>JAJNNQ010000016.1:13182500-15682500 GCA_027886175.1 Phylloscopus collybita | reverse complement strand
TTTTTTTTTTTTTTAGCCTTCGAGTGAAAAGGTATCACCCGAGAGGCAGGAATCATTAAACTTTATTCAGTGTTAATTCAGTGAACTGGATGCCAAGCCAAGCTTCCTGGGAATGGCGTTAGCACCTCTGCCGGCCAGCGAGATCAGACCCACAGCTCACACTTAAGCTGCAGCTTTTGGTTAATCTGTATTACCCTCCATGGTGGCTCATACCCTGCCCTAGCCTGAGCTACCCCAAGGATTCCTCAGGGTGGGAACACAAGCAGAAACACTCACTTCAGTGTATATAGAATATAGGGCCTGGGAACCACAGTGAGAGGGAGCCAGTATATTCACCAAGCTTTTTGAATAAGGAAAATCAGAATTGGCAACTTATATTCAAATTAACTGAAACTGAAGCTGGCATTCTCCATTGCTTCCAAATCTCTCTTCCACAGCTATCAAAACACATCTATCGAAAATGGAAATGGGCACAGGTACCACTCCTTTTCACCTGCAGAATGCCTACTATTGAGGCAGTGTTTTTACCTTCATCCCCTGTCATTGGGGAGTCAATCCCTCTCAACACACAAAGGCTTGCTAAGACCACAGGTATTGCCTGTTAAAGCTAGTGAGGCACATCTCACTACAGAGGGATGCCAGCACTGAAGGCACAATGCAGAATTGCTGATACCCCTCTGTGCCTTGTCCTTCATAAGAAGCAGCTCTCCTAGCATGGAAAAGCTACAAGTAATGCTACAGAGTCGTAGGCTGAGGACAGAAGCACTGCGTCACAGCTGAGGGGGAAAGGACCAAGAATCCCAACAATGATGCTCCTCATATCCCCTCATGCCTTGTCTCGTCTTCCCCAGGCCTCTGAGCCACAGACCTCTCCTCTCTCCCCACCTCCATGTAGCTCTGCCTATTCAAAACTGGCTTGCAAATGGAAAGAGATCACTTAGGAAAGGTTTTGCTAGGTCTTAAAAAATCACTGTTTATTCAGGGCATGACAAAAGTTAATAGGATGATGCTATTCCACAGAGACAGAGCAAACACACAGCTCTGGCATAACTTGTGTTAAGAAGAGATATCAATAATATTTTAGTGAGGAGTTACCCTCTAAATGGTTCTTCGCTCTGGTAGCCTCAGGCTAAGGCTTTGAATTGTCTTGAATGAAGATTCAAGACTCTGTCTCTGGTTGATCCATGCTTAATTCCTGCTGTAGGGCAGTTCAGGTCAGCTCTGTGCTGCACATCTGTTTATGTTAGACAGATTTTGGAAGCAGCAAATTGTGCCACAAATGGCTCCACAGAGGTGGGAGGCCTCATTTGGTCTTCAAAGAAACTTCCTACAGTAAATTTTAAAACTTCAGTGCTCCAAACATGAAGGACACCTGCATGTCATTAAGTACTTACTGCTGAGCAGACAGCTTTCTGGGTCACCATCTGTTCATCAAGAGCACCAGCTCCTGGCTGCCTTTCCCCAATTCAGTGTGCTCCAGGCTTTGAACTCTCAGCCTTGGCAGCTCACAATTACTCAAAAGGTAGCACGGATGGTTCTTCCGTGTCAGCAACACAAATCAAAACACAGTGTCCCACGAGAGAACAATTCAACCCGGCACAGTTCAGTAAAGCCTGTTTAAGGATTAGGGGAGCTAATCAGAATAGCTCATAATGTGTATGCCTCTGTTTGTGGTATCTACTGCTGCCCTTCTAATATCATCAAGCTGCCTGCTTATCTGTATTAGCTGGCTCTGGTAACACTTATTTTGTGTGTCGTTTAAACAAAAGTCCTCTCTTGTGCTAGAAAGTTTTCTACCTATGCAACTGCTCAAAGAAAAAAATCAAAATTAAGATCCCTTGGCCTAAACAACACAACTTACTGAAAACACTTTACGTAGCAACAGGAGGAGCTACCTGCATGCAGCTTGAGAATAAGCATCTCATCAGCCCTAGAAATCCAGAATTACTTTCCTGCCGCTCCACAGAGCCCAGGTTGGCCCAATCCTGGCACTTCTATCCAAAGTTTTCAGTCAAAAGTTTCAGCCTTTTGAAGCTGATCACCAGCTGAATCACACAATCATCAAAATAGGCAAAATTAATCACAGAGACAAAACAAAAGGTAATGGGTCCTAATGCTCACCGGGGAGAATGATCCTTGTGTAAAACAAAGCAGGACAGAGAGAAGAGAGGCTGCTCTAAGGTCCTTGGAACTGATGTAGCCTTTAACCACCTTCCACATCATAGGCTTTCAGCTTCTGCTTTCTTGCCCCCTGTCCTCCCCCTCTCAAGTTGTATTACACAATTTAAGGACTGGCACATTTCCACACCCTCGGAGAGAGGAACAAACAAATTTTCCCATTTGGGAAAATCCTGCTTGGTATTTGATGTTTCAGAATCTTCTTAAATAAAGCCAGCAATTTATTACAGCTATAGCCAGTGCTCAAACTGAACTAGAGTTCAAAGCTACTAAGCTTCTTCGTTCTTCTCAATGAGAGGAAAATCAGCATTTTCCTTGATTCTGGAAACAGAACTGGCTTATCCACATGACCAGAAAAGCATGTGGTGCTCCCATGAGCAAAGAAAGCCTATAAATCTGACACCTCCTCCACCCCACCTAAACACAATCCACCTATCTCAAAAATGCATGTTCCTCTTCATTCAGATTTGCCTTTCTAAGAGGCTTCATACAGGTGAGACTTGAATAGAGGAAGATAATGCTTGGATAGAGACTTTTGTGCCTAAGGGCTTGGATTTCAGGAATAAGGGTGTGGCCTGCCTGTCTTCTGTCAAGAAAATATTTCTTGATTGGAAAAGAAAGCATGCACTTAGCTGGCATTCCAAAAAGACAAGGTAAGCAGGAGAAAAAACAGATGTCAGAAAAAACCACCAACCACCAAAATATGCTTAAAAAGGAAAGAGTAAGCAACTCTCTACTCTGCTGGTTAATGACCTCCCATTAACACAGCCCTTTTAATTTCTATGATGTGTGTTTCTCTGTTCCCTCTGCTTTTCACATGATGTTTGACTTTATTTCTCTAAGTTTACAGGAGCCAAGTAACAAATTGATATGATAAAGGGCAACACAAGAGGTGTGACTTGCAACATGTCACAGCCTTTGTAGGAAGCAAATTGGCACCTAAATTACTGTATTTGCATATCACAGTTAAAAAGGGAACTCAATTACTGGCTAAAGCAGGACACATTTGCAATCTTTTAAAACACAAGTTCTGCTTCCCTGACCTGCCCACATTTCACCTCTGAGAAGCTGAGAAAAACTCTTCTGTCAAGACAAAATGGATGTCCTTATGCAAAAGCCCCAAGTTAGTTCCTTGTACCAATCTTCTGGTATCCACAACTCCACATTTGCCATTTACAGTTTGTAAGATGAGGGATCCTCTGCCTTCTAAGGAAAGCTTTTGTGAAATTATCATCCTGCCTCCCACCATCAACACTGTAATATAGTAAATTAGTTTGTAATTGAATTTTTCTTATCATGGCTTTCCCCAGCAAGTTAGAGAGGCCTTCAGTACTTGTAATTTTCCTTCCCTAGGAGATATTTATAATGTGGTTATCTGTTCTTCTTGAGTTTGCCAGGCAGACTAAGCTCTTTAAGCTGCAGAGCAAACTTTCTCCAGGCACTAGTTTGCTGAAGTGTTCTTCTTTTCCTTTCTTTTTTCTCATTTGCATCTTTTGAAAACGTTGACACCAACACAGGATGCCTTATCCCGGTATCTCTGTCATCACCATCATCACCCTGGTTTGGCCCTCTCAGGCATATGCCTAAAATTTGGTTTTAGACTTTTCTCCACAGCACTACATTCAGAGCCCATCTGCCAATTCCTGCTCCCTGTGACCCTCTAAAATCCTTTTTAATCACTTCTTTCCAGATATTTCCATTACATAGGTTTCATTCATACATACGGAGATAGAAAGGACCAAAACATTCTGTGCTAAGCCACTCGCATCATTATTTTTAGCATTGAAACACGACAGAGAAAATGTCACCCAACCTTAAGACACCAACACGGACACCAACAGGAAGAGGTGGAAAGAGGCTCCCTGCCTTTTCCTGATGTCTTTCCCTCTTTCCAGAAAGGTAGAAAGAGGTCCTCAGCAGCCTCAGACTGTTAATAATTACTCCAGTGCTCAGTTAGTAATCACTTTTGCAATATTTAACATTTTCCTTATAGACTAAAGTCTAATTCTTCATTAATTTTTAAAAGAAAAAAAAATTAAAGCATGTTGTTAGCATTCAGCTTCAAAGAAAATACTTGAAAGTATGACCATTGGGTTACATTAAAATTATAAAAACTAATGCAGAAGGCCAAAACAAAGAATCCCATCACTGTTTTGGATTTTCTTCACCTAGCGATTTTTAGGCAAATATCCTGACAGGAAAGGAGGAGGAGTGGGGCTGTCAGTACTGTATTCAATGAGTATAATTACACTGAATTAGTGCTAAGGGGTTTAGAGAGAGGGAAAAATACTATTCCACAGAGTTAATATAAAGTGGTCTTTCATGTACACACAAACCCACAAGGAGCAGGCTACTGCCTGCTGAGACCTATTTGAGAGCCAAGGGATTGATCGGCCTCGGCCAGCCCTCGCTCGAGAGAGAAAAGCTGCAGTGGTGAATTACTGTAAAGCAGCATTCACATGATTGATGGGTTTACCCCCACCACCACATTTGTTTCAAAGATCCATTTTGTCCTCCGTGGCGACGGTGTGAATTAACCACACTCACAATGGCTGGCTGGATTTCGCGAGACCGATCCAAGGTCCCGGAGTTCGACGAAGCTTTTATCTTACACAGCCGTGTCACTGGAAAATGGGGAAGGGATGCCATTTAACACCCAGGCTTCTGAGGAGCACCATAACATCAACCTCCTCAAAGAGTCTGCAAACTTTCTGCCATCATTAGACCAGCCAGCTCATGCCTGGAGAAGAAAGTCTTTGAAGGAGCACTGCCTTTGATCTCCCCTGGAGTCTGATATTACACCCACTTGTCCTTACATCCAAGGGACCATAAGGTGTATTTATTTCATCTCTTGTCTTTTTCAACCAATAGGTATTCAGCAATATTTTTTTTCTCCTTTTTCCCAATGAAGAGCAAGAGAAAGCCCGAACTCCAGATCCAGAGATTCCACACAACGTGGGATAGGATTTCTCCTCAAGGCTCAGGCATTGCAAATTTAAAGTAGCTAGAATAGCAAAGAGAATGGGAGAGAACAATCATACAAGAGCCCATATCATGACTAGCCTTTAAAAAGTCCTGAAATCTTTGGAATGGACAGTATGACACAAGAAGCTGGAATTTTATGAAAGCCTAATCACATGCCTGTTTGGGAACTGTCCCACAGCATCACAGAAACTGATTTTTCAGCCAGGAATAAATAAACCTGTGTCAACTGCAAACTTCTCTGGACTCCTCCCAGTTCCCTGAAAGGTACCATATACATGAATAACATTTTGTTTTCCGTTATGTGGTAAATGCATTGCTTAAAAGAGAGGAAAAGAAAACCTCAAAAAACCAAAATAATAGCATTAAATACTATTAACTACACCAAGTTTGCTGCACACGAGCGAAATGTAATCTTCCTACACACAACTCTGCGAGAGCATTTCACACTGCATCATTTCATTTCTCTTGCCCTGGTCTTCCATAAAAATACACCTTATCCTACAGCACTTCCTCTGCATTCACAGTCCTGTTCTAGCCACAAGGATGGAAAAAAAACCAAACCAAACTTGCATTTCTACTGCAGTCCTTGGTGTCCCTGTACTTGCACCATTTCTTAATCACTACCTGCAGCATCTGCTGCTCCTCATGGTGTGGGAGCCACACCATTCCAACAGCTGTCCCAAGCCTGGCCATGGGAAAAGGGTCTAAAAGCACCACAATGCAGCTTGTTTTCCAGTGTTAGGCCTGGGAGCTCCCCAGCATGTCCTGGCTAGGTTTCTCACAGCACATCAAAGTCCTCTCCTTAGGTTTAGAGCACCCTGCAATCAATCCTCTTTGGTCCTCTCTTGGACACCATCTTCATCTGCCTTAACAGCTGTGGCAGATGTTCCAGGAATCACAAATTCAAATGTTTTGAGAGGTCTCTGCCTCTTCAAGAACCTCCCCAGCCAACCCAGCCTCCAAAGAGGCAGATGCTGAAGTTGCACCAAATGGGGTCAAGCACATTTTAGCCACTACACCCAATTCTCACTTGGAAATTCTCACACCAAAATGCGTCATAACTGAAAGCACAGTAACTAGGTTAGTCCCTGTGCACCAAACAACCCATACAGACTACACAGTTAGAGCTCAGCTCTCCTGGAATGACTGGGTTAAAAGATGAACTCTCAGCATTCTTGGCAGCAAACAGGAACTCTTCTCAGACTGCCTCCTGCTACCATACACTTCCAAATTTTGTATGAGCGCATTTTATTAACCCCAAAGGACAGTATGTTCCATTTCACTGTGAAAAGCTCTCAGTTGCAGAGAAATTGATTTGTCCAGACCATTTTGCCTTCTCCTAACCTCGGTTGCTGTGATTTGTCTGTTATACACACATGCTGTGTGCTCCACCACACACAGAGAGGAGAATGGGATCAGTGGTAGGTTTTGCTGGGACCTCACAGAGCTGCTGGAAGCCTGCAAACCACACACATGGATGCTGCGTGAGCTGAGGTGAACACCAGAGCAGCAGAGAACACACTACTGCTGTGTTAACAGGGCCACCAAATCCCATAGACCAATCCCACCAGACCAAGCTGAAGGCTCACTCCAGTCCCAGGAGGCCAACAGTCCTTGTTTCTACCTGTCATATGACAAAGACATTTCCACTGAACTCCGATCAGCACACTTAAATTTTTCCCTCCCCCACAAATCCTCTAATCGTGCTGCTCAGTGCAGTGGCATTAGCAGCTGGATGTCAAACACAGGTGTGCTATTAAGAAAGGTCAAGCTCTTTCATTTCCAAAGCCTTTGTGCAGTGGAGCACCATTCAAACCAGGCACGTTTTTTCCTCAAGTTCCACCTAAACAATGACTGACTTTAAATAAAAGCTACTTGTTGTCACCCGTTCATTTGCTACACTCAGAGGCATGGTAGGCAAATATCCTAAAAGCTCCACCTTTAGAAGCTGGAGGTTATCTGCCACCTCAGTTGGCTTCTGTCACTCCTGGTGCTGTGTCTGTCACAGCAAAACCTGTAACACATTTAGTGACTCACATGATGACAGGGAACACTAAGCCCTTGTGCCCATGCACAGCACCCTCCATAAAAGCCACTTGAGCTCATCAAGATTAGGAATGAGCTCTTTCTTAAGTCCAGCCCAATCCAGTTAACAGGCTTATATGGAAATGCTGAGAGACAGGGCTGACAAGTGGCAATGCACCTAACTTGCACACACCAGTTTGCTAAAAAGGAAGAACATGCCAGTGCTGCCTAGCTCAGGCTCACAATTGCCTCTTTCCTCTTCATATATTCCTTTACAGATGCTTTTCTCTAAAGATATGAATTTAAAATGGCTTGGGTGACCTTTGTAATTACTAATCACTGTTATAAATCTTGTTCCAGCAGCACAAAGAAAGAAAACCAACTGTTAAAGACAAGCCTGTTTTATACTTCCTGATCAAATAGCCTTCCCCTTCCTGCTCTTGGCATATGTTTGCATAAGTTGATTTTCTTCTGCTAAAAAGATGCTGGCATGCATCAAAATAGGGGGGGGGGGGAACCAAAAACAAACAAAAAACCCCAAACAAACAAAAGAAACACCACACAGAGATGTTTTGAGACTGCTTGCTGTGACATCAGCTAGTGGTAAGACGTTACTGTCCCATCTCTCTCGTTCCATCTGTGCACAGGAATGCAACCTGCGGAAAGGGTTGCACATGACCTTCTGCTGAGGAGCAAGCACAGGGCAGATGTCCAAGCCCTGCCCTCCCCACCACTGCTGAGCATGTGGGATAGCTCCAAAATGAAGGCTGAAACAAAAGCTTCCTCTCTTTCAAAAAAGAGTTGCTTTGGGATTCCACACTTAAAAAGTAATAACTTTAAAGTACCCTCAACCTCAACTGACTTGATTTCCCATAGTAGGAATCAGAAAAGGGGAAAAAAGAGACGAGAATCAATTTTGCAAAAAATAGAAATGATTCTAGGAGTTAAATGAAAGACATTTTAGAAGTATAAGTGTTACTATGAGAAGTTAATATTAAAATAATCTTCTGTGAGATGCATGGAGACTAAATAAGCATTAGATAAACAGAACACAGTCAGACATAAGAGAAAATGGGTAGTTTGTGCAGGATATTTCACTTCTGACAACATGTTTGTTTTCAGATAGTTATCCATTTACCACAGCTGAAAATCATCAGTGTAACAAATTAGATGTACATGAGTACAGTTAGCTCATATTTCTAGTATCACAAACAGCTTCCTGGAGCACAGTTTTCCCCAAGTGTTAATTTAAAAAACAAACAAATAAGCAAACAAACAAACAATACCCCCCCACACCCCCACAAGGTAGGGGCACAAAAATTGTTAAATTATACAGCCAATCTAAATGACAATGAGCCTATATACATGTATACATTTAGTTTTACATATATATTTCGTTACTTTGGTGGACCTTCAGATACTTTGGATCAGGCTTTTAACTGAAATGCTTAGAGAGAATTCTTCTAAAAGGCAAAAACATACAATATTGCACACAAACTAGGTAAGGAAGAAGTCAGAAGGACAAGTAGGACTTCTCAAGCTTTCCTTGTAGGGAGGTACAGCAGGTGACAGTTTCCAAGTAGAAATTTCAAGCTACAGTTTTGAGGATGATAATATACAAGCCTCCAATTCAGATCAGGGCTAATCAACCTGAAATAGTTGGTGATCAAATGATGACATTACCATTTTCTATAAAGGTGGAAGTACAATGATTTTTATAAATTATTTCTTGTCAGTGTAATCAACTCACATGGTGGCAGTTAGTTTGAAGATTGCAGAAGGAAAATCTACAATGAGTAAGTCCCAAACAATGAAAAAGAATTGATTAAGGAATTAGGGCTGCTTCTAGACTTATTTCTAAAGTGAGAACTGCAACAGTTCAGATACATTTCCACAGGATGTAAACATACAATTCTCTCACAGTCATTTGAAATCGTCACACCACAGTTACCACCTGATTATGGTGTATGACTGGGAGGTCATTATCAGTGCTAAGAGAACCAGGTTTTAAAAATCACAGAATCTGGGAGTCACTTCTTTCTGTTCCCTGAGAGCTGTCCTTTCAAAAAGGATGCCAAAAATGAGCCCAGATATTCTGAAATGATGCCAAAGTGCAATCACTGATGATACTTCTGGTCAATCAGAAATAAAACAAAACAAAATTACTTCACAAATGTAGTTTAAGAATTTATTCACTCACAGGATATCTTTAAGAGAAAGAAAATGGAAATGCAGCCCAAGTGAAACTAATAGGAGAGAACAACTTTGGCAGGTGAGATGTAAAATGGAGATTAAGAGGTCCAAGAGCAAGGCTGAAGAACAAGGAAGCAAATGCATAGTGACAAGTAATAAGGCATTCCTGAAGCACCCAGGAGCCTGGAACTCCAGAAGAGCCGGTGGGTCCTGCAGACTCTCCTGATGCAAAGTCAGTGAGGGCAGAAAGAGATTGCACAGAAGTTAAATGGCTCCCCTGCTTCGGTTTTCACTTCAGAGCAGGGAAGGGAGATGCATGCCCCAGGGTTATACAAGTAAGGAACTTGAGGCAGAACTGCCAGACAGAGTTAGGGGAAATAAAATAAAGCAAATGAAGAAAAAAAAAAAAAAGGAACTACTTGAGAAATTTGATTGCGCTAAACTGCATTTCCAGAGCTGAGAAAAGTGAGTTAAAGGCTAGTGTAAACCAGCTGAAACAGGAGCCCCACAAACTGGAGAAGTCTAAAAAAGCACATTTCTCACAACAATAAATCACAAATAAATGCCTCACTAACCTACAAAGAGGCTTTAAAAACATATCCTGGCTATTTTTCCCTAGATGTAAATTATTCAGGTTTTCAAAGATTTTGAAACTGTTAGGAGAGCTTTGTCATCTTGAGACAAAAGGAAAGGTCCTCTCCTTCTTTCAATATTAGCCAAGGAATAGAGACTCCCAGCATAAGAATTTATTTTTTTTTTTGTGCCAAAGGGAGATGTTTTAGCAGCCAAAGTCCTGCCTAGGATCAGTGTTGCAGAAGGCATTTGTGAAGCATCTGAAAGAAAGAATGGAAAACAAGGCCACAAAACGTTCTGCCCATATAATGTATGGGCAACAGTATGGGGGTCCTTGTCCTCACAGCTATCCAGGCAACTGGACAACACAAATACCAGGTAAAATTCACCAAAGGTTCACATGTTGAGGTCTAATGGGGAAAAAACCCAACAACAACAACCAAACAAATTTATATTTATTCTGCTTCTATACCAGTATACAGTAGTGACTACAGAACTAACTTCTAGACATCAAAAAAAAATTCTGGAGATAGATGATGTCACATCCCTGTGCTTAGCAAGAGAGCATTTCAGAGCAGACAAAACTTTGGAAGAACAATTCTAAAATTGTGAACTGTAATTTGAAAAAAAGTTTGACTGTGGAAATTAAAATTACAGAATTCTGGGTTAAATTTCAACTAAATGGGATTGCTAGAATAAAGGCGTGAATTGTGGACACATTTAAAAATAAAGAGATTGAAATATTCTGTTTTTTTAGAATTAGGCATGGTGCTGTAAAAGGCTACTGAAAATGAGAAACATGAGAGAATGTGTAATATTTATGAAAGGTGACCTACTGCACTATTTAAATAGAAGACAGATTAAAGCAAAGACAAGTTGAGGTTATGAAAATAAGGACATTATAGACACATGAATTCAAAATTAAGACTCAGGAAACCTCAGCTATTCAGAGCAATGAAAGCACATCTTCAAAACCAAAACAGATTGCTTGCAGTTTATCTGCCTAGGGGAAAACCCTGTCCACATTTAAAGCAAAGGAAGATGAACACTATTTGCAAAGCGTTTTATGAAATCCACATAAGCCTGGTTTTACAGAACTCAACCATAATCCAGAACTCAACTCTTCCATCCACTTTCACATCTTTTACAATTGGACTGAAGAGAGTGGTCCATGCCTTGGGAAAATCTCAGCCTGATTCACAGACTGACCCAGCTGCTGCTACAGAAGCACTTTCTGCCTTCAGTGGTTTAGCTCTGCAAGGCAGCAAAGCTGGGACCATAGAGGAGTCTGAGCAAGGAAACCAGAGTTCACCTGGGATCAGCAGCTGCAGCTTGGAAGTTCTGCTACTCCAAAAAGTATTTAGCCCCAGACTACATTTTTTAAATCTGAAGGAATAGAAGACAGATATAAATGAGATTAAAAATATATCCCTTTCATTTCATATCACTTTGCATCAGGCAGTGAAAAACAAGCTTATTCTCTGCTAAGGGCACTGATCAAAGGCTAAAATGTTTTCTGCAACAGAAGTTATGATTATACAGGGAGAATAAAAAGAAAAATGAAAAAAAAATTCAAAACACTATGTCCTGTGAAGCAATGGAAAAAGACATGCACTAGTTTTGGGGGGAAAATGAAATAAAACTTCAATTTTTGTTCAATTCTACAGTAATAGTAATATTTTTAAATAAAAAAATTATTTCAAATGCTTACAATTGTTTTGAAAGTAGACAATTCTATAATAACTTATAATTATTGCAACTGTTTAAAATGCTTACAAATACTATACTTAGATTCTAATTCTCAAAGATATGCTTCGAAGAAAATTTTAAATGGATCAGGAAAGGATAAATTGAGAAAATGCTCCTCATTGCCCACTGCTGTATTCTGTGGCACTTATCTCTGACGACATCATGATCATAAAAATGCCCTAATGAAGAGCATGAGCTGGACATCACAGGGCATCACACAGAGCTTACTGTAGCCAAAGTGTCTATCTCATATGTAGGCTAAGTTCTTGCTTCCATTCTCTCAATGCCCATTAAATGTTGGAAGTGTTCAGATTCAAACTAGAATTCCACTGACCTGGAACATAAATCATGGATTCAGTAACTCAAAAATTTCCATCTCGATAAGCCTCAGATGAAATATTTCAACCTCAATTTTTCTTGACTTAAGACAGATAGTTTACACTTCACAGACGACTTCTGCTTTGAGTTTTTTGTTTGTTGCAGTTTAAATAAGACAAGAAATTCCCACCCACAATTACTTGAGAAATCTCAGTTGGTAAAATCCCAACTGGAATCAGAGCCTTATTGCACATGCAGAAAGTGTCAATGCATAAAGATGTGAACTTGTCATTTACAGTACATGTTGTACAATTGGTAAGTCTAAAGTTATCTAACACATTTTTGCTATGCATCCCTACATTTTTTAAAGTTTCTCCGAGCAGACACTTCCTTTTGGTGTGTGTGTAAAGCATGATGTCAGGGCAAAGTCTCTACACCTCTCTCTCTTTTCCTCTATAAAACACACGCCTGCCATACCCACTCATCCTACAGTTGTGGTTAGCACAGGAAAGAGGGGCTCTTATTTAAAGGACTTTCAGACATAGTCATAAATAATTCAAACTAAAATATAGTACAGAGCAATTAAATGAAAAATGTAGATGCTGTAAGATGCCACCTTTATTTTTTAAGTCCTTTTCTTGTGTGGCAGTATTCAACCTACCACTATTCTCAAAAGCTCTCACCCCTTTGGGACAATCAGTTCAGAGGTGCTGTATTTGAGCACAGAGAAGCAGCCAAAGAGAGGCCAGGACCATGTAGGACACTGTACTACCAAGTAAGAAGAGGTGCTTGCAAATGTTAACTCATTTGCAAAATACTGGAAGTGCCTATAAATATTTTTGAAAGCAGTTTCAAAATAACTTTTCTGGATCAATATTTTGAGTAAGAACAGGAAGTTCACACACTTCTCCCATTTCCATCCTTTTTTGAACTTCAGATTTTTTTTTTCCCATCATGAAAACATAGTAAATTTTGCAGGTAGTTATGAACAGAGAGAGAAAATGTTCTCCTCTCACCTACATTTCTGATTTGAGCCAACTTCACAAAATATTTCAGATGTTAAGCCCCAAAGATTTCTCCCTTCAGAGACAAAAGGCATGGACCTGAGCACGTACTGTGCCATCGGAGAGTTTTATTTCCACTAATTATATTAAACTTATAAGTGAATTTTGCACGATCAAGCAAAGATTTTACACACAAGTTTACATTTACTTTGTCTAAGTAAATCCCACTGTTCTAAGGGAGGTAACTCAGAGCCCATAAAGATGTTCCAACAATGCACAAGACATGCAAAGACTATAGCTCAAATTAGAGGCAATGGAAAGAAAAGAATGACACCTCTTAAAACACATACACCTATAATCCCAATGACCACTCAATATTAATGAGTCCAAAATACAACCAGTACCCATGCCCCATTTAATGATACCCTCTTGAGCTAACAAGGGAGAGGAGCTTTCCTTTTCTCCTTTGCCACCCCCATAAATACAGTTTCCCATGGTGTCTGCAAGCACAGCAAAGACCAGATTCAAGGCAGATACCCCTACTTAGGCAGCCCATAATCCCTCCAGCTCTTTACAAACCCTCTGCTGGTGCATGGTCTATTTGGGATTAGTACCAGAAGGAAAATGAGAGCAAGCTTCAGGCTCCTCTGAACTCTGCAGATCTCTGGTCAAACTGGCCAGAAGATCATCATACCGTAACCAGCTCTCACATGGGTTCCTGATTTGGTTTGTGGGGGGTTTGGTTTGGGGTTGTTTTGTTTTTTGGTTTTTTTTTTTCCTTCTGCTGCATAAATAAGTCTAGAAGAGAAGGAGGCCCAGAGCATGGAACAAGTATGCTAATGCCATATCATACCAACTGCCATGCCAACAGCAATCACACGCACACGCCTGCTCACACGCTCCTGCCAAATAATCACTTAAGCAAACATCAACTACAGAGATTAGCAAAAGCGTCTGACAACGCGCAAATCGGACAAGAAACATGGGCTGAAGGGACAGCTTAGCAAAGTGAGGATTTAGTAAGTGAAATGACATGAAGTTCCTGAATCAAAGCTTGCAGCATTTTTGGAAGACTGCTGAAAATCCTATCTGTTGGCTAGTAGATTTTTTCCATCCACCCGTCCCTACTGCGTATCAGCTGCAGCCAGACAGGCTTCTAATAAAAGCAAGTGACTCTTGCACAAAGGAAAACATCTTTCTGGCCTCTGGGAAGGCAGCAATCCAAGCAAACAAGCAGGCACTCAGGTGGCACAAGCTGTTGGGAAGCAACCGTGGCATCTCAGGGGCTTTTCAGCACCAAAAAGCAAGCTAAATCCCTACAGATGGTTTTCCAGGTGAAACCATCCTAGGCAGAAAAAGAACTTCAAATTATTTCTGTTTGATGTGGTGGGGTGGGGAGGCTACTTTTAAGCATGTAATTTTTATTGTTCAAACTAAAGGAACAAAGCGTTTATCTACCAGATTTAAGGCAGAACATCAGAACAATCTATTATCTTTAATTTACTAAAAGATGCTTCACTCCAAAGGCACTTTCAATGAAAATAATGAGATTTTGCTGCAAGAAGCACAAGAAGAGCCACAACCACTTAGCAGCGTTATAGTGCATTTGTGTCTTATTTTGAAGAATTTGTGGCCAAAACAAAGGAAGGGTACTGTTTCTAAATCTTAGACTGAATTATGTATTCCTTATTCTGATGAAGCTCTTGCTGCAGCATCAACTTTGCCTGAATAATGTTTGGAGGATGTGTGCCTGGTTAAATATTAATCTCTGCTAGACAGGAAGAATATGATTTCTAGTGAGCTGAAAAAAGAACTAAATATTGAAATGGAAGAAGCTTGGTTGTCTGAAAGGAAGCTGTGACTTTGCAGCACCATTGCACAGATACCACCATATCAGAACTGCATCTTTCCACCAAGGCTATCTCTAAATCACTTCCTATCTTACTTTCCAAGACAGCAGACTTCTCTTAAGAGATCCATGCCTTGCCCTCTGATAAAGTGCCAAAATGAGAATTACAGAAATGTTAAATTGGGCATTTTGAGACAATGCCACTCTTCCCACTGTTGCTCATTTGCTGTAAACCTGCTTAAAAAAAAAAAAAAAAAAGGGGGAAAAAAGAAAAAACAGAACACCCAAAATAGTTATCTTTAAAAACAAAGTTTTTGATACAACAAATGCCCTTACACAATGTATTAAGCACATTTTGGATGCTCCTATCACAGAGAAAAAGATGCTACAGACTGTGAGCCTTCTGTTGTTGGCTACAGATGGGTGCATACATTTGCATTGCACTACTAAGGCTCCTTTGCACTTCGAGATACAGGATGTGTGAGGAGTAGAGCTAAAAAATAAATACATACATAAATGAATCTGTTGTTCTAGTGATCCAGCAGAAACAAGGAAGCCTTAAATGCAAGAGCCATATCATCTTTAGTTGGTTATGAAACTAATGCCACTGTTTGCATGACTCTGAGGAGGAAAAAAAAAAAAAAAAAAAAAAAAAAAAAAAAAAAAAAAAAGAACAAAACAGGTTTTGTGCCTGATATCCACTGGAACTGAATCTGAGAACTTAGTTCAGTTATTTCTGTGCAGGGGCACTCTGGCTTCCACAGAGACACATATATTTACTGTTTGTGTCGATGCACAAGGAATTCCTATGTGCCCATGAAGTCAAATTACCTGGCTTTTTGCCTCTTAATTCTTAGGGACAGAAAAAGCAACAGGTAGATGCAATTAACAAAGTCAGATAATGAAGACAACAGCAGAGTTGAGTCTGTTCCTTAATGAGGTCAGAAGATCAGGACCAACTTTGCACTCCAGCCTAAGAAACAGTCTACCTCCACCTCACAGTCCTGTGCCTGTCTCCACTCAGCTGGACCAACCTCCCTCAAATACCTGAGCATCAGCCCAGGTGTGCAGATGAGGCTTCTGGAAGGAAAGCAGAGCCCATCCAGTCTTGTCTTCCCTCCCAACTGTTCTAACTAGTTTTACTCTTGAGAGGAGAGTTTTTCTACAGCTAGGGAATTCCTCCAAAAACATTGTTTGAAGGTGGCAAAAATTCTGTTTTATTTATGCGGTATATTATATTATATTATATTATATTATATTATATTATATTATATTATGCGGCTATGCATAGACCAATGTCAAAATAAGGACTTAGACTGGGGTATTAGAGAATTTCTCCTCTTTCTCTTCCCTCCCTACAGCCATTTGATGACGGTTTCATCCACAACTAAACAGGGGATATTTACAAGGTCCAAACTATGCTGAAACTGTGTAGAAACTAATGAGGAAGGAGGATTTTTATAATGCTCTCGTGAAACATTTAATGAGCTCTAAAATAGTGTTGGCAGGCCTCAAACAGAAAGGCCCAGTTTAAAACTGGACTTTGCAGTTTACTAAATGGCAGTGTGCAGGAGCCTCAAGCACTGTTTATTTTCAAAGACTTTTTTTTATCAGAAAATACCCAGCTCCTGTGACCCTCTTCTGCTCTTTACCCCTCTGTTGCAGCTGCCATGCAATCAGTGGCACTTGCCAAGCAATGTGCTCCTAAGGCCCAAAATAACACATTAATACATTTTTCTTGATTAATGGAACTGGATTTTCCTCAGATATAGTTAGCTCAACTCCTCACCTCCAGAGGTCACCCCCATTGAAACCAGAATGTGCCATTCTGGGAAGGCAAGGAAGGGCTTTTTGGAGTGGAGGGATGGTGAGGGTGAAAATCCCCTGGCTTTATCAGTAATACAGCTCACTCTTTATTACATTCCTATTCCCCTTTCTCATCTCCCATCAAACTGCCTACAGCTGTGTTCTCTCAATCTTCAGCCTGAAAGACACGAAAAAGCAGTCTGCAAGACGACTACAGTTTTTCAAGAGTCACTCCCACACATATAGACAAGGGAGGAAATAAAGTTTAGAAACAAGAAAATTATCATAGCGCTGCTGCAGAAGGTAGAGCCAGATATTATAAATGGCACAGTGATTTCTCTTCCTTGGAATAAAAGAAGATGAGACATACTGGCCAAGAGTGTTATGTGAAGTCCTTTCTCCCGTGATAAGGTGAAATACTGCTGAAACAAACAGAACTACTTTAATACCACCACCTGCAAGAGGTCCTTTTAAGTCTTCAAGGTCCTTACTTTTCACTAGGGAAAAAACTGTAGGAGCCTGAAGAGAGTCTGAAAAGCATTGACAAACTTGGCATCACAAGAACAGTTCTTCTGGCAACTCAGAAATAGAAAAATATTAAGAAGCAAATTCCATACTGACTGCCAGCTCTTATTTCATGGGTTGGATCAAGCTCATGTTAAAGGTGGTGGGATTAAAGAGTTCTTCAGCTGATGACCACTTCTGTTCAATCTAAAATCAAGAGTTTGCAAGGCATATTTGAATTTTTAAAAACTCTATACGGTCTTTATTTAGTGCCTAATACTGCTGACACAAGTAACAAGTAGTCAGTGCCCTGAAATTTAGTGATACACAGAAGATGCGCCTTTTCTCATCTGCTTTCGCTGCTGCTGTGTCAGTCCAGAGAGACACTGCCACACCATTTCTTACACAACCACTCTGCTCTGGGGGTTATTGTAGTAAAACAAAAACATCCACATTACAGAAGACATTGCTGGCTCCTCTAATTCCATTTTTCCACAGTGCTTCTGCAGAAGAAATTGATGTCAGACAACTGACTCAAATTTCCCCGAACTCCCCTCAAATACACATTGAGCACTTGACAATGCCCACTTTTCTATTTTCCTCTCCACGGCTCCACTGGAGAGGACCCTCTGTGCATTCAGAGCAGCACAATGAAGAATGATTTCCAAAGCATTAACTTGGAGCCATTGAGACTTGGATGTTTTCAAAATGACTCTATTGTGCTCAAAGGATTCTAGACTATCCCAGCTACTCTAGAAGAGAGTCTTTTTCCCCCCTTTCTCAAAACATCCATCCCTTGAGCCATCCCTGGAGTGCATTGTTGGGGCCGATTCCTTAGTGCAGCAAGTTCCATCAGTCAAAGCTCAACAGATACAAATAATATCAGGATATGGATATAAATTAGTGCGACAGAGCCTAAATAGTTTTGACAGGTTTAGTAAGTATATATAGCGACACAGAATGCTATTCCTGCTGTCAGACATCAATATGTAGACAGAAGATTGGGGGCACCATGGAAACTCAGCGGCATAAGAGTGGTATTGATTGGATAGAAAATGAGGCTGCAATTTAAGCTTAAGGCTGCCAGAGATGCCAAGAATGGAGAATGACCTCCAGCAGTGAATTTTCAGCATAAGCTCCCTGTGAACAAGGCAGTCCAAGAAGGATAAATCAGGGACAGGCTCACCAGGGATAGGGCTCAAGCGAGTGTCGGCTACCCTAAGCAGATGAGAATCACTCTGTGCGTGCACGCGGTACAGTGACCTAGTTCGTTCAAAGACAGCATTTTGTGTGGTTTATTATGGAGCCAAGGAACAAAGGGATTTCCTCAATTAAAGTCCTGAAATGCATCCTCTAAATGAAAATGCTTTGGATACAGTGATCAGCAAGAGGTTGTAAATATCGAAGCAAAGCATACATTGTTAAAGAGCAATTCCCACAGAAAACACCACAGTTGGGAATGTAGGTAATGAGGGGGCCTGAACAGAGCAGAAGCAATGAGCCATGCCAGCTCCATCCCTAATGCCCTAGTCTTACACTAAAACACTTGTTTTACCACAACACTAGATAAATTGTATTTTCCTTGACAAAAAAACCCAACACACACAAACACACACAGAAAAAAAAAAAAATAGTGTGAGTTAAATGAGTGCATTTTCAGAGGTCCTGTAAAGAATTATTTTTGTTATCTAAGGACTCAGGAACAACCATTCCCAGAATGATCAAGAAGAAATAGAGGACATGTCAAGGAAGTACCTTGCCAAAGCCACGACGGCTGGAAGTTCACTAATAATATTCATATTTGTGGCAGAAAGATTAATCTACACAAAACATCCATCAGTACAGCTGTGTCAGGAATAAGATAAGCCTCCAAAGTGTCCCCAGTGTCAGGCATATGGTACTGGGATAGCAGCACTATGTTTTGTAATCCTATAGTAAGACAAACCTTCTGCTGGCAAGGATGCATCAGCCACAAAGTGCATCTCAAATAACTGGGGATAGACATCTGGATAGTTGCAAGAAACCTGTTTTTTCTTAGGCCACTTCTACACTCTAAATGAATATTTACCATTTGTAAAAGAAAGGTTTGTTGCTGGCTCCTCTTTCCCCGCTCAAGAGCTGGCTCAGGAGTAAAGTCGGTGAGTTTCTGTCCTTCAGTTTCACCCAAAGCTTCACACATAAAAAATCACTGAAGGGTTTAGCTTAGCCTGGAGACAGGAGTATATTAAATCTTCACTTTCCTCCTCTTTAGCAAAAATCGCTAAATTAAGCAGAGGAAATTGTTTTTGCTGCTTTTTGGAGGCAGTTATAGGGGTTTGGGGGGTTTTTTAGACCAATGAAGTACCCTCTCCGTGCACTTCAGAATTTTCTTTCCTACAGCAAATTAACCAATTTTGTCCAAAATACGCTGGTTCCTTTCTTCCTTCAAGCTATTTCTCATGAACAAAAGCTCAGACTTTTTTTAAAAATTTTTTTTATTCTTATTCCTTTGGAGGGAGGAAACCAAAACAAATGAAACAAAATAAACACAAAGAAACATTGAATTTGTTTTGCAATCAGCTCAAGAACACTGCTCAGAACACCTAAAACCCCAAGTATTTCTTTGTAACAACTTTTACTTTCCTTCTCTCTTTCTCTCTCCATCCCTTCCCTCCTTCTCCCTAACACAATCAAGTTACACACACTGTCTATTTCTTGTTCAAAAAGTTGAGTTTTGCTAAAAGCTAAAGAAAATCAGTGCGCAAAGGGAAAACAAGGAAAGGACATCAATTCAAGAGCTGATGAGCCACAGGTTCCTCTACCATAATACAAGTTACTGCAAATGGGATCTAGTTATCCATAGCTGCTGGGTTATCTCACAGAGAAAGATTTAACTCCTGTCACAAACCGTTCCCCAGTGCTCCCAAGACCCAAGCAGTCTCTCAGGTGTACATCCTAGAAGCCAGCTCCCGAGGGTACCACTAAGTTAAAGCACAGGAAACATTCACCACCAAGGCAAAGCCACTGGCAGCGTGGAAGAGAGGCGAGACAGCCAAGTGGAAGATGTCAAAGGAGCAGATAAGCTCCCACAGAATGAAGACTACCTCTCCCCTTTAAAAAGGAGAGAAGAAAGGAGGGTAAGGAGCTAAAAGCACCGAGGTTGGAGACCATGAAACATTTGCAGAATAACGCATAAGTTCAACAAAGAGGAAACTCTGTTTTCACCTTTGTTAACTCAGATTTTTCCCCCAGCCTATCCCTCCCGGGGAAGGGGAAGGCACAAACTAACGACGGCAGTTTTAGATAGATCGATCAGCACTTGCTAGATTTAGTTGTTTCGCCAAAAGTAAACTAGGGATAGGAAAGCAAAGTCCCAAGAAAAATATCAGCCGAAGCGCTCGGTGTGAAGGTCCAGTTTAAACTCGCGAGTCCCAGCCGGGACATTGCCGGCACAGGGTAACTGGGACCCGCAGGGGGGCTGCCGCTCCGCTGCCCTTTTGTCCTCCCGGAACGGACCTGCCCGAAGAGCGCTGCCTCCCTTCCCCGCTGGGTCACGTCACCCACGGCCACCCCTGTCCCTCTCACCCTGCGCTGGCATTTAAACCCTCCCAGGGACCCAAGTACCCCGGCAGCGCTCCCCGCTCGGCAAAGCGCGGTCCCGTTCCTGCTCCTGGGCGCTCCCAGACCTCACCCCCCGCCTGCCCCTGGGCCAGGTGTCCCCTGGGGCTCAGGTGTCCCCCTCAGGTGCAACCCTGCTCCCACCCAGCCCCACGGCCCCTCTGGCCGGCCACCCTCTGCGGAGTCCTGCCGGGGCAGGCGTCCCGGAGCCACGGCAGGGACGAGGGGCAGCGCTTCCCACTCTGTCCCGGGGGAACAAGCGCTGAAGGCACCATCCATCCCTCGGCAGACCCCGCGAGTCCCCGCCGCTGCCTCGGACTTACTTCGGGCGGCAAAAAGCTCTTCTCCCGCAGCTGAAAGTGGCGAGCCGCGACCGTCCCCGGTGAGCAGCGGCTGGTTCTGCGCGTCCCTGCGCTTCCCCACGGACGGGCTGGCCGGCCGCCGCCTCACGCCCGGCTCTCTCTCTGCCGCCGGAGCCTTCTCGCCGAGATTTTTATACTGGAGGCAGGGAACCTGATCCGCGCTTTGACTCGGCGGAGCCCGGGCTGCGGCGAGGCGGCGAGAGGAGGGAAGGCAGGCGGGCGCCGGGGCAGAGCGAGCGGCCGCGCTGCCCCCTCGTGTGATGCGGAGGGGCCGCGCCCGGCGGGCGGGTCACCCGCGGGGCAGCCTCGCCCCCGCCGCGGGGCTGGGCTGGGCTGGGCTGGGCTGGGCTGGGCTGGGCGGCCGCGGGGGCGGGACGGGACGGGACGGGACGGGAGGAGCGCACCGGGAGGGAGAGCCCGCGGAGGGGCTGCTGCAGCGGGGCTGGCCCGAGGGTCCCTGCCGGGCTTGTTAGCCCAGGCGGCTCGCCCTCCTCTTCATCACCCAGGCAGAAGGAGAGGCGCCTTGCCCTGCAGCCCGGCCGGTGAGGGGCTTCAGCTGCCTTTGCAGGTACAAAGGGCGGCCGCAGCTTTTGCCCTTGGCTGTCAGAGTTTAGAGAGCTCTAACTTCGGCCTCGCTGACTTCCAAGCTTGCCATGACTGATAGATAGTGATAGACTTCAAATACTGCTACCGAGTGGGCAACAAGAAAATAAAGAAATAAAAGATTTAAAAGCCACAGCCGACCCCTTCTCCCTCCTTGCCCCCTGCCCCCAGCTTTTAATTTCAACTTGTCCTAAAAGTGCTATGAGAACAACTTTTGCCATTTCAACACTTTTGGTCATAGCAGTTGCTGGAGTTGTATTGCACCTTTCATTTAGGAGCAGGCTTTTCCAACTTTTAGGTTCATTACATCCACTGAATAAGAGTTCCCCAATCCACAGCTTAATTTAAAACTAAGTGGACTTGTTCCAAACTCCAGGCAATTTCTGTGTAATTCCCTCTCCCCAGAGCAAGTCTCTGCCTTCACTTGAAAGACTGGGCCCATTCACCGCTTAGGTCTCAGCAGGGTTTGCAGCTTGCAGCCCTTGCTCCAGGTTTGTACAGAAATCCAGTTCAGATTCCCCTCCTGTTTCCAGAGGAACGAGCTAAAAAAGTAATTTGTCTGGCACCGTACACATTGCATCATCTAACACCTACCATCTGTGACAATGAAAAGCACTGTACAGCCAGTCCCAGCGCGGGCAATTGCACTCACCTGGAGTCCTTCTTAGTAAAGTAAACTAACCCTTTCCATCCACACCTTGGCATCTTCTTTTCATCACACCAGTTATGTGTTCAGTCCTGGCACGGCTGCTCAGGATTTGCACCACCAGCAGGTTTAATGACAGTGATGTAATTTAAAACAACTATTTTGATTTGCTGTGTAAAGTGATGGCTTGAGATGGAGAGAATATCCCTTCTAGCAGCTGGATGAGTGGAAAGGAGCACTCAATAGTGTTCGTGTTTCAGAGCATGCAAGGCTGAATGAATGCTTGCTAGCCAGCTTGCACCTTCCTGAGTTCTTCCCAGTGAAATCCTGGCAGCACAGTGCTAAGCATGACAAGCATCTAGAGAAAGAAAGCTTCCATCAAAAAACACCTGGTTGTGGTTGACACTTTTCAGACCCAAGAAATTCTCCATACAACCACTATAGCACATTTCAGATGATCAGTCCTTTCTGAGTAACAAAGTAGGAAAGAGAACAATGGCTTTAAGTTCACCTTGGTCAAAACCAAAACAGATTGCCTCAGAATGGGCCAAGAGATTTCTTACTTTCCTCACAGAAATCTGAGTCTTAGCCACAACACTGCAAGCTTAGCATTTTCATAAAACTGGAAATTTTGCAGAAAGCAACTTCTTTTCACAAAGATGTGCATGATATTAGAAACCTCATTTGGCCTCTAAATTTGGGAGCAATGTCAAGAGTTAATCTTCAACCAGATTTGCTCCCAGATTTTCTCCATGCCTAGTTTTTCAGGGCTCAGACATTATTTTCCTGAAACTGAGTTTACATGCACAGAAACTAGTTTTATGTGTTATTTGACTCAGAACCTCCAAAATAAAACTGCTAACAAGGTCAGCAGAGCTTCTCAGGGGAACACTGTTCAAAGCACCTATGACTGAAAAAGGGAATATCTCAGTTTTTGACTGCCAAAAAAGTAAATGTGTTTTAATGTTCATATTATTTGTTTCAATGGCACCTTGAGGCTTAACTGAGGTTTCCCTTGCAATAAGCACAGTACAAAGACAGGAAAAATATTCTTTGCCCCAAATTTCTCACTGTGTTGGAGATTTTGATATTAATGGAGCATAACACTCAAATTTGACTGAAATTTTGCTATTGAAACAGTGCCTGTTAACACAGAGAGGAGAATGAGACAGTGAATGCAGCAGTCCTGAGAGGACAAATGTAGCTCCTTTCCCCAAGAAAAAGGTCACCAGTTCTATGTTAATCACAGCCTTAGAGGTGCCTGTGGCACTGGTGCCCAGTGGGAAACAGCAATATAGCATGGAGAAAATGGATGGATGGAAAATAAGCTATGAAATAAGCTATGACCATTTACTTTCACAGGGATGTTTTCCCTAATAAAAGGGAAAGGTATCTTCTGCTGTTTTGTCTCTCCTGAGTTTTTTTCTCAGACAATGATATAGTTGCTACATGATCTCTGGACCTGCAGACTAGTCAACATTTCCTGTGACATATAGGAAAGTCCCTACTGAAAAAAAAACTTTTATGCTTTTCTACTCTGAACACAGAGGTAACTGCAAAAAGAGACTTTGCTCACAGATTTTCAGGGATATTTATCTTTTAAATCCTTAACATTTGTTTACAGCTGCTGATTCCGCTTTGATCAGGAAAGAAAAAAAAAAAGTGGTGAGGAATGGACTGGCAGCTGTAGAAGTCCCATTCCTGTTCTCTTTACTAACTGAAGCAAAAATGCACAACCTAAGTAATGAGCGAGACAGGTCTGAAATATTTCTTATAAAGGAAAAGTGAAGATTAGGGCCAAAACAAGCTGTAAAAGGACCTTTGATTGATGCCACGTGCAAATGGTCTCGTAAACAGTACAAAAGTATTAGATCCTAATTAGAATCCCAATCCAATCAGTAAAGATTTGTGACAATTTTGGGGAAAGGAGCTCCCAACTTTAGATACGTTTTTGCCCAAAAGACAGAAAGCAGCCCATAATAAGTTCCCTTTAATTAGGTGGGGGTTTTTTCCCTTTGAAAAAAACCATAAACACCAAATTTTCTCTTTGAAGCTGGGTTTTTTTTGTTACTCTTAGGTAATAATTTCACAACCCACCTGAAGGAGATAGTTGGATCTTCTAACAGCAGTTTGCACTTTTTTTTTTCCAAAGATGGCCTTAAAAATTCTGACTCCAAAGTTCAGAGAGCAAGTCAGAGGACAAGGCTTTATGCAATTTTTTCTCAAGAACAGCTTCCTTGGTTTTGGTCCCCACTGCTCAGTAGGTTAGAAGGTCAGCTGGAGCTGAGCTTGCCTTGTTTGTTTCACTTCCACTGTAAATATCAATTTCTTTCCCTGCCCTCCCCAGCCATGAGCAACAACAGCTCCAGGAAAACGTAATGTGATTCCAGGAAAGCAGAGAGGAGAACTCCACAACAGTTTAAAGGTTTTTTTCACCTTTTGCTCCATTGTTGTTCCCGAGCTATTGAGCTGCCAAGCCCTGGCAACTGAGTGCCCCACATCCCGACTCCCGCGCTCAGATCAGATTTCCATTAGGGATACTGAATTATTTAGTGAATGCATTGAAGATTGAAATCAACTGCTTCTGAGCTGTGTACCCTCTCACTCTATCTTTCACTTCAAGCCCGCAGACTATCATCACAGAGACTATCAATCTTATAATTGGAGTAGAAAAATCCATGGAGCTCAGAAATAATGATTCGTACGTCACTCTCTAGTATTAAAGTAATCCAGCATATAAAAAAATCAGATTTTCCAGATGCGTGTGGAAGACAACGGTGAGAGCGTGAACCCAGAAGAGTTATTCTTTCATGCACATATGCTAAAAACTTAAGATACTTGAAAACAAAGTCAGTGGCCCAGAACTTGATCTTAAGCTTCAGTCACCAAACCATGAATATGTGTCATAACTTTACACATTTGACTGACTCTATTTTCTACAAGAGGATTAAAGCTCTTCTGCTCAAAATTATTCATGTGCATACATCTGCATGTTGCAGATTGAAATCCACAAATATAATGCGACACAGCAGGTCTCTCCAGATCCCCAGTATTTAAAAGGCTGCTCTTCATATGTTGGCTTCTCTCACTACTTTCTTCTTTTGTTTGTGCTGGCAATCCTGGGAATGGAAGTCCTACATATCCAGGATTTGAAATCTACTGCATTAAAAAAAAAAAAAAAATAGCTTAGCTATGATGAGAAAAATTGCTTTGAGTCATGATCACCTTTTTTTTTTCCCATAAACAAACATGTTCATTTCATTCTAGTTTTGCAGTTTAGGGAGAAGTTTAAACCAACCGAACATGGCATTTTATTATGAAGGGCTGAGCAACAGCTACTACTTCTGTTCTGTTTTCCACGGGTTTGTCACTATGCATTGTAAAATTGAAGCAAAATGCAGGAACAACATGTTTTTCCTTTGAAAAAAACCCAGTAAAATCAACATTTTTAATTGACTTCAAACTTATGGCAGAAAATCACTGTACAATTAGAATGCAAATTTCCTTTCAATTTCTCACAGGAAGAACCTGATTTGCTAACACCTGTTTTTTCACAAGGCACTATGCCCACGTGCTTTTCTATGAAAGCACTGGCTTTAGAAGCAGAGAAGATAGCATTTATAATCCCACCAAATCTGTCCTTGATGCTTCATTAAGGCAATCAGCTGGTTTCAAATCAAAGTACTAAATAGGTTTACCCTAGGAACTGGGCTAAAATGGTCAATTTTACTCTCTGCCAAGCTAGCAATAATAGATTACAGGCTCTAACTCTATAGCAGGCAAGTGATTAGAAAACTACAAACATTCTGATCCTTTCCCTATGAGCTGAATCATGACACACATCATTTTCCAGTTGAAAGGAAAACTGTAGTAACCACGTTTTGAAACACATAATCACTAACTTTCCGTCCAATTGTGCCTATACGATCAAAAAATATTTTTAATATATTCCCATGAGGATGAATTGGTGGTATTTTGGGGAGCAACCATTACAAAACCCTTTGCAACCACAATATGATGCTACCAGCCCAACTCTGAACCTCAATGTATGAAAAAAGAAACTCCACTTACCAAAATGTTCTCTTGCTTTCCAATTTGTTTGTCAATTTGTAAAGAGTTCATCTGTGTAATTATAACGATGCTAAACTTCACATTTAGAGACAAATATAAGTGGGTGGGTTTAACAAGTTTTTCTTGTGCACAATCAAATAATAAGAGTTCCCTTTCAGAACAACTGCAGAACAAGCAGCTAAATCCTTGATTACGAATCTGAGTGAAATCACAGCAATAGAAGGAACACTGAGAAAATAATGTTGACAAATAATTATCAAACATATTCAGAAATACCATTACTGAGAGTTCTTCATAGCTCTTTTCCCAAGAGAGGTGGCTTGGTTCACAGTTGAGCTCATCAGCTTTCAGTAGTTACAGTACAAGCTTGCACATACTGGCAGAGGGGTTTTTCCTCACTTTAGGAAGGACAGTGAGAGGCTTGGGCACATCCAGAGGAGGCAACAAGGCTGCTGAGGGGCTTGGAACACGAGCCCTGTGAAGAAGGACTGAGGGAGCTGGGGTTGCTTAGCCTGGAGAAAAGGAGATTCAGGGGTGACCTTATCACTCTCTACAACTTCCTGAAAGGTGGCTGTAGACAGATGGGGGTTGGTCTCTTTCTCCAGGCAGGAACTGGAGGACAGAACAAGAGGACACAGTCTTAAGCTGTGCCAAGGGAAATATAGGCTGGATATTAGGGAATATATTACTTACTGAAAGAGTGATAAAGTACTGGAATGATCTGCCCACAGAGGTGGTTGAGTCACCATCTCTGCATGTGGCACTCGGTGCCATGGTTTAGTTGAGGTGTTAGGGCTCAGTTGGACTCAATGATCATGGAGGTCTCTTCCAACCTAGTGATTCTGTGTTTCTGTGATTCTGTGATTTAGTTAGTAGCAGTCACTGCAGTAAAGGCAAGCATGCACTGAGACTGACAGTTGTGGAAGTGACAGCAACTCATCCATTAAGTAGGACATAATAGAATTCAGGCCTTAAAATGGCAGCTTCCAAGGATGATAAGGTTGCAAAGCACTTTAGGAGCTAGCTAAATAGATAGATATTTTCACAAGAGAATGAAATAAAAAGTGAAATTGTATTAAAGTTATGTAGTACTCTTTCTCTGCTATCATTTTTTAGAAACAACTGTGGCAAATGGGAAATCTGAGTGATATCACATACAAAGATAATGAGAAACCTACATAAAGATCTGTTGTTAAAAACATAAGAACTGGACGACGAACAGCTATAACCTGCACATGTGCAATACCTCATTAGTTAATGTAATGGCCAGGATCTTTTTGCCCATAAGAACAAAATTAGGCACATCTGTTCTTAACTTACTGGCAATTTCTTGCTTGAGATTTGAGCCAGTTGCATGGCCCTCATAAAGCACAATACATCTTTGATGGAAACTCCTGTGGGATGCTGTTGGCTTCAACGTCAGCTTGATCTAGGTTTTCATGCTCAGGAGTTTAACAAAACGTGGCATCATCATTCACAGGCCTAGACCTGGACTGGCTGTTATTAAAAAAAATGTGCACATTAAAACCTTTTAACATCCGCATTCAAAATTTCGTTCTGATATCAAATTATGGGGATTACTGTGGGCGCTGCTGACACTTCTTTCTAAATGATGTGAGTTTTTTTCCCCAAAGACCTAGTTCCCAGCACTATGTGATTGCATTAGACATGCAGTTTTCAGTAGTAAAAAGTGCAAACACAGGGGAGAAAGTCCTGATTCTTCCACTTATTCTTTATGGGAAAATCTCAGAATATAAATGTTAAAATGTTGTTAAAAAAATACGGAGTTAATAAAAATTCTCAGTGTATGTGTCAAACCGTGTATCATAAATTTTTATATTATAATATATAATACATATAAATGTTTAACATTTGGAGCCTTTCTCACAAGAGTTGGTGGGATTTTTTTCACATTTTTCATTCTTGGAACCATCAACATAGTGAGAAAGACTCAGGAAAATAGCCACACGTTGTTCTTTTGGTTTTTTCCTCTGGTACATCCTTCACTTTAGTAGCCTACTTTGCATATCAGGAATTTGAAGGGGGTAGATCACAGGGGAAGGTATCTTCCCATGCAGAATAATTTCTGACATCACTTAAAATAAATTGTAATTTTAGGCTCATTTCAACAAAACCACTACAGCTATTGCTTGCAATAATTTTGCCTTTACCATTCATTTCTACAGTGAAATTATGGAGGTTTTAAAAGGAGTTAGGTCTGAGCAAAGATACCTGCTTCTGCTTTGAGGAGAGGCAACAATCAGGGTAACCCTGTACTATCCACAACTCTTTTGGTCATTAGTCTATTATTTCTACCAAGAAGTGGATAGGAACAGGGTCTCATCCTATTTTTTAAGATCTCTTAGGTATTTTAAGCCTTTTGAAGACAACACGGTTTTTTAGACGTGTTTATGCAATGTTTAAAACAGAGGAATGCAATCTTAGCCAAGGTTACTTTTGTCCTAATTTTACTATTAATGCTAATTAATTAACATATGGCATTACTGATGAAATTATATTCAGAACCTAAGAGGATATATGTACTTGTACTTCAGTAGCAATATTTTTGCTTTTACAATTTGGTTTTCAACACTACATTAGATTCTTCAGAATTGTTTTTACCTCCCCAGGCTATTCTTTTTCTAATTATTCTGCCTAAAAACTAAGTTATTGCAAAGTAGACCTTTCCAAACAGTTGAGTTCTAGCTCTCTCTTCAGCATTTAACCCTCTCTCTTTAAATAAATAAATTTATTCCTCTTCTCTTTGTCTAAATGATGCTGATATAAGATCTGATTAGGACAGCATGAATAATGCACATCTAGAAATTGCAAGGAGTTGAAAGCAGCAACACCACCAGATTAGGAACCACAGTTAACTGCCTAAAGGCAATATCATATTTAATGAAATGTTCCCAATATTTAACAAAATTCCTACACTTCGGTACAATTTGCCCATCTACATTTCCTTCATCATCTTTCTTCAGGAGGTAGAAAACATGAGTCTTTAACAAGGAGCTCATATGAGTCTGTGACCCTGCATCACTGTTGCCTGAATTCTTTCTTTAGTGACATGTTTTAGATTTGATTAATTTTTTCCCTTTTTGTGTGTGTGTGTGTGTGTGTGTGACATCTGTTTTGTTTCAGCTGTCTGGGATAGGAAATGAGGAGCACTTTCCTAGCTGTGTTGCCTGTCTTTACTCTAGCATCTATGGGTACCATTCATTTTCCAGATGAAATATTGTTTTGGAATGTTGTAAAATGATACTCCCTTTATGTTTCAAATTATTCCTACAGCATTGGTCAAAAAGAATGAAAAACACCTAATTTTGAAGCATAGACATAGGACCAGGTCACAACTGTAATTCAATGCTCTTTATACACTGTTTTTCCCCTGGTTGTTCTGATGATGAAAGAAGTGCTGGGAATCCATGAACTTGTTTAGCAAATGTGTCTTTTGTGGGTTTGTTTATTCATGAAATTGAAAAGCGAAGACGGGTGAAATCCATGCAAACTGATACATTGCCTGATCTGGACAGGAAGAAGTCATCCTCCATGGAATCCTGCTTTATTAACAGGGATAACCTGTTTAATGAATCCTAGATGAACCCCCACAGCTGGATTCCCCTGCTGCCCCAGGCTGGCTAGGATGCAGATTCATCCTGTAAGGAATGCCCAGGTCCCACTGGAGGCACAGCTCATCTAGGCTCTCCTCACCGTGGAGCCAATTCTCACCTGTGATTTCCCCACTAACACAATAAACCAGCTGTGTGACTGAGTCTGAAATATTACCCTTTGCTACAAGAATTGCTCTAGGAAGGGGATTCAAGGGCAAATTTTGCTGGGCTTACTGTTATTAAAGGAAGAAAAAAAAACCCCAAAACAAAACAGAGCAGGTAAATTCATTGGAATTTACACTTTCTGCAATAATAATATGTTTATAAAACTTCAGGATTGCAATTCCCAGGACTTCAAGGTATCGCCCAAGATGTGTCAAAACCATTACTGGTTCAAATTTTCCTCTGATTGCAACCATTCAAAATTCAAATCCCACCCACTAAGATTATTGAACAGAATTTGAGAAAGGCCAACAATATTGTTTTAACATTCAGGTGCTTTTTTTTATGTGGGATGGTTGAGAAGAGTGTTGGATTTGGAACCTCTTCAGAATACAGATCATTTTTAAGCTCAGGCTGTCTAAAAAATGAAGATAAATTAAAGAAAATGGACAGTGATTTCCTGTTACCCTTGTGCAGAATTACTCGACCAACACTGTTAAAATTCCAGCATTCATAGCTGTAAAAATCATTAACCAAACGTCATCTAGCTTGAAGAGGTCTTGTTTCATACATCTCATCAATACTTGAGACATGGGGCAAGACTGAACTGCTGGTTTTGACCCTCATTCTTGTGCCAAAATTTTCACTATGAACTCTAAAAAACCTTTGTGTAACTAACATATGAAGGAGATGAAAATTTTCACTTTTGGTCAAAGTTTGAAGTTTTTTTGGTGTAGTTTTTTGTGCTGCCTCTTTTTTTTTTTTTTTTCTTAATTAATATTTCAAAGCAACAGCTAAGAATGGGCATAATTGTTTCAAAAAGGTAGATTTGAAAGATTGAAAGAGGCAAAATAAAAAAAAAAGGAGGCTTGGAACAGTAGTTCTACCTTAAGGATAATTAATTTTCTTCATTTGTTACTAAAAACTGTAGCACATTTCATCTGAAAACCGAAAGCGTCATCGATATTACTGCATGCTCTGTACTGGTGCTTATCCCAGTGGTTAAAATAAGTTAAGGAAAGTATTTGCATATTTTTTTTAATTAGTAAGCAAAAAAAAGTGCCAAGTTTCAGGCCTCTGGATGCTGGCTGGCCTCTGTGTGTGTATGTGTGAGACAGGAACTGGCCCCTCTGCCACCAGAGCTTCAGCCTGTGCATTTTGCCCTCTCCCATCCCAGGAGAAACCATGCTGGCCCTGGCTGCTCTTTGTCTTGTGGCTGCACCAGATCTCGTCAGATTCCCTTTCTTTAGGATGATTAAAGAAAACGATGACAAGAAGAGGACTCAAAGACAGTGGTCACTGAGGCCTGAGCCAGTTGGCTGAACTGTATCTACATCATGACACCTCCATGGGCACCTCCAGCTCACACCCTTGTGGCAGGAAGATGAGGAATTACCTACCTGCTCATCTGGAACTTCTGTGTGCTTCTTCCAGTCAGACACACTGCTCCTCCACAGCCGTGTTTGGGAAAGCATGAACACAGCTGTACCCTGAAGCAGATCATTTTTTAACTGTTATGTTCAGCCCACACTGAGATAAAACCATTTTGTTGTTGTTGTTGGCCAGTACCGTGGTATTTGAACCTGTGGAGTAAGCAGCTCTCTCTTTTTCTACTGACTAACAGAGAACACAAGTCTTAGACCAGGCCCTGTAGTGCTCTTTACTTCTATGCTCACATTAAGATGGACAGAAGAAAAACTAAACAAAAGAGAGAACATTCCCATATCTATTGTTTTAGGGGATCAGAATCAGACTTTTTCCTGGTGTCCATGTGTATCAATGGAAAGAATGTGACAGGGCTGCAGGCTGTCCCCTCCTTCTCCTCCCAGTTTCCATTTAAAGACCCAACACATTTCAGAAAAACAAATCTGTTTCCTATTTTCTGCACAATAGGGATGCAACTTTTAGCTTCAGGGAATAAAAAAAATAAAAAAAACCACAACAAACCCTAACAACTGAAAGAAAAGTGCATAAGTTCATGAAAATACCTTCAGCACAAGAGACTGCAGAAACAGAAAATTCAATAGGAGACAGAGTGCAATAGAATTTGCCAGATGTGAGGTTAACATAGTGGGAGTCAGGATTTGCAGGTCTATTCTTTATACCCAGAAATGGTATTTCCTGGGGGACTTTGAGTAAGGGAGCCTCTTTTTAGCTGTCTGTGGTGTGTTCAGCACCTGATTCTTAAAATCATACACATTTGCTCCCATTTGTCAATTCATATTCCCTGCTCCTTATAGCAAGTACATTTTTCTTTCTTTCTGCTTTTATAAAAGTCCAAGGAAGGCCTTGGTGAGACCTAAATAATGGTCCTAAACTCAAGGATCCTACCTTGATAATCCTAACCTAACCTTGAAATCAACCCTGGTTTGAGTGCAAGACTGGTTCAGATGTCCCACCAACATCAATTAGCCTACATTTGTATTAAACAATTTATATATATGTATAGGTTATATCATATACATGAACTGTTTCTGTAATCTAGCAAGGAAACATAACAAAGAGAAGGAAAAATATCTCGTATTGGTTAGGAAAAAAGGGCAGCAGCAACAGAGAGGTTCAATATGCCTGGGTAGGACCAAAGTTCAGATCTGAGACAACTAGAGCTGGGCATCACAGTCTGGAAAGAGAAGGTTAATTTCTCTCACCAGAAAGTTTTGTTTCCTCAAGACACATGTGGCAAGAAAGAATCTAAAGCAGATAAACTAATTTTGGCCAATGACAATGAAGTTCCTGAATTATCCACCATTCCCAAGTCCTTGGATCCAAGACCTCCACAGAAACCATGCAGAATCATTCAGGTTGGAAAAGACCTTTAAGATCAAATCCAACCATTAACCAAACACTGTCAAGTCTAGCATTAAGCCACTAAAGGCCACATCTACACAGTTTTTAAATGTCTCCAGAGGTGCCAACTCAACCACTTCCCAGGACAGCCTGTTCCAGTGCTTATCAACCCTTTTGACGGGGAGATTTTTCCTAATATCCGATCTAAACCTCACCTGGCACAACTTAAGGCCATTCCCTCTTGTACCATCACTTGCTTTCAGGTAATTGAACCACAACGTCTCCCACGAGCCTCCCTTCCTCCAGGCTGAACAACCTCAACTCCCACAGCTGCTCCTCTTTAAACCCTTCACCTTGCATATACATATGGCCATTTTTACAGATGTCTTTTTTATTGGAAGACTGAGTTGAGAGATCAAAAAAGGCTGCCATTTAGAAGGAGCTGTGGATTGATATCCTGGAAGAATTAATCCCAGTGTTTGTTATTAATAATAGCAAAAAAAGAGAAGATAAGCAGATCCTGTATTGCTGGATTTTCAAAATTAGAATACAGGAAATTACAGAAACCTAAAAAAAAAAAAAAAAAAAGAAATCTTAAATGAGAATCTCAGAAAGTATTGCATTCAAAATCAATTCATAATCCTAATTAGCCCTTTTTTTTCTTTCCCCTACATAAGCACAAATGTGCTTCATTTCTGGCTACAGACTAGACCTCCTTCATTATTAAAGGGTGAAAAAATAGATGATCTCCAGAGCATTGCAATACTGATCTAGCTCTCCCATTAGGAGGTCACTTCTTAGATATGGGCACTGCAAGTAAACATCAGCTTGACTGCCAATCCAAGAGTAAGAATTTCAGGGTGACTTATGGAGTCAGACATACTGCTCACTTGGTTTTGTATTAGGGAAAACTTTAAGCTACAAAAAAACCTTTAAGTGACTGGAAAGACTAACAAGAACTTTTAATAGCAGTGTTACATGGAGAAACTGCTGGTTATTCAGTGACCCCCTAGTGTACAATCATCTCATTCAATTGGGCACCACTGTCCATATCTTCCCTTTCATTATACATTTCATAAAAGGCAGAAGGGAGGAGCAAGGAAAAAGGGTGAACAGCCAGAATAATAACCCCTTATATTTATATGGAGTCTTGCATCCCATTAGGATGTGCCTCAGGGATGATAGTGAGACCCATTAACGAAACACAGATACTCCTGGAGCTAAGTATGTATTCATAAATGGACTGAGAAAGACCAGAGCTTGTTAGAATATCATCAGCTCTGCCAGGGAAGAAATTTATGAGGTACATACATGCATTAACAAAAAGAGACAGGTAATCATACCCTGTTTAAAGGAAACACAGTCCTCAGCCTGTTTGCTGATTATATCAGGAACAAAACCCCCAAAATCTAGACACCAAACACAAGTCTGAATCACCAAACACAAGTCTGAATCACCAAACACCATTTTTGACTCAAGGTCACTCAGGTTGGATGAGCTCTGGGATCCAAAATATTCAGAGCTACATTTTCAATCTTATTCAAGTCACTTCTTCATTCTCTTATCACCCTTAAAAAAGCCAGCCAATAACAACAACAACAAAATAAATTCCAACTACTCTGTGCCCTCCATGTTTTAGGGAGAGTAACAGAACTTCCTCCTGAGCAGGTCTACACCCATCCTTTGGTGAGAAGCCTCCTCTTCCCTCTAGTTTTAGCAGAAGGCTTAATCCAAAAGCTGAAACCTCTGTGGCTTCCTGTCAAAGTGTTACATGCTTTGGAGGCAAATGTAGAACAATTGAGGCTGCAGTCAGCAGTTCTTCTGACAGTCTGTCCTGCTGGTTTTTGTTAGTTCCCTGATGGCAAACTGTTCATAGGCATTAACCAGGCAGTGCTTCATCCTCCAGGCTTCCTATCCTCTACAGATTGTCCACCTGAATTAACACCCAGCAGCCAACTCCTGTTTCTTACCAGTGGGAAACAAACCCTTAATTTTTCTGGGTCTTGGAAATCCCAGCTCACCTTAAATATGGCAGAACTGCTTGTTTTACTGAATGAGAGCAGCAGGATCCATGCACTTGACCCACTAATACCTTACCTCCACACTCACATAGCAACACCTCTTGACAAACACACCCTCACACATCCCTGGTGCCAATTAAGATTGTGGAGAGATGGGGCACAAGCAGAGAGGGTACACCTCTGAAGGTTTTCTTGTGCTGCTGTGAACTAATACAGCTTCAAATACAATACTCATGTAGCAATAGAAAGCCTTGAATGTAAAAATATGAGATCAAACACCTTGAAGTTATGGGACTGCTTCCAATATTTACCTATTTTTAGACTTAACAACCTTGGCAACATGTCTTACAAGCATCACTACCTAGTTTAAAAGGTCCCTTGTTAGGGAGAATCACATTTTAAATGCAGGGAAATACTGAAATCACTTGGCTGCAGTGAAGCTGCAGGGGTTTGGGGCGAAAAAATGGTTTCAAAGCAAATTATTCCTGTCAGTATTGGGTTTTTTATTGTTTTCATTGTAGTTACATTCCTACTATGAGAGCCTTAGCTTTTAAAAGAAATATTATTACATTTCGTATGTAAAGTAATGTTGCCTGAAAAAGGGAATTCCTCACTTAAGTATATTAGCCCATGAGATAGATATTTTAATATACATATATGTGTGTGTTTGTGTGTGCATATAGAGTTATGAATTTCACCGGCTCAAAATTAAAGAATTTTGTAGGGAAAGTTGGCAAGAAACAGCCCTGTGTTAGAAACAGTTAACAAAGCTGAAAGGCAGAGTAACAAGGGCAAATTACAATGGATGAGAAAAGAGCAGTTGGCCTCTCTTCAGAACTACACACACGTGTAAGGCCACACACATTCAAGAATTTGGGGTGCAAACCCAGCAGGGTGCAAAGCTGTTTTCTCATTTTTATTTTTTTTTTTTTAGATGCACCACTGAGCAGCTCTGCCTGCAGGTGGTGGAACACCTCCAGAGGTTGCTGTGGGGGCAGCCCCAAGCACATCAAAAAGCACCTCTCCTCCACAGACATTTCCAGAGAGCAGCTGGCAGCCATTTGGTGCAGCTGGTGGCTGTGAAGGACCCCAGAGGAGCCAGTGCTTTGTACCACATGGCTTGTGGACGTCAGAGCAGTGCTTGGTAGTTGTTCCTTGCTGTGCAGTGCAGCTCATGACTAGGCTACATCCTCATCTAGCCCCAGCCAGTCCTGCTCAGGCAGAACAGTTAGTCTTTTTAGCACTGTTCTTATTAATAATAATAATAATAATATTCCTAGGCTGTCTGAGACAGCAGGAAAAGGGAGCTTAAGACATCCTTTAAAAGACACAAGCACACAGCTGGCTGCTGGCAACAGCAGTGAGCATCAAAGAGCTTGGAGTGGAGGAGGGAGACAGAACCATGTGTGATGGAGGTGTTTTGGGGGAAGGCACTGTCCCAGAGAGACAGGACAAAGGAAACATCACAAAATGATTCAGAAAGACAATTTCAGGGTGGGACAGCAGAGGCAGGGGAGCCGTTAGGAAATATTGACTGGCACAGAGGAGAGGTTACAAAATTTTGTGTCAGAAATGCCACAGAAACTCCTGTGTGAGGCAGGGAGGGGAACTGTTGAAGACAAGAAACCAAGCAATGGCCATGAAATTCTCAAAAATTCTTCGATCAGACACAGCTGGGCAGAAACAAGCAAAGCTTCATTACATGCTCATGGGTTAGTCCTGAGATAACAGGAGATGAACCAGAGAATGCAGTGGAGAAACTCTCCTGAGATGCACAGCTAAGATCCTGAGGTGACCTACACGCCTACATTACAGTCCTGCTAATCCCTGCTGGATCTCTCCTGCACAAGCTGACATGCTGTGCTGACAATCTGAGTTTACTAAAGGGACTGAGAAAGTGTTCTTGGAAATATTAAAGGTATCATTAACCTCTTCTTTTCCATGAGTTGGAAGTTGATTTATCCAGAGGCTTAGCACTCCCTTCCCTACACTATCAGACACACAAATGCAGAATTTTGACCCCTGGATCCCTTTCCACCACTCCCCCTAACTCTTCACAACTTCCAAGTGACAACCAGCCTTTCCCACTCCGCCAGAAGCAGCAACCCAGCTCTGCTGGCAAACAACACAAAGGAACTCAGCCCAGCCAAGGCATGCGCTTCTTCACTTTTTATTCTGTACATTTCCACACAAGTCACAATACAGAAAAAGTGTCCAAAAGGAACAGTAACCAGCTCTTTCACTGTATACATATTTCTTCCTTCCCCCAGTTTAAAATCTCCTTAGTTAGCAACACAGTGATCGAGATACTTTGTATAAATAGGGAATGCAAGAAAATCATGGAAGAAAATACTTTCTTACTTTGTTACAAAAAGCCCCTCCTCCTTCTCATGTTCCCCCTCACTGAGGATTACCTGTGCCTTGATTCTCTGTTAAACATGTATCCTCCATTTGTGGGTACTGCTGCGTGCCTCAGACTCCTTTTGCCAGCTGGCAGCCTCAAGATGTTCCAGCACATTATGCATGGGGTCAGGTAGCATAAAAGAGCCCTTTGAGATGTTATTACAACTCCTGGAACAGATGTGTGTTCAGATAATAGGGTATGTACAAATACTGGAACTCTGGATGCCCATGAAATGTTGGTTAAAAATGCACATTTGTTACTTGAATTTTCTGCTCTGTTCAGGGGGCCAAACACATTATGGAGTAGTCCAGGTTCTGACCTCAGTCACATCTTGGTTCACCAGGAGTGAATCTAGTGCAGAGGAGATCAGAATCTGTACATTGTCCTTTCTCCACCACCTCCAGGAAGCACCTATATATATAAATATATGGATATGGATATATATATCTAGCCTGATGGAACTCAGCCTTTCCATCAAGAGCCTATTCATCACCATCTCACTCCTTCCTAGCCTTCTTCCTTTTTGCATGAGAAACTTCCACTTCCCTAAATCTTTGCTAACCCTTATCCTTGTTCTTTACCAATTTTCATCTCCCATTTGCCAGGTGGCCACAGGAGATGTTAATGTGAAGGCCAGAGAATCTGTTCCCTCAAATGTTTCTTTCCACTCCCCAGAAGCCTTTTGCCTCACCAAACCGAAGTGAGGACTGGACTCTTAGGCAATATTCTGTCATTCCTGCATAATAGCAGAGAGGTGACAGGAGGATTTATTTCTGAGATGGGCACTCCCAAAGGAAACATCCTGTGCTCAATGAACTCAATACGATGGAATAAAGCTGCTCTAAAATTCAGCAAAATACTCTTCTCTGAGGAGAGATAAACCACCTGAATGCTTTCCTTGACTTGAAATATTAACATGAGTTACAACTTTTAATACAAGATAGCTCAAATACAGAAATCAAGCATGAGAAGTGCAAAATAGCTCATTAAAATTTTGTCATTCTCCATCCCTCTTTAATATCTCAACTTAAACCAGTTGAACTAAATAGCATGGAACAGGGCTACACTCACTGTCTCTCAAAAAATGTCTCCAGAAGAAGCAGAATGCTATAGAGGAGTAACATTAAAAGGCACACTAAAAAAACAAAACAAAACAAAACACAAAAAAACCAAAACAAAACACAAACAAACAAACAAACAAACACCAACAAACACCCCCACAAAAACAAACAAACAAGCAAAAAACCAACAAACCCCAAAGAAAATCAAAACCCAAACAACTCAAAATAGTTAATATACAGCATATTTTGGGCTTGTAACACAAAGCATCTTACCTGTCTGTCTATGGGGAGATGATATTATCCCCATTTTAAAGATAAGAAAACTGAGGCACAGTAAGGCTAAATGATTTACCTAAAATGACTCAATGGAAGTGGCAGGAATACAACCTCAAACCCTTGATTTGCTTCCTTTGGCCCTATCCCTTCGACCCCAGCACCTGCAGAAAGAATTCTGATAAATTCTGAAAGCAAATACTTTCCCTATTCTGTGACACAACCACACAGTTAGACTTGTTAACTATCATAAGACAAAAGCATGCCATTAAACCAGGTGATTGTTTTTTGCATAATCTTCTTTGTTTTGCAGCAAAACAACAAGTCAGGCCTTGCTGGAAATAAATCCTCACCGAGCTAGCTGCGACAGTCTCATAAACCAAGCTCAGTCTTTGCATATGTTGCATTTTCATTAGCACAGAACTGCAGCTTGAGGAGTGTTTGCCATAGGAAAAGCATGCTTTCCCCCATACCACTGTGGTTTTTTCCTCAGTGCAAGAATACAAAACCATAGCTGCTCTAAAAGCTCTGCAGAACCAAAGTTGCAATAGCAGTGGCACAAAGGCAGGCCTGTAGCTTGTAGCAAAAAATTCTGCTCACTGACTCAGAGAGGACACTGAAACCTCCATGGACTGCCAGAAGGTTTGTGTGGGAGCTGCAGAACACAAGTCCTCGGATTTATCATTGGCTAGACTTTTTAAAAATCTTTCAAAAGCCTCCTGCTTCCAAAAAGCTGTCTGCATCCAAAATGACTGGCACAGGGCTTGCAACACAAAATAATATGGGCAGGAGAAAAATAACCTTCATTTCCCACTGTGAAAGCACATTTCACCTTGAGTAGATTTCTACAGAGAAATGTTGGCATATTCCATGACATATTCCTCTCCCCAGTGCACTGCACCCTGGTGGGTCGGTGGGCAAGGCTGGCAGCTCCTAAGTCCATTTTGAAAGGGATTTTAACTCTTCATTATTTCATTTTCCAATGGAGTTACAGGACACAGAACACATGTAACTCATGGTGTGAGGGCAGCTAGATGGCACCCCTTACAAAGAGCATTCTTAGGTTGATTGCCCTGGGAAGACACCGACAGGAATCCCTATCCTGAGGCACCAGGAAGAGAATCAAGAAGAGCTTGGAAGAGCCCTTAAGAAAGGAAGTCAGCTCCTACAGGCTTGCTGATGTCCATATGTATTTTACACTCTACCTGGCACTGGTGGGGTGTCAGAAAAGGTACTTTCAAAGAGTTGTTACTTTTGCCAGTAAGGTGAGAGATTAATCTTTCTGCACATAAGGCATTCCCTGCTTTCCCTTTCCCAGCTCCATGAGATGCAATAGCAAGCTAGGCAGAGACAAAGCTCCCAAGAGCTGCTTATTGCTTTGAAGGCTCAGCCACTTCTTTTCTCCCAAAGCTGTTGCTTGATCAAAGGAGGCAGATGGAAGAGAATCAGTCTGCAGTGACATGTAAACGGAACAAAAAATCCTGATAAGCCCCTGCCATCTCCCTGTGATTTCTGCGAGGTACATGCTGAGCAGAAAGCTGTACAGTAGCAAAGCCAGCCACTTTGCATGAGAGACCAGCACACTCGCTTGCCAGTTGGAAGTGGCTGCCTCTTCTTGCAAGCAAGTCACAGAGAAACACAATTACATTTGCTCAGGCAAAGATTATTTAACAGGAAGATCACAAAGGGAACATGAGAGTAGACAAAAGAAATATACATAAGGATTTTCCTATTGATATTGAAACTAAGTCTGGAAAGGCTAAAATCAAGCCCTCAGGTATGAAAAACCCAAGTCCGTCATACTTCTCCTCTCTTTAATCCTGAAATTACAACTCGGGCATTACAACTGCCCTCAGAGGAGCCTTTTAGTACTGCACATCCAACTCATTCTTAGTACAGAGAATTTCAACATTCCCTACCCATATCTGTACATGGTCAGAGGAGATCCAACCATCTGTGACTGGTCAAGTAGAAGTGTCCCAAGGGTAAGCACACGAGCAGGATTTTGACCTTTCCAGTCCAAAAATGAAGGTAGAATGAACGAAGGGAGGAAGAAGTCATGAAAGATTAAAGACTTCAGTACAGAAACTCTAAAAGGGAGGGGAAATAAGGGAAGAGCAAAGAGCACTGAAGAATATTTAATATTAAATTTAAATAATATTATGTTCTATTTCCTTCCTATCATTAGCTGCCAGCAAGATCACTTTTTTCCTTAGCTTTAAGATGAATGTACTCCTCCCCTATGCAATGTAGATAAAGTATGACAACAGTAGTGAGACCACAGAGCCACAACTGCATCCATCTTCTACTGAAACAGGCACATCAACAGACTTCCCATTCTGATGAAGGGAAAAAAAAAATGGTCCCTGGGGAAAAAAAAAAAAAAGGCTGAAGCAGGGAACAGAAGAGGAAAGACAGCTATTCACTTTGTGACCTACAGCAAACATTTATTTTGATGTGGCATTGCCTCCATTCATTTGGAGGGAAATTCTCCGGCATGGCTAAGGAGCAGGGAGGAGTGAGTGTCCCGGCACAGCTTGGGGCTCATGTCTCACTTCACAAAGCCTCCAAGCTTTGCAAACAGAAGGGTGTCCCCCTCCAGACTCTGTGATGATCCCTATGAGGGTAGGAATACCTCTATATGTGGGTGACACAAATATTGGACACAGTGAGCACCCACCTCACTATTATAATTAGCTATATCCAATTATGATACATAATTAATCATTGCAGTGTTATGCAAGAAGCAGCATTGCAACTCCCTATATAGAAAAGAGCAATGCATGTAGAAGCCATTCTGTAGAATTCCCCATTCCCAGGGGCCAGCTTAACTTTGCTTTTCTAATTCTGTCATTTTCATTTTTTTATGTGAATGTCACACAGGAAAAGCAGCCCTAGAAAAGTGGGATTGCTTATTAAAGCCTAATTAGCCAAGTAGAAATCACTCATGTCTGCTGCATCAGACTCAAGAGCTTCTTGAGCTTCTTCTCCATACCTACAAACGTAACTGATTTGTACAGTTCCTAGACAGGATTTGGATTCTGTAGGAACAGAGATTACCTTCTACCTCTTCTTGACCACAGGCTGAGGAAAAGAGTGGAAATTGAAGGTCACTAAGGTAGCTGAAAGAAGGCCATTTTTCTCATTAAAATGAAGTGCAACACTAAGAAATGAATTGCATGTGGTTCATGTGCTAGTAGTTAGGTAATTGCAGCACCACTTTGACACTGGATTGCCACAGTGCACACTTTAGTGAGTGCTGGGTTACACATCAGGCAGCCTCCCAGACAGGGACTAATTGAAGAGCCAGGTGTGGCACTTTACCAGCAAAAGGAGGCTGGCAAGAGATGAAGCAATTACATATGTAGAATTATATTGCTCAAAGAAATAGTGCTTTATTTCTTGCATTTCAAAATGCTACAGCTTCTGTATACTTTGCATATGAATGCTGAGGCTGTTAAAATATTGGTGAACTCTGAAATAGCATTCCCAAATCAGGGTTCCAATTCTAGTGGATGAGGGCAGCAAAATAGAAGCAAATTTTTGAAGAAAGCAGATTTTTCACTTTTTTTGGGCATTCACCTACCTTTATGTGCCTGTCAAGAGAATTACTGCCTCCTTAGATTCCCCAAATCTCTGACATATAGGAGATCTAAGAGGTAAGCTGACTGTTTTAATAGGGCTTAGCATCAAATTATTTCCTGAAGCACAGATGTGTTAATATTGAAACAAATGTTTTTGTTGCAAGTCATCCCCCTGCTCAGGCTTTAGAAGTCATGATGTGCTACATCAGAATGAGGGGATTTTAAAATTATCTGCCTGTCTTCCCCACTCTCTGGGTAACTAGATACACGTGTACTGCATAGGATGGATTGGGTTTTTGTCTTTTGGGGTTTTTTTGGTTGGGTTTTTGTTGTTTTTGTTGGGTTTTTTTAATCAGTCAGGGAAACAAGAAACTGCAGCTGAGACTGGAATGTGGCACCTTATAAATAAGGCAGGAGACAAGATGCACTCTGATGGCTGAATACAGTAAGGTTATTCAGCTCTAAGCCTGCCTAATCACTGAAGTCAAATGTCATGAATTTACTGGTGTGATCAAGGCCCGAGGGAGAGAATTTTCCCCCTTTGCACAAATGGCACCATACGTGGGCCAGGAAATTCCTTGGCCAAGGTAGGGGGTGTTGCTCCAGTGCAGATGTACAGGAGATGAGAGAACACCACTCTCTGGGCACCACCACAGGCAGCAGTGCTGGAAACACAGCAGGGAGGGGAAACCCTGAGCCCTGGTACCTGCAGGGGAGTTCAGGCAGGCACTCCAGAGAAGTCCAGTGCCATGGCAGAGCCTGGAGTGAAAGCAGCCATGGTCACTTGCTATGGTCACCTGGGGTAACTTACAGCACATTACTGAGTTGCAATCCACAGATTTTGGCAGGCAGATCATGGAATTTAAGGCTGTAGCAATCCATTGCTAAGAAAAATTGTTGTTAAGAAAGCAAAATGAGAGGATGAGTACCACAGTGGGCACTCTAATACTGTGTCCTGTGCATCCAGAAAGGCATAGGAATACAAACTGTTTCCAGGACTGCTGAAATGTCCAAAGATACATTTGATGCTTTAGACTAATTAGGAAGCTAATAACCCAGAGTCAGCTTGGCTCAGATTCACAGAGGAAAATAATGAGAGGAAACAATATCTTATTAATGGAAAAGAGTAGGTAAAATGGAGGTCAAAATGTTACTTTTACCCAGCTTAAAAACCAGTCTTATAATGTACTTCTCTATAGATGTTACTTCAGTGCAAAAGAAGCAAAAGGTGGAAGAAGGAAAATGACACACCTCAAATGGATCAGCACAAGGAACTGCTTTTTCTTTGTAGGACACAGAGTGCAGTGACAGAATTTCTTTGGGTTTTTTTCAAGGCATTCAAATTTCCAGCATGCTCATACATTTCTTGAGTACCACTAAACTCCAAGAAAACTTGAGGGTACTGATGTATCTTGCCCATTTCATACCCCAGCGACAGATCATGTCAACATGCTTTTGCCATCCTGGAAGGGTCAACACATAAGCAAGTCCCACGGAAGGTATCTGGGATGGCTGAAAGGAAAATAGCCACCTTCTAGATGAATTTGTGTTAGAAACTTTCACTACCATGCATTTCACTGTCGCAGCAAAGACAAAGACAAAAATGAGCCAAAGAGGCCATGGAATATTACTGAAACAAATCTCCCACAGACACACCACCAGAAAAACTATGTGCCCCATCTATTCTTACACAACAGTACCAGCTCAGCAAACACATCTGGGAAGATTGGTGGCAACAAAACATCAAAATATCAATTTGTACTTTTTTTTTTTTGTCTATGGGTTTTCTGTATGACAGTCTTCACGTAGCAGGGGATATCTCATGTGGACTGAAGCCAGGCTACAGCAGCATGAGCTGAGACTGAGCAATTCTACTGCTGCTGAAGAAAAACAAGAGTGACAGGTCTCAGTAAAAACACCTACAGACATCCTAAAGTGCTAAAACACAGATAAGCCAGCCACCATATGAAATGGTGAAAGAGCCACTGGAGTCTGACATTCGTTTCATAACAGGCAAAATTTGCCTTGAATCCCTGTTTTACATAAGCAAAAACTCAACCTCACATCTCACAGTACTAAGGGATGTCTAGAACAGTTGTGATGACCCATCCCTGCAAGTGTTCAAGGGCAGTTTAGATGGAGCAGCCTGGTCTAGTGCAAGGTGTCCCTGTCCATTGCCATTCTATGCTATAGTAAGTGCAAAATGTATGACATCATCATGCCTTGAATAACACATAAAAGATACCTCCAGCATTGAAAGATGAAATAATAAGAATAACTGATGCTATTAAATTACAAAATTAAGTTTATTTTATCAACATTATAAATACTTTCTTTCCTTCCATTTAACTCCAAAATGAGAGAGTAAAACCAGTACAACGGAACAATTCGGAAGCTCCTCAGTTCTACTGAAAATGGTTCCCTTTAATAACAAATTAAAATGGAAAATGACATTTTGTCAGTCCAGCAATCTCAGTAGCTGAGCATCTCTAGGGACTCTGTCATTCAAAGGGCACAATTTCAAGTGTGTTCGCATATGTATGTGTGCATCTATATACATGCATTAACAGACACAGCCACTGAACAGACAGATGCTTTTAGTAAATTGAAATGTTTTACACATAATTTAAGTGGATTCCCAGCTGCACACTGGAATTTGGGCCCTGCCCAGTGCAGGCACAGTTGTATTGTACTAATCTAGATCCCCCAAGTGCTCCAGAGATTCAATATATATGTGTCACCTTTAACTGCCGCAGAGTCTGCCTGCTTCTGGTAATCCCATCACACTTGAAAAGGGTAAGGAATAGTCCTGCAGCATCCTGGAGCCGAACTGCCCTCAGTGAACCAACTTCTGATATTCCTTGCCACACATGAGCATTGCAGAAAACAACAGACGTGCTCTGTTACCTACAGAGACAGAACATCACCAGTACCTAGTGTATCACCAGTGCAGTGCTTTGGGACACCTTGAACGTTGAAGGCACTACCTCCAGCCAGTTCCTGTCCTACCTCCAGTGCTGGGGGCTATTTTTATCATACAGTAGCTGTCTCCCACTGAGCACACAGCATGGGCAGCTTTCCAGAGACACAATAGGCTCACTCTGACCATATCATCATACTTCAGCTTTCAGTGAAAAAGGCCACGCTCTCTCATGTGCTCCGAGTTTCTCTGAGCAGTCCAAATGGCACAAAATTGCTTGGGAAATCTGCCCATCCTGACAAGCTGCTCCAGAGCCAGCCACAGCTGCAGGCACCTCCTGGGTACCAGGGATGAGCTGACAAGGGGAGGACAACTGGGGACAGAGGGATCAGAACCAGCTCCCTTATCATAATCCACATCTTGCCTCTGGAGGCTACCTGTGATTAAAGCAAGCCTTTACTGCTCCACCTGCTTCATGGGACTAAAGGGTCAGGGAGCTGTCACAGGCTCAGTGACCATACTCAGCTTGGCCTCAGCACAAGACAGAGCCAAGCTCCTGTGTCATTGAAACTTCCTCCATTTCTCAGATCAGTAAAGCAAACCAAAAGGTTAAAGTGATGGTAACATAATTCTTATTTTCATAAATATATAGAAATATCACAGTAGTGTGTTTTCTCACAGCTGGGAAATGATGCAAGGCCTACCATAAAAGCACAGTGTTAGGATCTTTCCTTGTGGAAGTATCACATACACCAAAACTATATTCTGATTTTTTATTTTAATGGTTGCCAAATTCTGTTCTAATATATACACATATTTATTTTCTCCACAAGGCCCTGGATAATTATCAAGGGAAGTAATTTGTCTTTCATATTTTATTTTTTAAATGAGAAAAGTAAAGACAGAAAATAAGACAAAATACATTTCATGTTGCCGTTGATCTATAGTTTACAAATATATATAGTTTCCTTCCAGAGGAAGAAATACTAAAGAAATATTTTGTCCATATCAAATAAACTTTTGAAAAGAAGAAAAAAAAAATTAAAATATATTGTTCAGCTCCCCCCTCCCTACCACAACAATCACTCGTGGTTAAAAAAAAAAATCCATTCATTTGATTTTCTCCGCTTCTACCAAAGAAGAAAAACTTATCTGGATAATGACCTGAGTTATTTTCATGGTTTCCAAACGTATGTAATGGATAATCCAGATGATCACCATCTATCAGAGAGCTACCCCTAGCAAGGGATGTAAAAACACACACTGGTGGATCTTCAAAATCAAACAACAAAGCAAAGTTCAAAAATGTATTGCAGGAGTTATGCCAAAAGTCAGCCATCACCATCTTCATGGGCACTGCTCTGACAAAGTAGAAGTGGAAGCTCTGCTATTTTGTCATCTATCTGTAGCAATTGGAAACCCAAAGGTGAAGCATTTTGCCTGTGTATTTGTTTGCTTTCTCTTCTTTTATGGTTATAAGACAGAGAACAGAGGAATACAGAAGATACAGCTGGCCTTTGCAGCAGATAAGCTTTACATTTCAAATCTGTTGTGGGTAACAAGGCAAGAGCTGCTGCTTGTCCTTCTCCAGGGACAGACTCCTCAAAACTTTGTTCCCTTGAAAAAGCAGACATTTTACAGATTCAGTCAAAGAGGGTTTTCCCATTCCCAATGGGACCATGCCAGTGCCCATTTGTTTGTTGGCAGCAGCAAGCCCAGGCTGGTTGCTGATGTTCCAGGTCTCCTTCCTTCCTCTGGCTGTGCTGCAATGGGAACTAGGTCTGTTAGTCAGTCCATCAGAATTCCCTCAGTCTTGCACAAACCTCTCCCCAGTGTAAAACCCATCTTTTCAGAAGTAAAGAACAGCTATCAACTTCTAGGCAGGCCTGAAACCTGAGAAGAACTGGATCAGGCATTACATGCACAAAAGTGATATGAGAAAACTTCCTGGTGACTTTCTCTCTGCCACTGAGCATGGTACATCCCATATAACTCCTTTCCACACAAATGCCTCTCTCACTAGGATACAATAGCCATATGCCCAGCCACAATGAGGCTGGGTTTTGTCACTGCTGTAAATCTAACCATGCCCACACCCTGGGAAACAAGGCAAGAAGCAGCATCCTCTCCGAAAGCAAGGAAACTCCGTGGTGGCTGAGTACTGAAAACACAGCTTCCAAGAGGATGGCAAGGGAGAGAATGTAGCTGGTAAAAACATTGGATATTTTTTAAGGGCATCCAGAGCTCCTCAAATATTTTGCTACTGCCTGACCATTTGTGAAGACAACACAGAGTTAACAGGTAATTTAACTGATGAGAAGTGAGCGGAACAGGAGAATAAAAGCAATGCAGGAAGCTGTAAGGATGGAGGAGAGCCTGGTTGGGTGGCTTAATGTACCAGTTAGTTTGGATTTTGTTCCCCCATAGCCTCTTTACTCTTTCCTTTTTTTTTTTTTTTTTTTTTTCTTCTTTTTTTAAATAAATTGTACAGATGAACATGGGAGAAGTTCATGCTACTTGCTGGAAGCAATAAAGATAAATTTTTGTGGCCTATGGATTCCACAGACCTTTGAGCGTCCCACCTCATCCATCATGGGCTAACTTATGGAACAGAACCGTTCCACAGCAAGACTCAGTAGCCCTTAGAAACTGGTGGCATGTCCTCAGGTATTTTCCTCGAGAGTGAGAGACACGTGGATTCCATCAGTTTCCTTCTCACATGATGCCCAAGTGCCTCAGGTGCAGTCTTGAGATTTCCAGGGATCCTCTTGGATATTTTCAGACATCAGACTGCTGTCTCTAGATCCTCGTGGGAAACCATTTGATAGTTTTGTCGACTCTCCAGGTAGGAGGCCAGGTCTGGATCACCAGCTTGCTGAGCCCTGTCACGAGGGGTCTTACCCTGTAATAAGAAACATAAAGAGAAAGTTATGTGCTAACACGTTTAGAACAACAGAGGATTTCTAGGCAGGAGATGATTAACAAGTCAGAAGCCACTTTTCTGGATGTCATCTGTTTCAGAAAGCTTTTGGCAAAGTACAGATATGTCATTTGAACAAGAGATCATAGAATCATAGGTGATCTCCTTCCCACCATAGACTACCTCATAGAGCCCAAGAAAGTAGGAACTGGTTTTGATTGTCTGGTTGCAGCAAAGGTGCTTCTGACTCTGGAGTACAGAGAATCAACTGACTCTCAGCTGGTGATCACAGGGTGCTTATGTTCAGAAACTCCAGAGAGGCAGCTTCTGGACCATGTTCCTAGGCAATCAGATTGTTGTAGTGACAGAATATTCCTTGGATTTAGTTTTTCCCAGATTTATTTCTCAGTCAAGCTTACACCAAGAGAGTGCTGTGGTTACTGTCACATCAGTGAGCATAGGGGCCAGCCAGGGTAAAAGAAAATAGTTAGCCATCCTCACAAAGCAAGTCAGCCACAATAATCAAGCCTTGCAGATGCTGTACAATCAGAAATCAAAGCTCCTGCAGGTGGTCCTTGCCCGCAGGCCTCTCTTTTGACCACACAGGAGGAAGACACTGCTGTGCCATGGAGATGTCTCATTCACACCCAATGCACTGAACAGTTTGAGGCCAGGCTCTCAATATGGTGACAATGACCCATGTTGGGGACAGAACTGAAGTCTCTTGTACTTGTTTAAATCAATACAGTTTTCCCTATAAAAACAGCTTGCTTAAAAGGAGCTGCCCTTGGCGCACACAAGGAAGCCTCAGTCATGCAAACAGCAGGGACGGATGCTGATCGGTCTCGCTCGGCTGCAGGAGTTTGTAAGTGGTTGATGGAGCTGTGTTACCTTGGAGTCTGTCTTTCTCAGAGAGGCTCCTGCATCCACCAGGAGCTGGCAGACGGCACGGTGGCGCTGGCAGGCTGCCTTATGTAATGCTGTCTCACCCCTAGACCAAAGTACAGAAACCAGCAGTGAGACACATCACACCAATGTACATTTACGAAGCATGAGGTGCAGAGGATAGACACAGAAGGATGCTGCATTTCTGCGAGGTTCCCTCTTGCTGGCAGAGGTGGACTTGTGCACTCTCTCCCTTAGCATCTACATCCTTTGACTCAGTAGGAAAGCCTGCAATGCACAAATAGCAGACGAAGAACTTCTGAGGGATGGAAAGAAACATGCACAGATTTTACGTATTCAGAGGACTGAATGTCACACTCCCATCCAACCACCAGCTCTGTTAACTGCTGCAGAGGCAAGCTAGCCACCTTCTTATTTCACAGCAGGTGAAATAGCAACAGGGTTTGTTTCTTCCTGCAATTTCTTTTCTCAACCTCATTCTTGGAGTCATCCTAGAAAAATCCTACCCATCAAAGTTATGACTGGTGCACTTGCTGCCCTGGTTCTGATACTCTGCTATCTTGGATGCATGAGAGCAAGAACTCTCATGTGTTTTCCACCACTGGACTGCTGAGCTCCTGGGGAAGATTAAATACAGGCTTTTCAGAAGAGAAGACTGTGTAGTGGGAGCACGTTTGTTGCAAAGCTTCTCACTCAGATTGGAGCTAAGTCTGACAGGATTCTGAAACTGACTTACTCTTTATTGAGAATAAAGAAATCTATCCTGATTTGCCTAGGAAGAAGAGGGAAGTATGCTTTGAGTGGGTGGAAAAGGAGTATTTAATACCAAAAAGTATGGTTGGATAATTACATTACATAACCTGTGAAATAACAAATGACAAGAAATACATGCAGCAGGACAAATCTTGCACCAACCTACACAGAGTGCATAAAGGAATCTCAGCCCCCATCCACGACAGGGGAAGTTGAAATATTAAAAGGCAACCTTGTAACAAATATGCTCTTGCTGCATGAGAACTAGTATCAGAATAGCAAACTATTTCCCCCTGAGGACCAAAAGACAAATTCATACTGCCAGTTACAGCCTGAACCTCCCCTTTCCAAGAGTTAGAGGCAGAGGAACCTCTGTAAAGGGAAGCCCTCATAGCTGTGCTCACTGACACTTCATGTGGTTGTGCTACACTCCTGGATGAAAAGAGCTGGGCCATCCATCCAGCCCCCATCTCCTCTGGACTTCACTCATGCACCTTGTGCAAAAGGTGTTCTCTGTCAGCAGAGGAGGGCACTGTGGGAGGAGAAATGGTAGTCCTGGTCTCTATGAGAAAGACTGCAATTGTTTCACATGGATTACACATATTTTGCAGGATTGTTCATGCTTCCCTTACGCACTTCTGTGCAACTCTGATTATACAAGGTGTAAAAAAATCAGGAACTGGAAAGGCAAGTAATTTTTTTTGTGTTGGATTTTCTTACATAAGAACAGAGCTGACTGATGTTTTAACTATTTGATGGAAACCTTCAATTGCACAAGTCCCCACCACTTGAGAGAGCTAAGACAGAGCACTCTGCATGAATAAAGAAGGGATTGAAAAATAAGGTGTAGAGCAAGAAAAGTAATTTCCTGACTTCTGGAATTTACTGTTCAGGTTGGTCTCTCAGTAGTTGGAGGCTAAACACATCAAAACACAAGGCAGGGCTTCTATTCCTCTAGAAAGATTAAGGAAGCATGGGAAGCAATAGGCAGAAAGTCCTCTGCATCCAAGAAATTTGGGATTTAGGCAAGAAAGCCACATATGAGGTGACTGATGTGTGTTTTTTAGGATGCCTTCTGTTTGTTTGCTTTTGAAGAGCTGTGCCATTTTACAAGCTTTTTCCTATTTAACAGTTTGCACTTGAAAACCAAGAGGAGTCTGCTAGTTTAACACACATAATGTGAAGGAGTGCACAGAGTAGGTTGTACTTACGTTTCACTGTCTGTCATGTCCAGTAATTCAGATGGACCTGCAAAAGATAGTCAGGCATGTCATATAGCATTTGTCTACATGACTAAAAAAATACGTCTACCAGGAGAAGATTCCCTGTAAAAATATATAAAAGAAGCCAAGTGAAAGCTCAACCTGCACAAATACATCAAACTTCAATGTAATATTTGCTTGTGTGAGCCCTTACACTAATAAAATTCTGAATGCACAGTCACTGCTGGAGTGTCAGCAACAGGGAGTAGCAGCCTCTAAATTATCCTGGGAATGAATATTCATGGAGTTTATTTTCTCACTCTTCACCTTGCTCAATTAAGTGGTTCACATAAGTACAGTACATTGAAAATGCTGATATACTGGAAAACCCTGATATATTGCAAGTTAAAATCTATTGTTGGTATTAGAGAGAAAATGTCATTAGGAAGTTGAAATTAGCCAAATTTCATCCTGAATGACATCCCTGTGCTACTCCATTTAATAGCATTATACAAAATGTAGATCAGGGAGGAATATTCCCAGCGGTCTTTATATTGATATGCAAATCCTGTACTCAACTAGTTAGCAATGATCAGGAAAGTAAGATTAAGAAAAACAGAAAAGATTTTTGTTAAGTGGGAAAAATATAATACATTTATGTTAATGTCCTTTTGTCCTTGATATTCACTACAGGGAGATATTTATATCAGCAAATTCCACTGATGAATTAGAGTGATATGGAAAGTCTAGGATCTGGATATCATTTGAAAAAAAACAACTTTTCCTTTGCAGTCTGTCATATTATTCTCTCCACTGCTCTGGAGTATAGTGTTAGATGGTATAGGGCAGTTAGCAAGGGGAACAGGGAAACTTTACAAGACTTTTCCTTCCTGCACAAGAAAATTTCTCTCCAGCACTCCTGTGACTTTGAAATTCAAGAGTCCTCAAGAGCTTACAGCCAATCTCACCTGAAACTGAGGAATTTCACACTATTTGCTTACAAAGGCCTACACACAACCTCTCTACAATCCTTTCACTCTGAGTGTTCGTCAAAGCGGATCAGAGCAGCCTGTCTTTACCCCACTGCTTTTACAACGTACACATGGAGTATCACTGGGGCTCCTGGAGCTGCAGGCAGCTCCTTCCCTTCATCTTCTCTCATCATGAGAAAGGGTGGTGCTTAGTCTTCAGTGCACAGGGCATTGTGTACCACTGCATGCTTGCCATGACAGCTCTCCAAACTCAGCAGCCACTGTCAATTACTTAGTGCACCCTGACTCTACCACCACACATCCTCATCACCCCACTTGGCAGTCGCGTGTTCACTCCTGCCTTTCAAAAAGAAGAATCAGCCACTACCCCTGAGCTCCCAGGATCATGAAGAAGGATAAAGGGGGATAAGCAGAGCCTCTCGTTGAGAGGAAAAAAAGATAATGCCTGAGAAAGTAAAAAGACAATTAAAGAAATACATATGAAGAAAAGAAGTCCTTTACATTTCCTAGGAGAAAATTGTGTTGTCTCAAAAATAAGGGCAATTCCCCATAGCTTCCTGCAATGTGACATCCCAGTGACAGGTAAGCAGGAATGGCTTGCAGTGTGTTGGAGAAGACACTGCCACCTGTTATTTCGGCTCACAGTTGGAGCAAGAGAGGTTGTATTGCCAAGGTGGAAAAGGGTGACATTTTTGGCTTTATGGGACATAGAGGTATTTGCCCAGGTAAGCAGAAGAAGCTGTTAAAAGCTAGTAAAGCAGAGAGTAGTTAGAAGAGTATGACCTGAGAGGGAGAAGAAAGCTGGGGCAGAGTGGGTCTGGAGAAAAGCCAAGGGTAAAGGAAAACTGGTGTGAAGCAGGAAGAAACAGCAGGGCTAGGACAGACGAGCTCAGTGCTGAGGACTGTGAGAGCAGTCTGGGAGGGCAGACCTGAGGAGATGACAGGTACACCCCACCTAAGTGCACAGGGTGCTCTCCTGGATACTGTCCCAAATTAAGCACTTCATGGGAGAGCCCTGACTCCACCCGAGTCACACGTAAGGGCCAGACACTGGGGTTAATAATTAGCTGCACAACGTGGTACAAGGATTCTTTAATTTGATTCTCTCGGGCCTATTTCTGAAGCTGGAATGTCCCAACTCACAGCCTGAGCTGTGCCCTTTACTTTATTCTGTTTTCACTTGTGCTTCTCTTAAACCATCTCACGCCCTCCTCCTAATTCCCTTTCCCCTCTTTTTTGGACCTCATTTTTATATCAGTCTCCCTGGCGCTGCCAACCGACCATTCCAAATCCCCCTCTGCCCAGGGACAAAAGCCTGCACAGATGTGGGAAGGGCTGGCACTGGGAAAGCTAAGGCACTGTCATCCTGACCCAGCGGGGAGGCGGCTGTTTCACTCTGGGACAAGAGGCAGAGAAAGAAAAGGGGACCAAGGCACAGAGAGAAAGAGGACAAAATAACCCAATAGAAATCCGGAAGGGAAATGCATGAGTGAGATTTCTATCAAGGAAAACAGCAGGGGGGGAAATAAAAACAAAAGATAGAAATGTGTGGAGAGGTGGAGGGAGGGAAAAAAAAAGAGAGAGAAAGGGAAAAAGAGACTGAGGGGTTGAAGAATGGCAGGATGGGGACGGGGGACGGGGTGGGGGGAGAAGTTGGAATGAAAAGAGCTGAAAAGCATGACGCACTGAGGGGAAGCCCAGCTGAGATCACTCTCTTTCCTCAACATCGCCCACAGACTGTCTGTGTAGAATTATTAACTTTATTCCTTCTCTCCTTTTGCCCTCTTTCACTCCACCAAAGCCCTTCTCCAGTTCCTCAGAAGGCAAAGCAGCCTGAGCTGGTTATGGGAGGAGGGAAGGCAAGGAGATGCTCAAAAGCAGCTGCTCCTTCATTGAGCTCACTACAACAAAAAAACCACTTTAAGTGACCATATTTCAGGGCATTTCCAAAATATACAGCACCACACATTCTTGAAAAGCCTCTGAGCCCACAGCATAGCCCTCTCCAATGGATGTGGTTACAGCTACCCACAGGAGATCCACAGATATTAACCCCTGCCAGTTCTGTGCCCTGTCAGTCCTTCCTAGAACCAGGGAAGAAGGGTATTTACTCTAAGCAGTAATGTCAGACATTATCAACATTTCTGGATGTTTATCTGTCAAAATCCTCTTTGTTTAATAATCTGATTGAGGTTATTATCTGGGGGACAAAACTGGACGTGGATCCTTACCTTCAAAGTAGGAGTATTTTTAAAATAAGAGAAAACTGGAAATTCAGAGCTATTTTTAGTCTTTCTCCAACTCCACACTTTTTCTTTTTTAACCTGATTTGAAAATTAACAGTGGTTTTGTTGTTTTTTTTTTTTGCTAGTGTCTTTTAGCTCAGAATTTCCACTGTAATATAGAGGCTAGTCAGGTTATGGGAGCATTCCTTCCTACATGTCTGTCAGCCACGTTGCCCTAAAATTTGGTAAACTTGAAATTAAAACAGACTGTGTTATACCTTGTGCCTTCTAGAAATAATTAAGCCATTTTCTGCTCAGGCCCCTCACAAATGACCACTGCCCTAAAACACTCTGCAGCTTTTTTTTTTTTCCGAGGGGATGCTTCTAGTGAAGCAAGGACATTGAGGTGTGAGGACACAGAAATGTTTAGGATGGGATGCCCTACATACTGCCTGTTGCATCAGAAGTTCCCACCACAACCTCCTAAGGCAACTGTAAACATCGGTCCTTTCTTTTGTTTAAAGTCAAAATACCACAGATGAACTATAGAATTCTTGCTTGTCTTTTGATTGTCTAGAGAAGACAAGACAAGGACAAGGCAAATGGAAGTATTTATATGATGTTTATAAATTACAAATGTTTCACAGCTGCCAGATTAAGACTCCAATCCAAGTTTGATACCAATACAGATGATTTAGGAGGCCCTTTTCTAAATAGAGGTTCTTAAGCCTTCCTTAATTCTGCTTGTGTTAAGCAAGCAGACAGTTAACTCTTCTCTGATGTACATGCATTAGGATGTGATGCAGTTGCTGACTGCAGCATTAAAAAGCTACTGTTCTGATACCTACTGAGTTTGGCCCTCAGTTTCTAGCTAAGCATTTCTTACCTCAGCTACAGACAAGTTTTTAAAGCTGACCCTTCTACTAAAAGCAAAAGACTCCTGATTTAGGTGGGCAATCTTGAATGACAGGTCTGTGTATCTGTGTGTCTGCCCTTCCTGCACAGGGGATAGAGATAAACTGTTTTATTGGAGCAGCAGCCAGCACAACTCTTCCTGCAGCAGCAAGCAGCTGTTGTCCTGACACCTACTACATTGGTGCTTCAGCTGCTGTTCCAGGCTTGTGCTGGGCCACTGTGAATTATCTGGCAGTACTGCACAGCAATCCCCCTGGGTGACTCATCTCTGCTATTTCTAATTTAAGATAGGTTATTTTCCTCCCCTTAACATCTGAAATCATTCTGATCATGATCACAGAATAACCTTCTATATAAATGTGCCCTGCATGTTTGCAGAAAGCCATCTCCACAAAGGACAGCTTTAGCACCACCACACTGTTTTTCCTTGCTTTGTAATTCTAGTTCTATGGGTGCCACTCCTGTATTGCTTTGGATCCACCCCACTGTTTTTCAAACTAGACAGTTAAAGTTCCTGGAACAGTGGGTTTTGTCTTCTTTTGTTGCTGTTGTTCTTTAGAGATATTCAGAAGATTTTTCCCTGTGTGGTTAATAATAGATTTTCTGTGCTGTGTGCTTGAGGGTATTTTACAGTGTAACTCCTGTTATCATATACTCAGCTATGTATGGGAAGCAGACAAACTCCAGAGGAAGTGTGACTGGGCAGAGGTAATTGCCAGAAGAGAAGTAAGAATCATTTTTATGAAATTTTTATGGGTGGATATCGGCAGGAACAAGAAGCTCCGCACAGGGAAACCTTTAGATATTAGCAGCATTGGATCAGGTCATATACAGTAATTAATGCTGAGAAGATGCCAAATGCCAGAGAATGCAAAGAAAAACAAGGACATTATGATGATGATGATTCAGCAAGAGAGCTCATTTGTGGCTGAGAAGTGCCCAGAGTAGAAATGAGTTTCATTAATTGCTTGGTGGGAGAAGAGAGGAGGCCTCTATGAGATTGTGCATTGTCCCATGCACTCCCTGATCCCCAGAGAATGTTAAACAAACAATGCATTTGGAGAAGCCCAGAGGACATATGTCTGGAAAGCTGCAAAAGCTTCCTGCCATCCTTGGGGATAAAGAAGGGAGAGAGGAACTGAGCTGACATTTGCACAACCTTCTGATTTGTCTTTGTCTAACAGTCCGTAATCCCACACATTTCTCTATTTACTTCAAAAATTCCCATGGATTCCCTGCTTACATTCTTATCAGTTTAAATTATCTCACTTTAAACCTTCACCAAAAGAACAGTTACTGGGTCAGACTGTGACTAAGTTAAAGTATATGAGTCTAATAAAAATCCTAGAGAAACATCTATGACAGTGAACGGGCACAGGTCATGTGCAATGTGAAAAGAGACCAGGGGCAGTAGGAAAATAAAGAAAAACTATGCCTGTCTACAGAATTCAGTGGCACATATGTGCACTGTGACTAATGTGATAATCCAGAGCAGTTAAATTCCTATTTAACTGGTTGGGTTGGCACTGGTAAGGTTTGCTAGAACTGATGGGAAAAGCAGCCATTATCTGGATAAAAGGCCAACTGCACTGACCTATCCATGTGTAGGTATCTATACTAGAGAACTAAAAGAACAGTTTAGCCCCTCTCAGGGGCAAATTTTTGGGGCACAGTTCAGTTGCCCACACACAGATATTTTGTGCTGTTTGATACACCTATGGGCCAGCCTTGGGATGCATTTGGAATGACAGAGATGCTTGCTTGGGCTTTGGCTTCCAGTGCAGGTGAGGCCTTCTCTAGGCCTTGTATGATATCTTATAGATCCAAGTAAATGTCCTGGATATCAAAGGGCAAATGACATTAGACATTTATGTTTATCTAAATAAGTGCACAGGTAACTGTTGCCTGAGTTACTTTCTGGGCTCCAGCGACTACCTTGATGAAGATGTCCTTTGTGTTAGTCATGCTAGAAGCCTGCTGCTATTAAGGATGCCCTCCTCACTTCCATCTGCCACCAGTCACAGATTGCTGTTGACAGTCCAGGAACGTGGACCTATAAAACACCTGACACCTATATGCTAATACCTAACTTAGGGGTCAAGCTTGAAGAAATGCATTGTTTCTTCTTCCTTTCTTATGAGTTGTGCTTTTTTCTTCTCTCTGCACAATTTGTGCAATACCTTGGAGCATTAGCTAACACTTACTCTAATTGCCAGGGGCAGTCTCTGTGTTCAGTGCTAACACTGCTGCTGAAATTCTGTAGTTGATTTGATATTCAGAAGCCAAAATAGCCACTGATATTTAGCAGTGGGGCCAGAGAAGAGTTACAACTAGAAAACTTCTCCTACAGTGAAGGACTCTGTGACTTCAGCTCCATGTGCAGAGCAGTGACTATATTACTGTGCCTCTCCCCAGCAGTGAGGGAACAAGGTTACAGTGGTTCAACACACAGAAGCTCCTAAATGTGACTGCTTCAGACACAAAAAAAAAATGCTGCATAGCCTGCAATCTCTGCTACTGACAAAGATAAGAAGAGTCAAAAGGAAACAAGGGCAATGGCATGATCACAGTCCATAAATACAAAATCAAGATCAGAAGTTTTGCTATTGAGTGGTCTTGAATCGAACAGACAATCTTCAAAGGTTGGAATGGACACTGGGTGAATTCATAGAGGGAAAAGTAAGCAGACTTTTGATCAGTGTGCTCCTAAATGCTGAAATATTAGCACTGGTTGTATGGGCACTTTGTCACTGTAAATGTTTTAATAGAGATTAGATGCTTTCTACGACATATGCTCTAATTGAAAAACAGTTCAGAGGGTTCCTGTGCTAGAGCTTTTAACTAGAGCTTCACACTGCTTCTTCACAGCCCCCCAGCTGATGCAAATGTGAAAACACCATCCTCCTCAAAAGCCATTCTAATTCTTTTCACACTTTATCTGGAGACATCACTCTTATTGCTCCCCCATTCCCAGCCTCCTGCTCACACAGGCTGCAGGTGGACATTTCACTGAGGGACACCACAGAGGAGTGAGGCCACTTCCAGCAGCCTGGTGTGGTTTTGCCTGATAGACACTTGGCTGAAGGACAGCTCTCTGTGGGTTTGCCCACTGGGACTCACCATGCTCCAGGATGTATTTCACAATCTCGCTGTTCCCAGTCATGGCAGCATGGTGCAACAAGGAGCAGTGATCAGGTCCTTGGATTAACAAATTGGCTCCTTTTTTACAACATTCTATGAACTGGAAGGGGAAAAAAGAGAGAGAGAGAGAAAAACCATAGAGAAGGATAAGATGGGAGGAGGAGAAAAACAAATATGTCAGTAAATTCTTTACTGGTTCTCATTGTAAGTCAGTATGAGAATAAAATAAAACATTAATTTAAAGCCAACTTTTAGGCCCTGATATAAAGCATCTGAAACCAGAAGTATTGACAATTATATGGGTTAAGGAGAACAGTCTGTATTTCCTAAACAATGAGATATTGCTACTCTACTGGTGATGATTTATTGCTTGCTAGGAATGCTTGCAAACCACATCTGGCAACACTGTTGGGATATATTAAAATCTATGTACTTCACAGAAAATTCTGGCTTCTTTGTTGAAGACTCAAATTTTTCCTCAGCACAGGAGTCTAAGATTTTCTGACTAAATCAGAAAATTCTAACTTCAAATTCCACAAGGAGATGAGGTGGCTGTCATGGACTTCCCTTCTCACAGTGCCCCCTCTTCAGGGCTGGCTGAGGAGGGAGAGCTATGTGGGGTAAGAATGAGAGGGAAACAGCAACCAGGTGGGTCTCAGAAATGCTGCAAACCTTGGAGGAGGGAGGAGTGGGATTTGCAGTGCAGATCACTGCAAAGAAAGCAGAAAATTGCTACAGTGAGGACTCATTTATGATGCAGTACATCTGAAGAAGGGCAAGGAGTTTCCCCATCAAAGCCAGCTCAGGCAAAAGGTTTTCAAGAAGTGTAAAGGACACAACATTTTTATGACTGCTGGAAGGATTACTCCCTAGATGCTGCAGCCACAAGTGCTGAGGCAATCGTATAGAAGGGGCACCTGCAGGCAAAAAGTTGGCCTGAAACACTGTCATTTTTACAAATGGCTCCAAGCTGGCTTCTCACAGATAAAATTGCAATCATTAATCACAGCCCTCATCCTAATTCGAGGGCATGTTTTCAGATCCTGACTTGGCTACTGAGACACGCAGCCTGAATAGCTGTCTGATGTGGGATTTCAGTCGTTAGCACAAAAAAAATTTGCATGGGTAGTTTTGCCTCCCAAACTTACTATACCAAGGCACTACCTGTTTTGAGACATCCATCAGGTGATAAAACAACTAGCTGAGGTTTGTTCTACCTGGTCTGGTGAGTGCCTAGGTAGACTGTGAGCAAGCTAACACTTGGGGGCTTGGCCACCAACCTCACTGGTGTAAAATATCCCTTCCTGTGTAAGGCTGTGTCAGAACTACCCTGCTGTTCAACATTGCCAATATAGTAATTTCCCTGTTAGTAACTGGCACATTCCTCCATGCAGTGGGCTCTGAATCCTGGGCAAAAAGGTGCTGTCTAACACCAGATCCTATTCAGGCAAATTTCACACCTCACCTGAATGATGTGTTCCGCAAGTATTCAGGGTTTCCTGGAAAGGCTGTAAAATGGCACTTGCCAGAAGTCCCTACAGCAGCCTATTTATATTTTCAGCAGAGGTGTAATAAAATTTACAGTATATCTGACTGGCAAAAAACTGTAAATAGGTGGACACTCCATGCTCTGTACCTACCTTCAGTAGATCACCAGATATGACTGCCTGTAAAAGTGCTACAAAAAACAAAAAGAAAAGTGATGTCAGGCAGAAAGCATTATGCATACAGGTTCACAGCTGAGAACATAGCTCACAGAATGTGCAAGTTAAGACTGACATCTCTCAGTCCACTTGCATTCTCTTGTACTACCAAAACCATTGCAAACCCTGCACCAACATGTATTGGAAAGGCAGAAGACAACCCACGGTGATGAAAGCTGTATGGACATCAAGCCATCATTTCCAATGCTGTCAAGGAACTGCAGGCTTCTGTCTGAATTTTTCACTTGAGACACTTCTGACATCTTTCAACAGTGTCCACAATGCGGACAAGGTCAAGTCTTCAGCACCAGAACCATCACTGAAAACACCAGTGTTATCTGCACAGAGAACCTGAAACTATCTACAGACCTGTCAGACTTTGTCATACTGATGGTGGAGTGGTCAGTCACTCCCCAATACACTCAGAATCCCAAATTGCAGATAACTGAGTGACAAGAGAGAAATTTAATAACAATTACTTGTACTACAAAACATTTTGAGATGCCAGAGGGAAGCAAGTCCCCTGGGTTTGCAGGCAGGGTCAAAGACAGGGCGAGAACCAGTCCTCACCTTGTCAGCCTTTGTATTTTAAACAAACATATAAGGAAAAAGAGACAAAGTGGACAAGTGCTCGCAACAAGGCAGGACAGAGCTGCAAACAGCTGGGGGCTTCTCACCACCCAGTACTGTCTGCCCTGAACCTGTTAAAAAACAGAAGAAAGGCAAAAGCCTGGGATTCTCTATTGCCCAGAGAAGCTGTTCCAAACCTATCACTGTGGCTACCTCCTTCTTTTCTCCTCCTTTTCCCTATCATGATATATATTGTAAAAAACAATGATGAATAATCTTTCTGAGAAAGCACTTACATGGTTTGCATCTTAGAAAGCACTAAACATCTGCCTCAACTCATACTTTTTCCAAGAGTGTCTAAGCTCATTTCTATCTTTGAGTCTAGGCAGTGCAATCAAATTAAGTGTTTGCTCAAGTGCCATCCTTGATAAAGATGCCAAAAGTTCACATTAGCAGGAACAAGGCAGGAAAGAGAATCACAGTACAGCCTTGCCTCTGAGAATAACACACAGGAAACTGCAAAATGGGAATTCCATTATGAGCTTGCTACACCTTCAGAAATGACAAGGCATCCAAGCTAAACACTGCAGAAGAAGAAGGATGTTCAAAGGCAACTCAAAAAATGTCGTTTTCTTTGAAAACACCTGGGGCTATGTGGCTTTCTGGTCTCAGTAATGCCTCATGCCCCAGCCATGCAGCAGTGGGAAAAGCAAAACCCCAATCCAGCTAAGTTCTGTCTTGAGGAACCAGTAGCAGCAATTCTTGCAACTTTAGATTTAGGGCAGTTTTTCAGTGGCCATGAGTTAAAATAAATCCTAAAAAAAAAATCTCCCTGGCACCTGTGAGAATGAGGACACACAGATTTCAGGAATGGAAGAAGGTAAACATCAGCAAGTAAGAGCTAGAAAATTCTTCATTTTTTTTCAATGGTTTACACCATTCTCTTTTTTCCCAATAGTTCTAACAATTGCTCAGCCCAAATTAATAGCAGAGCAGAATTTAACTCACGTACTTTGCTTTATCTATTTCCCTCTCTTGTTCAGTCTGGTCTCATTGACACCTTTATTCTTTAGGCTACTGCAATCTGAACTTGTATAAATATTTTGCATGTGTGAAAATCAAATGAACTGGTGACATGAGTTTTTCCTTGCTTTCTACATCCAGTTTCTTAAGACATGGCTTCCCTGAAGTCACTTTCCTAAGAGTCAGTGATACATTTTCTTATGCAAGCCACGCTGAACATTACAGCTCAAAAAAAAAAAAAAAACCCCAAAAAAAACCACCCCCCAAAAAAAACCAAAATAACACCCCCCCCCAAAAAAAAACCAAAACAAACCAAAAAAAACCACCAACCACCAGGAGAGAGAGAGCTATGATTCTATAAAAAGCCTGACAAGATGTGAAAAATCTTCTACACCAAATATCCATAATCAGAACTGGTCTGGTGATAAGGCTATTAGGATAAAGCAGCTCTAAAACAAATTCAGCATAATTAGACCAATCTTTTCATCTCTTTCCTAAGCTTCAAACCCAGCAAAGTATTTAGGCAAGTGCTTAGCTTTGAGCTAATTACATTCTTTTCACGCCAAGTCTACCTGCACTCTTAAAATTAAGTGCTTTGCTAGAGTAGAACCTATTGGATAAATGAATACGTTACAGATCAACAAAACCAGCTGGCATAACAAGGGGTTAGACTACAGTAAAATAATTCAGAGCTGTACGCCCCAACACAGGAAGATTTAGAAGCTATTGAGCTAGAAATGGAGAAAGGTTCTTTAGAATTGGGAACAGTTTACATAAACATATGAATATTGCTTAGGACACTAAGCCCAAAAACCCAAATGGGACTGCTGGGCATAGTGAGGAAGAGGGTGAAGACAGCAAAAAAAGAGGTGGTGAAGCAAGCAAGCAGATGGCATTGACAAGAGAGAGCAGACTAAGAAGCTGGAGAAAAATGCTGTTAACATGCAATGCCAGGCTGGCTTAAAATCAGAAACATTAAAGTGAGAATTGTTTTATTTCTTCTAAGCAACACTGCACTGCTGGTGTAATATATAAAATGAACTGTGCCACTGTTGTATCATATATGATATACCTTCAGGTATTAAAGATGTCTCAAAATTTACTTGATTTAATTAATATTTTAATTTCTCCTAAGAAAAGCATTTCTCATTGCTAATTAAAGTGTTTTATTACCTTTCATATTTATTTAGCAAGTAGCTTTATTGCTGATGTAAGGTGACAGCTTGGTAAAACTGGTGACTGGAGTGATCTGTTCATGTATTGAGGAAGCACTCGGTCCCCAGGCTGCCTCCTCAGCAAAGCCTAGCTACCCAATTTAGAAAAGAATCTTCATTTAAAACAAAATATTAAAAAAAAAAGAAAAAAAAGAGAGGAAAAAAAAAACCAACCAAAAAAAAACACCACACCCTACCCAGGCCTGCCAGCAAGCATAAAAAATGGTTAGCAAAACAAACACTAAAACAACCACCCACTCTAAAACAACCCCCACCTCCCAAGCATGCACCTGACTTATAAATTATTATTGAGCAGATACAAGTGGATAATGCACCAACAGAAAACAAAGCCATGTTGAAAAGGCTGCTAATTGAATTGTGGTAATGCTGCAAGCTAATACAGCTTGAGACACAGCATAAACAACTACTAGTACACATTCATGCTGAAAACAATGCTTTTCCTAGGGCATATATGACTTATCTAATTTCTATGTTAGCTCATTGTTTCCATTGGAAACAGCTATTTGTATTTCATATTCTAAAAATCTTTGTTAATGTCACTAAGTTACAACAAACACTTCTGTTTCCCAGACAAAATTAACTTCTGAAATAACAACTGCTCTCTGGCTCTTCGTGTGAAGCCAGCAGCATTAAAAGAGTACTACAAAGTCAGTTATTAAACACTGGGCATCAGAAAAAGAAGGAGTGACTTATTTATACTCCATAACTTCAGAGGCTGCAAGATGCCTTTGAGGCCTCACAGGATTGCTTGGATGGTTAGAAGATAACTCTCCATAGAAAATAACCTGGTGTGCCCTGCAACAATTCATGTTTACTCCGCAGACTAAAGAAGCTCTAGAGAAAATTACCTCCAACTTGCAGTACCTAAATTAAGAGTCAAACTAAGAGAGAGTGTGGATCCTTCAGAATGGCATCATTTCAGGAGACATGTCTGAGCACCTCCAGAAACAACAACCAAACAAGGGCAAAATGGGAGGTCCTCTTTAAGGTTTTCCAAGGGGTGATACTCCTAACACCAGGCAATGCTTACAGTCTTGGAAATTTTAGTTCTTCAGACACTGTACAGGCACAGAATAAGAATGTCTCATAGATGTAAGGGCCAGCAAAGACAGACCCATGACTGCAGAACATCAGAAGAATACAGCAGGAGTGGGGCAGAAGTCATTACCATCACCTCACTCACTTCAAAAGCCATGAAAATTCTCACAAGTATCAAAAGCAAGGAAAAACCTCAAACTACCCCTTCTTGTATGCCCTGCAGAAAAATTTTCTCCTAATCCCAAAGCTGCTGATCAGCTTAACACCAAGGACAGACGCAGGGCTCATCGCCAGGTTACTATCACACCAGAAACTTTGCTGTTAAAACACTTTCAGAAGGAATAGGAAGAAAAAAATTCTTGTAAAATCTCCTAAGTAACATCTTAGGATCACAAGGTTCTTTGCTTAAAGTAGGTTGGCATAGAAGATATTAAGTAAATTAGTTGAATAATAATTAGTGAGACAGAAAGAGGAGATGGTCTGCACTGGAAAGAATCTCAAAGAACAGCTGTAGTTCTACAGCCTGCCACTGTCAGCAGTACAGGGGTAACTTTCAAGTGTCTTTTCACTTCAGTAAAAGTTATTCATAAACCATAAATTCCTCCAGATTTTATTAGTCAGATTGCACACCTGATCTGACTCTTTCAATGCTATATTTGAACCCACTATTTCTGTACCAACTAAGCCACAGGGAATGCTGATAAAAATGTATAGCAACTTCAAAGTTTTCAACATTTACAAGCAATTCTTCAGTGAAGATCTAAAAATTGTGACTGAAGGGAGCAGAATTATTTAAAACTATGTTATAAAGTATAAGTATCACACCAAGGAGTTGTCACATTCATTATTAAAATGCAGGCAATTATAGACCTATGAATGAAATGCAGAGTATTATTTGCAATAATGCATCCTACCATGAGTTTAAAAATACCAGGGCGTCAATGAAAATAACAATCTAATGAGAGTATGACAATATTTAAGCACATGGGAAATTATGGCAGAATTCAGCTACCATAAATCAAGATCTGGTTGGAGGAGGGTGTTTTGACCAAACTGATTTGGTAGGTGGCATCCCTGCCCATGGCAGAGGAGTTGGAACTAGGCATTCTTTAAGGTTTCTTCCAATTCAAACCATTCCATGATTCTGTGATCTCAGGCAGAATTAGGGCTCATAAAACCTTCAGCTCTTTCAAAAGACATGGTAAGACAGTTGATAATCTGAAGGGATCAGCTCCTTGCAGAAACTTCATTTAACAGACAATTCCTGCCTCTGTCCAGCCCTTCCCAAAACACATCTAATGCACTGATTCAGCACTTGGAATGGACAACCCATCAGCATTTCAGTGCTGAATGCTTCTTACTGGTTGGAGGCAGCTAACAAAAAATATAAGAGCTTTGGTGTGGAGAGCCCAGAATTTGAGTCAGTGTTCACCACCATCTCCTACTGGAGTGCTCAGGGGAACTCTTAAGCAATACCTCATAAAATGCTGCCTCGTTCAGATCTTGTAGAGCAGATAATGAAGAAGAAACTGTAGGAGAAGGTGACATCATCAGATTTTTGAGAGTTATTAAACTTAACTTGTACTATCATTAGCTTCCAGAACGTTTCCAACACTTTATTGCTGTTTCAGTCTTTGTGTAATTCATAGAGTCAGAAATTTAAAGTAATTACTGCTTTACACATTGAGAAGTTAAAAGCTGACCCTGATTAGAAGAGTACTTCTACACAGTTGGAGTCTTCTGAGCTGTTAAAGATCAGCATTACAGAAAAGATAACAAAGGAAGACCTCAGGGTTTATTTTTCACTAGTTTTACAGAAATCAATAACTTCTGTTTCAATCACTCCAAAAGCTATGCTCTCAAAAGATTGCAGTCCATGTAGATTATCATTCAGAAGTACACTCTTTTCTCTGTAAACAACAATTTTTTCATAAAAGCTTTATGACAAACTGACAGTAATATAACTTACCCAGAAATGTACAGAACTGTACAGATTTTTTTCTACTCTAGCCATGATCTTCAGCCTTGACCAGCAGATAAAAGGGGGGTGGTGTGTACCACAGGGAATTGCCTTGTGGATTACTTCCCTTCTGAGAGGACTGTGAGAAACAAGCACCTAAGATAAAGGGTAGTGAATTCACTTGGTATTTCTGAAGGGCCTGCCAGTGCCATAGAACAGTTTTAGGGATCCAGAAGAGAAGCTGCAAATCTCTGCACTTAAGCTTTTATAAAAACTTTACCTTTTTCCAACATTTTACGTGCTTTTAAAGTTACAGAAAGAAACACAAACCACCTATAAAATACATATGCCAAACTGTCTAGATAACCGAGAAATTAAATTACAAAACTAATAATGTTTTGTTGGAATAATTGTGAGCTCAGGTCTTTGATCTACAGACAATCTCAAGTCTCACCAAAGCTGATGATGCTTAAATATTTCCTTTGAAGATAAGCTGAGTGAAAGGAGCAATTAATTTTTTCTTCATGTATTTTATGCACCTGCAAGTAGTGGAAGTGAAAACAGAAGACCATGAAAAAAACTGAACAGAAATTAAGCCTTGCAGGTTAAGGGGTCCTCTAGAAGCTGGCCAAAAAAAGAAAAAAAAAAAAAAAACCCAACACCAAAAAAAACAGAAATAAGTAGTAAAATCACTTCTTTTGTATTTTTTGAAAAAGTACTTTACATCAAAGAGGGAATGGAAAAAGATTTCTGAACTTGCTAGAGTTCTACCTCAGCCTAAAGACTGCATAAGAGGCATGATGGAAATATGACAGCAAAAAACACATGCAGTTTCCTGCCAAATCATAATATCTCTTGTGCTGAATAAAGCAAAGACTCGTTGGTTTTTAATTTTTTTCCAAAATGTGTCTGTTTGCTGCCACTGCCCTAAAGAAACAGGTGTTAAACAAGGGTTCTCCATAGGTTTTCAGCTTCACAAAAGTCTTGGGCTTCTTATGGAACCTGTAGGCAATGTCCCCAGTCTAGGCAACTCACAACAGCTTTGCTGAGGCACTATTTCCATGAGAGACAATGGAATAAAGAGCCTGAAAGCTCCAAGTACTCCCAAGAGACCAAGAAAAGTGACAGTGCAGCAACCTGCTGCAGCCCAGAGCTCAGGAGCACATCAGCTGAGCAGCAGCCAGGCACTCACATCTGAGCACTGCTCAGCAAGAGGGGTGTTAGGAAGGCCTGAGCTGTTTCATCTGGACAGGAAAACGTGCATTAACAGACATGCTCTTGTGGTTTGAGGGAGACACTTTTGAAGTCTGCTGGCCCTCTGAATAAGTCCTGCCTCAATAACACCTGTTTCTAGGATTGCACAAAGAGGTAGAAAAGCCTTCTAAATATTTGTCCCTCATTTTTTTTGCACCCTGAGCAGATTTAGAGAGCAGACACAATTTTGATTGCACCTGTTTGCCTAACTTGGGAATAAGAAAAAAAATTAAATGTGTAAAAAAAAATCAATCATTACTCAGATGGCTGTAAATATGCATTATGGACATTTACCTTTTAAGAATTTTAAATTCAAACAGCTGCACAAAACACTGGTAAGAGAGAAGGAAGGAGGGAAAAAAGGCAAAAATAGCCACACATGCTTGCTGAAGGGAAAGAAAGGCTAAATTCTCACTTACACAGAAGTCCCTTCATACAACTCTGGAAGGATAAAGAGGCTTTCAAGCAGATGTAAATTACACTCAAGCTGCCTTTTAAGCCCTATTTTCACTCAGACTGGTTTAAAGCTACTTTGATGCCAATTAGAGTCCAACCTGAATTGTTTATGTGGCACTAGTGCAGAGCTGAGAGTGCAGTTGATAGTTAGGAGTGGAAGTATTCAGACCCTAATGTTAAACTTTTGCTGCAAGGGCATTTAACTCAGATTTACAAATGGAAAGGATGGGGGAAAAAAAAAAAAAAAAAAAAAAAAGGGACTTCATTGTAAAGAAATCAGAACTAATCAGAACTCCAAAGAACAGTTGCAGATAAACTAAGCACCATCTGGCTCACATCATCACTTTTTTGCCCTCCTTTTCCCTTCCACCATTTTTATTTTTAAGCCAAGACAACAATTAATGTCATTCTCAGGAGTGATGCAGTGGAAGAAAATGTCTGTGATGAAGTGAGAAAGCAAGGCAGGGAAGACTTTGACTGACTAATGCAGTAATTTTATCAATAGAGTGGCATTACCTTGGCAGAAAGAGAATTATAGGTAAAATAATTAAGTAGTGGTTTATTTCCAATTGAAAAATAAATAGGACAGCAAAAATGAAGCATTGTGGGCCACACTGTTTCTTTTCTCTGGCTTTGTGGACCATTCTCACCACAGGCACTCAGCACACTCCCTTCAGGTTTTTTGACACTGCAACACTGGCTGTAGTGCCTTTGCCTGGCAACATCTAAGTAACCCTTCCTTAAAAAGTTAGGGTTTCACAGGAACACTAAATCATCCAAAATTCAGTTCAAGAATATTTTTTCTGACCAAGTTCTTCAGTGAGTGAAGTTATTGCCACTCTTATCTGACCACGAGCAAACTCCATCAGAAGAAAAACAGAAGCAAAGTAGGTTGCAAGGTTACCCAGAGTTCTGCTTGAAAACAAGCACTCCGATTCAGACAACATATTCCTTACTCATCTTTCCTCCAGAGTGGAAAAGGATAATGTCAGTGGCCATCATGAAGTAAATGTTTTTCTGTTTTCATCTGTTACTGATTCAGATGGTCACATCTCTCAGCTGCCTGCTGACCCCTCAGGCTGCTTGGATAGGGTGAGAGGTGGGGTGTAGGCACTTTTTAAAGGTTTTATCCAGAAAGGACCTCCCTCAGCCCTAGACACGTGCTTTCACAGAGTGCTTTCTCTTGCCAGGGGGATCATCAATACCAGCCTCTGCTGAGCTGAGAAGCAAAGGAACAAAACAAAAGCAGATCCCCAAGGCATCATTGGCTCAGCTGGCCACAGACACCTTCAAAACACTATCCAGGAGGGCTTTCTTCCTAAAGTGGCAAATTAATCAAAACAAATACCTGCACTCGGGAGCCTCCCTCCAACCCCTCCCATACTCTCTTTAATTTGTACTGAGAAAGCATTCCAAGACATCTCAATCTGTTGCTGGGTAAACAGCTGCAGCATCACCATGAAGAATACAGCATCTCCCCTCTCTTTTGAAGGTATCTGATGTACAAAATAGCCATTATATTTTTTTTTATCTTTATTTTTTTAATTCTACCAGCACTAAGATGTTTGGATTGATTTGCAGCACTCTGCTCATCCTTTTAATCAGTATGGCAGACTGCTTCACAACTTTAGAGAAGAGCATCCCTTTGCACACTGTGACTATCAAGATTGGTGGAGATTGGCTCCAGACAGAAGAAAGGAGGCTGAGAGGGTGAAGTCTGCCTTCCTGCAGGTCACCATGGGCAACAGGAAATCCCATCTCTTGGAATTTCCAGGAAGTGTTATTGTTCCTTGCGCTGTTTTCTGGGAGTCCTACAACCATCTTCCTCCTTGCATGTGTTTAGATTTCCTCTCTTTAACAGAGCAGATGGCACTGGAGCCAATTCCATAGTGTACAGTACATTCTGCCTCCAAGGCAGGAGCAGATACTGCATTGCAAACCATTTTCGTGCGTGGGATGGAGCCACCACTGCTTTCCATGCACATGATCTGTCCCTTCCTTGTAATTCAGATAGCAGCTCTCTCTATTCAGAGGGATATCCAGACAGAATTATACCTCCCACCTAAAACCTCCAGTTTGAATCCATGCCAAGCAATCCCTGTGGAAATGTTTTCCTAATAGACACTAATTTAGAAGTCAACATTATAAACTCACTTAACTTCTAATGTGCTCCTGGCTCTACACAAATCCCTCCTAGATGTAGGCTATCTAGGCTGGATGACTCCAAGTCATGGAGTGACTCCATGGCATGGAGCCAGCATCTGGCAGAATCTGAAAGACTATTTGAGTGTTGCTATTTGTCTTTTCAAGCAGAACACCCAGCCTTTATCTTAATCTCGTATAATTTTATTACTTTGTAATAACTAACTGTCTTCAAAATTGCTCCATTGAATGTATCTCCCTCTTGTTTTAATTTCCCACTTGTCCCCTATTCCCTCATGAATTTTGAATCTATTACACACAAAATGCCCCAAAACCACAAACCCCAAATCACAGAAATTATGCTGATGCAGCAAAACCACATGTCTGCTTGAAGCAAACAAGGCAAAAAGCCCAATTTCATCGGTTTATAGAGAAATGAGTAGGAGAGCAGTGACATAAACATTTGAAACCTCTTGTCTCCCAATCAGAATGCAAGTCAGATGTGTAAGGATTAAGCTCTGGTTGACTGCTACTTGAGGTGCATTAGTACAGCTACTTAAAACTGAGTAATTCCATCAAAGGCAAGGTTCCTCTGTCTGAAGTTAGACACACAAATATCGAGCAGCACCAGCTCCAAGTTGCCGTGACATGAATAACACACCAATGTCCCTACCCCACTAATAGCAACACCCAAGAGATTGCTGGGTTGTTTTCAGAATACTTGAAATGGAAATAGAACTCATTGTGCTCTTCTTAAGGGCATTCCCTTCAACTGCTTGCATGACAGTAAAGAATCAACTCAAACATACAAGGTAAACAAAGAATAGTAGAGAGAACCTAACTTTGGCCAGATGAAACTACAGATAAGAATATTTAATGCAGATTTCTGTGGGGTGGCTGTAAATAGGGGTGGGCAGGGCACGATCCACTGTGCACACAAAATACAGTGCAGCTCTGAAAGGTGCTGGGTGAATGAAGGGTTTGGTAAATCTCAACCATTCTCCTAGTGATAACCAGATAACAAGTGTGCACTAACCAGATAATGGCTGTATAGTGGCAACAGGATGTAGTGGAAGTCTGCATTCCCACCACACTTCCATACCTGTTCCAGAAACAACGGATGCAATAACCTCCAACAGGATCAGACCTCCTGAATATATCACCAGAAGCTTTTATACAACAAAAATATAGCAGGTGATACCCTTCACTAAGAGATGACTTACCTGGCCCTCCATCATGACATCTACCAGGTCTTCCGTCAGCCTGACACTTGCCCATTCTTGAGTCTCCTCTAACCCCAATACCCAAAGAAAACCACTGACTTCCAAGGCTGCAGGGCATGTAGGTACACCAGAGCCTACCTGACCAAACAGGTCATCCTTCAGAGTTCTCACTCCCCTGTCTAAACTAGCATGCTTTAGGATTTACTTGGCTTCTATCATTTTGTCAATCAGCTAGAGCATTTGAGGGTTAGGGGTTTTGTCTATTCCTTTTGTTAATTTAAAAAAAAAAAAGGAGGAAAAAAAAAAGAAAAAGAAGATTTCACCCTTTAGTTATCTATTTCCTAGCTACCTGTACCAAGAACAAAGACACAGACTTTAAGAGGCTTCGGGGTTTGGTTTTTTGTTGTTGTTTTTTTCTTTTTGAAGTTTGGGATTTTCCAGCATTGCTCTTTCCCTTTCTGTGCCAATTAAAATGGCTCTGTTTTGTAACTGATAAAGGTGCCTTTAACACGTGTCCACAACAAGGAGTATTGTGTGCAGTTACAATTGTTCACTAGATGCCCAGTCCCAGACAGATGGTGCTTTATCTTCACCCACTTGTCAAGATAGCATAATGCATTGTCCTATCAGGGATTAATGGAAGTGCCACTCACATTAGATGCTAATTCTGGTACAAGTCTGTTAGAACACTACAGATGCTACAGCTACTGTTTCCCACTAGTGCTCGTAGCAGTCAGTCCACACTGGAGCAGAAGCAGGACATTCAGAAACCAAAGTGAGGAGCACTATGCAAAAATCTACACTACTTTGTGGTCAATGGGAGTCATTTAAAAAGCAAGAAAAGGATCATAAAAAAAAAAACCAACAGAGAACAGTAGAAGAAAAAGTGAAAACTGAATATTAAAGCAGACAAAACAAAGATCAGGAACGAAGAGGGAGGTTAAAAGAAAAGATCCAACACAACAGAGAAAAGCCTTTTCTCAGTAATGATCAACATATCACATCATCAGGAAATCAGCAGTAGAAAGGTGTCCATAATAGGGAAGAGAAGCTGTAATACAGGACAGACTGCAGGTACAGTGAAGGCTCATTATTCCACTGTTGGATCTTTCCTCACTATGTAGGCCAAAGCATTATTGCCTTATTAAAAAAAAAAAAAAAAAAAAAAAGAGTGTTTAACATATTGAATAGGTACACAGTTGAGTACTGATTATTAATGAACATGTAACTCCCAAAACTGATTCCAAGATACATACTCCAAGAACAATATGCCAGGAGACATCTGCATAAACACTGTAAAAGACAGGCAATTCAGAGATAAGTTTTCAGCTCTCTCATGGACCTTCTTTTTTGTTTAGATAAGAGATTTGTGATCTAAGGCTAATTTGAGATGCCTCCACACATACAGTCTCAGTGGACTGAGAACCTTCTAGACTCTAAAAAACAGCTTATGCTGCAGCACTTTTATCACATTTTCCTTTTTGTACTGTGCCCATTTACCATGGTCTGTAGCTGGCATAGTGGAATAGAAGATATCCAAGTATTGGATCCTTCTTCCTGAAAAGTCACCAGAGAATGGGAAATCTTTTGTGCTTGGGAGAAGCTCCTACATATTTATATGGATGACAAACCTAGTTAGATACTCCATGGTCACAAAACTTGTAATAACTGGCACTATCATGTCACTAATTGGTCAAGGCCTTTCACTCTGCATTTCAGAAGAGGTTGCTTGTGAGATAAAGGGAAGAAAGGCAAGGAAGAAGAGGCTATTCAGAGATGCTGATCAAATCTGAAAAGCCAAGCCATGGCAGCAGATGGTAGATGGCAAACAGGAAGGTTTTGTGAAAAACTAGAATAGTATAAAAATAGTGGAAAGAAGGAAAGCATTCTGACAGCATGAAATACTAACCTTTACAGATACACAAGGAGATGCATATACACCGTCTGTTGCTCCATTAATAGATAAAGATGAAGCAATAGAGTAAATGCAAGGGAAATTAAATAGCAAGAGCAGCCTATCACTAACAAGTTTATGCACTGAGATGCAGCTTGTATCCAGGTCCTGAAATAGTAGATTAGACCATAATGATTTCAAACCTCTTCTGAGAGTTGAAGACATGAGGTATACTGTTAACTTCTCACAAGTGTCCTGTACTGAATAATAGAGGCTGTGGTCATGGCAAAAAGCAGATGAACTATTAAACAGGAAAACTCCATCTGGTTCACAAAATCAATGAGCTGTAAATCATAAAAATCTAATGGGGCTCACCAGGAAATTAAACCTGTATACTTCTGCCAGTCTCATGCTTTTATTTGTCACAGGATCTGCTGCTACCAGACACTGGGAATGGACTAGATGGGCCAGATTTATCTTTAGTCTTGCATGTTTGTTCATTTTTATGGCTTTCTTTACAACTTTTGTTACTGAGAAAGGGCTCACCAAGGAGATGGAAGAGAGTTTATTAATGACAGTATGTTTGACATCCATTATACTGGACTGAAAACCTTGGCTGGAGCCAAAGACAATGTAGGTTGATACCTAACTAGTCACTCCACACTCCAAGTGAACATAGTTCAGTGACACACTTCCAGGCTCATGCCTCCTTACACCTCCATTTGCAACAGTCCTTACTATTCCCATCTGAACCTTTCTTGAGTAATGCTTATGGTAATGGCCAGAAAATGTTCTGATTGTGTGACTGCATACAAATTGGATGTCAGAAGAAAATAGATATTTCTTTTTTGGACCAAAATAGTATTCCCAGTTCAGAGCCACGGGATGAACTTTCTCCTCTCAGCCAGTCTCCCTTTTTTTGTTCCTCATTCCTTATGTAACTCTGGCAGTGCAATTACCACCCCCTCACAGTATTGTCCCTGGATTTCAGTACCAGCATAGCCATGTACTGGTGTGCTGCAGATGGATTTAAGTTTGCCACTTTATTAAGCAGCTGGTCACCACAAACTCCTTCTTTAGTCCATAGGGAAAGATCAGATCTTTCAAGTCTCCCTCTCAGCAAGAATATTGCCATAACCTGCAAGTCCTGCTACTCAAGTCGTGAGATTTTTCCATGTAGAAGAGCCTAGCTGCACTAAATTCCATACTGTCCTACTAAACTGACTCTACTGGCAACCGAAGATAAGGGGTGTTCAAGCCTTTAAAACACAGTGTACTCTCCTCTCAGTGACAAAGATGCTGTCCTATGAGAGTCATAAAAGATGTGCTTATCTTTACAAAAAACACGTAGTGTCCTTTAAGCCACACATCATTTTCCACAGGTGAAGATCCTGTGGATGAATAAACTAAACTCTCGCAGTAATTCCATTTGATTAAGCAAGATCCATTTTACAAATAACTCAACAACTTCTGTCACTCCCAATTAAACTAACTAAATGATCCTGCACTTAATGTCTAGAGGTGTACAAATTTTCATCAACATCGAAGTTTCATTTTTATAAAAAGCATTTTTCTCCACCACAACTGTGTTAAAGCAGAGCTTACTCCCTAGACTTTGGTCTCATTTTTAATATGCTGTTAGTATCTATGAAACAGATCTTACCTTGATCTTCTGAAGAAACCGGTGACCTGGAATAAAACAACAAAATCCAGTCAATCTTTGGTAAAAAAAGGCCACAAATAAAGTTCAGTCTCAGACTGGGGAATGGGATATGGAGTAATCTGAAGCTTTTAATCTTTATTCCTTAGAAGAGAGGACTGAGAAGCATCTGACAAAAAGAAAAATAGACTGAACAGGCCATATAGCAGCAGATTCTGCAGGCCAGAGTGACCATATGGAGCCATCTCCATGAGGACTGATGCCAAGACTGTCTGTAGATACTTGGCAGAAACTCATCTGCTACTGCCACTGCCAGGAGAAAACCTCACAACTAGGGGTGGTCAAGGAAATTACATCTTGGCAGGAATTCACAGGCATTACCGTGGCCATTTTTTTTGCCATAAATCAATGTAGTGGTTATCATAAAACAGTAGTCATAATTAATAACAATTCATCATCATCATCACAAAAAAAAAAAAAAAAAAGTCTGGATAGATGTAAGTACAGAAAAAAGCAACATACCAGCAGCAACACAAGAGTTATAGGATACCCTAACCAGTGGATTAGGACTCTGATAATTCCCCAAGAGAGGGAGGAATAATAAAATACAGGTGACCTCTCAGCGTCCCTGCTGATAAAGAGAAGAACCCCAGTGAATTCCAGGGATTTGTGTCACAGTTCCCATCACTAAGGATCACACTCTTCATGGTTTTGGTCAGAACAAAGGAACACAGAAATATTGGCCCTCCATTTTTCTCTTTGCTGCAGTAGAGTGGTTTAGCAAAACTGAGGCTAACCATGGAGCTGACTCTGGGATGTACCTTCATTATTCAGACCAGGCTGACAGCACACAGTCCAGTGGACTGGACCATTCCTCAGCATTTCCCCAGCACAGATTTCAGTTTCACACACAGCCTTCCCACCCAAGGGTTTGTTCCTGCAGTAACAATGAGTTTGTTCCTGCAGTGAGTAGGGCAACCTGTGTTTCCTTTCCAAGATATTTAATTTCACAACAATGTACAAAAATAACAAATTAGAAAAGATTTAAAAATGTTAGTGTTGCCAGCAAACAGATCAAAGCCAACATAAGAGAAGCAGCCACAGAGGGGTGAAGGGGAAAGAAGGAACAAAGGGGAAAAGAGCACATGTATATTTAACTGAGTCAGCAGGGGCTGAGGGCTGGAGGGGGGAAAAGAAGTGAAGGAACCCTGGGTTAGAGGAATAAAGGAGCTGGGGAAGGAGCCATGATCACATTTCATAAGAAGGGTTTGAAAATGAAGGTTGAGGGATTATAGAACATCAGAAGCAGATATGCAAATATGTAGATGCAAACAGGAAAAATCAAAGAAAAGAAGGAAGCTTTCCTGCCAAAGTATGTAATTTTTTTTGCTGTAAAATAGAGAGAGATTTGCAAATAAAGAGAGGAAAGAGTTAGAGCACAGCTGGAGCAATGGTCACTGTGAAAGGAAAAAAATCTGATTGCCTAATTAGGATTCTGGCTGCACAAGAGGCCAATGTGTCTGTATGGATCAGAATTAATTAATCCTCTACTCCCATTAAAGGCTCTGATTGCTGCTGAACATCCTAAGCATGCATCCTGCTCTGCTGCCTGCCAGGTCAGCTCTGCCCTCACCCTTCAGCCATGTGTGTGGAAATACAGCAGGAATGCAGGTAACCCAAAGGATTTAGCAAGCACCACTAGAACTGTCCTGCTTTGACCAGTTAGTTACAGACATTTGTCCTTAACTCCTAGCAGAGCCCCTTCTGAAGGTCAAAACCCACTGCATTTTCTACAGGGTTGAACAGTGCAGACTGGGTCATATCAAGAGGTGAAAATTTTTAGATACTTGAAAATATTTTTGCATGCAAGAGTCGTGCAAGGTTCCTTGGCTCATGTACCCTGACTCTCCACCCATTGCTAATGCAGTATTCCACTGCATCAGCAGAATTTATTCCTTTGTTTTGTTTCTTAATTGCTCAGTTTCATCACCTTTCAGATCTTTACTTGAAACAATAAAATAAGCAATACAGATTATCCTATAAATTTGCTCTTCTTTATGCTTGGTAAAAGAGATGTCATTAGTTCCTAAAAGCATCAACAGCAGAAGAGACACTATTACAATACCAATGCCTTCTCAATTAAAACATTGATTGAAGGAAAGGATGAAAAATATGTTTATGCATACTTTGTGTGCCTAAAATTATTATATATTTTTTCAAGATATTACCTTTTTGCTTTGTTGCATGCCTCGAATACAGTGTTTGTAAGAAATTTAGCATCACTACTGATGCTACTATCAGTGCTTTTATTTGAAAGGATCCATCAAGTAGCTGTGTAGCCTGCTATCCTGAGAAAACAAGGTTATATAACCTTATTTATATCAGTTTAATCAGGTTCATATCAGTATTTTGATGTGTACATATGCACCTCTCTGTCTCACCCTGATAAACTCTGAGCTTGTTGGTTCATTTCATCCCTTGTGAGTTGACAGAGAGCCAATTCCTGCTTTCACACAGCAGGAAACAAAAGAGCATAAGCTCAGCTTTTCTGACATAGCAGCAAAGCCACAAAGAAAGGTTATGAATATCCCATCCACAGGAAAAGCCTCAATGAGATCTTCCACCACTGGAGATACCAAAGGCTCAACCACAATAAACTGGGCTTCCTTTGTTCCACTACTGACATGAAGTATTTTGGCAAAGAGTGGAGGTGACTTTCAGCATCCTCCTACAGTTCCAGGCCATACAATTTAGCAAGGGGGAGGCTTTCCTAACTGCTCATGTCCTGTCCTAGCTACACCAGGGGGAGTCTTGTTCATAGCTATGATGGGAGGAAGTGAGACTGAGGAAATCTCCACACTGAATAGAATTGGGCATTTCATGCACTGACTTGTCCACCCCATGCTTATGACAGGCTCTGGGGGAGGAAGGAGAGAAAGCCTAATGACCTGCTCTAAACCACATCCACTCACTCCACAGCCACAGGGGGCTTTTCCTGACAGGAAAAAAAAAAAAAAATCCAGTAGATGTTCATATTTCCGGTCACACATCTTTCTCTCAGGTCTGTAAGAAGTGTGAGAGAGATTCTGTGGCAGCACTGGTCACCAGACAGGTGTTCCAAGAAGGGAGGATTCTCATCTGCTAACATCCACACAGGAACCATCTGTCTAGTGCCTGTCAGCTACCCTCTCAATATGATCCTGGCTATGTGTTTTACTGTCATAAAGAAACAAGTTATCATCTTCACAGCCTCCATGCCTTAAAAAAAAAAAAAAAATTAGAGGCAAGTCAGAGATACTTCAGGAAAACTAATATACTGTCAAGATCTGTGGTCTCACCTGGGTCAAAACACTTTGCCACATGACATCTTGAAGAGATTTTCATTTGGTTAAACAAAACAGAAAAAATCTTCAGGAAAAGATTCAGGCACTGCAATATCCTGTTCTTGGCCATTTCAGAATGGAATAACCTTTTTCCTTATATACATATATATATATATATATACACACACTCACACTCACATATCCACTGGGTTTTTCTTCTGGTTTTATCTTGATGTAAAATTAACTTGTAGAAAGACAGGGTCACCATCTCCCCAAGAGAGTAAAGGCAGGCCAGATTGTCTGCAACTGGCTACATTTCCAGAGTCATGAGATTCAATTATCTCTTCTACCAACAGTGATGTTTATTTTCCCATGCATAAATGAAACTGAGGAGCCTGATGTCACATATTTTGACCAAAGGCTTTAATCTGACTTTCCTCCTGCTCTGGTTTTACAAACAGCTATTGTTGTAGCAGATAGCTCAAGTAAAGATGTACGTCTGTGATAGGGAAGAGGATCAGAAGGGTGGAGGAGGAAAAGCACATTGCCAAGAAAGGTTTTATCACCTCTGCTTTCCATGCTGCTCATAGCTCTCCCTTCTCTTGCAGCAGTGTTCTCCCGTTGTAGAGTGGCAAACTCAGCTCAGAGAGATACAGAACTTGCAAGACTCAGCCTGCAAGGGGAAGCTGTGCGAGGTCTGTTCCACCACCCCTTACACAAGCAAAGGATTACCCTTTGGACTTAACATTAAATCCACAAGTATCTTCCAGAAATCAAGGTACATATATTCAGAAATGCATTAAAAAGCCATTAAAATGGTGTGTAAAAAAAAACACAAAAAACCAACAAAAACAACAAAAGAAACCCTCAAACCTGATCATACACACGCTAGATGCATCCAGCAAATTGGAATACTTACAATATTGAAGGCATGAGACCCGCCCACCTAAAACCATGTCAGGCCTCCAAGTTCACTGATCCAAAGCTCACTGGAATTTTTCCACTCACTCTTACAGGGTTTGGATGAATTGCTGCAGAAATCTAATCCTCAGTATAGCCAAGGCAGCCTTCAGTATCATACAAGCCTCTCTCAAAGAGCCAAACAGTCAGAGCTGTTTCCAAGTGCATTCTCCAATGTGCAAACACTGGGTTTGTTCAGCACTAGATGGATGAAAGAAGGAATATTCATTTCTCAGGAGGGAAGTGCAGGGAATGTCACAATTTTGAGCCTAGTCAGCTGAGACTTAGGAACCTAGAGATACACAACCAGACTCCAGGAGATGAATTCTAACAAAATTTCAGCAAATGAGTACATTATTCATGAAGACAAAAGCCTCTGGAGAAACAAACTTGGAGCTGATGTAAAGAAGCTATTTTAATCAATAAACCTGTAGAAGAAGCCATCTGCACCAGACCTATTTAAAACCATCCATTTAATATTTAAAGGCCAAATAACAATCTTTACACAGCAATTCTACTGGGGTTTATGACCATTCCACTTTTCTCCTGCTTAAGGAATGTATTTCTGCAAACTTTCTAATTCAGTCTGACAACAGTGGCCTGTGATGAGGGGAGGGGAAGAGCCGTCAAATTAAACCCATTCCTTCTCATTGTGCAAGTGCATCTCTTCAGAAGAGACAGCATCCCTGTTGGGATTTATTCATATGTCCCTTGATTGCAAATGAAGAAAAGTTTAAGCACATTAAGTATTTTTAAAACACAGGTGAGGAAACCTTCTCATTCAGCAATTTGTATCAATGCCTCTGTAAGAGTGAGTCCCCCGCAGTCCCAGCTACAAACAGTACATCATTTTACTGGTAGAAAAGCACAACTTCTTGCTTTCCTGGTCCCTGACCAGATAATGCTCAGTCTGGACATCACCATTTTCTTCCATGGCACTTGATGAAAAATAAAAGCCTAACAATTTCTGAGGGCTTCCCCACACTTTCACTTTGACCCTTTACATTCCCAGATCAGAGTGACCATCAGAGGCTTCAGAAGTACAGCAAATTAGCAAGTTTAGCAAAGGTAAATGCAAAGTCTTGCACTTCAGGAGGAGTAAACCCATGCAACAAGACAGGCTTGGGGTCTAACACCTGAGAACAGCTTTTCAGAAAGGGTGCCTGACATTCACAGAGAACAAGTTGAACATCTGTCAGCAGAGTTCCCTGTGATAGAAAGGGCCAATGACACACTGAGCTGTATTTGCTAGTGCAGAGGCATACAGTAGATTTTTGACTCTCTACTCAGTGTTTGTGAGACTTGAGAACAAGACAGACATTAATAAACTGGATGGAGTTCCAGAAAGGGCTGCAGAGATGGTGTGACAACAGGAGGACAGGCTGCAGAAGTTGGGTTCTCTCAGTAAGAAGAGAAGGTTTGGGCAAAATCTAATTGCTGCCTTCAACGATTTAACAGGAAAGTATAGAGAAAACAGAGTCTGCATGAAGAAAGAAGCAACAGTCACAACCTGGTACATAGGAAATTCAGATGGGATGTTAGGGGAAAAAAATTTTACCACGTGGAAGATCAGAGAGAAGAATAGGCTGTGTAAAGAGACTGTTGAATCTCCAGTTTTGCATATATTCAAAATTCATCTGGAAAAGGCTCTGAACTTCATTGAGCTGGATCTATTCCGAAGATTTCTATTAGATGACCTTCAGAGTCCTTCCCAACCCAAGTTTTTCTGCAGTTCTTTAAGCCTCTATACAAAGCTTTCTGGTTTTACTGCTCCATTTTTCCTGCCATTCTTTCCTCTCAAATATTTCTTGTAGACAATGGCTGTCTCACACACCTGGGAAAACCCTGATCAACCAAACCCTTGAACCTAAGAAATTCCATCCAAGTTATTTATTGGTATGCAAAAATCTGTTTGGACATGTCCTGTAATCTGCAATGACAATACAGAGACAAACGCTAGAGAGATTATTCTTTCCTAATCCTGCTAAAGGAAAAGATCCGCATTCCTTCTTGCATCTCTAATTTCCTTCAGCAGTCTCCACCTCTACCTGCCTCAGAAATCCCTGCCTCAGGCTGTTCACATGCAGTCTAACATACAGGAAAGTAATTGGTGCTTCCTAGGGAAGCCAGAGCAACTCAGATGTATTCCATGCTGGGTCTCAGGGATTTCAGGGTCCCTTATATTGTCACGTATCTTTTTTTTTGCTACTGTTTAATTTTTTATCTCTTGCCATTCCCCTGTCCACCGTGGAAAGTTTTAATGAAGACTTGTAACACTACAATGAAGCTATACCTGAAGCTGTACTGACACCCAGAGGAGCTTTCTGGGAATTGCTGCTCAAAAGGGGAATAGAGGATTTTATTGCAAGATCAGATATAAACCCAAACGTATCTAGCACTAATTTTAAAAAAGGAGAAGAAGGATACAGAAACGTTCTATGAAATTCATTTTGGATAAGATAGTTCTACCTCAAAACATGACCTGAGCAAGCTGGCTTGGTATTTACTTGAAAAAAGAAGGTATTTTCAAAGAAGCATCAGGATCACTGTAGGATGATCACAGTTTGTTTGTATTTAGGTTTCTGTTTGTTTGCTTGCTTTGTCTTTTTTAAAATACTTGGACTTTCTTTCTCTTATCATCACATGGCACCAAAATATCTCAGTGGAATGCAAGAAACTTATTTTGAGGAGGGCCTTATGCTTCCTTTGAGGGTAGCTTCTTTTAAATGTTATTCTTCCATTTCCAGACTTTATTTAGATCTTAAAAATGCTCACTAACCTATATAAAGTAAGATCTAGGCACACCATGTAATGCTTTAGTGAAACAACAACTTGGATGTAAAGGAACTGGGTGTTGTTTGACACAGGTCAATATCAAGATCTGGAACAGGGGCTAAAGTGGCTACATTTATGCACTTCCTTAGCATTCTACATGAGAATAAAAACATATCTCTTCGGTGATGAAACTTCAGGCTTTTCATCAACAACCAATCAGTGCACTTTTGCTTCTTCGAGGAAAAGATTAAAGCAGAGGTCACTTTGTTAGGACTTCAATTTTTATTTAACCCAGAGAAAGAAATCATTTTGCTAAGTACAGTGCCATGACAGCCCCACTTTGAGCACCTCAGGTACAACCTGGTTCATAAGACACATCTCCACTTGGCCCACAGGCTCGAAAGGAGGTGAAGCACATCAGCTGCTAGGTGTCTTGAGGTACTACCCAAACAATTTTAGGCCACTTTCTAAACAATCCAGAAGCTACCCTAAATGGTGTGTTTGTTAAAATACAAACCAGTCACTTTTGAGAAACCTCATTTTATTCTTGGAACAAATGAATCCCTCAGAAACAGATTCTTGCAATTATGTTAAAAAATAAGTGGCCTGTTTTTCACAAGTGCTAAGCACAAAGAAACCCTGACTTTCCTGCCATCTTTTAAAAAAGAATCTAAAAATTTAAAAATCTCCTTAGTTAATATGCATAACACACAGATCCTAGGCAGAGCAGAACTGCTGAGCCGTTTACACTCCTGCTATAGACTAATTGATGGAGAATAAAACTTCTGTTGGGAGTTTCAAATATGGCTTTTGTGCTGCACTTTTAGATGTCTGGCACAGAGACAGGAATCTAGGAGTCAGGGTTACACTGGCTCCAAGCCACCTCTGGCTCTCTGATTTCAGCTCTTGGCATAATTTGGCCAGGTCCATCTGTCCCTGCTTGCCCACGGGCATCAGCCCTGCCAGAGCCTCAGCAAGGCTCTCTGTTACTGCCCTGCTCCCCATGTATTTCCCTCCTTGCACACACCTCTGTGCCAGCACTGCTAAGCACTCTCTGTCTCAGCTACCGAGACAAAGCTGTGGGTTTTGGTGGGCCTTTCCTAGTGCAGAGAAGCAGCAGGCAAGCAGGGAGAAATGGAATGTTTTTAAGCTTTCAGAAGTTTCTCTGCTCACCCAAGTGCTTTGGCAGGCATGTTAAAGAGGCACTGTACTTCCTACACCCTGACATACAGGCCCAAAGCCAGGGGACCCAGACACACACATTGGACAAGGAAGAGAAAGAGCAGCTCCCTGCAGAGCAGCCATGCCAAGACACACAGCCTGGGAAACAATGAACTTTCAAGCAGTCCCAGTGACAAATCTCACTCTTTGTTCCATGAGGAAAGTGAAGGCTCATGTCAGAATATCATTCCCAGCCTCACCCAAACACTAATTTTTGCAGGTCTAAAATACTCCATTGCAAACCTCAAAAGGTGACCTATTTTCACACAACTATCCTTTGTCTTTAGCTTTTTGTCACATGGTATTTTTGACATTTCCAAGTTTTCAGCCACAGCAGAAATACAAACATGAAGATATCTGAAGAACTATGGAAAGGTTTGGGTTTTTTTGAGTCTAACACAGTCAACTCAGGCAAGCTAGTACTTCTGTGTGATAGTTTAGAGCAGCTATTTTACCAAATTACATTTCTGTTCTCTTTGAAAGCTGTTAAACCAGAACTTTGGGATATGAACAGGAATAGAAATACAGTCTGAATGCATATAATGAGCTGTCCAGGTGTGAAAGCTTGAACACAGCATGTAGCCCAATGTGTGTGTAACACATGTACAGGACTGTGTTTCTTACCCAAGCTCTGAAGCTTACTAGTTTTGGCTTTGATAAGACAGCTTGGTACTGAGTGAGAACACATTAAGAACCAGTCTCCTCTCCAAGCAGATGGCAGCTCCTTATGGCAGGGACAGAGCACATGGACACAGGCTTGCTATTCCTGTGCAATGTTCAGAAAACTAGGGCTGGGAGGTTTGGGGGTTGGTTTTTGTTGTTTTGGCTTTTTTTTTTCTTACTTCAACTCCTAAAAATGAGTAAGAAGTACACATAAATACAGACATACAAGTCTAAAACTACAAGGTACACAACTTTTCCAGCCTTGATTGGCTTGTAAGTCTGCCATGCTGGAGAATATTTGACCTATATTTATAACAGTGCTGAAAGTATACCCAGAAGAATATATTTTTCTGTCAATCATCCTTTATCACCCCAGTAAACCCATCCATCCCCTTTTCCAGCACATTTAATGTCACTGGGGACTGTTGTTTCCAGTCCATAAAGCTGGAGAGATGGGTTTTCACTTTCTACAGTGGCATTGTCAGATCCACTCTTGCTACCCTGCTCCTGCCAGGTACAGTTACCATACGTCCAATGCTTACAAGGAAAGCAGTAAGCCCTAAAAATTAAATTATCAAATGTCATTTTCTTTTAGCCAGACAAAAAGAAAACAAGATTATGAGAAGCTATTCTCTTGATATATTCCTGTCTTCTTTGCTGTAAAGCTGTTTTACTTCTCAGAGAAGATTTTGCTTTGTAAACAAAGGACTAAAGTAGGCAAGCAAGGATGGAAGCAAAGAGGAAAAATAACATAGTTGTAAAAAAAAAAGGGAAAAGAGACTCGACTGCTTCAGTCTTGGCTATCAGCTAGAGAGTGGAAGGCAGATTAATAGTTGTTATAGTAAACTACTTAAAGGAAACCAAGGTACCCAGCTATCTCTCCTTCGACAACATCGTTTTTTTATCCTTTAAATGCACTCCAAAGTACAAACTTACATTCCATGTGGAAAACCTGACTTTACCTCTTTATCTACTGGAAATATTCAGAAGGCATTTTCAAGCTAGGTGGTAGTTGACTTTTTAACATTCAGGTAAGACGGTTCCTTTGTCAAGTGCGTCTGCATTCTGCTGCTTGAAGTTGCCCCAAGGAGAGAAGGAGAGATGGACTGCTTGCATTTCCCTTTTGGAAAGTGGGATGCCAGTCAAGAAGCAAGATCTCTCTAAAGAAGTCAATTTGTAGTCTCATCGTGTGTGGGAGTGTTTTGCATGTCACTGTCTGTCAAAATAATTTGTCAGCCGGGTGAATTTCCTCAGCTGTGCATCAGGTGTTGAGATGCCACAAAAGTCATTAAGAGGGGGCAGGCTGGTGAGAAAAGAGGAAGCTAAAATCCCACCCAATCCGCTCTGGGAAGCTAAGTGTTGAATGATAAAATGTATTGGTAATAAGTACTGATGAGAAAAATAACACTGTAGAGGATGCAGTACAGGATGTGCTCTATTTCTGCCATCTATTGAAGGGGCAGATGCACAAACCCACCTCACATGTGCCTACTGTTATTAAAACCCCTTTGCCTCAACAGCAAAGGTTGCAGACTTCATTCTTGAAGAAAACACACACTCTTTGCGTTGCATTCACATACATAAAAAATGTTATAGACATGCAAATCTAAACCAAACTCTGATTTCTTCTTTTCCCAATTACAGTTAACAAGAGCAGAAGCAAAAGCTTAAAGCTCAGTATTACTGGGTTGGGGTTGTCAGCATGATATGTAAGTACCAATTACCAATGACTGTTGGAGAAAATTTTAAGAGGTAAAACCCATGAATTTTCTACAGCCCAATTCTCTGTAGACAAGGGTAGACTTGACAGTAGAGACATAAAAATTCTGCTAATCAAAACAGAGGAAGAGATGATTAAATGAGGTTTTGACTGTATGCAATCACTCGAAGGTAACACCAGAAGTTGCTGAAAGTTTGTGTTGTGTAGTTTCCAAAACCATCTGATTCTCTCTGTTTGCAAAGATCCCTCAGGTCCAGTGCATGCAATCCCCACAGAGCTGTGGTTCATCCCCTGACCCAGCAGGGCTTGTATGTGGCAACACTTACCTTTGTCCTGCTTTTGTGCCTTCAGACATCAGAATTAAATGCCAGGATCTTTCCATGCTCAGAACCATCCCTGAGATGGTACCACTCCAGCTGAAGTAGCACAAAGCCTCTTGAATCCTGAGCTGAGGGCATCTCTTCTCATGTTTTACCCACTCAGGGCAAACCAAGAGCACACCTCATGCAGGCCAGTCTTTGCAAAGGTACTTTAGTATGAACATTTCTCTCCATTCTCTCTCACTTTAGCATGGTTTTCCTCTCCCAACTCTGTCTTTCTTCTACAGCTGAGTCAAAGTGTGTCTACTAATCAGACTTGGACAGAAGTCCCTGAATAATTCTTGCATTTTTTCCCACTAAAGATCTCCCAAAACAATGAACGTGGCTAAGAACTTGATGTATACAGAGAAATCATGTTCACAACAGAAGCTTAAAATACATGACATTGTTTTCCACACCTGTGCACTAGACTAAAATAATTAACTGGTGCCATCCTTGTCAAAGAATTCTTCATAAGTGGAGGTAAGGGAAGATTTATAGAGGAACTGAAGAAAGGTTTGCCTAATGGTGGATAAATTGTAGCTTCTATCTGGGATGTGTACAAAATTTTAAGTATTGTGACTGCATCATGCTGACAAACACTAAAAGCTTTAAAAACACAGGACTAGACCCCACAACAAAATGCATCACTTTTTTTACACTCAGTCTTATGTAGGGAGCTTGCTTTCCCTCCCTCCAAACAATTATTCATTTGCATATTCTTATAATTTATTTTTCTTTGCTTTCTTCAAAGTTCTTTCTCTATTTAAACTATGTTTACCTTCTGAATAATTCTAATTCCTCTTTATAATGCTTTCCCTCTTCTTTGAGTCTACATCTTCCTTTCCACTGACAACTCCACTTTTTTGACATCCCTTTCCTAGCAAGAGGCAGAGTTGCTTTAGGCAAATCTCTCATGCTCCACTTTTAAGTAGTGAGAGAGATGGCTTTCAAACTATTTGTAAAAGTATCCAAGACAACAGAAGAGAAAGAAATGGGAGAGTTGAGCAAAAAACAGATACTGCACTCTGTTATATTCAAGTTCTATTATAAGGACCACACAGGAGTGTACAGTAAAGGTAATGGTGATTTACACCTTCACTAAAATAAGATTTGTATGAAAGCAATCAGTACTCATGGAGCCTCATCTGCAAAATGGAAAGCAACACTTACAGGTGTACAAATACCTGATTAAGACATACACAGTTCAAATCTTGCAGTGTAATTTTATAAATGCAGCTTGAGCTAAATCTGAACCTGAAAATTAATTCAGATTTTTCTATCAAAAACACCAGGGTAGACTACTCTGCCTATTTCGGAGCTGATGCTGAGTTTTCCAAATCAATATTTTTTTGGGGCAAACCCTTGGATTTCTCAAGTCCTTATCAACCTTTAAAATTTTAAAGATTCATTGCCACTAGGCAGTTCCTGCCTAGCATGTTCTGAATCATCTCTTTATGTTTTCCAAACTTCCACTAAACGAGAATTCTTTCTCCTTTCTACATGCAAAATTGTATCCCTGATGCTCTTCTCATCTTGTAAAACACGAAGATTTCTCTTCAAAAAATACCCTAAACCACCTTGTAACATCTGCATTGTCACAGATTTCCTGGGCAACACTCAGATTCTTGTGACTGAGTTAAACACTTGGCATTTAGCCTTTTTCTTCTTCCCTCTGAGAAACTAGGTTATTATTGCTTCATAAAGCAATGCCTGGATGGCATTACTAGCTAATTAATGTCTATTTAGTGGAAAGAGCTGCAGCCATCTTCCAGCACCTACAAGCATTTTTTCTTCCTCTCCCTGACAAGACCAGATGGCATCCTGGCCAACCTTCTTCCACCCTTCACAAGCCATGCACTTTACTCAGAAAATGCAGCCAGCAGCTTGGGAAACACATTACCATCACAGCTGGACAGATGCTAGAAAAGTGCTGATTACTGCCCTAAATAGCGGGAAAATTAATGACTTAAATTGAAAGATGTATATTACACCTTTACCTAGGCATAGTCACATTTCCATCTCTGTATGCTGTTGGGGTTTTTATTTTATTGAATTTTCCAGCTCTCATCATATAACAGGTTAACAAACAACTAAAAAGAGAAATATATGGCCAACAACAAACACACAGCAGGCTGTGAGGTCTTCTGCATCTCAGTGTACCATTTAATCATAGGATGAACCCACTCATGTACAAAGGAAGGGTCCAATTACCTGTATCAGTGCAGTCAGACCAGAATATTTATCTTTTTTCAAGATCAAGCACCTCTAGTCCTAGTAAATTGTCTTCCTAGTGTGGAGGTTTTTTAATGTAGTGTTCGCACTAATTGATGTTCCTAATAAACTACAATCTGTCCCAGCTCTTGGTTACTGCATCAAGACACTGTTTCATGTCCTGTCCAATCCATCACAGATAAAAGAGCCATCAAATAAGGAACAAAACATGAAATACTATTAATGAACAGCTACCTGAAAATAACATGAAGTTCTGTTAATTGAAAACAAAAGCATAATTTTTCTCTCAGAAAGACCCCTGCCTCAAAACCATTATATTCACACTAGCTTTAATCAAACAAGCTTGTGATCAAAAGCAACACCTAACACTATAATTAGTTTTAGCTCACATGTTCTGCTTTCATTTACTGAAATAATATAATGGATCATTCAACTTTGAATTTTTAGCTACATTCCTCACTTGCCAGAAATAATTACTTCACCTTAAAGAAGTTTTATATATGTGTATATATATATGCATATACACACATCTATATGCATGTATATAGTGATGACAGATGCACCCTAAGCATCCTGAAGCTATATTATGACCAGCTGTGGTCATACCCTGCTTAGGAGAAAAATGACCACTGAAAAAGCACTTCCAGTGAGTTAACTATGACACTTTCTCTCACAGCATGTCCCCTGTCTTTGCACAAGGCCATTGGATAAAGCATTTTGAGCTGAACAATATTTCTGACTAGATAAAAAAACATGCTGCTGATGACTCTTAGAAGATCCATGAGAGCTCTGTGTACAGGAGGAGTTGACTCCTCTGTTCTCTGCCATATTCCTGTTTAGGAACTTTGCTGAAAACCTTTTCTCAAGTTTTAATTGAAAAATAATTTCTGAAGGGACAAATCTCGGAAAAGAACCTGTGAGCAACTTCAGCTGCCAAAAAAGCACTTATTTTTTCTTTAAAGTGCCATGTTAGAGAGATTTTTTTAGGTTGCTAAGTCAAACATCCAGAAGCTTGGAAATTTCGGATCTCACATCATGCTGCAGCCCTGTTGCACTCAAATGTTATGATGACTTTTAGTCACATTGCCACTTTCTGTTTTCTTCTACTGGACTCTTGCTTCAGTGTTTAAGTAGAAACCTGCTTGATATCCTCCTGTATATGCACTGCACAACCTCCAGATTTATTTCTTCCCCACTGCCAAAACTGTGCACAGAATGCAAAATGATTAATGTCCTGCTAAGCAGCTCTGACAGTCTCCCCATAGTATCCAGGGTTCTCATGACCATGAAATTTACCCTCATTTTGTCCTTTAAGGGGAGGTCACAATATTATCCATATTCTGCAGCTGGGAAAGCAGGCACAAACTTTCCATTCATTTTAGTAATACAACCTGAGGCAACAGAAATCCTATTTCTCAGTTTCCAGCCCTCCACACTCTTTCAAAACCTCCTTGTAGTGGCCTCCCAGTAACCAAGCCTACTTCACAGTGGACATGCACAGAATGAGGAGCCCATGGTTAACCAGCCACTTGTGAAGTTTGTTGTAAATCCTCACCATTCAGAAATACTGTCGCTGATGTTGGAAAGAGAAGCCAATCCCACAGAGCATCATTCGGCTGTCTTAAATTTAATAATACCTTGCTGCCTCCACTGTGGTCCCCTGACTCTTTTACCATACATCTTCCACCTTGGTAGCAAGTGAGGCAGTGTCTAAACGTGTTTCAGAGCTTGCCCATCTGTGTAATAACCTGCATAAGCCCAGAATTCTGTATTCTGGAGAGAAACAGTCACAGACCCTTCCCCAGGCCCCTAGCCTGTCTCACTAATCTCTTACCTATCTGTAGCCCATGCCCTCTTCCTTTCATTATTCCCATGCTGACTCCCCAGACACTTGGTTATCCTCTGTGCCCTGAAGAGCTCCCATCCTTTAACCCTGTTCCCCAAGGAACTCTGACTCCCTTTTTGCTTCTACTCCTTTGGCTCTTGCAACCTCTTTTCCTTGTTCCTTCATACACCTTCTCCTGCCCATCTCCATGTGACCATGACTACTGCATCCCTTTTCTCCTTGCTGCTGGAGATCAGCTAATGAGCAGCACAGCCCCACGGGCAGGTCAGCAACCTGAACCAGCACAGAGGACCATAACTCCTCTGTGAGCATGTACAGACAGAAAATTTTGAAAGCAAAGCTCTTGAATCTGAGGTCTCCAAAAGTGCATGAACAACCTCATCAGCAGGGCAAATCCAGGGATAATTTTCAAGACAGTAAAAGCCATCTCCCTGGTATTATGATGACATTTTACTAAATGTCAAGCTTCCAAAATTTCATTCCAATGAGGTTCATTCCACTACCAGCACTAACACATTTCAGGAAAGAAACTCTGGATTTATTTATTTGAAAGGAAGTAATTTAAAGGAGCACATTTCCCACAAATCTTGTCTTCAGAAAGAAGTGGCTTTTTTGTTAAAGTTTTTACTAAAAGAAAAAGAATCAGTCATACACTGAGTCTTAACATGAAAAATTTCAGACAAAAAAATTAAAGTTTAGAGAAACTGTAAAGAAAACAATTCTTCAGAGTAGGCAGTGACAGGGACACTTTACTCTGAGCGATGCTACTAGCTTACTTTGTACTTAATAAATCTACCAAATGTAATTGTTACAGCTAAGCAAACATTTCCAGTCATGCTGATGTAAACAAAATCACTCTTCTTATCAATAAGAAATTAGTCCACATGTTCTCATCATCTCTCCAGACTGCCTAAAACTGTGTAAGTATCATTTTTCTCACAGCTTTTCCAGCTTCACATTTTGGGCCCTGCCATTCCAGTCCATGGAAAAATGAACCTGAATTCACCATTCTTCACTTTGTAAAGAATATCAAGAACTGGCCCCTCAGGGAGAAAAACAGGTGATTTTCTCCTGGCAGTGCTACCTTTATCACTCTTTCATGACTTGACACCTCCTCCTGACAGTAGTTTCCAGTTAGCTGGAAAGTTTACAGTTGGCATCCTCATGGCTAGACGGCCTGCCATCCACACTGCACCTGTCCTGGAGCTCTGCCTGCCCTGTACCTTGCAGCCCCCTTCCACACACAACCTGACAGAAAAAAAAATCTGAAAAAAGGATCACTATGTCACTATTCCTTATTTTTCTATATTAGGTTTTAAAACCTGCCCCTTGGGCTGCTGATACAGTAGAACTAGAAATACATTATATACTTGGCGGGTGGGGGGAATATAACCCCAAAACATAAATACTTTCAAAGCCAGCAAGAGAGTTCTGACAGACATTTCCCACTAATCTTTGGTAGTCATCCACTGACGGTTTTGAAAATCTAAAGTGAAATAACCAAAAAGTTGAGAACAATTTCTAACATAAGTAAGCAGAGTAAGAGGTATTTTTTAAATCAATCTGAACACAGTAGATAGAACTAAGGTGGTAAAAATTTCTTTTATGGGGAAATTATCAAAAAGAAAACCACTGTACAGCCATCCTACGTGGTTCAAGATTATATGAAAACCATTGCCTATGTTTTTGACAGCAAGCAGCAGTTCTAGAGGTTTCTGCTTTATCACATTGCATCAGAACTGCCTTAAAGGTTAATGCTTTGAGCTTTCACCAAACCAGTTGCCAAAAAAGATTTTCTTAGCTAGAACTTCAGACATCCAAAATAAAGTATTTTCTTTCAAAAACTTGGATTTAGGTTTATTAAGAGAGGAGGGTGACACAGAGAATTAAACAAAAGCAAGAACATAAAATAATGGACAAAGAGGAAGAACAGAAGGGAGAAGCAAAATAGAAGTAGCAAGAAATTTGTGATTTCAGCATATCAGCACAATTCATTTAAGGAGACATTAGGAGTTGTCTGTGGTGACAGGGACAGGGCATCATCAAGCAGAGAAATGCAGAGGGCTCTTACTGCAGCATATGTGTCTGGCTGGCGTCCTTTTGTTTGTCAGGTACCTCGTAGTGGGGAGAAATCTTTCCAAGGCCGCTGTCGCTCAGCATCCTCTTCCGAGCCGCAGGGTTCCACCGGTCCGATATTCTAAGGAGAGAACGAGGAAGAGAAAGGCATTCACACCCCTTGTGTGCTCCACTTCAAAGCTGTCTCATGCCCATTGGTGCCCAGCATTTTTCAGACCACAGCAAGTTAAAATAGATTAATTCACTATCAGTACAATACTTTTCCTAAAGACAAACAGAAGCGTTTCTGGTCTGTCAAGAGGATGATAAGAAACAGAGACATTTTGTGATCATTCTTAGACACAAAGGGCTTCAGGGCCTTACACAGTGGAATCAGAGCTCTGACCATGCAGAGAAATTTCTACTCAATCATTAGAGATTTATGGCAGGAGCAAGGGTCAGGTGGTGTGAGGTGGTTAAAAAGTGCCAAAGTCCACTAGTCCTGCTGTGTGTTCCAGGAAACCTCATGGAGTAGATATTACACTACTGTCCTCCTGTCATTACCATGGCTGGATCTGTTCCCACCTAATACCCACCCTCCACATCTCCTAATCCTTCAGAAAAGGGGACCAGAAAGAGATAACCACTAATGCAATTGCTGAAAATCAGACCCCAGCAGCACTCACCCTGTTGCCTGCTCCACTACCAGATCAGGCATTCCCGGTGGCGTCCCCACCTGCTGAGACATTACCATCTCTGGGTCCAGAATAAAAATCTCGTCCTGTGAAATTTCTGTCACAAAGTGCAAATGTTCCTGTTGGAGCGACACAAGCAACGAGTAATGAACCTGCAGCATCACTGGTCTCTCAGAGTACCCAGTTGCCTGAGAGTGAGTTGGCTGCATGTCAGGATCTCTGAAGAATGTTCAAGGAGCTCTGTGTATTTAAGTGTGTACTCATACACACACACACACACACACACATTAAAATCAATGCCACAGAAGTCACCAATTAATATGTCATTGATTTCAAGCCAAACAAGATTCCCCATGAGCAAGCTGCACACTCACAGCAACACTTCAAAGGCTGTTACTCGATGACTATGCCATGTTGATGAAACCTGGAAGTCTACCCATAAAGCTGAGGTTTGCATTTTGAAATGAGGACCAACACCTCAGGTCTCTTCTTTGATGATGGTTGACAGAACTTTTCATTGTTTGGGGATACTCTACCCCAAGATCTCCGCCATTTCCACATTCTGTTTTCACATCTCTAGTCTAGTTCTCAACTCTTTATTTTTGTTTTTGACATTAAAGACTTATTGTCTTAAAAAAAAACAACCAACCAACCAACCAAAAAAAAAAAAAAAAAAAAAAAAAAAAAAAAAAAAACAAACCAAAAAAACCCCACAAACACCACCAAAGTAAATCACTGAGTGTGAGTATGCCTATCTATGTAGGCAAATGGGTAGGAAATTTGCCACTGTTTGTGTGCTGGGACCAGCACACAGTATTAATTTTTACCCCACAGAATCACAGGATGAGGGAATAAGTATCAAATATGACCACTTGACCAGTGTCAAGTATTAGAGAAAAGCAGAATAAGCCAAACAGAGTCAAATTGCCCAGTTTAATCTTCTTCAGCCCTGCCTTCCCAATGTCATATCACAACATCAAACCCTTTATTTGGCTGTGTGCAAAGAAGTCCCACGGTGTCTACATGCAGACACTGAACATAGGAACTCTGAACTAAAGTCACAGTTCTTTCTGCTTGAGCTAAAGCACCAGCTGCTTTTGCTAAGAAAGAGTAACATGTTCATGTGATTCAGAAACAGCTTACACAGTTCTCAGGGGGACCAGATACAAACAACCACAGCGTGAAATCAACAATTTGCATTTAATGCTGAGACACTAATTGGCCTGTTCTGGCTACAAATCAGACATACCAAAAGCCCTGTAAATTTTTCGGTGTTTTTTAGAAAATATATCCAGATTGTCAGATCTATGCCACAGGTTTGAACCCAGCAGAGATACACATTGTTTTGAGGTTCCTTGTGAATATTTTATGCATCTCTGTTCATAATTCTCAAACTGTAACAATTTAACTTCCATAGCTATTTCATGGCATACAAATACACACACACACAGAAGATCAAGACTTCTGGTGCCTAAAAACATCAGTGAAAAGATAAATACAAATACATTGGTGCCACACAGATGCCCCTAGTAAGACTTGATAAGGAAAATCACTGCAGAGAATTCTGATCTGCATCAGATTGGTAGTAAACAGAATGGCAGATGGTCAGCAGATACAAGACTTCAGTGAAATAATGTGAACTAGAGCAACTAAAAACAGCCCAAATTTTTTTCTCTGCTTCTCATGAGACACCATGAGTAGCATTTTGCAATAGACAGGAAGAATGGCATATAACTAATTTTAAGCTGCATTTGATGTAGCTTTAAAAAAAAGAAATCTATAGAAACAAACAAAAAAAATTATTTACCTGAGATCTGTCAATGCGGTAAAAACGATCAGCAGAAGTTGCTGCAAGACAGAGAAACAGCAGAAAATAGTCTGAGCAGGACTGCACGGACAAGATGGGCCACACCAACATCACTGGCTCATAAAACACCCCCTGTGTCAGGGAAGTCACAGTGGCTCCACATGAATGTGATTCCTTATGTCCATATGAGTGGCGTGTCTCGAGTCACTACCATAACCAACACCTTTGTCAGCAGCACGGACAGGGGATCGAGCGTGCCCTCTGCGAGTTCCCTGCTCACACCAGCCCTGGTGGAGCAGGGAATGCTCTGCAGGAAAGGAATACCAGCCAGGGGAACCTTGACACCCTTGAGAGGTGAGCCACTGCCAACCTCATGGAGTTCAACAAAGTGCAAGGTCTTACACAGGAGCCATGGCAATCCCACACCTACAAGGCGGGTGGAGAAGTGACTGAGAGCATCCTTACAGAGAAGGACTTGGCAGGGATGGCTGGTGGAAAACTCAGCATGAGCCAGCTGGGTGCACTTTTAGCCCAGAAAGCCAAACATGTCCTGGGGTTCAGTAAAAAGGGAAGAGGCCAGCAGGTCAAGGGAAGGGATTCTCTGCCTCTGCTCTCATGAGACCCCGCCTGGAGTGCTGTGTACAGTTCTGCTGCACCCAACACAAGAAGGATCTGGCTCAAGCCCAGAGGAGGGCAGAGAAGCTGATAAGGGGACTGGAGCACCTCCCTTGCAAAGACAGACTGAGAAAGTTTGGGCTGTTCAGCCTGGAGAACAGAAGGTTGCATGGAGACCTCAAAGCAACCCTCCAGCACCCAAAGAGGCCTACAGGGAGGCTGAAGGCGACTCTTCATCATGAACTGTGGTGACAGGACAAGGAGTAAGGGGAAATTTAGGCAGGATATAATAAGAAGGAATTACTGTGAGAGTGGTGAGATAGCTGAACAGTTTGCCCAGGGAACTTGTCAATGTGAGTGTTCAAGGTCAGGCTGGGCAAAGCCTTGAGCAGCCTGGTCTAGTGAGAAGTGCCCCTGCCCATGGCAGGGGGTTGGGCCTAGATGATCTTTAAGGTCCCTTCCAACCCTTAACCTTCTACGATTCTGTGATAGCCCTGTCCCATTAAATATTGAATTTAAAGTCATGGCTTAATGAAACAGAAGTCACTGAAAATATTAATTTGAAATAAATATTTTAAAAATGTATAAAATGTTTTTCATTTCATTTCTTATAAGAAGAATTGATTACATTAAAATATCTGACAGAAAAAGCTGCTTTGTTCTGATGAAAGTATAGCAAGCATACACAGATTTTGGTGGGTCTAATGGGATTAATTCAAATCTGAATCTAAAGAACAATAATAAGATTGAGAGCTCTTTATAAATCAAATGCATGGCCACAGACATTGACTCTCAATTAGCAATATGTGCAAGGAAAATTTATGCTACTCATGAAAAACACATGAAAATAGGGAGATTCACTAAATAAAGCACATATTATGAATCTTGTCATTGCCAAATAATTTATTTTACTTACCTCAAAAGTATTTATCATCTACAATGTGTTTCATCAGATGCGATTTTTTTGTATCTGCTTTGCATTTATTTGGGTGAGTGAAATCAGGTTCATTCACTCTGCAGTTTTGCACAGTGATGTAGCATCGTAGGTTTTGGCACTTCACAGGAATATCAAATACTAAAGACAAAAACTGAACACATTTACCCATCCAGCTTTCTCCAAAAACCAAATAGATTCTCACTACGGCTTTTATAAATGTCCCTCATGAGAGACAAGGAAGGGTGATTATAAATTGCCAAGGAGAATTTGTTTTTGTTTTGAGCATTAAAAATTTAAGTCTCCCCATTCTGAAGCTTTTCTAAAAGCAGATGCCATCCATTTCAGCTGCTAATTCCTGTGCTCTGGAGCCTGATGTAAAGCCCAAATAAATCATCTGCTTTGACAAAGTCTGGGTCAAATACAAGTGCAGCTCTCCAGTGCAGTGTTACAAGGAAAGGGAGGTACCTTTCTGTCACCTGAACACTGTAGTGCCTTTTAGGCAGGGTGAAGAACTCAGCATTACCAGCAGCACAACGGGCTGCACTCTGAGCTTGGGCAGTGCATGCAATAAAGTCTGCTCATCACAGCAGAGGTACTGATAAACCAAGCTTCTAACCTGCCTCAGGGGAATGTCCCTCTGTGGGATGAAAAAGCTACAGCAGATATTTTGATTGTTAGAGGAAGGGCCTGTTTCATTTTTTAGGGGGGAAAGAGGGGCACTTAGTTCCTTTTTTCACCTGCTCAGTGCAACAAGGAACAGATACCCCTCTCTAGCTTAGACCTATCCTCCATAAGCACACAGAAGCAGGCAGCATGCTAGGCACAAGAGAAGGGAGATGCACTTACCATCTAGGAAGCACCATCTAGGGGAGAGCCTCTGAACAGAAAGTACTCTGGGGAAAGAGCTTTCCTGGTCCTGGATAGGGCACGAAAATTACATTATTAAAAAAAAAAACCAAGAAACTCTTCTCTAAAAAGGACTATTTTCTAGACTTTGACTTGTTCATTTTGCTTTCCTGACATTGCACAATGTGCAAAATTTACATAACCTGGAACTAAATGAAATTACTGGGGAGGAATTAAGATCTTCTTCCTGACTTGTATTTATCAAAGACTCAAACAGGCTGCCCCATGTGTTTTTAGCTCTTACTGGAGAGGCAACAGGGATCAAAAGGGATCTAAGAGAGCAGAGGCTGACCATGGCTCTGCTCCATGCTGCCAGTGAATGGTCAGCCAACTTCCTAAATCTGCTGCATGTAACATTTACACACAAATCTATTTGCACAGGGCAAAACAGAGTAGCATGGATCTTTGGCACATACAATTTGTATAGACACAGATTCTATCCTTATTCACATCTTAAGCAATACAATCAGCACATCTATAAATGTTGTAAATTCAGGTACATGTTGGCTCAAGATTAAACTTTATTCCTCTTTCAGACAACAGACCACAGAGTAGTACACCAAGTCACATGGCAGGAAAAGAAAAAGTAAAAGCAACAGGGAGGATTTTACTTGATCTCATAAACCTTATTTTCATACACAGCTTATGATATCCAGCCTCTGTTGCATCACAGAGATGGAGACAATGACAGCATAATATTCCATAAAGTGAACTATACATGGGGAGCAAGTAAAACATCTTGGGGATTTCATAGAATCAGATTTAAAATACAAATTTGTCTAATACAGGTGAACGACTTGTGGGATTTTTAGGTTTGATTGTATTGCCACTGGAGTGTTTGTTGGAAAATCAAGGATCTCTGAAATCCTCTAAGTTTGCTGATATCGTTGTATCTACGTTCACAAAGCTTTATGTATCTTAATATTTAGTCCATTCTGTGTCAAATAGAGGGGACTGCAATACAAGGGACAAAAGGAAGAAAACATCCAATGATGTGTACTAACATGCAGTTTATAAAAAGAGGAGAAATGAGTAAAATTCAAAGAGTACAAAATGCTGAGAAAATGAAGATAGGAATACTGCTGGTAAATGTCAACTCGAGTCACAAACTGCACATTGTGACGTACTCTCTCCAAGACTTCATTACAGTTCAACTACAGAACCAGCTTGCAAAGTATCAGGCCCATGAGAATGATATTTTTAGAGCATTAAACTCATTAGAGAAACAAAACAGAATGAGAAAACACTCCAGTATATTTTTTCTCATTTGCACCTGGGTTTGCTAATATTTCTGCTGACTGCCTATGTTTTGAACTGCAGAGGAATCACACAAGAGAACTGCATTCATGAGACTTAAAATACCCATGACACCTTATTAGTGAGGTATGAAGATGGTTCCATCAGCTCAAGCACCCTATTCATGCCCTTTTTCCCCCTCTTTTTCCCATTTCTGTAATATGTAGAGGGATACCAACAAATACAGAACAAACCTCAAATTAACCTAATGAGACAATTTGCAGAAATTACCCACTTAGGGGAAAAAAAAAAGGATCCTTGACAAACAAGTACCGAAGACAAAACACAGAGAGGGGTGCATTTAAAATGTAGCATCATAAAAAATGAATAGTGTGTTAGGGATTTCACACTGTTGTGCACTAGAGAAGATGGGTAGGGCAACTAATTTATACACTGCTGTAACTGCAGAGGTTAGAGCCAAGCATGAACCTGATTTCTGACATTTCATACTCTCTTGTACATCTCCCCATATGCACAGATTTAGCTCTTCATTTTACCTCAGGCAGTTTCCTACACATGGAGCAGTCAGCAGCCACTTAGGTTAATTTATAATGAGTGGAACAGAATCATACATGCTGGTTTATTAGTCAATTTGCTAGCCACTAACACTGTTCTAAAACTCAGTTCCAGGGCAATGACTGATGGAAATGTCAAGAATATGAAGTTAGCATTGGATAGGGAAACAAACAAACAAAAAAAACCTGATATAAAGGAGGCAATTCCAGGAAAACATGCCAAATTGCATTTTCTTATAGTGTCTGCAGTCAGTGCATCTACAGGCATTCTCATGAAACTGGAATTCTGTATCACCCAAGTAATCATTAGCCCCAAAGAAATTATCTGCAATTTCACCACATTTGGTCCTCTGTATGCTTTCTCAGTGAAGTAATTCCTGCTGATCCAATCAACAAGACTTACACTGTTATTTCTAGGAAAATGCTATCAATACCATGCAAACTTGTCTTGTGATCCTAAGCACTGTGTCAACTGAGCATGGTTTGTGCCAAGTCTAACATGCTAATATCAGATCATATGAGGAGTCAGCAGTTAGCCTCACTTGGTTTACTTCCAGTTTAAGCACTCTACAATGCATTATTTTACCGAGAGAAATACACATTCTTGAATGATACTTCCAACTGAAAAGACAAATTCTGTATTGCATAAATTGTAGAATAAAGTTGTAAAACACAAAGAGACCAAGTTTAAGAACTATCCATCTAAACTAAAACCTATTTATCTCATGGAGATCTCATGTATTTAGGATGGACTAAAAAATTACCCTGAAGACTATATAAAGTAAAGATAGATGACTGTCTTGTGCAGAATTATTGAGAGTTTGGGCCTGCTAAAACACCTTTTTTTTTCCTCAGTGATAGACTATTACAACAGCTATGCAATGCAACACATTATTGTTCAGTTTCTCAGACAGAGAAACAATTTTATTTCTGTCATTTATCCCACAGGACACGTTTTCTCATTCACTTCAATACAGAAAATACTGCTACTTCAATATCACTCACACCATCTAGCTCTGCTAATTTTAAAGGTGATTCCATAAAACTTGTCCAAGAGAAAGCAGAACTAGCTTCCAATATTTAAGGGTGAACAAGATAATCAGATAATTAAAAAATTGTCTAACGATGGGTCTTTCACCCAAGAATATATGGGTTCAAATGCAAAGAGTGTCATTCCCATTTTTAGGCCTCTTTCTGTTCTGATGCTAAAAGGAAAGCTCATCTTACCTGGTAATGAACTCTCTGTGTAGTCGATGTTACTGACTGTAGGTCCTAGCAGGAGAATGAAAGACATGGCAGGGATGAAAAAGATTGAAGCAACAACAAGAGCTCTTTGTATTTCTACTATCTGAACTGGTTGGGCAAACACAAATCATTTTGCAAATATTTTTCACTGGGTTTAGGCCTATGAAACAAGCTCCATAGAAAAGTCAAGGAAAGTTTACTCAAACTCAAAGTTTACTCTAAACTCAAAGTTTACTCTAAACTCAAAGTTTAGATTTGTATGCATCTGGTCCAAAAAAAGTTAAAGAAAAAAAAGAGATTACACTAATGTATCTTCATCATGTTACAAAGACCTATTTGTTCCAAGAGAACTATCTAAATTTACAATATCAGCAACAAAATTAATGAAAATGTGTCAAAAATCTTTAAAATACTTTAGCAAATATTTCTGAGTGATTAATGCACTAAAGAAAACCACTGACACTTCTCTCTATTTTAAGACAACCTCACTCCAAGTAGGTCATATCAGAATGATCCTGACATTTAACAGGGTTCGGGCATCTAATTTATTTTAATAGAGATTTTGTCAAATAGTTACAGCACATGACATAGTCTACTAAAGAGCCCGGCCTGCAGTCCACTGCCCTCCAGCAACATGCAAGATGGCAGAGCCCAGTAAACTTTGGCATCTCTACTCCCAAAAAGCGGGACTGAGTCAAATCAAGCACACACACACACAAAAGCAGCACAAACTCTGCAAAAGGTTGGAGAAACACAGCTCCTCCAAAATCACTCTGGGTAATTCAAACAAAGTACTAGCTGTGCTTCCAGGGTTGTACCTAAAACTGCCTGAACTCAATGTGAGATCTCATTTCTAATCTAATGCAATCATCATTATTATTTCACTGTAATTTTCTGTACTGGATACTTCAAATATGCACCACTTTACAATATTGCTTTATGGCTGATAACAATAGTCACACCCCAGGTCTGAATGTCCAGAAATGCATCTGGTGAAGGGAATCCTGGCTGAAATGCAAAGAAGTGAAAGTCTGAAGTGAGATACTAAGTTTCATATTCAGACTGCAAGTGTGGAGCTCCAAAATCTATGGGAAGTCAATGGCTCCCAAAGACTTCAATGGAAGGGATGAGGTTCGTAGCTCCCAAGTAAACTAGACCAACAATTTATACATTTTTATAAATGTTAATATATAAATTGTTTATAAATGCAATGTCCTCAGATTTGTAAATGTTACTAAAAGTTGTCACTAAGAGATTGAAAAAAAAAAAATCAGAGACAATACATTAATGAAAATTCATTAGTTTTATCACTAAAGGGGTTCATACTTAAAATGATTCAGGTAATGAGGCATTTGGAGTCTTCATTTCCCAGGGTGTATTGTAGAATGAATTCTCATGAGGCAAAGTGTTTGAGAATAAGAGCAAAACTATTGTTAGCTGCCTGAACAACCATCTCTGCGTCTTTGAAAGTATCTAGTTGATATTTGCTGTGTTTAGTGGAATCTCAGATTACTCCATGACAGTATTAGAAAACAACATTTGCATAATTAGACCCACTCAAATACCACAGTGCTTATCATTACATAACAGACTTTCTAATCCATAATTTATGTAGTTTCAACAAGGCCTATGGAAAGTCCTAATATTCCATTATAAATCAAGGAGAAGTTAATACACCCATCCACTCCCATTCTGTTATCACTTAAAAGGAATCAGTATGATTTTTAATTTCCTGCTGAAGGGCTATTATCATATCTTAATTCTAGAATTTTGGTTTCAGTGTTAGGCAAATTGCAGTACTCTCGATACATGGTTGTTGTAGTTATTAGACCCCTGCACTCAGAACTGAAAGAAGCATAAAACAGGTTTGTGAATGATAGCTGAGTTCACAAAAGCCTCACCTCTTGTAGACGGTCAATGTACATACGACAAGTCTCCAAGTCACAATCTCCTCGAACAACTATGATTCCTAGGGGAATGGCTGAAATAGTCAAAAAGAAAGAAAAACCTCTTTAACTGAAGTCTCTTAAAATGTAACAGACTTGCAATGGTTTCCAACTTTGGTTTTTTTAATATCCTCATGAAAGTTTTCTACCATCTAAACCTTAACAGTTATGCAAAAGCAAGAGCATATTTTTCATCATTAGTTTTACCCATTTATAATTATCAAATATTTCATTTTTGACCATTTTTATGGTTTCATGAAAGAAACTAAAACATATTCAGTTTATTTTTGCAGTTCATTTTCAGATCTGAACATCAAATATTACCTGTAAAACAAAGGAACATAGCCCAGAACAAGAGTAAAGGGGAGCACCCTTACACCTTGAAATAAGAGTGGTATTTCATCCTCAGAACTCAAAGTCTACAGATTTAAAGCAGTGGAAGTCACAGCCTGATTTCAGGGAAAACTATTCGATGCCTTGTTATTTTGATGTTAGGCTGCTTTCAAATTAGAACAGATATTATTCCATCTACATTGACATATCTCCATATTTAGTCAGGGAGAGAAAAAAAAGATAACTTGTGAAAATACAGCAAAACCTTTCAGGTTAGGGCAAAACTTTTAATAACAGGAGATTGAGATTTCCACATTCATTTTGTTCTTGCCACCAAAAAGAGTCCAAAATTAATTCACAGAAAGAAAAAATAAATAATAAAGAATACAATAAAAGAGAAAAAGGTGAGTCCACAAGAAAGGTACCAAGAGAGCTACCTACTGAAATCTCATTAAAGAAAAAGAAAACAAGTGAAAACTCTTGAGTACCTGATTTTGTAAAAGTGAATCACTGAATTAAGTTCTTTTTTTCTCCCTGAAGGGTCTTTAATCAAATAATGGCCAAAAAATTTATGGGAGCAGTGGGAAAGATATTTAAATCTTCACATGAAATATTCCAGAAGCAAAACAGAATATCAACTCATAAATAATTTTGATAACTGGATAACGAGCAGCAACATAAAATCACCAAGGTTTCTGAGATAAACAGAAAACACAACTGTGCTTGCAACCCTTCCTGCTGTTGAAAAGAATTTGATTAAGAGGGAGAGATATTTAAATACTGATAAGTTCTTCATTCTGATAAGAGAACAAGACAGAGCTAAAAGATATTGGGGAAGAGAGCTCCTATTTTTCCACGTCTTGAATCACAAAGAGGAGCTCAGTGGTTTCCAGGGAGAGGAGCTGGGGAGCACCTACTGCAATCAAGATCACTATGGACCTCAGAGGCCAGCACAGGACTCAGTAGTGCTACCAGAATTGTGTTTGGGAAGCAAATTCAACAGCAGAAGAGCTATGGACCCAGGAAAACTTACAGATTGATTCTCTTTGCTTAGTGTTTATTATTGCTTAACCTGCTTTGGCAGGAGCCCCTTAAGCTCTTTGCAGAGAGCTCTTAATGACTATCTAGTTTCAATTGAACAGATCCCTTTGCAGCCCTTACTGAAAGAAATGTTTGATAAATTCATTTGTAGCACTAAAAACTGAATTGCAAGGACACAGCTACACCTGAAACAGCTACAGAACACTAGGGAGTTCAGCACTGGCACCACAGATTGTGTCTCTCTTCTATGCAGTTAATGAGGACTAAAGCTTTGACCTGACAAAACAACACAGATAACAGAATTGGAATCCTTAACTATCACCATTCCTGAGAGACCAAAAGAGAAGGACCTTAAAATATTTGCAATTCTAAAGAAATCCATCAACATGTCTAAAAAGAAAAAACTAGCATGCAATAAATATCTTAGTGGTGATACTTTGGGAGTCTCATCTAATGATTGAATAAGTAGTGATCCACAGCTTTAATTAAATTATGCCATACTGGTTCTTAGTGGTCAAAGAACAGTTCTGAAACTCTGAGCTGTGCAACTTTGTCCTTAAAAAGAAAAAAGGTGCCTTAACTGTTTGGAAATAGTGAATTAGCATGATCTATGGCTTTTGGGGTAAATGGCTAGCTGAGGGGTAATGTGTGAGGTGGGTCTCAAGTGGTTCCATTCCATATGGTTCATGGCCTTTGAAAATCATTTAAAGTCATTACTGGATAGCACTGCAGTATATGCTAAAATGTTGCTTTCCAACTGTTGTTGTTGTTTGTTTGTTTGTTACTTGGCTGGCTCCTTTGGCAAGATCCATTTGGCTTTCAGCAAGGAAAATGTCCACAGCCCTCATTTTTATCCTAAACCACAATAAGCAATCAAAATGCACCACACTGTCAAGACTTGCAAAGTGCTTCACAGTAGTTGCTATTCTAAAACAAAAGCAAATGCTCAGTGATGGATAATGGGATAGAAACTCTGGCGCTGCTGCTCCATCTACAAATAGTGCAATACCATGCAATAGAGGCAAAATTAGTAAATTTTTGATAAATCAATTAAGGCCAAGTCAACGTGCAGAGCAGACCAAAACATTGTGGGCACTTTCACCCAGCACTTAAGGAGCCTCTGCACTTGCAGTGTGGATGAGGATGTGGACAGTACAGAACTGTGCTGTGGGGCACAGGGATTACTGGATATGCCAGGAGAGAGGTGGGACTGCAAACACATTAAGGGCAAGGGCACTTCAAAACAACTTTCCATGTACCCACACACTGTCCAGTTCTATGAATATATGGATAAATCCACACATGAATATGTCAAAAATAAGGGATAGTCTCAGATCGTGAGCCAAGCCACAGCACTCAAGTGCCAGATATTTTTCTCCTGAGGCTCCTGTACTTCTGGCCACTTGCATTCATCTCTGAGTTCCTTTGTGCACCCTGAATGATGAAAAAGGATTTTTTTCCAGGCAGCTGTGATGAGCAGCAGTGCAAGAACCCCAGGAAATGAGACATGCAGACAGTTTCTTCATAATCTGAACCAGTACTGGAAAAATGTTTTTGTTCCTAACAACACTAACCAAAACCAAGGATCAGCAGGAGGAGGGTTGGGCAGATGCGGCAGTATGGCCAGCCTGGTGTTCTAATTAACTGCAAGATAAGGAGTCCTCATGAAATTAGCTATGGAATTCATAAACAACAAACAAATTTGTCACCTATTAAGTGCCCATTATGCTGAATAGAGCAAGTGAACTCTAATAGTATTGAGGACACAAATGAAGGAAGTTCAAATATACTTACATATATTATAAAATTCAATCAACTTTCCTGTTTATTGTTATGAAAGGATTCAATTTGTGATCTTAATACCATGATTAACCCTCTCACATCCCAAACAAAACAGCCTTGAGACAGAACATTACAGTAGATGTGAATGCCAGGAAAACTCATTCTGATTCTGACATACCTCAGGGGACTGGGGAGATTAGACATTGGACTGGAAATGTTTAATGTAACAAATAAAGGATCCTCACTACTGAATATGCCATAAGAATGCCATTTTCCTGAAGGGCTTCCACTGATATTAAGACTATGAAGAACCAAGTAAATTCATAGTAGAGAATTATAAAATATTCAGACATTTATATTAAGAGGTTTGGCTTTGCCAGAATGGTTTTAATAAAACTGTGTTTGTACAAAAGGATTTTCTTACCATGCAAATCTAAGCCATGTGTCTCTTCAGATCCCTTCTGCTTATTATAATGAGAAAACCCAATTCTCCCTAGGTTCATTGATTATTAGTGTTTTTAGCCCACTTTCAAAATCCTCACATATAAGGAGGTAAAACAGAGTGGAGGTTATCAGATTAAACCAGACCATGTTTGAAAAGTTAGTCATCCCTCCAATCTCTCAGTTATTTCTCCAACACCCTGCCAAAAGGGAAGGAGCTGCCCAAGCCAGAGAGAATCTGTGCCAAACAAGGAACAGATTACAGAAAAAAAGAAAAATTGAAGAGCTGGGAATTGAAACTGGCTGAGAATGGATATTGGGACTAAGAGCTGACAGCAGAGATCTGGATAAACAACGAAGTATTTAGGGTAAAGAAAAAGAACAGGAACCTGAGCTGTGAGGTCTGCAGAGACAGACTAAGACAGGCAGGAAGGATGTGCGTGGGATGAGTTATCCGAAGGGGACAACCAGGACTGAAGAAGTAAGAGGAAACCAAATCAGAAAAGTGCTAAGGAAACACACAAGTAGAATATGGACAGAAGAACCTCACAGAAAAGCCTACATAAGAAAGACAAACTACAGTGTGATTTCCTGGAAAGTTTGAAAAGGAACTTAATATTCTTACTTCTCCCCACTTCTGTAAGGTAAATATAAATTTGTACATATTTGAAATACTGCCCATCTCTTCTAGTTTAAAGAAGATGACAAACTTAATGCATGGCAATTACCCAGTAGCTCAAAAGGCAGAGGACTGTACTGAATATGCCCTATGAGCATGTCAAGACAAGGTACATTTAGATTAGATATTAGGAAAAAATTCTCTACAAGGAGAGTGGCAAGACACTGGAATGGGTTGCCCAGAGAAGTGGTAAATGTCGCATCCCTGGGAGAGTTAAGGTCAGGGACTTTGAGCAGCCTGCTCTAGTGGAAGAGGTCCCTGCCCATGACCATAGGTTGGATCTAAATGATTTTTAAAAAACCCTTCCCATTCTGTTATAGAATCATAGAAGGATATAGAATCATTCTACGATTCTGTAACTCCATGATATGAAATTTCAATGGCTTGGGTTTACTCCTTCCCCCAAACTCAGGCAATAACAATTTCCAATATTTAACTCACTACTGACTTCTAATCCTCTTGCTTTCACTTTGCCTTTCACTTTGCTGGGAGGCTTTAAGCAATCCATCCAACCCCTCTCAGTTCCAGGTCTTATGAAATCACTGTGATGAAGAAATGACTAAACTAGCTCATGTGTACACAACACACATTGGGAAAACAAAGTTGTTAGAGTAAGGTACTGACTTCTAAGCAGACTGAAGGTACTGTTTTCTTTTATGGAGCTTCTACCATGTGCCCAAAGATATCTCCTGAGAAATAATTGTCCATTGGTGCATCCTTTACAGGATGAGAGAGAAGGCTTTTAGCTGCATAACCTGCCTCATCTAAATCCATCCAGCTCAAAGTTGCTTGCCAATATAAGCACATTTCTTTCACGGCTCATCAGGAAGCCTTCTGCTCCCTGCTGACTTTCATATTATGTATTCAGGATATAAGTACCAAGTCCTAAGTGTTGACCCTTTCGTACTTAGCTAGATGTTCAAAATCACATGAACTAGTCTCCAAATTAGCTTCACCTGTGATATCCCTAAGTTTTAAAGAATGTCTTTGATAGATCAAGAATTCTAAGTGCATTTCTGGTATGAGGAAGGTACAGTATCACTGCACATGTACACATCACAATCACCCACAAGCTTGTCACTCTGTACCCCCATTATCTGTTAAGAACTCCTAGGATGACCCCAAAACCCTCAGGTAACCCACAGATATTAGAGGCACATGCATTATAGACATTTAGCTACAGATAATCAAAGAGACAAGAATTAAAGGTTATGATCTCATCATGTTACAGCATGATGCACACAGAGCAAGCAGGCTGCACAGAAAAGGATTGTCAGGTTACAGACAATACATGTGTTATACACATGGAACTATTTTTTTTCTTAAAATTTCTTTTGAGTTCAGTGTGCTATTTTATTCTAGAGGACATAAGGAGCAGCTGCTTCTGTGTAAAAGGAAGTGTGGGAAAGCCAGAGCTGATACAGGGCTGAGAGTTATTTCTGATAATGTCATCACTGCAATTGGGTATGATTCCTCCTTAATCTTAGTGGTACTGAAGAAGCTAAGATTATTCTCCATGGCTAGGGCACACACAAGTTAAAGGCAGTAAGGGCTGACATGCCCTATTAAAAAATCCCACAACTGTCCAGTTACTGCTTATGGTGAGTTCTTTCACTGATATATTTTTATGGTGCAAATCTGAAATGGTGCTGCTAGGAAGAACTAAGAAGCGCTGAAGATCACTAGGCCACTAGCTAGCTTATGTTTGGTTTGTTTGTTGCTTTTTTTTAAAAAAAAAAAAACAATTAGTTTCTGCATATGCCTCCATTGTCAGGAAATTCTCAGTTATATTAGAAAGGAGAAAACAGGGTGCCACACAGAAAGATTTGGCTGTCTTAAAAATAACTCAGTTCTTCACCCACAGTGCTGCTTTGGATCACACTGTCCTGCTATAACAGGAAGCCAGAGAGAGTGCAGACAAGATAAGCAGGCAACAGAGGCAGAATTAAATTCTGCCCACCCTCATATTGGCCAGAGATGGTGCAGGTCGTGGCTAAGGTGACAAGTGCTTAGGACATGAATAAGGAGGTGTTAGAAAAGACAACTACATTTGCAGTGAAGAGTATAACAACATAACTAAAATGCCAACATATATTCCTTCCTGAAAATGCTGCATGGAAACATTCATCCTTCCTCACTGAAGGATCAATAAGCATCCTCTGTACCATCATTAATCATCCCCCACACAATACTGAGATGCTGACAGGAGAAAAGAAGGAGCAAGGGGAGGGAAGAAAGGGACAATTCAGAAACAGCATCTTGGTTAAATGCCAGCTGCATTGACAAGAAAAGTAGAAAACAACAGAAGGAGAATGAGCTAAGGACAGTCATGCCCTTCAAAGGACAAAATGACATTCTTTAATTGTTCTGGAGGCTTTCAAAATGAGGTGTCTACCTCCAGCAGAGTGAAGATTAATCTTCATTGAACAGTTTGTATCATGAGCTCCTCTATGTCAGGAAATGTGATCTTGGGTGAAATACTTGATAGATTCAAATCAGTATTTCGAGCAAACAAGGGGGATTAATGTATTTACTGTGAGTTAAAATGATCCAGATTATTATAATGAGGTCAGAGCTTTCAAAACTGTGTTATGGAGACATGTTACAGGCAAAAACCATTAAGAGGCTCTTTTCTGTTTTTCCTTCACGGATAACTCCTCATTAACTGGCTCCTTTTTCCTGTTCAGATTGCTTGGAGATTCTGCTTTGTTCTCAAATTATTGAGAGAGGTCAAAGTATTTTCAATCCTTGTGGATGGAGAATGGATATTAAGTATAGCATTCTGGATTCAGCTGTAGGCATTCTGCCAAAACATGAACAAGTACATAAACTTGGTCTCCTGCAAGCATCTAGTGAGACATCCATAGGCACAAGAGCTACAGTCCTGCTGAAGGAAACCAGCTCCTCCTAAGTAACAACTCCCCAGTAAAAGAGGCATTTAAAGTGATGGAACCAGAGAAGTAGGCTTATGACCACCAGTGTATAGTGCAAGTTGCAGGCCCTCTCACAGGAGACTCCTATTGCAAAGGCTAAAGTGATGTACCTTTTCTGGTTTCTTTTAGGATAATAGGGATATTTGCTTTCTCATATTCTTAGAGTAAGTAACAACAGCAATGCACAGGCATTACCCTGGCAGTTAAAAGAGCACTGGGGGGAAAAACAACTCAATGAAAAATATCTGGGGAGAATAGTTCAGTCCAACTATGTTATGTTATCAAGGTGAACATGCATTAACATCAAAGAGACAAAAGGGTTTTACTACAAATGACCCACCAATGTCCAAAAGTAATCATTTTAGCTCTTGATGAACAAACATCTGGTTTTTGAATGATAACCTCTTAAGCACACTCCTAGTAAGTGATCAAATCCATATGAAATCTAAAACCAAGATGTTAGATCAGTTGCTGGCATTTTCTTATAATGTTATCATTATGAATTTTGGCAGGTGACAAATAACATAAATACACAATTACCACTGTAGTAACAATAGTGTAAGAAGTTGTATATTTTGTGTCAGAACATGTAGTGGCTGCTAAGGACAAAATACTTGCAAACTACAGATACAGAAAATTTACAACTTTAGTAAGGATGGTTGAGGATACTTCCCCTCAGATGGGAAACCCTCAGATGAACCAAGTGGTTTCTGACAGTGTTGAGGAGTTGTGTGTTCAATGTGGCTTGAAATCTACTCAATGTCAAACTCTCAATTTACACTTGAAGCAAATTCGTCTCCAGTGAGGAATAATCCTGATCCTGTTAAAATTCTTCTCAGTCAGAACAAAGAAGAAGGCTTTAATTGCTTTAAATATGACCAAAATACACTAACTTCAGTTAAGGCTGTCAAGACCTATATTAAAATTTGAGCCATTTCAATTCTTTTGTTGTAAGGAGAGATGGTACATTGAGGAGGGGTGGGACTAGAAGAGTGAAATGGAAACAGTTTAACTATCTTCCCACAATAAGATAAGCAAACCAATTAAAAGGCTTGTCATCCTGTAATTACCAGAGCACTCTGTATTGCAGAGGGAACTGAAGCTCTGTTGCACAACAAACAGTCATGCTTGTAATTTAATATGAATAATGAGCCAGATGCATAACAAGACTATTAAATTGTTATCACAAGCAGCCCTGTCCCTCATTGATTAATGACTCTGTGTGTCACCAAGGAAAGGAATTCCATTTTTAAGTGCAGATTGTAATCATCAATGTTGCCAAAGCAACCACTGTCTGCTTTTGACTTACCCCTAAACACGGCAATTAAACCATTACATGAGGAAACAAAACAACGATTATTCTCTGAAATGCAAAACTGAAGGCTGTAAAGAATAAGGGTGTGGGGAACCCAGATTTGCTCCCCAAGATGAATGTACCTGTGCAAGAACCATGTTCCAGGTCAGTGCACATTCTCAATATCACATATATCATGGTCTCCCATTCAGTTTGAAATCTGATGCTAATCATAGATCTGGTAGTTTCATATACTAGAAACCCAGCAAAACCAACAGAAAGACATGAATAAGAAATAACCTGTGTAAAAACCACTTATTTTACAGTAAATATAATCAGAGGGTGGAAACATAGTTAAACAAGAAAGCAGGTAGAATCTCTATACACAATCTTTATAGAGTCTATTTATATAGAGAGAACACATTTGTAGATATGCATATATAGATGAACATACTCTATCCATTACTCATGCAAAAATGTATGATTGACTCGGTGTTTGGGGGTTTTTTTGTTGTTATTTTTGGGGTAGAGGTTGTTTTGGTCAATGTAAGATTTGAACAGAATGTTCTACCAAAAGCAGCTACAGTCTGGCTTCCTCCAACTTACAAGCTTCCCGGAGCTTTTCCTTGTCGTAATGTAGCCCCTCGTATTCTTGTAAATTAATCCTGTTCACTCTGATCCGCAGGCGATCTGGGATGGAATGAGGACTGCAAGAAAAGAAGAAAGCTTCTTAGACAAAGTGCTCCCTGGAAGAGCAGAGGAAAACAGGATACGAAGGGATTTCAATCTTCTCCGAAAGAAGAAAACGAACAAGCCTCTTCAAAAGTGGGCCAAGTCCCCACAGGCCTATTCCTGCATTTAAAATTATGACTTTCTACTGCACAACAGCATAGACATTACACCTTAAATAGTAAGCAAGATCAAGAATTCAGTTTGCTGTTCATGTGACCTGATACTGTAAATGTTTTTTCTGAGTTCTTACACCCCTATGTAGCTACTCTGCCCTTCTCCAGTTCGACTTTGTGTACATTCTTAGAGCCCTACCACAGCCAGTAGATAGATCTGCCAACCTGAATTTCAAGACACAGAAAGATGCTTCTTGGGAAGTATCTCAGGACTACCTCTGCCCATCAGAGCATCCACACCACATTACTGAAGGGTCCTGATCCAGGATCTCAGGTCTGAGACACAGTCAACAAAAATGTGGCTAAGAATTGGATTTCTAAAGTTGTGAGTCCAATACTCAGAACCCAGGAGGCCTTTTAAAAGCATGTAGAAGTATGGCAACCTCACTTTCACAGATTTCAGTCTGATTTAGATACCTCAACCATTGACAATTTTGAAAGACTCAATAGGTCAAATCTAGAAATTTAAGTGTTCATATATTGATAGAGATTTGTCCAGAAAAGATTTCTTTTTTCAATTCACAGTAGTTTCTACCTTAATGTAACCTATTATTTGGTCTTTTAAGTTTAGCTGGATGCTATGCAAATTAATTTAGCCACACTTCCATCTTCCACTTTTAAAGAAAGATAGAACAACCTGTGTATTGTAATGCACATAACAAAAGTCTGTCCTATAGGAACTCAGCCCCAGACCAGATAAAATTAGATTACTCATTCTGTGGTTTTACCAAAAGACTGTCCATATTTTCTGTTTTAATCTTGTTAGTAGCAGGACTCTGCCTAGAGTAATATTGACTAATACACAGTGCTTTTTGAAAATCATAATGCTGTGTATTATCATAAATATACAGGTTTGCTTCTTTCTTTGTCTCAGTTTTAAACTATTTGACTTAGAGCATTTGCACTGCTAATGAAGGACAAGGCACATCTCACAAATGTTACCTGTGTTACCTCATTTCTAAACACCGGTCCAAATGTGAATTTTCTTCATTAATGTCATCAATTAATCAGTGATAGATTTAAGTCCTATCACAATGGGCCTCACTTCAAACTCATTATCACAACGAATAATCTGGATATCTCACAAAAGCAGGAGAGGAAAGATAGGGAAACAGGATGACCTCACACCAACATCTGCCAAACCTTGGCTAATTGCCTCCCTTCCAACCTACCTGTGAGAACAGGATGGTGTTTGGACACCAAGGGGAGAGAAAGACAACACTGACTTCTGTAGATAAGCTGACTCACTACCTAATGCCACGTAAGGAAGAAAAACAAATGTTATTTCTTAGCTTGAAGCCGATGGCAACCTATTGCATGCACAGTATCACCTTCTGAGTCAAATTAGTCCTTTCACCTGAAAAGAAGTGAACAACACCTTTTTCTTTGCTTGGAGCTGGAGGAAGAAAAATATCTCAAATGAAGATCAAATCTAGAATATTTTTTTTTCTTCCAGGAACCACACATACATTCTCCAAAGTTCTCCTTTAAATAGAAAATGTTTAAGAGGACACTTCCCATGCTTTTGCAAAAAGTGTAAATTTTGATATATAAGCACATTGCATATCTCTGACTGCTTCTGCAGGAGCAACAGGGTCCTGATCCATCTAAGGTGTGATATATTTTCTGAGGAGAAACAGGAGCAGGTCCAGTGTAAGAGGGCAATCAAATGGCAAGTACCAGAGTTTGATATTCTGTTCTATCTTCCTCTCACACCATTTTTATAAAGACCCGCCAAAATCACTACATAAACAGGTTGTGTGCTAAAACATACAACTGGAGAGAAACAGTACTTGGCCTCTTGTCCATTTGAAAAGTTTAGTTATCCCAGTGAAAGAAACATAACCTTGGAAACAGTAGATTTCTATAGAAAATAAACTGTTATCAGAAATAACAATGCCAGGAGTTCCTTTCTACAGGGTAGAGACATACACTTCGCCAGGTCCAGTCACAAGTAGCATATTCATAATACAAGTAAATATATATACACATTCCTAAAAGTGTGGTGTATTGACAAATACACAAGAGACATTTATTCAGTAACTGAAGCTTGATGGTTTTGTTCATCAGTTCTTTGCAAACATCCTTTGTTCTCTTAGAATAGGCATTGGGTGACACACTGTGTCACTAATTTTTTTTACCTATTCAAAATAAATTTGATTCTAAAACTCACTATTTAAATATTCATTTCTTGTGCTATCAGACTACCAATTGACACCAGGGTATATTGTCCTCATCAATCAAACTAATTAACTCATTCATTCACAGAACTCTATTTAATGCAGCTGAGCAAAATACTTCCACTATCAACACTACTGCAGTCTTCATAGACACTGCATCATAATCCATATTATTATACAAATAGATCAATTTGTCTTTGTTCAGACATACTCAGTATATCCAGAAACCAGAAAGATTAAATACATAAGCATGTCCATGTAAAAGCAAATAACAGGGTGATTAATGTCACTGAACACAAACATTAGTATATATTAATAGAAATAGATGTCCCTGAATACTGTGTAAAACAACTTGCTCAACCTCAAGGAGAGGAAGAAAAGATTTCCACATAAAGCAACAATTTATAAATACATTTGGGGAGATTGCTGCACCTTAATTGAACCTAAAATCCTTAAATTACTTACCTCTTACCAATTATTTTTTAAAATGGTGTATTACATAGTCAACAAAGAGTATTTGAAAATACAGATGAATGAAGTCTATTACCTCCTAAAGAATCTAATTAAGAACTCATTCCACAAACACATCAATCCACACAATTAAATCCTAAACGTCATTTGCCTAATGAGGAGGTAAATAAAGATTGGGGTCAACTAAAACATTCTGTTTGTTCATGTTTATTATTTATAATGATTTAATTTAAACACAAACTTAAATATGCATCTTCTCCAAGATCTTTCAACTCAAAAACGCACTCGGCTTTTGATGAAGTCATGACTTCCTCCTCTCACCCCTATTAATCATCCAGCAACAAGTGAGAGGATGCCAGACAGCTCACTTGGAGCACAGCTGGTTTTCCTAGGAAATGTGCTCCTGCCTCCAGTCACCCAGGGAAGAGCACAGGCAGAGCAAGCTTGGGTCCTCCCCAGGCCTGGCACTCCTGCACAGCAACCAGTTACGCTTCTGCCAAGCCACCAGCTTGATTCAGCTGGGAAGACAGACTTGTAAATTATAAATACCCCATTCCCTATATCAATTATTTATGAACCCAGTGAACCATTTCTTATGCTTCATGTCTCCAAAGAGAAAGGAATAATAAGAATAAACAGTCCAACAAGTTTGCTGAATCCAGTGACAAATTTCTGATAGATCTTCAAGAATACAGACTACACCATCCTACACACAGATTTCGATATGATTCAGTAAACAGAAAAAGAAATCTACTCCCCCCCATACAAAAAACACTTGAGTAAAAAAAAAAAAAAATCAGTCTTTTAAGGGATGTTTGCAGTGACAATGAATGATTAATGAATTACCTGTCTCCTAGAGAAGAAATAAACATGAAAAATTAATTAACTGTTCCAGTGTTTAGAACAATTGGAAACAGGAAAGTAGTGGCCAAAAGAGAAAAATGAATTCAGATTACTTTCAAGATCACATTGACAGAGCTTGGAAATGAGACATTAAAAATAAGTTTCTGACAGCATCTATCTACTTAAAACATAAGAACTGCCACAACACAGCAGACTCCTTCAGTCTCTTCTACAGACAAATATGACTGCTTCATAAAAGTCCACTACTATTTTAAGTAGTGGAAAACAAAAACAAACAAACAAACAAAAAACAACCTTGAAATCATAAGCTCTACCACATTTTTTTTCTTTCATTTGGGAATCTGAGGTAGATGAGCAGCCATGTCATAGAATGCTGGGCCAAAGTACAGTCCCCTTGGTTAAAAGAAGCATTGGAAAGAAAAGATAAACCTCATAGATGGGATAAGAATTTCATAATTGAACAAAATAGTACAGTAATAATAATTATGAAATAGTATAATAATAATAAATATGGTAATAATAATAATTGTAATGATAAATGGGGGGTAGAGAGAGTTACAAACACGAGGGACAGAAGTGATGCACTATACAATTGCTCACCATGCAGCATATCCCCAAACAGCAGTCAGACCCCTCCCAGGTAACTCCTCTAGTTTACATACTGGGCATGACCTTCTCTGGTGTGAAACATTTCTTTGGCCAGTTTGTACCAGCTTACCTGGCCTCACTCCCTCCCAGCTCTGAGTGCAGCTCCTCAGCAGCAGAATGTGAGACACTGAAAAGTCCTTTACTTGGGATAAACCCTACTTAGCAACAGCCAAAACATTATTCTCACCATAAATCAAAAAAACAGTCTTGTACTGCTACTGGGAGAAAATTAGCCATGTTGCAGCCAAAACCAGGGCATAAGTGTTATCCCAGATAAGCCAGGTTAACGCAACTGTCATGAATTCTTTGGCACTTTCTTAACTCACGATTGCTTCAGCAAACACACTTGGCTTTGTAGAGGCTAGATCTACACAGACACTTAAAGTACAGACATACTGAAGTTCCCAATAGAATCCTGGTACTTGATTTCTTCTTCTGCATGCTGACTGTCCTTTTCTCACACTTTGACCTTCCAAGCACAGTGGGTTCTCCATAAGTAATAATCCGTCTAAACAGAATTACAGAATTTCTGGGTGGTTGGAAGGGACCTTAAAGATCACTTACTTCCAATTTCCCTGCCCATGGCAGGGAAATCTTTCACAAGGCCAAGTTGTTCAAAGCCCCATCCAACCTGGCCTTGGACACCTCCAGAGATGGGGTACTCACCACCTCTCTGTGCAACCTGTTCCAGTACCTCACTATACAGAATTTCTTCCTAATATCTAATCCAAACCTACTCTTTTTCAGATTGAAATGATTCCACTTGTCATTATATTCTCTTGTAAATGGTCCCTCTCCATATTTCTTTTACTCTGCCTTCAGGTACCTGAAGGCCACAATTAAGTTACCCCAAAGCCTTCTCTTCTCCAGGTTGAACAATCCCAATTCTTTCAGCCTTTCCTCGTAGGAGAGGTGCTCAATCCTTCTGATCACCTTGGGGGCCCTCTGCTGAACTCACTCCAACAGGTCAACATCCTTCCCATGATGGGGACCCTGAATTTGGGTGCAGCACTGCAGGTGGGGTCTCACAAGAGCAGAAGAGAGGGGCAGAATCACCTCCCTTGACCTGCTGGCCCCAGCTTTGGGTGCAGCCCAGGATATGGTTGGCTTCTGGGCTGCCAGAGAGCAAGGAACAGCTTCACATTCAGAAACCAACATGTAAAACAGGAAGACCTCATGAAGAAACAATGACATTCAATTCCCTGTAAATCATGTTTCAGAAAAAAAGTAGAAGATATCTATAAGCTTTTTCATCCTTAACTCTGCATTTGGAGAACAGTGCACATTCTACCACTTTACCCCTTACACCTTGCCTCTTACTGGTCTCTATTAGACTCTTCTCTTACAGGCAGTAACCATATTCTGCCTGAGAAAGTTGATTCTGTTTGGAACTTGGACCTCTAAAAGCAAAACCATTATTTTCTATTACCCTTTTTTTTAATTCACACAGGTTTTATACACATACCCTGCTGCAATCCTTACCACATAAACCCCATAAAGGAGCAGTATTTACCAATATCGTAGTATTTGGTGATATTTGCATTTTCATTAATGCAGATTTTGGAATTGAAAAAAATAATTGCAGTCTACCCACAGCGTTTATTCCACTTGTTCATGGACTGTAGGAGCTATGCAAGTAGCTACACAAGTATTTCAGCTGCACAAACTATTTACACAAGTAAATATTTATTTTTCAAAGGTAATCTTTTCAGTATTCCTTTGCATCAACCACACAAGATAAATGTACACTCACATGTGCATCTTCTCATCTCTGAACATCCAGCAGGAAAGTGCAAGTTTTTACCTTCCTTTTAAAAGGCCCTCAAAAATACAACACTTGTATTTACTTACACACCTTGTATAAGCATTTGCAATGGATCACACTACAGTTCTACTGTATCTGAAAAAAAGACCATATGAGCCTAATAAATTGGCTGCCCCAAATTCCCCTGCATCTCCTGCTGCAGAAATCCTGACATTTATCTAAGACAGGCTATATCCATCACCAGGTCTCAGTAGGATCTGCCCTGCTGTTCAGTACTAACTGAAACTCAGTCTGCTTCTATGTTGCTCAACAAAAAAACAAAGGAATATTTGAATCTCAAAGCCATCATAATCCAAATCAAATTTCCTTGTTACCTCATGGGTTCTTATTTTAATTTGCCAGACACATTAATTGGCAGCCCCAGTCAGCAGCATGTTTAATCTATTTTTACAGATTTTAAGATACAGAACATCTTTGACTTTCAAATTAGTTTGGGGCTTGCAAGTCTTTCTCTCCCTGCTTTGTTCTGACAGCTGATATCAAATGGGACATTAAAATGAACTGCATCAGAACTTGGAGGTCATTTTCCAAGGGATATCCCTGAGCTTGGAAATAGTACTCATTCTCCTAGACACACAGCTCAATGTTCTGTGTAAGAAATAAGGGTTACCTCAACTTTTTTTCTAGATGCTAATTTAGATGCTAAATTGGTGAGGCAAGTTGTTTTCATTACTTCATGCTTCTCAGCAGAATACAGCAAATACCACCCAAGGAAAAGGCACACCAAACTGGAAATCTTTCTTTATTTGCAAAATAACAATGAAGTACTTGTAGCTTTCTGCAATTTCACAAAATCACAGAATGGTTGAAGCTGGAGGAGACCTCTAGGGGTCATCTGGTGCACACCCTGTTCAAGCAGGACCACCTAGAGCAGGCTGTCCAGGACAGGTTTGATTATGACTAAAGATGAAGATTCCACAACCTCTCTTGGCAATCTGTGCCAGTGCTCTGACAACCTTATGATAGAAAGCATTTTTTCCTCATGTTCAGAGGAAACTTCCAGTGTTGGATTGAAAAGATCTCGTCTCAATTCTTTCCAGGAATGGTGCCTGGCTTCAGATGTACCTGTTGCTCTGGATGTCTGGGGAGCTGGCTCATGGATGAACCTGGTCACCATCACCAGACGTCCTGCTCACCTTACTTGGCTACTGTGGAACTGTGCCCTTTCTGGCAAGATCCTGTGCCCATCAGCCATGCTGCCATCTGAGCTCTCTCTTCCCATTTTTCACTGGATTTTACTGCCCCATCTCTCGGCTGAATGACACAGGGTAATAACAAAAGGCTGTGGAACTTATAGAATAGAAAAAAGCCAGATACTCACACAGTGAAGGAATCAGGGGGAGCTGAGACTCTCCTCAGGTCAGCAGACTGCACTTTATGGATACTATAAGGCAGCAGGAAATGAGTGGCCAGGAGAAAAACGGTACACAGTGAGGACAGACAAGAAAAAAAGGTGAGAGAGAGAGAGAAGGAGTGGAAGAGAAGAAAGAAAGAGAAAGACACACAACATTTAAACAGAAACAAAAGGAATGTGTCACATAAAAATTGAATGAAGGGACATGCAGAGCTCTGAGTTCACACTAGGAAGCCAAGAGCAACTGAAGACATGCAAATGGAGAAAATCACTGCTATGTAGTACACAGGAGCTCTCTAAAGACACAAGTGAGGACCAGTGACAAGCTCAGCACATAAGTATACAAGGAAGACAAGGGACCCCAGAATTTCTTCCACAGCCACTGAAAAATTTCAAAGCAACAGACTTGGGAAGCAGGTCCAGAAATGCAAACAAACATCAAAGCTGAGATCCAGATGGAAGGAATTGTCTCCAGGGGTTGACCATCTCTAGTTACTGTTTAAGAAAAAAAATACCCTTACTGGAGATTTTGTATCCACAATGACAAATTGCTGTTTCCATTCCTTTTTGTCCTACCTTAGGGAAACTTGCATGTTATATGTAGTGACTCCCAATATTAATTCACCTTTAGTGTTTATATTCAAATGATCCCTTTCTTTTTCTTGAATGTATCAAATATGTTTTATCTAAAAGCTCTTCCCTCTTTCTCCGCTTCCATTATGCAGGATGCTCTTCCTCAATCCAAACTAAAAGTCGGTAAGAGCAAAATACATTTTGCAATTCAGAAAGTGTTCATTAACTGAAACTTACTGGGGAGTATATGCAGCAGTTTCTAATCAGAAAATTATTCCTGGAAAAGCTGATCCACAGTTTTTCTTCTTACTCCCCATAATTTTTGCTGTACCTCACAACAACCACATTCTTGGCTCAGTCACAGAAACCGAGCTATATGTTGTCTCTTTCACAGGCTACTGTGATCAGTCGTGGAGAACAGGAATAAGAGCTTAGCCAACAAGTGTTTCAAGAAGAAAAAAAAAAAAAAAAAAAAAAAAAAAAAAAAAAAAAAAAAACACCCACAGAAAAAAAGAGGAGCAGGACAAAAAAATACAGAAACAGTGCAAAACTTCTACAAATTAAGTCTTTTTCTACCCACTCCCACTTCTTTTCTGGCAATAATACCAAAGCTGACAATAATAACGACTCTGCATTTCTGTGACTAAGATAATTTTCTAATTGCTTTCCTGGCAAGGAGCTCAAGAAGGGCTGTCTAGTAATTAAGGACAGCTCCAGACCCACTGACTTATCTCACACATCTAACATTTAAATAATAGTCATAAAAAAGCCCTTAATTTATCACATTCAATCCAATACCAGGCTTTCTGGGAGATTCCAACAGAGCAAGGAGTTATATCCTAGAGATCAAGTTAAGAAAAATAGATAAACATATTTAATTACAAATTTCTTCACTTGTGCAATACTACCAATCAGCATCATTGAATGAACTTCCACAATACTAGTATGCTTCCTAGATTTTAAGCTTTAGCAAGTAATTTGCTTTTTATCACAGTAGAAAATTCAAGCCCTCTCTCCTTCCCTTTCAACACCTCAGAGCAAAGTACATACACAGATATATATAGAAATAGATGTAAATATATACACAGGCAGCTTCTGATATGTGAAGCTGAGACTACAGTTCCTGACAGATCATTTGCATTTTACCAATACACAGATCTGCAGAAAAATACCTCAGCCAAATCAAAGGACTCTGACAGCAATTTAGTGTACCATGGCACATTTAAATCAAGCTAAACCACAAAGAATATTCCCTTGACAACTGGCATATACTAAAAATCTGTATTTCCCTACCACAGTTTAAATTCAGACTTAAAAATCCAAACTTAACCATGCTAATTATCTGTTTGAAATACCATGAATTCTCTTTTTACATTTGCATTAGTCCCCTTCAATGCAGAAAAAGATGTCCAAGGATTGCCCTTTGCTTTATTCTAGCTTTTGTTAACGATTAAGGAGTTGTGGTTGGGTGAAAATGGGCACTGCTGCCCCTAGTCAAGAGTCTCCTATTCTCTGCTCAAGAAAGATTAGTATACCTTATGTATTTTCCAGGCAAATAGAAATTACACTTTAGAGGAATGGGCTTCTACTGCAACTTAAAGCAATAGTCTGTGTAAGAGAATAGAGTGCTAAATTGAACAGGAACATGGTGAAAGTAACGAGGGTGGCTTCGATTACATTAATAGATTGAGAGCCAGGGGATGACAAAAATACTCTTAAGTCAAAGTTTGAAGTAAAGCAGTATCTTCCTCTAGATATACAGCTGTCAAGGAGACAACTTTTAAGATAGCTGAAGAAAAAAGTGTGCCTAAGACCTTGTCCTTTATTTATCAGTTATAAGAATTAATCCATTGAAAGGTATTACATCTCTTCACAGAACTTGCCTCACCATTACAGTTGCAACAGCAAAATTCCCCACCCACTTCCCCAGAAATATTAAAGCCTCAGTGCATGAATGTTTGAATTAAAGGTGGATCCTTAATAACTTCAGGCCATTAGTTCAGTATCTTTGGATAAGGGACAGACTGTTTTGCTTCATGCTTAGAATACTTGATGAAAAACAACAAAGTCCCTTGCATCACTCATTTTAGCAGCAATTAAGACCTATACAGAGATTACAATAATGGCCTCTACAAAATAATCTAAATTATTTTATTGGATCACCATTTTCATGGGTCAAAATTTGACTATTTAAGTTTCTCCTGATTAAAATATATCTGCAGTGCGTGTAAATAAAGTCTAATCCTGAAAAGGAACGTTAGTCCTGTGTATTCGTCTTCACAAGCTACTACTTTCCAATCCTCTTAGCTTTTCTGTAATCATATTTACAATACTCATTTCTCATTTGGGTTTCTGTACTGGAGAAGGATTTCCTGCAAAGTACAAACAGTTCTTTCAGGACATTCAAATCTTTCACATCTTGACTCTGCCAGGCAGCATGTGCTCACAACAGAGACTGAAATATGTCCTGATTAGTTCTTGATTGTGGCATTTTCTAACGGGGTCTTCAATGCAGCTTAAAAAGCAGATCAATAAAGCTGAGAAACTAAATCAAAAAAAACTTCAAGGGCAAATGGCATACATATGCAGAACCACCAGAAGCCAAGGGGCACACTGCCAAGCCTGCAGAAACCTCTCTAAATAAATGAATACATAAAAGAAAGATACAACACCAGTCTAGAAGCAAGACAGGGGTAACTCAGAAGATAAAGAGTAAAAGAAAGTTAGATAAGTATTTACAATAGAGTGAAAAGGGACTTCAGAAGATGTGCTTTTTTTAAATTTATTTTTCAAATGTGCTGCAAGTCCAGTCAGTACATGCAAAATCCACGAGGGAATATGCTGCCCCACACGGGCCTCCCGCCGTTAGGACATGCAGGTGTGCAACTCACTCATTCAGCAAAGGCATGGACGTTCTCCTCTTGCTTTTCTGCACCATGTTGGCCTGGTTCCTCAGGGAGATGCGGATGAGGGAGGGAGCCAGCCGGCAGGGCTCGCCATCCACTTGCATGGGGATAGACTTGTACGTCAAAAGCGTCACCTCCCGGCACTGGTGCAACCTCTCCCCGTGGCCACCCACCTGGAGAGCAGCCTGCAAAAACAAACAAACCAACCAACCAGCCAACAAACAAACCACAAACAAACAACACACCAAGCAGGGAAAAGAAAAGATAGCTCAGAACAGAGATAGCTGAGGACGTTAAGGAATCCAAAACGCCTCTTTGCTGGCAGCATCCATTACCCAGTACTCCACACCTAAGCAACTCTAAAAGAGCATAATTAAAGTGTTTTTTACCCCAAAACCACAAAGTGATGCCTTAAGTTTTGGGGTCTCGGTGCCTTGTTCTAATGGGCAGGCTGCCTTGTTGTCGAGTGGTGCTCGGATTTGATCAAAGGTGATGGGGGCAGGGTAGTTTGTGTTTCGGCGCAGGATTCACATCTTCAAGGACATTCTCCCTGAGCTCCAGGCCCCAAAGACAAACAACGTGGAAGGATGGAACATCGTCATTTGGAGTTGTTGATTGGACAACGAATGGGGCACATGCAAATGGACTGGAACCTAGAAAAGGGTGAGGGGTTGGTGACTCAGCCTCCTTTTGCTTGCACATTGGAGCCACCCAGGCAGCTGCTGTGGCTGCTGGGGCTGGCCTTGAAGGCCTAAAATAAAATTCACTTCAGCCTTACCCTGACCGGCCTCTGCCTCTGTCTCAGTCTTAGGCAACAAAAGCAATACTTAAAATTTCGTAAAGAAAAGTGGTGGGCAATGAGCAGACATCTAACCACAGGCATAATAGGATTCATCATCTATATGAACACACATGTGCACACACAAATTGCTAACTGTGTTCATTTTTGAAGCTTTCCATTTGTTTTGGTTGGTTTGTTTTTACATTAACAGTAATGCTAATAATTATTTGCTCTTTAAAACAACATCTCTAATTAGATACATCTGTGACATAGAAAAATTATTTCCCTTTCCTGAACAGAATAGTGAATCAGATAAATTTAAATTTTTTATTATGAAAGCTTACACATCAAGTCAACCTCAACATTAGACAGGCTGAAAAGAGCAAACAGAAGGACCTTGTTAAAACAATTAAATATCGTGTTTAATAATTTATTTCAAAGAAATTAGGCAAGGAAGACAATGAGCAGATCCTTCAAGTTTTAGGCAGACATTTTTGAGCAGAAATGTATTTCTTTAATGAATATGACTCTTATGTGGCAATTAACTCTCATCTCTCAGGTGCAGAAAAAAAAATCTCATATTAATGCAATGCTGACAGAGAGCAGCCTAAACACAAATCAAGGCCTGTGCACTTAATATTACGGATTAATTGACAATATGATCAATAATAAAATAACGCTTTTTATAAAGTAGTTCTTTCCCTTGGTTTCACTGACCCACTTAGGTACAACAAGCACATCTGGGAGACATACAAGGCAAGTTAGGACTATATCAATACCCTCTAGGGTTACAATTGTTCTTCAGCAACACAACCAAAGCACAGCTGTAGACCCTCGTTCTCAACTAAGCTTTCTTTAAACAGAAACAGCAGCTTACAGGGCCCTACTTCTTAAATTCACTGCCAATTGAAATTGTTGGTAGCTTTTGAGATCTGTGTAGCCACTTGCATTGACTAGAACTGTGTTAGTGGTAAACACAAAAAACTCTTTTGACTGAAAAGCCTCAGTTTGTACATGCTAAAGAGAATTTTGACAGCGATTTCAAAAACATACCCTAAACTCTTCAGATTTATTCCACAAGATCTACTAGGCCAATAAACAAAATTTTTCTTGTGGGTTATTTCCCTAATCCACTAGGCCCATTAAAAAAAAAAAAAAAAAAAAGGCCAGGAAAGTATCCTTAACCCAGACAAACTCTTAAAGGAAACACTGACCAAGACTGCCTTTTGCTTACTTTGAAGATTAGATTTGCCTGAATTTCTCTTTGAGGAAAGAAACACTATTATTGTGAGTGTTTACTGAAAGAGCAGGTCACAAAGCAAAGGAGTTTAGCTAGAACAAGATTTTGTTTTAAACTAGTCTATATGAGACATCAGAAACAAAGGCCTATGGGTATGGAGCTAAGTGTGAGCTACAAAAACTTTCCAGGCAGAGCAGTTATGGGCCATCTGCTGGCCACACTAAGTCCAAGCTGCAGTGCCTTAGGTAGGTTGGTGCTAGCATGGGGATAATTGTCAGTGCATTTAACCACTCCCTGAAGACACTGTCACGGTATCTGACCACTGCCATAGCAGGGTATTTACAGCAAGACTGCTTTTATGGTAACTCAGTTCCAGTTCACTTGAAAGACAGCATTGAAAGAAAGTGCACTGACAAATTAAAATTATTGGCTGAATTTCCTTTTCCTAGCAGAATAAAAAGGAGAGATAAAATTCATGCAAGAAATACTAATAAAGTTTTCCACAGCTATTACTAAAGTTTCATGAGATTTTTGGTGAGGATATGGAAACTATATGTGCATTAAATATAACTTTATGTAATATTTGATATTTATATACCAGCTATACCTAAAAATAGACTTTAATGCCATAGACTGAAATATTCAAAAATTAAAAAGAAAAAAGGAGTGTTTATCCGATCATAAAACATTGCCACAGTAAAACCATGACTTCATGCTGCTATCATACTGCTCTTACTGTAATAACCTTGCCAATAAACTTTGGAGCACTGCACATGCAAATCAGCCATATTCTGCAAGTAATTCTTTTTGCTATTAAATAACACTCCTCTTACTAGAAAAGAACAACTCGACTCTGCCATGTATCAGCAGAGCACGCTTTGGCCTTGTCTGACCGTGGGGAAGCACATTGGTTCCTCAGTGAGAAGGAGTGTGTGGCACTCTGCAGTGCTGCCCAGGGAGCTCCCCCAGGCTGGCAGCAGCCCCGTGCACTCACCAGCGAGGCCATGGTGAAGCCAATGACCTCGATGTAGCCGTCGTCGTGACGCTGCGGCTCAAAGTCTCGGTGGTCGCCAGGGTTCCCCCAGGGCATCGTGCCAGCACAATACCTGCAGACAGAGGTTTGGAGAGCGAGCTGCAGAAAGCAGCTGGCCCTGATGGCTCCTGACTCAGCGGCCTTTTAGTAGGCTTTTTGTTCCCAAGCTGACACAACACCCTCAAATGTATCCACCATGAACTTTATCAGGTTCCTCTCCGAGAGGAAAATGGGCGAACACCAGGAAATAAGTCATAGAGCAGCAGCACTCTTTTCTCCCTCTTTGCTTTGGTTCCTGCTGGTGAGCTGCTGAGCCATAAAGCTGTTTTGCCCCTTTCCTCTCTCCCTGCTAGCCCAGCAGTTCTAACAGCACAAGGAATGCAAAACATTGCATAGTTTGAGGAGGCAGAGAGACGTAAGAAGCAGGAGCAGACACAGCTGTGCCATCTCTCTTTTCTACCATCAAAGAATAGATGGAAAAGTGATCAAAAAGTGATAGAAGGGGGGACTTTGGAGAGGTGACACCAAGTAGAAGCTTCCAGTGCAGGACTCAAAAGTTTAAGTGCTTGGGACCACCTGTGGAGCAAAGTAGGATGTTGTCTAAAGCAATGGTCCCCAAAGTGGGGTGCATGCAAGAAAAATCCACAACTGACAAGACAATTGAAGTGTATGAAGGAAAATATCACTTTTACTTTCAAAAGAAGTCGAACATTAAAAACAAACATTAAAATAAGTGTTTGTTTCATCTTTATGACATTCTTAATTCATATTTTTGCATGTTTTTTATTGTTTGTAGTATTAGTATAGAGGTACATGTATATAATTTATAAATATACATATATTGGGGTGGTGCTTAAAAGCTTTTTACTCACAGAAATGGTGAATCAATTTTGGAGACTACTGTTCTAGAGAGCAGGAGATAAACAACTTTTGATAATTCAGCTATATTTTTATTAAGGAGACCTTGTAACATGTTAAAAACTATGAGTTCTTTCAGCAGTTTGGTATTCCTTAATTGGCAAAATATTTATCCTTCCCCTCTCTCCATTTCTGTCCCCTCCTCCTCCTTTTCCTTTTTCTTTTCACACTTTGATTCTAATTAAGCAAAAGACCAAGTATCTGTCTCTTCATTAACTTGTTTGCAGGTTACATGCAAAGTTTTTCAAAGTGTGTTTGTTAAGCATTTCTACAGTATCAGGATATTATTCAACTTTTTAAAGAATAAGGTTTTGCTATACCCTGAATTCTGATGTCATTCTGCATAGCTCATTAACAGCATTACAAGCAGCCAGCTCTCTGCAAGGCAGCCCAGAGGCAAAATGCTTCCTGCACATTCACCCAACCTAGGACAACTGGTAGGTGTCTCTTGAAAACTGTTGTTATTTTTCTTGTATAACTTCAAAAATCTGTCTTGAGCTTACCTGGGTATGTTTAAAAACACTATACACTGGAACTTCAGCTCCTGGATCTTTGGAGTCAGGTCTGTACCATCACACTACAAAGCCAAAGTGACAGAGCACAGAGAAATTGCTGAATGGAGCCACAGACAAGAGAAGTGTTGCTGCTTTGTAACAACTTTCCCAAGACTTTCCTTGGAATGTGTTGCAAATGTCATGCTCAAAACTGAAAAGTAACAGAGCCATTAAACTCTCACCTCACTCTCTCCCCAAACCTCCACCTCCACCTCCTTCCCACTATACTATGACACAATTTCTTATACTTACCACAACTTTAACATGCTTGGATAAATCTCTTGAGCTTCTTTGCAGAAAGTCTGTAAACGCTGCCTGCAACAGAAGTAAGTGCAGGAATTGTCAACACTTTCTCTCTATTTTTTTCCTCAGTTCTTATCCCCCCACAGAGATAATTACCAAAATGCCATGCTTTTGTCAAACTTACTGTCTCAGAAGACATGATTTGATTGTTTTAAATTGTGATACTTCTCCTTTTGACAGCTTAACTGAAAAAAAGTCCTTGGACACTCAATGCAATGGTATCCTGGACCATTAAGCAAAAATTTTTGCTCACATACTTGTTCCCATGTTTAAGGCACATGGGTGTCATCACCCACAAATACATTACATGGCATTCATTATCAAACTGAAGCTTTCTCTTAATGGTTTTAGAATAAAGTGTTGTCCATTTGCCCCCTGAATGCATGAGTGAGCAATCATATCTGCATATTCACATCATCATTAAAATCACAAATATCTGATTTATGTCCTGCACTCCCCATGACCCTACACCCAATACTGCTCCTCAAAGCTACAAAGATACAGGCCAAAACTTTGGGAATTCCTCTAGGAAAGTCAGTATCAATGCCCAGTTCACCAGTTCCCAAACCCTGAAAGAAGCAGAGCAGTGCCTTGAGAAGCCTATGAGCCAGAAGCAGAGGGGCCAAGACATGACCAGGGCTGTGTCCAAAGGAGTGGCACTTTTCTCTCCTGCCCAGCTCTGTATAATAACAGTACCACAGGCTCTTTTCTACAGACACCTGTGTGTGGCACTGCCAGAAACAGCATTGTGTGCACTCGAAATTGTAACAGGCAGAATGGAATGGCATGAGCTCCTGATGTGAGAAAGTGAGGGGGAAGGTAGTTAAGAAGACATTCAAGCAACTAAGTTAACATCATTCTGTAAGACAAATCTGCACTTACCCCTGCATAAAACATTTTATTTCTAAATCGGCTGTTGAATTTCTCTGGATTTGCTTCTGTGAAAGACGAAAAATAAAAGTATGAACACCCAAATAAAACAAGTAGACTTCATTGCACCTTCACTTTCCCTGCCAGCACTACAGTGCTTTCAGCGTATCACTCATAGAAAATATTAACATAAATATGTTTCCCATGTGTGAGTCCCCCATCTGTGCCTTTCTCTGCTATCAGATTTTAAACATTGATACTGAATCCTTCCCTTTTCTTGTAGGGTGTGGAAATAGAGGGCAACACGAGCAAAGAGATAATAAGAATGCAATCAATTAATTTAACACCTCTCACACTATTCACCTTATGATCCCTCCATAGAATTTGTAAGACTTCTGTTTCTAACAGTGGAGAACAAATCTGTAAAAATTACTAGAAATTTATGAAACAATAACCCATGCTGTGAACCAGGAGTAAAGCATTAGTAAATTAAAAGATGAAACGGTCCCTAAATTCTGATGTGTAGAAGAATTACTAAGGAATAGACATTTCTAACTAAAGATTTCTGCAGGGGAAAAAAAAAAAAAAGGGAAAAAAAGAAATTGGTTACTCTGAAACCCATTTAGAAAGCCGTTTCATTTTGATTAGACTCCAAGTGATGGAGAATATTACGTCTACTAGTAATGTATATCTAATGGTTAATTATTCTCACTGTTTATGTAAATGTGGGGGTTTCCAATCTTGAAATTTTCAGTCTTCAGCTGCCAACTGCTAAATCTTGTTATCCTTCTCCGTGAGATTAAAGAGCCTTCATCTATCAGATATCTTCTCCTTGAGTAAATACTTATAGGCAGTGATTAAATTGCCTCTTAACCTTCTTCCCAATTAGCTAAATGGAGTTCCCTTAATCTCCCAGTATAAGACACATTTTCCGGAATACAGTTTATTCTTGAGCCTCCTTGAAAACTGCTTTCCTTGTCTGTGGCATCTAGAGATTCCAGAAGCAGCCCTTCTGACTCTGTATTCAGTGTTAGTGCCAGCTACTCACCCTGGTTCGTATCAAACCACCAAGGCAGTCCTTCTGGCTAAATCACTGCATTACTGTGGACACATCAAAATTATCTCTCAAATGACCACTTAAGACAATACTTCTAGTTCTCTTGAAAGCCATTACATCTCACAAAATACAGCTCCATTTTGTAAGAATGAACTGCTTGAGGTTTCTGATTTGCCTGTTGGCTCAGTTACTCTATCTCTTGTTGTGTCACAGGTGACTCAGTCAGGGCCACTTCTACTTCAAACAATGAATTTATTGCATAAGCCAATCTCATCTCACTTACTGAGCTCACAGCTCTTTGCAGAGAGTCTTAACACCCCATGCTAAGCAGCAGAAGGCTTCTGAAGGCTTAGTGCCTGTGCTGCACATTCTCTCGTGTGAGTATCCCCAATGGCTCCAGACAGCAGACACCACAGCACTGGACCTTACACAGATCTTATGACAAATACTCCCCATAACTAAAGCCCCAGTTTAGAGCAGGAAATGAACCTTTCTGAGGTCAGGGACTCAGCAGTCCCTCAACCTACTGGTCCCACTTCTGCCAACACAGATGAGCACAGGTAGGGAGGAAGGACTCTGTGATGTAAAATAGAGCCTTAAGTTGATTAGAGGGTAACTTTGACTGTAGAAGTAAATTACTGAGTGTATATCCGAGGCTCACTCTGTCCTCACCATTCCTAAATGATCAAGGAAGTAGAAAATGGAATGTGTTATACTCTCTCTGTGTGCAGTGGGGGAATTTCCTGCAAATGAACTGTCCTGCAGAGCTGAGGGATCAAACAGCATGTCAGCAGGGATAAAGTAAATTGCATCTTCCATGCTCTACCAAAGCATAAGGATACCAATGGAGGAAGTTGGAAAGAACTACTACCCAGAACACTTCCCAAAGAAGCAGAGCTAAATACATTAGACTTGGATCCAACCCTCAAGTCTCAAACTGATTAGTCACAAGAAAAGTGTAGAGGTTGCCATGGAAAAGGCCACATTAATATATAGGTTCCTCTGAGACACTGCAATCACTGCTTATTCTAAATATAGCAGCTGACCAATCTCCACTGCATCAAGTGTCCTGCTAGTTTGAGAGCTCATATCAATTTATCTTATTTTGGTTTGCAGGCATGGTATTCTTTGTTTTAATACTATATGTGATTATAATAGCTTCACATAAGCAAATGCATACAGCCACTTACCTCAAGAGCACAAATACTATAGATGTGAAAGTACTTCACATTTTGCTACTGTTGCTAAGAATTTCTCTGGATTGTCATTGGTGATAAATATGATCATAATCTGCTCTGCATTGCTTATGTCACAGAGCCACGGGACACTTTGGGCAGGAAGGAGCCTCTAAAGTCCATCTGGTCCAACCCCCTGCAATGGGCAGGGATATCCTCACCTAGATCAGGCTGCTCAGAGTCTCATTCAACCCAGTTTTGAATGTTTCCAGGGATGGGGCATCCACCAGCTCTCTGGGCAATCTGTGCCAGTGTTTTACTGCCCTCATTGTTAAAAACTTCTTCCCTATATCTAGTCCAAATTTACACTCTTTTTGCTTAAAACCATTGTCCCTTATCCTATTGAAACACCCATTTTACTGATAAATCCCCTTCAAGTATTGAAAGGCTGTATTAAGTGCTCCCAGGAACCTTTTCTTCTCCAGGTGGAACAAACCCAATTCCACACGAAAAACAATAAAACCCACACACCAGCAACACCTCCAAGGCTATAAGCTTTCCTCTTCTAAAATACTTAGAATTCACTTCATATATTTTAGCATTTGAGAAGACAAGGAACAACACCAGCAGTGAAGATTTGTGGTACCAGAAGCTCTCCTGGCCATACATACTCAGACACACAGCTTGCTCTGCCAGGTGCTTTTTCACCCATGTAAATTTTTAAAACACTGGCATGTCTGGAATAACAGTCATTCTTTATAGGGCTCCATAACTTCATTATTAAATAATGCCTCCATTAAATGAGAAAGTAGCCATGCATTTAATCTATACTGTATATTCACAGTCACATTAGCAATGCAGAGTGATATGCACTCATAAAAAAATGCATACAGCTGTCATAATTTCATTCCTGTGCCCTTTTGTGGCCCCTCATTATTATTCCTAAAGCTTGAAGCAGTCTTAAACATCATAAAATATGCATTAGCTCATTCCATCATGTATCCTGCTCTTTATTTAGCCTGGCATTAAAGTGTTATCTTTTCATCTTGAAATGACACTCTAATAATATGACAGTGAATATAAGGAAGGCTGTGTTTCAGAAAAAATACCTGCCCATGAAGCTGGAATGCCCAAAAGCTGAAGGCAGACCCTTGGACAAGGTTTGTTTCTACAAGCACACCTGCCTAAAACATATAAATAGAGCCATCCATATCAGTGCAGTGATATGAAGTGCATAAAAGCTCTTCATATCAGTCCTTAAGTCACATGTCATCCTGTACAGGGTGGCATAACTGCCACTGGCAAGGGGACAGACAAGGTGCCACAACTGCCCAAATTTCTGAAACCTGTGCCTTTAACTTGCACAGAGACACTCTGGGCCCCTGCCAAGTCCAGGGAGGTTAAGGTACACTGATCCATAGGTAACAGCTGTTCAGCTGGAGAGCACAATTATGTTCCTGCCACTTCCAGTCTTGTGGCTCTTCTCTTCCCTCCACTCCCACACTCACACCTGACTTATATATTATCTCCTTTATAAGATCTAGCACTTTGGAAAGCTTCCCTTTTAGCCCTTTTCCTCCAGCACATTACAATCTTCTTTGTTCCTTTTTTTCATTTCTTAATCATGAGGTCCCTTAGAAACTCATGTTAAAATCACTTTTTCCTCTTTTATGTATCTTAAAGTTTTATGTTCCAGCTTTACTTCTGAATACAACTCTATTTCTAATTACTAAAATAGCTGCCCATCCACAAGGCTAAGGAAATAAAAAGTTCCTATTACCTCTGGATTCATGGAACTCCAGCGTAACATGTGCATCAAACCCAAGACTGAAGTAATTATTGAAGACATTGAGGGGAAGCTGTAATTAGATAATAAAACGAGACATAAAAACAACATGAATGGAACATTTCTCAACACACCAGGGTTTAACTATTTAAATTTGGCTCATCATGGAAACATACTAAGAACAAAGTGGAACATATCAGGGAAATGTAAGCAGAAGGTTGCCTGAAGGTTAGTAATGGCTTGTGGAAAATTATCAGATCCAAGAGCCCAAAGAACACAAACAGTGCTTTATGGTCATATATGTGTCTTTGTGAATACATCAAAGGGTTTCTTATGTTGTCATTTAGATTTCCCATAATCTAAATAAAGTGGCTGAGCCACTTAAGATATCACCAACACAAAGGTTTTCAAAGGTTTTGCTGGCTCTTCAAGCTCAGCATGGCAAATGAAACTCCAGCTGTGTTCTTCTCGCTTCATATATAACCAGGAGCAATCCAAGTCCCAGAGAAGAAGCCCTAATCCTACTGAGGATGCATGAGGCCAGCAGGCACACATCTGGCCTCTTCACTGTTTCATACACCCAGCAGGGCTGTAGAGAGGCAACTGTAGCATCCAATAGATAAGCTGGAAATTATAACTGAGAAGAGGAAAATGGTTTACAGAACAAGGAGGTTCTTTTGTTGTTGCTTTTTTTTTTTTTTAATTTTGTAGTATTTTTATCATCTCCAGTGCAAATGATACATTGTTATGTGATTTCCTTGCAAAAATTTTCCCATTCCTCAACTACCAAGATACTCTAGTGGAGATTATATGGAGACCTACACACAAAGAAGTTAAATACAAAAATACACTACACCCTACTGTAAGGTAGGAAACAGCTGGTATCCATTAGCTAAATCCTAAGGAATAAAATTTTACATCCTGTTTTTAGTTTTGTCTAATTGGGTGATGTACAAAAGATTTCCTTTTCCTGCAACTAGAGAAAAGCAACAACAACCTTTCTGATAAAATGCTAGGGACTTTTTTCCAGGATTTAATCTTTGACATAAACGTTCAGTGCCAGGATGTTTCAAATAACAGATAAATGTTCTCACACAACTCTGGAATCACTGACACATGAAAGGAATCAAGGGGAGAGATGCAATTAGATAATTAAAAAGTTGCAGAACTCCCCTCCCATGCTGATTTGAGTGTAACCCAAAGCTGTCCATAAGCATTCTATAGTTTCCATGGGGAAAAGCAGGCTCTGACCTTACGTGACCCATCCTCCAGCTCATCCTGAGGCAAATCAGGGTTGCGCTCGACCTGAAGATTCCAGCGGTCCAGCTGGACAATGGTTCCATCCTCTACATGGCACAGGATCTTAGACACTGGCTCATCTGTGTAACCCTGGCAGCAGAGTGACCAGTGTCAGCCACGAAGAGTGAAAACAGATCAAGTTACTCACCAGTGACCTGACAGACTTCCCTTCTTTCACACATGCCTAAGACCCTCGATAAAGTTTTGATCAAGCATTTTGACAAGCTACTGTTGAGGTGCACAAGTCTAGGGCAGGCAAAGTAAGGCCATATGGAGAGGAATTCAAAGTACATTTGCCTTTCCTGGAATAAATCCAGTGCTGTAGTAAAGGATAAACAAAAAGAAAGTTTAAATTATGCTTAAATTAGAATCCTGTTTACTGTTCTTTTTACTTGGCCCAAAATACCAGATACATCTACTCACACTTTTATTGCAACAACATCATTAGTAATTCAAAATCCCAGACTGCATATTGAAGCAAACTGTTTTGCCAGAGTGAAGCAGACCTTGGACACAACCCTGCCTGCTATTTTAGCCAAAAGGAAGTTCCACCCCACACAACTAAATCTGAGCAGCAAGGTGAGGACCCCCCAGGTAAGGTACCCCAGCCAGGCCTTACCCCACCCCAGTTGAGGGTGCGGGCAAGGTCGTTCCCAGTGCCAAGTGGAAGGACAGCCACAGGAGGTGGGGGGCTGAGCTGCAGCTCATCAAGGATGGACAGGATCCAGCCCACCTATAAAAAGGGAAATCAAGAGAACCATCAGGAATATTAAAGGCATATTTTGATCATATCATATTCTTTTTTCACAGAGAAGAGCAAGTAAAAGAAATTTAAAAAATAACACGGACAATTCAAGGTAATGGTTTTTTAAATTACCATTATGTCAAAAGAAACTCAGTCTTTGACAAACAGCTATGGAAGAAAGTGAGAGAAACATTAAAACAGCATGGTGTCTCAGAACTTGTCTTGCCAAGCATGAACTTGCTCACAAGTCTCCCTTTCCCAGAGAAGAGACCTTAGTGATGAATTATGTCTCTGAGTACAAGGCATTATATCTATATATATACAATATACAGATATACATACACATATCTAATAAAAGAATAAAAGACTAGACTGAAAGACAGACTAAGGCACAGGGTTGGAGGCTTTGGATTGGAACAATGAATCTGCCTCTTTCGTATCCTAAGCTTAGTTATTTCAGAGAGCTATTTCTTCTATCTTTCTTCTGGATTACATAAAACTTTCAAATAGAAAAGTAGCCAGAAGGAACAAATTACTGTAAATTATTTTATTTTCATTGAATGGTAATTTTCAAAGGGGAGAAAGAATTGTTGCTAAAGATGTTATCAAACTTTTGGTGATTGAAATTCTTGCTGCAAAAACAAAGGACCCTTTCTTAAACTACTTCTCACTTAAAAAGAAAAAAAAAAGGTGAAGAACCTATGCTGCATTTTTAGATGAAGGATTAATAAAAATTAACAGAAGATTTTTTTTTCTGTTGCCAGTCTTCAAAGATGCACTTTCTATTGCAAATGTGAGCTTTTAAACAGGACAGAAAATAAAAACCCTGATTACAGCTGGATTGACTTTTTCTTGCTCCAACTAAGACTACTGTGATTTCAAATATATTCTCAATCCAAACCAGGATAGCACTGGTGCTTCACAAAAGGCATCCAGGATAACATGGCCATCAGGAAAAACAGCTGGGGTTTGATGGACTGCAGAGGGGATGGCCTGATAAATACAGAAACCACCATGCTATTTACTACTCCTTTCTCCAAGTCTCTTCAAAAATAAATTGAATTTTGCACAAATGGTATTTATCAGGCAGCTAGTTATCATAACCAATTGTCCAATTATTAAAGCATTCATCTGGGATGTGATCCCCATCGAGTTCATTGTCTGACAACAGCCATCTCAAGTACTTACAGTTCTCATGACCTTGGATGTCACCAAAATTACTGAGGTCTTTTAAAGGGATTTTCAGAGGTAAGTAATCCTCTCTCTTTCAAAATATCTATACTTCTGCACTGATAACAGGAGACAGAATAAAAAGTCAAGATAACATCTGTGGGGCCAGGACTTCTTAAAGAAGTTGGTCATTGTCATTGCCACTGACTTAATCCACACATCTGTGCTTCAGCCTCCCACTGCCACAGGCATCATCACAATACCCACCGCTTTGTAAATGCTTTTAACTGATGAATGGAAACTTCAAATTACTAATTTTTAATCACAGCATTGCTATTTAACTTGAGGTCACTCCTAAACCTTGCACATTATATTGCACAATCCAGGATGATAGAGACTATCATTTCCCTGTAAGCAGAAAGCTCCTGGCTGCTTTGAAAGCAAAGCTTTCCACTTCTGCCCTGGGAAGTAACAGCAAGCAGTCACGATGGAAAAGTTACAATAAGTTCTGATTCACCTCAATGATGAGAGGTAACATCTGGTCTCATTGCATATTCATTAAGTCCATTTGAGACAGATTTTTCATTTCTAGATGTAATGGCTTTGGGAATAACTAGATATTAATTTGTTTCAAACTGAGCAGCAGCAGAGGTAATAGTGGAGTGCTGCTCATACTAATGAGAAGGTGCTGCCACCTCTCGCTCACAGAGTTCAGCAAAGGGAAATAGGATGGCCCAACTCAATGCAGTTGTATTCTTTTCTCTTTTAATATCTCCATGTTTAATTTTTTTTTTTTGCCTCCTCCTCAGATGGGAAAGAAAACAGCTGATGCCTCCTTCTAAAGGACTTTGATGTTTCTTAAGGTGAGTTCATCATTCAGTAGCAGTCACATCTTACTTTCCCATGCACCTGCAAGGCAGTAGTCTTATCACTGATTTTTTTTTTCTTCATTCTTGCAGGGGAAGCATTGATATTAACAATCCTACCACTGGGGTTTTAAAAGAACCCACAGAAGCTGAAAAAATTTCCCCAGAAATTCAGAGACGAATTAAGAGAGGGAATTCAGCTCTCCACAAAATAAACCGACCACCTTTCCATGCCCTAAATATCTACAGATGTGTTCTGTCCAACCATTGCATCTTGTGAGTAGTAATGCATTTTCCTTACCATACTTACTGTTAAAATAGCCATCAAATGCATGTAGGGGAACTGAGTCCCTAGAGATTAAAGGTCAGTTTTTCTACTGTATTTAGCACTTAGTGTCACAGACTGAGATTTAAAATATTTTCAAGAAAGAGAAAGAGAATGAAGTTATAATAACTCCATTACCACTCATGACCTTTGGACTACGAGCAGCAGAGTTCTTCTCCAAATGAAGGTGCCCAAACCCTTTAAAGGTCTGACCCATTTACTGACCCAAGAACACAGAAATTCTGTCATAAAGAAAAGTACTGAACCTGGATCTGCCAGGATCTAGCAGGAAGGAGCAGAAATTAAGATTTAATGGCTCCCAGACACTAGGTTAACCTTCTAGACCCTCAGATCTACTGCATATATTGAGAGGAGACCAGCAAAGTCAGTCTTTATCCCTTTTAAGCTGTACAAAATCTTTATGCATAAAGGGAAGAGATCTTTGGATGTGAGAATCTGTCCCCATATCTTCACAGGCCAGGCCACAAAGAAAGTTGAAAAACAAATGTGAGATTTCACAAGTGTAAGGTATATCATCTCTCTGTGCCTCTGCAGGCAGTGTGAGGTGGGAAACCCACCGCTGTGAGGAGTTTAATCACTTGGCCAAACACCATGGGACTGCCAGGTCCCTGCCACCTACCGTCCCATCCCCACCACATGCCAGGATCCTCAGGTTTGGCACTTTTCTGTACAGCTCCAGCCTGCCCAGAGGGGGAAAAAAGGAGAAAAATGTAAGAACACTAATTGAGACATTTTTAATGCATTTTTGATGAGTGACAGTGTAACCACCACTTACTGCATTTCCAATTATTCATCACTAAGAATATGAGTGGGGGTGGAAATGCAAAACCACTAGGATGTGAAGTGGGACCTTCCTCTAGGAAGGCAGCACCTCCTGACAAGTGTTTGATCAGTTTAGCATCTTCCCAGATTTTCATATTTCCTCTATGGAGGTCAAAATCTTTCATTTTTCTCTTACCCTAAAGCAAACAAATTTAAACACTGAGGTTTTAAAACAATATTTAATGTTCTTCATCATGACTTGTTGAGCTACCATTTCTCAGTCTTGTATAATGTGACAGCTTCTTCAACTAGTGACTGTATTTTAACACCACAGAAGGCAAGAATATGTAATAGAGTTCTTTCTCTGGATATGTGATCTAAATATCAACAGGAAAGACCAAAAAAAGCATGCATTGAAGTCCTGCTCCTTCAGTTTCACCCTTCAGAATGCCATAATGAAATATTTTCTAATGAAGGGGGGGGGGCATTCACATGTAGAGAGCTGAGTGATTAGAGGACCTAACCCTCCTTTTCCCCATTATACAGCTCTGAAAAATATATGTCTAACTTAAAGCTTCTAAACATCATGAGACAACAGCCGTGCAGGAAAATAAAAAGCTTGGGTGCCCTGAATAGGAAACACTTGGACTGTTCTACAGGCAAATATTTGATTTTACATTATTACTGTAAAATATTTACGGTAATAATGCTTACAAAAACATACAAAACATATTTACTAAATGTGGAAGTAGTTCTGAACAGATGGTTAAGTAAAGCCAGTATCCGCATGTCCAGTAACACAGCAGGATGGTTTCTTAGCCCTTGGCAGCAAGAATCAACCCTTTAAAGAAAGGTACTCTCTCCCTTGGAAGAGGCTTGCACTTCAATTACTGCCTGGTTAAGCTGAGTTTGTTCCTGAGTGAGCAGGGACAGAATGTGAAGGAAGTTGCACAGTGTTGGCACATGGCAGTCTGGAGGCAGCCTCACCCCACTGGAGTGCTCACTTGTTAGGGAATGTTCAGGCACTGGGATCTTCAGCCAGCCTTGGAGCCGTCTGGATCTGGCTCTGCCTGGACACAGGGGCAGCTCCTGACCTCACAAAAGGCCCCACTGCAGCCCCTCCCCTTGCTACCAAAACCTGGATATGCAAACCTCACACAGTCACTAACCCAGCCAAGCTAGATCTGTTGCTGTTTCCCTGACCTGAGCAGAAATAGGGGGCACAGCGATGAAGGCTCCAGTACTTACGCGTCTCTCGGTCCTTCCTGAGAGAGATCAAAGACCTGGCGTGGATTCAGATACCACATAAACATTTGGAGAACCTTGGTGCCCTGGCAGGAGAGAAAAACCAAAGGACGGGAAGTTATGAGCAGTTTAATGATTATTGGAAAGAACAGTATGCATCATTCACTATATTTCACCTGCTTTTCTTTTTTTTTTCTGTGCTTTATAAAGCAAACATAAAACAAGAAGACAAACTAGAAGGTGGCACAGCAAGTGACTGCTCTGTAGGATAGCAATCGAGGACAAGGTGCACATGCAGGCATATAGACCAGTTTCAACAACACAGATCACTAATGGTCCATAAGAACAGGCATTTGGGGTCAGACCCAAGGTTCATCTCCCACAGCAACCTGTTCTCCTGCTTCTCACCACCTGAAACAAGAAGAAACCTCTGTTATCTCACCTCACCCTCAGCTATCCATGACAGCAAGAAGCTGAACAAGGCTGTAGCTAAGTCTCCACAACACTGAACAGTGTGCTGCCCAATGTCCAAGCAATGACAGTGCTCTGGCCTCCACCACCACCACAATGATCATTTATAATTGTAACCTCTACCATCTAATGAAGCAGGAATCGAGGACTTTGCAGGGTACAGCTGCCCTAGTGATCCCTCACTCGGTGCAGTGTGGCCAGCCCATCACCTAAAGAGATAATTTCTGTTTTCTCCAACTCTGGGGCTCATGTTCCCACTCAAATACCTTCCTTCACATTCTGCCCAGACACAAAGTGACAGGATCTCTTACTAGCAGCAGAGAGCTAAGAACTCTATGGGCTGAGCTTGTACTCTAATTCAAGAGTGCCTTTCAGACATGGCCTGAGGGTACACGTCAGGAATTTTCCATAGCTCTCCCTTCCTAGGGATGGCTTTTCTGCCTAACACCTTCCCTGAAGTGAAGAACCAAGAATAGCAGTCATAGTACCTAGGAAAAGGTATAAAAGAGAGAAGGTAAATGGGATGTCTGCCATAAGTATTCTTACAGTCTCAGCTGTGTGCAGTTCATAGAGCTCTTGAACCAGAGGGAGGTACAGGACTTCACAGTTTTCACTTCCAAATATCTCCTCCAGCCTGTGTAAATGTTTAGCATCCACAACAGCCTATTGCAAGGAGTTTTTCACTGAACTTCAGACTGTGAGAAGAAGCAGCTTTTTCCTTTTGTTGTGAAACAGTCTAAACAGTTTCATTTGATATTCTCTCTAATTCTAACAGAGAAGAAAATGAGTAGTGCCTAAATTACTCTTCATGCTCTGTAGGCCTCTCTTGTATCTTACACCAATCTTTTCTACTACAAGGCCCTGTTTATCAAAAGGCATTCAGACTCTTTGATATTCAAAAAGTGGCAGAATCAGGAAAATACTCACTTGGATGAATATTCATTCCAAGAATTCCTAAGGAAGAAGTCTGCTGCATTTTAGTCACTGAAAATTGGTCTCTCTGGTACAGTACAAGACCAGCAATGATTTTTTTAGATGCCTTAGGAATATGTCATTTCACATTCAGTAATTTCAAAAGCCTTTCCTAGCAAAGCCGAGCCACTTTTTGGATACAGTCTAAAGCTTCACTGGAAACCTAAAGTTTCTGTGGAAAGATGAAATCTTCTGAAAATCTCCAAACTATCATTTTTTGATTCCTTTCAAGAATCTGAAGATAGGAGTACAATCACTCAAATACTCAAATATTCATTCCAGTCATCCAACTCTACTGAGGTAGGAAGGCCATCCCACAGCAAGGACCTCTTCTGAGGAAGGTCTTCAGGCTTCTTCAGGCACAGAGTCCTTTCTATCTGACTGGCCCAGAAATAATGTCATTTGCAGAAACCTTGTTTGTAAACTTAAACTTTGCAATCCAAACCCAGCTGATACCCTCACCTGATTCCCTCCACTTTTTGGATTGACAAAAACCAGCAGTGGCTTCATGAGTGGAGAGGAGATAGGCTTTATCACAAAAGGCCGGCCTTTGTTATCCTGAGAAACACAAGCAAGAAACAGCTTTAGTACAAGCAGTGTATGTTTCCTTGGCACAGCACACACAGAAGACCCAACCTAGTTCTGACAAAACTACCTCAGGTCCTGGAAATAGTACAGCCATGTCAATGTGGTGCCCAGCTGAGAGTAATTTATCCAGCTGAGACAACAAAGTAAAATAAGAGGGGGAAAATATCATTTCAGGGTAGCACACAACTATTTCAAAATCCTTTCGAGATTATTTCTGACCACATTCCCTGCAATTATTCACACAACACAAATAATGTGTCAGGTACAGTGTTATTTCTAATACAAACAGTTCTTCCAAAGGAAAATAGAATGAGATAATTTACTTATTCTATTAATTCCATCTAACAGACATGTTGCATATGCACTTATTTGCAGATAATCTGCTCTCAAATTCTTGGCCTTGCTGCCTTCCCACCTTTGAACAAATGCCACAGATTCAACATGACATTATCAATGAGAAAACTATTTGCCTCCCTACTCCCTAGCCCCTGCAGGACACCCGAGAGCCCAGTAATGAGGGCACTGTCCTGGGCTGTAACAGACACAAGTTCCAGTGTCTGGCCTGCAGTTCTCCCACCATGCAAGAATGGACTTGAACCAGAGAGCGCTGGCTACGCAGGGGTGAGTCTCCCTCCACCTCTCCCATGAGGCTGTTTGTCTATACAATTAATCCACCAGGAAGGATCTGGAAGCAAGGTCTTCTATAAGATACATGGCAAACAAACCAATAGATCAATAAACTGTTTTCTCTCTCTGTGGTCTACTTTTTAAAACGAGATCCCCTGAAGCAGACATCCTAAAACTGATCAGTTCCAGACCACAGCCCTGCACCAGTGCATGCACCATGGGTTTCACAACCCCATTTTCACACCCTGTTCTGCTTAATGGAAAAAAAGGGTGTGAGATGAGTCTCTTACATCCCAAGGGAAGACTCTTTCATTAGGGTGCTGATCCTTCTGGAGCCTGGTACGTTGTTTCTTGAAAAAAAATTAACTCAGAAAATAAAACTTCTCATACAAGTTTCATCTCTTCTAACAACAAATCCAGTATCATGGGATTTCGCAGGGGGAAAATACATTAAATGCTTCAGTGAAAAAAAAAGCCTAAAAACTTCCAAGTCTGTGTTTAGACATTTAAACAAAAGGAGCATGATTTCCAAAGCACTTGAATACCTACTTCATTTCCTCTTTTGCTGGCTTTTCTTTTAAAGGACGTTCTCTTCTTTCGCCTTGTTGAAGTCTTTAAGGAGTTCTACACCAAAAGAAAAAAGAATACATGAAAAGCAAAACAAAATTTAGAAGACAGGCCCAGACAGAGCCCCTTTACGAAGCTCTTCCATGCATGTCCACTTGGAGAATGATAAGAGTATCTGGCACATGCTCGAGATTTAAATTACATGCGCTGCATGCTTTACACTTCCACACCACCGTTTATGGAGAAAGCCACACACGGAGACCAGACTGGTGCTTTGGAACTGGAAACTTTCCCACGCTGTGAGGGGGGAAAAAAGATCAGATGCTCCCATAGACTCACATAACACCACATGTTGTACCTGCCAACCCTCCCAATAGGGGTAGGAGACGCCCGTTTCCCCTTCGGGGCTCCAGTCTCCTGCCCAATCAGGCTCGTCTCCTGGTATGGAGACCACCTGCACAAAGATGTAATAAAAAAACATGATAAATAAGATATTTTTCATGTTTTTTTGTTTGCTTTTTTATTTTTTTTTTTTTAAGGAAAGAAAACAACAAGTTTTAGCTCTGGCAACCATTATGACTCAACATAACGTAGGCCACCATGGCATATGATGGCACTGGCACTGTAGAGTCAGTTCCAGCCTATCAAGAAACTTGTGTAATCATCTGCTAAGGAACAAACTGAATCGTTAATTTTTAACGATTTAAGTAAAGAAGGTGTTTGTGGGGTGGTTTTTTGTCGTGTTTTTAAATAACAATATCAATTAATTACATGGGAAAGAGAAGTACAAGTGCTTGTATTTTTGCAGAACAGACTAAAATAGAACTTATGTCAAGACTATTCTCTCAGATGACAATCTGCTCGGTGATACCGAGCAAAAAGGTGTTCTGGTGTGAAAAGAACAGTCTAAAAAAAGGGGAATTTTATTATTATTTTCTTTATTTCTTTTAATTCACTACTTGAAGTTATACCTGCAGGAAACCCATTTCCATAACTGAAATTTTGTCTTATGGGAAATACTCCAAATATTTTTGCAGTATTTCAACTTCTAGTCTAATCATCACCAGGAAGTAAAGTAGCATGAGGAATTAGAAGAAAGTTCATTGATTTTTTTTTCCTGGATATAAGAGAGAAAGCAAGATTCACTCAGCTTATGCAAAAGTTCATTTCTGTCCTGACTTTGATCAGAAGTGTACCACTAATGAAAGTCAACAAGCAGAGATCATCAAATCTGTAAAAAGTGATGCTTATTCTTAATCTTGCTCACTATCCAATATCAATAGGAATAGCTACTAAGTTTTGTTTAATACACATGAACCACTTTCAGACTTTCAAGACTTGAATATGACACACCAGATACACAAGTCAATGCTTCTACATCCCTGAGAAGAAAAACTATCAGCTATCTAACTGAAATACCTAAAGGCACTGTCCTCTATCACAGAGACCAAGTGAAGCCTGCCATAGAGCACAAGGTCCCAACTCTCAGCAATCCTGGAGAAAGAAATAGTCATGTCTTACTGCTTACTGAAAATACTGAAGACAAGACAGGTCTGTAGAGCAATTTCAGGAATTTGCTCTTTTAGACCATATTTTGAGAAACCACCTAAAAAGGATTCATATGTTCATAATCTTCCCTACTCTGATAAAAAGTGATCTTGAAAGCATGATAAACCATAAAGACTGCACTGACTACCAAGTGCATCAGCAATCCCATCTGCATTGACTGCAGGCAAAAATCTTGATGTCAACAGAAATTTATGGGGGCATTACATTCAAAGCTGCCTCCCATGGGGGCCATAGCCCAGTTCCTCAGGCATTCTCTGAAGGATTCTCTCTGGGTTGGGAAAAAACACAGGTCAAAGAGAGGAGACCTAGTCTATCCACACTCTTGTTAGCAGTGTGACGAAAGCTCACACACATACCAAGGGTAAAGACAGTTCAGTAAACTCCTGACTAATTATAAAAGTATAATTTAAAGAATGTTTAAATATAGTTGTCATTAAATCCCACTATAATGTCTCAAACAGTGGGGTGGGAAAAGGCACATAGCTATATTAAAGAAACAGTTTAAGGCTAAGCCTCCATTCCTGATTATAACCATTTTCATTTCCATACTCAAAAAGGCACTAAATGCTGCCTCTCAATAATGTTATTTCATTTTTTTTAACATGCCTATAACCTATAGTGTTAACAGAACCTAAAGCTTTGCGACAGTAATTGCAACCACATGTTCATAGCAGATGAACCTCAAAAAGCTGCTTAAACATACACAGGGCTTTTTTGCAAACATGCAGAAGAGTAACAGACAAAGAATATCAGCAGTCTTTGCACACTGAAGTGAAGAAATGGATACATAATACCTTGTTCAAAGAACAAGGTAATGAGTATTTTGTAAACAAATAATGTTACTCAGCAAGGTACCTGATAGCAAAGCATACCTTTATAATGGGCACCATAAGTAAATCCTAACTTGCCTCTAGAGAGGAAACCTCTCCTTTGTGGATGTCAGTTTGTCCATCTTCAAAAAGAGATTTTTCATATTATTGAGTGGTCAGTATAGCTCTCAGAAAGCTTAGGTGGATGAACAGAGGAATTGCATCCTTTTTGGATGGTCTTGGAGGGTGTGAAGACCATGGACTACCTCAGACAAATCCAATGAAACCTTTCAACTTTTTCCTTTATAACATTTCATCCTCAGTTTTCGAAGGCTTTTAGCACACTGATTTTCAAATTACTTAAACAATGAACAGCATCTGGGACAGTCAATCTTGACCATCTTCTGGTTGCTCACAAACCACTATCAGACAAGCCAGCTGCACCCAGCAACTGAGGAAATAAAGAAATAAGCCCAGAAATTTAAGTATTCACTAGAACTAGTTCACAGTCCTCAAAGGAGGAGAAGAAAACACCAGGTTTACTCACCTTGAATAGAAAAACCTTGGAATTTTACAGTTACTGCCTTTGTCTTCCCAAACAGAAGACAGACTAAATCAGTAAATCCATCAGTCAGATCCTCCTTATCATCTACTTTTCTCCCACAACACAAGCATATAGCAAGTCCACTGCCAGAGCTAACACCACTTTGGCAACCAAACCTCACCTATAACAAAATACCACCAGCCAACAAGGGTGACCTGCTTCACAAACTAGGAAATGGAATTGTTTTGAACCCCAGGAAAAGAGAGCTGGTATCAAAGCACTGCTAGCAATACAGAAGTACTGGAAATCAGTAGAAAAGTCACAGAAGTGGCTCACATTGCAGTTAACATGTAAGAGGTATCGGGAATTTTCCATTCATGTAACAGGGTCATCACACACAGGGCTACCACCAATTCCAAAACTGTTTGAACCATTCTGAATGCTCTTCATCTTGCAATCAGTTGCTTAAAATAAGCAAAAGCTCCACATTTAGACCATAAGTTGTCAGCACAAATTTGTTTTTAACCAATTACACCATGGTGCTTCACTAGCACAACACTGTTGGTAACAAGACACAGAGTGTGGTCTTTGTGCAAGGCTAATATTTGAAAGGTGGTGACCCATGTTGTACGAAATAAGCATGGAAAACCATTTTTGTGGCAATCAAAAAATAAAAAAATTATAAAACAGGGCAAGGTTTTGCTACAAAACGCCATCTTATTTACTTAAAAGAAACCACAAACAAACAGGATGCAGGCACCACTAAAATCAATTTTATATGAGCAGGGAAATTCGGTTCAGGGGTTGTCTGTGACCGATGTAAGTAGTTAATTAGAGCTGAGGAAATATTTTATACCCAAAAAGCTTCTAGCCATATTTATTCTGACTGTGGAATATGTGAAAAACAGATTGTTGGTTACATATTGATTTTTTTAGTGTGAAATTACAAAAATTTGTAAATACTGTGTTTGTACTCTCTGGATCAAGTGATGTGAATATCTCATAGTGTTTACCAAACATTTCTATAGGGTGAAGAGGGTTATAAATGCATAGAAGTAGAGCTGGCCAGAAACAGCAGGAGAGGAAAAATATTTGCTAATAGAACAATAAATAAGAAAACAAGACTTCTTGCCAAAAATCTGAAAACACATCCAAAAGATGCATCACTATTTTCTAAAGTAATAAGGATGCATTTCCCATTACTCCAATGGGTGCTATTAGGAAGCTTAATGGAAATGCACCCATTGCCTGTGTTAAATACAATTTTGATCTATTTAATGTTTCAGCTGCTCAAAATAAGGTTTTGCTACTGACCATGAATTTCAAGGACTAAAGATGGGAGTTAATAACAAAGTACTTTCTCTGTGCTCATGAGTCAGGCACACAAAGCTAACAGATACTATCTTTTAGTCTAACATTTTAAGCCTTTATTTAAAAGATATTTTTCCATAAATCATAATTACTTAGATTAGATTTCTTTTTTAATTTGAAGTTGTCAAAAAAAAAAAAAAAAGGACAAGAAAGCAAATTCTCTAAAGATGTTATAAGGAAGGTACTCTGCTTTAGGCAAAAGCCAAATGAAAAGAAAATTAAGGTCAGGGTTTGTTTGGGGTTTGTTTTGGTTTGGCTTTTTTTTTTTTTTTCATTTGTTTGGGGGTTTTGTTTTTGTTTTTGTGGTTGTTTTTGTTTTTTCAGGTGGGTTTTTTTGTTTTGGTTTGTTGGGGTTTTTTTTGTACTAAAATTTAAATAAAATAAAAATTAAAATTATTGAAGAAAAACTTCTTTTAGTGAGGTCAAACACGGATACATCTGTCAAATACCACACAGTTGCTGAAAATTAGCCAAGGATATTAAGTCCCTGTCAAGGACTCAAACATTCCTTAACAAAAGAGAAAAAAGTATTTCTCTGGAGAAGATTGAGTGAAACAGGGAAAGACTGTGGGGAAAATCTACAAATGGCAAAAAGCCATTTTTTCTCAGAGTGGAGGTGGCTAGGAATCTTGCTATGCTCTCTCTTGACCTAAAGGAGAAATAGAGGCCTCTTTGCTTGACTTTTTGGTTACTCTATCCATATATTTCTCCCCTTCCCTCTGCCCCTTATCTTTAACAACCAGCCTCTAACTCATGCCCAAATCTGCCACATCCCTAAGCTGGAACTAAAGACAGTGTGACAATTTAGTCCTCAGGCCTTTTTCCAGTTTCATGGACTGCTTTTTTTCTTAGTGCCTTGGCTACAGTCTGAACTTCTTAGCTTCCTCTTGACAGCCAGGAGGCAGAGTCAAAAAGCCCGGGTCATTTCCCAAAGATGGACTGAAATAAAGAATATTATTCTGAAATTAAAAAAAATTAACCAGCATTTCTGACTCTGATATGTTCAGTGTTTGTTTCTTTCAGCTCAACTTAGAGTAAAAACAGACTTCCAAAGAAAAAATTATTCTTGCATGACGTCAACCCCTTTTTAATTTTTGGCCAGCTCTGTCTTGGATATCTTTTTTCCCTGTTGTGTCCAGCAGTGAATTAAGACCTACCACATCAATCACAAAAGCTTTAAAGTCCAATGCCTGTTATGTGCAACTCAGTGAGCGTGTGGGTTTACTGCTGACTGCACAAGCACTGGTGTAAGTAAGACCTGATTCTTTACGTGTCCATTAAAGGCAAATTCAGAGGGATGTCAGTCCAGACACAGCAACTCTCATTGCAGCTCAAGTGAATGTTTGTGAAGTTTTTCCCTATATTTGCTCAGCTCTATTTAATGAAACATGCTCTGCTGCCTACCACACAGGAGATGTCTTGCAGTATGCTTGCTGAACTCACAGTTACAGGAACAACTCTGAGCTGAATTAGCTCAGAACGAGTCATGTTTGTGGCTAATCATCCCAAACAGGGAAATTTACTGAAGGACTTGATGGAGGGGAAAGAGGATACAGGTTCATAACCACCACGGATGTATGCTAGGTTTCAGGGATAGAGACAGGGTTGAACGAGCATGCCTTGGTGAAGGAGGACCAAGCAGAGAAGCCAGGCTGGCCCTGCACAGCCAGACAGGCCCTGCACAGCCAGACAGCTTCAGAAACAGACATCAGCATGCAGTTACCTGAGGTTTCTTCACCTTAATGATCCAGGTGGGAGGCACAATGACAGCAGCATGAGCCCCCAGGGAACATGGCTCCTCGATGTGATGTAGCATGAAACAGGTGACTTTGTTATGAAACTGGAAGAGAGGGAAAGAGTACAGTCAAGAAAGAGGCCAATAAAGACAAAGGGGATGCCTGGAGAAGAAGAAGAGGGTGATGGTACAAAAACTGGAGCAATATTCCCAACTCCACCGTCTTCAAGTCCGTCCAAGCATGGAGGTTTAGAACATGTAACTAAAGATGATCTTCTTAAGATGCACCTTCTTAGAAAAAAAAATATAAAACCAAGACAAACAAAAGCACCCAACCAACAAACCAAAATCCCTCACAATCACTCCTAGCTAAACCCAGATCACAGTCTCCTGAAGTATTTTCCACTTACCGCCAGCTTGCACCAGGAACAACTGATGGCCACAATCTCTTTACTATGGAAGGAGAATTTCTGCTGAAAGCCCTAGAATAACCAGGGGAAAAAAAAAAAAAAAACTATTGAATTCCTCTTGACTATAAGAAAATACATACCTCTAACTCTAGCCAGGTGACTGTGCTAGGCAAGCAGATTTTTGGGGGATAAAACAATTACAGGAGGTAACAGAGAAGGTTCTTCCACTAGATATATACACACAATCCTTTTAAAAGGATTTCTGCTAAATTTTATGCTTTTCTCTTTTTTTCATTTTTTTTAGTTAAAAACAATGGAAGAAATAGAGAAGAAATGTCTATTTAAATTTTGATGGATTTCTACAGACCTGAAAATTTCATATTTTCTGTTGAACAAAGCGTTCTATCATTGTAGTCTTGTTTGTTCTAAATATAAACAAGAATTTGAATTTTCCTTTTTTTTAACTACAGACTAGAATTACCTCTTTCTTTTATGACAGAACAAAATTAACTACAATATCTCTTTGGGAAAATTCTGACAGGGAAATGAAGTAATTAAGTTTATAGGTTTTTTGAACTGACTCAGATAAAAATCTTTCCAGTAAGTTCCAAAAAAACCCAATATGTTCTGATTCAGGTCACACAATTAAAACAAAATGTTTCTTTATATTTCTAAGGAGAAAAGCCCTCCCAAACCAGAAAATGTGATTTTATTCTCCTAGAGAGGAGCTTCTTTCTATAGAATGCAGTATGACTTTGCTGTAAATTCTAGGGCTGGAAAATACAATTGGGTCATATATATCCTTCTGCATGTAACACAGGCAACAAATAATAAGATATAGTCAGTAATTTTGAGCTGTGTTAAAGTTTATTTTAGTCAGAGAAAAAAAATCGATTTGGGTTGATGGCTGGAGAGATGGAAAGCCCACAATTTCAGTGAACAGTTTGTCACAGTTGCCTTTACTACTTAGACTTCAGATTTGCAGTTGGTTGGATCCTTTATTCATGGTCTTCCATCAATCCTCTCTCTACCTCTGTAAGTAGCCCATCACCACACAGAATTTTCTAATTCAATCTCTCTACCAAGTGATGAATTTGCAAGCCAGTTTTGCTTTCAACAAGCTGAATAATACCTAAATCTCCTACATGCTGGACAATGCCCAAGACCCAATGCAAAAAAAAGTTATAAACTGATTTAGTAATGTATAACTGGTCACTGCCTCACTGCTTCTGTTATTAAAGTCCTTCTTATCCTGCAGGACAAATGAGCCTATTAGTGTTCAGTGAAATGACAAGGTCAAGCACACCAAGAAGGAGAATTAAATAGACAACCAAAATAAAAACCATGCAGAGATGCCTTGGTCTTCCTAAGTGAGGGACTGAGCTCCAATCAGTCTATACCGGGTGGCTGAGGACAATTCTATTGATACTCAGAAGGGGAGGAGGCTCTACCTGGCTGCCCAGAATGCAGAAGTACATCTTGCAGCTTCCTCTACAGGTGGCCCCAGCATGTACTCAAACCAGTTTGCCACATGGAGCTCATTGCCAAGACCATCTCCTGAAAAGGCTTGTGTCTCCTCTGGCTAGATTTCTGGGGTTTTGCTTCAATCCTTCTCCTAATGCCTCAGGGTTTACATTCAGAGAAATTCAAAGAGTAGATTCTTCATAATGGGAGCAATTTGGCATATTCAGGTTTAGCAGTGGAGTGTAGTGAAGTGGCTTAACAAAGACAAGCTGGCCAGGTACTTCTGGCTGGGCACATCTTGTCTGCCATTCAGTGTGGGCATAAGGACAGAGTGACAGTAACTGTGATACAAGTGCTGGAACAGAGGTCTGACACTGGACAAAACACTCTTTCCTCATTTACTTACTCCAGTGCTTCACAATGTTTCTCACAAATCTCACTCCTCCTTGTTCCAAAGTGCATTAAAATAAAAAAAGAATTATTTCAGTCCCTCATGTGCACAAAGTGTTTTCGTTTTTTCTGCTTTGTAACATCCAGGGGGAAAATTCTTCTCTCACAGAATCTCCAATAATAAAAGTCTAAATTCAGTACATTAATTCCACAGCCTATCAGCTGGGCATTTTAAACATATGGACTGAGCAGCTTGTCTGGTTCTGGATGGATCATTTTTCATTTATTTAGTAAGTCATTTGGCTTTTAGGGAGTCATTAGAGAAAATGATACAGCAATAAAAACATATTAATGATAAGGAGCAATAAACCACCACTTTCCTCCCTCAAATTGCTTTACAAATGTGAGCTAATTCTTCCTAAGGATACAAGTTTCATGTAAGACAGCATTTATTTGAAATCTAGCTTTACAAATAAAGTAATTGATGAAATTGATAAAATAAACTGAGCCCTGTGAGTCAAAGTGAGAACTGACAGGGACTATAGGACTGAAACATAGGAACCCTCCATATTTCACTAGAAATAATATTTTCTGCCTTCTCTGAGTAAGAAGAAACACTGAATTTCAGATGTCTTCAATCATGCAAGGAGGTCTTCTGCACCAAATTAGAAATTTTGAGACAGAAAATTAATTTCACCCTTTTGAGAACATCAGCCTAACAGTATATAACTAGAATTGATTCTCCAGCAACCAATCCCTCCACAATACATGGAACCCCATGTTGTGAGCTGCTCCTGTAGAAGTAAACAGTTGTGCACACCAGAAAAAATGTAGGAAAGGAGCCCCTGAATGTCCAAAAAACCAGCTTGTGTTGGTAATTCAACCTGTCTGAATAGTCTGGATTAAAGTACAAATTAACATAGACACCTGTGCACCAAAAACAGCACATAGGGATTACTAGTTCTGATACTTTATATCATCAGAGGTATTATTTACTACAGACTATTTTCACACCAGTGTTAGGGCTACAAATAATATTTTTTGCAAGTAATTTCCTACAAAAGATTTTCTCTTTTTAGTGCTCTTAGAGATACCCTAATGCTATATAACTGCAGGAAAGCCAGGTATTATTACAACTCGAATGCAATCTGCAACAGAAGCATTTGGATGGTGATCACTGCTAAAATAACAAAGAACTAGAATGGCTATTCAAGCACCAGAAATTTCAGTCTTAACTTTACATGCAGCTCTGCATCAATCCACAGGCCTTTAAAGGGATTAGTGACAGAGACACTGTAGACACACACTGCATCTGTATGGAGGACACCCCACTCTGGACAGCACAAGAAATACTATTTGTTTAGCATTATGGTCCAAAATGTGTTCTCAGTCTCAGAAAACCCCCAGCCACTGCTAACTGGAGGAATATGAGAAAAAGATTCCATCTCATTCATCCTTAAGCTTCTATTACTGCACACAGTTAAGAAATGGATGCTGGGCCACATGGTCTGAGCATTTTTATGTCATATTATAGAAAGATTAAAAAATTATCCTGATTTCTTTGATGATGCCAGATAACAAACAGCTAACAGCTATGAAACTGTCCTTTTCCCCTCATATCTTCAAGAGTAAGAGAATAATTCTTAAACATAATGAATGGTGTAGATGCCATGTCTTGGGAACACCTCATTACCAACTCTTCCAACACAAGAGCTATGAAGCATTAGGATAAACAGCTAATATGTGGCAGGTTTGAAACAGCCAAATGTAGTTCTCATAGCATGCAGCCAAGTTCAGGAACTTCTGGCTAAAGGATGTTGTAAATGCTACAACTTTACATGAACTCAAGGTTTAACATGGCACGACCACAGGAAAGAGGTTACCATAGACTCTTAACTATAAAGGCACGATTTCTGGAAATTCATGAGGCAAAGACAGAAATAGATTGCTTGGTTACACTGCACATTCCAGGCCCCCTTCCCTGATACCACTTTCTCTATATAATACCTCAGCAATAAATCAGTGAAATCAAAATCACCCTTGGGAAGAAGAGTAAAACACCTAAAGCCCAGATGAGTTTATATAAGCTGTATTTGCAGTAGCAAGTAATGTGTAACAAGGTAGCATGGGTTCTGTTAGTACTCAAGAGATTACACACAAGCATTTTCAGATAATTTTAGTTTGGATTAGCTGTAGTCTGGTCCTGTGGACTGAATTCCCACCAGTAACTACAGAGTGAACTTTCAACTAAGTTTAATCTAAAAGGAATTCAGTTCATTTGTTACAAGACTGTTCCACATGTGGACTATTGTAAGTGATGATAACAAGGAAGAATTTCTTTCAAACTGCACTTCTGATCTAAGGTGGAACATTGACAGACCCCTGTGTACTCCGTTTTTCAGGAAGTGAGTGCCATGGCACATAATGGCACACAGAATATAAAGGCTACACCAAGGATATGGAGTGCATTAATTCCTATCCACTTGCTTATGATTTGAAGCATGAGATGGGTGTATCCTGAAAACCCTTTTTTTACTGCAATTAATGATCATTAAAATACTTAACTATCCCATTCCAGGCATGAGATAAGACTATTACACAACAATGAGAATCCTTAAGTATTCCCTGAATAATTCTTTTTTTATTACTTTAAATTTACTGTCATTCTATTTCAATGAGTTTCCCTTTTCTTGCAAAACAGGACAATAATAGTTGGTTATAGCACAGCACATGCATTTTACTGTAATAATTATTGCTGCTTGGCCAATAATACAACTGATTTTTTGTTATCATTTCCTCTAATTCTTTTTTTCCTGGCAAAGAAGAACTCTACTACAACGTATTCATGTTGTTCTTAACCAAATATTTCTTATTTAAAGGGAAAACTGAGATTTTCTCTGAACTTCTCTACATTCTCTGTTTGATGGTTGGATTTGAAAACCTGTATCAACCAAGGCTGCCCATGGGAACACACCCAGCACAAGTTTTGATGTGATACCTAGTACGTACTCTCATTGCAAAAATCAACTCCAAATGCCTGCAGGGGACATGCAGGCCAAGAAGGCAGAGAATCATGGCAAAGTCATACCCTAAGAATGCTGTGTGCAAAACTGCCTTGCTGCAGCATCCCCATGGTACTTGCTATAAAAGGGCATCACATTCTTATTGCATGTCCTGTTGCAGCTGGTAGCTGACAATATGCATGAGTATCCAGATACAAATCTCATTTTCCTCTGACTGAAGTGCTGTGCCATGGAGACATGGACTTTCTTACTAGCTGGAAAGAGAGAGGCCAGAGTATAACATAGTGCTAGAGAAAGGAAATTAAATCCCTGCTAATTTAATGCTTAAATATCTCTCTGTATATTCCAGGGGTTCATAATATTTCAGAAGAAAGACCTTCAGTAGCTAAAGTATTTCTTCCCCCTTTTTATACCTTTTTAGAAATAAACTTTTACAGCCTATGAAGCAGAGGAAACACGAAGCAGTCTCACAAATCTTACAGGCTGCTGGGGCAGAAAGAAAGCAACAGCCTTTCTTTTCCAGGAGCCTAACAAATAGGCCATCACAATTTTGGCACAGAGGACACCACTACAAGAACATCATATTAGCACAGGGTTAGCTTAGCAATTAAAAAGGCTTGAGGAGCCACAGCTTTCCTCCTCCTCATTTCCAGCAGCCAGTACACCACAACCTCCCAGGACAAATGATGTGCTCATTCCTGCAGATGCAGCTGCCTCTCCCTTCCCACGTGGGAATCAGGACTGTAATGCTCAACCTCTCAAGCTTGTCATTAGCTATTAAAAAAGGTCAAGTGTTTGTGATAGAAAAAAAAAAAAATAAATAAATGCAGTGACTAGAAGGACCTACAGTCTACCCTGAACTCCTACATGCCCTGTGTCATGCTCGTGCTGTGCTGGAAGTCTTACCTTTCCACACTGCTTACATTTGCCCTCCTGCCTCCGCCGGTGCACCCAGTGGTGCCGCACAAAGTTCTGCAAACAGGGACAAAAAGAAATGTTACAGCAAGCACTGGCACCTTGCCCTCAGTGGTATCATCTATGTGAAATTTGTTAGCAGACACCAAAGGAAAAATCCCTTCAGCCAACAGAGTAATTCCTGGAGCAAAATGTGCAGCAGGCACTGCAGGAAATCTCAAAAACCACCAAAAGTGTTGGAGGAATAAGGACAAGGCTGTGTTTTCTTTATCCATGTTGAAATGAGGCCAGAACTACTTCCTCAGTATTCGGGGTTTTAAATGTTTGATTTTGTGTTTCAGATAATTCTAGAGGGTGGAAAAAAAAGAAAGATGAAGAGAAAACAAGTGGAAGGAGAGGGAAATAGCTTAAAAAAGGATTACTAGCTCAAAGGCAAGAAAGAAAAAAAATACTACCCAAAAAAACCACAAAAACCACAAAAACAAAACCAAACAAACAAAAAAAAAACCAAACAGAAAAAACCAAACAAACAAAAAAGGAGAAAAAAAACAACAACAACCCACACAGAATAACTGAATGAATGGGCAAAAGACAACAGGAAGGTGAAATGGTTTCTGTCAGTATAAGTAATGGAGTGCTTCAGCTAGAATTCATTTTACATTTCTTCTGGAGAGAGGAACACGTTCCACTGGGAACCAATTCTCTCTCTCAGACTTCTCTCAATCCAAAAGCACTTCTGCAGCTGCACACCAGGGGGATCAGCACACATGTCAAATGAAAAGTGATCGTCATGTGTCCATTACTTACTTCTCTTGGAGATCTGGAGCCTCCTTCTCGGAAAGTTGGTTTGCAGCGAAAATTAATCTGGCAGTGAAATAAAACTGTTAGAACTTAAAGTGAGCTGAAAGACAATTTATTCCAATATTTTGATCTAGACTTGACTTCCAAAGTATTTATTATCTATTAAAATAGGAGCTTCACTGGGTGGAAAAAAAAGTAACTTACCTATATGTCAGAAAAATCTGTTTTCATATGCCATATTAATGCTCCTTGCTAGACCTCTACGCAGCCCCCATCATCACTAATGCCATTGCTGCCTAATCAGTTCAAATATTTAAACTGCCTCCTCCTTCTAGAAAGAAAACAATTTATCTGATTTGTTTTTCTGAAGATCACACATTTTCTGAAGTGCACACTTCGGTTTAGGTCTGAAAAGTTAGTAGGTGCTGGAAAATTCACTCTGTAAGACCTATTTGCACATCCTGTCTTTATGTCTTCATAAACAAAAATCTGTGGAGAAATTGACATTTACATAAAAAAACTATGCAAATTCTCATAGATTTCTACCTTTTCCTTAGATAAGGATGTTTTCATCCACCTCCCCAACCACAAATCGTTCAGGGAGCATTTGTATTGTCTCATGCAGTGCTGTTGGCACTTCAAAGAGGACAACAGGAGCTCTCATGAATGGAAAACATTTTGAGGAAGGTGGAGAGAAAAAAAAATATTTAATAAACAAGAAGGCAGTCCTGTGAGAAAAAATATAAAAATTTTGAGAAAAGAAAAACAATAGAAATAAGAATAGAGGGATGTGGATATTAAAAAGGACACAGAAGAAGAGAGAGGCCTGCAAAAATTCTGAAGGATATGTGAAGTAAGGATGCACTAAATAAAATAAATTCAAGTTTGAGTTGACTGTCCTTCAAAGAATTAAGTATTTGAAAATAATGCACAGCTATGGTTTTATTACAAAGGCAGCAGGACAAGTCTCTCTGAATTTAAATACAACCCTCCCCCAATAAATTAGTCCTTCCCTCATTTAATATTTGCCTTCAAAATAATAGCTCTAGGGAGAAAAAATAAAAATAATAATTACAAAAAGGCACACACAAAAAAGAAGTAAACAAAACACCTAGTACATATAAAGAAACAAAAGGCATTGTAATAATTTTCTTCCATTGCTCTTCACCTGGAATTGCAATTTGTTGTTTCACTGCTCAGTCATGGCAGGCTGGAAAGGCTCAGCTTATATTTATTTTGCTAAAAATGGGCACTGTTGCAAAGAGGGCCAAGCAGCAGACTTATGTACTAGTCTTAAACTTTATAGACTTTATAACAGCCCTCTGCCAAGAGGTGGATTTCACGGTCTCCAAAACAGCACAGAGAAGCTGGGTTTTATCTAAGTGCTCATTTTCTCTGGCTGGCAATGCCACCAGCTCACTGGGCGATGGAAATGCAGCACTGCTGGTGATGAAGGAAGTCATGAAAAATTCACTGGTAACATTTTGTGCTGAAAGCATGTGCTGTTAATTTCACTGTGGATAAAAGCATTGGGGGTGGAAATGGTACCTCTCCAACTTGGTATTATGGCAATCACTGTGGGATTTGTCAACATGAGTCCAAACACTTGGAAAGGAAAAAGCCCTTTCCTTACAGGGTTGCTGCTATAAATTTGTTATGCATCAGCTTCTTTTATGACGAACAACATTGCTAAACATATAGGAGTGAAAATGAAACTCTAATGAAAGCAATGGGGAAATTCCCAGACATATTTCTTTGCACATATCCCCGCCAGGAAGGAAAAGGGTGGAGGAGATTTCTCTAGCACATTTCCAGTCAGGCTTAATGAAGACAAACCTCTGAGGGAAAGACTGAAGTCAGTGATAGATATTCTGTAGGTGCTTAGGTGTGATCAAGGATCCTTGAAGGAAATGAGAAGCAGGACAGATGCTCAAAGAAATAACGGTAGTATAAAGGAAAGGTTTGGTGTTTCCCATTTTATAGACAAAAACTTGAATTCTAAAGTTTTGAAGAGAAAAGAGTATGGTTTAGTAAATACAGGGGGGAAAGTTAACGCTATCATCTTATGCTGCACTGCTCATAACAAGTATAGCTGCCATATAATGAATTATGCTGGCTTTAGCTGGGGAATTGTAAAAGGCCAATTTTGTACATGACAGAACACTCCATTTTCTAGCTTCAATTTTTAATCTAGAAGTAGAGGCAATTTCTTTTTTAAACATTAAAAACACATTCTGTAGTTTTTGTTCTTTGTTTGGTTTTGGATTTTGTTGGGTTTGGGGTTCAAGGAAATATACTTAAAAAAAAAAAAAAGAGGTAGAATTTTAAGCCAAGTTTTGTTCACAAGTACGTTGTCAAAACAGCTGTGAAAACGTAATTTGGCGTAGAGCTTTTTCCAGGCTGAAACCCCACTAAAAGGATTAAAAGCGTGTTGGCTACGGCAGGCTCCAGAAGATGGCAATGTCTCACCTTCTCTAGCTGCTCCATGCAGGCGTTGTGCACCACGATCTTGCAGGCAGCACACTTCCTCCGCAGGGCAGACTTCTGCAACAGCAAAGGGACACGCGTGTGCGGTGAGGTGAGCTACTCCCAGGAGGCAAACAAAGTCAGCTGAAAAACAGGAGAGTTTTCGCTCCCTCTGCAACACACCTTTTTTTTTTTTTTTTTTTTTTTTTTTTTTTTTTTTTTTTCCTCCTTCGATGCTGTCCGTTGTGTACAAAATAAATAAATAAATAAATAAATAAATGAAAAAGACCTGAAGTTCTTCTGGTTAAAACCTGAACTTTGTGGGGAAGAAAAAAAAAAAAAAAAAAAAAAACAAAAAAAAAAACCAACCCACACCACCAGCCACAGCAGTGCAGCTTGTGAACTAGAAGTGAATGCCTCCCTTTAGGTGGGGGATCAGGTTAACACTGCAGGGCATCACTCTAAAAGTGAGCATCCTACGAAGATGATGAGCAAAGAGGAGAAAAACTGCACGTGCAGATCAGAGAACTCAGTTTGCAAAAGGTCATTTCTCGCTTATCATAAAACATTTAATTTGATGGGCCTGATTGGTTGCCTTGCAGAAAAATACTTGGGTGTTTGGGCCATTTTAGCAGAGAGTGATAAAATTCTCAGAGAATGCTGTTAAATGCTTATGAAATGTTACAGCAGGGACAAAATTCTCAATTATGCTGGTTAGTTTTATTAATTTCAGTAGGGTTTTTGAAATAGTTTCCATTGAATCCCCTGGGCCAAGGCATATCAAAGACAAAAGAATACATCCAGAAGAGAGAATGTATTTACTTACTTTACTTCCATAAACTCAATTTAATTAACCAGATTGGGATTAATCTTCATAGAAATTTAACTTACAGATTTGTGCTTAAGGGACAGAAGATTTATAAATACACAGTAAGCTGAGATTTCTTCGCTTCAGATTTTTTACATTCAATTTATTCATGCCCATTTAAATCTCTAATAAATTATTTCTTTAAAATTTTCAGCATATTTTAAATAAGCTCATAAAAAAAAAAAAACTGGGAACACAGCTTCAGCTTACATTATGGAATATTTATAATAATTTTATTGATGTTCATAATTATATAGATATATTCTAACTGTACATGTTCAGATATACATGGTGTTGTAATGTTTGACCTGAAGAATCATGGAAATGTACAGCAGACTATGGTCTCACCTGTTTTGTGACTTGGTAACATAAAACATGTTTTTATCGCTGTGTTTACCAAGTTGGGTGTTTTGTTTTTTTTTTCTGTGAAAACCATATTCCTAAATTTCCATGTCATTTTCAATGCACTAAAGCATAAGGAAGAATTTAGTCAGTTTTAGAAAGGCCAGCTTCTGCTGAGAACACAAGAACCATCACACTGGGTCAGACCAAAGGTCCACTCAGCCAAACAAATCCTGTGTCCAGCTTTTGCCAGAACTCAGGGCCTCAGGACCAACACAAGTGCACAGCAAACACACAGTGACAGTGGCACTTCCTTTGAGTGTTACCACCCAATCAGCAGTTGTTGGGGCTTTGCTTCAGTACTCTGAAGGAGCCATAGGCTTCTTGGGTTTGGCCTTAATGCTACAGACCATAATGTAACCAGTTTGCTTGGGAGGTTTTAGGAGATGGATATGAAATTTGTGCTATGGAAAGCACTAGTATTTTGGATCACATTGCCCTGAAAACTGGGGGTGATTAGTGAATCAAAAAGCTTTGATTTGAATTAAATACTCTGAAGGTGGCATGGTGGGGGCAGGCATTGGGGAGCATGGCAATAAAAGCAGAAAGACAGTATCATGAAGAGTCACAGATGGTAACTACAAACTTCCAGAGAAGAGCAGTTCCCTTTAACCTTTCCAGTCTAAAGGCTAGGATACTCCCTTAGAGCATTGTTTCAAATCAAGGACATGAGCACAAGACCCCCACTCTCTTCCCAAGCCTCCTAAATGCCAAAGTTAGAGAGGCTTGGGTATTTTCTTCTCTTTTGATGAAGCAATTTGACTGAAACACTAGGTAAAAGAGCTCCTGAAATAGACTGGGAGTGTAACAGTCAAAGAACAGATACTCATGGATCTGAGATCAGTCCAATGAAACATTTCAATAAACAGCAGGAAAGCTTCAATAGGAGAAAACTAACCTTGAATATTCCCAAACAGGAGAAGGGAAACACCCAAATATAAGTGCACTCATTGCTGGTGAGTACATTCAAGAGTTTGGAAAATTCAGTTCAAACCCTTGCAGTGATTTAAATTGCAGAAATTTGATCAGACCCTCCTCTCAGAGGCTGCAACAAGTAATGTATTTGCATATATTTTCATGCAGAATAGACTACTGTCTTTTAATATTCCTGAAACACCTCAGTATTCTACCCTTTTTTTCCCCTTACCATGTTAGTAAAGCTGTTTATTACATACATTCTCACTGTGTAAATAATCTGGGTCAATCAAAACTGGTTTGGGCTTTTTTCCTGAAGCAATAAAGTCTTCATCAGCAGCCTTTTGCCCTTTATACTCTCCTTTTGGAACACGGGCAAACAATTCAAGCTCTCAAGTGACTGAGCACTGCATCAGTCTGAAACCAGGCTTGTTACCTCAGAAAGAGAAAAAGAGATCTGAAAATAACTCACTGAGAATTTGACTTGGCAGCTTTCCTCCCCCAGGTAGCAGAGGTCCCCAGAAACATTTGTCTCAAGCCACAGATGCTCTCCATTCACAGCATTTTCCTGGGAAAAAAAATAGTTGTTAATCTGTTTTGTAAAATTCAGCCATGTGAGTATATAGGGGAAAAAAAAATCTGATTTTCAACATAAATATAGAAAACTAAAATAAACTAAAAAAAAGTCCAAACAAAAACCAGTTACCACACCACCAGGTACTGCTTTGGTTTTCTACAACACAAAGCCACAGTAGATAACAGTATTACCCTGGCTAACCATCCCAGCTTACAGGATGCTGACAACAAAATGATGTGTCACCAATTGAAACCAAAGTATCTTTGAGCACGCCTCAGTTAAAACTTACTGATGTTCTTCCCACATGCTACATAGTTTAACTGGGATTTCAGATTTCATAAGCATGAGATGTACATAGAATTTTAAAGGAAGATAAAGTCCAGAGAGATGAAAAAAAACACAACTAATGAACTTTCAATGGGAGAAACCAAAAAATTTGAGAACAGGGCACATGCTGTAAAAAACAACTTGCTGACTATAGCTTTAGGGTGATGGGATAAACTAGACAAGGGAAAATGCTTTCCTTGAAGTAGCTGGGTAAACACTCTGTGAATACTTCAACAAAACATTACACTGCCAGGAGAGACTATACATGAAAGAACACCACATTCATCTGAGAATGGTGTCATAAAAACGAGCCACCTAGCACACTGACAATTAGGAGTGATCAACAAGCTAACATCTAACTTTGTCTTGACAGCCTCTTTTGAGCAAATTCGTACCTTGATTCTATGCAAATTCTTGCTCTAGGGAAACTTGATTTCTAGTAGATAGACTATGGGTTTCACTTGCCTCTAATTCTGGTGTGACTAAAAAGCCTAAAAGTCTACTGTACACTACTTGAGCAAAGTGAATAAATAGGAATTCTGTTCAGCCAGAATTAGAGCATGATAGAAAATGCTTTGACAGTCTGACATTTGGTTCCCACACTGCAGAAGTCACAAATGATGACGCTCACCAAACAGATGGTGTCCGACAGCAGGATGCTCCAAAATAGCCATCTTGGGTAAAATAATTTATTTAAAATACCACTGTCAGTTTCAAAGTGATAAACTGAGATAGCTTCTCTTGCTATACTGATTTCTTAGGTAATGCAGAAAAGCAGAAGTAGCAAAATCCTCTGCTTTCTGGAGTGCATCCACAACAGCCAGGACCTATGCAAGGCTGCACATGGTGTCCACCACAACCATGGTGCTCACTTCCAGTAAAACAAGAGGACAAGACCAACACTGGCTGTTTTCTGGTGAGAGGTTTACCTGTCTGCAGGTCTTTAACTTCATCAGAAATGTTCCAATTCCCAGAGCACCGTAGTTTAGGTGAGTATTTTCAATCCTTTTATAATGCAAAATAATTTCCAAGAACTTGCACTAGAAGAAATTCTTCAAGCCTTTCTCGGAGGGTACATTATTCAGATTGTAAACTCTGTCCCTCATGTGTGTCCTTATACTGCAGCTGTTTTCTCTTCAGCAGCAGGATACGAGCTCACCAAAGAGTGCTTGACCCGAGCAGGTTCTGTGCAAACAACATTACTACCCAGAGGTAAATCTCGTAGGATAAAAAAGATTCTTCAGAAAGACCAACTCTGAAAGCTAAGTAAGAAAGCAGACAGCTCCTGAGACAGTATTTTATTTTTAAGGAATAAAAATTACATTAAAAAATAGATTAACCACCCCTTCATTTGGACCAGGTCCACAGTTGGACCAACTTGCCGTCAGGATTTCTAAAGATAAAGTGGCCTATTTCCATAACCTAGTTTAGACTGCTTGTTCTCTATTGTTCCAGATTGTATCAGAGATTTACATGTCTAACTTTGCATCATTGTGTAAATAAAATTAGTCAGTAGTCTACAAGGATGACCTTCATAGTTCATGCTATTAAAGAGTTCTAACACACTTAGGTAATAAAAATGTAAATAACCTGATCTGGTATGAGTGGCACACCTCCAGACACCTACTGCCACAGAGAATTTCACAGTACTGTGTGTGAGAACTCACAATTTCAATTCCAGCAAATTGACTTTAGGAAAATCTTTCTGAATCAGAGCAAAGAGCTGAGACTGCCCAAGATGAAATGCTCTCCCTCAAAAATCTTTCCTTGTCAGTTAATTTGTATCGAGAAGACCAAAGGAAATTATTTAAACGTCACCATTTCAAATTTTACAGGGCTCTGTCATTTATATGATGAGACATTCTCCTGCCACTTATGAAAATCAAGATGGTATAGTGAAAGGAAGTGCTGTGACCTTTTGTAGGCCAAATATTTTCTTCACTTCTGACAGAAAATTTTGACAAAAATCAATACATTTCTATGAAGAATTTTGACTTCAACAAAACAATATTTTCAACTCCAAAATTTACAGGCAATATTCCACAATCTGCTGGACAAAAGGGCACTCCTCTCCACCTATCAACACAGAAGCTGACAGTGGTTCCTGGAAAAAGCTCCTATCACCTCTAGGATGATACCCTCTTTAACATAAAGCTGAACCAGAGTAAAGGTTCTGTCATCACTTGTATATTTTGAAACAGACTATATTCTTTCTGATAAGATGTTTGCCAGATTGTTTTATTTTGTACTTGATGCCTTTACGTTGGCTTTAGGATTTAATAGCTTCTAAAGAAGCAATTGTTCTCTCTCTATCCCTGAAGAGAGAAGCCAGCCTCATGCTCTTGCCATTTTCCTCATGTGGAATCTGTGGCTGTAAAGCTACACATAAAATCAGTTCAGCTAATGGGAAAAACTAGATAGCTCATCTACCAAATCAGCCAGACAAAATGACTCATCCTGTGACCACATAACTGCTGGATCTGATACAAGGAGTGGTGGGTTAAAGGTGGCTTCAGTGGGACTGATGCTTTTGGTGCCAGCTCAGTGTCAGGGCACCTCAGCTGACCCATCAAATCACACTTTTGGGCTGACAGGTTTTGCTCTGACTTGCTGTGTGGAAAATGGATACTGTCCATCACTGGATGGATAAAACAGCAATGACTGTGGCCTAATAAAGAAAACTGTGAACTCTCTCTCCTCTGCAGCTTCCCAGCCTTCACAAGTGTGTGAACTCAGTGTCCTGGGAAGAAAAAAAAGCCCCTGCTCAGTGAAGCAGAGGCAGCAGTTCTTTCCTGGCAGCCTGGCTCACAGGGGACATACAAACTCAATATGCTCCCCCAGATGGAGACCTCCCATTTGATTGCTCCTGATCCATTACCACCTTAAAAGCAAACTAAAATAATTTCAGTGTAGCAAACATTTCTTGCATACAAAAACAAATACCACACACAATCCCCCCTGAAGTGGAAGAGAAATAGGAATTCAAGGACCAGGAGTTTGGGAACCGCGTAATTGCATGCATGTGTTCATGACTTGCTGTGCACACTTCACTAATTTAACTAGATTTCTTCAAGTGCTCCAGCATAGTAAATGACAGAGCAAGGGTTACCATATTTCTAACACCCACCACTATCTGCATACATCACTGTTCTTCAGACTGCAGTCAGCATGGTTTCAAAAGCAATGAAGATACACCTGACTGTTTTAATTTGCCATGTCACGCAGCTGTACTTAGCCAAACAAATAAACCAGTCAGCCCAAACTTCTACTTCAAAAGAGTTGTTAACTCCAATTGTAACAGGAGGAATGGAACCCTCCCCCACTCCCACTATGACTGACATTCCCAAAAAAATATTTACAAAAGATCTCTAAAATAAATCAGTAAGAAATTTTTCCCTTTATTAACACTCCCGCAAGAGAGAAGAATCCTCTTGCAAATATGCATTTGGGTGATACTTAGGATTAGTGTAAAATTAGTGCTCATCTATCTAAACTTAATTAAATATATTTGTAAACAAAAATTGTTACTTTTGGCCCTTTTCTTTATGAGATGAATATTGAGCAGAAACAAATCTTTTTGGATGTCTCTTTCCCAAATATCTTTCTGTCATGTTTGGATTATGTTTCACCCATAACTCTGAAATTTCAGAGTTTGCAATACTCATGTTGCAAACAGGAGCAATGCCTCAAACATTTTTTTGTTGATATATACTCTCAATTTTAACTCCATCTTAGCACATTTAATTTGGGAATATTTTTCATGCAGAGTAATGTAATACATGGATGTAGAATAAAATGAAACAGCATAGGGATGTCTCTCCTTTCCCCCACCTTGCCTTCCAACATCTCTGCACCAATTGCCTTTTGAGATCCTCATAATCCTCAGCTGAGAGATCACCTGCATACAGAAGTAAAATAGCAATATTTGTCTTTATGGAGCAGCAATGTTCAGATGCCATCAGCTGAGATGATGGTTCCCTATGTTCTCATGAGCCACTACTTTGGCTGATAACAGTTGCACTTCAGCAATGTGAAAAATACATGTTTTCTAGATGGGCACCTTCTGCAAAATCACTGCATCCTCTATGCCACTGGAAATGCACAAAGATATGGCCACCATTTTGAAACATGGCAGACCTTTTTTCTCTTTAGATCTCTCTGGAAAGAATATCAGATCTCAAACCTTCATGAAAAAGAAGCAGCAAAGAAGAATTACTGATCCAGAACACAGCACTTCAAGTGTCACCTGCACACAAAATTTCAGCAATTTTTAAATATGCATGGGGCTTGCACTCACCACCACTAAATTTGAACTAGAACTCCTATCAGCTCTTCATGTTTTTATGTGACTAATGGAATACCCCGGGATTGTCTTTCTGTCATGAGAGCATATAAAATGTACATCTCTTTTCAACCAAATACTTAAGTCCCAATTACAAAACTTAGACTTGAAGACCCTCTAATGGAAGGGAAGTTCATCCTTCAGTGTAAAAGTTAGTATAGCTTTTAGGAAGTTATGATACAGCAGCCAAACCATTCATGGGGAAAAGAAAGAAATTTATCTAGAATGAGACAAATGCTAATACATGTGCTACTGTATTAACACATAATGCTAATTGTCCAAGCTTTGTGGCTCCAGTGCCTCATTAGGCACTTCCAAACACTTACTTGTCCATGAAAGTAAGCAGACAGAACTACTGACTAGTGCCAAAAAGGCACAGAATATAATGCAACAGACTAATTTCAAAGTCACATTCACTAATTTTAAACACCTCACTGGTATAGGTCACTCCATGTCTATTTCTCTAGCTCATACTCCAATCAGTTTATCTACAAGGATGTTATGGAAGATGGTGTCAAAAGCCTTGCAAAAGTCAACACAACATTGCTCTCCCCTCATCTACCAAGCCAGTCATTTAATCTGTTAGGCTGGTCAGGGACCATTTCCCCTCCATAAATCAATTCTGAACACTCTCAGTCACTTCTTATTCTTAATATTTCTGGAAATTACTTCCAGAAGGATTTGCTCCATAACCTTCCCAGAAATCAGGGTAAGACTGATTAGCCTGGAGCTCCCTGGATCCTCCTTATCCTTCTTGAAGGCAGAATTGACATTTGTTTGGTTGCAGTCCTCAGGAGCATTCTCTGACCATCGTGACCATTCAAAAACAACAGGCTGTCCTAGCACTGATATCAGCCAGCTCCCTCAGCACCTTTATATGCAACTCATCAGGTCCCATGGACTTCTGTATGTTCAGTCTAAGTATTCCCTAATCTGATGATCCTATGTCACCCTGTTCTCCTCTGTTTTTCTAAAGTCTTCTGATGTTTTACTTTTGAGATAGAGTTTCTCAAACACTTTTCATATAAATAATGATTGTTTTGCATTCCTTTCTGTAGGAGGAGAGAATTGATGGATTGTTGGTTTGACCAGTGTGGTTGGAGAGGACAATTTTCTTCCTCCAATCCATGGTCTCTGTTGGAATTCTATAAATGTCAAGGTCTGCAAATAAATTACCCCTTTTTCTGCCTTGGACGTCTCAGTGTGTGAGTGTCATTCTTTTTTGTCATATTGCAACAATCCTCCACAAAAGTAAGATTTCCTTCTTTCAGACCCTGATATCAGTGACCTGGGGCTGCTGAAGGTGGCTCTTACCAGCAAAATTTGAAGTTTAAAAAAAAAAGAAAAGGGGGATTGAGCAATTCAGGTTTTCCATGTCCTTTGTCACCATGTTCTCTGCCATATTCAGTGGCAGCCCAACATTTTTCCTGCTGTTCTAGTCATTGGTGATTTGCCTACAGAAGCCATTCCTGTTGCTGTTAGATTCTACACTAGATGAGGTCTGGCTTTCCTTACTCCATCTGTGCAAAATCAGGTAGTGCCTTGTACAATCCTCCTGACCTAAGTCTGCTTCCACATATTGCCAAATGCCATTTTTCAACTTCCACTCTGATATATAGTTTTCTGTTCTTGTTAAGATCTAAAATATTTCTGGCTTTGTCTTTTATACACATAATTTATGGTATAAATTATAATATTTCTCCACTAAAGAACATTCAGCTTGAACCCAGATAACTCAACTGTGCATTCACAGAGCACAAAGCATGGATCAGTCAAGTTTTTTTCATTGATCTCCAAGAATGGAAACTGTATACCTTCAAATGCCTCTTAAGATATGGGGGAAAGACTTGAAGTCTCCTTGTTGTGGGAAAAGGAAAGAAATGGGCAGTAAGAGAAAAATGCACTGTGAAAAAAAGAGATTTGGAGATGTTCAACACACTAGTATTCTAGTGGTTGTCAGTAGTTTTGTAGGAACTTTAGAAAGCAACATCTAGAAGGCAGTAGTTAAAAGGAAATTACAGTAGGACTTTGTGTACAAGTTTATGGTTATAATCCTAGGCAGAAACTTGCAGTAGAAAAATAGACCAAGACCTGGATCCTCAAAGGTACAACAGGCAGTGAGTTGGGTGGCACTCACTGAGAATCTGGGCTAGAATTACTTACTTTTTTATTTAACACTTGGAAGTAAGGTCTAAAATGAAGGTGTGTGGGAGAAAGGGATATGCATAAACATATCACAGGGAGAGCCATTTAAGTCAATTCCTTTTCAGTAAGGCACCCCTAGCACGCCCCTCTGGTTATTATAACACCTACTCCAAACACTGTATTCTCTATGGCCCTGGTGTGAAAAGAGAACCTTAAATTATACAGCAGAGCTACAAGTTAACTTGAATTAGGTGTGACAAATGTGATGAAACTGGACATTTGTAAGTATGTTAAAGAAAAGAAACCTCAGGGAAGAGAGACATAGCAACAACATCAATAAAGAATACAGGGGGCTTTGTGTAAAAAGTCTTAGGGAACATGAGAATCATCACCTCTGTTTTACAGCTAGGGAGGCTGATGTACTGAGAAGCAAAGCAACTCATCTGAGCTCACTCATGAGGTCAGCAACAGAGCAGTGAGTGGAATCCCTCTCTCTGACTCAGTGCCCTGTTCACAGGGCCATCTGATAATGGCAAATCACCTGCAAAGGAGTTCTCAAAAGTGGAGGCAATAGCCAGGGAATTCTTTCCAGTTATTACTGTGGTAGAAAATATTTCCTCCCTTTGGAGTCAAGAGACAATTTATGTTCATGTCACTTAGACTTTGGAAAGATTTCCCATCATGTGTCCATGGAGAATCATCCTCAGAAATACTGAAGAGAAGGATGATGTATATGAGGATGCAACACACACTGATCAATGCTGCTTTCCAGTGAATAAATTCAAAAACTTCTTGTCTGGCTCTGACATATCAAATGAAATATCTTTTCACTCTACCAAATACATCTCTGGACTTCATTTAAATCTTGGGGATTTTTCCTTTGTTCAAATTCACTACATATTAAAAACCTTTGGTCCACTTCAACCTCCCCACATCTTCAAACCCTACTTCCATCAGAAGTACCTCAGATTTGAGAAACACCTTTCTCCCTTTCACCAGTTACCACAGCTGGTCAGTTCAGTCTCCTCCCAACCACAGATGTCTTTCACTCACTATCCTGTCCCTCTCCCCATGTCTCCCTATCTCCCTTCTCCAATCAAAAAGTGAAGTAAAGCAGCAGCACCAGTCTGAGAGGCTGTAAACAGCTAAGAAATTGAATCAATCAAAAGTCTAAACCATAAGCATGTAAGGAAACTACAAAAACACCATACACAATTAAAACCCAAAATATTTAATCAATATTTACCAATTTATAGCAAGTCCTGCTGTATTTATGTATAGGGATCACATGAGGTAAAAGGAGTAACCATCATGGATCATGGATCATCCTAGTAAAGGAGTAGCAGACAGTCAGCTGAGTAAGGGCAAGCTGTGGATGATGGACTTGGGGTTCAGGGGCATTTACTTGCCTAGGTTGTTTGTTGCTGTTGTTTTTTCTAAGTACTGTTTTCAAAGGTGTTTAATTTAGCTAATGTGCTTAACCCTTCACTAATGTGACTGATCCTTCAGATTCCTACTGAACAGCAGCGATGACTCAAACCAGGCATTTTTTACTATGTTGCTGAATCAGCACCTGGTTTGCTGGAATGAAAGAACAAGGTATTCTCCAAAGCCCTTCCAAGAGGATTCTGTGCAAGCTTTCAAACTGCAGACCCTCACAGTGACTCTAGTCCAACTTCCTGCAACACGGCCTGCCAAATTTCATCCCCTTAAACTTTGAGTGCAACACCTGGAGTACAAGAAGAGCAGGCAATCTAACAATCGACTCTGTTTTGGTATAGAGAACAAAGATAAACATAAGCCACATTCATCAAAACAGAAGTTGTCTTCAACGAATCCTGTTTGGGTGGCTGGCACCTTGATACTGCAGTTTACCAATAGCCAAATGTAAAATCTACTGCATGCTTTGCTTCACTTGAGGCATTTGTTTGGACTTCTGGCTTCTGACTCATGCTCTCAGCTCCTACCACTGCATAACCACATGGAAGGTGCACAGGGATGGTTTCATGGGAGGTGCAGACTTGCCATCAATAAACACAGAGAGGGTGGCCAAACAGTCTTCCTGAAACAACCATTCAAAAGTGGTGGATGCCCCATACTTGCCAGTGTTTATAAGGCATTTATACAATGCTTTCAACAAACTGCTTTACTTTTGGCCAGCCCTAGAGTGGTTCAGCCCAGAAACATAAAAGAGCAAGACAAGAGGGGTGGAAACATGATCTTCATGTCTACACACTTGCTTGGGCCCAGAAGAAATCTAATCATACCTACAAAGAACTGTGGCCAAAGATTTCAATTACCTGCTCTACAGACACAGACAACTTGACGTGTGTCTTCAGCCTTAAATTTTGGCCCATCAAACAGAGGCACAAAATGCTGTTGTGCTAAAATTAAATCAACATTTAATGGCTTGTCAAAAAGGAAGTGGGAAAATGTAACCAGACAACTTCCAAGCTGGAAAATCTGTCCTTTTTTGCTCAAGCCCCCACAAGTTTTCATATCTCTGTCTTGTGTGCTTCAGTTCATAATAGAAGCATGTTCCTACTGAGTAGCACTAATTCTGATAGCAACACGATGTCTTATGTTGATTTAAGGATGGAGAGAGCACCAACCAGAGATACTGCTCAAATTAACTGCCAAAAAACCAAACACCTACAGTCCACTCTAAGGCCGCTCTTGGTTCCTTCACAGGTCCATTGGTGACTGGAATGTTGAGGGAATGCACAGGAGCCAAGTGTTGGAGGCCTGACCTGGAGATTGCTTTCCTGCAAATCAAAAAGAAAAACACAAATAAATGGAGTGCATATATGGAGTGTATATATAACAAATATATCTCTCCAACATAATTATCCAACATCCTTCCCAGCCTTCTCCAGAAATCAGAAGAGGCAGCAACGCATTTCATTTCAGTTTCAGTGAAATGGTGCTTGAATGCCATCTCCTGCTAAAGCAGTTTAGGAGAAGAATCAAGCAACCTGATCACTGGAAATTACTGTTTAATGGAGATCAGTTACTCATCTGGCACTAAGTTGAAATATCAAATCCAGTGGACTCTCTCTGGTTGTGTTTGCCAGGGGAGTCCTCATGCATTACACCCATTCCTAACACACCAGCTAGATCTGTTGAATCAATTTATACATCATTCCAAATACCATTCATAGGAGAGAAAAAATATGAGTTCATGCAAAGAATCAAACTCTTGTTGCTTTTATTTAGCTTATAGGCTGGGAAAAGTTGTCCATTCAGCACCCAACTACGTGAAACAAGACATGGGGACGCCACCGGGAAGGGAAGTCATAAACTGCTACCTCCTTTGATCATAACAGAATCCCTCGAGGAATTACATCTTCTTTCCACTTATATTTCAGTTCTATCTTTCTGGTCCAAAGTAATTTTTACAGCTCTTGAGGCATAGATGTGACCTTCCTCAGAAGTCACAGGTGGTGGCCAGAAACACTACTGGAGCTGTCTCCACAGTGCTGAGGGGATATCCCCCCTGCCTGTCTCCCTACAGACACCCAGCCCTGACAGAGCTGCCTCCACCAGTGAGTCCTCAGGTGGAAGCACAGCACACTGCCAAAACAAAGATCAGCTGCACCTGAACACTCTGTTTCCTACAGCTTTCCAACTCTATTGCATTGTATGTATTAGAACCTGATGGTAGTGGCCAAAATAATCTCACAGCTTCAGCTGCAGCAATTCAGAAGAGGACAAAAATCATCTCGGAGAGATATCTCCCTTTGTAAGCCAAACACACACATCTCCCACAAAGTAAAATGACAGGCTGTTTGTGTAAAGTGCATTTTTGTGATACCGCTCCCACAGTGCTGCAGCTATTTATAGCATCTCCTAATCTTACCACTGTCCCAAGGCAATAAAGGTCAATTGAGCCAGTGGAGACAATCCAGGTCAGCCATATGCTAAATAAATCTTTTCATTGTCCTGAAAATGTACAGTGCAATATATATCCACAGTAAAGGAGCTTGGAAGCCTCGCTGCTCACAGTGCATGTCTGGAAAAATCGAATGAACTGAAGCAGAATCTCTTAAATCCCCTCTCTTGTGGGCAGCATGAACAACTCAGAACATTAACATCAGCCTCTGATCATCCAATACCCTCTTCTTACTTAATGTGGGAAAGACTTCGACATTAAGGAGGTTTTTTCCAAAAATACTTTGCATTTGACAAAAAGGGAGAAGAAGCCCAAGGAAAATTCTGTTACCATCTGGCAATGTATCAGGAGGGAACAATTTAGCAAGAAAGATTTTATGCCAAATATATAAGTACAACATAAGCTACACATCTCAATAACTGGATTAAGGCCTTAGAGAAATAAGCTACAAGAAACTAAAAAAAGTGGTTTTTAACTATATTTTTCAAGAAAACTTCCCAATATTTGGCAGTCTCCTTCCATGCTGTTTTCAGTATCAGTGTAGTTATTCAGGCCTCCTAAACACAAGAGTACATTCCTGTGTCTATTTGTGGTGCATAACGTGTTTATTTGGGTGGAAACAGGGCAGCATCTCTTTTTGCACTCTGCATCGCTGACAGAGGTAAAGCAAACCCACTTAGGGCTGTCCTCACAACAGAGGAAGGTAAATATGTGTAATGAGCGGCTGCAGACATCTCAGCACCAAGCCTGGGATACTATTTCAAGTCAGAATTAGAGATGTGCAAGCCTCCCACAGGAGAACCTGAGACTTGGCCCACATTTCTTTAAGAGCAAGCCGAGGCTGATGATCCTTTTTGGGGGAGACCTGGCACAGTTTTGTGCCAACAGCCTGCCCTTTCTCTGCATGCCAAGCTGGATTTATGGCTCTGTCTGGAAAGTACACAAAACACAGGCATGACAATAACGCCTTTTTTTTTCTTTTTTCTCTTTTTTCTTTTTTCTTTTTTTCTATTCTGTTTTAACATAAAAGCCTTAAAATTATCTCAGGGATTGCAAATTTGCGTGAGCCAGCCAGAAGTGACCCTTAGGCCCAGGAACAAGCTAAAAATGTCTACTTTTGCACAGTTTCTTATCAGAAATTTTCTCTCAGAGCAAAGAGAGACAAAGTGTCAAAACACACAGTATGCACTGCAGAAGCCTTTTCCATTATAAAGAGCAAACACATGGTCTTCTAATAAATGTAAGACAGACAAGAGAGGGGAAATGGTGGGATAGGGAAAGTAGCACGAATCTGATAACAGAGCAGATGCTGAGTATTCAGGTGATCATATCTCATATTACTTTGACAAATTACACCACCTCTCACTTTTCCAACGGCAAGGTAACACGATTGGCTTTTAGTTATCTTTCCCAGAAATTTCATCTCCACTGTGCTGAGTGCATGAATGAAAACACAGGCTTGACAGTCAGCCTTTCCCATAGAAGTAATCACTGTTCCCCTGATAAGAAACAGACAGAAAAAACGAATCTGTGGTTTCATCACATATTCTGTTCTTTAGACTATGAAGAGACAACTTTGTTAAAATGGGCACATCCAGCCCAGCTGCTGATGTCGTAACCAATAGCTAGGAAATATTTCATCATAAACAATGAGCTGTATTTCAATAACTACTTTTTCACACCCAGTAATGAGTTATTTGTAGTAGATGTTATTATTGACTTAGTTAGCATACCACCATTGAGAACAGGCGTGGGTACACATAAATGCCTATGTCACTGAATATACAACTAACAAAAATATCTGATACTAATTCCATAGTTGATACCACTAAGGAAATTCTTTAACAGAGCAGTCAACTTTCTTGAAAACCAAAAGCAATCAGACATTCAAGGCATTCAAGTACACTAACTGGCTTTTTTAAATTATTTTTTTAAAGCATTACATTTGCATTTTGCTGAAAAGTCAGGAGAGACTCAACCTACTTATTAGATCAAAGGATACATATTTGATCAGGGGAGATTTGAGCTTATATCCCAGCCTTTGGCTTTATTGAGCCTTTTCCTCCACTGAAAGCATATAAATATCCTCCAATGAGTTCTTTAGACTGAATAGTTTTACCCTCAAAGACCACAACAATTAGTCAATAGTATGCAACATATTTAAGAACTAGAAAAAAATCTCTTTGGAATAAGAAGAGTAAGTTACTGTTGCATGTGGTTAACAGCTTTGACTGTCAATTTAGTTGTCACTGGTGTTGGGGTTGCTGCCTTTCCAAGGCTGGGGTTATAATTCTCCTTTGTCTATGAGCATTACCATTGAGGCAGGCTCTCAGCTGCAAAGTTGGGAGAACATAAAAATGCAGAGACTGGCTTCCACAGATCCTCTGGCAAGGACATATGCCAGGAAAGATGCTTTTTGGGAGTCTTTTCTCCAAGTTAACCTAGATATTTAAAGAGAAATGGATAATCATTTGTGTAATGATGTTTAAGTTACAGTAGCCCTGGATTTCTTTGAATATACAATGTGGATAAACCCTACACCTGCCAGCCCTCAGCTTTGCCAACTAGAACTTGAAAAGCCCTGTACAAGGCCAGACAGCACCTGTATGCTGCATGAACAAATTATACGTGATGGAGTTTATCTGGAGGTGGTTTTCACTCCTGCAATTTTGTGCTTATGAATGTTATGAAGAAAATGTACTGGCAAATCTCTGGCATTAAGTTTTCCCCAGGCGTCCCTGCTGATTGCATCAGGACCCCGAATCCCACTGTTCCCATCATGCCTTCTGGGCATGTATTGTTCTCCTTTTTAGCTGACCACTGGGCACTGCAACATCGATTCCCAGATCTTTTGCATTTGCTATGAAAGGAGCCAACTTCAGCCAAATCAAATAATCTGTCTGGTGCACCAACTCATTCCTGACAGTAGCCAGTAGCAGGTGTTTAGAGAAGCACTGGCACAAATTGGGTGATCCTTCCCCTGACATACTCCAGTCACAGTTTCCAGTAATCAGTAGTTTAAGGACTTCCTGAGCTGGAGGCTGCTTCCAGACCTTTGCACTTAATAGCCTGTAATGGCTTTTTACTCTAGGAATGTGTTGGTCCTTCCCTGAACCCATTTATAGTCTTGGTCTCCACAGCAGGCTATGTAATAAGCTCCACAATTTAATTATGGGCAATGTAAAGTACTTCCTTCTGTCTGTTTTTAAAATTCTGCCTGATAATTCAATTGCTGTATCATATTGTAAGCAACAGCGAGTAATCGCTTGCCTCTCTACACCTTCTGCAGTTTTATGAATCTATTGATATACCCCTTAAATCACCACAACCCCAATGGAAGCACCCTAGACAACTTAGACTTCTGCTAATTCTGACTCTGTTCTATCTTTATCAATGTTCTGTAGCTCAGTTATGAGGTTTTGTTTTTTTTAATGTATGATTGCCAGAACTAGAAAAATTATTCAGCATTTGGCTCCACCAGTGGTGGTGTCATCACACTTTCTGTACTGTTCTCTTCAACTATCCAAAGATCTCTTTCCTGAGTGTTCAATGATAATATAAAGACCAAACTTGACAGCTTTTTAATCCTGCATGTGCATTATTTTGCCTTCACTGATCTCACATTTCAGCTGCAATCTGCTTCAGTCATTCAGCATCATGAGATCCTTCTAAAATTTCTGCAGTCAGACCATGCCCATTCTAATTGTGCAAAGCAACAGGGAGCTTTACCCCCTTTCATTTTGCTTCCATCTCTGCTCCATCAGAGATCCCCAGTGTTCCTCACCAGTAAACACCTAGGTAAACCCTGAACACCACCCTGCTGCTTGCTAAACAGTTTTTTAACCATGAGAACACCATGCCTTTCACCTCTGATTTCTGTACCAGAAGCTGCTTTTCTTCCCTCATCAAAGCTTTCTGGAAGCCCACATGGGCTCCCCTTGGCTGGACCACCCAAGTTCACAGGTCTCATGCTTCTGTCAGCAACCTCTGCAAGATTCACCAGTCCTGGTATGGAGAAAGCTATGTTGGCTCTCGCCCAGCACATCACATTCAGCTGTGCATTTACTAATCCTGCATCTGATCAGCAGCTTTACCACTTTCTCTGGTTAAAACTTGCTGCTGGGTTGCCCCATCAGCACTCTGTGAACCCATGTGACCACCCCACTCCTTTAGGAGTAGAGCTCACTCAACAAACAGAGGATTTATAAAGCCCTCTCAGCAGTTTCTTATTTGAATTTCACCAGAATACTTAGCAAAATCAAACCTTAGTGATTAGTTACTGGCCCTTTTGTCCATGTGGTCATAAGGCTCCTACATGAACCATCCCATCTTCCTCAGGTTCATCCACACAAGTAGCAGCTCAGCCTAGGACACTCTCAGGCACCTTCAGCAGTGAACACTGATGCAAAAAAAATTCAATTAGCACTGAAAGAAACAGACCTTTCAGAACTCCTCATGAAATGCTTTCCTAAGCATCTGTCACTCCCTGCTGCCCAGGGAACCAGTGTATGGAAAAGCCAAGATCTGAGTAATTTCCCAGCCAGTCAACATCCACATCACCAATACCCCAAACCAACCTTTTTTGCCTCTCTCTCCACCCCTCACCACACACAGCTGTCTGAAAAAAGGTGCATAAAAACTGGCACACATCCATGAAACACTGCAGCTCCATGCAGCTCTGGGCAGCTTTGCTTTCAGCCTCAAGCCCAGCCTTCCTGTACCAGGAGCAGCTCAGGTCCACTAGAGACTGACCTGAGGAGAGTGAAACACATTTCCACTACACAGCCTTCCCAGGTGCCTCAAACAGCAACCACAGGGCTGCACCACGGTGCATCGACTCCCTAGCAAGTTCTGCTAGGAACATTTGGATCTATCCCATCAAACACTTTATTCAGGTTTATAGTGAGCAGGTGCAAGACCAAACAGAGCCAACAAGACAAGCCTTCTGGAAAAAAAAAAAAAAAAAAAAAAAAAAAAAAAAAAAAAAAAAAAAAAAAAAAACAACCAAACAAACCAAAAAAAAACCAACCGAATTATGAGGCAAAGCAAAAGGAGCAGAAAAGAACTGCAGAAAGTTGGATCAGGATAACAGAGGAAATGCCTCTACAATGTCTTTTCTGTGTCAACACTGCAGTTCACAGACATTTCTGTGCTATGCACATGAAGGGGTATTCTTTAAAAGGAAGCCTTTTGGTATTCTCGCCTCTCAAATTCTGGGTACAAGAATGGCAGGTTACTTTTCCTATCCCAAAAGAATAAAATGGATTCATGAAACAGGCTATGTGTTACAAGAGGCATTCACAAGTTGTGGCATGAATATGTTTGCAGTTTCCTCAATGTAGACATGCAAATCATCACTGTCCCGTGGTTATATTGAAGCTTGATTTGGTGCCAAAATGGTGCAAGTCCAATGCCAAAGATCTCTACTATATATTTTTTTCTCTCCTCTGCTTCACTTGACCAGTAGATATACATTGAGCACCAAATCTTACCTTTGGAAAGCAATTTATGGTTTCTATTTGATCCTGAACTGTGCTAAATTATTCAATCCCTTAAATCTTATCTTCCATCAAGAATTCATCTTCTCAGAAGCCAGAGAAAGCACACAGTTTTGTGTCAGCTGCTATCAAGGTGACCAATATATCTTGTCCTAGATCTATAAGTCACTTCAGAGTCTCTATTGCACTAAAATCAGGGTGACTTTGTTCCTGCATGCTGTCATTGGCCAGCCTTGGATCCAGCTCATTCCCCTGGAAACTCTCTAACAATCCTTGTCTGCAATGTGGAAACCGAAAATATCTCAGATCCAAGACCTAGATAATTATTAACATAATTATAAGAAAAAGTCAAATCATGTGGAATTTTCTCTGAGCTCGTATCAGAGCTCAGATTTCCCTATATCAATGGTTAGCACCCATTTCTTCCTTCTGCTCATTTTAGGGATTTGTTTTGGGGGCATTTTGTTTTGTTTGTTTGTTTATTTTGGGGGTGTGCTTTTGTTTTTGTTTGTTTGGGGGGTTTTGCCTTTACTCAATTTATTCTCTAGATTTCTTAGCAGACAGGATAAAACCTGAAGGAGACTTATGGTAAAAGGCAACTAAATTTTTGGACCCATAGGATTTCTCCCAGTATTTTGTTTAAAATTTCTGAAAAGATATGTACAAACAGGATGATTTCTCTTGCCACAAAAAAGTGACAGGCCTTGGAGGACTCCTTATAGTAACAGAAATGTCAGTGCTAAGTTTCATGAGGAGAAAAGGAAAAAAAATGATACAGCTGGTGATGCAATGGTCATGAAAAGATGAAGAGTATTCTCTAGCCCTGTAATTTACTGAAAAGGGGAGTAAAAAAGGAGCCTAGGAAAGCTGGGGATAAAAAACACAAAAGCTTTCTTGAACTGATTTATTTTGCTTTATTTTTGCTTCAGTCAAAACCAATCTACTTCAGAAAAGGGTTTAAATTTTCTCTAGCATTTTGCTTTTAAAGCTATGGATATCAGATCTGGAAAAGATCTTTTAGGTCATGAAAGCCAGTCAACTCTATTTCAAGCAAACTTATATGCTTGAATTCACAAAGTTAAAGAACCATTTCAAATCTAGCCTGATTGTACCTTCTCTCTTATTCCTACTGAGAAGCTATGTTGGATTTTTTTTTTCTTTTTTTTTTTTTTTTTAACTTCCATCCAATATGCATGCTCCTGGAAAATCTTCCTTAAATTCATATTATTAGGATTTTCAAATTCCATCCAAAGAGTTAAGGTTGAACTGGCAACCAAGGATTTTATATGATCCTTCTACAGAATAAAAGGCACCTGAAAGTTTTGATCCAGAAATCTTTAAATCTTTGGATCCTAATCCTTTGAGTGAGTTTATGTAGGGCAGAGATGTGCATAGGGAGTTAGAAGCTCACATTTCAAAGATTCTGGAATCAATCAAGTAACCAAGATGATAAAATTTAATCACTGTCTTTCCAAGCAAACAACAAGAAATGCTCTAGGGAACTCTGAGCATAAATGATTTCCAGCTGCATCACAGACTGGACATCATATTAGGGAAGATTTATTCATTTTTACTATTTCAGAAAGCAAAAGAAGTCTGAATGGGAATTATTTCCATAACACATTTCCATACATTTCATCCAGACAAAAATCATGGGATATGCAGGACCTGTGTTCTGTAGTTCAAGTATAGACAAACAGCAAATTGGATGGACATGCCTATGGTATGATTGTGACTTTTTTTTTTTTAATAATATTCCAAAATAAAAAAGAGTGCAGATATTCTATGTTATCACTCTGCCAATCAGATTAAAAAAAAAAAAAAAAAAAATGAGCTCTTTTTTCAGGGTACTTCTTGATGGCATCAATCAATATTCATTTGATCTGGAAGATAAGGAGAAGGAAAACAAAACAAAACAGGGTGGAAGGCAGGAATTTAGAGCAATATTTTAACATTAGTCTTGGAAATGTTTTCTTGACACTCAAATTCTAGCACATGCTTTCTAAATTAACTTAAGGCAATTTCTATATCAGACCAGGATCTTTCATTGGCATAAGTTATTTACACAAGCTGAAATGTCATTATGACTCAAGGACTATATAGCCTCACATAAACCATATAATAAACTATTGTTTTTCTTCTTTTCTACAATGCCAATGTGTGCCTTGCAGTTTTGCAAGCTTCAGATACTTGTTTCAAATACGGATTATCTGGAACATTTCCATGCCCCTGAATCATTACGTGTTCCTTTCTCTCTTTATGTAGTACCTTTTCCTTGAAAACTGAGACACCAAAAATTATGATTGTCCATTTCCACATTTTTCCCCATTATAAGCTTTCATTTAGCATGCAAGGGTCTCAGAGTGGTTAAAAATAAAAATCTTCCATTTCTAAGTATGCAAACAAAAATTGGAAAGGTAATGGAGATTCATACTGACTAGACAAAAGAAAAATAATTCCATGGTTTGTAGACTGTGGATTTAAGAAAAAAAGAAACATTACAGGGGATGACAAAACAAGTTTATTACCAAGTATTGATATAAGAATCAAATTTTCTTCCTTCCAGACATATAAATACCTTGGACTCAATGAAAGACCCAGAATAAAAACAAGCTTTTAGACAATCCAAAACAACCGGTTTTTTTTCTAACAAAAGGTTTTGCAAGCACACAGGACAGAGAAATATCCTCTCTTCTGAAAATCAAGTTAGACTTTCACACTCTAAACTCAGAGTATAGAGAGCAGATCAGGGAAGGGAGTTCAGTACTTGCCTGCACAGTTAACCAGAAAAAAAAAAGAAAAATAAAGCAGAGAAAAAAAGCACCTACATTTACTTTTCATTAGAGTGACACTTGAGAAAGGCAGATAAAAATATAAAACTACCATGCCAGGCGAGACAAGCACCACCATGCTGCTCCAAGCACCTGCACCTTCATCCTCTCCATACCATTCCCAACTTTCTTCCTTTCCCTCTGGCATTGTTTTCATGCACCCATCCCAAGGAAGGAGATGCATGTCCCCCACTTTCAATTCCCTCTGTTTGAGGCAAACTGAAAGAGCTCAGCAGAAGGTGGAGAAAGAATTTACTGCAGTAAGTGAATAGCAGATGAAAACAGAAATATGGGTTTCCCAGCAATTCTGTGTAGAAACCTCTCCCTGTAGGACACCATCCAAAGCTCAGACTCTAATCAAAAGGTTTTGATTACTTCTAACAAGTTTTAGGATCAAAGAACAGAGGCTTAGGAATAAAATTTCATCAAAAAAAACTTAAACCAGGAACGAAGGATGTGTGTAGAAAATACAATAAATCACCACTTCTCCTCATCAGCAACAACTGTATGGCAATACAGAAATGAGGAAAAAGTGCACCTCCTGACAAGATTCCCCCTCTCCCTTCAGTCCACAGAAAGCAGAATAGTTAAGAAACAGACTTCCTGAAACTAAAACTAACTTCTAAAACTGGAAGAGAATCTGACTCGAGCTCAGCTCTGAGATGTTAACCTCAGAGTACCCAGTGTGCTTATGAAAAATGAATTTGACTCAGAGAGTCATAGAATATGCTGAGTTGGAAGGGACCCATGAGGATCAAGTCCAGCTCCTGGCCCTGCACAGAACACCCTGAGAATCACCCCATGTGCCTGAAAGCATTGTCCAAACACTTTTTGAACTCTGTCAGGTACTGCGACCACTTCCTCGAGGAATCTCTTCCAGTCCCCGACCACCCTCTGAGTAAAGAACTTTTTACTAATATTCAGCTTACATGCTCCCTGATGTAACTTCAGGCCATTCCCTTGGGTCCTGTCATTGGTCACCACAGAGCAGAGATCAGTGTCTGTCCCTCCTCTTCCTCTCACAGGGGAGCTGTAACTGCAGAGAGGTCTCCCCTCAGTCTCCTCCAGGCTGAGCACACCAAGAGACCTCAGCTGCTCCTCCTGTGGCCTCCCCTCAAGGCCCCTCACCATCTTTGTTTCCCTCCCTTGGACACTCTCCCATAGCTTACTGTCTTTTTTATATTGTGCCACCCAAAACTGCCCTCAGCACTTGGGGTGAGGCCGCCCCAGTGCAGAGCAGAGTGGGACAATCCCCTCCCTCGCCCAGCTGGCCATGCTGGGCCTGATGTCCCCCAGGACAGGGATGTCCCTCCTGGCTGCCAGGGCACTGCTGGCTCATGTCCAAATTGCCATTGACCAGGACCTCCAGGTCCCTTTCTGTGGCACTGCTTTCCAGCCTCTCATTCCCCAGTCTGTCTGTATATCCAGGGTTACCCTGTCCCAGTGCAGAATCTGGCACTTTCCCCATTGAGCTTCACATGATCGCCCAACGGGCGATTGTCCAGTCCCCTAACTTGTCCAGGTCTCTCTGCAGGGCCTTCCTGCCTTCAAAGGAGTCAACAGCTCCTCCCTGTTTGTGTCATCTACAAACTTGCTCAGTATCCCTTCCAGTCCTGCATCCAAGTCATTAATGAAGATGTCTAAGAGCACAGCCCTGCAGAGCCCCACTGGTGACAGGTCCCAGTCTGATGTCACCCCATTCACAGCAACCCTTGGTGCCTGACTCGTGAGCCAGTGCTCACCCACTGCAGGGTGTGTTGATCCAGCTGTTTAGCTCTGAGTACACCATGAATTATCCACCAAAAATACTTATGATTGAAGCTTGTTCTTGGTAATCAACTTTGGAGTTACACATAACTTTTTTTTTTTTTTTTTAATCAAACTTTAGCAAACTTTAACATTTCTGCCTGGAGGAGAAATCACACCAGGTTTCACATCAGATTAAGACAACAACATCGCCAGTGTCACGCATTGTTAAAAATCTCACCAGAATCACAATGAGGGCCTTCTCCCTTCAACATGCAGCAGACATTGAATTGTGCTGCAGGGAGAGGCCAAGCCACTCTCAGTCAGGAGAGAGATTATTGAATTCCTTCCCAACCCCAAGGGACAGCTGTCACAGCACTGAGCCTAGGTCTCAGTCTTGGAGTAGGGAAACTTTCAGGGAGACAGAAAGGTGCAGACAGTCCATCAGCTAGGGCAGTGATCTTCATGGCTGACATGAAAGTGGAGGTCTTTAGCTTTCATTAGCAACTCTGTTGATCTAGTGAAACAAATGGTATAACTGGAGTTTGGGTTGTGCTTCTTTTCTTTTGGAACCAATTTAAGAAATGTTCATTTTTTCTCATAATCTGCCCTTTTCTTTTTCATCTAAATTCTGTTAAATTATACATATGTGGTTATGCTTCCTCCCTGTTGACTCATCAGTTGTATACAAGTAGGCTAAAACAACCTCCACAATACAAAGCACTGTCAAATGCATATAACAAGCAAACAGCAGGGAGGAAAGTGACTTTTCTTCTAATTTCGTTTTGGGTGCTGCCTCTCTTGTGGCTATATAGCTTCAGAAAAGGACACAGTAAATTGCTGGTACTCTTTCAGGGTCAGATAAATACTGAGGCAGAATGACCTCAAAGCCTACCTTGGCCTGGAAGAGCTCCAGGCATTAACCCTATGACAGGACATGCCCTATTACTTGGACATTATTTTAATTTGAAAGAGAATTTGAGTGCAAAACAGGGATTTCTAATGCCACACTCTTAACTCTTGTGTTGGTGTATTGTTTAGTCACTGGGGTCAAAATACTTTGAAGTATTTTGAAGTTAAGTCACTGATAAGACCATAATAGAAAGAATATATTACCTGTTTATGCACTTGCTTCTATTATGAAAGAATAAGACCAGTATCTGAGCTGCTTTCCTATCATTGAGCATTAAGATGTGAAGATAACTGACAGCACAGGAGATTAAAATCCTTTACCACCAAATTACCAGAGCAAAAGGTATCAACTGTACAACCATCCCCCTCACTTTTACCCTGGAATAATATTTGTAGCACTGAGAAGGCAGGTCAATCACCAGATTCAATCCAACTTTGACCTCATATTTTCTTGGGGTTTTTCAAGAAGGGAGCCACGGAATCAAGTGTCTTAGCCCTCTTGCACAGGATAAAACTACACATCCCCTAAGATGTGACCTGTGTGGGAATGCTGAGTCATTTTATATTGGCACACAACTAAATAGTCATTAAATCATGCTGGTTTCAGGTAGAATTAAATCTGGATTAAAAATCAGCTAGAGGGAACTGCTCATCATGCCTTGAACTGGCACTGTCTCCTAATACAGCACTACTAAAAGAAAGAAAATCCAACTCTGGTGAAATAAAATGAAGTAGCACTTTCCTTGTTTCATTACATCAGCCCCACCAAGCACAGTAAGCTACAGAAATGCAGTAATTTATTTTTCTCCCCACATATTTTACTGCTGCATTGCCTGTTCAAAAAGACACACAGAGAAACCATTTCTTTAGATAGCAACCATCTGTTGGATGAAATCACACCTTGACCACAAAATGACCATTGTTCTACCAAACAGGAGCAAAAATATCCCAGCTGCCTTTTGCTCCTGGCAGATACAGAAGCAGCCAGGCCAGGATATCCTTTGGAAGCTCACTGCACACATATGAGATGAAACCTGAACTTTTCTTAGCATGGAAATCCAAACTACCTTAGATCACCTGATCTGATGGGATCACAATATAGATGTAAAAAACACCCAGGTGCAGGTTACCTATGGTTATTCGCTATGCCACTTTCCCAGCACTCAAAAAAGGACTGAATCACTGGGTGTTATTCTGATTTTGGTACTACATCCACTTTAGAAGGAGGAATACATTCTCCCCTGAAGCTCCATCCTGTATATCCCTTCAATAAAGCCTTCAATAAAATACTAATGGGCAGCAAAGAGAAGTGAGAGAAGTATTTTGAAATACAGGGTGCTACTGAAATAGGATCATTGCTCTCTTTCTAGTGATATTCCTTAGCAGAAGGGACAGCACAGCTTGGCCAAACCAACCAGCTTGCTTGGGGACCTTGCCCACAGCATGTGAGTCACTGAGGAGGAGAGAAAGGAAGTTACACACTCCTACTCCTGCATGCTACTGCATCAACCTGCTCCAGCTTCATTCTTCCAGCTGCCTTTACCAGAGCAGAAGGACAGAGTGAACATAGTTAAGAAGAAGAGAGAACATGAATAAAAGGCACATAGCAAAAGACAGAGAAATACTGAAATTTTAAGGGAAGCATGCATGAATAAAAGGCACATAGCAAAAGACAGAGAAATACTGAAATTTTAAGGGGAGCATGACCAATTTCTGCTCAACCTAGGATTAAAATGTACCTTTTAGGACAGATTTTTGCTGCTCTAAAAGTGAACATAATCATCCCGAGCTGATGGTAGGACAGAGTTCACATCCTGACAAGTCTGCATGAGCAACAGGGAAGAGAAGGACAATATTCTGCTCCCAAGTCTTGCAAAAATACATAACTGGTGAATTTAGTATGACCACAAAAGCCATCTTTGCTAGCTGCCCTCGCAGCAGATTACCTTGACAACTCCACAGGTGATGCTTCTTCCCTATAGCACATTCAGGCTTTCAAGCCATGAAGTGATACTGAAAGGTTATGAAAAGTTCCTGCTGAGAAAAATCCACCAGGGAGGCAATTGCAGCTACTCAGTAAGACCCTTCCAGATACAGGCAGGTAACTTCTCTTAAAACAAATATTGCACTAAAGCACAGATAAAGTTCTGGGCAACAAAAAAGAAAGAAAAATACATCTCTTCTGTGGAAAAGTAAACCAAACAGAAATAAAAAATACTAAGTGAAGTACTCTTGCTATTTTTTTTGCCCCAGATTTTCTTCAATATATTGTCTGTCCCTTGAGCTGAGTAGGAATGGCCACTTCTGAACATGTAGAGACAAGTAGCTGCCTTACTGGGATCAAGAGCCCTCATCCCCAACTGGCAAATATGGTGTAATTCCAACTCCAGTGAAGTAATACCACTTTGGATCACTTGAGACATTATCCACAAATTAGTTCTCAACAGACTAGCAGTACTATATTAAATCAATTATTTATAAGTAACACCAAGAAAGAACTGAGTGAAAAAAAAAAAATAGGCATTGTCAGGAAAAATTTAAAATAGCAAGAAAAAAAACTCCAATTCCCATAGCTGTTAGGAGGCATAGAAGCAGATAAGTTCTTTGTATGGTGGGGGCTAATAAGACATTATATTCCACACCAAATGCTTAACTTAAATTTTTAGACTACTTAATCTTTACTAGTCCAAATAAGAGTGTGTAAATTACTTGCACTTAGTAACATCTTACTGCAGTTGAGGCCAGGTCTGTGTCCCTTGGACTACAATAACCTGAAAAAATTGGTAACACAAGACACAGTGCTCTGAAGCTGCCTTCTGTCACTGGTATGAAAATCAAGTGCAAACTTCCCAATTAGCAGCGCTTTAAGAAAAATTAAGTAACAGTAAATTGTGTACAATAATAAAAATTGCAGAATTGACAGTGCAGTGAACACCAACTCAGATTCTTAGAGGTCATCCAGAACACCCACTTATTTTGTTATTGTTATTGCTTTGTTTTTCAAGACATCTGATTGCAAGAGGCAATACTGAAACCACAGCCCATCCATAATGCAGAAAAGTCTGAATTTGCAGAGAAAATGATGCAGTAATTTTTGTTATAAAAGGGTCATGATTCAAAGGCCAATGACATTACTTCAACACTGTTGAAAATGCACTGGTAATTAAAGTGTACAAGAGATGAGGATGAATACCTACACACTTGATTTGAGTGACTGTTCATTTTGGGTAGGCTTTAAAACAGCACTGCTGGTAGCAGCAATACTGTAAGTCTAATTTTCTTGACAAGTCAGGATTCACCTTTCCAGACTTGAGAGATTCTGCATTAACTGATGAAGACTGTAATTCCATCTGGGGGAACACAATAAATTTGAGCTTTGTTCTTGTGGTCTAGCATGTCACCAGAAACCTTTGCTGGAGTTACAGAAGTACTACATGCAGACAAGAGTACATTACCTCATCAATAAAAGGTTTCAGGAGCTTTTACAGAAGCAGCAATAGGAAAACAAAGAGCAATTTGAACTTGAAAGAAGCTATTTGTTCTATCTTATGAGTTAATTTGTAATGCCAAAATAAACTGTTACTTTAGTTAATGGTATATTTGTAACTTCATTTTAAGCTCCTAAGAAAAAGAAGAAAAAAAAAAAAAAAAAGAAGTTCTTTGCAGCACCATAAATTGTGACACTCCATTTCTATAGAGTGGGTCATATTGCAGATTTTGAAACACATTATAAAACAGGGAGCAAGCCAGCATTTTGTAGATATAAATGAAAAGATGCATCTTCCTCAGATACAATTTTTTCCCACAGAGCTCTGTATCTCAGCTTTGATCGGAGGAGCTAATATTTTCAACAGATGCTGAGGATTGGATTTTCTTCTTTTAAAACAAATAAAAGGCATTTGCCATCATATCTCATCCAAATGACTGCGTTCTAAATTTAGAACAGTATTTTAATCTTCTAATCTGTACAAGACCTTGTTCTGAGATCATGTTCACTTTCGTGTGTCCATCGTCACTGGCTTGAAATTCAGATGAGAAGGGAAAACACTAACAATTGTTTACTGAGAAATATTGCTTTGGAGAAGGGAGGAGACTTATTCAACACTTGTGCATATCATCTCTCTCACTAACATTCCAGTCTTCAAAAAGCCCCCTGAAAATTAACTTAATGTTGAATTTATCACACCTAATTGTGCAACTCATCAAACTCATCTTTCCCCTTAATTTCACCTGACAGGGAGACACTCTAAAGAAAATGAGGCCAGAGTCCATACAGAATGAACCAGACTAATTAGAAACTTGCAGTAAAAGTAGGTTGTTCAGAAGTAAGAATTCAATTTCAGGTGCCCTGAGCCTGTCCCTGCAATCCTCACTTTTAAGAATTTCTTCTGCTGCACTGAAGACCAAGTGACAAGTCTGGTGCTACTCCCCCCAGATGGAATATTCCCCCCAGACACCTACACACCCCTATATCTTCTCATAGTTTTTAAGAGCTGCCTGACACCGAAGTAAATGCAAATACACTTGACACCTCTGGTTCAGCTCCATATGTGATGTCCTACATTCAGGGAGCTCAAAGTGAAATTATGTTACCTCCCTTCACCAGCAAGGTTCAGAAAGGCAAAACATAACTCTTCTAGGGTTGCAATAAAAGAGGAGGAATCAGATGGCAACAAAAATTAAGGCCATTGCTGAATCCAAAGCCCCTCTGTGTTCTCATTTTACTGCTTATAGATAAATATATCATCCAGTTATCTTGTCACATTTTAAGTTTGATTATCTGCACTGCTCCTTTGGCACTCTGTCAAGAGACACATATATGTAGTTGTCATTATTCCAAGCAAGTTTTAACATTTGCAATTGCAGAGTTTTCTGAAGGTTATCAGAAAAAAAACCAAAGTTCAGGTGCAAAATAAACTGCAACAGTTTCTATTCAGCTGGTGAAAGAAAGAAAACTTTTTAAAATCAGAACAGGGATTTGATTCATATGGGGGAAAAATGGTGATTTGTAAGGTGAAGCAACAGGATGTATAATGTTAAAAATCTTTGGTTGAACAAGGTTTCACCTAATACAATAACTTTAACACCAACATTGACTGGACTGGTATTTTATCCCTCAGGTTCAGTAACTGTGTTAAAGACTGTAATTTCCCATGCCACTTGTTAAGCTTTTTTAAACCTATTCTTTACTTTGTCTTTTATGTATTCCATCATTCCCTGCACTGTTCATGGCACCAAGTACCTTCTAAAGTATTTTATTAGTCTTTGCAGTAATATACTGCAAATAACTTATAGTAGAACAAAGATCAAAGTGGAGAAATCACAGGATTTGAAGTCTATTTAAATAGTCATTGCAACATCATGCATCTCATACTAAGTAGGAAACAATATGTACCCACATTAAAACACAAAATACCTGCAGAGTTACTGGTTTCCTCTGATATTAAACAATGCAAATAAATTAAGTCATTTAGACATAAATAAACCTTGCATCAGGAAATCCATGAGCATAGTAATAAACTCTAATGAAAGTTTTAGATTGCTTTGTCCATCTAGAGCTGAGGAAGAACTAAAACTCCCCATACCCGTTAAGTAGTTTATATTTTCTAGATATGACTTTCAGGTGATGAAAGTCCCATAGCTTCCCTTAGGAATCCAATCCACAGGCTACCAGACCTCTGGGACTGAGTCCTGGCTGTAGTAAATTAGTCTAGTTCCATTGGCTTCAGGCTAACTAGGTTGATTTTTCACCAGATGATGTATTTTTACAGCAGTACAGAGCAGGACAAAACTAAATGACATTTTTTATAATTGCCCCCCTCATTTAACTCAATCTCAAAAGATTCCAGTGCTGCAAACTTCCTTGCTTTAAATGCTTAAACATGAGGTGAAAATGCTACCCAACAAATAAAGGACCTTTAAAACTCCAAAGGCATTTCCCCATGTTTCCATGGAAATGAGACTTCACTCTTTAACCAATTTGACATTAATGATCATATGCCTGAAGTCACACAAAAGAGAGAAAGAGGACAGAAATTGCCAGCTACTCCAGAGTGTATCAATCTGGAGCACAACCTCCCCAGTTAGGGGTAAGACTTGATATCCTTTTTGCAATGCAAAGCTTCAGCAGAAGCAGCTCCCACAGCGTTAGAACAGAGAAGGGTTGCTGCTTTATTTTTAATTTGGCTCAGTAACCATGTTTGCTAACTATAGAAGTAAAACAAATAAATCAATGTCATCATCATCCGAGGGAGGAAAAGGAGGAGTAGGGGAAAGAAAGGGCAGCTTTAATAAAAGTAACACTCCCAATGTGTTGCCGTGCTCCAGCCCCCTCGCAATGTGTCTGTATCTCAGTTTTATCTAGCCCTGCCACCCATGGCTGTATGCTGAGGACTGGAAAGAATCCCTGTGGATTGCTGTGTTGGAGGCTATCACCATTACAGCATGAGCTGACAGCAAACACCAAAGCTTTACTGAGCTAGGAATGTGTGCCATGAGCCACAGACCCTGCTGGTATGAGCTATTGGGCTAATGGAGAGTGGAAAGGAAGCAGAGGTCTGAAATGACTTGTCCAGGTTCCATCTTCTCCATGGCCAAGAAAAGGGTAGTCAGGTTTCCTCAAGATATTCATTGCATCTCTCACCACTAGATAGCACTGACTGTGCAGTGCTGAGGAGACTTTCAGCCTGGCAGATCTGAACCACAGAATCACAGAATTTCTAGGTTGGAAGAGACCTTCAAGATCATCAAGTTCAACCCAGCCCTAACACCTCAATTAGATCATAGCACTGAGTGCCACATCTAGTCTTATTTTAAACACATCCAGGGATGGTGACTTTATCACCTCCCTGGGCAGACCATTCCAGTCCTTTATCACTCCTTCTGTGAAAAACCTTTTCCTAATATCCAACTTATACTTCCCTTGATGCACCTTGAGACTGTGTCCTCTGGTTCTGTCCATTTTTGCCCGAATAAAGAGACCAACCCCCAGCTGACTACAACCACCTTTCACAGAAAAGTAAGACAGACTTAAGACATATCTATTTCTTTATTCATTTGTGTCAAAGTGTCATTACTCTCCATTTCTCCTAACTACAATACCATCCTTTTTTTCACTGAGCAGAGCTGGAGCCTTGAAAAGGATTCAGTGAAGAATGTGCCAGATCAGCTTGCACAGTGTCCACCCAAAGGCCAAAGAGACATCACACACTACACAGGTGCTGAAGTGTCAAGGAAAATCCCCCATAATCTGAGAAACTCAGAGAAACTCCAGCCCATCTTGAGTTCCATACGTAAAGCAAATAAAGGATAGATCACATACAGACATGCACACTTGGCAGAGAAAACATCAGCTACATTACTATTTTTTGGACATCAAAAAGGGATACCAAAACCCAGTATTTTCTGACTACTTCTATGCCATTGTTTGTACTTTGGATTCTGCTTTTCAATGTTACTCAGAACATCAATCTCCTGAAGTGTCGCTGGGACCAACCCATTGGGAACTGCTGCTCTGAACTTTGATTTTTAAAAGAGAATTAATAATAATTAAGAGAAATTAACTTTGGATCAGTAAGAAGGCTTGCCAAACAGAAGTCACATTGTAGAAATGAAAATCAGGCCTGATTTATTAATATGCTCTTCTAGGCATGCAAAGCCTTAGAGGGAATGCATACAGAAAAAAAAACAAACCATCCCTTCTTTACCCCAAATTTAGATCTATAAAAGAAAGTGGCTCTTAGTCTAGAAAGCAGAGCAGCCTGTGATCCTTTGCACCATGACAACCACAAAGCCAAATGCTGAAGGTCTGGGGCAACAGATCTATGTGGAATGTTTTTCCCCCATATATTCTCTACAAAGGTGTATGCCTTACACTAGCTCAGAGCACCAGAAGGTAGAAGGAATGACAAAGTTGATCCTTTTGTGCAAATGAAAATAAAAGCAAACATTCAAGTGTTTTTAGGTTTATTTGAGTGTGAAATTCTCAGACTATTTAAATGTGAATCAGAAACAGAGAAAATGTAAGAAAAAAAGCCAAGAAAGACCAGAATTTCCCAAATGCTGCAGTGATCCTACACATTATTCTGGAAACAATTATAATTTTTCAAAACCACTTATTTACAGTATCTTGTATAAAGAGATGGAATTGGAGAATAACTTTCAGAGTAATATACATTATATATGCACATAGTACTACCTGAAACAGAGGTTCTAGTGGAAAACCAAAACTTGGGTGACTCATTTTACAGCTTTGGTGTTTTCCTTCTTTTTATTTCAAGTATGGTCAAGTCAAAAACCTCCACAGAGCTCTGGTCATCACTCTGATTGTGGACTGAGCACCATGCAAGTGGGTCAGCCTGTAGTCCAGTCATAATGCCAGTAAATTAAATATATTGCATTGAAATAAGAATCCCAAGAAATTCTGATGAACTGGAGTGCCTAATGCAGGCAATAAGAACAGTCAGTTGCTTTGTTTTGGTTTAGGTTTTACTAATCACATACAGCAGTGCTTTGCCAGCTCGGACTCCAAAACTCAGCTTTACATAAAGACCAGGACTAGAAATAACTCCGTGTTTTGGGTAAACTCAGCGAACGCACGAAATGTAAACACTAAACACAATCTGTGATATTGACTACAGCAAATGTATGAATCATTGTGATGCAGCTACATGTCAATATATTTTATACTGGGATTGCCTTTGAAGCTAATACACTGGTAAATCAATTCAAATGTAACCAGCTGAGTATAAAAACAATCAGCTTATTTGGCTTTTGCCGCAATGAGTATTCCAGCACCCTCTGACATTCATTGATTTTTCTAATGGCACCGCCAAGGTAGAGAAACAATAGTTTGGCTATTAGAAATTAAAAAGGAAACAAATTTACACTGGTGGCTTGTTCAGCTTCCTACAAAAAAACTCAAGAGTACTGAAGGAAATCTGAGCAGGTCTTTAAGACTCTTACCTGAAGCTGGCAGCCCCACACATTTTTTTCTGCATCTATTATTGTTCATTGGCAGCAGAATGCTGTGCTAGCCTACCAACTAAAAGAAAGTTGATGGCTGGTATTTGCATCCTCTCAAAGCACTACTTAAAGGAGAAAAAATGGAGACATTTCACTGAAACAGACAAGACCAAGAATAATATGAAAAGAGTTGGAGTGTGGGTGTAAAAACAACTTTACCTTCTCTATTCTTTAGTTTTTCTCTCCCCTGTGGTTCTCTAAGCATTATATTTACAAGAGGCTTGGTGCTCTATTCTGGTACAGGATATCTCTGAAAAGAACTGTAAAATCACATATAGGTAACAAAAAAAAAATTACCATACCAATTTATTTTTTAAACCCAGGTAAGAGGAGGAAAAAACATGGACTGGGATTTGAAATGGGACACTGGGAATGAGGAGAATAATGGAGATGATGAAATCAGAAACACTTGGTAAGGCTGTTGGTCCAAAGCACATCCTCTTGTTCTTGCACTCCCATGGGTTCGTAAATGGGGTCAAGAACACATCCAGGATCAGACAGGACCACTGCAAAGAGTATCCATGAAACACTTGTGCTGTCATGAGGACAAGCAAAAAAAACAAAAAAAACAAAAACATGAGGGCGTCTGTAATTCCTCCCTCATTGTGCAGCCTGAATAATGTCAGGAGGAGCAACGAGAAGAAAACAAAATATTGAATAACTTCTCTTTAAAACAAAAGCAGGCATCCCATGCACAGAGGGATGCAAGGATTCTGTGGAAAAAGCAGTGTGCAACTGTGTAATTAAAGACTGAATCATAAAGCATACATGCAAGAGGGTGGGAAGATCCACATCCTGGCATTTCCTAACTTTTGCATGTTTGATTTTGCAGGCACATGAGCACTCTTTTTCCATATGTCATGAACATGTGTCCAGTACATTATCAAACACTCCAGGCTGTAATTCAGCATTGTTCTCCCCAAACTGAAAGACTGCACTGTACTTAACCACTTCCTTGAAGCCACAGCCACCAGCTGGTGCCCCCACATCACAGCAAGGATGGGACTCACCTTGCAGTTCTGCAGCTGGGGAGGGTGCTCAAACCCAAACCAGTGTTATCCTCATTCTACACAAACACCCTGAAATGGAATTCAGGTCCATTTCTACAAGTGAAGGATTGACAAGGCAAGTCATAAACCCACCAGAACTGTGGGTGGAGCACAAGTAGCCTTTGAAAGAAAAATGCAGCTAACACTAAGACTAGCACTCACGAACAACTTGTGGCAACTCAGAAGGGAATCCAGAGGAAAAGTCCACCAGAAAGGGAATATATTTCAATAGCAAGCTGCCAAGCATTGTTGCAGCATCAGTTCAGGGGTGGAGGAAGAATAAAGGCAAAATCTGAAGAAGACCTCTTTAAAAGGACCTTAAAAAGATCTTTTAAAAGGAGATAAACTAGCTGCATCAACTAAATCTGTTAACAAGACACAATTCCTCCAGTGCAGGAAAGTTCCCCACCTTCTCCTAGGAACTCCTGCCTGCCAATGAAACACATGACAATGAATAATTGGACTCCAATAATCTGGGTTTTGCCATTTGAAGCATTACGTGAGTAGTTGAGAAGCTGCTGATATGTGTTGTTTCCTCCTCTTGCAGAGATAAACTTTTGGGTTAAGTTTTTCCACCAGAACACCAACAACTCAAGGATTCCAGGGGCTGACTCTATTGTATTCACTTCCAGAAGAAAGAAAGGAGGAAGGTCACATTTTATATTTGGAGTATCTATATAAAAAATTGTAATTCTTCCAGTAATTTGATATTAAGCATTATTTAATAACAAATGAACAATTAACTTACTATACAGCAAGTTTTGTTATTTTCACCTCCTCTGACTATGAGCCAAATGCAGGCAAGAATAGTAGGGGGGAATAAAAAAAAAATATCAAGAAATGGAATGCCATGCTTAGGAATAGCTGTATTTCTGTTCCCACTCCCAGCTTCTTGTCTCTCTCACCAACCTTCCTCGGGTAGCATGTCTGATCCTCATCTCCCTTGTTGCAAAAGCTAATCAAGCCTCCACAGAATAATAGTAAATACGAGCAACAGATCAAGAAATTACAAAATACTTTCAGCAAGAATGTCTCCATGCTGAAAGACAATTTTGTCTGATATTATCTTAAGGACTATAAAGCTCCTTTGCCACAGGAGCTATCATATCACATTGGGACATCAGTTCCAACGCTGCAGCTTGGCTGGGTCTCCCTAGGAACACGCCTCTGTTGTTGGTCCATGTAGACCACTTCAGAGCAAACACAAATGAGCAGCAACAGTGGATCTGATTCTCTGGGACAGCTCTGTTACAGCTGGAAAAATCCCAGCACAGCTAGAAAACTCCCGTCTGAGTTCCATCCACTAGCTAATGTAATCTCTTTGCTGAGATTTCCATTCCCTCAGCATTCATTCAGCCTGCTGTGTGTAAGTGCTTTTGGGCAGTGCCCTCAGTTGTATCTATTTATCCAGCCACTGCCTGGCACTAACAGCTCACGCTAAGAGTTGGACTTAACATACAAGTGACCCTGGCAGCCACTGTTACAAAATCCCTTCCAGCAGTACAAAATCTGTTATGAGCTGGTTTGGGTGAGGAAAATGTGGTTCTACCAAAGCAGAACACTCATGAACCATTTGGTACATTTTAAAATAAAAGGCACTATTTGAAAAGAGGTGTACACTACTACAGTTTAAAAAATGCCTAATGACTCTAAAATATATAAGATCTTCTGGAGTCCTAAATAGTTCCCTTGGGCTGTTTCAGACAAAAGAATTTCATTCCATACAGGTTTGGTCAGAGAAAGTTATTCTCATTGAAGAGGCCTGGGATGAAAAGAAAGTCTTGATTTTCCGCTTGGGCACTTGGGGCTGTAACGATTTTTTAAACATACAAAACAGTACCAAATACAGATATCACATAAAAGGTACAAGGTGTCTTTTCCTCCCTGAAAATAGGTTTCTCATTTTTAATAAAGACACATATGGAAAATACAGTCTTTCCAGTTCCTTCCAACTAAAATTAAATTTTATGTACAATAAAATTGCTTTATTGACAATAGAGACTTTCTAGCATGTGATGCATTCTTCCATGACAAGAAGGCATTATAAAGCATGATTTAGTTTCCTCATAGGGCTCTAGATCATCACTCCCTCCAAAACCATGTGCAATTTAAATATTATTCTTTTTTTTTATTACTTTACTCTCCTTGTTACCCACCACAGATTAGATTCTGTATCCTCTTAAGTTTACTTCCTGCACCAGTTTAAACCATTATCTTCTTCCCTTTCAAATCCCCACTGAAGGCCTACTTCTCCTGCATTGCTTATAAAAAAAAAAGAAGAGGTAGGTGAGCATTTGTTCTCTTTCCCTAATTTTCAAGAGTCAAAACAGGGAAAAGAGGGAGCTGAAGAAGTGTTTGAAGAAGCAGAACTGAGCACTTTAACAAAAGTAAATCAAACAATGCAATCATTGATAACAAACCACACTGCTTGCACCTACCTATCATTCTCCCCCAGACCTTTCAAATTCTAAACAGTGATTGCACTTTCCACTTTTCCTGGTACAGACCTGGCAATAAATTGCTTTTGTGGGAAAATACTTTTTAAAAATAGCTAACCAAAAAGATTGGAGGCTAGGAGGAATGTTGCTTTTTTAAGTGCAGAACTCTCTGTCAAAGCATCTATTTTCTCTCAGTTTGACGCATTCCCTTATGATACATAATGTGCTTGGAGGCAGCTCTATGCACTGGGTACACCTCAGAAGTGTTCTCAAAATGAGCAGGCAGAAGGGCAGGTCCTTGTGTGAACTTACAGACTTCAAACAAAGAAAACAGGGCACTCCATGTAATCAACCTGTCATGTGATTTCCCCAGGTTGTTCATTTCAGGCAAATCAGAATATCCTTGTTACTTGTGCTAATGACTAACAAATCCCACTCATCTGCCACTCCCACTGTGAAGAAAAGCAGTAAACTCTCCTAAACTTTATTTTTCTATATCCTAGAAGAGAGTGACATGTAAAAAGACCCACAGCTTTTTCTTTTTCTAGGCTGAGGTGGCTGGCAGGAAAGCATCTCTCCAGACAGGTAAAGCAACAAGACGCTCTTGCTGCTGGAGCAGAAAGGTGAGAGGTGCCAAAGAGATGGACAAGATACAGGAGAGAAGACAAAGGGCACTGGATTCTCCTGTGGCAGATATTTGCACCCACAAATGTGTCAAACCTGTTCTCCTGAGTGGGTGCCACCCACACCATTCCCCAGCTGCTCGCAGATGAGGATGGGACATCTCCTGACAACCTCCACTGACCCACTGCTCCTAATTTCACACCACGTGTTACTCGTGCCTCTCGAGGTCTGTATTAGACAGGAGTCACCAAGTGAAGGGGGGATGTTCCAAGTCCAGCAATCCTGCTCTGCACAGATGGTGGGAAACCACTTGTTCCAGTGCAGAAAGGTCAGCCCTGGACCTCACAGAGAGTGCAAACAGCAGTTTTCCCCCAACACACCAGTGCCAGAAAATGATGTTTTCCATGGCCAAAGATAATTCTCAAAAGATCAGCTCAAGGGTGCAGAAGATTTAATTGATATCTGCAAAAAATCAGAGACAACACAATCTGATCCCATGCACCTTAATTTTGGTACTTTATACACCGCTAAGAATTAATTCTGTTCTTCCAATATCTTGTTTTCTTCTCTCTCCCACGTTTCTTCTTGTAGGGTCTGTTTTGCCTATGTTTTTGGATTTGAGGGTTGTTTTTTGGAGGGGCTTGGGGTTTTTGTTTCGATTTTTTTTTCATGATCAAAACAAAGCATTTCTTCTTTGTAATTTTTAAGACAGTGAGATCTTTGAGATCAAAGGTAGATTAAGCTACCTGAAAAAAAAAATCCTTTGACTCAACATTTTTGTTTTCTTCATGGAAGCTGTATACAACTTTTGCTAGGACTGAGGGCACCAGTTTGACTTCAACTTTAACCCCAGCTCCAGTCAGTCAGAGAAGATGCTCAAAAAGAAAAAAAAAAAATTAAAGGAAGGAAAAAACAAAAATACTTTTGAACTGAAAACTGTAGCAAAGAGGTGAGGCTTTAAAATAAGTCTTTTTTTTTTTCTTTAAACCACATTACTCTCCCTTAATGTAAAAGGCAAACCTCAGAGGACTCATGGAGGGCATCGTGTACACATATACAAGAACTAGAAAGTATTTTTAATTGTTTTTCCTGGAAACTATGTGCCAGCTTCTGTAGAGTATCTCTTTTTGGCATGGATCTCTAGGATGCCACATGCTGAAGGACAAGTGGATATACACTGAGCTTGCTAAAATCAATGACACTGCCTTGCAAAAAATTTCGCTACAGTTTCGGCCAAAAAAAAAAAAAAAGCAAGTGCTGAATGTCTCATAAATCAGCTTTTAGCTAGTATAAAACTGCAATGGCATAACAGAGCCACATCAGTGTGCAGAGGACAGCACCATTCTGTGCAGCTCTGCAATTGGGACTAGAGCATCAGGAAAGGGGAAAAAAAAAGACAGAAAGACAGCAAACTCAGCTTCCATTCCTGTTGGTTTTGGCCTTGCATACACATCAGAGATCTGACAAATGCAGCAATTTCCCTGTCTGGCAGCTCTGCAAAATTGCTTATTTCAGAGTGAGTTTCATGAGGTTTGAAGGATTTTTCTAAGCCTTCAACAGCAAAACTAGAAGCATGTTGGTAACATGGATTATTTCAAGCTTTGTGAACTTTCTCAGCAGTTCCAAACTGGTTTTAGACCATTAAAACACACATGAGGATAGCTACATTTTCAGCTTTCAGCACAAATAAAAACAATGGAACATAACAGGAACCATCTGTAAAAAAACAGGCTCCAGAACAACAGCTTGAGGCAGAAGCAGATTCATGTATTTTAATGTGGAGTCTTGTAGATGCATTTTTAGATAACTGGCCCCACAAAGAAATACGGGCTCTCTACATAATATTTTATTGAGATGAAAGGAATTAGGCTCTTCCAAGTAACATAGCAACTGAGTTGGCTAGTAGGGAGGTGCTAGGAGAGTGCAGCGAGTGGTCTCTACATCTGCTTAAAATTCACATGTAGTCCTGACACCTCTGTGACAGCGAGTGTCTCCATGTCTGTACCACCTCCCGTGAATGGATCTCACATGGAGCCACTCAAAGGCAGCAGGACCCAGCAATCTTGCTAGTAGGGGGGTTTGGATCAGTCTCAGTAACATGTCAACAAGATGAGCTGTTCTTCAGGCTCAAGCTCCCAGCCTGTGCCATGCAAAGGGCAGTATAATCTCACCTCTGTCCACTGCAGACCAACTCTAAGACTGAGAGAACAGTCTTACTGAGACAGATCAAATGTTTACCTAAGCCAGCAGCTCTTGCTCACAGCAGATCAGTGATGGGCATTAATAGAGCAAGCATGAGAATGTGGCAAGTCCAAAGGTATATGGCCTTCCACATATCCATCTTGCCTTTGGCAAAGCAGAGTTTTGGTCTTCTTCCCCCTAAAAGCTTCCAATCCTCCCACTTCCTGCTAACCTGTGGATTCTCAGTGTTCATTTATCTGGATTTTTAACACAGGTATGTTTGTCTCCATGACACTGCGTGGCAACAAAAACCACCACATAACATTGAATTACAAGCAAACATCATTCCTCTTCTTTTAAATCTGTTTGACACACTTATTTGGCTCCCACATCACAGGAAAGACTAACTTAGCATTCCCTACCTGCCTTCTGTTTGCTCTCCAAGCCATTCAAGCTGGTAAAACTTTTTCTAATCAGTTTTTTTCCCAGCCATAAACTCTTCCATTTCACTGATTGAATTACTACGGCTCCATTTGAGCAGTAAGCAGAAATATTCTGAGACTTATCTACAGTGACTACTAAATCTCTCTCCAAATGGGTAATAACTAATGCACAGTCCATCCTTGCCTGAGTTAACTGCAATGTAGTACAGATGGAGAAAAGTAGCCTTATCAACACAGAACTGCAACCCCCATTTTATAGTCCATTCATTCACTACAATTGATCTCCCCTCCACTCCACAGTTAATTCTCATTTTAAATAGCTTAGAGACAAGTTTCAGCACCCCATACTTTATTTCCTCTTCCCAAACAATTTCCAGGAGTGCATTTAACACCAATTGTTCTAGCTCCACATAAATCTCTGATAACACCCCTCCAGACCAAAAACCACTCTCATCTATTCTTTTTCTAATCAGTTTTTAGACCAAGAATCTTCACCCCATAGAATTCAATTTTTGTTTCTTCTAGACCAAGAAGAATGCTGCTCAGAAAAATAAAAAAGTAGCAAATACAGATACATTATGTCAATTAGATCATAAAATAAACAAAGGGCTTTGGCAGAGGGGCCAGAAGCAGTGTGACTAAATACTGCCACTTCAGCCCATCTCCAGCCTTGAGCAATCCAAACTCAATGCAAGCAAATCCCAGTCAGGCTTAGGGATTTGTCTGCATATCAATAGTAAATCCAAATCCCTTCAGGATTCACAGTTATCTCAAAGCTCACATGTATGGGAAATGCAGCACTAGCCACTCATCCCTAAAGCTGGAACATACCACAGCTCTTGCTCATGGGATACTTATTGATGGTGCTAAGAAAGCAGCTGCAAAAAGGCAGTAGTTTGATTATTCCTGGAGCATTTCTGGAGGTCGAGGTGGGTGGGAATGACATGCCTTCGCCATATAAAAAATAAATAACTTCCTTTTTTACAGATACAGCTCAAATACTGGATAAAACATGGAGGTAGCAGGCATTGCCCAATTTTATTTTTTTTCTCTGTATATTTAGATTAAATAGATTGAGGTATTTTTAGATTAAATGTGATCAAAGTGTGCCTCAATAGCTGCTTCCACCAGGCTGCTAAAACACTTTGGCTGTCTTTCAGCTGCCAGATAACTCTGCACAATAACTACTCCACACCACTTCCCCAGTAAGGCCAACAAGTGCCAGGTGTCTGCAGGAAACTGTGAATGGCATCACAAATGAGAAGTGAAAGTGCTCAGAGCCTCTACAGCATAAGACTGGGTTGCTAAGGAGGATAGATACACTGTAGAAATGTAAATTATTTTAGCCCATTAGTGATCTTCCATGAGAAGCACTCACAATGGAGAAAAAAATCTGGGAATTCAGCTGTATGTATTTTTTTATTCCTGCAATTCCCTTCAGTGCACTGGGCTGTGCAGACAATCATTTTCTATACAGTCCAATAGCTCCATTTGTTTTCTCAGACTTCTTCCAATTTCAAGCCCTGTAGACTTCAGCTCTGTATTGTTTTAAGAGAAGCATTGTAAATCTCTTCAAATTCACATGCATCTCTAAATTAAAGGGCACTTCTGAAGCCTTTCTTACCCTTTCCCCTTAAAAGCATCAACAGCCCTGACCTAAGAGGGAGAGTACAATTATGATCGTTTGTCAGTAATTTTGTTCATAGAAAGGACAATGCAGACTGAAATTTGTTTTTCATAGAAAAACATTTAAACAGCAATGCCAAATAGCCAGAAAACAAGGAAAAGAGGTGCCTCTCCTATGGACGAAAGGCAAAAATTTTTGTTAGCACATCTTTTTTTTAGTGCAAGCAACACAGACATGAAACAAGTAAAATTCAAAAAGAGGTCCAAATGCATGCCAAATAAATTAAAAGAGAACTAAGCCTCATATTGACCAGGACTAAGAAGTGCTGAGCTGTCACAGAAGCCCAAGCCATTTGAATTTGTTTTGTGTTTAGGAATACCAATGCTGACATTAGCAGAAACAATTTCAGAAAACCATTTCCTTTCCACATAAGGAATGGCAGAAGAGGATGCAGCCCAGAAAAATGAGAGTATAGATCAGCTCAAGGGCTTATTGACCTTATAATGACAGCAGTTTTCTCTTTTCCCATAGGATGTAATCCTAAAGTGCCCAAAGTTCCACTGTTTGTGTAATGCTCTTTCTATGCTAGACAGGACAGAGACATGTTTTTACAGGTTCACTAAAATAGGAACTGACCCCTAACACAGATGACCACTTAAACAGGAACTAGAAAAGGATCAATTTGTTTCTAATATTAGACACCTTTCATGGAAGTCACATCTCAGCAAAAAGTCTTTGGGTACAGGTTAATATAAACGAAGACTTGAGGAGAAAAATAAAGGAATTCTTGAATAATAACCACTATGCTAAACATTTGACATGGCAATTTTCTCACCAAAAACATCCTGCAGAGATGTCCTTATTAGCTAAAGCAGCTATGAAGAAAGGTCATCTGCTTATTTTGTTTTGAAGAAACAAGATTCACCTGAAAACATACACAGGCGTCTACAGTAAAGGGAACTGTCAGGCAGCCTTTAAATACTGGACTGAGTCAGACTCCTTGTCTGTCAAGAGAAGAGAAACCTCAGGGGGCTGCAGTTACATGCCTGCATCCAACAGCCTTCCTGAAAGAGAGCAGTGAATTGCCAATATTGCTAGTGAGACACCAAACCCATCCTTTTGAATAACAAGATCTTCCACAGGTTCTCATGTTGCTCACCTCCCTGCCTTAACTCATTCCAGCTCAGCCCATGGGAGCTGACTCCCAGCCCCATTTTGGAGAAGGCAAGAGAGATACTACAGCTCCATAACCATTTTCCCTTTGGGCAGAGATTTTTGCCATCAGGAACTGCTTGAGTGCTTTTAGTACCAATTTGTAGTAGCCACACTCATTCCAGCACTGCTTGGTGAATACAACGATGTGAGATGCAAAAACCTGCTGAAAGCAAAATCTCAGACCCTGATGGAGTGTAACAGATCTACCCCTGCATCACAGTCTTTCTAAAGTGACTGGACATTTCCTTCCTCATGGAGGGGCATAAATCCCAACCTAAAACTCTTTGAAGGGTTAAATTTATCAAATCTCCTTATTCTTTCCAAGTCCCCACACCTCTGATGCTTTTTCTAAGGGCACAATCTTCAGTTTCGAAATAATCTGTTCAAACCTGATCTAAAACAGCAGTTCTCTGCTTGAACACAGAGCTACATGAACTGCTCTCTGTTCCTCACAATTGCCTACATATTCACCAGGAGAGAGAGAACTAAAAAAATACAGCAATTCAAATGCTCTCTTTAAAACAACATAAAAAACAAAGACCTTCGGCAGTAGAGCGCTTTGCTCCTTGTAGGAGCTCCTCCCCAGCCAAAGGACTCCAGTGATTCCTTCACAATTCACAATGATTAGACCAACATTTTCTGTCTTGAAGCTGAGGGGAAACCTGGCGTCAAGGGAATTTCAGTAAATATGGAAACACCTGGTGATTTTCATTCAAGATCTGTGCAGGCAAAGAAGGAGTAGGAGTTAGGAAAAGATTTCTCACCTCAGTGCTGCTTTTGATTAATTACAGTGAAATTACACTCTTTTATCCACTACTGAAAGCAGAATAAGATTATTACAGGAGAGACTGATCCCTGAGAAAATGCAGAAGACAAGGATGAACCCAGTTACCCACTTTAAATTTCTACTTAGCTTCCACTGTGTTCCTCAGAAGACCCCTCTTGTGTCTTTTTTTCCCCCTTTTCTTTTTCAGCTGCAGTAATGTTCTGTTTAGATATCCTCACTGAAATATCCACAGTGACTTTTATTCCTTAGAGAACTCCACAGTTCCAGAGCACATCACTCTCTGTGAATTTAGGCCATTTTTGCCAGCACGCATTACTTGACATTTAAAGCGTCGCCATGATACAAAGCTCCTGGCACACCAAAACCTACTTGGAGATTTTTGTCCTCCTTCACAGTCTCTACCAAATGTTTTCTCCTTTTTTTTTTTCCAAACATGAATTTTCTGCAGAAGAAGAAGTGCCCTGTTGACAGGCCTGTGAAATACTGTGCCTCTCCAAAGAGCATACAGGTTCACAAACAGAAAGAAATTTATATTTTCAGCTTCATCTCGGCGTGTCCATCATGTAAAGGGATCACCCACCCCAAAGGAAGTGGATGCTCAGGGTCTAAAGTCCACAGAGTTCCCAAACCCCTTTGTTCAGATGCCCCCTTGGATTGCCATTTAACATCAGTGCTGAGAGCAGGAGGTTGCAGTTGTGAACTGTACAGATGTTTCCAGAAACACACACGTATGCTTACAAGTGTTTACAGCATTCAGAATGGGCACAAATACTCATCTGGAATTTTAAGAGAACATGTCCTAGCTGTGTTTTCCTTTGAGGATTTGGTTGCACTGGGGGTCTTCTGAGGCTATTCAAGTGTTAGGAATATTTGATGAAGCAGCCTACTGCATGCAGATTTCCCAGAAATGCAAGAACAAAGATACACTGATGAGCTGTGTTTATCCACCTCCAGGGTGAGATATAAAATGTATGAACCGCTCCAGACCAAAATAAGCAGGAATTTAAGAATCTACTGACTAAAAGGATAGGACAGAGATGAGAGCTGGCAGAAGTTATGTTCACTTCTTAATTATTATTTTCAGTATTTCATGATACAAACTCCAAATTCTGACAGATAACTTACTCAGTGAGAAAAGTCTTCCGAAAAACCAAGTAACTCAGGTCAGCTATGCTGCACTGCCCTTATTCTGTGTTCATATGTAGCCCCACATCTGTGCCACTTCACACCTGCAAAGTCTAACAGATGTTATGTAAGAGTCCACCTTTTGAGAGAAATGGCAATTTGACCCCAGACTTACATGCTGCCCTTTGCTATCCCAAGGTGCTCATTCAGTTCCCCTGCAGTGTCCAGGGAGCTTGCCTGTTCCCTGATTTCTGGCACCTTGCTGCTCCAGTTTGGAGGCAGATCCCACACTGGTGCCTTGTCAATTGTCACAAACAGCTGTTGATTTTTCAGGATGTATCACATGTCCTCACCAGTACCTGTGTTATTTCACACTTTATTCCCTGCAGTAACCCAAGATGAGTATCATCCGGTCTGGGTGATCTAACCTCGCATCCTTTTGTTGCTTTACCTAAAATAGGCACTTGAAGATCAGAAATCCAGAGTATTGAGAGTAACCAGTATGGAGTAATGTTTTTTCCTGATGCAAAAATCTCAAATTTGCTTGCTACAGGTATTTCCATATGAGGTTAACTTGGTTTTAAATTTAATCACATTGCCAAACAGATGTTAGCCTCAAGATCACCACATACACACAAATGGGAGCTTGCCACCTCAACCATAACCTACTGCTGCCTGAAAATTCTGAAACACAGTTAAACTGTAATTTTCATAGACTAAAGATTCATAACAGTCTTCCAGCCTCTTTGTTGGTCACTTCTGATCACTACAAACAGTGGTACAAATCTACATTTTAAGTGACCAAATACTGACTCAGGAGTCTCCATTCAAGGAGACTGCTCTTACCTTCAAGGAGCTGTGGCCAATTAGACATCCAGTTATGGACCAGGTGGAGAAAAATGCCTTTGAATTGCTTATATAGTTGCAGTTAATAACTGAGCCTGTGATTTTACCTCTGATCAGAGGAGACTAAACTTGTTAAAACTATTCATTCTAAAAGTAGTTTATGAATCCTTGACCAGATTTAACATATACATGCATATTGCAGATGAGGAAGCCAACAAGCATATGTTATATCTGCTATTTCCAAAAAAAAAAAAAAAAAAAGAGAATGAATATGTGACTCCATATTACTGACATTTTCAAAGTTAATTTGAGGTAAATAGCTGAAAAAATAAACAAACTTGAAAGAGACATTTTCAAAAATGGCCACACACCCATGCTCAGCAGATTAGATTATTGGTCTCAGCATGGGCGTCCAATATGATCCCTTTTTTTAAGTAAAAATAAAAGCAATATATCGTGTTTTAAATTGTATGTACACTCAGAAATTACATTATTTTTCCAATAATAAAGCTAATAAATGCAGAAAGGCATTTCTTTCCATAAAGAATAACACACCCAGCCAGAGTCTTCCAAATATGTGATACAGGTATACCCAGACAAAAATATTCCAAACTGCCAGATCCAGGAGTATGTTCAGCATCCTCCTTTGTCCCTTTTTTTCCAACACTTACTCCCAATGTTATAAGAGGAGACAGGATCTTGGCTCTTTTTAAATTTGTTTGGGCTTTTTTTCATTAGAGTTTCAATTTATCAATGGTGCCAGATAAAATTGACTGCAACAAGCTGACTAAAGAGTCTCCTGAACACCATTGCTCTTCAAACAGGCATTAAATTTTCCTGGAAACCGAACTCCAAAATGCCTGGATTTAGTTCAAACATTCATGTTTTCCCAAAGATTTATTTGGAATTTTCCAAGCCTTCAACTGCAAGATCAGTCTGCACCTCCCATGAGGAGCAGCTGGGCTCCTTGCAGCTTGGCTGGAGGCACAAGGGGAGAACCTAAGCCCAAGGGAATTCCCCAGCCCTCCCTGCAGGAGATCTGTCAAAACCTCAAGGGAAGGCTGGAAAAGGTCTATGCTTATGAGGCACAGTTGCCATACTGAGGCAAATGCTAGAGAGACAGAAGCAGAGAGATAGAGCTGAAAAACAACAAACCACAGAACTTTCTAGTACTGAAGGAGCAAGAGATTTCTAATTCCTTAGAGATGTTTCAGCATTAAGAGGAGCTTTTGTTTTTATCTTAGATGGTCAATACACATCAGGATTAATTAGTCATTAGAAGATTTTTTCCAAGGAAAAATAAACCAACTAGGAAAAAGAGGACCTTCTGAATACTTTGAATTCAAAATAAAGCACAATTCTCACACAGACAGCTCTCATTACAATTTTTCAATTTCCTTGGAGATATATATTTCACTGAAAAATTACAATGTTCTAACAAAAGAGTGTGACTTCAGAAGCCCAGTTCCTCCATGGGCACGCTGCTATTTTCACTACACAGCAAAAATGCAAAATGTGAAGGATAACATCCTCTAAACAAAACCACAGCATCACACACCTTTGCCAGTTCCACTTTTACTTTGTTCTGGAGAACCCACTTTCCAAATTAACCTGAAGCTTGCAACTGTCTTGTGAACAAGAAATGATCCCAAACGAAATCTGAAACTTGGGTTAGAAGTTCTTTAATCACTTGTTTGAAATATTCTGTCTTATTCAGATCAATATTAAATTGCTAGTTGGGGGTGCAGAATTATTCCATTACCTCTTTTAGAAGTGCAGAAAATTGCTTTAATTTGTCAATAGGAAATGGAGAGAAGTTTTCAGGCTTCATCAATGGACATCAATCCAGTCTCAGTATAAACCTCTCTTCAAACACCTCCACAAGTAATCTTACAGAACCAAAAAGGCAATTTTTTCTGTTACAAGAAAAATAAAATGCACTCAGCAAAGATTGCTGTTAAACTAGGTTTTGTACAGAAATCTACCTCCAATTAATTGAATAAAGTTCTTTCGCTTTCTTAATTAGTGAACATTATTCTGTATAAAGCTGGTTTTCCTTTTTTATTTTTCATTTTGCTTGAAGTGTGTTTGATGAAATGAAGGACAACTGAATGGCAGGATTCCTCTGCTCCAAGCTCAGTGTGATGCTCACATGGGCAAATAACATCCTGCCATTAGTGTGTGCTCGGACAATGAGGGAGAGGGTCTACAAAGGCAAATGGAAGAGCAAAAAAAAAAAAAAATACAACCACAAAGTAAAGCAGATCTTCACAGGAATCAATGAGAGCTTGGAGCCTGATCTAAAGTCCCCTGTAGATGATGGCAGCCCTGCATCAAACCCTCTGCATTATATGGCAGATCTCTGCTCAGCTCTGCAGGAAAGTTTTATTCCTGGTCCCTTGCTTGTCAGAGGTAGAGACCTCTTTCCCAAGACTGTGTTACTTTTTGAAGGAAACACCATTCCTTCCTCCTCAGCCAGGAAAAGGACAAATTTTTTGTAAAATGGAGACTTTTTCAAAGGGGGAAGAAAGGGTTATGCATGAGCAGTCAGGAGGAAGAAATCTCAACACTCAGGTGCAATAACCACCCAACAGTTTGCCAGAAGTTAATTCAGACATTCATTACCCTAGCCCAGAAAAATGGCATAACAGATCACTGCAAGTAAAACAACTGGCTTTCCTGAATGCATGCTTTTCCCTCCCTCACCATCATTCCCAAAGCCCCTCTTGTCTTTCCATCTCAATTCTCAAGCCATTTTCCACAGCACTGAACGTGCACAGCACTGAAAGCCAGGAGCAAACATGATCTGGTACAATCAGTGAACTGTGCTGAGTACAGCTCATCTAAAAACACCTGCAGATACACCACGGCATCACGTGTGATGAGAGCTGTCTTTTCTCATGGATTAGAGAAAGGAGTCCAGAAATCATGAAACACCTTCAGTGCTTGTGGACAAGATTAGCCATTATGACACTAAGCATTATGTCATGAAGCTTTTCAAGCTTAAAATTCAACAGCTCCTGCAAGAACCCACTTACCAGCTATCCAAGGAGCCTGACACAGACATTTTACACCTGTTCTGTTTCCTGCTGCTTTTGCAAAAGAAATCCATGTATCTCACACTCATAACTTCCAGGAAAATTTAAAAAAAAAAAAATCTCCAAGCCCGACACCTCAGATAGCCAGGCTAGATAGAAAACAGAGAAGTGCCTCCCACCATTGTGCCAAACTGAAACGGGGAAATCTAAAGCAGGAGGAAGAAAAGAGGTAATATCATCAAAGGCCAGTTCCTGGAAGAGAAATGTTGCTGGTGAGCTGGTCAGTGTGAGTCTGCTGAAATGATGCACGGCGAGGTGGGGAGGGCATGTGTGCACACATGCACACAAACGTCAGCCCCTTCCTTGGAAGTGGATTAGGTGGCAGATGGTGTCAGAACCTGAGCTGCTGTCAAGAGCAGAGTTCACACTGTCCTGCTCTCCCGAGCTTAGAGATGAAAGCAGCAAAGACAAGCCATTAAAAAAAAAAGTCTGATAAATAGCTGACAATCAGCTTTGTCACTGGCAGCGAGTGGAACGACATCCCTTCACTTCCTCCCTTCTCCCTCCAGAGTCCTTACAGGAAAAATCCTCTCAGAAATGGAGACAAAAGAGGAAACAAACGTGTGTGTGCAATCTCCCAGCATGAGAAATACCAGAGGCTCATTTTTGCACAGGGAAATTAGAACCTGCTATTACTGCCCAAATATCAGAACCCAGGACAGCGTGGGGAGAACCAGAACACTCAGCTTAAGGTCTATTAAAAGCAAAGTGAGTAAGGGAGAAAGAAAAAATAAATAAATAAATAAATAAATAAATAAATAAATAAATAAAGAAGAAAAAAACCCCCACTGCCCTTGATTGCCAACATAATGAAAATAAATGAGGGCAATAATGCTTGGGAGGGGCATACCAGCTGAAAGCAGTCACAATGACTTTGTGCAGGCACCCCTATTATTACTAATTATTACAGATAATAAGGATTTTCAGGCTTAGCAAAGGGATTTTTTTCAATTCCTAAAACCTCATTCTCCCTGTCCTGTCACCCACCCCCCCACACACACCCCCCCTGCCTTTTCTCTCACCTCTGGGCACCTGCTTTACATCTCTTTCCTTGTATTATCATTAGCTTTGTGGATAATTGATAGCTGTGCTGGTCCAGCTGATGCTAAGAAAAGAACAACAAGGTGGTTCAACACACACTTGCTATAAATAGACACACAACATGGCCAGCGTTTGCCAACATCTGATCATGCCTTCCCTCCTGGGTACTAAAGTTAGCTAGTTTCTCAAAGTCAGGAAAGAAAAGGAAAGCAAGGTAAAACGCCTTCAATTAATTTTGCAGAGATTGAAGGGATAAAAATAAGAGTGGGGCTTTATATTTTTATGACATGCTAAAAATACCCACTTTATGAAACCTTCGGCACAATTTGCAAAGCAGAGTTTAAAAGCCTTTAGTTGGTTTTTTTTTATTTTTCAGCAACTGTGAAGCTCCAAATGTTTATCTGGTGATGGGCTCTTGGTCAATAGGGCTGAAAAGGGTCACGAGCAGGTCCCTGCTGAGTACAGCATGTGGGAGCAGGACGGAGGATAACACAAACCTCCCAGCTGCACTGAGCCCCAGGTAGCTCTGCAAAGCCCAAGTGCTCATGCTCTGGGCTCTGGGGGTGAAGGCTGTCCATCCTGAGAGCAGGGGAATCACAGCTGCCTCTGCCTCTGGCTGCAGGAGGCTCAGGCTGCCTCAGGCACTGACTCAGCAGCGAAGCCTCGAGCCTCATCTCTGGTTGGTTCTGGACACTGATGGGGCAACCTGCTGTCCTATCCTTCAGCAGACATGCCAGAGGTAGGCTTCCAGCTGGAAAAACCTTAGTCTGGCTTGGTCCATTGCCAAAGGAGGTATGACATACCATGCAGTTCCCTTTTGGTGAACATCTGCTTGCCGTAGACCCTCCCCAGAGCCCTTTCCAGTGCTGCAGTACAGAAATTCCCTTAGCATGATTCACCCAGACTCTTGGCAGGTTCACCCCCCTGCCCAGCTTACTCCACTTCCCAACCCTGCCTCTCAGTGTATTTTCTCCTCCTTTGTCAAAAGGCTACCCCAACATGGTGTAGGCTCCAAAATCACCTGCTCCCTGCAAACTGGAGCAGATGTTTATCTCTTTTTGTCTTACTCATTCTATCCAGGTGGACTTTGCAGATCAAGTCGATGTTTTTTTCCCCCCCTTAACATATATTTTTTGTTTTGGGAAATTCTTAGTGCCTTCCATCTACAAACACTAATATGGGCTCAGTTCTCACTCACTAAAGCTTCATCAGTACAAATAAGGCAAGGAGCAGTTTAAAATTTCTCCTGCTGAGGAAAGCAGCTGCAGGAAAGTATTTGCCCCAGCACATGCCAAGGTATCAGCACTGCATTTGTCTTTGCAGTAGCCACCTCCCATTTCAGAGTTGATGAACTCATAGATGCCCTCAGAACTTTCTCATTTTCTTTCTGAAAGCCATTTTAGACTGCAGGAGTACAGCAGCATGAAAATAAACACCACTTTGTCCTAATCCTCAATCAAATACCAAAGCAGAGAAAATCTGGCACCGTGTGTTCTCACACACAGACAGTGTCCAGTCACAGCACCATAGCAGTAACTCAGACCTCAGGAGGGGAAAAAAGAAGAGAACCTAAGCCAAGCCTCCATGCAGCTCTGTGACAGGCAGCCTGCACACAGCAAGAACAGTGGTACAAAGCCACACAACTTTGAGGAGTGGGAGGAGGACTTTTTCTTAAAAAAGCTCCAGAAATCTGCATAAGGTAGAGGCTTCATCTTAAACTCGTAGCTTGAAGCTACCAAGAAAAGCTGCATCAGGAACAAAAGAAAAAAAAAAAACAACCTCCCATTTATAAAATTGCTTACCTAGTCAGTGCAGGAGGGTGAACACTCTACAGATGAAACAAGGAATAAAAGCATTCAAACAGTTTTTCCCCTCACCAGCCAAAAAAGTACCCACTAAAATGGAAGCTTTAAATACTTAATGTCCAAAACAAACAGGAGAATTTACCCAAACTAAGACTGCTGGTTCAATACAAAGCAGCAGCACTCACAATAAAGTTGATAGAGGTTTTATATTAGCTGCACTAATATAATACCAGATGGGGACAGATAAAACCCACTCACAGAAGAAAAGATGCAGACTTCCTTTACAGTAGCAGAAAGACAGGGATCAGATGCAGAACAACTGACCTTTCCCATCTTTGTTACACTTGCACAAAGCAGCTAACATCACCAAAATTGTGGGAGACAATTTAGCAGGGATCAGTGCTTGGAGTCTCAACAGAATATGCTATTATTGTGAGACTGTGTAAGAGAACAAATTAACCTTCTTTATAAATCTTGGCTTACTTTAATACATGTAGTGGATGTCAGACTAGAAATAACATCTTTCATTCCTTTAATTTCTGTACTGACTGACCTCCTTACAGCAAATATCCACTATCTGAGCACTGGCACTATAAACCACATGGCCAAACCCTCAGCTTGTGTTCTTGCTCACACCCTTGTGACTAAAGCAATCACCACCCTGAGATCAGCAATGCCTTTCCCACAAGCTCAGGTTAGCAGACACCTTGGAGATTTTCCCACCTTTCCCTACAGCAGATGGCCCTGTGTGTTCCCCCAAGATCACCTGGGTATTTTCACTACCAAATTCCCACTCCAGCAGGGACCCAGGAAGCTGGCAATGTCTGACATCTCACTTGACAGCTCCACAGCACAGGAGAGTTTTTTAAACACTGTGCCAGAGGGCTTAATTTTATTACAGGGATATGAGAGTTCCTTAAAAAATTAGGTACAAGAAAATTTAGAATTTTTTTTTCTGCTATAAATCCAGACTTCTCAATTATGGTTACCTGCAATTACACAAAGAGTACTCAATGATCAGCATAGTCCCATCCAATTCTTTATTGCTCCACACTTATTTTTGGTTTTACTTGTCTAAAGTTTTTCCCCCTATGCTTTCAAGAATTACAGAAGAGTTGGAGGTTTTTTTGATAGGCACACAAGCCTGCACCCTTCACACAGGCAGAAAAGCATTTTTCTCTACATTAGCCAAAGATGTGATTGATTTCCACCTATGTTCAACCTACCACTGAAATTTTGCATTTCAGATACAACTTTAATATAGCAACCTATTCTTCTTCAAAGTGGGCTGAACACCCGGAAGTTACTACTAATGGAGCATTCTAATGTAGAGTATGGAGAGGAAACAGGAGTGGAAAGTTTCCAGATGCAAGGAAAAAAAAATCATTTCCCAATGAAAACATAAGTCAAAGGAGCGATGCTCATGATGGTGACAGCTGTGGAAAGAAATCTAACTGGAGACCAAGAGAGGCAAGGTGAGGGATCAGGTAGGCTGAAACTAAGCCTGGGAAAGTGAAGCCTTGTGTAGAAACATCATGATGCCATTATTAAACTCCACACAGAAAGCTCAGCCTGACAGATTCTGTCTTACTGAGGATCCCTGAGGCCTCACCCCATCCACCACTTACTCTGTTGACTCAATCTTTGACTGTAAATGAAAAATTTATAAAAGGCCTGGTAGGGAGAGTGGCTGAATGGCTGCAACCCCCTCTAGAACAATTCCTTCACGGTGCTTACAAATCAGAGCATGTGTTTGGCACTTCCCTCTCTTTGACACAGCTCAGCCACAAGTGAGTGCCTGGGGTAGGCATCCCAGCTTCCCTTAAAATGCTGTTTTGCAGGCAGACCAGAACAAGGGAGAAATGATGTGCTGCAGGCTATGCTCATGAATTCATTCAGAGCACAAGATACTTGGAAGTCTGGCTTAGAAGTGGTAGCATTTCTAGGCACAGCTCTTGCTGCAAGAACAAACCTTGCAGATCTGCAGGAGGATCCCATGCATCTTCCTGGTTTTTGCCATTCCTGGCTGGGCAGCTCGAGCTAACAGGAATTTCCCCATAACTCTGCCTGTCACAACTTGTCATGGCTCTTCCAGGGCAGAGCAGACATGCAAGAGAATGACAGCAAGCTCCCTTTAGAACCAGTTCAGGCACTGATCACAGGACAATTTTGAGCATTATTTGCACTGTACAGTTTCATCTCTCAGCCACTCAAGATACACAGATCATATCTGCTTCTTGAGGACAGCATTTGCTCCTACCACTAAAAAAAAAATCTTTATTACACAAGTTACTCAAAAACATGCACACCACCCAGTGCTGCATACACTAAGGGTATTCTCAGAACAGCAGGAAGGTATTAGAAACTGGAATTAAGCTGTGTCCTCACCCTAAATTTATGTAGCAAATATACAGGCAGAGGCAGTGTGGAGGGCATTTTTGTTAGGTCATCTAGACAGTCATACCCTGTAGCTGTGGAGATTTCATTTCCTTTGGCAAAGGCTGCCCTCTTCCATCAGGGAGATCAGGGGAAACACAAAGGTAAGCTTATATGGGAGCTCACAGGAACATGTGTATCTGAGGAGTTTGTGGAGGTACTGCGAAGTAACACACTGTCAGCCTTGGGGGTTCTTTCTTTTTTGTTCTTCTTTTATTTTTTCACCTTTTTTGTTGTTCTTGTTGTTTGTTTAATAGCTCTATTTTTTTTTCTGAGGTTTTTTGTGTCCACCACTCTCTCCACCCCCTGCACTCCTCCCCCTTAAAATTAATGCTCTCTCTCTCAAACCCTTTGCTTTCCCTAGGTAATAGAACATTTTCTCCTCCTTTCTGTGCTCTCACCTTTTAGATCCATCCCCCACATCTCTCTACTTCAGTATCCTCATTACACTTATATTCTTTGCTTGCCTTCCTTCTTCCACCTTCTCCATTTAATCTCCTCCCTCCCATTACCTTACAAATCTCTACCTTCCTTGCCCTGTTCATTTTCTTCACTAACCATTCCTCCCTTCCCCTTTTATCCTGCTCAGTTCCTACTCCCCCACCTCATTCCTACGCACACAGCATCCATTGTGCCTTTCTCCTCCCGCCCCAGTTTCAAACCTCCTGATCATATTTCATTTTCCCGAGTTCTATTCAGGTTCTTATATCAGCCTGTCTCCCTTCATCATGTTACTGCATATTTCTTATCTCCTAAATTTTTCCTTCCCCATCCACCTTCTCCATTTATAACAGTAGTGGGATTGTTCCTCTTATTAACAGCTATTACCCACTAAATTTTGGAGATACCTTTTCTGTTGAGAACTAAAGCCCCTTCATCCTCCTGTGCTATTTATCTGTCTATAAGCCCCACACAGGTCTCATTCCTGCTACATGCAGTCTTCTGTCACAAGCAGTGCAGATGTTCTCCTAATATGGAATGATTTAATCCTAGGATAGCCCATGTCCATGCAACTGTACCACACAACTCAAGGAGCAGCTTTTTCTGGTGGGACAAGTTCACAACTTGCTATTTACTCCAAGGACACTGAAACTAGCCTTATTTCAGATTTCACCTGCAGATTGATTGACAAGCTCTCTCTCTCTCTGCCACCCTTGCCAGCACAAGCTGGGTCATGTCTGTGTGTGCACAGCCCAGGATGAGCAGGGAGCACGTCCCTGTGCCCACTGCTCAGCAGTAACATGAGCTCTAATGAAAGCTGCCAGCCACCAGATGCCAAAGGACAAATACATTCTTTTTCAATGTGAGGTGTGGGGGGTTTTTTAGTAGACAGAGGGGCATGATTATAACAAGTTATTAATAAAAAAGAAAAACAAACAAGTCAGTGAGATCAACAGACAGAACCCAATTAAGAAAATCACCAATCAACCTCCCAGGGTTGGGGTTGATCAGGGAACTTCAATACAAATAATTGAGGTCGTATAAAGATGGTTCTTTTCTGTACTGTGCTGATGTAAACAGAGGCTATACTTAATCTCCTTCATCCTCCCCTTACTCTCAGATTCAAATGACTACATGATCTGGCATTTCAAATCAAATGAAAAAAAAAAAACAAAAAAACCCCACAATACCTGGTGAGAGATGTTGTTCTCAGGAAAAGGTCTGGCATCAAGCAGAGAACAAATACAAGCACCCAGGCTCTTGGAGCTACTACAGCACTGAGGAAAATAACCATTTTTTTAAAAAAGGCCAAACAAAACTGACATTTTATAGATTTCTGCTGCTTGTACATACACTTATCCTCTCTGATTTTGTTGAAATGGCATTGTCTGAAGACCAGAGAAGAAAGTTGTTCTACCTTTCTCAATCTAGGAGAAGGGATATGGCTCCCATAGCCTTGCAGAATAGGGGACAGAGCTAGATGTCATCTCCACAAACCTTAACCCGTGTCTCTTCTGCACTTGTCACTCAGCTTCTAATGTCCCTTCATCTTCCCCTCATCATCTGCCATCTCCCATTCTTCTCCTTCAGACTCCTCAGAGAGGGAACATGACAGGACTGTCAATAAAACAATTCCTGTTGACTTTAGGGCCTTACTCAACTAACATGGAGAACATGTCCTCTGCCTCTGGTGCTGAGGACATTTTCATACATAAATGTTGTTCTTCAGCAAATAAGCTGAGAATGCTGCTGCAACTGAATAAAGGTTTTTTAAATCCAAAACGTTAGAACCTTGTGCCTAACCATTCCATCATTGCCCCCACTCCTCCCCAAATCCTCGAGGTGCTTCTGCTGGTAGCTAGTTGCCATAGGAACCCTAATCTTTATATGTTTTGCTTGTTAAATAAACTAGCATCACAATTCTCCTTTATAGCTGCTCTGTCCTTTTCCTCCCTTTACCCCTCCCTCCCTGAAAAAGAGAACAAGAAGATAGTATGTTTGATAATACACTTTCCTCCTCTTTTCCATTCTCCACAGTTTGAGCTTTCCAAGTCCAACATCCATAATTTGGCAGAAATAGCCACTGTGATGCAGAGGGATGCCTTAGGCCTGACTGTTCTCTGGATTTGACCAGAGAGGAATCAGAGGCAAGGCAGAGAGCACCAGGTAGGATAATGCAGCTTGAGAACCCTGCTATGATAACAGGGACACCTAATCCCAGCTATTTCAGATGAAACTTTACAGAAACTTCCCATGACAACTCCCCTCTCCTACAGTGCCCATTATCAGCCTTGTCCTACCTCACTATCAGCAATGCAATTGTAATGGCATTAGTGAGGGGACAGCCCTGAAAAGGTGCTTCATAGATGAAAGCTGAGAACAGAAAACAAAGGAGGCTAAATATATGAGAAACACCAAAAACACAAGATGTTTGCAGTTTGCCACGAAGTAAGATTTTTCCATTCTATGGACCAGAGATCTAGGCCAGAATTATGTAGGTCACAAACAAACCTTGTTTCATCTGGTCTTAAGCCAATACTTAGAAGGTGATAACTCCCACTCAGAGACACCTTTTTTTTTTTCTTCATGTATTTTCTTGTAACAGAGACAAAAAACTAAAGTGGCAAGAGATGCTGGCTGAAGGAATAAAGCCACATGGCTTTGTGTGCATGTCTAATTGTCTAACTATATTTTCCATCTCAGGAGGAAAATATATATATGCTAAATACAGAGATTCCAAAGTTGTTCTTCCCCTCATAATTTTTAGTACAACAAATATCATTCGGAGAAAGAGCAATGCTATCTCACTGATTTTCATGGAGGAAAAGTCATCCCTAGGAAATGACTAGTTTCAAGATGGAAAAGAACAGGCAGAAGGGGACTTTCAAGAGCCTGAATTCCCACTGCATGCAGCACCGAAGCAGGTTAGCAAACAAGGACCCTATTTACCTGAAATTAACAACTAGCTAATCCTTTCTCCACACCACAACAAAATAACCTCACACCATAGCAGAAGCATCAGTTTCAGGATCATTTGGGCATACCCAGGGATCTGCAGCAGCTGTTCACTGACAGATGAATCATGGTCCCCATGGAAGATTTTGCATTGCTCAGCCTTCCTCCAGTGGATAAAAGCACAATTCTGAAAGCAGTTGGACTGCTGATTTCTAGCTAATTCAAGGCTTGAGCTGGTCTGAGTTTATCTGAAAGACCCAGCAGCTATGGCAAATAATTGCCAGAGAAACAGTTGCTTGTTACAGTGTGGTTTGCAATTACTTGTCCAATTGCTGTGCTTTGCACAGGTCCCCTGCTTGCCCAGCACACATGGATGCTCTTATACCTCTATTTATCAGGAATGCAGCTAGGCTTCCCCCAGACTCTTTCAGAAATAAACCTTCTTAAATTAGCAGCCCTTAATTTTAAGTGCAGAGTTCAGGCATTATTCAGATGAAGCTCCATATATGCAACTTGGCTAACTTTACCCCTCCTAGTCTATACTCTGCCAAACTTTAATCTCTTATGATCTGGATCCTTCTGACATGCCCACTACTTCTTACTCCTTACAAGAGTGCTAGAAACAGCCCACAAGCAGCCATCTCTGGCAATATTTATGCATGTGTGGTCAGGCCCACAAGTAGAAGAAACAAGTTAATAAAATAACACTAAGCTGAGATAAGGTTCATTCACGTTCTGGATGAAGGTGTTGCAAATTCCTACTTTAAATGAATCTGCCCCCTGTCAGAAGTCTTTTTTTCTGTGATAAACATGGTCCTCTACTCTTCAGGAAAGCCATTTTAAATTCAACCTAAGTTTCCTCTCTCCCTCTACTTTGCTTTTTTCATTTCTCTGTGGGGGCTGCTTTTTTTGAAGAGGTGTGCATGGGAATCCCAAGTGGCTTTGCTACCCTCCCCCCCCCTTATGTAAAGTATATTCTGGGCTGTCAGAGTGCACAGATCAGCAATAAAGCACTGTGGGGGCTATTTCTTCTTCTTCAATCCCCATGAGTCTCCTACCTTCAGTTTTGCTCAGAGACTCATAGCTGAACAACCTTTGAAACAAATTCAGTTCAAATCATTTCAACTGAAGCTCCTCTAAGTTTGTACCTGAACTAGGAAGAGGTGGTCTAGGGGCCAAGGGGAAAATTGCCTCAGACTTATTAATTTAAGTTCACCATTTGCCATTTATTTGAGATTAGACTTCCAGCCCCTCAGAACGTTTGCATGCCTTATTTCACAAACTTCACAAGGTAAACACTCTAAAAAAAGAGGTGGGCATTAAAAAGAGCTCAAAGGCTTCTCCACAAGAGCTTGACACAGCAGTTCTCATTCCTTTCCCCTCCACACTCCAGCTCATGCAAAATTTCCAGTGTCCTCCTCAGTTTATGAATCTCTGCCTCTCTAAGACTTCTCTGCCACCACCCCCACTCACTCAGTGACTCAGACTTATTAAGATAACTTCTCTTTTTCTAGTTCCTCACCTCCAACACACTCAATGCATTAAGGCACATACTCCTGCACATATTTGAAATCTTCACCCAACCACCCTCTCTCATCCAACTTTCCTCCTACAGTTCTTGCACTCCCCCGTCCTGGGATGACAGAGCCAGTCAAAACCCACCCAAGTGAGTTCAACTTTTACTTACACTTCTGGCTTCTCTCAAGATTATTTTGAGCTGGTGCTTGAAGACACCAGGCCAAGAAGGTCTAAGGCAGCTCTCCTCTTCCACCAGGACAGCCTTTGGTAAATGTGAGGTTTGTCAGGCACAAAAGACCAGCCATGACCAGAGAGATGTTGGGGAGAGGCCTTAGTGCTGCACTGCAGCTCAGTGCATGTGCTGCACAGGGATGTGGCTCTGACCCACATGCTGTGTGCAGACCACAGCCATGGTGTGCCATGGGCTGGTTTAGGAACCTACTGGTTCCTTGAAGTAGTGAAATGTTGTCCCATGCAAGAAGACAGATTTGTGTGTCACTATTTACCCCTGCTTCCAGATGTTTAGGAAAACAAAAGCTTCTCATCAGGTTTTAGGACCAGCAGGTACCCTCATTTCCCACCAGGCTACGGATGCTCTGTAGGCAGTGGTGCTTGGGTGGTCATAAAGCAGGAGGCTGAGGCAAGGCAAGGAAAGAGCCCTTCCAGCCCCTGGGTCCCAGTGCCTGTGCCAGCACAGGAAGGACCACGAGCTGCAAAGCAGCACTGGCACTGCAGGGGAAAGAGGGCTTCTGCTAAAGCTGGGGATTTGCTCAGATTGACACCTCTGCTGCTGTACAGAGCTCTGCACATTCGCTCATGCTGGCTTTTGTTCCTTTTCCATAACCAGCAACAGGTGGGGAGGAGTGGGCTGTACATGCGGAAGGAGGATGCGGTGGGAGCAGAGAACATGTTCCTGACATTCAGGGGTGTGTGTAGGGAAAGCTGCCTGCCTGGAGCAGAAAGGGACTGGGAAAGGCAAGGGGCCTGCTGAGCCGTGGGTCGCTTCGGTGGGAGCAGGGACAGACTTCTAATTCTGGCAGCATCAGGTGGGAGTTGGGAAAATGGCTGAAGAGAAGGTGGAAGCAGAAGGAGTGCACAGATCAGATTAAATGAGGGAATCTGCATCCTTTTTACCAAATGTAAATGCTCTTAAAATAGTCTCCTGTCACACTTGTGTACTGATTAAGAAACAGTGCCCGTTTCTGAAGCATATCCCCTGGCAAAATGCTGGAAACTCCTGGAGTTCAGCAAATGGCTTTGCTTTCTATGCAACAGTCTTTTGCTGTTTCCCTGATCCATACAACTGTAGTTCATGTGCACCACTTCTGCTCCGACATTACAGTCTTCCCTGACCAAAGACTTCCAAGTTTAACCTGTTTGAGATGTGCACAACCCAGTGACTCTGTTGGAGACCTACAAGAAAAATTAAGCTGTGGCTCATCTCAGGTAAAAGACTCTGCAACCCTCCCAGCCACCTTCTCCCATAGAACAGGTTTCTGATTTGCCCTGCACTAGTCTGCTTTCTGGATAACAGGAGTAGGATTCGGGATTTTTCTCACTCAGAGGCCAGGCACACAGCATTTATCTTCTCAGTGTCCAAATTTGCAGCATTTGCACACATAACACCAGAGGGAAACAGAGCTAGGGAGAAGAGACATAAGAGAAAGGTTGCCCTCTTCACTTTTCCATTTTTATTTTTTTTTTTAATTGGGTTGAATTTTAAACGCTGGAAAATTGTTGGACTACTTTATCCAAAAAGATGTTTAATCACTCTAATTCTGAGTCTGGATAACTGGACAAAAAACCTCACATTCACTCTTCAGAGAATAACTGACACATCAGCAGTAACAAAGAGGCAGCACAGGATCCAGGACTCCTCATATTTGAGCATGAAGATACCAGTCCTATGAGAGAAGGAGATGTAATATCTGGACACATACTAACCTAGGCCTCTGTGATGAGCTGCCAATAAGTGCTTCAGCTCCTGATAATTATGGTGGTGTTTCTACAATGATGAGATGACTTCTCTGTGGAGAAGAGCTCTCATCAGGAAATTGGTTCTATTGCAATTAACATCTTTGAATATCCAAATTTAACATCCTCCTTGAGCCTTCTCCCTTATTTCAGGAAGTTTGTGATCAATCAAGTCCAGAAATAGAGCTGGAGATCTGGGATTCAGAGAAGGGGGAGGAGTTCTATGTTTGGGGGCAGGAGGGTTAAGTACACCACAGTTTCAAAATCATCTGGTCGATGTCTCCAGCAGCATTTCAACCTTTCATCCCTGTATGCATAATTTCCAAGAAAGCTGTTATCATCATCACCACTATTTAGAGTCAGAATAGGTGACACATCCATTTCCTTGCCTCAGCTCTGTCTTCAAGTTCAGCTGTAGAGCAGAGTCTGAGACACAGAAAGACTAAAGACACGAACATGCCCTCCTGAAGCACAGCATGTCATAGAATACACCTTTCCTCTTCCCCTCCTTCAAAGCAGAAATCATCAATTTTCACTTCCTGGGACTCTGTCATTCCGTCAGTCCCCACCTACTGCAGCTCCTCACAGAGCTGAGGAAACGTGAAAAGATGCCAAAGGAGAAAACAAAACAAAAACATCTTGCTTATCTTGCTCTGGACCACATTGCATCTCAAACACCGAGTACTTCCAGCAGCAGCCCTGCCATAGCCAACTTACAGGAAGAGGACAAATTAGTATTTCTGATGTACAACCTTTAGGGGGTGAAGGAAAACAGATATTCTTTTCCCAGCACACGTTAAAAAAAAAAAAAAAACAAAAAAAAAACCACGTATAGGCCTAGACACCAAAATTTTCCTCATCCTGTACCACAGCCAGAAATCTGAACAGTAGATGCACTCACTTTATGGCACTGTCAGCAACTGAGGGATCAGCAGCCATACACAGGAAGGATTTACCAAAAATTTCACTGCTATCTAGGTATTAATTTTTGAAAATATATTCAGAACCAATACCATCAGAAGGCTAAAGTTTAGGGCTCAAAATTCATAACCACGAAATAAGATTTTTTAATATTATATTAAAAAGCCAGATTACTTTTGCTGTATTATATTCAGTTTTATAAAATCTGACTTCCTGCTAGATAGCATTAGACCCTCCCCAAATTGCAAAATGTAAACACTGAGTGCTTACGTACTTATTTGGACAAATCACCAGGACTAAGAAAAATTGCATTACATTCAACAAAATTGAAATAAAATGTAGCACCTCTTGATGTTCTACAATGCCATCTCTTGTCAAAAATGACCAAAAAAAAGACAAAAACAAATCAATGAAACTTGAGAAATAAGTACAATAGACACAAAATTAAGGTGCAGGGTCTTGGACCGCAGCTACAGCAGCTAACACAGTCATCTACACCTGTTCAATAATCAAGCAAATACGCCTCAAAATCACATTTGGACAGTGAAGCCAGAGAAGAAATTGCAGGAAGTCACTCTGTCTGTTCCAACAGATACCAAATTAGACATGGGATGAGCAGAAAAGGGAACAAATTAATCCTACAGCCTTTCATACTGAGTCCATCTTTGTTTTCAGTGAGAGATGCTGCTGAGACAGAGACAGGAAAATATTCGGACAAAGGCCTGTTGAGCCAAGCCTAAGAGTTAGAATAAGAGAAGTAGAAACTAGAGAACTGATGGGTTAGAAAGCCACTGCACAGCATGAGGGCTCAACAGCTGAGAGAACAGTGCAGAGGGGTTTGCAATATTCAGTGCCTTCTGCAGGGCTGTCTCTTTCAAAGGAGCAAGTGAAGTTATAAACCAAGTAAGATTTATGAAAGTCTACAGACAATATTATGATTCATTAGTGAAAGCTAATAATAGGGGTTCCCTTGTCCCAAATTATTCTGTATTTAATACAATCTGTACAGAGGCTGCTGCAAACACATCATCCTGTCTTCCAAATCACTGTGATTTATGTGCATTCACACCAGGAAACATCTTGACCATGAAGAGTTACAAATACAGTTGAGGGGTTCTGAAGCTACTAATTTTACAGCTCTCAAAGCCAGGGTAATTTCAACAAAAGGAGGAGGATAATAGGAAAGCCAGCTCTTGGGGATCCCATGAGAATTCCACTCACTGGAAACCAAGGGGAGGGATAACCAGTCTATCCACTCAGGTAGCCAAAGGGGCAGGCATAGAGGAGAGGTGTGTGAGTGCCCTGGCATCCTGAAGGTAGCCCAGCTTTCTGTGCCTGCTGCCAGCGGAGCGGACCTGCCGCATGCAGAACATCACACCCTGACTGCAGGAGGAATGAAAAACGCACAGATCAGGAGCATCCAGCAAACTTTGTTCTGAGGGAAGGTCAAATTTCAAGCCTCTTACCCTTCACAAAGCCCCTCTAAAATTCTTGCACTTCAAGGCATGAATTCACAATAAGTTATTAAAAGCACAACATCGTTTAGAGTCTGCAAAGTCCTCTGTCACACCCCAGTACTTCAAGTGTTCCACACCAGACATCTAAAGCCACTTGGTTCTTTGTGACACTTAAGGAGAAAACTCCTCTTTAGCTCTCCACTCAAATTGCCATGACAGAAACCAACAGGGTGAGCCCTTTAACAAGCACCTTTGTTTCCTTAGACCTGAACTCGCTGTTGTACACACACAAAGATGCTGACACACATCTTGCACGTGGCTTGGACCACGTAAATGGCCCACAGAGATATAAATACACATGTGACAACCAGCCCCACATGGATAGATATGGACCAGCACACAATGAAAGCTTCCAACCTTCGTGTATTCCAAGGATGCTTGTCTTTCCACCGGTCCCACATTCCTGAGAAGTTCTGCTGGCTCCTGCCCCCAGCACCCAGTGTCAGTGTCTGACTTTCTTGTCAGCTTCAGGAGCTGCCCAGCATGAAGACAAGAAAGCAGTAGATCCAGGGAGGCTTGAAGAGTACCCTCTGATTGCCCCAGTGTACCCAAGTGAAAAAAAAAAAAAGAAAATATGAGCGAGAGAAGGAGGGAAGAGGTGGTTCCTGAGAGGTCACTGGAACAACTGTCATATGAGTAGCCTTCAGCTCCCTTCCCATTTTTATATTTAGGTGAAAACATGAGGGGGAGAGGGGGTGGGGGGAGGGCGGGGAAACAACAACCTCCTTGGCTTATATTTTTCCATGGAGGACCTGACAATGTTTGAACATCAGGACAGCAAGTAAAAGCAGAGTAAGCAAAATCCATGCAATTTCCAGATCCTGCTGAAATTTTACTTCAAATCCAGGGATGACTATCGAAAGTTACAGCAGTAAATAAAAAATCCCTTCCTTTTGCTTTAAGCAGATAACTACTGCAGCTTTCTAAAAGCTCTGAGTGCTGTAGCCTTTCACAGCAAGTAACAAAGCCAGGCAGAGCACATAATAACCCTTACCCTGTGATGAAGTATAATAATAATACATTACCACAGTTTGCTGGTACATCTTTATACATGAGTAAGAAGAAGCTACTGTGTTCTTCATATAAACATTTTGTCTGGCTATAAGCAAAGCTCTTAAAGTCAGAGTGGATTCAGGAATAAATTTACTTCATATACAGTGCACAGCAATCGTCCATCCCATGCTAATGACAACTCTTGTGCTTTTTGTCAATATGTTCTTTTTATTGGGAATTTGGATGGCTTTTTAGCTGGTTCATTTGCTATTTTGTGTCACAAATCACCTGCTCTTCTCTGCTGGTGTTTTCCAGCTTCACAGCTGAAAATTATCCCTTAGGGCTGATCATCTTTTTTTCAAAAAGGTAATGCTGTGAAATACAGGCAGCAGGTATAACAAATCCAGAGAGGAAAAACCTTTCATAGACGTCTGCCAACTCCTCAATCTTTCCGTTCTCTAAATGCTCCCTTCCCCTTAACACCTGCTACCCTCTTACCAAAATGGCTGAGTTTCAGTACACACATAAAGAAGTCTCCTGCCCAAAAAGTGGTCACAGCATCCCACCTTCTGCAGCTCCCCTGACTTCACCAGCCAAGGGCACTAACAGCCTCCACTGCCTCAAGCCCACCTCCAAAGGCCTCTAGGCCAGCTCAGACAGAGCAGTTCAGTCTCTCTCCTTCCCTGGAATCCCATCACCCACATGTTCCTGGCAGCTGTGCCTAGTAAATCAAGGGGCTCACTGACCTGGGTTTGCATCCCTGCCCTTCACCTTGAATAACTGTTTCCTCTGTCATAAATGGCCAGCTGGGGACAATGGGCACGATGCTCCCAAAGAAGACCCTTCGATTTAGTATGATCTCATGATTTCTACTGCTTTTAACACTTTGTGATCATTTCTGCATAGAGATAAGTAAACCTCCCATCTTCTCTCTCAGGGACAGAGAGACTCTTCTGAAATATTTCCATTCAGCATTTTTTCCAATCATCTTTTAAATGTTTTTCTTAAAACCAAAGCTGACTCATCCGCTAAAACAAGACAGTCTGACTCATATTTAACACTTCTGTCTCCATGGCTCATTTCGGTCAGCAACTGGCTTAGAGTTTTCTTTGTACTACACGTAAAGGGAAAGAAAAGAGAAAAATGTAGTTTAAACATCCATTCAGTTCCAAACCATTGACAAATGCTCAGGATAAATCTCAGAGAAGGGAAAATCATTTCAGCACCTAGAGACCTAATACAAATTAGAGCAGAAATGAAATTTTTCAGCAGGAGACAGATTTGTACTTTCATGTTCCCAGATCCAGATGAAAAGGGGGCTCTGTTCAAATTATATTTGGATAGAGGGTTTTCTTTTTGTCATTTAAAATCATCAAAAACCTCATAAGACTGAACAACTATGCTTCAGAAATGAAATTAAAAGCCAGAAATAATTTCCCATTTACCGATATCTTGCAGTGAAATTTATTACTTAGTATTTCTAGAATATCTAAAAAGTGGAGCCCTAAAAAGTAAGGCTCAGATTTAGGTGAGATATAAACTGTTTCTGCTTCACCCATGGGAAGTCCCCATTTCAAGCAAGGACAGCATCAACATCCTGGTTAGAGCCACAAAACCCTGAGCCACAGAAGGCTTCTGTGAGGTGGACCCAACTAAAACACCTGCAGCAATTTTCCAGAGGAATTCAAAACTTGGAGGGCAGATCTTATGGAAATTAATGGGATCTGGGATGTTGGTTGCCTCCAGCTTTCTTTCAAAGACCTCCAGTTTAGCCTCAGAGCCTGCTCTTTTCTTTGATATAGAGATCACTAATAAAACCAAAACAGTGTCTTTACCCATTTGGGAGCAAACCAATGTATCACCTATGCAAAGGCTGTTCAGTAACTTAGAAGTGGTAGAGGACTTCAGTCCCAGCTCAAGTGAAATAAATTCACAGTCTAGAATTTAAGACATTGTTTATAAGGTTTGGGTAGGGGCTTTTAATAGTCTTCTGATTAATTACGACAGATACAATACTGGGGAGAAGAGGGGAGAGATTTTGACATAGCAAGTGGAAATAGGTTTTAAATGTCAGAGGTGAAACAGGCTTCGTTTATGGCTGTGTTTTGGAAAGGGAACTCGAGACATCTATACAAATATATAATTGAAGCATTCTGGCTCACAATTCTTACCTAGGTATCAACAGACAGAGAAATTCCCCTTGCTTCATGTACTTCCTCTGTGCTCTGGCAGATGTTAGCATCCAGACCCACTGCTCCCTCATGCTTTTCAGTTTAATCTGTGTTTAATGCCTCCTGAGGTCACAAGACCTGCTCTTTCAGGGAACACTTTTGCAGCCCAGGCAGGACCAGTCCCTAGAAAACCCTCAGCCTGAGGGCAGAAAATGCTGCTGGTGTCCATCCCTGCAGCATCTGAACTCTGCAAGGGCAAGGTGACTTTGAGAACAGTTGTGCTAGTCTAGAGATGTACTTCACCCCCTGTGTGAAAGGAGGGACAGCCCTATCCTGTTCCTCACCCACAGAGAGGCAGATCATAAGCTCTCCTGTCACAAGGGGCACCTCCATCAGCAGCCCTAGCATCACAGCAGGCACTCAGTGGAGAGCCAGGCTGTTTGCTCTCCAGTGTGAGGTAGCCAAAGGTCCAGTTGATCATGTGCCTCCACCATTTGTCAGCTGCATGTGATCACTCATGAATAAAGTTCTCCTGCCCAGCTCAGAGACAGACAGTTGTGCCCTCTCACTGACCACATGCCATTCACAGACAGTCCAAGACAGAACTGAGACAGGATTATTTCAGTGCTTTATAGCACAGGAGTTAGAACAGAACACTTTTCCTTCCAGCTGTACACCTGGCCTTTGCTGTAACCAAAGAAGGAAGGAATCTGGTGCAGCCTGTTGAAAGCAAACAGAATGCCTCTGATTTTACAAAGCAGCACTTGGGATTTAAAGGGGAAAACCACATCTGAGGAAGCCAGGGCAGTGCTTTCTCCCAGATTCACCCCTCTGAGCTACCAGCAGGTCCCCATCACTATACTGGTGGCACCAGGTCCCTGGACAAATCTTGAGGAAGCCTGGCACTGAGCTGAGGTGTTCCCAGGGCAGTCAGAGCCCCTCATCTCTGTATGGGAAGGAGGAGCTTGCAGACCTCTGGATAAGCACAGATGGAAAAAATAACAAAGTAGTTCCTTGGGCATTACATTCTCTAATTGCTTGAAGCTCCACAGCCAGTGGGGGGCACACCTCCTCAGTCTGGAGGAGATGATAAAATTGTTTGTGCCCTCTTTGCCATTCCTCAAGGAGTCACTGTTGTGATCTACTAAGAGATTCAACTAGATAATCTATTTCAGAAGAGAACCATCAAGGTCCAGACAGCAGAGGGTTTTAGCTCCCCCTGAAAGCCCAAATGAAAGAGGTCTGTGTTGGCACAAGCCATCTGGCCTGCTCTGGGCTCATCATGCTACTCTGCCCTGCACTTACTGCTCCAGGTCTTGGGAGCACAGAACTCCCCACCCTACCTGCACAGATCAGAGCAGCACCATCCCCACTCTGTAATATTCCTCCAGGCATACAACACAGAAAATAAAAATTTTCAGTTCCCTTGAAGTTGTGAAATGGAGCTTAAAGACTAAGTAGCAAATTAAATAAAAGAGTGTAAAAGTATGCACACAGGATGGTAAACATAGCTAGAACCAGTGGATAAAGAGATAATGGGGAACATAGTGGCCTTTGTGGCAAAGTTTTGCAAAAAAAAATAACAGTACAAGCCCTAAGAGAAGTTCAAGGCAAGGTCATCACAATGTTGGGGGGTCTCAGTGAATACGACCACCAGAGACCCCTTTAGATGTCCCTTCAGGACCACAAGAGGACTTCCAGTAAGAGGCAGAGGCATGTAAATTAGTTCTAGGAAAAGTGATGTTCATGTATTAGCTAGGAAAGATGTTATAATGAATATGTTTGATCATGGTGGAATAAACACCCTGTTGTAAATATCACAACACACATTCAATTAGAGGAAAAATCCCCCAGATGTGTCCAGTATTGTAATAAAAAATGCCTGCTTTCTAATATGTCCAATTGTGTTAAAATTTTGTTCTCAACCTGATTTCAGTATCACTACCTCAGAGGGCAGAACTAGCCAGAGAACAGCTCATGGCAGTTAGAAACTGCTCTTCCCAAAGTATTGCAAAACAGCAGGGTTGGGTCCTTGGCCAGCAAATCCTTTGCCTGGGGGCACAAGGGCAGATTGAAGTGAAATGCTGTACACTGGGCTGCTACATCCAGGAGGAATGAAGGTCAAAAACTTGGGGAGAGAAGAGACAAATGAAAGACTGGATTAAGAAGGCAGCAGTCAGAGAAAGAGGATCTATACCTTCTGATACTATAACCAAAGAAATCCCTTATAATTGTGGTAAAACCTTCAGCTTAGCTAAAAACCAGAGAAGCCTCTCAGGTGCCCCAAGCTCATGTGTCCCTGAGCTGGTACTTTGAAAGGACTCTTTCACCTATACAAATGTCTGAAAAATTCATAATTTAACCTTTATGCTTGAATGTCATCTCCTGTGGTAAGAGAACAGCCTGTCCTCTGCCACCCCAGTGATGTTGCAGAGATTTATGTATGCCTCTACAGGATTTTGAAAACCACTTTACAAGCCTCCAGAGTTTGTCATTATTCCCCAAAAATGCTTCAGAGAGAGGTTTGTGCTCAGCCTGCAGCAGCCAAGAGCAGGGCCAGGGCCACAGACACACCACCTCATCTGCCACCAGCAGCCCAAGGCAGAAGGCAATCCCAGCAGGAACACCTCAGAGGAACACCTGGCATACAAGTCACTGTCTGCATTCAGGTGAGGATTCCCATGCACTTCAATAATGGGTGCAAGAGCAGCTCTGCTCCAGCGCTCAGCAACAACCACCAAACAGTGCTGCTCTTACTCCAAAAGTCACAACCAAGACCAACCTCATGGCAGTAAGCAAGGGAGCTGGATCCCCAGAAAACCTCAGGTGCCTGTGTTTCCCCTCCCATGCAGGCAGAAACAGCTGCTCCTCTCCGGCTCATAACAGAGCCACCAAGAAGAGCCAGGAGGAATAAGACAGAAAGAGTTAAGCAAATGTAGCAAGAGCAAGAGAGACGACAAACACACAAGCCTTCAGGTAGTTTCTTACCGCTGAGTCCATCCCCCGTGCTATTCACACTGCTTTTCCATCCCCTGTCACAGGTTAATCATTCTGGTTGATGGCCCTGCCGCTGAGGCACCGCTGCCGGAGCGGAGCGGGTCAGAGCGCCAAGGGCAGCCAGAGCTGTGGAGCCTGCCTGGCTCGGAGGGAACACCCCAGACAGAGCACTCCAGAGGGCAAGGCAGCCAGCACAGACGATCATGCTGCAGAAACAACTCGGATTTTTTCAAAACTTTGCTTTAGGAATCGCATACAATCAGCAGCATGGAAAACGACCACCATTTAACGCAGTAGCGCAGATCCTGCCAGCCTGGGCGCAGGAATCCTGTCTGCTGGATTCGCTCTCTGTTAAGTAGCCCTCCCAGCCTTCATAGCACAGGCAAAACCTAAACCATCAGATGATCTATACTGAAGCATGCTAGCTCCAGGGATCCTGACTTTCTTGACAAAAACGATTCCAAACAGACAAGCCGATAAAATTTGAAGCACCCTCGCAAGTGAATATATTGTATCAAAATTAATTTATCTTTTACATAACGCTTCCCTCATACTTATTTTCTAAACTAACTACAGTAGAACATGAACTCCAAGTACACATAAACTTTTTTTTTCATGTTTAAATAAACAAAAAAAAGAAATGCACAGAAACAAAAAAACGTGGAGCTTCACACCTGGAAAAGTCCACATGAGACAGGAGTTCTGTTGCTCTCTTTAGCTTTTCTCTACATGGATGAGATTTCCTTTACAGTGCAGCATCCTCCCAGACCCCAGAAGCTTAGAGCAATATCCTTTTGGATCCGTAACTGTTCCTTCAGTACACATTTACTTTCATGCAGCCCATCATTCTTTATTTGGAGCTGTATTTTTATGCACAAAACAGTAGCTTTCAGAAGAGGCAGGAGTTATTAAAAAGTTCATCTGTTCCAGATGCTTAATCCTCACTTAAACTCATCATTAATCCTTTTTTTATGACACTATAATTGTCCCTATGGCAACCAATTATGATGTCACAAACCAGATTAGACTTTTAGATAGGGGAACAGAATTAGCTTCTTTGCTGTTTGTTTAGGTTCTTAGCGGCTGTCATGCCTGATCAAATCACTGCCCAATGAGTTCAAGAACTCTGCTCAATATCCCATCAATACCTATATTGGTATTTTAGGGCAAGGCAGAGAGAAACACAGGCAGTGGCATGTACCCAGTGAAGGATGGAAAGTTGCAGTGCACAGACACTCCCTTTCCAGCCCCTCCAGGTCACATTCGCAGCTCCCAAAGCAAGAAATCATTGGCAGTGACATTGTGGGTATACAGCAGTCAGACTTGTTATGAATGCAATTCATTCTGCTATAAAAGCCTAATCCTTCTTTGGATTCTACTGAATATTTCCCTTCAATGATTTGCTGCAGCAATGAAGCCCCTATTAAACACACACACAAAACAATCATGTATGGCAAGTAAAGAAAAAGCCCCTGAGCTCACTTATTTCATCATATTTTTCTTCTACTTATAAACCAAATAACCACAGTCTGTCATCTCTCTTCCTGCAGAATAATCACAAACACACTTGAATGCCTGAAGTGATTTACCCTTCTTTAGTCCTTTTTCATTTCATCTGGAGCTTTTCAGGGTCCCAACAAAGCAAAGGAAGAAGAAAATAAAACTAATAAAGAGGTCAAGTATCAGCCACCCAGGTACCATTCAGCACATCATCAACAGCTGGAGGTGTCACATATTCACAATAAAGATGATTTGTCCCCGTTCCTTCCCCCCTGCAGGCTTTGTTTATGCCATTCTGGTGAGGTAAATGAATTAGAGTAACAGCAAATGTTAAGCTAAGAGCAAAGCTCACCAAAAAAAGGGACTGTCCCAGGGAACAACAGCACGACTTGCACAGAGGCACCTGCCCAACCCACCTCTAACACGGGCTCCTTTCAGCAGCCAGTGCTGGCTTTGGACCACTAAAGAGCAATCCTGAGAGAGCAGCAGTCACGGGCAATCCAGGCATTTTGCTTTCCAGGCAATCTATTGCAGCTCATGGAAAACACGACAAATGTGTCCCCCTGGATATATATGCCCAAGAGAGGCAAGAGATTTGCTTTCATGTCCTGCACTAGGACCGAACCACAGAACAAGTGGCTCCCAGCTGCCCTTGCAGCTGGCAAAGCAGTTCATTTTCAAGATGCAGGTCACAGCAGGCAAAATGGCAACATCTCTATTTGGCTGTAGAGATATTGCAGCACTTTATAAAATTGATATACTTGCCAGCATCCACTAGAAGAAGTCACCACTTCCACTTCAAAGTAGATTTATATCTTGCCAAAAAACCCAAAACAGCAACAGCAACAACAACAACAAAACTAAAAAAAAAAAAAAAGGCAAGAAAAATTCTATCATTGCCTTTTTTTTTTTTTTTTAATTTGGAAGGATTTGTCAAACACTAACAAGCATTTACATCTATTCATCCTGTTTGTAGGAAGGGTCCACATAAAAAACTAATTTTAAGACTGCTTTCCATGGAGTGCCTGTAGTCAATATAGATGGGCTCTTCCAGAGGACAGTTTGGAGCCAGAATTATGTTGGCAAATGGTCCTCTGGAGAAGACTCTCTCACATGCTAACAACCATTGAGTAGGGGTAGTCTCCCCAGCCTGAAGTTATCCTTCAGGAATAATTCCCCCTCTCCTCATACTGACTTCTTTGCACATACCAGTACTGACAATTCTTCCACAGCCAGCAGGGCATGACACCAACCACCAAGGCAAAATATGTGGGGACTGATTCATCACAGCAAAGCCATTAGAGGGAAATGCATTAGTCTTGATGGCAAGAACTGCACATTCACATGGTCTCTTCCCAAGAAAGTTCTTAAATCCTGTGGGAGACATATGTCTGGAACAGCAAAACCAGTACTAGCAGACACTGTTCTGTGACTGACAATTCAGCAATCCCTTGTCCAGACATAATTTACTATAACAAACACTGCCTTGCTGTTTTGCCTATCTCTTGTGTTTGTTTCCAGGCTGCAGTTACCAACACCCTTCAGTCTTACCCTCCTTCCTTTTCTACTGCCCAGACCAGTTAAATGGGAGCTCCTCAGTCCAGAGAGCCAAATCTCACAGAAAGCTGACCAAATTCTCGCCCTGTTGAGCCAAGCACACTGTGGTGCTCAGCAACCAGAGCATGGTGGCAGAGATCATCATCCTGCCAAGATCCACCACCCTGGTGCCCCTCCCTGAAAGAGGGTAATTGCTGATCCAACTGCTCCATGCTCAGAAAGGAGCAGCAGAGATGGCCAAAGAGCAGACCAACACCTCTTTAAGGCAGAGGTGTTTTCAGCTCTAACATCACACATCATTTTCATCCTGTCTGTAAGACAAGAGCTGTTGCCAGTAAGGGACTACTTGGCTTTCTACTAACCACTTACTTCCACCAGTAACTGCAGAAGAAGACAGAACATTCTCAGAAAGAAAAGGGAAAAAAACAACCATTGACCATATACCTGATGTACATTCAACTTTCAGACATCCCTGGAGAATGATCTCCCTCTTTAGCTGGAAAAATTTGGATGGCCACCCAATACTACTCTGATAACTATTTTAATCATGACATCAAGAAGCTCCTGCTAGTAGTCAGAGGACAATTCATCTTCCATGTTCCTTCAGTCTCTGGTAGCTGAAGAAAAGGCTAAGTGTTATAGGGCTGACCAGCATTAGATGTGGTTATTACAATAGATTTCTATCATAAAAAAATGAATCATTGCCAAGATAGTTTCACAAACGCTACCAAATAACAACAACATTCCCATTTGTTGGAAAATTCTCATATTTCAAATCAAAACAAAATCACTTTTCTCTTCTGAATCAGAGTGGAAAGAAGATCTCAGGATGAAGAAAAGGAATTATAATATCAACCCTTCTATATTGTTCTTATAAGATGAAAATATAAGTATATTGGTCATGTTGGGAGGTTTTTTTAAACAAATCAGCATGTTCCCCAGAAGATTTCACTTGGAAAATATTTTGTCAAAAATGTTTTTAAAATGGGAATATTCCACTGGGAACTTTTAAGCTACCCTTCTCCACTCTAGAAGATTAGAATTACAAGCAAATGCATATATGGTGGTGCCTTCACAAGTATTACCTGCTGCCCAGCTTTCTCAGAATGAGTGACAGGTCACCATTTTAAAAAACAAACATGTTTTCCCACTGCCTCTCTCTTTGAGCAGACTCCTCACAGAATGGGTTTGAAATCTTCCTGGTGTTTCAGCACACACCCCCAGCTCAGCCACGCCAGGCAGGAGCCCTCCAGGCTCACCTGGCTGTCCCCAACACCTTCATCACTCCAGCCAGCCGCTGACACACACTGTTGTGCCTGCAACCACCCATCATGATGAGACTTTCACTGGTTCTCATCTATCCTCCTATTTTTTGTGGTCCCACACATAATAGAAGCTGCTTTTGTCTGCCTGTGTAGTAAATTTGTCTCATTGTCTTACAAGCTCGCTGTGAGAAGCTGTTAGGATTGATTCACAATAGGGCCAACATTTCCATCAAGCAAATATCATGCTCAGCACCTGACAAACTGTGACACTGTTTGCAAAGTGAGTGAATCAGAAACAAAAAGCTCCCACGGTGTGTTTGGGTAGGGGTGGCTGGGAAAGGGGCTACCATGCAGGAAACAGGGGCTGCTGCCCAGGCACAGCTCGGACACAGCAAAACCCAGGAGAACCCTGTGTTTTCTGGGCATGATCCTCATGATGCAGGCAGGAGTGGGCAGGAGAGCTAACCTGCCAGGGAATTGCCTCTTGAGACAGCAAGCTGTGTCTCCTGCAGAAGAGGAATACATATCTTTTTCAGCCATTGGATCAAACTGGGTGGAGTTGAGTGGTGATTTTGCTGTCCCAGCTTATTTTCTCCCTCTTTTCTTTCTCTCTGTATTTCACGTCCTTATTGGCTTCTTTCAAGCTTGCAAAAACATTTGTTATAAAGTATTACCTTAGCACTCTCTAAGCACAGCTTTCCACCCTTCCTTCCTCTCCTTCTCTCATTTTATAATTGCTGGTGACCCACTGGAAAAGCCTATCTTTGGTCAGCTGGAGGATCCAAAACTCTGACTGGGTTGAATTAATCAAATCCCTTTTTTATCACCTGCAGCTCCCAGCACAAGCAGATGGGAGAAGCAGACACATGGAGCAGGCCCACATCCATATCCTTCAGGAGGCAGTCAGGCTCAGCTTTATAACTGATAACATGCACAGCTGCAAAGGACAGTAAAATAACATCACTGGTGGCAGAAAGGAAAGGCTGTTTGGTATCTTGGCACTTCACATGTAAAATGGGATGATCTCCAATTTTCGTGAAGCAAAAGTCTTGAGTAATCTTAGGACAGAGGCCAAAGTCTGAAAAGAAAGTGAATTGCCTTCTTTTTCTGCTAAGTCAGAAGAGGGGTATAATCAGACTGTGATGGAAGCTCTCCCTGCCTCTGTCTGCACTGCACCTCTCCCTGAACAGAAAACAGCCCCTACCAATTAGGAAATGAGGAGCAATGAACCCAGCACTTTCAAAGCCATAGGTCAGCTCCCTTCCTCCTTCCATCTCTCTCCCCAAATTAGTCATCTTATCTTCTCTTCCCACAGAAGAATAGCAGGAGCTGTGAAAGGAGAGGAGCCCCCACTCTCAGGCTCAGAGGCTATGGCTTACTGGAGCAGGTACTAATATAAAAACCAAACTCAAAGCCTTTCTTCAGAAGAAAGGGAAACTGGAATTGTAAGCAGCTATTGTATGGGCAGGAAAAGGACAGCTTCAACATATCATCTGCTGATGGCAGAATTACATTTCAATGCCTTCCCTTCTGCACTAAGGAGGTGGGGGTAAGAGGAGAAGAGTGTACTGAGCAATCCAGAGATTAGGGAAAAAATACCATATTGCTCAACCAAGGGATTAGATTAGGTTTTCCTTTTAAATTCCCTGCTATCTGATCTCTCACATTTTCACCAGACATGAGGCAAAAATTGGAAAGAATGCATTCCTTCCTCTTGAATAGGTGACTCTAGAAGATTACATATGAGGAAATAAAATTACTTGTGTGTCATATTAAACATCTTGCCCAGCTGCAGCCAGAGATAGCTCAGCTTTGTGTCCTTAATTTTTTAAAAAATAGGAAAAATTAGCAGATTTTACTCCACTTGATTTTTTTTTTAATCACATGTGAGGTTTTTCTAAACACATTCTTTAAGAGGGGAGCTCACACAACACTCTCTCTGCTTTGTCTTGTCCTGGACAGCATTTCTTAGACTGCTTCTGGCTTGAGACTGCCCAGAGGCTTGGATAAACATGCACAATGCTTGGCTTATGCTGTTGATGTCCATCACATCCCCAGGAGCCTGGGGCCTGGACAGCAGCTTGCTGTGCACTGGGAAAGCCCAGTGCTATTCCCAGAGGGAAAGACATGCAGTATCTCCCCTGGAAAGCAGAAAAGCTGTGCTTCTGCCAGCCCTCCCTTTGGAGGGTGCCAGAGCCTGCCAGGCCAGACTGCCTACAGCCATCCCTGCTGTAGGTTTTGGTTTTCCTCCCTCTCAAATAGATGAAGGTTTGATTGGTAAGGGGATTTTTGGGGAAAGAGCTGCCACTCCTAGGCCCCTAGACTGAAGGCCATCAGGGTAGCAGTTTCTAAACACCATATGTAAAATCTGTGAGGGAGATCTTAACTGCTTCATTGGTCTCAGTCCAACTCGTAGCTGCCCCAGCATCACAGCCAACATTACTCATCCTTCTCTCTGCTGAAAAAAGAGAAACAAAATGCTGCCAAGACAGAGGCCAAATAACCTGACACTCAGTAATTTTGCTGTTCACTCTGGAACACAGCACATTTATCAAACGATGATATGGTCCATATCACACTCAAGGAAATGAAAAACACTGTTTTGCTGTTTGCTGTCCAGGCTGAATCAAGATTCACAAAGCCAAAAGAGAGTCCAGGCAAGCATCACAGCCCTACCCTGTACCCAGCCCACTGGGAGCCTACTCCAGCACTGTTTGGTATGCATCAGTGGGGTTTGTCAGACACCTCTCAGCATACCTCCAATACCTGAAAAAGCTGGAAAAAAAAAAAAAAAGCTGAAAAGCTGGAGGTGGTAACTAGCACCCCTTCCTTTTTCCATAGGTTTGCATTGTACTGACAGGAAGAAGTCAAAAACTAGCCTCTTTTCCAATTACACTTTAAAAGAGCATGTAACCCCTCTGCAACGCAGCCTACCACTCAGGGGTTGGAAACTCCCCAAATTGCAGCTCTAGAGGGAAAAGGAAGCAGGTTATGAGCATCGTGATGGTAAAGAATCAGAGATAAAGCACTGTACTGTGACTCTCACACTAACCTTGGAGGCAGGAAAAAACTGTTTGAGCAATACTCAATAACTTAACTCTAACCTTGCAGAATGTGAAACCCAAGTGTTCAGGTATTCTGTGCTCTTCTTTCATTGTGCCATGCCCAGCACAGCCCCAGGTATATAAATAACACAGAGCACCGGGGTCTTGGTGAAGGCAGGTCAACAAAGGAAAATTATAGAATTAAAAGGACAGAGAGCAACTAAAAAATATAGAAAAGACATAAATTCTTTTGTGGTAGACACTGGCCAGGGACAAAGCTACCTGCTGCAAAGCCAAGTGCAGTGCCCTACAAGAGAAGTGACAGTTGCAACTGTTGGCGACCTGCAGAGACAAAAATGAAAAACAAGGAATAGCTTCTTTTCACTAATAGAAGGCCACCCACAACCAAACATGTTAGCTGCATCAGTACTGTTGCTAACTCCTTCTTCCATGTCATTTTAAATCAAGCTAAAACCTGGAGGTGACTACACTGCCAGAAGCAAAGGTTCCTACACGCATAAGCAGCTGGCAAGGCACTGGTACTGGCTATCCCTTGAGGCAGCAGCATCAAAGGCACTTATCTTTTGTTTCCTATCTACATGAGGGTTTTTAAAATGCGAATTCTCTCAGTGTCTCAACTTACAAGTAACCTCAAAACTCATAATGAAACTTTATTCACATCTTTGGCATTTCACTTACTTTCACAGGAGAGTCCATTGCCCTCTAGGGCTCCATCTCAAAACCATAGATCAGGCTAACATCAGCAATTAGTAATGAAGGACCTGGCCTAGCATGCACCTTCACACAGCATTTCATTGCCTTCAGAGCACCTGCAGGATGCAATGCTCAGGGAGGAATGAACCTCGATGTGTTTTCACAACAAAAGGATATACTCCTGGGATCGCTCACTAATTGGATAAAAGCATCAGAACTACCCCATTACCATCCCTAGAGGAAACTCATTAGCAACCTAATGAAATAAAGTGATGACAGGAAAGTATTTTCTCATCATCTTTTAATGCTAACGGGCTTTAAAGCTATTTTTCTTCCTCATCCTCTCCTATGGTGCCCAGAAACCCCATGGCACCTCTCAGAGCATCACAGGCAGTCCCCTCTCCTGCATATTACACAACATCAGGGAGCAGTTTCAGAACACAGAGGGATTCTAGGGTGTTCGACTCATCATCTTTGATGAATCTGTGCAATTGAAGCTTAATCCCTGCCCCACTTGGAAAATGCTCCCCAGTGGGTCAAGCTTCCTGATGAGTCATACAATTTAGAAGAAATATAATCTGACTAACTAAGGGCTTTGTTGCTTGGCTTTATGACAGGGAAAAGTCATGAACATTTGAAAGAAATTAGAAATATTGAAACAAATTTTACAATTTTGAACTACTTTGAAGTTGGTGAAATTACAAATATTGACGCGAGCTCTACATAAGCGCAGCGCTTCTAATAATTATCTCTCTATTAAACACGGTAATTTTTTTCTCCTTCTCTAAAAAGCATCAGCTCATACCCCCAAACACTTCTGTATCATATAGCCTTAATATGTACATATTTTAGATGTACATATTAAACACAAGCTCCTTAGTAACAGCGGGGGAGGAATGGATAATTTTGAATAAATCTGAAAAGGATATTAAAACGCAAGACAAAGTATTCGCCCACCACATTCCCACTACCCACACCTCTGACCACTAAACACCTTCCTCCAAGTCCCTGGGCATTGAAAAAGAGGCCACAACCCTTCTCCAAGAGCTCTTGCATGGAGCCAGACCACCAAAAGCATCAGTATCATTTATCTCTGCTGTGCATCCGTAGCCTAGCTGAGGCTACAGGGCTGCCAGCAGCACCACTCCCCCTGCCAATAAGTGACCTCGTTGCTGGTGGTACACACCTTACTGGCAGCCTGAGGGAAGGGAATCCTGCATCTTCTCATCTTTCATGTTTAGCCACAGGAGGAGCAATGAGTTCAATTATACCTCAATCCCAAGTACAATCCCTTCTCTCTGACTGCATGGCCACTTGTGTACAGCAATGGGAATTAGTGTTGAGTAGTCGTAGGGCTGGTGAGCTGGAAAACTTTGTAGGTAGAATTTAATTCTATAACCTCTCCAAAAAAAAAAAAAAAAAAAAGGATTAACCAAATTATGAAATAGCACTTTTTCATTAGGAACTGTAAGTTTTGAATCTAGCTAAACTTTCAAACAGCTGTTAAATGGAAAGGGATTCTAGCCATAGCATTCACAGCTGCATCGGAACACAAATCCAGAACTGAAAGGTTCAGGACCTCATTACCAAGGTTTTTCTAGCACAAGTGTTTCAAACCACCAAACTTCCTCAAAAATGCAGTATAGACAGGTATTGGGAAATATCAGGCTCAATCCAAGAGCACAGATAAGGTCAGCCCTTCACCAGCTTTCTTTGTCATGAACACAGTAGTTAGTGATCATTCGTTCCTCAGAACCACCTAAAAAATCTTTCCCCTCAGCCTCTTCCCCAACTTTATGCTGAGCCATTTCACAAAATTAACTGAAGCTGTTGAGACATTCAGAAGAACCACTCAGTGTCCTGTGGCAGCCTCAGGCTACAGAAGATCTTTAAAAATTAACCCTTCCACTTGCTCAATGAAATAAGTCAGAAGCAAAACTTCATAGAAACAAAGATTGCTTTGGTTTGAAAAGGACCTTACAGATCATCTTGATCCAACACCCCTTCCATAGGCTGAGACAATTTCCACCAGACCAGGTTGCTCAGAGCCCCTTCCAACCTAGCCTTGGACACTTCCAGAGATGGGACAGCCACAACTTCTCTGGGCAACTTCTTCCAGTGCCTAACCACCCTCACAGGAAAGAATTTCTTCCTAATACCTAATCTCAACCCATCCTTTTTCAGTTTAAAGCCATTCCCCCTTGTCCTGTCACTACACGTCTTTGTAAAAAGTTCCTCTACAGCTTTCCTATAGGCCCCCTTTAGGTATATTTGGGTATCTTATACTCTAAGCAAGATCAAATTATAATATTCATGCACAGCTGTCCTCTGCCTCTCCCCCAACTTTCAGGTTTTCTCTGAAACTTGCAGTTTCAATCCTTTTCTCTTCCAGTCTCTTTTTGATCTGGATGAGAGGTCTTGCTCTAACTGCTAGAGTTGAAGATCTTTTCCCACTTTGTCCCACAGACTCCATCTGCACTCTAAAAGAAGGCTCTTTATGTTCCTTTCCCTCTGTTTCTCAAAGTGTATCTACAAAAATTCAGGCCCTACACTGCCTGTGTTATGTATTGTCACAGATTACAGCCCTACAGGTGGAAGAAAACGGAGACAGCGTCCAATGGGCAGGAATTACACTTTTTAGTTTGAGGTAAGGCTCTGACCAGCACACTAGATTTTTTTGGAGTTAAGAAACAAACAGCTTCTTCCTTGACACTACACAGTCTCCTACTTTGTTTGTGGATCTCCTGCAGACTAAGATGGGGGACTATGGTCTTTTGTAAAAGAAAAAATTCTGGTGACATTTAAGGTGGAAAAAGCTCTCTTTTTTTTTCCCTAACCACAGTCATCCCAAGCTCAGTGTTTTCCTCAGAGACCAATTCAAGCACTGACTGGACAGTCTGTGCTAATCTGTGGCACACAGCAGCCAACACATTAGACAAGGTGGCACTGGTATGAGGACTTCACACATCTTAATCTTCATGAACAAAATCCTGAATTCCTTTGTAGGCAAAACACAAAAGACAAGCTTCTAGGTAGAAAAAAAAAAAAAAAAAAGGGTTTTACGAGCTGGCTGAGAGGCAATGACCTTCCCTGCTGGCAGCATGAAGTGTGCTGCACATACATCAGCAACAGCCCCACCAGCAGCTCAATGTCCTGAGAGAAAGGGTGATGGGAGAATCCAGGGGCTGGCACAACACAGCACCAGGGAAGCAGCTGCAGCCAGCAAAACCACACCAAAAAGAGACAGGAAAACAGAAAGGAAAGGCACAGTATAGATAGAAATGAGAAGTAAAACCAGAGAGATGTGGGGGCTTTTCAAGAGAGAGAAATGTGCCTGAAAACCTGGGGCACAGCTCTTGGCACCACCCCTTCCAACAGACCTACGGCCTTCACCATGTGCAAGCACATTAAGGTTTTGCCTGCATAAATATGTATTACCTTAGAGGAAAGGACAGAAAAAGGCAGAAAACTCACACACCACACATTGGAATTAGCAACATAATGACATCCCTTCATCCTTGTCCCTGGATATTTATACAGAGCATGCAGCAAGGCCCACAAGCACACAGCATACCATGATATGCACTTCTCAGCCCACAAAGGGCCTAGCAACTCTTTGGTGAAAACACAGATGGTTTTCTCACATGATTGCAACTTTTAAACACACAGAAAATTCATTTGTGCCCATGTCCCACTATAAACCTTCTTCACCCTGAAGGGACATCACTTTAGCCACAGACAGCCACCAAAAACCCAGCACTAACCCACATGGAGGCCCCAGTAGTCTCCTACACAACTGGGGCTTCTCTAGAGGTTCTCTTAACAAACACTTATTTTTCAAATATTCCCCATCCCACACAGCTTTTCTTTGCTAAGAGCAACAAATCATAGAATCATTAAAAAACTAAAAGAAGCAGGAGAAAAAAATGTCCCCAAACCAACACTGGAACTTGTGGGTGAACATGTCAAGTATACTTGAGTTCATGCACTACTTCTACTTACAAGGAGCTTTTAAAAAACCAAAGCAACAGCTTTGTAAAGCAAGACAAGAGCTCCAAACTTCTACATCCATTTTATTCCAAGGCAAAGTTTCTCACCGACAATTCTGTAACTAGAAGTGGATGCAAAGATGTGAGGCTGCCATTCCTGACTATTTATTATTATTCTTTCCCCTGTTCCTCTTTTCCTTAACATCTGTAAAATCCTTTGTCTGACTGTCATGTCTGTATCTCATGTCCAGGCTCTGCTGCATGTACCATAAAGCAACAGGAAGAGCACAGAATATTGTTGCCTATACACATCTCCTTCCCAAAACCTTAGCCAAGCTGCCAAATTAAAACAAGGAAAAAAACTGAAAACAAAACAAAGCAAAAAGAAAAAAAAAAAAAACACCAAACCAAAACAAACAAACCAACCTACCAAAAGTCTGGTGAGGCTCAAGAAAATGATTTCATCAGCCCCATGACTGATCCAGGAGAGAAGAACTGACTACCTGCTCATTTATTCCAAAGGACTAGAGAGAACAAAATTGGTTTTCCACTTCATCAAAGTTATGTGGCACCTGATTCAGCACTTTTTACACGATGAAATTTTCCACCTGCAGGGCAATCTGAGTGTACAGGTCCGTGCCTGTGCTACACAACAGCTTCATTATGTGCTCACAGAGGCTCACCCTTCCAGATCACTGATGTACTTATCTCCTTCTGACTGTGTACATAATTCCATTGCAGCTCACGCGTAATTTTAGTCAGAGTTACCACTCTCAGCATCTCTTTTGTGAGGTGCTGCTAAGCCCAGATATAGAAGGCAGAAGGTCAGACACGCTCTAAATTCAAAGACAGTGCCTTTATTTTGTGCTAGGTAGAGACATTGATGGCCAGACTGGCAGCCCGCATCTCAATGTCAGGAGGGAACCTTAAATGTCAGCTTGATTTTCCCATGGTAGAATTCTTCTTTCTGACTATCCTAGCATTTTTCTGCATTTTGCTGCAGCACAGAGTTTCCACCTCAAAGCTTTATAAATCAAATAGCTTCATGAAGGCCCCATCACGTACCAAAACCATCCAGTGATCTGCTTTGGGAGGAAACGACAAAATGGTGATGAAAGCCTTGGGTGACAAAGTAAATTGAGCTACTGTTACACGAGTGGGTGGCAACAAGACTGCACAGTACCTACACACAACTCCTAACAGACTGTTGCAGGCAGATCCTCCGATATTAGGCCAGAGAGTGAGAATTGTTTCCTTGACATTTGGTAGAAGATAAAAACCCGTCCATCATTTTCGTGCAGAAGAGCTGCGCTCATTTATAGCATTAGAATGTGTTAAGATTCAAGGAAACTTAGGTAAAATAAAGCAACACAATCAAAAGATCAAAGGCATGTATTAGGTGTTTTCATTTTCACAAATGTCATTCAGCCTCAATTATTTATAATACTTCACAGTACACCAGTAAATGCTGTCACATTTCATAAAACAATTAAGTCTTAGTAATAAGAGACACCTCTATTAACCTAATATTTACTAAGAAGTGATGTGTGTTTCATGACTGTTATCATGTCTGAAAATAAAAGAACAAAAAAAATGAGGATGTTTCCTATGTTTACATTTCTATTTTGGTCCCCATCTGTAGTCTCAGGTATTTAAATGCTCATCAACAATGACAAGTCTTGTGTAATAAGGATTTCCCAAAATTTCCTTGCTGTAGCTTTTCCCCCTTCAAATGCAGTGACAAAACCAGCTCTAATTATAACTCCTGTTACTTATTGCCACAGCAGACAAGCAGTTCTTGCTGATGGTGCAAGGGGAGAGGCCAGCTCAATTCTTGGCTTCTGCTTGCAGAGGAAGGGTCGGGAAAGCACACAAGGCACATCCCCAACAGATTCATTTGGCAAGCAGGGGAGAAGCTTCAGCCAAGGAGACTCAAACCACCCCCTGGAGATGGTGACGGTCCGCAGTGACTCACCCCACCAGGAGTGGAACTGGGTGGCCAGGGGACTCAGGGACCTAAGGACAGCAGCACCTCCAGCCTCTTCCATCACCAAAAGGGCAATGCACAATTCCCTGCTGGAGCAAGACACCTGGGCCAAAGACAAGGCAGGAGCACTGAGCTGCCAAGACGCTGCCAGTCAGCGGCACAGGGCTCTGAGATGTTCATTCCTGCCCCACGTTTGGAAATTCCTGACTCAAGCAGGAGCAAAAATTCTAAAGCCTGCCACCCGCTGCCTCAGTCGGGATTTCTCAACTTGGTCAAAGTGAAATTGCATTTCTCTAGGAAAACTATTCTCTAGTGACATATGTTTGCCAAACACCACTTGAGCTCTCACAAGAGGGACATTAAAAATCACAACTTTATTTTTATTTCCAATGCCACTAATCAAGACTCCCTGAATATCTAAATAATAATTAATTAAGAAATTAAACACCATTTGCTCTATTGATTGTTTCAGCTAGCTTGCTCTTTATGTCATGTCATTTGTTTTGATTTTTAGGGATGATCCTTTGTTTGGGATTTTTATTCATTTATTTATTAATTTTACTATTTATCTCATCTTAATTAAATGGCAAGACTGCATTTCCGATTAGATTTTGGAGGCACAAATACTTGCAGAAAACTACCAGACATTGCTTTATTTCCCAGGATTCCTTTTAGAGTAGCTTTTCACGGAAATATTCTTACTGAGCATCCATCTTTGCTATAATCTGAATCTCTCTTTATATCAAGAATTACTTCAGGAAAGCAACTTTAACCTCTGCTTAATCTAAAAGACACCACGAGGTTCCTCACAAACTTTGCAGAGACAAAATAATAAAAATTAAAGGGAAAAAAATATAGCCTCACAGCTTTCTGTTCCAATATCCTGTAAATAACTCTGCTGGGTCTAGAAATGTGTGGGGTAAATACTACAGTGAGAACCAAACTTTAGAAAGCATTTCTCTCTGCCAGATGTACATATTTAATTCAGTTTTCATTTGCCAATCTTTTCACAGCAGGGCGGGAAATGGAACTTTTGGTTCTATCAGCTTATTAAAAGAAAAAAAAAAGAAAAAAAAAGAAAAAAAGAAAAAAAAAAAAAGACATTTTTCCTTTTCTGAGCCAATATTTCAAATTTTCAGCAGAAGAGCCAAAACATCACTAAGATATTTAACTCCATATTTGCAGGGTAAAATAAAATAAAATAAAATAAAATAAAATAAAATAAAATAAAATAAAATAAAATAAAATAAAATAAAATAAAATAAAATAAAATAAAATAAAATAAAATAAAATAAGGCTAAGAATTGCTGCTTAGCTGTTGGCATCCTGACGTCAGCATCCAACCATTGGGTTGCTCGGCCTCGTTGAAGAGCGTGAGGCTGGAAAGGGAGATTTCTCCCTGAAAAGGGAGATTCCTCCGGCTGCCACTCGGTCTGCACAGCTACCAGCGCTGCAAGAAATCCCTCAGCAAGGGGTTGAAGCTTCTGTCGGCAGCCCCTGGTCCCCTCCCCGTGCCCCGGCGCTCCGGGGCCAAAGGAAGATGCGCTCGGGGGCCGCTGTTGGCAGCGCCCGGACACGGGAGCAGCCGCCCTCCAAAGCCATCGGCTCCGGCACGGGCAAAGCCGCTCATCCCCGCCGTGCCTGCCTCCCTGACCGCAGCACGGCGCCGGGAAGAGCACGGCCAGCACGGAGCTGCTCCCAGCGGAGCTTTTGGTGTGGACAGCGAGCTCCGGGGACCGCCAGGCGCAAGGTGGATACGGCTGGGAACGCGGCAAGGTCATGGGGATTTTTCAAGCTCCTCACGAGGCATACCCACGTTATTTAAAGCAAGTTCTTCCTGGTTTGACTGGGGGACAAGCATGCCTACATCGGTATTTGCTACACAAAATCATGACATCTTTAATACAGCAGTTTCTGCATTTCAAGCTACGGGGCCACATCGGTGCAAAACACTGGTTTCTGAACAGGTTAACTCATAGTTTTGGTACAAGTCTAGAGAAACGAACAAGTTATTTGTATGGAACAACAATGTCAGCTAGTTAGAGAGGTATTACATTGAGGATATTTGCAGCTTAACAGAAAATTAAAAAAGAAGGGAGGGCAGAAGATAATACTTAAACCCAGTCTCAGGTAAACTACAGTTTAGTAACATTGTTACTACAGAAGTTTTTCTTCCTTTTTTCCCTCTGTAACAATATCCTGACCTACCATTTCACTCCTTCAACTGCCACCAGTAGTTTGTTTTATTTTTTTTTTTACATGCATTTCCTTGATCCTTAATTATTTTAAGCAAGTTGCAGGTGTTGGGGTTTTTTTCCTGAATATATAAACACAGCTCTATGGGTGTGTATGGGAATGTAACACACCTGCACAGAGAGCCTTAAATGAGCTGTTTGAAAGACTGTATGAAGCCTTGAACAATTTCTACTGTGACAGTGGGTAAGGGAGTCCAAGTGCCAATGAAAATAAGTTTTCCTGGACCTAATATAGCCATTTACATTTGCAAATGTATTTTGGCACCATAATTCACTGAGGGAAATGGTAGCAATTTAAAGAGCCTGGGGTTGCGTGGTGTGGAGAACTCAGTGGAAGTCCTCTTTGTAAGTTTTATACTCTTCTGTCTGTCCAGATTGTTCTCATCATGGATAAATGATAAAGTGCATATTATCTGTAGGAAACCAGCTGTAAATGAGGAAAAGGTGTGGAAATCCAAGGATGCAAAGAAAATGTACTTTCTTTTACGTATCTTAAGTCAAGTAGAATGAGTGATATGCATCAAGAGATGCTTGAAAAAAGGCTTTTATCTCTGAAGGTTCAGGAGTTGTTATATGCTTGGATAAATGAAGAAAAGGAGAGGGAGGAAAAAACCCCTACATTTCCTCCCAAAAGCATTTATTAAGAAACCCTCACAAATATTGACCATGCAGAAAACTCCAAGAATAGCCACACCTCTAACACACTTCTTGACAATCTAGAGAGCAAAACATTAGAAACAGATTTTAATATCTCCTCTTTCCTACCCCCATGCGTCCCCCCAACAAAAAAAAAAAAAAAAAAAAAAAAAAAAAAAAAAAAAAAAAAGGCAGAAGACATTGCAAGCTCCTTGCCTTCTGTCCCAAGAGCAGATCCATGAGCAAACCTGTCTTGTTAGCAGCCACTTTATTTCAGCAGCTCACATCAGACTCTGCCTCTACCTGCAACAGATTTGCCCCTAAACAGTACAAGCTAAGGAAACTGTCAGGGTAGAGATGTAAAGCTACCAAGAGCTGACCGATGTAATGTTTGTTTCAGAGGTATCCAGTAAGTTTTCATTTTCACACTGCTCACCTTACTGAGTCTAGGATGAATCATCCCAAACTTCACACTCACCGCTGGCACCATCAGCCCTGATGGGGAAAGTCTCTCTGCACACATCAGCATTATATAAAACTTCAGCTATGAGGAGTGTTTAATTGCATCATTTTTAAGCCCTGCCACATGCAGAGCTTAGACTCAGACCAGCTCCTAAGTTATCCCAGCTGTAAATTGACAACACATTAAGCATCCCCATGGCTGGGGAGAGCCTTCAGCTAATTTACCTGGGGCTAGAGACACGCTTTTCTTGCAGGGGCAAGAAACAGCTCTGGGTTTTCTGCCCTCCCAGTGGAGAGAGCTCATCCCTAAGCACACTAGAACGCTAGTTACTGCTAGTGCTGCCTCCACAGGGGCTCTGCAACTAGAATTAGGTAAGACGCAAAAACTTTTTGGCATGGACCTTCTCAGACAGCAATCCGTTTCGGCAGACGCTGGCAATCAGCAGCTCCTTGTCGGTAACAGAAGAGCTGACAAGCCCCACCGGCGGCCCCTTCGCGCAGGTGTATTTACAGGAGGAACAAACCCGTTTATATTTGACATCAGACATGTGAGGTAAACGCGCAGCCATAAAAACAGAGGACCCTGATGATGAAAGTAACATCCTGCTCTGGCCGTAGCAGGGCGTGTGGCACGCTGGTGGCCCTCAGCCACGCATGGGGTGTCGGGCACAGCAGCCCCCCAATCTTATCAGCCGCTGGGGCTTACGCAACGGCGGCCGGCGCGGGTGGGGAGCAGGCAAGGAGAGGACACTGCACTCCGGGAGAATTCCCACAGAGAAACTCCTCCCGGGAGCAGCCGCGCAGCCAGAAAGGTTTTTCCGATCCCCTTAATGAGCGTTTGGAGGCGCCGGGATCACGGGCGGCTGTGTTTTTACGGCAAAGGGCAAGCCCTATTCTCCAGGTAGCCGGGCAAGAGCCTCGACTCTGGCTCGGAGTAACTCTGAAGTTCACCCACATTGCCCGTCACGCTCCCCACCTCCCCTGGCGCTGCCGCGCCGGAGGAGCACCCTAAACCTGACGGCAGCAGCGGGGCTGAGAGCAGCTCGCTCGCTGGCTTAAGGGAGTGCAGATCAGGGAGAGCTCTTTTAGGCTTCGGGACGAACAAGAAGCCCGTGAGGCTCCAGGGTGCTGCCCTCAGCCTGCCCGGCCGCAGCACCGCCGGACCCGCCTGCTGCCTCCCCACCCAGCGAGAGGCGCCCGCCCGCCCGGCACCCACCTGTAGGACACCTGCTTCCTGAAGGTGAGGCTCCGCAGCTTCTCCTCCAGAGACTCGTCCGCCGCTGACAGCTCCTGCTCCTCCGGGATCCCGGCGGCGCCCGCCGCCTCCCCGCCACCCTCGGCCCCCCGGCAGCCGCCGCCGCCCGCCGCCCCCGTCTCCTCCCCGCCGGCCGCGGCGGGGGGGTTCATTGCGGCGGGGCAGCGGGGCCGAGCAGGAGGAGGAGGCGGGGGCAGGGGAGGGCCGGCCGGCGGCTGCAGGCGCTGCGGGGCGGCGGCGGCGGCCGGGGGACCGCAGCTCCCGGGGCCGCGGGGCGCGCTGCGAGCCGCGGCGGCTGCAAATGGCAGCGCCACCGCGCAGCATCCATCGGCGGCCGCACTGCAGCGGGGCATTGTGGGAAACTCCCGGCCGGCCACGCCCGCCGCCACGCCCCGCCGGCCGCCGGCCAATGGCAGCGCCGCGCCCCCGCCGCGCCCCCGCGGCCACGCCCGGCCGCGCCACGCCCCACGCCCCGCGTCGCGCCGCAAATACCTTCCAGAGCCAGCCCAGGTGCCCCGCAGCACCCAGCCGTGCCCTCGCTTCCAATCGCTTCCAATTTGTTCCCCCGGCGATCTGAACTTGGTGCACTCAGCATCAAAGCACCCAGCGGCAGAGGCATCTTCTGACAGGCACCGCGGTGCCCCTCCGTAAAGGGAATTGTACTCCCAGCTTGTTCCCTGCTTCTCCCTTTTCTTCATGAGGGGACGCTAAGGAAGACTTCAGAGGAAAGTGGCAGCAGGTTTCAGCACAACAGCTGACATTGACAGTAAGATTAAAAAGTACAGAAAAGGTTGGGGTCTGTGGCTCTACAGAAATCATTGCAGGAATTATCTACAGACAGTGCTCTGTTTTCTGTACCCAAAAGTTCTCTGAGGTAATGCAAAGCAAAAGAAAAAGAAAAAATAAAAATAAAAAGAGAAGCATGAGCAACTGCTCTACAGAGAAGGCAAACCCTACAGGAAGAGATGTCATGAACTCCCATGCTCCACAGATGACTTCCTTAAGCAGCCTTGCCCCTTCTGTGTGCAGCCTGTGTCAATCAGGTTTATGGCAGTCAACAGATTCCTTACACCTGATCCTTGCTCCTTCCCAATCCCATGCACAGATTCACTTCTCCACGTGAAGCATATACTGTGTACACATCTTTCACCTCAACTTCAGCAGTGACAGGCCCTCCCAGCCAGCCAATTAACATCTTCCTGTCCCTTGCTGGCAGGAGCCACCAGCACCTTGTTGGGTGATGAAAAATGTGTCTTTTCACTACAGCATGAGCATTGAAATGTTGAACTGACCTTCAGAAGAATGCTCTACCCCTATGCATAACCAATGCATACATTCCCTGTGTGCACAGGTGCTTTGCCCAATATATGTTTTCTCTCCCAAGCCTCAGAGTACTTTTAATTACTAGCAAAGCACATAAAGCATAATTAAGCAATGTAGAACTTTTGCTTATTAGAAGCAAAACTAATGTTCTTATGCAGGACTGTCAAAGGAAGGTCTGGATCCTTCTCTGAGCTGTGTGCAGAGAGATCTACAACCCAGCATAGAGATCTACTGGAACCATTGGTGACTTTTCCATTGAGAGCTGGGACCTCAGCTGGAAATCCTCTGGTTAAACCTCCAGGGAAATCAGCAGTGCATATTGCTTGTGAAAGCCTTCAATTTAAGATCGTGTGAAAAATGATTTTGCAGAACCAAACAAAACCATTTTGGGGTGGACCTGTAAAAGAGAAGTTCAGAGCCAGCCCAAAAGCCAGCTTCAAGGATGGGGAGTGGCACCACAAGTCCCTCTCCTATCAGTGCTATTTTTGAGGTTTTGTCATTGGTGAAAACCGTGTGGCCCGTTGCTATGAGAAGATGCCAGTGACATGTGCTAAAAAACCTGTAACTGCAAACTAATTTTGCACTAGGAGAGCAGAACACTGAGCATCATCTCACAGCTTTATTCTCTCAGCCTTCGGTCCACAGGAGAACAGCTCTGTGGCCTGAGCCCCAGCTAATGGCTTCACCTCCCCCAGAGCATCTGGAGCAAAGCCTAACAACTAACCAGGATTTCCTACGCCCTCTCCAGTGAACATCCATGCCACAGAGCCCCCTCCTCCTTCAGCATAAGCCCTCCTGCTTGTCAGTAACCCTTTTATCCACAGGACCAAATTTACACTCTGCTCCGGGATTACCTATTTTTCCTCTGGCTGCTGCAATTTGCATGACTCATTTGCAACATGAAGAGCTAAACTGACTTCCTTTTTTTTTTTTTTTTTTTTTTTTTTTTTTTTTTTTTTTTTTCTGAATGTGAGCACTTATGAGAGAGTCTGAGGCTCATGAAGGAAAGCCCTGCTTATGCAATTACACCTGTGGTGTAGCTGTCAATCCCTGTGGGTACAGCAAGGCAGCAACAGCACAAACTTTGTAGGAGCATCACGTTTGCTCCAAGCTGTGGCTGCAGACATACCACTGGGCCAGGAAGGAAAGAGTGAGCACAAAAATAGATTTTTAGCAGGTTTTTCCAGTATCTGGGATTATCATGCTAACAAAAAAATGCCAACCCCCAGGTCTGGGTTCTCATCCCTTAAGCGCTGTCAGGTGAAGTGGAGCACCTCACATCACTCCAGGGTGCCTCCCCTGATTGTCTGGGAGAGCTGACAAGGTTCAGCAGGTGGGGAGCTCTTTTTCCTGGGTGGAAACTTCTCACCATACTGCCTGCCCTGAATAGCAGGGTGGATGGTGGGAATGACGGAGGAAATGCTGCGGAAGGAGGGATTTCAGCCTTTTGGAGGAAAGCCAAGGGCAGGTTTATTCCATTACTCACTCACACGCCTGTTAAATCCCATTTGGAACACTCCAGTGTGCACTGTGCTAAGTTTTATTCCGAGCAGGAGGGACTGAAATTCCTTTTTCTAACAGAAGAGATGGATATATGAAAAAGGGGACTGGGGAAGAAAAGGGTGAGGCAACATTACTGTTCAGTGTGCCAGGCTAGCCAGTGAGAAGTCAGTCAATTTAAATGTTCCATATTCCTTAAATTCACACAAAATTCATCCCCAGGTTAACTCCTAACATTCAACTTTCAGGAAAACATACAAAACATATAAAAATGTATTTATACACACATATATGACAGGTATATGTATGCATGTATTTGCATCTCCTCCAACTGTAAATCTTTTTTTAAATGTGACATAAAGGACCAACTTCCCATTCCAGATCCAATGTTGATAGATTGGATCCACCCAAAAACACATTCCCTTTTGGCCAACATTTGAAGGTCTAGTAGAGCGCTGCTCATCCACTGGGAACCTGAGAGATGCTGAGGCTCAGTGAGGAGGGACCAGCCTCAGCTGAGCAGATCAAACCCAGGTTTTTACCAAAGAAGTTTAAAAAAGAGGGCTAACCAGAACCTAAGCATTTCTTTAAACAGAGAAAATGACACAACCCAGCAGCCATGAACTTATTCTTATCTTCCCTCAGCCGTACCACAGCAAAGATGGGGGCCTGAACTTGTAATTTCCTCCCTACTAGAGATACACAAAATAGTAATTTTATAGCAATGTATAGAACTCGTGCAAATATAGTGTAAGATTAACTCAATAATGAAAACTTAATGACTTAAAGAAGTCATTCCTAGGGACCATTTGAAGCCCACAAAGAAGCAACACCAAGAAAATGAGAAATCAAATAAATCACTTTGACTTTTTGAGGCACAAACTGGAGGGAGACAAGACACCCATGCATCATTTTTCATTAGAAAGGAAATATGCTTTTGTTTCCAATTGCTATCTCCTTTGTATCACCTTGCTTTGTTTAATCTTATTGTGATTTACAGAGAGAAAACTACCACTGGCTTTGCAGACCAGGAATCTGAAGCATGGAATAAATAGGGCAAGCCAAATTCACCAGCATGCCACAAGAATGAGGCCCATGTTTCTAAAAAAATCCTAGCGCAAACAAATCAGGAAAGGGAGCATCAGGAATGAATCTTCCATGAAATACCTTCAAGGAGGGTGAAGTCTGTGCTGTTGTAAAATAGGTACAAACAACAGCTAACAGCACAAGGAGAACACTTTCTACCCAAACATGGCATGAAAGGCATCACGAGCTGCATTTGGACATCCTTCCTCCTGCCCTGCAGCAGGAATCAGCCTGAAAAAGGAGGATCAAAATCCAGCCTTGAATTCAAACAGTAAGATGCTTTTCCAAGAACAGCATGTCCTGGAGGCTGATAGGTAGGGAGGCTGACAGCTCATCACACAGCATTTCCCCATTGTGTGGGGGTTTCTTTTTTAATCACAGCCTCCCTGCAGCATCACCTGCTGTGTGATGCTTTAAGAGTCACACGGAGATCCGAGGAGATTCTTAGCCCGTGGCTAAGCACCAGCCTGTGTTTTGTTTGCTTGGAGGAACTGAGCTGGGCTAAAACTGAGCTGAGGGTAACTTTTCCAATCAGTCACAGTCTAACGATTTTCCTCTAAAAATGCTATATATGGCTTCATGCTGTAAACAAGTGCCCTGGATCAATAGTCCTGGCAAGTGAAATTGCCTGTTTGGAAAGCAAGAGGCACTCAGGGTAGATCCCTGGAGAAGAGCTTTTATTTTTTCTTCCTTTTCTGCCAATTTCTTTTGCTACTTTAACCTCTTCAGCCCAAAATCAGGCATTTCTGAAATCAGCCACAAATTTAGTGCAAGCCCTGGTGTTCCAATTTCCATGGTATGCTGCCTTCCCCAAACTCTAAAGCAGCCTTCTTTAAGAGGCCTTAGAAAGGAGGCACCAAAGCTGTCTGTCTCACTTCCATTTTCTGTTAAGCTGGAACTATTAATTCCATGGCTAGTATTTCCTGTGGAAGATAAATTCCTGGTTGCTGTTTGTAGGGATGAATGGTATTCGTATATGAGGTCTCCCTTCTAGCAGGAAAGTGGTATAAAATAAATTACTGTATTATTTGTGATGCCAGCTCTGCACAGGGTAATTCTCACAGCTGCACAAGGTCATCCATCATCAAGTTCCCTGGATGACCAGCAAAGCTAGAGAGTCCCCAAACTGAAAGCAATCAGGCATTTTCTTTTCCATGTCTACTCTAAGTAGCAGAGGTCAGCTCTGTGCCCTGGCTGGATGCTGGGTTTGGGCTCTAGGGCATGATGTCGGGTGTTCACGCAGGCAGAGCAGCTTCCCAATTGAAGAAATCTCCCAAATTACCTCAGGGCTGAGGCAAGGTAAGGAAAGGAAGCAGAAGACCCTATCCCCAAAAGCCAAAGCAGAAAGTGTTCTTTGAAGAGTTCACTCCAGTTTAAGGAAGCCCAGTGCAAAGCCAGAGCAGGGAAGGGCCTTACCTTCCAGAGGGCTCTTTGGCCCACACAGATGAGCCCCAGCAAGCCCTGGCAGACTGGTGTCACTGGGCTGAAGCAAAGCCCCCTCGAGCATCAGCCACTTGCATGGAGGATTATTGTTCATGGGGCTGGAGCACAGCACTGCACTGTCATTATCACTAATAAATGCTATCAGCCTTCACCTGATTTCCACCCGTTCCTGAGATATAATTCCCTGCTAACCTCAGAAAGGGAAGGGGCAGCCAGCTTCAGTAAAACCCCACATCATTGTCTTTCACCTTCTTTTTGTATCACTAAACTACCAGGGTTCTGCTGTGTTGAAGATGGACACGTTGCACACACTGGCAACATGGGAAAATCAAGGGCCCAGATTTTTTCTGTTCATCAGGAAATCAAACATGCAGTACTTGTTTTTTTTTTCTACAGAAAATATTTATTTGCAAGAAATGAAAAGCATAACATACTTCACTACATACATATTTAGGTTACAAAAGCAGGTAGTCTGTTTCTGTCACAGAATCAGGCAGATGATTTAAAAAAGAAAAAACAGCAATTTCTTTCCACCCAATGGACATGCTTGCAGTGTGAACAATCAGGTGGGACCATATCCAGATGACAGCACTTGTACAAAAATAGACAGGCCACTGAACACAGACACAGAGTTAAATAGACATGGCAAGAGAATAGAGATATCTGCAGTCAGAAGAGGTCCCAGTGAAGTTTACCAGGGTTTGCAGGGGTGCTTCTGCACTAGTATCACTGTCCCTGTCATCTTAGATAGTTCCAAATGTTTGCACAAACCTATACTGCATTCACATGAACAGAGGGAAAGGGAAAAATCAGCATAAGTGCCCTAGGGGTGTCACAGCAGAGTGACTTAGCCACAAGGTGCTGTTCTGCATGGCACAAGGCAGTGGAATTGGCCGTGGATACTTCTCTTCAAGAGAGCAGCACCCAGTAACTTACCCTTGGAAGGCTTAGTGAATCTCAGGGAAACTGGGATGTACTTGCACCACCCCCTGCTTCCCCTGGCTGGCATCTCACTGTGCCCCAAGTGTGGTTAGGGCATCAGGGCTCCCAGGGGCCACCTTTTAAGGCTAATTTACACCACTTAAAGGAAAAAAAACTAAAAAAAACCTAAAAAAAACCTAAAAAAAAAAAAAAAAAAAAAAAGCATTCAAAGCCATAACTCTGCAGGCCAAAAATGATACCAGAATATAAAACAATTGGTTTTTTGTACCAAGCCAGAGCTGTTCTCTAGAAAGGCCAGACAGTGTATGCACACACACAAAATGACACAGTGCAACAACATTCAGTTGACAATTAATCACAGGACAGTCTCAGACAGCAATTCACACAACAATTTTACGAGTGCTCAGTGATGTGGAATGCGAACAGGTTTCAGAGAGAAATGCCTGGACTTTCTGCTGCACCAAGCCCAAAGTACCCTGTGTGTTCAGGTAAATGCCTTTATTTAGCAACACTTACTACATTAAGAAAACTGTTGATGCCTTTTGATCATTCACCATGCACATGTGCACAGATGCACACACACTCACACTCATTCTCACTAACTGTACAAATGAAGAAAGCAAGATGCCATTATATCAGCACCACTGAATTAAAATCTGTTATGGTAACGTCAGATATGAGCAGAGTTCTGTTAAAAAAATTCAGTACCTGCCTCTGCTTCCCCCTCTCTCTCTTCCACTCCCTTCATTATGGACTGCAAAGGTTCAAGAAGATTTTTACCTGCTGTCTAAAGGGTAAAGTGGGATATAACATAAAGGTCAGGTATGCATAAACAGGACTGCATAGCATTAAAGAGCAAGGGGAATAGGAATAAAGCTAAACCTAGCAGGTAACTTATGAAAGAGGCTATCACTGCTGATGTATGTAATCAAGGTTTCCCTGTGATGAGAGGAGTCCCTTCACCTGCCTTTTCTTTCACCCTTTCTGTAAGACAGGTCTACAAATCCAGCTTTCCCATGTTCTGTTCTCACCTCTTCAGTTGCAGCTCTTGGAGGAAGAATCTGGAGATTGGCTGTAGGGCAGACAAGAGACTACTGCTAATAAAGAATATCCAAACCCCATGCAGCATCAGATCCAAACAGCATCACAAATGAGTTTCCTGCATGATGCACTTCTTTCTACACAGGAATTTGATTTGTACATATACACACACCTTTGTAAAGCAGAAGGCGGCCTGACATAAAAACGAGAAAACCAAATTGCAATTTCCCTCTCAGTCCTGGAGTCTCCAATGGATGCTGGTCACCTAACCAATGCAGTATTGGGGTCAACCTTCAACAAATTCTCTGAATGCCCATATCACTTTATTGGCCATGAGAAAGCTACAAGATGGATTTGCATCCTTATGTTTTCTTTGCAAAGACCTTGATCAACACATACATCAGTTTATTCCCCTTTGCAACCCCCAAAGTTGTTAAACTTTAACACTAGATAGTGCAAAGCAGCAACCCATCGTAGCACTACACTATTATATAGGCTGGGACAACTTTTGTAGCTACAAAGTACTGACCTATCATTTCACCTTCAGAATACAAAATGTTCCCTTTTTAATTAGTGACTAGAGAAAGAAATATTTTAGTCACCAGGAGTATAAAAATACTCCGTATTCCTCTGTTCTTAGCTGCGTGGGTTTTGAACAATGGCCTCTTGGCATTAGCTAGAATCTAGAGCCCAAATACTCAGTGGAAATCCCTCCCAACGTAGCAATTAGCATCATTCACTTACTTGACCTACATTCTAAAAGTGTCTAGACAGAATTCACCACTGATAGTTTGGGAGGATGGGAGCAGAGAGGTGGGTTGCTTTCTTTAGCAGGGAAAAAAAGAAGTTTTTAGGTTAATTTTTGGTCTATGTTAGAAGAATCAAGAACGCATCAAGATACACTGTTACACAGAGACATGTGGAGGAAGAGGCCCCCTGTCAGTACAAATCAGACCTGCAGCCCCCAAAAGCAGTGTGTGAGAACCATGCTGCTTGTATCAGCTGGGATCTGGCCTAAGAACCTCAGCCTAATCCATTAGTCTGTGCTGCTGAAAAATATTGAGTGATACAGATGAAATGAAAGAAGTGCAGCAAAGAACTATAAATAGCCTGGGGGGAAAAAAACCCAACATTATCTACACACTGGTAACAAGGTTAGAAACATCACATGCCCTGTGCTTCAGACTTTTTAAATATATATATATATATAAAATAATGCCCTATATTCCTTCATAGCTTATCTCCCTAGAAGCAAAGACATGCCAGCAGATCTAGCCATGCTTTAAAGCTACAGGCCAAAAGGTAAGTTTACTAGTGTGTATTACAAAATTGTGCTGATGAGCAACAGAACCTTACAGCTGAGGACTCTTAAGTTTATCACTTAGGTCTTCTACTGGAAATGGAAATTATGTAGCACACAAGGCCTTTGCTTACCCTATCCATATATGCATACATGATTCCACAGCACCAAGTCACTGATCACCAGAAAAAGCACGCTGGCAGAAGGCTAAGGCCTCAGGTAATAGAGCTGAACTAATTAAAAGCACTTACTGGCATCCTCCCTGAATATGCCTCACTACTCCTGCCCTATGCCCTTAACTCAGATCACAGAAGCTGCCTCTCCACGTGGTCTGCAGTGCATCAACATTCCCACCAGGGTCACCCCTGGATGCTGAGGCTGGCAGTGCAATGGCACCTTGTCCTGCCTCCTCTGTCTCCTGCTAGGTACAGAACATGGGCACAAACTCTCTCTGGAGATTGTGGGGTCCTTGCCACACAACAGCCTGTGAGTAGGTGATGACAGGGGATTCCTTAGCCTCTAGCAGAGAAACCTGTTCTATTAAGGCCCCTGAAGAAAAATGATCACAAACATACCCAAGTGAAGCAAAGCTTTTCCTTATTATAAAGTAACATGTAATACAATAAATCCCCAAGCAATATGTGTGCTAGGTCAAGAGATTCCCTAAAAAAGAGTACCTAAAAATAACTTAAAGGATTACACAAATTAATATTATAGCAATAGATTATCAAACACTTACAAAAAATCAGTATGGCCATACTGGCTTGGATGAAATAGTGAAGAGGCCTGACCCAGACCATGGCCAGTTTAAAATGCTCAGGATGAAAACATGATTATCTTACAACCAGATTTGCACCAGTGTGCCCAAATTAAACCAAAAAAAAGGGCAAAGTTTTAATGGTGGCCAGTGCAGTAGGTTTTGGAGAGGAGGAGCCATTTTGGTTGTGCAAAATCATCTATCCTTTAAGAGCTGAGAAATAACCCCACTTTGGTTTTCACACAGTGAAGTCAGCCAGCTGTATCTGAAATGGGAGGTGATCCATTTAACAGGCAATGGGCAGGAGCTCAGGCTGCACAGAGCAAACTGCAAGACTGGTAAGTGCTGTTGTGCTTCACACCCTGGCTCCTCTTTTAACATTTAACCTCTTGGTTGCCCTCAAAGGCAGCAAACCAAGGGGTGCTCTGAAAAAAAAAAAGACCATTTAAGGAATTTTCTAAACTATGACCTTGCAACTTATGCTGACCAGTTGGGGTCAATCCCAGCTTTCTCCTATCACTTTGCTGACCTCAAGTGGCTGAGCAATGCAGCCATCCCTTGTGGCACTCACAAGTGATCACTGTTTATGTGAAGCCTTAAACCACTAAAAAAAAAAAAACCCAAACACAAAAGTTGTTAATGGATACTGGAATGATTCAGAGAACCCAGCAGGATCACTTTGAAGGGAAACAGACTTTACAGTGGAGGCTGACCCATGCCAAGATGGTAACACTTGCAAAACAGACTACAACAGCATTTTTCCTCCCGTTTCTTCAGGTAAAGTAATAAGGCACTTGCATAGAAGAATAGGGCATTACCTAGAAAAGCACCTCTGTACACCAGAACTCAGTACTAGCTCATGGAGTCAGGCACTTGTTTCACTCTCACTGATGTGAAACACCTTGAAATGGCACAGAGGGGACTGATCTACAGTCCCTTCCAATTCACCAAATCCCTTCCATTCATTTCACCGAATTTTGAGTCAGGCCTGAGGGTGGCAAATAGGATGCCAAAGGAAGGAAGTCTGAGGAGAATGAAGAACAAGAAAGGAGCTGGTGTGACAGCTGCTGTAATAAAATACAAATTTAATATTTTACAAAATAGAATAATTGCAGGAAATATCTACTGTACAGAGTAAAAAATTATTTGTAAGGCTAGGTTAGTTTTTCCCTTATTTATCATTAGGAAAAAAAAGAAAAAAAGAGCTTCAAATTATTATTTTTTTAATTGACTTCTTCTGGTAAGCCATAAAGTAGCTATGCTATCCTGCTGGATTAGGGTTTTCACATTAAATGCATCCTCAATGGAGCACAAGTGTCCTTCTGTAGGAACCAGATAAAACCCTGCTCAGATTCTGGACCGAGTTCAACAATTCCCCTGCAAGGACAAATTGCAAGAAGCACAGCTCAGGCAAAGGCATGACCAGGGTACTGAGAGAGAGAGGGAGAGAGGACATTTGAAGACAACAACAACATGGGACAAGAAGGAATCAAAGCACGGAGAAGAGTACTGGACTGGGGTCAGACCTGAATGCTGCTCTTGGCTTTCTCAATGAGCTGGGGCCAGTCACTTCACCTCCCCATGTGCTCATCTCATTCCTCTTTTGACAGGTCTCCTGCCTACATAATCAGCTCCCCAGATCAGAGGCTGCTTTGCCATACAGTTAATATATTATCCATCACCTCTAGGCATGAGCTGGGCCTATCTGTACCCAAAGCAGTTGGTCTCAGATCTCTGGAAAAGCAAGTAAGAGGAAAATAAGACACATGGCTTTATTTTAGGACAATTCAAGCCTAAGGGGAAGAGATGGGTGTTCAGGGATGTTTATGTGTCCAATTTCAGGGTCTGCCCAGATCACTTGCAGGGTTGGGAAAGCTCAGTTCTCTTCATTGCAACTGCCTGAACAGAATTTTTCAAAGCTAATAAATACTATTTACAACCAGTAACAGGAACATGGCAAGGAAACACAAGACAATCTGAGACTGGGTCTACACAAGAATTTTCATCAACCAGCTAGAAGCCAATAAATTAAATCCATATGGTCCTCTCAGGAGGCACTTCAGGTTTAAGCCTTACATTGATTTAGTTTGTTGGGAAGGAACTGATTTAAGCTAAATAGATTAGCCTTAAGCAGACTAAAGGGCATCCATCTAAAATATTGCATAAATGTCACAAAACTTGCTTTCTAAACAGATTTAGTTAAACTAGTGTAATTCTCCCACACAGAGTGTGGTAAGACAGTGACTGATCTTTGCTTAATTTCTCAAGGGTGGAAGCAGGGAAGCCTACCAGGACTGCTTTCAATGCACAGAGAAACCTACCCTGCCAAGTGATGACAAGACTGGAGGGGAGAAGAGAAAGAGCTAGGGGAGGACAACTCAGCAACATCATGGACCAGCCCTCTCCTGCCTGTGCTGTGAACTCAGCAGTGTCAGGGCCCTTTCTTGTCACTTCAGAAGCAGGCTGCACATGTGCTTCTCCACCCCCCCCAAAGGCTCAAATGCTGTAGACCAGTAGGCACAGAGCTGTGGTGAGACTCTAAGCACCATCATGCTGCATCTCCTCTCTCTCTCAATTACCTTCTCCCGAGACACCTATCACCCACGTGCTCCCACTGGTTTCCCACAATTCACCCTGCCCCAGAATGTCTTTGTGCTCAGATCAGGCTGTGTGCAAGTACAGGCACACACACCCACCGGTCACTGACACACTGCTGGCATCATCTGCCATCATGATTCCATCCTGCCCTTGCAGTGCTAGGCAGGGAAGGGATAAAAGCAGAGACAGGGACTGTGCGCAACGTGAGGAAGGGAGTTACAAAGACAAGAGATCCCATCTGCAGACACAGCCTCACCAGTCAATGAAGAAGTTGAACTCCCTCTCTTTTGTACTTTGGTTCACTGAGGATGACAAGTCAGGGGAACTTTGGTTGAAAATATGTGGGAAAGAGGGAAGTCAAGAAAAAAGGCCTTTTTTATTTTTAAGAGGTGGCATTGACTCTTCTGTCTATTTCGATTATCTTCAGTGTTTCGTTTCCTTCTAGTTCGGAGTTGACTCTGTAAGGAACAAAAAAAAAAAGGTTAGCACCAATGGTAATTTTTTTAAATATATATCCTGCTTGATTTGGCTAATGCTAAAGAGCCATTCAGTATTTACCAGGTAAGTATTTGTCAGTTAGCTGAGTCTGGTAACATACTGAATTTTACTGAAGTAGTCATCTCTTTGGTTCTAGGCAAGCAAAGGTGCAGCAGAAAGAAGCACATTTATTTAAACCAATAAATCTCTCTCTTTTCAGAGGCCTGCAAAACTTACACTTATGCTAAAAAAAAAAAAAAAAATCCTTACATTTATGCTAAAAGTGAGGGAACTCAGTGTAGGAACTTAAGTAGTCAGATAATTTTACATGTCTGTCTCTTGAGACTGAGTCCTGCAAACTTTCCAGAGTAATGCTTTAGTAAGATCACTGCTGTGAGAAACTCCAGCTCTTCGTGCCCTAACCTCTTTGAAATTCCAGTGAGTCACAACCTCACACTTCCATACAACTGTCAAAAGCTTATTGCTTTGGGAAGCACACAAGTAAGTGCTTTAAAGTGGGTAGGCCCAACTAACAGGCTTAGGGTTAGGTTTCTGGCAGAAGTACAAAGTTTGGTAGCTGTATTACTACAGTTCTGTTGCAATCACTTCTCCAGAGCAACAGCAACTTTGCCTATAGCTCTCCAGATAAAAACCAAGCTCTTACTTCATGCTTCACAGTGCCCAGCATATCTGAGCTGCTAATCTAACCTCTGGCCTTCAGGCATGAGCAAGAGTGACCCAGAACACCCGAGTGACAAGCAGCCCACCCTGCGCTCACCTGTGCTGCTGCAGGCCCAGCAGCACTGATTTCTCTAGCCTTGTCTCGTTGGCTATTGTGAACTGCATGATCTCATCCTGCTGTGTCCCTGACACAGCTTCCAGGGACAGTGTTGTGAACTTGGAGGTGTCTGTTTGCCTGTCACTGCGATCTGCAAAGGAGATCGGGCTTGATGGCTCCTCCACTTGGTGAGGCTCTTCATAAATTAGTAGACTCCTTGACCTCACTGCATTAAAAAAAAAAAAAAAAGGCAAAATGAGATGAGCAACAGACAGCTCAGAGAACAGCCCTCGTCATTTCAGGAAATGGAAATTGTTAGGGCAGAGCCAAAGCTGCAAAGGCTTTTTCTTTTCATAGTGATTAACTGGCAATTTGATAGCTGAGGAAAGAAACCACAGGAGTGGTCCAGGTAGAGATCAAAAAGCTCTAAATTATTCACAAAACAAGAACTAAATTAAATAATAACTTTGATAATATTTTGGTTCATTATGGTTATGTAATACTAACAGTTTCCCATTCAGTCCTTGGACTCTTTGGTGACACTGGCAAAGAAAACAGCAACTGAAATAACTTGTGCATTTTAACAGTATGAACATTTTTTACAGAGTAGAAACCCTGCCACCTTTCACAGACCACTAACTTTAGTCCTGCAAACAAAGGCAAAAAATTCTTTAAACAGAAGTACCAAGCAGGCTAGTGGGGAAAAGGTTTTGCTCATTTTTATGAAGTCTGCTGCCATCAGCACAGTTTGCCAAGCTATCCTTCTTAGAAAAACACAGGTGTATATATAAAAAATGGCCATTTAAGGAGCAGAAATGCAGGAGGTGCTTGAGAAAGGGGTTAGGAATGGGTGTGGAAAACAAGTGCTTAAGTACAACCAATGTCACTTACCAATGGAATCTGTGTAGGACTCTGGTGAGGAATGCTGCCTGGGCAACACCATCTTTGTAGCAGAAGGATATGGCCCATAGCTCTGAGAGAAGCTGCCAAAAACTACTGCAAAGCACAGCACCACCATCTGGCAAAGGGAGGACGCAGGAGAGGTGAGTGCACTTGACCCACATGCGCACATGAGAACTGATACTTTATCAAAATAAATCATTTGGGGCCATTCTCATCACTACATACCTAGCAAAGGCACCTATACAATAACAATTCAGTGTTTTAAAGGGCACATTTCAATGCTGGGGTTTGTTTTCAATGTCTGCACCATTCTGACCAGCTGTCTTATTTACTCACAAAGTTGAAATGCAGATAAAGCTGCTGTGTGTGTTTTACAGGTACTGCTGAGCATTTCCAAGGTTATTTCTGCTGCTGGCCCCAGTCTTGTTTCCAAGTGACAGTGAGGCTAGATTGGGAGAACAGCTTAGGCCTTGTAAATAATTTCCATCAATTTACACCACTTTAGGTATAAAGGGAACTTGCTAGCTGAGTGTAACCAGGGAAAAGGAAATGTTTCATTCTACTCATTTTCTTATCTTGACTACTACTACTGAAATAGAACAGAGGTAGATTTACAGCCTCAGTCATATTTTGATTTGGTTGAGCAAGCTTATTTTTATTGGTATCAAAGCACTGAGTCTCAAAGGTCATCCTCATTTTCATTTTACAACCCTAGACACCATTTCCACCATATAATACTGCAGGAAATAATAAATAGTGTGACTTGGAGGAGCATTGCTCCTTCTTTCATCACTGCAGCACCCAACCAAAAGCACAGGCCCAGTCTCCTCCAGAACTCAGTGCCTTCCCACAGTCATTAATCTTCAGCAGTCACAAGTCTCACCTCCCTCAAAATTGTCAAATCGTGAAAAGGAGTTCCCCAAAGCTGCAAATTCACCATTGAGAGGCTTTGCAGAACAAGAGATGTGCCTTTGAGGAGTGGAAAGAGATTCTAACTCCCTTACAATTCCCAGCCCTAGGGACACTCACCATAAGACAGGTCCCTGTCTGTGTGCTAGCTGCCTTACAGGAGCGGGACACTTTGCCAGCAACCATGGCTTGGAGTCTCTGCAACTGCTGCAGAAGTGTTCTGGAAAGCAAAGGCAACAGACAAGCATCACACACACTGACCTGCTGGTTGGTTAAACAGATTTTTGTTTCAAATTACACACATGGAAATACACAGCATTTAGGATAAGGTAGAGATAGTTGAAACCTTCTTAAAATTACTAGCAAGGAATGTTTTTAATTTTACAAAGTTTTTACATTAGTATTACGACTGGAACTTTCAAGATCTTTTGCTTTTCCCTCAGCTGATGTCCCTGAACAATTACTTCTTTAGTACTTTCAGTAAGTTCTTATAAATAAAAATTGTATTTTCAACGTTTCTATACAAAATGGCACATTAACAACTGAAACAGCTCTACATGCAAGTGACCAGTTGCATATATAACCTGACCCTGTATCATGAATTCAGCAGGAGTTTTGCCATTATTTTTAAAGATGCAGAATTGAGTTTGTAACTGCTATAGTTATCAAAACCTCCAACTGCTCTAGCTGGTTATACAGTTGGTTATCAAAACCTCCTTTTTCCCAAAAACCTTCTGTTTAGTGGTTTAGAACACATGCTGGCTGACTTTTAAAGAGAAGGACTTAAAACCAGACATAGGCACAGACTTCACTTCTCACATTCATTTATTAAATAGAACACTTTAATGCTATTTGTTAAATTCTGCAGAGTTGATAAAAATTGCAGATGCTTCAAGTGGCTACTCTGACTGGGTCTTTCAGAGGTCCCAACCACAATGAAAATTCTCTTGTGGCTGGAGTCAACAGTCCCAGACCAGAAAAGCCTTTCTGACAGTTTGTTTTTGTTTCTTGTTTCTTTTTCTGCTGTAGCATCAATTACTACAGTGAGTATACAAGTAATTTAAATGGGAAATGATCTCAAAGCATGATTAGTTCAGAGTTTTCACAACAGTTTTTTTAACAATCCATGAGCAACCCAAATGCCTGTCCTCAACACAAAGGTAGTATAATTTTGTATCAAGATGCTGAATTTGCTGTTTGTTTCCAAGTTTACTTTTCACTTCTCCTGTAAGTTTCACAATCTACTGTGGAGGATACCCCATAGAAACTCCAGACGACAGTTTTAGAGGCTGTTACGTCAAAAGCTAAAGCAAGAGGCAAGGTCAGGATGTCAGAGAAAATAGGAGGAGTATTTTAAGACCAAACTGGCTAAAAGCTAATTGTAGGACAGACCCAGAGGTGCCTTCATAGCTCAATATACATTAGTCTGCCTATTTTCACAGATTTTTTTTTTAATCATCAATGCTCATTGCTAATTAGGGTTTAATGAATTCAAGGACTTTAGGAATAGATTCTGAAATGAGCACAAGGCATTCTCACAGCACAGATTTATCTGGGCCAGCAGATCCTTCTCAACTTGTTAAGAAAGGATACCTTGCATGCTCTTGAGAGCATGGCTTACTCTGCAACTCAGTATTTAAAAAAGAGAGTGATACGTCTTTATTCAGTAATACAGAGACCACAAGCAAATATAGAGATATGAAGAGTGTCCACCACACAAATAAGACCATCCTAATTCCCTGCTCCCTTTGGCACCTCTCCCCAGTTCCTCCTGACATCCACTGCATGGCAGGAGGTTCACCAGACCTGTGCACATCATTTCCTGGCTCAGAACACATTGCCCACAGTACTCCCACCACGTGCCAGCAGCTGTGTTAGACAGCAATGCCCTTTCAACCCTGAACTTTCTGCGCTATTTTGGAAGAGTAAATCTTTCCCCCATGTCAGGCCTGACTCACTGGGCTCGATGCAGAACAGCTCTGCAGAGTGAGGAGGAAGGAGCTCTCCTCCTCCTCAGCTCGGGGGCTGGCAGCAGCAGCAGCCTTGAAATGCTGATCGTTCTTGCCACTTTTTGTGGAGGCGTCAGTGAGAAAACAGCTAATGGCTGGTGAGGAAATCAACAGAGAAGAGGCAATTCTCCTCATTTTGCTCATCTCTGCCTTTTCATGCTCAATTTAAAAAACCCGTTGGACAGAGTGGGCCCAGAGAGCTGATTATGAAATAGCCTCTTTGGAAAGTATGATTAGGCAGGTATTCTGAGGTCTCCTATACACAGAGGAAGATTCATCCCCCACCTTATTTACCAAATACCTTCACATAAATGTCTGTCTTCCCCAAGTCATTTATCTGTTTGAACAGAGCTACTGCTTTTTTTCTCAACAGACAAGGACTCAGTGTTTGGAGCTGACAGGATACAAGTGCATTTGCAGACTGTGAGCAAGAACCAAGGCAAGAACAAGAAACAAGTTTGATCAGAGATGACATCAGTTTATCCTGTCACTGCCAAAATGGGACACTCCTTGGTGCCTTTATTCTCTATTTGAATCTGGAATGGTGGAAGACTGGATTCTGAGGCCAAAAGATTCCCAAGCAAAAGCTTGTGACTGGACAGCTGCATGGGTGATCTGGACCAGGAGAGGCAAAAGGAGCAGATCTCTGCCCTGCAGAAAAGGGACTTTCCTAAACTATAATGCTGCCTCTGAACAGCAGTAGAAAGGCCACAAATGCTTTTAGTGGAATTTACTGCCTGTGGCTAAGTCCTAACAGGAGAAAATACAATCCCAAGACAGCATGCTAAGGGGGTTTGCACCCACAGGGATTATTTTCACTGTGTCTGACACATTTCCCAGGGATATTCAATTAGAGGGTCAATTCCGTAGGAGGTGTGAGAGTGCTTTCACGCTTTTCCCTGCCAATGGAAGCACCTCATAGGAAAGCTGTAAAGTGACTGAAGACTCCTGCACTTCCTTCCACATACTGCCAGCAAACTTGGTCTGTCTGTGATGTCTTGGTTTTGGTGCACATTCACATATATTCATCCTCAGAAGAAGCCTTTTCACTACCAAAGTATGGACCAAATCAAGCCTTTCCTTCTGCTTCCAGTGATACTTTAATTAAGGAGCTAGAAAAGTTGTCATTACAGAACCACCTGGGAGACCTCCTCCAGCCAGTATTTCTGTTTAAAATCCAACATCAATTCAAACAAACAAACAAACAAACAAACAAACAAGACATCTTCTAGGGGACACCAAGCATTTTACCTTAATCAAAAGTTTTTAGAGAATTGTTCCTATTGGGTGAAGAACAAAACCTAATTTTGATAAGGAGAGAGAAAAATTATTCTGTCTTTTAACTCTACACACAGATTCCTTCTCTGCTTGACCCATTTGTAGGAAAGGGGACAAATCCCAAAGTAAGGTATTAACTAAAATACCACTTAAATCCACAATTTTCCCTCATTTGTATAACAAAGAAAATCTCCAGCAACTTTTCGTAAAAGATGTTTCAGCATAAAAACCAATGTCCTGCTGGTCTGAAAGTAAGGAGTTACTACTCCAGGGCTGCCAAGGTTTGTCAAATATTGTATGGATGGCCTGAAATTATGTGCAAGATATCTCACTGCAACTTAAACCTAGATCCTTTACTCCCTGAAAATGATTTGGCAGAATTACTTTAGTAATCTAGTGACTTCCTTTAGTCTCAAAGGAAAAAGGAAAGAACAGCCAAGCAAATCAGTGAAGTCTGGCAGCTTTGGTGGGTCAGACTGATGGGCAACTTGATCTTTAGATGACTGGGAGTTGGAGAAATGGAAGAATATCCCATTTTTATGTATAAGGCATTGCCTTTAAGGTGCTTGTTAGTGCAGATCTACACAACTGGCTACTGCTACTCCATGGGAGCAAGTCTAGCAGCCACTTGCACTCATTGTCCACGTGTGACACTCTCAATCACACATGGATCCTATGTCTATCATTTCTCTAGCAAAAGGGATCATCAGGATATTTACAAATACAGACTCAAAAAAAGTGAGAAGCAAAAGCACTTCTCAACACGTCATGTTTCAAGATGTTTCAAGATTGTCTTTAAGCCCAAACAGACCTGGCTCCCAGGTAGACAATGCCAGTGTCAGAGAATGTTTGCAACCCTCTGGATCACTGGCAGTTTCTGCCTTTGGTTTCACTGCCAAAATGTGAGTGGGTGAAGCCTTCTTGGTGACTGGGACAACTCAGTTCAATACCCAGCGCCAGCTTCTTCTCACACCCTTTGCTTTCTAAGAGAGCAGTGTCCCACATGTTTAGATGCTACTCTAACCAATGGCTCACTTGTGGCTTTAAGACAAAACAGATAAGCATGTAAGAATGTGCTTCCTTAGTTTTGAGAAAACTGCCTAGGAAGGAAATTGGATGGGTTTCTTTTAAGGGATTGAGTCACACGAATCAGGAGAGGTAACATATGCTAGTGTTCTAATACTAAAGCTGACAAAAATGCTGCGCTCACCCACTCAGAGTAACGAGAATTAAAAACTCCAGCATCTTGATCCCCAGCCCTCTGCCTTGTCTTTTAAGATGTGTGAATGCCAAGGGAGATGCTCCTGGATGCAATTTTTTTGACCACACTTGCACCTTTGACATCACACCTTTTCAGACCCAGATTTTCAGGCTAAGGCTGGCTTTCAAGGAATAATCTTCTAAATTTCTTCATGTTACTGAGAGTAATGAAGGAACACTTTAATCAGAAAAAAATTCTAGTGTTTCCATGGTTTGGAGCCAGATTTTGAAATGCAAGCAGGGTTTCCCTGAAGTCTTAGGTATGTATCTATGCAAACGTTTTCTAAATACAGATTAACATAGTCTTAAAATCTGATTACACATACTGAAAGGAAATTACTGTTCAATAGTTGTCTGTTTTGGAAATTGCCCTTCATTTCCTCTCAATCCAGCTAGACTACACAAACATGATAGTGACTGACAGCAATACATGTGCATGAATTTTTAGGTAAGCAACTACAGCCCAATTTTTCAACAAAGGAAAAATCCAGCTTTGTCTACATCTACACTTGAATGCATCATTTTAACATGTAATAATAGCTCTTATTTTCTTGTTATCTTTCATCCACTCTTGCAATCTTTCACAATGGGAGAACAGCTCTGATGTTCGTAGATCTACTTTCAGATAATATATTGAATAATGTCTTCATTTTTACTGAAATGAACACTCAAAGTTACAGCTAAAGTCAACTAGGGCTTTGCTTTGCATTAAATAAGATACACATGTGCATAACTGTGCTAGGTACTTTGAGAAATAAAGTTCTAAACATATAAATTCAGGCATCTGACACACCAAAATGACACTAAATAATTTTGACCACCACTGCTCTGATTGTGGATTCCTGACTGTATGTAGGGGATGAAAGTTCCAGCTATAGGATGCTTTGAAGACAAGTTCTGAAACATGTGAACAGTTGCTGCATGTCATGCCAAGGCTCTGTGGAAATGAGACATTTTTAAATTCATTGTAGGATGTGGATAATGTGCATTAAACCAGGGCCAGGAACCATTCTTTGAATGAGACAGTTGCACAATATTACAGTAGATAGGAAAAGTGGTTTTTTGGAGTTAAGGTGGAAAACTCTGTAATATGATATGTTACAATACTGAGGTTTGATGAATGTAGGCACTTCAACAAATTCCTCAGCACTTCACATGTAAACCTTAGCAGATTTTAGACACAGTTGATATCTAAATAGCCAAAACAGCACTGCCATGAATTACAAGAATTTCTGTGCAGAAGGATGAACATCTGCTTCTCTGCATGAAATTATAGATCAATATCAATGCTATTGCAGAGGGAAAGAAACAATGCAACTCATCCCACATGGCCAAAGTATGAAGCATTTGGAGATACTATCACTTACCTAAAACTTTATGGAGCATTTAGCATGAAAGAATTAAGATAATCAAATAATAGATAAGAAGCTAAAGGTCCTTTCTGAAAGGATGGACAACACCGAAAAAGCTGTTCTCATGAGCTCACCCTCAATAGCTTGGAGAAGAAAACAGCTGGTCAAATTTATCTTAACTGGGGAGAACAGCTCCAGGGTTGACAACATGTCCCCAAGGGGCTAATCTACAGCTGCACCTTTGCTTAAGAGAAATTGGCCTCAGTACCTTCTGGGACAGATTCTGGGTGAGACATCCCTTCTCCACACCTACAGAATAGTTCCTGGCTCTTTTATGTCAAACCCTGGCGGACGATATAAGAGGCACAGACATGGTTTGGCTCTCTTCACGCAAGCAGCAGATGTCTTTATGCATGAGCAGTGTGTGGGAGACACTCTCCAGCAAGTCACAGTACTACAGGGTCTGGCTTCATGAAATTAGAGATTGGATCCAGAGATTAGAAACAACACATGCCACTCAATTAGCAATGCAGAGCTGCCAGATCAGCTCTAAGGCCACTTTCCATGATCGTGGGTCTTATCTTCAAAACCCAGCCTCCTCCCACACTTCAGTGTCACCATCATGTTCCTTGGTAATATTCAACCATCACTGCAAATGCCTCTAACTGGGAAGTGTTAAGAGTGGGCTCATCGAGTACCTACTCACTGGAATTTGCCACACTGAGCATAAGCCAGGATTGACACTGCACACGCTCAGCTAACACCCAATTAAAAGCTCAGCTATTCAACATTTTCTGCCATGTGTCCTTTGAAAAAGCCCCCACTGAGTCACCCATTTCTTCAGAAACAAAGAAGCAAGAAGGTGATTTTCCCCTCCAAATGAAGGAAATTCCGGGGTGTGAGATAGAAGGGTGCACACTAATTGCAAGGGCATCTAGTAGTGCATAAGGAACTAATAATGACTCCTGAGCTTCAGCACTGTAATTTCTGGAAGTGTCATGTCTCAAGTTAAGGCTTCCTGGCAAAATTTCACTAAATAAAGACAATTGGGAGAGCTGTAGGGCTTTTTTTTGTTTTGTTTTGTATTACTAATTACATTCCCTTGGCAGTGGAAGAACTCAGAGAAGAGTGCTAAAAGGTTTCTCAAGCACACTACAGGCTGGACAGACAGTTTAAGACATGACATCAAAACCCCCATGCTTTACATCCCACCGCAGTCACAACAAATGGCCTTCCACATCTTTCTCTGACATGAGCCCCAGACACAGCTATTGTTCACATTTCAGTTGATCTCCTATGATCTCCTAACCTCCAGATTTTCACTTTTCAAGGTAATATCCTGCTACCAAGTTTTGTTTGATGATCTCCATACCTTACCTGTTAGTGTTCTCCAGGACTTCAACCTTTTTACGCAGCTCACTGTTTTCGTTTGAGCAGGTCTCAACTCTGGAGACAACACAATGAAAGAGAAATATAAAAACATCAGTTATTTATTCAAGTGATCGTAAAACAAGCTAAACTTGCTTTCACTGAGAGATCTATGATCCTGCCTACATTTAAAGAAACATTACACCATTGAACTTCAGTAATATTTAATCACTCTTCATAGTGTGAAACAGATAGCAAAAGTTGCATTAGCTGTCTGGCAAATGCTTCTGAAATCAGAGCCTCAGATTTCAAGTTTATGAGGGCTAATAAGCCATGAGATTAAAGACAGTGCTCAAGACTGTCCCAAGATACTACCCATTTCCAAACTGTCCCTGGAAATCCCCAAACTAAAGGAGACTGTCATATAACATGTAAGAGGTGCAAGTAAAATATCTGACTCCTAAGAAGACAAACAGGACCATCCTGAATAGCTTCAAGAAGAAAAAAGATAAAAGGAAATAGCCTTGATATCTGGTATGCATGAGGTGGAATTTCAGAAAAGTAACTCTGAGGAAGCGAGACGGAGCTAAAAAGAGACAAGAAAAAAATGGAAATTACATCAAGGATATAACCAAAGATGGTACAAGGGTTTTAACAGAACCATCTGGTGAATTGCATAAGAGTAATACTAGAATATTCATCTCCTGGAAGAAAGATTAATTTGGAATATAAATCACTAACTGGGGGTTTGGCTTCTGCTTGTTAAGGGAAGTTGATGGGTCACATGCTATTTTCCTGAGTCCTGCTTATTTTCCCAGGCAGTCCTGACTCACCCATTTCCTATTTCTGTTTTCATCTGCACTAGAAGACAGAATATACTCACTCTGGATCCATCTTTCCCTGATCACTGCCTGTCCACTACGCCAACACAGTTGCCTGAGCCGAAGCCAATACAACTGGGTCTTGCCTAATTTAAGGTGTGAAGTTTTGCTGGCAAGTTAACGGCCTGCTGCAGGCAGGCACAGTCCTGACCCCGACAAGCAGCTGCCAGGAGCTGGGCCTTTTCTCAGTCACTGCCACGAGATGGCACCTGGCACTCTGTGCATGGAACTGTCCCAGCAGCCACAGCTGGATCCCTTCCCAGTCCCACAACTAGTGCTATTGGCCTGCTTGAAAACAGGAAGGAGGCTGGCTTACTTTTTTTCCAGACTGTCCATGTATTCTTTCTTTTTTCTTCTACTTTCCTGGGCAGAGATCTAAGGAAAAAGGAGGAAAAACACCAAATATTTGCACAGAAAACAAAAGCATCAGAGAGGAATTAATAAACTGGTAAAAAGCCCCAATGTTATTAGAGTCAAGCCTCCGTCTTGTTCTCATTTCTGTTCCTGGCAAGCAAAGCACTGACTTGATCTATTTCCACATTCTGAAGCAAGGCTCCTCGTTTCAATCACACAAAAAAAGATCATCCCCTGCTAACCTTAAAAAGGAAATCAGATTCATCTGGAGAGAATATCCTAGGACAAATACCAAAAGATGATCCCAGGACTATGTCCTGCATCCAGGAGAGGAAAAGCCCATGAATGTATTAGAAAGCAGCTTTGCAGACAAGGACATAGGGTCCTGATGAACCTAAGTCAAACATCTGTCAGCAGTGTGTCCCTGCTGGAAAAGCAGCCAACCAAACATGGGTCTGCATCAATGAGACTGTAGTTAGCAGGTCCAGAGGAATGGTTCTTCCCCCTCTGCTCAGTGGCTGCAAAACCACAGCTGAGTACAGCAGTGCAGGCCATGGCTCAGAAATAAATCCTCTGGATGTACAGAAGCAGGCCCAGAGGCAGATCTCTGCTATAATAAGCATGCCAGAGCACATGACATTTCAGGAAAGGCAGAAAAAGCTGGGCTTGTTCAGACTGGAGAAGGCCAAGGAGGGAATCCTATTGCTGTCTTCAACTATCTCGTGCAGCAAAGATGATGTCAGAGCTCTCAGAGGCACACAGCAAAATGGCAAGAGGCATCAAATGCAAGTTGAAGCAAAAGAAATTCCAATCATCCATTAGGGATTCTATTTATTTGTTTTTACCACAAGAGTGACCCAATATGGGAACATGGTGCCCAGAGACACAGGGGACACATCAACCTTTGGGGCAGTAAAATGTGACTGGACAAGACCCTGAGCAACCTACTCTAAGCTGACCCTGCTCTCCAAGCCAGGGCTTTAACCAAAGGACCTCCAGATTTCTCCTCAATATAAATGACTCTGATTCTATGCAATTGGTACATGAAATGCACAAGATCACTTTAGAAAATGTTGGAAAACCAGATTACAAGACCAAATTCCAATTTAATGTGTCCAAATTTACACCTCTATCTGCAAAACCAATAGCAGAATACAGTGATCACGAAAGATGTGCTAGAATCCTCTAGAACAAGTGAGCTGGAAAGGTCTGAAAAAAATTGCATTCTTCCCTAACAGAAGAAAAAAGAAAAAAAAAAGACTTGTAGGACATTTGACATCTTTAGTACCAACTTTACAAGTCACTGAATTCAGTGATCTAAAGACTAGTGCACTGAAATACACATCATATTTTAAAACGGGAAACAAAAAAGAACACCTTCCTCACCATGCAAGGAATACAGAGCTCTTTGCCTACCATAAGGGTAGGATTGTACTGATTTTTAAATGGAGCCAAGCCACAGCAACTTGATACCCTGGCTGCTAAATACTCTATTGTTAACGGGGTCAGGTAAATACCTACTCTGAGGCACACTCACACTGACAGACAATTTGATGGATGTGTTTAGGAACAAAGAAAAGCATTTTGTTAAAAGACAACTTACAGCATTCAACAGTACCACAGACCATTACTGCAGAATTCTGCAGCATTTCTTAAAAGGAAGGACAAGTAAGAACCACCCAGCAAAGCTGACTAACATTTACCTTGTTTTTTATTTTCCTGCGGATTTTCTTTAGAACTTTCTCCTCTGCTTTTGTCAGGGGCAGTTTGGTAGGGATGGGGTAGCCCTCTGCTATCAGTGTCCTCTTCTCCTCCTCTGTCAGAATGAGGGGGCCCGTCCCCTGTAATTTCTTCAAGGGAAATGAAACAAAATGAAACAAAACAGTAAGTGCACACAGTCCTAGAAAAAAGGTTATTAGGGAGGAGAGGCAGCAGGTCTCCCACTTCAGAGAGGACTAGGCCTCCTAGAACAGCCTCCTGCAACTGGGAATGTGTGGAAGACCCTTCAGGTAACTTCCATGCAGAGTTTGAACCTTTGGGACAGGATTCCCTCAAAACAGTTGTTCTTGGCCCAGCTCTGTACACACTGAGGCCAACAGTAAAAGTGCCTTTGGCTCAAACAGGGAAAGAGACACAGTGAGAAACACTACTGAAAATCCCTCCCCAAAGATCACCACTTGCTAATGACATGACAAGAGGACAGATGCAGATCTACCAGGGACAGGTCAACCCAGCAGGGCTGGGCCCTAAGGCAAGACACAGTCCATGATGGGATAAACCTGATAACACCAGTGAACCCTGTCTCAACTTAGAGGAGAGGCACACACTGTTCCCTGTGGGAACAGAACAGACCAGTGAGCAAGAATTACTGGATCTGCAATTTTGACCAGAGATGAATTCATCGAAACAACAACAGAAAGTTAGCAAATCTCTGTCAAAACCAGTAATTAGGAAAGAAAGAAAGAAAGAAAGAAAGAAAGAAAGAAAGAAAGAAAGAAAGAACAAAAAAAAAAACCACCAACAGCAAAGAAAGAAGAAGAAAGCCAGCTCAACTTACATGTGGTGCAGTCAGGAGAGGGGAATTGGAGAGCACTGAAGCTGTGCGTGAGGCAACCTTGGCCGTGGCCTGGAGCTGGATGGGGCTGGAAGGAGGGAGCGATCGAGCTGGGCTCTGCCCTCCTTCGGAGTCACTGCCATGGCTGCTCGGAGGGGTGGGAGGCAAATGCAGGGGATCCACTGCTAAATGACAAGAGAGACAGAAAGCAACACAAGGGTTTAAGGCATTAAATTGCCACTACAGCTGGCACCACCACATGGTTTCCAAGACTAGGAGCGTCTGCTAAAAAATGGATCAAGCAAAAGTGGCAACTTGGAAGAGGTTCGGAGCATGCAGGTCTCCAAAGAAGGAATGAAATGCAGAAGCTATCTTTAGGTTTGACAGACAAAACAGGGCTCTGTGCATATGTTCCAGTCACTTCTACCTACACTTCACCTCCTTCTTCAAATGCTTTGAGGTTCATGTATAATGTAAAGTACAAGTTCCCTGTGCCTGGGAAACCACAGCTAACAGAGGGGCTCTGAGCCAGCATACTTTCTCTCCAAAAACAATAGTATTTTCTGACTTTGCCATGGATTAAACAATTTGCCAGTATTTGCAAGGGAAGGGATCACATCCAAGAAGTTACATGATCAGGAAGAAGAGAAAGGCCTCCTAAGGACATGATTTGGCACAGCTGAGAAGTGACTGACAACCTAGTGACAGCAAAGGCTTCAATGCACTGATGGAGCAGGAGCAGCACAGGCAGCCACTGCAGGAACCTCTCTCACACTGTCTATCCAGGGCCATGAGATAACCCCAACTGCAGCCAAAAGAACCTGCTCTAGAATTGTCAGTGCTGCTTACAATCAAATGGGCCTGGACCGAGAGAAACATGTCTCACCAACTCTTACTGAATGGACAATTTAGCAGATGCTCAAAACAGCCATAACCCAGTCACCTTTTCTCTGAGCTAAATTTACAGCAATTCAATTTTGAAGTAAGAAGATACAGGGCTAATTTGCCACCTTCCACTTCTGCTATGCTTCGCAAATTTGAGTTTAAAAGATCAAATGCGTGGTGAGGGAGGATGGAAGAAAAATAGTAATAAAAAATCTATAATACTCTTTTTGTTTCCCATGTTAGCTCTTGCAGCTGCCAGAAGAAGAAACATATTTGAAAAACAGAAAGGCCCTTAATCCCACAAAGTGAGTAAACAAATCTACACCTGGGTTGAGACAGCCTTCCCTTATCCACCTGCTATATCATTTTCTTCTCTCCCTAGAGCAGTACTACTTACCCACAGAAATGAATTCACTAACAGAATATCAAGTGTTTCTAACTGAAATGCAGTTATCTGCTCAGATTTCACACCAAGTATTTTGCTCCTCCAAAGCTTTCTTGGCTTTAATTGTGCTTAGCTTTCAGGGTAGGGACCTTTGCTTCTCCATTAGAGTGTAGTACAAAGAGATAATGATTGCTCTTAAAACTAATATGCTACAAACAGATTCACCTAACTTTTATTTTCATATAAACTCACATCCTGCTTTTGCACCAGAAGTTAACAGTGAAGTTCCTTGTATCTTAACTAAGTCTCCTCAAACTGATTCGTTTTCTATCCTAAATAATCCTGTACATGAATAATTCAAGCTCTCTTCAGTACAATTATTAATACCCTACAGAGAAAAAATTATAATTTTCTTTGTGATGAAAAAGGCTGGGCAGGGGGGGTTGAGAAAAATAGAGAAAGAAAGAGAGATCCCTCACATAAAGGCTCAGAGAGACTCTGGCTCTTCAATAGCCTGAGTTGAACCCCTATAAAACAACAGCTTCAGCCTAAAAACTAACATGGTGAATGAGAAATCCAAATATTTTATCGGGGTAAAGCACATTTATTGTACTTTCTGGACATCTACCCCTATATTTTCATTTGGTATTTAACAGACCTTCCTTAGAAGAGAGGTTCAGGAACTGATCCACTTCATGGGGCTCCAATTTAATCTCTGGAAGAACTTTCTGGGTCAGTGGTTTCATCTAGAAAAGAGAAATTAACAAGCATGAAAACCTGGAGTACACATCTTAAAAATCTTAATAGAAGGACACAAGGATTACTTCTCCATAAATGGCAAGGTTTTCTCTCCTACTGCTTTGCCACAGGCAAAGCTTCAACTGCTTCACACAATTTGCTAAACCAGGCTACAGAGAATACTGCCCTGACTAGTCCCACTATGGCTTTTCTTACTACTATATTTAGCTAAAACAAAAGATTACTCCTCAGAGATGACATTTCAGCCTGAAAGCTAACATGTAACCCACTCAAATTACTTCTCTTAGCAACAGAGCTGCTGCTAGGATCTGCCAGACTGCATGGTCTGTTTGAACAAGGGCAGAAACACCTCTGGGGGTCAGGGAGAGCCTGTTAAAAGCCATTGTCATTTGGGAGCAAGAGCAAGGTGCCAGTCACTGAGCACCAGGTTTTGGGACCCAAATTCCTTTCACAGTGCTGAGGAGCAGGAAAAGAGACAGTCACTGCTGACTGAAGTTTTGAAGACACCTGGCTTGCCCCACTGACAGGGCTGGGGCACCAGGCTGCCAAGCTGTTGCCCGGAGCCTGTCTGTGTGCTACAGTCCCAGGCCTGAGGAAGCCAGTCTGGCACACCAGTAGGTTAACTGTACCCAAAATCCCTCTCAGTAACCTGTGTAACTAATCTGTGCCACAGCAATGAGCAAGTCCCAATATTCTGCAAATCACGGCATCCCAAGCTATAGCAGGACTATGTCCTGGGAACAGCACATTCAAGCTAGGAGAAAATTAAGGGAAACTTGTGCTTAGCTTTTTTCAGTTTCTCATAAAATAATTTCTGTTGCAGATATTTCTCATCCACATCCAAGTGGAAACAATTATTTTCAGCATTTATCAACTCCCTCCAGCCTGGACTGACATTGCATCCTGAGGGCTGACAACAGTCATGCTTCTTCCTCCACTGGCTGGAGACCCTGGTGAGCCACCAGCTGCTGCAGTTCATTCTCCTTAACCCAACCACAGCTAAACGAAGCTCTTTAGAATGCCCACTGGCTCCTCCAGCTGTGGTCAGAAAAGCATCACAAAGCTCCTTGTGAGGCTGGTTGGTCCGGGAGCAGCAGCAGCTTGAAATGTCAAAGCTTCACATATCTGGCAAAAGTAACTTTGCAGGCAAACAGGGAAATTCTCCAACCAATCCAAACAAGGTTGGTTCTGCTTGTTCTGCTTAGGGGAAGGCACAGCAGCATGAAAGCAAGTTCTCATGAAAGACACTTAGCTTGTCACAGGCTTGGTAGAGCAAATTGATTAGTCAGTTCAGATGCAACTGGTTCATTAGAAACTATTCGAGTATTTCTACAAACCCAAGAGCCCCAGGCTCTGGGGCTAGTATAGAAGACAAAGTTGCATATCCAACCATTAAAAGCTAAAGATGCAGACACACGTTTTGAAACACAAGCTCTTACAGCAATAGTGGGACACCAGCTAACATGAAAAACCATTAAAGCAGACTGCAGTGTGCACCCTGAACTGCCAAGCTCTGGCACCACGGAGGCTACACTGGTATGCAGTGTTCAGAGAGCCTGCAGTGCAGAGTTGTGCACAGAGAACAGAGAGTGTGCAGTACCAGGGCATCTGTCTGTAGCTCAGACTGTTCCCCCTCCAGCGACGTGGCTGTGACGGTGAGGCTGACTGAGGGAGCAAGGCCTGATGTCTCACACAGCCCTGGCTCAGTCTTTATTGCAGCTGGAGTAAACTCTGTAGCCAGACACCATTCCTCATTTTCCAGGTCACCTGCCAGGGAAGGAAATTGGACACCACATGTTTAGATCAGAAACAGAAAGACTACAAATGAAAATAATGTCATTCCTCCTCCAGAGAAGGGAAACAAACACAGAAGACATTTTAGTCTATCAACAAAACTCTGCCCTTACTATTCAGCCCTCAGTCAATGCAGATAACCATGCCATTTCAGGGCTGTAACCTAATCCTAGCCCCAGGATACACAGAGGAGCAGCGAGGAAAGACACAGAGCACTAATCACTGTACATTGCTGAAAGCTGCTAATGCGTGGCAGAACAAGACCAAACAAGCCACCGGGTAAAGCAGGCAGGGAGCCGTGTCCTGAATAGGCTAATGCCTGCTGGCTCAGTTTTATTCCTCCTTCTAGAGATAGCCTTCAGCCAGACTTCTGCTTCCTCTACTGCTTGCAGTCAGCAAATAGCACAAATGGTGGGATTATACTTTTAAGAACAAAGTATTTGTCACACCCAACTTCATTTTTTCCCCCCAAGGATTTATTTAGTAGGCACAAAGGATATGCACAGGTTTTGGGCTTTGATGATTTCACAGGGGCACCAGTGCCATGGAGATCATGCTAATTTCCTCCACAGAGCCTCTGGGAAGTCACAGCACAGAATGTGTATTTCATCTGGGAGCAATGAAAGGTGCATCATGTGTCGGCAGAATTATTCCCTCTCTCCACTTACTGAAAAAGCTCACTTGTCAAGAGAAATCCATGCACCTTTTCTCTATACAAAGCTGAAGAGTTTGCCCAGCACTGCCAGGAACTGGAAGAAGGTTGGCATGGTAAGTTTAGCTCCCCATTTCCATTCCATTTCCATTCACTGTTTGACCTGCTGAAAAAAGACTTATTTTCCCAGGTCTGAAGTATAGTAGAGTACCAAGAACCTGGAAAGACTCAACCTTTGAAACAATTCCACAAGGCTATTAACAACCCCTTTTAAAAATACAAAATAATCAAATGCACTTCTGGAAATTGCAATTCTGCCTTAGAAAACCGCCTATTCCAACTGAAAGACTTCAGTCTTTCCTCTTGCAGGAGAATGATATACCAGGTGCACTGCATCCCTCTGTCACTACTGAGCAGTAGTTAACTAGAGCAGCTGGAATCTGAAAGCAAATACACATAAAAGAAAGAAGAGTGCGGATGTTTCTTTCAAAGCTTTCTACTGCCTTCAAACAGATTCTTTACAGCATATATGAAATTAAAATAGAGAGAGTAATACATATACTGTAGGGCTGGTAAAAGCAACAGAGCTTTGAATTAACTGCATGCTACACCAACATCCTGGGAGGCAGCCATGGGCTGTGACCTTGCCACCAGCATCCTGCACAAGACCCTTCATTCACAGCTGAGTCTATCAAGCTGGTGAGATGTCAATAGAGCTCAGCTGCAAACAGGTAACAAAAAATAAGAGAGGGCTCACAGCCTCTGTGCTGCTGTGTGTCCTTGCTATAAAGACCACACACAAACAGAGCACACAGGCACTGGGGCAGAAGCTGGGTGCCTGGAAGAAGGGAGAAGAATGCACATCTCCAGTGCTAGTAATTACTTTGTGGTGGGACCTAACCTCCAGCACTGGCAAGGAAGGAGGTAATTTGAGTAAAGAACACACCAAGGAATTAAAAATGAAAAATACATATCCTGTAATCAGAAGCTCAAGAACAGCAAGGCCAGCAGCTCTGCCAGATTTAACTGCAGAGCAAGGGCTAAACACCATATTTAAGCTTCTGGAGAGCTTACTCCCAAAGTTTCCTGGGAAATGCGAAAATGCAAAAATAGAAGTATTTATGGAAAAAAAAAATAGGTAGGCTTGTTTAAATATTAACTCAGGAGAGAGGACATTGCTCTTTTTCAGCCCTCCCTGAGCCTCTCTACTCACAAACACAAGAGCACAGCTCCCTCCCAGCTTGCTGTGCCTGCATAATTCAGGTAAAACCTTTAAAGTGGTTATCTGCCCGGAAATCCAGAATCCCTTGGCAAATGCAACTTTCAAATGCCTGTTTGGATAACTTGTGTCAAAACTGGCCCCACATCACCTTGTGCAGAGCCTCCGTCTGCTGCCTCTTGCACCTCGGGGTCGAGCTACCCCTGGGGCAGCACTATTGTGAAGGCTATGGATAAATGAGGGCTATTAGTGAAGCCAGTAATTAGCCCTTAATTTTCTCAAATTTGTATCATCATGAAAGTAGAAGGGAAATCCAGCCATGGGTGACCAGCAAAACAGGGCATGTTCTCTAAGTCTGCACTTTATGATGTTTATCAGCTCTAATCCCCAGACTCATCACGAATATTCAGCTGCTCTAAGACAGCAAGATATGCTGGCCTTTGGCTGGTCATTTCACTCCTCTGGAATCCGTCATTTTACTCCTCTGGAAGCCGACTTTGCTGATTAACCTGACATCCCTGCCATCACCACTTAGATCTGCACAAACTACTCAGAGTTATTCTGGGCTTTAAGCCAGTCTAACCAGTTTGTAGGGTTACAGATGGTTTCCAGCGACAGCAACACGCTGCGTTTAGCACCGAGATAATTCTGAAGAACTGCATCTGGCACTTTTTTGACACTGCCTCTTACAATGCATGGTGGCAGCTGTCATTCCGGATGAACAATCCTGTGAAAGGAAGGGATGGAGGACTGGTCAGATCTCACCTTGGTACTCTCCTCCCCCGGCTTTTTCCAAATCCCTGTTACACATTCCCTACCAGAATCAGGGAGTGTTGTGCTACAAGTTACTTTCCTTTGACACATTCCAGCTTCTGAAGTCACCAACAATCCCTCCACTCCTCCAAGGGACCTGCAAGAACTCTTTTCCCACTCTCCTTTCTCCTCTTCCTGAGCACAGCAGGTTAAAATTATCTGAAAATCATTCTTAGTTTTTTCTTATAATAGCTCCTCAGCATCTTAGTGAACTCTGCCAAGCACTGCACTAGCAGAGCAAAGTGGCAACCCTTCTCCCAAAGCCTTTGAGAATGTAACACAAAAGCAGAAAAACTTAGGCAAAGAGGAAAAATATAGAGAGGTATGGCACACCCTCCAAGACAAGAGTATTTCTGATAGAGGGTTATAGAGAACCATGAGAGAGGTTTCATGGAATAATGAGAACAAGCAAGGAGGTGCATGTGAAATATTGAAATGAAAAGGACAACAAGGGCTGGCTCAAGAGACCCACTGGAGGAAAAAGGAGGTAGGTGTCTTCTCCAAACCAAGCAAGATGTGCTGTGGCAAGAGTAAATGATTGGTGTCAAGAAGTTAGAGGTGTTTATATTTATATTTGACATGATCCAGGAGGTACACGTGAACTTTTGAGCCACAGTCCAAAACAAGAAGCTGAGAGCGTCATCTTCATGATGGTACGAATTCTAGACAAATATGAATAGGGCAACACTGCATCCTCAAAGGTGAAATAAAATATGCTGCAAGTCATTCAGATATAGAGAGGAGAAAGCCTGAACAAGAGATTTAGCTCTCCAAATGGCTAAGAAAATACACATCCTAAGTATTGTCACTTTGGCTCTCTTTAAAAATCTCCTCTCAGGCTTCAAAACAGCTCACTGTTGAATAAATGATCCTGGCTGTCAGTTCCCTCCCCAGCTAAAATTTTCTACCAACCTCAGAACACTATCATGCAATGTTTAGATGAGTAGCATTCCCCTTTACCTACACTTTCGTAAGTCCATGAATGCTAAGCATTTTGGCACATGGAACGTGTAATTTAGGGAGTCCACACAGCACTTAGCAAAATCCCAGCCAACACTTCTACGTGCAATGCACTAGTGCTGGTAAATTGCACATGTGAACTGAACATTCAGGTTGCAAAGCACCCAGGTATTAAGAAATACCTATGAATGTTTAACTCAGTGTCCTTCTGCACACCATATACATCTAAAAATAGGAATGTTTTAGTAAGATGACCAAACAATTTCTCTACAGAACCCATGCTTTATTCAACAAGCAGAATGCATGGTGCTTCACTAACTGAGAAGATATTCCATGTTTTGTTCTTTGCACTGTCTCATGCACAGCCTCACCTCTCCCTTACCAAATACAATTCAAATTTTGTTACCACAGGGCTATTTAATTACCTCCTAGGGAAATGCTCCACAACCTAAATTCATTCTTGTATTGGAGCTGAAAATTCAAGTGAGACATGGAGAGACTAAGGCCAAAATGTAACTAGTAATTTAAAATGGCCAACTGGAGACAACTGGAATTGGATTTTTCAGATGATTTAGCCCTGTTATTGCACTTGATCAAAATCCAGTATGAGCTTTCAGGTTGGGCTGTGAGCATCTATCACAGCTGCAGGTCAAACATCAGAGTTTCAACACAGGCATTCAAAAAATCCATTCATCACAGCCACCCAGGGTTTGTGCCACATGCACCTAAGATCTCCTGTGTCCAAGACTAAAATTACATTTCTTCAGAGAGCTTCTGTGTGCTTATTTTGTCATCAAGCTTGTGCCTCTTCTCCTGCAGACTTGTTTAGCACGCATCTTCCACTGCACACCTCACACACTGTGATGATGACTGTCAACAGAAATGTGACAGCTGCAGCTGTAATCAGTGGGTGTGATTTAGGTGCACATGAAAAACACACAACCAACAACGGCTGTGTCTGCACATGTTATAATTAATCTATACCATTTCTGTGTTTATAAAAACAATTTTCAATATATCTGTATCTATACACAGATAGGAAAAAATTCTACGTTCTTTATAAGGCCAGGTGCAGCTTTCTAGGATATTCATATCTCTCAGAAGAACTGCAACATTTTGCTTCTTTTCTTGTTCCATGAACATTTTATGGAAAGGCAGGGTAGGAAATGAGGAAAACAAGGCAAAAAATGCTTACTTCAACTGTACAGTTTTTCTAATATCAGAGTTCCCAGAAAGTTTTGCTTTCCTTTTTTTATATCTATCCAACTAATTCTCCAATCTCGTCTAACATACCACCTCCTTTCCTGTGAAAAAGTATATCTTTTCCAACATTGACTAAATTTCACCCTTTCTGATAGAGGTACAGAAAAACAGAAGAAGAACTTAAGTTCTTCTTTTTAAGAAGAACTTAAAAAAATAACTAAATGGTGTCCCTTGCTCCCCACATTCTCTTCAGCACTCTGCATTAGAGTTTACAGAGACACTTATTGCTGGATAATTAAGTTGCATGTGTATTTACTGTGCATTTTTAAATAAAGGAAGATCACCTACATCTCACCCTCATTCCTCTCAAGTACAGAGAATGCAAGTATCCAGAAAAACAACATGGGTTTCACCTTTTTTTCCCCTGCAGTAAAAAGTAAGATAGCACCAGTATGTAAACAACCCACATGAAGGGTGCACCACTGAACCCAATCTTTAAGGGGAATAAAAGCTCATACCAGCATTACAGATCTCCATCGCAGAAAACAGACGCATGCACTGAATGTCATGTCAAACCACTCTGCAAATAAGCCTCTAGAATCAACAAGGGATATATCTTTATCTGTACCACAAGAATGAAGAGGCAGCTTTTGCCTCCTCCTAAAAGTTCACTGTTCAAGCAACGGATGAAGTAACTCAGAGAAAAAAAAACCTGAAAATTTAAGGAGATCACAGACTATCAGTCAAAGTGCTCTGCACAGGTATCAGAAAAGCCATCTCGGATCAGGGTAATGCAGGAAGTTCCCTAATGAGTCAAAGTGTTCTCCAGCCAAGTGTATTTAAATGACCTCCCTCTTCAGCTGTGTTACAGATTCGAACAATAGGGCTTCAACTAATTCCTTCTGGAGCTCACAGGCCTTACACCGTCAGCAAGCACCACAGGGCTGGATGCACAGCCCACCTGGCTTCTGTACTGCCATGCCAGGGATGGATGGCCATCTGCAGTCTCAGGCTCAACTCACCACATGTTAATGACACACTTGGATGCAGCGGGTGCTTAAGCTGCACCAAGGATCCCTGTGTGCAAAGCTGGCCTTCGGACATGTGCTCAGTCCTCACCTGAAACCTCCCTCTGAGGGGAGTGCCTCTGTACATGGAGCAGTAGGGTCTAGGGGTGCTCACAAGCTCTCCACCACAGAAGAACAGCTGCCAACTGGGAGCCAGCTAACTGCAAAGGGAAAGCACCTCTTGGAAGAGGCTCACAATTTGTTTGTGGGGAAATGACTGTTTGATCTGTCAGAGAAGCACCTCTGCACCATGAGCCCAAAAGGGCTGCTGATGCACACAATTTGGGCATGCTGCTGAGCACGCTACTTGCAGGCAAGGAAGTTCAGTGTCCCCAGCTTTGCAGTCTGTGCCTTTCCAGCCCCCCAAAGGCAAATAGGACCTTTTTGGAGAAATAACTGCTTCCTTCTCTATCCCTTGGGTTCAGATAGTTCTCAGTGCCCAGCTCTGGGCTCATATAACACTCCCTGTCAGACACAAGCCCTGTTTATTATGCCTGAAATGCTGAACTCCAACGCCTCTACCTCTCCCCCTCTCTCCCTGGGGAGGTGAGAGCCCACATTCATCGACAAACAGTTCCTCTTACAGATTTTCCAGATGGCATTTCCCCCTCCCGGCGTGCACACACGCTCCCACCGCCAATAGTGAAACCGAAGCCCTCAGAAGTGCTGCCACAAAAGAGATACTGTTTGACTACCAAACATTGGGGTCCTTTTTAAAGTGCCAGGAAGGGAAAATTAAATAAAGGGGCAAAGATGAGCAGCAGTGATACACAGTAATTACAACAGATAGCAGAAATAGCTTTTTTCATAACAAATGATCATCGTTCGTACCGGCATCCCCTCTTTGACCAGCATGGAGTCCTCCTAAAACCCACAGATAATCTTCATCACTATCAAAGTTACTAGGATAGAAACAAAGACACATCAACTTTATATGCCTGGGAGTCAGGCACAGACTGAGGTGGTAGCTGGATTTATAGCCTTCAAGTCGGATACCATTAAATGTCTTATATAAGATCATGATTTTTTTTCTCTTAAGGTATGAGAAAGTTCCACAGAAGCACTGTGGTCAAATAAAACAGTTCTCTCTCTCTCTTTCAGGTCTGAATTTTTCTCCTCACACACCACACATATGCTGTGAAGGCAGATCTGTATTGTGGCTTCAATACATATGAAATGGACTTGATGCTCACAGTACCTAACTAAGTAAGCACAAGCTGCCAGTGCAATGCTACAGAAAAAATGAGATCACTGGTTTCACAAACAGCAGGACTGGAAGTGGGAGAAGTATTCCCATAATATGCATCATCAAGGAAACTATTCCTGGGAAATCAGTTCCTGTAGTCACTTGACAAAGACTTTGAAAAAGAAACTGCAAAGGTCCCTATATTGAGCAAGGCATGGCAACAGCTAGATGTCCAGAAGATTCTACCTAGAGAAAAACATTAAGGAAGTGAAGTTCATTTAGACTGTATCCAAGCAGCAATCAAGAGGGAACTTAATCACAGCCTACAAACACCTAAGGAAAGAGGTTTCAGAGAGCAGATGGTTCTTTAAAAGAAACAAAGTCTATAAAGAGATCTCATCTATGTGTAACTGGAAGCTAAAGAAAGGTCAGACTGCAAATAAAGCTGACAATTATTACAGCAACCATAAGTAAACACCCACCTCTAAATCAAAACTAACATTTTTCAGACATGCTGCTGCTCAAGTAGGAGTTACAGGGTAGATGCAGAGCGACCTATTGAGATTGTGGACCTTAGATATATAGAAGTTCAAAAATCTTCTCATACTCTGGTATGAATTTAGTTGTTTGCTGCACATGGTGTGATTCTTGGGGTGTCCTGTGCAGGGCCAGGAACTGGACTTGATGATCCTCATGGGTCCCTTCCAACTCAGAGTATTCCATGATTCTATGACTTTAACACTGTAGATGGTAACAAGGATTGACTGCTACCTTTCCATATAAAAATCATTCAAATACAGGCCAATATTCCCACTAAATGGCGTTCTCCTCATTTCCTAAATAAACACATAAAAGAAAGAAAAAAAGACGCAGAAAAATAGTTGCAGGAACATGCTCTAAAAATTATCAGTATGGCTTTGACAGCAACTTTTGAAAGCACAATTTCTTGGTGAATTTCATTGTTTATTTCCGTTTTCTCCAAAGTCAGGGCAGCAGAGATTCCCATTTTCATTGTTCATTATATTTGGAGAAAAACAGACCCAAGCAGGACACTGGACCTCTCTATATATGGGCTACAGAAAAAAAAAAAAAATAGGATATTTAATATAACTTACTATAAATAATAAAACTCTTATAACTCCCATATACACCACATATACACATGTATATTATGTGTGTGCATACATATGGATACAAATAAATGTGTGAAGATCAACCTGAGCCTCAAGCCCAGAGGTGCCTATGCAGAGACAGTGCACAACACTGATTACTGCTTGTGAACTCCATATCTAAGCAATGGTTTTCCATAGCCCTGCCTGAGATGAGGGCTGGATTTACTGTTGAAGGGCTACTTGCACAGGAGAAGTGGGAGCCATGCTCTTGAGGTTTTGTTTGGGTTTCTTATTTGTTTGTGTTTTTCAAACCGTGTAGGTAAATGGACGTGAAGTTTAAAAGTTGAAAAAGAAAATACAAGTTTTAAAAGCATATTATGGAAAAACAATCTCAGCAGTAAAAAACTCGGTAACAATACAGGTTACAGTCTGGGGCCAGCCCCAGTTTTGGCACAGCTAGGAGTAAAACAGAAACACACCATTTCAGCAATCAGTCTGTCAAACCTTCAGCCAAGACAAGCCTCTTCAAATCCAAAAGTAACTTCAAAGCATTCCTGAGCAGGAAAGCACCAACAGGAGGGGCAGGTGGAGGCTCAGACTAGTTAGTCTCAAAAGCAGAGCCCTTAGGGGACTGGGAAAGGAATGCACCCATCCACCCAGCACAATCTGAGGAGACACAGCATCCAAATGCCTGGTCAGCTGTCCACTGTCTCTGCCCTGCCAGGTCACAAAGTGAAAAACACCAGAAAAATCAAACACACACCCACCACGAAACCCCCCAGCACTTGAACTCATCTCAGAGGATGAAGAGCCCCACACAGATGCTGCAGGCTCTGCCTTCACACTCCTGATACACACCAGCCCCCCAGTATTACCTGTACTCAGCTGTCACCTGTGCACCTCACATGTCCAAAACAAGGGACAGCCACAACCTAAGGCCTATGCCCACAGCTAACAAGATCAAGCACGGGAGGGCAGGGAAGGAGCCTACACTCACATGTCAAGTCACAAGGAGAACAACCATAGTGCCTGCTGAAATTTGGGTCTTGCCTTGCTCCTGGCTATCTGACCCACAGCCCTTCTTTTCTAAAAGGCTGCAGAGACTGGAAAACTGAAGACAAACCTGCACTGACCATAACACAAAATTAAGACTTCTTTCCCTATTTCTTTACAGCTGTCAGAAATGAATCTGTGCCACAAAAGGCTGCAACGAGATCTCCCTTACCCATCAGCCCTGTTCTCAGTCTGCCCTCCCAGGTTCTCCATGTCCTTTCAAGAGCATTTTCCACTCCACAGCTACCCACTGTCCTTCTCCACAGCCACTCTACAGTTGCTTCAAAAACCCCAGGGCTCAAAACTAGAAAGCAGAAACCTGGTGGGAAAGAGGTGGCAGTGCAGCTGGTGTGGACAGTTTGTAAACAGGACGCAGTCTCCTTTTTCATGCTGCAGCCTGAAGCCCTGCCCAGGCCATATGCCTTATTCACCAGTTCAGGCAAACAAAAGAGATCAGCCAGCTGCAAGCAGGCAGGTTAAGCCTGTAAATCTCTCTCCCTCTACTATCTTTAAAGTTTATGCAAAACTGAATCTAAGAATAGATTCTTGTCATGGGGAGAAATCAAATAATGCATTAAATGCCAGATGCCTTGTACACATGTGGCTTAAAACTGACACCTTCAGAGAGCCCACACTAGCAACAGGCTGCAAGTATTCAAAAAAGCTATTCTGTCCAAAGCTGGGGAAATGGCCTCAACACAGTGAAGTCAGAAGAGTAAGTGGGAAAAGCCAGTGTTTGGACCTTGGCTTTATGGACACTGAAATGTGTTCTCCCATTGAACTTGACAGGACTTCTCGGAAAAGTTAAACCCAGGCTTATGAGTTTCCTAGGTTTTACAGTTCTAGCTCCTTTTAGAAAAACTTTATATAAAATTTACAATTACAGAAATAGGTCAATTCAGCAGCTGCAGAAATTACAGTAATGGCCAGGCAGTGGCCAGCAAGAAATGGCTCACAGCAGAAATTACTCATTCCTCTGCAGGAAAACAGAGTCAGAGCAACCAATCACTCCACCATAATGGCTGAGAGGAAACATTAAGTAACATTTTCAGTAAGATGGTGGGAGACTTGGAGGGGAGAAAAACAAAAGACATAAATAGACACCGAAAGGCTTAAATCTGTCTTGAGAAGCATGTGCTGAACCATGATCCTTTTTCTCAGCCTCCCTACATGTTGAAGCTCAAAAACCATGCCTCACCCTGGAAAAAGCATGAAAACACTACAAGAGCTCACCAATCTTCCCATGGGATGGGTATTTGGAGAATGCAAATTTTTTGGACATTCTATGTATATCTCAGCTCCTGGCACTGCACAAAACCCCTCCCAGTTCCCCAGCAGCAGCGGATCATGCTGGAGCATATGGACCTGCCCCTCCACACTCTGTACTTTCTGGTCCCCAAAAGCACACTGGTGCTCCCAGTATCTCTGTCCTTACTCCACCAAGAGGACTGTCCTTCATCAGAGTTGTGAAAGGCACTGGGTACCTTCACTGTCTAATAACAGAGATGCTTTTCAATCTCCAGTGTCAAGCCCTGCAGTACTGCTATCCACAAAATCCTCTTTTCCTGCTCTCACAGATTCAAGGAATAAAAAATCATCAGGGTGATGGCCTTGAATATCTATCAGACAGCCAGGTTCACTCTAATACTGCAATTTCCTTAAGTCTTTTTCTGAGCTTCACTGTTTTGAAGTCAATAGGTGCAGAAAGGCCATGAGCATGATTCTGGGGTTAAGATTAAATAAAATTCCAAACACCAAGAGCAACTCCTCCTCCTCTCTTATGAAACGCTCTGCAGAGTGAACATAAGATGAAATGTTTTCCATTCATTTTCTATTTTTAAACCCACTTGTTAATGTTTCTTGGCTTTTTAAAACATCATTTGACTACAGCTCTATTACAGTGGTCTCAGCAGTATGAATTTCTTCAGGAATTTTCCCCAAAGGAAACTCCCCTCGCTTTTAGCCTAATTTGAAGCTTCTCCCTATTAACTTCCAGAAAAGCTTGGTTTCTGATGTTCCTTGTGCTTGTTTTCCCTTTCACAATTAAAATCTCCTGTATGTGTTAATTCAAAAATGTTAACATAAAAAACAGCTAAGAAACATAAAAATGGAAGACTTTCTATAGATGATGTTTTCCAATCATTTCCAAAAATCCTGTCCCACATTGAAAAATACTTCTCACTGGTTGTATTAGTTGTCCCCTTACAAAATCTCTAAAAGATTTCACCTTGCTCCAACAGAGCACTTTGGACTACAAAACTGCCAGCCTTTGAAGACCTGTCTGGTGGATCTTCACAAACAGCTTAGTTGCTCAGTGCTTAGCCACAAGCACTGATCTCTCCCCCTTTTATTCTAATGCAGCCTAACACTCTGCTTTACACTGTAAAGCTAATGGTAAAGATAAACCAATAATTAGGAGTCAAAGTCTGGCATTGCAATTATTCCTTACAGTTAACAGATATTCATGGTCTTGCTCCTTCACCAACCACTTCACATCAGAAAAAGAAGGTTGGCTCTCCTCCTCCCACCCTTCTTGCCTTTCCCCTTTTTCCCCTACAGATGTTTATAACTGCTGAATTACAGGTAACTGTTAAAAATGCTATGGGTTGTCAACATTTTCTATGCATCACCATTTTCCACATCCACAGTTCCACCAGGAGCGTTTCATTACTGCATCATCACAACAAATGAACATGGGCTCAGTCTGTTGTACCTTCATTGAAGTTGTCATCAGTGGAGATGTGGGTCAAGGGAGACTGGGGTCGAGAGTCCCCACAGAGGGAATAGCTGTGCTCAGCCTGGATGAGGGGTGCCGGGGATGCCGGGGACAGTTCCACTTCCATGATTTCATTCTTCTCAGACAGGAAGGGATCATTCAAGAGCTGGCCTAGGACATCAGGTGAAAATTCATCCAGGAACTCCGTGAAGTGCTGTGGAGACAAAAAGGCAGGGGAAAGTTTATCTCCTTGCCTGTCTGTCATGCCAGCCACAGGACAGAATAGATCAGAACAATTCTGTATGTGCCCTGGTTGTCAGTGCCAGTCTGTAGCAGGATCTACTAGCCCTGTATAACCATCTCCTCCTCCAATCACTACTTCAAGCTGAAGAGCTACAGCTAGAACAAAAGTCCTCTCAGAGGCATACATTACAATGGAAGAGCCTGTCATTAAACTGGAACAAAAATGGAAAATGGAAGCATGGTACTCATGTCCTGAAGCAGTCTCCTCTCACCACACCAAAGGTACTCACTACAATGCACCAGCAAAAATGGGAAAGCGTATTTCCCTCACACAGAGTGAAAGATCCTGCAGGATCTATCACCAGAGCATATTGTGTGTGGAACAGAATACAGGGGGTTAATGTTCACTGAAGCACAGAAGAAAAATGAAACACATTCCAGCACAGACTCTGACACCACATATGACTATTTAGCTGTGCAGAACATTCCGTGTGCTCCAGGAAAACGGGTCCATGCAAATCCGCAGCCAAGCAATTAACACATTTGCTATAAAATGGGTTTCCTGGTTGATTTATGTATATATTTTAGAAGTAGCATTCCACCTAGAGCCCATATCCAGCTTCTAGGCCCCAGACCTAAAGCTCCTGACAGCCAGTACTGATTACTACTTTGTCTATTGCACTGAATTCATTACACCAGCAGCACATGTTAGGTCTGTATGTAGCAGAGTAATTTCCTGTTTGTTTATCATTCAAAATGAGCACAAACCAAACCTTGAAATCTATTTCCTCCAAATTCTAATGCAGTTCCCATCAATAGCCAAAAACTTTGTCTCTTCGTCTTCTTTCCAATGCCAGAAAACTACACCTTTGACAGATGAGAAATCTGCACTGCAACAAATCATTCTTGCTCATCTCATTCACACAAAGAATTCTATTTTTGTATAAAAATACTTGCACAGTGAATTGTAATGAGATTTTCTGAACAATGAGGCATTATCTGCCATCTTATATAGGAATCTTTGTCGGCTGAGGCATGATGCTATAAAAGTCTAAGTTTGTTTGATTTGTTTAGTTTTTGCAAGCAGTATTGATCTTGGCTCTTCATCCTGCTCTCTCCTGCAGAAACAAACACTGAAATTCAAGATTCAGCTTCCTGTAGGCTAAATTAGGAATTAAACAAGTCAATATTGTATAAAACCACAGGGGAAGCAGCGTGCTCACACCCTCACACACTCGCATTTCACAGCTCCTGCAGCACCTGTGGCCTTGAAGCCTCATGCTGAAAACCCTGAGCACAGCCAGCTCTCAGAGTTCCCTGGATGTGCAAGCACCTCTTCCAAATGCTAACTGTGCCTTTTTTCAAAACCAGTAAGCCTTGAGTCAATTCTGACCGACACTGAGGAAAAGAAAATATTGACTGAATACAAGGCAATAAACAGAGGACCACAGCTGCTACGCTGGAATAACAAGCTACCTCAAGAAAAGCCTTTACAAATGGCAAAACAGATTTGTAGCCTCATATTTACTTACTGTAAATGATAACACTAATGAACTCTTAAGAGGACTCTGCAAGAGGGTCATGACCATCTTATAAAGCCTTGTTTATTTTAAATTTGATACCCAAGGATTTGCTAGCACTTCACAACCAGGTGCTTCCCAACAAGGATAAAAGTATAAACTACCACACCCCACTATGCAAAGAATAAAGGAAAAGGATGCACAAGAGTAGTTGAGCATCCTGGTTGCTCAATAAAGACACTGAGTAAAACAGGGCAGGCAGACATTAATGCGGATACAAGGCACAGAAATACTTCCCAGCCATGAAAGAAGTCAAGGATGAATCTATAAAAAAGCATGCCTTTCTCAGTGACAATGTTTTTCCCCTCCAGTGTACACATTTATTTGCATTTGAGCAACAGCAAAAATCAATTACATTTGTTTACATATTTTCCTAAAGCTGGAGCATTTTCTTCTTTCTAATTCTTGAATGCATTACTCTGACTGATGAGCAGCAGATGCTGGAACATGGCTGCTACAATATTTGTACCACATGCAGCTACTTTACCACCAGCATCATCCAATTTCAGGATGTCATCCTTGAAAACATCATACCTATGTGTTGACTTAGTCTGACACTATTTAGATGTTGTAACTTAACAGACTCAGCTGAAAGAAATATGGCCACAGGCTACTCAGCTATTTTTGGCAAACTCACAAATAAAGATTTTTATTAGCCTTCTGTCTATCACTGTTTTGATATGGAATAAAAGCTTATCAAATGTTATTTTACTTTTCAATTTGGCTGAAGTTACGTCCATCAGATTTTATTTATATTTTCCTTTCTGAATGGGGAATTTTCCTAAAACCACTTCAGGAAAAGAAAAGGAGGAAACATTCAACTTCAGAAAACCAGAGAGAAAGAGGACCTCAGGGTGGGGAAGGATGTTCAACATGTTTGTCAATATTTGTGCTTTCTCCTTTTCACGTGCAGCTGCAAAGCAGCAAGCTGTGAGCAAGATAAGAATATGCATTTATAACAGAATTGTCTGCTAGAAAATAAATGGTTGGTTTCTAAAATGGTTTTCTAGTTTCACTATAATTCTCAAGTTTCTTTTTAATGGTCTGTGATATAACGTTGTACACTGGCCAATAGAGACTGCCACAGGTCAGACTGTGCAGCTACTGAACTCAGCAAACAGACAATTTTAGGGACTTCTCATTCTGATTTAAAAAATCACAGCCTCCTTGATTTACAGGAATCTTTCCTAAATACGCTTCTCTACTACACTGAATGCTTAAAGCTAGAACACTTTTTGTCTTTAATAAAACAATTGTCTCATTGAAAGTGCCTCCATTTGCTTAGAGAAGTAAAGAAGAAAAGGCAACTGAGCAGCAGCTAAAGCAGAAACCATCTGAGGGCAGCCAGACCTCCAGCTCCCCCAAACTTCCACCTACACCTAAGCTGCTCCTTCTGTCTTTTCAAAGCACATTTTCCCATTGCCAAACCCGCTCCTCCTCCTCCTCCTCCTCCTCCTCCTCCTCCTCTCTGCCGCCACATGCACCTCAGTGGTCATCAGCCACTTCCATAGCTGGAAAGCCCCAGAAAAACCCTCAATTTTGTCACAGTAGCAACCACCCCTGTGCTCAGCAACAGGAAAGGGCAATTTGGGAAGGAAACTGAGACTTTGACCCTTAGAACCTATATATAAATTTGCTTGCAAAAGAAAGAAATTCTTTGTCTATGGCTCTCAGCTGGGCATCTTTCAGGCAGAGAGTTCAGCTTTACAAAAATTTAAAAAACAGAGGAAAAAGCACTTGCACTGAGAATCTGCCCTTTTTTTCTTCTTTTCCCTTTTTGTTGTTAATACCTCTGTAGACAGCTCAGCTGCCAGTTTCCTGCTATCCTCTCACCCCACTGGCAGCCTCAGCACTAATTGCAGACATGTGTTAGTACAAGGAGTCTGTTTGAATTATTAAACTATTCTCACCACATAGCAGAGAGATGTGTTCAGCTGGGATTTTAACCTCTGTAAAAAGTCAGGGATTTAGGACAGATGTAACCTTATCTTCCACCTCTCTTTCCCCCAGAACTCTGAAAAGACAAACAAACCAGCAGCACTCCTATTTACACACAGAAAGTAAACTGCAGCCTTGAGGAGTTTCAGCACTCATCTGGGTGGACACTGGCTCATGCCTATATCCTGGGTGTTTTTGGGGAACACAAGCACCTCCAGACATCACACTGCAGTAAGCAAACAGAGGAAAGCTCTCACATCTGGGTGCACAGTGGATTTTTGGACAGCTCTTCGAAAGTAGTATTTGGCTGCAGACCAGCTGTGCTGCGGCCTGCAGCTCTCCACAGCATCTCCCTGTTCCTGCCACACAAAAGCCCTTTTCTCCAACTGCCTCAGGGATCTGTTTTGTTTTGTGGTTTTTTTTCCCTCTTGTTTGATCAAATGAAGATCTGTGAAGCAAAACACTCAGGTTTTGCTAGGTGCATGGCAGTGGTGGCTTCTCCATCCCCTGACCTGAAGCCAAATGCTAGCAGCATGAGCCCAGTTGGTCATTTGAAGACAAGACATTACCATATCTAAAAAATTGAAGGCATCTTCAAAAAACTGACCTTCTAAGAACGCATTAAAAAAGGAATCCAGAGAAGTCAAGAACCCCAAATGACACTTCCCAATTATATTTAAAATTTTAAACAAGTAGCAGGCTTTGCTGAGCCTGGAAAATGCACTGCATCAGCTGCAAGTCCCTACATCAGCTGGAAGTCCCACACACTGATTGCAGCAGCACAATCCCACCTTTTCCAGCAGAGCCACGTCAGAGGGAAGCTGCAGTGACAGCACCTTTTGCACACTGCAAAACAAGCCCAGCTCTCCCAGCAGACCAGGGCAAGGCAGCCAGGGTTATATGCCAGGGTTATAACCACCCACAAATTCAAGATATTACCTTCCTGGGAGTTAGTGGCTCCCACCCTGAAGTCTCCCCATCCTGGAGGGATCAGTCACCCCTCCACAGGAGGAACTGTCAAGTATACAACAGGCACTCATAAAAAAGAAATCCCACTCTCCACCCCTAGGTACAAACAGCCTGGGTTTTATGTCTTTATTATACTGTAAAATCATTTGATATCTGTTCAGTAACTATACTGAAATTCCCTCTTTTGTGGGAAAATATGAAGAGTAACACAAAACTGGTATTTGAAACCAGCAAAGAGATCCAATGTAAGAGCAGACACAATTATTTGGACTCTCACACCACCATTTACTAATTTTAAGCACTAAAATAAAAAATGTGGACAGATTAAAGAAAAATCCACTAAGTGAATAACATACAGGTTGTGTAATCAGCAAAACAAATGCCAGGAAATTCAGAGCTAATAGATTTACATGGTAATTAAATCTGCACATCTTCTCAACTTGCTCAGGTTACACAGTTGGAAATGTTGAAGTTCATGCTGAGCAAATCTTATAATCCACCCCATTATACACACATGTATGCACACATTTCCATTGCAAACACTCAAATATTTCCACCCCACAACCAGCAAAGAAGAACACGCATTTTTTTAACTTCCATGGGGGGTTTTTCAAGAACAATGCTTACTCCTCTGCCTGTCTTCCAAAATTTTCTTTCATTTTCTTCTTTAACAACACCCCACCAAAAAAGTATTTTGTATTTAAAAAGGTAACTAAAACTTAAATGAAACTCTTAAATAGACAGGACAAAATATGGGTTAAAAGAAATAAAAACAAAAATCGAAAAAAGAAAGAAGCCCTTGTGCAGCTGAGGCAAGGGTGAGAAACAACCCTCAAGTTCAGTCTTTAAGTTCACTGCAAGAAGAGAAAAGGATGCAATTGCTCATTCCTAGCCCAAGCCTCCTGGGAGTCATGCAAAATAGGAAAATCCTTCTCACATTCCCCTGCCCTTCTCCCAGTGCACAGCTCTTGGATCTAGCCTAACTTTTCAATAGGCTGGGTGCGTGTTTTGCTATTTCCCACCCTCTCCCCAAAAAGCCAAAGGAGGAGTGAGTCACTGGGGCCAGAGCAGTGAGTCAGTGAGCTGGAAGTCCTTCAAAAAGGCTCTCCCCATGTGAGTCCCTGACTGAGACCTCAGAGTACATTACTGTGCTGCAAGTAAGCATTTGGATTAAGCTCTTAGGTCAGACGTAGCTGTTCTTATGTCTCAGCTCTTCCCCCTCCCCATTCCCCCATCTTTTTTTTTTTTTTTTTTTTTTTTTTTTTTTTTTTTTTTTTTTTTTTTTTTTTTTTCCAGCTTGAGCAGCAGAAGCACAGAACACTGAACCTCTCCATTGTCCCCATGCCCTTCCCCTCACCCAGTGAGCACAAGGGTCACAATTTTTTACCCCCAGTGATTGCAGAGGCTGCAAGTCAGGCCTGACTGTCCCACCTGCCTCACAAGCCTCCAAGCCACCAAGAGTAGGGGCAAGCCTCTCCTTGCCACCTCCAGCTAGCGTGGCTCACACTACAGGGAGGGGAGCTCAGCTTCCAAAATTTAGTCACTGGGGTCTCCAATGGTTTTTGGCACCCACACAAGATACCTAAAGAGACCAGTTATGTACTAAACGCTTTGCAGTGAAGAAAAAAGTATGTTTGGTTGGTTTGGTTTTGATTTGTTTTTTGTTAGTTTTTCCCCAGCTATGCTCCAGCCATGCAGTGCCAGTCATAAATATTTGCTGTGAGATAATATTAATTTGCTTGGTTACACCTCCAGACTCTACAGAAGGAACTTGCATTTACTGCAAGTCTTACATCAAACTAGTTTCTTCCATGTAACTCACAGGGTTAAGCCAAAACATAAACAGGGAAGGAAGTTTTCAGATTGTATACAAATTTTACAATTCAATGGTGGGCATTTATGGTCTACTTTACTGCCCAAGGGTTCAGCAGCAGGGATTAGACATTTTGTTCTTGCACAGCTGGTTCAACTTACAGCCATTTTTAAAAGAACATGGCTGCTCCAGTTCCTTCTTGACAGGAGACAGATCTTTACAGGAGAGTTTTTCACCTTTTGGCCCCACTGCACTTGGCTTCTTTTAACATTTTCCCTCAACATGAAAATGGGAGGGGATGAAAGCAAACAAAATACATCTCAGGCCTCATGTAACAGCATCCCTTGTTGATGGGTACAGATGAGCCCTTTGTAAAGGGCACAGCCAGCACAGTTCCTGTATTTTAAACAAAATCACTGGCCTTGCATGCATCTTAGAGATCACAGAATAACTCAAGTTGGAAAGAACCCATAAAGATCCAGTTGGATCAAGTCCAACTCCCATCTGACTTTAGAATTGTAACAGGAAGGAGGAAAAGATAACCACTGATACTGTTAGGAGACCTCAGAAAAATCATAATTTCACATCTAGGTTCCCATTAGTGCAGGGGGCCTCCTGCAGACCACAGATGTTTTTCAGTTCAGCTGTTTCATGTTTAAAGTGTTCTCAACAGCCTCCTCCCCGAGGACCAAATTAGTATCTTTCAAAGGAGATCTTTCACTGTCTAACTGGTGTAGGTAGAAAGCAACTTCTGCTCTATCAGCATTGCTTGCTAGTCCTGACTGACAGGACACTTGACATTTAAAATAAAAATCCTTATTTTTTCCTTCAAAAGTGTTTCTTCCTTAATGGTTGCAAAGTTTAAATGGCAGGGTTCCAGACTGCAGGAGCCATCGTTCTTTCTTTTTCCTAACACTGGCTGCAAACCTACACACCACCCATCAAAACCCTGCTCTTTAAAGCTGTTTGTTATTATAAAATAAGTAAAGCTTTATGATCAGTATTGGCAGCTTAAAGAGAGATTGGGCATTTTATTTCACAAAAGAGTTAATAGGCTTTGTTTTAGAGATTTATAGTACTGGGTGGGGGGAGGTGTTCTGCTGCATTGTTTGTTTGTTTTTAAGAACAGAAGCATAGATGCTGAAAAGACACAAATTTAAGCTCCTCAATGTTTATTTAGGCACTCTCCAGTTTTGAAGAGCCAGACTATCAAGTGTCTAAATGCAGACACCCTGAGTTGATTACGGAAAATATGAATTAGCTTTTATAAAAACCACCAAAAATTCATACACGTAATGGTTGAAATTGCAGATGTGTGTATAGTTTTAAAAAGAAAAAACACACCACGTACATATAACTCCTTCTTGAACTCAAGAAACAGGTGCTTGAGCACAATGGAGGGAGAAAAAAAATGGAGTGGTTTTGTGAAACAAATGTGAAGAAATCAACAGGTCATATTGCCCTACCAGGAGGATGAACTGCCCGACCCTCGTGGAGCTCAAGGATCAGCAGCCTTTGGCTAGCAATGACCTCAGCTGCCACAGGGTTTAGACCCTGCCCAGCAGGACCTGCCTCTCTATCACACAGATATCTACTATCAGGGCAGAAGAAGAAACACACTGGCAGGACTTTGTGTTCCGTGCTGCTGTCACTGAGGGTTACACATTAAGTACAGTGCACTAAAAAAGCTGGTTATGTGTCAAATACTATTGCAGTGTGTGATCTCACCAGTCAAACAACCAACCACAGTGCAGAACACCCTTCCAAACTAGTCCTCTGCCTCGCTTTCAGTAGAAACATCCTGGGGTTTGATCTGACATACCTCTCACCCTTCCCATGAGATTGCACTAAGCCCAGACACCATGGATGCACACAGAGCTAGGACTTCATCAACAGCAGGTATCATCACAGACTTCCCACCCCGGACTGCCAAAACATTTCCAGTTTGCAACTTTGCAGCAAGAGTCATGTCCAACCTGCTACTGCCCCAGCAAGCTAATGAAGGGCAGTGTGACCATACCTGATGATGACAACACCAAGAATATCCCTAGCCTCTACGTGGTTTTTGAAGCCATGACACCGGGGCTGCTTCAGATGAACCAGCCCTACCAAATGCATCCCACAGCAAAAAGCCTTGCATTTTAAAGCCATCCCCAGTGGTCCTCTGTACCAGAAGATGGATACTTCAGGACACCCATATTGCACCTGTACAGCCTTAACTCTGCAGAAATTCACACAGGAAGCCACAGAAATGGTTTTGGCACCTCATTTTGTATGGGCCAGTACTTCCATCAGCACTGGTACTTTGGGACCCTTCCTCTGAGGGAAGACACATTTCATTTTATGTCAAAACAGGAGTGGGGGTGGGTCACTTGGTTTTTACTCATGACAAAGGCAGACAGAGATTGTTTTGAAGCCCTGCTGAAATCTGCAGAAAGGAAAAAAGAAGACAGGATATGAAAAAGATCAAATAAACATACACTTACAGGCATGTGTAGCATGCATCTGGACAAATCACTTTAAGATACCTCACACTTGAGAGCTGGAATTCCAATTTCCTATGACAAGCCTTTTGTCACAGTGCCAGTAAACATTACTTCACTCAGTTTTATAAAAAATAAATAAATAAACCATGACTGGTACTGGACTAAGGTTCAGGACCCAAGATAGCAGTAGATGGAAACATCTGTATCATAAGACCAAGGATCAAACAAAAACAAACTTGTGTGCTTATTTCTCCTCTCTGCTTCCTTCCAGAGATGCAGGGACTTGTTATCTAGAAAGGTATCTAGATAGAGGTATGGTGGCTCTCTCTCTCTTCATGAGTCCTGGGAATACAGGGAGACTTTCAAACCAGTGTTGCCATCATTTGTCTGTGAACTGATATTTCAGCTTCTTTTTTTAACCCTCTCCCACTCAGAGTACCCCTCTCCTTCATCTCTACCTTCTCCTCTCTGTACCTTACATTTCCAGGCCTTTGCACCCAAGCAGGTGAAATAGAGGCCAAGCTACTCATCCCCTTGCAGAACATAAAGAAGAGCAGCAGAACTGGGAATGAAGCTGAAACTGCAGGCAAAGACTCTGGAGCAAGAGAGACAGAACAGCAAGGGAGCAGAAGGAAAACAACAGGAAGAGTCAAAGCACCTGGAAAGGGATAAAATAAACCAGTGACAGATAAGCAGCATATTAAGATTGTGCAAGAACTTCCTCCATCCTCAGCTGTGTATTTTTGCCAAGTGTCATTGACTTTTGTGCATTGCCATTTAAATCTCAGCACATTACGGTGTTTACCCTCATGACTGCTCTTGACTTTTCTCTCATTTGTGCCTCCCCACCTGAAAGGCAAAACCACTGCCATCTCACCATGGCAGGTGAAGAGAAAACCACACAGGGAAAACAAACCTGCTTACCATGGGAACATAAATATTATATATTTGAGCTGCTGGCAGAAAGGAAAAATTACTGAGAATTAACATAAATCAGAATCTAGAAAACAAGAAAGAGTTAATAGAAAATGCAATTTGGAAGGAGAAAGATTGCTTCTGAGTTTTTCAGGATCCAGAGGAATGTTAATTATAGATCGGGCCATTGCTTGGCTACAGTTATTGGGGGAAAAAAAAAGAAGATTAAAATGTTTAATTGAATATTCCTGGGAGGGGGCGGTTCTGAATTACTGCTTTTTATATAAGACCAGATGCTACAGCCATCCCACAGCATGGTAATGAAATGACTTTTATCCCAACAATAATGGAAGAGACTGTAAAAACAGCTACTCAAAGTTGGCCATTTTAATTAGTAGACCGAGAAAATTTCCATCTGAAAAGTCTAAATAGAGCTTCTAAGGAGCTCTTGAAACTATTTTCTGTAGGAGACAATACTAATAGACTGTAAGAAATAATATGAAAATATTTAAGTGTAAACAAGGCAACCAAAGTAAGACCAAGTTAACCTACCTACTGTTCATTTCTGATGAACAGAAGAGATGGAAAAGGGCAGAGAGTAGTAAAGAGCCCAAGAACTTCCAAAAGGAAGAGAAATCTAATTTATGCTTATAATTCCACAAAAGCTGATAATAAAGGTTCTTAAATTTATCTCATTCTGAAATAATATTACGAGCTTAATACCCCTTGTAGCGTGAGGCAATTGACTTGGTGCTATACAACCAAAGCTGGAGTGCGATGAAGTCAACAGGCCTCATTCAGTGTGACAAGGAAATCAGAAATCTCCAGATGTGAAACACAAATGAGCTGATTGTGCCACACGTTTTTAGTGGGTCCCCACAGGGATCAGTTCTTGGCCCCAGACTCTTAATATTTTATCGGGGACCTGAGAGGAAAAGCCACCACCACTGAAGGTTGCAGATAATGCAGTATCAGGAGGGGCAGTAAGTAACAAAATGTCAGGTCACAAAACCAAAACACAGAGAACTTGGCAAGCAGCCATAAACAAGAGACATGTCTTAAGTAAAGCTGAAGGTAAAAAAAAATAATAATAAAATAAAAAGGTATCTTATGGTGCAAACAAAAGGCTCCAAGTCACTCTTGGTGTCTGACAATCAGAAGCCAAGACCCAGGACTCTGGGAGAGGCATGGCTGAAGGAACATCTGTGGGACAGGTACCACAAGGACTGTGTCCTGGGGAGGAATTCCTGCAGATGTGTGCTCGTGCTCCACATGCAGGAGACCCCTGCTGTACTTCAGCCCCTCAGCCAGTGCTGGGGTTTCACACAGTACCAGGTGCAGCCTGGAAGCACTGAGGACTCCTGCATGGCCATCCCATGCTGCGGGGCCAGCACCCAAAGAACAGCAGGGAGGTATTGTAAAAATTTTGCCTTTTTTATTTATTTAGGACTTCTTTTGTTTGTACTTTTTTCTTAAATGAGAAACTTCTTTCACATTTAAAAGAAGTGTGCCTGTAAAGCTCAACCTCCCCACTACAGCTCTGTACTGCAGCCTCAGGCCAATCACACAACCTGCTGCACAAGTCTGTGCTCCCTGCACAGAGCACGAGTTTGAGGACTTCAGAAGACAGGGAGGTGTGAAGCACAAATTTCTCCATGCTCATGGTGGATGCAGCTGCTACTGGCTGAAGCCAGGCTCCACTCCCATGCAACCAAATTTCAAAAAAAAGGAAGTTGAACAACTGGAGAAAGTCCAGAGAATTACATGAATCACTATAGAAAGGGAAATCTTGCCTCAAAACAAAAGCAGATAAGAAAAGAAGAAACCAATGGAGTCAGTTTATCAAAGAGGAAACAAATGCAGAACATGAATGTTCTAAGTAATGAAACAGGGAATAAGACTTAAGAGGATGGCTCTACCAGCTTGCAACAATGCTTACCAGCTGGAGCCAGATCCATTCATTGTGGTTCACAATATTAAAAAAAGGGAGACTAATCAATCATGAAGGAACAGTGCGAATTCTTTGACCCAAGCCACTCTTAATTGAAGACCAGAGGTTACCCTAGAAAGATATGCAGGAATTCTAACAATCTGGGGAAGGTTTATAGCCCTTGATTTACATAAGGTTAAAATAATTCATCATAATTGTTTTCTTTGGCCTTCTGGCAGCAAAACAAGGCTGTTCACTGGAATGGCAGTGTGTTCTGGAGAAAGTGATGCAAACCTGGAGCTGGGAAACCTGCTGATGAGGCTTTGCATTCCTGTATTCCAGATAACTTGACACCCTTATCATGAAGGCAGCTGGGGAACACAGTTCAAGAACCCAGGTTTAAGACCAAAGGTTGTCTGTGTTAGACACAACGCCCCGCTCACAAGCTTGCTCCAAGCACGGCAAACTTCAAGTGGCCGGCACATCCCACAGTGTTAGCCCAATGAAAGCCTTTTCCCTTGTTTATTTTTAAGGCTGGGTTCTCCAGCTCTGCTGCACAAGCACGTCATCTTTCCACCCCACGCCAGAGGGCTGGTGAGGGCTGCACACATCTCCCAGCCACCTGGGAGAGAGAGCCCCTACCACCTGCCATCAATGCAAGAGCCACACCTCAACAGTGAGCTGGAAAAGGGTCTCAGAGGAAAGATCTGGCAAGCTTGCACTGGACTGCACAGTTCTCTATCAGAGACTGAAAATGCAAACACAAACTACCCCCTATCCTTCGGAAACTGATTTGTTCCTCAGGATCGGAGGGGCAGCTGCAGCACAAGCAAATGGTTGGGACAAACAGCAAAGACTCCCGAGCACAGAGCATTGTGACCATTTTCAGAGTCCACACCCGATTTCCACAGCCAATAGATGGCCAGTTTCAGTGCTGATGGGAGATTCCCCATGAGCCCAAGTGAGCAGAATGCTGAACTGCATGGGGAAATTAAAAGGGAGCTTCCATGTGAAGGGATTTGCTTCAAAAGAAATCATTTAGCAGTTGCTCATTTCAAAGTCTCTTTTAAGTCTTCTAGTTAGTAAAGCAGCTTGTGTCCGGGCATCTCTTTCAGGGCCTATAATCGTTTCCAAGTGCCAAGGTTGCAGCAGCAGAAGCTGACCATAACAGAAATCAAAGGCAAGTAACCTTATTCTTGCTTTAAATCTGACAAAGTGCATGAACACAAGTGCATAATATGCAACCCTTTTCAAACACAGCAACAACAAGGTTACTTTTGCTCTTACTTTACATTAGAAATAAGCTTAAAAAAAACAAAAAAAAAAAACCCAACAAAAACCAAAAACCAAAAAAAAACACCCCAACTTTTTAAAGCTTTTTTAATTTGGTAAAGAAACCAGCAACCAGCTGACAGAATGAAAGGAGAGGGAGCATTTTAGGAAAGGAGGCATTTGATCCAGTTTTAAAGATGAATTACAAGATGAATGCCAGGCGGCGATGCGAGCTTCTGGCACTTGGTAGAAGGTGCTCGGGCCAGCACACACACACAGAGCCCCTGCGCGGCAGCTTCCCCGTCCACATCTCCCAAACACTAATGCACAAAGCTGCTTTCACTTGCAGCGCTGAAATTTAATTAATTGGATATACTGAGCAAGCGAGTGAGCTGTGCAGTGCGGCAGAGGCCTCTCCCGAGACCGCAGCAGGAGCCTGCCAGCGTCCCGGGGACAGAGACGGCGCAGGGCAGTATCAGACATTGCATAAGCACAGGCACACTAATGGCTCATTCCCGCTATCCCGGCCAGCTAGCTCAGGCCCCTGCCAGCCACGGCCAAGATCTATTCCAGCTATTCAGAGGCGGCTGGGTGCCTGGATGGGGGAGCAGGGAGGGGAGGCCCAGCCTGGGGATGTGCCTGGGGAAGGACGTGGGACCTGTCCCAGCACCCAGCACTGCCTCCAGGGGCCCCTCAGGCCCTGCTTGTGCAACCTTGCGCATACCCGACAGTTTAGAAGCAGGGGGAGAAGGGTGGAAAATGTGGTTTTTCCTGACTTTGTCAACACATTTTCCTTCTTCTAAGGAAAGAAATATGGCCTGGTGGTTAGAGGGCTGAGCAGGAGCTGCCGTCACACACCACCTGGGCCAGCCTGGGCCTCCTTTGCCGTGTGCCCAAGGGCAGTAAGGAAGCGATACTCTCCAGCCACAATGAAGGGATCTCAAGGGTAGTGGCATGGAAGATTGCATCACATTCAATGCCAAAATTATCAGGATCATAAGAAAACCAAAGCCAGCTGGGAGACAGAGAAAGCCTCTTGTTGCAGGGCACAGCACTGGATCCTTGCATGAAGGCGAGGAGCAAGAGATACACACACAAGACTAGCAATTGTTTAGGTTAGAAAATACTTCTGAGATCATCAAGTTCAACCGAGCACTGCCAAGTCCAACACTGAACCTTGCCTTTAAGTGCCACATCTACACATCTTTTAAAAATCCCCAGGGATGGTGACTCAATCCCTTCCCTAGACAGCCTGTTCCAGTGCTTCACGACCCTGTTGGTACAGAAAATTTTCCTATTATCCAATCTAAAACTTCCGCTGGGGCAACTTGAGGCCACTTCCTCTTGTCCTATCACTTGTCACTTGGGAGAAGAGACCCACCCCATATTGCTATCACCTCCTTTCAGATAGCAGAGAGCAAGAAGGTCACCCCTGAGCCTCCTTTTCTCTAGACTATACAACCCCAACTTCCTCAGCCGCTCCTCATAAGATTTGTGCTCCAGATCCTTCAGTAGCTCTGTTGTCCTTCTCTGAACTTGCTCCAGCAGCTCAGTGTCTCTCCTGTCATGAGGGTGAACACCGGATTCAAGATGCCACCTCACCAATGCCATGTACAGTACTTTAGGCTCTGAGGGCTACCCAGAGGTAAAGTGCAAACTCAGGAACTCAGAAATCAAAATCTGCATTCAAATTTCAGGCACTGTGATTCCTTCCATGCAGCCTGTAAGCCAGCTGTGACACATGGCCACACCCTGCTGCCAGGTACCAACCCAGCACAGCCCCCCGCATCACACAGCTCAAGCAGAGAGCACCCAAAAGGAGGGAAACTCCCCTGGGGCTGAATGAGTCTGTTTGGCTCTAGGGAAACACAGGGTACAGAGCCAGAAAAATGATCAGGGGAACTTTGTACTGCATATCAGCAATGTGTAACTCCTGGGCCAGTCAGGACTATATATACATGGATTTATATACATGTGTATGTGTGTGTGTGCTTGTGTGTCTGTGTGTATTAAATATAGATCATTTTTTAACACAGCACCATTGGCTGCGTAACATTTCGGATGAGCATCTGCTACAGACCATCTGGGCTGGAAGGGAGTGAGACCAAAATGCTATGGGACTCTTGAGGAATTTGAAACTTGCAGCGGATTTTACACAGAAAGCTCTTGCGTAAGGGACACGGACAAATGTGTGGTATCAGGAAGGTTCTTCAACTAAAAGAAGGAAAAAAAAAAAAAGGAAGAGAAGTGATCCTAAAACTGCTGCTTCCTGTGGGGGCTGGAGCTGGCTACAGATGACAGGACTGACTTCACACCACTTAAATTCAGCATCATGAAATGAAAGCAAACCAAGTTGCCAGGACAGGCATCAGTGAGCCAGAAGGTCAAGCACTGAACTGATGTTGCCCCAATGAACTGAAAGTGGTACCTGGCACTCAGCGAGTTAGGACAGTGTCTTTTGCTTCCATCAAAAAAAAAAAAAAAAAAAGCAGCAGATCAAAGCCACACAAGTTTTACTTCATTAAACTAACATATAAGAACAAATGGTTCCTGTGTAAAACATTCCCACATCCCTCTAACCAAGACAGCTTCACATTCATAATGTTTATGTGTAAAAAGAATCTCAACCACTTCCCTGGGCAGACTGTTCCAATACTTGACAGCCCCTTTCACAATTTTTTTTTTCATATTATCCAATCTAAACCTACCCTGGTACAGCTTCAGGCCATTTCCTACTGCTTGTTACCTGGAAGAACAGATCGACACAACGTCATTTCAGGTACTTGTAGAGAACACTAAGGTCTTCCCTGTGCCTCCTTTTTTCTAGGCTAAACAACCCAGCAACCCCAGACACTCCTCAGAAGATTTGTACTCCAGACCCTTCAGCAGCTCCTGTTCTCCAGAGACTAGAGCAAAGTTTCACAAACTAGAAGATTTTATAAATCAAGGCTCACAATAATCACATTTTATGCCGTAACAATACAAAGACTCAGACATGCCAAAACTAAACCCACCAGATTTTCAGAACTGCTGAGCATCCTCCTCTCTATGCCTCTATTTTTAATTTTTTTTCTGGTTGCAAGAGCTGCAAAGTCTAACAAAGGAAACTAAAGAACGTGAAATAAGTTCAAGTTTGCAAAGTCCACAAACTTCCCCAGAAAAGTGTTGGGTGTGCAAAAACAGCAAGGGAATTAAAATCACTGCTCTGTTCTACCAACAAGTTGTGGTTGCAGATGGCTTTGGAAGATGTAGTCTTCAGCAAGCCAAAATGAGCATGGCTGCCACTAATGCCAACTCAGTATTTCTGGGATTTCTGTAAGCTGAATTGTTCCTGTGTTGTAACACTGCAAGCATGCACACGCTGGGTACTCAAGCACAGGACAGTAGAGAGAAAGAGCTCTTTTTTTGGAAAGAGCAGCTGTCCCTCTTTTCCCCACTGAGTTACCTTTATTTTTCCAATAATGCAATAAAAATATCTAGTACCATTTCAAAAGGTCCAGTAGGGTATATTTTGTAAAAGGAACATACTAGACCATTTTACAGAAAGACCTAATAGTTTTGTTCCATGAAAGGGTCCTGTTACACAAGCCCCCAGTTTGAGCTTTATGGGGACAGCCAGGCACACCCAGAAAAGCCTGCAAACAGATGGAGATAATAGAAATTCCAGTGGACCATCCAGCTTTTAGCATAACTCCTGTATGTGCTATTCTACAAGCTGCCAGGTGAGTGGGATGGGGTGAAGGAGTGGAAGAGCTCATCAATGTCCCCATGCTGCCTACAGTGCTTCAATCTCTGGTGCATGTAGCTGCAGTTAGACCTACTACCCTATCCACAGGATTTGCCAAACCAGTCAGAAAAGGTCAGGACAGAACATGGAAACAGATTTAAACCAGATTCCCATGATAATAGCAATTCAAACTGTGTATTCCCTAACTAAAATGAATATATTAAATAAAAGCAGTGACAATCTGATATGCTTTTAAAGGTTTAGTGCTCTAGCCATTCTTACTTAAGCAGATCATTTCTCTGATCCTGATGTAAATCCATTCTTAAAAGTTCAAGCAGTAAACAAGGATACATGTTGAGAATCAGCCTTTTTCAATGTATAGAAATCAGTATTCCTGGCTTTTCTGTTGATAAGAGAGAGCCCTGCACACAGTGCTGTACCTGCAGGACTAAAAGCTGGGCAGGATTTTTCACACCACATCTCAGTATTGTTAGGCAATGCATTGTATTTCAGAAAACAGCATGACTCTGCACCTCCAAGAGGAGCAACTGGGCCAATAAGCAAATAGGCTACAGACACAGCTGTGAAATCTCTCACTGCTAAGGATGTCCATGCACATATTCAGGTGTCCTCAATCACTCTGAAATTGGTGTTTTATTTAGGGAAAAGATCCAGCACCTAAGGAGGACTAAAGAGAGGACCTTCTAAAGTCTTCAGTGGTAAGACAAGAATAAACAAGACCCAAACACACAACTGGGGTGCAGAAGAGGAGTATGCCCAGCTCCCCATCTTGCCTTTCAACACTCAAATTTCCATGGCAATGACTCTTTTCCTCCCAAAAACAACAGCACACTTGTGAAACTGGTGCAGGAACACCACCATCAAGCATCCTCTGCTGATATACACAAGCTTCTTCCTCAGCAAGATAACCTCTAGCAGCAAAAAGGTCCTGTGGTCATTCACCTTGTTCAGCCTCTGCCAGTGGTGGCACAAGAGCACACTTGTGAGCCTGTGATGGAAAGAGGCCTGGGGATGTTGGGGAAAGGGACAATATTTCACCAACAGTCACCCAGAACATCCCAGGTGCTTTTTGTGTAAGATACCTATCTAGCCCCAAGATACCTGAACCCTTCAGTCACTGCCCAAAACTCAGACAAACAAGTTCTAGAAAAATATCCAGAAAAACAGCCCTGGTTTAAGATAACATCACGTTAGACACCTGCAGAACTATCACTCTGATGATGGCAGGAGCAGCCCTTCACCCCTGCCACTCCTGTTCTCAAGAATGGACAAGGTGCCCAACTCACCTTCCTGGGCAGGGTTAAGCTAAAACACTGGTGAGTGAGGCCCAGGCACCTCTTCCCATGACAGTCCCCAGCAGAGACACGAGAGGGGCAGCTGGAGGCAGCAGCATGGAAAAGCAACACGGTGCAAAGAAAGACCAAGTCTGTGCCCAGAGCGGCTTCAGGCCTGCCTCAGCCCACAGGGCAAACACAGAGTTGTTGTCCTTGGAAAGAGGCAAGAGCATCCCCACAATTCACCCCACCAACGTCCCAGCCATGCTCTCACACTTTATATTTAACTACCAGGAGCCGATGTGTTAACCCCTCCCTGGATTTACATCATCCTGTAGGCAGAATAAAACCACATGGATTCAGCAGGGTTTGGTTAAAAGTTATGCACACATGCAAGGCTCAATGGGCCCAGGGTCTCAAAAGCCTGACTGTTGGCACTGACCCCTGCCCCTTCCCCTCCAGATCCAAGGGAAACACAGAGACATTTGTTGTGAAACCGTTCCCGCTGGAGCACAGAGCGGGCACTGTGCAGGCAGGGTGGGAAGCAGAGGTGGGCTCCCTGCTGGAGGGGAGCTGTGCTCCATCTGCCTTTCACATGGATTTCTGAGGCTCTTTCTTCCTTCGGAGCAGCTCGTCCAAGGCACATAAACAGAGAAAGTGAGACATTTCTGAGCAGAGGCAGGAGCATTTTGATCATTTGGAGAAAGAGCAATAACCCTGGCCTCCCCCCCATCCACCGTGCACTCCCCAGCAGAGTCCCTGCCGAGCGAGGCAGGGGCTGGCAGGGATCCAGCCCACCCGGATACCGCGCCAGGAGCCGGCAGCTGCAGGAATGTCTAGGACCAGGCGCACGCAGCTTTTTTTAATTGCATGCCTCTGCTTCCACCGTCTCAGACTGCCCTGGCCGGGTACGTTTTGGGGTCGGCTTCTTTGTTGTCTTTCTTACTTCTTTCCCACGTTCTACTTTTAAGTGGATGGGGAAGAGGAGGGGCAAGGGGAGCAATTATAAGGCAGCCCATTGTGATGGCAGGCTCCTCTGCCTATTCCTAGACTTTGAAGGGACACTCTCCGGCCTCAGTGACCACAATCTTATCCTACTCTCATTTCTGGGTAACGCTTGGGTTTTCTCAAACTCTGAGAGACCATTTCTCTCTGTTGATAGTGGTGAAGAAAGCAGGGATTTCAGATGACACAAACCAGTGTGAACAAAGCTGAAGGAACACATTTCAGAAAACCTTGACGTGCCTCAAAACCCAGAATGCAGGAAGGAGTGTTATAACAATATCAAGCTATGAAACATACTTTGGCAACCTCTCTTTAACAGCTCAAGAGTCTAAACGCTGCTCACATCCAGTGGATGAGAGCACATCTTGAAAACTGAGCAAGTCCTGGCAAAGTCACATGCAAACTACTCAGCTACGCCAGCTCTGTCATTAAAACTCAGACTGAGCACAACAAAGATGCACATTCCAACTGCAAGACTTAATTTGAAGCCATCACACCAGACTGCAAATGCAGAAGGAGTTAATAAATATGCAATTTCTTATAGCCTGACCTCCCATCCTATTTGTTTCACCAAAAGGTGCAGTTCAGCCTCTTTTCAGCATCCCACAGCATCAGTGGACCAGGTAAAAGGCCACCACCAAGAAAATCCTAATATTGCTTTCACTGGAATTCTGAGATAAAAATGTTTAACAGCCATAACCTGCACAGATACATGCCCTTCTGCCAGAAACTTTTGGTTTATCCCTCAAGGCACCATCCTTCCCAGAGGTCAGAGTCCTCTCAGGGTGAGCAGCTTGACTCCACATCTGCTGCTCCAACCCAGTTCCACCAAGATGGATTTGTGGATTATTCAAGCTAACAGAGACCACCTTGGCAGAGCAGTACGAGGGAGCTACTCCAGGTCCAGTTATGCCAGCAGCTCTGAAGTGAACACCTGAACACCTAACCAGTTGTTCATTTCTTGCTCTCCCTCCCCACAGGTGATTTCAGCTTTATTTCTACCTGGTCAATCAGAACTGACCTCATTTAAGAGATCAGTGAGGTTCAACAACCTTGGAACAGCAGCAGCCCAAGCAATCAGCCCTGTACAACTCAAGCTCTCCCAGCAAAACTGGGATTTCTTTTTTCCCTCCACCTCTCAGAACTGCATTGTTTACAGCAGCAGCTCACCTCACAGCCTATTTCTTCTTGGAAACATAAGAGAATGCAGAAGTACATAAGTAATTCAGTGTTTCCATGCAGAATCTTACAGTGACATGATAAAAAATCATGCAGTCTTCCTGCATCATCTGGTGTGTGTAAGTGCTTGTAAAATGAGACATTATGATGTAGGTTGTTCAGGCTGCTTTATCTAAATCATACTGCCTTGCATAGAGCACTGCTGCCTTGACAGGTACTACGAATGACAGAATTTGGTGATTTAATTGCAACAATTAGACCATTCTGGCTGAAGTCAGGTGCACAGAACTTCACTGGAGTGAAAAATGCACTTCCATAAAAAAGTAAAAAAAAAGACCCATATTCTTGCAGCAGATCTTTGCCAACAACATGGGCAACTCTTTCTATAATTATTCCATAAAGTACAGTGAGGTATGCTAGCACCTATTTTCCAGATTAAGGCAGTGCAAGAAGTGACCTCCTCCAACTAGTGCAGCACTTGGCATTGAAAATGCAACAAAAACTTGAGTATTCCTGTAAGGGATCTGCAAATCTACCTATCCCCATATGTATAAGTCTGGAAAAGAGATACTCTGTCTTCAGCCTCAGGAAGAACCAAAACTGGTAGAGACAACAGACATCTTTAAGAATTCTCCTTAAATTCATGGAATGAGCAATTTGAGCTCTATCAAAGACTTCACAAAATTTCTTTGTGTGAAGATGCGCTTTAAAGTCCAATTTCACTAAATTGTCATGCCATGATCATAGGACAGGAAAAAAAAAGCAGATTGATCTGGGCATGTGGTCCAAGTTTGCACTGTGTAGCAGTACTATCCCCAGGGTGAACAGCTCTTCCCTAGAGAAGAATGTGTGGTTTGTGTGGTTCCCTATCCTTATGATCTCATGGATTAGCCCGAAATGCCTGAGGCTACAGTGCATCCTGACCAGGACGTACTGTTTCTTATAATGTTGCAACAACAAAATTGAAGTGCCGAGTAGATTTCGCAGGCTACTCTCCCCAAGCCTGAGTCACCAACTGGCTGGAGGTGTCAGAGATACCATAAATCAGCACGATCCTGCAGGCTATACCGACAGGACTGCCACTGCAAGCCCTGGCAGGGCACTAGCAACGCTGCTTCCTCCAAAACCTGTGCACGCTTTTGTTAGAGCACACACACAGGACTATTCAACCCTTCCTGAAGGGAACATCTGCTTCGGGATGTAATTTTCCCAAATCCCACCTAAAAAGATGACTCTAGGTAGCCACATACCTCATGATGGCAACAGATCAGCCTCAAACTGAGCAATCTCCTCACCTCTGGGCCATCTGCCATCCACCAGACACGAAGTACCTGACTTTCTTTCTTACTACAGAAACAATCCAGACATGCTTTAGCAATTGGAAAACAAAATTCAGCTGAAGTTCTTTTGGCCTGACTACGGCAGTGGGTTGGTTGGTTTTTGTTGTTTTTTTTTCCTGCTCTTCCATATATAGTTGTGACAGCAGCAGTAAAACATTCGCTCAGCCGCCCTCCCGCAGCTGAGTCTGTACCCACCCACACCACAGATGTACTCCGAGGTACAAACCCCTCCCTCCCTATTTACACAGGGTGACAAGCCAGGGAGGATGCCACTTGTTGCAGCACTGTTGGTGCTCCAGCCCTCCCACAAGATCCCAAATCTGTGTCCCCTGTGCAAGGCAGCACCTGTGCAAAGCCTAAGGAACAGGACGAGCCATGTACATCTCAGATTCCAGAGCAGTGCACTTCTCATGTTGCCCAAGATCATTGTGGGATCAGAGCTGGCTGGTAAGTATCAAAAGCTCATAACAGGATTGATTTCATTCTCATAGGGTTATCAAGTCACATTTTAGGCACTGCATATACAAGAGTAGATTTCAAAATATTTCACACTTCCATTTTTCTTCACGTATGCTTCCATCTAGCAAAATCCCACCACATTAATGAGCAAGATCTTTACCTTACTTGTGGTTATGCATAATCCTACCTAAGCAAAACATGCACCTTCCACTTAAATTTCTTTAAGTTATTTAAACTACATTAGTTAAATATTATTTTGCTAATGTGCCAGTGCCACATTCTGATATATTCTGCTTTGGATGGTGCACTCCCACTCTTTTCCCAAAATACAGAATCTGTCTCCAAAATACTGCACACCTCCAAGAAAAACAACACACTAGTGGACAGATGACAGTTTCTTGCTAAGGCTGAGTACACTACTTCCCCTGTTGAAGAGGGAATCAAATTTGGATTTTCTGAGGTTTGCATCACTTCCTGGTAAAGGCACACTTTGTCTTCTTTTTTTCCTTGTCTTTAAACCCCTCCAAGCCCAGCCAGAATCCAAATCAAAGTCACTGAGCCAGCTTGCACTACACTTTATCAGTCAGCCTTTGACAAGAGCAAGCAATCCAGCTTCCCAGAGGTGCCTCTGACCAGCAGGCCCAGCTTCTCACAGTGGCATCGATACACACAACTGCATGATGTCTGCCAGGGAAAGATAAAAAAGCACAATCTGCAGACAAACATTCTGCTGCTAAGTCACAGGTTCATCATGCATATACTAGAAGTATGGAATAAGAAGAACCCAGCCTCCTATAGTGATAACTCTTGCTTTAAGTAAGATTACAGACAGTTTCTGCTTTCTTAAATCTATTCCTGGTCAGTCCTACTAGTCTTTAATAAAGCTGTAAGCTAAGAGAGCTCCTTGCTATTTTTTACTCCCAAATTCTGTCAAACTGTTGTCCAATCCATGCCCTGTCCCTTAGTCTGAGCTCTCTGAACAGCTCTCCAAAGCTTAATTTGGAAAAGGAAGAGGTTCTCCTATTAAAACACACTCAGCAGGAGCTGACAGGTCTAGGTTAGATACATAAAAATTTAACCATGAGAGCTCCACAAGAGCACCAACACCTACCAGGAAGGTAAGGAGCAGAACTGACACCCTCCTACACTGCATGGTTTCTAAGGCAGGACTTGGCTGAAAGAGCACACATTTCTCAGCTCTTCTACTCTGCCCCTTCCCTGGATCCCCTCAACAGATCCTCTGGCTATACCCTTTCCCAGTAAAATAATGGAAACCCTTTTTTACTCCCCACAGTGGTTACATTTGTGCCCTTTCATATGAGCCTGTCCACCAGTGTGAGAAACTGTGCACTAGGCTATAGTGGAGAAGATCTAAATGAGGCAGAGCTGTTCCTCATATAAAACTATAAAAAAAGATGACATCTTATAACCTTTTTTTTCCTCCCCGTCAGAGAGGGATGGAAAAACCCTCTCCTTCCTCCCAACCTTATTTTCTTATCTGGTTTTTAAAGGAACACCACCAGGACACAGAGACTATTTGTGTCTCGAGCATTTGAATATACTGCCTGTAGTTACACTGACCATAAGGTCCCTAAGGTTCCCTGAGTAGGGAACATCCCTGTCTGTCTTGGCTCGGATTCCTGAAGCGCTGCCACTAACTGGAAACAGGCGGGTCTGCAGGGAGATTCCAAGAAGCAGCCCAAAGGAGCGATGCAACCACGGGCACCGCTCCTCAAACCAAATCAGGCAAAAATACAGGATGCTGAAGAAACCAGGTCTTTGCTTGGTCCCTGGCTAAGCTAACAAAAGAGGGTTTAAGTGTCTCTGTGTTGCAAATAAGCACAGGAACCTGAATGTGCTGGTTACATTAATTGTGCCCTTGTACTTCAGAGAAATCCCTGACAATCTGTTTAGAGACAAGAAAGAAAACCTCCTCCCTGCTGCTATGAGACAGCACCAGGCCACGTGTAACCTCAGAGCTACTTCTACACCAGGTCCCTCTGCCCTCTGAAGTCCAGAGGGAAGATCAGCTCCTGTATGGGTACAGCTCCAGTCCAATATGTGTCAAATATTTCTGCTTAATGCAAAAGCTCTGAAGCAAAGCATCACACAGACACATTTCAGATTGTCACAGCACTGCCTCAAAGCTCACACACAGTGCAGCATCTGCCAGTGACTGAGCTGGTCAGAGAGCTGTTTCCCAGCGCCAGCACAGCCATCTCTCTTTGGTATGTAGCGGAGACCACTGAAGTCACAGCCTGGGCTGCACACAACTCATTACATTTCCTCACCCCATCTGCCTCCACACTTCTTCACACCTCTACTTGATCCAGGTTTTCTCAGGCATTTGCTCACTCGCTTCATATCATTTCCACAGAATTTTGACTTCCATTTTTCCCTGTTGCTTGACTAAACTGATGGAATGCAGCCGGCCTGGCTCTAACACGAGGCCTCTTGTTGGAGATCTAAGCAGATGCAGGAATTGAGATTTTTGGGACACCTGCTGGAAAGTGCCTTCAGAGGGCTCAATTCAGAGAGGGCATGTAAGTCAAGAGAGACCCCTCAAAAGCCTTCTGGCAGTACTCTGAAAAGTCAGGCATGTCTTGTCCTGTGGCTCCACTGCCACGGGTTACCTCTGCACAGCAGAATGACGAAGGCAGTCACAGGAGGAGAACCTGTCCCACAAATTAAGTGGTGCTGAACGACCAGCACTGCTCATTTATTCCATCCCCAGATAGGCTCCGGAGGTGACTCTCTGCAGCACGTAGCTTCAGCCTCTCCTGCTGGAGCCTGACCAGCCTGACAGGATCATCAGGCTGAGGAGCTTCATTCCTTGCCAGACATTCTCCAGGAGGCACTCCATGATGAGCAGGTCAGGAAGGGGCCACTTCACAAGTGGAACAGCATTCTGCCACACACACCATCACATCACAGGCACACTGGGACTTCATGCCAAAAGAAGGAACACTGCTTTAGAGAAGATGGGCAGTCTCCTCATTGCCGTGTTTCCAATACAGCTTTTGGACACTTTCAAGCCACATCTACTGTCCACACAATGCTTGAATAATATATTTTTCCTTCTAGCATATTCCAGAGAAAAACCAACAGAGCATTACCACTACAAAAGGTTGTGCCATGCCGTGGAAGCAGTTTAAGGCAGTATCTCCCATCTGCCAGCTACCTAAATAGAGAGGGAGAAAAGTTACTTGCCTTTCCCAAATGTCCCAGGCACTTTCCTCCTCCTGTTTCAATATGCATGTCAGAAATAAAGACTATGCCCCTGCAAACTTTGAGGAGACTGACCCTGGGTCATATAGAGCTCTCCAGGCTTGTTAAAATGCTACAGAAGTTCTGGACAGACATGAATGAGGTAAGACCTGCCACAGGCAAGGGATTTTAAACTTCCTCCAGCTGATGATGTAGTAAATTACAGGGTTGTAGTGTGATGCACAGGGGCAGAGGGACAAGAACAATCTTCCATTGTTAAACACTAGGGTAAATGTTGGAACCATTAGCACAACTGGATCCATATCAGCCACCACCTTCCACTAATTATAACTTTAAAATCAAGGTACAAACTTTCCTTTTTTATCTGTATGTTTATCCCATCTTCTCACACGTTCCCCTTTTCCTCATACCTCACCCTAAGTGCCTTGGTTTCCTCTTTTCCTCTGCCCTTCACTTGTCAGGGTTGAAGACCCTTGGCACACTGACACCAGTCACTTGTGTTTTACCCAGTCTATCCCAGACAGAAGCTCGGAGAATACAAGGCCACCTTTGGTACTCAGCTTCAAGAGAGAATATACATAAAGGTGACCTTGTATTTTGGGACTAATGTCTTTCTTCTAGCAGAAATCTTATCCTTCTCCATACACCTTATACATTTTCCTCCTTTTTATGTGCCAAGAGGTGTCATGATAAACACAAGCAGCTCAAAAACAGCTTGAAGCAATTAAAGCACTTATTTAAACTTCACTGAAATCAACAGTTCAGGAAAATGACCAAATGCTGTGATGCATGTGATGTATGTTACACCTTGAAGTATCCAGAGTCAACAGGCCCAGCAATAAAGTTTTATAGCATTTCAAGCTAGAAAGGACTATGAAACCTTCCTAATCTTCCCTGCCTAATCCACTGTTTCCATGAGGTACCCTTATATACGATCTGATAATTTGTTGAAATATAACTGCCAGAAGAGAACATGGGTGTGCCTCAAAGATTGAGGAATGAGCATTTTTCTTAAGTATATTTTAGCACATTTTTTGTTACACTTTTCAAGTCTTGATTTCCAACATGTTCACCTGTCCCATAGGAAGACACATTTTTTTGTTCCTAGTCACATGACTTTGCTTCCAGACCATGGATGAAAACCTTTAAAAGCCTCCTGTCTGGTACCTTTTTGCAGAACCCAATAAATCTATCCTCTGACACCAATTCTCCATTTGCAACGACTTTGAGCCAGTCCTTTAATTCCATACACTTTGTGGTACAATCTTTCAACCAATACAATGAAATAAATACCCAACTGCTTGCAAAATGTCTCCATTTACTACCATTTTTTTTTAATCTCAAAGAATGAAACCAGGTTTGTCTGACTATATCTGCTTTCCATTAAATTCTACCTACCAGGGTTAAATCCTATCAGTATTGTTGCACTCTGTAACTGCAGAATCCTAAAAGATTCCAAGTATTTTTATATATCTTTGGTACCAGGATGTCCGGTGCATAGTTTTCATTTCCTCCCCTTTACTCTATTAATTGAATATTTTCAAATATTTCCTCATGATGTCATGACCCAACAAAAATCAATGTCAACAAGCCAAACTTCTCCTCTGGGACCTTCCAGCCTATCTGGATTTCCAGTTATCTAGATTTATTTGTTCCAAGACGTTTTGCAACCTGATTACTGGCAGTGGCTAATTTTCATATGACACCATTTAGAAAAGTTCCCTTTCTACCCTTACACTTGCCAACATTATGTTTTCCCCTTGGATATTCTTTGCTGATCATCACCAGCTTCTCTTTACTGCCCACTGGTCCTTTTTTACCCTTCTCTAAACCATAAGCATTAGATTGGACAAAAAGAGAAAAGATACTACCAGAGGACATTAGCAGTTTAAAAAAGGCACAGCATAATGACAGCTTAAGATTCATAATCCCCTTTATGATACTTTTAATCTAAGCACAAAGCTCTGAAGGGATCTTGCTGCGAGTACAGAAATATTCATTATCTGTGTGTTACGAGAACCACAGCTGAAATCAAAGTTTTCACAGACACTCTATTCTGGTACTATTACTGAAAATGACATTACAGTCATCACATGAAACTGAGAAAAATGCCTCAAGAATAGCAATGTGAGCTTAACATAAACTGTTTTGATTACACCACTTCCTCAAACTCCTCCAAACACCTGTCCACCTTCAAAGCAATATACATTTAATGTTTGTAATCATTCCTCACAAACCTGCTACTTCAACCACTTACTTTTGCTGCTGTTCTTGGAATTCTCCCAAATTAGCCTCTCTTTCAGATATCCAGGTGTCAAGAACTGAAAAGTCCTCAATCAAACTGTGACATACTGACACCTGCAAGACCCAGGTTTTTAAGAATCTCCCCAAACCATACTTTTCAAACGCTTTCATCATCACAGTGGCACCAGCACTGTTCATTGACCAGGCACAACCTTGGCTCCTTTACAGCCAGATTTTACAACTTTCTGCACTCAGTAACTGCTTCAAAAGCCTCTTCAGCAGTGCAAATTTCTGCAGACTCTCATTTCTTGCTTACAATTCCAAGCTCCCTTTTCCCCCTCAAATGTCTGTGAATTTGAAACTATTTCCTCATAGCTCCAGTGGCTCCATCCCAGCCACCATATCATGTAATGTCCCTCTTCAGCACTGAAGCCACATCTTAAAACCAAGTAGAGTTTTCTTCCATCCCCAACCAATATTGCCAGCAAGCTGTCCCAAGCAAGGTGCTTTCTCATGAAAGCTAAAAAAAAGAAAAAGATGTTCTGGACATGAAATGCCTTTAAACTTATTAGAAAAGTAATCAAGATTTTAACTGCACAATTTTGAAAGTCAGTAACACTTTTTGTGTTCATTTTGATCTTGCAGATCTTGCAGTGTTTGTAGTTGAGAAAAAAACAGCAACATAAATTAAGTTCATCTTTTCCCTGTGGTTTTTCTAACATACTTGTAACAACCCCACAAACAAGCAACAGCAATAGGGAAGCATTCCCAAATCACAGAGAGACTCCCCGAAGCACTTTTCTGATGGAAATTTAGCTGAAATTTTGCTCTGAATTAGTACAGCCAAATGAGAAGTCGCAAGTCACCCCGGGCAAAGTACAAAATACTACTTTTTCTCTTTTAGTCCTTTTGGCAAGTGACAGCATCCACTGAAAGCCATGAGGAGCAAATGTACCGAATTGAAAAAGAACTGCAAAAGCACTAAGGCTCGAGGAGGAGACAAATTTTGCATCCAGAAAGCTCAAGCCTTAAAAATAGTGCCAAAACTCATTCCTGCCGTGCCTGTTCCTGCAGGGAGTCACGCCTGAGCGGTGCCTTCCAGCGGCCGGCGGAGAGAGCCGGCTGCAGATCCCGAGGGAGCAGCACCCACGCACATCTGGAGCCCTCCTGCAGCTGCCAGCTCCTGCCCTCTCCCAGTGAGCCTGGGGTCCAGGCCCTTCTGGAGTGCCGTGAGGGACGGGGTCAGCCAGACACGCAGGCATCCGTCTGGAGAGGCAAGGGGGAAATGCTTCCCAGTGAGAGGAAGGGCAGATGGCTCACAGCCAACCATAATGGACATCCCCAGAGAGCCCTCAGTCCCTGCAGCATTTCACCAGGGAGCACATGTAGGAAGTGCCAGTTTGCTTTTCTTTTTTCTAAAAAGAACCCTTCTGCTTTATGCCCTTTTTCTAAAAAATACATCTTACCAGCCTGCCTGAAACCCCACACTGCTCCCAGGCCTGAGTCACACACCCAGCTGTGCGGGGGGGAGGCACGGAGGAGGAGGAGGGGAGGGGAGCTGCAGCACCAAGGAGCTCAAACAAGACATACCATCAGTGCTGATGACGAGGCCAGTTACACCCATGATGAGAAAGACAGATGTTTTCCAGAAAGTCAGCGGCTGCCGCATATTAGGAATTATGAAAGTGGAGAGTTCAGACATCATATTTTCCCTCAGTTTTCATCCTTTGCTAGCCAGGACAGATCCCAGAAAGCCAGGTGTCTGGCTGCAAGAAATAGTGCAATCTTAGTTCTTAGTCTTGGCCCCTCCTGAAGGCATCATGTCAGTAATATCACAGGCTTTCTAAGGCAACCCTGCTGCTTTGGCAGTGGTGAAAAAATCCAGGAGAGAGGATCAGTTCTCTACCGCTCCTGAGTTTTGGTTCTACAAACACATAAATCTCTCCTGTGGGTACCAGAGGCTCCATAAACGAGAACACATGTCTTCAGATAACCCCCACAAAATCAAAACATTGCAGGCAGATTACTGAAGCCAACAAAAGAATCTACAGAAGACTGGGAAAAAAAGCAGCCTTGGGATAAGCATTCTCTTGTGCATAGAACTTGCTGCAGGGATGAAGGAACAGAGATCTGCATGGTATTCAAGGACTGGAGTTTGGGGCTTTTTTGTGTTAGTTGTTTTTCAGGTTTTAGGTCTACAAAACGTCTGCCATGCTACGCACATGAGCTAATGTGGTCTCTTCCCACACCCATAGTTTCACGGTTCTCCACAAAAAGGAAATAACACAGGTATGAGGTAGCATAGACAAACGACGTTGAAACAAATCACTCTGCTGCCCAGCAATGCCCTGTCTCAATGTGAGCAGGTCAGTGCCTTGAGTCCAGACTGCTGTGAAAGGAACCACAGCACAGCTCCAGCTGGAAGAAGGCTCAGGTATCTCTAGCCCAGTCCTCTCCCCAAACAGGGCCAAGACTAAGCTAAGACCAGCTCACTCAGGGCTTTAGCCAGTCAGGTCTTAAAAACTTCCAAGGAAGGAGGTGGTGCAATCTCCCTGGGCAGCTCTCTCTCCAGTGCTCAGTCATCCTCACTGTGAAGCCCTTTTTTCCTTACCAGTCTGAACCTCTCTCACTTCTGCTGATGTCCACTTCCTCTCATCCTCCTGCCATGCTGTGGTGTAAAGAGCCTGACTCTTTTTTCCACTGTTTTCTACAGACCTTCACATCACAGATCCAAACTTTGGAGAAGAGAAATTAAACCGGGTACTCCTAAGCACAGCAATTGAAAGATGCTTCTCTTGCTTCACAAGCCACCACGTGCTTCAAAAAATTTTACCACAGCTGAGGACTCTGCTCACATCAAAACCAGGAGCAGCACTCAACATCTTTGGTGCAGAACAAGGGTAAATAGCTTTCCTCCTGTCTACTGGACATCAGCCCATCTCACCCAAGAAAGCACACTCCATACCTCTGCAGGCAACTTCAGCTGCAGCAAGAGCTCAGATATGAGTGCGGCAGGGTCACCAAACAGCCTGGGCTCATCCCAGCAGAGCTGCAGGAGTGCAGTGAACCCAGTTCCAGGTGAGCCACTAAAGCCCATCAGGAATATTGCTCTTACAGGAGAGGAGCCTCCACCAACTTCTGCCCTGCGTCGCTGCTCAGGACACATCCAATCTGGCAAGGAAGGAGGCCTGAAGCTCCCAGAGAGGTTATTAGAGCAGCCTGGTCTCTATTTCTCACCCCATATGACTGACAGATTGCATGAAAGGACAAAGCCAGCCCCAGCACAGCTGCAGAAGAACGCTTTTCTTTGGCAGAGAGCAGAGAGATGAAGTGGGTGTCACGTTTTTCCATTAAATTTTTGCCTGTCACCACAGCGGAGCCAGATCACATACAGAAGATTGAAAGCCAGTTAGCAGCAGATGGCAAAAAAAATAGAAGGTAGTAGTTTCCAAGACACAGAGAAGGCACAGAGAGGTCACCAGCAGTATTCAGCTCCACATTTGGATGGATGGCACCTATGGGGACAGCTCTAGCAATTAAGGTCTATCCCATTTAACCACACTTTATTTTCCCACATTGCCCTCTCTGCTCCCCTGCTCACCCTCGGGAGAGGGAATGCTCATTATTTGGTAGAGTATGTGTATCCTTCCTGCACACATTTAGCACTCAACTCAATGCAGTGACTTTTTTTTCTGCAGTTGTGATCTGTGTCTGACAGCTCACAAAGAGAGAGAATGAGGAAAAAGACCCTGCTCTGAAAAGCTCAGCATCTCAGACTGAATGTGCACCTCAGCTATGCCTTGTCAAACCCCACCATTTTTCACCTGTCTTCTCTACTGCCTATTACTTACTTCAGTGAGGTGAAAGGGCAACATATTTGCCAGCAAATATGCCAGCTTGGCCCTAAGCCAAGCTTATTCTTTGCATGCCATTCCTTTTGCTTTTATGAAAGAAAAATAATTTAGCATCCAAGGCAGCCCCCACTTTTCACCAGCACTTGACATCATGGAAGGGTGGTGGGGCCATGGACCAATCCAACATCAGTGCTTCCTTAAACATCAAGTCTATTTTCCTGCTACATACCCATATCCTTCTCAAACAACCCTTTTTCTGTGAACAAATACCTCTTCCAGGCAAGCCCTGTTCTTCCCAGTGACATCCAAATAATTGTCTACTGGTATCAAATAAATACACACGTGCACATCAGGCTTGCATCTGAGCACAACTCATAAATCTACTCTGAGTATTCCCACTGCACATTCCTTTAGCTCAAAATGCAGTTCCACTACCCCTTCCCCAGCCAAACATTCCTACCTGCCCTTTCATGTCAGCATCAGTACCTGGGCTGCTACAGGGCAACCTGTGTCAGGGAACTGATATCCCTGAAAGCTAATTTCTGGCAAGAAGTAATTTTAAAACTGGATGAGCTCCCAGGCAGCTGCCACAACAGCCTGTGGTTACATCCAGGTGCAGAACTGCACTGTCAGGTCTTGTCACCCACAAAAAAAAAAAAAAAAAGCACAGCCAGAAGGTATCCCCATCATTCAGACAGAGATGAATAGGGAGCAACAGTACAAAAGAATGTGCCCTCCTGAAAACAGAGACTAAGAGCTCTACTGCGAGAGCACCCCCTCAGGGAATCACCAGGAACCTATTCTCTTGGAAAAAGGCAAGATGCTCTAGGGAATCGCAGGAGGTAAAGGGAAGACCTTGTAAGCTCAGGGTAGGCAGCCAAGGCAGCCTGTGACAAATGTCACCAAGCCAGGTCAGACACTCTGTGTCTGATTGCAATTTCACCTATCAGTATTTGCAAACGTCTCACCCAGAAAATGATCCTTCTCCAGAAGCAAGAGAAGCAGCCTGAGACAGAGGATACAGATGATGGATGTTTAAACCAAATATTATGAAGTGACTGGAAAACAGCTTTTGGGAATGCAGGGAGGAAGGTGTACAGACAACAGTAGGGACAGCAAGGCCTGATAACCAACATTTAGATACCAAAAAGCAGCACCTATCTGCAAGTGCAAAGCCAGCAAGAAAACCTGCCTGGTCAGAGACAGGAGGCCACTTTCAAAGGACTGTGTCTTCAAAGCAACCCAAGTATCTCAGAGGGACCTTGTGAGCAGAGGGACCAAGGGAAAGTGAGCCCACAGTGACACAGAGCTCCCAGCTCTTTGGAGGGAGGAATAGCCAGCAAGGTACAGCCCACACTGGCCTCCTCTACAGACATAGATAATCCCAAAAAAGTGAGACTGCTTTAATAAAAGGCTGGTCCCCATCCCAGGACAGGGGTAATTCACTTAGCCCTAGCTAAGAAGGGACTCTTCACATTGCAAACAAAGACCTACAAAGAGCACAAGTTCCCACCAGTCCTGTAGATAAGTTGAACAACTCCAGACACAGGAAAGCCCTGTCTGGTAGCACCATAAGTGAAATTCCTTTACCCCTGCTATCGTGCACAACCTGCTCCATGCCTAAGGACTGGCTTTCCAAAGGAAACATTTACAGAGGACAGTGCACATCCGTCACGTCCACTAGGAAAAAGAATAAATAGTGGGTTTGTACATTAAATGCTGGCTCATTCTTATCTACCATGCTTCAAAGTCAGTCCCAGGACAGACTAACATTTTTTCCAGCTCCTGTCTTCACTACAGATCAAGCACTTCACTATACAGTTACAGCCAGCAACTCAATACCCCCATTTTTCTAATTTTAACTGTCAGAAAACATCAGGGTAAAGTTTCAAGGTCTCCTACTTGTGTTTATCTCAGCTTTTAGAGGAACTGCAGATCAGTTTGACCATTACAAGTACGTGACATGTCTCTTGGCAAACTGGAATAGTTTTCTGATTTGAATTTGGGAAGAAAACGAGGAGAGATGGTTTTCAGTGCATGGCACCATGTACAACTAATTTTGCTGTTCAGCAGCTGTGATGTTGACTTTTTTATTGATATGGAAAGCCACTAACAAAATTTAACACTACTGCTTTGTATGAGCTCTGTATACAACTATTTAAAAATCTCACTTTTCTCATTTCCCCACTTTACTGCAATTTTGGAAAAATCTTTGCAAGCACTGACTGTACAAATATTTTACATAAAGTCAGCTGCAGGTGTATAGAGAAGAAGGAATGAGGGATTTCAGCTTTATGGCTTGTGGGCAAAAGACCAAACCCCATGTGCATATAAATGAAGAAGCTCTCCCCCTACCAAAATGAAACAAAAATTGGATCCAACTATACTGACACCAGAGAGCTACATGCAGCCACCACACAATAAAATACAGCCGGCTCCACATCCACACCCACTGCAGTAACCACAGCTTTCAATTAAATACACACAGACTGCAAAAATCAAGCTCTGTCATCCATTAAAATAACGACTGCCGTACTCCAAAAGCTCGAGGCACTCCCTGGCAGCTCATCCAGAAGCAGCTTTCCTGCAGAAGTCATTAGATTCACAAAGTAACAGCAACCATCGTTTTTTGTGGCAGAGGAAATGAGTCACCAGGCAAGCACCGCTGAGGCTCAGAGATGTTTAAAGGGCAGGAAAGAAGGCCAGCTCAGAGTTTCCCAAGCTCATCTTAGATGACAATCACAACCCTGACCATTAACCTTCACCTTTGGTTTTGCTTTCAGAGGGAGACAGGAACTTGGTAGCTGCAGCCAGGGAAGCCTCCTCCTCACATGCCAACCTACACTACACCCCTGCCCCAGGGCTGAGCTACCCACAGCATCACCAGCAACGTGGAAACTGGGCTCAGACACCACTCAGACAACAGCTGCACCAGTGCGACATTTCACCAATTCCAATTTCCTCATGAGTTCCAAGTTCAATAGTCAGGCTCCTTAATGAATAAAACCATTTGGGCTCGTTGGCATTTGAAGTTACCTTCCAGTTAACCACTCATCCAGACATCCAGGATATGACATACAGGAATTTAACCCTAAATATCTAAGTCAGCTGCTGTCCCCCTGTACCTGTAGGGCAGCTGCAGTGCTACATGTGCCACGCCAAGATCACATCCATGCTTGCATTCAGCTGCATTTTGCTACCATCTGGAAGCAGCAGCCAATGTGTTAAAATAACCATGATGAAAATTGGGGGGGGCGGGGGGGGGATAAAACTGCCTCCTCAGTATTACATATGGAGGTTTAAAATGTCAAAGGCTCCTAAGAACCACCTGCCTTTCATCCCCCATCCAGCAATAGGACAGGTAGTTGGCATTTCACAGCGTGTTTGTCAGATTTATCCATCTGCCTCAGATCTGGCACTTGTCTCAGAAGATATGGTCCCAGCTGGGCCATGTCCAACCACAGACCAATTCCAGCAGAGCCCCACGGCCAACAGCAGAGCTCTTCCACTTCAAGCCCACCTGTGTGTTATGGAAAGTAACAGCAGCAGCAAGAAGCTGGAGGTTTTGCCACCTGGCCTCGCTCCTGCTCTGCTTAGGCAGTGGCAGGTGTTGTGTTTCCCTTCTGTTCGATCACCAGGAAAAAGCACACATTAATAATAATAACAACAACAACAACAACACCGCCTTGCACAGTGCCAGCACATGGCACTACCAGCACAGTCACAACAAGCTACAGCACAGATGAAGATTATATAATGCAGGCATGTGACACATACCATGAACACGCCTCTGGGAAACCTTTCAGCCTTTGCTTCCATAGGAAACTAAACCACTCTGGAAAAGTGACTGCTCTAAAGCTATCTGGCATCCAGGTGAGCACTGTGAGGACTTTTAACAAGACACCTCCAGGATGGCTGCCTACCAATAGCAGAGCTGAGCCCCTCGAGGCCCCACTTTCTCCAGGTACAGCCGATGATATCACTGACAGCACCAGTGGGGTGAGGGAACAGCTCCTCACTCAGCTCCAGGCACTGGTGAAATCATCAGCTGTTAAAGAGAAATGTAAATCCCCAGGAGGTTGGATTTCAGCCCTGGTAATTAAGGCAGGCTGGAACAGTTTAAAATAGAGGTCAAGTTTTAAAATGTATGCATACTTTTACGCTTGTCTGCTAGCGTCAAATCAACAAGAGCCAGGAACAGCCTTTTTGATCATAGAAAGGTTAAATTTTAACTTAAAATACACAAAAAGCAGTTGGCATTGAATTCTCACCCTCACCAGTCTGTACACACAGGTCTGACCGTGGAGTGACACTGATCCTTCTTCCTGCTTGTGAGCTCTCCCCTCAGTCATCATCATCTTCTCCCTCCTGCCCTGCCAGTCCAGCCTGTGCTCCCAGGGCTGCATGACTGCCCCAGAGACCTTTCCCAAGCCCATGGTTTCCTTGGATGCAGACCTGCACATCCAGATAAGGGGCACCTCAGGAGTGTGTGAAGACCAGAAGATGCTGTAGGACACCAGTTCCTTGGCTGTGAGGGTGACAGACAGCACAGGGCATGGGCACTCCTGCTGAGGGAACACAGGAGGGGTCTCCTCATCATTCCAGTATTTCCAGAAAGACCCTGCAGTAAGTTTACAAACAGCAGAGTAAATGGGTCAAACCAGTCCTCCCAGAGAGAAAGCACAGCCCAGGAGAAGAACAGATGTTTCATCCAGAGGGCTTGTTTGTTTGTTTGTTTTGGGTTTTTCAAATGATTCTATGAAGTTCTGGCCAGAGGTAAATAGAGACCTTGTGTTTCATGGTATCAAGCACAGTATTTTCCTCCACATGGCAGGGCACATTCACAAAAGAAAAAGTTCAACAGGCAGAAGTGTGGGGGTTTTTTCACTTTAAAGAATGTTAATCTCATAAACGTTCTTTTCTTCTTTAAAGATTGCAATACCTCACTACACCTACTTTATAGCATTTAGTTGGGCTCTTTTGTTCTGAAACATTTTTCAGAAGAATTCCAAGAATAACCGAAAAGAGAAATTGATTTCACACTTTTTATTTGGCTTCAAGAGGGTCTCTGAAGAAATCTTAAACTCCTAAAAACACCCAATCAGCTCGACAGCAAACATAAGCAAATCAATGTCAGTGTAACTCCCAACAAAGGTCATCAGAGCCCAAGATTTTGTAGATCCAGCTGTGCACTGCCCCTTACAAAATGCTCATCATCATAGCATTTGAAGCTGAAAATCCCCAATAAAATTTGAAAACAGAAAGGGGAAAACCATCCCATTTCCATCCACCAGACAAACAGGATGTTTTCTTTATTAAGACACAGTTAATTCTCAGGCCCCTTGAAATAGGGCAGAAAAGACACATATCCATCTCACTGCCGCCACAAGTTCCAGCCCAAGTGTAAGATCTCCTTCAAGGCACTGATTAAAGAAGATATGTGAACATTGTGTAAGAAAACAAAAGTTAAGAGTGTCAACTCCATTCTCATCACGAGGATCCAAACAGAGCAAGAGGAAGTATGCCAGCACAACTGTAAAATCTGAAGGGGAACACTCTCCAAAGAGCCTCTCATGTCATTCACAACATTCTTGTTGATAAAGGAAAAAACCACAAGAAAACAGCTGTTTGAAGGAAGAGCTTTCCATTGTTAAGTTCTCCTGCTGGCTCTTTTAAAAACCCAAGCCACCATAACATGATCGCTTTTCCCCGGATCTACCAGAAGATACACATTGCGCAAGAAAGCCCAAGACTTTCAAAGACAAAGAAGCCAAACACTGTTTTCAAGACCGTCATGTGTGCAGCAGGCTCGCTTCCTGCTGGAGCGAGGCTTGGAGCTTGTGACGGACACGATCCCGGATCAGTAAGACTACCACATACCGCACACAGCAAGTAAGATTTTCCTTGTTTGCCTTACAAGACTAAGGCCAAGATGGGCACAGAGGCAGTGGCTGTGGGATCACTGCTGCTCCCACGAGGAGCTGGGTGCCTCGCTCCGGGGCTGTATTTGCACATCACCCTCTTGGGCGCTCCACGCGGGGCGCATGGCAGCCTCTGCCAAGCACCATCCCTCGGGCACTGCCGCATCCCATTGCCACATCCCATTGCCACCACCGTGTTCCTCTGGGTCTCCATCCAAGCACGTGCTCGACAACCACACCGAGCGTGGCTGCCCCCGTGCCTCGCACCAGCAGCGGCCTGCAGGAGCCTTCCGTACTGCTGTCCCAAGGTGCTCCGGCACACTCCCACTCGGGATTTACACCGACAGGGCTTTACAGAGGTGTGTCGCTGTGCTTGCGAGAAGCCTCCCGAGTAACAGCGAACCAACGGAGCAGAGACGACAAGACACATTTCCTCGGGACTGTCCTAACTATGCGTTTTGCGCAAGCCAAAATATGGGGATTCTAGCCAAAAAAACACACAACAAAAACATCGAAACTTGTGTCACTTCCTTCCTGCGCTTGGGGAACGAGACGGAGCCGGGACAGTCTCGTCCTGAAGAGACGGCCGGCGAACCCTGCGCGGTCGCCCGGAGCAAGCGGCGGCGCAGAGGGAGCCCCGGCCGGGCGGGGGGAAGCGGCGACGGACGGAGCGGGGGCTGCGGGACCCCGGTTACCGAGCCGACACCAGGCTCGGAGAGGAAGGAGCTGAGACCCCCCGGCGCACAGGGAACCCCAAGGCCTGCCCGAGGACACCTCGGCCCTGGGGGGAGCAGCCCCGGAGGGGCGGCAGTCACGGCGAGGGGCGCGGGGAGCACCTGTTGGCCAAACCCGCCCGGTGCCGACCCTGTCGCCCGCCGGGCCACCCCCGCCCACAGGGACCCCGAGGAACCCCGCCACGGCCCCCGAAACGCGGCCGCCCACGGCGGCGTCTCAGCCATCCCACCGCCGGCCTCCCGGCGCCGCCAGGAGCCGCCGCCCGCCCCCGCCGCTCCTCACCGTGCGGCTCAGCAGTGTGTCGGGGTCTGCGGGCTCGCACAGCTCGCTCAGCTTGCGGTCCCAGTGCAGCAGCGGCGGCTGCTCCCCGCCGCTCTCGCACACCTCCATGGCGGCCGCAGGCAGCCCCGCCGGCCCGTCGGTCGGTCTGTCTGTCTATCGGTCGGTCCGCCGCCCCGCTGCCGGACCCTGCCCCGGGCCGCGGAGCCGCGCGCTCGCCCCCGCCCCGGCGCGTTCCCCCAGCCGGCGGCAGCGCGCGGGCGTCGGCCGGGCCGGTCACCCCCGCCAGCTGCGCGCCGCGCCCCCGCCCCGCCCCCGCCGTCCTGCCCGCCAATCGGGGGCGAGCAGCGCCGGGCGCGGGCCAATGGGCGCGCGGGCCCCGAGCGGCCGCGGCCGCGGAATGTGGGCGTGGCACGCGCGGCCAATAGCGCGGCGGAGCGGCGGGCGCGTCAGCCAATGGGGCAGCGACAAGACTGCGACCGGCGCGCGCCGCCCCGCCCCTCCCGCCCTCAGGGAGGGAGCCGCGGCGGCCCCGGCCCCGCGGCCGGGATGGCGGGCCCGGCAGAGAGGGGACGGGGACAGGGCGGCCAGGGTACCTCTTCAGTCATGACAGGTCAGAGCGCACCTCGTGAAAACCAGAACTTCACCGCTCTGGGCGGCCGCACCGAGGACGGTGGTGCCTGCCTCAGATCGGTCCCAGAGCGCTCATCAACGAGCAGTAAAAATAATCCCAGCCAACGGGAAATTATGGTATTTTAAGACTTGCGTTCCTGCCAAGCCGGGGCAACACTGACGTTCCATTGTTCTTTAAAAGTGAAAAGTTGCCAACTATGTAGGATTCAAAAAGCTGGGCGTTCCTCCGTGCTTGCCTGCGGCTGCCGGAGCTCGGGCACGGCCGGGTGCTGCGGGGTCAGCTCAGCACTGATCGACACCTCTGCGCTGCCTTGTGCGGGAGCCACAACCGGAGCTCCTGGCGTGTCCTCCCTCTCCTAGACCTCCCTTTAGACATCACCTCTTGTGGCAGCCACTTCATGCACTCACAGAGCCAGCACCAATCACCCAGTCCTTGCTCAGGAGAGCCCAGACTAGCCCTCGAAGGAAAACAAGACCTGAAGGATTTCCCAGTACTTAATAGACACCACAGCAACAAAAATAGGAAAAATAATGGTGATTGCACCAGGTTTATTCCTTTAAAATTTATTAAACTGCTGGAGTTTGATTAGAAAAAAAAATAATTTAAAATGTAAAAAAAGTTACACTACCAAAGATCTCCTGCAAAGATTAGTTATTTTAAGTTAGTCCTTGTGAAAGAAGTCAGTCTGATATTTGCCTTCAGCAGCACAGAAATCATCTGAAGCCAAACCTAAAGCCAAATTACCAGTGCCTGAATTGCTACCTTCCACTTTGGTGAGCCCAACCAGAGGTACAAGCTTCCTTGTCCTGGCACTGCCAGGCACTGCTATCAAAGCAATTCCATTGTGCCAGTCCAGAGATGCAGATTGTGAAATTCATAAAGGTCAGTTCCTCATCCAGGAGCCTCCGTGTTTTCATTGGATGTGTTCTTCCTTGCAAAGCTTTTGTGGCCTTGTGATAATCCCTTTAATAAAAGGCTCTCCCTCACCCTGCTGGCTGAGATTAGCACCTTCTACAATCACTACTGTGACTAGATAATTTCTTGGGGCTGGGGCACTCAATGAATGTTTTTCCCATATGGGAAGTTTAAAGGGAGACAAAATGAAAGCCACCTTAGAAAAAGGTGGTCCTGACTGGGTGAGGGCAGCTTCCTTTGCTGAGCGTGATGAGAAGAAGGGGCTTACAAGGACTGGTATTTGACCAAGAGTACTGGGCTGAACTTTCTCACCTTAACACATTTCTTAGGCAGAAGTATTTATTTAGAGAGGAAGTTGCACAGGCACAAACTTCTGCCATGCCTCCTTGGGTAAAGCACTCTTCCAAAATTGGGCACCCTGGGTAAACAGCACGCTGCTTTTCCCAGTGGTTTCCACTCTTCTGCACCACATAAAGTTGTGTCCCTCTCCCCTCTGCACTTCCCCAGGAGCTCTCTCTTTATCATTGGTACTGACCACTGCTGCTGTGTGACACAGAGCTGCTGAGAATTCATAAGTATGCTAGAAGACTTCTTTGGCCACTGAAATATTTTGACACACAAAACTATCCATTTCTGGAGCTATAATATAAATATAAAACACAATACTGGTAACTGGGCCCAGTTATTGACACATTATTAAAATTAGTGTTCAAGGCTTCATGTAAGTTTTGAGCTTCAACATCTTTGAAACAATTACCCAAGACTTTTAAGGAAATGTGACCAATTTGCTTTGCACAGTGGCAAACGACAGCATAGAGAGCACACTGATGTGTTTGTGCTGCAGCACCAGCTCTTCTTGGGAAAAGAAATCTGAAACAGCAAGGTTCTGCTAGAGACTGGCAGCACATACACAGCACCAAGAAGGAAGAGACAAAAGTGGAGGAAACTAAACCTTTCCAGAGAATATTAATTATTCAATGTGCTGATACAACACCTGGGACAGCAGCCTAATGTGTCACATGTTGCTGCCAACAGACTGACACTACATTAGAAATCAGGCACTGGGGAAAGCACTTTAAAACCAATAAGAACATGATACAGACACAGCTATTCTAACTTTATCCCGTACTCCTTGGAGGATTTAAATGGTGGATTTCAATAGTTAACAGCCTGCTGAAAAATCAAGGCTGTTTCTCCATGCTTCATTACTTTTAGAGCAGCTATAATAGTATTTTTAAGTTCCAGCTCATGTAATTCTGCGAGCATTTTTGATTTCTTTTTTTGTGTAAGACCCTTTCCACACTCCACTCTTCTGAAGCGGGTTTGAACTCACTCTGCAGCACAGGGGGAGAGTGCAAAAATTGACCAAAAATCTACAAGAACAAAAGGATGGGGAGTTATTGTCTGCACATACAGGGAAGAGGAGAGCTGTTGTTTACTGGGATTTCCGTTCCTTTTCTGCAAGGAGCAGAAAGCCCATGCAGAAAACACACATCGAAAACCTACAGAGAAAACCAAACCAGGTAAGAAAGAGGAGAATGCTAAGGCAGAGCTCCAAACAAACACCACTTACTTAAAATATCAAAGAACAAAGCAAGCAACAATACAAAGCCTGGCAAAGGAAAGGTGCTCTCTCTCTCTCTCTCCATGCAGATCCGGGTTCCAGAAGCCACAGCTCCTGCAACTACATCATTACTCAGTTCTCGATCAGGTCAGCTGCACAAAGGTTCATTAAATATTTACAGGTGACATTTTTCTGACTTGTGACAACCAGGATCAAGATAACCATCCATTTTCTACAGCCGCCCTGTTCAAATCAGTTTGAGAAGCCAACCAGCAAGGAAAGAACAAACAGCAACAGAGCCCACAGGATGAAAACTGCCAGGTTTCTGACCAGCTACCAAAAAAAATCTTACCCCTTGAAAGCAACAGAAAACAGCCAGAGCTAGAGATTTCTTCAACAAATTCAACACCTCTTAAAGAGTGCAGGACATAAATTTCAGGTCTAGGAATATACTGAATAAACCAGCAGTCAATTTATAATCAAGGTAGTTACTGGAGATTTTTGTGAAATCACCAGATATGGTAATAACCTGATTTTTTTTTACATGGGACTAAGCAACAAGCAGAAGAAAGAAATCTCACACACATTGGCATACTTCCCACAAGAGCATGTCTCAGGAGAAACAGTGTGAAAGTTATTTCTTTGTGTGTTGTGCAAAGACTTTACTTGCACTACCCAGTACCTAGCAATGCACTAACAAAGCAAATTTCTTGTGTAAATGAGATCTAAATCACACTGCTGTGCTGAGAAGCTCACCACTGCCAAGATAAACAGACACCAGGTCTTCGTTTGTACATTCAGACATGCTCAACTCCTTGGCAAAAAGGCTTACACCACAGAAATTTCAGAGCTAAAAATAGAAGGTGAGCTTGAGAATAGTAAAGTTTTCTTTGCACAATACTGGCATTTTATTCCTTTTCTGACATATGCAAAAAAAGTGGGATAGCCAGCCTTGAAGACAGCCTGTTACTAAACCCACATAATTGGTACACTGACAGAAACACAGGCTCCCTTTACCAGAATCTCCTTTGCTGTTGTACCCAGAGGCTTCTCTAAGCTCCAGTTCAGCTTTCCTGCCTTTGCAATTCCTGCCCCTCTGCAAAGGCTTTCACCAGCTCCCCACAAGCACTGCTGGTCTTGAACTGAAGTGTGACCTGTGTTTGGGAACACAGGCACAGTGCCCCCAGCCCCACAGAAGATAACAAGAGGGCTATTTTGGTGAAGTGGAATTGAATTCTTTGGCTGAAGCATCTTCTCCTACTTCTTTTTCATGCCTCATAATTCCTGTGGACAGAGCAATTTCAGCAGATTAATGAGAATTAAAGTTGAAAGCGTTCTTTGCTGTGTGACATAGGCACAATGCCATAGTGTCTTCCTCAAAACAACCACAAAGACAAGCAGAGGAGAAGAGTGTTTCCTACACCTTACAGCAGGCTGACAGAAATAACTGAGTGCAACAGAGCTGCCTTGCAGACCAGAATAGCTCTGCCTCAGAGCTGTTCAGAAACACTCCAAATAATTGGTGAACATGCTGACATTCTAAAAAGTCACCCATATCTGTATTTTCCAATTATCACCATAGATACATAAAATAAATTCCTTAAGATCAAGCAATTCTAAATATCCTGGTTGATGCAAGCAACCAGGGTTTGCCTCATCAGCTTTACACAAGATGCTAACACAGACAAGAAAAAGCAGAATGCCACTTTTCAGGGGTCACTGTGGGAAAACACTCATTTCCTAGTTATAAACAAGGAATCACTGTATTTCACTCAGGTGATACCATTCCCATTCCATTTCCTCACAGAACAAGTACCTATCCATTAAAAAACCAACCAGATGCTACAGGAATGCTGATTTCACACAGGATTTTCTCATAACTGAAATGAATTAGTTACAGATTAACTTCGCCCCAGAGCAGCAGAGCAGACATACGAGATCAACACACAACAAGCCTTTGCCACTGGTTATTTTTGCTGTAACTAAGGCAATGAAGGACCATTTGAGAAGGCCTGTGCTGAACATTCAAGCACTGCCAAGCTGTGCTGAACATTCAGCACGCTCCTTCCACTGTGTGCTCAAAGTCAGTGTTTGTTGTCTTTGTAGCAGGTCAATCTTTAAAAGTGTACTAGCTACTTTAAATAGAACTGGAAGGGCAAGAAAACTCAAAAGTTCTTGAGCAAATATTTTTCCTTGCTGGCACCTAATCCTAATATCTTAGGTTAGCTCTGCTGTCTCCAGCTTGAGCCAGGAGCAGAGATTAGCAGGAGCCATTCCACAGCTGCAGAGTTCTGGCAGTTCTGGCCACTCCATTGTGGTGGTGAAGGGAATCCTTGCTGTCACTTCTGCTCTGAGGCTGGAGTAGAAAGGCAGTTCTCAGGCTCCAAAACAGACACTGCCACGAGCTCCATCACCACAGCAGAGTGCAAGTGAGGTGACCATTGAATGAACAGAAGCTAAGCACATTTGCTCAAGGCCTTCTAGCAGAAAGCTCAAGACAAACCCCAGCTTTTAACAAACAGGAAAAATTAGTGTGGACCAAGCACAAACTGTACTTGGATCACTACTGTGCAAGAGCACCATCACAATTCTCACAGCAGTCCAACAGGCTCGGATTAAACAAGTAGTTAAAGGAATTAAAGTCATGATTTTCTATTTAAAAAGAACCTCCTGTGCCTAACAACCCACTGAAGTAGCTAAGGCTTTGTGACACATCTAGCACCACAGTATGCCAGCGACAGGGCCTCAGATACTTGCTAGAGCTTCAACCAGAAACAGATGCTGAATTGAAAGAATCAGAGTTTTTGTTAGTACAGACAATGTTCACAGGGCCCCAAAATTCTGTAGGGGGAAGAGTTCAAAGACTATTGATGTGTTCTGCACTGGGCTCAGAGAGATGAGATACAAAATCCCACCAGCTCTGAAGGCAGGAAATTGTCACCTCTAATATTTTTCTTTCCCTGTTCACAGCATGTTGTATTACAGTGGGAATTTCACCTTCTCTTCTTCGTGTAGTAGAATCAAACACCTTTTAGTTGAGCAACTTCTTACCAATAATACAATAATTCTCACTCTGACAACAAAACCAAGTGAAAGCAGCCCCTCTCCCACACTAACAATCCCGGCCCCGGAATGTTTTTCACGCGGCACAGGCAAGGCCGTCGCTCCTCCAGCTCCTCCTGACGGCAAACCATGGGCACAGCACCCGAACGAGGGACTGGAAGGGAATGCTGATGTCATCCCACACCAAATGCCACAACAAACAAGACCTAAGCAGGGTTTGGAGAAAGACAACACCTAGGATCAGCAGAAGGGCAGATGCAAATGCACAAGAGGCCTTCTCTGGTCTGTGATAGAAATCTCCAGCTGAGCACTAGTCAATGCCAATGGCTCTGCTTTAAACTTACTGTCCCATCTGGCTTAGTGAAGGAAAAACAGGGAATGACACCTATAGAGCAGTGATGTCAACAGTGAGAGGGGATCAGGCTGGCAGGCCCCACAAGACAGGAGAGAGATTAAGGCAGCCAAGGGCAGAAGGTTTGAAAATGGCTGAAGATGCAAGGAGTGACTCCCACTTACATATTCATCAGCTCAAGAACTGATGCCTGGGGATGAAGCTGCCTGGGGTACCTTTTAAGAACAAAAGAAAAAAAAAAAGGAATCCAAAAGATCATAACAGAGAGAAAGCACTTGGGAAAACAAAACACACAGAAGTACCCTCTAGGTAACAAACATTTTATTTATTTCTTAAAGAAACTACAGCAATATACCTGATTACAGAATTAGGAAGCATTGAAAAACCAAAGGAATGAAATGGCCTGGATCCAAGCACTAAGGACATCACTCCTTGTCTCTCATTGTGTTGTCACTCAGAAAAATCACATTATCTGAAAAGAAATTTAAAAATCCATCTTGAGCATTGTTTTGCCTTGTTGCAAGCCTTCACACCACAAAGCCACAAAGAACAATGGTTCATAAAACAAAAGTGTCCAATATGGGGTTCTTTCTGTACATCCCCTGAAAGCAGACAGTTCAAGGTGATCATACATACTATGAAACAAGTGTGTTAAAGCTGATGAAAAGCTGCTGAACAGTCTAAGACACTAGAAACATTTCAAAATAACTGTTTGATTCTTTGACTACAATCTTTATTAATTACAGCTTATTTCCTTTCTCTTTTGTCATGTTCAGTCTGCACTACCATGTCAACAGCCTACAGGACTATGGGAAGCTCCTACTTCATCAAGCCTAAGGAATTTCTAAAGCATCTTGAGACTGGGTCTTCTGAACAAGAAACCATTAGGAGAGTACTAATTAAAAAAGAGAATTGCTTCTCCCTTTCAGTAATTTATAGCACTACTAGCTTTTAAAGAGGCTACAAAAACATGCAGGAATATGACTGTTCTTCTTCCTTTTTTTTTTTCTCCTTCCTTTTCCTCTGTTCTAGTTTTAAATATACTCACATAACAAATGTTTGCTCTACTACCCAATTAATTTACGCCTCAATCAAAAGCAACACAGTAGCAGCTCTATCCACAAAATATGTAGAATGCTCAGGCTATTTAAAGGCTCAAGGAAAATGCTGAGTTTCCTAGCTTTCTTTGTTATGTCAATCCAAGGCACAAGTCTACTCATCCATGCTGTGGGGTAAGCAAATGCCACCAACAGTTTGCAACTGTATACTCTCATTTGTGAGCTTGTGTGCTCAGAAGCAGCATCAGAGGAAATCTTCTGGTATACACTATCCACTCCCTCAAAATCCCTGAGTATGGATACTGAGGATGAAGACAAACCAAGCTCTGTTTCAGTGGTCCTCAACCCCCCTTCCATTTTAAAAGGGCAAGGGACACCTTGGTGCTTTGCTCCTTACCTGCTATAATTGTTGTGGCCTGTCGCCTCACATTGTTCTTATCTGTATATTCACCATAATCTATCTTGCCTTCAACAAAGATTCGAGAGCTGAAAAAAAAAAAGATTTGATTTTGGTCAGAGCACTGTGCTGCTGTTTTCCACTCTGTAATCATAGAATGGTTTGGGTTAAAATGGGATCCTGAAGACCACATGTTCCAACCCCCTGGCCATGGGCAGGAACACCACCCCCTAGATCAGGCTGCTCAAAGCCCCATCCAGCCTGTCTTTGAACACTTCCAGGATTGGGCCATCCACAGCTTCCCTGGGCAGCCTGTGCCAGGGCCTCACTACCTTGACAGTAAGGCTTACATCCATATATCCAACCTAAATTTCCCCTCTTTCACTTGGACCCTGTGACCCCTTGTCTCAACACTACATTTCCTGATGAAAAGGCTGAATTCAGACTCTGATTCCAAGTACACAGGCTTTTGTATCAGTTTGTAGCAGCTCTGCTAACTTGTTTTATGGGTCCTGCATCTTACTACAGCTCCTGGTCGCCATAATTATTCCAGTAATCCATTATTAAGGCATTAAATCCTCAGCTAGAATTGTTCTTCACTTACCCTTTCCTCACATACTGGTAGGTGACATCCCTGAGGCCTGGTCTGAAGACAGAGATTCTGTGCCACGTCGTCTTCTGACTGATATCACCTGAGGTACACAGAAATAACAGAGCTGAATGCCAAATCCTCTTTGTGATACAAGACTTGGAAATTATTTCCAACACGTTGGTATTCTCAAATTATGAGAAGTGATTTGGAAACAGACGTATACTAGCATTCCATCTCCCACTTCACTCAAGGACTAAATATTCCACTCATCTGTGTCCAAACAAATTCTTGTGCAGCAAGTTCAAACCAAGAAATCACTATTTCTGTAAGACAGTGCTCATGCTATTAATCTTTTCCCCCCTCAGACACTCCACACTGAACAGAATTCAGAGAATGAGACATCTATAGATGCAAACTGATGACAGAATCAATGAGAAAATTATCTTTTCTTTGTTTTTCTCATCCTGAAATACAAGTAAGAGTACGGAACCTGCAATGCCTCTGACAAACCCCACCAGTGACAAACTGCCCACTCAACACACTCTCCTCTCCTCCTGAGGAAGGCCAACAGCAGATCTCTCTTCAGTTTATGCTGCTGGGGATCAGTAAGAGACACACAAGTGCACCAGCATCTCTGCTGACCCCAGAGGAACTTTCCAGCACCCCAGAGATTTGCAAGTGTGTTCTGCTGGCCACGCAGGGGTGACCTGGGACACGTTGCTCATGCAGACTCACCTCCCTGGCCCATTTCACTATCTCCTGTCCGCCACATCTCATTGGTTGCAAGGGAAAATATGGTAACAGGATTTTTCCCTTCCACTTGCCTCATGATAGGGTCCTGTCCAACCCGACCAAGCAGCTGTACACGATTCATGGCTGAAACAAAGAGAGACCAAACACACATACAGGTGAATTATGATGCATTTAAGCACGGCAAGCCATCAGTCAGCAGCTTTTCTCAAGGGCCAGAATCACAACTTTTTGTACCTCCTAAGCACTTTTTAAGCTTGTGTGTTATTTGACTTTTTTGGGCCTCAGCAGACAGTTGATTGGGCCTATACTGTTATTATCACTGTGAAATAGCTGATTCTAAGCAGGTTCTTTTTTCTTTCTGTTCCATCTCTTTCACAGACACATCCATGTGTCACTTGAGACTAATTTGCATTTACTTTTTACACCAATACCAGACCTAGGCAGACACAGTCTATCCCCTCTCCATGTTCAAGGACAACTGGAAGAGTTCAGGGAAGTCCCCCTTGTGCACAATGAGCATGTGAATAGTGAAGGCTGAAGTACACCTGGAGCAAATTTGCTGGGGCAGCAGCACACACACAAGTGCCCCAGGGACCCAGGAATCTGAGAAACAAACACACAAGACACCCAAAGGCAAGTGTTAGAAGCCATGCCAACAGCAGACCCAAACCACTGCCACAGATAAAGTACAACTACCTGCCCTACACAGCTGTAGTCCTTGTCAGGGCTTTTTTTCTTTTCCCCCTGACAAAGACCAGACAGGGAGCCACTCAAGAGTCTGTGTGCTTGAAACAACGCATTCTTAGCTGCTACACTGAGGAGCTACCATTTCTCCTTGCTTCTTTCCTGCCCTATTTCAGACGTTCTTAAACTGAGAGAAACAGTGAGTAACAACTAAGTTGCATCTCGGGAGTTACTTACATCTTTCAAGTACCAATGAGGTAACCGTATCAGAGTCATGTCTTACAAACTGGCGTAGCACCTGGAGGAACAGAGATGTGAGTTTCCAAGACACAAACTATGAACAGCATTCACAAGCCTTTACACCTTGTTTCCTGAACACTTGCAGAGGTTCTGCAAGTAAATTCTTTTCCAGGTAACTAATGGGGGAACTGAGGAAAGAAATATGTTCAGCCAAATGAAGCTAGTAAGATTATTTAAAGAGCATCTGGCTAAATCAAAGTTAAAGAGTTGCCTGGAAAGAAGTGTGGCCCAAAGGTATACCTCCAGCAATTATTTCTGAGACATGCAGTAACCACTGTTTTTCTGTAATACATAAATAGGAGATGGAGGAGGTTTGTAGGAGAGTGGGGATTTAGTTGTTTGAACTTTAATCTTTGGAAACAAATAGGTCTGATAGTTCTGTTCCAGTTCAGAGATTAACCAGGTGTGCCCAAAAAGTACATCCATCCACTGGAATGAGCAGTGGGTGCACTGGCACCCTTGTTCCCAAGGCAAATCTGGGGCACAAAACTCTTAGCCCTGCAAGTGGGAAAGCAATAAAGGAACTGCCATTACTCCAGCACACAGTCCATCCTAGAATAAAGGAGGAGAGGGAGAAAAAAGCCCAGAAACCCTTCTGCTAGAGGTGCATGTGCAGGAACTGGAAGAAAGGCTCATTTCCCGTTACACGTAGTTCCAAGCCCATGAGAGAGCTCAGACTCGTTCTCCCCAAGGGCAGACCCAGCGCCGAGGCCCGGACCGGCGGGCACGGCCGGGCCAGGGCTCCGGGGCACTCCGTCCGCCCCGCCCCTTCCCGGGGCAGCGGCCGAGCGCTGTTCCGTGCCCGGAGAGTCGCTGCCAGCCTTGGCGGCGGGGCCGAGGGGCTGCAGCTGCTGCTCCCCGCCCCGAGGGCCCCCCCAGCCCCAGCCCCGCACGGCCCTACCTGCCACGCCGGACGCCGCCACATGCTGCCGCCGAGCCTGCGGAGGGAAAAGCAGGGCTGAAGCAGCGCCCCGGAGCCGCGGCCCGGCCCCGCAGCTCTCCCGCCGCCGCGCTGCGCCCGCGGCCGGCCGGAAGAGGAAAGGGGCGGGCGGGAGGTTCCGGGCGGAAACGCGGCCCGGCCCGGGCAGCGGCGGCGGCAGCGCCCCTCGCCCACGGCGGAGCCGGAGCCCGCCGAGGGGAACTGCTGACAAAATTCCATCACTCCATCATCGGTTAAAAAAAAACATGATAAAACCTTTATTCGTACGAAATCGTAGCATCGAACAGTTAAAAGCCGGCATGTGCAACATCAGAAAACAAACCAGTAAAACAAACCTGGAAGTAACCGAGGTCACCAAGCTCTCCCTCATAACCGTGCAGCGCTCTGCCCAAGCAACGCAAGCGACAAGGGCTGCCAAAGTCACATTGAGCGGCGAGAGGGGAAAGGCTTTATGAGGGCTCAGATACAAAATACATACCACCATTAACATGGGCAACTCCAAAAGGCTAAAAAGCCCTTTCTAATTGCCCTCATCTTTGCTGAAAGGCTGCAGTTCACAGGCAGGCAGCTGCACCACGTGCGAGATACTGGAGGAAATGGGTACAGACAGACCCAGCTACCAACACACTGCTGCTGTCTCACCCACATAAACAAGAACTCCTTCCTGATTGACAGAAGACAAGTCTGGCATCAAGGACAAAACTAGTCTGTTAGTGCACAGCCAGTTAGAAAAATTCTGTAGCTGAAATTCAAAATAATCTTTTTCTTCATCTCCCACTCCTTAACTTGAAGTATTTCCTATTACTCTGTTTCCCCCCTCAGTGAAACACCACTCCAGCTGGGTCCCGAGCCCCCCAGGACTGCTGTGTAACCAGCCTGGCTCCTGATGTGTAGCTAAAACTGGCTGCCATAGTCTCTGCCTACTTGATCCTAGAAGGGGCCAGCTGTAGATGCTGTCCCCCTGCACAGCCATTATCACCCCTCTAAAGATATAGTCAGCTCAAGTGTTAAGATCACAAAACCACCAGTAACATGGCCCAACCCAAGAAAGAGGGAAGTGAGCAAATGAAACATCATCCTTTCATCACAGCGGAGTTACACTGAGTCTATAGCAAGGCCATGTACACAAAATTAGACAGGTAAAAGACTGAGGAAAACCTTAAATCACATGATCCAACACTTGTAAGCCAGTCATTCTTTTCTCAGCCAACATCTCATCATAACTAACAGGGGAACAAAAAAAACAAAACCACCCAATAAAAAGAAAATGACAGGGAGACAGTATGGGGCACTGGTCTGTGCAGACCCTCTGCTTTCACAGGGCCATTCAGCAGTCTTTGGACAACAAAGAAATTCAGTAACCCAGAGTAAAGCTAAATGAGCGACAGCTCTTCCCTCCCACCAGACGCTTGCTCTTCTGCTTAGAAGAGGTTTCAGACTCTTGTAACTTGGCACTTCCTAAGGCTTGGTCCTTCATGAGGGTCTGGGCAAGGCGAGCTGCTTTAAGTTCCCTGCAGGGGGGAGATGGAAAGAAGAAGAAAGGAAGAAAACCATGTCATGCATGAATCCCCATCAGCTACAGAAGCAAACTATGAACAATCTTGTACAAGAGGGTTACTGTAATACTCCAGCACTGCTGGAAGGGGGCGACTTGTCAGACCAGAGAGTAACATGAAAATTACTGTAGCTTTCTCTAGAGTTTCTGCTTGAAAAGGTATGAGCTCTGAAGATTTACCAGAAGAAAACTATGTATCAGGTCAGCAACACATGGGCACCAGAACCGGGAACCCCTAGCTCAGTTCTTCTCCTATTGTTTCAGATATCTGATAATGGTTTAACTTAGAGCAATGTCATCTCATGCAGCACAAATACATAATAAAGGCATATGCTTCTTTTCCATTTCCTTTCCTCCTTAGTACTTGCTGTTCTTCCAGAGCATTCACTCTTCTGTCTACACAGAAAACCTACACCTCAGCTGACTACTGCACTTAGAGGGGTTGTGGGGCAGTTCTTAGATCCCAGAGCCTCAAAACTACTGCCAACAGCAAGAAGAAAAAAAAAGAAGAAAAAAAAAAAAAGAAAAAAAAAAAAAAGAAAAAAAAAAAAAAAGAAAAAAAGAAAAAAAGAAAAAGATATCTGCCACTACCTGATAGTGGGCTAAGCACAGAAGGAAGAGAACCATCTCAGCACATTATCAGTTCCTCATCAGCCCACTGGCTGCAGGTTGTATCAGCACTTTGCATCACCAGTGGTTGCAAGAAGCACACAAGTTCACAGTTGTAACTCAGCCAGCAGCTCCTCCAAGCAAGAGCTGAAGCACAACTGCTGCCTGGGCACTGCAAGTCCCTGTTTTACATCCCCATCATGCCCCCAGCTCCGGGCACAGGAGCTGACCAGGGATTTCTGCACCTGCATTCTCCCAGCACTACCACCCTCCATTCAAAGCTGGTGACCAGCATTGCTGTGCCCATGCCTACTCCCCTTCATGCCCAAGCCAGTCCTACCTTTCCAGCATGGCAGTCTTGCATTTCTCTACATTTAGTTGCTCCTGGAGCTGCACAGCTTTTCCACATGAAGGACGGAGAACAGGGTGCTTGGTGAGAGCTGTGGCAGAAGGTCTTTGCACTGGATCAGGATGGATCATGAGCTAGAAGGCAAAGCAGTTCAGAGTTTAACACTCCTGTCACATGCCAGCTGCAGAAGCCACCATCCTGTCAGGACCACTTCCTCACCTTAAGGAGCTCAAGAAAGCGGTGGGGGAGCTTCTGGGGGACGGGTGGGATGTTGCCTTTGCGGATGTGGTGCCACAGGGCCCCGTTGTGAGGCAGCGGTGCTGCCCCAGCTGCCAGGGCCACCGTGAGTGCCAGGGCAAAGATGTCTGCCTTGGGCAAGTAGCAGTATTGCTGCAGAGAGAAGGGAAAGCTGTTAGAAGGGAGCATCTTGCTACACTAAGCAAAGGTGAGTTGGGCTATGAGCTCAAAAAGAAACAGCCAAGCAAGTGTGTGTATATGGCACAGACTTCACCACCCCAGTGAGCTGTTTTCTCCTCCTCAGGGAAAAAAAAACACTGGCAGCAGGCAGTACCACTGACCAACAGCATGTTGGACCTCGCAGGCCATGCTGGGATCACTGCTGTAACTCCAGAGGATGGCCTAACACATGAGTACCTCCAGCCTTCACCACAAGGCACTAAGCTACCCATGCCCAACTCAAACTGAAGACTGCATCTGATACATAGGCCTAACAGTCCCTAAATCCACTTGCAGCACAGATATTGTCACCTAAATACCTGAACTGAATAACACATCCAACTTGGTTGTTCAATGCTGATTCCCTTTTCATTTGTTGGCCAGAGTGACAAAACTGCAGTCAGTTTAAGAGGTGTGTTGTGCATCCCACCTCTCACCACTACTTCTTCAGTGTTTGTTTTACAAGGCATCTGTCTGGGTAAATATATTCCTCAATAATCACATCAGTAGTTTAATCCCAGCTGGATATGCAACTCAAATGTCTTCAAATTGATAAAGGTTTTGTCTCACTGATCTCTCAAGGGGAATAGTTGCAATAATCCAATGATAGCTACTTATGAAATATTTACATATGAAGTAAGTATTTACATGATAAGACCCACACTACTATTGTTCATGATAAAGTGCTAATTTCACAGATTTCACAGCCAGAGCAGACAGAAGTAAGAGGAGATAAGGTGAGGAACAAGTTAGACTAATGACTACAGTTGATTTTTCCCCACTTGCTCTCCCACCCTTTTCTCCCCACTACCCTGCTCTGATTTTATACCTCTTGCAAAATCTCATTGGCCAAAAACCGTCTGTCTCCTTCCTCCACCTGAGGGTTTGTTATTGATGTCACATGTCCAAGGTCACCTGAGACAAAGAACAAACAACTGAAATGTAATGAAGCAAACTGAAGTCATTCTCCAATAAAAACCTACATTTTCTAAGCACCAACAAAGATACACTGAGTAGGAGAGCAAGCCTGCCCCTAACTCAGGAATCCGCACTTGGAAGCAAGCACATGAATTTTCTGTGACTTGTCTTCTTAGAGGAGTTAATTCTGGTGAGCAATTGGGGCATTCATTACTATCTTAACAGTTTTGTATGCAAGTCTCTTCAGCTGCAGGACACAGCAGTCTCAGGCAGTAATGGACAGCTCTAATCTTAGGCCAGCTGTAAAGTAGGCTAAAACCTACCAATCTTATACACCACACCAGGAGAGAATTCATCTTCACTGTCACTCTCCTCCTGCCCAGCAGGGCCTGAAACTGCCAGCTTGTGACAGATGAAGATATTACCTGCAAGACAGAGAAGTTTAGCAATAAGGTGATATCAGTAGTCAGGCTGCAGCAGCCTGACAACTGTAAAAATCCCACCTGTCAAAGTAGTCAAGCTTTACAGCCAGAGAAACTATGCACATGCTTCTCACCCAGTAGTCAGCTTTCTGCCCAGCTCACACTCAGCCACATAGCTGGCATAAGACAGCTGTATCTTGTGCATAAAACATCTCAGTGAAATCAACTTTCCCCTCCCTCTGCCCTCTAAGCTACAAGCATAAATTCAGCAGGAAAAAGGAGCTCCACTCTAATGATGTTAACTGTGTGACAGAGGGGGAGCATTGTCCTGGAGGTGACATTCTGAGCTGCAGAGAGGAAACCTTGTTACTATTTCTGCAGGAACTTAATTCCTCAAGGTAGGCACACACACAAAAGCCAAGTGTCGCACAAGACAGCAGTAAATAAGGAAGTCCCCATCTTCCCTGGCAGCCCTGCTTGCTCCACCAGTATGCAAGTGATTCCCAGGAGCCAGGATTACAAAAGTCATGAGACAGGAGAAAAATGCTGCCAATTATCAGAGAAGGCTTAATTTTAGAGCAGCAGTAGTGGCACAAATCAAAAGCAAGAATTAAAAAAAAAAAAAAAAAAAACAAAAAAACCCCAAAACCAACCCCACACCACACAACGACCACAAAAAACCCAAACAAACAAAAAAACCCCACCAACCTCCCCCCCCAAAAAAGACCCAAAAAAAAAACAAAAAAAAAACAAAAAAAACCAAAAAAAAAACCACAAAAAACCCCCCAAAAAAAACCAAAAAAAAAAAGCACAACAAAAACCACCACCAAAACACCATACACAAGACAAGGTCCTCTTCTCTTTGAAGCCCTACAATCAGTCCACTCAGAAGGATTTATCACAGGTCCTACCCCTGAGGGCTCACTAGGAAAACCCTCCACAAAGGAGGATGGCACTGTACTTACTAGGTTTGATATCCAGGTGCACAAGGCCAGAGTTGTGGATGTATTTTAGTCCCATGGAGACTTGCAGCAATATTTCCTTCAGCTCTCCTTCTGGGAAATACTGCCCAAGCTTTGCATTTTCCAGCAGCACATCCTGGAGACTCCCACCTAGGGGAAAACATCAATCAGAGACCTGACAGAGGTTTCATGGAACAGCACCTTTGCAACATCTTAGCTGCCCAGAACACTTGGAGGCTGGTTAGTGACAAACCCCAGCCACATCAGCTCTGTGTGCTCTAGTGAGCAAACTGGGACATCACCGTTTGGCTTCAGGCTTTCCACTGCTCTGGAGTGCCCGGCCTCCTGCTGGACAAGGATGGACAACTGCAGTTCTGCCTACATCCTGCTAGGAGGGCTGACCTGTTAATGATGCTAGTGCTGCTGCAAGTGAACAACAAAAATTGCTTCTGTTGTGCTTAGATGCAGAAAGTAGGTATAGGAATGGTGGAACAAGGAAATTAAGTTCCCACTAGCAGATTTTTGACTGAAAAGCATTAGCATTCAACACAGTTTTGCAGGTCTCCATTGAGACACACTGGATATTTCAGAGCTAGAAGATATCATTGCCTCTGTCTCCATCAGCTTACTTTTCACCACCTCTCTCTTAGTCTGAGGTGTTCAGCCACCAAAACACAAGCAATACATCAATCCTGCAGCAATGAGCACTACATTTCATGGTTGCCTCCAGCAGATTTGAAAGCAATACTCCAAACAGCTGTCACCACTCTTCATTGAGCCCCAAGACTAGAGGTGCAGTTGAAAGATGAACATCACATATTTGCCTTCAGCAGCTCTGGTAACTAAAAGTATCTTTTCCAATTTCTCTCAAGCAGTGGTATTGCCAAGGGCAAACTCAAGTAGGAGTTTACTGCCCTGCCTGCAGCACCCCATTTATACTTTGCCTCATCATTTGCTCCGTTCCCCCACAGCTGTCAACCCCTTTCTTCTAGTGAGAATGCAAGGTGCCTTCATCTCAACCAGTCACTACCCACCTCCATTAAGAGGAGGTTCTTGCCAAGATACATGACCCTTAAGTCAGCAGCTCGTGAGTCACTCATATCAGGCGTTACCTGGACTGTCCCAACTCTAAGCATCAGAATGGGGAATGCTTTTCCAGGCCAGCCAAAACAGAGAAAGTTTTCAAATCCCAGAAATACGAAGGTATTCACTGCTTCTAAAATATCACCTTAATCTAAATATTAGATGCTTCATCTAAAGAGATCTGCTTCATCTAAATATTATGTGCCCTTACTGGATTCTCCACAGAATGCAGCCCCAGGGCAGTTTGCTTTCTTGAGGGCCAAAACATCCCACATTGAAGTACAAGAGAAGGCCACTTTGCCCATGCTGAGATCTGAGCCTTGAATGCTGTCCAGCTCTTACCATTGCAGTGCTCATTCTGGATAATCATGTGGTTGTCCTCTGCCCAGGCCGAGTAGTAGCGCACAACGTGGGGGTGGTGCCCCAGGACAGCGTGAGCATAAACCTCACGCAGTGCCAGCTGCCTAGGGAAGCACACACACAAAAAGCTGAGGTGACAGGCTGCCAGAGGCTGCTTGGCACCAGGAGAGGAACCGTGGTTTGCAGCCTGAAAGCCCTGAACCCCTCTCTTCCCCCTTTCTCTCAGGTTTTGACAGACAGACCGGCTCTCACAGCTGCTGAAGCAAAACTTGCCCTTGCTCAAATGCCCTGAGCAGCTGTTAAAGAAAATAACTGCTGAGCAAGTATTTTGTTAAAGAGGCAAAAGCAGAAGCAGTTTCAAAGACTTTTCTTTAGCGTACAGGACATCACAAGCTGGTCAATACAGATAAGAGTAGCGCTGGCCATACAGCAAGCCAGAGACAGCTGTATGTCTGTCAAATAAACTTGACACTTATTGTAAGGAAACTGGATGGACCCAAGGTGCTCAGGTATGCCATCCTCCCACTTTGCAGTGCATGTGCCTTCTTCCTTCTCTAGACATTTATATCCAATAGTTGTATGGTGGTATCTTCCCCCACTCTCCCAGCTGTTACTTGGAAGTGCAGCAGCAGCCAGTTTCTGCTCATGCCACCCATCAGATACCTTTAGATTCACACTCCCTCCTTCCCATCCCACCTCTCAAGAACATGCCCATCACTTCCACTGGCAGTTTCCAGCAAGCACACTCACTCATCTGAGGATCCTGCCAGAGGCCTTTTGGAGCGTTTGATGGCATAAACACATCCATCAAGGCGTTTGATGCACTTGTAGACAGAGCCAAATTCCCCCACACCAATTTTCTCCAGTTCCAGGAACTCCTTCTTGTAGCGGGAAACCATATTGCTCGCTTTCAGAGTGTATCTCTGCAAAGTCACAAAAACAGCAAAGACAAATAGGAGTTGAAATAGCTGTCATTGTTTTAGAGGTGTGTAACACCTTGCTGTCACTGAGCACCCACATTGCTCCCTCTGCCATTCTGGATGTTCATCCAAGCATACATGCAGGTGTGTGGCCAGCTCTTGAAACGGCAACTTCAATTCTTGAAATTATCTTTCACATGTTGTGTTTTTTCTGACCACTTAAAGGCCACCTTCCCTGGTTTGCCCAAGTTGCAAGGCTGTTCGGTTGGGTTTATAAAATCAGGACTTGTTAGCCATAGAGGTAGAAATTGTAGTTAAGGAGAAATGTAGTCTAGTTAGCTGTATTTGCCTAAGCCTCCTTGGGTTACTGCCATGACACCCCAGACCAGTTCCTAGACCACAGCTGATGGAGTCAGTCAGGGATGAACAGCAAGCAACAACAGTGTACTGGCCTAAAGACAAGACTTGAGAAGACCTTAGATCTATTGCCTATTTTGAGCTCAGGAGAGGAACTTGGTTTGTTGGCTTCTTGGGACCCCAGCTATGCAAGAGCTGCTTTACCCTGGCAGCTGAGGTTGCCTGCAGCCAAGGGCATTCTGCATCAGTTCAGGCTCCCCAGGTCTGAAGCACCAGCTGCTGACTAATGGCAGATTAGCTGGTCTCTGTGTGTTTGTTTGTATTCCCACTGATTTCTCACCCAGAGACACTTTCCCACAAAGGATTGAAAGCTGGCAGAACTGTTAGAACATAATTATTGCTACAATAATGGCCACTAGGGATCTAGGAGCTGCTGGTACTGCTGGTAGAGTGATGCCTACAGGCAGGGAAAATGAGTAAAGAAAAGATAAGCACTGGAGCATGAAGTGAACAACAAGAATGGACTAAGTGATTTTTCTCCATCCTCCTGCATCCCTTACAGCAACAGCAGCTCATGCTGCACAGTGGTTTCCACAGAAACCACTGCTGTGATTTTTTTAGTTTATGGTGCATGAGCTTACAGAGGAGGAGGTAGGAGTTGGTCCTCACAGCCAGTAAAATGTGGCTCACATGAAACAGCAGTCCTTCCCAACAGGTTGCATTTCATAAGGCAGCTATATTTTACACTATCTTTAAAAGCTTGGCAGTAAAAATACCTCCTAGTACACAGTATTTTACCAATATTACATACTCAATCTCATTAGCACTCAAGCAGAATAATAGTTCGGTAATTCACAAGTTCCTTGAGGCTTTCTTGTAGGTAAAGCAATAATTGTGGCAGCCCTGGATGTCGCCTGGTTTTGCTCTGCAGGTGAAGTTTTTCCATGGAGACCATTTGCCCGCGATCCCGGTCTCCTCGGCTAGAGGGCACCGTTATCCTTCCATCAGCCTGGCTATTGCACGGTTACAAATGGTTATTCCATCTTTTCCCAGTTTGTCATCTCAAACAAAGGTTAACAAAACACTCAGCTTAGACCTTTTCTGCCATAGGTATTCATCCTCTGGCACGGTGCCATGGTTTGTATTCCAACAACAGAATAAATCCCATCAAACACCAAGGTTTTACAAACATCCACTCTGTTGGGAAGAAAACATACAGACACTTACCTTCGTAGGTATCTCCTGTTTAATCTGGCTTCCTGGATGAGGATCATTCCTATAACAGAAGATTAGGAAAGTCTGGTGTATCATTTTAATTCACAATCCAACTGGATTTGAAATTAAAACACCTTTCAAAGGAACCTTCAAATCTTGCTTCACAGCCTAATTGTGTATTTTATGGAGTGGACAAACAAGTTTTTAGCTGAGCTCTTAAAGACTGCAGTCCCAGGTTAGCAATTGCTTCCATTTAGAAGGCCTCCACAAAGCAATTTCAGTACTGCCTACAAGACAGAGTGGCATTGTCCAGAGGCATCATTCTCCTGGCCTCCTTATTACTGGGGGAGCTGCAGCCGCAGCACTAAAGAGCTGTTGATCCCACACTTACCTTTCTGAACAAAGGCAATGATTGGTTTTTATTTATATTTCTGATACCTTTATACGTCTGCTAACATTTACTCTACACCAATGAATACTACAGAAGTAGATGATTCATTGTTGGCAAACAAGTCCAGATACTGGACGTCTCTATTACTTATCTCCTTCCAACAGTCTGATTTCGGTCTGGCTCCTTGAGAGGAGCTCACTTACAGCTCTCCTCTGGCCTTGCGTTTGCCATTAGGATGAAAGAGCATCTGTCGATAGGACTCTGGTGTAAAGGGATTAATGTTGACAAGGGAAGCCTGGGAAGAGTCATCGGAGTCAGCACGGGGAGTCAGTCTCAGGTGTCGGAAGCCTTTGGATGGGACCTTTGTTGCAGATGAAGGGAAAGCTGTCTTTGATAACAGGCTCTGTATCGAGAGAAGGAAAAAAAAAAGTGGCAAATAAACCAGGAGATTTTTTTGTTGTTGCTGCTATTTCAGAATAAAATTCTTGTTCTCCTGTAAATCAAGGAGAACTCATCTATTTTCCTTGGAATAGCTGAATCATTAAATCCCTGTGTCCCTGGTTTAGTCCCCACGGTTTTCATTTTCCACAAAGCATTTCATTCTTTGTTAAGCCCTTTCATATTCTATTCCCTGCTCACTTGGGTGAGGCCTGCAGAGACATTTTGGCAAGCACAGTCCTCAAGAGGAGCCAGCTGCTCCCCTTTCCCTCCTACAGAGAGGTAGAAATTGCATCATATGTTGCATTAACATGGAAGACCTAGTTATGCCAGGCATGGACTGTTGCCTCAGTTTGCTCAGGACAGGTTTGTCAGGAGATGAGCTAGAATACCACCCAAGTTTCCCAGCACTAAGCAGCATTAGGATAAGGGAAGTTGCTAGAAATATTGCTTTATATGGCTACTAGCAAAGCAACAAGAACCCATTTCTCCTCATGAATAAAAACCAGAGTTTCAGAAATTTAAGTTCAGAAAGAACCTTTGGATCTTCTACAGTTCTCCTTGCCACAGAACACAGGCCACTGTGTTTCACTCACTAGTCCAGAACCTTGGGCCATGGAAAGCACAGACACCAGTCTTGAGCTGAAAACAAAAACCTACTCACTCTGATTTGACTCCTTCAGTAACCATCAGCTTTTAAAAAATACGTTTGGTTTTGACCTGTTTCAGCTTCCAGAGAGAGGTATAATGTCTAAAGGATTATTTAACATCATGCTTTCTTCTAGTTTAATGCCCTTTAAGAACACAGAAGTCTCCCTGTTGAAGATCAAGGCAGTCTTACATCTTTCCAATCCCACAGTGGTATCACTATCATGATCCTGGAGCCACATCTCCACTCACATCTGGTGGCTGTCTGCAGTTTTAGACAGGGCTCTGCTCTCTCCTCCTTTCTATCACTTTCAAATGTTATAAGGCCAATGCTCCCAGCTTTGTCTATAAGCAGATTTAGGCCCTTTGGAGCCCATCTTTTGCAGCATGCTTGGAAGACAAGACCTTTATCCCAGGAGAGAAAGGAAAAGAAATAGTTGATTTCATACAATTGTTGTTTATGGGCTACAGCATGACGAACTACAAGCAGCATGCTTTGAATCATCCAGCCAACATGTTATCTACACAATGCACACCCTGAAAGCAGCCTTCACTACCTGCAGCCCATCTGGTCTGGTAAAGATTTTTATAGACCTGTATCATGGTTTAAACCCCAGTCAGTAACTAAGCCCTCTGTTTCTGAGCCCTTTGTTCAAAACTACAATGCCTTCCCCAGTGGGATGGGGAGCAGAAACAGGGAAAAATGAGTAAAACTTGTGGGTTGAGAAAAGAGCAATTTAATTATTAAAATAAAATATAATGATTATTATTGCTATGAAAAGAGACAACAAAAAGAGACTAAAACCCAAGACAGACAAGTGATTCACAATTGCTCACCACCTGTTGACTGATGTCCAGCCCATCCCTGGGCCCTAATCAGCCCCTCCTGGCTATTTTCCTTCTGTTTATATGTTGAGCATATGTTGAGATTCTATGGCATGAACTTTCTTCTGGTTTGTTCCTGGCAGCTGTCCTGGCTATGGAGCCACACAGCTGCTGGTGCTTCTGCTTAGTGGCAGAGAATGGGAAACTGAAAAGTCCTTGACTTTGGGTAAACACTACCAGCAGCAACCATGTTTTAGCAACACCGTCCTTAAGCCCAAAATCACAGTGCAGTACCAGTTAGTAGGAGAAAATTAACCCCATCCAAAGCAAAGATAATGTCTCACCTATGTTAAGGTGAGATTTAGGGAGATTTCTCATAAAGGGTCACTGCAGGAAATTTTTGGACTGATGCCCTTTAGACTGCTTTCCTCTATAAAGTGGCAGGGCATTCCTCAGTAAATATTGCCACACAGTCAATCGTGTAAGGCCAGAGGACCATCTTTCTCCCCACATAATCAGGTTTTTGGAGGAGAACAGAAGTCAAATCCTAGCTCAGAAGCATTAAAGGACTGATCTTCTGTGTACCACGTTAGCAAAGGAGCAAACAATCTATCAGTAGAGCAGGAACATTGAGAAGACCAACAGCTACGCTTCACTGCAGGTCTGGACTGCTTGGAGCCATGCACACACCAGAAATTATCTAGAAACAGAGAAACAGGTGCCAAGTCCCTACCTGTGCTTACTCAAGACAAAAAGCAGTTGTATTCCACTCTCTCCCAAGAAGTTTCACATAAAACAGGGCCTGGGCTCATTCTCCCAAGGCTCAGTAGCTAAGCTGCGTTTTAGGACAGCGACACAGGTGAAAACTTCCCTCCACAAGCACACACTGGTTGGCTACCTCTTCTGTAGGAGATTTGCTACCCTGAGAACAAAGCCCTGCTTTCCTCAGATTCACTGAGCAACTCTTTCATGCAAAAAGGGAAACTGTGGCACGAGACAACAAGCTGGTTGGAGCTGATCAGACCTGTGAGGCAAAGTTCACATCCCAGCCATAACACCATTTTCAATTCTCAAGACAAAACCCACTTGCATCCAAAAATGGCTGAACAGAGCAGCAAGTGCAGCTGGCTATCTCCAAGTGCCCCTCAAACAACGAGCTTCTTGAAAGGAGATGCATTTATCTCCTACAGAGGTGCAACAGACCTGCCATTACCTTAGGAGTGTGTGGGGTGTCACAGAGCTGCAGCTTCTTCCAGGTGATGTGCAGTGGTGTCTCAGGTTTACTCCAGCTCTTGCTCACCGATGGGGAAGACTTCAGGGTGGGACTCATCCAGGCTTTTGTCCTGCTCAGGAAAATCTCACTCAGCTTTCTCTGAGGGGTTGCTGGCAGAGGACTGCTCTCTTGCCATTTCTGGAACCCTGAGCTTCTAGGGGGGCTCAAGCTCAGGGAGTCCTCTTCATTTACACTTCTGTCTTCACTCTCTTCACCACAACTGGAAAAGTCCAGTCGCTGAATGAATTCATTGCTGTTGTCCCAGTCATCCATGCTACCACATGAAACAGAACAGGTAGAGCTGATACTAGCCTGTTTTGTTAGAGGGACAGAGGGGGAGAAAGACAGCATTATTCACAGATAGACAATCTTCCTTGCTTCATCAAGGGCATCAGTTCTGCTGACCACACTCATCAATCCCACACACAGAGAAACCTTGATCAGTGTATTTAGACAGCATTGGTTAATGAAGAGCACCCCAGCATTACCAGGTACAACTCCATTCAGCCACTGCCTGTGTAACAATAGGTTTTGCTTTTTGCCTTATTGGCATAAGTCAGATACAACTCAGAAGCCACTGCCTTTCCCAGTAAGTTTCCCAGTAAGTTTCCCAGTAAGTTTCCATCCACTACTCTCATCACACAAGGAAACACATCCTAAAGAATAGCACACACAGCCTCCATTCCCTCTTTTCTACATTAAATTTCTTAAACAGAGGAAAAAAAAAATCCATACTACATACAGCTGTAAAAGCAGAGGGTGCCCCAAGGAGTCACCAGATACTCCACAAACAGCCTTACTCCTGCTCTGGACCATTTATAACCACCCCACACCTGAGCCAATGCTAATAGGAAACATCTGGAGCTTGGCAACACCTGTCTACAGTTTCCTGGTGGATGAGGAATTCTCTCTGGATGTGGATTTGAGGTGCCAACAACCAGCTCTGCAGGGAGTCAGGACTCCCTCTCAGTCTCAGTCATCTCCCTGCTCCTGCATGCTCTCCTGGGGCTTGCAAAGGGGGTGATGTTTGCTGACAGCCTGTCTGCTCCATAATCCCATCAGAGATCCAGACTTTGTGGGCTTTACCTGTATAAGTGATTTGTCTTATGGTGATGGGGCCCTGTGTTTCCTTCTCTAAATCTGAATTTCATTTCCTGCATTTAGATATGCATTAGTTTGGGAAAGCATAGCAGCCTGAATGGAGAGGTCATTAGCCTAATTTATAATGTATAGATTTATGAATGTATAATTTATAAGACTTCAGGAGCCATACACGGGTCTCAGTATAGCTGAGGTTTCAAAGGAGAGGAGGGAGGAGCTGTGTTGGTGAAGGCAGCCCCAGAGGTGGGGTCGCTCTGTTGCTCCCTGGGAGTGGGTCAGTATCTCCCCTCCCTGCACCTCTTTGTAAAAAACAGGAATCTTCTGAGCCTTTGGGAACCTGTGTATCAAAGTGGGACTAGAGCAAGTTTTAACTAATTTGGAACAAGGTTACAGCAGCCTTTTATCTTAGCCTTGAGGAGAGCTGCTAGGAGGATGTGCAGAGGTTGGAAGTGTCTGCAGCCCATAGGAGATGGGTGTTTGGCAGAAGCAGCACCTGCTTTCCCTTGCACACATCAAGGGCAATTCCCACCAGAACACACAGGGCCACATTGGTTTGAGGTCTCTGTGCTCTCCTAACCCATTCCTTAAATGAAGAGTGGGCTATATGGGTTTCTGAAATTGCTTCTTAAGACTGTAATGAGCAATTCATTTGATACAGAAAGGAATTGTTTCCAATTCACCAAGACAGCCTCAGGAGGGCATGCCAGGAGCCCAGTACTGGTTGCATCTGGCCCAGAGGTTGCAGTATTTCTTGCAGACACCGAGCTGTTGCTGCCATGCAGCCTCTCATAGCCTGAAATGCAGCTGCTGCATCTCCCTGTGCCTTATCCTGAGCAAGGTCCAGAAGCCTGGCAGTGCCAGCAGTGACTGCTTTCTGCTGTGACAAGCTGTGTCTGCAGCATCTGGCCAGCTGAGATCCAGGACCACTTTACTACTGCTGTGATCTGACTGCTTTCATCAGAGGTTCAGTACCTGAAGCATTAGATTGGAATATATTATTCTAAAGAAATAATGCTTTTAGTTCCCATGACTACATGTTTTTAATAACCCAGCAAGGACATTTCTTCAGACCAGTTTTCAATCCCACCTTAAACAATTTTAAAACTTTTTTTTCCCCTTCAGGATTTAGAGGCAGTATCCATTTTTCTAAGGGGAGATGTGACATGTAAAGGAGAAAACTTGGACCTGCTGTGTAAAGAAGGCTCAGCTTGCTCATCTTACATTTTAAAAATAATGCTACCACACTTTCATTTACATTTTTCCTGACTGTTCAAAGACCTGATGACATTTTCCTGAGCCCAGCTGGAGGGAAAAGTTTTTCATTTTCTTTTGAAGTAGAGTTTTTATTTCTAAAAGGGTAATATTATTTTCCAACCTAAATACTTCCAATTTTGTGAAATAATAAAACAATAGAAAATGTGCCCTTTGTTTTGTCTGTGTATCCAAGTGTGCCCTCAGCAGGCCAGGATTGCTGGCCAAAGCCATATCAGTTGCTCTGGTACCAGCAGGTCACTTGTCTCATGGGTTTTTTCAGCAAAGTCGGGAGTTCAGAGCTTGATGACGTCTCACACATCTCAGAGCCAGCACCAGCAGCCCCTGCTCCTTGTCACTGGTTGCTCTTCCCACTGCATCCCCTCCCTCGTGCTGGGGCGATACTGGCATGACTGCACTGCTGAGGGCACCAGGAACAGCTCTGCACCACAAATAGCTCCTGTGGGTCCTGAAGGAATTCTTAGTTGGGATTTGTTTCCTGCCTAGATTGCTGGGGGACAGACACTTGACATTTGCAGCAGCACTACTGTGGAGATGAAGATAGAAAGGAGCTGTCACTTCAGCGTCACCAACATGCAAAAATATATTCATCCAAATGAAGATTGGCACTGTCTATACAGTTAAAGCAAAGCATGTAGCCAAGTATTTGCAGAATCTGGCTTTTCTTTACACAGTAACAAAATATTGTGCAGGGTTTGTTTCTTTTTTTCTTTGCCAGTCACCTTCTATGAAAAACTCCATCTGCTAAAAACCACCTACTCTGGTCTATAGCTCTGCAAAGTAAACTTGTGCATGGGCTTCGCGAAACAAAATGCCCACTCAGTGTTGGAGCTGTCTGAAATGAAGCTTACAGCAAATGGATGCTAATGTTACCAGAAAAAAAGGAAAAAACCCAAACCCTACTGCTGAGGAAACTGGATGATGGGTTTCTTAATGGGGTATTGAACACTCAGAACTGCTTAACAGGAAAAAAGTTAGACAATTAAGGCTTTTATGACAACATCTTCCTTTTAATTGTGGCCTGCTTAATTGGGTAATTCAATTAATCAGAAAGACCTAGGGAACCAAATTAATCCTAATGACACTTAATGACATTGGTGGTGGCAGAAGGAGGACGGTAATTACAAAAGGTTGGCTGCCTGTGGACGCCTTGGTCATGCTTGTGTCCTCATCTTTCAATCTCAAGCTGATTCTGTTTGTTCCGCCCAAAACTGTTTCACAACCTTCTGTAGCACATACGTACGTGTATATTTATGTATACACGCATAAATATATATGTATATATACACATACCAGCATATACTGGATCAGTATTCCTGGCTCTTTCAGATTTGTCGCTCGCAGCTTCCCCCACAGCCATTTGGGGCGGGGGGAGGGTGCGAGCCTGCCCCGTTGCTGGCTCTGCCCGATTCCCGTGGCTTTCCCAGCAGGATGGCTTTAATGGGGCTGAGGGAAGCTGCTGCTCGGCATTGGGGTCACAGCCTGGGAGGGACAGGAGGCGGGCAGCTGGCTCTGCCCTGCGCCAGGAGGTGAAGCACTGGCAGGCGGACTGCTCCCATCCCCCCGTGCTCCTCCAGCAGCCGGCACCGGAGAGCTCCCAGCCGGGATCTCCGCCGGCTGCCCCGGGCGGCTCCGGCCGCTCCCCGGCGCGGCTGCCCCGGCCCCGCCCCGCGGCCCCGGCCCCGCCCCACGGTGACACCCCCGTGCTCCCGCCCCTCGCTTCCCGCCCCCCGCCGGTGCGGCGCGGGGGGTGCGGCTCGGCTCGGCTCGGCTCGGCTCGGCTCGGCTCGGCTCGGCTCGGCTCGGCTCGGCTCGGCTCGGCTCGGCTCGGCTCCTCTCATCTCATCTCTGTCCCACTCGGCTCGGTTTCATCTCGGCTCGGCCCGGCTCGGCTCATCTGTGCCCCGCTCGGCTCGGTTCATCTCGGCTCGGCCCGGCCCGGCCATGGTGGAGCGCTCGGACGAGGCGCCGCTGCTGTTCTGGGCCGAGGGCCCCGCCGTGTCGGCGCCGCCGCCCGCGGCCGAGCCGGGCAGCAGCGGCAGCGGCGGGCGGCGGCTCGGCGGCGGCTGGAGCGCGGCTCCGTGGGACGGCGAGGGGCCGGCGGAAGCGGCGGGGCCGCCGCGGGCCGAGGCGGAGGAGGACCAGATTGTGGCCGTCTTCGTGGTCACCTTCGACCCGCGCACGGGTGAGCGGCGCCGGGCGCGGGCGGGCCGGGGTGCGGGGGCCGGGCCTGGGGCTCTTGCTGCCGCTGGAGTAAGATGGATGCGGCCGGGACTGGGCATCCCTCGGGGACCGCTCCCCCCGCATCCCGCCTCCCAGGGACCGCTCCTCCCGCCGCGCTGGGGCAGCGTCGCCGGACCCAGTGCTGAGCGGCCGGCGGGAGCCTGGCTGCCCTCTGCCCCCACGGGGACCGCGGCTCCGGTGCACGGCTGCCAGTGTCGGGACCGGGGGCCGTGGGCATTTGCCGAAATCGGAGCACAAGGGGGATTGCTTTTGGTCTCCATCCCGCCGAGAAGAAGTTCTGGCGGGAGGAAGGCGCCGCGTCTGGTGCCGCTCCGAGGCGAGGGATGGGTGTATCTGTTCCCCATCCCGGGTCACGGCATAGGGAGTTTGTGGACAGCGCCGGGGCAACCCTTGTGCCACGCACAGATTTAGGCCGAGCCTCTGCCCAGCGCTATCTGGACGGCACCAACCTGTTAGCAGCATCTTGAGAGCATCCTTCTGTCTCTGTGGAGTGCCTGCAGCTATCGGTGATGGATGGCGTTTGTGGCAGGCGTAAATCCGGCAGGCTCGCAGGGCATGATCACCAGCAGCAGCAGCTCGGCTGTGTATTTCTTGGTGACCAACGTGTTTAGAGGCTGGCCTCTGGTGGGATCTCTGTGACTTAGTGCTTTGAAGGAGTGCTGCGATCCAGGAGGGCAGAGGAGAGGGGAAAGGGAATTTTCCACTTCCCACTGTCATATCCATCTCTCTCAGTGCTGTAAGACTGTGGTGTTACAGTTAAGAGGTTATTAATTTCAGACCTACAAATCAGCATTTCAAAAAATGGCTTAACTTTGTTTTCCAATCCTGTTGCTCCCACAGTATCCACAAAACAGGATGTTAGGACACAGATATGAAGTGTGTCGTATCTGTGCACTGCCTTGCACCTGTGAACACAGGTACTACTGTGCAGAGGGGTCTGATGTTCTGAGACACTGTTTGGTCTTTTGGTTGCTAGGCTGACAGACCTAGGGTTCAAAGGCAAGAGAGAGAGATTCAGGAGCCTATTTGCATCCAGATGTGAGACTGAGCTTCTCTTTCTTCTCTAGACAGGCACATCCTTAGCAAATCCATGGCAAAAGTTAACTAAAGACAGGAGAGAGATCTGTAAAGCACAGTGAGGTTGGTTTTTCAGTGGGAGGGGAAAGTAACTGCCATGATACTCACAAGAGGGCCTTGGTAGTTAAGACTGAATGCCAGTCTTGAACTGAAAATCCTAAGGAAGTAGTGAACAGGATGTAGCCCCTGGTGTAATGTGCTGCCAGCAATGCCCACTGTCACACAGCATGGCTGCTGTGTCCCAAAACACCCAAGCGTTTTGAGAAGTTACCTTTTCATGCTGCAGCAGAGATAAGTGTCTTCAGTCTAGAGGTCAGAGGCTCTTGACACATAAAAATCTGAAATGAGGTTGGATATCATCTTTCCACCAGGAGATGGAAAATGGAGGTGCTTCTCTTAAGTATCCAAAATATGAAGGAGTCTGGATGACTGCAGCAACAGCAGGTTGTCTTTCAAACCGACAGCATATGCCTTCTATGAAATTGTGAGATTTTCCTGAGAGCTGGCAGAAAGCTGAGCTTTCTCAAGAGTTTTTCTGAACCAGCTGTTGCTTTGAATGAAGTCCAGGGAAAGTTGGGCAACAGCTCTTCTCAAATCTGATGTGCAGTTAATGCTGGGTGTCATCAGCCTTGGATTAGTCTGTCAAGTCCAGGAAGATTCAGCCTCCTGCTGCTACCCAGCATGGATGATAGGACTGTGAGCAATATACCAGCAAATGTCAGCTTTACAGTTGGGGAGCAAAGTGCCCTACAGAGGGTGTGGACTTGGAAAGAGATCATGAAGTTGCAGTGGTGGGAACTTGCTAGGGTCAAGAAGAGAATATGGGAATTACTGGTCAACCACATCAGATAGTGTGAAGGACTTCTGTAATGTCTGTAAGGGTGTTTGGTCTTTGTGTATGACTTAAAGGAAATCATCTAGTTAGTGTCTGAGCTGGAAACCTGCTTGATCCCACCCAGGAAAAGGCACAGCAGGCCACCTCTGGCAGCTTGCTGAGGCACAGGAACAGCCACATTTCTGGTAGTGGCTATGCAGGTGGTTATGCCACGTGGTGAGTGTCTGCTCAACTACAGGCAAGTAGATGGGCAAGAGGTGTTTTGCTGTAGAAGGATGAAGTGATGGCCATGCTAATAAAGAACGTAACAGCTGCCCTCCTAAATTTACAAGGGCTTGAAGCAGAGGAGCTTAGTGTATAGCAGTTGCATGTGATGAGTTTCCAAAGGTAGGTTATGGGGTTGCCAGGTCACTGTTACAGTTCCGGTGTCCCTGTGACTGTCAGTGTTCATGTGACTGACTGACGTAAGAGCCAGAGCTTCTGAACCGGCGCTGGCCTCACCTGCAGCATGGTGAGCAGTGTGGCACTTGAGAAGGAGCTCTCTGCACTGCTGCTGTGGGGCAGCTGATAACAGTCGCCTGTGTGGAGGTCCCACACAGTCTGCTAGCTGAAAGGGTTTGTAAGTGATGGAGAGAGACAAAGAGGGAAGAGAAGGAAGTAAAATGTTTTGCACCAGTACACACGAAATATTCCATTTTTCTGTCTCACATTTCAACGGAGCGAGTGTGATGTTTAGGTTACACTTTATGCTTCTCCTGTCCTGGCACAGCATGGTAGCATTGCACAGCAGGGGGCCCTAAAGCCCTCAGGAAACATCTAATAGTAAGGAGGGCCAGGTGATGACCCCCAAATGTTGGTGCAAATATCTTCTTTGTGAGGATATGAAAATCCAGTGGAAAGAAAATACAGGGGAAGGAGGAAGAACATCCTTAACTTTGCACACTAGAAAATGAGTGCTGGCTCAGATCTGACCTGAAGGTGGGAAATGGCTTCCAGGAGTTCAGATCTGCAGATCTGACTCTCAGCAAAATCACTAGCCAGCTCTCTAATGCTGGGTGACTCTCACTTGGAAAGTTTCCTGTACTCACGAGAGTACACTGCTTTCTCCATGGGAAAGGGCATTGCTTCCTGTTTTTCTACAGCACTGCTCCCTCCTCCCTCCTCTGGTTTCTCGGGCAGGCTGGCAGTCGTATCACATCTGGGTGAAGTCTCTCCTTTGTTTGCTCTCCTGTTTCGCCAGACCAACTTTCCTACTTTTTAATCTCCGTGTTTGTTCTCCGACTGCCACGTCGCTCGTGTGTTCATAGGGCAAGGTGGCATGAGGAACAGCCAGGAGCACAGGTGCAGGTTGCTCCTGACAGATCCCAGAAAAAAAAAAAAAATAGCTACATGATAGGTGAGCTGGTTTTGAGGTCACGTGTGGGCTAAAGATCTGTTTCAAGGCATCCTTTCCTTATTGCTGCTACAGAATAGGCATTGTTTGAGCCATGTCCACCTCAACACCTCTGCAGTGGACACCTGGCAGTGACTAAACTGAGCCAAGCCAATCTACCTTTGCTCCTGGTGGAGCAAGTGCTCCTGGTGGCACTCTTGCCTATCGATCTATTAATCTACAGGTAATGACCAATAAGGGATGCTCTGTGGGGAAGGCTTAAAAGCACATCAAGCCTTAACCACAATTTTGTGGTTATGAGGCAATATTCTCAAGAGCTGACTTCCTCACACTTTCAAGGAAGGGCCTTGTGCCTTTAAAAAGCAGGCGAAAGAGGCGCACACAAGCCCCAAACAACAAAAGGCACCATCTATATATAATGTGCAAGCCCTCCAGGGGAGCGCGCGGGCTGCCATGATGTCACTGCTCTCTCTGCCAGCCTTTCACACGCCTCAGAGGCCGAGGCGCTGCACAGCAGAGCTCTGTGGGTTCGCCTGTGACTGCACAGGGCTGTGCTCGGGGTCACGAGGCTGCCGCTGCTCCCCGGCCAGCCTGGCTCTGCGGGAGAGGGCTGCTTGTGCACCGCAGGCTGGATGCACAACTTCTCCTGTTGCCGTGCCTAACGCTGTTGGTTTTTTTTGAAGTCCTTGCCAGGCAGGGCTGGGGGAGGTCTACTGAATACAGCATCTATGTGAGAAGAAAAATAGCCTATTTAAATGTCAGTAGCTAAACCCTATTCCTGTGCAGGCATATACTTGTGCAGTATGAGTAATGAGACAAAAGACAGGCTTCAGAAATGAGGCCTCAGATTTAAATATCTACAAGAGTCTTGGCTGAGTGTAAGGCCCTTCCAAATGTACGCTGTCCGTGCAAGCACAGCTGGAATGCTCACCTCAAAGGGCAGGGAAAGGAGTGAACCAGTATAAAGCACCTTTGTGGTACTTCTGCCATTGCATTATGGTGAAGAATTTTGGTTTCTTTGCCTTGTTTTTAAAACTAAGCCGCATGGCTTCAAATGTTGTGGGCAGACTGATGGAGAACAGAAACTCAGTGGGTAAATCTGGAGCACGTCTCAGTGCAGTGGGAATGTCCAGGTGAGCAGGCTGGGCTCTGCTGTGCTGGCATGGGAAAGCATGAGAAGTCACCTCTTTTTTGGTCTATGGTGAACTCGTTGGGCTTCATTTGCTTTAGGGACATTTTGTGACTTCTCTGATAACATCTGTTCCAGGATCAGGCTCCTCAGGTGGCCTTTTCCCCTCAACAACTGCATGCTTTCTGGCTGGGTTGGCAGATGACAGATGTTTGCTGATCTTGATCTAGCTTGTAATTTATGTACTTTTTTGTTGGTTATCCTAGCATACATAAACACATTGCAGTATTTGGATCACCTCAGCCTCCATATGAAGCTTCAGCTAACTCCTTCTATCGTAAAGAAAATAGGAGAGATTTCAGGGAAGAAGTGATGACTTGGATGATGGCTTAGGGGTGTCTGTTTGACTAGGCCTGCCAAGCACAGGCAAAGAACAATATTGGTGGTGGTGTGAGCTATCTCAGAAATTCATCCTGAAGAGCAAGTCTGTCCTTTGTTTCTTTCTGTATGGGATGGATACTTCCAAAGCTCATCCACCATCAGGTAAAATTTTAGTGCTCTGTGGTTAAGCTTATCGAGGATAACCCACAAAATAGCACTAGCTTCAGCAGTGGCCTCAAATGTCCTGCAGTGTCTGCATGTTGTGCTACAACACGTAACATTTGCAAGAGAGGTGTGGCGTATTGTATGTCACTCTACTGTCTGTGACAATTTAGGTGTTCAGGAGTTGTGTCAGGGCACTGTTACAGGTATCCCAGGGTTAGAAAAGTAACAACTTGCTATTGATGATGTATGCATTTTAGAAATGAGTACTGTATTCAAGCTTACCTAAATTAATTTGCTTCTCTGCAGGCAACATGGTGGAATGGTGTTTACCCCAAGATATAGATTTGGAAGGTGTGGAATTCAAATCCATGGCAAGCGGATCCCACAAAATCCAGTCAGATTTCATGTGAGTACATCTGAGCTATATTACTTCTTCCTTCCTTAGTTGTGCATCTACACCACCAGCTTTTAATTCAGAACATGCAAGAAAAATAGCACCTAGGAAGCTAGGGTCCTACAAAAACCTGCTGCTCCACTGTTTCTACCTGAGCCAAAGGTACTTTTCAGACACTTTCAGTATCATATTAAGTACCAGCTAGCTGCAGGGATGTGCTGTATGACTGGTTTGCCCGTGGAGGCCAACTGAGACAGGCCAGTGTCTCACTGGTGTGCAGATTTCAATGTGTACTGGGCAAATGATCTGCACTGCCACTATCTGAGACTGTCAGCAGAGGCCTAGGGTGAAGGGCAAGGAATGGCAGAACTGAAATGGGAAGGATTTTGTGGGAACTGGACTTAGAAAAACTTCTTAACTCTGCCAGGGCTTTTGGTTCCTTGAAATGTTGTTATAAACAGGTCTCGCTCACTTTCTTCTTTGCTAGCTCCTTTAGTGGAAACACATAAGAGAGGAATTGTCTGCATTCTGCTAACTCAATGTTGCAATGCAGCAATGTTTTGCAATGAACTGCAGTGTCACAATTCCTTTTGGTCAGGAATAACAGTTACTTTCTTTAAGGCATGTGAACTGAACCCTTGCAGTCTGATAACCAGAGAGTGCTTCAATGTGCTGGCACCCAAAATATGACCAGGTAGCTGTACTGTACTCAGAACTGCATTCACTGCAGGCTTCTTCCTTGGAGGAAGGGCTCTGCACTGACTGAATCATGCATTCTGTTGGTCTTCCTTCCAAGTTATTTATTTCTTTGCATTCCTTACTGACCTGTGATGTGGCTGATAGGGACTTTAGTGGGAACTCCTGGGAACTCTTGCCTTAAATATTTTGTCTTGCTGCTGAGAAGACTGGGGCACCCAAGGCCTGTCCTCAGCCCTTCAGCTATCAGGGTGGGATTTCAGGGAGTTCCTTACAGAAGAAAATATGATCCCAAATCAGTAATTTTAGCACTCAGTTACCTTTCTTTCTTCTTCTTTCCTCTTTCTAACGTTAACCCTCCTGTCAAACCTTTGTCTCCAGTTATTTCCGGAAAGGGCTCTGTTTTGGCCTGGCCTGCTTTGCCAACATGCCTGTGGAGAGTGAGTTAGAGCGTGGTGCCCGCATGAAGTCCGTGGGCATCCTCTCCCCTTCCTACACACTGCTGTATAGGTACATGCACTTCCTGGAGAACCAGGTCAGGTAAGTTCCCTTGGGAATGAGCCTGGCCATTCCCCACCTGGGAGAGGTAATGTTCCTTCTATGGAGAGCAGTTTTAGGCAAGTGAGAATTCAGTGCCAATGCTCTGCTGTGATTCCCCTGACTGGCTGTTTCTCCTGCATGTATTACAGGTTCACAGTGTGAAGGAGACAAGGAACTAACTGATCAGCAGCAGTCTGTTCCTTCCTAACAGGCTAGTCAAATGCTACCCAAACCCTAGTTACTGTAGGCAGACGTAAGTGTCACAGGGAGAGTTGAGAGAACAAGAAGTTCCCCTTTTCACCTTCTGAAAACCATTTTACTAGAGGCTTACAAAAGGCTTCTAATTGTGTAATGGTTATCCTGGCTAGTTGTGTGCTTCAGTTGTGTTGAGTGGGTCTAGCAGTGAAAATGGTGATGGTAGAAAAGAAAACTTCCTACCTGAGTATATTTAAAAGAGGATTAGTACTATGTACACCCCAGCTCACTGCCTGTGTCAGTCCTGTGTGTGTTCTCTGGCTGCACTGAGAGCTGGTAGTCCTGATGTTTCTTCAGCCCTCCTGGGTGAGTCTGTGCAGCTGAGGCACCCAGGATCCCCTTTAGCTGGGAGAGCAGATGTCTGCTGGGGGCAAGGCACTAAACAAATAGTCTGGAGATACTACAGATCTCCCCTTTTTTCCTTTCTTTTCCAGACACCAGCTGGAGATGCCAGGGCACTACTCCCATCTAGAGGCATTCTATGATGACAAGAAAGGAGTTCTCCCTGATAGCAAGGGGACCCCCAGCTCTCAGCAACCTGTCCACTGGCTGCCTTCCATCCACAGATACATGTACCCAGAGATGAAGGTGAGGCAGGTGCCTGAGGCCTGCAGGAGTGGGCAGAGGGCTGCTGCTCCTTGCTGGTGCCTCATACGCCTTTATGTAAGAAGTGACTCCCGTGCTTTGGAGGCTGCTTTAGATAAGATTTTGTTACTTGGACCATTGCAAGCTGTGTGCTGGTCTTGCTCCCACATTTAGACTTAGCATCTGTGCATGTGTCCCTGTTTCACCTCTGAGCTGTTTTCTTCCCTTTCGCTCCACCTGCAGATCACACACCCTGCTGGCTGTATGTCTCAGTTCATCAAATTCTTCGGTGAGCAGATCCTCGTCCTCTGGAAGTTTGCCCTGCTGCGCAAGCGCATACTGATATTTTCACCGCCCCCAGTTGGAGTTGTCTGCTATAGAGGTATGTTTCCAGGGACACTGCAGGGCTCTGATGTAGTAGGCTGAAGCACTGCAGAAATGCCTGCGAGTACTGAGGGGACAGACGTCATACAGGTCTTCAAAATTCATTGTGACCATGCCTGGTGAAGATAGCACTCAGTCTGCATTTACACGTTTCTTACCAAATGCTTTTCTTCAGGCCTTGTGAGTAAGGACACATCTGGCACTGTCAAACTCAGTTCCTGTCAGCACAGGACAGTAAGAGCAGCGACAGAATTTGTGGATTCTAGAGTGTGGGATTCCTATAGGAGAGCTTATTGTTTCCTATGCAAACCAGGATGTCATCACTTGAGAAGTTCTGGTGTTCAAGGGCATTTCAGAGCTCTGACCATTGTTTTCATAGAGGCTTGTGGGAGAACTGGGCAAGCGGGGTTCAGAGTGCCCTTGAGGGAAACCAAAAGCATCTCAGGATGTACTTCTCTTGTCCACAGTGTATTGCTGCTGTTGCCTTGCAAATGTTTCTCTGCCTGGTCTTGGAGGAACTGTCCCAGAGTCCAAACCATTCTTCTATGTGAATGTGGCAGACATAGAAATGCTGGAGACAGAAGTATCATATGTGGCCTGTAAGTATGATGGATTAGGCGTGATGTTTTTAGCTTCAGGCTGCAAAACGTCTTGAGACACCAGACTGTGGAATAGAGCTGATGAGAAATAGGTTGTGCATGGAATGACTAACTATGCAAGCAGGAGAGAACAGTTGGTCTGCTGGGAAAGCAACATGCTGCTCTGAAAATCTTCTCTGATTTTGGCAGGTACAACAGAAAAGATCTTTGAGCAGAAACGGGATCTCTATGATGTCTATGTGGACAACCAGAATGTGAAAACACATCACGAACATCTACAACCACTCCTGAAAATCAACAATGCTGACAAGGAGAAGTACCGACGGCTCAATGACCAAAGGTAATCACAGACATCTGGGTGGTCCTAATAGGAGAGGTGGAATAAAGAGGACACTGCTCCTTTGTACCTTCCTCCTTCTAATGCTTTCAGAATATCCCACTGGTTCAGCTCACCTCTTGAAGATTCTGGTTATCTCGTAAAGCTTTCAGGTTCACAGTAGGTATGTGCAATTAACCTGTCTCCCTTCTCTCAGGCAGATGTTAATGTATTCTCAAGAAGTGGGTGAGGATTGCAGCTCCTGTGAAGAGGACCTTTTCATCTTGTGAGTGGCTGCCTCTAATACTTAGTGGGACACTGCTAGTTTTAGGGAGCCTCTTGAACTGATTTTGTGTTGCACGTTCGGCATATTATGAAACAGCATGTTTGACATAATTCCATAGTCAGCGTTCTTCCTCTAAGGTTTCAAAAACAGACTGGCTCTTCCTCTTTAGATCATTTTCCATTCGTTTTGAGAAGCCATAATGTAGTATCCACTGGGGTTGCTTATGTGCTGCGAGGGAGAAGTGAATTTTAAAAACACAGAGATGTAAGAATGCCCTCGCAAACATAAGCACTATAGGATTTTTCTTGCCAGAACATTTGGCTCTGGAAAGGATACTCATGGGAAGCAGGCACTCTACCATGCTGGGGGTTGGTACAGTGTGGAGATAAGACCTGCATGTGAAGGACTGGCCCACTGATGTGGCTGACTTCAAACCTGGTAAACAGAGGAACCAGAACTGGATGTAGAGTGGGAGGTACAGAATTAGATAAAAACCACGTCTGCCACCTCTGAAGCTCTTCACTGCCTGTTGCTATTCACATTCTGCAGCAGGTGAGAAGTAATGGGATGAAACTGTGTCAAGGGCTGCTGAGGCAGAGCTCTGATTGTTGAGCTTCACAAGTGTAGCCAGAACTCGCTCTTGATAGCTTTGCATGTTTCTAGGAAAGCAACAGGTAAGAAGTAGCTCTGACTGGTGTGTTCTGTACCAGTAATGAAGAATTTATTTACCCACTGGCTTATCAGATGGGTGACAACACTCTTTCTTCCTGTCATGGGAGCTGTAGGTGTGATGTACCTGCTTGGTGACCACAGAACACACTTTAGCTGATAATGTGGCTTCTTTGGAGGGAAACGCTCCCCACAGATGGGAGCACCACTGTCAATTAGAAGTTACTGCTGTATCTTCCTTTATTCTGGGTCACCCGTAGAATGAATGGAAAAGTACTAAAGCATCACCTCACAAGGTGGGATCTCTGGCTAAAGGGGGTTAAAGGCAGTCCTGGGGCTCTGCTGCCTGTTTGGTAAACACACTGTCTTTCTGGAGATCCAATGCAATTGCTTTCGCTGACTTTCCCCTGTAGGTTTTTCATGGAGCAGAACAACCGCATATTCCAGACGCTGATGGAGGTGTCAGCCAGCCAGGACAAGACACTGACAGCTGACCACGCACGGGGCATGGGCCTGGATCCCCAAGGGGATCGAAGTTTCCTTATGGACCTCCTGGAAGTGTATGGCATTGATGTTATGCTAGTCATTGACAACCCCTGCTGCACTTAAACCAAGGGCAAGAGAGATGGGGAGCAAAGATCACTTTTTAAAGACTACCAGACATTGCTTAGGAGGATCACTGGAACTCACCACAGCCACAGTTATTTAATAACTTTATATGGAGAGTATTTATAATTTTAAAACAAAATGTGATTTTATTTTCTCACACAACTTCCTAGTGAGTACCTGCTCTAGGGTTCCATTTGGTTTTGTCCCCCTTCCCCTTTCCTTTGTGTTTGTTTTGTCTAGCTAGGACCAGTGGCACCTTTGCACCAAACCTCACTGTTGCCAGTGATAACTAGGTTTTGGCCTAGCCTGGATATCGGAGGGCTGAAGACTTCAGGAAAGCACTTTGTTTGATGACAACCAATGTGAAATGCTATAGCTGAGCTTTCAGACTTGGCTGGAAAATCCTCCTATCAACTCCCCCTTCCACCTGGGGACTGAAGAGGGCTTCAGCATAAGCTGTTCATGGCCCAGTCTCATAAGTAGCTCCTACTAAGTTTATTGGTGGGGGCAGTTAAACCAATGATAAGAACCAGGACTCCTTTAAACACTCCTCACCCAACTTTAAGGTGAATTGGAGTAAAGCCACCCTTCCTTGTAAATGGCAGAAGCAAGTTTGGGACTGGGGCCACTACAGGATCTTACGACTTTGCTTACTGGAGCAGCACAATTTCACTTCCAGCATCTGAGGTGGTCTAAACTGGCAGAGACTGTACCTACCTATCTCATAGCTGGAGAAGAGCAGCTCCCTCCTCAATCCATCCCACCACCTCCTTTGGTTCTTATGTTTGACATAATTCCATAAGCTTTGGTTTAAAATCTTCAAACCAGCAAGATGGTCTCCCATTTAACAGGGACCAACACCACTGAGCCACTTTGCAGTCACTTTGTTCTCCAGCCTCAGCTAGGATGGTGCTGGGCTGGATGGGGTAGAACAAGTATGCTTTAATTAATGTCACTAGCCTTTCCTTTGTAGCTGATGGGACTTTTTGCTCCTTTGCTTTAATACTGTCTGCTAATTCTTCTTTTGTTGAGCCTTCAGAACTGCCTGCTGCTATCCCTGGCTTTCTGTGTGAGACAGAACAGATCTTTCAGCTGGAACAACTTAAGTTTGCAGGAGGTTCCCTTGGAGTTTGGTATTCTTAACTGGCACAGCTGCTAGGAGCAGTGTTTAAAAGCAAGTCTGTATTTTTTTCCTGGTCAGAGCTGTAGAACCAGATGAAACAGATGTTTTCTTAGGCTATGGAAAGATGAGGATTCAGTTCCTGAAGGACTATTCATTACCTCCAGGAAGGCTATCCCAGTAAAGAGTAATCCCTTTGCCATGCAAAATCCAAGAATGGTACTGTGGGTTCTAGTTGTGCCATACTCCTTTGCCCCAAGTCCTTCAGCCAGTAGCAGTATCAGCTTTAAGCTGACTGTTCTTCCTGAACTGTGGCTATAGCTGATTAGTTGCTGCTTCTATCGTTACAGATTTCAGAACCCGTGGTGGCTTTCTGTGTGTTGTAGGAATGCAAACTGTAGCTGATGTATCCATTTGTCCTAGCATTTTATAGGATGAGACAGAGCCTGAACCACTAAGATTTCACTCACTCTAAAGCAGGCAAGCAGCTTTTTGAAACAGGTGAAGCAAATGTTCTCTAAGCGTACGCTCTGCGGATTGTCTCCCTCTGGAAAGAAGGAAGCAATTGTTCCTCCAATTTGCCTGTCTCTGAGCAGTCACTCCCCTGGCTGCTTTTCAAGGCTTTTGGATGTTTTTGTACAGAAGAAAATATGCTGTTGTTCATACTGTCAGTTGCTCACAACAACTGTAACTTCATGATCCTTAGAAGGTTGGGGGAAAAATGTAGAAAAAGGTAAAAACAGCTGAGTATCATTTAATGGAAAGACCAGTCTCTTTTCCTTAAGAAATGGCTTTGTTTTTAAATTGACACCTGAAGTATAAAACAGAACTGAAACTAGTCTCTAGCAATTTCTCCTCTCACTTTCTTGAAGGTTTGCTACATAGTTTAGCTGTGGTCAGTTGTTAATTACTTTCTATTCTGTCAGTCCTTCTTTTGCTAAACTAAACAGAAACAAACCTTTGATTTACAAGCTGTAGGAACATGAGGTCCAGGAGACCACTGAAATTGCTATTTGACATTTATTAAACCTGTGCTTTCCAGAAATTAGGTCCTCAGTTGTTAGCAGCAGTATGTGTGCAGAAGCATCAAAGCAAGCAGATTATTGTAGCAGCATCCATGTGCTGCATCCAGTTGGATGGCTGCAGCCTATTTTGTTCTTCCTTGTAGTTTTGTTCTTCCTTGTTATTTTGCTTCTCTACCAAGTCTCTCTTGGCAGGCAGCTGATACAAAAGTCAGGAAGTTGTCTGACAGAGAACAGAAGACTTTTCTCTCATAACCCTTCCTTATTTGATTAGTTGCAAAAGTGCTTTCACCTGCACTCATTTTCTAAAAGATACTGCTTTTATTTTTGTCACATGTGGAAAGTTCTCGAGAAATGGGTAATGGGTACATAATAGAAACAATTTGTTATAGCCTGGGACATGAAGGACTGTTCTGTGGAACCAGTTTAACTGAGTCTTATCTTTCCAGGAGATAACATAATTCAAGGTAAAACAGCTATGTGCAGATACTCAAAATCCCCTCCTAGGCACTCGGTGCTTTGTTGCATTCTAGCAGTTGGGAGACATCTACTGGGTATGTTTTGAATTAAAAATCGTAGGAAAATGTGGCACAAGTATTGCTGATTTCTCCCTTTGAAGTACTTTGCCTTTACAGTGGTGCCTTCAGTTTCTTAGGTGTAATGCCTCTGGTCAGTTGCTGTGATCAGAGCCCAGGTTTCAATGGTGTTACAGTAGCCAGGTCTATGCTGTCCCAGTGCGTTCCCCAAAACTCAACTCACTGGATAGCCAGTGCAGGTTCTCAGCTTGTACATACTTGACTTTACCCAGAACAAGAGCTTCCTAACTGCATTGTGACTCAAGCTGCACAAGAAAGGTGTAATCAAGCAATGAATTATTACTACTTGTACTATCTGCATTGAAGGGTAAAGCTTATGAGAGACATAAAAGCTAGGTTTTCAATCTGAACAAGCAACACCATGCCAGACATGTAAATCATCCCAAAGTCTTCTCACTGCAAGGTTAGGCCAAGCTCCATAGAGCCAAGTACAAAACAGAACTATAATGGATACTAGGAGAAAGACACTTTATGGAATCAGAATTCAGATTTGTCTTACAGACATGCTACTACCTTCTTTTCTAGCACATATGAGGTACTTACTGCAGTGTATCTTACTGCCAATGGTCATGACTATCACAGGAGCTGAGCTTGCCTGTCCACCATTCTTTTGGGCAGAAGAAAGTTCACCCTTTCAAGAGGAAGTAGCTTCCTGTACAGGTTATTCAGTAAAGCAGGGTTATGGTGATACCCCATTTTAACACCTGTCAAAGTTAACAAGCAAAAGACTGGGAGCAGCTGTGGCCCTCCTGGCCACAGACTGTGCAAAGAACAGGCATGCTTCACTCTGGGAGGTGGAAAGACACATCAGAGCAAGAGCACTCTCTCCTAAAGGAAAATTCTAGGTACAAAGCATGCACACTAACCCAAATTCTCATCCTAGCCATTACTTCTAAGTTAGTTGCTGTCTTCTTCCTACCTTCCCAAAACCAGTGGTGAAGTGATAATGGGAAAAGACAACATAAATGTCTTTTACAAGGGACTGGAATGTATTGACTTAACAGTGTGTTCTGTCTAAAACAGAGGGTACTAAATGCGTGTGAACCAGGATTTTAAATCTTGGTTAATGCAACATGCCATTCAAATGGGAATGTTTAAATGTCAAAATAAACAGGTGCCTTGAGCTGGTCCATCATTAGATTGTTATCCTTCCTTTTTATTTACGTTACAGTATTTTAAGCCCTTCTAGAATGAACTGTAAGTTAAAGCCAGGATAAGTGTTTTCATGAGCAGGGCCTAGGCTTCTACTCCTCCTTCCTATCTTGGAGTTTGTACAAAGAAAGTTTTTTTGTGTTGCTGTCAGACAGAAACATGAGAACTGAGTCCTTTCCTCAACGCTGCAGATAGTGGGTTCAGCCCTTGCCTATTTTATGTAGTGTCTATCTCACACCTCACAATGTTGCAATTCAGAAGTCTAGAATTACCCTACACTGGAAGAACTCTGCTGAGGAAGGAGAAAAATTACTTGAATGGTATTTGTACAAGCTACTCAACTTATGCTGATATGAATATTTAAATACCAGCCTGTGTCTCAGATGATCCTTGGTACTTTAACATCACAACAGCATCAGCAATACCAATTCTGAAGGAATCTCTTGGTTACCCTCAAATACGGAATCACACTCCAATGGGAGCTATGGAAGAGAATTAGTGATTTTCCCTGTAAAATGGTACAGCTGAACAAGGAGCCAGTTCTCACCATCTCACCCCTTGCTACAACCTAGGATGGTTGTAATTCTAACAGCTCTGATGTTGTTTGCATCTTGCAGATGTGTGGTTGCTCCCATAGGCCTGTGGCTCTGTAGAGAAACTGCTTACTAAAAACATGGGTATTTTTTAATACAATTAAAGCTTACCTTTTTGAAATGGCTGCTGCCTTGTCTTTCCTGCCACTGGAGAAAAAACACATTGCTGGTTTTATTACAGAAACATCAACTTGAGGAAAAACTCCAGTGGTAAGAACTGCCCTTGACTCTGAACGAGCCAGGGGCTGCAGCACAAAGTCCCAGGTGTTTCTGTGGCAAGCAAAAAGAGCAAAGCACAACCACCATGTTCCTTTGTGAGTGACCCAGGGTTCTAATGGGCATTCTTCATTACTGCAAACCAAAAGACAGCACAAGCCAGGTCCTATCACCAGCATAACTATGAAAAGGAACTAGCAGCCTTCTACCCCCTTCAGTCTCAGTCAAGCTAGGGCTGGAAGGGACTTTAAAGATCACCTAATTTAGGTAATTTATCTCTCCACAGTGTAGTCCAGGGAAGAAGGACATTCTGTCTGGTTTCAGCATCTTGCAGAAACTCAACTCTGCTTCCCCTTTAGAGGCATTTTTCCTTTAAGATGTCTCCAGCAGAGGATGCTGTTGGAGCACAGGCTGCCAGGATTCAGCCCTTGACAGAGCTGCTGGAAGCCAACTCACTTATGTCTGTATTTTGGTAACAGCAGAGTCAACAAGTGAACTTGGACTAGACCGCAGCATAACACATTGACTACAGACAATCACATCAGAAAAATAAGGATAATTTTTTTCTTCCAGTAAGCAAGGCAGAATCATGTGAATTTCTAAGTTAGAGTAAGGGCAACAGATAAGCTTGCCTAAGTTGGTAATACTTCCTTTCAGCAATGAAACAAAAGCTCATAAAAGCAACAGAACTAATTATGGTACTAAGGCTCAAGGGGATGGAGGCTGCATATGGAGTGGTGAGCACTGTTTACATTACAGAAGAGCAATCAGACACAATAAATAATAAACGTTATTTGGATGTCCTTACTGCCATTATACTACTGCAGGAATAAAAGGAATACTTACAAAAAAACCAGACTCACTCAGCTTGTAAAGAGTCTTTCCAAGTGCACTTCGTACAGCTTTGGGTCAATGATGTTTTCCCATTTGCTTCTGTGTAATATACCTAAATTGATCAAAGGAATGCATTTCTGCTATATAATTACTGGAACTCTGTGCTGTTGAATCTGGCAAGATGAAAAAATTTAACATAAATGTCTTATCCAGATACATACGGGGAATTTTCAGCCTTGCTCCGAAGCTTTGTGTCACTGATCTCCAATTTATTTTGTGACAGAGTAGATAAATAACCATCTGTTTTAATGTGGCAATTCCAATGTTTCATAGAATTCCTTAGCATTACTCTCTCCCAAATATTTTTTTTTTCCAGGATCCCAGGTTTTGGAAGATTTTTACATGGGTAAAGTAAACCTAAACTCTTAGAACACAAGGACAAGTATTCTTAAATTTTACTTTAATATACAATTGCATTACAACAGTAGCATCTGGCACACAGCACTCAACCTGTAGTGCTGTAAATGGAACAGTGATGACTTCTTGAGGGGGAAAGAAAGATGCCATCAAGTTAACACGCATTTTTCAGAATTTTCATTTGCATTTGACACCAGTCAAAATCATACACTTCCAATGGAAGTACCTCGCACATAAAAACAGCCAAAAGGCTTATTAGGCTAGTGGGGTTAATCAAGTTAGGTCTCATGTGCCTCTCTCCATGAAGAGACCCTGTTAAGACTGGTGAACACTGGCCCCTCTGCCATCAAGTCTCATTGTACTGCTGCCTGCAGCAACTGCTCTCTCATTCTGGGATCACAGAAGAACTGGAGTTTGCGGGGTAGGAGCTTCACCTCCACAGGCACAGCTTCATACTCCTCATTATCAATGCCAAAGAATCCCTCAGTGCCCTGTGTGCAGATAACAGTTAAACATCAAGCATTATTTCAGCAAGGCTGTAATGCTGATTTTACTAATAAAATACAATTGCATACTTAGCTCCCTCTCAACCAAGATGACCCCTTGCCTCTGCCTTCCAGCCCATTTGCTCTCCACAACACAGGGAGACCTATCCCTCACTGCACAGAATGTATTAAGAATCTGGTGCATAAGATGTTACCTCACTTAGTTACTAATTAGTGGTAATTAAACACTAGGACGCTCTAATGGCCCACATTGTTTATATTGAAGGATTCTTTGCTATTGGAACTACAATTATGTGCACTTAGTTCTTGGGTGTACCAGTGGTGACATAAACTAATCTGCAGAAACGCCTGTTAAGTAACTTCTATTAAATCCATGTTACAAACCCCTTTCAGCGTTGTTTTACTATATTGATCTGAAACATGAGATGCAAAGTAATTTACTGGCCAGGAATTACTCAGCAGTAGAATTTTCTCTAGTGTTTAATGCCAGTAAAGTCACCATGTGATTAAAACCATTCATCAAAATGGCAGGCTGACTTTGCCTAAAAACAACTTCAGTGACTGCTTTGCATGCCCTTGACTCACAGGAGAGCTGTGCTACATGGATACTCAAACCACCTCCAAGGGAACTCGGACACCAGAGCAGCAGACTAGAGGAACTGGTACAAGTTCTGGCAGAGGCACAGCAAAGATGTCCACCTTCACTAATGTAAGCAGGTGAGACTCATCTGGGCTGCCTCCAGTTCCTTCACTGGAGCTGGGCCACGGAGTCAAACAGCACCGCTCTGTACCATGCACCCATGTTCTGACGATCTTAGCAGCAGCTGCAGTATGAACAGCTCATTTTATACCACAACCCTTATGGCCCAGCTGTACTTAGCCCAGCACTGCACAGCATTCTTTCAGAATCACAAATCTGCCATGATCTGAATTCAGTGGAAGTATTAGGATGCTGGTTAATCGTGACATCGTAATTCACGATTTTTACTTGGAAGCAACAGATTTTTTTTGCCTTTCAACACATTCTGTCTTCTTAAAATGGAGTTATTTTGCTAAATGATAGATCACTTGAAGACAGAAATTATCTGTGAGATTGATTTCACGTCCTTGTAAAAACAAGAAACCATCCTCCCAGGGCTGCAATAACAGCTCAGAGGCAGGAAAAGAAGAATCTAAATTACACAGCCAGGCACAGCTTTGCTTTCTTTCTCAGCTTCATAATCTCAAAGTTTTGAGGCACTTCCTTATACTGGTCTCTGCCCCCCTGCCCTGTCTTACCCTCCTCTGTCTCTAGTATTTATCTTCTCTAGAGCACAATGCCTTCTAGGGCAAAATGTACACGTCTTCAATGCTAAGGAGAAAAAGATTGGCATATCACAGCATCACAGAATGGGTATGTTGGAATCAACAGTGGATCATGTGGTCCAACCTCCCTGTTCAAGCAGGGTCATCCCAGAGCACACTGCAAAGGATTGTGTCCAGATGATTCTTAAGTATCTCCAATGAGGGAGACTCCACAACCTCTCTGTGCAGTCTGTTCCAGTGCCTGGTTACCTGCACAGTAAAGAAATTCTTCCTCATGTCCAGGTGGAACTTCCCATTCATATGCAATACACTCAGTTAAGAGACCCTTTAACCACCATGACTGTCTTCATAAAAGATTTGCCACTATTTCCTGGCAGAACAAAACTCCCCCTTCACGTTTACAGACCACTTTGGGAACTGCAGTATGTCTATCCTGGCAAGGGACTCACTGGCTGCACTGAGGAACTGAGTGTCTCACTTGCAGTGCAATTCATCTCCCAGATTTGGAGTAGGAATTTCTTAAAGTGCAGCATCAACAGATAAAAGAAACAAAGTGAAAGAGGTTTTCAGCTCTCTCAGCTTCTCACCTTTGGAAGTTTTAAGATGCATCTGCTGGCTTGGATGCGCTGACTCCCTTCAAGGCACACGTGTGGATCACGCATCTTTTGACTTCTGTCCAAACCAAAAGAGAGGTAAGGTAAGGACATGCTTCTCTCAGAAACAGCCTTCTTCAGAGATGACATTTTGTTGTGGTAAATCACTTTGCATTTGGTAATCATAGAGGTTATATATATACACATATATATATACACCCCCAAATATTTGTGAGTTTAATTGTGAAAAAGTAGAAGAGTCCTTCCCTCTTCTGCTGCAGTCAATGCATATCAGAATGCACTGTCTCCAGCTTCCGCTCTGAGGCTCACTGAATATATCTGAACATAGAGCACAGTTTTGTGCTCTTCACTTCCATGCTGAACTGTGCACTTCCTGCAGTGGCTACCATCTCCTGATATCTCACGCATCTAAACGTACTAGCAACTTAAACAACCTAAGCCAAAAAAGGACAGAATTATAGTTACATTGAACCATTAAATTACTATCTAAAAACAAATAAAACCCCCACATTTTTCATATCAACACCTATCAGCATGACATTTCTTATCAGCTGCTCCTATTATCACTCATGAAGAAACCCCAATCATTTTATCTATTCCAAACAACATATCCAGTTTTGACAGTTTCTCTCTTCTGATGCCTGTGGGATTCTTATTTATGTACTGTACTTAGATAAGTGCTGCTTCCTCTCCTACTTCTGCTGATGTCAGAAGGGAGCACATGGAATGCAGTTTCTTGTCTTGGAAAGCTGGTGCTGCAAGTGTCACATGGTCTTTTTGAAGGCTTAGGCTGCTGTCCTGCTGCAGGCTCAGCTGTTAGAGAACAGCGAGTTGTGATTCCTGTTGCCCCAAGTGCTGCTGCAGAGTGAGCACAAGCTCTGGGCTGTGCTGACCTTCCTCTGGCCTACTAACTGACCACACACATAACCTTTTGACTGACCACTGCAAAGGGTACCCTGCACCCCACACAGCAACCCCTCAGTTCAGGCCCCTTTACAGATAGACAGCAACACACAAATAGCAGAGAACAGCACAGAATTACAGTGTTAACACACCACAACTCTCGAGCATGGCAGAATTATCAGATATTTATTTCTCTGACAGGCAATGCCTGCTGTCCCCAAATTTCCATCTCTAGATTGAAATGAAAGAAGGGTGTATTTAAATATTGCCTAGGAAAAGAACTCACAAAAGCATGTCAGAATCTCCCTGTACACCAAGTCTTCTACGCCCAGAGGAAGGCAGTGCCTCTAAAGTCACAGAAAATCCCAGAGAAGGAACATGAGAAGAAAGGGTTGAAACAGGAGATGAAAATCAAAGACAAAGGAAGAAAAGCTAAGGAAAGGGCAAGGAAGGACGGCAGCAATATTAACTGTGGAAAGTTTGGTTTTAATCAAATATGTATACACTGAAAGATTGATGAGTGACTGTGAGGGAATTAAACATCCTCCAGCAATATAAATTATAAATCATTATTGGCATGCAATACTGTCAGTTTATACAGTGCTGTACAAACAAGCAGCAAGATTCCCCACCTAAAGTTTAACCTGCTTGGAGTTTATCATACAAGGTCCTAGATACTAGATACATGCAAGGCATACTCTGGTGAGCCAGTAGATTCTTTTGGTCAATGAAGGCACACGAAGCTCTGTAGAGATGCAATTGTGGGGTCAAGGTAAACTCAAAAGAGCCAAGACATGGAATTAAAGATCAATCAAAGGAGAGCACTGGTAGAAGCAAATAAGATACAACTCCACTTGCAGTGATTGCCCCTCTAGTGGTCCAGCATAAAAGCATCGTAATTTTCCCTTAGACTTTGCTCCTCACTCAAGACCAGACAACAATGTGAAACGGGAACAAGACCAAAAGTCTAACAGCAAGTTTCCATTGTTTGTTGCAACCCACTCTATGCTGAACCACAAGAATACAGGCAGAGAGAGAACCACATCGCCTACTACACATAACACACAACTGGAACCTCATTTTCATATCCAGAAGCTGCCAATGTTAAATGATTCAGAGTAAGAACTCTAACAAAAACCCCCAGTTTTCTGCACTGTAGATGACAAACTGTACTCGTGCCCTGGAGTGACAGCTCTCCATACTTTCATATGCAGAACCAAAACTGGCTACCAGGAGCTGGATAACTGATGCCACACTTTCCATGCCTGCTCCCCTTCCCTGCAGCACTTCTTAGTAAGCACTCCATTGTAAAAAACTCTTCTTCCCCCACCTTATCTAAACATCAGCTCTGTAGCTGCTATGGATGCTCTTGTTCACACAAATCTGATCCACAGCCAGAGGGCAATTTCATACACCTGGGATGACCTCCTCCTTTCTTGGAAATCCAACAACAGCTGCCCTCCAGCACACAGATGCACCCCCACACCTCCCCAGACACACACTGCCGGAGCCTCCACAGCAGTTTCCTGCTGGATGTGTGGTTTTGTCTGTCTGACCTATCAGTTCTCATCAGCTCATGTCAGTGCCCTCTCCAATATAAAAACCCCTTGATATCTGCATTGATAAGGTATTTCCCCTAAAAACCTTTCTCAACCCCCCAAATTCTGGTATTTAAACTATGCACTAAAAAAGAAGAAAAAAGAAAGAGCTGTTTCACACATTTCCAAAGACCAACCCTGTTGGTGCTAGGCAATGGGGGGCCTCTGATAATGGGCTTAACTCAAATCCAGCTGGCAAAGGCACAGTGGGACCTCTGAACACCCCGATTCTGCCTTGAAGAAACAGGGCACCTTTCTTCTGCTGTGACTCTTCTCTGTACAACTAACCATCCCCTCCCACTGCTCCACCACCCCCCACACCCCTCTTTGTCTTTCTTTGTTACCTACAGGCTTTTTGGCACTATTTAATCAAAAGAGCTTGTTTCTCAGAACTCCTCTTGAACAGCTCAAAGCTTTCAGTACTGCCTCTAATTAGCTCTCAACAGCAGGGCAATGGTAATGCTCCTCAGAGGTTTTTCTGCACGACACTGTAACTGCAGTCAGAAAATGTGCCACACTACTGCAGGAAGCATGTCCAGTCAACACAGGAGGTATTATTTACAGTGGGAATACACTTGAATATGCCTCCCTCAAGTCACACAAACTCATCTACATTTTTCTGCTAGCAAAGTGTTTGAGAACCCAGAATAGCATCTCCTTTATCTCTCTCCCTTATGAGACCAGATTGCCCTTGCTTCTAATAGGAAAACCACCTCCTCCTTTCCCTCTGTAGCCTTCAAAGCAAACAAATCAGTCCCAAGCAACCACAGTCCACATGCTTATGCAATTTAAAAGCAGCTGCAGGTGGTAACCTGACTCACAGTGCATGCATAGGTCAGAAGATTCTATTCCCACTGAGGTTCCTGGGATGCTCACATAAGGGGCCTGAGTTGCCAATAGTATCATAAAAAAGTATCTTGCAGGAATTATTAGGGTGATGACAAGCAGGTAAAACTGCACCGAAATCCTCCCACTGATTTCACTAGAGGGAGCTCGAAGACTGAGAAAACAGCAAATTAAAAGGTAATAGGGAGAGGAGCTCCCTTGGATTTAGCAGGAAAATCTGTTGCTGTTAAAACCTGCACTGAAAACGCAATGCTGTTTGTGAGTGGGACTGTGAAGAGCTGGAAAAAGCAGCTCTGATTTGCGTCTTGTGAGAGCAGAAGGAACAAGCACGCTACAAGACAACATCACAAGCATAGAGGAAGCAGTAACATTCACTTTTCTCCACACTGCTGCTTCATACCTGCAGCCTTCTTATTCCACATACAAGCAAGACCAATATATTTGCTTAAAGTCCCTGTTTAAATTCACATCTTCCAAAGTTCCTCCAGCTCAGACCTGATTTCTCACAAGAGCTATTGAGGCAAGGAAGCTCTTTTCTTAGAAGAGTGCCTGTCTAATCACAGCTCAGGAATTCCAGGCAGCACCAGTACAAACACACCAGCTCTGTGACACACCTCTCAGTCCACTGAGCAGCTGGGGCTAAAAGATTCTGTACTAACTCTGCACAGCTGCCATATAAAACTCAGTAATGACAGCAATACCCAAGCAGTACTGACTTCCAGCACAAGGGAAAAGACAAAAGATACAGCAAACTCAGAAGCTAGGAAGAACTCCAGGTTCTGAATACCGACACTCCAGCTTCTGGAGTTCTGCCTTGTTTACAGAAACAGAAGATGAGTAAGGATTTTAAAGAACAAAAGTATTAGTCCCTATGAAGCAGTACTGACTGGGGTGCTTTGCAGTCCTCTGCTTCTGAATTTTGCAGCACAACATGAGAGAAAACCAGCAGAGTTTTCGGAGATCCTGTCCCCTTTTTGCAGCCTTCCCACACTCACCCTCTGCGAACAAACTGCCCTTTGCTGACACGCTCTTCTTCGATGCAAATGTTCATGAAGTCCTTAGTGCGCTGTGCAAAAAAAGGTTCAGAAATCAAGCAGTTAACATTTGAAAAGGCCACACCCATGATACTGCAATATGTTCACACAATGGCCAGCCCTTTGTCCCGCAAAAGGAGGCAGAAGATGCATTTCTGCATTTCATGCTTTATTCAAATCTGAACTTATTTGAATTAGAAATTATAGACAGTATTTTCTCATTAATGAATATTCAATAAATACCACAAGAAGCAAAACAATGAGTCACATATTTGGCTTCTTGTTACATTTAAAGACAACAGCAGATCTCTTAGGTTTACTTGCTTTACTTTAATTGCTATTCAATGGGTCTTTCATTAATTTAAGCAATAGTACAATGATACAACATTTGGCCACCAAATACCACACCAAGAGAATTTTAAACAATACAAATTGGAAATCAAAGTGTCCTTGATAACAATCCTTTAAACTCCTTAGCTTCTTTCCTATTTACAGCCTGCCCTTAAACTGAGTATATAGTACAGTTTTTTTCCAGGAAAGCAACTTTGATTAAGATGCAACTTATTTTTTAATCTATTTTAATATTTCTGTCCTGGAAAAAGTCCTAGTGCAGATGCAATCAAAATGACCGAAGTGAAAATAAACGCATCTAATTAGTGTAACTTGGTTTATTCCTTTGCTGTTCTGCAGAGGCATTGCCTGAGCTGTATGGCTGTATCAGCTTCTCTTCAATGGGACAGCCTCTGCATGCAGCTGAGGGGAGAGACAGAGACAGGAGTGGCTGGCAGCAGTCAGCAGATACGGCCTGGTGTCAATTCCAGAGAGCTGCTGTTCAGCTTGGAAGGCTACAGGGACAACGGTTTCAAGAGAGGGACTTGAGGGACATTTAACAAAGTAATAAGGGATCCACACTTGTAGAAAAAGAGATGCAGTATCAAGATGCTTCCAACTCTAGAAACAGGAAAGTACAACTCGTCTAACACGAACTTGTCCATTTTTCTGGGCTAGAGACCTGAGAACCCTACATCACTTCCTTCTTTTCAGAACCAATATTAAAGTGCATCTTGAAGGCCTAAGGGAAACAAAACAAACAAAACAACAGAAAGAGCATAAGGGCTGGTTTGTGGCAATCAGATATTTCTCTATTCTTGGTAGGCCTGGTAGGTCTGTTCTTACTTTACATCTCTGGCTCCAATCCAGTTCAACAACCAAAACTCCGGTGTTCAGGTGTCACCTAGAAACCACTAGAAAAAATACCCAAATACAAGACTGTGTCTAGTTTCTACCATTACTAGGACACTGACAGTCCAAATCAGAAACCATGATGAAGAAGAAACTAAAGTTCACGCGGTGTATTCTCAGGAGAAACCAGGAGAACGTTTAAAAAACTCTATTGGTGTGCTTGGGTTTTTATGGTCTGATCCTACAAGGTAGCACATCAGTATAATTCAAGTTTTCATGTTCTTAAAAACCCTGAATTCTAAGAAAGAAATATGTTGCAGTAAGTTCAACACCTCCTGTTAACCTGTGTACAGTGGCAAGGCTTTCCTGCAGCCTTGAGGAGGAAATGAAGGGAAGATCACGAGTAAAGGATCACTGTGTTAGCATTTTCCTGTAAAATTAAAGACTGACATCTATCCAAACAGCTTTCACAGCAGTAAAATTGCACCAAAACACAGGTATAAGCCAAAGACAGGTTCTAAAACAGTGAATGAACATGCCAAGAAGGTTATGACAGGAACAGTTCCTTTGCTGCCTTGTTTCTGTTCTTTCAACCACCTGCCCTTCCTTTCCTTCAAATCAGTGTAGCCCCTGTCCTTTCCCTAGTACCAATTACTTTTAACTCCAACTCTGCAAGTCTAAAAAAGAGAGAAAAATTAAAAATTCCAGCCAGACACTCAGGCTCAGCTTCCTTCTAGCAGCCTTTGATAGAAGAGAATCACTCTCACATAGGTGAAGATGGAAAGGAATGCTTCTTGGTACTTTGTTTATTCATGGGCAATCCTAAAGCTTCTGCTTAGCTACTGAAACCTTGTACAAATTCTTTCTCATAGCACTGCATCCCAGTTTTACACTGGTCTCCAGTGCTTTTACACTGGCTCTGAAACTTGCCCATTCCTGGATTCAATCACGGACCTCTTCTTGCATGAGGCAGTTAAATGTTATTTATATAGACACAAGAATGGGAGTTTAGCAAGACAGGAAAACTTTGTGAGCAGGAAACATCTGGAATCCAATTATGTTATGGTCTTACTTTTAGATCAAGCTGCCTGTTCTGAGTTGCAATGCAAAGCTCAGTGGTGGACAGCTTCAGCTCCTCCCAGTCCTCCGGGGCTACCTCCTTGGGAAATCCTACATATCAGGAAGAGAAGGTATCAACCATTCAGTGGAATTTATTACATAGATCACTATGAAGCAGATGCCAGACACAAAAATCAGCCTGAGCCATTTTGGCCACTGGTTTTGTTTCTCTAAAATGCCAAAATCTTAAAAAATTAAAAGAGCACTTGGGAGTACTGAAGAAAAGAAAAAATACCATCAGCATTTACATAGCAGCAGAAAAGACTGTCAAGCATAGTGAGTGCATCACAGCCCTGTGAGTCCTTATGTCCAGGGATTAACAGATCTCCTGGGCTGGGGACAAGAATATTTAGAAATCCCATGAAATGCTAGAACCAAAAAACCAGGAATCCAGTGTTCAGGAGGCTGTGGTAACACATTTTCTATAGGAGGCAGCTCCACAGTTCAGTGCTCATATTTAGGTCACTTGGTTCATGCTCCTGTATGAATCACCTCTGCTAGCCAAGGAGGAACGAGGTCTTTGCACCAGACTGTGCAAAATACCCACTCTCCTTCCTCCTGTGGCCTGCCATGTGCAGTGCCCAGACAACAGCCCAACCCAAGAGAGGCTCAGAGAACGCAAAGTTTATGGTACAGAAAGAATTTAACATGTTAAGAGAAATTTAGGGCTTCTGCATGGCCCAAATTTTACTGTTCTATTTAAAGTAACATTTGTTGCTCTGTGTCAGCAATTCTCCCCACCCTGGAAAACAAGGGCTGCTCCTCTCTCCCCAGTTCACTAAGAAGCCATTCTGCTGGAAGATTTCAAGAAGCTCACCCAGAAGTGCCAAGTATCCTTTTTGGATGCCTCCTTTGCAATGGCAACTTTGAATCCAGGGAATGCTCTGGGTTCTTTACAACTGAATATTTGTTTATGAGACTACGAGCACTGGCAGGACTACTCTGTTCCATTTCTGCCAGATGCCACTATAACTGTCTTGACAAAATCACAGTTTAAATAAATAAAAAAGGAAACAAACAAAAAAAATGAAAGTAATAAGAAAGAGAGCAGTAAAGTAGACATGCCCTCCACACAACACACCCCTGGATCTGTTAGAGGAATAGAACCTGCATGTGAGTTAATGCCAGCCCACCTTTTCGAAATAACTTTGATAGAATCCGTCTGTAAAGCCTCACATGGAAAGGAGGTCTGGGTTTCTCCTCTAGCTCTTCTGGAGGTCTCTCAGTTGGACCCAGGTACATGAGAGCAGCTTGGTGTTTCTGAGGCCACTTTTCGGATTTACATGGAAAGAAAAGACAGAAGACAGAAGGGCATTTTGTTTAGAGCATTACCTGTTTCTTCTGCTTAGTTCTGTAGCCTATTTATTGCATACTCAGACATAGTCCTGCAGAGCTACTCGGACTCCCCCACTGCCTCAGCCTACTTTATGGCTCTCCAGTCTCCAGGTTCATCGGTGAGATGACATTTCTGCAGTTTCAAAAAGATTACCCACAGTTCCCAAATCCACTAATCTAATCCTTCCCTGCACAGAAGTGAGGGTGTTTTCCCCTCTATGAACAGAGGGTGAGGGATGTTTCCTTTGCTGATGATGTGTGGCAGGGTGACACAGCTGTTTCTGGCTGGAGGGAACAACCCAAATCAGCCAGGTCAACAGCAATGTCTGAAAGCACAGTTGCTTTCTGCATGGCACAAAGGCAACCTCAAAGAGCAATGGCTCAGCAGGATCCAGTGCAAACAGACAAAGACTACAGTGCTGTGTGCAGCCAAGGGGCACTAAAACCTGACAGGCCTTTGTTCTTCAGCAACTCAAACAATCCAGACCTGACCTGATAGTCAGGTGCTTCTAAACAGCAACACAACAGCTCTTAAGGCAAGTCACGTGAGCTTTATAAAGCATCTTAAAAAAATAAAAATGTAGCAACACATTACTCTTGGCAATGTTTCAGAGTATCAGGGCTACAGAAGAACCTTAGCTTTTGAAATATCTCCAGACACTGACATATTTCCTGTCATGGTTTTGAAAATAATTTCTGAAATGCTCCGAACATAGGACTTAGGGAGGGAATAATTTAATTGATTTTCAAGTCTATATACTAAAACAACACAGCCAAGAGCACACGTGAACTCAGTACAATTATTTTTCTATGTACAAAACTTCAGAAGTACTTTTGGATCATATAGCACAGGTTGTTAAACTAATTCACCTCACACCTCTGAGAGCAAGGAAAGACTCCACTCTCACACTTACATAATAAGCAGGACAAACAGAGGTTGTATCAGTAGGGCAGTATACAAACAATAAATATTAATGATTAAATGGAGAAGCAGCAATGCTGTGATAATTTAATCCTGTGTATTTTAGAAGAGATGATAACACTCATAACAATGCCCCTACCAATATTGAAAGTGGTATGTCCCATTACATTTTTTTTTCCACTACAGGTCATCCTGTTTCAAAAGATACCTACAGTAAAACAGAAAATATGAAGTGTGGAGCAGCAAACACAAGCCAGGAAGAGATTAAACTCAACAGGCTGGAGCCACATCTTGTAGAAATTAATGAAATGATAACATAAGAGGCACATAAAGCAATGAATACCACAATTAGGAGAGATCAGGTAGAAAGTTTTCTACCTAAATGGCTGAAGAAGTGGGCACTTCTCTTTAACCTTCAGCAGGTTAAACATATCTTTTTAATGTACAATTAATAGCTCACCAGAGAAATCCACTATCACCACTCCCAGCTGAGCCTAAGGACTCAAAGGAAGTGAGAAAGGAGGTGTATAGAAATGAATAGGTTTCTACCTAAAATGCCAGCACACCTCAAATAACCTCAAATTTTCTGGGCATCGATGAAGGGGTGGGGGGGAAGGGAGGACACAAACCCATCCCAGCTTTCCTGGATACATATAGATACTATAGAGTCCCTCTTTACAGGAGTTTCCTATAAAGGAAGCATGGACTGTCACAGACAGCATGGCTAGACTGCACTATTTGATCTACTGTACCAGCTCCTGGGTATTTTCACTGCCTTTCATGAGGTTCTTTATATGTTCAGAGAACAGAAAACCATGTGAATGAAAATGCCTTACCTTTCATGCAGGTCAAATTTTAATCTTTCCAGGATCAATTTTAAGCAACAGAAAAGTTTAAGGCGAGATAAAAGCTATTCATCTTCATGTTCATTTTACTACACAAGGAAGGCTGATAATCAATGTGCAAGAGCAGTCTAATTATAGACCCTTCTGCCAGATGAATAAATCAGAGAGAAATGTTATTACAAAGACTGTTGAGAAAAGGTGGTTGAGCACTTTGGTGCTCAGTACTTCACCACTGCTGCTCACCAGTTTCTCAGGGGGTTTTTGGCTTCCCCTGGTGATCTTGCAGCAAAAAAAGTTAATTTTTTTTTTAAGTATTTCTCTTCCCCTTCCTCTCTTCAGAAGTAACTCTATCAATTGGTAGGCTTTTTAACAGGTTGAATTTTAGTCCCATTCTATACTGTTACCAGAATCCTTCACAAAAGCTTGCAGATAGATTATACAAAGCCAAGTCAACCTGTTCATTTCCCAGCCAGAAAGACTTTCCTTACAATTAATGTTTACCTTAAACGTACTGAAAAAAAAATGAGCTGCTTTGGTTTTCAGAGGCCCAAGGAACCAGTACCTGAAAAAAGAACAGAAACAGAACTTCTAAGATACCCAGGAGTCAATACTGGGAAAGAGAGAAGCCTTGTGTAAAGTTAGAGCACACAGACTTGTTTGCCACTGAGTTAGTGCTCCCTGACAACCTTTAGCTTTTTGATACTCTAAGATAGCTCCTACGCATCAGCCTAGCAGTGACATCCCTATCCTGAGTTACACATCACCAAAATGCAGTTTTGGTGCATTATAATAATCTTCACTATGGGCAGCAGGACATCTCACTATCAGAGTTTTACTTTGTTATGTGAGACAGCTGGGGATGATTTAAAGGGCTGTGGTCTAACAGCTGGTGGTGTGCATCTCCACAATATGCAATATAGCAATTTCCAAAGGTGAGAGGAAACAAACAAAAACCCAAACATTTCAGTGACAAAAGAACCAGCAAACATTCATGAGTCCCAAAGGATTCTCACATCGAAACCAGGGTTCTAAAAAATAAAAATCCTACCAGCCACATAGCACTGTATAGAATCTAAAGATGTGACTTTATTTAGGCAGGCTTGGCACATATTTTGATCAGAGTCTTTCACCAAAGAGGGTCAACATAGCACATTAAATACCACCAGCTCAAGAGTCTGTAGATCTAAGGATCTCATTAACCATTAACTGTGCCACCACTTCCCTCAAGCCATGAAATTCTCTACAAAACAGTAACATAAAACAGCACCAGGTCTCCAGCAGCACAGTCCTTAGCAGAGGAATAGTCAGGCACACTTCTGGAACTCTGTCTTATGGCTTAACTCCCTTTGAGTTCTTTTCAGTTTAAGATCAGCTGCACTGGAACAAACCAAATGTTTTTAGTCCAGTAACTCATCTCTCACAGGTATAAAAGTAGATGAAGTAAGAAAGTATAAAAACAGGACAAGCACATGAGGATTTTGTTCCAAGCAGACTCTGAGCATGTGTTCATTTGTTGCTGAAGGGCTTTCCAATGTTCTCTGCATTCAAAAACATTTATGGAAAGAAGCAAGGCTTGAGGATGTTTGTGTGCCTCACGTATCAAAGGTGCTGTCATGCCTCCAGCACTGAGTCCAAAGGACTCTTACAAAAGGGAAGTGCTGCAGGGAAAGATGTGAAGGCTGACTCCAGGAGAAAACCAGGGCATGGGCAGGAAGCCCAGCAGGAGTGCAGAGCAGAGAGAAGTGCACTTCCTTGAACTGGGGGCTGCAATTAGCAGGAGAGCCTGCAGCACAGCCAAGTCAGCACCTACACAGCCCACTAAGCATGTCCCCGGCTTCCCAGGGACAAACAACCTGACCATTTACTGCATCTGCCCCATCCCACATCACCTCTCAAACCTACTCAAACACTTGCCAGACAGACTCTAGAGGTCTGCTCTGCTACCACTTCTCCCTGACAAAGACAGCTCGTTCACAAAAGCACATGGCATTTCCTTACAGCTGCATTTTCTCCATAGGAGTTTGGGGAGTGAGCTGCTTTGGCTCTGCTGCTCCTTCAGCAGATAATGCCTGTCATTTGATACACAGACAGTGACATGTTAAATGCCCACTTGGAGAAAGCCCAGTAATTATGAGTTTAGCATTCAGAGAAGAGTCATCAGATAGCACAGTCCATGCCATTTCTGGCAGGAACCTGAAGGGCATTTCTACTGCATCTGATGTCCCTTGTTGGAATTGAGTTTCAGAATACGCACGATGGCAGATGACGAAAAACAATGGCCAATTACTTTACTTAGACTTTACTCAAGGGAGAGATTTTCCCTCTCTTACAATCTGAATAAAGTTCCAGAAGCAGATACCACGAGGCAAGAAGAAAGTAAATACCTGAAAGAACAGGTCAGCACCAAGTAAGTGTTTAATTTAAATTACAAGAATTCTGATACATCTTACACTCTCATGTGTAATGCAAGACCTAGCAAGAGTGGGTGCCTCTGCCTGTCAGATGTCTACACCCAAAAAAAAGACTTACTTGAGAGAGGGAGGGTGGGTCTTTTTAGGCTCCAGATACTAAAAAGGGTACAATTTCAAAAAACAGTATTTTCTTACTTGCTAACTGTAACTCCTGCATCTCTGTAAGATCCCCATCTTAAACCAGAGACTGCAAACACAGGCTGCTCCTTTTCTCCCTGTAAAGAAAAATAAACATTGCAAAATTGTTTTCTCTTACCTTGTTTCCAACTTTATTTTCTGAAGTTGGAAAAACAGCATTTCTACACAAAAGCTTCTGTTAAATTTTGACACAGAAATTTAACAGATAGGTATGACAAAGATCTAACAGCAATAAAGCTTAGAATTTAAGCATTGTACATTCCATCTGCTCCAGGAAGGAATATAAGTGGTGAAGTTTTGAACAGGTAGCCTGAGTTTGGCTACACACCCAGCAATGGCCTTTTCATTTTGTGGATTTGACTGTTAGCCAAAAGCAAGGAGCTCTGCACAGTGACACAACATTCTCGCTGCAGAAATGTCCATTCTACAACTGAACAGAAAAATAATATTCAGAACCCATACGAGGCATAGTCAAAGGATTTTCCATTTTGTATTTTTCAACTGAAAAGAAAAAAGAAAGCTATTAACTTCACAATACACATGAATGCATCAAATCAGCAGACAGCTACTGCTATCTCCCGCCATTGCTACAGAAATATCACTGTAGTAAGTTTTGTATTCATCAATACTCTCTGAGTCTCAAAGAAAGGTGATGTTGAGGCATTCTAGTGTCTTCTTCTGTTTAGATTATCTGATGCCATAGCACATGGTGAAGAAATGACTGCCAGCAGAACTGCTGCTATCATAAACTAAAATTCATAACAGCAATACACAGAGGAAAACCAGTCCATGTAAACATAAAAACACAAGAATAGTAAAGTTTAAGGAATATTGGGTTCCAAATGAGTAGTTGCTTTCACCTTGATCTGCAAGACATCAAGTGGAACTGTCTCTCCTTTCAAAATGGCCAACGTAGCATTAGTAATATGTCTGCAAAACAAACAGAAAAAAGGCAAAGGAAAACAAACAGGAAGAAAGGAAATGAGTAAGCTTTAAAACTGCTTTTTTTTTTTTTTTTTTTTTCCAGCAAATTCCACTGAGTCCAGGTAGGGCTTTTTTTCACTAAAAGGAAAAACCCCAGGGAAACGTGCTGCACTTAACTGAAATCATAAAGCAAAATGGGTGGTTGCAACATATGACAAAACCTAACAAACAGCAAAATACAGAAAAAGCAAAAGGAAATTATCAGCCTAAGCTTCTGAGATAGTCCTCCTTTTTGAGCTAACCTGGCAGGTCAGAGGACAACTCTGTTACCTCTGTGAAACTGTGTTTCAGATAGTTAACGCAGTAAGGACCCAAATCATGGTTTTATTTTAGTGGTAGCAAGTATTACAGCCTGGTCTCAACTCACATGTCTGAGATTGAACTCCATTAGTATATACTAATTTATTTTCAAGTTTTTAATCAAAGTAAATCTACCTCTCAGCAGTGCTCGTATCATTTAGGTCTCCATTATATTGTGGACAGTAGCCAGGGCACTTTGTCATTTCAAGCTGTAAAGAATCTGTAACCCAAATGTCTAAGTCCACTAAATAGTCTATGTTCAAACCTTGAAGTGTTTACTTGATTGAAACCTCTTCCTTGTTTTCAAAGTTGGATAATACTTCATAGTTTCCACACTGCATACATTTTCAGTGTCTCAGCTGGACAAGGAAAAAATGCAGTTTTCAGATCTAGCCCAATATTCATGTGAATCAGTGGGAGAAACTGCCCTTGGTTTCATCAGGATTACAGTACTGAGACAGATAAGGAAGCTGCTCTTCCCACAGCCCATCTTCTCTCCCAGCTCTTATCTTTCTGTAAGACCTTTACAGCTCCTACACTCCAAAGTAAGAGAGTGCTGAAGGAACCAAAGCCCAAATATTTCTTTGAAAAATATCGCTTCTGCACTTCTTAGCTCAGGTTCTGTTACTGGTGCAGGTTGTTAAGCAGCCTATTGACCAAATTACCCTCAACTTCACCAGTGTGCTGCAGTCCCACCTGCACAGCTCATTACCTTGGGACAAGATCATCCATTTCAAACGGCTTCTTTAGATCCCAAATATAAATTATTATTTTAATCTTAGCTGCTCATTACAGCCTTGTCCACCTTTCTCAGCTTCAAAGCACTGTGGCAGTTTTAATGTAGGATGTTATGCCAGTTGACTTGTGGGTTTTATGTATGATGGACACCAGCACGGGTTCCACAAAGAACAATGTTAGTGAGTTACTGGGAGAGAGAGAGGGGAAATATTTCAGGATCAAGAAGAAATATATTTATTATTATGAGAAGAGAAGAAGGGAAAAATTGAAAATAAATGAAGTGTGGGGAAAAGAAAGATTATTTTACTCCCTTTTCTCTTTACAAGTGGACAAAACAGTCCTGAAACAAACTGAACTGCAAGCAACAGATACCACCAGACTGGATCATATCCAGGATGCTGAAGACAAGAATTGGGTTGTTGGATTACTGCCAGCATCAGTCCCATCACAGGGAAATGTCAGTCCTGCTCTGCAAAAGTCAGTAATGGGATCCAACCTATCCCAACTTCTTGTATGCCTTACTTTGCAGGTCCTAACCAGGCTATATGTGGACCGGTTTCTAGAATTCTTAGACTGGAGAAGGGTCAGAAAGAGGACTTATTTTTGGCTTATTTTGTCATATCCTTGCTATATCCTTGTCATACCCTTTCTGCTATTCCAAAGAGGCTGATCCTTTTAATCCCTTTTCCTTTTTAAACTCTGAGCATCACACGATCACAGAGAAATTAGCCACAGCAAATGATTTCTAATAATACATACATTTCCTTCTTTTAAGTTTTAGTCAGTTTTTGGAAGTCATTAACTCAGGCAAGTCCAAAGAATCATCAGGCTCTGCCCAGAGACTGCCAACCTCTATGTAACACAGAAGAAAAAGAAAAGCATCAAGCTACCAAAAAGCACTGCTCCTTGAAAACAAACAACCATGTTTCAGAAACATGTCATACTTACTGAACTTGGTTCGTGCTCTCAGGGTACAGTGAGTGGCTCAAACTGCAAGTTTTTCCAAGGGGTATGAATCCTATAGGAATCTTACTGAAGGCAGCCTGGATACATAAGGAGAGTAAATTAACATTTGCATGAAGCTTCCTGTGTGGAGATCACAGCTGTGTCTGGCATCACCTCTTTGGCACTGAGCAGCCAGGCACTTCCTCCCACAATGACTCAGAACATGGCACCCAAATCTGTGAAGCCACCACTGCCAACTGGGTACAAAAGAGCTCTCTGTAATCATTAAGAACATTGTTACATGCATTTTGGCAGACACATCCCAACTAATGCATGGATTCTGTCAGCAATCTGCCATCTTTCTTAATACTGATGGTGGCATCACAGGCTCTGAATCCCATTTACCACTGCAGAAATCCCCCTCTGACAGAGTAACCTTGCATAGCAAAGAGATTTTCTCACTTAAGGAAAGGAAATTAATTGATTCCTCTGCCATCCAAATCATGAAGCAGCAGAAGGTCTGATTTTCGGAAATCACTGACCATGTTATTTTCCCGTACCGCTGTTCAGCAGAAGGGCTTGTTGAAGGAGCAGGTTATTACCCTGTACCTCATCTTAAACCTGGCTTCTTGAAGCGTGCCAGCAAACCAGTGTGAACTACCCCGTATCCCAGGGCACCACGGCCCTCCGGGGCGATGCTGCCAGCAGCACTGGGACCCAGCCAATGCGCAGCCACTCAGGAATTCCCGTCCCACTGCACACCCAAGCGCTCCCCCGCTGTGTCCCTGTCACCTGAGAGTCCTAACACTCCAACACCCTGCTCTCATTTTCTTCAGCACTGCTTTACAGTGTGCAAATGAGAGGCTATTTGCAGCTCCTGCAGTCAAGCTCTGCTACCCTGGCTGCTAGGAACAGGGCTTCTGGAATACCTTGCACAGGCTCTTATGCAGGCCACAGTGGTGTGACACCCCCGAGGGAAAAGGGAAGCAGGGCACAGAGAGAGGGAGCTCAAGCACAGATCTCTGCTCTTAGGACAGAGTGATGTGAAGGACAAGAATCCCTCGGCCAAGTGACACAGTGGCAATACTACAATGCAGTATTCCACCCATAATTGTGCTGGATACAGAATTTCCTACACTACTGTGAAATGATCCAAGGTACATCATGATAAGAAACCAAAAAACTAAAGAGAAACTAGCCAGTAAAGCCTCTAAGCTTTCCTTCCACTACTGTCAGATTATAAAAGTCTCAGGATCCAACTATAATAATATTAAATTTAAAACAAAATATCCATAATTGTGCTGGATACAGAATTTCCTACACTACTGTAAAATGATCCAAGGTACATCACGATAAGAAGCCAAAAAAATAAAGAGAAACTAGCCAGTAAAAACTCTAAACTTTCCTTCCACTACTGTCAGATTATAAAAGTCTCAGGATCCAACTATAATAATATTAGATTTAAAACAATGATGTCTCAGAACTGATATAACTAGCCTTTCTTTTAAAATATTGACTTGATTGCAGAGTTCCCCTTGTCACATTCAGACAAAGCAAATGCCTAAACAGATACAATTCTAGCTGCCAAGGGTATCATCATAATCTTGTCTGGATCATTTAATTGAGTTTTTGCCAGCTCCTGCCAGAAGGTTTTGGGAACAATGATTCCCTCCTTTCTTCAATAACACTGTCCTCCCACTTTAAAAAGAAAAATCTCTCTCATTTTCATTCAGAGTGATCCACCTTGAGAGGTTAAAATTTGCTTAGTACAGCCATCTGCATAGGTAGGTATGCACTGCTTGAAGAAACAGCCAAGCAATCCCAAAGCAGTAGGAGTGTGACCATAACTGAATTCAGTTTCAAGCCTGTACAAATACAAGAAAAACTTCTGCCCAATGCTTCTGCCAAACAAAGTGGCATGCACAGCTGGTCCATGGGTCTTTGAAAATTGAGCATTTGGCTTCTCCACAATCCCTGCTCTGGCGCTGGAAAATTCCCAAAGCCATGGCTTGGGAGTCACTGCACTACCTCAGAAAGGGAACAAAGAACAACAGGCAGCATTGCAGGACAGTAGCCCAGCTGGATTCTTGCACAGCAAGCTGGCACCAGAGTAGTAAGCAATGTATTTGCTGGAGGCAGCTGAGGCCAAGAGATCACAGGGGATGCACAAGACACTCCAAGAAATCAACACAGTTTTTAAAATGACACTTTCTCACCTCATCTGCTCTACGGAGAAGTCCAGTTATGACCTGAAAAACATGGGAAATGCTCAGCTCCAAGAATTTAATTCTTCATTTACAGTAACAAGCTATGAAATTCTTTACCCCATGTACTCTTTGAGAAGATTTAAGAAGCAGCTACTCTTTTGTGGAAGGTGCTACAGTTGTTTACATAGGAAAGGAGGAATGTTCAGCCTGTAAACGTGTTGGAAACAGCAGGTTTAGAAGTGTGCCTGAGCACATGCTGGCACCACAACCAATGCCAGTGTAAATGTTTTAACACTGAATGATGCTCTGCATAATGCAAAACCAGCACTGGTCAGTGCAATAAACAAAAAGCCAGAATGAACTTGCAGATGTATTCCCATCACTTTCTCTTAAGATCATTGCATTCATTTAGCCATTCTCTTATGAAATCAGCAGTTAGCAACCAGGAACTGCTTGAATAAAATGCAGTCTTGAAAGAGAGAGTATCCCCCAATCCTGCTCCTGTCATTAATCATCTTGACAATAGGCATTTATTAAATACGTTCTATGCTTTGTTATCATTCCCACGTAATTTTTGAATTATCTGATTCCACTTAGCAAAATATGCATTCCTCTTGGGGAGTATATAGAAAGGAAGGAACTTTGAAAATCACAACTACATTACAACTGCATCACACAGAAAGAAAAAGTTAAAACCATGTCCCTCCAAAGAGTTTGCTCATTCTAGAATAAAGTTCTGGAAGACAGTTGTCACACACTCTTTTTGTCCCCACTCCCATCATCTCTTTAAGACTAATAACAATGAGCAGAGCATTCTGTCCCCAGAATAATGTAATATTTACTGAAAACATAGATATTATACTGGACATATCTCTAGGAACAGTTGTTATGATGCTGCTATATTGTACAGACTCAATCTTCTTGCCCTCAGCCCAATTATGATTGTCAACAAATCAGGCTCATGCAGTACCTCTTGGACTGTGCCATCTCCTCCTGCAATGATGATCAGATCCGTGTTTTCCATTATTTCCAGAAGCATTTTTGCTTGTCCCTCATAATCAGTCTGAAGAAACAGAGATCCAAACATGAAGACTCAAATGACTATTTTTAGTGTAGAAAAAAGTATAGAAGAAAGAATAATTTATCCATCTGGTTAATCGTTATTTCTATATAGGCACACAGTACTGCATACTATTTACATTCAGAGATTTTTTTTCAACTTATAAAACCAGTTTGATGCATACTATAATATGTGAAAGTAAACACACACACACACACACACACAGGTTAAATGAAATATCAGAGCAAATCTTACTCAAAAGATTTAGAATACCACAGCAATCATCTTATTTCCCGGTAATATTACACTGAAACATCCAGAAGCCAACCACCTGCAGAAAAACCTCCCACTATCTTTAACAGCCAAAGTGCTCAAGTGCATCTTCTGAAACACAGCATCAACTACATAAAAGGCCACTGCCTGACAGCCACTGACAATGGATTTAGCAGTAAAGAGTACTGACTTTTTAAACCATCAAAACTGTTTTCTACAAAACTAAAGTCTTTTACAGAACCGTCTCAGCCTCACTTCCTTGCCCAGCCCTGTTTTGCCAACTTGTCAGGTCTGACGCTACCAAGCGTCAGCTTTAAGTGTGGCAAAATAATTCCTTCTCTTAGGGTGGGAATAGGTATTTTTAATGACCAGAGAAAAGGATTAATAAAACCAGCACTTTAATACTAAACCTTGTGGAAAAGATTACAAGTCAGAAAGATGCATATCAGAGTACTTTGCTGTTAGAACACACTGACTTATTACGCAATCCACCTATCGCAGCCTCAAAAAACCTGCGGAAAGACCAGAATCCCTTCAATGTTTCCTTGTTCTTCTCTTTGCAAAGAAAACCTGTTTGTTAATTCACACCATTTAGAGCTCAGCTTTCTGCTTCTGTGGTGGGAACATTGAATTATTTGAAGAGACACAGTAACAATTTCAGCATAAAGACAAAAGGTGATTTTTTAAAATTAATCTGAACAGTTCAACTGCATGTCAAAATTCCTCAGTTTTCAACTGAAGCTTCAAGTTCAGGCAGAAATGACAAACTCAACAGCAACGGGCACGCACCACTAGCCAGCACTCAAATATTTAGAGAGTTTTCTCTCAAACATGAATTATAGAAGGGCTGCTTTAGACAGACAAACAAGCATATGTACTGCTTTAGCTGAGAATTAAAATCTCACTACACTGTTTGAAAACTAACTGTGAATTAAAAAGATTAGGTATTGGCTTAATATCTCAGTATTTATTTCTTCCTGTGAGATGTCTGCAGGACAAATGAGAATTCTGAATGCATGCAGATTTGAATTCCAATTCTTCAAGAAGAGAAAGAAGAAAAGTCAATATTTCTATAGTAGCAGAACCTATCACTTACCCTAACCACAGTTACATCCAAGCCAGATAAGTGCAAGATTGGGGCAGCATTCCTTTCAAAAAGGCTCCCAGCTTTGCTAGAAATAACAGAGTAAAAACTGTTTAATGAGTCTTGCAGCTAAAAAAAAATTGAAAGGAAAGAACCAAATAAATAGCATGAAGAAATCTACTCAAAACTGAACATTCAATCTCCACAATCAGTCACTCAACCTGACAGTCAGGAAATATGAGATTTAATGTGGTTCAAATGTATTATATTTCTAGTCTCATATCTCAGATGTCAGGGTTTTGTTGCAGTTTTAATAAATGCACAAGATGCTATCTAACTTTTGCCAAAAATAATTTAAAAAAAACCCAGTAAAACAAATTAAGATCTCCAGAAAGAAATTTATGAGAAAATTAATGACTTACAAAAGCACCATGTAAGGCCCACTTAGGCTTTAAGAAATATTTTTAAAATCCCAATTATTTATGACTGCGTATTATTAAATAAAGTTAGAAGCAAAACTCTATCTGACCTTTTTTGTTATAGGACTGATAATTTTATGCCTCTCATTGCATAATAAAATAATTGTATCATTAACTATAAATTGTTTACAAGTTGAAACATAAGACTTGATTAATACTATACATTTTCCAGACTCACAAAAGCATGTGAACCCAAGCACTTTGATGTCAGCTATAATATTCCCCTCATACTGGTAGTAACAACTCTCTGCCCCTCCACAAAATACAACTATTCCAGAGCTTAGCTGATCAGCAGAAACAGACACACATCACATCCAAGATTATGGTTTGTCTGCTAATGAGCATATAAAAATAGCAGCCGACCTCTTCCAGGTGTCTTGCTCCAAGCCCATACTTAGCTCTCAGTTTGTGGGCACATCCCTTTCAAGGGCAGGTTCCCATAGAAGTAAGATCACTTCTTGCCAACTTTAAGTCTTGAAGCAATCAAGGTCATCTCTTATTTCTATAGTTTTTGAGGATGGAAATATATCACATGCAAAAGTTTGGAAGGAATACAAAGGAATCCTACATACGAAGGAATGACAAAGGCCAAAACACAGGATTAAAGAATAATATATATATGTTTAGAAATCCTTCTTCCACCTCAAGCAACTAATTCTATTTCTCATTCCAATACTTCTGGTGAAATAAAAGTTTGGCATAGTTACATAGCACCAGCTTGGCAGCAGAGGGAGGCAAAAATGAGCTCAAAAATCTGGCTGGCTTTTATAGTGGATAGCAGAGCAAAAATACAGAGTGGCTCAAATGAGAGTGCTGGGAAGAGGGAATTTTACCCTTTGCAAGCTGCTGGGTTGAGGAAGACTGTTGCTTTCTTCAGTGGCATAGTGGCAGGGATCAGCTGGTTGCCAAAAGCCTAAGTAAGAGAAAAAGAGCAGGGCTCAATTTATTTTTTTAAGCACACCGCTAAAACAGTTCAAAATAATGCATCTCTACAAATGTCAATGGGCTTTCAAGCCTCATGACATTCAAGTGACTTCCATCTTCAGCCATTGTACAGATCTCTTATTCAAAGACCTGCACTCTTAGCAGCAGCTCACATCACTGTCATAAGTACTCTTTAGCTCATTTTTACAATTCCACCACCATTTCGTTTTTGTCAACCTCTGGTTTTCTGCAATGGGCAGAGATCCAGGGAGCTCTCCTTGACTCCAAGGTTACTGGATGTTCTTTCCTTATGTAATTCTCATACACCTGCCTTCCACCTTCTTTCTGCGTTCTTTCCAACTTCTGAACTTTAATTCCTCTATCTCTTCTACTCATTTTAATATTTTCTATGCTTCCGTTTCTGAAGACAGGAAAGATAATTACAAGAAAATCTGCCTTGACCTATACGCAAGTCCACTGTTTCTTACACTTTTTTAAAACTAATCTCTCTCTATAAAAATCATTCAATTCCTCTTCAACTTTTAATCCAATTCTGAAGAGGTGTCTCAATTTTAAATTCTTTGAGAGTTCCTCCACAAAGCCTCTTGCACTTTGTACCTATTTTCAAAGCTGTTCAACACAGGCAAGGAAATGCAAAACTTCCACACATGTTATATCTGCTCTGTAAGCCTCTAGAAGGTCACTTAAAGGCATCCTCACTAACCCACCAAATCAAACTGGATTTGAAGACAAGGAATGCAAGGTATTCAGCAATACCATCCAGAAACCCCAGAAGGAGTAGCAACCAAAGAGTATTGTGCTGAACATGGCCCAGTCAACTGTCCCTGGCTTTTTCCCCCTTTACCTTGAAAGTTAACCCCTTAGCAGGAATTTTTATATTGAAAGAGGTGATACTGTACACAAAGACCAGCACATTTTAGTGTGGTTAGCTGTTCAAACTTATTATTAATTCCACTTGCAAACTTTGCTTGGGAAACCTCAGTTTAAAGAAGGATACAGCTGGCTGTGCCTGCTTAAAACATCTGAATTTCTTCTTCAGGAAAGAAAAAGGATGAGAGAAGCTGCTGAGAGTAAAGAAATCTTCAAAGAAAAGTGAAACAAATCAATAGTTCTTAAGCTTTACTCAAAGATCAGTTGGAAAACAGACCAACTTATTATATTGCAATTGTTGGGTGGGAATTGGGGAATAGGGGACCTCTAGCATGTTACAGCTGTTAGAAACAACTAATTATTTGCTTAGGGGGCACAATAGGATGTATTTGCATGCTCCAAACAATCTAACAAGGCTCTAAACAACCCAACAAGGCTCATAAAGATTTTATTAGTAATGACATAATTGCATCTTTATGTAATATACTTAGACATTTATGTTACATACAGGGGCATTTCTAAAGCCAATGCTGATTTGTAAGACAGGAAATAAAAAAATAATAATGCAATATTCTGGAAGTCTTTCAGAGTAGAACACAAGTAAAGACAACTAAGAGTCATAAGACAAAAATGGTTATTAAATATATATATGAAGGTATAATTTAGTCAATGCCTTTTTCACTTTCTTGTCAAATGCACACCTCTAGGTATGTATTCCTGGACTTCTAAAATGACAATCACTATTTTACAACTATGAAAAACTCTTTTATACAAAGCTTTTATAGTGCTTTATGAATATCAGCAAGAAACTACATTCTTTTACAAAAAACTATCCTTTGAGTGAATTGAAATTCCTTTGAGTGAATTGTCTGCCAGCTAAACAGCACCTCGTTAACACGAGCCCAGAGTTCAGCAACAAGGTCAATCAGCAAGACTGATTTGCCGAGGAAGTCCAAGTTAGCTGACACTGACTTATTCCAGAGACAGAGATGTAGAATGTTAAAACTATGATTAATGGGTTCTTTATTATAGAATCTTTCCATAATCATTTGCCACACCAAGGCTGTCATCATAAACTGGTATTTAAATTCAGACACATATGGCAGATCCTTTGCAGGAAATACTGCTGTGGTGGATTTTCTCAGGAAGGCAGCTCCCTCATTAATTTGATCCTGTAACAGGCTTAAAAACCTAAAAATCCAATGTAAAAATGCTAAGAACTTCACACACACTTCATTCAGACTAAACATTTTCTTTGGTGAGTTTGCCTCTATTTTTTTTCCAATACTTATATACAGTACTATAAAAGCAAGTAGCATTTTACAAACAATTTTAGATTGTTGTTATTCTGAAGAACCTACTAGACACTTAAAGCCCTAATGCATACTACTGTGTGTTTTCAAGCACTATTTGGCACTGACACATCAGTGAGAATGGAAATTGCAGCAAGAATTGATTATTAGGCTTTCTGGTTCATTCCTTTCTAATGCAGGAGTCTTCTGCAGGACATTTTCCCAGGCTTTAACCACTAAAACTGCAGGAAGCTCTACTGACAGTGCTTTTGTATTTTCATTTGTGAGAATAAGCCATAATGGAATAGAACCTGTCACTTAATAACTGGATTTAAGAAATTGGAAATTCAGGATAGCCACAACTGAACTATCTGCTGGTACCAGTCTTTTCCTTAGCACTTACACATTTTGACAATTCACACAAACCACTTCATCAGCTCCTTTTAAAAATTTTGGTTTAATTTGGTCAGAATGCTTCAAATACTGAGGTATTAACAGCTATTTTCTGTGATATAAAAAACTTCTATCACTTTGTTATTATGCAGTAAAAATGAATATTGAAAACATAAGACTCTGATATTACAAGTATGGTTTATGAAAGCAGTATTTTCAGGGAAAGATTTTCCTTGTTTTTTCATGAGCAGTGAATTCCCTTACATCTATTCTGGCATGAAGATTCATTGCACGAGACAAGTTGCTACGAAAATCTTTCAACAGCAGACAGGCTGAAATTGGGATAAGTCAGGTGAACAACACTTCTCTACTGAGAAAAACAATTTTCATCATTCTACTCAGGCCCCAGTAGCAATGTAGCAGTGATGGGAGCAGCATTACACCCTGCAAAAGGTCTAACATCTGTCATGAAGAAGCAGGTTTAGAATAAACTTTATTTGTGGGAGGTAAAAACTCTTAAAATCCTACAGAAGTGATGGCATCCATGGGCAGCAGCATTTACACTTCCAGAAGACTGGACAAGATTTCTTTGTGGGACTGTTAGAGAGTATGGGAGTTTGTTGACTGCTGTTTGCCCATGCAGGCCACAAACTATGAAATTCAACAGTCAGTACCCTGAGAGGGTAACTCTCCCCCCACAGAACAGTGGCCCTCTTGACTCTGATCAGCAACCAGGCTGTCCCCATTAAGTTCCCAGTACATGGGTTCCCCAAAGAGCTGGGTCAGTCAGTTGTCACAGCTGGCATCTCTGATAAAGTCACTCAGGGTTCAACAGACAAGGGCAAGGTCTCTGCAGCTGAGCACTGACAAGCAGTTTGTGCTGCTTCTGCCCAGGCTACACCCGTCCCGGTGCGGCTGGGATTTCACTCTTATCAACAAATCATCTTCCTACCAGGAGTTTACAGGCACAGAGCAATTGCATGGGCAGCAGTGGAGGTCTGGGTAGCTCCAGCAGTGACTAAGATCACCCCAAGGATAACGCTGCACTCCCCTGCAGGACACACAAGGGGCAGTACCCTCTGTGCACCCCTGGGCATTAAGGGAAAGAACACAGATGGCATCATTATAAGGCTTGTCACGTAGGAAAGGCCTGCTGGGAAAATCTCAGGAGCCCTGCACAACCAAGATAAGAGGGAGATTTTAATCTAATTTTATTACTTTAAACGGCATTACCTGGGCTTCTTGGCATGCAGCTCTTCGTAGCAGGTTATCGCTATCAGGGAAGACAGAAAAGAGAGGGGACATTACATTGAGTAAGTTTAAAACAATTTGCTCATTTTTAAAATGTAGGTACATACTTCTTCTACATACCCCTTTTAACCCCTTCAGTGTTAGACAACATTGAAACAGAAAAAAAACCAAAACACCTTAAGGATAAAACACCCCCATTTATGCACACATGCTTATTTTTTTTCTGCATGTGCACACAGATATTCTTTCTACAGAAAAGAACAGCAGAAAACAAAGACCAGGATGCCAAGTGTGCTGAGATTACATAAGCTCTGGCACACTGTGTACCTGTGATTTATTTGTTAAATTGCTACATACATAACTGTACCCCAGAGCTCAGGTGTAGGTTTTTCCAATGTTCTCACTGCCTGTTGTTAACACTGAAGGTACTTACCATTCTGGCAGTGTAGAAGGGTTCCAGAGAGGACTTAAGTCTATGTGCATTAAACTGTGAGCTCCATCAGTTTGCAAGCCAAACACACATTAATGCAGCACCTCCCACCCATCTAGGTCTGAGCAGGGCCCAAAGTAGTACCTTAGAGAGGTGAAAAACACTTCTCATTAAGTGAAGAGTAAAAACAAAAGAGAGATGATCGGTGTTGGATATGTCACAGACAGTCTTTTCAGAAATACACTCCTGACTTGTCATTGGCAAGCAAGGTATATAGACAGTAAGCCTCAGAGACACAGCTACTGAGTGAGGAATGAAAGTCTATTCCTTCCCCAACCCCAAAAATGCCCTATTTCCCCTTGCAGACAAAATGGCAAGTACTGTTCTGCTGTGCCCAGTCTTGCCTGTGCTCTAGGTACCAACACTGCATCCTTCAGCTTGTCCTTGCCAATACCTGGCAAGACCATAGACTTTTGTCTCAAAATATCACATACAAAATCCCCACTTACAGGCAGCATACCAAAACGAACACTGTATCAACCAAAAGGATTAAAGGCCAACCAGACAAAAACAGACTGGGAGAACAGCACACTTCTGCTCCAAAGATGGAAATGGAAATGGCAGAAGAGAAGGCAAGGCAAGGCCAAACCCAAGTGCCATCTATTTGATTCCATTGGTTTACAGTATTTATCTGACCTGGAACTATATAAGTTGCTCTTTCTGGCATCACCAAGAGTTGCTGCAATGCCATAAAATGAGAAGTAGGGTGACTTCAGGTGAGATATAAAATTGGGTTCTGAGAAAATAACTATGGTATAAAAGCCACAGATTTATTCCTGGTAATAATGAAAAGACAAAGGAAGAGTTCAAGCATGGAAAAAGAAAATATGTGAACAATACCTCATCAAGATAACAAGTAACTCGAATTCCTCAGAGGCATGCAGTCGTATTTGCTCCTTAAAACCAAAGGAGTAGATAATTTGTATTAAGCACCTGCAGTATCACTTAGAGGAGCGACACCGTTGGGTTTGATTGCAGCAATACGATGGAAATGCACCGGTTAAAATAACTCTGCCAAGGTTGGTGTTCCAAGCTTTGCAACAGCAGTGTCACAGCTAACTCCAGCTCAGTCAAGACTGTGTGACAGGCTGAGTCCACACTGTGCCACTGAGGGCATGAGCTTTCACACAGGGACACCCCCCCACTCCCTGTGACTACGTGTGGCCAAAGCAAAGAGAAAATAATTGCCATTTCAATACATAAAGTTGAAATATTATAGGATATCAAGGAGCCCGCACTGTCAAATGATGGCCACACAGTTGATGTCTTTGAGAACTGCTGTCCTAACCTTCTGAACAAATGCCAGCCAAACCCACGTTATCTGTTTACTTCACATTGATGCTATTTTGTTCAGAAGTCAGCCTCTGTCACACTTTTGGCCAGTCTGTTTTCCTGGTGCCCCCAGCTTTATGCTGCAGTGTTAATTGCCTTTAAAATGAAGTCCAGAAACACTTTCCAAATGCAAGCAGAAGATACCGTGGTCTCTTTCTCAACCTCAAAGATCCTCAAAACAACTGTCAAGGATTCACCTCATTGAGTCTTACCCATAAAAATTGAGCTTGACAGTCTAGATGTCAACATTTATGCTGATTTTTTCCTGCACTGAAGCACTTAAAGAGACAGAAGAAGCCTACTCCGACACTTACCACTTCGATGTCAAAGGAAAAGTTTAGATTCTGAGAGAAGAATCATTTACCATCCAGCAATTTCCAGGTGATTTGTCTCATTTCTTCAGCAGCACAGCACCCAGAATCCCATATCATCCCAGCCATACTTATAGGATTTCCACTTAATTCAGCTGGGATATTTCAAATTCATCAGAGTTTGTCAAGGATGCCCCAAGTTTGGTTTAAAGATGCCAGGTAACAGGAATTTTTTTATTTCCTTAAAATATTATGTCAACACTTAACTAGCTTCAAACTCCAGAAAAAGCGGCAAAAGTGCACTCACAGGGATGCATCTGTAAGAACAGCAGTCCTCCTCCTCCATCACAGTTCAGCTGCATTTACTCACCTCACATGGCTCACCTAAAGTACCCCAAGGCCTGCAAGTCCTTTGCAGGTCATAACAATCAATAAATAGAGCTAGAAAAATGTGAAAAACCAACTAAAAGGTAGCTTCTTAAAGCCTTCTGCCTCAGCATGTAGTCATTTTCAAAACATGACTGCTCAGCAGCTCCCAGAGAAGATGAGACTTTAATAGTAAACATAAGATTTTGTTGAGTTTTTTGCACTTTATTGTCTACTCTTAGGTAGTAACAAAGCCTTTTCAACAATGCTCAAACATGAGCAGGTGGAGGCTGAGGGAAATTGCTCCACTGCCTTAAAGAACACACAGAGATTTCTCCTGACTTGCACCATATCCACAGCAAACTAAAAATCAATTTTTACTTTACGTTTCCCCTAAGGGCTTATCTACACAATTCAGCCTTAAAGCCAAACAGACAGGCAGTGTTGCATCTGCTGGCCAACTCAGGGCTGTCTTCCTGCTGTGAGAATTAAGCATCACACAGCTTACAGCTGGGCCAACTTGCTTAAGCAGTAAAAAATTGGGAAACAGAGAGGAACAAACAGTGGCAGCAGGGTATGGAAGAGAGAGGCTGTCCTAGGCTGAACCCATAGACAGAACATTCCCAGCAAAGCCTCAAGGCCAGCAGCCACAGCAGCACTGACTCTGTGGAGAACAGAGCAGCTCACCCCAAAGAATGGAACCAACAGAGAAAGGACACAAGAGTGACACCCCAGCCGTGCCAGGCTGCCAGCACACAACACTGAGAACACAACATCTGTGTGACTCGCCTAGACAGGGCTGCTCTGAATTCTCTGCAACACCCCTAGTCCAGCACAGCTGCTCCTGTCCTGAGCGTTTTCAGCTGGAATAGGGCATTAACACTCTTACACACAAGCACAAGATCCACACAACTTAGTATGGATGCTCCTCAAGATGAGATTCCTGTGCCAAGTGTCCAGAGAAGCCAGGGTGGAAAGGACAGCTCCCATGGTGAAAGGTCACCCAGGGCAGCAATGAATGCAACAAGCAGAAGACAACCAAGTTGAACTGAAGCTGTTTGAGGCTCTCAGCTGCAGCAAGGGTCTGTCTTAGAGCCAGCCAAAGCAACTCCTCTAAAAGTGATCACATTACAAATGTAAAAAGAAGCTCAGGATCTCATTCCAAAATGGGTTGTCAGCATTAAATCTAAGACTATTAAATATACTCAAATATGAAGAAGCCTAAAAACTTTAAAGTTCAGTGTCTCCATCAAAACACAGAGTTTTGTGAGGAGAAACTTGACCAAAGCTGTGCACACAGGATCAGTCCTTAGGAGCTATATCAGAACTCCTGAAAAAGATTTTATCTTAGCAGAGAGCTTTTCTGGCTGCTTCTAGTACAGCAAGAGCACAGAATCCTCTTCACTGGATATTAGAATTTACTTCCATTTCAGCCTTGGAAGGGCATGAAAGACAAATCTTAGGTTTCATCAGCTTTACCTAAGACTCTGAATTTATACTCTGTTTTTTGACAAAGTTTTGATGAAATAAAGTCAGCTACTCAGGAAGTATATGCAGAAAGGTGACAAAGTGAGTTATCAGCTGGCAAACACACAGAGACTAACATTCAAATTGTAGATAACAGCACCACTCAGGATTACTGGCAGGCAGTCAAAGGCTCAGGTGCTTTGCCAGCATTTTCTATTGAGAATGTCAATACTTTAACATATACAGAGTGAAACTAAGTATGTGATGAGTCCACTACCTCAGCAGAATATCCAGGGTCTCCATCCTGACATGGTGATGATCACTTATGCAGTGACATCACGGTAAGAGTCTGGTCAAATCTGACAATCAGTTCAGGTGATGTCCATCGTGCTGGAGATTTCATTTCTGCTGATTTTACAGAGCTGGTAACTCACTGCACCACCTGGGCATACAAAAAACAGCTGCAGCTCAATTCAGGAAAGGTGACCCAGGACATAAAGTTGAGAAGGGATTCCAAACTTGGTGAAAATTTTAGAACAATCATATGGTCAAGAACAATCTTTATTTGTAATCAACCTCACCTGTGTATGTTAAGCAGCAGTATGTTACTGAGTATGAGCAAATATCTGACAATGTGCATACCCTGCAAGCTTTGATCTAGAATATTAAATTAAGTGTCCCTTCTACCTGCAGCATGATATGCTACAGATTAAAATGAGCCTAATATATAAATTCACGCAATCCAGAGATATTAAAGACAACCTCACATGTTGCAACACTGAGTTCTCCTACTTCTCAGATAGCACAAGAGTATTTGCTATCCTAAATGCAAGACAATGGATTTTTAAAACATATTCTTTCATGACAACAAAAGGAATTTTAAGAATGGCAGTGGGGTTCTAGATAACAGCAGTTCAGCCAGACATAACTCCTATTATCTGACACATTGAAAACCTTTGCTTAAGCAGTAAAAACAGGTACTGACACCCCTGCTGAAGAGGTACCTTCTGTACTATCCCGTGCTTAGAAGGGGTACTTCAGTGTACTATCACATGGGGAAAAAGCACAAGGTTTCCTCCTTTTATTCTTCCCGCTCATCCAAAACTCCTTACTTTCAAATCACTCACTATTTGAACAAACACCTCCTAAACCAAAACTGAAAGGCTTATACACTGATCCAAAAACTAAATACTGCAGGAAGAAAGTACCAGGACTAAGCAGCTCCTCAACCTTTTCAGTTATTGCCATCCACAACCTTTAGACAAACCAAGCCAGGATCCACCACACTCCAGGGCCCCTCTTCCCTTCACACCCTAGGGAGCACAAGGGCATCCACGCCAGGCTCCACAGCACAGTCTTCAGGGTGTGCAAGGGGGACTCCCACGTCCATTTCCAGGCAGGAAAGAGGCACTGGGAACAAGCCTGGAAAAGGTAACATTCTTCTTGTCCATACAGCATCCTCCAAAGTCTTAAGGAAGCACTTCAGAGCTCTTCTGTCCCTGTGAGCTTGTAGAGAGCGACTACAGAAGAGCTGCCATTTATCTGCAGGACAGACTGTTACTTACAATAGCTCCACTTAATGCAGGCATCATGGCTGCTGCATCCAGAAGAAGAAGGAACCTTGAGAAGTCAGAAAAGCAAATCACCTTCTCCTCACAAGAGAAATATTTTAGCAAATCCACAAGGACAGAAGGAGGGATGCAGGATGGCAAACAAAAATCTTTGGCTGCAAATAAATGACAAACATAGCAGGTACTTCCAAGAAGTCAGAGGCTAATCTGAACCAATGCTGTGCTAAAGCAAGGCCCTTCATCAGGAACTTGTGATGCTAGAAACCAAAGCACAAGCCCTCACTACACTTTAAACGTGTTCTTGAAGGGCAAATATCAGTCTAGCCAGGTATGGCTCATGCATAGCAACTGAGCCTCTGATGTGGATAACAACAAGCCTCAGGGCCAACACAGCCCCTTACAGATCCTTCATTAACCTGTGGCAATCTGTGCATGGGGCAAAATGCATCTCTGGTTCCCAGCACAACTGGGACACAGACAAAGAAACTGGGAAGAGGGAATGTGCAAAAGCACTCACACCAAAAGCCATCCCCACAGGCTTCAGAGAGGGATCCTGGCCTACTCCCTGCTGTCCACCGGCCACAAGGTAAGGTCCTCACCCTTCACAGAGTATCACAAAGGGCTGCTGAGACCACCTTTGATTTCTTTTTTACACTTTTGCCATCAGGCTCTTGTTGTTCCTTGTTTTTCTCTAACCTGGATAAAACAACTCTCCACAGAGAATGGCCCAGAAATTGCTAAGCAGTTGTCAGTGTTTCCAAACAGTGTTTAAGACATAGGAGTGTATGGCCTACATCAAAGTCTCACTGAGCTGTCTGTCATCACATGATTTCCTACGCTGGGTTTCCAGTGTCTCCTAAGGAAATGCTATATTTTCCTTTACAGAAGAAAAGGGAGAGTGCAGAAAAGGCTATGTAAAATTTTTCTGCCCCCAGTACATCATCTGGCTTAAAGCACCATGCCTACACTTGGGGCAAACAACCCCCATGCACCGAAATATAGATAGCAAAGATTCCCCTCTTGGTTGTTTGCCTTTCATATTTTCCTCCTTATTCCCCATCTCATCACCTGTGGCACACTCCACAGCCTCTGTGATCCCAACACAATTTCACCACTACCACACAAGAAATCAATGTACATCTGAAACCAACGGCACACGGGCACAAGAACTCCCAGACACAACAGACACAAAGGGGACACTGAGCCTCTGCTTCAGGTAAGAAGCAGGCAACTAAAGCAGATGTAGCAGGCAAAACAAAGGCTGATTTAATGCCAAAGTCCCTAGGCAAAAGCATGTGAAGAAACAGAGTATAAAGACAACACAGATTTATTTTCTTAACTTTTCCACTGAGGCTTTGGCAGCATTGCGATGTAAGCAGAAAAGAGCACTGTTAAAAACCTGACTAAACAATTAAAAATCATTAAGACAGTGACAATAAGCAGCAGAACCAAAAGTAACAGAACAGTTTTAAAAAATAATTTAAAAACCTGCTTTTTAGTCAAATGCACTAATCATAATTTTGAAGGACAAGGATTAAAATATAAAATCGGCTTTTTAAAAAAAAACACGAACAAGGATTTTACTTACTGTAAGGGACATTTACTCCACAGGTAAGCAGTGGGAATGACACCACTGGATGTAACTCAGGGGAGGAGCAGCTGAGAGGCTCCTTCCAAGCTGGGTGGGTGACAACAACAAAGACTACATCAGGGAAGGACAGCACAAGGCTGCCGGTGCCTGGCCACAAGACAGAGACAAGGATTCTGCTACAGCAAAGGGGAGGTGGGAAAACCCACGGGCACAGGACCACCACGCTGGGATGGGCCACACTCAGCATATCCTGCACGCCTGGTTCCTTATATGCCTGCAGTCATCCTTATAACACAGGCTGAAAGCAAGCAAGCTGAAGGCACACGTATGGCTCATGACATTCTTTTTGACGTTAGAAGACAGAAAACCTTCTCCTCTCCGCGAGGCCCCACCATCGCTCATGCCAGCCAGACATTCTCTCTGTTTAAACCTCCCGCCTCAACCGCTCCAGTCTTACAACACGGCCGACGTGGGAAGGCAGAAAAAGGCACTGAGCCTCCCACGCCCACAGCTGCTGAAGCAGGAGGGAGACCCATCCCCTCCGGCTGCCGGGGCCCTTTGACAGGCGATCCCCATTTTAGGCGCTTCCCCTCCCGCTTCCCGCCTCCCGGCCCGGTCCCAGCCGGCATTACCAGTGCTTCCCATAGAGCCAGTGTCCGCCCCAACCCAGCAGGCAGGCTCCGAAGGTGGATTTCTTCCAGTGATGCCTGAGGGTCGTCAGCACTTTCGCCATGGCGCCCCGCCGGCCGCCCCCGGCCGCGCGGCCGCTCCCGTGCCCGGCCCGGCTGGAAACGGCTCCCGCCGCCCCGGCGTTCCGCGTTCCGCGTTCCGCGCACGCACCCGGCCGCGCTGCACAGACCGACAGGAGCCGCCCGCCAGGCCCGAGGGAAGGAGTTTTCCCTCTTCCCAGAGTCCCGGCGCTCGCTGCCTTGCTCCAGCCCCCGAGAAGACCTTTGGCCATGGGCTGTTGGCTGTCAGCGCTGCCGGGAGCACGAGGAGATGGAGCTGGAGCGTAGCAGAGGGCAGAAGTGAATAGGTCTTTTTTCCATATCGATAAAACTATCCACGGTGTTGCCCCTGCCCGCACAAAAAGACCCCAAACCAAAACAACAAAAAAGGAAAAAAAACAACCAACCAACCAAAACCAAACCAAACCAAAACAAAATACCCACATTAAAAACTTCAAGAAAAACCCAAACCTGCCAAAAACACCAAACCCAAAGCAACCAAAAAAAGCCAAAATGCACCTGCTCATCTTTCCCACTTAGCAAAAGAACATTTAAACAGTTGTTCCCCCTTTGGCATCAGATTCAAACTGAATAGAGAAGTTCCTGTGTCTACTAGGAAACACACTTTGTGGTTCAGCAAGGGGTCCAGTGTGGTGAGCCCCCGGTACAATAGCAGATCCTGACACCCTTAACAATACATTTCTAATGTTCTTTTTACAGAAGGCACCTTGACCCTTCCCAGTCACTGTCCTGGGACAACAAACCCAAGGAAAATCAAAACAAAACTCACAAGTAAAACAAAATCACAAACAAACAACAAACCGAAAATATTCCAGAATACACAGAAGAAATGTTGTCCAGGAGGTAGCTGGAGTTTGCTGTTTAAGCCTAACCATAGGGATGTTCATAAGAACCTGGAGAAATCTCTCCAATCACACATGTGTTATAAATGTGAATAAAATAAACAACAAATTTAAAGTTTAGCAGCAATTTTAATAGCAATTTACAAAAATTTGGCAATAATGAATTAAGTCTAGTTAAGGTTCTGATAAGGCATAAGCAAAACTGACCGGGGTGTGGGGAGGGCTTCTCACCCTACCTCACGTACAAAACAGAGCAATTCAAACTACACTTATATACTGTCTGCTAATACATATTCATCAATGGTTCCCGTAAATTTCCTCCTATTTCTGATTCTAAAAATCTACGTCACTGTACTTCATGGTGCATGCTTCACTTGTTGCTAGGGGGTCTTCTGTCTTCTCTTGGTGGTCTTTTGGATGACGGCTCACAGTCTTCCTCATTGTCCTCTGAAGAACCTTATAGGTGCATGCACCCAAGCCTTGTGTTACATTAGGCAGCATCATATTCCAAAAATAAGCCTTATTATTTCATAGATAAAAACACAACTTAAATTCTGTACCTGGAATCATCCCAATTGTCCATCTCAAGGCCGATCTTCCAATTATCCCAAGACCTATTCTGTTTTGGGATTTTATTTACCTCAAATTACATCCTGTGTCGTATTTTCTCATAAACATCTGCAAACATCTGTTCTGTGACATTAATCACGTATCATTTGCCTTTTTCTAAAATATTGATATAGTTACAATTTAGTTAGCACAAAATCATATTAATTTATTACACATGGAAAACGCCACTATCATGAAAATGCCATGCAGCCACGAACACATGAACATCCTGCCAGGGAAAAAGGAAACAATCAAGGGGCAAGATCTGACCTCATCATGGAAAAAAGCTTTGGACAAACTAGTGGTGGCAGCCTCTCCTAGCAGTAGGTTGTATCTAGTATTTTTATAACTGTTTTTTACAAGGTAACCCACCCAGTTGATCAAGGGAAGCCAGTACATGTAATCTTTTTGGATTTCAGTGAAGCTTTTGTCAGGAAAATCCACAAATGCCAGAAGTTTATGTCCAAAAGGAGACAGAGGAGTCCTGCAACTTTATTCAAATAAAGGGAGAGAGCCCACGGGGGCACACCCGCGGGGTTTTTTGCCCTCGTGGTTTCGGAGGGCGCAGCCTCCTTCTATCCTGAACTCCTGGCTGCATGTTGCCCTCTTCCTTTCTCCCTCAGCTGAAGTACTAGGAGAGTACATCCCTTCTGAACTGCCTGCCACATATCCCCTCTTGCACCTGTTATTTTACCCCACAGTTCTGAGGCTCAAGCTTCTGCAGACCCTTGTTTGTTTCAGGAGCCAAACTATCTGGGCTCAGCAACAAACCTGCTGCCCAAAGTCAGTAAAGACATTAAGACCCATTTCAAAGACCTTAACACCCACACCTTCACCCATAGAATTGTTTGTAAAGAAATTAGCATTCCTCTCAATCCCTCCTCTTCTTAATTCTCAATTTGTCTTTACAAACCCTAGTTATTATTAACTTAACCCTTTTCAACAACCTGGAACATATAAAACACTCCCTCTGGACTTGTCCACCTCTGGTCCATGCACCAGGTGTGGCAAGCAAATGCAGAGAATAAAATAGACAATGACAGTTCATATTGGGTAATAATACCCAACTACCACCAGAGGTCCTTGTCCATGGCTACTGATAGTGGAGGTTTCCCATCCTTTTCTTCCAGTTGGTAAATCCTAATCTCCAGAGCTTTGAAGACCTTGACCCAAGTGATATGGGTCCACCCATATCCAGCTGTCCTGGCTGCTGCTCCTGCAGTCCTGGATGGATGTTCTGAACAGTCCAAAGGCAGCACCTCTGCTAACTGGGCTTCCTGTTTAAGGAACCCCAAATGATCTCAAGCAACCCCTGAGGTTCTGCACCCTCAGCCCTCAGGGAGGAGCAGCCTGCACCACCCCACAGCAGCCATCATAACCAGGCTGGCAGGGGCAAGAACACAAAGCAGACTCTCCCACAGCTTCCCTCCCAGCCTAGTTCCTCCATTCATCATCTTCTCAAGGCGTTGGCTCCTCAGCAGCGGATCTGAGCAAGGCAGAGAACTCACCTGGCTCATGGTAGCCCTTCAATTTTGCTCCACCCAGTCAGTACAGAGTCTTAAACTGGGTTTAAAAAAAAATGAATATTGTTACACAGAGAAAATGTATAAAACATCTCAGTGGACACAAGCCAACCTCCTGTTCATGTCTCATTCTTCCTGGCCTCCCCCAACCCTGTACAATGTCTTTAAAGTGAATGGGCAAAGGCAGCTATGAAGATAACACACACTGTGGGAATTCACATACCCACATTCACCAATCATGGTTGAATATAATGCACCTGCTCATCTTTCCCACTTAGCAAAAGAACATTTAAACAGTTGTTCCCCCTTTGGCATCAGATTCAAACTGAATAGAGAAGTTCCTGTGTCTACTAGGAAACACACTTTGTGGTTCAGCAAGGGGTCCAGTGTGGTGAGCCCCCGGTACAATAGCAGATCCTGACACCCTTTACAATACATTTCTAATGTTCTTTTTACAGAAGGCACCTTGACCCTTCCCAGTCACTGTCCTGGTGGCCTCCCCCTTCCCTTTGGTCCAGGGGTTCTGTGCACTTTTTCCCAAAGTTTCTCATGACACACAAGAGAGGGCAAACAGCTGCAGAAATTTCACAAAAGTGCCGAGTTATTTAGAGAGACCCTATCCTATAACAAAGGAAGACGGATGTTCACCATTCCTAATGATCTTTTGGCTAAATAAGTGATGTGAGGGAGCAGTGCTGCTTTTGTAGACCACTCTTGACAGGGAACCCAGTTTGCAGACTCAGGAGAACAAGGATGCACTCTGGCAAGAACCAGCAGGTCAGGGCAATGAATGCAACACTGGACAGATTTTTTTTTTTTTCTGAATGTTTTTTCCCTCTAACAAAATGCCATTTTAGCAATTCAAAAAGCATCAAAGACAATAAAATGGCTTTTTCTTCTTTTTTTTGTAAAAAGCTTCTCCAAATCCTTCTGCTTAAGAATGTCGGGATGGGATATGAGTGGTAACATAAGGTGGCTGCTTGAGGCCAAATTTGGGATTCTGGGTATGCAAAAGTCTGTTCTGCAAAAATCAAGTTGATCTAGAAGATGGTCCAGAAGACACTCTGCTGGTAGTGATAACAAAAGCTGATTGAACCCCGTGGATTAGTTTCCCTACTATGTTTTGGGTTTTCTTTTCCCTTTATTTCGTAGAGCAGAAGATCTGGTTGGGGGTTTTTTTGTTTTTGTTTTTGTTTTTTTTTTCTTTAAGTAAGAAAACATTACATTATCTTCTCCTGATGAATATTTCAGGCATAACCTCATACAGTAGCCATTGTTTCCCACTTAAATATTCCAGGTTCATCTGTCCAGTACATCTCAGTGTGCTGAGTACATGCACTTGATGCAATGCTGAATGTTCCAGGTGGTATGGAGTGATTAAATGTCCTACTTTTCTTTTGATGTTTGTCCTATTTTTTTTTGGAGGATTCAGGTGTGGCAAACTGCTAACAGCAATGATAGCCACAGATATTATTACTCTCATCCTTTTCTTCACTTATGAAAAGATATGTGCTGATAAATGCCTTTCAAATTCATAATTCTCATGTGGTGTCACAAATAATTTGCAAACATCTATAACTTTCTATTTTGCAACCAAGTCTACCGAGTACAGTTATGTTCATTAACGATGTTTCCAAAACAAGCTTGAATTTTTAAAATATAACCTCTTTAGTATTCTAATACATGTTCAGAGCAATCAGAAAAAATGCTTAAATGTATGAAAGATCTGAGTATCTCTAAAATGGCTGAATGGCAATTTTCCTGTGTTCATAACCATGAAAACACATCAGAGTTAGTATAAGTGAGAAATTTTACCTCAATTGCTAGTTGTCTTCAGCATCCCTAGCAGAGGGACTTGACCCTGCTTTGGGCAGGGTGGTTGGACAGGGTGAGGTCCAGAGGTCCCATTGCATCTCCCCTACTGGGACTGTGTTACACTGTCTGAAATTTGGGGTTGGTGATTTTTGATGTGGGGCTTTTTGAAGAGAGCTGCCCTTAGAAGAAAGAGACAGTGCAGACAGCAACAACAGATTGTGCACTGGTCTTTTTATTTGGCTTTACATAGAATGCAGTGTCCATTCTGAAATTCCTCCTGGCAAACACGTATGTCCTAGTTTTTGGCTGTGGCTGTCTGATCACCCTCAAGGTAGATCACACCTGCCATGCTGCTGCATGTACCAGGTACTTCTCTTTTAGCTGTCCTAGTTTTCTGCATGTCAGATCAATAGAAGCAGGTATTAGAGTGTATGCAATGGAAAATGAGAGGATAAAGGACTGATCTTGAGCATCCACTAGATTATGTGCTGTAGTAATTTTTTAGGCCAAGTGAAATTCCTGCTCTCTTTTTCATAACACTGTTTCAAGGAGGCTGGAATGTGTGATTTTGTTTTCTTATGATTGCTAGGTGTTTTTTGTAAAAAACAGACTAATTCAAAAAGCTGTTCTGTAACTCTTAATACTTAACTGGGGGCATGTCACCTAAAATTATCTCACAAGTTGTGTATGAAGACAGGTGAACACCTCATCCTGGTTACTCATGTCTGACCCTTTTATGATGACTAATTTTTTTATCATCCTGTCTCTACCATCAGTTCCAAGCCTGTTAGCAGGAGAAGCTTCAGATACATGATCACGCTTCAGGCACATACGTATTATTTACTTTGGAAAAGTCACATCCTCAGTAATCTCAGTGCTCAGCCACAGAATGTAAAGGAGGCAGTAGAGAGGTTTTTGTCTACTGCTTGGCAATGCTCTACAATTGATAAGGACAGAAAATCATTTAGTCTCCATTTTTGTCCAACACAATCTGTGCCTGTGTTTGCATAAAAAAGGGACCTCCCCAGTCCAGTGTCGTCCTTCTGTCACCCTTACGGCACTGGAGGATTGGGACCCCTCAGTCTGCTGGTTATTCTGGCATTTGAGACTTGTTTATCGATGGTGGGAGGGTATGGAACAGCAGTGCTGTCAGCACATCCCGTGCCATCATGGTAACTCTGTCTCTTCAGGTGCTTTCTTACAAGCAAAATGCAAATAGCTGCTTGTGTTGCAAAGAGCCCAAATGTACTGCTCTGCAGGAGCTGCGTGTTTACCGCAGCGATGCAAGTCCGTGTTCCTGCCAGACCGAGGCAGCGTTGTCTGTCAGAGTCTGCCTGGGTCCCCCTGTTTTTTACGTGATTAATATCCCTGTGCCCAGCGTGACAGGGAAGAGCATCCTCACACAGCCTTCAGGCTTTTGTGCAGCTGATGAGGAGAAAAATGGAATCTAAATATTTCCATCTATTTGACCCAGCAAGGGAGATTACAATTTGTTTTGTTTTAATTCTACAATACCTGACCACCAAGCATGGTTTAAACTGAGGGAGAGCCCTTTTCCTTGGTGGATGTGAGCAGCACTAACTGGATGCCTCTCCAGATCAGGCTGTGGGATGGGAACTCCAGCCTTTCAGGCACATCCACCTCTGACTTTTCTTAACTGCAAGCCGCAGGCATAGGCTTGGCTGCCGACAGAGCTCTTTCCCTTCCTGTCCAGGAGAGTCCCTGGGCTAGGAAATCTCTGGTGGGCTTTCCAGTCTGTGTCTCTCTACTTCTGTTCTCCTGGTTTTGTGTCCAGGGCCTGAAGCTCCTCCTCCACAGTGTGTCCCAGGTCCCACTGTATTCTACCCTGGCTGATTTTTTATATAAGAGAGAGGAGCACTGCAGCCACTGAAGCTAATCAGAGAAAGTTCCTGCCTGTGAGAGCAGAGAAAGTTCATGATGGATTCTCTTGCCCTCATTTCCAGCTCTGCCTGGAGGTGTGATTCCCTGGGGCAGTCGTGTCTGCAGTCAGTGCCTGCTCCACTGGCTTGGAGAAAGAACTGAATCACATTGGCAGGGTTTTTGGTTGGGTAACTCAGAGAAACTCTGCACAAGAATAATCCCTCCCTTCTTCCCTTTCCTTGCTCTTCCTTGGCTCTTCTGTAAGCAGAACATGACCTGAGGTTCACCCTCCCTGGAAGGAAATTCAGGAGCATGCCTAGCGTATTTATATGGCAAACCCCACCACCTTTACACCCTGTCCCCTCTTCCCACATTCAGGCTATTACACAGAAATAGTCCCTGATTCTCTGGGTTTATTAACCTTTTTTCCAAGGGAATGAATAGAGATATTCACAGCTTTTGAGCAGCAGCAGAAACCCATTAAGTTGCTCCGTGGCAGTCTTGTCAGGAATTTGTTCCTTTAGCAGAGGCACATTTCAGAAGACTCTACACTCATTCCCAAACCATTTGGATTCAGTAAATGCAGGTGCCACTGAGGCATTAGCGTGAGGAGGCCTGGACCCCAAGCTTTGAGTGTAGTTAGATCTCTTCTGGGTCTGCTCCAAATCAGGGAACAAGGCCAGCGCCCTGGGACTAAGCATCCAGTCACCCAGCAGCACAAGCCCCTGCACAGAAACGTCTAGCAGCTCCTGTGCTAGTTCTACACTCCACTTCTCAGTGAAGGTCTCAGTGAGAGCTACATCAAAGACATCAATTTTGTTGCTGGTACAGGTTCCTACCCTCAAGGAAGTCCTGCTGACTGAGGCTGAGGTCACTGGTCTCCGAGCTCATGCTGTTACTATGGTACTGCTACATATTAGAGGACTCAGCATAGAAAACAGTAGGATAGCAGAAGGGAGAGAGAAGGAGAGAGCCCAAATGCACAGTGCAGACCTGCCTGCAGGATGTGCATTCCCCTCTAAGCAGCACCTATTTGGAAGGGATGTAGCTTCCACCCAGCAGGCTGGCAGCACAAACCTCTCCTGGCCATACATCTGCAGGCAGGTATTGTTACTTCTGCACTGAATCTGAGTGAGGGATGTAACCCAGGAGACTCCTCACTCAGGCATCTTGCTTCTGGCAGAGATTAATGCTCATTGTTTAACAAAAGAAATAAGTCATATTCTCTCCATTTATCCCCGTTGTACAGCTGGATGAGAGAGGAGGAAATTAAGGTTTTTACACTGTTCCTTGATTTCAGTGCATCCACAAATATTACATATACTCACCTATATTCACACTGAGATACTGCCTACCCAAAAATCCAGCTGCTGCTATATACCATCCTGGTTATATCCCATAGCCAGATGATCTCGTATTCAGAAGAGCTCCTGAAAACTACTAATATATCTGCAGCAATGGCTCATTTTTCACTGAGGCACTGACATCCTAATCTATGGACCAGATGGAGTGGGGCCTTGGGCAATTGTAATCAAAGAGCAACAGCCATAGTTTGAAGGAAAGAGATTCCCTGTTGGTTTTCTATTAAATGCTTCTATTTTCATTTTCTTTTGACTCAATTGTGTGCATCACCATGGCCCACTGAACACATCTGGCTGACATCTTAGATCACATACCCGGCACATTACTGTGTTTGCTCAAAGTTTCACTCCTTCCAAAGTCAGTGGCAATGCTCTGTGACAATGATTTGTTTTATCCTTGTCCTTAGGTGGAGTTTGGGGATCAACAGAAGCAGTTGCATTCAAAGGCAGGAGAAAATTCATCACTGTAATGATGAACCACTCCCATTTCTTTTCACCAACCTTTGCTGCTGTAGAAGGTAGAAGATTAATTTGTCTTGGATGCTGGAGTGCAAAATATGACCACTTAGAAAAAGTGTAATCCCACTGAGTTACTGTAAATTGGTCTAGTTCAGTCCCTGCCAAAAGATACATTCTGCATTTTATACTGACAAGGATCTTTGCTCACAAATTGTAGCTGCCCAATTCATCAGTCTGTGAAGTAGAGGTCTTAATGTCTTCAGGTGTTGATGAACACATAATTGTATTTTGTCTTTTTCTTTTCTCTCAGTAAATCAGTTAAATTAGAATAAAATCTGATATTCTGCTTTCTCATAGCTTTCAGCTATTTAAAGGTAATCGTTTTTCCTGTGAGAAAAAAGTAATTGGAGTTACAGATCCTGATGTATATACTGCTTCCTCAGGTTTGGGAAGACATTAGAGAGTTCTTCCAAACATTTTCTTTACAAATTCTGTAGCATTTTCAGCAAATGTACTTCAACAAGCTCTGTGGCTAGCTTGGTTTTGAAGAGTTTCACATTGCATTTATCTTCCAGGAAGTTACTAAGTGATATGGTTTTATAAATTGGTTTTGTTGTTTTCATGTTGTTAATTGACATGCTAATTATGACTGACACAGGCATTGCTTTTAAATCTCATGTTGTTTCTTTCCCTGCATACAGTGACTATTCTTTGAATTCCTATCACATTGTGATCTGGTGTCAGTTCAAAGACTGGCTTTGCTTTTCAAGCCGTTTAGACATTCTTTTCACTTAATATGCTGCTTTAAGGATCTATGATAAGATGTTGCTGAGGGCTGTGTGAGATTCTGGGACTCGACTAGGCTAGATTAGAACAGCCATGTATTTTACATTAAATGAAAGTGGTTTGAACCACAGTAACGAGCCAAAACTTGTTATCCACGCCCTCCAAATGCACAGGCATTATTGACTCCATTTATATGACATCTACGCTTGCTTTGTTTTCTTGCTTTCCCTAGCTAAGAACAGATGGGAAGAGTAATTTAAATACCGAGTACCATAAGGTACCTGGAGTAAAGTAAATTAAGGAAATACCATAAGTGAGAGAATGAAGTGTTAAACTGCTAACAGGAGATTTACAATTAAGAATTAACAGAGAAGATAAGCTTTGCCAAGAAATAGCAATCACTTCACAGAGTGAGTCTTGCAGAGGATGGGCAGGGCTGTGCCATTACAAATACCTGGAGGATCCCAAGTCATAGAAAAGAGGAGACTCAAAAGATGTCAAACATGTAAAACAGTGTATGGATTTATGCACCCTGTAGCAAGCAACATAAGTTGGGATGATGTCCATTCCACAATGAAAGAGGCAAGGAATACCAGACTTGACTTTGCTTCACAAAAACATGTGCATACCAATAGAAGAAATATATAGGATGGGTAATGAAAACAAGGACAGCACCACATGCTTAGATGAAAATTATACATAGTGAAAGTGTACAACATAGCAGCCAAAGACGAAATGATCTAACTGGAAATAAATAAGACATTTATTTTTTAACTGTTATACAGAAGCATATGTGTTGCCAGAAATACTTTTGGAAGATACTTGGAGGAGAGTCACATGTAGCAGAAAGTAAATATGGAAACAGAATGGACAGGGATAAGCTTATTAAGCACAAAGATGTATGTGAACAAAACTGGAAAATAAATGGGCAATATACTGGAAAAGGCATAATTTGTTATATTGACCCAGAAAAGATCTCAACTCCCTTAGAACATCGTGCTCTGTGCTCCCTTCATCTTTAGGAAAGATATTCTTAAATCAGAGGCAAAGAGGGGATGTTGGTAGGACCACTGAATGAAGGATTTTAGAAACATCACATTAATTTTTGTAGGAACAAAGCACAGTTTCTTATAGTACCAGGACAAAGCTAAGCAAACAAAACAGAAACTTCTAGATAATGCAAGTAATGCTGGGAAAAATAATATAAAAACTGCAACGAGTATGTCACGGGTGAGATGACAAGGGAGAGCCTGTCCACATAGATGAGGAAAATATGTAAAGATTCATTGGGAAGGCTGCTAACATTTGCCCCTAATCTGGCTGCTTGCAGCAACCACCTGGAGCACTGCTGCTCGCTGATGTTTAATGGATGTGCAGTGTCAATATTAATACAGAGTCTGAGAAACTGAAGGAGTTTATTAGGGGACTCTATTCCAATGGTTCACAGCACAAGAGTTAAGCTATGCATTCATTTCTCCAAGGACACTATTAGTGGTCCTGCAAAGCTTTGCTCAAAGCTGCAAAACAATGACTTCTGTGCCACAGATGCCAATGAAATGTGATGTTGGTGTGTTCTAGTAAATAAAGAGATTTGGGTTTTTTTCACAAAAAACAGTGTCTGCTGAAATTGGCCATGTCACACTACTGAAATTGCCAAGCCAGTTCATCCTGGGAATTTCTACTTGCAGTTAAATACACAGCTGGCAGGCATTTTGGGAGCCTAGAGCTACTCCCAGCTACCTGTGTGAAAATGCATAGGATTACATATTGTGTGTAATGATCTCACTTTGAAAAACAGCAAACCTACTATCCAAAGTTTTGCCCAACCTTGAACAGAAGACAGACAGAGATTGCCAGAGATATGACTGAGAGAGAGACTATGGAGAAAATAAATGTTATTAGCAGAATTGCTTTTAAAATTCTGTAGAAATTCTCATTAGTTAGGACCAAAATGGATCCGGGAAGGTCCCTAAGAGACTGAAAAATTTAAGTGAATAGCCAGGAAAATATTCTACAGGCCATTAAAGGCACTAAGGAAGCTGGAGAAATTCATTAAATATACCAAAACAAGCAAGAGATTTAGATGGTTCATCTCAATCGTGGAGGGCAAGCTGCAGAGCTGTACATCTGCTTGTGTGTGTGCACTGTTGTTCCCATCATTTTACTAAAACTGTGGGACACAAGCAGCTGTGTACTCAGTGGAGTTTGTCACCTGGAGCACACAGCTGGTTGTGTGAGCACACCTAGATCCAAGAAGGGAGGGAGGAAGGGGGTGGTGAGCCTGTTGTTTCAGCCAGGACAGCTGGGCAGCCTCAGGATCTGCAGGTTCATGGATATGTGAATGCTTTGTCCCCAGTCAGCCTTGCAGATCCAAGAAGCAGCAGATTCCTTGCACTAATACTGATCCTGAAATGTCACTAAGCGTCGATTTATAAAGAAACACGTGGCTTTAAGGTTACAACTTTGATGGCCAAGCATCCCTGTCACCACTGTGCTGTCAGGCTTTTGTGGCCATCACACACAAGTGATGGGAGCCAGGCAAGAGGGAGGGCACAGCTCCTGAAAGCCAGGCACAGTCTGATCACTTGGACCTCACCATTCACAGCCCAAGGTGTTCATGAGAGATCTGCTGGGTCCCACCTCAGCCACCATGTCCTGGGCTGTGAGGAAACATAGCTGCTTCCCCATTCACCCTGGGCTTTGTCCTGCAGCCTCACAAGTGGGTGGGAGAGTCTGGACCTAGCATCAATCACCAGAAATCTCACTGTAACAAAATGTGTATCCTGGTAATTTGGGAATAATTGTATCTTAGGTTAATAGCCATAGATATCTTCCCTCACCAAGTTTATTTACTCCATGACACAGTTACTGTGTCTTAAACAGAAATCACCCTCAAGGTATCATCTAATTATCTTCTCATCATTCTGCAAATCTGTTTCATATTACCAATAATCTTATTACTACAACTGCAACATTCATTAAGCAAATGGAGAACAATAAAAATACATACAGTAATAGCAATCAAATTAGGTTTGAATCTCACAGTGAGTGATGGATAATTCTGGATCAGATTGTTCTCATAGATTTTTCCCCATTATTTTCTAAAAAGGTTTAAATGGCTCAAAAAAAGTTCAATTGCAAGGTTCTCTTCTAGAATCTGGCCATTTTATGTAACCTGGTTACCACAAAATGGTACAGTCAGGACCAGAATTGGTTGCAGAATCTTCCCCTTGTGAGCAGGGAGACCTCTCAGCAGAGACAACATTGCTGGGTTCCCATGGCAAGCACCAGTCCCTGCACAGGCCAGGTGAACTCTGTGACATGATCCAACACCTTTTGGGTATGTCAGATGCTTCCAGGTGACATCCTGGATGGGCTTGCATGGGACTGGGAAACCATCACTTTCTTCTTGACACATCGTGGCTCCTGATGTTGCACTGAGCAAAGCAAAACCACAGATTTTTTTTCTGAGCTATCCATATTTATAAGATTTGGGGCTTGATCCTCAGCTCAGGGGAGTAAATGGAAATGCGTTCATGAAGTGCAGGTGGGAGATTTTCAAGCTGTTCTTGCCTATCAGCTATGCCAGTTTATATTTAGGTCTGTTACACCTGCACGGAGCCACTTGAACATGTATCAAAACAATTCCTGTCCCTAGCTGTGATCTGTACTCTCTAGTCCAACAACAGATCATCATTTGTCTCACTGGTAAAATAACTGCTGAGGAATATAAGTGATTTTTTCCATCTGCAAATGCACAAAAATATATTTGGAGCATTTTATGGGTACATTGCACACCTGATGGAAACATTCATGACTGCTTCTTCTCTGGGTACATCAAAAATCCTCAGCCAACTTCAGTGCTTTTATCAACTGTTCTTTTATTTTATGCTCATTCTGGCCTGGATTTTTTTTTTTTTTCTTTTCTGAGCATCACAAATGAGTTTGTGACCACTTTGGTATGCTCTGCCAAATGCTGATAGAAGAAATCCAGCCTCTGAAGTACAGTATGTCTCATTAAATCAATGAGGGGATAGTGTGATATATGCTTATGTGCATGTGTAAATTGCTGTGTGGGAGAGGGCCAAGGCAGAGAGAGATGCCTGGATTTGGTTTGGACTCAGGAGAGGCTACTGGTCATTGCCTTTTTGTGCTGGCCCAATGCCTTCCTAGTTTGTGTTCCTCCAAATAATTAAATCCTTTTTTGTTTTAATATGCAAGTTTGCATTTACCTCAATAATTCAGTACCACTACTACAAATACAATAGAAATACAGCTATGCCCAAGTACATTTTTTTAGCAAAATGGGCAAAGCGATAATAAATAAGAGTTTTTTAAAACATAAAACTTTCCTGGATCCATAAAGAAAGAATAAAATGGGAAGTTGGAGGACAATATCCCACCCTTGATGGTATGACAGCCTGTACATCTCTTGTCCTTTTCCCAATTCTGTTGTGCAACCTTCCTGTCTGGGCTGTACTTGCCTATGACTGTGCTCCTGCAGAGAAATACATCCCAGGTGGTGTGTGCAGCCAGTTTCAGGAGGAATGAGGCAGGTCCCAGAGGCTCCCACTATGCTGTTCAAAGAGACACAAGTCTTGTGGTGTGTAAAGAGGAACAAGAGGTCAAAGGGAATAAGGTCTCTGGCCAGCTCCCCCATAACTCACATCCCATACACACACTGCTAGTCTTTGTTCTGCTGCAATCCTATCTGGGCTCAGTCAGGAAATGCAAAAATGCAATCAACTTTAAGAAAAAAAGTGATGCATGCTCCTGGTTTAGTGTTTGCTACGAGTTGGGAGCCATCTGCCAGCCCAGTACTCTGCCTGGCTGGAGGCTCCACTGAGGACCCTGTTGCATCCTCCTCCTGTCTCCTCTGGAGCTGCTGAGGAAGGGGCTTCTGATCTCCAACACCCTCACACAGCTTAATGTGGGCTCCCCAGGATGCAGAATTTGTAGGAGATCCCTTTCCAGCCAGCCCTCCTGGGGCTGCAGGAGGGAGCCAGGACAGAGCAATGCTTTGTCAGTTCTCACTGTGGTTTGCAAAGGAACTGGAAATCAGTAGCGTGGCTCCTCCTGGCCATTCTCTGGGTGGATGGAAGCTGAGCTGTAGACCTTGGGAACTGAGTTTGCCCTCAACCTCCTTGGATCTCTGCAAGCAGAGGGCGTGTGTTTTCCGAGCAGGCAGGAGTGAATGTGACAGCAAAGGAGAAATCAGAGAGGAAGGAGAACAAAGGGCTCTGCACAGAGGTGACACCCTTGAGGGCAGAGCTGGCAAGCTGAGACCTTGGTCTATTTGCACCAGCGTTGCTATTTGTGGCTGGATGCAGACAACAGTGAGGCAGTAAAATGCCTTTTATTTAAGGTGCTGACACCTCAGGAGAAAATGAGAAAAAGAGAGGTGCTAAAAGAAAAATACATTGCTTTTCATTCTTCTGTCCTTTCACTTCTTCCTTAAATTTTATGGGATGAACTCGCTCAATTTAAGTACTTGTCAGCAAAGGTCTGACAGGACAATCAAGAGCCATCCACCATGCCAGCTGGGAACACTTCCAGGGGCCAGGTGCTGGCAGATACCTCAGCACTGCCTGAAGGGAGAGCACTGCTTCCCTCCTCCTCCCCTGTCCCCTCCCCACCAGGCAGTGAACCTGGTGCACAACCTCCTGCATTCCCATTAGCAAGTCCTGTGAGCCCCTGGGCTGCTGGAGCACATTCTGGGCTAGGAACATGCTCCTAATAAATGTGCAGCTTGAATCTGGCTCTGCAGAGCAGTTGTGGGGCTGGTGAAAATTAATTTGTTACTGGCAAAATGGTAAAAAAAGGGACTGTTTTAATGCTGTGGGACTATGCCACCTGGCATTTGAGCAGCACTACCTCAGTAGATTTCACAATAAGCTCTTGCAGATGTTAGCATCCATCCCTGCTTACACATGGGCAAAGCAAGGCTGGCAGGTGGGTTGCAAGGTTTCCTGCAAGGCCGTTCTGGATGGTGCTGTTACAGCCGGAGGAGGGAGGAAAGCCTGGATGACTGCCTGTCCTGAGATACAGCTTCCCTCAGGGCATCTTGCCATCTCTGCAGATGTGTTTCAACTTGCCAGGTGTACCTTGGGAGCATTCAGACCCTGACTCAGACAAGGTGGATCTCCGTTCCAACCGTGAGTGTTCCTGTCTCATCCTCCCTGGGCTCCTCTTGGGGACTCGGTCCCAGAGCAGAGATCCCAATGACAGAGCCTCCCAGATGAAAGGAAGAGCTGATGCACACACCTTTGGCAGTAACAGCAGTGACAGCTGCTACGAGCAAAGGTGTCACGCAGGACACAGAGCTGCTGCTGCCACCTGCGTCCCCTGACTTGGCTGGGCCTCCCGGGAAGCTGCGCAACTTCACGGAAAAAGCTGAGTCCTGAACGTAATATTTTTAGACTGGTTTCCGAAGGAAATGAAGCTTCATGTCTGCCCATCTGTCCCTGTCAAACTTTGGATCCACTGGTTATTTGCAAACAAGTTTGATGGAGCATAAGAAGTTTCAAAAATATTTAGGTTTCTGTTTTGTGAAAATCGGTAGCCGGGATGAGACAAGAAGTGCAAGGTAATGCATGAATCTCTGTCTGACAGAGGGGAAGGAAGGGAGGACTCAGCAGTCACCTGTTCTGTCTGAAAGCTCTTTACAAACCTCAGCACATGGTATTTCTTGCTGCAGATACGGTGGGTAGAGAATTCCCAAAGGGAGTGAGCTAGGTTAAATGAAGCAGAAACTGCAGCCTGTCAGAAACACCCCAAATGTGAAACTGAGAACTTGAAGCTTTGTTCAGTGCACAGGGCAACACGTTTCCCTCAGCCTCCTTTGCTCTGACAGGTTTGCAGGAAGCTTGTAAGAAAACAAAACAGAAAAGAAGGAAATCAGCATCATTGTGAAGGTGGATATTTGGGGTTGTTTCATGTTTCATGTTTTACACACTGGGGGCCTTGTGTACCTGCATGTGTGTGCTCGCTTTATTTAGTCATTAGAAGGCATTGAAGTACCAAGTGGCTTTCTGTGCATAGTGGTTTCAAATATATATGGCCAGCTCCAAGTGCCAACTGCTGCTATGGAGGCTTTGCCTTTGTGTTTTATTCCCTCCTCTCACCCTCTGCCTGCCGCTGCTTTTCCAAATCACATGCTCCTTATGGCAGGGTTTATTATTTCTCCCTTTATGTTCCTGGCATGCATTTTGAGTATTGCTGTGAACAGTTAGCAAAAGCCAAAGCAGGATACCTAATGTGTTCAGTTCTCCTGTTTAATACCCCCTGAAATACCCACCACCAACTCTGACTGAAAGGGTTGTCTCTGGAGAACTGAGCAGGGGAGAGATGATGGCCCAAAGCTTGGACTCTGTGACCTCTCTCCAACTGTATCTGCTGGCAGTGGAGCTCTCCTGCTGCTGGGCTTGCCCTTGGGCCACCAGCTCATTTCCTGGTACAGAGCTGAACTCTGTGAGAGAGCTGTGCTATCACAGGCAATGCAGGCTTCACTCTGAGCAGCCTGCTCCCTGTGAGGTCTGCTTTGAATTTCAGAGCTGAGAAGGCCAAGGGTTTATCTCAGGATGGGAAGAAATAGCAGGGAATTAAACAGCCAAAGGAAAAGTGCAGTTTCTTACAAAGAAATGGTCAGTGGTCAGTCTTTGCAAGTCAATAGCAGATGCAGGGTGGCAGAAACACTGTGTTTGAGGCATGCTGGGGATGCTGGGGCAAGTCAGGGGCCTGCATGGTGAGCTGTGGGATGGCAGCAACCTCTGTCACTCCTGGCTGGCTACAGGCTCACTGCTTTGTTTGGCCTGGGTTAGCAGGCTGATAAAATCAGAGCTGAGCTGTCATAGCTCTTCCACTTCTGTCTCATGCAAATGAACAAGACCATGCTCCCTCTGAGCAGGGAGGGAGCAAAAATTTTAGTAAATGTAGCTTGTTAGGTGGTCTGGTTTTGGTCTCTGCAGGAAAAGAGCTCAGCCGTGACTCTTTAGAGGGCCCCTGGGGAAGAGCCCGGTAATGTAACAGAATAATGAGTGTCGAGCTATGAAAGCATTTCATTACCAGCATCCTCACCCCATGCAGCCCCAGTCTGCTGCAGTTATCATGTGTGTCTGACAAGAAAGGTCACCGTGAGATTATCCTGCTCTGGAACAGAGTGCTTGCATTCCAGCGAGGGGGTCCTCACTCCTGGGTGGGCACAAAACATTAGCAGATGCTCAAAGCAAAGGGAAAGCTGAACTTTGGGGTGCTCCTCAGGTGATTTCTCTGCTCTGAAGAACTGGAGCTGTTGCTGCCTGTCCCTCTGTTCAATCTGCTGAGGCCCCGCTGTGTTGCAGACGAAGCTGAAAACTGATTTCTTTCTCCTAAACCTAATTCTCAAAATTTGCATTATTTTCCTTCCCAATTCAGTAGTTCTCTCCCTTCACAACCAGCTGGAATCTTGAATAGATTGTGCTCATTTGAAACAGGAGTTGGACCACAAGACATGAGCAGTCCTTCTGCACTTCCCAAACTGAGCTGCCAAGTCCAGGCACCCAGAATTGTGGGGTGGGGGGGCAGTGTCTGCTGACAGACAGCCTCAGCCCTTGCCTTCCTGACTGAGACAAGGGCACAGCAAAACCCTGCTCTTCCATGGGTGGCTTGTGTGATTTTGGGTTATTGACATCCCTCTGTTCATTTGCTCTGTGGTGAGCTACAGTTGATGAGTTTTCCCTTCTCTTGCTGTCTGCTTTGTCTCGCTGCATTGCAGGCTTCTGTGTGACCCTGTGGCTCTCGTGTACCCTCTCGTGCCAGAGAGCCGGACCCCAAGACGTGAGCAGCAGCCTGGAAAGCACCACAGAGCAGGGCTGGGCAGCTCGGGCACTGCAGGGAGCAGCTATTGAAGGTGGGCTTAAAATTCAGCTCTCACGTGGCTAATGCAAACCTGGGCTTTTGTGCATAAATCCTTCTTGAAGTCAGGCCACTTTCTTTCTGAAATGCAAGCCCTTCCATGACAGCATCTCTAGCTCAGCCTTCAAGGACCAGCTTTTTATGTTCATGTTGTTCTTCCCCCTCCCCTGTACAAGCGCGGAGCAGCTGAGCCCTCTGCCCCTGCAGCCTTGCCCCTGAGGCTTCCCGTGCCGTCGCTGCCACAGAGGAGAGGGCACCTGCTTTCTCCCTTGCCACAAAGCGGGCTCTGCAGAGTTCCATTTTTAGCACGGATGAATCACGTTTCCCCTGCTGATGGCAGAGAGCAAAGCCCCGAGCAGCCCCGACCACCGGCGCGGCTGCTGAATGTGAGCGGTGTCACTGAGCAGATGGGGATGGCTGGGGTGCTCGGTGGCACGGGCAGGAGGGGACAAGGAGAGGGGATGCTTCATCCTAAAGCTTTTGACACCTCGTGGTGCTGGATAAGCCACTGTAACACCTCTGTTCCCTTCATTTGCTTCGCGGGGGTTGCCAGCTTCTGCACCCCCAGCCAGCTCTTCCCTGCTCCCACTCTCTGCTTTGCCCCACAATACAAGTGGGTTCTCTTCAAACATGGCAAAAATAGGCACATTCTTGGAGTTCTGTGTTTAGTGTATCACAAAGGTTTCTCCCTTCCTCAGCCATTAGTGCCGGGGAAGAGGTCAAGAAATTTATGCCAGTATTGATGAGATTTTTGACAGGCAATTGTCTTTTAGACTTCTCCATTCTGATTCTTCATTTGGTTCCTGACTACTGCTGGTGTTTTAGACAGGATCTCTGTGGGAGCAGGAGGGACTCCATCCTGAAAACTGCAGGAGACTCTTTGTTTTGCTACAATACATAATCTGTCAGGAGAAAAACAGTCAGCTTGAGAAGAACCATCAGCTGCCCCCTTATTTTTGACTGTCAGGTTTTTATAGGTACAATGCCTAAATCAGGCAAAAAGAGTCAACACAGACAATTTTGATATTTAACATAACCAACAAAATAATCATGTTTAAAAATACCTTGCCATCATTTTAAAAATAGTTTAGTTCTAGAGTAATTAATTTAAAACTCAATAATTTAAAAGAAAAATTTTGTTTTTCTCTTTGGTCTTTCTCTTTTTTTCATCCACTCTTTTGCTTTTCTTCTGCTAGGACAGTTGCAAACACTTTTATTGTCTATTTTTTCAAAATTTCTTTTTTATACATTTGAAGTAGTTTTGATACCTTTCAATTTGTTATGAATACCCTGAACGTTGGGCGTTTAGCCTGGGACACCTGCAGCCCGACTGGCTGCACACTCCAAGCCCTACAGAAAATGTGTGTGTGATGCATGATTGTCTGTCTGCTGCATGTTTGTCTGCTGCATTGTTGCCTGCTGCATGGTTGCCTGCTGCATTGTTGTCAGCCTGAGGATACAGGTGCAGTGAGGAAGCAGCAATATCAGTGCAGCGTTGTTACTGCCAGGTTTCCTGAAGCCCTTACAGCTGAGCACTGGAAACCTGACAGGCTCCAATCCATGTGCAGTTTTAGTTGTTTATTTGCTGGGGGAAGGTAGGAGCTAAACTACTCTGATGTCTCTATACATTTCCATCAAATCACAGACTTCAACACATTAAGAGGCTCTGAAAAGAGATTAATGTTGTTAGAGTACATGCAGTTCTCTAACATCAAGGCTCCAGCAGGAATCAATCCTTTCTATGACAGACAGAAAACCTCCTCATAAACATTCACGTTGAGATCCTGCTTGTGTTTGTAATGTTTTGTACAGTGATTCTGATCAGAAGCCATCTAATCTTTATTATTGTTAGTTTTCAAAGAGCATTCCAGTACCCCATAACTCAGAGACCACCCACAGCCCAGTTTTGCTCTTTGTCCTCCATCCTCCTGTGGGGATGGGGATGGTGAGAGGTGTCCGGTCCCGCTCCTGACACAAGCAGACACAACCTCTTAAAACACACAACATGATTTTTTTATTATTTGTTTAATCAGTTTACATTCCACAACTGACAATTTACTTATTTATTTTTTAATTTTCCATGAACAAGTTGTTTAGTTAGTTACCAGACAAGATTTCAATCAATGGAAATACAGTATTCTGTGCCAATCTGAATAAAACCAAAACAAATCAAAACAAAAGGGAAATTTTAAGATGTAGCCAGTTTTTTGGCAAAGTCCTGTGATGCTTTCTGCAACTCTTGTCTTTCAAAGTTATAGGGGTTTGTTCATTCTCCCTATTAGTTCCCTGATCTCAACCCTGCCACTAAATTGTTCCTTCAGGGCTGCAGTCCTGCAAACACTTATGCACATATACAAACACCTGTGTGTCTGCAGATTAGCACCTTGGATTAACAGAACAAGAAATTTGGGGGTGTTTCATGTTTAAACAATTTCTGTTCACCTCTGCTGCAACAGATTACAGGAAGAAATGGAAAAGTACAATACACTTGATGTCACATTACTTGTGAAATTAGCCACCACACTCACACCTCACCAGAACAACCTAACAAAATAGTCAGTGGTTGTTGATGTATTGTTAGCACCGATGGCCACAGGAGCCACTTTGCCTCTAACAGCAGCACAGAGGTCCCAACCCCACAGAGCATGTTACTTCTATTACTTCTGACAACTGGATGTTACTACCCAAAAGTCATAAAACTCCGTGTGTATTGGCTAAAAAGTGCTCCACTTGGTTGAGCAGCTGCATACACAGTTCAAATATCCTTTACAATGTCCAAATCTTAATCAGAAATGGACATGGTTTTGGACTTTTGAAAATGTGTTAAAGTTTTATATATTTCAATGTAATTCCCAGTCTAGCAAAGCACTTAGGCATGTGCCTAGCTTTAAGCATGACAGTAGCATCCTTAATGGGAAATTTATGCTTGAAATTAGGCAAGTGCTTTGTGGGACCAAAGCTCTGTAGCAGTGCTCTGAAGAAATCAGGATCCTGAGTGTCCTAATCCTGGCTTTCACATTTACAGCCACTACAGATTTGAGTAAACCCAGCTACAGTCTGGATTTTCAAAAGTGCTGGAAAGAGAAGGCTCCACCTGCAGCTGGTAGAACTTGTGAGGGGGCATCAAACCACTAAATAGAAGGAAGGTCTTTTCCCAGGCTTTTGGCTTCCCATCTCCAAAATGGCTGTAATACCTACCTGTCTCAGACAGGTCTGATGGGACTCATACATGCAAAATTTTCTATAGAGAAAATATGCCAGATAAATGTGATGTATTGCTGCATTTCTCTGAATATGCCTGAGTATTGTGGCATTCTAGGTCTTTCTTAATCCAGCTTTGATGTGTGTGTACTGCACTTAGAGGAAACATAAACAGCTGGCCAAGATGTACCCGCATGACAAATGTCCTGTACTAGTCATATTATTTTACTTGGGAATGTCCTAGGAAAGTGCTGACATAGTTCAGTTTGTAGGCATTTAAGTGAATTATTATCCTAAGCCTCCCAAACTGTCAATTAGAAACAGCGATGACTGCAACTTTCATCATCATCAAAGGATGATTATGGGAATTGTTTCATTTCTTCTGAGCAAGAAAAAAAAAAATATAAGGAAAAAAGGACCAATGAGAAAGTCAAGAAAGGGAAACCCTCCAAAAACTTTTGGCCAGCGTGGTAGCATGTGGTTGGGCTGAATATAACTTGGGGCAGAAGAAATCCTGAAGAACAAATATCTTCATGAGATGCACCTACAGTGGATGGTGGGGAGCCCAGTGTGTGTGTTTCTCCCTGCCCCTTGTACCCAAGGCTCGTGCCCTCACACAGGAGTGTTTTGCACACCCACACACATTTCCCATGGGCACGAGTGGGACAGTGAGAGTCAGACCCACACGCTGAACTGGCTGAGAGGTTCAGCAGCAGCAGGGCAGCTTGCAGGGGGAGGTGGCACTGGAGCTCTTATGACCTGAGAGCTCCACCCATTCTCCTTCCTTACCCCCAGGGCTGCCCCAGTGCCAGGCATTGCTCTGTCCCATGGAGCCTGGCCATTTGCTCCCTGCAGCAGGGTCACAGGAGTGGTTATGGCTTTCATTAGGAGGTCAGATGGGGTTTTTTTTTGAGAAAGTTGGAAGTTATCCAAGAAGATAGTCCAAGTGTGTCATGGGGGTGAGAGGTCAGGCAGCCCCCTCTTGGCAAGCCACACTTTGGCAAAGTGAACCCAGCAGGGAGGAGAATGTGCCTGGCTGGATGCTGGGACTGTTGTAAAGAATGGGAATCAAAGATAAACTGGTGTGGAGTCACCCCTTAGAACCTCCTCCCACGTGATGTTTTGCATTGACTTTATTACCTTTTAAAGGGAGGGGTTTTTTGACACTAAAACTGAAAAACCTGTAAAATCCTCATGGGACACAGTGAGTCAACAGTTTAAAGAGCAACCTTTGAGAGTCCCACATCCCAGAACCTTCCTCATCCCTCTCACAGAGAGGGAGGGCAGAAGAGTGATGATGAGAATTTAGGAACATTCTGAAAAATCTTGCAGAAAATGGTGCTACATCCTTAAATTTGATATATTCTCAAGCTCCTCTTCATTTCCAGAGTTCACTCTTAAAGCCTTTATTTCTTTTCCACAGACATCTCAAATAACAAAACAGTCACATATGCAAGAGCTGGTATGGAATGAAATTTAGAGAAAAATGTCTTTACAGGAAGCATGTCTGTATTCTCACACACAGGGAGGAAAAGGAAGCAAGGGAGACAGAGATATATATCTTACTCCTCAAAAAAGGGAAAGGGAGAACAGGAGAAGAATGTCAGGATGATACACTACAGCTTGGGCAAGGTAATACCATGCTGAAAAATAACATTTGATCCCTGGAACTCAGTTTTATCTTCAGCTTTCTAACTAAAGTCTTTCCTTAAGTACTAGTACATAGTATTGAATCTTCATTTTACAGTTCCCTGCAGGTCGGCTGAAGTCCCTTGTCAAAACCTAAACAGTGTTTTTAAAAATAAAGTTGTTCTGAGAGATGGGTGAAGATTGTCAAGTCACTGACTTAAATTTAGCTGTAGAAACAAATAGTAGGGACAATACATTGGCACAAGATCCAAAGTTCACTTAGCCTTAGAATTTTCCAAAATCAGTTTAATTTTCCTACTCCTCTGATTGTGTTTATTTTATTCAGGAAAATAGGGACTATACAAGAGTTCCAAAGTTCTAATACTAGATTAAATTGCTGGTCCTTCTAGATAGACTCACTATCAATATGCAATTCCAAATTTTGGCTCTGAGAGACTGTCACCATAAGATGGAGACGTACATTCAGCCTTGTCAGAGCAGCTTTCTGAATAATACAGCCACAATTCATCCTCTTTTTGAGTCCTCAGTTTGGTTTTTCTGAGGACAACTATAATCCCAACAATAAGGGATGAAATTGCAATCTGTTTAATCTCCATGTAAGCTGTTTGTAAAGCAGTTATTAACATTGAAAAAAAAGAATATGAAACTACCCACATTGTATCTTGGAGGAGAATTTTTTGATTATCACTACCAGCTAGTTGACTTTTTTGGGCCAGTTTGGGGATAAACCAAGAAAAGTAACCCTTGAACAGCTCAACTGTTCAAATGTTTAAGATGTAAATTCACTCTTTGAACTGTTTCAGCAATGCCCAGGACTGGCAGAGAAAGGTGAAGAGTTCAGACCAAAGACCTCTGACCTCCAGCACTGGGACCACCCAGTCATCTGTGCCTGGAGGCCACCACAAGGCACTCACCTCAAATGCTATTTCCAGGGGTTGGGACAAGCCCTATCCTTTGTAGTCATGTTGCAGTTTGGGAGGGGAAGGCTGTTGTGAACATCTTCTGTTCCAACAGGCTTTCACAATTAAAACCTGTGTTTTACAGGTGAGCCCAGGCCATGCACACAGACATGGCTGATCTCCATATGGATGCTCTTCTGCACTAGATACCTGATTCACCTCACCAGGATTTAAGATCTTTTAACATCTTGGGATCACCTTGGGTGAGTGGTCATTGCATGAAGCAAGAAGAAGCTCCTAAAGCTTAGATGTCAGTTTTGCTAGGTTACCACCTGTAAGCAACTGTCTCTTTTCACTACCTGTACAAGAAGTCAGGGAAGATGAACCCATTAACATCATGAACTCAGTTAAGTGTCTGAGGTTAATGGGGACAAAGGCAGGTCAGAAAATCCTGGCCTTTCGATGGCTCAGTGTCATCCACAAAGATGCTCCTCCCCAATGTACACCTAAAGAGAAGAACAGCATCTGTACAAAGGGCCCTAAGAAAGGACAAGAGAATCAATTGAGAGAGCTAATGCTGAACAGAAATTCTACCATTGCTTTTTCAGTCCATTCCTTTTCCTTTAAAAAGCCCTTGAGACCCAGTCCTTTGACTGGATGTACGTGTGTGGATGTGCGTGCCGCTGACTGAAGTGTGGTACCCCTCCTCAACTGGTGCAATGGCAAAATGAGGATTTTCCTGGGAAATAGTACTTTTTAGTTTGTTTTGGTTTAAATCTGAGATACGTGAGGATTGTGAAAAAGAAACAGTCCTTTGCCTGAAATTCTGTACATCAACCTCAGGTCATTTCAGGCAATCATGAAGATACGGACATTTTTCATAAATTTACAAATATATATACAAATATACACATATATACAAGTATATGTGTGTCAGCCTATGGGCTAGATTTAATAATGCTTCATTCCAGCCACACACAAGTATAATGGTTGTTTTTTACAAAACGAGATTGGTAGAAAGTTGGAGTGACTTAGCAGTGACTTTTCCTACATCTGTGCAAAAGATCCTTAAGTGGATCTTAAGCAGCCTCCTTACCTAAGTCCCCTCATCACATATACACATAAATAGGACTCAATCTTACATCTGCTAATGAAACAAATTTCTCCTTGATCCCAGTGACCTGTAGTCAAAGAGAATTCTACTTGAGAAAGAACTGGAAGTTCGAGCCCATTTTAGATACAGTTTACAGTTTTGAAAGTTGTAAAGTCCGTCATACTAAGCCTCAAAATGCTTTAAAATAATTAAAGTTGCTGCAGAAAAATACCTTCAAAAGTTCCCAAATATATTTTTCATGTGTAAGTAGGGGAAATTTTGTCGTGCAAAAGATCAAACCGCAAATACATAGACATAAACACTCTAAGTGATGGAAATTGCCAAGTAAAAATAGTTACAGTTTAAATTAGATATCTGTGATTGCTGTTGGTGCCCAGGAGTTATAAATAATTCAGTACACTCTGACTGAACAGTCTAAGGTTGCACTTTTGTTGTTCTGATTACTAGAATCTTTTTCTTATGATCTATATTGTTAACGAATAACTCTTTGTAAAAAAAATACAGCCTTACGCTCTACAGCCAAAAGAAAACTCTTCTTGAGAGAATCATGAGAGCTTAAGCAAATTATGAGCATATAAGTTTTTTTAAAAAATTTGTGGGCACCAAAAGCATTTAGTGTTTTATTCACTGTCTAAAAAGGAATTGGATGCTGAAGCTGGTGTATCGAGCCCCAGGAGATTATAGCCATGACTGATTCACACTCCTTGGAGTCTACATAATTTTGAAACTGGGGCAAAACCCACAGGTTTTTGAAGGCTTTACTCTTTATCTCACCTACTGCAGAATTGCTGTTGCTGCTTGAATATTTCTGACCTGCTGGCATAGTAACAAGACCACCTGAAGGAACTGTCTTTACAGAGATATTCCTGTGTCCTGCTGCCACAGGTAGGGCTCAGATCCGCGGGATGTGAAGCTCCCTGCTATGCCCAGCAGCTTTAACCACAGTCTTCATGCTGCCAACAGCCCACACAAGCCCTCTGCAGACTCAGGAGTATCCTGCCATGGCACTGCCTCTTGGCACAGTGGGATTGTTACACTAGGGGATCACAGACATTTCTGATTTGGAGGGAATACACTGGCATCTCTTCCTTAAATATCCAAATATTTTTTGATGGAAAATACCAAATTTATCCCAATTGTATTTTGCTTCCTCATGCATCTCCAGCAGAGAGTTTGCCTGTGACCTGCATGCACAACCTAACAGAGACACAGATGGCATCTGAATTACATTGCAACTCCTGAGTTAAGTATAAAAGAACAAAGAACAATTATGCTGCATTTTGCTATGTGTTTTCTCTCTATGTAGGACACAGCTTTTACAGGTTCCTGGCATCCACATCATGTGGGATGTGCACATGTGTGTGTTTAAGGAAAGAAGGGAGTGAGGGTGCCCATGTGTACACACCCTATGCAAGAAAACCTTGGAAGTCACTTTTTGCCACTGTGCAGGAGTGTTAATCAATGACAGAAGAATATAAAAATGCAGTCCGAGAAGAGTCTGACAATTCCTGCTGCTGATGCTGAGGGTAACATTGGATTGTCCTCACAGAACTCTAGCAATTTTGAAGCAGCTGCTGTTGGGTCTCCTTTTCTACACTCTCCCACTTTCCCCTGGAGATAACTTATCTGAGACTGATATTTCCATTTAAAGTCTTCCCTGAGCAAGGGAAGGTCAATTGATCTGTGATTCTGAAGTGCTTTACTAGAGGTGACCAGAATTTAATTCCCCTCTTGTGGCCTATATTGAGGCAGTTGTCCAGACTCTTTCTCAAGTTAAATCCTAAACTTCTGCAAGGCGTACTGCAATTAACCTGACAGCACTGTATCAGGCTCCAGTTCTCCAACTGATGTCAACACAGAGCTTGCCAGAGCCCTCTGGCACCAGCAGCATTTGTTGTCAAAATGTTGCAATATATAATTATAGCTCTGAAGAAGGTCGTATGATTGGGGTGTTAGTGGGGCATACAGGATGGAAACCCTAAGTTGAACGGGGAGGATGGCAGGGAGGGAGGGGAGGTAGCATCTGATGATTTTCTTTCTAAAGCCAAAGAATAGATATTGTGAGTGTGCAAGCGCACATTTCATTTTCCAGTGTTAACCAAGACAGCACTACAATATTTTCTGAGGCACCTGAGCTTTCTATGAACCTAACAGACTATGGAATAGTTGCATTCCCCTGGCTATGACTGGAAACTGTGTACTATAAGTTTTGAGCCAAGCCCTGGGCTTTACCTTAAACTGGCAGAATCAAGATTTTATGGATCCTGCCTGGAGTTAGCAATCAAACTTTGGGCTTTTTTGAACTTCAGTTCCTGACCTTGGAAATCCATCTGTCACTAATCTTTACATGCTGTTTGTGTTTCATGCCTGTTTTTTACTTTTTGTCTGTCGTTGGTACCTGGCAATCATTCAGAGCTGTCTGCTTTTCACCTTGAGTCTTCCCTTGCTGGCTGGATGAGCACAGTGGTGTGAACCACGAAGGAGTGGGAAACCTGGGGGTAAGAAAATGTAGTGGTGGTTTGTGTGACTGTGTCCTGTAGCCCTTCCAGGCCTATGTAGAGACACACAGAAGAAAGAACCCAAATGATGCACGTCTTTATTTAAGCTATACTTGGTAACATATGATTTTCCCTTCATTTCGCTGCTGGCAGTTAGCGTGGTGCTCAAGAATTAAGGACAGATTACAGTGATTTTCTTCTGAGCTCTGCTTATCAGTGGGGCTCCAGGGATGAGCCTGATTTGGAGGTGCTGCACGGTTGGTAAATGGACAGCCATGGAGACACAGTCTTCCAGGAATGCTTGGGAGTCTGAGATAGCTCCTGCACATCAATCCCCTCCTTCACCAACTTTGCTTTATTCACTGTCCACATGCCATAGCTAAAAGTGGTCCCAAATGACTTGCATCCACAGGAAATCAGAATACCTGCACTCTCACAATTCACTACTCCTGGGAGGATGAGAATCCTCTGTTTAGAGGACTCTGAGGATGCCATTTTCCCCCTTCCATTTGTTACTGCAGCTGGAATAACATTTCAAAAAGTAATGATAATTTTTCAAAAGCAACATTTCAAAGAATTTGCTCTGGTCACTGGTGGCTTGTGATCCACTTGTGACTGTCCCTGGGGTAGAAGAAAAAAAAAAGCCCAACTAGAAAAAGAACTGGAGGGACTGTACTATTTAGATGAGGAAAGATCAGTTGTGTGTTTGCAGAGAGGAAGAAGGGGTTGATGATATATACAGGCGGCTAATATGAGTCAGGAAATTTAACACACAAACAGCTTTAGCTTGAAGAAGGAGGTGTCCTATAGGGTACATAGGATATAGGGCACGTGTGCTGCTGCCACATAGCCCCTTCACATGTACAGTGTCCCAGCAGGGATGGACAGAAGGACCCCTGCAGCTGGCTTGTTACAGTCACAGGGCAACACTATTCCGTCACTACACACAAAACCTCAGCCTGCAGATCACAGTGGACTGAGCCAATTCATCCTGCATCCTTAGGATGGGCATTTTAGGATATCTGCATTCACTGCACTCCAGTGGCTCTGTGGTCTCTGGAGCATAGAGATGTGTTGTTCCAGAAGTGCAACATGAAAGGCGACATGGGGGAAAGAGCCTGCCAAATTTGGATCCTGTATTTCCATCTCACAGAAAGGGAGACCAAGAACATACTGGTTGCTCAGGCTAGGACAGTGTCACCTTATCTACAGCAGAAGGACAGGAAAAGACCATGGGCTGGACTCTGCAGGAAGCTGAATGTCATCCAGGAAAGCGCATTCTTGACTTCAAGCATATGAATAGTCAACCAAAGTTAAGGGGATTAGTCACATGCTCCAAGTAAAGCACATGTTTAGGCACTTGGCCAGAGGAGATCTGAGGGACAGGGTCAAGCCCCTTAATGCTAGGATCACTAATAGCAGATTTCTAATTAGCTGCTCCTCCAAGAAACCACAAACTAGTCAAAAACCTTCAATCTCTGTTCAGAAAGATACTTCAAACCCTCCCTCAAAATGCAGAAACTCAGAGTAGTGCTTCAGCTCAGGAGAGATGGAGACACTAACCATCACAAACTTGCATCTGGATGTATTCTGGATCAACCCTGCTCTAAGGACAAGTCTGAGCACACAGAAGGTGTGGTGGTTCTGTGACCCTTATTCAGGGGTATGGAAGCACATGGGACTCCTCCCAGTTCTTTGAGAAGCATGGAGAGAAAGTCACAGTCTCCCAAAGGGGTTCTGCCCTTACTTAAAGCAATGATGAGAGAACTGGTGTTTGGACAAATGGTCCTTTTGGAGATCCAGCTGGAGATTAAGGCGACATGATCACCTGCTGCTTCAGACATTTCCACAGCTTTTAAGATTATTCATAGCCACACAGGCCTTACGGACTCTATGCTAGAGCAAGTGAAAAATCACAGAACTGGCCCAAAGATTCAGGGTGAACACTTTTTTGTTTTAAATAAAAATAACCATAAGCCTCTTCCACCACTGCCACACACAGACAGACACACAGGCTTATACACAGCTTGTAATACCATCATAGAATACTTCATCAAGGCAAAACTGGTTTTATGCCAGCTGCAGGAAAAAAAAGAAACCTTTGAAAATCCACCAAACAGCAAAATTACTTCAATTTCTTTAAATCTTACTGCTTTACCTCTTTCAAAACTGTATCTGTAGAATACACCCTGTGAACACTCATGGACCACACAAGGATACATCATCACAGGAGCTGCTGTACTGCTCTGCCTGCCACAGGGCCTGATGGTAGACTCCAGATTAGGTACCAGTGACTCTGGTTTGCCTGTATCACTCCAGATATCTGTATTTACATACCTTTCCTATCACATTCAGCACTGCAGAGGAGGAAGAAAGTTTTCATTCAAAGCTGTTTTAATTAAAAAGCTGTAATTTTTCTAATAATTTCTTACCAAGAAGTTGGGTTTTTCAAAATTTTTCATGCTTTGAAGAAATGAACAATTTTTATAGACCTTTTTTGGTTTCCAATCATTGGCTTTCTGCATTCAGCTTTCATTTAGCTCTCCAAGGCTGTTTTTGTTTTAAATTTCCTTTTTCTGTTCAATGGTAATTCATCAACCTCCTTACCAAGTAGGCACTTGCACAGTCAAATTATTTCAAAACTTTTCAAAATCACTCTATTTGAAAACCTTCCCAGAAAAAAATAAATAAACCAATCTGCTTAAAAAAGAAGTTTCTTCAAAAGGCTTGTATTTTCAACTCGAATAAATAAGCAATTTCTCTGGTCACATCTAATGGAAAATGAAATTGTGAAACTTCAGTTGACAGGGATGGCACTTCAGTGGAAACACACTGACTTAGCAGCTGGCATTGACATGTTTGGGGAATCTGTAGACAACAGAAAACAAAAGCTAGGTAGTTGAGCAAGAATGGAAGAAACCCAAATCTACTCTACTCCAACATGCCCTCCAGAAACTTCATTTTTTTGAGCACTGTTAATACAACTACATGTGTAAGAAATATTTGTAAGTTGAATATTTTTAAACCAAGCAATACTGTTTACACTTGCCAGCTGTGAAAATGGCACGACCTGGAAATTAATGCCTGCATTTCTGTGCAGCAGGCACGGAATGCTCCTTCTCCTGGTGAGATATTTTAGATGGAGAGGATGACTTCTTATTGACTAACAAGGATCGATATCATGCAGCTATCATGTAAAAAAGGATTGCTGGTACTATCCCTGAATTAAGAGCATGTTGGGTTGGATTGATTTTGGGGAGACCTCTTTTCTTTGCCCGTCTCCCTTTGCCTGCATATTTGTCAGTGGTGCCCTCACTCTTGCACATGGCAGTTCAGTCATCCTTCTTCAGAGTCCCTTTGACTACACCCTTAGCCCTTCTTCCCCACCTTCCCCTCAGCCACTGGTACCCTGCAAGGAACACACTGTCCTCACAGCCAAAATGCTTTTCTTCCTCTAATGGCATTCACCCACCTCTCCAGACTTAGCTGTTCATTTAGCTCAGGGACCTATGACCTGAACAATGGGAAGAGCAGAGGGAAGGAAAAAGGAGACAACAGGAAGAGGAGTAGCAGGAAAAAGAGAAAGACCAAAAAAAGAGAGAGAGTTCCATTTGCAGATTCACAGTTATATCATACAATGCTTAAGCTCATGGGAAATGGATCTCTGTTCTCTGCATCTGACCCTTTCACATCCATCTGTACACAGTTCTCCCAGATGGAGAGAGGAGATGTCCAGTGAACCGGGGCAGTTTCCAAAGACAAGATGTGGGAAGGTCTTATTTGGCATACATGAACACAATGAGAGGCATCTCTTACTTCTACAGAAATTAGCTCTCTTTTCCTCCTTCACAATGGCTTTTGCCCAATTGTCTCGAACATCCAAGCCGGAAACTTGATGAAATCCCATTCCAGCAAATCTCTGGGAAGAACAGCTACCCAGCCTCCCCCCACCTCCCTTCTCCATGGTCAGTCTTTCCCTGGATCCACCATCCTGAACTCTCAGAAGCTCCATGAAAAAAACAAAACCTTCTGAAATCCACCAGAGAAGATGTGCTGTCTCAGACCTGACGTCTTTCCTCACGCTTCTGCCGTTGCAGTGCCTCAGTCTTGGGCCACAAACACAGCATGGATGGTTTAGTGGACAATCACATTGCAATGTTTTAAATTTTTCTTTTTTTTTTTTGTTAAAAAAAAATAAATAAAGTAAGAGGGAAGAAAAAGTTATACACACATGAATCACAGCATTTTCAAAAGGCCTTCTGCTGCATTTACATTAGCAGTTCAGCCTCAGTTGTAAGCCTGGATGTAAGGCAGCTGGAAGATTAAAACCGCATTGTTGGAAAGTCCGCTGAGATGTCCTCTTGGAGATTTTTATTGTTTTCTGGTTTTATTTTCTTAGATGTTTTTTATTATTATTGATTAGTATTACTATTTTCACTTGTTTGCTTCTCTCTAAAGGTTGGCAGGCAAAGAGAAAATGCTTTTCTACTTTTTCCTCACACATTCTGTCCATTTTGTTTTCTGTGTTTTAAGGAGGAAAAAAACCCAACAAAACCCCAAAACCAATGACACGACAGGCTTCTGTCATTTTGTTTTAAGAAAGAAAAAGAACGTGGGTGGGTTTCTGATAATGGCCTTGAGGAGGTACGTTGTTGAAGTGGCTCAAACGCTTCATTGGTTCCTTTGCTTGCTGTTTGAATTTTCCCTTCTGGCTGCAATGGACATGCTTTTGTGTCACCCTCACCCCCACCCCACGCCTCTACCCCCACCATGTCCTGTACAGATTCTGGTTCCAGATTCCCCACATGGATCCCCTGTTTGCCCTCCCAAATGGCAGTAGGTAGGTGCAACTGTAGTTTCATTTGACCTCTAAGGTATGATGCTGAATTTAAGAGTTGGATGGAAGAGCCACGTGAGAGAAAAGCTTTCTCATCACTGTGAGAAAGAATGAAGCAACACGGAGTCCAGTGGAGATGTGAGTGCCATGTTGGACTCAGCTCTACCTTGGCACTGGCATTAATTCGAGATTTTATATATATATATAATTATATATACATATATATGCATGTATAGGCATACATAGGCATATATATATATATATATATGTCTCTGTGTGTGTGTGTTTGTTTGCTATTTGTTTTAGCACACTGTCCCATTCTCAGGTCTAGATTTGGGGCAGTTGGTCCTGGGGACAGGTTGGACAGAAGGGGCCAGAGTGCAGAAGAAGCCAGAGATGAGAGTGAGGCCCAGGCCCCCCCACGCACAGAACATGGACCAGCCATAGCCATGGCTGATGTCGTCGGGAAGTCCGTACAGGTAGCGGGGGTAGCGGGAGAGCTCAAAGTTGATTCCAGCCACGCACGTGCACAGTGAAATGATGCAGAAGGTTCCTGGAGGAGAGGGGGAAGGGGAGAAGGAGGGAGGAAAAAAAAAACAAGACAAAGAGAAGTTAGAAGAGTGATAGACAGACCCCTTTCCAAGCTGCCCGAGAAGAGCTGGTGCAAGCAGTAAGGAAGTGCCTGAGGGGAGATGTTTGTATAGAGAGTGGCTTCGTCTGGAGGCTCCATGGGGAAAGAACTGAGTGCCACCAGAGCCTTGATTATTGATCTCCTGCTGAACAGAGCTGTATGGAGAAACCTCAGCAAGAACACTTTGTCATTATGAGCACTCCCTTGGGAACCAGAATGCTCCATGGAACCACTGATTTTTCTGAAACTTTTCTTTAGACAAATACAGAGTGAATTGTTTTGACATTTTTGGGAGGGAAAATAACCTTGAATTTTTTTGTTTCATTCCAATTTTTCAGTGATAGACTTTATATAATATTACAATATACTTGACATATTCTGGCTCTGTTGAAATGTACATTTGAACTTATGTGGGAGATTTTCTTTGTGTTTTTCTTATATCAAAATACAGAATTTTCCATTATACAGTCTCCTTTTAAATATCACATTAAAAGTCTTTAAATTCTTCACAAAACTCAGATTCTGCCCTCTGCATGACTCCAGTTTCAATCCAGATGCCCTCTGCCATGTTGCTGAAATCTTCAAAATATCCTGCTCTTGTTTTCCATCTCTGCAGCAGTATTTCATTTCTTATTTCTTCCTGAGAACACTGTGGGGACAAACTTCATAACTCTGTCAGGTGGTGTTGTGGAAAGACATACATATCAGATGAGGCTGAACCTTATCCCACCCAGATGAGTCTAATTTTGATCTTTGTCCTCCAGCTTCATCAAAGCTAAACCCTGAGATCCTGAAATGTCACAATTGCCACCCACACACCAAATAATGGAACAATACAGATGCTACACACCTACCACAAGAGATAACAACTCAAGCTTGCATGAAGTTGGCACTTTATTTTTCCTAATTCCTCCCTTTGTGGGCCTCTGAATTGTCTAGAAAGCCCTGGGCTTAGAAGGCAACCTACAGGACTCGTGCTACAGGACACAGACGGTCAGTCCTGTGTGTCCTCCCTCTGTTCATGCATGGATCAGTAACGTGTGACGTGTGCTACCAGCGCAGCGCATCCTGCATCTGTTCACTTACAGCTGCTGGTGAGGAATCTCCTCTTCTTCCTGCTCCCATCCCTAAACCAGCACATTCTTCCAAAGCAGTCACAGTCAGCCTAGTTTCAGTGACAAGCTCTTGTCTTCTGGTGCCCTTGCTTCCTTCTACTCATTCCTGCCTCTGGCTCTGCTTCTCTTCTGCAACACTTTTGCTGTTGTTTCTTTGCTGCTTTGCTCTTTTTAGTTGCAGTTGCGTTGAATAAATGAATTTGACACTCCCCACTCTGAACACAGAGGTAAGATTATTTGGTGAATTCACATGAAATGTGGTTCAGAAACTGGAAGCATTTGCAGGAACATACGCACATCACCAAAAATGTGTGAACTTTCCACTATACCCACCTCCTTTATTTAGTAGGAACCTCACATAAGCATTAAATCTACAAATCTCTATCATGGACCTGCTATGAGATCACTGTTATGGTCCTCTCTCTGTTCCCTCCTCTGATCACTGCTGTCCCTGTTTGGATGGTCTTTTCTCCACTTTATTTTGGAAAGTCATTTGTAAATAGTCTCTTTTGTAAAGATCAGGTGCCTTGCCAACACCATGTACAGCTGCCAAGTGGCCCAGGGTATTCATAAATGCTCATATTATAAGAGTGCCACTGGGTACCAGTGAGGACCAGTGAGCTGCTGCAGTAGGTACTATGCCTATTTCATTCAATATAGCCTTCTTGCCTCCCACCAGCACCCCATCAGTCTGCAATCAGTGATCTGGATTCTTGCAAAAGCCTTGTGAGATCCCAGGCTCTGGAGTTGTCCTATACTACTTCAAAGCACAGAGTAGGATAAACGGGGAGATCTCCCTCCCCCGATCCATTAGTCAAAAATCAGGTTGGTTGATTAGAAACCACATGTTCTCTCCATGTTTTAGTATGCTATGTAGGTTATTCAGTAATATGAAAACGTCTGATGATGTGTGGTTTTTCCTTGTGTTCTATGTCAGAATGACTCGTACATTGTGGGATCAGGGGAAAAAAAGATGCCTCAGAGGCACTGAGCTCTGTGGCTCATTTCAAATGGTTGTGGTTAGAAAATGTCAGGGAATGCCTTTCTTTGTTAGTAAGAACATGGTAATTTCAGCTCCCTCAAAATGTAAGACTGTTAAGAGAGGTGGGTGAGAAAATCTGTGTGGCCAGACTGGAGCTGCATTTGCTAAGGTCAAAAGGGAAGGAAATAACTTTGTTATTTCAAATACTCCCTGTCCTTTCACGCTTTGTCTTGGCTGTTTTGATCACAAGCTCTTCAGTGCAATGAATGTTGCTTACTCTTTGTATCTGAACAGTGCCCAATATATTGGCTCTCCAGCTTGCTGAGGGTATTCTGCCCCTTAACAAAGGAACAGCAAAGAGCAAGTAACACTAGAGAACTAAGCAAATCACAAGCATGAGACTTCTCTAAAAAAAAGCCTGCTCCCTTTCTGGAGAATGTGCTAATCCATGGTGACAAATAATGACTGCCATGCACAATGTCACAGAGTGCAGAGAATGGTCCTCAGCCCATCACCCCCACTGTGCTTCTGCAGGATGTCTTGTACGACACAGAGTTATCTGTCTCTCTAGCACTGTTCATTGCAGACACAAAAAATGCCATTTTACGCCATCTAGAAAAATCTTTATGGCCGTTTTATGAGTCCTATATGTTGCTTGTGTTCAGCCAAGCAAGGAAGTTCCTGCTTATTGTTAATCTGGCCTCTCACTGAGAAGGCTACTGATGAAAGCCAAGTAAGGTTCCTAACTCATGACTGTTCAGTAGCTTTTGCTCATGAACTGGCAACCATAACACAAAAGATCATCCTTGCAAATTACACAGCTGTTGGCCATTGTAGTGAAAGAATCAGGGGTAAAAGGGATGCAGAACCTGAGCTTACCTGTGGAAATGAAGCCTCTGCTAGTCCAGGTAAGACATGGAGCTGAGGTGGGAGGAGGAGGGAGGCTGTCACTCCTGCCCATGACACTCTGCACTACAGACACAGTGCTTCAGAGGCAGCAGGATTGCAGAAGTCATGACCATTCCAAACCCTACAATCCTTTCTCAACCCAGAAGTCAAACTGAACCCTTATGCAGTTTCCTCTCAAAGTTTTTGCCATCAGTGAGGTATCCTCCTACATGTGCACTAATTCCCCAGATCCCCAGGAGACTGCATTGATACAAACTTTAATTTCTTTGTGAAAAACACGCCCCATAGCTGTGGTCCAAGCGGATGACCAGACCTGAAGGCTGGTGGTCCAGCCACGGCTCTGACACACAAAATGTGAATGGCAGGTGGCAATAAGAGTGTGCTGGTACATGAGCTGCATAGGAAGATAAAGGCCATCTCCTTCAGCAGCTGAGGGGAGCAGAACTCGCAAAGTTCTTTGTGCTGGGATTTACACATTATCCTGCTATGTGACACTTAATGAATGAGACAAGGCAACAGCGGGATTTTTGACAGGTAATTCACGTGTCATTGCAAAATGCTTCAATCAGGTGAGAGAAGAATTTTCATGTATAGCTGTGTCTGTGCCACAGAAACTGCTGTTTGATATGTAGTCAAATCTCCATCCTGACTCCTTGTCAGGTAGCCCTGCCTTCATCTTGGCCTGATTCTGACAGTGTCTGCTAATAGACTGATCATCAGTGATCATCAGTGGTTTGAGAACCTGAGCTATTAAATACCTCTTGGTTTATCTTGTGCCTGTCTTTCTTATGTATTAGAGAATAATATTAAACATTACACTGAATGTCCCTTTCATTTAGATTGGAAGGGTTTTTAGGAGAGAGATGAACTTATTTGCTCTATATATATATATGTAAGATTGGGGTCCTGCCATCCTTGCTGCAGGAGCAGACTTTGTCTGAAGAGGGATGGCAGGGAAAGGTAATATCAGTGTTGGTCAAAGCCTAATACCATGTGGATTATGAGTCAGAGCCTTTTGCTGTAGCTGTTTTCAAGCATGATTATATCAAGCAGTGCCATGGGCCTCTGCTGCAAGGAATTAATTTTTTCTTCTTTGTAAATGTCCCTTTCTTTCCAATCAGCCCAGCTGCATGAGGGTCTGCAATGCCTCCACAGTTTTTAAACCTCACCTCCAGGGGAGACCAAAACTGCTTGTGAGCAAACTGATTTAAACACAAACAGGCTCAAATCATCCATACCAAATCTGTTTGAATTTTCCCTGATGCTAGTATCCTCTCGAACCATGTCAGAAGCCACATCCTTCACCCACAGACCTGGCTTGACTTCCACAGTGATAGAGCTTGAGGGATTTCCCAAGGTCTGCAGTGTTTTGTGGGACAAGAACTGGTGCCTTTCTTAGATGCATTGCAGGTGAAGGTGAGCCTTTGTGATGCTAGGGCACAAACAGACCCTGTTGCCAGGACCTTCATCTAAACATCCTCTTCCTTATTATTAGGGAGGAGGTTTCTGACTGGAACCTGAAGGAGACAGCACCAATTTGAAGACATGGGAAATCCAAAAAGCCAGTAATTAAAATTATCTGGGCACCAAGCCCATCTCTTAGACCCTCCTCTTACAGATCATTTGTGTCATGATTTGGAAATCATTTCTTTCGCATTTGACAGAATGATGTTCATTCTCTCCCTTCCCCCCACAACAGATAGAAATGACTCACAAACTGTGCTGTCAGATGTACAAAGTAAACAACCCCAAAAACGGATTCTTCTTGCCTTCTGTTATTTTTTAAAGCATATAGAAATGTCAAGTATTACTTATAAATTAGTAGATAAAAAGAGAACCGCAAAGGTATGGATTTAAAGATGTCCTTTGAAACCATGCAGTTTTCAAATAAATGTACATCTCTGCCTTTTAAAGTATTTCTAGTAGCTTCTTGTGGCCACTAATGTCTTTGGAAGGAGTGCTGTTTACTTAATTATCATCACTTTCTTTTATTATAGGGCTACAGGAGAAAAAAATCTCACAAGTGAAACATTATCTTTATTTTCTCTCTGCCCTACTAGCTTTTACTATTTTCAAGGTACATCAAACAAACAAATAAAATTACGTCTGATCCTAAAGTGGAGTGTGTAGCATTAACTCTTTAAATGATATCCCAATCAAATGAAATTATTAAAGAATACACCAAATTCCCTCCCAATACAGTGATGACAAAAGGCTTTTGGAGGGAGGGAGCAGCTTTGCAGTAAACTCCTTCTGTGCATGGATTAAACGCCTCAGCAGCACGCAGCTCTTGAGAACACTTTATTGCTCTGTGTATACATGCACAGAATATAAATTATTGCTTAATTATGTACTGTTCCAGCAGAAGCAGCTTGCAGCATCACCAATAGGCTGCAGAATAGCAAGGGGCTACTGGAAAATTGCCCTTATGAAAAAAGCAGAGATGGAAGGATAAATCTGACTGGGTGATGGAGATTTAGTGCGGTGTCCTTGTGAGATTACATCCCCACCTGGGTTGGGACTTAATGCATTTTTATCTTATACCATGGACTAGACAAGCTGCAGGGTCTATCGTGATACTGCATTATAACCACTCTGAGAATGTGGTTTGCATTTGGCCTTTGGCCTCCTGTCTCACAAGGTGCCAGAGGTGCCCAGCGCATGGCAGAGCCGTGTGCCTGCTGCGTGTCACCTCCCCCGTGTGCCTGCCGAGGGACTGCTGCTGCACAAGCTGTCATGTCTTACAGCACCAGAGGATTATGAGTCCTCAGCCACAACCCCAAAAGGCATAATGGGGAGCATGCTTAGGTTTGTGTAAATCAGTATCTCATATACAGGAACAATGTCACAGCAGCTGAGGGCTGAACTCCAGTTTGCTCTGCTGATACAAGCGTCAGTCCATATTCCACACTGCAGATTTGCACATGGTGACATTTCTGTGACCGCATCCCTTGGGGCTTGGGACTGCACAGGGAGTGGACAGCCATGCTGTGCACAGCTGCAGCCAGTGAGCTACAGCAATGAGCAAGCACTCTCTGAAGCTGTGAGTTGGCACGTAAGGCAAAAGCAACACCACTTAGCTAAAGGCACAGTGGTTTGATGGACTGGGGAGAGAAGAAAGCTTTCAGATCAAAGCCTGAGCGAATAAACTTCAGAGTACTTTAGCAATGATGATTCCTATGACCCAACCGAAATAACCTAGCAACAATAGAGTGGGTTGACTACAGCCATTAAGCAAACATAATGGGTCATGAACTTGCAGCCACAACACAGGAGACAGCAAAAATTGTGCTAGTTGTAGTACTGTGATACTATCCTGATTTTACTGGAGCAGAAATGAAAGAAAGGACCTCAGTGTCAAAACAAAGAAAAATTCTAATCCAAGGTTAGAAAAATTATCCCATCTGTGTGCTGGCAAGGACCATACATACATAAGGACATACAGAGGCTCCTGGCAGGTTCTTTCATCCTCTGCAGTGTGGAGTTCACAGCATGACCCAGGCAGAGGCCATAAGATTAAACAGAAAGGGGCACTAGAGGTCTGAACAAACTCAAGTGACTCCATTACACCACAGATTTGCCTCAGATGACGACACGTATGTTTAGTATCAATCTGTACCTTAGGCAGGTGCTTCCCACCCTAGGCATTTGTCAGAGCTACAGGGAAACTTGTGGAGTCAGGTTGGGTTTGCCTTGTCACAGGACATGTTCTGTAGCATGAGGAATATCTGTGCACCACATTGCATCTGGTCTTTTAGTAATGAGGTCATTGAACCTCTAAGTATGTAAGACCATTTTCTTCCAGTCAAAAGGAGCCTCAGAGGATTCGTGTAATCTTTCTTTTGCAAAAAATCCTAAATTGCTGAAAAGTCTACTGATAGATGTTCTTCAAGACAAGTGAGACTGGAAAACAGGTACAGCACAAATAAATTCAATGCAGCCTTCTTCCATATTGCCTACTGTGTGCCACTATAAATACTTCTAGAGGGAATACTTTCAGGTCTAAAAGGACAGTTAGCCACATGCCTTTTTAATCCTTTGGTTTGCTGAAGGCAGTACTAAAGAAGCCATTAGAAGCTTGGGGTAATGGTGGTGGCTACCTGATTTGGATATTTTCCCCTTTTTAGGTGTTTCCCTGTTTCCCTGAGCTGACCTGTTAGGAACAGAAAAATCCTTTTTGTATGTGCTGATACAGTTACTGAGATAGAATAGTCAGAAATCAAAATAAGATGCAATTTTGTCTGGAGAACAAGAAGCACTTAGTTCAGGGCACCCTTATGAAGTTTACATCATCCACATAAATGCTTGCAAGCAACAAACTAGACTGACCCTATACAGCCCTAAAAGATCATGCTGAAATCTCCCTTCCTGTTGCAGAGGAAATACCTGTTCATCCTCTGTAGCCCACACAAGTACATTAGCATAACTGATCTCTGTACGCCATGGAAAAGGCAGGCTGGGCAGAAATGAGGAAGCCCTACTCGTTTATATTTTTTTCTAGGTCCAGTTGCTTTTTAAATTCAGTTTCCAGTGTCCAGTTGGGCTCTGTCCAGGCAGATTAGACCAAGCTAGTGTGGCAGTGATTTGCCCAAGGAGAATGTTGTTTTCTAAGCTGAGACAACCTGAGGAGCCAAGAAAGTTAATCTAAATATTGCCTCAGCCTCTGCATTTAACAAAAAATATCTGCCACACACAGAAATTTCCTCCCCATTCCCTCTGTAAGGTTTTCTTTCTGTCTAGCAAATCATGCCAGTATTAATCTTCCTTCTGTTGCTTGTGCAGTCTTTCCTCTTTTATGTCAGGCATGCAAACAACTCAGCAAAATTTCCTTTTAAAAATACCAACCCAATAATAAATGCCAGTTTTGTTTTCATTGTCTTCCTTTGGCTTTGGTCCATCTTGCCATTGGAATTCAGAAACCAGCAACAGATCAAAGACCTAGTGACATTATTAAAGGATATGGAACAACCACTGAATTTTAAAACACACAGAACTTGTTTTCCAAGGCTATGGGTGGGAAAGTCTTTTGTATTTCTATGGAATCTGTCTTCTCTGCTTTATTTCTACTGTATTTTACTTTCTGTCAGCCCCCCAAAGACCCTGAGAAGCAACGTGATTGCATGTCCTTCATGGACTACGCTAAGTTGTCTGTTCTCGTAACTTCAGAAGATAGTGATGCTTCTGCCAGTACCTCCCATCCTGGTGAGGGAGAAATCACAAGTCAGTATAGCTGACTTAAAATGAACACACAGAGGAATATGAACAGTTCTTCTTGCTGAAAAGCCAGACAGAGCTGACTCCTTAATTCATTGTACACCAAGTTCAGGGAGACAGATTTGAGCTAGGACAGAAAAACAATGAGTTTAGTGGTGCACATACACTACTTGCCCTGTCTTTTGCTCCAGACTTTAAGATCTCTGCACCTCATTAAAGAGGCTTTTTTCTCTTTCTCCTAAGTGCCAGTGCCCCTCTGTGATCAGGTACAAAGCTGGTGGAATTGTGTTGGTATTTCTTCCCCCACAGTCTGCAAGTGCACATCTAGGAGCATCAGAAATAAGCCACAGGGAAAAAAACAACCCACAACACATTTGAAGGTTGACTTTGAAGTCAGTTGATAATGTTTCCATGGAGATCAAATACTATGGAGTTGACAATGAATTCTCTTGTTGAGCCTTTCCTCCCAGGGGAAAAAAAGCCCCAAAGAACAATACTTCTAAATGACTACACTCTGCAATACAGTTGTCTTATTGACTTGCAAAAAACACATCTATATCCCACCCATTTTCTTATGGAGATGTCAACTCTTAGGTCTCAATATTTCAATGCCAGGTGTGCCAGTATTCACCTAGAGAATCAGATATATTCCTGAGGAACTGGAAAAAAAAGACATCTAGTGAAAATAATATTCTATGAGAACACAGATATTACTCTGCATTTGAACTTACGCTGTACGCATGAGAGTTATGATTCCCCTTGAGGGGTATGATAACATGAAATTATAAAAGAGTATTTTTTCAGTTGCTGTTATGCAGTGACACACAGATGTCTGTACTACGAAAGTGGGTGTTGTTTCATATTTCCAGGGAGTCTCCTATTTCCTTTTCAAAATAAGTACCAGCATAAATAAATAAATGCTAATTGTGTTGCTGGTGCACCAGAGAGAGAGAGAAGTACTAGAAGTAAAGATGTAACACGGACCCCCAGCTCTGCCTTTTAAGCCTTGTCCTGCCATCAGCTGAGCAACTTCTTTCTAGCTGGGAAATGCTCAACAGGCCATCTTGGCATTATATTAACCTCAAAAGATGGCAAAGGGGATGTATGTCTGCCTGGGTGATTTCCTAAGGATTTATTTTCTGAGTGAAAATAAGAAATTAGATAGCATTCAAAAGGGAAGTGGTGATGGTTGCTAAAGGCTGATTACCAATGGTTCACTGGTCTGATGAAGAAACACTTCCAGTTCTACCCCCATATCAGGACATGTATATGTACAGTGAGCCCATATCCATACATACATGTCTGGACATGTATCTATCAGTATCCCAGTTTTGAAAGACATAAGAAAAGAAAAGCCACATTTCAGCCTCCAGAAACCTGGCCTAAAATGGGACCAAGGAACATGACCTTCAACCAGATCTGTGAGAGACACCACAAACTGTGCAGGGAGAGATGTTTTAAAGGAATCATAGGATTGCTTAGGTTGGAAAAGATCTCTAAAATCATCAAGTCCAACCGTTAACCCAGCACTGCCAAATCCACCACTAAACCATGTTCCTAAGTGCCACATCTACACATCTCTTGAATGCTTCCAGGGATGGTGACCCCTTCTCTGGGCAGCCTGTTCCAATGTTTGACCACTCTTTTGGTGCAAAGGATTTTCCTATATCCAATCTAAAGCATCCCTGATACAATTTGAGGCCATTTCCTCTTGTTCTATCACTTGTTACTTGGAGAAGAGACCAACACCTTCATAGCTACAATTTCCTGTCAGGTAGTTGTAAAGAGGAATAAAGTCTCGCCTGAGCCTGCTTACCTCCACAGTTAAGAACCCAAATTTCCTTGGCTGCTCCCCATAAAAAGTGATAAATCCTTAAAATGATGGAAAAGGACATTTTTAGAAACAGGTGGACACTTATTTCCTGAATATGAATGCTCTTGGCCTTGTTACATTATTTCCTGAAGGGCACAAAGCCTGCGTGACTGCTCCGAGCTCTGCTTCTCCTCACAGGTCCAAAAAGACTCCATCAGCTCCTCTTCTGCCTCCCACTACACCCTCATCATGTGTTTGAGGGTTTTAAACAATCAAGAGCCTTTGAGAGGTTTAAACATTTAAAACCTATTAACACTGTACATTAACTCAAGCTTGTTCCAACTCAAAGCCTTAAATCACTTTAGAGCATAATGCAAAATTTAACCAAAAGCACAAGTAGGAGCCAGAGTGTTCATGTGTGTGGTGGGGGAGGGATGGCAGAGGGGGGAATTATTCTGTTGTGCTGAGGCTGGTCTCAAAGAGTTTCATAACCCATTTATGGCATCTCTTGATGCCAAACTAGCCTTTGTCTCCATCTGGAGGTCAATCCACATAAACAACTTCTCAAAGTGGTCTGTAGGGAGTTTTGCCAAATTTTTAAGCTCCTCTGCAGTCATCATTAATTTAGTACCTCCCACAGGAATAAAACATGATTGGTATCTCATTTTTTTTTCCAGTCTTCCAACCTTTTTTGAATTACAAATAATCTTCAAACGGTCAAAAGTATTATGCCTTTGTGAAGACTATATTCATCCCAAGCTTCACAGTTCACATTGCAGTAACTTACTGCAGTATCTCAGTTTTTCTAAAAATCACATGCTGCTGTTTAATATCTGTCTGCATACACTTGTGTGCACACATGTGCATTTACACTTGTCTTTCCACGGGGAAAAAATAATTAATATAAACTATCTAAAACTATTCCTTGTTTTGGAAGAAGCAAAGAAACGAAATTCTTTCAAAGAATAATTTTGTATAAATAAAAAAAAATAGATATGATCACAGGAAATACCTTCCATATTCAGTGTTAGGGTTGATCTTGTCACCACAAGTAAACATTTTGAAGAATGGGTAGAGACCTTGATTCTTAAGGAAAAATTGAAAACCTAGTTGCCCTGTGGGACATATATCTCCCAATGAATTCCAAAGAATGGCTCTTACTATCTCCCTTTGTTTATCTTTCTCTTTGCCTCCTCTTGGTAGCTACTATGAAGGTACTTCATAACTGCCTAGGAGATGTCAGTCACAGAGCTTTGCCTTACACTTGCTGCATTAAATTGCTCCATTTTTTGTTAAATTATTCAGCAGTGGAACGATTATTTTGAGACGGCAGGACCACAGTTGTGTAGAATAAACACTCTTATTTTCTACCGTTGCGTGCTATTTTCAAAGTACAGCGAGTTAAATTTGAGACTCAAATGACTCAACAGCTGGTAACGATCCATGGCTGCAAATACACAGATGCCTCGGTTGTCACCCCCTAACATATGCACAGCACAGGCGGAGGAAGCACAGCACACAGGCTGGGGTCTGGAAGGGAAGGTGGGAGTGAGAGAGGCTATGGATGTGCACAGCACAGCTACGCTGGCAGCGCTGCTGCACGGGCTCCCCAGCCCTGCTTTGCCGCCCCGCTCTCCGATGGGGTTGGCATGCCAGCCTGGCCACCAGCTCCTGGGCACAGCCAGTGGTGCTGTGACAGCTGATGGCACTGGCACAGAGGGGCACAGAGCGTGGCCTCATCCCTGCTGGCACCTTGCGGCAGCCCCGCGTGAAGCGTGGCACAGCTGGGGCACGAGAAGGTGACCCAGTCTAAATGGTCAATCCATCCTCTGGCTGCAAGGATAATAAAGCATTTTGGTGCCTTACCCCTGGACTGAGGAAAAGAATGCTTTAGAAGTATTTCTGAGAAGGCTGGAAATTACTTATTAAAAGCTATTTCTCTCTAGTTTAAAATTAAATAAAAAACCACAAAAACCCACATTCATAACATACATAAGTGGGTTTTTCTTTATTTCTTTAATAAATATTCTCTCTTGCATATCTGAAATAATGCATTACATTGTGCCAACACACCTGCATAACTTAATTTTTTATTCCCTCTCACACATCTTTCCTGCCTGCTTATCTTTACTGCAGCAGCCAGCATTGGAAAGAATAGGTGATCACCTCTGCTGTGGGAAAGATTTGAAGCTCTTCTAACCCTGACCTAGGTCCCCTGAGTATAGATGGGCTATAAAGAGTAATGTCTCTGCAGCACTCTTAGAGGAGGTCAGAAGAAACCCAAATCAGTGGCAAAAGTGGAACTGGCAAATGGCACTTGAAATGTCCAGACTGGCAGATCATCACTGGTGAGAAGGGAGGAGGAGAGAATGAAAGAAATTCCTGATGTTTTTGAAAGCAAATGCTAGAACAAAAAATCAGGCCAGAAGAACTCCATACTACTACTAAATGTGTACAGCATGACTTCCAGGCCTTTCAGCACCACTAGAAAAGGAAGTTTCAGACTCCCAAGCAAAACTCCAAGCCCAGTACCTCATGCAAAAATATCACTAGGCAAAGACAAGAAATGAGCTGCTATATGAGACTCCAGATAATTTTCTTACAGATCTGCATGGTGAAGCCAAATCACATATGAGGGCATTTAACAGCTGGAATAATTTCCAAATAGACTAATTAGAGACTGAATTATTAATGGTAAAATTTCTAATTGGCTCAAAGCAAGGTTACAGCAAGAAACTCACTTGACTTTGCAAAGAATAATGAATATTTGCAAGGCCAGTAAAATTACATGCTTCTCTAAGGAAATTGTTAGCAAATGGGGAAAAAACCCTGAAGTCATCCTAAAGTGTATGTCACAAGACAAAACTGGCAGAGACCTGATAAGAGTGAAGAGAACAGGTAAAACAGTAAACAAATGCAGAGATGATTTATTGCATTCATTTGCAGTAAATTTGGAACAAAATAAGACAATGCAGAAGTCTCTCCCTGAAGAGCTGCCTTGTTAGGCATGCAGTAAAACCCCTAACTATTTCACTGAAATGTGTTCTCAGTACAAAATTACAGACTTACAAAAGGAAAATACATGGATGTGCAGCTGAAGGACAGAGCTGTGATAAGGATGATAAAATGTCATTCTTTGTCAGTCTTTTAATACATTTACAAAGGCAAGTGATGTAGCTTTGGCCAGGGATAATTGTGTGCTGAAGCAAGTAGCAGAACATGATATTGGAAGTGCCATTTTGTATTTCCAGCTGGGACAACAGACAGCAGTTCAGCAGGGAGGTGCACAAGGTAGAGAGGGGGAGGATGAAATCACTGCCAAAACACTGGATCATGCCACCAGGAGGCAGGCACCCCAGTTTCCCCACAGCAGGCACTGATGAGGAGGAAAAGGGCTTTGAAGCATTTAGATATGCCCTGCCCTCAAATTAGAAATAATGCAAGCCATATGATATTTCAAAACAGCTGACTGAAATCAGCTGAACTGGGAAAACATCAGGCTATCAGAGATTGTATTTAAAAGAAAATTTTATAAAACAAGTACAGTAACAGAAGATGTAGCGAGGTTGGGTTTGCATGACTACAAGCCTAGCAGAATCTGAGATGCTGAAACAAGAAAATCCTATGGATGAATGTGCTGGAGAGCAGGTAGAAAAACCTAGGGTTAGATGGATCAGCTTGTTCACTGATCATGATACAAGAAATATTCACAAACAACTTGATAGAGAACTGAAAGAAGGGATTCCTGGAGACACTGGAATTTGCCTTGGTAGAGTCAGCAGTGTGCCAATTTGTAGCATCTCAGCTCCTTGGAGCTGGAACTAAAACTGACATTTGACCTTGACAATATTGGCTAAATTAGATGTCGAGGGAGTTGAAGACACCAACCAAAAGAACTGACAAGTTTGGCATGATAAGAAACCCAAACAAGTCAAGGATTTGAACACATTCAAAAGAACTGCTCGAAGCCAGAAAATGTGAGCACCACTTCTTGGGAACTGATGAGGTGGCCACATCTAGACTTGAAAAAGCAAAGGCATAGTTTTGGTGCAAATAAATTTGCTTTGGTCAAACCACAATGTATAAAATATCCCACATGCATTTCTTCAGGTAGATGTTTAACTGAATTCCTGTCCTGTGCTTTATGAGCATGAAAGCATCACATTTCCCACAGGACTCTGACATTTGGAAGTACTGTTACAGATGCTCTTAAGGTTCCAGAAATTGTTACAAAATTTAAAAATTACTGGTTGGAGCTTTTACTGGTGCCCAGATTTTGGTAATTTGCATGGACACAAAACACAAGAACCTGCAAGAGGATGTGCTGGGAGTCATGTATAATTTGAGTGTGACCCACTTCTGTAATAGAATTAAACAATCTCAAGTAAGAAGAGTAAAATGAACTAATCACGGTGAAATTTAAGAGCACAATTCCAAATAGAGAAACTCTCAAAAAGGGAAACTCTCCCACCCTGCAGAGTAAAATGATACTGACAATACTGGAATGTAATGACAACAGATAGTGTAATTCTGTGTACAGGAGGCTATGCAACAGTGCCATCATGCAAAATGAGATAAAAAGTGCTAAACATAATTTACAGTATCCATCTGGTTCTGTAGAAGATGAGGGACTGAAAAAAGTCCCAGTGTGGTCAGGCAAACAACTGTCATTCAAGATAAGGAATCCAAGTATAAATTGTACAATAAATACCAAAAATTATAGAAAAGAACTGTAGAAGCTGTAAGGGATCTGTGACTGCTGTTGATACAGATACATTTGGATTAAACAGAAAAGATGAATTATTAATAATTTTTAGCTTGTTACAAAACATGCAGAATAGCAGTGTAAAACAGACTCTAAATCACAGTTTACATGTCTTGGATTCCGGATGAGGTAAAAACCCAATAATGGCCTGCATTTTGTAAATGACTTGTTTCAGCAATTTGCTTGAGAAATTAGATCAAGCAAAGTAAAGCAAATCCTTATGAGGCACTGCCACATGGGTTAGCAAGAGGACTGTTTGGTAAATATAATAAAGAACCAGAGGTCCAAGCAAACCACGTCTGGTCTTATTAGATTATTATTGCACACTTCTCAGTGCTCTCTTGAGATTTCCTGTTCAAAGAATTATGGGCAGTAAGGGACAAACCCCATAGATATGTTAAGCTGGCAATGTTTAAGCATTGCAGAAGAGCTATTTGTCTAGAAATAAAAACAGAACAAATGCTACAAACATACAGCCAATACAAGTGGTGTTGAAAATGGAAAGGAAGGTTAGATTTCAGTCTGATTCTGTGGCTACCAATTGAACATAGTCTTCTCTCAGCTGCAATGAGGTCAGATGTCAGAAGCCTTCCAAAGCAGTTTTCCCATTATTGGACCTGAGAAAAAGTTAGGCAAAACTAAGAGGCACTCTGGCTCCATGCATTTTAAGAAACAGTACAGTAATATGTTGACAGCATTTATGGCATGACAGAATCAACAGTTTTGATTTCAAACACCGTCCAGGAATAAAAAAGTTTAAATTAAAAGACTCACTGGCTGTAAAAAGGAATGACTGTGTAACATGTGACACAGTCTGAAAACATTGATAGCTACTGACTTTTAGATTAGGTGGGTCTAGTTGTGTATTTTATTAACTGACTGCTTCAGTTTGTAGATGTCACTTTATGCCCATTTACTGTTAAAAGAAATCAGTATAGCAGTTGCTATTGACTTGTGCAAAACAAGTAAGAGAGTAACCTTTGGGTAATACTGATCCACGTGTCTGCGCTGAAGCAGAAAATAAGTTGATCTCCTCCCAGCACATCTTTATTTATAATATTACACATCTTGACAGAATTTGTCAGATAAAATAATCTGGTGCCTCTCATTTCAATTAGTTTCAGGTTCCAACTGCTGGATCTGGTTATTATTTTGTCTATGCAAAGAACATGCTACTATCAGATGGCTTCTCCCTACATAGGTACTTCCACTCTCTGTTCAAGTCAATTATAAACCTTCTGGTAAACAGTTTCAAGCAATTGGCTTTTTGTGGCATGCTGTCTTTTTCTTGTTTTTCAAACCACAAGTCATTTTTGTAGCTCTTCTGCAAGCCCCTCCCATTCTTTCCACATCCTCCTTTAGCATCGACACCTGATTAGGATGTCCAGAAATAGTTTTACTTAGCCCAGAGATAACCCCACTTCATGGTCTCATTGCATATTCCATAAAAAATAACACATTTAGCAGCTGCATTGCACTGAGAGCTCCTGTGCAGCTGGATGATCCCAGCATCCACGATTCCAAAGACCTTTTCAGAAGCCACTGCTCTCTGAGAGGGAGCTGCTTGTTCCATGGGGATGACTGAAGCTGTTCTCAGTTGCATGACCTTGGCTCTGTCTCCACTGAAATGTGTGTTGTTTGAGCATGCCAAAAGATGGCTTTGTAAACTGTGAGTGACCCATTCCACTACACATGGTTAAAACTGAATCTCTTTTCACCTGAAATCTTTAGCAGTAATCTTTCAAATCACCCACAAATAACATTGAGCCAAAATGTAATCTCTGCAGCTGCACTGGAAACCAACCCATATATAATGATAAGTTCTGAACAGGAATCAACACATAGCTAGTTTCTAATAAATTTAATTTTTCTGTATTTATTTAGTATACTCCTAATGTTTTAATCTGAATGTTGTGCTGTAGTAAGTTAAATACTACACAGATATCTGAGCAGATTAGGGCAAAATGGCCCCTGTGCAAACGAAGCTTTTAAATAAATAAGAAACACCAAGCTAATCTGGCAAGCCATCACCTATAATGTTTTGACACCCACCAAACCATTTACAGACACCCCCATGAAGACCAGTATGTGCTTGCACAAGGTCCCTAGCAAATTTCAAATGTGTTTGTGGGCACAGAGAGAACTGATGTCTAATGTCACCAGCACAAAATCACTAGAACATAAATACTTGTTACTGCAGCACTTAACTCCTCTTCTGGGACTACAGAATCTTTCCTCTATGTCACACACTGATCTGTGTCACACCACAGTACAGATAAACAGATGAAAAAATACACTGAAGTGATGATCTGCCTGGAGGGCAAAAACCCAGCTAAACAAAAATCACCAGCAGAGAAAAGAGAGAACAGAAGTAGTGGTGTTCACTTTGAGACATTCACCCCAGCACTGTGTTTGGGACTTGACTCTCACACCCTTCATTTCAAGCAACTATGCCTTAAAATTTGCTGCTAACAGAAATTTGGATGGCATCTGTAGTAAGGAAGGCTGGTACATTACATGGGAAATGTTGGGTGACCCTGAGGGCTGGTGTAGTAGGAATGAGAAGAAATTCAAAAACACAGTGTCAGGGCATGTACCTGGAGAATAATAAACAAAACCCTGCTGTAAATTGGGAGAGCATCAGTAGGAAAGTACAAAAGTGGAGAAAGGCCTGCATGTCTCATCCAGCTGCAGGATGACTGTGGGTCTCCAATGTGATGCAGCATGAAAAAAGCAAAAACAACCACAAAATACTTCAGGCAAGGGGAAGGAAACCATCACACCACTTATACAAGGCATTGATTAGACCTTGTTAGGGAATAGTCCTTCTCATCCATATTTGAGAAAGGCAAGTACAAAGAGGAACAGGTGGCAGAAAGGCCTGCTGGATTGATAATTGTTCTTGCAGAGAGAAGTCTACAAGTAAGTATATGTAAAGTGGGAAAAGGAAAACAGAGAATGCTCTCCATAGGTGCAGCAAAGAAAGAGAGATGTAAACTGAAGGTTACATTTGACTCAAGAACAACTGATGAGTAATAAATATAGATCATAACACTCAGCACAGTTTCTAGGTATCAAAGTGTTCCACTGTGAAATAGGATAGTGGTGGGAATAACATCTGCATAATCTTTGGATTTTTATTACTGAGCTTATTAAATTACAGTGTTACTTCCAACAAGGGAGTACTGCACTAAAAAACTCAGATTACCCTTTCTACTACCATGAGTTACCGACACTCCAGACAAATTTTGTGATGTAAATTAAATGTAATTATGGCTGGGTGATCCTTGATATGCACCAGAGGAGCTCGGAATGAAACCAAGTCCAAATCAAGTAAAAAACTCTGAAAACATATTTTCAGTGACTTAGAAGGGACATGGGGAAAGAGGGAACGTGTAAACAACAAGAAAAGTGCATTTCTTCAAACACCACCATCCTTACCTCCCATGAGGAAGAGAAGCCCTGCCACATACTGCATAAGGCCTCGATCCCAGCAGCACCCCAGCACGCCGATAATCCATCCAAAGAGGATGATGGCCACGGCCATGCCCATGAAGCCAGCTGTCATCCTGCGCAGATCTGCAGTGGGGGAGCCAGAAAAACAACATGAGTGGGAACAGTGATAAATCAGTGTCATCAGGGGTTCAGAACAGTCTTAATCCAGAATGCTACTGATCTGCAAAGGCTTCAGTGTGTGTTGGTATGGGATGATTTAAGTAAGGATGATTCAGAGCAAGGACAAACCATAAATTAAGTCACTAACTTGGACTGGGGAGAGAGAGAGAGCGGGTGACAATTTTACCACACAATGAAGCTCAGCACAGATGCACCCAAGTGACTTGTGACAGCTTGCTCAGGAGCTAGAAGTTGTAAAATGGCCTCAGTGCAATGCTGTACCTAATAACTCCAGTCTCTGGGCACTAGCACAACATCTGTTTACATCTTGCCTTCTCATCTCTGTCCATTAGTCCTCGTCACCCTGCTCAAACTGATCAGCAAAGCAGTTTCTATGCTTTGCACCATTTCACACACATGACAGAGGAGTCACCTCAGTTGTGACCCCTGTGTGAGTTTGGGCAAGTCAGTGAGCCCCTCTGGGCCACAGTTTCCCACATACAAGTTGGGCCATAGCACCCAGTAGTGGCAGGAGTGAAAGGTGATACCTTCAGAACAGCAAAGCACTCTGATACTCTGGTGTCAGACATCATTAGATGCACTGCAGGTACACAGCTGGGACAGAGGACACATCGTTGTCCTCTCCTGTACCTAGATGGTGACCTTGCCAGATGATTTTTGGTGAAGATGTTTTTGATTGCTCCAGGGAGCACTAAGAGTAGGAGGAGGGCAGGGCGCTGGATCAAAACATTTCTGCTCTTCTAGTGGGCACTGAGTACATCTGATGTGGGTGACAGGGGCCCCAAGTCCTAATGAAAGGGATCCTTAAATAAAGACCTGGCTATGTTGCATATTTGCCTTCTGCAAAAAGGATGGGACTATGGGACTGCTGGGAACCCTCTTCCTGCATGTGCTAGAAAAACAAAAAATCCTTCACAGTTGGTTTGGATGTGAAATCTGGGCAGTGAGGTAACTGAAAGAGCAAGGACTATGTGAGCTAAAGAGCATCTTCACACCCTCAGATAATGAAACAGATGGGGGCATCTTCAGTAACATTTGATTATTCCCTGTCCCCCCTTCATGCACACATAAAAAGTTTAAGTACAGATATATCAAGAGTATATGTACAGAGAAAATTCCTGCCAAGTCAACTCTCTAAACATTTGTTTCCTTCTTGAAACATTTTTTTTTGCACAGCAATGATTTTACTTTTTTTTTTTTTCCCAAGAAACAGAATGCTTATGACAGAGGAGAAAGATTTGTAAACTCTGAATCATCTACCAGTCTCTATGGCAGCTTTTCTCCTTGGCTGGCCTTTGACTATGTCTCAGTTTCTGTTATTTTTTATGCTTTTCCCACAGCGGATAAAAGGACCAGCAATACCCACAGTGCAGATTCAATAAATTCTGTGAAGAGTGATAAAATGCCATCATCAGAGATCTATAAAACTTCAAATCCAAAATGCTAAGTGTCCACAATGTCTATCAGTATGCTGGCACAGAATGACTTGAAGACAGTTTTCTCAGGTCCATGTTCATTATAGCTCTTTGTATGCAAGATCAAATTGCAGAATGCAATCTCTCCCTTGAAGCTATAACTCCTTCCTGTAGATTATCACTGATTTTCCAAGGAGTCTCTCTGACAATACAAAGATAACCAGGTCTTCAGTCCACTGAAGTAATCAGGCCCTTTTAACAAGATACACATCTTAAAGTAAGTACTTTTATCTTAGGTTTTGTGACTGTCCCACAACATTTGAGTATGTTCAAGGAGCTCTAGTACAGAAAAAAAACCAAAACAAACCAAAACATTTCCTGCAGAAACTTGTACTTCCCCCAGGCAATGTCTCTGTTCCTTGGGAATTTCTCAGAGTGCTTTCTAAAACAAGCAGTAAGTGTTAGTAAGCATCTTTGATGACCAAGTGTCTTCCTGTTTTTCAGTCCATGAGGGCCTGGGCTCAATTTGAAAATGAAAACATAAAATCTTTACTGTTTCCTGTATCATGTTCCATAACACCACAGCACATCTCTCCAAGGTGCTGCACAGCTCTTTGTGTCAGCCCTTGCAACTTGACTTGTGACTGCTGATCATTTGTAACACCATTTGCCTGCCCTAATATACCATACCCTAACAACCTGCTTCTGATGAGCTCAGCTTCAATAGCTTTACTCAGCTACAAGATGTCCAGAACCCCTCAGATCTACCCCAGTGCCTGGCTGATGGACCCAGTTTTCGTAGGCCCCAGAGTGAATCACAAGCATCCCCACATCATGTATGCCAAACTCAGGAATGGTGTTTATCCTGCTAAAATCTGTGTGAATTCTGCCATTAAACAGAAGACTTAAAGGAACAGGACCAAGATTTCTAGGCCAAACTTTGACATTTGTTTCCCTCAACCTCTTTTGCTGATGAAGCCTGAAATTCCCTTTCTAACACAGCGAAATCCAAATTGAATTTCTTGATGAACCCTTAGCTCTCACTAAGTTCAGTGAGCTTAGTTTAAGACTGCCACTGCTTAGGCCAGATGCAAAACTGCTCCTCACAAGTCCATCCACTAGGGATTATCTGAAACAAATAAAATATAAACATTATTTTCTATTTAAAACTATTTGGCTTTTTTCCTGCCATAACATTCCTTGAGGAGACCTTGAGGGAAGACCTTGCAAACGGCAGTTTTGGGAAAGGGGATTGTAAGGTTGGTTTCAATAACAGCCTGCACTTGTCCAACAGCATCTTCCTGGTGCTCCTCACCTGTCAATGCCCACATGAAGCTGAGGTCAGTGCTGGGATCAAGTCTATTCAAAGTGATTCCTTTGTGGAAAAGTGCTTAATGGCTGTAAACGAATCATCACCCTCAGGCTATTTAGAGGAATAGGAGCCTATATTCCCCAGATTCAATCCCTGTTAATGGGGTTGTTTATGATTACTGCTTGTTAGTGTGGTGCTTGACATGGAAAGGACAGAAGAAAAGCAAAGATTTGCATTGTGTACTGGAGACAATATCTAAATTCGTTCTGCTAATTTAGGATGGAGAGAATGACATATAAATAAACAATAGCTCATCAGTGCAAATTGATGGGGTTTTGTCTGAGTTTGATTGGCACTTTTAAGACCCTTCCTGAACGCATCCTGCAAAGGTAAAAAGGGTCATGCTGTCATGTAACACCACTTTATGATGTTTGAGCACATTCTGGGTTTAGTTAATTTTTCTGAAATTGCTTTTATTTATTTTTAGACTATGAAATTAATAGTTCTCTACATTCTTTCTCTTTATGAAAACCTCTCTGAGTAATAGGATCTCAGGGTCATGGCATGACAATACCAATCAACTGAAGGAGTGACTATGCCAGCAAAATGCATTGTTCAATCTTATCCAGCCAAATGAGAGCTGCAGCAGCAAACAAACTTATTTCAGTGTGTTCATGTGCATTGCTTAGCTGGTCCTGCAGCTGATCCTCTCCTGGGTACCCATCCCAAGTCCTCGTGCTGTAACAAAGAGCACAGATTGCAGGGACACTGAATTCCCCTTCTCCACCATCTAGCAAACCAAACCTTTAGAAATGTAGCTACAAGGTGAAAGTAAGGGGTGTATTACATTGTTTATTCCATAACCTATAATACAGAAATTAATTTTTAATGCTTTGCCTATATGATTACTTGTTTCAATGATTTACTATGTGGACATAGATACCAACTGTCCTGGGTTGTGAAGCTGGGTTTTGTGTATTCTATTTTCATTTGTTTGAAGGCAGTTGGGGAGAGGCCTGACTCCTCATTGTAATGGGCCATTAGCACCTTCCCAGCCTGTACCTTCCCCCCCAGAGCGGTGCATCTGCATTTCTATCACCCTATTGTGAGATATCTCATCCCCTGGCAGTGGGTGGGGCAGGCAGTTTTGCTGTCTCGATAAATGGGGACTCACAGACAGAAGAGCTGTTAGTTTTCACCCGATTTCCTGGGAGGAAGACCGGACCTCATCTCACAACACCAGATTCCACCTCACCATCCCCGGACCCCCCACCTCATCATCACCAGATCCCCCTCCTCACCACCCCTGGACCCGCTTTTCTACAGGATCATCTCTGCTCCAACAGAATCACGTCTGTCTCTTCAGAACGACTCACTTTTGGACTGCTTTCAACACCCTGAATCACAGGGTGTCAGATTGTGGCTCTGACTCTGTCAGGGTTTTCCAAAATTGTTGTTTATTTGTTTATTTGCTTGTTTGGTTGGGTGGTTTTGTTTCCTATTGCATTTGTATTGTTAATATTCCTAGTAAAGAACTGTTATTCCTATCTCCAACATCTTTGCCTGAGAGCCCTTGATTGCAAAATTATAATTTGGCGGGGTGTGAGGGGTTTACATTCTCCATTCTAGGGGAACCCCAGTTTCCCTGGCAGAAACCTGTCTTTCCAAACCAAGACACCAACATCACTTGTGAGTGAAAATACAGTATTATCTTTCTACACATTTTTTAGAAACCTTCTTCATCCCTTTTTAATGTTGACTAAAAGCTATGAGTGAATATCTTCTCTTTGGGAGACTTTTCATATCTAGCACTGCTACAGGTGCTGCTGCTGCATGTAAAAGGCAGGGAACTCAATCCTGACTCAAAAGCAACATGGATCATCAAGCAAGGAATACAGGTATCATGTTTGTGTAGGTTGGGAGCAACAAAATTCTTGGTTGATAACATTGGAGAAGGGACAAAGAGTGGAATAATCCAAGTCCCATGATGGAAGCTGAAATGATAAAGCTGAAAGTCACAAGCTTTGTGAATCATGATGAAAAGAGAAACATTAGCATTTTAGACGACATCCTTAAAATACAGACAGATTCTCATAAACCAACATGCATTTCCTAAAAGCATTTTTGTTTTCTGCTGGGAATATTAGCTCTATAGGTTTCCTGAAGGTAACGAAAGGCAGAGAAACTGATTAAGAGTAATTTATTTCCAAGCAACGTGTGATGGAAGGTTTTCTCTTCAGTTTGCAAATGCCCCTGCCCTTCCTTTCACCCTGATATCTGTCCATCTGTATTTGTTATGAGCAATAAAGTAATTCATGCTGGTTATCACATCGTGGAAGAAGCTTCACACCCCAGCAGCTGTAAACATAACATGTTCTGATTCAGCTTTGCTTTTTAAAAATTTCAATATGCTTTTTTGACTTCTGATGTTCCATTCCCTTCCTTGAAATTGCAAGTCATCTTTCTAAAGCAAGGTCTCAGTCCTCCTGTTGATATCTATCTTCCTTTCCACAGAATTTAACAATACCTCCAAAAAACTAGAGATTGTTTTCCTCACAACAAATATAGGAAGGACTGTATAAGACTCTTCTGAAAGATGGGGAAACCAAGTCAAGAATAGCCAACATGCCCCCAGCTACTTGAAAATTTTGTGGAGAGTGTATAATTAAATCTTTATTAGCAGGATTTCTGGACAGCCCTTGAACCACACAGCACTGCTTTTGCTTTCAGAACTGCTTGTTCTCAAGTGTTTGCTAGCAAATCAAACTACAGGGCTTTTATCAGACCCTCAGAAAGTGCAATATTGCTGCAAATAGTATTTCAGACAGTCCATCTTACATGTCCTCCTTCCTCCTCCCAATAGAGGAAGGTCTGAAGGGACTAAGCACCCTGAAGTCTATATCAAGAGTATCTAGAACAGCTTACAAGACATTCTGGGTATAACACAGCTCTTTCCTGAAGTGTCCCAACAAACGGGAAAATCGAAAAGGAAATCATAAATGCATTTCTATGCCTGTCTAGGAACAGATGTCAGGATATAGTAACGTCACAAGTAGAAATAGACTGGGATGGCGTAATTCTTTAGCATAATCCTTCATTGCAGATCACTGGGATCTGTACTCTCCTGCACTAAATTCCCTCCAATTTGTCTTTACCAGGGATTGAGAACATTTGTACTTGAAAATAGTCAGATCTCTCCTTTTTCTTCCTTTCCCAAACAAATGTATGTATTGGAAATTGTTCAAGAACAGCACACAGCCCTAGAGCACAATTTACCAGATTTCACTGAGCTTTGTGTAAATTACTTCTCTCATAAAGAATCAACAGCACAGAGGTATCTTTCCCTGACATAATCCCTTCTCTTATCTCACCCTGAAACTTCACTGGGGGGCAAGACAGAATTGGACAGACACGTCTTTTACTGAATGTCAGCCCTAGCAACTCCCAGGTACAATGAAAAGGTGAGTGTTAATGCAGGTGATTTTGAGTGACATCTTCTGGTTTTCACTATTCTCTCTGCAGAGCTTAAAACTGTATTTTGGATGAGGCTAGAAAATAGAGGGTGAGGGTTTTAATCTTTTCTTTGCACTTCAGGTATGAAGAGATAAAAAAAGAAATATGTATTAGTCTACCTGAGACTCGGTTAAAATCTCTGAGTGCCTTTCACTGAATCATGTGGCAACACAGTCTTCAGTTTAAAGATTACTCTAATGCAATCTCAGTGAGTACAACCCACTTCAATCAAAGTAACAGTAGATTATATTTACATGTAAGTATCTGCACCAGAGAGACTCAGAAATATACATGTCACAAACATACACTAAAACACAACTCTCACAGCTGAGAGAAAGAACAGCAGAAGACCCTCACCAGCTCTTTCCAGAAGGGAAATGAGCTTTATCAAGGATGAAGTGAGCCTTCGTATCTCAGGAGGTACAATGGCCTTTATAAGACACAATTTCTCCTAAACCACAAAATCCCATCACCTTCTGTTGACTAGAGATTGTTATTTGTGTGATAAACTCTTAAGTGTCTGATTGGCAGAAATGTTTGAACCCACCAATATGGAAAACGATCACAGATATGACAAGAAGCTTCGCAAGCTGGCTGTGGTCTGTGCTAGTTTACATGTTCCTCAGGGATGAGGTGTATGGAGGGTGGACATCATGAGATTGATTTTTTTTGTAAGGACAGGCCACCTATATAGATTTCCTCCACCAGAGTTCTTAAGTGTTCTTACAGTTATTTAAAACAGAAACAATCACAAAAGGAAGGTGCCAGCTACACACTACTGGCACTTTAGTCTCCCTTCCTTCATAAGAAATCCCACAATTTCAGAGTCAGGTGAATAGTTCATCATGGGAGGAATGAAGTCATGTCTACTACAAAGGCTGAAACCTTCAGAGGTTTATGCTGGCAATTAGTAAACCCCACATGACACTGCAATTTCTTATCTTATCGTATCTGTGATAAAGCACCAAAGAAAAGGGGATCTCCCAGACCAGGTCACATAGTAGTGTTACTGTCTGAAACAAATTCCTTCACTATTCGGGGAAAATTACAGAGGCCTAAGAGATTCTGCACTGGCTGAAAGCACTATCTGGAGCTCAGATAACAAGTTCTGATTTCATTCTTGCCTTTTCCTCACGTAGAGCAGAAAAGAGGCAAAAGAAAACCCCTAGATGATAAGGGGGGGATTTAAAGAGGCACTAGAGAAGGAAGGAAACAAGGCTTGTTTAAGTACGGGGCAGAAAAGGGTGAGAAAAAGTGTCTCATGAGGGTGAAAAGATGGATTTGCCTTCAAGAGACTTTAGGATATGGATATTTGAGAGTTCAGTGCATAAAGGGGACATCTGTACAGCAGGAATTTAACACATCTGAAGCAGTTCTACTGTAGAAGGCGCAAAACTTACGTCCTGGAGAAGGATGTGAATACCATCCCATGAAAGGGTTCAGCCTTTTGCTCCAATCCTAATTTCCCTTACACTCAAAAAGAAACTTTGGCCAGAGAAGAAAAAGGATATTTTTGGTATCGGTTGTGTCGCTACTCAGCTCTGAGTGACAGCAGGGCAGGAAGAAAAGCTTTGCCATTACAACCCCTGACCTAGCGGGCCAGAGTAGCTGAGCCTACACCAAAGCATCGTTCAACACAACTTTACTCTACTCTGTCATACCCTAGTCTACCTTACCTACTCCACACCATTCCCTCTCCTTCTCTTGTTCTGGTGAGGAGATTTTATTGGAAAGTACCTGAAGCTGATAATTTATATTTCTTCAGTGACGTTCAAGAGCTGATCTTAGAGAGTCTTCCCCTGGCCAGATTTACTGTCCATGATTTCAGCACTGCAATATATCATCGTCTAGGAATGTTTCCAAGCTTTGGTCCCAGCAGAGCACACTTGCAATTTTCCCAGTCTACCCTTTCATCCCTCTTTTCCCTCTCTCCTCAGAAACAGGGAATCAACAGCACAGAGGTATCTGAGGCACCTGCAATTTTGGCCACTCTTCTTATTCATAACTTTAATCCTTCCTGCTCCTGCTAGGTGAGGCCACACAAAGAAAACATTTCTCAGTTGTGACCAAGCTAAGAGGCTTCATTACACACCTTCCGTGGATTATAAAGGTGTTAAAAAAATCTGGGGCATTTGAAATAAAATGGCTTCTGCTCAATTTCAATGAGGACTTTGGGACTTTATGACATCAAAGCTGTGCCTTTTTCATTTTCCTTCCTTCCTGTATTTTTTTAAAAACCCAGGTAATACACTCTTCTTTATGTTGGTTGTCTCTTACTGGGAGTGACCTCTACCTGGAGCCACCAAGCACAAGTATGACCTTGATGGGGAGGAAGGACAACGTAGTCCCTCAGCATCCCATGAACCTGACCAGAGGGATCCTTCCTGGAGGATGTGAGGTGCTATGTCCCTGCTCCCAGCCCCTCCACCCCTGGTGGTAGTGGGAGAGACCAGGTGGAAAGCCCATTTCTAAATGGAAGTTTCCCTGCATTCTCCAGTGGTCTGGAAGAAATCTGTGATAGGCTCTGGGTTCAGGGCAAAGGCAAATCCCTTCACTGTAAAGTGCTTTCAGTGCTGGTGCAAAGTGCTGCTCTGACACCAAGACTGAACACTCCGTTTATGCCCCCATGAGGTACAGTACACAGGAGGCAATGCAGAGCAGGGCACCAGGGCCAGCTTCACCACACAGCCCTGCTGCCAGGCTGTCACAGGCACCTAGAGACGCCTTGGGGGCAAGGTACTGAGCATCAGTGAAGAGCCCAGTGAGCCCTGCTATCCCTGAAATCAGTGGGAGGGTTGGGCACTCCAAAGCTTTCCTCTGAAAATCAGACTTCCTCCTGTCTCCCAAGGGGTCCATGGAAACCAGTTTACCACATTTTCTTCATAGGCATTCTGATAATAATGACATACAGTAACATTCGTATGAACATAATCTGGGCAAAGCAAGCCCTATAACCTATTCTATATATTAGTTACTTCATTATTTAGTTTCTGGAATTGCCCTTCTGCTGTGAGCAGACTCTGCCTTGTTACAGTCTGCTTTTGATATGCTGGTCACTATCACAGTATCTTCAGATCCACTAATCACATGGAATTTTATTAAGATTTAATCTTCAGTTATTATCTCTTGAACCACTTCTTGCAAAGGTGGATAAGGCTCATCAGGGTCAAAAAGAAGCAGAAGAAAAACCAGAACCACTTTTTTTCTTTCCTTTTTCTTTCAGTGAGGAAAGAAGAGTGGACAAAAACAGATGGATAATTGATGAGAGCGATGAGAAAAATTAAAGAAAAGCTTGCATTAAAGGTGAGAAACTGAGTGTGACAAGAAGCAAAAATCGTAGCTGTATGTAGAACTCCAGTATCAGATAGTGTTAAGTGTCTTTTGTAAAAAGCAGATTTACCCTAAGCTTCTCCCCAAGATAAATGACGTCGGAGATGTGCAGCAATGGAGCAGAGGATGAGCAGGAGGGGCAATTCAGAAAGAGAGGGACTTAATAACAGCACCTTTTTTTTTTTTTTTTTTTTTTTTTTTTTTTTTTTTTTTTTATCTTCCTCCCTCTGTATTGGACTTCCCTTCTCTGCTGCCTGTCCCAACACGAAAGCCTTGCTCACAATCAGGAGCAACTAAAATATTATGCTAAATGTTTTCCTTCCCTTTCATCCCCTGCTCCAACCGCTGCACGAGCCTGAGCATAATCCCAGCACAAAGCATTCAGAGCAGCATGTTTGATAAATGGGCAGCATGAAAAAGGCTGGAGGTGGAGGGATGGTATCTCTGCTTTATTAGTGCCCCAGCACCCTGCTCGAACACACTCATTCCACAGATCCCAGCACTAAACATTTCCTTCAGGAACTCCGAAAGATGTATTCTTCTTTTTAAAAAGACTATTTAATGCAAGTGAGGCTGGGCTGTGGTGTAGGAAGAAAGGAAGGAGGATGGAGGAGAAGGAGGGAAGAAGTAGAGAAAGACATTTAGAGCTGTGAAAAAACACTGTCCCTTATGGAGAAATTTTGATTTTGAAGTTTACTCTTCTATTAACATTTAAATTGAAAGGCGTTTCTTCCAAGCTCCACATATGAAACCAGAAAATCTGCATTTAAATAGATACCATTTAAATGTGGGGGAAAAATATATATCAGCATTGAATGCTTTCCCATTTGTCTGAAAAGAACTTCTCTTATAGATGATTATTAATTTTTTTTTTCTTTTTTCTTTGTGTGTGCTAAAAAGAGAAATTGGAAGTACATTAAAATTCTGCTTGGCAGAAAGACAAGGTGGGGGATGGTTGCTTGATTGACCAAACTCCTGATTCTGAGCTCAGATTTTCTCCAGGAGGGCTGCTGGAGCCTGCAGGAAGCAGTCCAGCCTGGTACCAGGGTCAGGACCAGGAGGGGCCTCTCCTGCCTGGTCCAAGAGACGTGGCACCCATGACCACGGGGCTCCAATGCCTACTGCAGTGCCCATCTCACTGGGGATGTCACCAGGTCCCCATTCCCAGCTGGAGAATCAAACTTTCCATAGTTTTCTTAGACACCTCTGTGGCTTCAGGACATCATCTAGAAAACAGGGACGCACACCTCCTCAAAAATCACAGAAAGTCAGGCTTTCTGTGCCTCAGTTCTCATAAACTGGAAAAATCTCACCTCACTTGGTCTTTGAATACTTTAAAGACTTTAAAGACTGCCAGCCAGGTTCTTTGCACTGGTGAAGAGATTAGAGGCTCTAAAAAGGCCTTGGACAGATAAAAAACTGGTGTACGGGTATTTTTTCAGTGGTGATTTGGAATTCATTCTGATAAAAAAAAAAGCACAGAGATGTAAATAAACAAAACAGTAGCTCTCACCTGAATACAGGCATCTATAAACTTGAGGAGAGCAACTGGAAATCATGACTCTAATGGGGCCAAGCTGGTATCATGGAATAAAGAACCCACAACCTCCCACTTTGACACTGGGTTTTCATCAGACCCCATTTTTGTAGCATGATCTCATCTCCAGCCACTGGATTGGTGAAAATAAACATCTGTTGTCACTCAAGACTCAAATGAATTTGGCTGACTTGCCCCCATTGCCTCTCCATCTCCCTCTCCCAGCTTGCTGCAATCTCACAAAGATCAGCCTCATTCTTCCTGGGGTCTCCAGCTGATTTTTGTCCTATGCAGATGGCAACCACTTTCTGAAAATATATATGTGACAAGAAGAAATGTTTAGTAGAGAAAGTAGGTGCCTGGAAAATGGATTCCCATTTGTCCTTCCCTGCCCCTCTCCAAAACCCAATCATTTCTGTGTTAATAAGCTCACTGACTATATAATGTGGCACTAACCTTCCACAATTGAAGCCAGTGACATTTTGACAGTTCCACATATGGGCCTGCCAAAAGCAGAAGGAAAATAAATTCACAATTTGGTAAAAAGCTGGGTGAGCAGCCAAAGCAGCTTGGGGGAAGGAGAAGAAAACCGCCAAAGAGCCAAACAAAAGCCCACTGCACAGATGTTACACACAGCAAAAAGGAAAAGCACATCCACAGCTGGAGTAACCCAGCAAATATTTGCTTAGAAAAAAGGCCTTAGGCACCTATTAGGCCCAGTCTAGCTTGAGATGCCTCCCAACAAATTCTTCTCACATGGCAAATTTAAAAAGTCCTTCCTAGCAGAAGGGAAATGGGACACGGCCTTCAATCTACACAAACTATCTGGTTAACATCAGATATCACAGGACTCAGCAGCTGCTCTAAGAAGGAATCTTCAATATTTCCACTAATCTGATCAGCTGTAGGGAAACAAACTATTTTCTAACACTGTTTTGTGGGGTGTCTTTGGATTTACTCCAAAGTATCACTGCACAAAATATCACTGACAGTTCCTGGATTGACTCAGCTACTAGGTGACTCTATCACACCCCATCTTCTTCATATTACATATACTGAATCTCATAATATTTGGCTAAAAAAATATCTTCCAGAAAGAGGTCCAATCATCATGTGACAAGATGAAGAAAAGAAGAATGTTGCACTCAGTAGTTTGTTCAGGTGGTTAATTAACCCTCAGTTTGGAGAGGCAATCTGTTCTTTCAGCTGAAGAGGTCCAGTTTCTGCTGCCAAGAAGGTGGCAAGGTAAGTGGTGCTGTGAGCAGTCCCCTTCCTTCTGACTTCCATTGCAGCAAGACTGAAATAACTTTTCTCCTGAAATTAGAGGACTATGGCTTTTATGATGGTGCACTGAGGCCTTGGTGGGAAATGTGAAGGTGTGTTTGCTGTACTTGTGTATGTGAATAGTCATGTGCTGTAATGGTACAGCTGATGTACAAGGCTAACCAGAGATGCAAAATTACTACTAAAAGATAATAGTTTATCGAATTTTCTTTAGGACATTGTAGGTCTTCTTGGGACACCAGACAGAGAAGCATCACAAGGGTCTAGACAAGCATATTGCAGCTTTCAACTGAGAGGAAACGGAGCATGCCCTTTCCATATTCAGAAACAGAGAGCCAAACATGGAGCCCAAAGGAGCTCTAACAAAATCTAAAATACTCCCTAAGCAAGGGCAGTGGGATCCACTGATGAGCAGCTGCTGGTGGAGGTGGGCTGTCACTGAAAGGACAACTTCAGAAAGCTGAATCTTTGCACAGGCTGAGGACAGTAAGCCTGATGAAAATATCAGATGCACTCTTTTCAAAACATTTTCCCTGAAGCATTTTTGTGTTGAAGAAATAACTGCAGGGCAGCTGCTGGACCACTGTATTAACCATGCTCAGAGGGAGTGTGAACTTTAAGACATTTTCAAAATAATGTCACTTGATAGGCAGGGGACTGTGGCCAAGGCTGGACCACATATGGGTGTTTGGTGCGACTGCAGGATAAAGGTGACTGCTTCCAGTGTGACATTTATATGGGGTTACACCTCATGGAATTGGGAGGATGATAGAGGCATTATTTGGCCACAGCACTGCAAGCAGGTAGGGTTTCCACACATGGCATGGGACAGAGTGAGCCCTTACCTTGTTCTAGCAATGCCACTGACACAGAACAGCCTGTAGGTGCTTAGCCAAAGCTTTCTCCAAAACTTGTTTTCAGTTTTGCAAAGGGCCTCCCTGTCCCAGCACCAGTTCCCACTCCCCAGAGGGCTTCATTTCCTTCCCTGACTTCCAATGATGATATTCACACTTTTTCAGGAAAGACCTGTCCTTGCACAGGCTTCCCTGATGGCAGCAGCAGTGGTTAGCAGCACTGGTTAGCAGCAGATTTTTCTTTGTCTCATATCAGCAGTCCTGCTGCTGATATAATTTCACAAGCTCACACCAAACCGGGGCAACTGTGGGAGATTTTCTGAGAAATGACCTCATGCTAGTGGAAATTGTCCAGTCTAAACAGCCTCCATGCACTGACAGGGTAGGAGACTGAACAATCTTGGAGCTCCATGTGTCTTTCCACAGAAAGCACCCCTGGATCTTTGCTAAGGAGAGCAGGGAGTGCTGCTAGTGCTGCAGAGTCCTGCGGGCAGCGCTCTGACTCGGTCTGACAGAGTTGTGTGAGGCCATGAGACATGGCTTGAGGCCTCTGAAGGGACAGATATTTGCATGGCAAACAGGATGGAAGGGCCCAAATTCCTGAGGATACCAGTATATATTCTAGCAAATTATCTAAGATCACCTAAACCCAACAAACAGTTGTTGCAGTGAGGGTGGCTGTGACAAGTCTTTTGAGTTGCCTGACTTCAGGGCAGATGCAGCACAGAGCAAGGAGCAGGTACAATGGAGTGCCCAAAAAGGAAATTTACTTTAATGAGAAATAAAATAGGGACTATGCCCAAAAGCTAAGCACAGTACAGGCACAACTCCAAAGACCAGAAACAAGGGAGGAGTAACAATATATAGACTTGAGGGTAGATCATCCTAGAAACATTACCAAATATGGAACACAATCAATCAATAGGGGAACTGAACTCGGATTCATTATTACATTCCCAGATATCCTGGGAGGATATCTCCAGCTCATCCTGAGTTAGATGAGTGCCTCCCAGCCCTTGAAGCCAAGGCCTGGCCTGCCAGAGGTGAAGTCTGGCTGACCTTGCATCCCAGCCGGGCCAATTCCCACAAGCAATTCTCCCACAACACCACAACAGACCCTGGTGGTGTTGCTTCATGCCATGTCATCCCAAATGGTGGATTATTGTTGTTGTCATATACTCAACACTCCTGAAACCAAAAGTGCCTGTGCACCTCTGTCTCTGAAGTCTGAGAATGCACAGCAATGTGAGGACAAATGTGACCATCCCCCACCTACCTCATCAATCAGCCAGAAGCAGGCTGATTATGTGTTTGGAGACAGGCAAGAAGAGAGACGGGGAAAGTGGTGACAGTTACAAATGTTTTGCCACCTGAATATGACATTAATGTATGTATGCAGTGTGTTCACAATGTTAGGTATTTGTGCACAACCCCAGTAAATACCATGTTTGACAGCAGTTTCACAAAACCACTCAATGAGCAAGAAGAACCTGCCATGAGACAGAGTTTCTAGTTTTACTGTGAAAAAAAGAGATATCCCTGTATAAGTCAGAACCTTGACCTAGTGGAAATCTAGGAAATTTCCAATGAGCTCCAAATAAAGTTTAATTATTCAAAACCATATTGAAATGACCAGATAAGTGATAAAAGCTTTTCCCATAAAACACATTTCATTTCTATTCCCCAGAAGAGAGCCTTAGTAAGCTTCTGAGTTAGAACGACCAATGTAGGATGCATGGCATTGCAACATCTCCATCTCAAGGACTCTTTTTTGGGGGGGAAGGCACAGTTGTCCTGTTTTTTTTCCACTGGGTGATGATCTGATGGCTGCACTCCGAAGTCAGAAATTCATATTACATGACTCGCCTCATAAGCTCACCTTAAAGGCCAAGTCTGATACTGATGAACATCAGAGATGTTTTTAACACAAGTCGGAAGCTGACTAGAAAACTACCCTGACAATTTCCTCACACTGCCCAGGGGCTGTGCTGCTGCATGTGGACACATGTGGGCCTGGCTGGGTGCTGTCCTATCTGAGGGTCTGCCTCACATCTCCTTGTCAACAGAGCACCCCAAAAGCAGTGACATGTGTCTGTGCAGTTACCTGCTTGATTCTGCCTTTCTATTGTTTTTGAGATGTTACAAAAGAGGGAGAATTAAGTATCACTTAAAAGTGTTGATATACTCCATATAAAAAAACCAAAAAGTCTCATATGGGCCTTTTCTTATAATAAACCTTTTGATTCTTCATTTCAAACAGCCTTTTTAAAAATTGCGCCGGCATTAAAAAGGAAAAAGATTCAAGTGCTAAGATAACTAAAGCACCTCAATTCAGCCAAAACTCTCTCAGCTGCTTGAAAATAAACTGTTGTTCATTTTGCTGAAAAACTTTTAAAAGCCACCTGCAGCCCTGCCACCATGCTGTTTTATTCACTTTGCTTTTCCAGCCAGAAAGCCCTTTTATTTCAATAGCCCTGTCCGTCAGTGCAGCACCTGAGAAGTGGCAGAGGGCTAATAATATCCCTGGCAAGAAAGCTAAACTGGGAAGCCAAGCTTTGACAGCAGTGGTAAAACCAGAATTGATTCTCAAATATTTTGGTTCTGAGATGACATATGGTTCCATTTTTGTGCCTCCACATGAGTGACTCAATTGATTTGGGATCTGAAATCCTTGTAGCACATTTTCTCACTTTTAAGAAGTGCCTTGGTTCATCTGTATTGGCTGGTTTGCTCACTTCCTAATGGGTCTCTCCAGATCTGATACAGCATTTGAAGCTGTGGTGGGTACATATGTGTAGGAGGGGGAACAAATGGAGGGAAGGGTCCATTGTGCATTGCTAACAGTCACACATTTCCAAAAAGCTGTGGTTAGGAGATCCCTAATTCATTTAACCTCTTTGATCTCATCATGCAGTATGAGATGCTGAAAGGGAAAGAAAAGATTGCAGGCAGCTCTGCTACGTTTGCACATCAAAACACATGCCTCAAACCTAGTACAGAGCAGCAGACAGATATAGTAAACACACTTGTGAGAGATGGAAAAAAAACAGCTTTTGATTGGGAAAGAAGAGCTTTCTTGCTGGTTGTGTAGTGCTCATGTATGTGCAGTAAGGAAAAAAAGCCCAGAAAACTCAAACTGTTTCAGGAAGCTATGCACATGGGGGCCAGGATTCACTTCTGCTGCACTCCACCGGGCTACAGGCAGGATTTATCTCCCTTTTCCCCTTGGTAATTAGCAGTACAGCACAAGGCAGATAGTTGTGCCTCAAACAATGACCTGCACCATAAATGTGCCTATTCTCCCAAATGCTCAGGCACCAAAAGATGAGATGCATTTTATTAGGGTCCAGAACCCCATTCCCCTTTCCTTTAACTGAGACCTGTCTATTTAGAAAGCCAAGATACTAGTCCAATGCATGACAATATCTGTATTTTAAGAAAATGTAACACCCTTCCCTCTACAGCTGCCAACCTGCCCCCTCCAGCCATTTCTGCACCTTCCCTTCAATCTGTCCCTCCATCCCCATCACTGGTGCAAATCCCTCCTTTTCTCAACCTGTCCTTCTCTGCATTCTGTCTTCATTTTGCATTGTCTTTCACTTCTCTTTTCTTAACACACACCTCCCTTTCCTTCCTAACATCCCCCTGCAATTTCCTCCCATCTCCTTTCTCTCTCTCACAAGGCTGACACATCTTAACACCCTCCCTGTGACTTTCAAGACATATGAAAAGCTGTAGTCAGGTATTAGATTCCTTATCAGGTCAAAAGAAAATATTAGGGAAGTCAGTGGACAGATGCAATGATTATGGTTCAGTGTGGACAAGAACGACATCAGTCTCTATGGTCCCAGATGGGATTTAAATTGTTGGTAAAATGCATCATCATTGATTTTCCACTTCCTCCCTTTGTGGCATCTCTCCAGGGCTAAGGTAGGTTTGGGTACCTTATCTCTGCATTTCTTATCTCAATGCAGTTGCTTTCTCTTATATATGAAGTCAGTTATGAATATCCGGAATTTGTGCAGTTGGATATTGTCCTCTACTATTTTTATTGCTAAGTTACTGATACTCTTAACTGTAACAGCACTTGATGCTTTGCTTAGCAATTTTTTTACTGTGCTTGCTTTTATTTTTTATTTTTTAAATCACACCTAGTGAGGCATAAGAAAGCCCAAGAGAACCCTACCTTCTGATATTTCTAGTGGCTTGATGTCCTGAAGTACTAACTTCCTATCACTCCTCCTAATTTAACCTTTTTAGGACACGTTCACTGTGTTCCTGTGGTGTCACACACCCAAAGCACACTCCTGACTTTGGCTTTTTACCTTTGAAGAGTGTTGCCATCTGGGGCTCTACACGTGAGCCTCTCACTCGACAAGGGGTGCAGAGGATGCTCAGATGAGTCTCAGGCTCCGTTCTCCCACAGGCAGAGCTCCGGCCACAGGGAGCCATCCCCAAGGCATGGAGGTTTTCTGGGTCCTGGCATATCCCTGCCAATGGGATCTCCTCCTTCAGGGAAGGGGCATCCCTGCTGCCAGCAAGTGCCTGCAGACCACTGTCCTGCTGTGTTGAACAAGCCACAAAGGAAACACAGCAACAGCTGTTCCTTTGTCTGCAAATCCAAGTGACCCAAGTCTGGCATAGACCCTGATCACCACAGCATCTAGACATCATTAACAACTTAGCTTAATTACATCCTAATTTCTTTACAAAGAGCCTATGAGCAAGATTTCAATTAATTTTAACCATATATAAGTTTAACGTGTTTCTATCATTCCATTACAATGATCTGGGACAAGACAAAGATAAACATAGATGTTAACGTTCTATAAAGTATGAGATTCTTAATTAATTTTAACAAAAATTAATTATTGAGTTATTTATAAAGCTCATAAGATTCATTTTGTATTCACTGTCTGTACATTTGGGATAGGTTTGTTCCGTCTCTCAAACAAAACAGAGATTCTCAACCCCTTTTGATCTAATCTGGTTTTACTGTGGAGCATAATCAGCAATTCTTATTAAAAAGAGCTTTGGAACCCCCAAATCAAAAACCCATCGAAGTGCACAGTCCCATTAATGTTTTCAGTGAACATTTTTATTATCACGTGAAGAGCAAAATAAGGTTTGGCTCAGGAAGGAGCCTGTTTGACTGAACCACAAACTCATCTTTCTGGGAGTAACAGCAGGAAATAAACCATGCCCTTAAAAAGAAGCTCCTTTAATAACAAGCTCTGCTGTGTCCCAAACAAAGTCACTCCATTTCCAGAACAGGATTTGAAGCTCTGCAGGTATACCATTAAGTAGGCGTTATCAAGCAAAGAATTCCACATGATAAATCAGAAGATGCATCCCCTCCTGAGTCGAGACTTTGGATTCATTTATTAAGAGGGCAGCTCAGCTTTGGACTTGCCAGGTCAGGGTTTGCTGGCCATTAAGGCTGCTCAGTTTGCTGGCTGTCAATTTTATGCAGTCATGACTGCATAAGCAGCCAGGTTTCCTGGCCACAGAGCTGTCACTTGTAGAGACATTTGGAGGCTGGGGGTGGCATCTCGAGGGCCCCACCCAGGGACAGCCATTCCCCACATTTAGGGCAGAGTCTGACTACACCTACCTGCAAATGCATTTATGGAGGCATTTCTCAAGCTGTGGGCATATTTTTTTAGTCCATCCCCTGCCCCCACAGATGATTTTGAAAAAGCCTAAGGGATTTGCCCCAGAGGAGCCAGACTTCTCTCTGGCACACAGCACACACAGTTGTATCACAGGGCTTGGTGCACTGAGAAGCCCCAACCCTGAATCTCCTTCAATCCTCCCCAGACAGGCTCTGAGGTCAGAGGCAGCCATGCCAGCTGCCACCCCTATAATCAGGGCCATTAGCAGGTTGCTATGGAAGTTTCCTCTCCCTGGAGAAGGTGTCAGGGGAGACAGGAAATTAAACAGGAGGAAGGGAAAATGCAGATGACTGGTGGAAAAACACTGTCTGTTGAAACTCCCCCCAGAGCATTATTTCCTTGGCTAGAGCAGACCACACACTTTGTAGGCAGGACTGTGTATTTTGTCTCCAGAGAAATGCTCGCCTTGGCATAACTAATACGACAAGCAAACCCAGCACAGCAGAAATGTCACCAAAGTCTCTCCCACACAGGATCTGTGATTACCATAAGTGAGTATTCTTAACCTGCTGCACCTTTAATGGATAGCTAAGGAAAGATGGGAAGGAGGAGAAAATTATGCTGAATTCTGGCATCTTCCTGACTCTCAGTAAAAACATGGCTTCCGAGAAAAAAAAAAAAAAATTTGAAGCATCAGGCAAGTTCAATTCCCTTTCTACTACTGATTCCCAGCTTCCAAGCACTGGAAAGAAACAGAGCAAATCCCTCACAAAACCACATCTCCTGATTGGGAAGAGAGTGCAAACAAGACTGAGGGAGAGGTTTAGTTCCCAGCCCACACTGCTGTACCAGTGGGGAGAAACAGCTGAGGAAAGAGACTGGGAATGAAAAGTCTTTAAATGGTTTTTGTTCCTCCAGAGTCACAGGGGGTGAGAATCCATAGTCTAGGTAAATCTGGATGTAAAACAAGCAGGGACCCAGCTGGAATCTGTTTAGTGATATAAAGACACATAGTCTTAATTAAGAGAATTGTGATTTGCCAATGAAATCCCAGCAGGGCATCTGTCTGCCTGATCAAAGACTCGACTTTCTGATGGAATCTTAAGTGCATGAGCCATGAAATTACTTTTTGAAAAGGGAACATGCAGCACAAAGAGGCAGAGTGAGAGGGGAGGAGGTAGAGGGGAGAACTGAAGGAAGTAGGGAGGGATGGGAAGCAGATTGGAGCTCCAAGGGATGCTACTGGGAGCCTCCATTACCTCCCTCCAAACAAAGCTACAGAGGAGCAGGCTGGGGAAAAAATGATGTCAAACTACCAGCAGAGTCAGCACCTAAAATCATTACCCAGCCCACTGAATAAAGACACATTCCTAACTTCCTTTTCTTTCTTTTGTGTTTTGGGCTTTGTTTTTTGTTTGTTTGGGGGTCATGTTTGGGGTTTTTTTTGTAGGAACACAATACATTTCTCTCCATTTTCTTGCAGAAGAATGAAACAATATTTGCTCTGAAAGATATCAAGCTTTTCAGTATACATGGGAAGAGTTTTGGATCAAGTCCCAAAGTAGGAAAATCCTGCATGATCTGGAATTATAGTGCTGTGGAGTCCTGAAACACTGAAAGCTCCATAAATCAAGACACAAAGTTGACAGAAGAGACACAATCTACCAGCTTCATTTATCATGTCTGTACCACATAAGCATTCCCACAGCACTCAATAAACTTCCCAAATTCCATCTCCTCACATAGCAGACTCAGTACAAAGCTACATGGAATTACCCCAGAAAAGCCTCACCTCTGTTTATGAAATTCTTGCAAGGCATCCAGAGGACATGACATTTACAAACATCTTACACATGTCTTCTCTGACATTTAAATGTGCATTTTTTTTAAAAAAAGTTCTCTCATCACCAGACTAAAACCCAATGTGGTGATTACAGAAACTATTATATCAGAAAAAGCCAACTGTCACCTTGTCATACCATCTTCCTCAAAAACGACTGAAGCAAGGGCTTTATGCACCTGCTGTGCCAGGCAGGGCTCCATTTAAGGGAAGAATAGTCCCAAGCAAACACACTGGGCTGTATTACTGGTCAGGCAACAGCACGAACCTCATAAATCTCAGTCGGTGTACCGATGCCATGCCAGGATCCAAAGTAAAAGAGAATATAAGCAATCAACCCTATGAATTTCTAGCTTCATTCAAAACACCTGGAAGAAGGCAATGGACTTGGTAAAATAAAAATAATAAAATAAAGACTAAAGCAGTGAGAGAAAACACCATTTTCAAGCATCTCCAATCATTTGGGTAGCAAAAAGCCTAGGGATTTCTGACAAGTGGCTGCACAGCACAGAGAGCAGCTCTGATCCTAGCCTGGTGGAAGAAACATGGTGCCTCCACTGCTCCCCAGTTCACTTGGTCCTTAATGATGCTGTTAGATCTACAAGGAAAACAAATCTCAGCATCATTCCCTGAGTCACTCTAAAGCTCTGCTTCAGGACTGTATAGCCCTCAAGAAAAGCTGCAGGTCAAACAAATAAATAAGTGGATCAGAGAACTCAAACATTTACCTTAATTACCCTATTTATACATGTGGGTGTCTCCCTTCATGCCCCACTCAGAAAGCATGAGTCACCCCATTAACTGAGTAAGGTATGGCCAGCTAGCAGCAGCTGCAGGACACCCCCTTCTTGAGCCAAATGGGAGCTGCCACAAACCAGAAGTGGACCTCCTGGTCCGGAGCACTTTGCTTGCAGTGGTGGAACAACTTTTGAAATTTGCATTGGTGAAAGAAATACTTTCCTTGCTGCTTTTTGCCCCACAACATCTGCTATCACGAGTCCCTTCTCTGCACAGCTTCACCACTGTGGGATGAAAGAGCCTCTTTCACTACAGCTGTGGCCACCAGCTCCCTTTCACTCAACCAGCTTTTCTCACTTCTCAATCTTTTCAGAGCCCGGGGAAATTGATTTTCTCTCTTTTCCCTCTCCCCTGCCACTCTTACTGTGTGCCAGATGTTCCTGCACTTGAAAATTTTGAAGAGCAAGTTTATATAAGAAATACAGCTAAAAGTATAAAGGAAGCATATAACAAAAAATGTTGGTTCTAAGGAGGATTAACAGCCATTTCACATATATACCTTCTTCAAAACACTTTCTTCTCACTATTAGAACAGACTTCACAGCAAAGCAGCAGTTTACAAGCTTGGGTTTTCCAACCAGTTTCTGTGCTGTGCTTGAGGGGATAATTAGAAACACCAAAATACACTATTAATTTGTGCATCCCTAGTCATAAACTGCTGGCTCTGCTGTTCATCCCCAAGCAGGCTTAATATCTAGAGAAAAATATCTCAACATAACTCCACCAAGTCCTCAGTTACACTTCATTTTCCAAGCCAAAAAGCAGCAAGTGGCTGCTCATGGTCAGGAGAAAATCTAAACTTCCAGTTGCCATGACAAACAGAATTTCTTGTGCCTGGAACTTCATGTTTTCTCGAGGTTTCTGACTCAGGAGTGCCCAGAACCAGTGTTGAGCCACCATCTGCATCTGTGTGTGTGTGTGTGTGTGTGCATGTGTGGTGTGTATATGGCAACTGCACACATATGGCTGTTGATGCTAAAATATGTGCACTACACACAGTCTTTTGAAAGTTTCTTTGAAGGGCTTCCTTTAGTATACTCTTCTGTATTTCCTTGAAAAATCTAAGAGGTCAGAGTCTTGTAATGCCTCGCCAAGTGCCTTTTATCACTACAGGACCGGATCAGAAGGAGGATGGTTTTCTAGTCATGGCAAATTACGAATACCGAGGAGAGGTGAGTCCTGTTCCTGGACTTCAGCCCACCACCCAGAAAAGTGCACATCCATCCTTCTTTCCTTCCTTCCATCCCATAGTATGAGTCTTGTCAGCTTTTCAGATGCTACAGCTACATCAGACCAAATGAAAACAACAGGAGTGAGGTGCTCTTGCCCTTCACAGACCATGGGTTTTTCTGCTCTCCTCGTGATGTATTTCTGAGCACTTCTGCTTTCTCAGAACTCTATGAGTTCAGACAGCAATTTCTCCTTTAAGGAGTAAGGGTTGCTTCTGGAGAAGATGTGATCAACAGTCACTCCCTGCATGCAGGTTCTAGCTCTGTTGCAGTTCATACTCGTTTTGCTCACCAAGAGATTCCCTCTCCCCACCGCTTCCTTATATAAAAGTCCTAATCTCACCCTCCCCACAAACACTCTGCTTAAAATCAGTGCTCATTGTAGTTGGTACTGAGATCTCAAAGGGCATTAATTGCTTTGGGCTTCACCTCAGAGCTGTTGAATACTGATAATAACTGGTTTGCCTGGGCTTAGTGCCTAAATAGCTGATAATTACAGCCCAAGAACAGCAAGGACCATGCTGTCTTTCTGCCACAGCCGTCTGTCTATCTGGTTTGCTAGGCATCTGTCCACCTGTCTCTAGGCAATTGTTCCTATTTCTACTTGACTTTCTTCTCCATCTCTGTCATTTATTTTGCATTTTAGTTCTCTTTTTCGTGGGATTTTTTTTCAGAGTTCTGACATCTTTGATCTCTTGTCGACAAAGAACACAGCTACAAGTTCAGAGATCCAAACATTGTATAACCCCCCAGAAGCAGGGGTGATGTGCTCACTCAGGATGTGTCAGGTGAAATGTCAGAAACAATTAGAGAAGGAGAGAGACTTTCCAGCCCCCAGGGGAACCATCCTGTCTGCATTCTGTGCTTCACCTCCTGACTGCGGGGATCAGAGCACTGAGCTGCCGCAGCACCCATCCAGAGAGACTAGTGGGAAGAGAGACAAACATGCAGGGAAGATGTTAAAGGTTTGGGAGGATAAAGGGATGTGTGTCCTGCAAGGGAAACCAGTTGGATCCTCATCTACCTTCCTCTTTAGCTGTGACAAGATGCAGTCATCCCTGTACATCTGAGAAAAATGTGCCCCCAGGAGAGACAGTTTTCATATAACCTCACTGTGTTACTGTGACCATCTGCTCCCCATCCTTGCCAGACTCCCATGGACCAAGAGGATCACCATACTGACCAGGGAGTCAGGCACTGAAATAGAAGCACAGTGTTACAAGCCAGAAGGGTGATGCAGAAATTTGGGTCATGCTGTAGCTCAGTGCACTGGAAACACAGAAGGATAAAAAGAGCATAGAAGCCTACTCATAAAGTGGGCCAAAACCCAGGGCTGGCATATTGGTTTACAGACCATGATGAGAATCCCTGGAGCATCTGATGTCTCCAGAGCCTGCTGGGTACAGCAGAGAAAAGAAGGGTTGCCATGCCTGCCACTCTGTCAGACCATCTGAAGAGTCCCAGGCCACCTGGGACTGCTGGGATGTGTTGTTTGTACAACCCAGAGCTCCCCTACAAGGACTGCCACGTGCTGAGGGTTTTTCTAGTAAAGGAGCTTACAGAACTTTTCCTCCCCATCTGGTTGCCTGAACAGTGTAGATGGGCAGCGAAGGAGCCGTGGACACTGCTGTACACATCTTCCCACAACCCTAAAAAAGTTGTCATTTGAATCCTCTGTGAAAATTTAGGAAAGGAATTCCCCTCCTGCCTTTGCCTCCCTCTCTCATGCACAGATTCTCGGCAGGCAGCTGTTGAGTCCTGAAGGAGCAGCCTATCTCTCTGCCCTGAGAAATGATCTCACTCAGCTCCTCTCTTTCTCCTGTCAATTGTACAAAATGGTTTTCCTGCACTCTCTTCTTCCCTCTCTTTTCCTCCATAAAACTGATCCAGCAAATAGTGCTTTTCCTTCCTGACAAATAGCACCATTGCCTCTTGTGTTGTGCACCCTGCCAAATGGCAGGGGGAAAAAACTATCTGCACAAGGAAGTGTTCTGGCTCTCTGTGCACAGGAAACAGCCAAAAGGAAAAGGAAAAACACTTGCAGACGATTTGCCTCCTGACACAGACAGATACAAATCCAGGAGACTGATAGTTAAGCCTCTTGCACTTGTCCTTCATTTCATTTTTTCCTGTGTTTTCATCTGTGGGAATAGACTGCCAACCAACAGAGGCTGGAGAGAAGTAAAGAAAGTAAAGGTCCAAGCTCTTACAGATGCTGGCCTAGTGTTAGAGCTCCATGTCTTAGCTGCTGTTTTCCAGCCCACGGCTATTTAAAAAAAAAAAAAAATGGATGGGGAAAGAGAAAAACCCTTCCTATTCCAGCTTGATAGGCCTTCTCTATGTCATGCACCCCTGTCCAGAGGTGGGATGGAGGTTGCATTTGCCTGGATAATTGTTGCAATGTCACAGACAGTAATTCCTTGTTTGCTAACTTCAGTCAGGATATCAGGGACATGAGAGATGTTTAATCTCATGTTCTTGTCACAACACTGTGGTTCTTCACTGAGACTGTGATAACATGGATCATGTCTTCTAAGTCATCCAGGGAAAACAGCCCCAGAGCCACCTGTATCTTCATCCAACCTTCACCTCAGATTCAGACCTGAATCTGCACCTTGAGGGAACGTGGATTTAACCAGATGCTGACGAATGCATATATGGTAACATTACTGCTGTGGCCTAAGGCACCTCAATTATATCCTCCACTGTTCTGGTTTAACTAGCTCTCAGTCAGCCTATGGAAACTATTCCATATTTGAAAACCACCTTTAAAATGTGTGTGGTGTGTGTGTTCAGATATGACTTTCCCCTGTTGCTACTGTAAGAAATTCAGTTTGAAAGTCTCCTTCAATTAACACTGTACCTAGGAGGACAAGGATAGATTGCTTGGGAAGCACAGATCTCTGTATTCCTAGGCTGTCTGGAGAAGAAAACTGCCTGGCGTCTTAAAACTTTGAATGATTCAACCTTTAATAGCAGTGAATGCAAAACAAAGCGAGCCTGACGCCATTTCCTCCAGTGATGTGCCATGGCTTATTAGGAAGGGGTTATAAGCTGCTTTCCAGTGAACTTGTTCTCAGACAGATAAGCTGACTAGTGGGAAATCAATCACTATGAATTTTGATAGCAGCGCCTGCTGAAGTAATTACTTCAAACATCAATAATGCTGCTCACCTGCCTGTGCAGTTTTCAGTCATGCTGAAGGTTAGATTAATGCCGCAGAGCTCCTGGGGACTTTTGTTTGTTTTGTTTATGTTTTCCCTATTTTTTTTTTCCATCTACTTCCTTAAATATTTTTATTAAGCACCGATTTAATTGAAATGTCACTTTGTCCCTTCCTCTCTTTCTCTGTCTTCTCACCCCAGTTATCAACAAGAGTTTGCTCGTATCAGTGAAATTGTCTCTGCAATTCTGTGCATACGGGAGCTGCTGCTGATCCTGCCTGGCAGACTTACTGAGCGTTGAAAGCTCACGTCACATCTCTCATCAGCTGTTTGTGCCTGTGTTTAAGTTAATATGTATTTAGAGAGAAGGGCAAAAACACTTCAGTGCCAAATGCTCTAAGAATCATGGAATAGTTTAAGTTGAAAAAGGCCTCTAAGATCATTGAGCCCAACTCTTAGGCTAGCACCATCAAGTCCACCATTAAACCATGTCCTTTAGTGCCACCTTTACATAACTCCAGGAATAGTGACTCCACTGCTTCTCTGGGCAGCCTGTTCCAATGTTTGACAACTATTTTGGTAAAGACATTTTTCTTATATCCAGTCTAAAACCTCCCCTGGAACAACTTGAGGACATTTCCTCATGTCCTAACACTTGCTCCTTGGAGGAAGAGGCCAGGCTCTGTGCTCCTTTCAGGCAGTGGTAGGGAGCAATAAGGTCCCCCTTGAGCCTGCTACCTTTGGCCTCATCCCATTGATTCAGCCTGTCCAGATCTTTCTGCAAAGCCTTTCTACCCTCCCAGCAGATCAACACACCCGTCCATCTTGCTGTCACCTGACTGAGAGAGCACTCATCCAGATAATTGATCTTGATATTACACAGGGCTGGCCCCAACTGAGACCTGGGGAACACCACTAGTGACCAGCCACCAGGTGGATGTAGCACCATTCACCACAACCCTACAGGCCTGATCATCCAGACAGTTTTTACCCCACAAAAAGTGCACCTGACCAAGCCATGAGCAGCCAGTTTCTCCAGGACAATGTTGTGGGAAGTGGCATCAAAGGCTTCAACTAAAGTCTAGTAGTCAACATCCACAGCCTTTTCCTCATCCACTAACTGAAGATCTTCACCCTGGCCTGTGTAGAATGTGATTTCAGTTCAAGTTTTAAGCTTGTCAGTTCAGGTTTTGCCACACAGATAATTCATAACTTAAAGCACATCTTACCAAAATGTTAAGGTGATACAATATCACCTAAACGTCCCTGTCTCAAAATGACTTCCCTTTGGAAGCAACAAGAGAATGGTTAGTAAAACATGTGTGCATCCTTATATGTTCAGCATATGGTAAGTTAAAGAGGATATTAGTCAACAGAGAAACTAATTATTTCATCCAGTTACTAAACACCATGATAAAACTATAACATCATCCAAAATGTGTATCATTTTCATTTTAAATACAATGAATGATCTGAGTTTTGGACTACTGTGCTTCACAGACTGCAACCTCCTCCATTTGCCACATCTCCTAAGCCCCTGGATATCTCCTGCTGCCTTATGCAAAATATCCTCCAGGTCTCCCACTGCTGCCACTTTTATACCCAAACTTCATGCAGCTCCAGAAGTTCTGCTCTCTCTGCTGGAGCAGCAACATATTTATTACTATATTATTATTGTATTTCAGCTTGCAGCTATAGTAAATTCCATCCTGCTGTAACCCCTACCTCCATCTACCATTAGACAGCCTGGGATTCCCACAGACTTGGCAAGTTTGATAGATTTGTTTATCAGCTCATCAGAACTGGTGCGTGCATGGACTTACTGCCTGACTGAAACCGAAAGCTGGCAGAGATGTGCCAGCAGGTTCTGTGCTCACTTTCCTCTTCTTATCTTTCTCCATCCAGTGTGGAGAGCAAACAATAATGATACTCAAGGAAGCATCAATTTGCATTTGGGTTTCATTCCAATAAACAGCCCACTCCTCTCCAATTATACATTCTGGAATCTCCTTTTACTGTCCATTATACTGAGCTAACGTAGCTAATATCTAGTTTATACAGATGCCCTTTGTTTATAGCAGTGATTGAATACACATCACAGATTTCAGCAGAGAAAGTCCTCCACAGACCCAATTTCAGATCGAAAAAGTGTCCTGCTGATGATTGCCCATATAAATCCAAGCAAGGAAAGAATGAAAACAAAGTGTTTTCCTGTCTGAATGACAATTTCCGCTCCCAGCAGAAGATGACATCCACCACTTTAGTGCCACTTAGCCAATCACTACAGACACAGTAAGAAGGGAAGAGCAGGGCAGGGAAGAATACTCAAAACAATGAATAATCAGGATTTTTCCATGTAGGCTTCTTACTTATCACTTAGCTGAAGGTAGCCAAAAACAAGAACTGCACCTTTATCTAAATTCTAGTCTCATTATCTTAATACAGCTTTACTGAAGTCAGGTAACTGAGAACTGAATTTGGTCTGTATTGCCCATACTGACAAATCAATCTTTGCTGACCTCCTGTGAGAATGTCTATTCAGTTTATTAACAGGAAAGTGCTCTTAGTTGACTTTACAGTGTTTATCCCTTTGTCACCAAAACTCCTCCAAAATTAGCTGTTGGGAGAAATGAGGATATCTCTGCAAAGAGGAACTTAAGTAGAAAAAAGAAGCTTTTGGTGGCTGAGAAGGAGATTTCAACACTACCCAGACAGGTAACAGCAGGTCACCAGAGTGGTTCCTAACTCTGGATTTTAACAGAGATTTTACACTACTCCAGAATACATTTGGGATCTTTAAAAAATTCTCTTTTGTCTTTGAAGTAGCAGGAAAATTGCATTGTAAAAGATTTGAGATTTCCAGTATTTGTTTAGTACTTCACATAAACATGTTTAGAAGGGATCTATGAAAATAAATGAAGAGGAGGTAATTAAACCTACAAACAATGCCATTTATTTATTTTGATCAAGAGTGAAGAGGTTGGTAAAGACTTTCAGCTGAACCTGGTGAACCTGTGAATGAGCACAAACACAAGAAATGAAACTTGGTGCTGAAAAAGGTAAGGTACCAGAAGAAATGATTTTAACTCATTGCACACATTACTGACTTCTAAATTATCTATGAACTCCATGGACAGTTCAGTGTGTGACAAAGGCAGTCTTCAGGACAAACTAAGTATCAAGCTGTATGAAGAAAAGAGGAAAGAAAAATATTGAAATATAATCTTTTCTTTATAGTAATCATGATATTCATGTAGGGAAAGATTTTAGTTTAAAAATTGGAAGGGTATGACTGGAAGGAAAAAAAATGAGGGAGTCAGTTACAGAAAGAGCAACTTTCACAAGTCTGGAAATACTGAGGGGAAAAAAAGACTGTAATGACTGTTCAGAAGAGCAAACCCCATTCCATAGGGAAGAATTGCATGAAAACAAGTAATGGTGAAGAAAAGTAATATTAAGGGATTCTATTTCTCTCTTCTTCCTATGAGAAGATAAATTAATCATTGGATTGAAAAATGACAGTTGCCTGGAAACCAACTTTCACAACCAGATTACAATCAATAAGGGCAACCAAAGTTCAGCATCTGCAAGCAATACTTACATACCCATACCCACATGCATACAAAGTACACAGCTACCAACAGATGGTCTTAAGGCTTCAGGAGAAGATATCTGAAGAAAATTTGAGTGAAACTGAGAAGGGACCAAAGATTAAAAAGTTTACACAACTGAAAAGTAGTAGCACTTTATATAAAAAGAGTTAATTAACTAGTCAAAATGCTGGTATCACAGTGAAAAGCTTACAACACTGGATAAGAAAACAATACTTGGTTTGACGGCAAATAAAGCAGTAATTAGAAATTAAAGCAACATATGGCAAAATGTAAGGCAGCAGTTACAGGTGGCAGTCAGTATCAATGAAAATGGTGGGGTGTAAGTAACTGATGGGGAAGCTAAAGAAATTACAGGAAAAATGCCTGCCTGACAGAGTTAAGAATAACAAAATTATAGAATCATTAAGGCTGGAAAAGACCTCCAAGGTTACTGACTACATCCCTTGACTGAACCCCACCATACCAACTACACCACAGCTCTAATTCCAGTGTTTCTTGAACACTTCCAGGGTTGGTGACTCCAACACCTCCCTGGGCAGCCTGTTCCAATGCCTAACCACCCTGTCAGTGAAAACTTTTTCCTGATGTCCAATCTAAAAATTCCCTGGTGCAGTTTGAAGCTATGTCCTCTTGTTCTGTCACTAGTTGTAAGGGAGAAGAGGCTGGCCTCAGTATTCCTTGGTCCTGCTGGTCATCCTGTTGCTGATAAAGGCCAGGATGCCTTCTTGGCCATCTGGGCACAAACTGGCTCTTGTACAGTGAGAGTACACCAGCACTCCCAGATCCTTTTCCTTTGGGCAGATTTCCAGCCATTCATCTCACAGCCACAGTTAAACAGGACTGGCCCCAACACTGAGCCCAGTGACTGGCCACCAACAGGACAGAACTCCATTCTCCATCATCTCATTCTCTGGGCCCAGTCATCCAGACAGTTTTTCACCCCCAAAGAGTGCACCTGACCAAGCCATGGGCTGCCTGTTTCTCCAGGAGAATGCTGAGAGGATCTGAAAACACTTGCAACAAAAGAAATCTGCAGGTAAGTGGAAGTATGATACTAGATAAACGTGGCAAAATTGTTAACACCGAGGTAACAACATGTCTTATAACCATTACTGTGGCTGTTTAACATACTGTGTATGTGTGTTATTAATATTTACTGAGTTGGCAATAATTAATTCCAAACATATTGGGAACCAGGGACAAGTTCTATAGGCCAAACATGCAATACCAGTAATTCTTGAAAGGCTGGCTTACAAACATCCCTCAGCACCATGATGTTAATTTTTAATACACTGTAGAATGTTGAGGAATTTGGTAGGACTTGGGGAATCTTAATGTTGAGTCAACAGTCAAAAAAAGGCAGAGGAAGACAAGAGGGTTCTCAGCCTGACAATACTACCAAAATAGATCACAGAAATGCTGAGCCAGTGTTAAATATGTAGAACAGTATCAATAAAATTCATGCCAAGAAACACAGGATTATGGGGACAAAGTATTTTTAAAACAATAAAGTTTCATACCCTAATTAAATTACAAACTCCGTTGACAAAGGTAAGTGAATATCCTACAGAAATTTTGGCTTTTGTAGAGTTTATGACTTATTATCTCATAGTACTGTGATTTAAATTGCATTATACCTTGACAATAAAGTGCCTATTCAATGAATTGAGGACTGTCTGAGGAATCTCAAAAAGGAACAAAGAACAGAATCATCATTCAGTAGGAGGATTTGGTGTGAGGTTCTGCATATATCATGAGTAAACGGAACGTGATTTTACATCTCATCACCAATGTAGAAATAAATGCAAAATACTTGAGGTGAACTTTGCAAAGACTGGTAAAGAAGCAGAAATATTAAATAAAGTGGATCCCTTCTAAATTACACCTGTTCAAACTGAATACGTTTTAATTCAGCCAAATAGAGAGTAATATGTTAAGGACCAAGGGATGCAGACGATATCTACAAAGCAAGACACTGCAGCTGGGAAAGCAGGGACCTTGAGGAAGATTAAGGTTCACTGTGGATAAGCAGAACTGTAGAAAAATGGGTGAATGCAAGCCTGTAAAGTGAAACACCTTCAAATGAAAAATGAGGCACAAATTATACTGCAAGTGTTTAACTACTGGAACAAATTACCAAGAGAAACAGTAACTTCTCCATCTCTCAGATTCCTCACATCAAGAGTTGATGCCTTTTAGGAAAATGTGCATTCACCAAATACAAATTATTAGCCTCCATACAAATGGAAGTCAATGAAATTAAATAGCCTTTGTTCTATAAAAGGTCCTACCATTACAATGTCTTGTAAGGGCGTAAGGTCTTTGGCTATGCAAAAGAAGGCTTTTCAATGAACCAAAAAAGATGGCAACATAAAAAATGCAAATAGCAGAGATTTTCAAACCCAGAACATGGAAACTGTTTTGCCCACACTTTGCTGACTGACTATGTTATAAGCTGCTGCATTCTTGGTCTCAGCAAGGATGCTACCTGCTGGTCTCTTTCTGGACTTCCAAAAAATCTGCTCTTTCTGTGCAAATCCTGACCCTCTGTAGCCTGCCATGACTCCGGGCTGAGGTAAACTGAGCTTCCTTGCCATATCATAACAGAATTGGTTTGGTTTTTTTTTGTTTTGGGCAAGAAAGGAGCACAGTGAGAAGGCACAGGGGAAGGACTGCTACTCTCGTGACTGAGCCTGAACCCTCACAGCTCTCTGGCCTTTGGAAAGGTGCTGAGACTATGGGCCACCTAAAGCTGTTAAGAGGGAAACGGGAGCCATGGGGCTACTGGGACAGCACATCTGTCCCACAGAAGAAAGCTCAGGACAATGCCAGGCATAGTCCCATATCCAGAAGAACTAATTGGTCCTGGCCAGCTGTGGATGTACATCTCAAAGCAGCTTTCCCAAACAGATCTGCTGATGTTCAAGGAGTGGTTTCTGCAGGGGGTTCTCTAACCAGTTTGGCCCAAGAGGTTCAGACTGAATTAAGAGGAAGAAACAGCTCTAACTCTCATTCTCTCTCAGTGTTAGTACGTAAACAGTTTCCTTAGAAAACTACTGGAGTAGAAAAAAATCGTACCTGTACTAAGCCCCCCAAAAATATGGCCCGAGAGGGAGCAGAGAACTATAAATTCCTAGAAACAAGCTCTGGCAACATACAATAAATACAATCACTCAGAACCAAATTAAGCTATTTATATGCAGTTTTGACACAGAATTCAAGGTATAAGGCACTGAGACATGCAGACCTTTGGCACACACGCTAAAAGAATGCCTTGTTTGCCCTCACACCTGACAAGAGAGATAACAGAGTTATCTGTTGTGAGCTGTGAGAGGAAAGAGAGGGCAGTAGGAAGAGGAGTGGGCAGGAGGGAGGGTGGGGCTGTGGTGAGTGTCTGAGGCTGGTATGGTTTATCATGCCAACTTGCACTGCCATATCTAGTTGCACTGGGTCCACTGGTATTGCACTCATCAGCATGAGACAGCTGGAATTGAGGAGTCCTATCTCATGGTGTTAGTGGTGAAGTAAACCAAGCCATTCCCATAACTCCATCCTGCCAAGTCACAGGCTGTTTCTGGGCATGAAAAGAGTATTGTGAGAAGACACTGGAGAAATGTAATCACATCTTTGAGTCTGAATCCTTGCATCAAAGCAGGCAGTTTGTCAACTACAGTAAGAATAACACCCAGGCTTTGTCTTATGACCAAATTAACTTGTTCTGGTTTAGAATATTGTGTGTACATATATATACACATACACACATATATATATGTGTATATATATGCACATTTATATTACTGTCAGTGTGTACATATAAATACACATGTAACAGCAGGACCCTGGTGATGCAGAACACCAGAGAAAAAACTGTAATTTCTGGAAAAGGAAGAAAGTCCATTAAAAAGCCCACAATTTGGTAAGAAAGAGAAGTTCAAAAGAGAAAAAGGGAGACACTGGTTATGTGTCAGAGAGCCTGAGAAAAGGCAGGAAGGATATGTAAGGAAAAAAGGTTTGGAAAGGGCTTTTGGCTGAAGCAGAACATGGGGAAACAGAAGCAAAAGAAAAGTACAGAAGGAGCCAAACATAATGAAATGCCAGAGAAGTAAAAAAAAACAAACCCAAACATCAGAAGGGAATTCACAGATTAAAATATAGGAAGGGAAAGGGACATTTTTCCCTCCATGCTCACTGGTTATACTTCATGTCTTTTATTCTCTCTCTTGCACTTTCTTTATTCTTACCAGTCCCTTAAAGGTGTTTCTCTTAGAAGCATTAATCTGCACAGATTCCCTCACTGTACCTCTGCCCCTCCACTTCCCTCCCTCCCCAGCACACAAGGATGATAAGAGAGAAGACCTCTCACCTCCACTTTTCCCCAGTGTGAGCTTTTGTCAGCTTATGAACCACTGCCAGGTATGTGATGCAAAGACAGGACAATTTACCATCAAACAGAAAGTCTCATTCTGACAGACCCAAAGTTTGTTGCCATCAGAATATGTTCCCCAGGAGATGGAGTTTTACAAATCATACGCAGTGTAATACTAATTTTTGCATATTACTTCAAGCTGACATGCTGTCTGTTAGGTAACTGTTTTTTCTAACAGGACTATTCCACTGGGAAGAAAATTAACTCTTAATATGCATTTCTCTTGTACTCTGCCAGGTTCCTGTTCTCGCTCTCTTTCAGTCTACCTCATTTACTCCCTCCATCTGCCATCCTCTTCCTTGATTGTTGCATCCACTTCCAACTTTCTTATTCCTACCTTTCTTATTTTTCTTCCTACTCTTTTTACCTTCTTCTGTCCTGCCTTTTCCCCCTGATTTTCCCATTCTATACCTTCTTTTTTTTTTTTCTTATTTTTCTATTTTGCCAGTTTTGCTTACTCCCTTCTCCTGTCCCATTCTCCTGCACCCAGAAAATAATGCTCTAGGTAGTTCTGCAGCCACAGAGCCATAAGAAGAGTCAGCCAACCTATTTAGAAACCCAGCCAGCCAGCCCCATAGAGCTGTCAGCATTACATGCTATTCTGTAGGCTGGTAATTTCAGCTCCCACAGACAGAAGGGAACCAGAATAAAAACCAGCACCCTCTGGAAGCAGGGGTTCAGCATCTTTGGGAACTTAATTCAAGAATCTGACTGGGCCTACACAGTGCTACAGGCTTTGAGATGGATGTGCAGAGACTGCCCTTGAACTTGTCTTGTCTAACCCTGCTGTATGGTGCTATAATCAGTGGGAAGAGAGAGGTGAACAGTTCCAAAGAATGAATTATTCCATAATAAATAGTTGTCTCAGAGTGGCTGTCAACAAAGCCTCAAAACTAGCCTAAATTAATAGCCTAACTTTTAGACAATAAAAGCTATGTAACATGAAACACCTAAGACTGGGGAGAAAATAGAAAGGGAAGTCTGCATGAGGGTAGAAAAATGGTAGAAATAGAGGAAAATCAAGAAAGATGAGAAAGCTCCCTTGTTTACTAGTAGACAGACTGAAAAAAAAAAAAAAAGTCTTTGCTAAATCAGCAGTACAGAGAGGGCCAGAGTTGCAGACAAGCTGAAGAGCTCCCATTGATTTCTCCCACATTTCAACTGCTCAGCGTTTCCAGAATGCAGAACCCTAACAGCTCTCCTGAGCTGGGGACTAATCTGAGAGACTTGCCTTTCACAGCTACTGCTCTGGCCACGTCCCCCCCAGAATGCTGACTCCATTACATTTTGCAGGGAGCTGCTACTGTGGGGAACAGCGGAGTGAAAGAACAGAGAATTAACGCGAACGCGTCTCGCAGAAAAGCGGTCAATAGCTGAGAAATCTGTCTCAGGCTATTTCCTTCACACCTTTTTCCACAGTATAATTTAATCTCCTGACAGCAGGCCTGTCAAGCCCCGGAAGGGAGTGCATGTGAACACGCAGGCTGCCGCGTCTGGCTGCTGGGGCAGCGGCAGCTCAGCTCTATGGAGATGTACACGGCAAACTGCTTCTTGCCAAGACTGGGAAGCACATGGGCCTTTTCGTGGGGGTAAAAGCAGTGCTGCCTTCTGCAGCTGGTGGGAATTGGCCATGTCATGTGTTTATTCACTCTGTATGAAGATATGGGATTTAAATCATCAAACATGGAGTGCAGTGCTGCTTAGGCAGTGGCACCGTCTGCTCAGGTTCCTGTTCAAATCTTCTCCGCAAGTTACACAGAGCATGTAGGAGAAAGAGTGAAAGGTAGGAACGGAAATTTCAATGAAATTAAGCAAGGAGGAGGCAAACATAAACCTGTAGCATAGGCTAATAACAATTCTGTGAACAATCAAAGCTTTCTATGTGCAGGACATCTCAAGCCACAGCAAAATTGGTGGGGACTTATGGCTTAGTCCCCAACCAGCACCCAGGATCTTCACTTGCTTTTTGGAATTAAGGGACCAAATACACTACAAAAGTAATGCAGTGTTAAAAATGTTCAGTCTGACTTAGAAACAACAAACTGCATGCTAACTGTACCAAGACTTTTGGTTATGCACAAAATGTTTGTGGCCTACAGCCTCCAAAACTCCAGATCCTGGCTTGAGGATGGCTAGGAGGAGAGGCCAAGGGAGAAAACTCCTTCAGCTGTTTTGAAATACTCTACAGAGTATTTGCTGCAAAGTACCTGGGGTGTTAAGAATCAAACCTCTTGTGAAGTAAAAAAAATGTATCTACAGAAAGAAATGCAAGCAATTTCCAGAATGCTTTCATAGACAGAAAGAGGATATAAAATGGAATCTATAGTATAGAGATTTTTTTACTTTTCTGATTTTTTCATGGGTTTTGGTTTTTTGTTTTCTGGGGCTTTTTGGTTTTGGTTTTGTTTTGGTTTTTTTGTTTGCTTGTTTGTTTGTTTGTTTGTTGTTGTTGGTTTGGGGGGGGTTGGTGTGTTTGTTTTTTGGGGGTTGTTTTTGTTTGTTTGTTTGTTTGTTTGGGTTTTTTGTGGGTTTTATTTTACTTCACTTGTGTAAAGCAGCTTTAAAATAGCCTGTGAGTAAATACATAGAGCCCTTTGTCCAGGAATGCTTTTGGTTTGGTTCCCATGCTTAATCTCTAAGCTATGCTGCCTTTTTAGTGGTCTCTGACAAGTGAGAACATAGTGACTTTTGAGCTGAGATTAGGACATTCCAACCCTCAGTCCTGGAGTTCATTTTCTTTGTTGGCCCTGGTCAACCTGGAATTGAAGAGCAGTCACTTATATGATTGATAAGGAATTCTGGAAATCTGATTTTACCCTAATGAGAAGGTAGTTTCCATTTTCTAATACAAGTTAGTGTGTAGAACTGTGTGCTATTCCTACCTCAACCTTCATGATCAACGACACAACTTTTCTGTAATTGTATATTAGTCTCATCCTGTGACTATTATCTTCTCATGTTTTTTTCCTGCCATTAAAGAATTTTCACTGGAGAGGCTTTAGAAAACAAAACAATTACCCTATTTGAGAGTCATAGATGCCTCTGCTCTATGGCCACATATAATCTGTTAAGTTAACATGCAACCTTACATGGGACTGTTAACATCTGGAAGATTCATCTGGCATTTCTTTCTTTTAATTCAGTGTTAATAAGTTTAAATAGGAAATGTTAGTCTTGGTTAGGAAGAACCTGGATTTGAAGGAAATGCGAGTCTGGAAAATGCCCCAAAGGAAGAAACAAAGATGGGACATTAAAGATTTGCCTCACAAGTAGGGGGCATGCACAGAAGCCAAGATACACATCAAATCACAGAACAATTTGAGTCAGAAAAGACCTCTGAGATCATCAAGTCCAACCATTAACCCAGCACTGACAAGTCCACCACGTAATCATGTCCCTAAAGTGCCACATCTACACGGTGTTTAAATACCGTGAGGGTTCCACCACTTCACTGAACTGTCTGTTCAAGTGCCTGGCAACTCTGAGTGCAGAATTTTTTTCCTAATATCCAATCTAAACCTCCCAAGGTGCAACTTGAGGCCATTTCCTCTTGTCCTATCCTTTGTTTCTTGGGCGAAGAGACCAATCTTCACCTCACTACACCTTCCTTTCAGGCAGTGGTAGAGAGCAATAAGGTCTTCCCTGCACCTCCTTTTCTCCAGGCTAAATAACCTGTGTTCTCTCAGCTGTTCCTAATACAACTTAAAATACATCTATTCCAATTTCTATTGTATTTAACTTATATATATTTCAGAGGACATGGTGAATACAAACAATAAGAGTGATTTCACTATTAAATACGGATTTCTGAAAAAAAAACCCAAACCAGGCACCACCTATAAGCAAGTATGAACAGGAAGAGGTAAAAAGAGATAGTGTTTAGGCTGGATCATTGCTGGGTGAAAGGAGACAAATCAATGTTTGTGTGTATGGAATTTAGTGCTACATGTTAGTGTTACATTTAGTGGCAAATTTCCCCCCCATTTTACCTTTTCTCTCTCCATTTTAAGATGAAGGGTGATGCTCCTCAAAGCTGTTGTCAGTGGAGAGGTTGAGTAGACCAAAAGCCCTTTGACTCTACTTCCCACTGTACCTTTCCATCCAAAAAAAACTACTGGTGGTGGGCCAACTTCCCAAGCCTCTTGTCACACATGTACTGACATGGCTGAACAAGACCTCTCCCCATCCCTCATTCAGATCAGGGGGAGGAATGTGAGGAGACGGAAAGGGAAGAGATGACACTGAAAGTGGAACAGAGATGGGGAAAAGGCATAGATAGAAAACAGGCTAGTAGAGTGACAAAGCTATTATTCTCAGTTTTAGAGAACCTCACCCTCAGGAAATTAGGTAATTTGTGGCTTTCCAACAGAATGATTAAGGAAAGGTAAGAACTATTACCTAATATAATTTATTTTATAGAGAAAACTGAAAAAGCTAAATAGCACCGCTAAATAGGAAAATCAAAAAGATATGTGCACAAGGTGTCCTTTGTACAGCTGGATCACAGAGGACACTAGTCCTGGAGCCCACTGCACAATATCATTACTATAAAAGAGGAGATATTTAGATTAGATAGTCAGGAAGAAATTTTTTTACTGTGAGGGTAGTGAGGCACTGAAATACGTTGTCCAAAAAAGGTGTGGATGCTTCATCCCTGAAAGTGCTGCAGGCCAGTTTGGCTGGGGGCCCTCAGCAACCTGGTCTAGTGAAAGGTGTCCCTTCACACAGCAGAGGTGTTGGAACTAGTTGATTTTTAAGATCCCCTCCAGCCCAAACCATTTTATTACTCTGATTGTGAGCCACATCTCAAAATGCTCTACACACAAGGTGCCCACCTAAAATGTACATAGGAAGTGCAAAAGGTAAGCAATCAGCGGTGGAGGATAAGAGAAATTCTTCAGATGGGATACAAGTGAATGCACATCTATCTGCATGGGTTTTTTTCTACCATGTGTACTTAAGCAAATATTTAGGAACAATGGGATGAAAATTAGCATAATAAATAACAGAATGATTTCCATGAAAGCTGCTCTGATTCTGAAGACTGACTGACCCAGGCAAAAGCTCCCTTACTTCCACATGAATATTTAAACTTGACTGAAGACTCTATTTGAGGAAACAATAGTGAATTATATTATCTAGGAAAGGAACATGCAGTGATCACTGCACCTTAGAGAGGAACCTCCAAGCTCTTGCTAGTTCAGCTCTGGTTGGCACCATCTTGCTCTCCTCCTCCTTTCATACACAGGCTCATGAATGATGCTATTAATCAGCAGCAAGTCCCCAGAGCACCTCCTGCTCTGGAATGCCACTGATGAGCAGATGGGATTTTTGGCAAGAAATGACCTGGCATGAAAATGAACAAAGAGTACTAGAGGGGAGGGGCAACTGCCTGGAGCTCCTCATTTAAAAGAATGAAGAAAAAGAGATTTATCTTCTCTGCTGATACCGCATTCCAATGTACAGTCATATAAGGAATTATCAGAAGCCACCTGTGCACATCAACACAGGCCAATTTCCTTCCTTAACAGTCTGGTACATCTATATTTGTGTGGGTATACCTAATGAGTAATGCTAGCAGCTACCTACAGTGGTTCAATGAAGGTTAACTAAAAATGTTGACTCAACAACTTGGCTGAGCTCTGCAGCTCACACTGATGTCCAGGCAGATGCTGTGCTAAGAACCCACCTGGCTATTTTAAATGAGCAGGGCCACTCTGGTCTGAACTGCAGCAATGTCAGCCTAGAAGAAAGGCCTGACCTAAAGTCTTTTGAAGCCTGTTGCTCACTGCTCTTCCACATATCCTTTTGCTCAGCAAATAACAGACAGGCTTCCCCCTGACACCCATGAAATTCCCATACAGGAGGTGTGAGCTCATATTCTTCAGTCATGAAATAGGCAAAACATCTCAGGAAGTTCTTCACGTTAAGCATTACAGGAAACAGCATCACTGTGAGTGAAAAGAAGATTCAGATCTTACAGGTCAGGGAACACTCCATTTTAATTCTGTAAATCTCACTGGTGGTAGTGGAAGCTGGGGAGATATGTCCCAGGTTACATTCTGCACCTTTGGAGTAAACACTGTTACACGTCTTGTATTCAAATATGAATATAATAGATAAAACAGAAAAAAAGACTATTTATTTCTGACATATTTTCTTTTGCGTTCTCCTTTTTTACAAAATCTTATGTCTTCTTGCATTTACTGAATTAAAGACACACAGCAGAACACAGAGTTTTTCTGTCAACAAAGAAGTGTGTGTGCAGCCTAGAAGACAAGCACCTGCTAAGGGATCATTAGTGAATGGAGAGGGAAATCCTTCTCTGTCCAACGCTCTCACTTCACACACATTTTGAAGAGACACGTGGTGCATCATACAGTGATGCACATAGCACAGAAATGCTTCTTTCTACACCTCATGCCATTCAAGGCTCAAGAAACACTTTACAAACACTAACAAATGAAGCCCTGTCTCTATAAGATCAGGGTTATCACCTCTCTTGATTTTAGCATAAGTCTCTCAACTTTACTTGTTCTACTCTATTTTACATGAAGCCCTAACTCTCAGAAGTCAATAGATGTGCAAGATCCATAGCTATATAATTGGGCAGCAGCTGGCAAAACCCAAGTCTTATGATTCAGAAATCTGAAAGTAATTGAACAAGTTTCCACTTGAGGGGAAAAAAAAAAAAGTCTTGCTTCTTAAGTAAATTCTCTTATTGCATGGCTGAGTTCTGATTTCTAATTCTTGGGCTGGTAAATTGGAGCTTTTCTCCATTAATGGGCAAGTACTCTTATCCCTAGTTGGCAGATCAGAGAATTACAAGGTGGCACTAAACCGGGCTACAGTATAAGTGAGTATTCAGTGCGGCTAAATTCCTGTTACATACTGCAGTGTTGAGCTGTGCCTGTAAAAAGGGCAAACGATGCATTTAAGAACAAAACACGAGCAAAGTCTGGAGCAAAATTCAACTGTCTTACTCTTAGCCCAGTGTTTCAACATCTAAGCATGCTCATCTAAACTCAGAACTCAGAAAAAAACCCCTCCCATTTTTAAAAATCTGCAACCCTCCCTGCAGAGATATTTGAGGAAAGAAAAACCTGGTAAAAACCACTGGAGTCACTCATAGCTAATTATGGACCTGAGGAGAAGGAGGAGGACATTTTTAAAAGATTTTGAAGGTATTGCCTCCTGTTTAGATTGCAGTAAACTAGGGATGATTTCCTAGCCCTAGCAGCAGCAAGAACAACAGCAACATGTCTAGACCCACATGATGCAAACCAGCTCAAAAGACAGCAGACAACAACAGGATTAGGGACATTCCCAGGAGCTAAGGAGTTAAGCAGATTTCACTCCCATTCATTATACATCCTTAAAAAGTCATTACAGAGCCATCTCTAGCATAACTGGGACCCAGACAGCTTTTGTTTGGCTTGCAGTGTGTGACCACTGAACAGGGTGATAGGAGCTGTATCATGCAGTGAGGAGCTTGCACATCATTCCCAGTGAGTACATTCCCAGGCTACTGGCTTTTCATGGACAACACCTTGCTGTACAAACAAAACAAGAATCATATATTCTCCTCTGACTTATCCTGCTTTCCCCTCTCTCTTCCACTTCTCCCTGGATGCAACTGAAAGCTGGACACCTGAAGGAATAAAGCAAATGGTTTACACCATCCAAATGTGAAGGAAAAGAAACAGCAAAACAAAAATTAGGCAAATGCAAAAAGTAAAGCTCTCCCCTAAAAAGCTTCAAAAATAAAGAACATTTTGCAGGTAATTTAATTTCAACACCTATCTAAAGGGAACAAGAGGAATGGATGCTGTTAAGATCCAAAGTAGGTTATAAACAGTTCCACAAGCACAACCACCCTGTATTGTAAAATGGAATTTTATTGAGGCCTTCAAATGAAAACAAAACCACTGGGTAGTTAGCTCTCTCACATGCCAACAAAAAGTCAGGAAAGAAGAGATGGTACCAAGAATTGATAAACTGCAGAGGACAAAGAGAGCACCAGAGAAAAGGAGCTAGTAAACATTTTATTTTAAAATACTGTTTTGTTTCAGAAATAATTTGGTGGGTCACTTCAATTTATTTCAAGGTTAAGCAAACTGAGTAAAGCTTCTGTAAGCTCTCTTCAAGGCATAGCTGTTAAGTAATGGAAAACACCCCCTTGAGTAATAAGTAATCAAGCCAGGAAACAGGGAGGGATTTTTGGAACAAAATACCCTACACAAATCAGTAGCCATTGCTTAGATGTCTTCTGTTCTCTTTTTAACCCTGGGGAAGAGAAGGGGTGAAAGAGATAAAGAAAATAGAAACAAAATTAGAATAATGTTTTGTCCTTCTTTGCATCTCTCAGGATGAGAGTGGAAGTTTTACTTGGAAGGTGAAGGTCAGGGGAGACAGCTACAACACAGGGGTGTGCGTGCCCAGGAAACCACAGGTCCTTCAGACTTCCCACGATGGAGGAGCTTGGCCTCATCTACCCTGCATTGATCTGCTAGCACTTCCACATGTAAAAATTGATCTGATTGTATCTATCCATGCTCACCCAAGGGATTCTTCTTCTAAGCCACTTCTGTTTGCTCCCAGACCAGCAGACAACGTGAGCAAACTTGTCAGAGCAACACAGTGTGGGCACTACGGCAGAGCTCACTGCCATTGTGCCTTTTGAACTGGGCATTGACAGCTCCAGAGCTGAACCCATGAGAAAAGGCACTGAGTTTCACTGAGTTTACACCAGATAAGGAGAACCTTCCTGATCTGTAAAAAACTTCATGTATGAGAACAGAGTAACCCCTCCCGAACGACCTATAGCTTCCTGGGATGTGACCATTATCACAACACTACACATATGGCCAACTGCAACATGCAGAGCAGGTTAATGAGGGGGCACAAATCATCCATGCGTGTAAGGAATAAAATCTGTCCTGCAAATGAACTGTTTCACAGTCTGAATCCCTTTCTGAGAATGTAAGTTTATCATTCCCACTTTCCACAATGGGAAACAAGTCCTTTTTCTTTTCTGTCTGCCTTTCAACTTCTCTTTTTCTCCCCATCAGTGGCTATTGTGTTTTGTGTGGGCCACATTCCTGTAAAATCCTCTGAGTGCAAAACAGAAGGTTGTAGCAGAAATACAACTGGCACTGACTACCAATTCCCTCATTTCCTCCTCTATTTCTTTCTCTCTGTAAGTCAAGGTCTTGCTCCCTGCTTCCACACATGCACAGAGCATGGCACAGCACCCTTCAGTATGAAAGCATCGTTTTGTTAAAGCAGCCTGAATTCTAAGTGAATTCCTACTCCAGCTTTTACCCTAACACTATTCTCTTGTCCTAAATCATGTAGCTTTCATGTAGCTTTTCCCTAGACAGTTCCAAAATAACACCACTTCCTAGCAGTACCATATGGCTGACAAGGGACAGCCAGCCACAGGTCACACTCAGACAAATTCCAGCAAGGGCTTATTCTCTGCAAAGAAACACTTGAGCACCTTTTATTAACACAGCTGTTTGCATTAAGCTATGGATCCACAACCTCAAATAACAGGAAACATTTGCCAAGGAGACAAAGGAAAAAGCCTAAACAGACTAGTTAAGGTCCAAATCCCCACTGTTTTATTTTGGGTTCTGGTTTTGAAGTGTTCACTACCCTTTATAAACTTAGCTTTATATATCTAGTGGCCCTACTACTAAGATTTCCTTTCTTTACTTCTGACCATCTGACTCAGTATTCCCAAATACACTTACATAGGAAGAGGCAACTATGCAATTAGAAATGCATACTTTTGCTGTTAATATTATTTAATCTTTCACAGATCCCAGTTCTCAATATCAGATAGAAGGTAAATCATCATCTCCCAGGAGTCCATATGAACAGACCCAAGAAGCTTATTCACTTCAGACCTTGTTTATCTCCTGTTCTGATGATTAACACTGCTGTGTGCAAGGAGGGACTGATGCAATCTGGGTTAAAACCAATATTCATTAAGTGACAGTAATGACCCTCACGCCTTCAACAGAAGCAGACAGATGCTGTGGGTCAGGCTGTTGCTTTCCTCACATCTTTTATTTCAAATGAGATAATGCTGTTAAAAAAGCACTGTGCTAACAGCCTAGTAGTAGTCTACCATGTGCATAGACTGAGGTAACTCAGGAAAGCAGCAGCAGTGACCAAACACCTGAAAAACCTGACCAAGGAAGTCAGAGTCTGAGGGGAATTCAGGGTGTTTAGTCTCCAGGAAGCTGAAAAGAAGTACAGCAGTCTTGAGATGTATGAAAGGAAACTGTGGAAAGGCAAGCAATAAGCAGTTCTCCTAGCTCACAGAGAACAGGTCAAAAAATGAGTTTAGACTGATTGTACTGAGCAAGACACAGGTTAGGTTCACAGGTTCACCATGGGAGCAGACAGCCTAGGCTGACTGCAGAACTTCCAGGGCAGAACAAGCCATGCAAACATTTGGCAGAACAGGTGTGAGTGTGTCTGGTTCTGCTTCCACACAAGGCAATCCTGCCTGGCCAGCAGAGATGTGATTCAGGTCTTTTTCCAGTGACTCTCAGATGTCAGCATTATAACCTTTGCATTGCCAGTGTGCTTGTACTCTCGACTGGCGATGCCAACACCAAAGTTTATGGGCTCTCTCCTTGCCCATGCCATTCAGTGGGTGGCTGTACTGCTCAAAGTGCCAGCAGGAATGCTACGCAGTGCAACCTGCACTTTAATCTTGCTAGCATCAGTCTATATGCAAAGGAACTGAGATCAACTACTGCAGGGTATTTCAAGGGATCGTTAAAAAAAGACTGAAACAAACCAGAAGTAAAAGGAATCACTTCCAAAAATCTAAATAAACAACATCCACACTGCAGTGTTCCATGCCTTTCTGTGTTCTAAAGATCTGGTCCAGACATGTCCATCAAAGAGGCCAAAAACTAGCTTGTGATGTAGTATAAGGGGGTATTAAGGGACACCCAGGCTGCAGAGGCATGCACAGCACATGCACAGCTGAAGAACTTGCCATGAACTTCTCCAAATATGTCTATGGCTTTATTGTAACCCTGGCTTCTCCAGATAGCTCTGAACTGCACTTGGTGGCTATTGCCCATAGTCCTTCCCTTTTGATTACATCCTTTGTGCCTAAAATATGAGGTGGAAGTACCTAAAAGCCAGCAACTTGACTTTATCCTAATTATTTGGTTGCAAAAACTTGACAGCCCATCCTCTATGGAAGTAGCTGGAGAGATTGGGCAGCGGAAAAACTGTGTACATGTACCCCTGCATTATGGAGTATGTAATGAAAGAAAATTAAGAGGACACCGAAAAAAACCAATTTGTTAGAGTTCCCATTTGATTCCAGAAAAGCTACAGCAGTCTCAACAAGGTAAAAAGTGCCTCTGTTTTCACCAGTGCCACCATAATCTCTGCTGTGAATGCCACTGGGACTCAATGCTCCTAGAAGCAGAGTGGAATAATCTCTGTGATCTCTAGCCCAAATTCCTCTGGCTCCCAGACACCAGGTTCTGCCTTCTGAACATGTGTTGGGAGATGCAGGAGAAAAAAACAGAAAGATGTTGGCGTCAATGAAAATGGTCTCCTTGCTGCAAATGATGAAAAATAAAGATGGCATTGACACATCGTGACTATGGTGATGATTATATTGCCTGGAGTTAAACAGATGAGGGAATAAATCAGTCTTCTGTCACTGACAGGATGACAAAAGGAGTTTGTAGAGGATGTAAGTAGCACTCAATTTTCCATTTTGACTATTTCTCCTCTTCCGAGTTCCCCCACCTCGGCAGTAGTGAGCGCAAAGAGAAGTGGTAACCACTCAAGGATATGCTGACCAAGCTAATTTGCTTGACTTGCTCCCAAATCCCTCATTCATCCACTGTATCTTAAAAGGCAGCTACTAAGCCACTGGTCTAACGAAGACATTATTGCTGTTAAAGCAGGGTCTTTGGCATTGTGGTGCAAATTAGCTTAACGGCATCACACCCTGTGGGGGCATTAAAACAATTGCTTTTATCATTTCAGTTTAGGTCTACAGAGATTGAAGCCTCTGATTGTGAAACTGCTCTCAGAAGTCTCATTGAAGTCATCCTGCTGTATCTTATTAGGATGAACCAAACTCCAAAGACCACATCTGTGATTTTCTTTAGATAATACTGAAAGGATCCAGCATGTGCTAGCTCTCATAGAACATCAGCACATTTACAGCTACCTTGGTTTTCCAGTTATGTAAATACTTTTTATCACAAAATGATAATCTGGTTAGTTACGGTGACTTGCTCAGGGAAAAAGACAGTAAATAAGTGGTTGGTCCTGCACTTTGTAAACTGCCTAAAATGCAAACTAAAATTATTCTTACACACAACTGCAAGAGAGTAAGTTATAAATCAGCAATTCTCAGTTGCTGGATAGTGATATATTATGCACACACATGCCGTTGTCAATTTTTTGCAAAGAATAGGAATTCCCTCACCTTCATGCATGAATGTCAGGATCCCTGGTACCCCGTGCTCCCTGCTCACAGAAGGAACCAAGGCTATGGAAATGCCCTAACCACACCATACAACTGGGGCAGGAGTTCCAGCTCCTCCTCTTTCTAGTCCCCTTTAACTACCTGCAGTAGTGCAGAGATGTGAATTAGCTCTGTCTAGCTCTATATAGACCTAGGCAGGAGGGGTAACCATGATCTAATAAACACATGGTCCTGCTTCCAGACCAAGAATCTGTGTGTGTGCTCAGCATCCATTTGTTACGTACACAGCTCAAAACAAGGTTTCTGCTGCCCTGTCAGTTGTGTAGAGGACCCTCCTTTTCCATACAGAACATGTGTCTGCTGGTGGAGCAGCCAAGAAATGTTTAAGCACAGAAGTTCACTCTGCTGGATAGCACCACTCTTAACTGCCTTCCCAAGACTCACTATGCCCTTTCTAGGCCACTCTTCCAGCCTGGAAAATCTTGCCCAGAGGTGGAATATCTACCAAGCACCTTCCTGTTTTCCTGGGTCTGTGCAGCTCCAAGTACTGGCTCATTTTTGAGTAACTGGGCAGGACAGGCCAACAAGCTTGGTCAAAGCACCCAAGCTAGTTCTGTAGTAGGTTTGCTTTTGAGAGTGGAAACTAACACAGTCTGTGGTTTTCCATACCTGGAATTGTTGTTAAATGAAGTATCAGGGAGTTTTCAGTATACAGTCAGCATTGATACATCAGTGCAATTAGAAGAGCAAGGTTTCAGCACTCTTCTCATAACTATTTCAGCTGCATCCACCTCAAAACAGCTGGTTCTTTTTCAGGCCAGACCAATACAAAAGAGAATCAGACCCTTCAGTGAAGGGATTTCTATTGATGTCTGGTCCTTGGATCTTACTGAGTTTAAGTGGTTAAGAATAGCAGTCATTGCATTTCTGACTCTGGCCTGGGGACTCCCTTTGCACTGCAGTGCTCCACTTCTCAGTGCTGGAGTGAGCATTGCTTCTATTTCTGGCTTTTCAGTGAATCTCCCAAAACCACTGAATTCCAGCTGTGACACTGCTGTACAGGGTGGCAAAATCCAGCACTCAGGTTCTCCAGAGATGTGCTACAAACCATGTATGTCTTGCTGAGCATCAGCTGTTTGTTTGCAAAGAGCTGCCTGATCATAATTCCCCACCTAAAAATATATTACATGCCCTCTTAAAATTACTTTTTTCCTCAGTAGGCAGTTGCCACTGCCGTCACAGAGAAATAATGTGTTTTTCAACATCTGGGAGCGTTTGTGCAAGATGGCAGACTGGAAAGAGAAGTGCACAAACAACTTTTTTTATATTAAAATGTGCTTTGCAGTTGTGGAGGAGACTGAAAAGACCTGTAGGGCAGTAGCTGAGAAGGGTTGATGATAATTGATGTTATGAATTACACCTCGTCCAAGACAAATAACAAGTCCTGTGGCAGTCCAGTTGAAGTGGGCCACAACAGGATGTGTATTACAAGAAGCTGAATGCCATTTCTACTCTAATTTGAGTGTCTGGATGAGAATATAACACTGGGTGCTTTCTATGGTGGTAGGTAGGTGATACAAAGTCACTTTCATGCTGCTTTCTGTGCTCTCCTCTTGCCTTGTGTTTGTATAACTGAAATAAAATGTTTTCCTGTTTTGACTGTGCCAAAGAAACCATGAGCAGCTCCACTTCACATGCTCATCTTGCAACCCTAAGATCCAGACGCCAAAAAGAGCCAAGGCAGAGAGGCACTATGTCCTGCCCTTTTCTTCTGCCATCCTGAAGACTCCCTGATCCCACCTGAGAAACTTCCTTACGGTTCTACAGCTCAGAATAGCAGCAGGCCTGCTACCCAGTGCTGTTAACATACCTCTGTGACCTAAAATCCACAATCAAAACAGCAAATACTGGCCTGTGGCGTCAGCTCTCCAGCTACTGTGAAGACAGCTCAGAATGAGCCGACACCACACACAGCCTTGATATGAAGGTAGAATAAAATATGAGGCGGGAAGTGAGAATATCAAAAGGAAACATGAGAGGATGCTATGCAAGGCAAGGTTCTTTGAAAATATGCTGAAAGACTGAGGGGGAAATAAGAAAAGTTTTCAGCTTCCCACTGTGAGACTTCTCTGTTTTGCCCTGTGACGGGGGCTCAGTAGGGACTGACCCAAGCTGGGTAATTTCCATCCTATCACCTGCACAGCTCTCTCCTAGAGCCTGAAAAATGATCCTTATGATAGCTTTGCAAAAATAATGATAAACAACTGCAGCTCAGACGAAGCAGCAAAATGCTGAATTCCTGCAAGGTGTGGTGGGGAGGACTAACGGGGAAAAGGGATTTGCAAAAAGAAGGCAAACAGAGAAGACCATGGGTAGACAGCTGAATGTGGCAGGTGACTCAGGTAGAAGAAGTGAAGGAAGGCATGTGGCATCTAAAAATGAAGAAAAAAGAGCTGGGTAGGAGGCAGGTGGAAAAGGGCAAGGCTGATGCAGCCACACAGACTGATTCATTCCAGTGGCAGCTACAGTGGCACAAACCTGAGCCATAATGGAGCAGTGAGTCAGCCCCTTATAATTAGCCCTAATTGGCAACCTAGTGGAAGCAGGAGGGTGGGAGAAATAGCAGAGCAAATTCTGTCCTATATGCACTGATGCAAATCCATAATGCATAGTCCTAAAATTCATCTTTTCAGTGTTTTGTTCAGAAAGACTGAATAAACCCGATACTATATAGGTAAAGAGCTTTTTGAACCACATGGAGAATCCTAAAAGTTTACCATTCTCCTTTTGCAGTACAGCCATTTTCAGATCTCCAGGATTAATATCATGGGGTTTCCATATTTCTAGTAGTTTTTCAGCAGACATCACAAGCAGAAAGGAAGTTATTTCTCATGGCACAACACAGCCACTAAAAAACAGCCTCTAACTATTTTTCATTCAATACAACCTATTTACTTGACAAGTTAAATGTATCAATACAAGCTGAGAACTATATTTCTTTGAAGATAGATTTTAGTGTGGAATTTTCATCAACAGCTATTTACAGAAAAGACATGGCCCTGTGAGTCAGGACACCAGCCTCTGGGAACCTGAATTCACATTTTAATTTTAGCAAACAATGAGTTTGATAATTTAATTCTCAGCCAAAAACCCCGTTGATACATTTCACAAACCCACATCCTTATCCAGTGTGAATGGTAACTTCTCCTCGAGATCTAGGAGTAGAGCACAGAAGCAGCTACTGCAAGTAAAATTGCTTGGGAGATTTAATGTATTTGCAATAAGGCCTTTCATCTGTCTACCACGTGGTGTCATAGCAGTGTTATCACCTCTGTCCCTGTGCTAACTTAATGAGAACTAAATACAGTCATGATGTACTTGCCATGGAAGAAAAGCCTTTCATCCCTAACTGGTGACAAGGGCACTCAATGCCTATGAACCCCCGTGGAAATTGAACCACAGTCCATGTTCTACTATTAGAAGTAATGGGAGATGGGTTGGGTTTTTCCAGACAGAGACTCTTCATGCCTCCAAGTGTTGGCTGCACATGGAGCCCCAGTGGGTCTGAAGCTTCTAAAACCAGCTGGATCCACAGCTTTTCCATGTAGAATAGCTCTCCTGATGCTGCTCTCTTCCCCACTACCCCCAAGCATGAGAACACCCAGAGACCCAAGTGGCTGCACTCCTGGTGGAGGTGATGTGGCCCCACACACACAGTGTTGTGCCTCACTTAATGACCCTTCTGGGTTCAGGCTGCCCCTACATCCAAACCATGGATAACCAGCAAGCTGGGAAACATCTTCCTATGTGTTTGCTCTGCATCATGTGGCAACAAAGGCAAGGGAAGGCTCTCTCAGCCTCTGAACTCACAAGGTAAAACGGGAGCCTTCCCAAAGTGCTCCATCCATGCTGACAGACCCCAAATGACACCCACCAACTGCAAAGCTAAGTCCAACTTCTCTTAGAAGTGGAAGACCAGAGTAAACGTGACACTGAAGTAAAGGAGGAATTTATCTTGTGGAAAGGAGGAAAAGTCAGCACAGAACAACACATTTCTTGCTGTCAAGCTCATCAGCACTGGAAAGATAACTGTTCCATAGCTGCTACCCAAAGGCATTTATCTCACAGTTATTGAGTAAAACTCAGTAGCCTATCTTTGGATTACAGTTTTTTGCATTAAAAACAAAAACCTCATTCTAGAGAAAATAAATTAACAAGAAAAATGGCAAAAAAGGCAAGTGAAAATGTAAGGATAGAGCAGGAACTTATTGTTTCACTGCCATACTTCCCATTTGGAAGGACAAAAAAAGTGGAGAGAAAATTTATTTTTTAAGTCTTTTATCAATTATTCTTTCTGACTTAGAGCCTTCAAAAATCAAAAATCAAATGGGCTCAATGGTGCAGGACACCTGCTGAGCCAGAGACCATCATGCCAAACTGACCTCCAAATGTACAGGTTATTTACAAACTAATGGAGGCAGCAAGCAATTCCACTGCTGCAAGGGCTCTTTCCAGCAAGAGGCAGATCAGGAGACATCACAGGCTGATTTAATAGATCATCGAAGGCCAGTGATTGAATTTTCACATCAGACATCAATCTCACTCCTTGGTCAGTCTTTATTACATAGAAACAGTTATAGAAGGACCTCTGTGAAGAAGCCAGAGAAAGACCTGCATTTCAAAGAAGTGAGTGAGTCAAGGTGGAAAAATTATATCTGTGATTCACCAGAGAAAAAAACTGCTCCTTTCAGTCAGAAGGAATTACTGACTAACCTAAGCAGAAGGACAGGCAGGAGACTGAGGTGGCAAGGGGATTAGTGTTTAACTGCTCTTTGGATTTTTATTGATGTATCAATAATTTCCTTTTACTTAGGGCTCATCAGTGTCTTTTGAAGGACTTGTAATGGGATCTCCTGCTGGAGAAAAGGTAAACTTAATTCCATCTCAAACCAGTCTTCCTTCTTTCTAATTCTCCTCATTAAAACAAGAACAGACATCAACAACAAATTAATGTCTGTCTCTTAAAGATTACTTATTTCCTGCTTGGGCCCCAAGCCTGGGAGATAACAAATGTTCTCCACTGCTAGCAGACAGTGAAGCTCAGAGGAAGGCCTTGGGGAGGATTAGACACCAAATGTCACTAGTCCTGATTATCTCCCCACCACCAACTGCCACTGAGAGCTTCTGAGAGAAGGTTGGGACTGGGATTCCTGGCACTGGGTAGGAAAAGACAGAATGGGAATGCAAAAACAAAGATCTCAAACAGATCAAGGAAATTCTTCCTCAACCCAAATTTTGTTAGAGCTGGAGCTAGTCCCATCAAAACTGGTGAAAGAAGAAAGTTAGAATCATTTGAGGGAATGGTAAAAAGAGCTAAACTTTGAAGATTTCTTTTTCTGACCTTCTATATTTCACCTTCATGTACAGCAATTTTCTTTTCTCCTTGGTTTTTGGAGCTAGGGCCTACAGAATGATTTAAACAGTGTGTATTAATGCATTATTCATGTTGTGTACTACCAATGAGCTATTGAAATACTCTCTCACAGATGTGCAACTGTGGAGAGCAAAACAGGTGAAGCAGGTTTGGAAGTAGCATTTGGCTGAAGCAGTGGGTATGGAGCCTGGGCCTGGCTATCAGCAAAGTGCAGCTTCAGGAGGGCTGAAGGCTGAGACTAGAAGTGCCTTTCTGTGGGATGCTGCATGCTGAAGAAAGGATGGCAGAGTGTGGCATTTGGAGGGACCCTGGTCACAAGTCAGTAACTGGATCTCTACACCCATCCGTGCCATTCAAGCACCAAGAGCAAACCTGGAGTATTCTGTGGCAAAAGAGTAAACACAGAAAGGTCTAACAGTAGAGAAGCCTAAATGGAAAAATTAAAAAAAACAAAACAAAACAAAACAAAAAAAAAAAAAAAAAAAAAAAAACCAACTATTTACAGAACACTGAAAAGTCATTTTGCCCTTTTTTGTGTTGTTTTTGCAACTCCTAGTTCCTCCTAACCTTGACAGCACAAAATAGAAGTATACATGAAAAATACATGTGGTTTAAAAACAAAAACCCAAACAAAAACAAACAAGCAAACAAAAAAACCCTGAAACAAGCTGAACACTTCCAGAAAATTTCTCGTTGGAAACCTAGAGAAAAGGATGAACCTGTCCCGCCTCCCTCCTTCCTCTTTCCCCAAACACATCCGACAAGAAGACACAGGTAACAGACATTGTCAGTTCCTGATCCACACACTCATCTTTGATGGAGAGAAATTAGAAATTCAGTTTTCACCCACCTCCACCCACCCACTGGAGCTGAAAATGATAGTTCAAATTAAAATGATGATACTTCCCTTTTAGTCTCCAGGGGAGTGGAGAGTTCTGGGGGTGGGAAGAGCAATTTTACATAGTCTTTTCATTATTTTTACTTTCTCCCTTTTTTATTTCTTTTTTTTTTTTGACCAAGTGTGAGACAAAAAAAAAAAAAAAAAAAGTGCTGTATTTGTTTTGTTGAGTTGTGAAAGGTGTGAAAATAACCACTCTGTGAGATAAGTAAAGAGCTGCTTCCCCCCCTTCCATCAAAGCTACTACACCCACAGCCCATGAAGAGCAGAAAACAGTTAGAAGTGGGATTTGGGAGCATGAAGAGCAGGAATACCCTGTTTTTAATTCAGAAGTCGTCTCTGGTAGGCTTTTTTGCCTCTCTTGTCTCTGCTGGTCTCCATGACAACAGCAGCCCAGCAGAAGCATCCTTCTCCTGCCGGCTCTAACACAGATGAATTCAACCAGGGGTCAAAAGCAGCCCAGCTTTCAGGGAAGCAAGAAAATGTGCTGTCTTCCTTCCTTTCCACTGCCAGCCTCTTTTGTGATTGTTTTTTTCTCTTTTGTGATTGTTTTTTTTCTCTTTTGTGCACTGGGGTGGGGGCTAACCAGTCACACTTGTTCTTCCTCAGAAAACAACAGAAAGAAATGTGGTTTTTTTCAGTCATCTCTCAATCAGAGAGCCTGATCAGCCATATTGCATGTGGGTCAGGAAGCTCAGGACACAGACATGCCAACAGAAAGCCAGGTTGGGATAGAGGCCTCTAGCCTAGATGGTTGGACACACATGTCATGAGACATGCTGTGGAAGGGCTGCTCAAGCAGCCCCCACACTGGATTGATGAATAAAAGCAGGGGCTGCACTGCTGAGCAATTTTAATAATTGCTGCATTGTTTTTTGTTGCCTTGTTCCTTAAAGATCTTGTTTGAAAACCCAGGAGGCTCAACTGACATCATACAAATTGACAAGAGAAATTTGTTACTCTAAACTTTCTCTCTGCCTTTCTTCTACTTAAAATATTTCAGACACCTGATTAAAGAGCAAAAGCACCACTGGAAAACCTGCTCCACGGACCAGTCAGTTGTGCAGCAGAGAGCAGAGTCTTCGTTGAGTAAAAAGTCCCACACTACTTGGACAATACTCAGAAAGAAAGCATTAGCCAAAATCAGAATCAGTTTAAAGAAAGAAATTAACAATTTTCACTGAATATTTTATCTGGAGCTAAAAATTCTCACAATTACTTTTTTGATGTCTTTGGGTTTGACAGTAAGCTTTGTGGAAGGCTACAGAGACACAAAGATAAATTGTTAAATGGCTCAGTATTTTCTGAACATCTGTTACCACAGGGTACTCATGAATAGAAATAGGAGCAAGGGAACAACATTAGTCCTACATGCAAAACATACCCCCCTGTGCTGAGTGGTGTTCAACATTTTGCTTAATCTGAGTGAGTCTTGGAAGAGAGGAGGGTGGCTAAACTTGCTTCTCCACCCCTTCCTTCTCACTTTGTCTTATATAAACTCACCAGCCCTCTCAATCCCTACCACAGCCTCTTGCAAACTTTAGACAAGGTTAGCACCAGGAGATGTGTCTAGGTCTGCCTTGGCCAAGCTGTTTTCTGTCCCACCCTCAATCCTTGCCTCCATTGCAGGGGTGGACAGGAGGAGCTGGTGTTGCTGCTGGGAGTCAGGAGCACTTCAGGCCAACAAGGTGTCACCCATCTGCGTGATGGGGAACCACCCCTGGGCAGTGGGAGACTAAAAACTGAGACAAACATTTTTAACACTGTCACCAGACATGATGCTGTGTGAAGCTCTGCTGCCAAGAAGTGTGGTAGATGAGAGTATCCTGGGGTCTGGTTCCTTGCTGGAGAGCAAAGCATTTAAATGCTTCTGAAATTCTTCTGTCCTCTCTCCAGGCTGGGAGGTACCACCAGCTGCCTCTCTCCATCCTCTCATTACCTTCAGATGTACCTCAGAGAGGACACTGCTCTCCAACACCAGAAAGGGAAGAAAACTCTCAGAAGTACAAATGTGGTCTTTATGTGGCTGTGGGCCCTTCCAACTCTTGCTCCATTCCCACTCATTCCACCCGCTCCCAAACTTGTTTTCACATGTCACAATCACTCCTACTCTACTTCCACAGGTCACATGTAGTCTTCCTCAGCTTCCACCTGCCTCCCCCTTGCTTCCTTTCCATCTCCACTCACTCGACCCACTCCTGTTCCACTTCCATGCGTCATTCCACTTCTGGCATGGGGAAGGGTTGACAGCCTTAATGCTGAGCTATTACAGACTCCCCCACTCCCTTCCCTACCTTGCACCTATTTATATTGATGAAAAACTTCCATCTCCCCTTCAGTACTCCCCTGATGGCCTAAAAAGCATAACTAGTAATTTTCATTACCCATCTGGTCTCTGTTTCACAAGCAACCCTCATGGCAGAGACCTTCAAGAATATTTTGGAAAAGCTCTAAAAAAGCCAATATTTCCTTAGCCCAGACGTCACCAGTGCATGAAGCCCTAAGGTTACATATACAGTATTAAAGACAGACAACCCCAGAGCTAGCATTGGTTTTCAGGTTTAGGGAAGCACTGTGGTGCTTCCAGAGAAAGTAAAACAGCTTTGTTTCCTCAAGATAACCAGTATCAAACAAAGTCGAGGTGGGATGTAAAGGAACACAAAGGATAAGAAAGACTGTGTTGAGCTGACAGGACCTTATTCCTTCCCCACACAGCTACACTGAGGTACACTTTTTCACATCTGTGGATTTTGACTGACATTCAGCACACCAGTTAATAACCTCCAGAACAGCAAAGCCTTGGATGTTTGGTCAGTAAAGCTTTCACTCATAGGCATCCTCAAGCTAAAATGGAAACAGATGTCAATTTACCTTGGGAGGTTTTATTGTAAGAGACACTTGAGATGTCCTGAGAGGGTGTACTGAAAGACAGGAATGCACACAAACACACACTGTCACCTTTTATTTTTAAATAACCACAGTGGTATGGTGGAGGTTTTAAATCATCCTGCTGTTGAAGGGAGAGGTGCACTGACTGGAATGAGGTTGACCCAGGAGATGAATTTAGAATTAGAAGCCAAGAATAATATCTCTGTTCTTCTGATTTTCAACATAGAAAACAAGGTGGAGAGTGAAGAAAGAGAGAGACTGGAAGAGAAGTGGAGTACATAATTGCCTAATTAACAGGATTTTCTCCACTGATTATAATCACTTTCAAATTAAAGAGAGTTTAACTGCATCATAACCAATTTTTTTTTTTTTTTAGATTTTATTAGAGAAGTGCCAGCAGTGTCCAGAAGACCACTGCAAGGTTGGAGCTCCAGAGATAGAGCTCTCATTAATGACCTGGGGCCACATTTTCACAGCTGGCCTAATCTGGCATGACTCCAGTGAAGTCAGCAGATTAAATACAACCTCAAGACTCATTCGCCTACTGTGCTGTGGCAGAGTGGAAATGCAAATCTTATCTGGGTTGTTTGGCAGCATCCAAGAATGTTCAATCAAACTGCAGAAAGGATTTCAGCAATGATTTTGGAAAAAAATACTCGGTAAGCCATACACTATTAGGCTGTGAGATGGGAGAACAGGACATGCTCTGTAAAGCAACAGCTCAGACTTCATGAGATGAAAATTTCATGCTATGCTCCAAACTGCAGAATTTTCAGGTATGTCTCTTTACTGCTGCAGACTGGTATTTGGGCATCCAAACTTTGGACTGATTACATATTCAGCCATCATTTATTTCTGTAATTGAAACATGCTACAAATTTGCATTCGTTACCTTTCAAGCTTAGTTTGCTATTGTTTTTTTTTCTTTTCGACCACAAGCAGGCAATACAAACAAACTCTTCAAAAACATTGTTTTTCTGAAACTTCACCTTAGTTATGGCAAAATTAAAAACTATTGCAAAAAAACAGCAGGATATTGCACCAAACCTGAACATGTCAAGTGAAGAGCACCCTTGGAGACACACGATAACCACAGAAGTATACAAAATGCTTTGCTTGCCCTGGTTAATTTTTTTACTTATGATAGCTGCAGAAAGATCCAGTGATAGCTCTTTTCCAACTGAGGATAGGCACTGGGCACTTTAAATTAAAATTTTTATGAGTGAAATGGACTTTGATCACTTACACATGGAATGACCTTAAACTGCAAAATGAAGAGCCATCTTTAACTAATGAACTGATGGCTCCCTGCAGAGAACATAATGCCATACCCTGCACTACACCGGATCTTTCTCTTCCTTTGAGGAACTATCATAAACATTATCAACTTCCCAGCAGAAAAGAAAATGACCATAGGAAACTACACTTATATTTCTCTATATTTTTGCAATAAAAATACACCTGTATGCATAATTTCTTCAAAAAATCCACAATATCCTTATATTTGAAAAACAAGAATGCACAAAGACACACAAAGCATAGTGTAGATATGCAAATTTTACATGCAAATTTTTACCTATAACTCAGGCATCTACAAGCACAGACTTGGGCATATCTAATGTGCATTCCCACTTCTGAAACATACACTTTACTTGAACAAGCAGTAAACGATGACGGCAAATATTCACCATGCTTGTTCAGTAATACATTTTCACTCTTGCCTGTTCCCCCATGCACACACCTGTAGCCCACTGTTGTGATCCCATAGCTGTGAGTTAGCATCATGCTGTGTGAGACACAGCCACGTGCAGACAGAACATTAAATTCCTACAGTGCCATGCAAGGGTCCTACACCCTTTGCTAAAACATGCACATGCAAATAATCCCCAGGGATTCAAAGGAAGGCATTACAAATAAGAAATCTCTTCAGGTTACCTAAGCCATTCTCTGTTAGTATAGCATAACTCCCTTGAGATCACTTCCTATTTACATTGTAGATGACAAAGGCACATCTGACTGTACACAGGGATGCAAAGCATTTCTGAGGAGCACTGAGGGCCCAAACACATCAAAAAGCCTAGTGCACTTATCAGTCTTTGTAGCCCTGGTTTGTGCCTGTGATGTTTTCTCTGAAACTCTTTCCTAGAGACTTCTCTGTCAACAAGAGACATGTTTTCCTAACTGTAACCTATGTTTACATTCCTTTCCCTAGGAGGCACTTCTTCTTAATGTCCCTCTAACTTGACCAATGTAATTAAAGAAGTTTGTCCTTTTTCCACCCATTGGGTTGTTCTTTGTAAAACAGTGTAAAGGGAAGAAATTCCTGGGTAATAAAGGGAGTCATTGTCAGCCTCCTGAGTTGGAGTCCGTTGTCATCTTGAACAGCGTCATGTCTTCACAGAAGGCACCATACAGAAGTACACCATGTATTGTCTCACATAAAGCCTTTCCCCACAGAATAAAGAGATATGATGAATGTCTGACCCTGGTCTCCCTGGGGAACTGAAATGACATCTCTAGCTGCCTGTTTATCACCTCCAGTCCTTGACAGTACTGGCAAGGCCATCCATATTGCTGACACTTCCCTCCGCCCTCACCTCACTGCCACCCTCGCGTGCTATGGCTGGGTAGTCCTGCTAATGTTGCCATTTACAAGAACAACTGAGACAGTAGTGCTGATAAAGCATTCCTAAATCGCCATTATCGATTCAACAGGCGTACAGAAAGCCGGGGGGTGCTCACAATTTGTCTGTGTGCTTGCGAGAAGGAGGGAGAGCTGCAGAGCGCAGAGCCGCCTCCCTCTGTGCCGATATGCCTGGCTCCCTGCGTCTCCTGAGCACACACTATCCCCAGGCTGGCCCTGGATGCTGAACACGTCTGCCAAACCCATCAGCAGCTTGGCCCTTTGCCATAAATCAATAAGTTCTCTTTAGAATTCTACCTTCCAAAAATATTTACTGTACATAATTTAATATAATACTCTCCTGGATAAAGAGCTGACATGTTTAATTACTGGCTCAAGTGTTTTTCTTCTAGAGAATACTGTACATCTAGCCAGGAACATGGACAAACACAGCAAATTTTTAATCTGTTGTGAGCTTGGAGAGGGAGAAATTTCAGTCTAGAGAATCTCCTCTGGCAGTGTCCGCTCCTCCTAGGGTGAGTTTGGGTTTGGCCTGAGGAGGGAGCAGCATCCTATCCTGCGGGAACAGGCTCTGCCTTGCCAACACCTGAAGGATTTTCAGGAAGGGAAGAGGTGCTGAAAAGAAAGGTCTTATTTTAATCAGCTCAGCAGGCCACTGTTGCCATTGATTTGATGATATGACCACTTATCCTGGAGGGACTTCCTGACCAAAAAGCCCTGGCAGAGTTGTATATCACCCACTACTGCTTTGCAGTTTCAAATATCCAGGACCCCTGTTGATGGGCAAGCCTAATCACACAGAAGAAATCCACCATTTTTTCCTCACAAATTTTAGACTGTAGTTACGCTTGAAAACAATTTTTTTAGATTTAAGCCCTCATTTTCCCTTTGTTTTTATCTCCCATCTCAGCATGTACATACTGCCACTTGTCAAACATGGCATCCTTGTCAAACACAGTGCCTCCCCTCCCGCACTCAAGATGCAAACCAAGAGACTACCACCAGCAACTGTGGCTTGGGTTTAGCCCTTCTGCATTCTCCTTACGAACAAGTAACCCAGCTGGGGAGTCTTCATTTCAAGATCAGTTTCTTTGATCACTTATCCCATGCTGCCTGCTCTAAATTGCATCATCTCAGTGAATCACACTTTGAAGGCATGGTAGAAACCAGGTATGGACTGCTGAATACAGGTGCAGGAAGAGAAGGTTGCTTGTGAGAACACTTGTAGGAGCCTCAAGAAATACAGTTCACTCATCCTTTTGCAGACTTTGACTTCTGAATACCCAAAAGCTCCAAAACTTAAGGAAACTCAGCAGTGCACACAGATATAAATTATCTCACATTCATTTTTGTGGGAAAGAAAATACCCCATTTTGCTTATGCTGCTGAGAAGTTTGTAATGACCTCTGCCAACTGCATCCCTTTGATGACCAGATGAAATCACAGCTCTGCATCAAAAGCCAGAAGCAAAGTCAACTTTGTCCTAGTATGTTAAGAGAAGATGTCCTTTTTTTTCTTGCATGATATATGTCAGCAAAGTTTTCTTGAGAAATATGTATATCCCACTTCTCTCACATTTTCACGAGGAGGTCCAAGTGATTGAGGTGTGGGTGAAGCAGCTTCCCTTTATGTATACTTTTGTTATTAGTTCTGCTGTTGCTACTGTGTGTTTCTTATTCCATTGCTGCTGTCTTTCAGTAAATTGTTATCTCAACCCATAGCCTGTGCTTTTGTCCCTTTCTTGCCAAAGGATGTGGGGGGAAGAGGAGTGGCTTATTTGGAGTTTAATTTCCGGCTGGTATTAATCCACCACAATCCCTTATCTGAAACAGAACCCAAATTTCATCTTGTTCTCAGAGGAATCCTTTGAACTAACCCTCAGTAACTTCTGATCACAGTTAAAGCTTGGTGATCACTTCCAAATGCAAATCAAAACATACTTCTAAAGTAGCAGACATGTACTTTGAGCAGAAAGATGTAAATTTAGACCCCAAATGTTTTCACAGTAGGAGCTTCATCAGATTTGCTGACAAATTTGCTCTGTCTCTCAATAATGCAGGTATATTCTCAAAATAGATTGATATTTTTTTGTTTGGTTGATTGGTTGATTAAGGGGTTTTAGCACCAAGGCTGGTCTTGGTTGGTCAGATTGGCCACTAGCTTGAACATGGCCTGAACCAAACTGGAAGTAAAAGTGCCCTCACCTCTGAGGAAAGGGGAGTGGCCTGGCACAGTGCTGTGGTGGATCTGACACTTTGTGTGCAGAGCTGATGTGATGCTGCATTGGGTGTAATGCTGTCACACATGACATCCTTGGTGATGACAACATACGTGCCCACAGCTCACAAAGCTGTGACTAGGATTCACTACATAGCTCTTGAAATGCATGGAATATGAAAGAATTTGGAAGCTCTTCTGCTAAAGACAGTCTGAAACCTTCAGAATAGCCTAGCTGTGGAATGGATAGAGAAGCTTATGTTACACGCAGGATCCAGTCATGCACCATGCAATTTCTCTACATGTAATAACAGATCACTCTTGACAGTGCACCTCAGTCTTCATCTGCTGCGCTTTCTGCTTTTCCTGTCCCCAGACAGCCTTACGCAGAGGCTGCTATCATGCCAAATTTACTGCTAGTGACAAACATCTCACATGTAAAAATAGCCCTGAACCAAATATCTTTTTTTCTGGCTAATTCCACAGGGCTGAGAGAATACAAATTAAGAACAAACATTTGGATTTTGCAGCTGAAGTTAAAAATCCTCCTAATCTGTGCACTGTATAAATCTGGTATTCTTATAAGCTACATTCAAACCTGTAGTATCCAGATCACCTCTAATGACCAGTTCTAGAGAGAAACCACAGATTTTTTTTTTTTTTTTTTTTTTTTTTTTTTTTTTTTTTTTTTTTTTTTTTTTTTTTGCTTGTGACTTAACAACAGTCACTGAAAGCAGAATGGGGGTTTTGCTGTATTAAGAGGTCTGCATCAGACACTACATCAGCTTATGAAGCAGATTTAAGATGCAGCCAATATATTTACCACTGTATTCGTGTATCCTTGTCTCTGGTCCCTCTAGAAGAGAAGAGGGCTTTACTCTTCCATAACATACTGCATACCAGCTCCCTGCTTTTCACACAGGCTAACTCCTACTCTCCCCAGGAATAGCTTATCAGAGTCTCCAGCATTGTTTAGCTGGCTATAAACCAGCAAGCAAGTTTCTGTCTCCATGGTGAATGATTCTTTGTCATCTTTTCTTCAAAGCTTTCTAATTAGACATCCTGTAATTTGCAGCTTTTCTATAACATATTTGCAGTGGGGCGGGCGGCTGTGTGCGTAGAGAATAAAAATTGAAACATAGCAGTGAATTGGCAGTCTGTAAATAATTGCAATAAATAAACAAATTTTTAAATTTTTGTTAATGAGACAGGGACTGCATCTTCCTTTCAGGCAAGCAGCTGGTCATTTTATTCCTTCATCCTTAAATCTCCAAAACAATCTGTCAACAATAGCAAACAACAACACCAGTTTCCACCTATTTCTTGTGAAATGTGCTGCTGGTTTCATTTGGTTCTCTTTGGACAGGCATTTACCTCACAAAAGCAATCTTTACAGTGAGTATTACTTATCAGGCCATAGAAACATGCCAAAATAAATAAATAAATAAAAAAAGGAGCTATAAAAATACCCCACACTGAAAGGGCTGGGGCAGGGGTAGTGGGACAGAGGAGAAAAGGGAAAAATCAGATCTAGTGATTCAAATGACCACTTTTCCCATCAAAGATCCACAGAGCTCAAGTTCTTATAGCTGTGTCCCTGCCCTTCTCATAACCACTTGGCCACCCAGAACTTGGAGTCCTGGACACTGGTGCAGTCTCCTCTGAGAAGGCTCCTGGGCTGCACCAAGGAAGTCAAGACTGCACTGTCTGGCAGACCTCCCTGGGAATCTCCAAGCATGGAGCTGCTTCAAAACCTAGACCTTCCCCATAGCACATACTCAATCCTGACAGAACAACACTTTCTACTACCAATACTTTCTATTGGAGTATTCACTCCTTATTCAAGCAATGAATAAGTTCCCTACTACTGCCTTCTGGCCTTCTAAACAAAATATTCACATACAAAATAATGTGTTTTTACATGATACATAGGCTTGCATGTACATCCCTCTCTCAAGCTTTTTTGATATTGCTAGGAATACTGTAAAGAAAAACTGAAATTTCATCTGTGTCTCACTCGTACCCTGGCTGAAGTTGTAAACCACTGCTTCTAATAATGCAATCAACTCCACAGAAATATATTGCATTGTCACAAAGACAGGCTTACGATTTCAATTTAGGAATAATTAGATGGAACAGATGTGAATGTCAAGAGTATCTGTGTCTGCAAATTCTTCCAATAATGCGTCTGATGACCACAAAATGTTTTATGAGGTTCAAGCCTCATCCACAGCTAATGGCTCCCAGTTAATAGAAGCAGTCAAAGGGCAAAGAAAGGAGAGGGGGCGTTCATGAATATTTATGAAGCAAAATAAGCAGCCAAGATATTCTCTTTTAACAGGCTTGATTACTTTTTTCACTCTCCTGATGAAGTAACAGTATTAAAATCCAGGCATTTGAGTGTTTCTCATCCGCCACTCACGATCAGACTCATAAAATCATCTGAACATACATATATTTATATCTGCAAATGGAAACAAGAAAAATCCAACACAGTCTATTGTTTTTAAACTATTTGGTTGCTTGAGGACAGGACCAGATTGACAGACAGCCTTCTTCTGTGCCTCATTCTATAAGCTGCTAAGTGTCTCCTGAAAACACTTGAGCCCTCTCACAGCTATGAACAGAAGATGAGAGCCGAGCTTTCCTGAAAGATGTTCAGCAATTGGCAGGATTGCTTTCTTCATCCTCAAACACAGGTAGTCTGGGAAGGCTTCACCAACATGGCTTGTGTCTGTGTTCTTGGCCAGCATGGCTGACTCTAACAGAAGGCTAATTCCTTGTCAGTCTTGGTTACTCCTTAACAGTTCTCGTGAGAAAACTGATGGGAATGGGCCTGGAGGTCTACAGGCATGTAAAAACTTAGAGGGATCAAGGCCTAACAATTCTTATTACATTTACCTATCATTAGCAATGCTTTACTACTCCAAGCAGGTTGGAGTTGCCTGTAACCATACCAGCCTGCTTGTCTGAAGCAGTAGGCTAACACCAGCAAGCAGTTCTATAGCTGGACTTTCTTAATCTGCTACAGTCCCTGAATGCCACAGGTTAGGGGAGGACTCCCTTCACCTAGGTATGATGCCAGGCAGCCATCAGCATATTGGAAGGCAGAAAGTGATGGATATAGGAGTAGATAGGCCCTCTGTGTGCTGGGTTTATTCACAGCTCTGTTATAGTTCACCACAGACTGCTGGCAGGAACTGCAAATACATCAAACCAGGCATGAAGTTCTGAGTTCCTGCCCAGGTCCTTAGAATCTGCACCGTCAGAGAAGTGTGCTTGCAGAAAACACACTCCATGTACCCCCACAAGATACAGAAATGTAGCTAAATTCAAACCACAGCACACAGTGGTGGGTTACAATTGTAAATGCAGTATGTCTTGTCCTCTCTGCTGCTCCCAGCTGCACACTCAACAGAAAAATGGCACTGCAAAAACAAAGTTTTGCAAAACCTGAAAGAATAATACGCAGACACACTAATCGAGACAACCTAATTGATACAGAGAACATTCCCTTTGGCTGAAGTTCAATCCCAAGACCTTGGGAGATGAAGGCTCCAACCAGCCCTTCTCTGCCTCCCAAGCAGTCTTGATCCTGAAAACCTGTGGGAGGATGAGGGTAACACGAGCTCTGGATACCCAGCGATGTCCTTGCAAACTCTAAAGATCACACAGAGAACATTTAACAGTATTAAAAGCCTCTGTATCTTGAGCTTCAGAAAGAAGTCTTAGTTGGATCTGATTCCAGACTTTTAAATTTGAGAATGTGCTGAGTCAGGAGGCTCTCAAACTAAGCCCCTTGATAGCAACCATATCAAATCCCCATATCATGGCCTGACACTGTTGGTTAGTCCTACCAACTCTGTTCTATGAGAAAAGAAAAAAAGAAAGACAAAAAAGGGGACTAAGATGATAGCATCTTCTCTTGGTGTCTTTCAGTGTCATTACCATGATGAAGTCCAAGTGGGAATATTTATGTGCATTTCCCCTGAGACTGCTGCCTAGACTGGTATGTCAGTGATGCAGAAGGTTTGAAATGGCAGCTTGAGAAGACACTGATTTTTTTCAGAGCTCAGCAGCACATGCACACAGTCTACTGACACAGCCTGGGCAGCTCCTCCATACACCAAGCCTTCAGAAGCTCCCAAAACCATGGTGCCCATAGACACATTGCTCAGGTCAAGGCAAAGCTCCTTGCTGACTTCTTTATCCTCCAAGGTCTTCAACCTTTAAGGAAGCTGAAACACGGTTTGCTTGGGTTTCTTTCCTAGGGACACTTCTAACTACAAAAAATTTAGATTCTTCTCATCAAAAACCTCTATGAGTAATGCAAACTTCTATGAGAATATAAAACTCTAAAAATTTTGGTTTGGCTTAAATGCTTGTCTGCATGTTCTAGGTTTTGGCTAATGATTTGTAAGTAGATAGAGATATACTCTTGTAAGAAAATGCTGAAAACAAGAAAAAAAGCATAGTTTAGGCCAAAATTAAATTTCACATCTAAAAACCTCTTGATAGGTAATTTTTCCACCCATCTCTACCCAAAATTGTATGCATCAGATATGCCATTTTGGCACCTCTTCCACACAGGGATAACATGGTACATCTTTTTAGCACTTTCCTGGGGCAGCTTCTCAAGCAGTTTTCAACATCTACAGCCATATACCCTACTGTTCACACCTTCTGTTTGAAAATCTTTCAGTCTTGATTGCTCTCAAATTATCAGTCTATACCTTGTCACAAATATATCCAGTCCTCTCAACAGCTCTTGACCTCTTATCCTTACCTGTACATGTAAACCATGGTAATTCTGGAGATTTTTAGCAAAGAGTAGACAGTTAATGGATATTCTAGAATTAAGTATGGATCAACCCGTCTATGCCATTTCAGACCCCTGCTGTTAAATGTGCAATGCCTCAGCAAGACATATACCCTGAAAAATCTCCTAGAAAGCTGTATGGTAAAACAGAATTGTCCTTCTTAAAGAAATAAGGAAAATGTTCCTTCTTTCTTTAAAACTCCCTTTAGTACATCGTATTTGCTTAATGTATTTTTTTGTGTTTGAAACAAAGAATTTTATCTTTGTCTTGCATTAACATAATAAGCATGAGACTCCTGTGATACCCGTGCAGCTATTTTTAATTTATTCCTATAATAGAAAGGCAATAGGCAACTAGGTTTTCATTCTGCACTTATTCTCATACACAAGAGATATTTTTCCACATATTCATCACTCCTGAAAGCCAATGCAATCCTGATAATCAGATTATATCATTTATTTGTCTAACATACAACTTTTTGCCAAGATGAGAGGAATAAGCAACAACCTTTGCTTCAGTATAAATTGGGATAGATTTGGCATTCACGGCTCACATCTGTTACACTACACTCAATACTGCAATACTGCAAAATGTACTGAAGTCATTAATGGATTCTGAAATAGATATACGCATGGTCTGAACTAGAGATCATCCATAAAGTATTGTTCCCAATGCCTGGAAATACTTGGGGTCAAGTAAAGTTGAAGGCTATTAGTCACTTCTAAGCTCTTGATTCTGGTCTGCTCCCTCTGACACCTAGCTGCAAGCAGTGGTGGCTTCTCAAGTATTCATGGAATTTTCTGTATGGACCTCAAAACTGCCCAGAACATTTTAATGCCTTTAGCAAAAGTAAAAGTTTTACTAAATGTATTCAAATGGATGCTTTGTAAATCATACAAGTTTGCAGTTGGACTTGCAGGGGCACAACTTTTGGGTTTTGTGTACTGACAGTACTGGAGCTTATTAGGAAACAAATTATTTCCCAGATTAATAGGATACTGGATGTTACACTGCTACAGTTTCATTTCTGAAGGACTTTTACAATGGTCAAACCTAGCAGAATTGTTTCCATAGGGCTATATGTTAATTTAAAAAAGGAACAGAACAGTGGAGTAATTTTAAATATAAACTAACAGTCTGTTCTGGTGATTGCATCTCTGTGTTGGGGCATACAATTTAAAATTGAAACTGAGCAGAAAATTACTATATCAGCAAAAATGAAAACCACTGACACCTCATTAACAGAGGAAACTCACACAGTGGTCAAAACTACGAATACTGACAAATGAAAACCATCATTTTAATCTTCAGTTTTAATCTCCTAATGTTATTTTAAGTACCAAAGTAAGTACATTTGTTTCATTATTACTTTTAAATACAGAGACAAATTATTTGCTGGAACAGCTCTGTGGTATTATAGGTGCCCCATGATTTTTCTCTGATCAGACCCTTTTAACTTCTCTGTTTGTAAGGAAATGCCACTCTTGTTTTGACTGAACCCATTCATTCTTCTCTTTAGCCTGAAATTCTGTATAATTTAGTGGGATTCTCTCTAGGACATAATTCAAGAAAACTTTTTGGAGATCCAGAAACTGTCTGTGGGAAATCTAAGGTCAAAAGTTTCTACTGGAGCTTTCTAGATGATGTATCAAAGATACTCCTCAAATAGATGTCAGCGTTTCCTTTGAGAACTCCTTATCAGAGACTGTTCCCATTACCCCCTTTAGAACTCTGAGACATCTAGACAAAAGTGCAAGAGAAGTATTTCCCTACTTAGCTTCTTATTCATAAACCCTTTTATAAACTGACCTGACACCTTTTGGCTCCAGAAGCTCAGAAGTGCCTTTGCCAGCAGCTGTTGTACTTCATGAAGAGGGTCATGGCACCTGGAAGGGCTTCACAGACCAGTGCAGAAGAGAGTGGCTAACCACAGTCACAATCTATGACTTCTAACTGGATAGGCATGGGGACTAGTAGAGATTCCTCCCAGAAGAGAGGATGGCTACATAATTTAGGAAGTGAAGAATCTCACATCAACCATTAGACAGCTGGGTAACACAGAAATCACAGCCCACACTGGTGATCTCTCAAGCCACCAGCTTCTCTTTTCAAAGAAGTCAGCTGAGAATCTAGCACAAACCCAGGCCCATGGCGCAGTGCTGGGTGCTCTTTGGTGCCTTTTGGACCAGTGCACAGCATGAAGACAGGACCTGCTGCACATTGGGAGGAGGGACAGGCATATTGTATCTCTGTTCTTCAGGTTTTCACTGTCCTGTAAGGTTGCAGGTGTGTACAGGGACATCCTTGAAGCAGGGTATATATAGAGAGATGGTATCTTTTGTTTAGACTAACTGATACAGTTGAAAGAAACAGAGAGACCAGGTGTGAGCTTGAAAAACCTTTGTGTTTTGCTTTCCAGCGATGCCAGTTGAGCTAATATAAGATATTCTCTCCCTATAAAACTTGGCCTTACTCCTGTGTTTTAGACATTCATGACTACAGAAATCCTACCATTTCTGTTTACTTTAACCACTCTGAAATGGCCCAGGGTCCTTCCTCTTTGGTCTGAGAGGTTACTTTTTCTTCAACCTCCACAGACTGTGTGGGTGCATTCCTCCCCTACCCAAGCTGTTGGTGTTAGTGATAAAACCATACAGCATGCAGATGACTCCAGTATGTATTATCTTCCTTATAACCAAAATAAATAGCATTGTTCCCAGATTTTTGAACATAGGCTTGCAGAAGGAAGGAAACACATCAAAGAACTCCCACTAAAACAGCAAGTCTTCTACCAACATGTTAATCCCACATGATCTCAAAACCCACTGCCGAAACAGGCATCCTTGCCTTCCCCAGCCATCCATCCCCTTCATTGTCCTCTCCCTGATGGCAGGAGACAAGACTAAGAATCGAACCCACATGCATTTAGTATATCTGAAGGTCACCAAATACCAAAATAATAAAGTCAGAAAGAATGGTACCTATATCCTTTTGGTGCTGTATGGATTACATCCCATCTCATCAGACATATCTGACTATTATGGTGCCATTACCCATGATGTCAATATTTGCCTGTGTCACGGTTAAATCCCAGCCAGCAGTTAAGCCCCACACAGCCATTCACTCACTGTCCCCACCCAGAAGGATTGGAAAGAGAATAGGAAGGAAAATCTGGAAACACGCAGGTTGAGATAAAAACATTTTAATAGGGAAAGCAAAAGCCACACACACAAGCAAAGCAAAACAAGTAATTAGTTCCTTGCTTTGCTTCCCATGGGCAGGCAGGAGTTCAGCCATCTCCAGGAGAGCAGGGCTCCATCACATGTAACAGTGACTTGGGAAGACAAACACGATCACTCCCAACATCGTCCCCTTCCTCCTTCTTCCCCCCACTTTTTACATTGAGCATGATGCCAAACTTTGGTTAGTTTGGGTCACCTGTTCCAGCTGTGTCACCTCCCAGCCTCCAACTTCCTCACAAGTGTGACCCTATAAAAAGCAGAAAAGGCCTTGGCTCTGGGTAAGCACTACTCAGCAATACCCAAAACATATCTATATTATCAACCCTGCAGCACAAATACACAACACAGCCCCATACCAATCACTGGGAAGAAAATTAACTCTACCCCAGCCAAAACCTGCACAGGCTGTGACAATTAGTGGTGTTTAGTTATCCAGACACATAATTAGAATAAGCTTCAGTGCACGTAAAATGAACCTGCTTACTTATTAATAGCTATGTCAGGTCATTGTACACATCAGAGACTCCTCATTAAGTCTGAGTCCATTTCAATTTCTGTGTCCTCCACTAAAGTTTTTTTTCCACAGTACTGACAGCAGCTACTCAAGAGACCTCACTGTAATCTTCAAGATAACAGCACCACACCTACACAATTACACCACTGAGCAGCAGCAGGAGGCTCACAGGATGCAACTTCTGCACACCAGAGCCATCACTCACATATTTGTTAGAAGTGCAGGTCTGCCCACATTTAGAGCTGAACACAAACCACATCCCTGTGCCTTTCTCTCTATGGAATTGCAAGTTGTGCTTTCACCTGCTGTGATACACCAGATACATATGCATGTGCATGTGCATGCACAGCCTGTGGAATGGGAAAAATGATTATTAATATTATTTCACTCTTAATGCCTTAGCGAAAGTTCACACACTTGATGTATGAGGACATATAAGCATTTATGTGATAGCTTGATCAATCAACAGATCAATAGCTCAACTGATCATCTGTCACCTTTAATTCTTTCAGGATTATATCTCAAGACAAAAGACAGACAGTTCTTTCAAATACCTTACAAAAAAACAGATATATCAGCTGTTTCTCTGGACTGTATCAGTATTAACAATCACACTATCCTTGTAAGCTTCTTCTTGTCTTCTGCATCTTTTAATTTCTAGCAGCATTCAATTGCTGCATAGAAATAGATGCATTTGCATTGTTTGCAGCAAACACCAAGGATTTGAATGGAGCCACAGTTAAGTCTATGAATGATGCTCAGTGTTTCATTGCTTTTTATTTAGGTCCTCTGTTAAACTGAGTCCTTTAGCTAGATTATTTGACCAGAAAGCAATCATCAAACATTGGTGCTTCCTAAACTACCTCACATCCCTCCAAACATGAGTCAGTCCAGCATTTACAGGAATAGAGTCTAGACTCTCAGGTTCTCCTCTTTTTTATGCAATTACTTGCCATTGAACTTGGATAAACTATCCAGCCTTGCTCTGTCCCAGCCACTTAGCTTATGGAATGGATGTGCTGTAGCACACTAGGCATGCCAGGCATTGCTCACCAGCATCAGTGAAGCTGCACGTGAAAGCCTCGTGTCTGGCTTACCGGAGAAACTGAACAAAGGTCTTGCAAGTGCTGAAGGCATTAATCCTTCCAGCCTCAGGCAGACGAGAGGTTACCTATAATGCCATCTCACCCAAAGGAGGATGTGGATGCTGACAGCCTTGTCAAAGATCAGGCAGCAGTTGAGCCTGTGGGAAAGCTTGCTTTCCCACACATTGGTCTGGGAAAGCTGTGAGAAAGAATTATAAACAATCTCTGCATCTGCTGTTTTCCGACTTTCTGTTTACTCACAAGGTATTTACGAAGGGTGTTGTTCCTGAGTAGCCAATGATAGTGAGGTGTTGGTTTGAGGACCAATCATGTCTTGGTTCTCTCAGAACTCTCTATAAAAGTATGTGATGTTAATAAAGGCATTGCATTTTGCCATGAAGAAGATTTTAGAGTCTTGTGTCATTATTCTAGCCGTCCCTAATACAACAACAACAGGAGGAGGCACAGAGACAGAGTGCAGCCCATACATTCTGCCCATGGCACAGAAAAGTCAAAGCTCCTACAGCCTTCTGTACCTATAAAGGGTCCTGGCTCTGAAAAACTGCAACATATGGCAGACAAAGCAAAAAGGACAATTTGAAGGCCCCTTTCTAAAGGCAAGTCATGCTCTGGGGAAGCTCACAGAGTTGAGAAACTGGAGGATCTGCAGAGGGCAAGGGGTCAAAGCAGCAGGAGCTGTTATCACAGACAGTGATATACAATCCTTGATTCACAGTGAATGAAGAGTGGTTGGAGCAGGGGCTGGCACCTCTCCAGTGCCAGAAGAAAATTGAAACATGAAGAAGTGATGGCAGGTCCATCCATCATATTTGGATTTCTAACCACCCTCTTCAGAGTGGAAGGTCCCTGGTAAAAGAGGCATACCATGTTTCAAGTGAAAACATTCAATGACAAGGACCCTTACAACAGAAATTGCTGATTCTTTAAGCTGGGATTACATCTTGACACCAAGATCAGGCAGACAAGACACCACAGGAGAGAGTTAAAGCTGTGTGGTTCATTTCTAGGAAAGTTATCCTATGAACAGAAAACAGAAAGGACAACAAAGGAACCCTCTCCAATGAAACTCTCCTACCCCTGCCAAAACAGTGATAGGTTGTGTTTTTCAGGAACTCATTTACTCTGAACAAACTTAATCCTGAATTGGCCAGATGCTTGGGTCTGCATAAACTGGTGCATCTCCCCTGATTTCTGGGTGCCAAAAATCAGCACAGGGTACACCCAAAGTGCCAGACATTCATCATTACTGACATAACACATCACTGCTCATGGAAGTAAAGGTTTTAGTGGTACTTCAAGACCCACCCAGCTACAGTACATTTATCTTGCCTGCTGTTCAGTTGTTCTCTGTCTCCTTGAAATTAATGTGTGGATTTGTTAAGCTATTGTTGTAGTAATGTACATTACTTTTACTTACTTCTGGAAAAAGTTACACTTCTTTCATTTATCTCACAACACACACAGACACTCAGAGTGTATGCAATCAGTTTCTAAATGTCGTGTGACCTAGCTGGCTGAAAGGTGTTCTATGAGTATCATAAATCATTCTTTATCTGCCTTGGCTCTTTTTATATATATCACATCTTGGCTTTGTATGTCTTAAATGCTTTGGACCATTTCTTTTGTTTAGGTGGTAAAAACAGCGATAAGAATTTGTTTATGAACAGGAAAAGAAAGACAAGTACTAATATTTCTGTGCTGTGGCTGAAAGCACAGTCCCAACAGGGCTGAATTTCCAATCTTTTGTATAAAAGCCATCAAGGACCTTTTTCACTGGGCTACCTGGGACGTTATTTAAAGCTCAACACACATGAGAAATTCCATGTAAATTATCCACCTGAGGGTATCAACATGGACCCATGATTATAATGGAAACATATTGACATAAAAAAGGCTAATTAACCGCTTCATTTCTGCCAGTTGCACACTGTGCACACTGTGCTCAGCACCTTCTGGGTTGCTGCAGACACACCAGCAAACATCCTCCTTCCATGGAGCTCAGCACAACAGCTGTTTAAAAGTCTGCACCGAAGCACAGAGGAACAGAAGTGTGAGGGGATGAGTGCTCCACAAGCAAAGGTGTAGAGAGTTCAAAGTGTATCCCCTTCCTTCATGTGGAGCAAAGCTCTCTTCATGCGTGCACCATTTCTGGAAAATCGGAATCGACTTCATAATGGTTTTATTCCTCAGCACAAAGTGCCACTGAACTGCTGCAGTCCTATGCAGCATGTTAGGGGCTGATAAGAGTAACAGTGTGTGGGGAATTTAGTCCTTCATTTCTCACAGAGGAAGACAGATTTTGCAGCATTTTCTCGCTGAAAGGCAACCCCAAAGAAGGCTGTGAACTCACAGCATCTGGAAGTCAAAGTCAGGCAATTGATCCAGGAAGCTGCACATTCTGATTAGAGGATCTTAAGGTGTTAAGTAAAAACCAGTACACTTCCATGAACACAACTGAAATAAACTGTGAATTACTAATGTGATTCTAAAGCCATACAGGGCTTGATTGCCTTGTATAGTGATTTACACTCCCACACTGTGAGTATCAAAAGCAGGTGTAAAATGCCTGCAGTGGAGAAATAGGGGATGCTGATTAAGGGCATTATATACACACACTGCCCTGAACTTAACAGATATGAAAGCATACTACAAGGTAAAGAGGAAAAAATTCAGTCCCCAGAACTCAAAATACACATCCTTTGTGGCTATCAAGCCCTTTATACTTGCAGTTGTCCTGATATTAATGCTTATTCTTACAATGCACTAGAGAAAATTCCATAACAAAATCTATTCTAAGTCCCAGAAAGATCTGGACTACCTGAAGACCATTTTCAGGCTTTTCTGTTCATTCCCAATTTTGCAGTTTATAGTCTCTACAGTGTTCTTTGACTTGTCTTCTATGTTATGCACCACAGAAGATGAGCACCCCTTCAGTGTTTTCCTGCTAACTGTTCTGCATCCACAGCATCACCTTCCACCCAGAGAACCTTTATGTAGCCATGAAGGTGACATAAGAATGAGCAGCTGCATGGGTCAGGTCAGTGGCAGTGGGACAGTAAGCCTTTTATTTGGGGTCACCAGCAAGAATCCAAATCACCTCAACATAAAATGAAAGTAAAATGAAAGCTGTTCCCTTTAATGACTTTTTGGTCAACTGTGAAAAAGGCGTTAGCAGCTTCACAACAGACTGAAATGTCATAGAAAATAAATAATACAATACATAAACAGAACACAGTGAACTCATGTGACACCAACACTACCACACAATAACAAAACCAGGTCTGAAAACCAAACTACCAACTTCTCACCTTTTATCTTCTAGGTGTGGGAGACAGAAACATACATTTCTGTTGTCACTGCTGTCCTCATTCAGAAGTAAAACACAGAACTCAGTGTTTAGGAATGTAAGGCCTATACTAAAGCCACCGCACAACAGGGGAAGAAATTATGGAAATGCAGGGTACCAGCAAGAGAGATTATCTGCTTGTTCCTTCCACAGTTGCAGCCCAAGGAGGAGCAGAAAATACTTCTCTGTAACATCAGGTCCTGCTGACTTAGCATTAAGATGGACAGACACAGTTCCAGGGTAAAGCTCTTTATGTGTCAGAGAGCACCAGAACAAAAAAGAGTAATTTGTAAGCAGACAGCACCCCTACAAAGCTAGCTCATTTCATATTTTTATATTCTCCACACTCATCGTAGAGATAACACTTTCCCCTCTGGCTAGAAATTAAAACATCTTTTTTCTCTTTTTTTTTCACTGGCTCTGAGAAAAAAGCAGCATGAGAAAGATAATGCTGTGGCAAATGCACAGTGAAAATGCTAAGAGTTAACAAAAAACCCTGGCTAGGAATGGGAGATGAGGTTAAGGGCAATGACCTTCTTTTTGCTCCTAAAAATGTAGAACAAAGGTTAGCTGTTCTACTAACCCTGCTCGTTGTTATTTTTTGACTCCTCACGGCCCAAAGAAGACCCTGAAGCAAAAAAATTGCCTCAAATCTCATGGCCTATTTGAGGTGCATTCTTTGAGAATCTCTTTCTTTCATCAGATACAAAGCAGCCAATGGATGAGGACAGCTGTCCCTAAAGAAATGAGAGCACCCAGCCACACACTGGGTTCAAGGTGCTTGGGGCACTCTGGCAGCCATCGGCAAAAATTAGGGAATTTATTTCTCCTGTTACATCCCATCACATTAACCACTGCATGCTCAGTTGGACTGCTGCAAAGAAGAGGGCCAGAGCTTAATTTCATTAGCCAGCACTGAGTAAAATTCCAATAAAATAGGACAGGAGAATAATGCTGGAAGGCATACTGATCTGTCACTATCCTAACATAACCCACATTGTAGTTGACCGTAAAAAAGAAAAAATATCTCACACAGCAACTCCCCCTAGGCCTCCAGACTAATTCTGACTGCTGTGGCCATTCTGAATTGATTTTTTTATCTTATCAAAAAAGCAGCAGTGATATCTGCTTCCTCTGTATCAGAACTCTGCTTGATATTGGAGACTTGCTTTTCAAACTCCAAACAGCTTTTGTGCAAGAAGCTTGCTTTCCTCTTTTCTTCTTCCATGTCTGTCTTTAAATGAAATTGTAAGGCTGGCAGGACAGGACTGAAAAAAAAGAACCCATAAACCTTGATAATTTTCTGCTAGAAGAAACAATTTAAGCCAAAATGACACTCAGATCAGGAAAAAACATCCACTTTGATAAGCTGGTAATTAAACAGAAGTTGGTGAGGCAGTGTGATCAGTCAACCATGCTGGCCAAGATGTTACTGTCAAGTAGGACAGCAAGTTTTAAAGGCAAATTTTACTCATCACCCTCTTAGAAGATGCCACAGACACCCCACTAGAGAGGAGAGGTCATGTACAGAAAAAGAGGAAGGATCCTGGTCTTACATGAGAACCCCAAACACAAGGACCACGCCAACAGAATGAAAAAACTGAAGCAGAGAAATGTTTTTAGTACTTTATTGATTTTTTCACATGTCTGGTGATGTGTGAGCTGAAGGATAACTGACTTGGAATCCCTCAGACAGCGCATTAAGTATTTCAAATATCCCAGGGCAATAAGCCATCAGCTGGAACAATCATAAAGCTGAAGACTTGAGAGAGGATGGATTTACATGGTACATTTTGTGAGAACCAGAACTGGCCCTGAAGACCTAGGACTCTTGGAAGTGATTATGTGCCAGAGGAGTGGAAGGAAGGGACAGTACAGAAATCTATGCAGAGGAATGGGTTTGAAATCACATCAGCCCAGCCTATGGAAAAAACTGAGCAAAGGCAGGTGGGACAGTTCAGGCCTGTGGAAAGAACCAACTCACATTAATTACGCTGTCAAGATTTGCAGAGCTCTCCCGACCCACTAGGTTTGCTAATGCTGCCAAAGCTGTCACTTCCAGTCCCTTTGTCTCCTTCCTCAGTGCCAGTCCCCAGCATGAACAAGGTACATGTGGGGAGCCTCTAGTCCAGGGCTGAATCCCCTGCTTGGGAAGGGAGCTCCACTGGCCTCCACACAGGCCCTCACATCTGCCAGAGAGGAAAGTGGGACCAAGAGATGCCACTCATTGGTGTTGTTTTGGCACATTCAACCATGAAAGAAGCAGCCACAAAGCCCTAGGAGCACAATTGACAACAAATGCCAAAATCCAGCCTTGCTCCATTTTTTCTTCTTTCTCTGCATGTCCAGCCCTTCCATGCCCAAAAGAGATTTGGCATGCAAATCACTCATTAGTATGCACACCAGAGATTCCCCAGTCCTGGTAGGTTTGAGTGAAAAACAGATGCATGGCAGCTGCAACCCCTGTGACATTACAAGTTCAGAAAGTGGCTATCCAGATACCTCAGTTATAACCTATCATACTGAGAGAGAGATCAGCATTTTTTTTAAAGTTAAAGAATTTTAAATGGCTCAGGCTAAAAAAATATAAAAATCCTATTCCTTGTAATAATATTAAGGCTTACAAAGTCTATGTATGCAACAGAGACCATCAAAACTGGTCTATCCCCTATTTAATACAAAACACTGAGGGTACAGGAAAGGTTTTTCATAATGCCCAAACAATGGAAAAACACAAAAATCCCACAGCAATCATTAAGCAATGATATCTGACATCACTAGAAATTTATATTGCCTCCAATGGATACTGGATTAGACTTTTAGAGATCACTGATGGATTGATTACAGGGAGTGAAAAATAGAGGGGCAACAGGGAAAAAAACCCAAATATGTAAGGTGCTTCAAAGCTACAAGGTTCAGTTCAAGTTTCAGACCCTTCCAAATGCACGAGGATTTGAATCTCTAAAATTTATCTTAAAATTCATAATCTAGACTTCTCCAAAACCTCCAAGAATTTTTTGATTTAAGGTTTGTATTTAATCAAATGAACTTCAAAACTGATAGTTTCCTTGTTGCTCTAAATAGTCTGAAACATTAACCACCAATAATATTTTCATTATCACAACCACAGTTTCTCTCAGAGCAGGGCGAGTTTCTCAGTCTTTGCTCTTAGATAAGCCACAGAGTTCCTTGAGTGTTGGCTGCTAAACAATTGATTATTATCCTGTGGGCTTTTGCCCATCCTTTTTTTTTTTTTTTTTTTTTTTTTTTTTAATGTAGGCTCACTGTGTGCCTGCACAGATGATAGGATGTATATTTTGCAGCGTGCTGTTTTAGCACATGGCTCAGCATGCAGAGCACACACTCTCCAGTCTGACTGTCAGTGTTCCCAGCATCAGGACATAGATAAATAGCTCTCAGGATAGGGCTTATTAGGCTCCACCGAATAGCCAAGTGGAGCAACAGATTCCGTCAAGCGGAAGCATGCACCAGGTGGAAAATACTTGGCACAGGATTTGAGCAAGGACACATGTCGCTCTTAAAATACCTCCTAGTGGGTATAAAAAAAAAATTTGAGAAAACCACATTTGAATTAGTTCTCTCTGGCTTCATCTTCACTGAAGGGAAGGTGCACTCTGCAGCACACCTCCAAGTCCTGGGATCCACTTAAGTGGGGAAACCACTGCAGCCCTGTCATTCCCATCTGCCTGGGTTTACTGTCCAAGGAGATAGGAACAAGCTGCTAAATGACACCTGCTCAAGCCCTACCCCAACACCAACAAAGTCTGTAACACCAACAAAGTTCTTACTGCAAACAGCTGTGAAGAATTCCCAATCTCACTGTTCAGATAAATGGGACCATAACCTATTATTTTTATATTGAGCTCTTTGTCTGTACCCCAGAGGCCTGAAAGTGGCCAAACTGCACATCTTGATTCCTAAGATGCACAACCAAACACTTGAATTCACTGAGTACATTGGAAAGCATAAGTGGAAAACAAAGGTGATGGCCAGGCATTAGGGTACACTGTGGCAGCACAGCTCAGAGCTGCTTCCTGACAGAAAGCTATTTCCATGTCTTGATTTATATAGAGGAGTTCTCTGATACTTACACTGAATTTGAGAATCTCTCATGCTCCACTAAGTAAAGCTGCATGGCACAGAACTAACTTAGTACAGGCAGAATTGTTCTACAGAATATTTTTTGTGTGTTTGTTGTTGTTTTGTTTTGTTTTAAACCTTCCCAGGATTACTCTAACTAGACTGAGGGGAAACTTCTGCATAAAACAGTCCTCTGGACAGGCCATGTTTGCAGGGCGAGTGAGAGGCTAGAAATTTCATACTGGAAGCACCTTCAACAACAGGGACACGAGGGCTCAAGGAATTTGCCTTCATAAAAAGCTCTACCCAAATGGAGCCAGAACAGAGAGCTGTGGCTCCTGACAATGAGGGATAAATAACAGCTTGGAGAGAGTTGAAGGAAACAGTGTGTCAGGTCAGAAAGTGAAATCTGTGAAGAGACTGTGAAGTGACACAAAAGCTGCCAGGCCAGAGGCCATGTCATCACCACCTTCTACCACACCCCTGCAGAGGCCGCACCGCTGGTGCTCGGGCAGAGATGGCATCCGATGTCCCCAGGGACAGGAAGAGAGTGAGAGGGAGCCATCCCTGCCTGCCTTCCTTGCTGCCCTAGTCAAGAGGGTGGTGTCTGGACTGTAACCAGCCCTCTGACACCAGAGCTCAGAGAAGCACTGCATTCCCAGAGGAGCCTTTGCCCTGCTGCTGCCAGTACAGAGACAAGTCCACAACATGTTTACTGAGACAGGGAACCATGGTTTTTATACTAACACTGTCCCTGCTTTGGGCTTTTTATCTTTTTACAGCTGATGCCTGCCCTTGCTGAGATTAGAAGTCCTATATTTACATGAAAATGGTTTCATTTCAGGAATTATTAAGTGTGTTTAAATATTAAACAGTCAATAAATGCCAAATCAAGACAAATATTCATTTAAGATGAAAACAGAAAAAAAGGTTTCAAGTCAGCAAAAGCCTATGAGACATGAGATCTCACTCAGGGGAGTGCACAGGCCTGACAACACCAGAACAGATGTCCCATCCCAGAAGAATTGTTTCAACTTCAATTGGCACTTTAGGACTTCTTTATGGTTTTTGTTTTGATTGCAGCCCCAACTCCAAGTTCACCTTCTTTTAGGAAATAAAATTGTAATAGAATGGCACACATACAAAACGCATTTCAACCTGCTGCCCCTCCTCCCCTCCCCCAAGTCCTGAGGGGATTTAAAAATAGCATAGAAGTCTTCCCAAGCCAAAATCTTCAAATTTCCAGTGTTTTATGGATGCACAGGATGCAGCAGAGGAGACCTGAACTGGACAGGTTTTGCCCCACCCCTACCAGCCCCAGATAGGATGTAGCAAGGCAGGAGGATGCCTGTCGGCTGTGCTCAGCCTCTGCTACCTTGCAATGGATGCAGTCGATACCAGGCAGCACTGAACACCCCACAGCTGATGTGAAAATGTTGCTAAACACAATATCCTTGCTGAAAGAAAAATCAACACATTCTGTGTTGCTTTGCCTGTAGTGGCATGCTCACGGTGCCCGCTTTCCACTGGTGCACTTAACAATACGGCAAAGCTACAAGAGCCTTTAAATTGCAACCACAGTTATTCATGCCTTACCTAACACTCACCTGCAGCCACATTTCCTTGAGGATGTATGGGAGGCCTAAAAGGGAAAGATGCTGTACAGAGAAGTGTCATGCCAGAGAAAACACATTCTATGAAGGCAGCCTTCTCAGAAGAGGAATATGGTTACCACACAACCTGAACAAATTGCAAGAGATCCACAGCAAGAAGCAGGTCACAGCTGCAGCTGGAACACAATATAGGGGTGAGAAGCAGGAAGAAGGCACACAGGGTCTGAACTCAAAGGACTTAGGCTCAGGTTCTTGCTTAACAAATCCTCCCAAGGCTTGATTTCCAACCAGTGAGGTCTGCATGATTTTACATAGTGATGCTGAAGAGTGTATGAGTCATAACACCTGCAGAAGTTTCCTAGAGGTTCTCTCTTAGGTGTCTGTAAAGCACATATTTAAACTGCATTTCCTATATCATAAACAAATACATAAGGCTTCCTGATTTACATTCAAGGTGGGTTTTTTTTAATGTGAAGGTCACCTTGCAAGCTGCAGTGCAAAGAGAGAATTCATTTTATCTCTAGCATCATGGTCCTGCCTCTGCCTGCCATAGCAAAAGATCCTCATCACATGAGAAACTCATTTTTAACTCTTATTCAAAATGGACCTGCCACAGATTTTGAATATACAGCCATGATTCAAGAGCACCTGCCTGGCCACATCAAAGAATTGTCTGGGTAAGAAAGTGAAAGATCCCTTGGCCCTTGGCTTACTTTTGAAGTAACTTTTGAGAGGCAATATGGTTTTGGAGATACGATGGTGACTAGCAATCAGAAGACCTGGATTCTATTTCTGGCTCTGTCACTGACCTGACGAATGACTCAAGACAAATGACTTCCACACATCTGCCAAGTTTCAGAGAGCAAATGTGAGACTCACACTATTCCATTTTCCCCCAAGCTGTCCCTTCATGGTCCCAGCTTCCCACACATTTGCAGCACAGTCATGACCTCTGTTACGCCTCATGATACCTTACACAAGCTTAGCAACCACCTCTTGACATGCCAGCCTGCTGTGCCTGGGGTGCAAAACCCCAAAGCAGAAGGGAAGGTTTGGTCCTCCAAATTAGTTTTATCAAAAGCACTACTTTCAGCTCTCTCTCCATGAATTAAAGCCAGATACATCCAGGGAGGCTTTATTCCTTGAACACAACTCATGGACTGCCATCAGCGGTGCACACTCAGTGTTCACCTGCATACATCTCACAGAGATGTGGAAAGTCAAGAGGTCCACTTCCAATCATGTACCTCTATTTTTTCTCCTGCCACTTCCATTGACATGAAAAATCCTCTGGCACAAGGATAACATTTTCATTTTCCATGGTCTGCACAGAAAAAAAGAGGCTCCAGCTCTCCCAAGGATGCCAAGTGCTTCCATACCTTCATGACTACGGATTAATTTTCCCACATAGTCGGTTCCTCCTGCACAAAACCATCTCTGTAACAACTGAAGTACATCACTAGTGATCCCATTTCCAAGGGCTGGCACTGATTATTTGCTGAAGGACATTTGAAAAGTATTTTACTGTCATGGGCTTATGCATCTTCTAACACATATCTTAGTAAGACTATGTCAGTAAGAAGGGAGTGCCATAATCTTTGACTGAAAAATCCTACTCATGAACCACCTATTATCGTTATTGTTAAATACTATGATTATTTCATCAGTTACTCCAACAGAGGAAAATATGTACTATGACTAGCAGTCACCAGGGGATTCTCTGCCCAGCCTGGTATCTGACTCTTGTCTGTAAACAAAGACTGCCTACTGCACATTAATTTTTGTTTACCTTTCACAATTGAGAGGTAGAACTCTAATACATCCATTTCTTGATTCTTTTGCACTAAAAAGTGCTATGAGGAAACATAACTAACTGTACAATAAATTAGACTTCCATGCATAAATTCATTAATGTTGCTTTTTATTCAGTACCACTTGAAATCAGCAGAATTCCTAGTGGTAGAAGGGGAATGGAGATTCTCCCTTGTTCTGAAGGGAGGAAGAGCCCACAGGCAGGCAGCAAGTGACCAGCCCTTTCTGAAAGCAATTTTAGTCTCTGTGTGCATGATGTAACACCAAAAGTGATACCTCTCCTCCTTAAAAATACACTTCAGTTCAAGTTACTTTATGCAAAGTGTCCCCACAGCCCCTGGATGGTAACAGGAGAGGAAAACAAAGAGCACCAAGTCATCAGCACTTTAAATGGCAAATACACAGGGGAAGAGAGGGGAAAACAGAACACAGAACCGGTGGCAGGGAAGAAAATCTCAAAGGGAACATCAACTGTCAGTGGAAAAACCCTCACAAGGTTTCTCTCACCAGTACTTTTGTTCTGCATGTAGTAACAGAAATGCCAGCAAAGTAGAGGATATCACTGAATGGGCACCTTACATAGAGAGTGATGACAGTGAGCCTGAACAGTCTAAAAACTACATGACAAAGAGACAGAAAAGGGAAACAGAAGGAAAGAGCCAACTGACAAAAGAAATACTGCAGTTAAGAGATAACAAGTTCAACATCACAGAGGAAGCCTGTTTCAGAGGCAGGAGTTTGAGATCAAGGCAGTGCCCTCACCTGGACGGTGCCCTGACATCAGAGAAGCTGATTGTCTGAGTGTCCTTCAGCAGTGAGGAAGTGGGAAACAGGAACAGGCTGAGGAAAAGAGTTCACCTGGCTTTGCCCAAGAATGTCTGCATCCGGAAGGCAAAGAAAGTGAGAATTTTCATTCCTTTTAAGGAAGGACATAACTTTAAGCAAAACTCAAGAGTAAATACTTTGACAGGAAAGAGCCAAAGCCCTATAATTTAGAGGTTGGATTAACCACTCACACAGGGTTCTCTTAAATCCTTGTTATGTGATTCTTATTTCTGAAAGGATGGTAATTTTTTTCCACAGTTTTTACCAACCTAAATAATCTTTAGTATTTGAAAATTGGGAAATACGTAATTCCTTCACCTTTGCTTTAAAGTAATGTCTGCAAGAGTACGGAAAAAAGACCCCTCATCCTACTAATCTTTATTCACAAGGAAGCAAATAGCAAGAAAACACTCTATCCCTAGCTTTATTCCTCAAGATTACTATGGGAGGACTGCTCAGTCCATGCTCCTGCCAGCCCAAGGAGCCAGGAGTTCCTCAAGGTTAGAGCTTGAGGTCCTCCCCAAGCTTACTCTGTGCGAGTACATTTGTGTCTCTGCCTGTGAAGTGTGTACCAGCAAGGTTCTCGCAGCTCTGACTGCTTCCTATTTCATGATCTTCCAGTTTTGTAATACTGCCAATCCCAACTCATTGCAGACTATCCTCAGTGGATTTGCAGATTTATCTGGAGAAGCTTCAGGCTACTCAGTGCACGAATCCTAAACCCTGACCTTGGGAATGCAAAAAAAATCCAGTGGTAACTCTGTCAATATTTCAGGTCCATAGCAGAGGTTGTGGTCTTCTGGAGAGCACAGCTGTGGAGCAATGGGCAAAGGCTTCCATGGCTGGGTTATTTTGAAGGGGCAGGACATGGTCAACTATTTACAGACAAAGACCTGTAACCAGGTTAGCTGTGCATGCCAATGAGAAAAGGGAAGAGCAGCCTCCAAGATGTGAGAGCACTGTAGATCTTCCCCCAGCAAGGCAGCACTCCCCTCCAACAAGCTCAGGGCTTAAGATTCCTTACTTAGAGGCAAGTAAAACACAAGCACTGAAAAGATAGGCATGACAGGAAGGAGAATGGAGGATTACATGGCTCTAGCAAAGCCACAGGGAACCCATCCACATGAAAGTGAAATGAACAATTCACAAAAAAAAATGTGCTGTGGATATAGGGTCTTGTTGTCATCCCCTTCACTGCTAGCTATTGATTTTACAGTATTTGTAAGATTTATTCCCTTTTATTTTCACCAGGGGAAATTAGGCTGTCAGGATCTGTTAACCCGAAACAAGCCATTATCCCTCTCATGATTATCACCTTCCAGGGCTGCCTGCAAAAGGCTCCCAGGCTCTGTGTGACAGGGAATGAGGCTGCTGGCTTTTACAGCCCCCCCCACCACAGCCACCCTTCCTGTCCCACTCAGGGTGCAGCTGCATCAAGCTGACCAGCCTGCACAGGACAAAGCCAGAAACCTGTGCCTGAAGTGACACTTGTCCACCTTCTCCACTGGCACCCAAGGCCCTGCAATTGTTCCCTACAGTTCTGACAATCCCATTGAAAAGCATCCCTTCCTCATGTCCTCGTAGCAAACCAGAAGAATCCCAGGGCAGACATGGACCAAAGCACCTATGTGACTCAAGACAACACTGGCACTCACACTCAGATGCAATACCCATATTCTCCATTTACTTTTTAACAGGGTCGATATCTGGTCACTTTATGGGAAAGAAGCAGAATATCAAAAGAGATACTCTCAAAGCCACAGGGACATAAAACATCCAAAAATAGAGAAACTAGTTGGCTAAACACCAGAATGGCGCTCTCACCAAATTTTGTTTGAGAAGTGTGCAGAGTCGTTAGTGGCAGTTTCTGAGGAGACTGGGGACTGGAGTCTGCATCTGACCTCAGCTGAGGCACTATTGTGGAGAACAACCATCCTCAGGGGCTGTGGTAATTCTCCTTCTGAAATCTCTGCTCTACACATTCAGTGTGGGATTTTCAACACCCCTTAAAGTGGTCAAATAAAAATTAGTCGCCATTGGATCAAGGCCCTGTGCTGTTCCCCAGTGGCGACAATTTCCATAACAAACTGCATCTCTCAAACTCCAGCTTGCTCAGCACCAGTCACACTAAATAGGAGTTGTGAAGTACAGACCTGGAAAATAGGATTCATGCCCTCGACTTCTAAAGCTGAGTGCATTTCCCCAGACAACAAGGGCATTTTGACTGGTGGAATAGCAGGCACTATGGGACACACTTTTCTTACCTTAAGTTTTTCAAGCCACATGAAAAACAGCCTGTGCTTTTAAAGCTCTTTTGAGGCCCACCCAGTTGACTGCAGAGTGAAGTTAATTTGCTCACGTACAGTGCCTCATTTCTGAGAGCCACACTTAAGCCCAGGAAAAACACTCCACAGTACAGGCTGAGTATGTGATTTTCAGTGTTAATAGTGTGGTAAAATCAAACCCAATTTCCTTTGGAAAAAGGCCATACATCATTCTCCAGTGAGGAGCATTACTGCCTTAAATCACAACTTTCAAACATCTGCCATTACCTCTGAAAAACAACTTAAGAAAACCATCACCACCTAAAAGGTATACCCTCCTCTTTTATTTTTCTCAGGAATTAATAACTAACTTTGCTCTTATTTAAAAGGATGGCATAGGAAAGAAAAGAAAAAAAAAATGAAAAAGCTTTATTTCAGATCAGAAAGAAAGTATGACACATTTTGCCAAATGCAGAATGCCTCCCAGGCTCAGTCTGAAAACCGGATTTCCAAATTTCAAGTACCTTGATAATCTTTAATGCAACACTAACTGCACCAGACCCAGCTAAAAATATTCATTCTCTAGCATTTCTGTCACTTAAAACTCCCAGTGGACATGGGAAGAGTGAATGTGGGAAGTACATCAAGGCAGATGTGTGTTGGTCATTGCTCTCCTAAGTGAAGAACAGCCAGCTTCCTCCTAACAGCTGATTACCAGACCTGGCACTGCGAGCGAGAGCCCAGCTTGGGGCTCAACCACTGCAGCCAGGCCATAACTCCTTGGGAGAGGCTGAGCTGCACCATCTGGAGTTGGCTCCTAGCTTGCCATGGGGGTATCTGCATTCCTCTGATGTTCAGCCTCGCTCTGCAGAGACACTCAAGAAGCAAAAATAGAGACTGTACATCCTGTGGATGTGGTTCGAGTTTTCCCTCCTGACAGCAAATGGGGATCAGCACTCTAAGGTCTGGCCAAAGGCAGGTATGTTGCCAAGCAAGCCACCAAGATAGTGTGTTTCCATGCATGTGATACCAAGGGACAGGGAGACAGGATTAAAAATAAACCTGGTAGAGCAAGCTCTGATCATTTGAGGCTCTATGAGCTGTGAGCATTACAGCCATGCTCATGGATTGGAATTTTGACTGCTTCTGCAAAGAAAATGATGTCCTGGAGTCACTTGTAATGAGGCACTCCCAGAGCAGCCCTGATGGCACATGGAGTGTGTAAAAGACCAGCTGGGAACCTAAGGGCCAGCCAGCACCCAAAAGCCACTTTGTCTTGGGGATGTTTGAGCTAGTCCTAATATGTTGTGGAGCTTGTAAAGTGCTCTGGGGAGAAAGGAAAGGAAAGGAAAGGAACAGTCTCTGACAGACCATTCCTCATTTAATTCCCTCGGGAGTGGGATGGTGCCAGAACTGGCCAGAGTAATTAAGCACACCATCTGGGCCTCTGAAACCTCATGTATGAATAGACCAAGCCTGCATCTAGTTAACCCTTCTGCAACCAGTCACACACTAGGATGAACAAAAATTTGGAGTAGGCACAAGGGGTGCAGCTGCAGAGCTTTACACAGGTGCACTCGGCACCACCAGGCTGAATTAGACACTCTCCAATCCAGCCATGGGAAGGAGTAAATGATCCAAGGATGGACAGGGTGCCATCTGAAAATGATCAGCCACAACACTAAAAACAATGGTTGTGATCTTTCAGACTTGTCAGTGAAGGCAGTCAACCCTTTCCAGAGGGTGAAATTTAAAAAATGAACAAAAGTGACCCTGTCAGCAAGAGATAGGGACTAGCCAGATCACAGCTGCCTCTATTGAAGGATTTTCCAGGTTCAAATGTTGCAAGTCAGGAGAAGAGCCAGTGTCCAGATGGTGCACTGCAGATAGAAAGCAGCAGAAGTCCTCTCAAGAAAAACCCTGAGTTAAGGCAGCAAATGGGCCTCCTTGGACAGAGATCATCAGGAATGAAAAAAAAAAAACCAAAAAAACCACCACACCAACCCCACAACACCTTGGGGGCTTCTGACGACACTGAAAACTCTCACAGTATTTTGTTTCACTGCAGTCAGAGAAATAAAATTTAGTTTAATTATCTTAGACAGAAATTAGGTTATTGCACATCATCTCTCAATTTATTTTATTCTACTGACTTCCAATCCTCAAAAGTCCTAAAGGGCCAAACTTCAGGTAGCCACAGAAGGAGCAGCATATCCTCACCCAGCTAATAGAGGTGGTCATCAGGAAAACCTCAGCTAGAGAGAAGATCAGAGGTTCTGAAAGATTTTTTCACTAAAATACGAGAGATTTTCCCAATGACGGGATTCAAGAAAGTGGAAAAGGCAGTCAGAGATATTGTACATCTCAGATTATGCAGAGATTGATGACTGAGGATATGACACTGGTCATGTTAAGAGACTATGGAAAGACTAAACAACAGACAGATAACATTCAGGATTGAGGAGAGAAAGATTAAGTTCTGGCATAAAACTCTAGAGAGTCCAATCTGTGATGTGAATTGGCCTTAAATGTGCAAATATTGCAGTTCATTCCAGCAGTAACAGGCCAACTCAGTTCAAAAAAACACCTATTTAGGCCCTGCCTGAACCAGATCAGTTTTAAAGAAGAACTCTTTGCTGCACCTTCAGAAATGCGTCACTGGAAAGCACGTTGGCACTGCACAAAACCACAAGCGTCCCTGTGGAAAATGAGACACGATAAGCACAAAGAGCTCTGAGAAAGCCCACTGCCCTCTCTCTGCCTATCTTCAGTCATGCAGCAATGGACAGGCAGAGAAAAGCAAACTGACCAGTTCATAAACACACTCATGACATCTCCAGGCTACGTTATACCACCTTCTGGCTAATCAAATATTCCTCAGTGATTCTGGAAAAGATATTGTCATAAAATACTGGATTTATGCTTCGCTACCACACTGTGTATTCAAGCAGCTTTGGAATCCAGGGAGCAGCTTTCTCCAAGGATCTCAAGGAACACAGCCTACATCTACAAAGGAAGGAGAAGCAAGAGTACCATCTTGTTTCCTTCTTTTACTGCCAGGGCACACAAAAAAATGCATTCCTTTATTTCAAGAAGCCATGAAGCTGCATCTTACTCCTTTACAGTCTTGTTCCTTAATATGTGCTCTGCAGTCTTTGACATGCTTGACTGCCTTGTTGAAAGCAAAGAAGGGAAACATGGAACTGTGAGCAAGGGAAGCAATAAATGATGTGCAGTGGCAGACACTGCTACAGTTGCAAGGCAGAAATACAGCTCGATGGATAAAGCAAGCAAGGACAGAAATGTATATTTTCCATTTTGCTACTGGCTTCCAAAGTGGTTATGGAGCATCCCATCTCCTTCACCTGTTAAAGGAGAGCAATAATGCTAAGTTAGCACAGGGAAGAATAAAGACGAGCTATCTCCTGTCTTCAGAGAGTGCTTTGAGAGCTTGAAATGGGAGGTGTTATAAAACACCATGCCATTGTTTTCCACAAAGGATCATACAGATGAATTTGAATGGGAACAGGTATCCTTGTACATTGTCTTCATGTGGTACATCCATGGAATGCCAGGATCTGTTTAGATTCATTTTATTTCAGTAACATGAGAAGGGAGATTTAGTGGTAATACAGGAGGAACAAATGAAATCCCAAGGCCTTTCTTCATTGCCAGATCTTTCTCTGAAAGTCCTATTTATTGCATTTTCCCTGCAGCAACAAAACCTCAGCAGCAGTAGCTATTACTGTTTCCATATACAAACCATATTAGACAGAATTTACAATATTAGCTGTCAAATATTATCCTTCCCTCTACCACCCACTCCTTAATATTCAGCCACTGATGTGAGAAAATGAAAATTTGGGTATTGGGAAGGGGGGCATGTCTTCAGGCAGGGATATTATCTGCAGGGCATGCCAGGAAGAAACTCAGAATTGAAAAGGAAAGATAAAAGGGCAATATGAAGTATTTTCCGTGGAAATGACTGTGCTTGAATTTTCTAAGGTATGTGCTGTTACACTGCTACCAACTGCCTCTTTCAAGTGATGTGAAAAGTTGTGATCTTCATCTGTATTCCTGCAGGAAACTGATTGCTCAAACAATGCACAATTAAAACGCCTTTTTTGTTTTTTAACAGAACATAATAATACATTTTACTTTTATATAAGTGCTTTCAGTGTGGGATTTCAAAATAATTTTGATTTTTGTTATCATCACAATACAGCAAAAAGCTGCAATCTCTTTTTATCAACAGGATGGCTGAGGCATGAAGATGTTGTGCCAGCAGGTTGCGGTCACAGAGGGTAGTTGCAGGATTAGGAGTGGGATCCAAGAAGCCTGACTCACAGAGCCATGAAAAAATAGGACCTCATCCCTCATCCTCCGTGTGTTTAGCCTATATCAATCACATCCCCCAGCCCTGTGTGCTGTCACAAATACGTCAGCTCCAGAGCAAGCACAGCTCACCTTGGACACAGACCTCAAAACAAGCACAACACATCCACCCTCCCTTGTGCACAACCACTTGCTGAGAACTTCCCTAGGACAAGTGAGCGACCCAAACAGCTCCACCGTCACCTGCAGCAAAGAGAGGGACAGGATCACCTCTGGCCTCTCAACAAAGATGTCCTGTACCACACATCAAAAGGGAGACCAAGCTGAACTGATGGCCCCAGCAGTCCTGGTGAAGCTCTTTCATGTACAGCACCATAATACAGCAGCTTATTTAAAAGGAAAACCAGACTGGCACCACGCAGAGCCATCCACAGGGCCCTGCAGAATGCCACCGGATCAAAATGGTGGCACTGTGAAGTCCCTTTTGCAGTGATGTACAGGACCATAGATGTCACAAGGCAGCAAGGGATCAGAATCTAACCCCCAGCCATTGGCCCTGAAGATAAGCCTGCTGTCAGCCACTGAGAATCCTCTCTCCTCTAAAGCTAGGGAAAAAAAAAGAAAAAAAAAGAAAAAAAAAGAGGAGTCTGGCCAGTGACTTGCAGCCACTCCTTACAGTCCTGTACATGTCCATCCTTTCACAAATACCAGATCACATGGACAAACTTGGAAGGAAAAAGCTGATACCTTCAAAATGCAAAGCTTCTGTACATGAACACACACAGTGAAAGCACACACCTCTGGTTGTGCTGACAGCTTTGACACTCTCCCAAATTGCTTCTGCAAATGCAATTGTTCATCTTCTGTCAAAACACGAGGAAATAAGTTTGCTCTTTGGTGGCAGTTTCTTAATGGGGAAGAGGAATTAGCATCAGCCTTCTATACTGAATGAAGGTCCACTTCATCATCACAGTCAGCTCCACCCAGGACTACAGAGTCTAAGCATCCAGGAGGAAAGGAGGGAAAGAGGGAAGGAGGGAAGGAGGGAACTATGCCAAGCAGACATTATTTCAAGGGACCCTTTCACCACACTGGGATTATATCACTGCTGGTATTTCTACAGCAGACTAGACTATGGTTCTACTGTGGGAATAAAATAGAAAGTTTGGTGAGCTAAGAGAGACAATCTAATATTTTGTATCTTAACCACCCATCCAGATAACATCTGTGTCAAGATTATTTTCATCTCAGGAATACTAAATTGGAAGGAACTTCAAGCACTAGATTCAGGTTTATGAAGGGTCAACATGTGACACTCCCTGTGTTAAAAACTTACAAATGTACACAGAAATCAGTGCTGTTAGAACTAGAGAAAGCTACCTTTTGATTTTACTGATAACTCTTAACAGCAGCCCTTAAAATAATTCCAAAAATAGATGTAAAGTTTTAAAAGGAAATTTTCATTTAGAAATTAAGTTTTCTTCAATATCTCGGGGGAGAGAGAAAATAATCTCCTTTAATTTATAAAGCAATGCTTACAGGAGTTTCCACTAACATATAATGCTACTAAACTTGCTTTATTTGCTTACCAAGGTGTCTGCTTATGGAGGTGCTTTGGAAGGTTGAGGGGGAAGAGGGTTTGTTTGTCTGGGGGTTTTTTGGTATTTTGGTTTTTGAAGTTTTTTTTCCTAAATAAGCTGCAGAATGCTGTGGTGTGGGCAGAAGCAGCACCTTTAGTTACTGGAAAGTTGCTGCCTGTCCATAAAGCCTTTGCATAAGCCAACCATCAGAGGGAAGTACTTTGCTTCAGGAATGTGCAGAATCTGGCGCTTTTCTTTGTTGAACTTCACCTGATCGGTGATTGCCAAGTCCCCTAATTTGTTAACGTCTCTCCACAGGGCCTCCCTGCTCTCCAGGGAATCAACAGCTCCTCCCAGTTTTGTATTGTCTGCAAACTTGCTCAGTATCCCTTCCAGTCCTGCATCCAAGTCATTAATGAAGATGTCTAAGAGCACAGCCCTGCAGAGCCCCACTGGTGACAGGTCCCAGTCTGATGTCACCCCATTCACAGCAACCCTTGGTGCCTGACTCGTGAGCCAGTGCTCACCCACTGCAGGGTGTGTTGATCCAGCTGGGTGCTCACACACAGCATCCAGCCACTGAACAGGAGGGGGAACACAGCACAGCCTGGGCCAGCCAGGCAGTTATTCCCCCAGGCAACAAACCAAACCCCTTTCCTCCATGCTGGAGACAATACCAGTACTTCTTTCACTCGAAGAAGTGGATCCAGTATTAGTGTGCTCATCTCTGCAAAACAGGTAGGAGGGATACCTGCCAGGGACACAGGAACTGAGGCCAATGGAAATTAAGCCACAGGGTGCAGCTACAAGCCACAGCATAGGTATTGCCCCAGCAATACCTGGTGCAGTTACAGCCCTGGGTTGCTCAGTTTTAAGTAGCTATATTTCACATTTTCCTGCAAAGATTTTTTTTTTTTTTTTTACCTCTGTCCATCTCCCACAGTTATACAGCACTTTACATTGTAAGATGCCAGCATAACAAGTGACACCAACCCCTTCAAAAAAGCATCCCTGATGTTTTTTACTCCATGTACAGTCTCTGAATAGCATAGTAATAAGTGCTTTGTAAAGGGTAATAAATAGAATCTACAGATTTTGACACCTGCTAGTGTAACAGGCACTTTTCAAAGATGAGGAACATCAAAATGTTCAGCAAATTGCCAGTGTCTCAAAACCTAATTCCCTAAAACAGAACCTGATGTAAGAAAGGCATATACTTTTGAGAGCTATTATTACTTGCAAATCCCTTCTTTTGACCAAGGCAAAAATACTGAGATAATGGATCTTTTATAAAATACACTTTCACTAAAAGGTTTTCTTTTAGTGACAATTTCAAAGCCATTACAGGTGCAAAGTCCCTTACAGAAATTACTAGCCTAGATTGAAAGTCTCAATTCTTAACATGAATCATTATTTAATTTTTTTAAGCCTCACTCTCTCTTTATTTGTGTACCAACAAAAATGAAATTAAATGCTTTATAAAATATTCAAAGGCTTGTAAAATCATACAATGAAGACATTTTGACTTAAGCAACGCTTAATGCTTAACATTGCTAAATGCTAAATGACAACAAAGTATTTATTCATCCATAAAACATGGGTAACATCTTGGGACAAACAAGCAGTGATATTTTCTCAGGCACAAGTCACAAAGTACAATAACCTAACTTGGAACTAAGTAGTAATGTACTCAACACAACAAAACAAAGCACTACCCACAAATTTTGCAGCTCTTATAACTGCTTTCATCCTTGTTCTGTCAGGCATCGCATGGGACAGTTTCCGAAACAGGACCAAAATTAAGGAATATTTAAAGCTGGCCTGTGTGTAGGAAAAAAATCTCCTTGGAATGCCAGGTGATCCTGATATGCCAGCTGAAATAAACAACTTCCACTCCTCATCGAAGAGGAAAAAACAAAACAATGGCAAAAAAGCATCTATATTCACCCCTTTACTGCATCAACTGCAGACCACCAGTGCAGTGACTCTTATGTTGCCACTGAAATTTTGGTAACCAGCCATCAGATCTGTACATCAGCAACACCTTCCAACATGTCTGCAAGCTGTGGTTGCATGGTTGCCTGCACACTCAGGTGGAAACTGATGACTCATTTTCATAATTTTCATCACAGATAGGAAGAACAGTGACTTCCTTTGAAAAAATCAAGGGTGTGAAATTGGAGAACAAATATGATCTGGTTCAATTCAAGCCCCAGGAAATAAATAGCTAAGGAGTTCATAAACTGCGTTCTGCCCATGGAATAAATACATTCTTTTTAAGAGGGGAAAAAGTACCTTTCATCACAGCTCAGAACCCTGAAGGTGATATGTAAAGGGGTAACAACCTCAGTTTTGAGTTCTGTTTTTTATTGTTTTATGAACTACGATTTTTTTTAAATGCACTTATATTTTACAAGGTATTTTCCTGTTGATTTCTTATATGTGAAGCCTGGTTATTTTCTGGAAGATGTTATAATGACTTGAGAAAGTGTGAAAGGTTATTTATCATAAGTCTAAAGCCAGGGAAACTCTAAGATTCATTAGTGAATGGGATTGCAATCAGGCTATTAAAAAGTTTGGGGAATTAGCAGTTGTAGTTATGATTTGCAGGTTCAGCTGTGTGATGAAGTCTGCTTATTTTCTTACTTTCTAATGTCAGCATTTGAAGGACAGTAACCCATTTTTAAAGATTCTGCCTCTTGAGCTGTATAAATCAGTTATAACCTGCTGCTGGCCCACTGGATCATGTACTGACTTGATCCTGACACAGGCTGAACTCTGGACATGCACCAGTGCCCTTCAAGAAGATCAGTAGATGTATTTCTCATCTTCTAAGAACTGCTTTGAACTATCATGGGCAAGCTTGAACATTCTATTGACAGTAGACCCAAAAGATTTGTAGGACAGTCAAAAAGCAGCACTGCACAGGAAGGACACAGAATTGCCAACATCAAGAGATGCCAAAAGGCTAATACCACCCAAGATGACAGGTACTACATTTTCTGCTGCAAAACTTGACCAGCTGGTAAAAAAGTATTATCTATGCTGCAACATAGGATTTAGGCTATCACTACTTTCACTAATTGCTTCTTCATGTACGCCTGCATTTTGTCTGCAATGCAGGAAGCACTTTCTCAAGCCTTAAACCAATGGAAGGAAGCTTTTTGGTTTGAATCTGTCTTGTTTTCCTAGCATTACAACCTTAGGCATTTGCAAGGCACAAGTTTAAATAAACTGTATCTTTTCTGAACTGCAGTTTGCTAACGATCTTGCTTTCCCCACCAGAGATCTTACACACAGCTCAGCATTTAGTAAGGGCAGCAAGTCCATGAGTACAACTCTTTAAAAATCACACCTCTCAGATTAACACTGACAGAATAGAAAGAATGATGTTGGAATATACAATAGTTTCTTCAAAGATTTTTTGGCTTGGTGTAAAATGTACATTTTGAGCAGCAACCAAGAAAGTTTGGGGTTGGGAAGTGAGAAGCAGTGGATACCGGAGGGATGAAGAAGGCTGAGAATGAGATGAAAGCTCTTTGGATATGGTGAAACAAGGGGTCAAGAGGAAATAAAAGAGTTTTAAGAAATCCCTTTATTTGTACACATTCTGCTCTTCCTTGGCCCTCTCTCCCTATCCCCATCCTCTGGGACACTTTTTTGTAGTTTAACCTGAGACCCCTAACCTTCTGCTTCCAACCCACTTCTACCACAAAGTCTCCTCCCCCATCTTTTTCCCCACAAATCTGTTTTCACTCTCTCCTGATAGAAGGGGCTTGAGAAGAGGAAAGGGCAGGAGTGGCCATCACTCCACTCTTGCATATTGGGCAGAAAAGGGGCAGGATCAGGAGGGCCAGAGTGCCCACAGGGCAGGGATTCTGCTCCACTCATGCCAGGAATGGAGCAGTAGCAGAGGTGAGTGCTGTGATTTTTTGCTATTATAAGACAAAACATCTTAGAGCAGTTGTTATCCCAACTCCCCCTGTCCCTTCCCTGGCTTCCCAAACAGCCTGCCTGAACCAGCACAGCTCTGCTTGAGCTGGCCTCTTAGAGCAAAGGATCGGTTCTGCTTTGGGGCTACTGGAGCAGCCAGGAAGGGGACCAGCCTGGTGACAGAGGGCTAGAAAATGTCACTGGAATAAAGTATGGCAAGGCAGGGGCTGAAGTGAAGAGCCAGGAGGAGCTCCTAAAAGGCATTTCAAAGCAGAGGCAGAGGCAGGATGGAAGAGCTCCTTACCATTTCTCAAGAAAATCAGGACAGCTGCCATCTCAGCCAGCATGTCCTCTCCCTGGGTCACCTCTGGACAGCCTGGTTCACTTTGGAACTCTGGCTTTGAGGGAAATTCTGCTTCTGCAAAGCACCCCATGCTACCAGGTGGGCCTAATGCTAAGCACAGGTTGTCAGGTAAATTCCAACCACTGGGCTCAAGAAGTAACATATCCCAAAAGAATGCCAAACCAGGAGCATCTCCATAATGGGAACTACACAGCACATGAGATAAATGGGCAACATACTGAAACAGAATAAATCCAACAAACTGCAGCTGGACTACAAGGAACTTCCTGGAAAACAGCTATTTACTGCTCTGATTGAGCCTGGCCAAACAATGCTGTGAAGCAAACCCTGCTTGAGAAAAAGATATGTAAACAGAGCTTGCTGCGAGGAATGAAAGGGCAAGAGAGAGTAGAATCATGATAGGTAACTTTTCCAGAAGCCCTTCCAAGCTTTTTGTCTGTCTAGGGAGAAAATATCAAGTGCCATATTCCACAAGTGGGGGCTGGGGATCAACTGCCATCTTATCACAGAATAGCTGGCACCAGCCATGCTGTCACATGAGCTTTTAACTGCTCCTTCCAGCTCTACAATTGATTTATGAGATTGTGTAAAATATCTAAACTATATGGGACTCAGTTTCCTTAGCTCCAAAATACAGCAGTTGTTTCTCTTCATTTGGATTCTGAATTTGTGTCACTCTGTAGCCTGCTCTCCCAGCTTTACCCCATAAATACATGTGGCAGCCTAAACCCTAACTGCTACCCTCTAATGAAAGTTCAGACTTCTGTTCATGCTGCTATTGCCAGAACACAAAGAGAGGGTGGAAAGAATGAGAGAAAGCAGATGCTCTCAAAGTGATCCAGTCAGGGAGCTGCTCTGGGTGACCATCTTCATGAAGGGAGAACATCAATAGTGGAAGAGGAGAACAAAACCAAAGATGAAGAGAAGGCTTAAGACAGGTGTTGAAAGACAAAAGAACCGTAAAGAGATGAGGAGATGGAACATAGGATAAGGAAAATGACAAAAAAAAAAAAAAAAAAGGACAAACAAAAAAAGGAACAGAGAAGGTAAGAGTGTGGCCATCCTACTTCATGTCAGCATTTACCATGAACATCTGTGAAGTGTGTGAGGGTCATTTTTAATATGGATGGTACTCCCTTCAAAGGAGTACCATCCATATTAAAGTCCTCTCTTAAAAGACTAAGCACATGACAAAAAGGATTCACAGTTTCAGTGCTATTTCTCTGGATGCCCCTGAGCTAATCACATAACTTTTGTACTTCAACCTTTGCAGGGAATGGATAAAATCTCGTAATCCTCACAAGGGATTAGTGAGCCCAAATTCAACTTTTTATTTCCCAGGAACCTGGAGGCCAGTTCTTGGCTTTAAACTTGTTTCAGAATAGCAAAAATGAGTTGACCTGTATTAAAAATCAAGGGACCTACTTTTTCCAGACTCAATACAGTCATGCCATTAGATGGCCTGAAAATTAAACAGATTAGCCCTAGGTAGTGCTAACAGATGGCATGGCAGGGCACACACATGGCAGAGCAGCAAGGCACCACTTGGTCATCTCCCTGCTCTGCTGTTAAACTTGTGGTGCTCCAAAGTTGTATTCAGCAATGGGCATTGGCCCCAGTTTCCTCCACTAGCAAAGTCATCTTTGCCTGGGAACAGGACAAAGACTGAAGCCTTGCACTTGTCATGCAAAGCAACATCTTAAAAGCCAGCCTGGGACTCCTTGTTATGGTTCCTGCTAAAGGGACTGTAAAGTGAAATCAGTTCATATCAGAAGTAGCAAGGAAACTCAAAGAGACACGGAGCAATTAAAAATGCCTGTCAGAAAGGGGCAGGGAAGGAAAGAACAACTTAAGTCATCACTAAAGGGTTGCAAGAACACAAAGAAAGGAGCACAAATCCCCTTCAAAAGGGGATTGCAGACAATTTTCCAAAACATGTGTTGAGAAGACATTGTCTCTGTGTTGCTGGGGCAGCCCTGGAACCAACAGTGCTGAAGGAAGGGAGCACCTCCTCTCTAGCCAGGATGGCCTGGTGGCCCGGCAGTACAAGAAATAAACACTCCAAGCAAGCTTTGCCACCTCTCAATTTCCCTCTGCAAACACTGCCCTCCTCTCTACCTGTACCCCAGCAGAAAAACAGAGCACAACAAGCCCTGCCAGGGGCAGATTCATTACCAGCTTTCAGGGCGAGCAAGATGATAGGTTTTCACTTGACTCTGAAGCAGCAACACTGTGGGCATGGGGTCCAGAGGCAGTCCCTATGAGTGAAGTGCACCGATTTTCCCTTCGAAAGAGGTTCTGCGCGTTGCCTGCAGCAGAGCAAGTGCACTGCCATCTCGTGGTGCTTTGGAACGGCTCAAGCCAGGTAAAAACCAACAAACGCCAGGCTAACCAACAAATGCCGGAAATGGGGCTCATCACACTGTATTTGTGCTGGGGCCGGAGCAGAACCGTGAGCAAAACGCTAGTAACACAATATCCCTGCCTTTCCCTTAGGCAGTGGCTCGAGGCTCCAAAAACAGCTGGTTTCAAAAAGATTTTATTCCCCCTGTTGAGACAATTCACCAGACACGCACCCAAGCAAACCTAGCTTCCATTTCACACAGAGATCCTGCAGGGACCAGGACAAATGACACAAATTTGGGCAGCAACATGAGGTGGAAATACTTGACAACATAGGGCAGGTTGTGTTTATCCCAGATAGCAAGTGATGCTCTTCTCACTGCCCACCTGCCATAAAACCTTGTGCCTGCAGTGTGGCACAGCATTAAAGGCATCTCTAATCAGTTCTGATTAAAGCTCAGGATCACATGCACAATCCAAAGCCCTAAAACTGCACAGATACAGTGGAGAAACCTTTTCTTTTTTAAGGCCAGCACCTTTCTCATCTGAGATTGTGAAAATCCAGGGAGTTAATATAAATCGGCAGCAAATGGGGAACAAAGAACTTGTGTATAAATAGCTCATCAGTACATAGAAGGACAGCTATGCAAAAGCAAAAGCAAGCAGACTTGTACATCTTATTAAATTTCATCCAGCAAAAGTAGTTTTAAGATATGGTGGTTCCAAAGATTTCATGGAACAACTTTTCTTCCTCAAGATCAACACTGGGTGCACATATGCTTTGGTTATGCATTGTTGTTTTAAGCTACTGGAATGGTACTAAATCCCAAACTAACATAGCCTTAGAGCCATTTCCTCATCATACAGAAAACTGAATTCTGTTCCACAATTAGCAAATGGAGCTCATTGCTGCCCCTAAGGTGAAAGCCTCACAAACCTTTACAGCCTGCACCATGCCCAGTTCTGGTGCTGTGAAAACACAGCTGCCTGCTCTGCACCAATCCTTCCAGCCTCTGCCTTCCTGTGGGCCAGCAGACCTCCCTACCAGAGAGGAAAGGTAACATTAACTCCAGTTAATGGAGTTAACCTTCCCTTTACCGATGAAGGTAAAAAACAAGTCTCAAAAGCAAGAAAAGTTTTCTTTGGTTATCTGCTACTTGGGAAAACAAAAGATCAACTCTGTCCCCACATTTCCTCCCTTCCCTGCATATACCTAAATAATCTTTCCTAGGTAGATGCCACTTTCTCCCCCTGCCCCATGCTCAGCCCAAACATGGCTCCAAGAAAGCTTTAGGGATAGGAAGAGCAAAACCCTTGACAGTATAAAAGGCTGTATACGTGCACTGATTGTCTCTTGACCCCTTCATGCATGTTCTTCACTCTTAACTCTCTCATTAATACACTGATATAATTATTGTTTCAATGTCAAATATCCACGTGCTAGTAAGAGTCAATCAAAAATCTATAACTCAGATTTGAAAAAATCTCAAAAAGATAATAACTATGAAATAACAGGCAGAACAAGTGTATGCTTAAAAAGGAAAATCCTAAACTAACCTTTTAAATGCCTCTTTTTTTTTTTTTTTGTACCTTTTACAAAAGAGGCAGAGACAAGAGAAAGAGAGCAAGAATCTTAAAATGGATGGAGGAATGCAGTTGACCAAATTCCCTCAGGGCATACAGCATACAGTTCACCTGCACCGCCATACACACTGTGTGAGGGATCTCCACGTGATCTTGAGCTTACCAGATGGAAAATTCCACACCGGCCCTCACACAGAGTTGTGGGACTGCTAGAGTAAAGATTCTCTACATTTTGTAGGAATTCTGCTGGGAAGAGATGCAAAGTCTTATGTACCCTAAGGGTGCAAACAATCATCAACAGGTTAAAAAAAAACCCCATACAGCCTCTGAGCCTCAACAGGTTTGCAGCCACAAGAGGGAGAAGAGGAAACTGTAATGACTTTTATTATAGTTATTCTTCTCCTTACTCAAAGCTATAAAAAGAACACCAAAAAGAGGATGAGGATGATGGCAAAGATTGCCAAGCTGCTTACAGCAGTTTTAGAAGGTGCCTAAATCAGGCTCAGGCCTTTAGCACCTCTCAGCAATAGCTTAAAAATCTATAGAGTGCAATAAAATACAGAATATAGAGCAAATCCTCTTCTGGATGCACAATCTGATCTTTTATTGCACATTGTCCCCGCACTTACATTTGCATACATGGGTGCCATATTAAATACATATATGTACACAAAGGTTTAATAGACTCACATATACATAATGCTGACATTATTTCAAAGCTTTAGTGAGAAACACTGTAGACAGCAAGAATATTATGAAGTTAAATCACATAGAGCTTGTTTCAATATCACTCACTAGAGAAAAATAGTTTGGATGACTCCCAACAGAAAACAGACAGTATGGAATATCTACAGGTTTTTTCAGGAGTTTATCCTAAGCACAATGCAGATTTATGGACCAAGTCTACTGCTGCCCTACAAGACACAGATTAGCTACTAACAACCCAGACACATGCAAGATCTACAGGGTGGAGTTCCTGTTCTACAACCTTCAACAGCCTCTTGCTCACAGCACAGAGGAAGGACATGATGCCAGAGTGGGGGCAGTGCCTTGCCCTAAAAGGCTCTCTGGCTTTGCCCCTTGTGAAGGTTGGAGAATGTGGACTGGAAAACACCTCAAGTAAATATGTCCCTTCATATTTAATAGTCAAAAAGGAAAGTTTGGAACAGACATAGCTTCAAGGAGAAGATTAAATTAATTTGTCTGCCTGGCAGAGGTTACACAGAAGGCTAAACTGATTTTTTGTTGTTGTTTTTGTGGGGTTTTTTTGTTGTTTGTGATTGTTTTTGTTTTTGTTTTTGTTTTTTGTGTGTGTCTGTCTGTGTGTGTGTGTGTGTGTGTGTGTCCTCCTGGCTCATAGGCATGAAACTAAATGTCTTGGCTTAGGAGGAGTAAGTGGCTGTAATCATTTACTGAAAGTGGTTCCATTATGTGGGCTCAACATTTCACTTAATTTAAAACTGTCACATTCAGGTATGGGCCTTTATGCCTTTTCCCTTGTTCATCTGATTAGATATCCCAGTGAAAAACTGTGTGCAGAGGTGGCAAAACAACACCAATTCAGAGACCCATGTGTACGAGCAGACCTGCCTTGGCACAGCAAAGTCACTTCCCCTGCTCTCACACCACTGCCCCACTGCACATCACATGGGCTGTAGGCCTCTCCAATAACCTGGGCTGGGAAACTGATTCAGAAGGAAAAATAAGGATTTTTTTTTCCTCTCATGGGTCCTTATGAAGGGGAATCAGCTCTCTGATCCAGGTGACTGTACAGGCACCCAAGGTTTGGCCTGGCAGCAGTGAGGAGATGGCAGAGAGGAAGGAAAAGTGGCAGGAAACAGCACACTACAGATAGAAATATGCACATCACAGGACTGCAAGTGACAACATCACAAACTGCACAGTATCTCTGTTCCATATGAAGTAGACTTCATAGACTACTTCCAGAACTTTATGCTATCATATATTCTCTGTGTGCTCCACAATAAAAAAAGTCTTCTTAGAACAATACAAAGAGCTTTCTAAAGTGCTGCTAGAACTGTGTTACTCATTTTTTCAGCACAAGCACCAGGTGCATTAGTTACAGTCACCCCAACCACAGAGGGCTCAGAGGGAGCTGCTAAAACTGGGGGAAAAGAAAATAAAAAAGGGACATAAAAATAGCGCTCATATCTAAAAATATCATAAGTCTTATCTCAGACTTTCTGAAAACTGTAGGAGAGAGTTTTTCCCACAGGAAAAAGTGTGACTTCCCACCCACAACTCCCATCCCAAGCTTTGCATGGCTGCAAGTTACCTGACTTTCACCTCATCCTATCATTTTGTCCAAAGGATCAAGCACAAAATTATGACCATTCTAGGCCATGTTAACTACCTGGCAGAAAAAAAAAGCCCAAAACAAACAAACTAACCCCACACCATAGTAGGAGAGGAAGCATTACTCTGCCAAGCTGATTATTTTTTATTTAGTGTCAGTATTAAATTTTTTAAGATGCTGGAATACCCTCAGAAAAAATAAATTACTGAACAGAAGCCAGCTGACATACGTATTTAATTGGTATCACATGACTTCTCAGTTTAATATCACCTCTACATCTGTGAGGGGACATTCATGTGCATCTAATCTACAACTGCTGCCAAGAAACGTTGAAAGAGTAATTTTCTCTGTTTATGTGGTCCTATGTTGTGTTATCTTTTCCAGCTCCAAAACAAGCAGAGGGAGCATCTGCTAACTGAAAAAAAAAAAAAAAACCAACAAAAAAACCCACCAAACCAATTCCCAGGGCAGAGGAGACATTATCCAACATTGTGCAGGTGTTTCAAATAAGGTAATAAAGCCAGGCTAATTTTACACCTATTGGAAACAAAGAATTATGGAAAAACATTTTAAGTGACAGTCATATAATGTGTCTCTGTCCCACATATACTTCATGGCATAATGGCAAAGGATGGGAATGTTATTTATATTCCTCAAGGAAGTTGACAAATATCAGAAAATATTAGAAAGAAAGAAAGAAAGAAAGAAAGAAAGAAAGAAAGAAAGAAAGAAAGAAAGAAAGAAAGAAAGAAAGAAAGAAAGAAAGAAAGAAAGAAAGAAAGGAAGATGAAATCTTAGTTTTCATGCCAAAAATCTGGCTCCACTTATTAGCACTTTCACAGTCATTTATACAGGTGTTTCAAAGTTCCCTTTATATCCAAAAGCTAGAATTTCACTAGGGCCCACAAAGCTGCTCTTCAGAGCTTTTCTCTCCGGCTGTCCAGCCGTAATCCAAAATTCAGTCTCAAGTGGTTTTTACCACCACTGTGTATTACATTCATCTAGGAAAGAAATCAGACTGAAGAATATGCTAGCAGTTTACCACTGGGATTAAGCTGCTTCTTATTTTTGTTCTTTCAAGACTGTATGACTTGTGGAGAAAAAAAAAAACAACAAACCAGCGCTGCTGCCTCTATTGGTTTTTCCTCCTTTGAACAGTTGATAAACACAGCTCTATTTCCCTTTCTTCTAAAGCCTTAAATGCCAATGTAATTCCAGTTTGGTTTCTGCTATGCCCATACATAAGTATTACTATCTGTCTGTTCCTCAGGCTTCCTGAAGTACCTGTGACAGTAGAAGAGCAATGAGAGCTTTAATGGAAAAACACAGGTTTTTGATAGAGCAACTGACAGAAACACCAAGATGCAGGCAGGCATACAACTCCTTCTCCAAGAGAGACACATGACCTCTTCCTAAAAACATCATCTCTTCTTACAAGAGTTGATGCAATTATATCCTGAAACCATCATACCTAAAGTAACAGCATGAGTATTTGGGTGCTGTTGATACATTATACTCAGATCACACTCACATTAGGACTGCCTATGGTTCAGCACTTGCTTAAGCACTTCTGCCTTTATAGTCACAGCTAGATTTTTCCAGCTTCCCTTGAGGGAAATTTTCAATGAAATGGCAGATCCAGCAGTGAAACATGAAAGCAGCAAAACTTGGATCTCTTCTTGGGGTACCATTGGAAGCTTTCACAGAGGATGGTTCCCACTGTCACGTTCATGCGCCGCCTCTACACGATGGGCTGTGTTTGTCTCTTGCAGGGTCATACCTGGGCTCTCTCTGCTGCAATACACTGAACAGCTGCAGCTTTCTGCCAAGTCCTGGAAGGCTTTGAGACCATAGAGCTTCCCCCTGCACACAGGACCAAGGCTCATCACACCACCCACCCATTTCATAAGCACAGCTACAACTTCAACTTGAAGCTACCGCAGTCCTGGAAACTACAGAGTTCCTCAGACTTTGAGTTCCCTTAGCAGAAAAAAAGTGCATTATCACCAAGAACTGTTTCCATTCAACAAAATAAGAACAGACTTTTTAAATGTTATTTTTACAAGTCTGCCACTATGAAAAAAACTTAAGCAAATGTAGAGCAAATTGTTTAGATACTTAGATATTTAAACAATTAGAGCAAATTTAGCTCTCCAGTTCCATTTCTGACCAGCATCCTAGAGAGCTGTTCTTAGATACCTGACAGCAGGATTCAGTCCCTACTATTCGGAAGCAAGCCTAGATCAAAACACAGGGTCAAGATACAGGGTTTGAACCTAAGGCATGCTCTTAGAGACAGATTTCTTTAGTAATAATGTCAGAGAAATGTCAAATGTCAGAAAATTAAATGGAACCAACTTCATAAATATTTAATAATATTAATACTAGAGATTTATGTTTAATCAACTAGCTCTACTCAGAAAATAACTACAGTTTATGGACTTTCCCATATATATTCACTCAGCAGACTTGAATTCTGCTTCACGTTGAACTTCTTTTCATTCTACTCAGCCTTCCCCAGTTATGTTCATCTACACTTCTGCATTATTTACAGGACCTTCATTTACATAGTATTTATTACCTTGTAATAACATCAGTCAGGGAAGCAGCATTTATCCCAATTCTACAGAAAACGGCTGAGGTGCTGCAGTTACATGGATTGCACCACAGCCACGTCAGCAGGCATCAGTGATGAAACCTGGAACTCGAGACTAAAATCAAGCCTGCACACTGCCTCTCCTTCCAGCTCATTTCTAGGAAGGTAATTCTTTTTTATGATCCTGGTTTCCTGGTATCCTGATTGTCAACAAGGTATGTTATCAGCATGGTTTGAAACAAGTGGATCTGATAGTAACAATATCTGTCCAGCTTATCAAGTGATAGCAATTGACACCCATTACCTCAGGGTGGAACATAAGCTGAAGTTCCTCATCCTTGAAAACGAAATAAAATTACAGAACCAGCAGCTGGACCCTATGGCAAACACCATGTTTCTACTACATCACTATCTCCATCCAACAAAGGCCAAAGCCCATCCAACTGAAAAAGAAGGAACAGGGACCCACTTTTAGAATGCCCAGATTGCTGTACTGGTTTACTGGAGTGATGGAAGAGAAATGAAGGAGTCAGAGACTGATTTCCCACTGCTAAACCAGTGGGGTGGCAGAGGAATCGACCCTTTCTAATCCCATCATAAGGAATGGGCCTGGGACACAAAGAGTTGCACTAGAAGTGTCTTCTGGGGTGAAAGAGATAAAATAACCCAGAGCAGCTTCTAGGACCACTCTAACTCCTGCCAGGCTACCAAATCATTTTTCCAGGCTATTTCCTGGTTGGAGATTGTGTGCTGCACTCTTCCAATTCACCAGTGACTTTGGTAGGAGTGAAGCTGGTCGCTGGCACTGCCCTGCCTACTTTCAGCAGTGGCAAACACAAGGACCACAGATGGTTGTGACAGCTCCAACAGGGATGTGGCAGTGCATGGTACCTCTCTTGCAGAGTGTTAATGAGCCTGACAGGGAGCAGGGCTGCAGCACAGCAAAACGAGATTTTGTCCAGAGAAATCCCCCAAGGTCCACAGGTGTCAGTGCTGAGGGAAGCAGCTCAGCGGCATGAACCCAACCCCTTATGCTGCCAGATGTTCCCTAAACAGAGATGTAATATGCAGCATGTAGGTTTTTGAGGTTTTTTAATGAATAAAACCAACTAATCCAGCAACCCTCTCCTAGGTACTTCCTATGAGCACTTCCAGTGCTTGTTGTGCTGTCCTTTTTGGCATGGGTAAGACCCCCTTCTAAACACTGCATGATGCAAGCAGGGAGGTGATGGACATGCTAGCAGCTCAGCTGCGAGAGAGGAGAACCAGCAGAGAAGGAGGAGCTGCTCCAGCACACAAGCCATGGCAGAAAAGAGGTCTATCTTTCCTCAGAAATCATATTCATTTCCTTACTACTTTTTAAGCAGAGACTTGCATGAAGCAGGGTAATTGCTATTTTACACAACTTTCAGTAATGTCAGATAAAAAGAGATAATAAACGCATTTTCTTCCTCTCCTCTTTATTCCCTGACTCACTCTTCCTTGCTGTCTCCTGCACTTTGACACTCCATCCTTTGCAACCAATTTTCACTCCCTTCACTGATTATTTTTAGTATGTGCTACTGAATCTGTCCTTCCTTCTCTTTTTTGCACTGTCCTTTCCCCTCTATCTCACTTCACATAGTCACTGGCTCCTTTTCTGTCCTTTGCCACCTTCCCTCCTCATATCTCTGCTTTACTCCTACACTGCACAGAAGTACAAGTCCTTTCCTCTCTCATGCTTCTACTGGCCCTTCTAGGAGATACTTTTAAAAATGAAGGATTCATGCAATTATCTGAGCAAACGAAGAAAACTTAGGACCCTTTTGACAGGTGCACCTCTTGGGCAGGAGTCACCTCCTCTCATTCAGTAATGTGCTGAACACTGCAGAGTGACCCAGATGTGGGAGACACTTCAAGGCCTGCCACTCTCCCACTATTTCATGTACATCCATAACACCATAAGACATCAGCTAATCCACCTGACTAGAAATCAGGATCTTTACAGTGTTCTGGTAAACCTCTCCTTTGAAGCAAAAAGCAAGAATTTCATTCCTCTTTCAGAGCATTTCTTGCTTTGCATTATTAATAACATTTGGCATGCTATAGCCCTTAGGTAACTAATCCTTACAACCACTTCTCGCCTCCAGCCTGTCAGGTAGGGAAGCGTTATCATTTCAATTTTAGTATTACAGACACCCAGAAATAGCAACTGAGCTGGTAAAAACCACTGGAAGAAGAAAGTCAGAGCCAGGGAAGAAGCCAGAAATGCCTATTTCCACAAATCATTATTCCATCCTACTCTCTGGGGAAGAAGGTGGCACTAATAGCATCTTATTAGCATATGTGTTGGAAAGCTCAGTGGGAGGTAAGGTTTGCTCTACTCCCCTGGGGAAAGGCAAGAAGGTGACCTAGAAGAGGGATTTTAAAGGCTCTGACAGGCCTGATATATGGCAATCTAGAAACAGCCTAATTGGAGAAGAAGGCTTAAGGGTAAATCCATTGCAGGGGTAGGGAGAAGCTGAAACTCACCATTAAACTCAGAAATAGAAACACTGGAGCATCACGCAGAGGTGGCAGAGGCAGCAGGGGACAGACTCACTCAGCTCCCGGGGTTGGGAGCTCCTCAGTGCTGGCACAGCACCTCAGGGAGGCACTTCTGCTGCCCCCAGTGCAAGGTGAGGCTTCCATGGGCCTTTCACTGCACTGTACCACGTGGCATGAATAGAATTTGTGTCACTCAGGGGATCCCACACTGTACCCCACCATAAAATAAACACATCGTTCCAGACTCAGGATAGTGCTGTATTATCTTGACCACCTCAGAACAAAATCCCAGAAAAAGGTACAAAAATAAAACTGAAATAAAATCTGTGCAGCCCCTGTCAGCTCTTCAGAGCATCTGGCTGTTTATGCATGTTATTACAGCTTGCTGGAAAGTATGTTTAAAAAATTACTATGTTTTAAAGTCGGGAGCCTTTTAACTCAGCATTAGTCAGAAATTATAAAAAATTTCTGTTGAAACATCTTTTTAAATAGGAAATTAGGTTTTTGACAAAAACATGTGGAAAACAGTCTCTTTCCTTGAGGAAAAAACGTTTTTGTTGGAGAAAAAAATGCTGAAGACTTTTCAGTATCTATCTGAAGTTTGGGAGGTTTTGGGAATCTGTAATTATAAAAGAGCAAGACACAAAAGAGTTTTGCCTGAACACTATAAAAGTATTGCTGGGAAATGCCAGCAAGCTTTTTTTTCCCCAGAACTTTTAATGAAAAAATGTTCTCCAATCACTCTTATTATTCATAGCTGGAACAGTCATAACTTGATTCATTTAAACAAGCAGCTCCAGTTCATGCTTTCTCTCGTACGTGATGTTATACTACCCACTTGTTTTATTCATGCAAACAAGTTCTGTTCTACTACCCTAACACAAAAATGAATAAACTGAATTCTGCCTTGCACATCAAAGCAACTATGAGCTAATCTATTTCTGATAACTTTCCTTCATATCTCCCTGCAAAAAGCACCCACCTTGTACTTCAGAACAAAGGTTTGATTTAAAGGATTTTGCAATGGGATTGTATTTTAAGTAAATTCAATAGGAAAACCAAAACAGGTAGAGAACACTGCTGCTCTTTCCACATATACTTTTCTGTCTACAGATTCCCTCTTTACAGCTCTTTCATCCCTTATCTCATTGCTAACAACCTGTGTGGAACTGAGGAACAAAACCCTGGTATCAGATTTTTTTTTTTAATGAATAATAAGGGTTTGTTTTAAAAAAGGTAATCTTAGAGGTGCATTTCACATAAAATCAGCTTAAATATGGAATTTAGAAAGCTGGCGCAGGAGAATTTTTCTACTGAAGTGTATTTATTAATAACTTTTTTCTTCTCCTTGCTAATGTGGTGCTTCTGGAAGTTGCCAGATTGCAAGCTCTAGAGGCAAAAGTCCTATTTATTCACAAAATAGGTCAAAAATAGTCATTGAAGCAAACACTTTCCCACACACACATCTCAGCCAAGAATGCACTGGAGTTTGTGCAGATTCAGTGGTGCCAGTTTTCTGTGCTCAGCTGTTAGCAAAGATTTACTCTGTTTAATTGTGCTATGGACATTTCCCTCCTGTGAACTATATTTGTATGTCAAATCTTTAAAGAGGCATCACATTGTAAAGGCTTTTCACTCATTTTTGACCTGATTTACCTTGAGGCTCGACTTCCCCTATGAACATAAAGGTACCAGCCTTCTGCCCTTCATAAATTTCAAAACTGTCAGCAGTTTCTGAGTTGCTGGGCTTTTCTTTTCAAAAGAGGTGTACATAGAAAAAAAGAAGATATCCTACTGCTCTTTCTGGTGCACACAGAAAGAAAAAATGTTAATGAAAAATGCTTTAAAATGCAGAAGAAATAGTATGATCATCTAGAAACCCAAGTTTCTCTGTAAGAATTCTTAAGCATTAGTAGCATCCTCTGCAGCTGAAAACAAAGACAACCTTCTTTAGAGGATTCCATCAGTCCTCAAAACAAAACCCTGCTCATCCAGCATTCCACACTTGCCTGCTCTGTCTCTCTTATGTACATATACTGACATTCAATAACAATAAACTTAGCTTGGCTGTGAAATCGCAGCAAGAAACATTGAAATGCAGAAGGGAAGAATGCAGTTCTGTGTTTTAAAAAGCCTATCTGAAAGAAATATTCACAATAAAGAAACTAAAAGGGAAGCGATAACACACCAGAAATTGGTACCCTCCTTCAAAGAGCATTGTGTCAAAACTGGAGGCACCTTTTCTACAAAGATCATGTCAGTAACAAACACCCTCATCTGTACCGTGACAAAAATGCAAGGCCTTTCTGCCTTCTCTGAGACAACCTGGGCCTCAGCAAGCTGGCAGGGAGTGAGGCAGGGATTACAGAGCAGCAGCAGACCACACTGTGCTGCTCTCCTCCCCTCCTTGGTGAGCTGTCAGTTTTTGAAGACTGGTGAAAAGCCAGAAAGATCTCTCATGTCATTATAAAGGCCCAGAAACAGTTTCCAATGAACAGGCTGAATGAGGTACATTATTTCATCTTTTAAAGTAATTCCACGAACATGTCTTTTTCAACAGCAGCAACCAGAGCACCTGCCCAAAACTTTCAGACAAATGTGATGCTTTCTAGTTGCAAACAAGTAAAAAGATGGATGGTGCCCTTCATGACATGACACTTCCATTCCTTAAGTAGTTCCTCCAGTACTGCTGACTCATAATTTAAAAGCCTCAAAAAGTGCAGCCATTCCAGGATCCTGCACCCAAGTACTCATGAGCCAAATCCAATAGGCATGGCATAGGCATGCCCTTGCCTGTGTCCACCAGCCAAACTGTATTTTATGAGATTTTAGAAGCAACAGGGAGGGAAAATAAATGTGCTTTTCATGAAACATTTTTAATATACCCACACATGGTAGGTGCCTCATACCTGCCACTCAGGTGGTGCAGCTTTATTTCTAGTTCTCTTTCCCAGCTTGCTGAAAAACACTGCATAAAGTAACTCTTCTCTCCTGAAATCTGCAGATGAGAGGGCTAAAGCTCCAACATCATAAAAATTCAGCTCAAGCCTGCTCTTTACATTTCAAGAAGAGGCTCAGGAACCCTCTTCAGAACCCAGTTGCTGGGGTTTATCTCAAGCAAAGTTATCCCAAGCCAACTCCCTCTCTCTATTAAAACTCTCCCCCTTTCACAAGCCCATAGAATCCAGATAACCTCTCCCAGCAGTGTAAATACTTGCCAAAAGTACAGGATGATGATGAAAAGCATTGCCAAGTAGCTGTTGTTGTGTAGTTTAGCGTGGGTGAAAATTTGCTGTACTGAAGTCCCCGGTTTATTTACACAGCAGAAAGAGCTCCCGGGGTGGCAGCTTGCAAGCACAGTTAAAATGAACAAGAACTCATCTCAGCTGTGACCAAGAGGGAGCTTACCTGCCAGACTGAGACCAGCACAGTCTCCTGATTGATTCAGCTCTTGGCCTCTCTTCTCACACTGCTACGAGGTGCCAACTGCATAGGTAGCTGTGTGAAACAGTTGTGAAGCTCATGGAACGAGCAGGGAGAGCGCCTGTCTCTCCACACTGAGGCACTTGCTCTTCCTGTCTGAGCACAGGGTAAAACTCACATGTGTTCTCACCAACAGCATTTCTATGTCAATCCTCAAATACCCATTAAGGGCACTACAACTTCAGTAGGCATACAGAAATTGTGCAGTGTGTCAATACATGTGACAAAAGTTACAGATACCATCCAGCTCTCAGAATATCCACTTGCATTGGGTACCCCAGTTCTCAGTGCAGAAAACAGTGTTCATAGTCAGTATTAATAACAACCAAATGTTTATATTCACACCTCTTGCATACATGGGACTTACAGGCAACATGAGTTTGCCCTCAGTCCCATTTGTATATACAAGTGTGTGTGCTAAAGCTATAAGGGAGACAGTGAGCAAGGGTCACTGCAAAGAGACAGGTTCTATCAGGAATGAAAACACAAGGCTGTAGTCCTTGGAGCAGAGGGAGCATTTATTATCTACACTTCATCTTGGGCAATCACACCACATGGAAGAAAATGTTGGTGCCCTTGAGTTCTTGCTTGAAGCAACAGGTCCTGTAATGAGCAGAGCACTGAGGACCAAACATCAAGAATGTTCTTGCTATGACTGTCATCCTTCAAACTAGAGAGGATTTAGGACACAAGAGGGTCTGCTACAGCAAAAGTGTAAGAAGAGAGGCAGCCTCATTCTGCATGGAATAGTATAAGTAAGTTCAGTGGGAAAATCAAACCCCTTATCTGGAAGATGGGACATAAGCTGCGAGGAGAAAAACCCAAGTTAATATTCTTAGATATCAGCATGGTTCTGCTCTCCCTGCCCTGTGAGAAACCATATGAAACTACTTGTAAGATGGAAAGGGAGTACTGAAGAATAAACAAAAGAGAAGTTCTCCTGCAGAATATTTATGGCATAGGAACAGGTAGACAGCTGCAACATAAGGAGATCACTGGGAACTGGACAAAGGTTTACCCAGACATTTTAAGGTTCTTGTCACTATGAGAGAGGCAACATCAACCCCCGAGATTGTAGCTAAAAATTTCTGCCTGAATAGACTAGAAATGCCTCAGCCAGACTGTTTTTAAGAACACTCAACCCCCACACACACTTCCAAAATTGAACTGATATGTGTGGATAAGGAGCTATACTTCTAAATTTATCTCTAGCCACTTAACTAATTCCAAATAAAACACCTTTGATATTTTGTGCAAGCAGTCTGTTTAAATCAAGTGGCCTGAAGAAACTCCTGACTACAAGATTAATCCCTTGGGCACTCCCTGGCTACGAGTTGTTGGTTTTTATGCTTATGCATTCTTCACGGAATGTTAATGTAAAACAAGATCTGTCTTCATTTACCAAAGGGTTAACAAAAATCTCAATAATTAAATTAGCAGCAATCAGCTAAGGAGCTCCCCAGTGCCAAGTCTAGTACACATCAATTCCTTTTCTCCTCCAGGATTATGGATCAGGCAAGAAAACTTCCAAATGCCCCCTGCAGGGCTGTGGCAGGCACAAATGCTTATGTGCACTGCCCCATCTCTCTCCTTCCATCCACAGCTTGACTCCAGCTCCATGTGGCAGGTATGACATGACATAAAATGGGCCAACTCACTTTTTTCCTGCTTTCTCCAGAGCTGAATCTGGCCTAATAAGACAACAGCAACAAGTGGTTAGAAAGCGAGACTTTAGGTGTTTTAAAAGATCCAAACATATACTTGTCCCAAAAAATTAGAAGTTACATGTGAGGGAGCACCTAAAACAGCTTTCAAAATCCTCCCAACCTCTCTGACAAACACTTTCTTTTCAGCATTCCCAACAGGTGAAATTGCTGAGACAGGCTCTCTCCAATGGTCACTGTTCTTTCTAACCAAGAAGAGCATCCCTCCACTCTCCATATCTTGAAATGTTAGTTAAGACCCTTGAGGTGGCAATAACCACAAGGCTAGAGCAGCCACAGAAACTTCTCCTAAACTCTTCAGATGATGGATAATCTGTCTTGTTTGGATTCTCATTAAAGGCATGTCATAAATTGGGAAACAGGTCTTTCAAGAGAGTCACATAGATGATAGAGAGACATCCCTGACAAGAACAGAGCACAGCACTTAGTGAATAACATCACCAAGATGTTCTTGGTCAACAATTAAGGGAATCACGCTGCATTCTGAGCAATCACGCTGCCAGTCAAACATGACAGACTAGGATGCAGTCCCAGAGAAGGAGGGCAGATACTTCTGTCCCTGGAGAAGGAAACACGTGTGGTTTTTTCCAACCAGAGATCATGGCTCACTGCTGCTGAGGGCTTCCCAAAGACATACTGCATCAGCACATTCACCCATCAGTTAGGTTCTGCTACTGCCCAAAATAGTCTGGTTTATTTGTGAGCAGTCACAGCTGGAACCAGGGGTATTTGCAAAGCTTGTGCCATTATGTCATAATCCTGGCAGTAAAAAGCATCCACAGTGATTATGAAAATAATTTTGGTTTGTGGTGCACATTTATAAAGCACAGTACATGCTATTTGTTTTACACTAGGGAGTGTATGGTTGTTACTGAAAATATGAAGGTGAAAAATTCTTTGTTGAATTCAGCATTAACAAGCTGATTTAACTTTTATATCAAATGTTTATACTACAGGGATTTTGAAATTTGCACGAATCAACAGCAATAATCAATACTAGCTGACGACATCCACCTTGCCACATACTTAAAGCATGTTGAGAAAGTGAAGCCTTAAATTTGTCCCTGAGGGAGTGTGAGGTGACACATGACACAGTAACAGCAAACTAACTCAATCTTTGTCATCAATACTTTTAATGTAAACTGAAAAATACAAGCTTTTTTCAATATTAACTGCATCAAAACAGTAGTGCAAACACATAAAGAGTGAATTATCTGTGCATTACTATTAATAAATAAATTCTATGCACTGTTAATAAATTCCCTGATAGCATTCAACTATAATGCTGATATTCCTCAGATACTAGAGCTGTGTGATAGCTGTGTCTGAATTTTATTCTGTGATTTAACAAGAATAATAACTAACTGGTTATTTTTTTCTCTTTTGTAAGAAGAATGTAACAAAAGATATCCCTGTGATAAAACTAGCACAAGGTTAAGGAAACTACATCAAAAGATTACAAAATTCCATAATGCAGATAGCCCCCTCATTGCTAGGTTTTGCAGCAAGCACATTTCAAAAGCTCTCTACAGTTAACACACCTCTAAAACTGAGGTTCATTAACTCAGACAAATTTTCCTAACTGAGAAATAATTTGAAAGAAATTAAAATTCAAACCCTGGCTTGCTGTACCACCTGCTCTGTTGTGACACTGCGGTAGTGGAGTTTCTGCAGCTCTAAAGATAGAGTTGTGCAGTCAGAATCTGAGAGCTGCCAAGGCAGCACAGGAAGCACCGGAGCAGCCCCAGGCAGGAGTGCGGACAGAGCAACCGCTACCCACAGGATCCTGAGCCTGACAGCAAGGGGATGGGGCTGGCATTGCATTGTGTGCAACATTACAGGAGATGTTACTAAATGAGATCTAATCAGATCGTTGAAGAAAAAACCTACCACAGGAGCTCAGCTGTTGAAATAAAAACATAAGTCAAACTCTGCTGATTTTGGCTGGGATTGAGTTAATTTTCTCCATAGTAGCTATTATGGTGCTTTGTTTTGGATTTGTGCTGGAAGCAGCATTGATAATACGAGGATGTTTTAGTTACCGCAGTGCTTAAACAACTCCTTTTTTATTCCTCACTACACCTCACCAGTGAGTGGGCTGAGGGTGCACAAGAAGCTGGGAGGGCACACGGACAGCACAGCTGACCCCAAGTGACCAAATGGGTCCTGTTTCCTTACAGAGAAATCAGGGGCTTATGTTGGGCAAATGCATTGACAGAATGTCCTGAAAAATGCCCCAGCCCACGTGCTGGAGGTGTTATTAGGAAAATGTAGTCTGCCCTTCTACAGCAGAAATAGACATGGAGAGAGGACAGGAGGGAAACAGAGCAAAGATGAGGTGTGCAGATATGTTTCATCTACATAACATCAGTTCAAAAGAACTGCCTTATTACTATTTCTATTAGCAAATTGCTGACCCTGTATCCCTTAGAAGAGAATTCACTCAGTTGAAAAATACCTTTATCTGATGGATAAATACCCAATACTCAAGTAAGATTGAGGTGATAAAGCCAATGAAAGCACAGGAACAGGGCTGTCAGGAAGCAGTATGAGAATTTAATAACTATATTTTCTCTTACAGGAAGCATCCATAATGACTTTTTTAAGGGAAGGATTTTAGAGTCTGGTTGCTGTGATTTTTGCATGGTAACTTCTAAATCCTATTAAGGAGTTAGAGAGGAATTTGTTTGTTTCTTTAATTACTATGGATTAGAAGTCAATAATGGAAAAAACAAACTGAGTACTAGTTCATGCTAGAGCTTGGAGAAAAGACAACAGATGAGTATGATTACTTTGTAAATGCATAAATTTGAAAACTCAACTCATTGGAAGAATATGCTATTTTGTGTAATTACAATCCTCAATCTTCTTGTGAAAGACAAGCTGTTTTTCCTATGTTTGGTCTACAAGGAGTTCTGAAAATTAGCAGTCATCTTTTTCTAAAAATTCTGGATTATCTCATCTTTCTCTAACATGCTCTCAAAAAAATGAAACTCAAGAATAACATTTTTGTACAATGGTGTGACTCAGTGATGACACTGTCAAACATTTTGTTGGGCACATAAAACATGCATGCAAACTCAAGCCAGTAAAGTCTGTGTTGCCTGAATAAATAAGACTTTTCCTGCACTACAGTCCTGTTCCATTTGTGGCTAAACTGGAGTTTTGTATTACTCAGGTTGAAACAGGCCTCTGGTAGTATTTGTGGTGATCTGAAAGAGGCTGTTTCAGGACTGGAAAGGGGACAAAATTATATTGCACGGCCCAATAGGAAGTACTGAGTCCTGCCTAAGAGCTGATACCAGGCAGGCTGCTACCTGGAATAGCAGTCACACATTCCAGCAGCAGGTGCTGTCACCAGATGTTGCTCCCAATCTCCTCACAAGCTCCACTACAACATTGTAGATTCTTAGAATCACAGAACTGTTTGGGCTGGAAGGCTGAAACTATCTTTGAAGGCCATCAAATCCAATCCCCCTTCCACTATATCAGGTTGCTCAGAGCTCAAGCTCAACCCAGCCTTGAGAGTTTCCAAAGATGAGGCATCACCACATCTCTGGGCAAATCTGTGCCAGTGTTTTACCACCCTCACTGTAAAAATCTTCCTTATAACTATATTGACACTCTTCTAGTTTAAAACTGTTATCCCTTGTGCCACCACAACAGGACCTGCTAAAAAGGTTTTCATCTGCCTTAAAGCCTCCTTTAGGTCTGCTATAAGGTCTCTCCAAAGCCTTCTCCTCTCCAGGCTGAACAACCCCAGATACCTCAGCCTGTCTTCAGAGATAAGGTGTTCCATGTCTTTAATATCTCTGTGGCCCTCTGGACTCACTCCAACAGGTCCTCCCTGTGCTGAGGAACCTGGAGGTTGGGTGCATTGTTTCAGGCTGTCCCCCATATCCCTCTGTGAGACATCCTAGCAAAGCAAATACAGAAGGCTTTATGTGCTTCTGGGTGAACACTGTCTGCCCAGCTCCAGCTGGTCGTTTAAATGGTTTGTACCAAGAATTATGCTGAGATCTTTGCCTATTCATCTCACTGAGAAGTCATCTTTGCCACTTCTCATCTCCCTCAGATCAAAGGAATCTCAACCTCTTCTCTGTCTGTTTACAGTCACCAAAGGCAAAGGCAAGGAAATGAACCCTCAATATGACATACTATTGTGCAAATAATTAAAATTTCTCTCATGTAGAGGTACCACCAAAATAAGGCAAAAGAAATCAGCTGGGAAACAATCCCACAGGTACATAGAGAAAGAACAGGGATATGCATATCTCAATAATTTAAAGTTAGAAAGAATAAAATATTTCTGCATTTGGGAAGAATGGGAGGGGGGGATAAAAGTAGGAAAGGTGAAGAAAAATTCAAAGTATTTTTTGAAAGGTGGGAGGGAAAGGGAATTCTAACTAATGAATGACCCACTCCCCCAGACTGATATACTCAGGCTCATGCTGCAAGATCATCCTTTCAAATAACATTCCTGAAGGACCTAAGATTTCGCAATGCAATATACAGATGTAGCTGTAATTATGACTACTTATCTCAAGGCAAACTCAGCATTCAGGAGGTCCTTTGACTTATGCTGCCATTTGCCACAAGCCTCCCAAAGCTAGTTCCAGCACTAGAATTGCCCAGAAAGTTTGCATCCATCATGTTTTGTGCTGCTTCATCTGCTCTGGGAACAAAACATGGAATTTTCAAGATTCATTTGTAGCTTTCAGGGTCATCTGGGATCCCAAGTAGCTCAATTGCTTCTAGAAATCAACACAGTATGGTAATTCATTTTAGAATTATAGTTCTCTTGTTTTTGGAACACCAGTATTCACTGTATGTGTGGAGGAATCTTTCCACACACAGCAAAAAATATCCAGTACTATGGTGCAATTTTGCACACAGCCTTTTCTCCATTAGTTGGTTCCCAGCCAAAATTCTTTCCTCCACTGAGAAAGCAACATCTTCACTAGAAATCTCAGACCTAACTAGCACAGAAATAACAAATACAGCCAAATCTGCCAAAGAGACACCTTTGCTGGATCACTGCCTGTATTAGGAGGCAATGCTGCACATAACCACAGCCAGATGCTGAAAATCTTAGTCTCCTGAGGAATGCTGAGCACTTCCCACTGGCCCTTTCAAGCATACTTAGTGTCAGATACCTCAAATTCAGGTACCCCAATTCATTTCCCTCTGAAAAAGCCCCCACTTTTATAAGCAACTATCTCATTGATGTCACAACTATGCTTCGACAGAACTGCTTTCTATCAAAGCTGAGGCACAGCTTTCTCTGTTTGCTTTTCAGTGCCTGCCTAAAGGTCATATTCTTCTCCACAGCTACTAATTCTGCATGTGCAACAGAGGGTATAAAATATGTTTATGAGGTTTTGGTCTCTTCTTGTAAATGTAGTCTGAAATTCTAGTACATACACCAGCTCTTAGCACTGAAGAGCTCAAGGACATGGGAAAAATAACATCCTGCTCTCTTCCCACTTCAAGGCCCAAGGCTCACCAAAATGTAATGACTTAGAAATGGATGGAAAGCAACGCCACTGCCACAGACAAAAGGATTTACAAAAGAATTAATAAATGACTATCACTTCTCTTGCCTCAGGACTTTTCTGGGTAAATTATTACTCTTTAAAGCAGTGCACTGTGAGTAAGCTGCCTGACTCCCATTAACATTAGTAGCAGTGGCATAGCATAAGCTTTATGTGCCAGTTCTGAGGATTAATCACAAAGTTGTATCTGTAGGGCACTCGCTTTGAACTCAGCAAATCTGCAACAGAACAACTTTCCTCTGTCAGACTCTTCTTTGAAGAAAAATCACAAGGAAGTGGGTGGGCTGCCGGCTAAGCCACTTCTTAACCCACCAGTGCTTCCCCCCATAACTCCAACAAAACACTAAAGCAACAAGTGGGAGCGTTAAATAGCTCTCTCTTTCTGCATTTCCAGTAATGTTAGCCAAGGTAGGGGAGCAAGCAGGGATAATTTTTTTTTGAGCAGGAGGAAAAAAGGATAGAAGAAATCACATAGAATTAATGCAGTAAATGCACCATCAAGATAAGACTGGGGGTTTTTTAATACAGGATGAAAGCTGGAACACTTGAGAATAATTTCCATGTATGGATTTGGAAATCTAAAAATAGCACCTCATTTAACACAGAAAAAAGACAGTAACTGACCCTAAAATAGATGGTGATGAATACATTCAACATCAAATTTTCTCTATTTTCTCTTTCCTTCTATGCCTGCTGGCACCTTTTCCACAGCCCACCCCTTGTCATTTCCCTAAAGAGGGAGGAGAGGCAATAATTTCTGAGCAGCCTCAGAGCAGCTTTAGCAGAAGCAGGACAGCCACGATGGATAAGGCTTCACAGGAGAGCAGCTCCGTCAACTCGGGTCTTGTTATTGTTTGCCTGAGGTGCTGGGATTTTGTCTCCAGTCATGCTACAGTAACAAATATCCACCTCTTTTGGTTTCCACATGATGTTGTTCCAGAAGCTTTGAGACCTCCCCTTTCTGCAGCTCTACTGTTCTCCTCTCAGCAGCAGTACATCTCCCTGGCACAAGCTTTTGGTTCAGTAAAACCCCCGAAATGACCCACACAGAGGCATCATCAGGGAAAAGGGGATAAAGGGATGCAGCCAGCCCTCAAACTTCAGCCTTCCCATCCCAGGGGCTGGAGAACAGCCCAAGGCCCCCTCTGCAGCACTGCAGCTGCACTTTCAGCCCACTGCTTGGGCTTCACAGAAAGCCAAAATCACTGACTCTATGCTAAAACCATTTCTCTCTCTTCAAAACTGAACAAGACCTGCCCCACAAAGCTCTTGCTCTCGAGTAAAATCTACTGGTGCAACAAGTTCTTGGGATCATCTCTGTCAGGCCCAATTACAACACATTTGCATTAGGGGCCAAAGTGCTTCTACACAGCTCTTAGATGAGAAGCATGTAAATGCATCACACAGACTCTCTGCCACCAAACCAGTAGCTGGCCAAAGCTGAGAACCTGAAGAACAGGGCCATGAGTAAAACTCACACCTTACTTCCCAACCCTGAACTCCTCCAGCAAAGCATGCCACTGATGCAAGGCACATTCTGACCTGAGCGCAGCCCTGGGAGCCAAACTGCATGGCTGCAGCTGCCGTAGTGCTGCATTTTGGGAATGGCAGGACCATACTGCAAGAGAAGGCTCGAGACACAGCAGTAAAGCTGTCTAAAGTCAAGAGAGAGTTCTGCACCAACAAGGGATCAGCTCTTGCTAGAGCAACAGAGCAAGAGTACATGGTGACTAAGCACAGTAGCATGGCTGTAATTGGCAAACATGCTCAGTAATTGCCTGCAGTACGCCTGGGTCTGGCTGATGCTCTCAGGTCTCTTGCTTTCACAAATAATACATCATTTCAGCCTTCCCCCCCACCCCCCCCCACCGCCAAATAAAGAGAAAACTCAACTCACTGCAGGAGCCAATGGTCTGTTCCTTCTGCCTGTTCATTCACACCAAAGGCTCAACAGAGCAGCTATGTCTAAACACATCTCATGAGGCCAGCATTATAGGAAGAGAAACAAAACACAGCTGAATTCAGGAGAACTGAAATATCTGTTTTCCATTCCTTCATAAAAAACACAAAACCACCACAAGGATTCAACTGACAGCTATTGATATTTACTAGCAGCAATATTTCACTTACACTACTTACTATCCTGTGCCATTTGTTGCATATCCACCCCTGACATTCACATTCACGTGGGTATAAGATAGGTGTATATAGAGCAGTGTCTACAATAAATTTTTTATATTTGGTGCTCTAAATAGTCAAAACAACTATCAAAACAACTATTTCCTTGACCATTCTATGTAATGACAGACATTTTTAAAATACTTCACCAAGACCTCTGTTTTGGTACTTGAATGCAATAGTGGGCAAGATTTTCATTGCGCAGCACTTGGTCAGGAAATAAGTGCAGCAAATCTCACTCACTGCCCGCTCACGCTGCCCTCAAACCATACCTGTGAGACTTGTTGGGGCAAATGCACCGGTGTGACAACATCCCACACGGTTGACTGAATGTTCTAATGACACCCATATGAACTCATCATCCCACTTCCCAGGCCTCTCTGTAAGTCAGGAAACCAGATGTGCTGTATTACAGGACAGCTACATGTGATCTTGTTCCAACGAACCCCATGGATGTTGGCTAACACCAACATGTTGATAGCCCCATCTTCACATCACCTGCGGCTCTGCCCTGGATGCTGTGGCCTTGGACATACATATACCCAAAGCTCTGTGGAATTGCAGCCAGTGTCATGGACTGGTCAATAGCAAAATAACAAACCTAGCCCAAGCCAAATAGTTTGAATTTTCCACACTCATGCCTCAAGGCACATTTACCTGTTGTGTAATCCTCAGGTCTGTACAAACAGACCCCATGGCTCTGATGGCGTCAGTATAAATAATGTGCAGGCAAGAGCTCTCTTCTATGTGCCTTAGTACTTTGGTTTCCAGAGCTGCCTGATAGCTATCAGCTGGCAGGTGTTAAGAAAAAGTAAAAACACACTTTTAATAGCTGGTTTTGTTTTGTCATTCAGTCGAAATTAAGAGATTGATCTCTATTGATCTGTGGAAAGGCTCCATCTTTCTGTTGCTTATCAGAGTTGTGCCAAGAGCTTGACACACACAAACACAAACAGAAGTAAATTTCAAAAAGTAAAGAGTGAGCAATGGCAAACTCATGCCAGTCTCATTCACCATCAGACTTTGCTGCAAAAGGAAAGTGACAGAGGCAACAGCTTCTGGTTATTGTCTCAGCACTGCCAGCAATGTCAGGAATTTGTCTGATTTTCACATAAATCTAATGCATCCACAACACTGAATAATAAACAGAGCAGAGAAGTTCTCTCTATACACAGAAGAGCATCTAGGCATCACATTTTTATTTCCCCCAGCAACTTTTCCATTATGTTCTGTTTTCTCTTTTAGCTTCTCCCCAGGTGTTTACACATATCACCTTAGCTCCCTTATTCATATTCTTAAAGGCACCACTGAAAGCTCATCCAATTGCATTCTCAGCTCTTGGAGAAACAAACCAAAAAATACACAGAGCCTCCCAGGCATACAAAGAGTTCCTCTCTGCACTCAGCACTCCCTAAGGCTGTAAGATTCCTGCTCCTACACAAAGGAATGTTTTCTCTACTCATGCCTACAGCACAGGAATAAAAGACTTGGAAAGCAGCAGTATCCTTCCAACTGCCAACCATACCACTAAACAGCCACCACCAGATGTTTTTCCCTATCAATATCAAAATGAAGGCAGCTGTCGAAGCAGATGGCTTTCTGTCCCAAACTAGTGCCCCTCAATCCCACCAAAATGAAATTGCTGTGTGGACCAGAGCCCTCTGCAGAAAACTTGGGGCCACATGAGCATCCTGTCCACGTCCTCCTTAACTGATGTTCCTTCTGCCAACTTCATAGACAGGTTTGCAATTCCTACAGGCCATCACCACATGGAGATTGGCTTTCCAACGTCCTTCTCTCAGCTAATACATCTTCTGAGGACAGCTCCAGCAGGTTTAGGAGCCTCCTTGACCTTCCTATCAGGTCTTAGCCCTATGACGATATTGACTATGCCTTCTCTAAGCACTGCTTTGATACAGTAGCAGATCAACCCATCTGCTCTATGGGGAAAGGACTGCAAAACACTCATCCTTAATCCAACAAGCCAGTGACAAGTGGTCTGTCTTCTCTGGCTTGTAAAATACTGAGGCTCTCCCCGTTGTGATAAAAAACTACAAATAAACCTTACCTTATACTTGTCATCTGATCAAAAAGTGAGGATTCATTTACCCCTGGAACTCTGCACTTACTTGCATAGAGAATTGGTTCCCATTGAAAGCCGATGCCAGAACTGTTAATCAGAGAATCCTATGAACTAGCAGCCAAAGTAATACATCAAATGACTTGATCCATCCATGCATCACACAGATTTTCAAAGTGCTCCTGCCTTTCCAACCCTTTGTCTTGTCAAAAAGCTTCACCTAGCAGAGCTGTCAATTCAGCTTTTCAAAGAACTTACAGATTCCTCCTGGAAAACTGGGTGGACACTCTGAAATACTAATCCTATTGCTATATCAAGGGGGTTTTCCTTACACTTTTCTGCCTGGTTCCTTGTTACAAAAGCCTTTCATTCTCAGCTCCTTCCACATGAAATATCCTCTGTAGAAATGATGACACTACTTCATCAAGTAAAGTCAGTACAGAGGAGTGGTGCCCCAGCAAAGGGCTAAGTGTCAGAGCCAAGGTTTATTTACTGAATAAAAATCCTGCTTTCTTGTAAAGACCTAAACACCAATGAAATACAGCAGCAATAATCAACACATAGGTCCTGGTACACTGGGTTCCATGAGGGATGAAGATATTCCTGAAACAAGCCAAAGATCAGTTCAGCCTAGGTTTATGTGGAATAAATCACGGGTAGCTCTAATGCACACTCTGGCAGCAGATGATTCACAACCAGTAATCATGGTCAGGACTATCCTTGTTAATTAATCATTTCCTGACCCAAGCCATTTTGTGAGCCATTTGGGAGCGAGGGGAGGAGCTTCCTTTGCTGTTGAGTGGCTGATTATAAGAGGTCTCTGCAGGGCATGGTGATGAGGGGAGTGGCTCATTCTGGGGGCTTGGGCAAGGCAGTTTGTACAGGCAGGAAAAGCAGGCATGGTTGCAAGTGTTCTGCTAGTAAGGTGTCCTCTGTGTTGTTTTAAGTGTTTCTTCTGTCTGCTTGCTTTTGTGGTTTCTGTCAGTAATGGTTCCTACATGGTTGAAAACTGTGGTTGGTGTAAGTGCATGTGACCAAGTGGAGCCCTCCAAAAAGGATGTGTCTGTACAGACCCATTCCTGCCCAGAGTGTTTGAGCGTATTGGTGGCTTCAGGGGGTGTAGTGGATGAGGCCTGCCTGTGATGTGAACAGGTGAATGACCTCCTTTTGCTGGTGGCTGAGCTTAGGGAGGAAGTTGAAAGATTAAGAAGTATCAGGGAATGTGAAAGGGAAATAGACTGGTGGAGCTCAACCCTTCCACATTTAAGGGGGGCCTCTGACCTGAGAGTCTGAGGACTCACATGCCTCCCACTCTCAGGCAATAGAAGGGCACCTGGTAGATGAAGAGGAGTGGAAATGGGTTCCTGCTCAGGGAAATAATAACAAAAATTCCTCCCCATCCCCCAGCCAGGTGCCACTTCAGAATAGGTATGAGGCCCTGGATCTAGAGAACTTGCCAGATGATTTAGAAGAAAATTGTCTGCCCAGAGAGCCTCTCAATTATGATTCGTCTGTAAGATGGATCACCACCTCTAACACCAAGAAGAAAAGAAGGGTAATCGAAGTAGGTGACTCTATTCTGAGGGGAACTGAGGGCCCCATATGTCAACCAGATCCATCCCACAAGGAGGTCTGCTGCCTCCCTGGGGCCCAGGTGAGGGATATTGCTGAGAGACTTCCTGGGCTGATTCAGCCCTCTGATTATTACCCGCTGCTGATTCTCCAGGCTGGCAGTGATGACATTGAAAAGAGGAAAGTCAAGGCAATTAAAAGGGACTTCAGGGCACTGGGACAAGTTGATAGGGCAGGAGCACAGGTAGTGTTCTGTTCAGCCCCTTTGGTGGCAGAGAAAAATGATGAAAGAAACAGCAGAACTCACATCATCAACAAGTTGCTTAAGGGTTGGTGTCATCGGCAAAACTTTGGATTCTTTGAACACAGGGAAACTTTTATGGCACCTGCTCTGCTGGAACCAGATGGGATACATCTCTGTGTTAAGCAGAAGGTCTTTAGCTCATGAACTGGCAGACCTCATTCAGAGGGCTTTAAACTAGGTTTGAAGGGGGAAGGGGATGCAGCTGGGCTGTCTGGAAGCAGGCCCAAGGGTGGTAAGGCGGAGTTAGGAGTAAAGTCAGTAGCCCAGCTGAGGTGCTTGTATACCAATGCACACAGCATAGGTAACAAACAAGGAGAGCTGGAGACCATGGTACAACAGCAAAGCTTTGATGTAGTTGCCATCACAGAAACATAGTGGGATGATTCATACAGCTGGAGCACTGCTCTGGATGGCTACAGGCTCTTCAGAAGAGACAGGAAAGGAAGAAGAGGTGGAGGGGTGGCCCTTTATATTAAGGAGACTTTTGATGCTGTAGGAATTGAAACTAAGGAAGATGGAGTTGAAAGCCTATGGGTAAGAATTAAGGGGAAGGCCAAAAAGGCTGACATCCTCCTGGGAGTCTGTTATTGTCCACCCAACCAGGAAGAAGCGGTGGAAAACTTATTCTATAAGTAGCTAGATAATGTTTCAGGATCATCAGCCCTTGTTCTTGTAGGTGACTTCAACCTACCAGACATCTGCTGGGAACTTAATACAGCAGGTAAGAGGCAGTCCAGGAAATTTTTACAGTGTATGGAGGACAACTTTTTGTCACAGCTGGTAGGTCAACCCACCAGGGGAGGGACGATGTTAGATCTGCTGTTTGCAAATAGAGATGGGCTGGTGGGAGATGTGGTGATTTGAAGTCGCTTGGGACAGAGTGATCATGAAATAATAGAGTTCTCAATATTTGGTGAAATCAGGAGGAGCACCAGTAAGACTCTTGCATTGGACTTCCAGAGGGTAGACTTTGGTCTATTTAGGAGACTTATTCAGAGTGTTCCTTGGGAAGCAGCCCTTAAAAATAAAGGAGTTCAGGAAATGTGGGCATGCCTCAAAACAGAGATCTAGAGGGCAAAGGGACAGACTGTCCCTGTGTGCCGAACGATGAGTCAACAGGGTAAACGTCCAACCTGGATGGGCAAGGAGGTTTTGGAGGAACTTAGAAATAAAAAGAGGCTGTATCATCTTTGGAAGGAGGGTCAGGTCTCTCAGGAACTATTCAAGGGGACTGCTAGAGCATGTAGGAAAAATATTAGGGAGGCCAAAGCTCAGTTTGAACTTAGAATGGCGACTGCTGTAAAGGATAAGAAAAAAGTTTTTACAAATATATTAATGGTAAATGGAAGGGCAAGAAGACCAATCTTTGTTCTTTATTGGACAAGGGAGGGAACTTAGTAACTGCAGATGAGGAGAAGGCAGAAGTGCTTAATGCCTACTTGGCCTCAGGTTTTAGTGGGAAGATGACTTGCCTTTGTGACAACTGTCCTCTTGGGTTGGTAGATAATATCAGGAAACAGAATGGTCCCCCCATTATCCAAAAGGAGGCAGTCAGAGAACTGCTGAAATACTTGGATATCCATAAATCTATGGGACCAGATGGGATCCATCCCAGGGTGATGAGAGAGCTGGCAGATGAGCTTGCAAAGCCACTCTCCATCATTTACCAACAGTCTTGGCTCACTGGTGAGGTTCCAGATGACTGGAAGCTGGCCAATGTGACACCCATTCACAAAAAGGGTGCAAAGGAGGATCCAGGTAATCACAGACCAGTCAGCCTGACCTCAGTACCTGGCAAGATAATGGAACTGTTTACACTGAGAGTCATCACACAAAATGGACAGGATGGCCAGGGTATCAGACCTAGCCAGCATGGGTTTAGAAGGGGTAGGTCATGATGACCAACCTGATTTCCTTTTATGACCAGGTGACCTGCCTGGTGGATGCAGGAAAGGCTGTGGATGTTATTTATTTGGACTTCAGCAAGGTCTTTGACACTATCTTCCCCCAGCACACTCCTGGAAAAGCTGGCAGCCCAGGGCTTGGGCAGGAGCACTCCTTGCTAGGTTAGGAAGTGGCTGGATGGCTGAGCCCAGAGAGCAGTGGTGAACGGCACTGCATCCAGCTGGCGGCCAGTCACTAGTGGGGTCCCTCAGGGGTCTGTAATGGGGCTAGCTCTGTTCAATATTTCTATTAATGACATGGATGAGGGAATTGAGTCTCTCACTAGTAAATTTGCAGATGACACTAAGCTGGGAGCATGTATCGATCTGTTGGAAGGTAGGAGGGCTCTGCCGAGAGACCTGGAACAGCTGGATGGATGGGCAGAGTCCAGTAAGATGCAGTTTGATCACTGTAAGTGCTGAGTCCTGCATTTTGGCCACAAGAACTCCCTGCAACGTTCTAGGCTGAGGACAGTGTGGCTGGACAGAGCCCAGGCAGAAAGAGACCTGGGGTGCTAGTGAAAGGCGGCTGAACACGAGCCAGCAGTGTGCCCTGGTGGCCAAGAAGGCCAATGGCCTGCATCAGGAATGGTGTGGCCAGCAGGAGCAGTGAGGTCATTCTTCCCCTGTACCCAGCTGTGGTGAGGCTGCACCTCGAGTGCTGTGTCCAGCTCTGGGCCCTCAGCTCAGGAAGGGCAGTGAGACGCTCGGGCGCATCCAGAGGAGGCGACGAGGCTGCTGAGGGGCTTGGAACACGAGCCCTGTGAGGAAGGACTGAGGGAGTTGGGGTTGCTTAGCCTGGAGAAAAGGAGACTCGGGGGGTGACCTTATCACTCTCTACAACTTCCTGAAAGGTGGCTGTAGTCAGATGGGGGTTGGTCTCTTTCTCCAGGCAGCAACTGACACAACGAGAGACAGAAGCATCAACCTCTGGTGTCCTGAAGGTTTTTGCACACACGGAGACACCCTAATCCCTCAGTGCCCGTTCTCAAGCTCCTCTCTGCCTTCTAACACATCAAAAGCCCTCGAGTGTCCCTGCTGCTGCACACATCTCCCACGGCTCTCTGCCAGCGGCAGCCCAGAGCTCCCAGCTCCGGCTGGCAGGGCCTCAGCGCCCGCCCTGTGCCCTCCCGTCCCGATGGCCACACCAGGCCCTGCTTGCTGCCCTCATGGTGCCACTCCTGGCCCCAGGACTCTCCAAGGCCTTCTCCAGGGGCACCTTCCTGCGGCCTTTCACTCCCTGCACCAGGCCCAGCAGAGACCTGCAGAGGGGCTGTGTCCGAGGGCCTGCAGGGACAGCACCAGGCCCAGTGGCTTCCCTCTGACAGAGGGCAGGCCTAGCCTGGAGATGGGGAAGCAATTCCTGCCTCGGAGGCTGCTGAGGCCCCGGCCCACGCTGCCCACAGCAGCTGTGGCTGCCCCCGGATCCCTGGCTGTGTTTCCAGGCCGGCTTGGACTTGGAGCCTGGAGCAACGCGGCCTGGTGGCAGGTGTCCCTGCCCTTGGCAGCAGGGCTGGAAGAATGACCATTTCTAGGGACCCCTCCAAGCCAAGCTCTTCTGTCCTTCTGTCATCACAGGGGCCTGGGGCAGCCAGGCTTAAGTTCTGCTTAGAACTGTCAGTGTGCCTGAGTTCAAGCACAGAGTTCACAAGCTCAGATTCACACCTGGTGAGATTTACCAATACTCTGGGTCCACTGGAGATCAATAAAGTCTTGCACAATCCAGATTCTGGAATATTGCAGTTTATTGAATCAAGAGGAAAGCAGTTTCCAGCTTGCCACTTGTAAATGCCCAAACTACAGAACATATTCATGTGTCCCCAACAGACAGAGACACCATCTCTGGCTTTACTTGTATACAAAAAGATATTATCCTATATGTATATATTATAGATATATGTCACATATGTCATAAATATCTTATATATGATAGAATTAGATCTATTTCATAAAAATCTTTCCAGATACAAATGCATTAAGTGACAACAAATAGTGATATTAAATATGTCCTATATTGTATTGTTTAAACATAACTACCTAGTCAACTCTCTTTATAATCATTTTTATAATGCTATAATAATAATAACAACATATTTTGAATCTTTGAAATTATTTATATTAGTATATTGGCTTTTTTATAGTTTACTTTTTGATATGATACTTGATAAGTCTATTAGTATATAATATCTATACACAATATGGATAAAGATATGAAATAAATATCTAAAGATATTAAATAAAAATCTAGATTCTTATATATACAACGTTTCAGGTCAGCTGCAACACAGGTGTACAGGGCTGACCTAAAGGTTTCCCTTCCGAGGCGACGGAGGCACAACGTCCACGGAGTGACCACGGGCATTGCCCAGAGATGGTGGAGTCTCCCTGAGCGGAGAGGGTCAGGACCCGTCTGAAGCCAATCCTTTCCACAGCATGTCAGGAAGACCCTGCTGGAGCAGCCCTGAACCAGATGATCCCACCGGTGGTCCTTTCCGACATGCACTTGTTTGGGATTCTGAGATCAGCATCTTTGCACAAGGTGAAGCTCTCAGAGGGAAAATGGACTCTGAGATAGAGGTGGGGGCAGTCCCAGTTCTGCTGGTAAGGGGACTGTGTCTCACAAGCGCCCTGGCCACGGCCTCTTCAGCTCCGTCAGGCCGGACTCCCCAGGTGTGATTTTGCTCTAGAGGAAAGGCACGGCCGCAGCTGCCGCTGCCGATGGAGCCGTGCCTTCTCCGTGTGCCGCACGCTCCGGTCTGCGTCGGCTTCTCCCCGGGCTGAAGGCTCTCCATGCGGACCCCAGAGAGCAAAAGAAGCAATAATAACATTGCCTCTCGTGTGGTCCTTCATCTTTGGAGCCAAGCTGGTCATGGCTGGATGCACAGCTGGGGAGACTGTTGAGACGACGCTGCTGCTGCTGCTGATGGCATTAAGCTGCTAGGTGGTGTTTTCCCTTCCCTCTCTGTGTCACACATTCTGCCCTCTTTTCCCATGTGCTGTGAGGTGGTTCTCTGCCACCAGGTGCGAGCCTCACAAGCACCGCTCTGCGCAGGGGAGCCTCTTTCAATGCTGGCTGTTAATGATTTGTTCGAGCCACTGGTACAGATCCAGGTAGTGCCCCATGGCCTGGGAATGGGCTACTGGATCCATTGCCATGTTATAGAAGAGATTGCCTGGCCTGGCCAGTAGGACATCTAGGGGCACACCGATGTCCCCAGGAAGGCTCCGGTTGCCAATAATGAAATGGTTGAGGCGTCTCGCTCGCACGCACGTGCACAGGTCCTGGCTGATATCCATCAGTCGCCTCACAAAATGTCTCCTGCGCCACTGTGACAGGGGTGTGACGCTCAGGTGGTGCATAACAATCGTCTTCATGGCATAGGGGGAAATACCTGTGCCCAGCTGCAGACAGGTCTTCACCCACAGCTGCAGGCACTGGAGGTGCAAGCTGTCAGGAGGCGCCCGCCTGGCGATGTAATTGAAGAACTTTGCCTCTGCCACGGCGTACGTCTCCGGCCAGCTTGTGCTTGAGGTGTGGCCTGGCCTATACTCGCTGCTTACAAAGACGTCCGAGTTGCCCTGCCGCACCCCAAAGAGCACCTTGATCCAGTAGCTTTCTCGGCCATTGCTCACCCTGAATTGGCAGGAGCGTCTGGAGGGCAGCAGCGCTAAACGCCAGTTGTGTGCCTGAGGCAAAGCCGGCCAGACTGCTCTCACCAGTTGGCAGAACCAGAGGGCAGTTTTGTCCACATCGAGGTAGGAGCCCGTGCACAGGGTGTGAAGAAGGCTGGGATCCTGAGACACCCTCAGCTCCTCCTCGGGGTGGTGCAGGAAGCACAGCATGTTGTCATTACCCTGCTGCTCGCTTGTGCAGGTGCACTCCTGCTCCACGTGGATGTGGAAGTCCTTCATGTGCCTCTGCCCTGCAGTGTCCAGCTCCAGGTGGAAGCTCTGCCCTCGGGGAGGAGTCATGGGGATGAGCACCTGGTACAAAACATCCTGCTCACGGGGACTCCAACCTTCAAAGGCACTGCCCACCCCAATGGCTTCTTCGAGGACAGGGTAGAAACTCTTTGACAAGAGGTGTCGACAGTAAATCACAAATGCATTCATCAGGCTCATTGTCCACTGGCATCCTTCCTGCAGGTCCTGTACAGGCCGCTGGATGCTCTCCACGGACATTGTTCCAACGATATTGTCACGATCTGGGTTATCATCTTCATTTCCAGCCTGATTGTTGTTTGATGCATTTGCAGCCTCATTGCCGGCTTCATTTCTAACACCACCCTCTTCATTTGCAGCAACATTGTCGACTTCCTGTGCATTCTCTTCTTCTGCTTCATTTTCAAACTCTTCCTCTTCATCTCCACCAGCTTCTTTGTTTGCATCCACTTTTCTGCCTTCCCCTTCATTTGCAGCACCGTTTTCTTCTTTGTGCTCCGCTCTCCTCAGACTCCTCTTCCTCCACAAAGACCAGAGGGCCAAGAGAAGGAGCAGGAGCCCAGCCAGAAGCCAGACCTGCCAGGGCTGCAAGGCAGACCAGAACAGGTCCCCCCAGGTCCCAACACTCGGCTTCACCAGGGCCAGCTGCTCCACCTCCCGCTCCAGACGGATCTTCTCCTCTTCCTGGAGCTTTGCACGCGCCTCCATCCGCAGACGTGTTGCCTCGTCCATACCATCACCCACAGGCTGTGGGTACTGCAGTATGCTTTGCAAGAGCAAGAACCACAATACCAAGGTATCCATGGTCTGCAGGAGGAGGGAGAGAAGGCCTTGAGTGGTGCTGGGAGGGAGGCAGCTGTCACTGGGGACAGCAGGGGTGGCAATGTCAGGGATCTGGGGGTAGGAAGACAGGGCACCAGAGAGCTGGCAAGCAGCAAGGCCTGTCCCACATCCCAAGCAGCAGCAGCAGCAGCAGCACGGGGCCCTGCCCAAGGCTCTGCCATGAGGGGCTGTCTCTGCATGCAGAGGGAGAACCCAACCCTGTGTGAAGCCTTTCTGCCCCGGCCCTTGTCCCCAGCCCAGCCTCCCCACCACGTGTGCACTCACCGCTTGCTCAAGCAATGCGAGGCCAGCGTTACCTGCTGGGGCCTTTTACGGCTGCCCCCATTGTGACAGGTGCCCCGTGATGTCACAGGTGTCACAGTACACCACAGCCAGGCCAGCCCCGCCCTTTGTCCCCACCCCAGCTCAGCCAGTCCGAGTGGCAGCCTTGGAGTGAATCTTCTGCAAGGAACTTCTCTTGGTCTTTCTTTTGTCTCTCTTATCAGCTGCCCTCCCTTGGCAATCTCACAGATCTCCATCTTGGAAGGCACGCTTCAGGGCCATTCCATTTAAACCTTGACTCCATACTGAGCTACAGTTAAAGCTCAGAGTCGTCCAGCTTGGAAAAGACCCTGAAGACGGCACACTCCAACCGCAAGCTTTGCACTGCCCACTCCACCAGTCGCCTGGCTCCCCAAAGGCCACGTGCACATGACTTTGAAATCTCTCTGAGCCTGGTGACTCAGCCATTTCCCTGGGCAGCCTCTTCCCAAGACTGATGCCCTTTTTGTTGGAAGAATCCAATCTAAAGTTCCAGGCTTGGCACAACTTGTGGTCATTTCCTCTGGTCATATTGTTTCTTCCATGGGCAAATATAATGACCCCAGCCTGGCCACAACCACCCTTCAGGGAGCTGTTGAGAACTCCAAGGCCGCCCATGAGGCACCTTGCCACTTTCCTAACCACCTACAGCTCCCTCAGCCCTTCTTCTTCAGACTTGTGCTCCAGACCCTTCCCCAGCTCCATGCCCCTTCTGTGCACACACTCAAGCACCTGCAAGTCTTTCTTGTTGTGAGGGTTCAAAAGCCAGTGCAGGATTTGAGGTGCAGCCTCACTGGTGCCCTGGGGCAGAGGGACAATCACTGCTCTGCTCCTGCTGGCCACACAGCTTCTGACAGAAGCTGGCATGCCCTTGGCTTCCTGCCACTTTCCAGGCCCTCTTCCCCCAGCCCACGGCACTGCATGGGCTGGGAGAGGCCAAAGTGCAGCACCCAGCCTTTGGCCACCTTCTGTCTCAGACAGGTGGGCTTGACCCATCAAGCACACCTGTCCACACCCCTGAGCAGAGCCTCCCTACCCTCAGGCACATCAACACTCCGGCCCTACTCATTCTCAGTTAGACTGAGCTCCATGCACTGACTTTCACTCCAAACCCTGTCCCCATGGGCCAGGATGCCCCTGTGGCTTTTGCTAACCTGCAAGGCCGCACTGTCAAGATGGGATCCCTGCAGCCCAGAAATGGCCTCTTGCTCTGGGGCCTGCCATGGCCCTGGCAGCACAAGTGAGAGCCCTGCCTTGGCCTTTGCCTTCAGCAAGGCCCCAGGTTGGGCAAAGCCTGAATTTCCCTATCAGGTCAGAAACAAATCAAGGCACATGGGGAGATGGCTGCCAGGTCAAGGTGTGCTGGGCTGCTTCTGTGAATTTTGGATACCTTTGACTTGCACTGTCCTACAGGGAGTCATGAATCCCACACTGAACTCTCTCAGGGTTTTCATCACTCCCGATCACCGCCCAACTGCCTCCCAGGAGAACAGCTGCAGTAACGTGGTCTATCTCTGGGGCCACCCATGAAGTGTTGGGCACTGTCCTCTTCTCAGTGCATGCTCAGGATGGGGCAAAGAAAATTACTTCTGTGTACATTTCCCTCTCAAGACAACTGCTTACTTGGGAGATGTATTTGCCTCTTTTAAGCGACTACTGTTTGGCAGAGGAAAGGAGTATCAGCCCTGACATCATTTGGATCTCCTGGCAAAGAGGTGAGGAAACACAGTCAGACCAACCTGGATGAAGTGCAGTGGAAATCTTCCTATAGGCTATGAGCTGAAATAGAAAAAGACAACTCTATCCTGCTGTGGCAACACCTGGCTAACATGGTGAAATAACTTCTTAACTACATAGTTGCTTCTCACCCCTTCCATGTCTCAAGTGAGGTACAAAGTTGCCTGTGAAGGGGGATACTGGTGAAAGGCAGCTGAACACCAGGCAGCAGTGTGCCCTGGTAGCCAAGAAGGCCAATGGCATCCAGGCCTGGATCAGGAATGGTGTGGCCAGCAGGTCATTCTTCCCCTGTACCTGGCACTGGTGAGGCCGCACCTCGAGTGCTGTGTCCAGCTCTGGGCCCTCAGCTCAGGAAGGGCAGTGAGACGCTCGGGCGCGTCCAGAGGAGGCGACGAGGCTGCTGAGGGGTTTGGAACATGAGCCCTGTGAGGAAGGACTGAGGGAGTTGGGGTTGCTTAGCCTGGAGAAAAGGAGACTCGGGGGTGACCTTATCACTCTCTACAACTTCCTGAAAGGTGGCTGTAGACAGGTGGGGGTTGGTCTCTTTCCCCAGGCAACAACGGACAAAACCAGAGGACACAGTCTCAAGCTGCATCAAGGGAAATACAGGTTGGATATTAGGAAAAAGTTTTTCACAGAAAGAGTGATAAAGTACTGGAATGGCCTGCCTGGGGAGGTGGTAGAGTCACAATCCCTGGAGGTGTTTAAAAAAAGATTGGATGTGGCACTTGGTGCCATGGTCTAGTTGAGGTGTTAAAGCATGGGTTGGACTTGATGATCTTGAAGGTCTCTTCCAACCTAGAAAATTCTGTGATTCTGTGATTTTGGGAAGAGGAGCAGAGCTGGCTGTGGCCAACCTTCCGCCCACCCAAAGAGGATTTGTTACCTATAACAGGTTCTGCCCAGGCCATGTCAGAAAGGCCATTTTTACATCATATGCATATAGTTATCCTTTCAGTGTGCATTTCTTTCAGATATTACGTCTCTGTAATAGGACTGATAATTATTATTTCTCGAAGTGTGCTAATTTGATTATCTTTCAGAGGAAATTATGGTTAAGTTTAATTGCAAGTGAAAGTGAATATCCATATGTTATTTGTGCTGTATCAGTTACCGTAAAATCAGCAAGGACACTGGTGTTGAATGCAACTTACACATGGCAGAAAAACCCCAGCACCTACACATACTGTAATGGACAACCTTTGATCCTTGTTCCTCACCCTCATATCTCCAAGGACCTGGATTTTAGCAGGTTCTGAGGAACCCCCACTTTGTTATATCTAATCCACTAGCAACTTTAGGAGGTGGCTGTGGTATTTTTCTAAGCAAAAATGTATACTGGGAAAATGCATGTTTGGATTCTGGCTTTGGCCAGTGAATTTTCATTTGAAAATTTTAATTTTTTTAATATCTTTAGAAAAAAACATTATTGCTATTTGGTTTTGCAAGGCTTTTCTAGGAGATAGGCTGCCTAATCCCTGGCACTACAGGACACAGCATTGTCTAGCACTTACAGCAGTGGGAGTCTAAAGACCCGAGTTCTGTTTCTGGCTCTCCCACTCACTCTGACATTTAGCAAGTCAATTCACTTCTCTGTAACTCTTTCTGCAAAATGGGTGTACTTGGGTTGTATTCCTCCTTTGGCACTCTATTTAAGTCCAAAAGATACTAAGTGAAAACCATTTCCTAAGTATTTCAAGACACTAGGATGGAAGGTGCACTATACACCAATACCAGCAGTATTAACAGAAAAGTTTAATTGTGGGGTCTGTCCATTTTCATTGAAATGCCAAAAGGTCCCAGATCTCAAGGAGCCTTTTCTTTTCCTGATATCTCTTCAATATTTAGCACCCAAATGCTGATTTCACACCATTTCCATCTTAGAATATCTGTTCTAATTCCAGTAGAATTATTATTTTGATATGAATATAAGCCAAACCAAACTCTTAGTCCCCAGCCTATAGCTCCCTTCTGAATAGGATCTTTCTCTATATGGATTCTTGTTATCTACTGAATTCCTCAGTGGAAGAAAAAAGATTAAGCCTTTCCTTGGCAGTTTAACACTTTTCTTCCATTAGCAACACCATCAGGCATGAGAGTAACTTATAAGGAATGGCATTACATCATGCTCAAATACATGATTATAACATGCTGCAAAATGGATTCTACAAGGAAGACTGATTTAGTGTGTGCCTCTGATGATGAGTAAAGACCAGATGGTACTGAACTAATGCATTGCTGAAGATTGTTTCAGATTAAGCCAGTAATTCAGCTACTTCCATGTCCTCTCCCATAAAATTTTAATAAACCCAATCTTATGGGAGGAAAGAAAAGACAGGGGCCCTACTGAATTAGTTATAACCTTAGTTACGTATGGCAAAGGAGTCCCTCTTAGGTGAGCAATTGATATTCTTCCATTGATTTTCTTCTCTGAGAATATCTAGGTGAGAACCAAGCTGGGGGGGTGCGGGACGGACCACAGTACACAAGGATGCAAAAGGCAAGCCAGAAAAGACAAAGTTGATGAAGGCAGAGATGAGGGAGAATTTGTATTTATGAAAGAGATATTGATCAATTGCACGCACAGTGGCAGACAGACTCAAATTAGCTGTCATAATTCCAGTGATGCAGAGGGACATGCAGGCTCAAGCTCCATTAAGTGTAACCTACATCCAGAGCAGCCAGATGAGATTTGCGAGAGTGAACTCTGAAATCCCACAGGAGATACCAGCAATTGATTTATATTCCTGATTTCTTATTCCCCCACCAACTGTGCAATCAGTTCCTGGAGGTGGGTAGGGAATAATTGAACAGCTAAACTGTGATTCACCCAGCCAATTAAGGAGTCTTGGGACGGGCACTAGACAGATCCTTCAGATTCACCCAGTCTTCTTGGACCAGAACTACATTCAGCTCTGACAACATGGCCAAAATCATGATGACGCAGTTAACACTAAGAATCTGAGTATGTAAAGCTGCATTATGGTTTCTGCACATTAATATTGACACATTCTTTTATTTTCTCAAAGCAGGAGGATGTCCTGATTGTACATGAAGATGAGGTTTATTCTGTAATTCAATGTCCAAAGAGCAACACTGCAAAACACTAATTAAAATGGCAACCACTGCCTAGAAGCTATTGACATATAAAACTCACTTTTGTGTTTCAGCCTGCAGCTTCTGTTAGGTCAGAGCCAGGTTGCTTGATTCAAAGTTTCTTTCCCTCTCTCTCATGCTGGCTGCTATGATGCTTCCTTGGAGATGGTGCATGGCTTTGTGAACAAATCACACTAAGCTCATTTCCAAAATGTTCCACTTACGTCTATCTTCTTGCACTGAAGTAAGGAAGCACTTAACTCCTCATTAGTAACTCCGTATGTGGCATGTAATCACCTTGAAATATTTAACTGCAGGATTTCATCTCACTAACATTGTGGGGTGGGGCATTGGACCAGGGTATAAACAAACTGGGACATAAATCATCATAAACCAGGCATTAAATTGGTATATAAATCAAAAATTATAGAAGTCAGATGGATGAGACCCATTAGAGCCTCCTGTTTGTTCTTTCCTCTTTTTTCACCCTAAGAATGCACAAGGCATCATTCTTGATTAGCCAAGAGACAGAAGAATGCCAATCTCTCCCCCTTCGTGTCTCTCAAGAGGGAGAGAAGGAAAACAGAGAGCTCTCTATGCATATTAATAAAGCTATATTTTGACTGGCTGAATGACTGGAAATTATTAGCAATGGTATGTTTTACCTGTCAACATTTCCACACTGCAACAGGCAAAAAGTCTCATACTTCGTTGCAAAAAATCACTAGTGGGACTGGAGGGGCTTTGCTCTTAATTTTCTGCACTCAGAACAGCTCTGTAAATACCTTAAGACTCTCTTCAACAGTGACGATAAAAAGGTCTTCTTTTCTCCTGTATAACAGTGTGAGACAATGCAAAACATCACCTGAGCCACAGTGAATCTAAGTGCCTGCACTTACAAATAAAACAAATCAAAAGTCCCAAAACCTATCAACATGAAGGTTACCAAGCCAAGCATGCCAAAGCTAGGAAATACAGAAATGGGACCCTTTGAAAGGATCAATGTGAAAGGTGAGAAGACAAACTCTTCAGCAAAGAGCAATCAGAGCAGAGATCAGTCAGTTGGCCACACCTGCTCCTCCCTCCCACACAAGCATTTCCCTCTTCACTTACCCTAAAACCCTTAGGTGATGGTAAGTCAGTGCAGGAAATTTCTTTAGAAATGGTCCCTAGCTGTGTTTTTCTCATTTACTCCAACCCAGTGTGAGTTGGGTGGCCATTTGAAGTTTGGTTATATAGTGTGGAGCTCTTACAGTTACTCTGAAAGTCATGGGAGCTGTGCTCTGGAAATACATAAAACTCAAGCTTTCCTTATATCCAACTGGATACCCAAAAAAACCCAAACAAGTCATCTTTGATTGTCAGGCCTAAAATGAAATTGATAGCCAACCACAAGAGGTTATTAGATATTAATATTAATATTCTTAGATGCCCTTCTTCAAGACAAGGACTAGAAATGTACTAACATCCATGAAGTGGTTAACTCAATCACAGGATCAGGAGTTGTGTAATCTGCAATTAAAAAGGCCAACAACCACACATTCAGCAATGAAAAAGAAACCAAACAGAGTCAACGTTGAATGGAAACAGAATATCCCAAATGTATGAAACAAGGCAAGAGTCTGTGATTACAGTTATTAAAGACTCAATAATGAGTGTGCTTAAAGGAGATAAATTCAGGCCAAGTATGCAGCCTAAACTGGGTCATCTCCTAAGTTTACATGCTTGTATTTGCAACCTTAAAAACGCTCATTTGATTTTAAGTGAACTTTGAGCAAACAACTGCAAACCCAGAAATTCTGGTGTGGGGTTTTTTACTGATGAAGAGTGGCAAGGGGGTCATCAGCAGAGTAATACGATCCTGATTCACTTGTGAGCTCCGTTATGTGAGCTGGGGAAGAACCTGCTGGTTAGGGGAGCAGGACGAGACCTCCTCTCTGCCAGTGTTTCACAGCTGCATTAGCAGTAGATGTACAGTAAGACCTCTGACTTGTGCACTTCGAACAGGGCTTTGGAGGGGATCCTATTTGTTTGTTCCCCACTTCAACACAAACAGAGTTTGACCATTTTTGTACCTTCTCTCCAAAATTATTCCAATCCACCACTCCAGCCTTTTTCCCAACTTCAATGCTTAGTAATCACTCATCTCACCTCTCCCAACTCTCCAGTACTGTTTTACCCCTTTCCTTGTCCTCATTTTCTCCCTTCCCAAATCTTGTTCATATTTGCTATTTCAGGCACCCCATCAGCTCAGTACTGGAGGGTCCACTGACCTCCTCCCTTACTCCATCCCTGCTCTTCTGCCTGTAAGAAGCAAATAAAAAGTAATATGCAGTTGGGAAAGTTATTCATCAGTGTAAGTATTAAGGTCACAGGCATATTAGCAGATCTTAAGATGAAGCCTAGCAGAAGGCAACAAAATCCCTTACAGATTTCAAAATAGGTCTTAGTCTTCCATGCCAAAAAAAAAAAAAATATCTTAGCTTGAAATAGCAGGATATGAAGAAAACCCTACAGCAGGGAAAGAAGAAAATGAGAAGGTCTGTCACTACCACCTGGTCATTAGCTGTGGAAACAATGAATGCAATGAAGATCCAACAACATGAGACCTCCAGGCATGTGAGCACCTGCTGCCTGACTAACCTCTGGGATGGCTGCCCCGTCTGTTCTCATAACCAATGCACTAAGGAATGACATCATACTGCCAGCCAAATGGCACTGACCAGCAGGACAGGGACATACTTCAGGGTGTACTTCCATCTGGGGGCCCAGGTAAGAAGCAGGATTTCCTTGTACAGGCACATACAGCACAGAGTGAAAGAAAGAAGTAAGAAAAGTGGGATGCTGCCTATTTACTTCAAACACTGTTTTCAGGAGTACCCATGATAAAAAAAAAAAAAAAAAAAAAAAAAAAAAAAAAAAAAAAAAAAAAAAAAAAAATCTAGGGTCAGCCCTTATTAAAAATGCAACAATAAAATATTTATTGTTGCATGTAACAGCAGATGGGGCCATGTCCATAAGCCTGCTGGTTGTTACCAAGGCATTGTCAAGCTATCAACAGACCTTCTGTGCAAATCTCAACTTCATGTTCCATGGAATGAGAAGGCTTGGGAAGTCTGTAGAAATTACAAATCTAGACATTGCAGAAATTAGAAGTATAGACTCTTTCCTGAGTGTTAATTGTTGCTAGATAGTTTTCCAGTAGTTTTACTGGTTATAAGGAAGTATTTGAGTGCTTTGTAGGCTCCTGCAAAATTCAGAGTGTTAAGGCCAATAAAATCCACTCAGCTTTCAGGATAGATGCTGTAAGTATTAAAATATTACCACTCTACACATGCTGTAGAAGTTACTTATTTCCTCCAATACTTGCTCTTCTCAGAATGTGCCAGGCTATTATTACTTTTGACTTTAGAATTCATTTTTTATGCAAATGGCTTTTAGACCACCACAAATACAGGAGTGCTGCAGTTCCAGAGTGGAGATGAATGTTCTCCTTCCAATACAAAGCATTATGATTGTTGTTCTGACAATGCAGCTCTCTGCACTTATACTTTAAATTCAGAGCCCATGTCCTGTGGTCCTGCAGTAGAAACTTGGGGGTAGAAGACAGGCAAAGGAGATTCCCACAGTGCCAGGCAAGTAGTATTTTCAAAAAGCTCAGGAAATTCTAAACACTTAGGAAGCATCAGCTACCTGTTTATGAACTGGTTAACTCTAAAGCAGTCTGGTGACACGATTTCTATGCTGTGCAGGAAAAAAATCAGTTTCCATAGCAATTCCAGCCACTTCCTTCCCAGATGCAGCACTCTTCACATTCCTGGACAGGAAATACAGCTGCTGTGGAAGACAGGCTGAGGAGGGAATGGCAAGCTGGAGAAGAACAGACAAATTCCCGCTTTTGTGGCAGTGTTAAATCCAAAATCAAGTTTGTGACATAGAAGGAGGAAGGAAAAATGAAAGGCTTCTAGACCCAACTATCTACCTCACATAATAGGCTCTGTGAATCAGCAAAACAAGATATTTCAGAGACAAGGAAGAAAAATCTTTATCTCTCTTCTGATGTGGAGACTTTTATGCACTATAACACAAGCTCTGCCAAAGGCTGTGAGTGCTGTGCAGCAATTGTTCCATTTTCAGCTACCAAGGCAGGAGAAAGGGAAGAGTGAGTCTTGCACTTGTTCTCTGAGACGAAAACAAACCTAACTCTTCAAGAACACACACCAGCAACTTGCTTGTTTGCACCACTTGAAAGCCACAGTAGTTTCTTCATCTGCTGTGGAGAGATGATGGCTCTTTTACATGAAACAGTTCACAGAGTGCAGTATAAGATGAATATAGAGCCTGGGTTGCCTATAGCCTACTTAAAAAAAAAAAAGAACAAAACCAACACACCCACACAAAGCTAAACAGGGATGAAAGCAAAATGACCTTACTACAGTCCTTCTGGTGGTTAAAAAAAACAAACCCAACAAAAACAGCATCAACCCAACACGTTTATTGTTCTCCAAACAGTATCTCAGTAGACTGAACACTCTCTGGGATTTGAGTGCCTTATCCCTCAGCAGCTTTAAGGAACAGCTCTGTTGGCTCCTGGAAGATGCTAAACTGATATAACACATTCCCTCATAGCCTTGGAGGTATTGCCATTTTCATTACAAACACAGCCTTTCAACTGCTTTGTCATAATATAACAGATAATGGTTTCCTGAAGATTTTGGGACAAGAAAAAAAGAATTAACATCAACATAGCCTCCCTTTTATTGTCAGCTTCCTTAAAGCAAAAGCATCCAGCTGAAATGCTTATTCTACCACCTGAAAACACTTCTCACCCCTCCCAATGCCTGCATGATATTCTGCACCTCAAAGCTCTGCCATGAGCACATTCCCATGTTTTGTGAACAAATCCCTAGCACAATGGAAGTGAACCTACAGGAACAGCATAAAACACATGGAACAATGTGTGAATAAATATGGACCAGCTCACATTTTCTTAGCTTTTTATTGCAATAACACACCTCCTAGTAATACACCACATTTCTAAGAGCAGCAATGATGTTGGTCTTGTTTTTCATTTAAAAAAACTATGGATCAGGTTTTGCACTCAAAGCCAGGGCCAAAGAGTGACAAGGTAAATGCCTAATAGTGACTCTGTCATATCACTATGTCAGTATCTTCCATAAAGACAATTACTCGTGCTCAAAGTTGTTGGACACAGCTTTCCTCTGATTCTCTCTTTCCCTCCCAGCTCATATAGACTTGTTTTGTCTAATTAGATGAACATTTATCTCCTGACAGGCAAGAGCTGACAATACTACAATCATCCTTCCCTCCATCCCTGTTTAACCAGAGATAGTTGAGAGGAAGTGATTGCAGAGAAGACAAGTCCTATTTCCCCAGCTCATACTGCCATAGGCAATCAATTTGGAGCACAGGTTCCATCTTGAAAATGTCAAAGAGAATGAAAAAACGATCAAATCAAAAATGGTAAAGTCAGCTCCCACCATTCCTCTAGGACCAGCTGCTCTCTTGGGTTCTTCTAGCACAGCTAACAGCACAGCTAGAGGAGTTATCTGCTTTGTGTGCTGAATGGTGCCACGGGGCCCTCAGCCTCAAATTAATTGTCCCTCACCCACTCCCACCATTCAAGAGAAACTGCTGGAGCATCAGTCCTGCCCACCAGTTCAAAAACCAGTTTGTAGTCCATGGTGGGAGCCCTCTCTCCTCTGATCCCCAACCCACTGAACATGCAAAACAACAGAATCCTTTCACAGGCACCACAGTTGGCTGTCCATACACAAGAAAAAGAAAATACACGACTGAAATACAAATACAGCAAATTATAACAGTGGCTTCAGCCTAGAAGAGGCATTTTGGTTTACTAGGGTGACCAAATACTCTGCTTTCACCTTTCCATTTCCTCTGAAGTTCTCCAAGATGCCGTTTTGCTCCTGTGTTTCTTCAGGAAATACCCTTTTTTTTCCCCCCCCTATCTCATGCTACAGATCTGAAAAATAATCCATGGCAAGAGAAAGAAGATAGCCAGGCCTGGGCTCTTCTTTTGCTGCTTGTCACAACACTCACTAAAAGGAATAGGAAAATATTCAGAGAAAAATAATGGCCAGGTTGACTTGGAAATATCAGACTGACCAGTGCTGAAATAAAGTAGCTGTGTCCTGGATGAAACTAGTCCAGAGGCATGGAACAGGGTCAGTTGCTAAGGCAGGGGCTAAAATCACAGGGACCTTCTGAAGAGATTTACACTACATGGTGCTATTGCAATGCAAAGGGAGAAAAATCCCCTCAACAAAACCACAGTTTGAAGACTGGTATTGGCCTTCTCTTTTAGCACAGGTAACTGTTCCTACACAGGAAATAGTCACATAGATTCAGTTCATTCTTAAATGCAATGACCTCCAGAATCCCACCAGTGGGATTACCCCATATATCAAAGCACTCTGTTGCATCAACTACTCAGGAGAAAAGAGCTTTAGCAAAGTTATTTCTCTTCTCCTCTTTCTTTAGATAGGTAAATGCAGACGTCAGTACTCTCTACATCTCTCTACGCTTACCTGACTCCTAAAACCAGCAAGAAAATTTGTGTCAGAAATATGATCCCACACTTACACTCAATGTATCCTCTGCAGGAAGGGGGCAAGCAGCCTCACCCCGAGAGCACCTCAGACCACACCAGACACATAAATGTGCGAGCAGTGTGTAGGCTGCACCTTTGGAGACTGACAAATGCTCTACCAACACACGAAGCTCCGGAACTTGGTGATCCTACCAAGGGATGCACACAACTTTAGATGACCAGGTATATAAACCATTATTTGAGCCATTGCTGGGATAAAGATTAATTTTAGAAAATAATTTTTGAACAGTGAGATTCCCAGTAGATAGTTGCAGAAAAGTCATTGTTACTCACAACAGTGGCAAAACCACACATACACAAAAAGCATAAACCAAAGCCCCTTCCTACTGCCCTATGAGCCCTAACAGAAGATGTCTTGGGTGGTGGGATCACTTCTTTTTTTGCTCATGGATGAGCATTGTTACATTTAACGTAAAACTAACACCAGCAGAGAAGACAGGTGGTAGGAGAAACCTGAAGGCAACTGAACCTTCTGATCTTCTGGTTTCCAATTAGCATAACACAGTACTTTTCAAGACCAGCCTCTTACAACCTGCAGAGAGGTGTAAGTTCAATTATTCCTTTTCTTTGTCATGTCACAATAAAAATATGTATTTATCCACAGAGACACATTTAAAAAAATCAACAGGCATTTAGCAAGACCCTCTAGAATGTTCTTAATTCTTTACCAGAGTGGACCAGGAAGGCCTACAAGCACCAAAGAATCTCAAACCATGCTGGACCTCACCCATGCAGAAAATCAATTCTGATTTTCAATCAACATTGAACCTTCTCCTCCTCAGAGCTTAAAAGGACCCTCTAAAAGGAAAGCAAAGAGCCACACGAGGGAGGAGTGAAACATACTGAAAGCCATGGCAAGACCAGAGGTCTCTCAACCAGAATCAGTATTGCCTCAACCCCTGCCACCTTCAAGGAGATTTAACTGCTTCCACCAAGAACAGAGCTGCTCAGGACATTCATTGGTCCCCATGACAATGTAGTAACAAGAGCAGTCACAGTGGCATACTTCCTTGTGAAGTTCTATGTCTTGCATTTTAACAGTGGAAACTCTTTTCCATCTCCAAGATGAGAAAGGGACACGATTTCAGGGCAGCCAATATATCCCAAGGCAATTCCATCCCTGTCAGATCTTGTCACTTCAGCAAGTGTTACAAGTTGGTGACCACTGGCTACAATTATCACTGAGGGCTAAGCTCCTTCCATGCCCCTTGAAGGGAGCAGCAATTCTCTTTCAAGATCTTCAAAGGAGAGTGATGCCACACTCACACAGGAGCTGCTGGCAGCGGGACATATTCTACAAAAAAAGCCAGCAACGAATTCTCCTGGAAGCAGGAAACTCAGCAGCAGCAACGGCATGAGAATGTGCTCACGTACAGAGCATTCCACTGAATTAAAAAATAGGGCATTGATTTTGTTATTCATTTCTGTATTTAACTCAATATTAATCTCTGCATACAAATGCCTTTTCCCCACTGCCACATTCGCATGGCTCGGCAGAATTTCCAGCCAGCAGCAGAAACAGAGATGTAGGTCCTAGGAACAAATCGATCTGTCTGCTACAAAGACAAACTGTATGTGAGATGCGGGCTGTGAGCGGGCCGTCACTCAAAGCCTCTGCTCTCATTTATCAGGGAGCACCTCCCGCCTGCACACGAGGAGAAGGGTGAGGAAAGGCTGCAACACTTACGCAAGGCGTGCCACTCATCCTGGCGGATCGTCTTGGTGATGTTGTAGGTAAGGTTCTTGGGGATGGTGGCTGAGGAGTAGTGGTACTTGATATACGAGCACCGCTCAATTGCTCCTGGGAAAGGCAAAATGCAGAAAAGTGTGGTTAAATGAATGTAACATGTCCCACTAGCTACAGGCCAGATGGTTTGACAACCAAGAGCAAAGCCTAGGAGCAAAGCAATCCCTACCATCCCCGCCCAATGTGACAACCAGCACTCTCTCTGGCACATGACATGTAAGCTCACATCCAAACTTACAATACAGGAAGTTTATCTTCCACACATTCCAGGCACCTTCCAGACTGGCCTGGAGTAGCTGCCAGTGCCTGCTTTCACCATGAGATATCAGTGTGGCAAATTATCCCTCCTTTCATGTCTTCTCTGAACTGTGAGCTAGCAACTGCTATGCAGTTAATGTATAGAAACTATAAATTCATGTCTTAGCTTTTTGTGCAGTCATAGTCATGACTCAATGCCCATACTTCAGGAAATACACAAAGCAAACACCTTTGACCTTTCTTGAAATATTAAAAAGCAACACAGAAAAATTATACATATAGATGGTAAACAATTTCTTGACCCCTTCCACCCCACAGCAGGAGGACACATGACAGGCTACACTGTCTCTTGAGATACCCAGACAATTTTACAGCAGGTTCAGGCAGAATTCATTGGCATCTCTGAACAATGAGGTTCAGATGGCAACATCAATGGTTGAAATGGGCAATTTTTTTTCTCTGTATTTTCCTCAGGATTTCACCTTTGTTCCATGGAAAAAAGCACCATGTGCTGCTTCTGATGTCTTCTGGTCACATCATTACACCTCCTTTTATAAATACTTTCCTTCCTGTACAATAATTGCCCCTCCAGGATCTGATCTCCTGGCATCTCTCTGCATAGTTAGTGTCCTTAGAAGAAAGGGTCTGGTGTAGTCTGACACTTTCCATGAATTATAGCCTAGCGAAATTCCACATCTGATCAGAAATCCGTAACAGTATAACTGTTCTTGTATTGATGAAAGCCAGACAGGTTGCCTAGATTGCTTTTGCCAGCCTTCTCAGCTAACACTGGCTTTATTAGACCTTCTCACTAAGCTGTCAGAGTCAAAGCTCATGAAAGTAATTTTCCCACTAACATTATGTTATTTTGGCTCAGGTCTTTGATAACTAAATAGGTAACCTTAATGTGGCTGGCCACGCTGTTTGTTACTAGCTACCACTAGTCAGAGAAGCAGCTATGCTGAAAATGCTTTTATGTATTAAAAATACATTAAGATGAGCACTCAATAGGATAAATTAAATGAAGCAATGAATTATATAAATAATAAAGAGCACTATACACAAGCAGGCAGGTAGAGGACACTTACTGCCAGCCTGAACTGAAAAGGCAGACCCATTAGCCTTATATTGACAGTTCCACAGGGTTAAATATGCTTTTAAAAACACTACAAATACAGATTTTTAGTAAGGGTTGTAAGATACTATTTTGCATGAACTTAGATCATAGACCATGAATTCACAGCATGAAGAAGAAAACCCATGAAACAAGCTATTAATTACGTTACAGTCTACCAGCATCTTCCAGAGTTAGTGCAGCACAAACATTTGAGGTCCTCATTGTTTGCTTCTCTTAAGTATTCTTCACATTCTGCCTTTGACAGCAATTAGATTAGACAAAGCCAAATATTATAGGGGGAAAAGGCAAAATATTTACATATGTATCCGCCTGCCCTGACAGCGTGATGGGCTTCTGTGTGAGTCTGCACCATCTGGGCACCGAGCGTACGCCCAGAATTAAAGTTTCAAACTAAGAATAGTATTTAAATAAAAAGACAGCTAGTGTGCAAAGAGCTTTAAAAAAATCCCCAAATCACAACCTTGCCTTCTTATAGGTTTGCCTATCCCCTTTTGCTCAGTTGCTTTCATAGATTAGGAGCATTAGCAAGAAAACAACAAATGCTTATTTGTCAGAAATTAATCTTTAAGTTATCTGATATCTGCCCAAACAAGAGATTTATATAGAATAGTAGAAAAGGACACAGAGCCAAGATACAAAATAAAAGCTTACAGAAGGAAGAGAGAAAAAAATGCTGTTCTATTTGCAGCTTTTCTGGAACCAAAAGGCTAATTTCTAATAAGGTCCATATCTAATTCTGCAAAGACTTTTGGTGGTAATGGAGCAAGATGTTCAATATCACTTTCATTACCAGAGCCTAAAGCAGAAAGAGATTATTGGCTGAAATCAGGTCATCACTTGACCAAATCCATAATTTTGGGTTTATGCTTACTTCCCCATGCCTCTAATGAGACTTAAGCACACAAAAACAGCTTTGGGACCACTATCAACCAGGGTGGGCAAATAGGATATGGTACAGCACTTAGCACAGCAGTTCACAGAGGGCACTGAAGTTCTTCCAGCTCTACCAGGGAGCAATGGTGTCCACTCAGGAGAAGCAGTCAGTACCTTACTGAGAAACTCAAGCTTTTCATGGCTCAAAATCAAAATGCTTGTGATTGCTTGGCATTTAAAAATGAACCACTTATTTAAACCCACTCTCACAAGTGTAGGAGAGTGACTATGCTGAGTCAATGCCACTACATCAGCATATATCTAACTAGAGGTGAGAATAAGCTTTTGAACTTAAGAAAATGGCTTTCAATTGCCTGGACCTGGCAATAAAAGTTAGGAGAAGTGTGAGTTTATGGGCAGTGATAATTTTATACTTCTGATGTTTCCCTACTTGTTCCACAGAGAAGAGAACAACATTCAAGATGCTCAAAGATCCAAGTTCTAGAGGTTCCTATGACAGCAAAAGCAGCAAGGATCAGAACTACTGCTCTGCTGGAAAGCCTTTTCAGAAAAATGCCACAAAATCCTTATCTTCAGGAGAATTACTAGCTATGATTGCTTCAGCCTTTGGAGTAGGAAGGCAAAGCAAACTTTCCTTTTACCATACCCTCAACAGGGTAACTGCAATTTACAGAGCATCTCCAGCCTTCAGCACAAACTTAGACTAAATGCAACTGCAGCTTTGCTCTGCACTTTGCTCCAATACCTAGGAACGGTATTTATAGAGCAAAGTAATGAGCGGGAGTTTTTTTTAGCTAGGAGCCACCACAGCAAGAGTTATAGCTGGCCACAAGAAACACAAAAACCACCACAAAGCTGCTCCAGGGACAGATGTAGTATATCATATATTTCTCTGACCAAAGGGAAATGTTTGCTGAAAAACATACAGAGATGTAGCTGACGTCTTCCAATAGAGTGCTAAGAAAAGGATCAGCAGAAGGATGCAACTAGAACCATGCAGAGCAAACCTCTGCCTCATCATCACAAGCACAGATGCTCAGGGGATTCAGCAGCTGTTAACTGTGGCTGGCAACCCCCTGTTCCTGCAAAGGTCAGATGACAAACAAATTGGAGATAAGGAAACTAGAGATGGCTTCATCCTAAACAGCTAAGTATTCACAGCATCAAACTTGCACCTCCTCTTACTGACTCACTTAGCTGCTCAGTTTGCTTCCCATATCTACTGATCATTGCTTTATACTATCACCTTATCATTCTGTAATACTTTCTCTTCTCTCCATTACAAGAAAAACTTTTAACCTAGGCCACAGCAGAAATATCACCTGAAAACATTGATTTTTTTTTCTTCTATTCAATTTTCAGAACTTTACCAATTAACATCCTGATGTTACCCAGCTGCAGAGAAACTCAGCTACCACTGCATTACTGGAGCTGTAAACATCACCCCAGTAGAGGCCTCAAACTGTTTGGTAATGCAGGGAGTGACTGAACCATTATCCCACTCTAAACAGAAGAGGGTTGGGACCAACTAAGGTCATAGTGCTGGCGTCCAGGCTCTATTTATCTGGTAGGTAAACACAACTTTTTCAGAACTTTTGGACCAGTATTTCTTCATCACCATTGTTCTCCCACCACTCCTCTAAATATAATCCTTCAACTCTTTCAAACTGCTCCAAGCAACAGTTTTTACCGTGGTTAATTTAAAAAATAGAATGGTAATTCAAAATGCCACCAAGGTATTGGTTACTTCTGTCCTAAATTTTGGATCTCAGAAGGATCCAGAGGCATTTGCCCTGGTCAGTTGACTTCTGCAAAGATGGTTGCCAAGTCTCATGACTTTACCGTGTCAGTGTGTATAGTTTAGTATTCTGCATAATACAGACCAACCCATCTGAGAGCTGGCAACAGAAGGTAGTCATTGACATTGTCTTTCATCAAACTGGTGACCTGTGAGAACAGTTAGGTGACAGGTATATCACTTCAGATCCAGCCCAAGATGGCACAGTTACTTGCATGGGTTATCTGAGTACTCCCTTCCTGTCTTGAGCACTAGAATATTTCACACTTCCCTCTTGCCACAGCTGTCAGGGCTGCAGATTGTAGAACCATCCCTAAAGGTTCAACTACAGATTAACCCAATGCCTGTGAGTAAATTACCTTCGGTAGCTAGAGGAGTTGCAGACAGAGATAAAATTGTCTCCCACACTAAGATTCTTTGTAGCAGTCCCTGGGTTAGAGCAATCAGGCATCTCAGATGCAAGGAGCCAGCAGCTCACTCACTCTGGATGAACTATGGTGTAGCCATTCCAGACTCCACAAGCCAGGACTGAGAGTCACCTTGCATCCTGTAACATGCAGAAATCTGAACCAGAGGGTACCCATTCTTCACTTAGAGTATGCATATTGGCTTCTAAGAAGGATCCAGCTGTATAACTGGTATTTGTTTTACCACATTTCCTGTCAAAGCTTTTGATATTATGAGCTTCCCTGAAAAGACTGGTGTGGATATTCTGAGCCTTTGCTACCTCCAGGCAGCTTTTCCTTCTTCTGTATTGCAGATACCCCTGGATGAACTGTTTTGTAGCAAGCAATTCCACAAAATTCACCCTTTGTGCTAGTTCTAATTGTCACAAATCTGTTTGAGAATTACTACACAAACATTTTCTAGTAAAAGGAATCTTAGCCTCTGGCTTGCTAACTGCACTCACTACGCATATTTGCTCTTCATTATGAGAAACCATCTTCAGTATGAGAGATTGTCTTAATCCCATGGTTTGGTTACTGTTCCCTCATTGGGTGGCTATCTCCATAGCAAACAAAGAGATGTAGATTGGTCATTTAGCCTCTAATTGTTTCACATAATCTTCAGAAATTTGTAAAGCAGAGGAAGTTCACAGTGGCTTGTTTTTCTTAGCATAGCATTTCAGTAAAGTTTCCAGAGGCTACAATCACAGTTAGGACCAACAATTGGTTACAAAATGCAATTCCATGTGGCATATGTACCTATTATTGTCTTAAAAGTCTTTTCTTACCTGGAAAACTTCACTGTTTATTTGTGTTAGCATTTTTGCATCCTTCAAACTAGCCCTGGTAATTCAGGCTGGTGCAATTTCAGAATTATCACCCTCAGATGTATGTGCTGCCCTCAGTTACTTCAATCATTTCTTATGAGTCATCAAAACTCATCTGGAGGTACCTTAATATAGGCAAGGCTCTTGCAGTTTCAGATGAATTAGCTGGTCAAATTAAACCTTGGAGGAGGATAGAAGGAGAAATTAAGTTCTACTTTGACCAGCTGCTATGACATAACTGCAATCAGATTGCAATCAGATTGCAATCATGCAATCAGATATGCTGACTAGATAATGAACTCAGGATGACATTTTAATGAAATCAGGTACTTATTAGAAAATATTGCAACACCTTCAACAGGATTACTTCTACTAGTTACAACCATGAAAGTACTGGGTACATATTTTTCCTAGATCTATAAATAGATTAATACCAAAAATGTAGGAACACTATTCTTTTGCATTAACTGTAGAATTATTTATGTTAAAAGAGTTCTCTAGATGTCCAGTGCCCTGCTGAAAAGAGGCACAACTTCCAAGCTAAAATCAGATCTAAAGATCACGTTGCTTAGGACCTTGTCCAATCAAGATTTAAAAACCTCCAGGAATGGAGGTGCACATCCTTGAGCGCCTATTCCAACATCTGAGCGCCCCTAACACCTAATGAAAAATTCCATTGCTGCCACAGGAATATTTTGAATAATAGAATAGCTCAGAGTAAAGGGCTAAAAATCTAGGAAGAATATGCAAGAAACGCCATCTTAATCAACACGTCTGGTGAATATTCATTAACTTATATGCATAAATAGAAGCCACTGTTCTAATTAATGGACCTCAACATAGATTTTTCAGTTGCAGCATGGGCCAAACTATTAGAACAAGAGATGTTTCTTCTTAACTGGCCTGGCCTCATCCTGAACTGTTCAGCTTGATCTGCCAGTAGGGCTTGTTGCTACTTGTCCTAGACGAAGTGAAACAACTCCTGGTGCTCACTTGCTGCTTGCTGTGAGCTGCCAGGAAATTGGGCTGATGCATACCTTCAATTGATGAGCTGGAGTTTCTGTTGGGTTTAAGACCTCAGTTGCTAGCCTCTAGCTGCCTACCCAGCAAGTGGATAGAGATGAACAATCAGGTCCTACTCACCTTCCTGATATCTGAGTAAAATCAGAGAGGGATCTGATCCAGTGCCCTTTCTCATTTGCAGACAGACCCAAGACATATTGGGAGAGACAATGAAGGTGTCTATAGGAAAATGTGACATGGATCAGGAGTGCACTTTTGAAAATGACCACCTGATCATGTCTAGTTATCATGCTTTAGTTCAGAACACAATGTGCTGAACTGTGAGATGCCCATTCTTCACAAATAAAACTAAAATCAGATGTGCTAATGGAAATTCAACTAATGGTACAAGAGCAGAGCCAGTTTGAAGTAACATCCCCTCCTTGAAAACACAAAGTGAACACTAGGTCCTAAGCACAAATTGTTTCTTTTAAATTCAACCTTACCATAACACACCAAGGAAAAAAAAAATTCAGGTCACCAGAAATGTTTTGTACAACTGCAAAACTGTATTAATCTGTAACTTATTTTGATGCCTATAAAGAATAATTTAAAAACTGTATTTCAATTGCAAGTCTGAAAACATACTTCGAAAACTCTACAGCATTTTTCTAAATTTCATAGGTTTTTTTCAGCTGAAACCACCGGCAGCATTAGATTAAGTTTCACAAGTGGTTCTGTTCCCTTGCATACTTTTTGCTTCAGAAACAATTTTCTACATGAAAATAAACAACAATTTCCTAACTGCATTGAAGTGTAACTATAAATGTACTTACAAATGTACTTACATTACACACCTATAGACTCCCTGTGGGGTAAAATGAAGAAAGTCTGCAGTGCAGCCTGTTAGGCTGGCAGTGGCAAATGGATATTTCAATATACAACCTTACTTGAACTTTTCAATAACTTATTTTAAACTTATTTAATTTATCTTAAACTACTTTTTACATGTAGATGCCTTTGCTGACCACCAGAAATGCAACAAACATAAAACTGCAAGAAAACATATTCAGAAGATTGCAGCATCCTCTGTTTTACCTGAAGGGAAAGCTTGCCTGTACCCACTGAGTTGAGAGCCACTCCAAGATGAGACAGAAAAGAAATATTTTGTCCACAAAATGGCACATACCCAGCAAATACATTAACAGAATGCACAGCTTAAAGATTTTCATTAGGAAAGAGAGCAAACATTTTTTCCAGAGTGAGAAGCAGAACCATGATGCTCTTTTTTCCTTCCATTTCTCTTCTAAGCTCATCTCACTTAACTTCCAAATAAAGACTCTTTCAGAGCCTCTAGCTTAGTGAAACTCATTAGGCAATGCTCAGCTGGTAAAGCAATCTTGTAAAAACTTAGCAGGGGGATGGTTGAAAGGATCCAGCATACTGTGCTATCCATATAGAAATGGGATAATAGACAACAGCAGGCCATTCCCATTCTTTCCAGGTGGTCTGGGATGAAAACCTGCCAGCTCCCTTTCAGTACTGACCCACTAGATCTCTAGAAATACAGAAAAAAATCAGATACAACACACACGAAAAGGAAGACATCCCTAAAGATAATGGATCTCCAGACACACAACAGCTTTGTTGTGCATGGGCTTTATGGGACCAGATTCCACAGAGTGACTTCTGCCTATTTCAGAAACTCACTGTGTGAGTAAAGACAGAGGTGCAGAAGACATGTGCACATGTACTGAGCAGACAGCAACATTTTCAGGGTAGAGAAAAAATAAAGTGCTTGAGCAGCTTTTGCTAGGGCTGTTCCTCACATGCTCTCTGGATAGCCCAGCAAATAGCAGCTTGCTTAAAGCCACCAGCTGGCAGAAGATAAATATTCCACCCATGATAAGAAAAGAATCCAAGTATGAGACCAAAAGCTGAATTTGCATTGGAAAGTGATGAGCTCACACTTTCTCTCCAGGGACCATGGAAAGGGGGCTGGCAAGGAAGCAGGAGCAAAAAGAGGGTTATGAAACACTTTTTTACTTCAGCTATAAATAACAGTCTCCAAGCCACAGGGCACTTGAGAGGAGGAAGGCATCTCCTTGGTCCTATTAATCTTTTTGTCCACCTATTTGCTTTGGGCTGGCCACAGGGGAGAGGGAAGCAGAGCACAAATGAAAAGTTAAGGAGGTTAAAAGGGCTGAAAAATATTTGCTCCTACATATTTGGAGGCAGAAATTAAATGATCAATAAAAAGTCAGTGAGACAGCAATTACCAGTAAAAACTCACTGATGACCCAATAGCTCATGGAACAAAGCAATATTTCAGCACTGCTGTCAGGCCACAGAAAAAGCACAGCAAATGCTCTTCCTTGGTCAGGTTTCTTCTGTATCAATGTACACCCTATGATTCTCACAGTAAGATTCTCCCATGAAGCTTGGTGCTTCATGACCCAGCTTCAAAATCTGTTTCAAAGTGATTTCTAAGAAGCAGGGTCCCAGATTGCCAAGAAGAAAATAAGGGTGGATCCACTGATATCACTCATTCTGCTGAGCGTCTGATCACATGCAGTGAAGTCTAAGGGTGCCTATCTCTCTACATTGGGAAGCTAATTTACATGCTGCTTTGCCATGTAAGTGTGGCTTTCTAGACACATTTAGTCCTCTTCTTCAAGTGAGAGGAACATAAGCTCTTCTCTGTATCCCCTGTTAGTTTACAGCAAGCACCATAAATAGCTGAGCTGGAGAAAGCATTTCGCTTTCTTGTAGCACTTCAACCTCATGTTTAAACAGCAGAAATCACAACACGACAGAATCATTCAGATGTTTGCATGCAGCATTGAGGAAATAAGGCTGAGACCTAACACAGACAAATCTCACAGAAGATCCCACTTACAGGGGATCTTACACTGACATTCAGCACTACAGCAGTCTCTTTAAAAAAAAAAAAATCTTTATGGTACCATTTTCATGTAGGCTTTGTCCTGCAACTAAGTGCAGAGGTCGCAGGCAGAGTTTGACAACTTGAACTAGAACAAATAAGTTAAGGTGAGGAGAAAGGAGAAGGACAAATAAAGTTTGTGGCGAGAGTCATATGGTAGGGATTTACAGAATTAAACTAAGGAGGCAGTTTTTACCTTATAGCCAAAAAGCATTTTGCTTGTAAGTTGAAATTAAGAGGCATTTTTCTAACTCACATGTTTTATATAAAAGGTGAATTCTCTTGCCTTAAATTTGGGAAGTACACCCCTGTAAGCATAGATCCAGTTTTGCACATTTAAAATTAAAGGTAACTAGGAGAAACCACAGTATTTGAAATTATCTCAGTTCCAAAAGCAGAAATACCAGCAGGCAACTAGCCTATCAAAGAAATAAGTGAGGAAGAAATCCAGCATCAGCTTTGCAACCAGGCTGGGCTTTTTCCCCATGAGCAGACTCCAGCATGGATAGACCAGAAAGAAGACACCCTGCTATTCCCATAAACTGTTCTGTCTACATCCTGTGCTGATGAGGCAGATTATCCCCATCCGTTGAGGACTCTATTGAGACTTTAAAACTGTGCAAACAGAAGACTTCGGACATATTCTTTCTTTGGCAGAAAGATTCTGTTCTTAAATACATCCTTACATTCTAGATTCCCTAAAATTCATTAATCTTTTTTATCCTGTCCCTATTCTAGTTATATCAAGAAAAAAAAAAATTAGAGTACTGTGGTTGGAATAAGACATTTTCAAGAAATCACTTCATACATAAGAAACTATTTCCAGAGATCCCCTGCAGTTATTAAATGTATGTGCAGAGTAAAGCTAACAGATGAGATCATCCCTAAGTGAGCAGAGTTTCTCCCTGCAATTCCATAATGTCTCTTGCCTCAAACTCAACCAACTGGATAACTACTTAAACCACACAGTCTGACGGACAAAAGCTACTAAAACTACCTTGAAATAAACATTGGTATTTTTTTCCTGGTGAGTAGAGACCATTAAAATATACAGGGAGTACATATAATGTCTCTCCAAAGCGAGGAACAGCTTCATATTTGGCCATGCTCTTTCCCTGTCAAGTCATTCCCTGGATTGTCCTTGTTCAAATTATTAACTGGTGAGTCACCATCACTAAATTGCAAAGATACTCCATCTTCCTTTGCAAAGGAGTACACATTCACAGAGACAAAAGACTGCACAGCTCACTGCCCTTCCCTTGCAAGGCTGTTTGCTGCACTATTCTAACTGGACTTACTATTGTACATGAGGGTTTGAATCAAATAAAGGCCTTGAGAAATTGAATTTTTTGTAGATATTTTAACAGGTGTCCTTGAATAGTCAAACAAACTGAAAGACAACTAGAAGGAAAAGGAAAGGAAGATAATGATGGTGGTAAGAAGATCAGGCAACTGTACTGTGAAATACAAGATGAGCAAAAGCACAATTTGGTCATTCTAAAGCCTATGAACCACAGATATTGTTAATCTCTCTGCCACTGTCTGAAATCATAAGTGGTTTTCTCCTACCAGAAGGAAATTATTCTTGAAGAAGTATTTGAAATAGGAAAAGTTGGTGGATGTGATCAGAAAATATTTTTCCAATTGACTGGACTGTGCCCTTACTTATCCAGTGATGAGTTTTGCAATACCATCATATGCCCTTGTGTACAGAAGGCTTAGGCATTGAGCACCTCTTCACAAATGCTACACTAACGCATTTCTGGTGTATCAAGTTCTTGCTGCACTTAAATGCACTTCAGTCAACAACTTTGGGCTAGAATCTCAACATTGACGCAGCCACTCTGCACCAAACAACAACACGTTTCACAGCAGATGAAAATACTGGAAGGATAAATGCCCTTGCATGGGGTTAGAGGGAACCAGAATCTGAGAAGGGATCAACTTGTCTCCTGCTTCCCTTTGCTTATTCCCAGTAAAAATGTGCAAGGATCAGGGTACACCAATAGCTGCCAGCTATGGGAAAATTAGCAGTGATATGACCCTGTTGCCACCATGATCTTAAACAAGGGATTAAGTTATTCTAGTCAAGTCTCAAAGGTATTTAGTATCCAAGCACTTCAGCTAAGATTCATTATATTTCTCTTAAGACACGCATATGATGTGCTTTAATGCAGAAATAAAAAACAGCAGAAGCCAGCCCAACTTATGTAACAGGGCAGCAGAATAGGGTAGGGAAAACCCCTATAGATCTAAAAGCATCTGGGTTTTTTTCCAAATAAAGTTAGATTGTTATAAAATCATGTGACCCTAACTTAGGCCCAGAGCTGGTGTATATTTAAATGTATTAAGGTGTGGGATGAGAATTTCTTATCCCATCTACTGCTTGGCCAGTGCAAATTGGAGGGCAGATTGGAATTTGTTTTAGGAGAGTATTGTGACATGATGTTCCCTTGCCTATAACATCCTCTTGTCTTTCAATAAATGTCATCTACCACTTCTTGCACCTTCCCATCTGAAATGTCAAATCAAATCACAGGGTCACAATACGAAGATCTCCCACTCACTGTAATGTAAGATGTTCTGACCAGGACAAGCTGGACTAAATATTTCTGCTGCCTGTCAAGAAAGATGTATAGAAGGAAAGACACAATTCAAAGTGCACTGAGCAGCATTAGATAGTAGAACTCCATGGATGGCAGCAATAAGCATTGTCTGAAAGGTGGGCACTGCATGTCTGAACACCTTTGTCACCACCTAATGCATCCCCCCATCCCTCTGCCTGAAATACCAGATAAATCCCACTGGGGTTTATAGCCTGAAGTGTCATTCAGCCCTTTACAAATGAAGAACTTACTTTATGATCCTCATCCTGACAGAGGAGGAAGCAACCATATCCCAAAAGATCCATCACCATACATGGGACCAAAGAAAATCTTGGAAGAGTCCAAGAACTACTTGAAAGGTGCACAACAGGCCTTTAACACCACACTGGTGAAATTCAGATTTAGAGAGAAGGGGATACAGAAACAGGCATTTATTCAAACACTGTCAGCTCAGGATTTACCTTTTATACTCTATACTCCTAGTCTGAACTTTAATAAAGGCTTGCATCTCAATAACACCCAATGGGACAAATGCTGTCCCTTTACAGTGAACAGAATCTGTGCCCTGAAAAACTTTTGCTGATCCTATTTAGCACCTCCCCTGCTCATATAGTTAATTTTGTATAATATATAAAGATAAGTCTTTAACTGTAATGTTTGATTTTAGGACTTAAAAACTCCATGATTCAGCATCCTATGTGCCCCTGGACACATTTTTATTTGTACAATTAATTCTAAACCAAACTGTTATTATATGTGTTGTATGCTATGAATGCTTCACTTTCTATTTCAGTCACTACTCTAAAACTACCTTGCACAGTCTATTTGTCTATAATATCTGAAACTATTTATTAACAACAGTATTGCTGCCCAGTATTAATTTACATACTATTCTCCCAAAAGAGCATGAGACTGCAGTTCACTGAGCGCAGGATGAGGTGAAAAAGATCCAGGATAATTCTAAACATGCCTCCACTGGATCATCAGCCACTCTGATGCAAAAGATGAAGACAACATGCCAACCTAACAGAAAACACAGTCATTGGAAAACATCCAAACCTTTAAGAAAATATGCCATTAGCTTAATATTCTTATCTCCTTGGGTTCTGCTATATCAGGTTTAATTACAGCAATTGTGACAAAAATTATAATAGAGAGATACAGCTGCAAGCTTATCTTGCCCAGAGATTCCACCCACCAGGTTAAGAGGCAAATGCAGCATCAGGAAGAGACTGCAGTACAAGCTCAGTGAGTTGTACATGCAAATCAGTTTCATCAAAAATATTCCTAAGTACAACCTACCTTAAAGGGAACAAGAGACTGAGGTGGCAGGCACAAGGCTGAGATTCAGGAGGCACTCCAAGGACAAGGAGACTTAGGAAGAAGCCAAGTGCCCATCTCATACTGCAGTAGAAATACAGTAAGGGTGCACAAGTGCCAGACTCACTGGCAGCACAGCCAATGCCCCAAACTGAACACCCCAGTCTGTTGTACTTCACTGGAATCGGCTAAAGATGACACTTACGTGTCCTCCTCAGGCAACTGACCAGCCTGATCATGCCTAGAGATTTAACACCCAAGTTTAGATGGTTAACAGAAGGGATTACAGAGTTTATGCTGGTAGCTACACAACTGGGCAACAGGCACAGAACAAAGAAAAAAAAAAGAGCTAGCAGAACAGGCTCTAAAAGGAGTGAGAAATAAAAGACAAAATAGCCCAGATTCTGGAATTGATACCATTATCATATATGTTTGTATAACTCATTCACAAATGTAATTGATTTTACATTTTAAGGATTAAACAGCTTTTCTGAATGTAGCCACAGCAGATGTAGGATACACGGAGAACCACTCTCAGTACAGGGACACAGTTCAAGTAAAATACTCCAATCCTGGAATATCAGTAAATGAACAGCTCTCAAATGTGCAGGAACATGATTTCATCCACACAAAAGCAAAGCCTTTGCCAGCAGCACACACAAAGGCAAGACTGTATGTTGACACTTCATAATGGACTAAAGAAAAGCTACTTGGGAAAGACAGAACCATAGAATAGTTTGGGTTGGAAGGGACCCTAAAGATCACCCAATTCTAATTCCCTTGCCACAAGCAGGGACACCTTTCACTAGGATCAGGTTGCTCAAAGCTGTCTTCAACCTGTCTTCAAACCCATCCAGTTCCAGAGCTTTAATATTTTTCTAAGATTTAAAAAATACCTTTCTGAAAGGAGAACCAATGGTCTAGAATTGTAGAGAGGGGCAGAAATTTCCAGGTATTATTTCCCACATTCCAGCAAAAATATTTCCTACTGGAAAATAACCAAGTTATCTTAAGAAATGAAAAATAACAGTATTCATCTGTTACTCTATAGACTTTCAATTATGGAAAAAAGATTTTACTATGAAATCACATGACAATAACTTACTTTAAAGAAGAAGATGAAGTACTCTTGACATATAGACCATGATATTTAAAAACACTGAGATTGTCTTGAAAAGGAGAGAGTGAAAGAAAATACCTTAGTTCTCTGTTTAGATTTCCTATGGACTTGGTGACATTTATTGTAATCCAGCAGTGCTGAGGCAATGACTAGGAACTTCAGTTTTGGACCAGGTTCCCATAAGCCCAGGCACAGTGTGATTGTGAAACTAATACTGTCACAGACCCAATTACTTCACCATTTGGTAAAAATTTCATGTGCTTCTGCAAGTCTCCAGCATCACACCTATAAGCTTGTTTTGTACTGGGGTAGAGAGATGTACTTAAAGAGTAAAAAAAATAGCCAGATTATTATTAGTAGTATTACTAATATTCAAAATCCAAGAAAAGACAACCAATCAGAATGACCTAATGATGCTCAAACTCTACATGTCATCCATAAGAGCTGTTACTTGAGGCTAAGCCTGCAGTTTTATTAATCCTATTATACCAGGGCAAAAAGCAGAGTCTGAGATAGTCTTCATTGTTTAGAAGACTCAGACTTGTACCCCAAAAGGAAGTAAGAACATGTAGACACTTGAGGTCCCACAAGGAAGGAGGACACAGGCATGTAAGCTGCACATTGCCTCTGTGGCAACATTTAAGCCTCAACTCGCGCTCCTCTGATTTTGCCCAATTAGGATAATTTAAGCCTGAGGCTTTGATCATTCTGGAGCCCTGATTCCATGCCATGAAGTATAAAAACAGTAAAGAGGTTTACTTCAAACGGTTGCACATGACCCATGACAAAAATATAACACTTGAATCATTTCAGCACTGGACAGCTCTGCAGCTTCTCACCACCGACACTACAGAACCAGAGAGGCAAATATGCTGACCTGGACATGAAGCTAAGTGTGATTTCCCCTCAGCTTTTACTCCTAATCCTATAAAGTGAATCCGAGAAATACAATGTGGCCATTGTGCACAGTAGTTGAAGGATGCCAGTCTCATTTTTAATAGGAGAAAAGCAGACTTACATCACCACAGATACTCCTACTAGGAGAATATCTATGAGGAGATTTTAAAATCATTTTTATGCTATGCTAGATATAGTCAGTTACTTTTCTCTATCTGGAGAACGCGGGTGCCTGCTGGATCCTCAGCCCAGAGTTAAAAAGAGCCAGAATAATCACTCAAGTGCACTGTCAGAAATGGGTACCATCATACTTGCAGCAATGTGCACACTTGCAGCTGTGCTGCATCAGGGATGCAGTCAGGCATTGTGAACTGCATTGCGCTGCCACATCACTTAAAAGCATGCTGGAAGGTTCTGACAGTATCTCTCATTAGGGTTAGGGCTATGCTGCTCCCATCAGTCAGAAGGAAAGTGGAAGCGCTGTCCTGACAGAGTCCACAGCTTGTCTTGGCAAGCAGGCCCAGACCCCTGCATCATGAATTACCTGATTAGAAGAACTGCACCTTGTTTCAATATTAAAAATAAACATCCCTTTCATTGGTTTAACCTTTGGTCCCTTAAACCTGCAGTTCACCTGCATGAACTACAATCACAACTCATGAGTATTTAGGGAGGGACAGTAGCTTCTCCCTATACCAGAAAAGGAAGAGTGAACTGCACTATTTAGCATGAACCCACACCAGATGATAATGAAATGAATTAGCAATAAAAATTTATTTCATGTATAAAAACCTTTTAAAAGAGAAATAAGCCAGGCTCCAAATTACCATTAAAATTATCTTCCATTGATGCTCTGCCAGTGCTGCTGAACAAATGTTCTTTGCAGAAGCTGAGTGGATTGATGATTGAGTGGTATCAATTAACATGAACTGTTGTGCTAGTTGCTTCATCTAGACATCAAAGCATTTAGTTTAAGGAGAGCACAAAAATGCAGCACCACTAAGGTTTCCCCCTTCTGCATTTCTCTCCATTTCCAATATCTAGTCTCTGCAATGACTAGCATTCTTTCCCAAGCGTAACTCTCTGTATTTAAGTAACCATCAACCATAAAGTCAAAACAAAAATTCCATCTTCTAGGAATTAAAGCTCTAAATAGAATGTTTCACAGACAACGGGCAACTGAAGTGTTGTATCACAGCGCTATCACACAACCAACTACAGCTGAGTGATGTTCAGGTGACTGGGCTCAGCTTGTGCTTGTTTCTGTCCCTGTGGCTCCCTGGCAAGATGACAAATCTCAGTTCAAGGTGGCTGCCTGGTTTTTCATACATTTTCAAGTGACACTACTGAGTCTTTCAGCCCTCTTCCTTGTCAAATATCAATTTGATATTGAGAATGTGATGCTTATATCTTTCTCATCTTATAAACCACCCAATTTTGTTGATCCATGCCAGTGAGCTGCAGCTGGAGGCATCTTAGCAGTGAGCGAGTTGTGACAACAGTGAAGGAGCATCAAGAAGGGGAAAATTACATATTGAAAGAATTCTGACTGACCCAGAAACTCACACACATTCTGTCAGGTCACTCAAAACACTCCCAATCGGCAGTCTAGACTGAAGCAAATGTCTGGGGAATAGTGCACAAATTATTTTGGCCTTTGTGATTTGTGCCCAGTTATCATCTGACTCTTTTGCCTTCAACCCAGGCAAGGTAGGACAGGTACACAGGCTCAGTCTCAAGGCTTGGCCTCAGCAGAGTTTCTCTGTACTGACTGTAAGTCCCACTGTGATAAAAATTCAGCTAAGTAGTCTACCTGGATCTCAAAGTGGGTAAATTCACTACACCACACTTCAAATGTGGGATGTTAGCAAACACACCTGTTAAAGCCACAGGAAACAGATTCCTGAGATTTGTTATTATCAACATCTATATTAGCACAAGAGTCATGCCTGAAAGGAATGGACAGCTTAATACCTAAAGTACATCCCTTGCTTCTCTCTGCTTTTCAGGGGCAAAGAAGGAATCTACTCCAGCAGCTCTAGCCAAACATGACTTCACTTGGCTCTAGCATATTCTCTCTGCTAAATCCCAAAATACCCTGTAGAGACAAATAAATAACAGCAGGTATGGAAAGTAGTTAAGGAACTGATTAAGGCCACATTCGTTTCTCAGTTTTGAGATGAGGTGGAAAATCAGCAAAATAAAACCTCATGCTGATGGCAAGAGCTGCAACAAAGAAAGAAAAAAGCCCATGCTGATGGCAAGACCCGTAATGAAGAAATGAAGACTCACATCATTCAGCTGTGAGAAGGCAGAGATTAGGACTGAAGCCAAACCTTAAAAAAAAAAAACCCCAAAGGTGCAGTCCAACATTTTGGAGTCACCCAAGACAAAGAGGCCTGCATTTTACTTCTTCATATGTATCTTAAGACATGTGTGGCTGGGATTACACATAGCACTTGCTTGCAATAGCAGAAGACGGCACTGATTCAGCAGCTCTCTCTAGTCCCACACAGAGGTGTCAGGAGAAGACAGTAAAAATTATCTGCATTTCTTGGACATGAACAGGGAAAAAACACAAGAGTAATTAAATATTTTAATTTTCCTCTCTAAGTTCTGCCACTATGACCTCACTACATTATTTGAAGTACTCTCTACTCAGCTAACATTTTTATTAAGAATAAACCACCTCTAGCCTCCATTCCACTTTAACCACCATTACCCACCCATAAGGCTTGCTCAGCACAGCCATTGAAAGTCCTCTGAACAGCATCAGAGCTATGCTGCCTCGCACAACAGAGCAGCAGGGAATACTTTAATTAGTGTTTTCTTCTGAAGGATAAAAAATACTCTGAAACTACTTTGCCTGGTAACAAACTGCATCTTTCACACTATTGGAGAACTGAAACTGATTCTTGCTTCATGTACTTTCCTTAGTTTAATGTTTTTGTTGCCTTGTTTTATAGATTTGCTTCTATAATGATGAAAGCTACACAAAGTATTACAAAAGCAATGGAGAAGGGAATGTCAATATTAAGGGAAATTAAGTTTTCACTTATCCTGCTAAAATAAGTTAGTCAAGATGGGTGGTAACAACCCCAGCGGAAAAAGAAAACCTACAAACTACTTTATTTCTCCAAATTTCCTTTGCCTTCGTCACAGGGTGACTTGGTTCATTGGCTCTGAACTCAGAGTGAAACAGAGGTCATTTCTACCTTGCAAAGCAGGTATGGCTCACACATGCCAGCATCAGAAGTCTTTACATGGGTCAGGTTCTGGAGCCATTCCCCTGCCAAGCTGGGCACCCAGTCATCAGCAATTACAGAAAAAATTAAATACATGTTTTCCTGCTATGCAATGGAGTGCATTTCAATAACATTCTTGTGTATTTATTAAAATGTTTTCCACTGGAAGATCTCCAGACTAATAAATATTCATTAATCGCCAGAAAACTACATGAAAACTACATCAAATAGGCAATCACAGTCAGAGTTAGAGGCCATTTTATATTAGGACAACATCATGCTGCTCTGCTGACACACAGCCAACTTGCCGTGAGCCATTCCAGCCACAGAATTACCTTTCGTGCAAGAAAACACTTTGGCCAACAACACCCCTGCATTTGTCAATCATCCCAAAAGCTTTGGCTGAGAGAAGAAAGGGCAGATCCAGGCATCCATGAACTGATTATCCTCAACTAACTTAGCAGCTGAGCCAGACCACAGATTGTCAGCAGAAGTGACCTTCAGGCACCTCTAAGGAAAGCTCATAGACCAGGGGAGGAAGGAAGGGCACAGCTAGATCCCACATTTTCCCACAGGCCATGGAATCACAGATTTACAGCTCAGCTAGTTGAGTCACCCACACCTCCGGAAAATTTGACAGAAACCTTTGCCATGGCAGCAGGTGGCTCTCACTGCCCACACCTGACACAAAAGGTTCTCAGTGAACAGCCCAGAGCATAAGATTTGACTGGAGTCAACAGAACACCAAAACACAGACTTCAAGGGGTAGTCTGTATTGAAATAAGGTTTTTGACATGATTTTTGCCATAAAGGTAAGACTTTTCCTGAAAAATCATATTAGCAGAAAATCCAGTACCCTGTGTCACATGCAAACCACTTAATATAGCATTTTTGTTGTTGTTGTTCCAGAACAGGAACAAACTATTCTATTGGAAAAGCTGGAGTTGAAATAAGAAAACTCAGACGCCAACATTTTTCACAATTAGAGAAATTGCTAACACATCACTAGGCTGTCTGAATTTCATACTCATGTAGAAGAAAATACTTGAAACACAGTTTACAAAGAATTTGAACTGCAGAGTACTGCTGTGTCTGATGCTCAATCAGAAGAACATAGAAGTTTGGGTACTTTCATTTGTATACATGAGTATTTGTACATATGCATGTTTTAATTAAGCCTTATTAATGTACTTAGTCTATTTTCTCACTATAATTATACAGTTATGCAGAAAAACATTCAAAAGCCTAGATGACTCAGGAGTTTGACAGCAAGATATGAACTGCCAAATTTAGTCAACAGTACAAACCCAGCTACCCAGCTTAAGTCAGTAATCTGGAGCAGACAGTCATTTAAATACAACTCTGACAAGTTTTATCCTTTTTTCTTTGTTAATTGTCTGCTAACAGGCTGCAAATAAAATCTGAAATTTATTCATTATTCAAAATGATTCATAAATGTCTTCCCTGACTAACCCTCAGCCTACAAATATCTTAAGCTATGGCTGTCACAACTAAGTAAATAATTTGCAATTCATGGTGTAACTTATGTAATGAATTTCTTCACCTTATGTAACCAGCTTGAACAGTTTAAAGAGCTGACAAACACAGCATACATTTTTAATTGCACACTCCCAGTTAACAGTTGGGTGGTTAGAGGAATCACCCTCTCAGGAAACATACAGCGCCATATGATTTAGGTTGCAAATATCAAAGCTTTTGCGCGAGAACATGCTTTGAAACTCACTTTCTTTGCCCACACCAAATGAAGCAGGCAAGCTTTCAAGCTATAAAAGCTTTATCACACATCCTTATGCTGTTGTAGTAGTAGTATTAAAAAACTTCCAATTTAGACATGATTTTATAAAATTCAGAAAAGGACTATTTATTCCGTCTTCTCCACAGTACTCAGGGATTTGGAAAATGCACATTTACATGCAAGCTACTGCATTCTTCCTAGTGCCATAAAGTGTGTCCACAAGCTCTGCATCAAGGGTTGGATCACACTAACACAGGCCATGTGCTTCTCTGCTCTCTTCCCGACACTGCACTCCAGGAGTTAAAAACTAAATACATAAAACTATACTTCAGAAGGTGGCTTTAAGCAGTTCCTCAAACAAATTAAAAGCTTCGGGCAACTCAAGTTTACCATTTGTCTCAGAATCCAATTGCAGAGCTTATCACTGCATTCAATTCTGTCTTGTACTGAGCTAAATTTTTACATTTGAGTCCATAATTAATCATTTTTTCTATGCATTTCCCCAAAATTTGCTATTACTAAAGCCACAGAGAGTTTTATGATCTCCTGTATTTCCCTCCATTTTTTGTGCCAAGGTACAAGCCAGATTTCTACACTATTAATAGGGCTCTTAGAACCCTTTTAATTGTGTGTTAAGTCAGGAGAAGGAAAGTGACTGTAATGGGGCTACTATTGAAAATGAATAAAGCTCTGAAATCCGGCCCTACTGATTTAGCTTTGAAAAAAAAAAAATCAACTCCTAAGCCAATCATCCCAGTGTCCCAGTTTTTAGTGTTCTTTGATTTCCCCCAGTATTACTTTGATAAAAAAGTGAAATATTTCTGTGCAGCCAGGCAATAGCTATCAACAGTTCTAGAGTACTCTGATGCTTTGCCCCACTTATCATACACTTCAAAATTGTGTCAGTTTAATATCCGTTCTCACACAGGTTACAACTCCTATTTTTCACTAAAAGAAACTATTCCTAGACAGGCCTGTGCCCAACAGCAACAAGAGCTTTACAAGAGCCCAGGCATGAAACAGCAAGGCCCCTCCATGGGGGCATTGGCATCACATCTGTGAAGTATTTCTTGACAATGAGTATAGGTCAGTGGTGAATTGGATCCCAGGACAGCGGTCTTAAATTAAAAAGACACTTTTCATAACCAAATAATCAAAGTCCTACATGTTGTTTGGTTTGTGTGTTTTTTCTTATTTCTGCCAACTTCCAGTACTATACTTTTACAAAAGCATTACTGAAAAATTTATTATAACAATTAGAAAAGAAGAATTTCATTATAACAACTTTAAAGATTTTGTTTTTCCTCTCTTAAATTCCAGTGACATTTAAAAAAAAAAAAATGAGCCTATCATGAACTAGACAGAAAACCCTATCTAAAAAGTCTGGTACTACCTTTCCACAACTACGTTCTCATTTTTCAGACAGCTCTCACCCCTGGGACCTCATCTGTCCTCAAGATTTTCCTTTACCAGTGGTAACATGTTCCTGATGATTTCCCCTGGAGGTATAAACAGCCCTGTGTACTTCCCCTGTCAACATACACACACACTTGTATTTCCTTCCTTCCTGCCCATGTTCCAGTGCTATTTTAGTCTATTTTTCTGTCTAGACAAATTTTACAGCCATTCGTATTGCTGGGCTTTCCTAATAAAAATACCCCTGTGCAATCTGCCATCGCTGTGCCTGTGCCACTTAAGATAAATGTAAACACACAAAATAAAGCTGAAAAGGCGCATGGGCCTCATATCTTTTGGATATACAAGAGTCACACAGATATGAAATCCGAAAGCAGTTATTGCAGTTCTTCAGAGGAGGATTTATTAGAGTGTTTCCTGAAGAAAACCCCCACAGTATAGATGATGTTCCCACCAACCCCAACTCTAGCAGTATATCCCAGGCAAATGATCTTTTTAGACAAGACTATAGCACTTAGAAAGAGTAGCATCAAATTTTGCATTCTGAGCCAACTGCAGAGCAGTAACTTTTTGTATTTTACCAACACTTCCCACAGTATTTTATCTGTTAACATTCAGTTCCAAGAATGTAGCAATTAAACTCAAGGAGGGCAGCTGAAAACCTACCCTGAATATCTGGGTATTGATCAACAACCAGAACAAAATTAAAATTAGGCCAATATTTGTCAATCACATGTGTTTTATAAATCTCTATTTTTTTTTAGAGCTAAATTGATTTTTTTGCACATTTGGAATGGATGTTATCAAACAATGCACAGAATCAAATTCAAATATCAATGAGAGTATTAAAATTTAGACCTTAGACATAAATCCTACATGAAAGAGACAGCCTTTATAGTACTTTTGCCATTTATAATATTCCTCTCAGCAACACCTGGCACAAAGTACCAGTTGTTCCCTAAAATCTTACACAATATGATACACATCACAATAAAATTAATTTAATCTAATCACTTATAATACATAAAATGTCAATTCAATTAGTCTGCCACCATCACAGCTCCATGGCAATGGTTTGCTCTACAAAAGTGTGACCTAGTACTCTTCCTATTTGTTACTCCAGGGAGGAAAAAAGTGGTGATACTGCACTATGTAAGAGACCATCAGAAGGTAAGAAGGCTGTCAGAGCCAATGGTTTCAGCCTATTGAAACTCATGGACCTATAAAGCATCTCAAATGAAGGTATGGATCCCTGAATAATGAATTTAAGCCTAATGACAATAGCCTCACTTTTCTCATTATCTTTCACAAACCCATAGAAATAGTTCCTGGACCATTGGTCGAAGACCATTACTTTAGGGCAGAGAAGAATTACATGCTGACACTCACAGTACTGCTGACTGAGTCATAAGGTGAATAATTACACACTCTGCAGCAAAGCACAAACTCCTGAGGCTGGCCAGTCCAAGGCTGTGTGCCAGCACACAGAGACCTGTGTGAGCAACAGCTCCAGTAAGTAGTCAGTGCAAGAAAGGAATCTACACACAGGTGTTAAACTGCACACAGCAGTATTGAGTGGGTAATGACTTGAACAAGGTTGCAGCTTGAGAGCTTTTAACTACCATCCTCTCTTGCAAGTCACCAACCCCACACATCCAAAAACCCCAAACTGAAAACACAACACTAAAGAACAGGAAGAGTCCTATTAACTCAATTGAACCCATTTTTCCTGATCCCTTTGGCCCCTAAACCTTTTGTGGGAAAGTGCTGATAAATTCTTTTTTGCTTAAATATCTTCTCACTTGCTCTTAAGTAAACATAGACCAAACATACATGAAGCACTTTCCCCTTACTGCTCATTCACCAACTCCACACGCCCAGTCACACCAAGTCCTGATAGCCTTCCGACCCACAAGCATTGAGGGTGTCCTGCCAGGGCTTCAACAGCTTCAGAGGAAGCTCACAAGCCCACATAGACCCCAAGCTACAGCCTCCCTAGATTGAAAACAAAGCAGCTGAACATCCAGCCTGCATAGGGACAACCTCACAGGCCACCAGTTTTGTTACCAGGATCACACACAGCTGTTCTGCAAGCCAAGCTTGCATCACCCAGCCCTAGCACTGGCACTCCCCAGGGGGATGTCACTACCTTAGGGAAGAAATCCCACAGGTCCTCCAAATGGGTGACGATCCCCCAAACCAACAGGCAAGTGTCCCCAAGCCAAGGGAAGAACCAGGAAAGAAAAAGATGCCACATCATCCCACAACTAATGTGGTGTTTGTTTCCTCATGCTGCAGAAGCCATGAGGACATGGGGGGAGGTACCTGCAGCACCAGCAGCAGGTCCCCTGCCACCTCCCAGACCAAGGAAGCTCCCCATCTGAGGGAGATGCCACTTCTGTACCACAGAGCTACACTCCAGGGCACACAAGGGGCCTCAGCCAGCTGCTGCTTTTGCTCACACAATCTGCCTGCAAGAAAAGCGGTACCCATTCCAGGACACCACCAAAGCCTACCCTGCTGGTTTAGACCACAGCCCCCACAGGGACATCCCAGCACAGCTCCAACCCTCAGGAGGGTCCAGGTGCACAAAACCAGGCCCTGCCTGCACCCAGACATGCACATACCTCGTTCAAATGGCAGGAAGAGCCTCACAAGGGGCACAGACCCACAAGATAAACCACAGGGGCCGGTAATGGGGTCCATCATCACAGCAGTGAGCAAACCAGGACCATGGCACCCCTCAAAGCATAAATCCACCTCAGAGTAGAGCTCAGGGAAGAGCCATCCCCCTCAGGCTGAGCTGAATGGCCCCCAGATGGCTGTGGGGGGCCCGGGTGGAGCCAATTAGGGCTGTGAGGGCCCATGATTGCCACAGCAGGCACCACCTCTGCTGAGGAGCAGCTGCTCCTGGCACCAGAGCCTTGTGCCAAGGTGTTGTTTTCCCCACAGAGACACGGAGGAGCCATGCCCAGAGTGCAGCTCCCCGTTACCGCCTTGGTGGCCACCCACAGTGTGGGTCACTGGGCTGAGGGATGGCAGCTGCTGCAAATAGTGTCCAGTCAGGATCTGGTGCTGCCATGGCCGGGCTTGGGTGAAGTGTGGTGTTTCCTTTTCCCTCAAGAAAACTTCTAGCTGATAAAAAGCAAAAAAATTCCCTCATAAATTTTCCCAGGATTATTTACAATGTTCTTTCAGAAGAAGCCATTAACAACTAGGGGCCTTATGTATCTCCCCTTGCAGCAGTAAACAGCCACTGAAATAAATGAGTTGTCAAGCAAAGAACAAGAGAAAAGTGCACAAAATTTCCACCCCTGCACCAGTGCATGGATGACACTTGTGCTTCTATCTCTTATTTGCCTCACTCTTCCAGAAACCCCTGCCATGAGCATCCTTCTGCTCATGATCTTGGATTTTTTTTCTGCATCCCCCCCGCAGTCCTGAGGCAGTGCCAAGGCAGGTGTTGTGCCCACCAAAAATGACCTCTGGAAATATTTAGCAAGCAAGGGCCAAAGGTCTGATCCAGAGACTCCGTCTTTGGATGTAAACAGTCTGCTCTGCTGCAGATGAACAAAATTAAAGTAGTCTGAAATTTACTTGGGGAAGAAACCAACATTAACAGTAACACGAATCTCATCCCTGAGTGTGTGTGGGCTACTGCTATGGGCTACACTCAGAAGAGAAGCTGGGTCTCTGGTAATGAAGAAATTTGTGAACCAGCACAATGGAAGAACAAAAAAACAACCTTTGTTCCTCTTACCTGTGTGGCAAGGTACCTGATGGGTAAGCTCACCAGATTTTCATGGGTTTAGAATAGATATTAAGATAACATATTTGAAAGATTGGGCTAAATTAACAAGATTCCTGAAACTTGTACTCACTGGGAGCATAATATGGAAGTCACAATCATGTAGCAATAGATTAATATGCAGATTTGATGTGTTGGGTTAGAAGAGGTTTGAATGACATTTGAATGACTGGTGCATTCACAAAGATTGTTTTGGAAGAAACTAAATGTGTGGTAGAGGAAAGCTGTCTCAGATAGGTAAACAGGTAATCTCTAGTTCACCTCTCTTCTAGAGCAGGCTGACTCCATGCAGCACAGCCTCCCAAGTTTTGCCTTCAGAGCCTGTTACCTACCTCTATGATACTTCACTGACAACACAGTACTGTATGTTTTGACAGCAGAAGGTTCTTTGTAGTTTTCAGACTATTTTGTCACTTCCTTCTGTGTCATTTCTTATTATATACCCCTTTAAATCACACAAAGTAATTCTTCTCCTCTTAGCATTAACACCCACCAAATATTTGTAGTCTCTTCATGCATGCCCGCCTTCATCATCTCTTACCCACATTAAGCACACCTAATCTTTCAACCTAAATCAATCCTGAAGCCAACCTGATAATTTTTGTTGTTTTTCTTTGAACTCCTCTCAGTTTGTTGAGACACTGCTATTAAAGTTTTGCGCAAGGCTTGATGTGATAGTTTTAGATGTATATGCATCAGAAGTGTATAGAATTAATCTATTACCACCTTGAACTGCAACATAATGCTCCCATATATGCAAACACTGCTTTGCAGATTAATATAGAATGTCCTATCCTGAGTTTCTGAGCTGATCTCTGGGCTTTTGATTCTTTTTGAGAGTCATAAGTTCCAGATTATTTTCATATTGTGCTCTTTCCATTAGTAGAGACACAGGTTCTGAAAAATCTCAATAGAAGGAGCATCAGAATACAGTATAATAATCAGAAAATAAGTTTTCAATATATTTTTCAGTCTCCATGACATTTTGCCTTAAAGAAAAAATTGGTTTGGCTGAATTCTTGTTTAGTATCTGTGTGTACAGTGATTACTGCTGGGACAGCAAAGGACCACCAAATCCCACAATCACACAGTCGTGACACCACTGCAGAGCATCATCCTTCACTATATACAGCTCTTACAGCCTTGGATTATGTGTAGCTGCATTCACATGGTGAAGGAAGCTCGGTGACAGGATCACAAGAAGACGTGGTACAAAGTCTTGCTGACAGATGGACAGGAGATTCAGAAGACAGTGAGAAAACAGGACTGGAGAAAGGGACTCAGAGTCACCCAACTTATACATGGGACAAATGAACAAGTACACAAAGGAGGATCCCCCAGACATCTTTAAGAGGCCACACCTTGCCTCACTGATAAGGTGTAAGTCTCCTCTCTTACCTGACTGATTGCTGCCCACTCACTGTGTTGAGGCTCCCTAAAAAAACAGCTACCTGTGTGCTCCTGCTGCAGGAGGCCACGATTGCTGTGTGCTGGCCGCCTCTGGTTTTTCAAAGATAGAGAACACTATGAGTTACACAATTTGCATGGGGAGACATGGGGTCTATGCAAAAAAGGCCGCAGATGAAGACTAGAAATATTAGCCAACTCGAAAGGACAAGACTAATAATACCAAAATGTGACTAAGGAAAAGCACAGAAAGAAAAGGAACAGAGAGGAGCAGGGATCTAAGGAGCAGGAAGAATAGTAGTATGGAGGATGTCTGGGGCTGTCACAACCCAGGGAGGCAGACTGCATCAGGGCATTAAGAGCACAATTTCGTGTCACACACAAATATGATCCAAAGGAAGTCCTGGCAGCTTCCAAAGGGACAACCTCTGCATTTCAAAGATGCAACAGGACCCCAGACTGAGCCACTAATAGGTGAGCTGGTGTTTGAAGACAATAGCCAACAGCCATTTCTGATGAGATAAAACCTGGTAACACATCTGTTCGGGAAGCCAACAAAGATCTCATTTTTGTCCAGACAAAAACTGAGTAATTCTATTAGCATTGTGACAGTAATATTCCTTTCTCTAATAGCACACTCTTTACTAACAGATTTCAAATACCTTACAAAGGAGGGATCTCCATTGCCACTAACAGGTAAGTTGGCTGAGGTGCAGGAGGTGAAGTTGCTTCCTAAGCTGGACTAGCACAAATCAGGAAATTGAGACTGGCTACCTCTCCTCTGCTCCTGTGTGCTACTTGCAAAGCAATCCTCCTATAAGCATGATCTTCCTCTCTCTGTTTAAAGGGCATCTTCAAACTGATTATGCTTCCTCTGGTTTCTTACAGCTACCCTGGTGACAGGAAAAAAGCCAAGTGATATCCAATCTTCCCTTTAACATTCATCATCAGACATGAGGTAGGTGTGGTTAAGGGGAAGGACCAGAGCAGACAGCTACCTCGCTTACCCTGCACCCAGCCAGCTCCCTGCTCCTTGCCTGACTACTCAGCATGCTAAGTACATGACAAGTGGATTAAAATAACATTTAAGACAAGACCTAACACTCATTAAAAAGAGGGGAGATCTCAAAGCAAGATCAAACTGCATCATCGCCTCTACCTAAAGAGATGGGAGATGGCAGCTTGCCTCACAGACCGCTGGTGGTTTCTGTCACAGGGGGTGTCAGGCTGCCACACATGTACATTAAATGCACAAATGCACATGTCAACGAGCTCAGGAGGGTGTTCAGTATCATGTGCCATACTCTATGAGGTGCCATGCTCAACAAGGAGAGCTATGGGGCTGGAAACTCCAAACAACAACTCTGCCTTCATGTTCCATTGACCAGCTGATCCCATTGCAGAGCAGAGCCCCAGATATTCCTACCTTGTCCCATCAACCCCACTCCTTCCCCTTTTTAATCCCATATACACATTTTGCTTTGGAAATGGGCACAAAGGTGGGGGGAAGGAAGGCAAAAGGGATTTCTCCCAGGCCTACTATCACAGGGACTAACCAGTGGATTTGTCTGGGAAATACTGGGTTAAAATGAAATGCATCTCTGGTGGAGAATAGCATTGCATAAAACCAACTCCATATTAGGACATCTGGTCTTTGGATCATCCTGTTCTGGCTTGCTTTACAGATAGCACACATTAACCAGCTAATGATGAAGAGTCAGCCTAGCTATGGATGAATGGCTTGGATTAATCTCTTTTGTCTTTTGTATGATAAACACCAACTTGTCAGCTAAATCCTGTCTATAGAAACTTTATTAAGGATGATTATGTGTGAGTCAGAAAGGACACAGCTTGACTTTCAGATCCCAATTTGAGTTTAAGGGCTGGCTGGTTAGAAACATCACCTTGAAAACCAAGTAAATTTGATCTGGATGCCACTGAAGAGCATAAATATGGAGTATGGTGATGCCATTTTTCTCCAAAGTCACTTTTCTGTCTGCAGCAGAATCTAACTTTTATTTGAACAAAGACCTTTATTTTGACTTTTCTTGCCTTTGTGCTTTATAAACTGTGTAAGAAGAAAAAGAAAGCAAAAGACAAAAAAATGGAAAACATAATTGTCAGTTTGGGGCAATGACATTCTGAGCTGTGACACTCTGTATAGCTGCAGAGGAGAGAAACCAATAGAAGTTATTTATAGGGATTTTAAGTTGAGTAGAGAAAGGTCAAGATGTTTACCTGGCCCATTACTAGAGTCAATGGCCTGGAGGATGTTTTAAAAGAACCAAAGGGGGATGAAATATTTACATATCCATACTAAAGTTACACATTATGAAAATTTAATGCATTTAATTTTCAACTTATTTTTGCCTTTTTTCACATTCAAGTGCAAGTGCATGATCAAGCTAGCAAAACATGGTTTTTTAATAAAGAAAGATACATCAGAAACAGATGGGAAAATGAGAAAAATCAGGAAAAAATTAAATTTGAATCAAGCAGAATAAAATTTTTAAGCTTTTTAGTGAAATGTCAAGACAAAACAATCATTTTATGTCAACTCAGAATGTTTTGGCAAAACAATAAGGACATGCTTTGATTTTTAACTGGATCAATTTTTCCTTGAGAAATATTCCCTAAAAAATGGATGTCTATTTTTAGAATATTAGAAATTATCATAATTTTCACAATTATATCTGTCTTGTTGAAAAAAAAATTACTTTTTCACTGCTTTGTTTTCCTCAACCCTTCCTTGCTTTCTGACACTGTAGTGATCATTTTGTCACTGTGCTTGACAAAAATTCACAAAACCCTTTGATTCTCCCCCACATTGATCAGCTCATCGTTTATGAAAAAAGTTGGACTAGGTCTGCAATGGCAGTAATTCAGCCATGTCATAGAGACATCATCCTTCTCTTTTCTGTATGTCTGATTACATTGACCTGAGGCTTTATTCAGAATCATAATACTGGAGACAAGAGTCTCTATTTCTCTTCATTCCCTAGGCAGACCATTACTACAGCTATTCAGAAAGAGAGGATGCTTTTAGAGCTAAGGCATAAGACTAGGGGTCAAGAATTTTGGACACACTTCCAGCTCTAGCTCAGATTTTTGTGAGATTGCAGACAAGGCACCTGAGTTTCTTGGCAAAAAAAGGAAAACAGAACATCTCAATAACTCTTTCACTGTTTGGATTTTACACTTTAAGGCAGTCTTTTTCCTTAGGACAGTAGTCAACTCAGAGTCCTTAATCAAGGACTAGGGCTTCTGCTGGGCCCTTTGGTAGAAATATTATCCTGAAGTTCAGCTTTAATATTTTGAGGTGAATTTTAATTCACCCATGACTGAGGACTACACACAGCTGCAGAAGGAGCCCGAGTGCAGGCACGGAATAAAGCTTTCTCCCACTGTAGGGAAAGCAAGAAAGACATGATTAAGTAACAGCAGAGTTGGCCTCCAAGAAGGCACTTCCCAGTGCTGTTTCCCTGTAGCTGTGCAGAGAGACATTGCAAGCACGGTTCAACTGCTGCTGCTTGGGGAGAGGAGAGTGCTGGAACAGAGGAAGCTCTGGGGGTTTAGCAGCAGGCAGTAGTCGACACGTGCTTACCAAGATAAATAAAGCAAAATCAAAATTAAATATCTCAGTTACTAAAACAGGGGCTTTCAGCTGACTCAATTAAATATCTGCTTTGGTGTTTCAGTTCTGAGAAAAATCCACTATTTTGAATTTCCGGATCAGTTCTTGCAAGCCTTTCCCAGATTGAAAATCTGCTGCCTATAGCTTAAAGCGAAATGGACCAACTGTTCTCTCTCCTCCTGGGCCATGGCTCTGGCTCTGCATCTCACCCCATCTGTACCCCAACAAAGCTGAGTACCTCTGAGTAGTCACAGCAAGTCTGATGGTTCTCTGCGGCTCAAAAAGACCTGGCAGAGAGCATTCCTATTTGCCCAGAGTGTGATATTCTGTGCAGAACAGGGCTGAGCGTGTTGTATTGGCACACTGGGTAAAAACTGATGTGCTGGGCACAGCCTGGGCTGCTGGTCTCTGCTCTGCCTCAGCAGAGGTGGGGGCAAAGGCTGCCAAAAAGGCTTTCTGCCACCTTGGTATCTTCTGAAGATGAGGGCTGTCTGGGAAGTGTGACTGTCCCATGTGTAGGTCAGGGCAACCCCAGAGAATGCTCTAATTTATGCAGACCTGAAATACCTTTTGCAGTTATTTTACAGACTGTGTTATTCTCATTCTACTGAAAGTGAATAAGCACAAAACTTAAAGTCTGTTCTCCTTGTGCTTTTGCTGAGGTTTCAGTCCAGCTGTACTGACCCTGCCTATGCTTAGGACTTCCCAAAAAAAGCACCATTTGGGATGGTGGTTTAGTCATGCAGACAACTGTCTGCTTATAATTGACTGAGACCAATACATTTCACGTAAGCCACTTATGGTAATGACTTTTGGTCACTAGTGATGTGAGCAAGGTCAAGTTAAAACCCATGGGTGAAAGACTGCATAGTCCTTTTTGAGTCCCTGAGGACATCCGTTCTCCAGTGATGATAACTGAAGTAGCAGGGTGGATTGCCGGGAAAACTTAATTTGCAAGCAAGAAAATATCTTGGAGCTTGTGCAGGGCTGTCAGCAAAGTGACTCTGCTGGGCTGGAAATACTCTGAGCAAATATGATAAGGTGAAACTGGCCAGCACCATGTCACTCCCAGAGCTCTATTTTAAGGATTTAAGAGAGATTTAAGTTGTGATGAAAACTTAATTTCTCCCTACAGAGAGAAACTGTCTATCCCAAAACCAAAACAAGCACCAAGTAATTTTAATTTCTTTTTTTCTCTCTTACCTGCATCCCCTTCTTTCAACTATTTGCATAACTTGCTTACTCTTCCAAAATGAAACAAGGTCTGAACTGCGTGTAGCACAATGCCAGTACAGTAGAAAACAAAAACTGACTATCCATGACCTGAGTCATAACTAAATTACTCCAATCATAAAGCAAAAAGTTCAGCTCATCAGTGTTTAAGGGATTCTTCCCTCCCTTTTATTTCAAAGCAGAATTATGCATCTCCTCCAAAGGCCACCAGATCCTCAAGCAGCAGCCCAGAATCTGCTCCTGCAAAGAGGGTGCCAAGGGCAGGAGAGGTAAGAGCTCAGTAACTAGATATGGAGCCCAAAAGTGCTTTTTCTCATGTTGCTTGAGAGGGGTTGGCAGTGAACACTTCAGAAGTTTTGGCCAGTAAGTGCAGATTCCCTGCAAATTGTATCCCCTGACTACCTGCAGGCTATGGAAAAAAAATACAAATTAAGTTCTTGCTTTTTAATTGAAATACAGCAAATCTCTGGTTTTTAAATAGTCTGTTTTCCTATGTGGTATAACATCTACGTAGCACTTTTAAAGTGACATGATGCAGTGTGTTTGTGTTTAAAACAACAATAATAACAATCTTATCTGAAGCCCTCAGGATGCTGAGGGGTTCAGTGTTGGGTGAAATGTCACCCTTGCAGAGGATAGGCTGAGGAATTTGTGTGCAGCGATAGCTTGTGATCTGAGCACAGGGGTTTAGAAAAGGGCTGCATTTCATGACCTACAAAAGAGAAAAAAATGAGATTTACATTCCAAATGTGCTGAGCAGCCCTTTCCCTTTAGTTATTAGAGGCACTCGGCATAATTCATAATCGCCTGATGCCAGGGGGAGGGGGGAGGTGCCCGCTGCCATTCAACATCAAAATCCCTCCAGGAACAGCAGTAACGGGGTTCTGCTCTTATTTATATCGTGACAAAAAACGGCTGGCAGGAAGATACCAGCAAATATCAGAATAAATAATTCAGTAAATGTAACAGAAGGTCACAAAGACTAACAAATGTTTCTGTTTCTTCTCCTTTTCTCTCTCCCCATCTTATATGTACATGCTCTTTCTCTTCCCTCACAAATTTCCCTGGTTTTGTGCAATACTTCTCTCCCTTCTTTTCCTTATGTACACAAAGTTATGGCTTAAAATGCAGCTTTCCCATTTCTTGGCTTTCTAGCCTCTGTTGTGCTACTGATGGTTTTCCTGCATCTGTCCTTCCTTTCTAATTTTCACTTGTGTGCTTTCCCTCTTTTACTGCCTGCTCCTGTCATCACCCTCCACATCCCTTCTGTGGGACAACCAGCCTGTTGACTTGCCAGGGTAAACTCAGTTCTGAGTTATGTTACAGTAAAATGCTGCTGCTGTTGATAAAATCCTCCTGGCTTGACCTTGGAGCAGCAGCAGAACATAGCCTGGCATTAAGAACACTCCTGGGCTGCATTGCTGTGGCACCAGGTCCACACAAAGCTTTGAAGTGGGTGCATTTACGGCTTTGTGTACTTACACACATAAAATACTCCAAGTCTTCCTCTACGTTCAGGAAAGCCAGAGAACCCTTTGACTGACAGGTAAAATCTGAATTCTTGGTGTCAGTTACTCATTTTCCAGAGCCACAACTTCCATGTAATGTTCAATCATAAATTATGAGTGCAGAAGGCAGCTCTGTGATCACTCACTCATGCCCAGTGGAGGCCACGGGACTGTCCGGAATTCATTTCTGTTCACAAAACACAATCTAACTTTTCGAGGTTTTTTCAATGGAGAATTTTCCACCTCCAAGAAGAAGCTGTTCCTTGGGTTAATACCTTCCCCACTAACTGGCCTTATATCTCATCTGAATTCAACTGGTTTAACCTCAGCCTTCCACCTGTGATGAACCCAGTATATGCCTGCTAGATACAGAGTCCTCTCTGAGCAGGTTCTGTTTCCATATGCAGCTTTATGGCCTGTGATGAATCCATCCCTCAGTCCTCTCTTTGTTAAGTTTGGCTGGTTGAGCTCCATAAGCCTTGCAATATCAAGTGCTCTCCTCAGCCATTTCCACAGAGCTACCCGGTTTGCATTATTATTTAGCACTCCCCAAACTGTTATTAGTACACTTTATGGATCACTTTGTCATGTTTTTTCCCTAGTTCTTTAATTAAAATGATAGCTAGCCTAATGTAAAAAAGCTGTTTACTTGTAACATTCTGTGAAATTTGCTTTATGTCTATAGAAAATTTCATTTTAAATTCCATAATTTACCCAGCTTTTTAATTCATTTAATGTGCATCATGTTGATTTCTGTAGTTTATTAATACAAATGTCATCTGGTACCCTGTCAAGTGCCTAAAAAAAGAGAAGGAATATTCAATCAACGCTAGCGCCTTTACCAACAAAAATTACTTTAATGAGATCTATTGTTATAAACCCATTTTGATTAGCATTAGTTAGTATATCTGTATTTAATTCTTTATTAATTTATTCATTAATTACATTAGTTGATACATTACTTTTCCTAGTATTGCTATATTTAGAATTTTCAAGAGTTTGAAGATTAGCAGTTTTCTTCTATGTCGTTGATATTTCACCAGTATCCTGGCAAATTCCAAAAATCACCATTTATATTAATTAATTCTGGACATTTTCTTAGCTGGGTCTTTTAAAATGCTTGGAATTAAATTATTCAGATCAATTAAATTAAAATGACTGAATTTATTAACTGCTTTGTCAGTCTAAATTACTGCTGGAGAAGAAAGCATTTTGTTGTCATCACATGGCAAGAATATCTCATCTAGGAATTTCCCAAAAGAGAAATAAAAATTATTATTAATTAAGCATTATTAAAGATATCCTTGACTTCCACAGGTTTTCTTAATCATTTCCGTTTAGCAAAAGACAAATACTATTGTTAGCATTTCTATCATTAATATGCTTTGCTATCACAGAGCATATAATACTAATTTACTTGGTGTCTGGGTTTTAATAGCTTTTGGAGCTTTGCTTCCTGTATCAACACAGCTACCTACAGTTTTCCTTCTTGTGCATCATCTCCTACCTAGCTGTTATCATTCCAAGGTTTTAATTTCCAGGTATTTCAGTATGTTGCCCTTTCTTCTTCCTGTATGTGAGAAAAGACCCATTCACAATTTTTATTTCCTGCTATTTTTACTTCCTCTCATAGCAAAGCTATTGTAGTTTTTAACAATACTGTATTCTTTCTCAGATATAGCACTATGGTTTTTTGCAGACATGTAATAGAATGTTGTCCATAAGTTCCCAATTACCTGTCAAGATTGTTTAGATTTTATCTCCAAATTAATTTGGTCCTCCATTATTTTCAGCTTTGTGAAATTTCACATAGTTCTTTCTCCTTTTGCTTTCAGCCTTCAGGGCTTTATTTTGTTTAGTACACTTCGCAGTTCAGTGAGATCCATTTCTCAACAGGCAAATATCTACAACTCTTGGATATTTACCTGTCTCTGCATACACAGCTGCAGACATGCAGAGCAGGGAAATGCTCATGCAGAAGGTATAGGAAATGTGCTGGATCCACTCTTTCAATGCCAGACCAGCACAGAACGACTTCACAGGCCCAAATTTGCCATCATGTCACCATACAACCTGACATCCCCTGTGCTGTTTCCACCCTGCTGACCCCAAGAGTCAGCAGCTTGGCTTTAGCTTAAATTCCCTGTACACAACTACAGAGTCATCAAAGTGTACTGAAAGCTCTGAATCTGTGCTGAAAGGAACAATTTAAGTGAGTTAGGCAGCACGATTCAAGTCACCCCTAGATATGCAGGGCTCTGCTACCCATGGGTAAAGCAGGCAACTTTTCTAAGCAAATCCTTTCCCAGCACAGGAGCTTAGTAATCAGTGAAAGCTGCTGGCTCGCTCCCATCCCAACTGTGGTTCAGCTGCTGCTCAGAGGTCAGCTCTGCAGGCACTTGATAAAGCTTCAATTAAGTGCTCTTCTTGCAGCACTCGCTGATTTACGCATCTTGTGCCCGCATCGGCCATTTTGCTGAATAAGCCCGCGTGACGGCAGGGACCGCACACGCACAAGTGCCCAACTTCCCCTGCCTACAGCACAAATAGGCTCCTCAAGCTTGGGCATCACCAGGAACCTCAAAATAAATAACAATATTCAAATAAGTGCTTAAAAGGATGGGGGGAATAGAACTGAGGAGTACAAATATTACTACAGATGCTTCAGCTGGGTAATTAATAATACATGGCATATCTATTCCAGACAGTTTCTGAGCTGTTATTTCCTTGCAGAGTTGTGCATGTCAGTGTTTAGATGCTACTGTGATGGGATGGTGTAAAAATTTCAGTGACCTGGACATCATGGTATGCTTCTCTAGCCTGTGTAATAGCCTGAAAGATCAGCATCCCCTCTCAAAGGTTACGATGGAAAGGCCTGACCTTACCTGCTTGTAAATGGGGGTCACACTTATCTGCAGTGAGCAGCTTTTATCGAAGCCTCGCACTCGTGTTGAATTGCTTGGGCTACAAGTCAAAATGGAAAGTGACTCATAATGATTGCAAATCCCTCTGGGAAAAATGAAAAAGTAACAAGCCTAAGATGATGGAAATTTTTTGGTTGACACAATGGGCATCAAGAAAGATCTGGGTTATTTATTTGTGGGTGTGACTGGTTGAAAGAGAATGTTTATGTTTGCCGCTTTCACAGAAGAAATGAGACCTAGAAGAGACCACAATGTCAGAGGTGTACTGGATTATTCAACTAAAGACCTAACATTTTTATTTGTAAAGCTAGTTATATGAATTGATATAAAGTTGTGGATTGTTTTTCCTTGAACTTTTTTCGGGCAGTCATTGAGAGTAGCAACCTCAAAAAATTCACTCAAATATTTATCAGCCCCGGCACAAAATCTTCCTCTTTGCCAGGAGCGTCGTAAAGAACAAATGAACATAATTTTACTCTCTCCTCAAGGAAAAAATAATATATATCCCAGCCAAACAGGCAAATGGAATTTCACAACACTGAATTGTTGACACGCCTTTATTATACCAACAAATAAAATGTTACCTGCAAGTGTTACATGGCCCTTGCCTTGTATGTAGGTCATTTTCTCTAGGCAAACCTCCTGCTCCACTCAAGATAATATTTCAGGGGACTCACATGGCAGTGAATCTATGCAAGAAGGAGTGATTAGTAAGTCCCTGAGAGGTTTGGTTTAGAAGGCCTTTCTCCATTTTTTCTTTAAGACTTTTCACAAGCAAAAATTAATGCTGGGCAAAATCTATGTCCCACTGAAGTCAAAGGCATGCTTGCTTCCAACTTCAGCAAGGCAGACTTAGCTCCCCTGGACTTAAAAGCAGTTTTGCTTGAGCAAGAACAGAGTAAAAGCTATGTGTGATCTTCAGCACGTTGCCCTGGGCTAACTCCAGGGAACACAATCTTCTCAAAGCCCAGCTGCAGACATGAGAACTTATTTAAAACTACTTTAAAATGCAAATTACACTGGCGTGCTCATCATATGCCTATGGATCCACTAACATGAAAGTACGCACAGTCCAGAAATATCCATGATCTAACTTAACTCTCAGCACCAGGATGCTGCAAGAGTGAAAATCCCATATAAGGGTCCATCCTGAACTTACACAACAACATAAAGTCCATCAGCATGGATTTGCTCTGATTTTTCATGCTTTTCTGGGCTTAAGTCTGAACCCCTAACCTCATTTTAGTACAGACTTTCTGTAGACTCACTGACAGAACAAATGACAGGCACCTGTGAATTGCAAGGATATAAAAACTGTCCGAAGGCTGAAGCTCTGTGGACACAGCTGATACAGTGAATGATTACTATCACCAATTATTACTTCTTGGCACTGCATTTTGCAGAAGCAATCTGATCACTGGTTATTCAAGGTAGCAAGGAAAAAAATAAAACGGCACCACAATTACTCTCATGTAATGATTCTGGCAACCTGAGTTTGTTTTGCCATGTTAGTGCTACCCACAGTGCCAGTCCCATGGCAATGTCCCAAGGCTTACAGGCAGGACAGAGTTATCCTGGTCCCATGGAAACGACCATCAGCAAAGCAGGAGCAGTTCCCCACAGGCAGCAGGAGCCCACACAGGTGTAGCATTGCAGGGGTCACAGTCTGCACAAGGAGGGGGTGTGTGCCACATGCCACAGGGCACAGGAGGTAATAGGCTATGCAAAGGGGGGCTGTCAAACCAGACTTCCTCCACAAATCATCCCACAGTGATGGCTGTGGAAGACTTGCATTGCCAAACATGAGCCTGCAAAGACAAGACCAGCAAGGGGATTTTGCCAGGGTTGGTGTTGCCTGGAGGCTATGACCTGTCTGATCTGTAACCCTGTCTCCTCTTCCCCTTCCTGTGCTTCTTGGTGCAAGGTGAAGCTGCAGAGACTACAAACTCCTGGAGATTTTTGTCCCCAGCCTGAACTCGTTAAAGGGTTAATTCCAAAAGGCTCCTGCATCCTCTCACATACTCCTCTGTACACATGCTTCATGTTAGTCACAGCTTCCTAGCAAAGCTGTGTGCTCTGATTCACGCTAGACTCTTCCCATGACTGAAAAAGGGACATGTTCAGTTATTTGTCTTAGTCCTGATGGAAACAAGCTGATGCCTGCTGTATTTCACAAGAGCTATGTCCCATCTAATTTTAAATGTCACTTGTAATAGCTGGGTTTTCTTCCCCAAATAACTTTTGCAACCCTGCAGTTGAAGTCATCTGAAACCACAGGATTGGAGTTTGAATGGTCCCTGATATTATCAGTGAGCCGAGCCATTGCTCTGCACCTCAGCCACCATTTTCCCTTTCCATCCTTAACTGAGATGTACGTGCAAATCCAAAGGAACCATTCCATCAAACGTGGTGAAGCTATCAAGCACACTGCTTCTCTTCCACAGCAGAAGAAGGCTGCCTAAAGCCAAGGGAATATCTAGGTAACTGCAGCCAGTAGAGGGATTTAGGGCTTTCACAAGGCATGACAAAGCTGTCATTAAAGAAATAGAGCAGTCCTGGGATCTTGAAAAAATGCAAAGACAATAGTGTAAACAATGAAAAGGACTTGTTTGATAATAAGTTATTCCCAGAACGCCACAGTATGCTCTTGAGCCTCCTGAATTCACTGCCATCTGCAATGCTCGTATCCCCTTGGAGGAATTGCTGCACTATCCAGAAGCTCAATTACGCAAACTTATTCAGAGCCCCTTATGATGCTTGGCTTATAAGGCTCATGCTGTATATTGATTTGTCTTCTCCTTCTCCCTGCTCACCTCAGGGCCTCATTTCCCATTTTGTGTACATTGGTTTCCTGGATTGCAGAGGGAATTGTCTCAAGGTCATACCAAGATGCTTCAGTATGGCTCAGCTATGAAAAATGTATGTAGCCAAAAATATTGTTTAAAAGCAATAGACTGAATATATAATGCCTGTGGCCCGAAGGAGCCCTGATGTATTTAAGATACAGGGATATAGAGGCAGACTTTTAAAAACTGCCTGTACTTCACCAGTTAAAGGGAGGAGAACAAATGAGGCTGTGATCTGTCAAGTGATCCTTCATCACTCCCGGCACAGCCCATAATCCTTTGGTTGTGATTATGCAAAAGAATATTACATTGATCCTGTAAAATATCTCTGATTGGATCAATGTTATTTTCTCTCGCATTGACAAGGTCTTACCAGAGAATGACTATAATTCCACTGCTAACACTGTCTTAGTGAAATCCCCCAATAAATCCTCCAAGCAGCACTGTTAGTAATACCTTTATTAGACTAACTAAACAAGATATTTATATGCAGGGCTTTCCAAAAGACTCTGGCTCCTGCTTCATTTTCTGGAGGAAAACTTGATCAAAAGTGCTCTGCTGGAAGAATTGCCCCCAAGGAGGCTCTGCAAGGACAGAAATGGTAGGTGACATTACCCTTTCAAGATGAAAAAGGTTGGTCACAGGTTTGCCCTTGTCCTGCCCCTACTACAGTAAGGACCCAAATGCATCTTTGTCAGAAAAATTTCACCATGAGTCTGGTTCACAGGCAGCAGTGGAGTTCAAGCTCTTCCCACAGGTTCCACAAACATGCCAAGAGTTTGCTAAAGCCAAAGGGAAGACATGGTCATTATGCACCTTTTGTCACTTCAGTATTTGTTCAAGGACAGATCCTGGCCTTCACACTAAACAAAAGGCTTGCTCCCCTTGCAGCCACTGCTGTCTCTCCTTACTGGTGCTTCCATTCTCTTACACTCTTCCCCTTCTCTCTTTGCATAAGTTTCCTCTAACTTTGCCACCATTTTCTTTTCTCCTCAACTCCAAGCTTTCGGGATCCCAGTGGTTTGATTCTCACTCTGACCTCCCCTTCATTAGTGAATTTGGATTTTCACCTTCTGGCTTGAAATACGATGCTCCAATGAAATGACTGTGATCACCTTGCTAAGTCATTTTCCAGGCTGCCTGAGGGCTCAGGTACCCACTGTATCTCTGCTTTCCCTTGGTTCACTTCAATAAAGTTACTTTAATCCATGAGAGCTACAAATTTATTTTAGCCTTATCTCCCTAAACCTTTAATTAGAACTACAAGAATCATGAAAAAACAAAGTAGTGCTTCTAATATAAAGTTGGAGCACATCTGAAAGACCAGTATATACAGCCATACATCAATTAGCAGATGAAAAAGCTACAAAGACAATATATCAACAGAAAAATATCAAACAAAAAAAACAGCATGGAAGACAATAGGCCTTCTTAAATCCTTTGAAACCAGATTGGCATCTGTGGTGGGTAAACTTCGGTTCTTATATGTTTCATGTGAAAACTTTCTCCATATTTTTACAGTGATACATTAAAATGTCAGAGGAGTCACTTCTCAGCTCCCAGGCCCTTAGAAACAAAGGAAAAATAATTGATTTATTATCTTTTAAAAGGAACAGCCTGATGGTAAAAGAAACTGTTAAAGACCATAGAGAGAACACCTGACCTATTTCTTCCACTCACATCCATTTTTTTTACATGCTGCCTCTATGTTTTGGTTCAAGTATGTGTGCAACAGATGCCTAAACCATGATGTCAGCTTTGAAGATCATTGCCATAACTCTGATGGAGAGTGAAACTTTTTCAAATTAAAACTTAAGCTTTGGAGCACTGACCTGCATTTTAGCACAGACCAAAACCCTGGAAAGAAAGCATTGAAATGAATGGAGGAATGTTCATATTTGGTCCCCAGGTGTGAGAGCCATGTCCTACCCTGGTGTAAGTTGCCACCAGGATAGATATAACTAGGGCAATTTGTGCCTTCTGAGAGCTAAACAGTTGGATCTCATTTCAAAAGACAGATCCTAAAGACATGCAATGAAACATTACCACAAACAAGATTGAAGAGCCTTAAGTCCTCAGAGGAGGTATTTCAGTGCCTAGCTCATGTGCCCAAGATGAACATTCAAACCACTTAATTTTCGAGGTGACAGGTACAATGTACCATCCAACCATAGCAATCAACCATATCCAATCATAGTTGGTCACCTCAAATTTCAGGTTCAGGAACTCCCAAAATGCCATGAATTACACTCAAAGGAAGGAGACTCTTTAAAGAAGCTGTGCTCTTCCAGTCATCCTAATGGCACCAGCCAAAAACTACACCCTAGTAACACAACCAAATGGACATCAAGACCCCTCAGATGGAAGCAAGGCTGGCAGCAGGTGAAGCAGAGCTTGAGGTTTGAAGATTTGCCCACACCTCAACACTGTGGGCAGCTTTCCACTAAAGGAAGTCCTGCTTCTTTCCCCTTTCTCTCCCTTTGTACCTGTATTCTTAGGAGGACTTTGCTGCTGAAGAGTTCATCTGCTCCTGCTCTGGCTGTTTCTTCATTTAAAGGCATTGACAATGCAATTAGTTGCTGTGTCACAGGCCGGATGTTAACAATAACTGATGAACAAGAGGGAAAAGATGTGCCACAAGTTCTGGTGTGGCCCAGAATGCAGGGGACACCAGTAAGAACAGCACAGGGGAAGAGAAGGAAAGACTGGGGGAGAAGCAGAGGCCATCTCTTGTAATGCCATCACTGTCACTGTGAGGGAGACCTTACATTGACATACATCTTCCCTCCTTCCAACCAATCAAGTAGCCTCTCCCTCCTTCCCTGGAAGACACTTAAACAAACTGCCACACTCTTCCCAATGATACCTTCTGTTTAAAACAATGTTTGAAACAAGACCCCACGCTTCCTCCAAATGGAATTTTCCAGATCCAGAGGCCAAGACACTGCATAGGCCCATTCTGCAGCCACTTCATCACAGATAAACATGGAAACTATATGGAATGGTCAATGAGATTTGGTCCTGCTCCCACCCCCACAAAGTTGATGCCCTGGGAGTCTGTGTCTACCTTTCCCATCAGGATCACTGAGTTAGAAGGAATGGCATTTGAAAACTGGAGGCTTCTCAGGACACCGGGTAGAAAGGATTCCTCTTTCCTCTTGGACACAAAATATTATTTCATGGAAAAAGGATGGCTTAAGTCTACACAGATAAGCCAAGAAAACCACTTATCCCTGCCCTTCTTCCAAACCCTCCGTGGTGTACAGTGGCTTAGCATAGCTCACATTCACACAGCTCAGCACACAGGCACGGGACCTCACATCCAGCTGCTCCCACATATGTGACATGCCTGTAGAGGCAATGCCATCAAGCTCCAGCCTGTCCTCGCTCGGTGTCTGCCACCACCCTGTCCAGTTCACTCAAAGCAGAATGGGGCCTGTTCATCAGACTGCAGTCATTCCTCAACAGAAATAGAAAACAGAAATCCCTTCTCTGATCCACCTTAGATACAGCCCTGCTTCTACAGGTGCTCGGGCAGAGAGCTGAGTAACAGTTCTTTCTAGTAATGCAGAAGGCAGCTTTCCTACCAGGAGTGTCAGACAATGTTCTCTGAACTTCCAGATAGGAAGAGCATCTGCGCTTGTCTTGCTCTGTACTGATGTAATCATGCTTCCACCTTTCCTGGGAGATGAACTATAGCCTCAAAACACTATCCTAGATGATGTTTTTCTACCTTTAGTGCTGTGGAGCCTTTATGTTCTCTGCAAGACCTTTCCCAAAAATTTCTTTGAGGACTACGGTCTCTTACTTCACACACAAGTGAACAAGGCCCTTAGTGGATCGTTTAGTCCTTGTAAAGGGGTGAATCTTTTGCCAAAATCCATCCCAATATAAGGAAACTCACCCACCATCACCAGCCAAAGGGTTGAACATTTTGTGAACTGAAATATACATCTCACGATAATTTAAATATGTGTGAAAAAAGAGTTTAATTCTGCTACTGCTAGCCGTCCTGAACATTTAAATATAGTACAGAAATTGTCTTTTATTTTATATAAACTGTTTTAATGAAGAAGCTGAAGGCTCTGCATTCTCCTGGCTTATGAATATAAATAGCTAAGAATCTAACAGGCCTTTGTTGTTGTTGAGCTAAGGCAGCCTGAAATGAAGGCACATGAGGAAGCCAGGAAACAAAGACCCTACTAACCACATTATTTCAAGGAAAGGTGAAGTATGCATTAAGTGCTCAGAGTCCTCATCTCTAGTCCTTCCTGCATGTGTTGAGTGTCACAGGAATGGAATAAAGTGTGGCTCAGATCTAAGTAAGAGACAAAGCAGCTGGGATAATGCAGCTGGATTTGCCTTAGGTCCCTTTCCTCTCACCAGACACCTGTGGCTGGCATCAGGCAGCTCAGTGACAAACACTCCTGCCATCAGGTCCTGCTTGATACAGAGCTGAATATGATCTTTCAAAGGGAAAAAAAAAAAAAAAAAGGGAAAAAAAAAAAAAAAAGGAGGAATTAACATTAATAGTAAATTAATCCTTCACAGTCCTATGGATGTTGTTTCACAAGCACACAGTGCTGGAAAGGACTCTGTTCATTTTTTTTGCATAGTAGGCAATCAAGTCATACAAACATTTGAGTTAGAAAAGGCCTTTTAGGTCATCAAATCATTCTAGTTGGGCTTTGGCCCTTCTAATTTCTTTCCTCCATAATCTCATTACATCCTTGTAGTCCTCCTGAGCTATCTTTCTCCAAGGGTCATAGTCTCTCCTTCCAACACACCACTAACTTTTGTGTCTTTACTGCCATATGGATCTCCAATCTCTACCTCCACTGCAACAGCAAACCCAAGGGCCTTGCTAGCACACTGTCCCTAAAACATTGCCATGCTGCCCTGAGCTTATCTCTATCAAGCCTGGCTTTCTCTCTCTCCCCCTTAAAATCTAGCTTAAAGTTCTTTCAATGAGCTCTGCAAAGATGCTACTGGCCCCGTACTTCAGGAATTCTACTGTTGCCTTCATCTTGATACTTCCCCTCTCAGCACTTTTTGCCTTCCCTCAGTCAGTTCCTTAAACACTCAGTAAATTGTGTACTTATTACCTTAACATTGCAACAAACTATTTCCTTAGGGGCAGAATACAAAATCCTTTACCAAAATCCTGATAATTTAGGTCTAAGGCATTTCCTTATCTTAAACCCCAGTTATCTTCCTAGCAAAATATATCAGGATAGTTTGGCACACTTCAAATAGGAAAACATATGCTGCATGTTTATTTCATTTTCCCCTGTGCATTTAATTAATCTCTCCTTTAGAACTTACTTTAAACACTGCTTGGTATTATTATGATCAAACTAAAAGGTCCACTGTGGCCCAGACAACTTTTGCTCCTTTCTTTAAATATAGATTTGCTACTTTTCATTCCTAATGTACCACCCTAATTAGACAGATTTATTGAAAATCCTTTTTACTGGACTTGCAATGTCACATCTTTCAGAAGACTGAGATGGAAATTGTCCAACTTCCCAATTTGAGCCCATTAAGTTATTTGAGTTTTTCCATTTCCCCTGTTCCTGTTGACTGTCTCCTTTGTCTCTCTAATCATGGTAACGTTCCTCCCTTTCTCTTTAACCATTACTGAATATCATATGAACAAAACTGGACAGTCTTGGGAACTGGTAAATAGAAAAGGGATGAAATTTAACATAAAATATGTAATTAGGGATCAACAATGACAAATTTCTTTTCAATGTGAATTGTTGTCCTGCAGAACTTTCACATTGTTGAGCAACTCTCCTCTGTATAAAACAGGGATAATTCCAGTCTTTAAATTCCTTTATGTTTAAAAATCTAGAACAGTATTTGAATACTCTCTTAAACAGGGTCACCCAAGTATCTAAGACAAAGAAATGTAATTGGATCATCACCTCCCATAAATCATCACCTCTTCAAAATCAATCTGGCCCTAAATCTACACCTCTAACATCTGAAAAAGTTTTTGTTTCCTTTGTTTGTGTTTATTTCTGTTCTAATATTTATGTCATTAAGTGACCATTAGGCAGAAAGAAAAAATATCTACATTATAGAGAGTCTTTTGCATATTCAAAGATAGACACTGATTAATACAGACACAAACACAGAGACAAGAATAATACATTCATATTGAGGTAGAAAGATCTTTTCAAATAGCTTTTGTTATCCAATAAAATTAGCATAACTGTTTCATCCTATTAGAAAGTCTAGAAATTTTAGGAAGCTAGGAAGCTTTTTTCAAAAGTCTGCTGTTAAAACTCAAAGCCAACAAAAGCTCTCAGAATTAAATAAGGACTGCAATGAGACACTCAGTGTCTTTCACTAGATCTAGTGTGATATCTTAACAGGATACACACTGCTGTGTACACAGGACATCCTAGAACTCCTTTTCCTTAAATGCCCACAGCTATGCAAATACCATTCTCCACACACACACCACTTTGTGGAAAATATCCTGAATTAAAACTGGATATGTATTCATCTTTGAGGTTCAAGCTGAAACTGGAATATGGCTGTTACAAGCACTGGACAAACTTGTTGAACTCTGCTGGGGGGAGCCATGGTCATACCTCTGTAAGGTTACACAGGATAAATTCACAGCAGGAAGGCAGAGGAAGTTACAGAAGAGTCAGTGGTACTGACTTCTCTGCCCTTTAAGCCATATGTTTTAGTGTCTCCTCTGTTCAGTGTACAACTCTGTTTGAACCAGTCAGTCACCAAAAAAGCAGGGTTTCATACCGAACCCTGTGTTTTCCCCCTATCCTTCTCCTCTACCACCTGGACAATCCCCTGGACTCTTTCAACAAGTACAACCACCTCTTCACACTAAGCTTTCTTGGCCTTTCTGTCACCTCAGACCATCAGCATGAGGGATTTCTTGCCTGACTTTTTTCTTTTATCATTCTCTTTATCTGTCCTTTCTCTATCTGTAGATGTTATCCATGCTGCATTCTTTCATTCACAGACCTTTTGCCTTGCATTCCCCTAGCTATTCCTGCCCTGCACCCCAAATACCAGCTGATCCATAGCTGGTCTCTGCTATGTGTCACACAGCAGGGCATCTCTAATGGGAACCCTCCTGCCTGGCTAAATTTCGCCACTACAAGTGCGTTGTTCATCCATTCAGTTCTGCTCATTTCTTAGACTTACTACTCCAGCTCAGCACAGTTAAATCTCAGACTCACATTCACAATCACCTCTTTGCCACATTTGGCTCAGTCCTCAGACCCTCCTGTTTCCTCCAGCCCCCACTTCAGCTGTCACACAGGATTTCACCTGATTCTTCCATGAGAAAATGACAAACCATGATCCTCCTCTTCCAGCAGCTTTGCCTTCTGTTTCCTCTTCCCCTCCTACAACTCCTTCCCCATTCTTCTCTCCTACAGATAAAAAAACCTCCTATGTGGCTCTCTTCCTTTCTTTTATTTGCCACTGAGCCAGTCTTACCCTACCTCCTGCTTTCCTTATGGCTGCTCTTGTCCTCTTGTTCTCTCTTTGCCTTGACCTCTCACACCCCTCTGCCTCTTAACTCTCATAACACAATGCCATTCAATCTCTTTCCTCTTAAAATATTCTCATCTTAAAACACTCTTTCATCTTAAAACATTTATTTTCCTCTATAAATACCATGTCTTTTCCTCTCCTCCCTTCCTCACCAACCTCTCTGAATATGCCAGCTACAAACGTTGCCTGGGGTCCTCCCCACTAGTTCACTGCAGCTTCCTCTCCTTTGCAACCACTGCTAAAATCTTTACTTAATGCACTGAGCAATATTCAGCACAGTCTGAATACTCTGTTCTCACCTGCTGCAGCACACTGGCTGCCTGCAGAAGTCTCTTGTGCTGTTGAAACCTAAAGCAGTGTCTGTCTTTAGCCACCGTGGTGTTACTCACTTCTACGGCACTACTTTTGAATCTGCTCCTTTTGCATGCCCTCCAGAAGACAGCCCTTTCTTCTCCCAGATCTGCTGGGGTTCATGGGGCTTTTCTCTATTTCACTCCTTGATAATTTCAAGGGCAAACATAGATTCTGCTCTGACCACCATGTAGCAATTTCCAGGCTCACTTCTCTAACACAAAGTTGTCTCCCTAGGTCCATACCCACAGTATCTCTAATATTTCTTCATGGACACACATATAATAAACTCAGCTTAATGTAATTAAACCAGAGTTCCTAATGGTCTTCTTCCTTTTTTACTATATGCTCTCTCCAGTAATTCCCCTTTAGATCATCACAGACAATGCTGTTACTTTTCTTGTTGTTCTGGTCAAGAACCGGAGCAACATTTTCATCTCATATCTCTCACCATGCATGTAGATCCAGGCGATGTCTGAGGTTCACATATTCTTTCACCATCCAGGCTCTCATCATCTCATGCCATTATTACTACAATATTTCTTTTTCTGACCTTTACAAATGTGAACTTGCCCTCCATGTATCCATTTAGGATGCTGCTAGAAATGTAATTTCCCTAACACATGACTCTGACCACGTCATTTCTCTTAGCAGCTGTAGACTGCTGTCCCCATATCTATCACATTAGTGTAATCTACTTGTCTTCATTAAGGAAATGTCAACTTCTTCCTACAGCCAACCAAAGAGGTCAATCCCCATCACCTACTTATGAATATTTCAAGCAGACATGACCCATGGTTTTTCTGGTGCCATTCCCCAGTCTTTGGAAGACCATCCTGTAAACATCCACACTTCTTATTCATTATCCTTCTTTACAACCCCTGTAGGATTCCCACATTTTGTGATGCTCACAGGAATGTGGTTGGCCTCCTGGTGTTCTAAAGCCACTACTGCTCACGCTGAACGTGATTACTTTGTAGTCTCGTTGTACTCTCTCATGAGGCTGCATTCACTGCCAATATTTAAAGTGCAGCCACATGTCAAAAGGACAGGGACATTTTTCTGATCCATGATTTCTGATCCATGATTAAGGCTCGTAAATCTGAGGGTAGAACGCGAACTGGCATTAATAATAGTGAACCAAATCCCTATTATACTGCTACTAAGCTGAGGTATGAGAGATTTAGTCTCTTGCCTCAGGTCATAAAGAAAGACTATGGCAGAGCTTGGACTGAATTCTGGCTTTGTAAGCCCCTGCCCTAACTGCAGTACTACCTTTCTTTCATCTATTTTGGTACTTATCTACAAAGGATTATGATTTCAGCAGGCTCAGCTGGGCAGTTCTGAATATTTATTTATAAAAGAATTAGGCCTAATGAGAAAGAAAATGGATAAATTTCCAATTTTTTACTCTGATTTCTCTCCTGCAGGGAAAATATGTTAGTTTATATTCTTTTCTTTTATGTTGATTCTATTCCGAATTATCTGTTCAGGGAACTTGTATTCCAGAATCCACATTATTTATTTATTTATTCCTTAAAAACTAAGAAATACCATCTCATTTCTTTCTTTTGGTCCTAAAGAGGTAAATGTGTAGTTAAGAGTTCCAGCAGCAGTTTGTGAGCAATGAGCCATTAAGTAACTCACATTATAAATGACTGCCATTATTTCTGCTAAACCTACAAAACATAAAGGCTTCTTATCTGCTGGTTCTGCAACAGTTAATGAACTCATTCCCCTCTTGAAGCTTTTCTAAATGCACAGAAATACTTTTTCAATGAGAAAAAGCAATATTAATATGGATTTTTATTGTGGGAGATGACAAAATAGTTCAGACCGTTTCATCTCTATTAAAGTAAAATTATCTTTCGAATTTTTATTTTTACAGTGAATAGAACACAACTGCACTCATATTAAATCTTTCCTCCACAGCTTTTACAAATTTTTAGCAGTACGCAGGAAGGATAAAAATGCTGAGATTTCTCAAAAGGATTTGGATGTTCAATTAAATGAACAGGAATTAAGCATGCAGTCCTGCAGGCAGCTCAGCAAATATCAGTTTCTCTTCAGAAGGGCATGATCCCGTCATTTTTACTCAGGCAAAATTTCCATTTGTCTTCACTGGCAAATTTGTTTGAAAGCCAACAGCTTGATTGAAATTTGTCCTTTAAAAAGTCATTATTAAAACCAGTTGCTGTTCTGTTAAATTACATATATGTTCTTAGTATTTTTAGCAGATATATATTATCAAACTAATTATCTCAGATGTGTCAGAGGAATGTGTCAGGTTCTTATTACTTGTGGCAAAGAAACTTTTTTAATGAATTGCTATTTAAATTTGATGCAATTAAAATATTAAATTGCTTATGCATAACATGATGGGCCAAATCCTCCTGGAACTCATACTCATGAACCAGTGATTTCATCCACTAAAGGATTTTAGAAAATCCCTGAACAAGAGGATGGCTTTGCTGTATCTCAGTTGTTTGACTTCCAGTCTTACATCAACAGACTAAGAATAATTTCAGCATCAAAAACTGCAAAACTGAATACCTGGATAGCCTAAGATTCAACTCCAGTGCTGTCTACTGCCTGAATTTAAGTGGATGCCTCCAGCAGAACTCCAGCTGTGACAGGAGGGAGCACAGACCTTGCGCTGGCCTTTCTACCCAGGGACAATTTTAACCTCAAAGGAAACACTAAAGGCCTGAACTTGCTGCATCACCATGTTCAATAAAACATTTATTATTGACTTCTCTAGGATCAGAATCAAGACTTTATTGAAGTCCCTTTTTTAATGAGTCCATTTGGAAAACAGTTGGGATTTCAAGCACAGATTCTAAACAGAGTATTTGAGTCTTTAATGTATAAAGGATACATGAAAAAAAAAATGGCTGTCCTAATTTACCTGTCAAAACCATTGCACTTCAAAAGTCAAATCTAGAGCATTGCAAGGTATTGCAAGAATTTTTACAAAAATAAATCATTTTGCTCCTAGATATAGCTGCAAGTAGCCTCTCTTCAGTAGCCTCTTTCCATTTGTGTATAAATAATCCCTAGTGACGGCTGGAGTAGTCCTGTTAAGCTTTTCTTCTTCAGTTATGCTGTGCATCTGACAAACCAAACCAGAGAACTCTTTCATCCCAGAAATCTTGATTATTATTTCAGGTGGAGGTGGGCTGCACAGGAAATCACTTAGGTTTTGGGGGTTTTTTTCAGTGGTGGCATGGGCTGAGTGTACTCACAATAAAATGTTTTAAAAATAGGATTTACTATGACTTCCACAGATCTCAGGGGAAGAAGGAAGGTAAAGGGAGGGTTGAAACAATAAGGTAATTGTAAATTCTGGGGTTTTTAAAATAAAAATTGGATTCCAATGGCAGAGCCCCATCCAGTCAGGTATAACTGGCAGCCTTCCAATGGCAAGATGAAAGGTCCTCTGAGTAGTAATTGTCTAAATGGAAAAAACTCTGGTTATTGTGCAACTTCTTCATCTACTTTATTGTACCTTTATAATTAAATGATATAACTCCCTTTTTTCCTTTCTTGTTTTCCTCTCAACTACTGCAGGAAAGCATCTGAGCAACATTGCCATAGGATGCAGGCAGACTCCGTGGCTCCCCGTTTTTGTTTTGGGGGTTTTTTTGGCTCACTACAAGTTGCATACAAGGAGTTGTGAGCTGCTGGTTGCCAAAGTAGGACATAAACTCTGCCTTCTCCCAGACATTCACCTGTATTCCAGCTCTCTGCCTAGTGCTGGAGTTGGTTGGCTCACTCAGAGCTGTTGCTTGGGTGAGGGATTGCTGCTCTTGCTAGAAACTCCATGGTAAACAGGCAAACAGTGGATCTGATAGGACAGGGTGAGCACTATGCTCAAAAGGGCTTCCAGCAGCAAGGCTATTCCCTTTGTGGAGGAGACTGGACAAACACCTTAGAATTGGAGGAATTTTCAAATACTGTGCTGAACAACCCCAGAGCCAGCATTTCCTGATTCTGCAAGACTTTAGGGATCAGAAGTGAAACTCTGGTCCTATAAGCTAAAAGGCTTGATCAGATGTAAAAGCAGAATCAGAGGAACAGCTCTGTTAGCTCTTTCCTGTTCACTGCTCCCTCTGTACCAGAGTGCTTTCTCTCAGTCCAAGTAGTCCACTCCCAGAAATACAGATTATTCCGCTGAGGAAAAGTTAGCAAGACTGAGACCTCAGTTTGCATGTTCAACTCCAATAATTTCTTTACTGATTTTAATTTCTGTTGTTTCTGATTTGGTTGGTTGGTTTGTTTGTTTGTTTTGTTTGATTTTTGTTTTGTTTTTGTTTTGTTTTGGGGGGTTTTTTTGTATTTTCATTATGACAAAGAGAAGAAATGAACTGCCTAATTTTGTTGCAGCTTTAGAATACTCCTCAGGTCTTTGGTCTCATGCTTGTCTGCCTCTCCCTGAGTATTCTTACTTGTGACAATCTCTTTTAATTCACTGCCTATTTACCTAATTGTATTATTTTGAAATATGCACATGGGTTCTATGAAAACACACACACACAAAAAAAAGTATAGGAGAAATAAAAATAGGACCAACTATTTTATATATGTACTACTATCCATTGTATCTGTATATAAGAAACCTGATGCAACAGATCTCCAGTTTTTCCAGCAAAATCCAACATAAAGATCTTGATTTATCTCCCGGAAAGTAAAAATTAATAAATACAGAATAGAATTACAGAGGTGACCAAACCTATTCAGGAACAGAACTGGTTTTTAAAATCGCTGGTACCAGAATATTGCCAAGTACCACAGTTCCTGATCCTGCCACAAGCCATTGCCTATAGCTTGTGTTAATTTCAGCAGAGTTCATAAGCAGAATAACTGCAGGGTATTTGCAAAGCTTATTAGGCTCTTAATGACCATTTTTTATTATACTTTGATAGACAAATCTCAATAGACCATTCTCAATACTGGAAGTTTTGCCTAGGGAAAAATGTAGGATCTGTTTTAAACTAAATGGATCACAGATCCTGTCCAGATTTAAAAACAAACAAAACCCCAAAACACTTAATAAAATTTACATTCAATTATATATAACATTACAGACAATATTTGGGGCCAGAACCTGCATTAGTTTATCAATTTCTGGAAGACATGTATTACATTAAATTAACAGAGGAAAGAGAGTTAAAGCTCTTTGTACCAATAACATCCTCTTTTATAAGGTATTTGCCCTGGATCTCATAGAGAGTGATTTCACCTGTGCAAGGATATGCGTCCCAGTCAAGTTATTTGGACACTACACACAGAGAATATCTGCAGCCCCTCACACCCCCACACTACCTACTCTGTCCACACACCCATCCCTGCAACTCTTAACTCCCAAAAAAGCATCTGTCATGGAAGTGAAAACTAATTTTAGCTTTTATTTTCATAATAGATCCTGTTGGTATGAACCTGGAATACCTGCCTTGATTTGGACTCACAGCTCTTCTCAGTGTTGGACAGCACTAACACTTCACTTTCATCATGTAAGTGAGGATCAAAAAGGAAAATAACATTTTTATTTCTGAGCAAGTCAAACACTTTATTTTGTGGAATTGCCATTATACTTGCTTTTGTTGTGTTTCAGTCTAGAAGTGCCAAAGGTACACACACCTCTACAGCATATATGGGTGAGTCTTCATCATGGCTGAGAGCTGTAGTATATACAGATCCTCACCCCAGAAAGGCCATCAAATGAACAAAAATTTTGCTACGAGTCTCCCTTTTTTAACACTTCTCTCATCCTGCAATGAAGTTTGTTAGAAGTGTACAAGAAAACATTTAGAGCAGGCAAGGAGTGACACACCCAGGTATTTGCACAGAGCTCCTTTATGTGCACAAGCTGCACTTCTGACCTGGGGGCAGTGACTTTGCAAAGTGGCTCTCTGGCCACCTGCAGACACAGGTCCAGGCGTGTGTGAGCAGGGACACTCACTGCATCCCAGGGAATCCCTGGCTACCAGCTGGGTGCTGTGTGTTTAGAGTCCACACACTCACACTCATTCACACACACATGAACACAAGCAGACTACAGCAAGATCTTTCAAAGACCACCTTCTGCATTTAACCACCTCATTTGGTTCATCACATTTTCCCTGTGGTTAACACTTAGCAGAGCTGCCATTACACATAACCCAGCTCCACTCAATTTCAGCTGTTTCTGGCAGGAGAAATGGACATTCCTGATCCCAGGACAAGGCAGGTGGAGAAAGAGGAAAGAGCCTCACTTATTTCAGGATGAAAATCCTCTCTAATAACCAGAGCTCCGTTTGCAAAGGTGAGCTCTGTTGACATGTTTGCCCGCTGTCAAGGTTGAATTTGTTTATGCCCCGAGCACAGCAAGCACACGTGGCAGAGCAGTCCAGCTCACCACAGGCCAGCCCAGCACATACCATCCTCACCCAGCTGGAGACCAGGAATCACTCCCTTGGCACTGAAACCAGCAGCAGGGTGTCTGGGTGCTGACAGGCTTTTGACATGCCCACTTGCCCTTTACAAATGGGGCTGAAGACACCGATCTATTTCCTAGGAGCTGTTAAATAGCAGCTGGATATGAAGGGTCCCTAGCAACAGAGGCAGGATCCCAAGCAGTGATCCAGTTTGGTACAAGTACCTACCATGCCAGTCACATCCAGTGCTCACTTGTAAAACCTATGGAACAAAACATGTACATGGGCAAGTGTGTGAGAGAACACACCTCCTGAATAAGTAGCTTTAATAAGCAATAATTCCACTTGTAATGTCTGAGGAGGGAATTAATGAAGGCTATCAAGAGAGTTTGGGATGGAGAACACTCTTGGAAGACAAGTATTTTGGAAGATGGCACTGTGTGAGAAGCAATGATTTCACTACAATGGAAATAAACCAATGGGGAATCTTCTGATTGCAACAGAAAAACCATCAGAGGGAAACGTTACGTTGTAGTACAGAGTAACCATGCTGTGAGTAGTAAAGATGCCCTCATCCTTTACTGAAACCCTCATCACCCTTCAAAAACATGCCTCTTCTGTTTAGGTAGTGGTTTATGCATGTGGCCCCATTCTATACTTCAGATCAAAGAAACAATTGGGGCAAAATGACCATCACCTTGAACCACTACCTTGGGGGGAAAATTAAGACAAAGGACCAAAAGACTAGACAAAAAATAGCACAAAAATGCTACAGGTGAACAGATGCATCTCCACCCCAAGAGAAAATTATTCCTTTCTAATAAATTCATGTAATGTTTTGTAGATATTGAAAATATTCCAAAGCATAGCTCAGTGTAAACAGCAAGCTGGGTCTCCTCCTGCTCTTTAGCATGTCTCTTTGTTTACTCTCCATTTGAGGATAGAAGAAGCCTACATGTGAGCACTGCAAATGGTGTATTTCAGGATGGATAGGGCATTCAGAAAGGCAGTGATGAAACACAGACATATGTAGCCTCCAACAAAATATTATCTACTTTGCCTGAGCCACCAGGGTCAAAAAAATTAAAAATTTAAAAAAAAAAAAAATGCATTGTCTGCTTCATGAATACTTCCTATTGTGTGTGGAAATAATCTGATACCATGGTGATGGGAGGGCTATATCAAGATTAGAGAGAGAGGCATGAAAAAGATATTCTGGGGTGTGTGTTTTCTCACCCCCATTGCCTTCTTGCTCCCAAACCCCATGTCTCAGGAGCAGAGATCCTGTGGGAAATTGCCCTGGCAGTGCTTCTGGAAGCAATGCCCAGCCAGGCCAGTTCACCCATTGCAAGGAGAGGTACTTGGCTAGAGACGCCAGCTCCCATCTGTGAGCCCAAATGACTCTGCTCAGCCCCTGCTCATCTCAGGAGAGGTTGGCATGTTCATCAGGTGAAAAAAAAAAAAAAAAAAAAAAAAAAAAAAAAAAAAAAAAAAACCACAAGAAAACAGCCCTTACCTTTGGCAATCAGCTCCTCCAGCTCCTGGTCGAATCCTTGTCGGTGGCATTTCCTCCAGAGCCCCATATTGGTGGAGTTGTACTGTCTGTTGCACTCGTCGACTGCGCTCATAGCAAAGATCTGCCTCCTGTTCCTTGCCAAGAGGAGTTTCCCTTCCCAGCGGTCCAACCTAGACCTGCTGGCCCTGAGAGGCAGGTTGTTATTGGAGTTATAAATGAAGCCAGGATCATTTCTCTTAGTGGTGATGCTCTTGCACCTCTCTCTGTGCTTCCTGGCATCAGTTTCGTACCAATGGTCAGAGCAGATTGCCACAGCCAGCATGCCAAGGGCACACAGAGCTAAAGAGAGGCCAGCATAGAGCAGTAACCTTCCAGCAGCCATGCCTCAGCTTCACAGAAACACCATGGACATCTTCACAACAGGCAGAGCCGTTGGGGGTGAGACCACGCAAAAGCCACCGGAGCAGCTGCTAGGTGTCACTTGGCACAGACTGCTCCAGACATCCCCAACTCCCGTGGCTCACATCCACGCTGCAGAGGGATGCTGAGAGCACTACAAAGTTCTGCCCTGGAGGCAGTCGTGGAGTCCCATCTGCCTCTTCTCTGCAGAGGCCTGGTGAGGAGAAGCACAGCCTTTCACCAGTGACCCCCTCACTACAAGCACCTGAGTGACAGGGGCTGAAGGGATGAAACCCCCTGAAGAGACCTGGTAGCTGATCAGTCCATTAATCTCTTTCAATCTGGTCTGCACAGAAATCCAGAAGAGACGGCTTTCAGATCAGCAAGCTGACTAAAGCATCATTACAGGACAGAAAAGTTCAACAGCCTGACATCTCTCACTTGCAAGCAGCCAGTTGTCCCGGTTTCAGGAATGGGTGGCTTGCCTTTTCTTTGTCAGTGGCTCAGCAAGAGCATCATCGTCTGGATGGTCGGTCACTTGCTTGGGTTTAAAGCGGGGTCGAAAGGGAGGGAGCAAGAGAGGGGGAGCAATCTGTTGTTGTTGTTGCTGCTGCCGCTGCTGCTGCCGCTGCTGCTGCTGTTTGAAATCGTGGTTAAAACATCCCCTCCCCGGCTGGCTCTGGGAACGCGGGCACGCACAGGTCTCTCTCCCTCAGCAGACTTCGCTGACGGCCACTGGCATCTTGGCTTCGGAGACACCTCGGCTTCTCTCCGCCAGCCTTACCATTCACTCTCCTGCTTTTGTCGTAGGCGCTGTCATCCAGGCAGCAGCCGAACGTCGCGCTGCCTTCGTTCCCCGGCGCGCCCGGGCAGCGCTCCGGCAGCCTCCCGGCTCCGGGCCGGGCACAGGCGGCGGGAGCAGCCGCAGCCCGGCAGGAGCCGCCGCCGGCCGCGCACCGCCCGCTAGGCAGCGCGGGGGGCTGCCCTCGGCCCCGGCATCCTTCTTCCACACACACACACGCGCTGCTGCCCCCCCTTCCGCCGGCAGCTGAAAAGCTTCCTCCGTCCCCGGCGCTGGGATGTGTTGTGCACAGTTTTCCTAACACGGCGGCACGTTAGCCATCTGCAAGATGAAGGCAGGCAGGGCTACGGCTGGCGGAGAGGATGCTGAGGACCGGGGAGGGGAGGGAGGTCGGGGGAAACCGAACCAAAACAAACCGGGGCGGAGGGGCGGAGGTGGGGGGGAGCTACACACCTTACACGGGGAGAGGGAAGCAGCCCCTAACTGTTGTCAACAGCTTTCGGGCTGCACCATTTCTCTGCCATATGGCCCGATCTCCTCGTCGGAGCTGAGATTTTTTAGCTCAGCAGCTTCGTACGAATCGTATCCCCAGCATCAGCAGTTATATATTCAGGCATATTTTTTTTCTTCTCCTTAAATTTTCACTCCCTTTTTCTTTAATGGGAATAACTCACCCATCTTGTAGAGATCAAGTGCAACAGAAGGCGAGCTGGAGTCCCCAAGCTTTAGAAATCTCATTTCACCGTTTTTAACCCAAATAATAGCAAATCCAATCTTCTGTACACCTGGGAATCTTTCCTTGTTCAAACACCGAGCCCTGCAGCCTTGGCCGAAGCCTACAGACCGAGCATACAGAGCGCTGAGCCAAAAGCCAGTGATGTCACCCATGCAACGTGAGACTCATTTCTTATTTCTCTATCCTCCTTAAAGATAAACTGCACCACTTCCCAGGCAGGAAATGTCGAAGCCTTACTCTCTTAAGAAGGGAAAATGTAAAACCTGGATTTAACTGGATCCTGATCATTCTTGATCACAAGCCCTTACATTATGTCAACGAAATCCAAAACAAACGGAGCTGTTTCTCACTGCACCAAAAAAAAAAAAAAAAAAAAAAAATCCCAACCTGCTACATAATAGAACGAGCTTGAAAGAAACCCTGGATTCTAGACCTTCTGTGGGATCCAGAAAGCTGAGGCCTCCAGACTCTGAACTGTACCGTTTAAAAAAGAAATACACATGGTCATTTCTCTTGCACCAAAAAGGGCTGGATGCTGGCACATCCTGATCTGCAAGTACCACAACATCCTGGAGTTGACAGAGGAACCAAGTGAGCCCCATCCAATATTTGGCTCCAGTGACTCCACAGTATGAAAGGCAAACAATGCAGTTGTTTCCTACTGCACCAAAAAGTCCACAGCCCAATGCCTCCCCACAGATGTGTGCTACAAAAATCTACATCCCTGATGGATCCTACCAGCTTTTGGCCCCTGAATCCCAAGCTGTGTCATCTGAATAGAAAATAAGCACAGCCTCTCTGGAGCTGGTGACAGCCCTTGGCCCCAAGAGGGGAGTCCTGGGATTTTGCTAGCTTTTAAACCCTGGCCACCCAAATTATACTTGCTCCAGTGGGGAGAGCAGATGTAGTAGCTCTTTGTGTATCAGAAATACATACCTGGATTGTCTTGTGGAATACAACTGCACCAGGAAAAAATTAATCCATATGGCTGGATCATAACAATTTTTGGCACCAAACCAAATTGTATTATTGAAAAAAAAAAACCCAAAACATTTCCCATTTTACCTGACAAAGCCAGGGCCCATATCAGCTGGGATTTGCAGCTGTGGAAGAGTATCTGTGTCATTAAACCATTTTTGGTGTTAAATGTACTGTATTCTCAAACCATCTTGCAGGATTATGAAACTGGCAAAGAAAAGTCAGTCATCCAAACTGTAAAGGTAACAATCATCTGCATCTACTGAACCAGGTCTATTGCAAAATTTCAGTGTTGTGTTATGAATATTCACGGTATCTGGAAAGCTCTAGGTGAAGTTAAGAGTTTTACTAAAAAAGGGGGACTAGTTTAATTTTTTTAGCAGTAACTTGCCTTTGTTGGTAACAATGACAGGCAATATTTAAGGATCTAAGGGGGTTTTTTTTAAATAGTTCAGCACAGATGGATCCACTTCTATAACTGGATTTTCCAAGTAACTACATGTCAGTAGATAAAAAGAATGAGATGTTACAGCGGGCCTGGAGCAGCCATACTTGTTGTCTGTTCAGAGATAAAATTTAGAGTTTGGTGGCTGAAAAGCTGTTGGCTCCTATAAGAAGATGATGAACAGGTTTCTCATATCACACCCACACAGACACAAAAGTGCACCTGGAATTCTTTGTCAATTTTTAGCATCAAGTCTCAAGCTGAAGGATGAGAACAGGGAACACACCTAATTTTACCAACCATATTTTTTGGCTGATTGTTGAATTTTCTGCTTAAGCACAAGAGCCTGCTATGTTTATTCTCTGTTCAGACTGAACTGGAAAACAAAATTGGTTTTTGTCTAAACATCCAGTTTAGACAGCTAAACATCGAGGACCCAGCTACTAGAACTGTTTTTTCTCATTATACTGGCCAAAGATATGTGAGAGGATGGGAAAATCATATAATGGAATCACACCTACATTTCTTTCTTGTTAAACATTAGGATTACAGTCCGAAGAGCCAAGATTTGGTTGGACCCAGGGAGGTCCAGGTGCCAGGTTTTCCCATTACACTCCAAGACAGCAAGACCGTTTGGGGCAGGAGGACTTCTGTACCTGGAGAAGCCAGAGTTGTTCCCTCTTCTCATCCTAAAGTATAGGTTTGAAAGCCAAAAATTGGTATTCAGTTCCAGGTTTTATATTTTTCTCTGAAATGGCAGTTTCTACGCTATCTATGCTTTTTTTTTTTTTTTTTTTTTCTTCTTTCATTTGTAGGTTTATCAGATGCAGTCTATAATGTTCTACAAGTTACCTTAAAAATACAACTGTAAGAGAAATTGCTGGATTTTAGCCCCTCTTTAACTCTTAGAATTAAACATTTTTCTCCTTTACCATCATCATTTCCTTTTTTTCAGGAGGGGAGAATATTGCTTCCTGCAGGCATTAGGAACCTTCCCTATGTCTCTAACCAGGATTGTTACAGACAGCCCCTTCTCAGCACAAACAGATTATTACTAAATTCTCTTCCTCCCACCCCACCCCCGCCTCACCACAGGGGGAAAAAACCAATCCTTGTCGATCTTCCGATGAATGTAAGCTGGGAGAAAGACGTTTTTTAAAAAATCACAACCCCTCCACGCACACTTGGGCACACGACATGAAACTGCTCCTGACAGTGAATTAAGGGCATCTCAGCACAGGGAGCTAATTCACGGGTTTAAAATGCATCAGGGAGTGAAAATGCAGCTTCAGCTACGGATTGAAAGCTGAGGCTTTCTTTCCTGCGGGTTACGATTTCAGTGATCCGGGGAGAAAGCTACAGCACACGGGTGCACCGGAAAAATGTCTGAAGGCATGGGACAGGGGAGTGGAGCCCTGTGAGTCTGTTCAGAGGCGATTCCTTGCGGCGAGCCGTGCGCTGCCTGCTGACCTCCGTACGGATGGTGCTCTACAGCTAGGGCCAGTCTCCTCTCCATTCCCTGCCGGCATCGTTTCCGCTCCCCTGAGCATCCTCAGCCACCACCGCCTCTCCAGAGAGCTCCAGACACAAAAACAAAGCCAGCGCCTGTACAAAGGTACACAGAGGTGGGCTCTGGGGCTAGGAGCGGGGAGGGGCAGAGTAAATGGACAGAGGGAATGCACAACCAATTGCAATTTGCTTTTCTTTATCCGGTTTGGTTCTTTTTGCGGGAGTCTTTTGTTTTGGTTTTGGGGGGTCTTTTCTACATCAAAATGACCTCCACCATATTTTTCTTCCGCCTTTTTTTTTTTTTTTTCGTTTAAAGAAAAAGAATTCAGTGCCATCTAGTGGGGGAGGGGATCGAGCAAGTCAAGGTGCTGCCCATTCCCAGGGATCTATATTTCGAATTCAGTTATTCAACAGGGAGAGATGACCCTCAGTATTTCCCTGCTCTCTCTGTGATCTTCAGCTCCTCAGAGGTGATGTTTAATTTACATGGGCTCCAGCCTTCATTCTTTGTAAAGAATCACCTACTGAAGTCAAAGGAACTCGTCCTACTGTTGTATTACCTGAAGCAGTACTGGCTCAGGGGGCAGTTTGCTGCCCTAATTACAGGATTTCAAACACAAGACAGTAATCAAACCAAACATAGATATAACAAATTATGTCTACTAATATTTTTTATCATTCCAGTGCACCTTGTACTGGTCTCTGTGAATCCTCAGCATGTCAGCGCTTCTAATAACACAGCCGTGAAAGATGCTACCATAAAAGCATCTTATGATAACTCCTACAAACACTTGACCCATCATTCAAACAGGTTTTGGGTGTTCAGGTGACTCAGAACCAAGCAGAGGCTCTATAAAGGAAGATCTGAACAACAAAACACCATATTAAAGTTTGTAATGTAAACCCCAGGCATTAACCAGTTATCAGTGCCCTTTCTATTTGTTTTTTAATAGAAAAAGAGTTTTTCAAAGGGAAGCATCAGCCAGCTGCATAAACACGGGCTAGCCCCACACACAAACACACACAGAGATGCAGAAAATAGGCACACAGCTGTCTACACACTCATGAGTAGCTGTGCACACACTGATATCTAGCTGCACACAGCAGCACCTAGCTGGATGTCCTCTGCCCTCCCCACTGGCAACTCCCCAAAGAGATTAGTTTTGCTCTCTCTCTCTCTCAAAACAAACAAACAAACAAACACCACATTTGGATAGCAAAGTTAAGCAACTTAGTGAATGCCAGATTTAAGATCACCTGTGGAACCTTAATTTGCCCAGCATGCAAACACACTATGATACAATCTTTAATAACATGATTTTTGTTTCCGTGGGCCTCCCATTTTTTACAGTGCAAAGGATGAATGCTGCTCACTTAATGAACACTATTCAAATTTTCTCCTATCCTTATCATCCAATGTGTGGTGCATGTACTATTTATTGCACAGCATCCAGACCTTGCATTGCATACACAGTGATTAATTTCCTCATGGGCTTTTCTATAGTGGTGCTCTAATTGTAGTGTTGGAGGGCTGGGGGTTTTTTACAAACATCAAGGAACTTATCTTCACAGCTCCCTGCTGAGGGACAGAGATAAAAGGCAATATTTTCAAACATGTCAGTGTGTTTTGGGTACTCTATTAAAGGAACTTAGAACCTAAACTTCCAGAGTACTTAGCACCTTCTTTCCTCAGAGAACAGCTCACAGCCCCTTTTGCTCACAGCCCCCAGGCACAGTGGGCAATATTTCCACAAATTAGTCATGGGTCACTGAAACTGGATACACAGAAAATGGGGACCACATGGACAGAATTTGGGAAGGATGTCATTTTTTTTTTTTTTTTGAGTCACCAAGCTTCATAACAGTAACTCTCGCAAAGGGTGAAATGAAATCCAATTTTCAATTTCAATTCAAATGCCCATGACCATGATTATTCCTACCCATCCTCATCTGCTAGGCTCACTACTCAGCCTCCAAACTGTCCACCAAACAGCCACCATCTCAGAACTGCAGTCCTGGTCCATCTGTCATCTATCGTGAATCTGGGCAGAAAGCAGGATGTGATCATGTATTTTACCTCATGACCACAAGTCACAAGTGAATGGCAGTCCATGGGCAATATTTATTCTGGTGTTTTCTTAGAGTCTTGATTTACTGACCTGAGGTTGTGATGAACAGGGGAAGCACACAGGAGCTGCGGGAGAATTGATCAGGGGTCAGGAGCTGAATCCAGTGTACCATCAAAAGAACAGATTTGGTTTTGGAGGAAGCAAAATGAATTGCTGGGGAGAAGGCAGGAGGACAGGTAGGTGAGAAGTCCTATATCATATTTTTCAATAAAGCAGGGTTTTGGAGGAAGCAAAATGAATTGCTGGGGAGAAGGCAGGAGGACAGGTAGGTGAGAAGTCCTATATCATATTTTTCAATAAAGCAGGGGGAATGGCCAACACTAAATGGCCTCACAGAGAGACCAGTAAAAGACAGTACACAGATAAAAATAATCACAGTATAATGTTATTTTTCCAAAGACGAAACAAAATGAAAGGCTGTTGGCTTTTCACTAAAATTGCTTCCTCCTGTTAAAACTTACTTGTGGGGGTGGGCGGAGCCCCAGCTGCTTTGCCCTGGAGAGAGTCAAACTGAGGAGTTAAGAAAGAATTTTGCAATTTCACCCAGAGCCCCTAAGACAAAATACAAACCTTCTAGTCACGGTGACCTGTCCGGAGACCCACAAGCCCCCTCGGGATCTTATGTAGATCTGTTACAATCGATTGGTTTTTTACTCTTTCCCTCCCACCCTGGTGTCCCATAAAAACCCCTGGGTTTCCCCTGGTTGGCAGAGGGTACCTCGTCCCTGGACCCCTTTTGCTGGTACCTTTGCAATAAAGTTACCACCTGCGGAAACTCCACACGAGACCCTCTCTCTCTCTCTCATCACGGCTGGCTAAGTGAGGGGCAAGCTCACAAGGGCAGGAGCTGAGAACACTGAACTGAAATCACTGAGCTGAAAAATCACTGCTCTGCCCTCCTGCTGAGAAGCCCCTCTGCCAGCTGAGGAGCACCCTGACCCCCCAAGAAGCTGTCTTTAGCGAGACACCTTTTGGGGGTGATTGTGGTTCTCTGGGTCCCAAGCGGTGGACCCCACTACCAGCTGGAATACTTACTCTTCATTATTTAGCTGTCAGCTGTCAAAACCACATCACTGCTAACAACCTAAGGCTGCACTGTGGACATGGCTAGGTATGATAATCACTGTTCCTCATGAGAACATCTCCAGAAATGTTTTTAGCTCAGGCAAAACAAGGATGAACTACTTTAAACAAAACTTTTCCCCAAACTGCCCAGTGTGGACATCATGCTTGGAAAATGTCAGTCCAAGCAGTTGAAGTTTAACAGAGCTACAAGGTACTGAAAACAAGGCCAGGTAGGTAAACTCAGCCTACTGAAAACATTATCCCTGAACCCCTGCACCACCTCCACACAGTCTGAGTGTCTGGGGGCATTGTGGTAAACTGCAGGACTTGGGAGACATTGCTTCACCTCTGAAGACATTGCCAACAATCTTAGTATTTTCAGCCAGGTGGTAGGGTCTAAATGTAGATCATGCCACGTTTAGCATGTTGAGTTCTGAAGTAAAATACTCGGGAAAGCCATTCCTGTTTCTTGAGTCCTGGGTAAACAGTCAAGTGCTTCCAATAACACAGGAGAAACAAGAAAGTTTTAAAGAAAAAGGCCTAAGCTGCACAGGTGTAAGCCTCCACTATTGAAAGTTTTGCAACTCAGCTAAAGCTGAAGGGCAATATTTAGCCTTCAAGGCTCTTTCAAATTCATCTCCCTACAACAGAAAACAGATCTTAGCCCCAGCTTTTACAAGCAGAGATTCAGCTCCAATCTGATGCTCTCTGAGATCACAGCAGCCACTCTGTGTCCTGTCTTGCCAGCTTGGTAATCAACATTTTCATACTCTACAGCTTCTTCTCCTCTGAGCTGGACAGGCTTCCACTTGTACAGACCTGTTTCCCCAAAAGCCTTGCCACGAGGCTGCTGTTTAATTCAAGCCCATCCCTGCCCCCCCCCCCCCCCCCCCGTTTACCTTTTGGATTTGTCAAGCCCAGCCTCCTACCCAAAATCCTGCTACAGGAAAAACCCATTGTCTGCTGCTGTGAGGAAGGTGACATTGCTCTGAATGCAGGAGTTGTACAGCAAGGTCACCGCCTGCCTACAGCCAGCTACAAAAGCAAGATGGTTCTCAACAACACCACCATTGGGCTCAGCTGAAAACAGGAGATATCACTTCATTAAAATTCATAGATCTTGTGACTCTTATAGAAATACCAAGAAGAATCCAGGATGGCAGAGACGAGATATTAGGGCCAAAGAGTACTGACTGAGAGCAAAAACTCAGACCTCTGCCTGCCAAAAATAAGCATATTTGGTAAGAAGTGCTTTTATTCTTAAAGTCACATCTAACACATTGATCTTCAATATATTAAATTCTGATTAATTCTGGTTTTTCTGTACTGCATCAATAGGTAGTTCATACAGGCAGCCTAATGTAAAGGTGCATCTGCAGTACTGTTAGTTTGCTTGGCATGGCAAGTCACACAGTACAACCTTCCCTAAACTTCTGACAGATTTCTGAATACATTGTTCATTCCCAGAGAGTTGTGGGGGTTTTTTTTTCTATCAGCACTGTTTTGTGAGCTAATCCAGTGAAAGACAGTGCCACAGCCTTTGTAGATGGATAACGTGGTGTTTCATAGTGAGTGTATCACATCTGTGATCGGCTCTCAGCTACCAATTAAATTTGTTGCTTCTTTTAGTCACAAAAGTAAAACAATGTTTGATTAAAAATCAGAATTCATAGATCATAAGAAACCATCACAGAAGCAAGTGGAGAGAAAACCAGTAAGCAAACCAAAAACTAGCACCTGCTTGGAAAAACTGTATTCTCTAAAAGCACTCCTTCATTTTGGAACAAGACTCAGAAGCAAGACTTCAGTCTTCATCTATTCTATTTGGCTGTGAAGTCCCAGGAGAGTAGATTAATTTAAATATTGTTTTTCAAAAGTTGCATAAAATATATTATATATATTATATATACATACATATATACATATGTGATGATGTAAAAGCAGCTGACATATACGATGATGATACTCTCTATTTAGACACAAGCATGCTGCCATTGACATTTTTGCATTTACTTCTCTTCATTTATTATCACCAGGCATATTTGCATCAAAATAAAGTCGTTGGTTCTTCAGAATTCATCCATTTGTGCAGTTCATTTCCCTACCTCAAGCTTTAGGACTGTGATATCACAATTACACCTTGTACTCTGAAGTTTTTCTAGTGGGCCATGAAAGACAAACATTTATTCCACTTTGCTGCAAAGGTCTCCAGTAAGTACCCACCAAACAAGAAACCATGGGGAGTACCAAGCTTCAGTGACCATACCCTGTTTGCCCATGATAAAGAAAGTGGCCTGCAAGAACTTACTTGTTTCTAGAGAAATAATATTTCCAGGACTAAGGAACAAACATTCCCAAGGACAAACAACAACAACAACAACCAACCAAACAAACAAACAAATGAACAAACAAAAACACACCAAAATTTGGGAGTCACAGACATAAAATTTGAAGAAGGAATTTTTCTCAGGAAAAAGGGAACTAATGTCCAGAAAGCATGTGTAGGAGCACGATTTACTCCGCCTGGGTACTAGCAAGGTCAGAGAGAAAGAACTGAACCAAAAAAAGCCTCTGCAGAATGCTTCTGTAGGCTGAAGCAACTGAGGCTGAGAAGTGCATGCAGGATTGATTATGGTTCTCTAGACAGGCAAATTCTAAAACAGAGAGCAGCTCTGGTAATATAACCAACAGCAGCCTCATGTCACCCACCAGGACTGCAGGGAACTCCAAACTAAAACCAAAATTACTATTTGTTTCCATAACTCTGCTTTCAAAAGGCTCTGTGAGGAGGACAGCTTGATCAGTGATGTTTAGGTCTACAGAGAGCACTGCTGAAATGACTGGGTACCTCTGAATCCAGAAAGATCTTGGAAAAATCTTCAGACTTACAAATCAAGGCAGCCAGAGTGGCTATCCAGAGTGCTCCCAAAGACCCAGCGATGTATCCTGTGATCAGCACTGGAAAAGATATCCTAAGACAAGAAGGCATCTAAACCAGGAAAACATGGAGAGAAGTCTGCATTGAAATGCACCATAGAGGTCAACAGGGATATACCAAATCAAAGTAGGCAGGGTTGCAAGTGTTCTTTCTAGCAAGGTGTCCTCTGTGTTTTTTAGGTGTTTCTTCTGTCTGCTTGCTTTTGTGGTTTCTGTCAGTAATGGTTCCTACATGGTTGAAAACTGTGGTTGGTGTAAGTGCATGTGACCAAGTGGAGCCCTCCAAAAAGGATGTGTCTGTACAGACCCATTCCTGCCCAGAGTGTTGGAGCGTATTGGTGGCTTCAGGGGGTGTAGTGGATGAGGCCTGCCTGTGATGTGAACAGGTGAATGACCTCCTTTCACTGGTGGCTGAGCTTAGGGAGGAAGTTGAAAGATTAAGAAGTATCAGGGAACGTGAAAGGGAAATAGACTGGTGGAGCTCAACCCTTCCACATTTAAGGGGGGCCTCTGACCTGAGAGTCTGAGGACTCACATGCCTCCCACCTCACAGGCAATAGAAGGGCACCTGGTAGATGAAGAGGAGTGGAAATGGGTCCCTGCTCGGGGAAATAACAACAAAAATTCCTCCCCATCCCCCAGCCAGGTGCCACTTCAGAATAGGTACGAGGCCCTGGATCTAGAGAACTTGCCAGATGATTTAGAAGAAAATTGTCTGCCCAGAGAGCCTCTCAATTATGATTCGTCTGTAAGATGGATCACCACCTCTAACACCAAGAAGAAAAGAAGGGTAATCGAAGTAGGTGACTCTATTCTGAGGGGAACTGAGGGCCCCATATGTCAACCAGACCCATCCCACAAGGAGGTCTGCTGCCTCCCTGGGGCCCAGGTGAGGGATATCACTGAGAGACTTCCTGGGCTGATTCAACCCTCTGATTATTACCCGCTGCTGATTCTCCAGGCTGGCAGTGATGACATTGAAAAGAGGAGAGTCAAGGCAATTAAAAGGGACTTCAGGGCACTGGGACAAGTTGATAGGGCAGGAGCACAGGTAGTGTTCTGTTCAGGCCCTTTGGTGGCAGAGAAAAATGATGAAAGAAACAGCAGAACTCACATCATCAACAAGTTGCTTAAGGGTTGGTGTCATCGGCAAAACTTTGGATTCTTTGATCACGGGGAAACTTTTATGGCACCTGCTCTGCTGGAACCAGATGGGATACATCTCTGTGTTAAGCAGAAGGTCTTTAGCTCATGAACTGGCAGACCTCATTCAGAGGGCTTTAAACTAGGTTTGAAGGGGGAAGGGGATGCAGCTGGGCTGTCTGGAAGCAGGCCCAAGGGTGGTAAGGCGGAGTTAGGAGTAAAGTCAGTAGCCCAGCTGAGGTGCTTGTATACCAATGCACACAGCATAGGTAACAAACAAGGAGAGCTGGAGACCATGGTACAACAGCAAAGCTTTGATGTAGTTGCCATCACAGAAACGTGGTGGGATGACTCACATAGCTGGAGCACTGCTCTGGATGGCTACAGGCTCTTCAGAAGAGACAGGAAAGGAAGAAGAGGTGGAGGGGTGGCCCTTTATATTAAGGAGACTTTTGATGCTGTAGGAATTGAAACTAAGGAAGATGGAGTTGAAAGCCTATGGGTAAGAATTAAGGGGAAGGCCAATAAGGCTGACATCCTCCTGGGAGTCTGTTATTGTCCACCCAACCAGGAAGAAGCAGTGGAAAACTTATTCTATAAGTAGCTAGATAATGTTTCAGGATCATCAGCCCTTGTTCTTGTAGGTGACTTCAACCTACCAGACATCTGCTGGGAACTTAATACAGCAGGTAAGAGGCAGTCCAGGAAATTTTTACAGTGTATGGAGGACAACTTTTTGTCACAGCTGGTGGGTCAACCCACCAGGGGAGGGACTATGTTAGATATGCTGTTTGCAAATAGAGATGGGCTGGTGGGAGATGTGGTGATTTGAGGTCGCTTGGGACAGAGTGATCATGAAATAATAGAGTTCTCAATATTTGATGAAATCAGGAGGAGCACCAGTAAGACTCTTGCATTGGACTTCCAGAGGGAAGACTTTGGTCTATTTAGGAGACTTATTCAGAGTGTTCCTTGGGAAGCAGCCCTTAAAAATAAAGGAGTTCAGGAAATGTGGGCATGCCTCAAAACAGAGATCTAGAGGGCAAAGGGACAGACTGTCCCTGTGTGCCAAAAGATGAGTCAACAGGGTAAACGTCCAGCCTGGATGGGCAAGGAGGTTTTGGAGGAACTTAGAAATAAAAAGAGGCTGTATCATCTTTGGAAGGAGGGTCAGGTCTCTCAGGAACTATTCAAGGGGACTGCTAGAGCATGTAGGAAAAATATTAGGGAGGCCAAAGCTCAGTTTGAACTTAGAATGGCGACTGCTGTAAAGGATAAGAAAAGAAGTTTTTACAAATATATTAATGGTAAATGGAAGGGCAAGAAGACCAATCTTTGTTCTTTATTGGACAAGGGAGGGAACTTAGTAACTGCAGATGAGGAGAAGGCAGAAGTGCTTAATGCCTACTTGGCTTCAGGTTTTAGTGGGAAGACAACTTGCCTTTGTGACAACTGTCCTCTTGGGTTGGTAGATGATATCAGGAAACAGAATGGTCCCCCCATTATCCAAAAGGAGGCAGTCAGAGAAATGCTGAAATACTTGAATATCCATAAATCTATGGGACCAGATGGGATCCATCCCAGGGTGATGAGAGAGCTGGCAGATGAGCTTGCAAAGCCACTCTCCATCATTTACCAACAGTCTTGGCTCACTGGTGAGGTTCCAGATGACTGGAAGCTGGCCAATGTGACACCCATTCACAAAAAGGGTGGATCTGGGTAATCACAGACCAGTCAGCCTGACCTCAGTACCTGGCAAGATAATGGAACTGTTTACACTGAGAGTCATCACACAAAATGGACAGGATGGCCAGGGTATCAGACCTAGCCAGCATGGGTTTAGAAGGGGTAGGTCATGTTTAACCAACCTGATTTCCTTTTATGACCAGGTGACCAGACTGGTGGATGCAGGAAAGGCTGTGGATGTTGTCTATTTGGACTTCAGCAAGGTCTTTGACACTATCTCCCCCAGCACACTCCTGGAAAAGCTGGCAGCCCAGGGCTTGGGCAGGAGCACTCCTTGCTGGGTTAGGAAGTGGCTGGATGGCTGAGCCCAGAGAGCAGTGGTGAACGGCACTGCATCCAGCTGGCGGCCAGTCACTAGTGGGGTCCCTCAGGGGTCTGTACTGGGGCTAGCCCTGTTCAACATTTCTATTAATGAAATGGATGAGGGTATTAAGTCTCTCATTAGTAAATTTGCAGATGACACTAAGCTGGGAGCATGTATCGATCTGTTGGAAGGTAGGAGGACTCTGCAGAAAGACCTGGAACAGCTGGATGGATGGGCAGAGTCCAGTAGAATGCAGTTTGATCACTGTAAGCGCTGAGTCCTGCATTTTGGCCACAAGAACCCCCTGCAATGTTCTAGGCTTGGAACACGAGCCCTGTGAGGAAGACCTGAGGGAGCTGGGGTTGCTTAGCCTGGAGAAAAGGAGACTCAGGGGTGACCTTATCACTCTCTACAACTTCCTGAAAGGTGGCTGTAGACAGGTGGGGGTTGGTCTCTTTCTCCAGGCAGCAACTGACACAACGAGAGACAGAAACATAAACCTCTGGTGTCCTGAAGGCTTTTGCACACAGGGAGATGCCCTAATCCCTCAGTGCCCGTTCTCAAGCTCCTCTCTGCCTTCTACCACATCAAAAGCCCTCGAGTGTCCCTGCTGCTGCACACATCTCCCACGGCTCTCTGCCAGCGGCAGCCCAGAGCTCCCAGCTCCGGCTGGCAGGGCCTCAGCGCCCGCCCTGTGCCCTCCCGTCCCGATGGCCACACCAGGCCCTGCTTGCTGCCCTCATGGTGCCACACCTGGCCCCAGGACTCTCCAAGGCCTTCTCCAGGGGCATCTTCCTGTGGCCTTTCAGTCCCTGCACCAGGCCCAGCAGAGACCTGCAGAGGGGCTGTGTCCAAGGGCCTGCAGGGACAGCACCAGGCCCAGTGGCTTCCCTCTGACAGAGGGCAGGCCTAGCCTGGAGATGGGGAAGCAATTCCTGCCTCGGAGGCTGCTGAGGCCCCGGCCCACGCTGCCCACAGCAGCTGTGGCTGCCCCCGGATCCCTGGCTGTGTTTCCAGGCCGGCTTGGACTTGGAGCCTGGAGCAACGCGGCCTGGTGGCAGCTGTCCCTGCCCTTGGCCGCAGGGCTGGAAGAACGACCATTTCTAGGGACCCCTCCAAGCAGAGCTCTTCTGTCCTTCTGTCATCACAGGGGCCTGGGGCAGCCAGGCTTAAGTTCTGCTTCGAACCACTTCAGCACTGTCAGTGTGCCTGAGTTCAAGCACAGAGTTCACAAGCTCAGATTCACACCTGGTGAGATTTACCAATACTCTGGGTCCAGTGGAGATCAATAAAGTCTTGCACGATCCAGGTTCTGGAATATTGCAGTTTATTGAATCAAGAGCAAAGCAGTTTCTAGCTTGCCACTTGTAAATGCCCAAACTACAGAGCATACTTATGTGTCCCAACAGACAGAGACACCATCTCTGGCTTTACTTGTATACAAAAAGATAACATTCTATATGTATATATTATAGATATATGTCACATATGTCATAAATATCTTATATATGATAGAATTAGAGCTATTTCATAAAAATCTTTCATGATACAAATGCACTAAGTGACAACAAATAGTGATATTAAATATGTCCTATATTGTATTGTTTAAACATAATTACCTAGTCAACTCTCTTCATAATCCTTTTTATAATGCTATAATAATAGTAACAACATCTTTTGTATCTTTGATATTATTTATATTACTATAGAGTTTACTTTTTGATATGATACTTGATAAGTCTATTAGTATATAATATCTATACACAATATGGATAAAGATATGAAATAAAAATCTAAAGATATTAAATAAAAATCTAGATTCTTATCTATACAACATTTCAGGTCAGCTGCAACACAGGTGTACAGGGCTGACCTAAAGGTTTCCCTTCCGAGGCAACGGAGGCACAACGTCCACGGAGTGACCGCGGGCATTGCCCAGAGATGGTGGAGTCTCCCTGAGCGGAGAGGGTCAGGACCCGTCTGAAGCCAATCCTTTCCACAGCATGTCAAGAAGACCCTGCTGGAGCAGCCCTGAACCAGATGATCTCTACAGTGGTCCTTTCCGACATGCACTTGTTTGGGATTCTGATATCAGCATCTTTGCACAAGGTGAAGCTCTCAGAGAGAATATGGACTCTGAGAAAGAGGTGGGGGCAGTCCCAGTTCTGCTGGTAGGGGGACTCTGTCTCACAAGCGCCCTGGCCACGGCCTCTTCAGCTCCATCAGGCCGGACTCCCCAGGTGTGCTTTTGCTCTAGAGGAAAGGCACGGCCACAGCTGCCGCTGCCGATGGAGCCGTGCCTTCTCCATGTGCTGCACGCTCCGGTCTGCGTCGGCTTCTCCCCGGGCTGTAGGCTCTCCATGTGGACCCCAGAGAGCAAAAGAAGCAATAATAACATTGCCTCTCGTGTGGTCCTTCATCTTTGGAGCCAAGCTGGTCATGGCTGGATGCAGGGCTGGGGAGACTGTTGAGACGACGCTGCTGCTGCTGCTGATGGCATTAAGCTGCTAGGTGGTGTTTTCCCTTCCCTCTCTGTGTCACACATTCTGCCCTCTTTTCCCATGTGCTCTGAGGTGGTTCTCTGCCACCAGGTGCGAGCCTCACAAGCACTGCTCTGCGCAGGGGAGCCTCTTTCACTGCTGGCTGTTAATGATTTGTTCGAGCCACTGGTAGAGATCCAGGTAGTGCCCCATGGCCTGGGAATGGGCTACTGGATCCATTGTCATGTTATAGAAGAGATTGCCTGGCCTGGCCAGTAGGACATCTAGGGGCACACCGATGTCCCCAGGAAGGCTCCGGTTGCCAATAATGAAATGGTTGAGGCATCTCGCTCGCACGCACGTGCACAGGTCCTGGCTGATATCCATCAGTCGCCTCACAAAATGTCTCCTGCGCCACTGTGACAGGGGTGTGACGCTCAGGTGGTGCATAACAATCGTCTTCATGGCATAGGGGGAAATACCTGTGCCCAGCTGCAGACAGGTCTTCACCCACAACTGCAGGCACTGGAGGTGCAAGCTGTCAGGAGGCGCCTGCCTGGCGATGTAATTGAAGAACTTTGCCTCTGCCACGGCGTACGTCTCCGGCCAGCTTGTGCTTGAGGTGCAGCCTGGCCTATACTCGCTGCTTACAAAGACGTCGGAGTTGCCCTGCCGCACCCCAAAGAGCACCTTGATCCAGTAGCTTTCTCGGCCGTTGCTCACCCTGAATTGGCAGGAGCGTCTGGAGGGCAGCAGCGCTAAACGCCAGTTGTGTGCCTGAGGCAAAGCCGGCCAGACTGCTCTCACCAGCTGGCAGAACCAGAGGGCAGTTTTGTCCACGTCGAGGTAGGAGCCCGTGCACAGGGTGTGAAGAAGGCTGGGATCCTGAGACGCCCTCAGCTCCTCCTCGGGGTGGTGCAGGAAGCACAGCATGTTGTCGTTACCCTGCTGCTCGCTCGTGCAGGTGCACTCCTGCTCCACGTGGATGTGGAAGTCCTTCATGTGCCTCTGCCCTGCAGTGTCCAGCTCCAGGTGGAAGCTGTGCCCTCGGGGAGGAGTCATGGGGATGAGCACCTGGTACAAAACATCCTGCTCACGGGGACTCCAACCTTCGAAGGCACTGCCCACCCCAATGGCTTCTTCGAGGACAGGGTAGAAACTCTTTGACAAGAGGTGTCGACAGTAAATCACAAATGCGTTCATCAGGCTCATTGTCCACTGGCATCCTTCCTGCAGGTCCTGTACAGGCCGCTGGATGCTCTCCACGGACATTGTTCCAACGATATTGTCACGATCCCGGTTATCGACTTCATTTCCAGCCTGATTGTTGTTTGATGCATTTGCAGCCTCATTGCCGGCTTCATTTCCAACACCACCCTCTTCATCTGCAGCAACATTGTCGACTTCCTGTGCATTGCCATCATCATTGGTGTTTTCCTCCCCATTCGCATCATTCTCTTCTTCTTCTTCTACTTCTTCATTTCCAAACTCCTCTTCTGCATCATTTCCAAACTCTTCTTCTTCATCTCCACCAGCTTCTTTGTTTGCATCCACTTTTCTGCCTTCCCCTTCATTTGCAGCACCGTTTTCTTCTTCATGCTGCGCTCTCCTCAGGCTCCTCTTCCTCCACAAAGACCAGAGGGCCAAGAGAAGGAGCAGGAGCCCAGCCAGAAGCCAGACCTGCCAGGGCTGCAAGGCAGACCAGAACAGGTCCCCCCAGATCCCAACACTCGGCTTCATCAGGGCCAGCTGCTCCACCTCCCGCTCCAGACGGATCTTCTCCTCTTCCTGGAGCCTTGCACGCGCCTCCATCCGCAGACGTGTTGCCTCGTCCAAACCATCACCCACAGGCTGTGGGTACTGCAGTATGCTTTGCAAGAGCAAGAACCACAATACCAAGGTATCCATGGTCTGCAGGAGGAGGGAGAGAAGGCCTTGAGTGGTGCTCGGAGGGAGGCAGCTGTCACTGGGGACAGCAGGGGTGGCAATGTCAGGGGTCTGGGGGCAGGAAGACAGGGCGCCACAGAGCTGGCAAGCAGCAAGGCCTGTCCCACATCCCAAGCAGCAGCAGCAGCAGCACGGGGCCCTGCCCAAGGCTCTGCCATGAGGGGCTGTCTCTGCATGCAGAGGGAGAACCCAACCCTGTGTGAAGCCTTTCTGCCCCGGCCCTTGTCCCCAGCCCAGCCTCCCCACCACGTGTGCACTCACCGCTTGCCCAAGCAATACGGGGCCAACGTTACCTGCTGGGGCCTTTTACGGCTGCCCCCATTGTGACAGGTGCCCCGTGATGTCACAGGTGTCACAGTACACCACAGCCAGGCCAGCCCCGCCCTTTGTCCCCACCCCAGCTCAGCCAGTCCGAGTGGCAGCCTTGGAGTGAATCTTCCTCAATGAACTCCTCTTGGTCTTTCTATTCTCTTTCTTATCAGCTGCCCTCCCTTGGCAGTCTCACAGATCTCCATCTCGGAAGGCACGCTTGAGGATCATTCCATTTAAACCTTGACACCTCCATGCTGAGCTACAGTTAAAGCTCGGAGTCGTCCAGCTTGGAAAAGACCCTGAAGACGGCACACTCCAACCGCAAGCTTTGCACTGCCCACTCCACCAGTCGCCTGGCTCCCCACAGGCCACGTGCACATGACTTTGAAATCTCTCTGAGCCTGGTGACTCAGCCATTTCCCTGGGCAACCTCTTCCCAAGATTGATGCCCTTTTTGTTGAAAGAATCCAATCTAAAGTTCCAGGCTTGGCACAACTTGTGGTCATTTCCTCTGGTCATATTGTTTCTTCCTTGGGCAAATATAATGACCCCAGCCTGACCACAGCCACCCTTCAGGGAGCTGTTGAGAACTCTAAGGCCGCCCATGAGGCACCTTGCCACTTTCCTAACCACCGACAGCTCCCCCAACCCTTCTTCTTCAGACTTGTGCTCCAGACCCTTCCCCAGCTCCATGCCTCTTCTGTGCACACACTCAAGCACCTGCATGTCTTTCTTGTTGTGAGGGTTCAAATCCTCCCTGTGTGCCGAAAGATGAGTCAACAGGGTAAACATCCAGCCTGGATGGGCAAGGAGGTTTTGGAGGAACTTAGAAATAAAAAGAGGCTGTATCATCTTTGGAAGGAGGGTCAGGTCTCTCAGGAAGTATTCAAGGGGGCTGCTAGAGCATGTAGGAAAAATATTAGGGAGGCCAAAGCTCAGTTTGAACTTAGAATGGCGACTGCTGTAAAGGATAAGAGAAAAAGTTTTTACAAATATATTAATGGTAAATGGAAGGGCAAGAAGACCAATCTTTGTTCTTTATTGGACAAGGGAGGGAACTTAGTAACTGCAGATGAGGAGAAGGCAGAAGTGCTTAATGCCTACTTGGCCTCAGGTTTTAGTGGGAAGACAACTTGCCTTTGTGACAACTGTCCTCTTGGGTTGGTAGATGATATCAGGAAACAGAATGGTCCCCCCATTATCCAAAAGGAGGCAGTCAGAGAAATGCTGAAATACTTGGATATCCATAAATCTATGGGACCAGAGGGGATCCATCCCAGGGTGATGAGAGAGCTGGCAGATGAGCTTGCAAAGCCACTCTCCATTATTTACCAACAGTCTTGGCTCACTGGTGAGGTTCCAGATGACTGGAAGCTGGCCAATGTGACACCCATTCACAAAAAGGGGTCAAAGGAGGATCCTGGTAATTACAGAGCTGTCAGCCTGACTTCAGTACCTGGCAATATAAAGGAACAGTTTATATTGAGTGCCATCACACTAAATTGACAGGATGGCCAGGGTATCAGACCCAGCCTGATACCCTGGCGGGGTAGGATGGGTAGGTGATATTTGACCAACCTGATTTCCTTTTATGACCAGGTGACCAGACTGGTGGATGCAGGAAAGGCTGTGGATGTTGTCTATTTGGACTTCAGCAAGGCCTTTGACACTGTCTCCCACAGCATACTCCTAGATAAGCTGGCAGCCCATGGATTGGACAGGAGCACTCTTTGATGGATTAGGAAGTGGCTGGATGGCAAAGCCCAGAGAGCAGTGGTGAACGGCACTGCATCCAGCTGGAGGCCAGTCACTAGTGGGGTCCCCTGTACTGGGCACTGGTGATGCCATACCCTGCGTATTGTGTGCAGTTTTGGGCCCCTCAGTTTAGGAAGGATATTGAGATGCTTGAGTGTGTCCAGAGAAGGGCAACGAGGCTGGTGAGGGAGGAACGACTGAGGGATCTAGGGTTGTTTAGCCTCGAGAAAAGGAGACTTAGAGGTGATCTTATCACTCTCTACAACTTCCTGAAAGGTGGTCGCAGTCAGTTGGGGGTTGGTCTCTTTCTCCAGGCAACAACTGACAGAACGAGAGGACACAGTCTTAAGCTGCATCAAGGGAAGTATAGGTTGGATATTAGGAAAAAGTTTTTCACAGAAAGAGTGATAAAGTATTGGAATGGCCTGCCCGGGGAAGTGGTGGAGTTACCATCCCTGGATGTGTTTAAAAAAAGACTGGATGTGGCACTTGGTGCTGTGGTTTAGTTGAGGTGTTGCAGCATGGGTTGGACTTGATGATCTTGAAGGTCTCTTCCAACCTAAAAATTCTGTGATTCTGTGAAAGTCTGCTGAAACTCAGGGGAACCAGCAGCTCACAAACCCAAGAGGTCTAGATCCAAGACAGTATCTTGAAAAGAGTTCAGCTTGAAGAAATAGAAATTTGAACTCAAACAGATCAAACTAATCTCCTTGGATTATATATTTCAGAGATTGATGTATTCCTGAAAATTCTATTGCTGGAACATTTTTATTCACTCTGTTTTCACACTTGGTCAAAATTAGAGATTAACAGCTTTTTGACCCCATTTGAAAGCCTTGGTGGATGTCCTTTCAGATGAGTGTTGCAAGGAATGATGGAAGAGAAACTACAAGAACTTTTATCAGCAGTGAGTCAGATGTCTCCATTATTCTTCTCTTTTGCTGATTCTGTCATTTTAATATTTTTTCTTTTTTTTCCTCCCCTCTGCAATCCTCTGTTCCAGCCAAAAAAGACCTATCTTTGCTGCTGTTGCCTTTAAAAGTTTTATGTGCACGCTGTTAGTAAAGTAACACCAACACTTCTGTAGTATGTTTTTCACAAGGGGAAGCTGAAGTATTTTCTAAGAATCAATTAATCTTCACAACCCATTTCTGAAGCAGACATTTTTTTCCCCAGTTTACAGAGGGATGAAATGGCAGATAGGTTAATTAACTTGCTTAAGGTCATCCAGTGAGTTAGCAATGGAGCTGCAAAAAAACCCCAAGATTCAACAATTCCCATTCCCAAACCCTTCATCTAACCACTAAGAAATACCCTTTCTCTTCAGTCTTGAGTACTTCATTGAAATCTATCACTGACCATTTCTTCTGACATCTGGTTGAACTACAAATTAGTCAGTCTAAATGACAAACATGGAAGTGTGTGGAGATCCACAGCATTCTTTGCCTGCTCAGCTTTGTGCAGCGCCGGCTATGCCGGACAGCTCATCTTCCATTAAAAATGGATGTGTTACAGTTCTCCTGCAGAACTGCCAATATCATTTCAGGCATCACTCTTGCCTGAAATGCACTGCATGAAAGACAAACAGCACTGGCTCTCTTTCCCCAGGAGGAGAGAAGGCTGCCTCCACAGCCTGGCTGTTGGGGAAAGCAATAAACTCAAGATGCCAACTGGGTTTGAAAAATAATTTCTGTTTTTCTCCCATGCTGCATCTCCCTCTCAAGTGTTCCCAGTGTCAGATAGCTGGAGTGGCAGTATTTAATAGTGACATCTTTGTGGATTCCACTCTGGCATTAGTTTGATGAGTTACTTTAAAGTCAAAATACCCTTCAAATGCCCACCCAAAGTCTCTCAGTCTCTTAACACTACACATTCTCTCCAGAGGGATTTGCAATTCAGATGTCTCCATGGCTCAGCATGAATCGCTGTGCAACAAAATGCTGTTGTAGTTTGCCAATTAATCATGAACACACAATGAATAACTAATGATTTCTAAACACATATGTAACCAATGCAGTTTTACCTTGCATGTAAGGCTCAGAGGGTCCTTCTACTTACTCAGACGATTTTGTTCCCTTATCTCAGTATTTATAACAAGAAAATGTTAGAAATCATGTTATGTTGCTGTGGGGGACAACGAACGAGGGAGGGAGTGATTTTGAAGGTGATTTTGAAGGCTGCGTGGACTCTTCGCAGGGAAGAGACCACAGTTTATTTTTTTGACTTTTTTTGTATTTTTTTAGATGTGCTTACTTTAGAGGTGGGACTTTTGGGAACTATTGGTTTGTTCTAGAGACTGCTACCGAAGTCTCTTTTTTGGGAATAGATGTGGGAACACTCGGTAGTTTACATTACATGACTTTGGGTGCTAGTTTTGTTTTCTGGGAAAAGAATTCTCTGAAACCAAAACAGGCAGGCACGAAGCATGGCAACAATGTTACAGCATGATAGTTCTAAGCATAAGACTTAGTGAAGTTGATCACTTTGTCATACAGGTACTGCTCAAATGCCTCATTTCCAGGATCAAATGATACAAGTTCAGACTCTTCTTTCCTCTAAATGTCAATAAACCAATGAGCAAACTGTCACCATGATCTTTTTTTCTTTCTGGGTATACCTCTGCCTTCTCAGGACAAACAAAGGATTAGGTGTTGCATTTTGTCAAAAATTTGCCTTAAAACTGTCACTCAATTATAACTAAAGTACATACACAAGATGAATTAACTAGATAAACAATTCCAAATCACTATTGATCAAATAATATGATTCCAGACAAAATTACTGCCAACTATTCGTAAAAAGGTCTTTATTGTACTTTATCATGAGGTCTCTTCTTTTTTTTTTTTTTTTTTGGTTGCTTTGCATGTGTTCCATGAATGTCTCTCCACTCCCTTCATTTTTTTCCTCTGCAACAGTGCAGAGAATGCCCACATGTCAACTCACTCTCCTTTAACTCCTCTTTAGGGTTTTCAGCTTTTTCACTCACCCATCTCCCACTGATTTTCTTGTAAATAATTGCTAACAAGCCTAAACACTTGGCTCCACTTGCAGCAAAAAGCTCAGGAGGATCTAACATCCAATTCAGCTCATCATAAACCCATCCATTCCTGTACTCAGTCTCTGCTGCATCCTTCCATTCCCTTAACATGTCAAGTCTCATTTGGACTGTGAAGACCTCAGAGTGGGGATGTTGAGCTTACACTCCCTGGCAGAACATAGGGAGACAGAGTACCAGATAAGGTGAGCAAGACTTTTTGGCTCCATGGATTGCAAACCAGATCATTCTCTGTCTCTGCAAATTTGCAGATATGTTGAGTTGTTGTTTTGTTGACTGATGTGACCCTGATTTTCCATCCTGAGTGTCTGTACGCTGCCTTACTGGCACGCTAACCCTCGCTGGGTGCTCTGCAAGCAATTCTCATTACCACAGCAACAACAGTGCTACAGTGACATAAATAGGCTCTTGCAAGTGCACATTTTTAATTTGATTTAATAATAATAGTAAGGCTGACAGGAGAACCAACTGAGCAAAAAGGCAGAAAAGTTTCACTAATGCAGACCTTTTCATATTTGTGCCTCCACTACACCAAAAAGGCCATGCTGGAACCTGCAAGTACAGGCAGCAACAATACCTTGAGGCAAAGAGGAAGATATTTTCCAGTGGTCTATATGCCAGATTTCAGAGTGTGGGTAACATGTAAGTAAAACATTTTCATTGATGAGGAGGAATGAGATTTAACTGATGTAACTACTGAATCAGGCAGGATGATTTACCAAAACTGACTATTAAAATACTTTGCCCCAGTCCTTTAACATAAATAAAGAAATGTGAAGACTGAGAAGGTAAGAGTGCATATGAAACCACCATCATTATTTTAGAGATAGTAACTTGTTCCAACTAACCCTGTTGAGGAGGGGTGGAATGGAGTGGGGATGGCTACAGAGAATCAGGCTGCTTATCCCTCCAACGTACCAGAAGTGTGCTCAGTTTGAAGCTGTGTGAGGAAAAAAAAACCAACAGTCAGGAGCCTTTCCAAAAACCCCTTTTCTATCATAGAAGCTATTCCAGTCTGCGTGGAAGTGTTTTTGAACTCGTAATGTTTAAACAACTTAATTACAGAACAAAAAGGGGATGGTGGTTGTTTAGGAGCCAGCAATTGTAATTTGATTATAGCAAGGACACTTGTTGTAACAAGGACAAAAGACAGTCCCAGTCAGGGAAATTGTGTCTCTCTCTCCCCACACCCCCAACCCCAGATGCTTCAGAAAAACCTTCTTCATGAAGAGGGGAAAAATGACGAGAAAATTGCAATTCAAAAATAGAGATAGAAATGTAAATGAGAATACTTATGATCTTACTCCATAAAGTCATGATTGCTTAATTAACAAAATGGCCAATTTTTGGCTGAAGGACAACTTTGTCTCAGCAGCAGGGTGAAGGAAAAACTCAGAAGTTAAAAGCATGGTATAGAACAATGTAGAAAGGCAAAAATATAGGCAAAAAGTTCTGTTAATACAAAAAATGACGACTACAGAAAAAGCATAAATGGTGTGACTACAGACAGTAAAATGAGGGGTGCAACAATGCTGATGGGTATGTCTAGAGATGGTAAAAAAGCACAGAAGCGACAGAAAATGCTAAAAACCTCAATTTCCTTCTTAGAAAGATTTTGGAAGAGGCATTTTTCTTATCTTGAAGGAAAAAAAAAAAGAACAAAGAAGCACTTTTCTGTCCATTAGCCAGTAATGAAAATGGTAGGTGAGATCTACTAAAGCAAACATTTTAAAATTCAGATATCTAGAGAATTTTTATACGACAGTGTTTGAATAACTGGCTAAAGAAATTCCTAGAATATTAATTCTTAATAATCACAGAATCATACAAAGGCTTGGGTCAGAAGTGACCTTAAATATCTAGTTCCAACCCCTCGCTGCCATGAGCAGGGAAACCTTCCACTAAATCAGGAATATAAAGGAAATTAGAAGATCATGCCAATATTCAAAAAGGACAAGAAAGGGGAGTGGGTTGCCCAGGCCACGAGGCTGCTCTGCCTGTGACAAGCATGGAAAAGGTGATAGAAAATTAATCAAGGAAGGATGACAAAATAACAATTTGTTCAACGCTTGGCAGAATCTGCTCTTCCAGAAAACAGGGCAAGCCAGACAAACCCAATTTCCTCCTTCGATGGCATTACACGTTTGGCATATAAATGCAATCACATAATTGTCATTTACTCAGATGTTTGCACAGAGTCTGATTTAGCACCTCCTGGCACTGATTAAAAATTAGCATAAATCAAGCACTGGGAAAGCTCATGTCTAATGGGATTGGCAGTGGCCAGAGGGGTGCTGGGAGAAGCACAGCAGGGTCAGGTGCCTCTCCCCACATCTCAGGGGCTTCCCTGGGCACACATCCTACTCCAGCTTTGGGGCACGAAGGGGAGTGACCAACTCAAGTGACCAAGAGGACACTTGTGCTGAAAAACTGAGATTGCACAGGTGAATTTGCCAAGGCAGATATATTTATGCAACTGAATAACCATTTTTGAAAAGCAGCAGGAGGGAAGCAAAAGTTAGGAAGGTAAGGAGCACAGGAGACATATGTCCCGAATTTGGAGTAGAGAAACAACCTCTCAAAGTGGTTTGGAAACAGTGAATGACAAACATTTGTAGCTCCCAAATTCTCCCTTCCACCTCTTCAGTAAAACTAGATTTTGACATTCGTCCCAGTTTGCAGCCTGGTCAAGGCCATGAGTGAGGACATCCTCACATGAAAGCCTTACATAAAGGTTTTCAGCTCTTTATGTAAACTCATACCTTCTCCTAAGAGTAAAACCAGCTTGGTTTTATCAACCTGAGCACGTTCTTATGGAGCGAGGCTGCTGACTGGACGTGTCAGTGCGGGCATCTCACACCACCCTTCCCTGGCAAAAGCAAAGAATAAGGCTCTGTGTAGACTTGTCATCAAGAGGATAACCTCTTTTCTTGTTTCATTATTTAGACTGTAACTCCAAAGCTGCTTACAACAGGAAGGGAAACCAAAGAGCGGAGGTCACAGTGAAAACGTCCTTGGCGCAGGAGGCTGTGACCCTCTCGTGGTGTGTGGCATTGTGGGCTGTGCTGTGCAGGGAGCTGGAGGCGGTGACCCTTGTGGGTCACTTCCAACGCAGGATATTCTGTGATTCCCTGACTCCTTGACCGCGGGGACAGCACCCGACGAGCCACTGCGTGCGGGGAAGGAGGACAAACAGCAGAGGGAGAACGAGGAGCGGGAAGATCCCTCCCTTGGCCGCCCGTCCCGCCCCTCGCGTCACCCGTGCGCGCCACCTCCGCTCCGGCAGCGCCGCCGCTCCTCCGGCCGCGGGGTGAGCGGGGTGAGCGGGACTGAACGGGGGGAGCGGGCTCCGGGACCGGGCGGGGCCGCGTCCCCGGGAGCCGCAGCCCTCCTGGCGCCCCCGTCCCGCAGGGAAGCGGGGCCGGCGCGGCCTGAGGCGGCGCGGCGCCCGCCGCGGGTTGAGCTCTGTGGCGGCCTGGTCTTCCTCCCGTGCGGCTGGGAAAAGGAGAAATAACGCGGGGGAAAGAGCGCTCTCCTGGGGTGTAACGAGGGAGAAGGGAGCGGTCTGAAACAAGCTGGTGGATCGGGAATAAAAATAACCCAGCGCAGGAGGGGAACGCTTGGCTTTGGGTGGGAGCAGGGAGCAGGTGGAGCACTGAACACTGGTTTTGGTCTAGGTGTGCTGATTCCTAGGGGGGTGTCCTGGGGATGTCATTGCTGGAGGTGACAATAACGAAAGTACTCTTTCATCTCACAGATGTAACATCTCACAGAATCACCCTAGAACAGGCTCTGGATAGCTCTGCCTCTTGGGAGTCTGCAGCCTTGGCTTTGCTTGTCTCTCAAGCATTCTTAGTTGGGCAGGAATTAATGGAGTCTCCAGCCTAAGCTTGGGCTGTTACAATTCCTTTAGCGATTCAGAAGTGAAAATCAGGTTCCTCAGGCAGGTTTGCATTGTTCAGGAGCTAAAGGTATTTTCATTTTGCGGATGCAGTAAATAGAGATGAAGCAAGTTGTGTGTTTGAGTCTGGTGATAAAACACACACTTTTGGAGTCATGTGATGAAGAGTTTGGGGGACAATTTGTTGCTTTGTCTCTGAATGTAGGAGAACTGGCTGTTCTGAAACAGATGATTCAGCAAAACTTAGCAATTATTGCCCCTTGTAATAGATGCCCATATTGAAGTCCTGCCCTGCAATAATTTAAGAGCTTCTTAAATTAAGGCCTTCTTTAAGGCCTACTGCCTTAGCTCAAGGTCTCTGATGCTTTGGCTTCCCTTTTATTACTTTTTCCATTATTCTCACTTCTCAAATTAATTGTATTATTTTTATGCTTGATGTTTTTTCCTGCTTCCTTTAGAGTGCTTTACTAACAGGAGTAAATCAAAGCAGGTCCCCCAGTGAGCAGATATATGTATGTGAGGTCATGAATACCTCACATCTGTGTTATTAAACAACAGGCTCTGTGTAATCATACTGAAGTGGACTTAGCACTGTCCTGATGATTACTCTTACCCATGATCTTTAATTTGTTGTGCTCATATTCTGGAATCAGCTGTGCAATATTTTTTAAAATAAGAATTTTAAACTTTAACTTCAGTGTCATGATTGAATGAACGTGCTTAATTTGTCTGAAAACTTATATTACCACTCATTCAAAAAGGCAAAGTACAGAGAAGATACAGCATCAAATACAGGATTATGGGATTCCTATTCTTGTCTACTACAACCCATTCTGCAAAAAAAGAGTAAAGACTTAAAATGTGGAGGGTTAGAAAAGCTGAGAGAACAGCCTTCTTATGCTACTTCAGGAGAGTGGTTATTGTCTGGTGGCCTAATACCAATGGTTTTGTCTTTGGGGTATTTTTGTTGCAGAGGTTTTTAGGTAAGAGATGACTAAAAGAGAATGGGAAGCTGCTGATGGATTGTTTTGGAAAAAAATAATCTGGCAGGGGAAGACTACTTTTTTTCTCTCAAAAAGAATAGGTATTGTGAGAGACTGAAAAGAGAATGGAGAAAAAGTTGATGGAGATGATCAAGGGAAGAGACTTGAGATGGGAAATATCTGTGTGAATCATATAGAGAAATGTGATTTATTTAGCTCATTGTTGCATGGATTATAACAATGCTTTAAACGGGGTGAGAACCTTCCATGAGGGAAAAATTTCTTTCAGGTCATTTTTTTCTCTATGTTCAAGTGGTGCCTTACCTTGTGGTTGTGTAGCAGTTGGTGGTATCACACAGGTGCGATTTCTGGCAGAGCTCACACTCTAACTGTTCCTGTGGCTGGAGTTTTGGGGTTGTCTTGAGCAGGCTGAGTGGGTTCTGCTAATAAACTGTGCTAGCCATGGTGAATCGTGGTGCAGTGGAGCTACTTTTATAGGTGGTATTGCTGTCTGTAGGCTGGGAATTGTCCCTGAATTTATGTAGATGTTCTTATATGCCTAATGCTAAAGTATTAGGCTGATTTTATGCAAGGAATGTGTGATGCCAAACGAGTGATCAGTGTATGATACATTCCTTTGTTTGCCTTCATTCTGGGATAGCTTGTTCTACTCAGCCATCTTAAAGGGTTGTGGCTCTTCTGTTTCTTTTTGCAGGAAGGTCCATCTGTCTGTGTGTGCCCACAGTTGCTGGGGAGATGTCCAATGTTTCCAGCTATGCCCTTCGCATGGCCCGGCTGAGCGCCCAAATATTCGGCGACGTTGTCAGGCCCACTGACTCCAAATCCATGAAGGTGGTGAAGCTGTTCAGTGAGCAGCCCCTGGCCAAGCGGGAGGAGGTGTACAACTGGTATCCCCCTCACAACACCTACTACGCCCTCATGAAGAAACTCCGCTACTTCGGGCTCTACAGGTACCCCCTGTGCTTGTAGGGTGGGAGCAGCACTGGGAGATGGGAAAGGGGTGGGCAGGAGTGCTGTGGTCGTTGTTTTCCCCAAGGGAAAGAGGAGAAATGTTCAGTTCGGAATACGGTACGTATGGAAACAGGCACTTGATTGTTGCACTGAGAGCAAGGAGAGCAAAGTGACTGCTGTCTAACTTTTACCATAATTGGAACCTTCTGTGAGAAAGACTTGAGTGTAGTTGTGGGCAAGCAGTTACCTGTAGCCCTGGTTCGTGCCTGAGATGTTTAGGTTTTCTGAAATTCTTTTCCCAGGGAATTTTCTGTGAACCAGAGACATGTTTTTCTGACTGTAACTTTGTTTACATTCTTTCCTTAGGAGGGACGTCTTCTTGATGTCCCTCTGGTTTGACCAATGTGATTGAAGAGGTTTGTCTTTGTTTCACCAACCCACTTGTTCTGTGTAGAACAGTATAAAAGGGAAGAGATTCCTGGAAATAAACACAGTCATTTGCAGCCTTCTGAAGTCGGAGCCTATGTCCTTGTGCTGTACAACAGTGTCAGTTACCTAAGAAATAGCTCCTGCTTCTGCCCTGTGGGGAAGAGAAGAAAGCTTTCTGATAGACAACAGATATGTCTGTAGTTCTGAATATGGCAAATGAATGTGCTACAAAGAGGTGATGTTAACACCAGACTTGCCATATATTTCTCAGTCATTCAACAGCTAATAAGTGAAATTTAGAAGAGACAGTAAGTCTCTGTTAGGCCAGAGGGCCTTTTTATTCTTCAAAATAAATTGAATTAAATTCAAATGTGATTTAAATAGTCTTGTTAATTCCAGCTTCATCCAAACCAGTCGTCTAATTTCTAAATTAACTCACAGCGGTCTGTATCAGGGAGAATTGTACTGCTGAAGATCATCAGCAGGAGTCCAATGCAGTTCTTTTACTTCCATCAGGTAGCACTAAAAAAATCTTTAAAAGTGAGGCTGCAAACCCCATATAGTCAAAACAGATTACCTGTTGCTAATATGACAATACTAACCAGCAAGAATTGCATCCAGGATGCTCTTGATTTAAGTGAGTGTGCCAACACTTTCTAGACTGGCTGTTTGTTTACACAGAAAGCCTCAATGTGATGCTGATGTTCTTTACTCTTCTCCTTCCCGTATTAAGTTCCTTCTCTAGCTGCTCTGTATATAAAGAGTTGGTAGAAGAAAAAAAAATGTGTAATGAAGAATCATAGACTAATAGAGCCGGTAATAAATCACAAGCTTTTTGTTTCTATTTGGAGAAGTTGTGTTTAAAAATAGCAGTGCAGCAATCTTAGGCCACATAGGATGCCGTTGTGACTTTCGAAAATCACTTTGCACTAAAAATACTGCTAAAAATACAGGGGCAGATTAATAGAACTTATTAGGAAATGATTGAGGATTAATTATCTCTGCCAGCCCCTTCATCCTCCTTCCTGCTTTATTCTCTTATTAAGATTCTACCATTACTGATGCCATCTTCATAACTCATTCCTGAAGTCACCTGAGAGCAGTGCCACGTGCTGTAATTACTGCTCAGCATGGCCCTGTTTCCGTAGGAGCTAATGACCTGAACACAGGAACACAATGTGCTGTGGCTGCACTGCTGAGCTGGATAATGGGGGGGGGGAATCTTGTCTTTTGCTGATTTTTGCATTTTACTGCTCATTTAAATGAAGGGGATCAATAAATGCAGTTGAAATAATACCTATGTGCACACACCCTTTGTTGCTAAAAAGGACAGCCCTGTTAGTTCTGAAAGTATCAGAGGAAATCTGATTCACTGATATTATTCACTGATAGTGCCAGCAATAACATGGAATACATTGCAGCAAGCTTCAGTATGGACTTCATGGTTAAAAAAATTTTGATTTTTGTTTGTTTTTTTTTCACTAGCATATTCAAAGAACTATTCATATCTCTGCATCCCAGGAAAAAGAGTGAACTTTATTCCTTCTTTCCCATCTAGGGATGAGCATCAGGACTTCAAGGAGGAGATGAGGCGATTGAAAAAGCTGCGTGGGAAGGAAAAACCAAACAAGGGGGAAGGAAAGAGAGCTCTCAAGAAGAAGTAGTGCTGTTTGAGCAGTGTAACTGACCACTCTGGAAATGCTGGGGAACAGCTGGAGAAGGCTTGGCATGTGAGCTGTGTGAGAGGGGCACAAGAAACACACTGTGAAATAGTGGACTCCACCTTGGGAGTGCACTTGGGCCTTTGAAGTTTTACTGGCTTTGAATTTCTGTACTTCAAGTGTACTGTATATTGCAGCACAGTAATAAAAAAAAAAAAAAGTGCTCGGTGTTTTTCTTGAAACCACCTGTAGCTGTTTCATTTTTTCTTCATCTGGAAATTGTTTGCTTTTCATTGTCTGTTTTACTTTCTTGTATTAATATCAACACTGTTTTGCATGTGGCCACAAAAAACCAAGGATTCCTGCTTCTGCTGCTGCTTGTCAATTTTACCAGTTATAATTAGTTTCATTTCAGGTACCTCTAGTGCTATTTTTTTAAAGTTTTTAAAAGTTTTTAAGTTGCTGTTACTCTGAACACTCTGGTGTTCTGTGCTTTCCACTGGACAATACTTCCCAGACTACTGCCTGCCCACAGCACTCTCATTGTACCTAAACTTATAGACACAACAGAAGAGGCTGAAATATTAAGTAACTAAATCCATATAATAATGGAACTATTATATGCCATCATTAATTTTTTTTTTGTTTTTTACAATAAACTTATTCTGACTGCCTGGAAGACATGTATGAAACACTACCTAAGATGATGAACATTTTTATTAGCATTCAGTAGGGATTTTATTACTAGGCTCCTTCGGTTGCTAATATTAATGATCAGTGGATCTACCTAAATTTGTAGCTGCTCAACAGCTCTGCCTCACCAAGGCTATTAATTGAAGAGTGTTGGTTGTGTTAAAAGGTGTTTCTGGTGAGCTGCATAGTTCTTCAGTGTCCTCACTTCATGTTACCTATTTTTCTAAGCTCTAAGAGAAGCTGATTTTAGGAAATCTGCAGTATTGTGAGAGAAGCACCTGAGTTCTTACCACAGTCAAAAAAAATGCTGTAGAAGTTAATACTTTATATGCACTGCTCTGTACTGCAGTGGTAAGTTTCTCTTTCATTCTAATTTAAAATCCTTTTAGTAACTTAGAACTTTTGCTCAGCTGTAATGTGCTTAAGAGATTTTCATGTTCCATGTGTTGTCTGTGTTTTGTGACCTGTCTGGTACTGAACTACCCAGAGCCTGTGATGGGCCCTCCAAGAAGTTCTTGGTTTGTGGGACATGTGCATGCAGGTGAGGGGAAGGGTCTGGTTCCCTTGAATTCACCTTTGGGAAGAAGGGCAGCATGGACTCACATACTGGGCAGGAAAGAGAATTATCCAAGTAGAAAGGCTGCTGCCTGACACTTTGGCTATGAGTGTGAGGGGTGAAGTTGTTAAGTTGATTGCTTTGGTGAAGAGAAAGACCCATTTTGAACCTCTTGAGCAGAGCTACTGCAGCAGCTCTGCACAGCTCTTGATGCCTTCTAAAATTAAATCCAAGATAAATAAAAATGTTTTCCTTGCTATTTAAGATGAAAAATCAAGACCATCTCTTCTGGTGCTGTGAAGCTCTTAAAGCTTTCACAGTATAAAGATGCAAGGTACCAAAAGTGTGCATGCATCAAAAAGGGAATTGTGGTTCTGTAAAGAAAATACGAATGGCCTTACACTTTGTGTGTGGGGCCAGACTTCATTATGAGTACACTTATAGCAATATATAAAATACTTGTACAACACGATGAAACTGATGGAAATGCCTATGAAGTAGGAGATGTGAGACAAATGGACTGAAGTGTTGATTTTTCACCTTTTTTGTGCAGCATTTACAAAAGCAAATGGACGGAGGAAAAAAGCTCAACCACTTTCTGAAAAAGTACAAGTACAAGACAGGTTGCCCTGCCTAATTTTTCATTATTTTTCTTCTGTAGTACTCATTTGCTAGAACTTAGTCTTTTCAAAGATGGCTGTTTCCCTTCCCCTAAGTCTTGACCCTAAAATAATGATGACTCAGCCAGTATTGGAGCATATCCTAGTGTTAGTATAATCCATTGCTTGCTGGGACCATTAGCATAACTATTTTGTTCCAGAAAATACAGCCTTCCCCTTTCCATAGCTGGGATAGCAACAGGCACTTTCCTACCTCCCTTCTAACCTGTGCTCTGTCATTTTGGAACAGGCATGGCCTGAAGGAGGCTGCATTTTGTGGATCACGGGGACTAGACAGATTGGGAGTCAATCCTGAAGCATCACACAAGCTATTAATGCAGTAGGTGTGTTTAGGAGAGGAAGGAGAGTTCCAGCTACATTCTGAAGGGTAAGGATAGGAACACTTACGCTTTTTACAGCTATTGGTATAATGGTATTTTATGTACAAATTACCAAGTTTAACTAGATCTTTATTTTCACTTTTCCCCTTAAAATGATTTTTTTCACCATTGAAACTGCTGTGTCTTGTTACAAAATTCACTCTTTTCCTGAGGATATGAACTGACTGCCCTCAGAAGATGTATGTTTTAATTCTTGATCAGAATAAACCTGGTTAGCTGACCTCCAAGGGGCTGAGAGTAAAAACTAACCTCTTCCCAATCCTGAGGAGCTTTATTAAGTGCCACTGGGTCTTTATTTTGCAGTGCTTTAGCGATGCCTGTCTTTAATTAGACTCTGGTATGATGTATTCATAGCTGCTGAGCACTGCTGTGATAATCACAAGCTATTTTGTAAACAGGCTGACCCAGTTGCTGTATATATCCTATAGGGAGTGCAGCTATTGCCAGAACCTCTTACTATTGCAAGCCCTGCAGACAGGCAGAAGCTCACTTGTGTGTGACTGTACTTTGTAATGGTGGAAGGAAAAAAAGCCTGTCTTGCTTCCTGGCAGAGGTACCAGTGTGTTAAAATATATCTGTGCTCTGCTCAGAAAAGTAATAACTTGAACAAAGTTTCTCCTAATGTGGAAAGAGCCTGTTCTACTTATTAAAACAGCATGCTGAGTTTACACAGCTCAGTGAAATGCACTGGAGTTACTCTAAGGTTTCAGATAAATGCTTTGTCTTGCTTGCCTTTGCTTCCCCAAGAGTAAAATTAGAATAATGATCACTTAGTGAACAGCGTCATGAGGTTAAGCTGCTTCGAGGATGGGAGTTTACCCCAGGAGAACCCTGTAAAGGGCAGCTTAGCCTGGCTGTGGTAGGACTTGTAGCTCTGTGTGTTTCCGAGAGATGGTTGTATGCAACAGCTGAGGGCATTTTTAACACATAAGAGGAGCTGTGGTATGTTACTTTGTTTGCTGCTCTGCTTCAGATGTTCAAAATATCAAGTGCTGAAAAAAAATCTTGATTTGGTCAGAAAGTAAAAATAAAAAAAAGTCACAGTTATTTCTTAATAATAGTTTATTTCTTAAACTATAACCATTTTTTGAAAATTTGAAGTATCTGTGTACGTCCTCCTCTACCACTTTGAGTTTGAAGGCTATTTTAGGATAATTTAAAAAACAACAATCAACAAAGACTATGTTTTTGAAAGAACTCACAAATTTGAAGGATGAGGGAATGACTGTGTTTTGTGTTCTTTCTTTCTTTTAAGACAGAAAGGATAATATGCAAGGAAAACAAATGCTATGGGGATCTTAGATCAATTTCCTTAAACTCAGTTCTCTGTAACTGATTGTGGAACTTCTTGTACAGTCCCTTGGCAGTAGATTATGAAAAGAAAATCCTTCAAGGGGACATTCTCTGTTCATCATCTTGATATTGAGATGTGTAAGAGCAGAAACTCTTCCTGGTTAACCTCCCGTAGGGGCAGCATCATTTCTCTAAACTGTCCAAACAACAGTGGAAAACTCAAAGGTTCTATTAAAAATTTAAGAGGAAAAATGATTGTATGAGGCAAGTAAGAGAAAGCAGAAATGAAAACAGTACCCTTATAATAAATCCTAGAGGTAAAAACGTGAATTATGTGTGTAGGCCAGCTATTTAGGATGGATCTTTCTGTGCCTGCACAGCTGGGAAGAAGGGTTGTTTTGTCTTTTCACTTCTTTCTTCTTTCTTTTCCTTGTCCTTTTCCTCAAGTGTAATAATAAAAATAATATCAATAACAACAACAATAATAACAACAATAACAACAACAACAATAATAATAGTAGTAATGTCTTGAATACAAAGAGGAAGGAACAGACAGGAAAACATCTGAAAGAATTTCTTGTGAGGGCTCAGACACAGCAGAGTACAGCAGTAATGTGTTCAAATGGGGAGGAGCATAACTCTAGACAGATGTTAGAGGGACATCACCACCACACTGGCTAGGAAGTTATTTAGGGTTGTCTAAGGGGATAAATATGAAGTCAACAGCATGATGATCATGACATCAAAGTGTCTTTGTACATACTGTGTTGACCTTTTCTGGGTGGAATACTGGGGAAAATTCCACAAAGTGAAATATTTAGAAAAATGGAGAAGATTCCCAAGAAGTGGGTTTGGTTTATGTTGTCTGAGTCAGGCAGAACTGGGCTGAGCCAAGTATTATAAAATATAGCACTGGGACCACTTCTCTCCTGGAACAGGAGGAGGCAGACTGGATGACCTAATACATTTTCTCATATCATAGCTAGATCTTTGAAAACAAATCTCACCAAGAGCTAAAAAAGGATTTTTATATCCATTAGGTTTTCTGTCTCTGCTTGAAAGTACTTCACTTCATCCCAGGGCTCCTAATGCTGTTTGTAAATATTTCATAGAGTTCAGAGGGTCTCTCTCACTTCAGTTGTTGTTTCTGTGTGTCTGATGTTTGCCTCATGGGCTGCTTCAGTAAATAGGCTTTTAATGGTATTAGGAGCAAAAAGCACCTGAGCTCCAGAAATTCTAAAAGCCATCCTACTGCCACACACAGTGGTGTGTTGCTGCAAATATGTAATTGTGAATGCATCACATTCCTCTGTTTCCACTACAGTCTTGACTGGATAAAAGTCAGTGGGGTCACTTGACTCCCACCTTTCAAAAGCAGATCTCTAAAATGTCATTCCAGGTTAAAACATCTCCAGAAGTAGCCTCACTTTAGAAGCTGCATAGAGTATCTCCAACTGGTATCAATGGGATTTACCTCTGTGTAACAGGTAAATCCAATGTCAGCCTTTGGTTGATAGTGGTCTCTTCAAGACAGTGCTTATGAAATCTCATCTCTCCAGAGACTCTGTCATGCCTGTGCATGCCAAAGGCTCTTCCCCAGTGACACTCCCCAGCTGGGCTCAGTGATCCTTGTCGTTCCTTCCAGCTCAGCATATTGTGATTCAGTGTTGATCAGAGTAATGTAAGGCTCTCTGGGTGCCGTGCATTGGTTTCTGCACAGAAAAGAGCTTCAGTGGCTCCAGGAGAGCCTCATCTGTGAGAGACTGTGCTGGCATCTGGGTGACGGTGACTTATTTCCAACCAGCAACCACTATGGACAAGGTGAGAAATTTCTAATTTCTATACTTGCATGCAAAGGAGCCTGTGTGCAACAGGCAGCATCAAGCTGCTGCTCAGAGCATTTCTTGAGGTGCAACAAGCAGTGAGGTATTACATTCACTATTGAACTGGCTGGTTAATAGGGAAGTTGGTTGTGATTTTTTTTATTATTATTTCTAAGATGTCAGAGTTTATGCTGGTTTTATATTTAAGTAAATGAGATATGACTGATGTTTCAGCTGATGTTACTTAGTATTGTGTTTAGTTTGTAGGAATAGGAGCATTTAAGTGAAGGCTCCAAGCAAAAATAGTCTCAGTGTGCTTGTCCAAACCAGCACATTAACAACAGAGAGGAGCCTGGGAACGAGGCAGTGCAGATGCCACCAGAGAGAGACATTTCTGGTGTGAGTGAATGCAAGGCAGTTGATGCTCGGGCTGCATGTGAGGCAGCATGTGGTATTGTTCAAGTGTTGTCTGTCCTGGGCCTGTTTGCTGCAACTGATGTGCAGGTAAGCCGTGTTTATGAGCTCTAAACCTCACAAATGCTTTCTGCATCAACAGCATAAACAGAAAAGTGAAAATTAGGCTACAGAATGTCAGAGTTGTTACTGCCAACTAGCAAGTACCACTCTAGCATCTTTATTTTTTCTTCTTGTGCACTTAGTTCTGCTTATATGCTGTGATGTTTACCACGACACTGCTCTGTTGCCTGACACCAATAAAGCCAACAGTGTGATCTGTCTCTGTATTTTCAAACTCAAGTTGTTTGATAGCATCTTCAAGTTAATTAATAAATATTGCCCTCTGAGGACAGATAGTAAGATCTATTGACTAGGCATGCAAGCCACTTAAAAATCAGATGAAATGAAGATTTAAGCTGGAGTCATTGTCGTGGTTTGACCCTAGCTGGCAGCCAAGCCCCGCACAGCCGCTCACTCTCGCCCCCAGGATCAGGGAGAGAACTGGAAGGAAAACTCATGGGCTGGGATAAAGACAGTTTAATAGAGAAAGCAAAAAGCTGCACACACAAGAAAAGAAAAACAAGGAATTAATTCACTGCTTCCCATGGGCAGGTAGGTGTTCAGCCATCTCCAGGAGAGCAGGACCCCGTCACATGTAACTGACTTGGGAAGAGAAATACCATCAGTCTAAATGTGATCCTTTCTCCTGCTCCTTCCTCCTTCCCCCCTCTTCCTTCTTTCCCACACCTTTATATACTGAGCATGATGTCACATGGTCTGGAAGAGCTCTTTGTTCAGTTGGGGTCACCTGTCCTGGCTGTCTCCTCCCAGCCTCCCAGTCACCCCCAGCTTCCTCACCAGCCTCCCAAAAAGAAAGAAAAGGCCTTGGGTCTGTGTAAGACCTGCTCAGCAATAACAAAAACATCTATTATCAACCCTGTATTCAGCACAAATCCAAAACACAGCTCCATACCAGCCACTGTGAAGAAAATTAATCCTCCCCTAGCCAAATCCAGCACAGTCAGGTAGAACACCCCAGAGGGGGTAACAGAATTTGTGTTCATTTATCAAAACAAATGTGTCTTCCAGAGAAAGAGGTCTCATTATATCAAAAAGGAATAACCACATCCAAGAGCTTTCAGCATAACTGCAAGCTTCAAGCAATCCACAGCATCAAAAACACTGGGAGGCCATTGGCCACTGCACCAGAAATTTTGCTTTTGGCCCAGGGCATACTCACAGGACTGAGGACAGAGCAACGTGATTAGGAGACTGTCCTGATTCCCACTTGATTGGTGAGCAGCTTTCTTTTATAGGAGAGACTAAATGTCTGTGAGGCTTGTGTTGTCTTGGTGGTAGTGAGGATTAAAAGACAAGGATGGATTATGAATGGTGATACTGACTCTGTCAGCAAAAGACACTGATGTTTTAACACATAAGACATGCATATGTGTATTACAATACAAGCATTCATTTAGAGAAGTTATCCATCCTATCTGACCTATCCCTGAAGAACAGTAACTCTTAAAACTCCAGCAATGTGGAATATTGCCCTGAGAAACATGATATGTCACCATGTTCTCTCACTCCCACATCAAAGCTGCAGTTTCTGTATTTGATTTCCGATACTGATTCAGATATTTTAAACTCTTAAAATATCCTTTCTTCAGGCCAATACCAACCCTAATGGACTTTTTCTGCTCAGAGAAGAGGCTAGAAACTGAAAGGTGCAAGTTAGTATCTAAACTTTTATTAGATCAGAGATGTAGATAGTCACCAACATGTCTGTAAAGTGTTAGAGAATCAAATAACAGCAGGTATTCAGGCCAGGGGAAGCTCAGCTACCCTGGATATTATGAAGGAAATTCCTAAGACTGGAACATAATTGAACAGTCATTTTCTGAACAGCAAAATTATTTGATTGAGGTGGTATCCTTTCCTGCCCTTTCTTGGAACACATTCAATCACATTCATGGTGGGGGGGGTTGTGCCTAAATGGGATGAGTGGTAAAATGTGATTATTCACGCTAGAATAATAATGTGAGGCATACAGAACTGTTTAGTGTCTAAAGCTGATCAGCTTATCACTGTCTAACACAAAGGACTCAGAAATCAGATACCTGAACAAGCTGAGTGTGTTACAGTGGTGACCTGGGATGCTATGGGAACAGGAGGGTCTGGACTAACCTTTGCAAACATGAGATGTGGTCCCAGTTTTAGTAAAGTACATCAGGCAGGAAAACCAGTGTTCCTTGCTCCTTTGTTTCCCTGTTCTCATCTGCTTCTCGTTTCCTAGGAGAGCTGCATCTTCTTTTCCAGTGTCTACTTCAACTACATTCTCCCTTCATCTAATCTTCTACCCCATCCCTCCCCTTCCTTTTCTGCTTGGCTACCACTTCTGTTCCCTTAATAGCGGTTTCATGCTGTCACTTGAGGGTCCCTCAAGTGCCACATAGATCGGTATTTACCCTGCTTTTGGATAAATGTTGGTTTTTTCAGCTTCCCCCACACAGGCAGCAGTGAAGGCAGGAAGCAGCAGGGAGAGCAGCAGAGCACCGTGAGGCAGCACTCACATTATGGACCCCAAAGTCACCACTCACATGTGGAAGGGAACAGGTCAACACTGGGTTCTGGTGACACCAAACAGCGTGCAGGGTATGGAGGGGGCCTACAGGCAAAGTCACTCCCATGTCCTAGTCCCATCACCTTTCCTGCCTCCCACGTGTCTCCAGAGGAAAACGTTTTGCTTTTTACTTTCGGAAGGTTTGGGCTGGGGTTTAGGGAGAGAAGAGCAACAGTTTTATAAATGATGACTGAAATAAATTACACTTGAATCAAATGAAAGCTATGTAAATGTCCCAAAGATTACTACAAGAAAATGTAGAATAGGTTATTATTTGTATATAAAATAAAGCTTGTTAGGTCAATGTTGCTTTTAATGGTGGAATGAAAACTGAGTTAAGAATCTGGTGGATTCACATTTTTTTCTTGTTTTCCCTATTCCTGTTTTACTGGCAGTCTCCACCCATCCTCGTCACTTCTACTCCTGTTTTTAACTCAAAGGCAAAGAGCTATGAAATCTCCATCAGCTGAAAAAAATCACAGATAAGAGTGTTCAGCAGCAAAGTGCAAATCACCATCTGAATATTATCTAATTTCACACTGAATGTATGAATGTTTCAGGTTTAGCAGTGTCACAGAATGGTAAATGTCCTGAAGTAGTTCTCAGGAAGTTCCAAAGAAAACAATATATACGCTCTGTCCTGGAATAGTTTAAAGCAAAGGAAAAAAAAAAAGTCAAAACCAGCCTTGTTTTTAATATTGCCTCACAGTAGATCAATCAGACAGCAATTCCTAGAAATATGAAAATATGTATAGTATATCTTAGAGTGGGAGAGGGAATAAACTGCTATAGGTGCTAAAGAGATCCAAAAGAAAAAACTTATTTGGGTTATATCCTTAAAAATATCTCCTACATTCTTTTCCTGGAAAGCAAAATAATTTTCTTAAGTGTGTATTAATCTGACTAGTAATCAGAAAATGACTGAACTCTGGACAACAGCCTAATTTTTCATTTGCTTCACCTTTTCTGTCCAAGGTAACAGGGAACACAACAGGCGTCATTAGAACCTGTGTTTTCCCAAATCATCCAGAACTGTATTTCTGGATGTTATGACTGAGAATTTAAATCAGCACTTTCAAATGTGCATGGGCAAAGCATAAATGCCATAATTTACAGGACAAATACTGTCTTTTCAGTGTGTGGAAAGGCTAAGGAGTTTTTGAAATTTGGATAAATTTTAAGGGTACTTCAGACACCCTGAGTTGAATGTGTATCAAATTTTCACACCACTTAAAAAATCATATCAATTATCACACCAATATGCAAATCTTGTAATTGTTTTGACTAAGAAAGTGGAAGGCTTGGGTTTTTTGGAGATGCTGTCTTCTGTTGGAAGAATATATTAAAGGAGACCAAGATTAAGTTTCATCTAATATCTCTTTTGGATATTCACATTTTGGAGCATCTCATAAAATTTTGGTGTTTTGTTGAGTTTTGGGGGTTTTTTGTTTGTTTGGGGTTTGGAGGTTTTTTTGTTGTTTGTTCTTTTATGGTTTTTTTGTCTGTTTGCTTAGTCCGGTTTTTGGAGTTTGTTGTTCTTTGGTGTTTTTGTTTGTTTGGTCTGGTTTTTGGTTTGGTTTTTTTTGGTTTGTATTTTTTTGAGAAGAGATGAAGTGTTCAAATGCTCACAGTGAGACAGCTGCTCTCAGGTAATCATATATATTTTCTTACTGACTCCTTAAAACATTGCTCTCTGAAAGTGCAGGTGTTGATTAGATCAGACAAATGTTTTGGTGGTGGGCAACCTTGGTGGAGAGTCTTGGTCTTTTAACAGCTGGATTTGTTTTCTCATCCAAATTCAAATTAATTCAAAAAATTCTGATGAGGATCAAACCCCAATGCATAACCAGGAGCTGGTGGGACATGGCAGGTTCAACATTTACAACTTTGCATTACCTGCTGCAGTACCAGATAAACTGGCTGTGCTGCATTGCAGGAGTCAACCAGCCAGTGGCCCACAGATTTGATAGCAGAAACCTGCCTTTCACATCTAGATTGTAATTTGATTTTGACCTATGTTGATCATGAAACTAGCCACTGTAAAAGGCGTTGATGATATCAATTATCAGTAGATAGGATTTCATATCACCAAGAAATAGCTGCAGTTATTAATTATTTATCTTTTGTCATGATGGATCAAGTAGAGAGACAGGTAGCCACCATGTGAAGGAGTGGAAAATTCCATTTACCATTAGGTGTGGATTCCCCCAATCAAAAGGAAAGTACAGTATGAATAGTAGATTTTTGTCTCCTTCCTACACAACAATCTTTTAAAGTAGTTCTCAGATGCCTTTTTTTAAAATCTTATGTATTTCAGGAGGTGACTCTGCTGTATTTCCAGCATTGGACCTTACTTCTCAGTATTAGAACTGCAGCTCTTCAGTGGAACATCAAATGGGATAAGAAAGTCTAGCAGAATTCTAAGTGAATGAAAATCTTCTGGAAATAATCAGAACCTCAGAAGAAAGAGACCCAACACTACTAAAAGCAATGGGAAAGGTATTATAAGTTAACACATTGATATTAGTCTACTAATTCCACTGCTAGGGTTATGCCTTGGACATAAATTGCTTGGGGAATAAAAGAAGGCTATGACTGCATTCTGGACATTGAGACTAAATTATCCCTTGGTATAAATTTCATGGAAAATGAATGGACTAACTCTGTTAGTTACCCTCTGTTACTCTGTTGGCTTTTCCTCAACAGACTGTGTGCTGGGAGAGCCATCTCCTATTGCCTGTGCTGCCTTTTCCTTCAGATGTCAGAGGGATTTGTCCCAGTGTTCAGTCCTCAGCATGGGTGCTATTTTCCAGAGTTTGCGTGCATTTTTTCTGTGCGCTACTGTTACATATTCCCGCTGCATAGCAGGAATTCCTGATAATTATCCTCTTCATTAATGTGGCTATTAGAGAGAAATTTCTAAACTTGGCCAACTGCTTAGTCAGTACATTTGATTCTTATGTACTTATGTAGCCTTTCTGTTGCCTGCACTGCAGGGCTCCAGCCACAGGAAACCCCAGGCTCCTCTCTTAGCAAGCGTAGCCTGTAAAAAAATCAATTAGAATCCATTGAAATATTAATTGAAGTTGCATTTATTTACCAGTTGCAACACTGCCTGTATTGAACTGCATTTGAAATGCTTTTCCACAGCCATGGCCCACGCAGTGTGAAAGGTGAAATACAAATCTCAGTTCTCCCCATTTATAGTCCATTATTACGTTAAGGGGTTGTGCGCTTACATGTTCACAACTGAAGTGAAACAAAGATAAGGATCTTGCACTTGCAGGTTTCATCCTAGTGTATTTTAGCTGGCTACCAAAAAATACATTCAGGCTGTGTTAGAACAGCCTTTCTCTGAAGTCCTGCTGCTGTTCTGGTCCATCAGCTTTTCTTTGTAATGCACTCAAATACCGTTGCCATTTTTAAATTTATAATAAAGACCTTTTCAGCAAGAAAGCATCTAAACCCACCTGATTTAGCAGGCGTTTTATGTGTGTAAGCATTATGGGTGTGGCATACAGGGATTAGACACGGGCCAAGGCTTTGCTTTAGATGGGAACACACGGACACTTTGGGGAAAGATGGCACTGGGCACAAGGCGGGGAGCAGCTCTGGGGGACAGCAGTGGGGTTCCCGAGGATTAGAAGGGGTCCCGATGTCTGCTGAGCCAGACCCGGCTTGGAGCATCCCGTGTAAACGCAGCACCAGCCTGGGCAGCCAAGGCCCGAAGAGCTGTCAGTGGAAAAAACATCGATGTTTTATCGATCCTAGCGATCGACTTTTTCAGTTATCACTAGAGGTACAGCCAGCAGGTAAACAGGAGAGTTTTGGAAGCGTGTCTGTCGCTGCCGCACGGTTCGTGTTTGAGGATTCACCCAAAGCCGCAGCGCCGCTGTTTGCCGAGGGATGCCCGGCATCCCATTCGCTCCTCGTTTGAATCCTGCCGGCGCCCCGGGTTTCCCCGCTGCCGGGAAGGACCTGCAGATCCCCGGCAGGGCTGTTCAACCCGATGGTGCAGCCGGGTGTGTCCCAGCTCCTGCTGCCCCGGCGCTCCCGGTTCCCGGTTCCCGCTCCCGGGGCCGGCCCAGCGGGGGCGGTGCCGCCGATGCGCTCCCACGCCGCCAGGGGGCGCTGCAGCGAGGCGGGCGGGGCCGCGCGGAGGGGGCGGGGCTCCAGCCCACGTTCGAGTTCCCCTGGCGACGGGGCGGTCGCGCCGTGACGTCACGGTGCTTCCCGATGACGTCAGGCGAGCCCATGCGCCGTGGCCGCGGCGATTCTGTGTGACGTCACGAGGCCAGCCGTGACGCGCCGGCGGCGCTGGGAGCGGGCCGGGACCGCGCTCGCCGCCCGCCCCTCGCACTACGGGTCGCGGCTGGGGCCGCCCCGGCTGCGGGGACGCGGCCGCCCCCGGCCCCGCCCTCGCCCCGGCGCTCCGGCCCAAGATGGCGGCGCTGAGCAGCGGCGGCAGCGCCGAGGGGGCCTCGCTCTTCAACGGGGACATGGAGCCCGAGCCGCCTGCGCTCGGCGCCGGCTACGCGGGGGGCGGCAGCGGGGACCCGGCCATCCCGGAGGAGGTGAGGCCACGAGGCGGCCGCTCGCCCCCGTGGCGCGGGCCCGGCCGTGCCGGGGGCGGCCCGTGCCGGCGGGGGCAGGGAGCGGGGGCCGCGGTGGGGAGGGTGCGGGTCCCGGCCGGGTTGCGGAGAAGCCCGGCTCGGCGCCTCTGCGGCCGCGGGTGCCGTGTCCGGCGAAGGTGTTATCGGGGGGTTTGCCATCGGTTTGCTCCGATGGTTTTGAAACACTCGAAATGCATTTTAAAGCCACGGTTGGGTTCGGTTCGCTTTGTGGACGTGTCTTTTGTGGACGTTTTTTGCACAAAGCGTCTTATTGGAAATGTTAACGGACAGGGCACCGTGGAGGCGGTGAGGATGTCAGGCCTCTGGTTGGTGTCTTTCTTACATACTTCCTGTGTTTTGGGGGTTTATTACTTAGCTTCCCAATCCCACGGGGAGCGAGCGGTACTACCTGTTTTGCTGGGGCTGAAGTGTGAGTTGCGAACACTTCTGAAATGTTTTCGGAAGGGGAAATAAACTGCGGTAACAACACAAGGTGCTTCGCAAATTCACTGTATGCTTCCAAGGCAGACCAACCTGCCAGATGCTATGCCTCGAGTCTGTGCTGGAGGTAAATACAGATGCCAGAAGCTCTGCTGTTTTGTTCTCAACGTTACCGGCTGGAGAGTGCTTCAGCTCAGCTTTCCCTGGTGTGTCTGTGCAGTTGGTACGAGACCTCTCATCTCGGAGCAGCCCTGTGGCCCTGCGAGGAGCCCAGCCCACCTGGGAGCCTCTCCTTTCCAGCCTGCAGCAGGGAAAATGAGCTGGCTTGGACCAGCTGCTCTCAGAGGGGACCAATTTGATTCCCGACTCCCCAAAGACTAGGGTTGTATCCACTTTATTTATTAATAGCATACTGGATTATAGTGGAATTAGTGAGTTGAGAAATTTGAGAAGTGGTAGAGCTCATGCTGGGGAGATGGCCAGAAAGGAGAAGTAGGGAAAGAGTCCGTCCTTATGGATGTTTGCAAGACGTGAGTTTGATTCCCTCATCTTAAAGAGTTCCTGATTTACTTACTTGCTGAAGGTAGGCAAAACTCGGCAGTACACGTCTATTTTACACCTACCCAGCATGGTGATTAAACACCTTGAGTAATGCCAGTCCAGGCTGAACTTCCCTGAGTAAGGAGAAACTCTCAGCTGGTTGAGAAACCCAAACACCTGAAGAGTGGGGTTTAACAATGCACGCTTTTAGCAGCAAAGTGAGGTTTCAAAGCTTCTGAATTTCTCAGTTATTTCTGTCCTTTAAAAAAAATAAAATATGGAATTAATCCAATAACTTGATCTTGAAACAGTAACATCAATACAGCTGAGCTGCTTAAACTGAAGTATAGAAGAGAAAGAAGCAGAGGCAGGAGGCAAGAATTTTTTTAAAAAACATTTTTCTTACTGAAGGGGGTGTTTGTGAAACTGCTCTAAGTCACTTGAACTTGAAAAATGTTTTAGACTGTCAGTCATTAGATTTGATTCCAAATGGTAGATGACATAGTGTGGCTGCTTCTGCTTCCATCTTGAATATATTCCCTGGATGAGGCAGAGAAACAAGTGGTCCAGCATGTGAAACACCTGCTGAGCAGAAAGGTTGATATGTTGTCAGTATGGGTGTAAGTATTTAGGAAGTTTGTGGGAGACAGGCTTGTATTCTTTAAAAGCAAACTTCTTCTACATTGGAAGTACTGAAACACATGAGTCTCTAGGCAGAGCTGGTTGTAGAGTTTTTATTTTCTGATGTGGTTTTGTTCTGTAGTGAGCTAGTTCTTCCTCAAGTTGTAGGTAATTAAGTTTTGTTTACTGTATAAGTACACCTATTACTTCACCTAAACCTGGACCTTAATGAAGTTCAAGCCCAAAAAATTGCTGATGCAGTTAAAATGGAAACTATCCTTAATGCTAAAACAAGCCAACCTAAAATCTAATGCAAGTTCAAAGTGACATAAGTCAGAAAAGTATTGAAATGCTTGTAACTGACTCATGGCTGTAACGTAAATACATGTTCTAGTGTTTTGTTTTGTTGCTTAAAGACAAGGTAAATCTAGACTTTAAAAGTAACCTTGCTGTGGAAGCCTGTCAAGGAGCATGACCTTACTTATTTAAGTCAATACCTGAGAAGGTGTCAGTTCCTGTAGTCTGCAGGGAAATGCAGTCCTGATTTCCAGAAGGCAGTCCTGCACTCCGTTTCTGCTTTTAAAAGGGGAGCCAACAAGAAGAATTTCTGACAGGTTGAAGTCATCTTACACACACTTACTTGTATGTTAGAACCCTCTGGAAAACGAGATGTTCTGTGTTGAGATTGTAGTTGAGTGCTCTGTGTTGCTTACAGCTGCATCACTGTCCCTTATGAATTCTCGAGGGTTGGGGCTTTGAAAAACAAGTTTAAGCCATATTGTTCAACTCATGACCAGTTCTGAACCAAACAGTGAATTTACACCTTTAAAAGTTGCTTTGGTAGCCTAAGTGCTGTTACTATGAATCTTACAGTAGTGAGTATTGTAACTCTTCTAATAAATATAATAATAGCTAAATCTTTTTTCCCCTGTACTAAAATTCAGAGTTGGTAAGGGTGGTTGTCCGTGCAGTCATAGAAAAGATACAGGAAATGGCTACTTCTTGGAGGCAGAAGGATTTGGAAAGGGTAGGGGCAAGTGCATTTAGAAGAAATTTGTTGCTCTTCCACTCTCTGTTTGGTTGCTGGTGCTGGGAGGCCTCAGATGTGAGCTGGCGTCCGCAGGCACAGAGGTTGGCTTCTTCTCCAGCATGAATTCTCGGGACAAGAGATTGTTTGGATGGAAGGTTTTCAGAGCATTACAGGGTTGTTGATACAGTAAGGAGTGTGTGACAGCTGGGAGGAAAGGTTCTGCTCTTGTTGCTAGAGATTATTTACACCAATATTAAATAATTCAAATGGGATTTTCTGTACTCAGAGCTTTGTGCCCTAAACTGCTCTTTGTAAGACAAAAATTACTTTGAAGGCTGTGAAGTGAGGGCCTGAGCTGCTGGATGGTCGTTTTCTAGGCAGAAATGCTGGAATTTATCCTGCATGAATATTAGTTACAAATTTAGAAACCTTAATCTTATGAAACAGATTTAAGAGTAAAATGGAAAATGGATGAAAAGATACATAAAATGAAGATAGAATGAAAAGGCACCTCTAACCTTACAATATGAAGTAAGTGATGGGTTCTCATAACGTCATGTAGGCACATGAAGTAAAAGTGGGGTTGGCTTTGTTGCAGTAACATTCAGGCACCCTATTAGAACAACTTTCCTTTAGAGTGTCTATTCCTCTAAAGTGTTTGCTATTAAACATGCTACTTATTTAAAAAACTTGAAACCGCATGAGTGGTTTTTTACTTCATTGCTTTTTTAGTTTTGGGAATACATTTTATGTTCAATCTCAATTATATTGCCTTGCGTTTGTGTTCAGTGATTGAGCTAACTTCATAGTCTGTGAATGACATCCTATTTAATTGTGAGGACAAGTTAAAGTGGAGCTGTGTGTGAAGCATCTTGTAGCTAGTATTCTGCAGTAGAATATCTCAAAAGATAAGCGAATAATTGTTTCTTTTACATAGCATGGGAAAGGCCATGACTGAATACTGACTTTGGGTCACAGCGTCGAGAAATGCATGGTCTGGCTGAGGGAAGTCTAGAGCAGAATACTAGCAGTGATGTGAAGTCTGGAAGGTCAGAGCTTTGAAGAAAGACTCAGTAAAATCTGAAGTTGTTGAAAAAAGAAATGGAAATTGTCAATTCTGATGCAAAGAAGAATGCAAATAACTCCTTTGCCAGGCTTGTGGTGATTACTGCCAGAAGTAGTGAATTTAAAGTGGTAGCAGAAGAGATGGTACCATGTTACTATGAAATGTTTTTCTTTATGGCTAGCAATAGTGAAGCATGATAACAGACTTTCTGAACTTACAAGCTGTTCATTAATAGACTGTCACCTCAACAGGCAAATATATGTCAGGAGTGATGGGGGAAAGTTGATCCAGGTGTAAAAAAAGACAATGACTTTGGTAAACTCTCATTTTTTATTTTTTTTTTTCCCTTGGGGTTTTTATGACTTATTTCTGTCAAGGTGGATTGAACATTAGAACACAGCCTTGAAATACTTGGGTTTAGTGGGGATAGTAGAGATTTCTGCTTACAATGTTTTTCCCAAAAGGGTATAGGATTAACAGCTCTGTCCTGTGGTAGCTTGTTTGATTACACAAAACTTGCTTAATAGAGTGGTGGCTCCTTCTGGGAAGTTGTAATGTCTTGGGAGGCTTGTTTCTTATCTCTGTGGATATCCACAAACTGGTTGGGTACAAAATGTTCAGTACTGTTTTTTTTTTTCCTGACATATAGTCTTGCTTCTTGATTCCCATTTGTATTTTGTTGTAGTTGTTAAACTCAAAGATCTCTTATTTTTAAAGCTGTTCTAATAATACCTTTCTTGACACTTGTTTAGCCAGGAATGGCAACTCTTTTGTTGCATGAAGTTAAAAATACTGGAGACCAAGTGCATTTTGTGTTTTGGCTGTATTTTTTGTTTGGTTGGGGTTTTTTAATGCAGATACCTTTTGATGGCAGCTATCTTTTAACATAAACTGATAACCCCCAAGTTTCCTTAAGGCTGCACTATTCCACTTTGCAACAAATGTGTAGTTCAGTTTAATTAATTGATATATCTGTCAAAAAATTTGAGTCCACGAAATATTTTGGAGGGAATTTGATTTAGAAAGAAACCTAATTTTATTTGTACTTACAAGGGAGACAAAAGAAGGTTTTGATTGATCATGGAATTGCTAATTCTCTTGCAGTCCAGCCTTCCAAGGAAGGTGTTTCAGATTTAATGGAGGGGGTTTTTTGAAACACAGTTTTGCCCAAGTGCAAGTTTTATTTTCAGTTTGAACCACTGGCTTCTGAAGGATGGTGAAATGTACAATGCATCAGAAATGCCCTGTCATAATTGTAGTCTCTGTGGTGTCTTCTGCTGACTGTCACTGCAGTTACAGAGCCAAGTCAATCAAACGGTGCTGACACCCAGAACTGAGGTTTTGCCCTTTGCTGTGCCCACGTCACACCTCTCAGCCAGACCTACTCCCTTGTGCCTGCTTGGTACCATGTAGGTCCTGTCCTGAATTGACTCTACTCACTGATACTGAAGAAAATCTGCATTGCTTTTGCTGGATTAGTTTTCTGCAAACTTAGTGAATGGAATCCACTCAACATGAGGAGCACCCAGTGAGTTCCAAAATGCTTGTGAAGTTGGACGCTAAAGGAATGTGGTTAGGGGGAGTAGTGGTAGTATGGTGTGCGTGTCCCCCTTTTCTGTTTGGTTATTATAAATAATCTTTGTCCCATAAAACGCTCCATTGGAGCCTTTATTTTTTATATTTGAATGAGAAATTGTGCTCAGATGAGATTTCCTTACCTGGACTTGCCAGGTTTAGGTCCTGACACCTTAGACTTTATGGTCTTGAGCTTTCCCCTGCCAGGTTTTAAAAGTCTTCCTTGGTCTCTCTGGAGCCCTTCTGAGCATGCCTTTTATAGAAATAGGATTGCATGCCATAGCTTTGCCAGTGTGCCGGGGATGTGAAGGTGTCTGTGAGCTTCTTGTGTAGCAAGTGTATATTTCCAACAGCCTTGACCACGTGAGAGTTCTGGGTACAGTATTTCGTTTTGTGAGGTGTGAGATGGCTTTCATCATTTTCAACCGTTCACACATCTGTGTGTGAGCGCAGCTACTTTCTCACAGCTAGTGCAGGATACAGAAGTCAGCATGCAATATACATGTTCATTTGCTTCAGCTTTTTTATTCCAGTTGCTCTTGAGCTTTTGGGGCATGCAAGGAAATCCTCCTAAAATACTCCCTCCTATGCACAGCTTCTTTCCAAAACATTGAAATACGTATTCGGTCAACTGATTCTCCCTTTTGTGGCCAGTGCTAAAGAAGGCTGGTTAATGCAGAACTGCATGCTTTTTCTTTTTTTCTCCTGCTTAAGCCCCTTGCTGCAAGTGTTTGGTTTGTTACACCTTTTTAGCATTTGTGAGTTTTGAAGGAGCAGCAACAGTGTCTTTCTTTATTCTGTTTCTGATGGTGTTTTAGGAATGTAGAGCTTAGCAAAAAAGAGTAAAACAGGCAAAAGTCTAATTTGCTAACCCTTCCTTCTAACTATTCCTTTTGGCTGAAGGTGCTGCCAATTCAGGCGGTAGTTTTGAGGGAGCAGTGCTGCCAGTTGTCATCCCACCATGATGCTCCCCAACCAACACGAGCATTTAAAATCAGAAAACAGAACCTCTCTTCAAAATGGAGCTTGTTGTGCAGTGCCAGATATGGTGCTCAGTATCAAATGAATTTTCCACGCTATCTGTATTAAATTCAGAAGGTCATGTGAGTGTGCTAGAGCACTGAAGGGCACTTTTATTTTTCTGAGGTTCTGATGGAGCGAAGTATTTTTGTGGGTTTCCCCTGTATACCTGCACAAAGCTTAACATGAAGGGACAGTTGAATTTCTACATGAGACATACCAAATTTGTTTAAAATCTTTCTTCTGGGGGACAAGCAGAAGAGGCTGTTAATGAACGATTAAACGTAGTTTAAAAATGTGTTGCATAACTAAGTGGCTAGGAATATTTTTTTGACCCTAAAAAGGGGGATACCAGCTCTCATGTCTTGATCTGTTACACAGTGAGGCCTCTTAAACAGTATCATTATTAGTAAAGCTGTTGTTAAATGCACTGGTAAGTAATTAATACTCTGCAAATGAGTTACATTGTGTTCAGGCAACGTTTTCTGACACTTGGAGCACACAGTAACTTCATTTTTTTTTCTCCACCTTATCTCAGATAAAGGGTTTGTTTTGAAGGTAGACATTTCTGGAGTCAGAGTAGTTTTTCTCTCTAGTACAAGTTATTCACTAATGATGTTTGAAAAAAAAAATCAACCTGAAATAAAATATGTCTTTATGACTAAGAAGTTGGTAGTATCTAGATGTTTGGAACTGGTTGGTTGTGTATTGGTGCCTCAATCTTTGGTCAGGTTTTGAAAATTTATTCATTAAACTTAATAGGTCAAATATTCTCTATAATAGGTTTAAGTAATGTAGATGTAAATGTGAGTCTTTAGTATCATCTGAGGAAGCTTTCAGAGAAGACTTCTTTAAGTGTTCTGTAATTCTGCTAGAATACAGTTTGTACTGTCTCTTGTGACATTTTTAAGCCTATGTAAATCATTGAAATTGATGTAATTTTTTCCAGATTCTAGGTTAAGTAGTTAGTGTAATTTTTTTTAAGTCTCCTAATTCTACAATGAGTGTCAAGGAGCCAATTCTGCCTTTTAAATGACTTCATTTTCCAAGGTGGTACAGGGGCTGCTAAGGCAGGGTGGTCTGCTGAGTAGAACATAGAATGCTGTTTAGGAGAATGTGGCTTCTGTGGCAGTTCCTCTTTGACTGTTTCGCCTGACTGGGAGCACATTACTTGTGTTTTAAAAATAATAAAAAAAAAAAGTACATTTGCTCTATTTCAGCTTTTGAAATCTGTTTGTGCTAAAAATAGGATACCTTAATTTCTTTATTGGATCACAGCTATTTCTAAACAAGGAGAGTATATTTGTACTTGACTAACAGTTCCAGCTGTCTTTTGCATTTTCTAATCAGTTGGTAGGAAACTAGTCACTATGTAGTAACAGTTTAGTGGTGGAATATTGCAAAGTGTATAGCAAATTATTTTATGGATTGATAATATGAACTTTTAAATAGGTGCTGATTATCTTGTCTGCATAGTCTAATTAATTGTGTGAGAGAGAAGAATTAGGTTCTGTAGTTCAGGTGAAACTGAGTTTATTTGTTTTGTCATTTTAATTAATGTGACCCAACCTGTGTAAGAGCTCTGCTGGATGAGCATTTGCTTCTTATAGCCAATTATTGTAATTAGCTGACTGGCTGCTTACTTTCCATCACAAATGTGACTTTTCAGCTTAAGGTGTGCAGAGTCTGGTGTCTTCATGATAATCTTTCTTAAATGTCACCAATGCATGGATTTAGTGTTATCGAGACTCTGTGGTAGTTACCTGAGTAGTAACTAACGGAAGGTAGTTATCCTTCTCAAATGGGTTAGAAAATCTAGATAGTTTTTCATCTTTTATTTTTTTAAACCTGTTGCTGTCTAGGGAGAAGTTGTTGAACTCATGAACGTAAATACAGTGAATTGTTCCTGAACTCAGTCTGTGCGTGATCCTCGTGACTACTGAATTAGTATCAAAGTGAATAAGAGGGACTAGTAGTACTGCAACACAAAAGCCTTGAAAAATATGGAATTAAAGATTTAGCTGTGCAACTGGTGGTTAATGATTTAAATGAGGGATACAGGCAGCTCTTATTTTTCCACACACTGCTGTTCTACTGTGGTAGAGAACATTTGTTAACTTTCCTTTTTATAGTGCTTGGAGGCAAATTCTACTTAGCAGCAAGCAGCAAAGATGGCAGGTGATGGAAAAAGTGGGAGAAGGAAAGAGAATTGAAACCTAAACAGGAGGGCTGCTGCTTCATGGTAGCCTGAATCCATCTAACTGTGAGCTATAGAGAGGAAAGGTGACTTTTTCACCAGCTGAGATGATCCCTGGGTTCTTTGTCAAGCTGTTTTAAGCACAGTAGACTGACAGAAAGCTAACCTTGACAAAGAGAACAATTTTTCACTTGTTTAGCGTACTGAAAGGGTTCAGCCGAAGGCTTATGTTATAGAGAAAGAGTAAGGAAGAGAGTAGGGTTAAATAGCCAAGGACAGTATAGCTGCACCCACCATCTTGGCTGGTGTGAGCTGCAGTCAGTGCCTAAGGCTCTTGTGGCTTCCTTCTGACAGAGAAACTGCGTGGTTGTGTTACAAGGATAGACTTCACAGAGCTTTATCATTTACAGTTTTTGAATTTATTTAAAAATATATTTTTTAAACACTCATAAGATGTAATTCCTTTGTTAAAGAGGAGGCAACTTAAGGGGCAAAAACCTGTCAGACTGAAAGGCTGTTTATTCAGCTTTAAGAGTAGAGCTGAATGATGAGCAATTCAGTTTGTGTTTAGAATTAATGAAAGCAACAAGACATAGATTACTCTCAGTTGCAACTGATGGTTTGCAGAGAAATGAGTGATAGTTTCTGCTGTGAACTCTGCAAAGGTGGTACTTTGATATGTGAATGCTAACTTAGATGTTTCCTAGTTTTTGGAGAAGGATGGAAGTTGTTGGGTGTTTGGTTTTGGTGGGATGGTTTTGTTTAACAGGGACAATGTCAGATGCAGCTGGAACCTGCACTGCTAGTTACAAGTTAGTCTTTCCTTCATAAAAATTGTTAAACAGAAAATAGATTTTCATTTTGAAGCCTTTTTAATATTTAATTAACTGCTGTGCTTACAGCAGATGCTCACTGATCACATTACTGTATTAATTGACCTAGTTATGATCCTAGTTGTCAGACAGGATGGTACTGAAAATGTTGTACCTCTTCTTGAGGATTTTCCTTCCTAAACATAGTCTTGTGCATCTTCCCTAAGGCCATTTGTCATGAGTCTAGAAAGATACATTCATAGGTTTTTGTGGAAAAAGAGATAATTGATCCTTTTTCTCTTGGCTCCAGTCACTTCTGTAGGTATTGTTTCTGTAACTTATTTACTAGTCAGTAAATTTTACTGACTCATTTTGAACTGCCTACTTACAGACTTTGACAGTTTTCCATTGTTGGTTATCTCAGACATTTTAAAGGATCTATAAATAAAAATGATAAAAATTATTCACTGAGATTAATAAAAAGTTGGGAAATAGGAACTAGGAAAGGCAAGCTTGATGTTGACCTTCATACCACTTGCATAAACTCATTTGAAAGCCATTGCAAGCTGGTTTTCAATTCAGTGAAGTTTTTCAGCTGTTGGTATTTGTCACACTTGTTTAATAAAAACTTTAACTGCACTGTTGAGAATGTGGTTAACATGAAGAGCCAGGAGAGTAGGAAAAGTGGAAAATGTAACACAGTAAATGCACAACTTGCAAAAAGCTTCCACAGGGACATGGAGTATCGGAAGAAGGCAAGGACTCTCCATCCTACTGTCTGTGCTTGTTCCAGCACATGCCTGCAGAAAATGAGAAGCAAGCTTAGTAAGAGTTAAGAAGAGGACTGGGACCAAGATGAGTGAGGGGGGAAAGTACCTGAAGGAGGGACCAAAGTGCAAGAAAGAGGCAACGGTGATTGTCAGCATAGAAACTCAAATGCACATATTCTGCATCTTGCCATGCAAATGGTTTGGTGGGCTGCTCTGGAATTAGCCCCATTCCTATGTCCTCTTGCCTTTCACCCACACATCTCACTTTCAAATTAGTTGATATATTAGTCCAGCTTAAGACAATCTCATACAAGACAGCTTTCTTAAGTGTTTTCTGGCAAAGTGGATCCTTGCTCAGGCAACCAAGCAATTGAATTGATCTTGTAAGAAAGAATCCTGAAAGGACTGATTGGAATACTATTGGATAGGTATTGATGATTTTGTCCTCTTTATAAAGCAGTTTCCAAATGAAATGCTTAATTTTTTTAAATAGGTTTATTCTTTAATTACATTGTTAGCTCTATCAGAGTATTCTCAGTCATCACTAAGTATGATAATCCAAATGCAGGGCATACTGTTCCTGGACAAATAATGCAGTTTTTTTCTTATGGAATAGGCTTGAACTTTCAGTGTCTTCTACCAAGTATGAGTCACACAGCTTAGAGATGGGATGCACTGCAAGATTTGAGTAGTGATGCCAGGTGCAGAAAGTACGAAAGATACGTTTGCTTTGTGATGTCTCAGGCACTGCACATTTTGACAAGCAGCAAGAGATGTGAAAATAACTTTGTGGCTTAACCTTTCGTGTACCTGAAATTATTGTCCAAAGGCTTCTTGAGCTTTCTCAGGCTTAGTGCTGTGATCTTCTCTGGGGGGCACTGGAACAGGCTCCCAGTGTGACTCCTGGGGATGGTCCTATGCAGGCCTGGGAGTTGGACTCAATGATCCTTGTGGGTACCTTCCAACTCAACATAGTCTGTGATTTGTGCAGCCATGGTCTTCCCTGAATAGAATGGATTTAGACTTCTAGTGTATCTGACTTGCCTCTGGCTTGAAATAGGTCATCATCTTTATTGCATTGTAAGGGAGTGCTTATTTGCAAAATTAATGGACAATTATCTGCAATGGGCAGATTCAAGTGGATATATTCCAGTATATCTGGAATCTTTCCAGTTGTCTGGCTGCCTGTGTCTATGTTAGCCTGCGTCAGCTTCCTTGTGTCAGCAGCACTAAAAGGAGAATCAAATCTAATCTCTTGTGATAGAGAATAACCTTAACCTAATGCTACAAGATAGGCCAGAAACATTTATTTGATGCTTTTTTTGGAAAAATGATATGGTTATCCAAGTATTTGGATATGGTTATCCAAAGGATTCATTACTTTTTTCGTGGAACTACAGTTTAAACAGTGTCTCAAATCCCTGTTCTGTTTCCTATGGAAAGTGACCGGACTTGCATGTGGGCAGTACTGGATGCACTGCAGGTGTACTTCAGAATGCGTTAAGATTTCCAGCAACCATCTCTGAGGCTGGCATCAATTTTTGTATTTCTGTAAGATACTTGACAGTTGTGGTTTTATGGTTTCCTAAAGGGGTGGGTTTCATAAATAAAATGGACTGCTCATAAGAATAATAATAAAAAAATAGGTCTGTTCTTTCTTATTAACTTTCAGGCAGTTTTCTTTTACTACTAAAAAAGTGTGAATAAAGAGTGGATAAAGGGATTACTTAATTCTTTAAAAATTTGGGTTTATTTTGTGGTGTAGGAACAAGCTCTCTTGTCCGGAACTGATTGATCAAAGGTTTCCATATGCCATGTTTTTGGTGCCTCTGTTGTTAGGCAGTTCTTTGCTGCTGTCCTGGAATGTATGTGCTTATGAGCAGTGAGACCTTTGCTAGGCCATTTTTGCACATTTGGGTTTTATTTGGACAGTTTAAAGAAACCTGTATATCTGTGAGTGCTGCTGAACTCCAGAGATGTAGTTCTTAAGAACTTAGTGTTTCAGGGTGTTTTGCACAGCAGAGATGGGGGGCTCTGTCTTGGCTCAAGGTCTGCAAGGGGGGCTGTGCTTACCACACGAACTAAGCTGATTTGTCTGAAGAAGCAAGCCTGCAAGGAGGAAAGACGGGCTGAAGTTGCTGGCTCTGCTGGCTGTGAAAATGCAACAAGGATGGTGGAGTTTTTGTGAGGCAAAAGCTGTGGGTGCTGTGGGGGGGGCAGCAGCAGATTCTGACTCAAGTGAGGTCTCTTGTTCTGGGTTCCAGTAGAGGAAAAGACTTGAGTTCCCTCAGTTGAATTGAAGTAGCAATAGATCATGCATGGTAGGATGCAGTATACCTGCACAAGGGTTCACTCTCAAGCCAGCTACTTAAGGATGGCTCTGGACCACAAAAAACTCTGTCTTAATATATTCACAAATGCAGGAAGCCAGAAGGTACATTTGCTCTAAGTAAACAGAAGTACAAATTGCCACTTAAAAGGAAATTGTGAAGCTTGGGTATTTGTTATGGTGTATGTGTTCTTGTGCTAGAATATGTGTTCTTGGGCTAGAATATGCTAGTCAGTACTAGATTTGTGAAAGTTCTCATCTTGTCAGAAGACTTGATGAATATGGCACACAAAATAACTTTTCCATTTCTGTGAGCAACAAGTAATTATTTGTTGCTATGCTTGACTTTGATAAATTTCCTTCTGCCTTCAGTGTGCTTTTAACTGTATGAGGAGCCTTTCTAAGATTATAGAAATCCATATTAAGTTTGCCTGTAAGGTTCAGTTGTAGAAAGGCTCTTGGTTTACTGCACAAATATATACTAGGTAATTCAGGGCAATATTTTCAGTTCCTCTGAGAAATTTTGTCTTCCATTGGATTGTAATTTCAACTTCTTCAGGTGAAGATATTTTTATTGCAGGCTGGCAGCAAGTTTAAAATTTTTTTCATCAATCATAGACTCACAGGATGGTTTGGGTTGGAAGAGGCCTTAAAGATCATCTTGTTTTGACTACCCTGTCATGGACAGGGAACCTTCCACTAGACCAGGTGGCTCAAAGCCCTGTCCAACCTGGCCTTGAACATTGTTAGGGTTGGGGCACCCACGATTTTGCTAGGCAGCCTAAATTAGTCAGGTTCCACTTGTCATGATACTAACTTTGCGGGAAGACCTCTGCCCTTTTTGGAGGCTGTTTGATTCTCTTGCCAGCATTTCCAAAATAGCATGCTTCTATTATGCGTATTGCTGGTGGTGTTATGTTTGTTATTTGGTATCTTTACTCTAAGAGAAGAGAGAAGCAAGGTTCTGGTTATGGACACAAAATAGAAACTAACATGACCAGGGAAGTTGCTTGTTATTGATATGGAAAAAAAAAGTATTTGGAAACTAGTGTCAGGGGCTCATTCTTCTTGGCAATGGTGAGGCCTCAGCTGAAGTGCTGTGTCTACTTCAGGGCTCCCCAGTACAAGATAAACGTGGCTATACTGGAGGGAAGAGCTGTGCTGGCCAGACTACCCAGTGAAGAGCCACAAAGATAATGGGCAAATGGGAAACGAAGCCAGGCTGTCTTCAGCAGTGCCCAGTGACAAGACCAGAGGCAGTGGACACAAAATGAAACACAGGAGGTTCCTTCTGAATATCAGGAAACATTTTCACAGTGAGGGTGATTGAGCACTGGCACAGCCTTAGGTAGGCTGTGGACTCTCCATCCTTGGAGATATTCAGAAACCATCTGGATATGGTGCTGGGCATCCTGCTTGAGGAGGAGCTTGGGCTAAATGACCTAAAGAGTTCCCTTCTGACCTCAAATCCTTCTGTAATTCTGTGTTGCTTTGTCAGTAAGAATCTTCCCTCTTTACCTTCCTCATTGACTCAGGCAGTTATGTGTAGTAAATTGTTCATTTTGATGAGGAAAACCTTTGCTGGGTAAAATTGCCAGAATAACCAAATAATGGACATTTATCTAAGTACTAATAAACCTATTTCTGTAGCTAATCCTGAGATAATTCCTAAGACTCCTAAGACAGGAATTCTCAGTACATGCAGCCCAGGTTAACAGCATGTTACCAGTTACGTGGTAAGCAAACATCCTCAGCCTTATATTGAGCAGGTTGATTGATAACGGTGTTGATTCATGCTTGTTCTCTTCACCAAGCATACAGCCAGTCCTTTCCATCTTGGGAAAAACTAGCCAAATACAGAAAACCTTCTCTTTGTTGCTGGTTGGCAGTCCTGTGTTCTCTGATAAGTGATTGCAAGTTGAGAAGCAAGCTGACTCCCACCATTGCCTCAAGGGAATTTACATACAGAATACTTGAGTAGCACATTCTTTCGTATCCCCCCACTCTCCCTCTTTCTAGTTTGGTTTGCTTGTTCCTGAGCAAACTATTTTTGCTCAACTGAAGCTTCTTGATGAAGTCTTTGTTCTGGTATCTGTTCCAAAAATTAGGCTAGAAGCGAATCAATCATTAGTTTACTTCAGGAAATTGCTAGCAGATAACTGATATCTAGAAATAGAATGGGTAAATAAGGTGATGTGCAAAGTGCAGGTTCAGTATTTTAGAGTTTGTTTGTTTCTGAACTTCTCAATTTACATATTAAAACTTGTTTTGATCCATCTTGGATTGCATCCTATTATTGGTGCCTACTTTAGAATGTGAAATTATTTGGATGGTTTTTTGCAGAGGTAGGTTGTCACAATTCGTGTATCAAGACCTGATCTTGAGACTATGTATTATATGTTATAATCCATGCAGTAGAAAAGAGATGAACTGGAAAAGGTAACAGGAATCTTTCAGCTGTCTTTGAAAGAAGCACCCTGGGGATGCTTTTTAGGGCATCCTGGCTCTAAAAACTTGATTGAATAATTTTTTCTGAATAACAGTATGTATGAAGGAGCAATTCTTCTCTCTTCCTCCCTCGTCCTCTGCTATAAATTTCTGATTTTGCTTGGACTTGCTTCTTACATCAGTATAGCCTTATTGCTTTAAAGATTCGATTTTGTGCTTTCCTGCCTTCTTTAGGTATAAATTCAGATTCATTATACTGTTCACCTACAATAGTGTCCAAGTCCTAAAGTGAACTCTTTCCAGTTGTGAAGAATGAGTAGCAACATGAGTAGTTTCACAGTACAATGCTGTAGGTCATCTCTGTGCACAGAAGGTAATTTTTCAGGTCATGTCCAAGGTCTGTAGCTTGTAGGGAGGACTGAATATGAAAGTTGAGAAATAGAAGGTGCTCTTTAAAATCAAGACATCCTATTGTCATGTGAATAGAACTCTAGGTCTTGGTTTGTGAGTATTGTTAACACACATTGCTAAGGTTTAATAGAGAAACTCCTTCACTATATTTCGTAGTGCTGGAGAAATTGGTTTGCGAAGTTTAGCAAGGAAAATACTTAATACGATTAACAAGAAAAACGAGCCATTCCTAGAAGTTGTTTATTCAATGAGTCCCGAATTTTAAGACCAAATACAAATTTGTTCTGTTTATTTCAGAAGCAAACTGTTACCATCACAGGATGAAGAGGATAGCCTTTTGCACTCGTTTATTGATAATTAAATTTTCTATTATGGACTTTTCTTACTAAATTCTGAAAGATTCTTGTTTTGTTCTAGGACAAATTCTGTAGGCTTCCTTTGATGATTAAAAAATTTAATTTTCTGTTCTAGGTATGGAACATCAAACAGATGATTAAATTGACACAAGAACATATAGAAGCACTTCTAGACAAATTTGGAGGAGAGCATAACCCACCATCAATATATTTAGAGGTGAGTTCACATTCAAACAAATGTGGTTAGATTAATGTTGTGCTGTCTTAATCTTATGTGAAGCATCTGCAATTAAAACTGAGAGTACCTGTTGTAAAAGGGAATGTTCTCATTGGACAGGAGAAACTGAACTGCCTTCTAAAAGGTAAAAAGGAACTGTGTGGGATTCCTGTGATTCAGTAGGGGAGGATCAGTGGCATGGTGTAATAATTTTAGTGCAACAGAAATGTCAAGGGTCTTTGTAGTGGCCAGGGGAGAGAAGAATATGTTTATAATGGAGAAAATCATGCTCTCTTAAAAGCCAATATATACACACGAAAACATTTTGTAAGAGTAACTTTGCCTTTAAAGCAGTTGACTTCCCTTTTTTGTCTTTGAAAAATGGTCATGTATAATCCAAAAAATTGCATTAGTAGAAGGGGACTTCTTGCAGAAATACATAAAATTATGGGGTGGGGTAAAATTTTTAAGACATTTTCAATTTGTGAACTAAGTAGAGATTCAGTGTCTGTACTCTTTCATCACTCCAGATTCATAGAGTTGCATTGACATAGGACCATTAAGAGCTTAAAGAGCCACATGCAGAAGTTACCTCTCTTAGGAATTGAGCGGGCATCATGTGCTTCAAATCTGCCCTTTTTGTGCTTCTCTCAAGTACTGAAATAACTGGAGGTCAACCAGATTTCTTTTGTAGTCCTTTTATTTGTAATTGCTGCCTAAAGGTACTGGGCAATTAAAAATAAAGATCTCATTATTTGAGGTACTTCTGCCTTTTATCTTAATATGTCAGGGCAGGGCACTAGGTTGATTATACAAATGTTGACATTACGTCCTTAACAGTTACGGTCAAATGAGGCCCTCGGTAGTTGCTTTTGAGGTGGGAGTATTGAATCAGTGCTATCACTGTTTTATCCACTCTGCTATATTTAAGCACACCTCTGTTTTCACAAGGACCAGTTCATTCCATATGTCTGGATTTGTTATTGCCACATGCAAGAGGGTTTCATTAGATTGTGTATCAAACCACAATAATAATGAACATAGTCTATACAAAGTCTAGATTTAAGGTAGGGAAGTTGTTAGTTCATCACAGCTATTTGTCACTTGCTTTTATTAAAACTAAAACCAAGATCCATTACTGGAAGCTGTGTGTTTGTTCTGTAGGTCATTGATAGGGAAAAGAGCATTTGCAGTCATAAATAGGCACTGGGAAATGATTGTGACAGCATGAAGAGTAAGTCTGAAATAGTTGGTGACCACAAACCATGAAGCTGAAAGCAGATTTGCAAGTTCAATGGATCCATGTGCCACTGAGATGAAGCTCCAGCTGTGGCTCCTCAGCGTGGTAGGGCAGCCCCATGAGGCAGAGCAGGGTGTTACTCTGCTGCAGTGAGTTCCACTGGATCATGAGCACATCTTGGGACAAGTAATGCTGGTACTGACTAGGAAGCCGCCAGCTATTGGAAGGAGGGTGAAGGGGGCTGACATTGTGCTTTTGCAATTGTTATCCCATGAGACAGTCCTGTGGAAAGAGCCCACCCTGGCTGAAATGAAAAGCTTGTTCTTTTCAGCTCTTTGCTATGTGGTTCCTCTGCTTCCTTTGTTTGGGAACTTGCAGTACTAAGCCATTACCAGTCACTAACCTGTAAGGAAAATATCCTGGTTTTGCTGGACTACTTTACCATCCAGGTAGTAGTTTAAATCTGATCATGATGAAGTCAATGAGCCCCAAAACTGTGGTTAGGATTAGGGAAGGGAAAGAGTTTGCAGCTGTGAGCCAAAGGAGGTGGTGTGAGAGAGGAAAGGAACTTCTTATTTGGATGGTCACTAGCATAGTGACCTCAGATGCATTTATCAGGGTGAACAGGATTAAATGCTGCAGACCTGTAATTTGTTTAGTGTGTAGACTTCCTATGGTAGAGCTAAAGTGTGAAAGGAAAAAGAAAAAGAAATCTATTACTGAGTGCCAGATACAGTTGGAAGCAAGATTACCTTTGACTTTAATCCAGCAGCAATTGTCTAGTGTGTCCTTTCTGTGCCTTTCCCACATTTTGGCTTGGTCGAGACAGGGCTTTCTTTCTGTTCTCAGCATTTCCTTGGCAGCAATTTATCTGAATCTAACCTGTCACTGCTAGAGCTCATGTTTTGACTTCCTGTATTCCATCACTTGTCAGAGAAAAGGCCAGAAAAACTCTGGTTGCAGCATAGAAGGACAAAGCTATATGTAGAAAGTTTTAAATGTAGTGTGATAAAGTGTGAAAGAACATGTTTGCCTCTAGGAAATTCAGAACTAGGAAAACATAGTAGTTCTGATACAAATAAAAAGATGCCTGTCTGACGTGTTAGAAATAGCAGACCTCCCATGTACAGAGTTAGTTTGTGATATGGGGTCTGGGGCTCAACTTCTGTACCTGGTTGTCATCACTGACTTCTGTGGAGGGCTCCTCTTTCCCCTTAAGCTCTTACCTGTAGTCTGTGTCTAGATCTTGATGTGGTCTGTGTATTCTCACCAAAATGCTCAGGTGGGACAATAATGGAACTTAGACTCCATCCATCATCTTCTGATATTTCTATTTTTATTGCTTTGGGAAAAAATATTTCTGGCTGTAATGTAGTCCTGCTTTTACCCATAATCTGTATGAGTGTTACTTGAACTGTGTTATCCTTCCCTTTGTTGCCTTACATTCACAGAATGGGTTGGAAAGGATCGTTAAAGGTCATCCAGTTTAACCCCTCCTGAAATGAGCAGGAGCATCTTCAACTAGATCAGTGTCCTAGGGTGACTTTATGATGCTTGTATCCCCAGCTGTCTGTTCTGTTTGTGCTGTACATTCAGTTCTGTACCTTTAAAATGGTTCTGGGAGCGAAGGGGAGAAAGAAGCAGCGCAGTTTGTTTTGAGAAAACTGCCTGACTCCCACACGGCCTGGCTGCGGCCTTCGTCTGAGGCACGGACAGCGGGGGGACAGAGATCTCCTGTGCTCTTAGTTAGCTTTAGCTGGCTGAGGCAGAGAAGTTCCCTGGACTGTTTTTTTCCTTTTCCTTGGGACTGTTTCAATCTGCTCTGGACTGACAAACCCAGAGGAGCAGCGAGGGCTGGCACCTGCGGCCGCCGGGCCTGGAGCTGCGGAGGGAGTGGGGCTGTGAGAGACTGAGGGAGCTGAGCTGCACCCACGGCAGGGACTGCCTCAGTTTGCCATCTCTCTTCAGAGCAGTGAGAGGTTTTATTGTTTCATATTATTCGTTCTTTGTGCTTGTGGGCATCTTGTTTGTTAAATAAATAGTTTTTTCCACTTTTCTCCGAGGAAGTTTTTTCCCAGACCAACTTGGGGGAGGAGCCGTTTGGGTTTGCTTTCCAGAGGAGCCCCCTTTGGAGGTTTCCTCCCAAAATTTGCCCTAAACCAGGACAATCAGGTTGCTCAGAGCCCCATCCAAGGGCCTTGAATGTTTCCAGGGATGGGGAATCCATCACCTCTCTGTGATGTGCCAGTGCTTTACCACCCTCATCATAAAAGTTTTCTTCCTCATATCTAGTCTGGGTCTACCCTCTTTCAGTTTAAAACCATCGGGCCTTATCCTGTAACAGCAGGCCCTGCTAAAAAGTCTGTCTTCATCTTTCTGATAGATCACTTTAAATATCAAAAGGCCCTTTAATTATTACAGGCTGGACAACTCCAGCTGCCTCAGCCTGTATTCATAGGAGAGGTGCTCCAGCCCTCTCATCAGCTTTGTCACCTTCCTTTGTACCCTCTCCAACAGCTCATTGGGAGCCCAGAGCCGGATGCAGCATGCGAGTGGAGTCTCACAAGAGGGGCATCACCTCCCTTGACCTGCTGGCCACGCTGCTTTTGATGCAGCCCAAGATATGGTTGGCTTTCTGGGCTGTGAGTTCCAGCTCATGCCCAACTGTTGACCTCTCTTGTCCAACTTTCCATTCACCAGTACCTGTTCTGCAGGGTTGCTCTCAATCCCTTCATACCTCAGCCTGTATTGATGCTGATTTTAAAATCCTTCTGCTGCTCTGATCTCTTTGCATCTTCCATAAAACCTGACTGACTCTTAGGGACTCCTTAAGAGAGTAGATTGTGCCTCTTGATCATCTCTTGAGGTTGCTATCAGCAAGCATGTTGTCTTCTAGCAAAAGTTGAAATTAGCCAAAACTAAATGCTAGGTAAGCATCTGCAAATGAACACTTCTGCTTTCATCCATATTGCGTTTCACTAGTTGTAAACACCTAGTTTTATTGTAATGCTTCCTGCAAAACCACGGCTATTTTTATTCTTCTGACAAGTCTGACAGCTATCCATCCATCTTCCAGTGTGTAGAGTTTCAGCGTCATAGGTTTTGTTTGGTTCTTTTGTACTTCTGCCTGGCTTTACATCTTTAATTTACTACGCTTCTCACTACCTGCTTGTGTTCACAGAACTTGCAGCATCCAGTACACTGGCTCCTGGCCTGTATTGGAGCTGCCTCTGAAGACCTGTCAAGTGACGTTGTGGTTGAACCTGGTGACAACATTGCCTTTCAGTTAAAAGTGAAAGGAGGGGTTGGGGGGAGCAGAAGCTTGTGAGAAAGGTGAAGAATTCAACAAGAAAATAATTCTGAAAATTAAGCATTCGAAGGTTATAGTAAAATTATTTGTGCACTGAATATAATACATACATGTCATTTAAAAATAAAAAGGAATTTATGCCTTAGTTACAGTTGCTCAAGAAATAGAAGCTTTTGTTTCTGTGTTCATCTGAGAGTGAATACAAAATTTTCACCCCCTTCAGATTTTTTTCCCCAAATTCAGGAGAGGGTGTCAATGCATTTTACGTCAAAAGAACTTTAAAATTGACAGTTGTTGTTGCAGCCAACATTTCAGGTTTCATCAACTGACTATGAAAGAGGAATGCTTTTCTTTAAATGTTGAAAGTGATTGACTTGTGCTGTGTGGAGTTTGGCATATATTTAATTATTCCTGCAAGAGGGTATACTCAGATTTAGGGGTATCTTCTTGTCTTGATCCATCACTCCTCAGTGATGGTCTTATAAAGGTGAGTGTGTAGCAGGGAGAGTAGAGCAGAGTGTGCAAGCCTGGGTGGAAAATGTAGTGTGGAGCTTGAGGGCAGCAAGTTGCTGGCCTTAGTCCTCCCTGGACAGGAAAATTAAGGCTCAGGAGGGAGACCAAAGCTGCAGAGAGACTTCTGAGTATGTGTCTAAGGTACAGGGGGAAGAAACAAAATGTTCAGAAGAAAGAGAAGAATATTTGTCATTAACCACATAATTTTCTTCTAATCATTATAATTAGTGATAGCTTTGGAAATCTTGTCAATGTTCTCTAATATGATGGTAAGAAAAACTTTTCTGTTTGTTCTGTCTGGAAGAAAGAATAAATCTAGTAAGCAATGACTGTATTAAAATCCAAAAATAGCTTGTAGCTACATTTCCTTCTTATGCAATCTTGGCTTTTAACTTCTCCCATTCGCTGTGTGTGACCTCAGCTCAAACAGGCTCCTGGAAATCACTGTCAAACCACAGAATGGTTTGGGTTGGAAGCGACCCTAAAGATCATCAAGTTCCAACCGCCCCTGCCATGGGCTGGGAACCTTTCAGCAGACCAACTGGCTCAAAGCCCCATCCAGCCTGGCCTAGAACAGGGATGGGGTGTCCCCAGTTTCTTTGGGCAACCTCTTCTATGCATCAACACCCTCACAATTTCTTCCCAATACCTCATCTAAACTCGCCCTCTTCCAATTTAAAGCTATTCCCCCTTGTCCTGTGATTACATGGCCATGTAAAAAGCCCCCTTCCAGTTTTCCTGTAGGGCCCCTTTATATGCTGTAAGGTCTCCCTGGAGCCTTCTCCAGCTCTCTCACCCTGTCTTCATAGGAGAGGTGCTCTAAATATTTGAAATAACTGCTTGACTCAGTAGATACAGAAATGTTACTAATGATATTTTTGTTTTCTCCTGGTAAAGAGGCTGCAGGAGCTTCTCAGTAGGTTTTACCACACTTTTTGGAAGCATTCTGTATCTCAGTAGCTGAAAACATCAATGATTTTCATCTTCCCACATAATTTCTTACTGCGTTATATCAGTCCTTGAAGTGCTGTTTCCCAAAATACATCATTTGTGACTCACCATGGAAAAACCCTTTTCCTAAGGGTTTGTCTAAGCGTTGTAAATATTGGAAATATTTACTGCAAAAAAAGGCTGCTGTTATGATACTGGGAAAACCTGGGATTCACTTGGCAAAAACGGTTAACATACACAGTTTTGTATTCTTTAGGACATCCATCAAAATTTATATCTATTTGTCTCTACCATAAAGTACTGCTGAAAAGGATAAGCTGAGTTAGGGGAAGGAGTGTAAAGGCCTGTGTATTGGTAACAAATGCTGTGTACAAACTGGAATGGGTTGCACAGACCCAGGCTGGCCAAAAGCACTCAGCGCAAACTTAGAAGGGAGGGATCGTGCTTAAATGACTTAATCAGATTTGTTAGCCTTTGTAGATTGTTAATGACTGTTCAGGGAGGCCTTACCTATTTAAACTTCCCAACTCCTGAGTGTCCTTTTTGCCCCATAGTCATGTGTAGGGTATTACCTGTGAGCACTCAACGTGCAAGAACTGAAACAGTGTTGGCCCATGTGCATGTAAGTTGTTGTCTGGGATGGGGTTGCATTCTGGACCTCTTGGTTACTTCAGTTAACAGTCCAAGACTAAGCTGCCAGGTCTTTTGGGGTTGGTTTGGTTTGATTTTTTTTAATTTGGACTCCACCCAAAATGAAACAGTATGCAAATGTATAGAATTACAGTGGTATCAAAATAAGTTCTAGAACTCGGTCAGCTTTCTAATACTGTCTTGTAAGAATCATTCTCTTTCTTACTCCTACTCTTGGAAGCAATTTAAAATGAGAATTGTGGGGGTAGAGGTATGTTTGCCCCCAGCTACTGTGATTTTTATTTTTTTCCTAGCTTTCTCTTTGCCTGGACGTGTTTTATTCAGAGGCGTTGCTGTTCTCAGTTTTGCAAGTTTGGCTGTTGAATGTCAGGAGAATATTTAATTTCTTATTCCTGTGTATCTGAAGAATCCATGCAGGAGGTCAAATTAGTTAATTAAAGAAGATTACCTCTTTGCTGATCTGAAGTATGCTTATTGCAACAGCATGCAGATACAGTCTAAAATAGATCTTGGTGATGAATCTCAGATTGTTCCAGACTGTGGGATTCCAGGAAAACGCTAACACTGCATATAGACACTGGGAAACCTGGTGGCCCTCTGGGGGAATTTCAGATTGGTTTTTACCAGCCTCCGAACAGATGCTGTTCAAATATGTTGGACCAAAACTGGAGTGTCTAAAGTTAGACTAAGTACAGATTTAGGAGTCTTACTAAATGAAGAAATCGTGACGTATGTTACTGTCTATCTTCAGCTCCCATTTAACTTAGTGGGATTTGCATTTGATCAACAGCCTAAAAGGTCAGACATCTTTTAAATAGAAACACAATCTCAGTTTCAAAGACCAGGAACCTATAGTTTAGGCTTTTGAGTCTTGCAATGTGTGGATATTTTCTAAAGTCAATTGAGGCAGAGAGAGCCTGGCAAAAAACAGTTAACTACTTGAGTTTGGACTGGTGTTCTAACCAGATGTAGTAGGGGGCAGAGAGAAGGAGAAATTATGTTTTGCTACTTGGGTTTCTCACAGATAAATAAATAAAAAAGTTGCTTTTTATTTCCTTAGGTGATTTCACTAGAATGTATAGCCTGATCATGGCCCAAGAAAACAAATTTCAAAGGTATTATAAATTATATGTAAGAAAAAACCACATATTTTTGAAAAAAATCCTTTGTCCTCATCAACAGAACTCTTCTGGCACATCTGCATAACATCTCTCAAATTCTGTTGACTTCTGAGGTCAGTTTTATTTTGTCAGTAGGTTGCAACATTTAAGAAGTGACTTTGAGGCTGCTGCTCCTGATATATATAACAGTTAAAACTGCAGAATATATACAGCAGAGTAAGAAAGCAGTTGTATTTTGGCATGTGTGCACATTGAATATAAACATGCCATCTTGTAATGGTTTAGCTGGACTTTGCAGCTTATCAGGCCTTGATGCATTTTACTTAGCTGAAGTCTCAGGGGTGTTCTTACATGTATGAGGCTATTACATGGTGTGCAATTATACTGATATGCTATATAATTAAAATACTCTTTTTGTTCTGTTTTTGATAGCCATAGGGTTATGTGTAGATTGACAAGTTGTGCTGATTTTAATCTAATATATTTATCTTTTCAAATATATACTTAGTGAAATGAAACTTTGTAAATTCACACCAAGTTGGGAGCAATCTGAGCTGTCAGTGACCCAGTCTCACAACACCAGCAGCAAACTGCACACTGGGCTGCAGCAGCAAATGAAGAGGCACCCATCCACTCATGACTTACATGCTGTTTTGGGGTGGTGTTCCGTATGGGGAAGAGAAGCTTCAGGAGGAATCTGCAGGTTCTTTCAACCTAAAGAGAGGGTCACACTCTTCCCAGCCCTGCACAACAAACAGGGAAGGGGCAGTGTCACAGCTGGTGAGCATCAAGTTCATTTCATAAGGGACAAATCTTCGTCGTGAGCGTGGGCTTTGAGATCTGGAGCTGGCTGCCCAGAGCTTGTGGGCTCTCCATCTTTCAAGTCTTGCAAAGCTTGTTTTGGCAAGGCCCTAAGCAACCTCATTGAACTTAAAAATAATTTCTGTGCTAAATGTGTTAGGACTAGATGACTTCTGCAGATATCTTCTTACCCTTTTTTTCTCTCTTGTGATTCTGTATTAAGCAGGATTTAAGTTTTATGTAGAACATTACTTCTTAATGGAAATATGTAAACAGATTGGATTGCAGTCTAGATTTCCTAAACTATTCCTTCTGAAATGCCTTTAAAATCCTTGATTTAATGATTTCTTGAATATTTGTCTTAATATTTTTCATGTTGTTGATTCTGTACAGACTTAATTTTAATCTTTGTAGTTTGTTTTTGAGAAATACTGTCAGAAATCAGTCTCATAGTTGACCCAGAGGGCCTTGACTGACTTGAAGGTTTTTGGAGCTGTTGATGCCTGTCTGCTAATGTGGCTGTACTGCTGCAGGTCAGTTTAGTAGATAGGCCAAATCTGCAACATGAGCTTTCTTTTAGCTAGAAATACTTGCCATAAGTCAGCTTTGCTAATGTAGCAATCTTTGAATTTAACTCTGTAGAATAATTTTGTCTTGACTTGGTGCTGTTGTCTTTGTAAGGTCTGTTGGTGCTAATCATCAGATGAAGCTTTGTTTCCCCGAAGTACTTAACCTTTGTGAAATGAAATTTTTTGGAGATACTCCGTTTCTGCTGCATGTACTGTAGTTCCTTTTTTATAAGAAGAATTTTTTTTTAAAGAGAAGAAAATGTTTGAAGTCTAGATGTATTTCTTGCATTAAAAATGCATTTCTAGTTCCTTTATGTTTTACTGTGGGGTCTTCTGCTATGACACCTAATAACTATGGTACTTGAGAGCTTTTGTTCTCAGAAAATATAGGGAGCTTTTTGCAGAAATCAGTGGTGTAGAACCCAAAGCCAGCTGGAGCTCCCAGCTTTCCATACTCCTTGTTTATTCTCTTAAGATAAATCATTTGACTTTGAGTTTGCATTGGTGACAGATTAAGCTGCCAATGTAAACTTTGTAGGATTGAATATTTTGAAAGTTGTGTGTAATTTTGTGAAGGAACTAAAGCCACGAGTGTCCGGAAGCAATGTAATGTTGCGTGTGTTTGAATAATATTTTGCAATGTTCATGAGAAAGGGAAGTAAGTATTTAGAACAGTATTGGTGAAATGGTAACAGTTTATGTTTCCTAATTTTTGTTTACTGAAAATAATTCTTGACACATGGAGCTTTTACTCAAGTTTCCATGCAAAGTTGATCCTGGAAGTAGGAGAGACACATGTGTTATTGTACAGCCAAAAAATGCCATTATTTATAGTTGGGTAATCTTTCAATTTACTTTTGACAATACAATTGGGTTAGAGTGAAAATGTTTTGGTTTTACGTCTCAGAGTTTGGGGTCTATTTGTGAAATGCTAGACATCTTCAGTTTTTAAAAGAAATATTAAATCGTTCTGTTTCTTGCAACTAATGTATGTTTATTAGAAGTGGAACCCATAAAATTTAGAATTTGCAACTGGGATGTTCACCACCATTCTTGAAAATGCTTTTCCTTTCTTAATCCTCGCTGCAAAATTACAATTTTCTTTGTTAACAGTGTATGGATGATGACACACTTTGAACATAGGTCCAACCTCGGAGGATGCTAACCTTTCTTAAAAGGGAGGGATGAACCCCTCATCAAATCCAAACTGCTCTTGCTGTTACACAGCAAGAGCAGTTTGGATTTGATGAGCCTGCTCGTTTAACCTGGAAAAAAAAATTCCTAATAGAATATAGTATTTGTGGCTGCACTACTAAATGTTGGTTGTTTTTTCTCTATTTTTCTTTTTCCACATGTAGATGCTGCAGACTTTTTGGTCAGTTCAGTTCTCCTGTAACTTTAATTAGCAACAGTTATAAACAAAAAAGTAGGAAAGCAAGTAAAATAAGTAATTAAAAACAAACAAACAAAAAAACCAAACAAAACCAGAACCTCAAAGTATTTTTCTTTTGTATAAATATACTTGAAAATATCACTGAATAATTTATGCATATTGGTATGGATCTTGGTCTTGCTGTAGAGAAAGGTAGAAAATTCTATTCCCTATTGCTTACATGTTAGGTTTGGAAGATCGTTGTTTCTTCTTTTCTGTGAAGGTCTAAACAAGGTCTAAATGTGTCAGTTAACACTGACATGCTTCCATAGTGTGAAACCCAGGTTGCTTTTCTTATTACAAAGTTGTGGGTAACACACTTTAAAGAAAAATATATACTGATTATGTACTTGTTTTATAGATCTTGGCAGTAATGTTAAACCTGATGACGTTTAATAATGACTTAATGGGCAAATTTAATAGATTTTTTTGTTTGTTTAAGAAACTTGATCTGTGTGATCAGGTTTTATATAAACATGCTGAAAAGATGTCAAAAAACTTTCAAAGGATCAGTTTTACATGTTTGCCCTGTTTGAAACAGGGCAAACTGTGTTGTATTGTAACTGAAAAAATGGTTTTCATACTATTTGGTATGAAAGGATAGTGCCAGAGGTGAAGGATTGTGAACGCTGAGCTGGTGAGCCATCAAGTGCAGATGAGAATAAGCAGATTTGATCTTTCTCTTAGTGTTTCCATTAGAAGTATTTAACTGTCATTGCAACAGAATGATAAATTTATCTGAAGCACAGTAATTCAGCAGTGCAGCTGGCAATACTGGTTAGAGATTTCTGTCTTTCTTTAAGTGGTTGTGAATTAGGATCTTCAGTGCAGGTGCTTTGAAACTGTAATTTAGGATTTCTTTGATCCTTTTCTTCATTTAATTCGTTAAAGCATTACTTGTTGGTTCAGAAGGTTTAACATGATGTTCTTCGTTGTATCATGAAGAATTTGAGCAGACCATTTTGTTCTTATTCCTGGGAAATTTGTGTTAGTTTGTGAAGTGTTTTGTTTCATGTTTGTTCCGAATTTAGATTTCTGGTTTTGTCTGAGGCTACTACATGGTTAAAACAGCTGCTGTTCCTTCACAGGCCTATGAAGAGTACACCAGCAAGCTTGATGCTCTACAGCAGAGAGAACAGCAGTTACTGGAATCCATGGGGAATGGAACTGATTTCTCTGTCTCCAGTTCAGCTTCAACAGACACAGTTGCATCATCTTCCTCCTCTAGCCTCTCTGCAGCACCTTCATCCCTTTCAGTTTATCAAAACCCTGCTGATATGTCACGGAGTAACCCTAAGTCTCCACAGAAGCCTATTGTTAGAGTCTTCCTGCCCAACAAGCAAAGGACTGTGGTGAGTCAGTTTCTATTCACATACTTGTAACCTCAGTATTTCCTGTATCTCTTTCCTTCTTTATGCAAAGTTAATTTAAGAGCTGAAGAAATACCTTAGTGGAGGTCAGAAGTGTCATGATCACTGTGCTCTGCCACACTCAGTTGTTTTGATCTGTTGAATGTTTAGACTCAAAAATTTCATTATAGCAATAATACAGAATACAGAACTTTCAGGAGTTTTGTAACTATGAAGATACCTCAAGAAATATTTTTCTCAAATCAGCTTTATTGGATAAATAGTAATTTACCAATTTACAATAGTTAGGAAGGGACAATAACCTCTATTTGTTGTATTATACAAAACTATTGATTAGTTTAACAGGGCAAGATGGAGGAAGTATTTTCTATGTTGCCAGTTACTAGAAGCATTGAATGCTTTAGAGCAAGAACCAGCTTCTTGCAGCTAAAAAAGGCTGTGCAGGATTGCTGTGGGTTTTTCTTTTATTTTTTCCTCCCCACTCACCATAGTGAGCGTTTGTGTGGAGACCAAGATGCTTTCAGGTCTTGTGTAGAGAACTGGCTAGGGGAGGAGCATAGTTGCAATTAGAAGGGTCAAGAAGTGTTGCCCACAAACTGCTTGAAACCTAGAGTTGATTAGTTTTGACAGTGTTACAGTGGTTCCTGATATCATGGAAGAGTAGTTCACTTTCGACTGCTACAGAAGGGATTTTTTTATCAGTTAAGAGCTGCCAACTGAAGAGCCTTGATATGTCCTTTAGAACAATACACTGCAAACTGTGATACATGAAATTATTGACAAGCCATAGTCTAGGCTCTGTTTTCAAGATGGTACGTAATCCAAACACAGCAGGGGAGCGGTGTTTCCAGGGAAGGTGGGAAATGAATGAACAAGAGGTGTCCATGTCAAATCAGGACTTTTTGCAGCAGTCAGTCAGATGTCAGCTGTCTCTGGATTGTTACTGTCTGCTGAATTTGAGTTGCTGGTAGAAAGAAGATCAACTAAGTAGTGCTGGGCATTGGAACATGTCTTCACCCCTTCCCTACCACTTTCCTTTCATCCTTCCCTTACCTCACTGAGCAAAAGACTTACAGTGGGAACAACATTGGAGGGCAGTTGTTTTTACCTGACTTTTTTTTTAATATTGCTTGATTGTAGAAGATATTGCTGAAGATGGAAAGTAATGTTTGGGTTTTGACCAAGAGAATGGGAGTTCAATGTAGATTGTGACCACTGTGCAGAATGTACAGTGTAAAGCCAGGTGATTCTGTTGTCTGCCTGTTGAGGAAAGTCTTAAGCACACAGTACTACCCACAGAGTGAATTCTGGAGAGAAGGTCCTGGGTTTTGGAGGGACTCTGGTTTCTTCATGTGTTGTGTCCCACCCTGTCTGGCTATTTGCAGCCCCTATCATGGGGATCACAATTTGGTTGTGTTTCTTTCCTGTAAAGGATCACAGCATATCACTTTCTGCACTATTCTGTGTGTTACCTTTTTTGTCTCTCCTATGTGTTCTCCTGTCCTCTAACCCACATAGTGCAATTCTGCTCTAACTCTTTTCCCCTCATCTGCAATACTCTTGTTCTGCTTCTTTGTCTCTTTCTTTTTACCTCTTCCTCAATCCAGTTTTATTTTTTGCAGAACTAGATGCTCTTTCTGGGCTATGGGAGGCAAATGTGGTTTAACTTGGTTGTAGTCAGGGAGGGGCTGTTGCTTATGTCCCTGGGTTTCTAGTGGAGGCTGAACACTATTTGCCTTACAGGTCCAGCTCTGCAGCTAGTTTCCAGCTTGCTTTGTTTCTTTTTATTTCAGGTTTACATACTGCTTGGATCAAGTTGTGTTACTAAGTTGAACTTTTTTTCTCACTTTCTTTTCATCTACAACTAAAGTATCTCCGGTTTAGAACTAAGAAATGGTGCTTACAGGAGCTCTTGACTGTGGGGGTTATTGGCCTTGGAGCTGAAGTTCATTTCTCTGAAACTTGAACCAGTGCTCATTTTATTGAGAAAGTCAGGAATTTCTTGTATGGCGACTCTTAATGTAATTATTTTGTTCTCAGTATTTATTGATCCTACGTGTAGTCTGTTGGAAACTAAGGAAATGCCAGGAGCGACCACAATCCAGAAGGAACTGCAGCAGCTTACTGAATCCTGAGGTGCATCAGGCACGGCATTACTAACTAGTTGGCAGAGGTGATTCTCCTCCTCTACTCAAGTGTGGCCTCACCTTGAGCACTGTGTGCAGTTTTGGGGGCCACAGTATAAGATTTTGTATTCACAGTGCAGTTTTAATGGCCAGCAATCAGGTGATGGGTTACGAACACAAAAAGGCATCCAGCATTTTTCAGTGAACACTCAAGACTGCTTCCTTCATTCTCTCAGTTGATTGAGAAGTGTTGCACACGTTTGTCTGCCTGCCTTCATAACCTCTGGCTTTTAAAGGAGACTGGTTGTGTCTCACTTGTGCCCATTAACTGAGCCGTTTGCTTATGTAGCTGTGATGGAGTTCAGGATGTCCAAGTATGCAGGGCGACTTGTGATGGGTTGAAGCAGGAAAGAGTTTCCTTGTGAAAATATGTGGTACCTGCCATTCAAGCCTTCCCCTTGCCCTAGTTCCCATTCCCATTTCCATATGGCTGTTAAAGCAAGGGTAATGTTACTACAATCAAGCAGGTGGCTGGGAGAGATACTGTTGCAGTGTTGCAGCCATCTCCTTCCCACCTCAACCTCAATTGCTCTCAATTAATACCTACTTCTGAAAGAAAATCTTGTTAATATCACAATAATAATTTCACTGTTTATTTCCAATTCACTTCAGGAGGGGAGAAATGTTGTCAGATCCTACGGAGTCTATTTTTGTCTGGGAATGCCATGACATTTCTTAAACTGACTTAAAGTGACTGGAATTGAGTTGGTAATGGAGACCCAACCTCGTTATTCATCTTTGATCACTCTGAAACAGCCCCAAGTACTACAACAGCCTTCTGCTATTTGTTAAGTGCTGCTAAAAATGCAGGAAATGGGGGGGAGTTGCTTGCATATCTTAGATTTTTGACTAGCAACTGCCTTGTTAGTTGAGAGTTCTCTACATGTTATTGTTTGTGTAGGATCAAGCAAATACATCTGTTGGAGCTGACTCCAGTTCAAAATATAATTTGAGGAAACTGGTGGAGTACAAAGAAATGAGACCATGGTGTTCAGTGTAAGTTGTTGTGGTGCTGAGGTAGTGTAGCTGGGAACTTTGTGTGTGTCATGAAAAGGCAGAGTGTTGGACAAACCTCTTCTGATGGAGGACAAGGTGTGAAGGCGCTTGCCTGAAAGCCTGACGGGTCTGTGGCAGAGCCTACTGCTGCTGATCATTTGAAGTCAGCATTTTGATTCAGCCAGCTACAGGACAGGGTTCAAAAGTAACTTATTTTTGAAAGAAAAGCCAAATAGCTGGCTTGGTTAGCTGGAAGGGAATCAGTGAATAAGTATGTCAGAAATAAAAGACTGTTTGCCTTGGCCTGGAAAGGGATGAAGAGAAGTTTCTTTCTCTGAACAACCTCCTAGAGGAAACAACAGATTGTTTTTTTTTCCTCTCTGTGCTGGGGTAGTTTTATCCCCTATAATGCAGAGAGAGAAACATGTATACGCCTTTTCTTAGTGGTTTTGCACAACTGGCAAGTCACACATCCTTTGGAGAAGCATTTCACACAAATATGACCCGGGTAAGTCGGTGCAGGTGGGTTTGTTCCATTTTGTTCTAGGCCAGAGAGAAGGATGCTGAAATCATAAAAATGCAAGATGATGCAAGTCTACCTGAGATGAAAACTTGTTTTGTAGAACAAGTTGATGAGGCTTATCCAAGCAGTGGCAGAATTTAGGGAAATACTAGTTTAAAGCTTGTTCTGGTGAGGAATCTAAATGTCTGCAGCATGCACAGTAACAAATCTGCTAATTAAGGGAGAACTTTTGGAGGTGGAAGGAAAGTTTAAAAACTCTGATCTCCTGCTGGTTGCTAGAAGTCTGAGAGATTATGTTACATGGGAAGACCTGGTTTTGGTGGGAAGTAGATGATAGTGTGTTGGCATAAAAGCAAGTTATATTATTTATTGGTGAGATGTCTGAGAGAATGCATGGAGCTGGCAGGGAACACAGCCTTGGGCAATCTTAGTTGTGGTGTGGATTAGGATTTTTTTTCCAAATTGTATGATTGAATGTGCAGGCAGAGAAAAGAGACAGAGGACAGTGCTTATGCAAATGAATAGAAGTAGAAGCATACCTGGTTGTTGAGAAGGGACAATAATTCAAGGAGAATGGTGATTATCAACTGATGCAGAGGTATGGGACAAATAGGATTAACTTCAGGTTTATGTAAGAGGAAGAAGACATTGAAAAAGTTTAAAATGAGCTGATGGAATTTGGGCAATGAGCACAAAAGCTTTCTATGAGTGTAAGGAATACAGGAATATGGTATTTGCATGTAGGGCAAGATTTAGACATTTTGTGGGGTTGCTTCGAGTTGTGTGACTTATTTTTTTTTCCTAATTTTTCTTTTCTTTGGGGGTTGGGGAATGTTTTCTGAGGACTTGGGTAAAATATCTTTTACACATGAATTTTTAACTGATAGGTTTGGGATAAGGAAAAAACCTCCATTTCCAATTGCAAAAACAGTTCCAATTTTTGCTCTATGAAAGTTGACAAAATAGTTAAAATTATTTAGGGATTTCTCCAGTTAGATTGCTTGCTCACTGTAGACCTTAAGGCACTAGCAAGTATTTTTAGACAATTTTTCTGTGGCCCATCAGGTGAGGCTGGTTTCCCCTCTTGGAGGAAAGTTTTCTGAAACCTGTAATGGAGTAAACATTTTGTGGACATATCTGGAGTATCTCTGTCACAATGAAAAAGCACAAGAATAGGTCAGACAAGTATGATATTTTCCATGGGTTGTCTTCCAAATTCAAGCTATTTGTCACTCAGGAATTTTATGAGTTTATGTGTTTTCTATTTGGAAACCCTCTGTTCAGCCTCCATTAAATGCATGCTGTGGGTACTAGAAAATTGTGTCTTGTGGTTAGGAATTCCTTGGGTGTGGTTCTGTGTACTGTGAGTAATCACCTTCTGTGTTGGTCTTTACATCTGCCACATGCTACTTTATGCTAAGTGAAATAAGGGCTTCTGAGAAAAGCCATTTAAAACAAGGCCTGGTATAAAAACAAGAAGCTAAAACTGGTCATAACTGTGCAGAGGAACAACTTCAGGAGGTTTTTGATGTTGTAGTGAAGTCCTAGTAAAAGGAAAGAAGGAGAGAATTCTAAGAAAGAAGAGAATGTAGTAAGAGGGCTTCTAACTCAAGTACTTTTTGAGCAAGATCATACAACTTGATGAATAGCAGCCCTGAATGATTTTGATTATCCAAGAAATCCCTTCTGGACAAGTACTTAAAGTAGGCGTAAGGCAGTCTGAAAACAAATGAACTCTCCCGAATGATGATGTGGAGCATGGAAAGTTACAGGAAAGCAGTGTTTAACTGTAAGGAGTGATGGCCATTTGAAAGGCATCAAGTGGTGATAGGTCTTGTGCTTCATCTCTGTGGTCTGTTGCTGCCTTCTGCACATTTTTAACCAGCTTCCAGAGGAAATGTTCCCTTCATGTCTTCTGGCCTTCTTGGTGGAGCAGCTGTGAGGGTGGTAAGGAGTCTCCACTGCTCTCCCCAGCTGCATTTATAAAGGATCCTCTCCCAGCTCCAGTGCCCTTCCTCTTCTTGTCAGCCTGAGCAAGGAGTGGATTTGGTCAGTTTGAATTCTGTTTCTGTCTGTGGTGGTCTGAGTGGGGACAGTGAAGCAAGGGGGGAGAAAAAAAATAAAAATGGATGCTCTACATGCTTTGGGAAAATCTTGATGGCCTCCAGCTATTTCAGGTGCCTGTAGATTCTTGATACGATCAAATCATTGTGTGTTATCACCTACCACAAGGTCAGAAAAATTCCATGGTAGCTTCTAAATCAAAAGTAATACTTCAGAACACAAGCAAAGTTACCCTTCCTTCTGTGTTCAACTATAGAATACTGTGTGGGTTCTAGAAAATTTTGTTTGTTCTTTGTTTTGCTTTGTTTTGAAGTTTAAGAGTGGTTAGAGGTGCTTTGTGTAAAAACTCAGCATAAATCTGGGTCAAGCTTTTCCACTTGGTTTTGTGTTGGTATGCTTCACATGCATCTCATAGTTACCAATATATTGGAAAGTTAATGGAATTCTCAAAATGTGAATGTGAGTCTGAGTTTTTTAAAGTGACACTTTGTGTGTTCAGGAGTCAAAGGAACTAAACAGGACTGACAGTGCTGTGCATGGGGAAAATTCTTAAGTGTCTCACTCTTGTCACACCTTGGTTTATTAGTATATCTGCCTTTTAATTAGGCAAGCAATCATGTGATCTTCTCTGCAGTCATGAAGACTAGAAGAATAAGCTATTTTTATTCTATGTAAATTCTTAGCATAAATTAATTCATCATGCATGCACAACTGGGATCTTTCAAATATGCTGTTTTTAAATCTGATACTTGGTGCATTTCTTTGGAGTTCAGTTTTGCATCTTGCTTTCTGTAGTTTATGCTGTGAGTTTTTGCCTCAAGCTTGCTGAGTAGTAAGCACTGGATTTCTGCAGGCGTTTAAGCTGCCCTACCAGTTTCACCTGTCAAGTATAAGGAAAATTCAGAGAAGGGATGTCCAGGCAGCTGAATAAACCAGTTTCTTGCTTTTAATTACACACCTGCTTTGACATGATTAGGTTTTTCTAATCAAAAATACAATTAAAACCTCCCATGTTATATCAAACATGCAGCAGAAATTGAGTTTATTTTTAGCCTGTGCCAATGGCTGGTTGCTGAATGTATCTGAATACTTTAGAATTTTATGCATCTTATTAACTGTCTGGTGACATGAAGTAAATGGCAGTTTACTTTCAAGTAAACTTCACTTGATAGTTCTGTATCACTAAGAAAATTTATTCCATCACTGGTTAAATTGTCTTTTATCTTTCCTCAGGAGTTTTTTCTTTTGCCTTTCTAATTCTCTTCTCCCACTGAGGAGGGAGTGATCAACCAGCTGGATGGTGCTTAGCTGCCTGCCAGGGATAACTCATCACAAGCTACCCTCAAACACTGGATAAATTCAAAGGCATATGTGTTGAAAAGAGAATAATCTACTACAGTTTTATTGTCACACTGTCTTAGATTGCAAAGTGAAACAATATTGAAAACTTGCATTATAAAACTGATGACTTGTCATTTGGAATGCCATGTGCAACACTGATCATTGGTTTTTACTCAAGTAAGGAGTGTTTAGTGATTCCTTATGAGATGGAAAGTCTGGCTGTAGAAAGTAATGAATGCTAGGAAAAAATATTCTTTCAAGCCTGCTTCCTTTACTTCATAATGTGCTAGGCAGGCACGCCGTGAAATGGAATGCAAGTCACAAATCTGAAAATTATCACAATAAATGTTTTAATTCCACGTCTAGTAAGTAATACTTAAATTCATGCTTCTTGTGTTTTGTGTTGTTTAAGCAAACTAGCCAACAAAGAGTTTTAATATTTGTAGAGAATGTGTATACTATCTGAAGATGGAAGTATCCATTTGGTTTTAGGATCAGTTGCAACAGTTTAGAGCAAAATGTGAACTTTAGCCCTTCTGCTATAGTTTCTTGCCCCCATGCTGCTTTTAAAGCACTTGGAGTGTGATCAACTGAGAGAGGACTCTACAAAAGTGAACTCTGGGTCTGACCTATTACAAAGATTTATTTAAACTGTTTTGTCGCTCAGTTTCTAATGCATGTGGGTTTTGGTTTGGAGAGCAGCCAGCTGACTTTTTTGTCTCTTGAACAGAAACCACAAGGTCCTGGGGTTTCATGCCCATGTAGTGGCTACAGATATTTTTCTAGATGAGCATTTCTCACAATTCCCAAGTATAAAGCCATATTTTGCAAACTTTATTTTACTAGTAGGTCATTGTCAGCCTTCACAGTTTCTGCCACTGGTGTTCACTCTAACTAAAATTTGAAGATGATCTGCTCTCTACTGTCCCCTTTAAAATGATCAGTGCTGTTCTGAACACAGTTTGGGAGCTGTCTCTCAAAAGCTTGAAAAATAATATGTGGATGCCATTGATTAGGCACAACAGGTTTCATCCAGTGTGGTTGAGAGATGATGTACTCTTGAGAAAATATTTTTGCACTGACACAAATCAGTCTGTTGTGTTCTACAAGTGAGTGCCCTTAATTGCATTGGAGGTGCCAATGGGTGCTGGTAACCCATGTCTTTGCAAGTTAAATGGAATGCTTTTGATTGAATGGTAACAGCTTTGTAAAACAGATAAATTCTGTTCAGTTTCCCTTGGAAACAAGCTTTAATGCAATGAAACTGCCTCTCATTTGTCTCACTAATATGCTTCATTAAGAATGTATTTTCTTGCTGCCTTCTCCTGGAAGTTGGACAGAGCTTCATGTCCTGATATCCAGAACAGCTGTTTCTGAAAGCTGTGTTCTTTGTTTTCTAGAGAATGTGATGTTCAGTGCCATCTTATGTCCTTTTTGCCGCAGAGGAGGGTAATTTTATCTGTTAAATTTATCTGATAAATCTGTTATCTGTTTATCTGTTAGTGCTGTAAGAAGTAGCTGACTGGTTTGGTGAAAGTATTTGTCCTCTGTAGGCAAGATGAGGAATAAAATGTGGATCTCATGTTTGGATTTTACCAGAAAACGTGATGTGTTGGAAGGCCAAACTAATTATTTGGCAAAAGTATAGTTTAGCCTAATTTTCTCCCAGCACATTGAATTCTGGGAGACATGTGGGTGAAATTTTTTAGTCCTGGGTATCACGTATGGAGAGGAAAAAAGTGTGCTCTTTAAGGGTGTTGTATGTTGTGGTAAACAGATGAATACTTTGAAGTGATAATTCAAATCCATTCTACTTGGCATTTTTCCACTATGGTACCCAGTAGTTTACTTGATTGTTTAGAATTGCTCTGAAGCCCTAAGGTATGTTGCACATACCTTACATACCATACATACATATAACACTTGGCTAAAGTGAGCTGAACAACAGTGCCAGGCTGAGGGAAAAATAAAGCCAGCTAACTAGTTTTGAGAAACACAATACTGGACATTTAGGGCTCTCCAGCCTCTCCACTTTCAGAGAATACCTTTGCATTGCCTCTTTGGAGTGCTTCTCAGTCTCTAAAACATTGGAAACTGCAGTGGTGTAAGGAAGCATTTTTAACTTACTTGAGACTATGCCGGTTTCTAGTCTGATGTTAGAAAAGTGATGTAAGAGTTATTTAGGGACGTAGCCCTGAATTTCTTACTGAATCAGGAATGACCTGATTTACAGAAATAAATGATTTATTATGCATTGCTTAAATACTTGTGGCTGCAGTACTAAATATATACCAATAATATTGTTACAAATACTTACTGTCCCTAGAAAAATAGTTCAGGTGAGAAAAAGAATGAGGCCTTTAAGGGATATAGTTCTGTTTAATCTGTCTAGGTAGTAAGACTGCTTTGGGAATTTCTTCTATCTGGAATAAGTTTCCTTGGGGTTTGCAGGCTTGAGCATGTGCTTTGGTGTCTCCCTGAATTGCTACTTGCCCAATTTAGGATGGTCAAGCAAACTATCTTCTCTGATGTATTATTAACCTACACACTGAACACACCTTGCAGTCTGTTTTGGTAGCTTCTGTACTGTTTCGTACTGTTATATAGCCCACACTTTCATACTCCTCACTTTAGAAAGTTGTTTGCTGAATTAACTTTTTAATTCCTATAAAAACCTAAGCCTTTTCTGATCTACAAATCTTATGTGTATAAGTAACCTAAAAAGAAAGCAATCACAGTTTGAAAGTACATGCCCTAGCTCAGTAACATGAGTTTCTAGGTGGTACCATTGTGAAACATTTGGATTTTCTTAGTTATAAAACAGAGGGGTCAAGAGATAATGGATCAGTGCAAACAAAATGGATTTTAAATAATATTAAACATTCTGTGTTTCAATAAAATGCCAATTTTGTTCAGTGTTTTGAGTTGCAGGCGTAAGAGTGCTGTGTATTTTGGAGTAGATGAGAAATTTTCTCCTGGGGAACTGATTTTGTTAAAAAATGCTGATGTGATTCAGTTAAAATGCTCTGTGGGAATCCTGGCAAAACTCTTGATGGAATTGATAAACCCTCCGTGGTGCCTTCCTGCCGTGCTGGAGCTGCCGGCTCCTGGCAGGCGCTCGGGGGCTGCACCATGCAGGGCTCCTGCTCCCTGCTCTCCTTCCAGCCTGTGGGGCCGCACACCCTCCCTCTGCCTGGGGGTGAGAAAAAAGCTGTTCCAAAACTCCTGCTTTGGTGTCAGTGGGAGTCTGTTAGCCAGGAAAAAGAACCAGTTTTGGTTTTTGTTTTTCTGAAGACTGAGTTGGTCTCCAAACCACTTTCTTGGAACCAGGTTTTTCTTTAGCATGGCCATAATTTGGGGGTGAAAAGAAGCTGGGGGCAAAAAGAGATTTCAGAGAGAATGCTTTGCAGGGTGAGATTTCTGCTTTTACAGCAGGCACTAGTAGGGACTGAAGGAGGGGGCTAAAGGGCTACATGCACAGATGGTGATAGACCGTGCTGTACCAGTCTGGGAAAATGATTAATCAATAGTACAGGGACTTATTCTAGTGCTGAGTTCTTTTAATTTGGCCTTATGTTTCTCTGCTCAGGAGTTCTGTAAGAGAATGTTCTAAATGTGATGCTGATTCAGGATCGTGATGGTTTTTGAAAGTAGTAAAAACAATTCTTTGGGTTTTAGCTGGATCTTGATGCAAATGGCATTGAAGAGAACAAATGTTCTACCCATGTTTCTAATTGCAAGTTGCATAAATATGGCTTGGATTTTAATGAAGGGGAGTTGGGATAATCATACTGAGGAATAGCAAATGATAGGTGAGCAGGATTTTAATGCATATTTTTCATAGTCCTATAGCACTTGTGTTGCTGTAGGTTACCTTCATTCTGATACTTCTCAAATTTTGAGAGTTTACATTTCCAACTTTATTGATCTCTTAAAAGAAACCCTGTAACTTCATAAAGTTGGTTTTTGACAAAATTAAAAGGAAAAAAATTTACACCAGTGTAATTAATTAATATCATCATAACTTTGAGGTTCTGTCTTGGTTTTGAAAGACAGGTATCTGCCAGGGAAAGCTGGAGTTTCCCTTAGAATGGAGAATGTAAACCCCTCACCCATGCCAAATTATAATTTTGCAATCAAGGGCTTTCAGGCAAAGCCTGAAAATTTTGGAATCGGAATAACAGTTCTTTACTAGGAATATTAACAATACAAATGTAGTAGAAAACAAAACCACCCAACCAAACAAGCAAACAAACAAACAAGAATTTTGGAAAACCCTGACAGAGTCAGGGCTACAACCTGACACCCTGTTGGTCAGGGTGTTGGAAACAGTCCAAAAGTGATTCCTCCTGGAGTGGCAGATGTGGTTCTGGTGGAGCAGAGATGATCCTGTAGCAAAAGGGTCCAGTGATGGTGAGAAGGGTCCAGTCTTCCTCCAGGAATCCGGTGAAGCCAGATACTTTGTGTTCCTACGTCTCAGTTTTATCCAGGTAGGAATGGTTGGCTCCCCCCACTGGCTGGAGCATCTCACAATGGGATGATGGAATGTGGATGTACTGCTTTGTGGATGTACTGCTTTGGGGAGGAGAACAGCTTGGGGAATCTTAATGGCCCACTGTGAAAAGAGATAAGAAACACTGCCCCACCTGGTTTTAACAGCTGGCCCATTATCAAAAGGCACCCGCCCCCCTCCTCCCAGAGTTAGAAGAGATAAAGAAAAACATCTCCCCAACTGCTTTCAGCAGATGAAATAGAATGCACATTTTTGGTTCCATAACCCAAGATGGGTTCCTGGTGCATTTCTTTGTTTCATGAGTTACTGGAGGATGTTGTCATCACTTATGGAGGATCAGTGCTGGAGAAAGCAAATGTTTTCCAGTGACCACAAGACTGCTTATCTCTTCTTTAATGTTAGTCATCTTCCTACTGCTTGACTTTTCCTCCTTGTCCTGTTCCACTCCCTCACACAGGACAAGATTTTACTAACCTGGTTTCTTTCAGTACTTAAGTCTTCTGGAGTTTTCTGCCTAAGCTAGAACCTCTTCCTACTCTGTGCTGGGTTCTATTGCTGCTCTTCGGCCTTTCCTTCCACCTGATCATCCTTGTCCAAAACAAGTCACCTTTTCTCCCAGTCACAGCTTGAAAGCTTCCTGTTTCGGATGTACTTCCAGTACTTCCCCAGGTGCTGGCAAGCAGTTCTCCCTGCAAGGTGGTCCATCACGTCTTTTTTTTCTTGCCTTCAGCCTCAGCTCTTCAGTCTGTTCTCCCTCTGTCTTACTGGTTTCATTCCCACAACCTGTTGATCATAATTCCCTCTTTCAGTATACACACGCTTCCCCTGCATGTTCAGTTCTTGAAGTTTGTCCTGACTCTCTTCTCCCATTTCTCTTTCGTGCCCGACTTCTTTCCTGGCTGTTTTCATTCCCCTTTCTGTCCCCATCGTCTGTCTGCCACCTTTGCAGTATTTCAGTTTCTTCTGCCTCTGTGAGTATCAGTGGTGGAATGACTGAGGTTACTGGAAAGGTAGACCTGAATTGTCTGTGGGGACTCAACCTCAATCCAGCAGGAGCTATTCTTAGAGGAAAAATAGCCTTGAACTGAAGAACGCTTGCTTCCTCTGTCAGAATGGCTCATGATTGGATCTGCTGTGTGTGGGAGGTTGGAGCACACCTGAAATACTCAGATTTTAGTCAGATTTTTAAAAATGTTACTCTCTATTTGTAAATATTTATGTTAGAGGCACAGAGAAGGACACTGAGGGGACAGACAGGTTCTTTTAAGTATCTTTGGCAGAATGATGGCACTATATGATAGGAACAATTGGAGAGTTATTTTCTTAACAAGATGTTATGATTAGTATAGCACAGAATTTATTATTAGAATGGCACATGTGTTTTACAAGCAGAATCAGTACTGTGCAATTTATAAGTAACAAAATACAGAATTTATAATACAACTTCACTTATAATTTCTAACCACCTTTGTAGATGAAGACAAATCTTTAACACGTTTTGCTGTATCAATACAACAACCATAATGTAGACTTAACATTTGTATGAAAGAATATGAGTCACACCCTCCATCCTTGGAGAAAGGAGAGGAGTTCCTTACTAAGGAGTAAGCTTGAAGTAATAAAAAGATGCATTAAAAAAGAATGCAATGTGTAAACCAAAGTCACCTAAGGCTGAATCTCAAGATTGTAAAGTAGTATGCTATGGGATGTTTTTTCAAGGAATTAAGAAAAATTGTATGTTTTTTAAATGTTTGTGTTAGCCAGATGAAATGCACAAATATCCTGTAAAGAGGCACTCTCATGTTAATGGGAGGAAGATGATGAAGCAAAATATTCCTTTGTGTCTTCTGAAAATGCCTGTGTTGGAGTTCTAGAAATGCAACATATAGTGTAACCTGAAGTGGTGTTCACAAAGCTTCTTGAAACAGGCTACTTTGTACTGTCATGCTTAAGTAGGACATAGATCCCCTAAATACCCATGGAAATTTAAATGCAGGGAACAAAAACTAGGCTCCAATCCAAAGCCAGTTGAAGGTGATTAAAAGACTGTTTTTGGCTACCAAGTGCTCTGGCTTAAGCCACTTGCAAGCTAGATTTGAGTTTCAGGTGTTCAGACTTGTCAGGTTTGTGAAGTTCGTGGTTTTTTCTTCTGATTTGTGTTCAAGATGCTGTCCATGATTATGGGAGATAGCCCAGTGTGTACAGGGCCTGAAGCCTTACAAATTTTCACTACTAAGTTGTAAAAATAGTTAGTAGATAATATTCAGTACCTTAACTGCGCTTAATCACCAGATCATGTCGTCTTCTTGTTTATGGCTTGACACTGTTAAATCACAGGTATACCTAGAGATGATCTATTTACTTGTGTAAGATATGCCCACAATTAGAACAGAGGTGAGGAAAATACCTTGACATAGTATGCAGCTTTTGATTGGGCTAGTTTTAATGTGCTCCTCCATTCTTCCCATCCTGTTGGTTATCTAAACTTTTCAAGCCAGGAAACAGAAGGGAGAAATATGTTTTTCATATAAGACATATCTCTAGAGTTACAAATATAGGTTAAAGTGAGAGGTAATGGTCTCCTGACTCAGATGACTGTTTTCTTTCACTTGTTTGCATGCTTATCTTCTGTTTTAGAAATAGAAAATAAAATATTTACGTTTTATCATAGTGTTTTTTTGAGTGCAGTCCAAGTTAGTTCCTTCACTTAATTTCACTTGGCATATTTCCCCACTTATGTTCAGGCCAGCCTGTAAAATTAAAGCTGTATGTAATTATTAGCTGTCTGTGTGCTATGTCTCCAGTTTCTTCCAGTTGAGAAAGTTGGAAATTCACTTTTGGAGTTGAGTGAAGATTGTGTTCCGAATGTTAATAGAAATGTAGAGGTTGTTGTCTCTTCTAGCTGAGCTGTTTTCCTCATATACTGTTCAGCGATAAAATTTTCCTTGGGACAAAAAGGGTTTTGGAAAACTCTGACCTACAATTCTGTAAAGCATCCTGAAGAGTGGGTTTTAGCACTCGAGAGTCAAAACGTTTGCATCAGTTTGTGGGCATAAGTTGGAAATTGTTTTAACTCACTTCTTTTGTATTTGGCCTCTAGGTTCCAGCAAGATGTGGAGTGACAGTCCGAGACAGCCTAAAAAAAGCGCTGATGATGAGAGGTCTTATTCCAGAATGTTGTGCTGTTTACAGAATACAAGATGGGTATGGTTTATGTGAGATGCTTTTTTGCTCTTAGAATCTCTTACTGGAGCTACCCAGGATGGCCAGTTCCATCCAGAAGCTGTTTACAAAGTTCAGAATTTTATGATACTTTGCACTAAACAGTTTGCACATCGCAGACACGTTGAAAAGAATGTCTAACTCCTAGGAAATGGCTTGGGCATAATAGTCAGTAATATGAGATTATAGCAAAAGACACATTAACCAAACTCGTGCAACCAAATAAGTATTAAATAGGTTGTGTTAAGTTCTTAGTTTTGTTTCATTTGGCTATAATGCATTCTTAACTAAAGGCAGACTTCTCCTGGGAGGGGGGAAAAAAAAGTTTTCAGTCCTAAAAAATTGTGTGTTATCTTCATGTACACAATTGGCCATCTCTGTGGAACTCTTACACAACAGGTACTTTCACAAACACTTTATTTGATCAAAAAGCCATCTGCCACATAGGGAACAAGGAATTGGCCACTACTGGAGCTGGTTGAAAAAGCACATTTCCTTCCTGCAGTTTTCTGGGGAAGATGTGCTTTGTTTGTTACATACTGAGCCTAAGGTCTTGCTTCTAAAGTTTCCTGCAATTAGACTGGGTAGCAACCCCCCACAGTGTAACTTTCTAGCTGATCTCACAACTTTGGCAAGAGACATGCAAGGGCTTGTGTGCTGATGCTAATGAGAGGCTTATTTGCACTTTAGAGAGAAGAAGCCAATTGGCTGGGACACAGACATTTCCTGGCTCACGGGAGAGGAGTTGCATGTGGAAGTTTTGGAGAATGTGCCACTCACGACACACAATTTCGTATGTACTGGGTTTTGTGAGATGTTGAGTGGGGTTACATCGACTTTGTACTTTCAAATTCAAATTGCCAGCTAGGAGTATTTTGCATCTGTGGGATGTGGTGGGAGTTACAAAAGAAGTTTTTAATCACAGTAGCTCAAGTGAATTAGATAGAATTGTGTTTGAAATAAGTGATGCTAGAGTACATGATCACCCTTAAAACTTTCATGTTTTGTTGGAATACACCCTCTAAAATCTATAAATGTAGGGGGTTTATATCAGCACTGCATTGCAGAGCTGCAATAATAATCTACTATTTTTGTATTGCTGTATCTATAAAATGTATTCTGGGCCTCCCTGCTGGCTCTGCAGCAGCAATTAACTAATGAACTAACTATTCCCAGAGCAGTGCTGACATCATCAGTGATGCAGTGCACAAATATGTTTTGACCTGATAAGGCACCAAGTAAATGGAGGCTGCTAAACAGAATCTGTCTAAATGTTTCCAGCTACATACAAAATCCTGGAAATAATGTTTGTCACATTGGGAAGAAAGACCTCCTATTTCAGCTTAAAACATAGCAAAATTCTATCTGCAAGCTGATTCAACCTATTTAACTCAAACAAGCTGTTTGGGTTATGGCTGGTTAGGTCAACTCTAGTAGGCTTAACATTTTTTTAAATCCCTCTGAAATTCTGGTTATTACATGTAATAAGAGAGCCAAGAATGTGTTTTTTCGCTAGGGATTGCTAAATTTGAAAATTAACTAAGTCGTTACCCCCCTATAATTTGGGGAGAATGCATGATCACCCTTCTGTGATTCTGAATGTTTCTGAGTTTCAGTAGTCAAAATTACAACTGGATGTGTAACCATACATTGAAACCCTATATATATATATATATATATGTATATATATGCACTCTGTATTTCCAGTCGTGTGAGTATTAGATAGAAATGTTCTTTGGCTTCTGGAAAAGTTAGAATATGAAATGATATTTCAGCAGCTTTTGTTTCTATAGCTTGTATTCAGATAGATTCTCAATGTTTGTGTCTATCATGATAATAATGGAGTTTTGCTTCACTTTTTTTGTTCTTATTCTTGCTGCTAGTGAAGTGAAGCATTAATTCCAAGAAACAGTTGAAAGAATGTTTTAAAGCATGAAAACTGCTTCAAAAAGGAGACCATCTTTCATGTAAATCTGTTTGATATATAAAATTGTAGCTCCAGCATCACAAAAGGGGCTTGTAAGTGCACTTGATGGGGGTAAAAGCAAATAGCCTATCTTGGGCTTGCAGAAGGACTCTGGGTAACTGTGGCTGTTTTGAACAATGTAGGTACGAAAAACGTTCTTCACGTTAGCGTTCTGCGACTTCTGTCGGAAGCTGCTTTTCCAGGGGTTCCGGTGCCAGACTTGTGGCTACAAATTTCACCAGCGCTGTAGTACAGAAGTGCCACTGATGTGTGTTAATTATGACCAACTTGAGTAAGTAATCACAATTGATTTTCAAGTTAAGCCTTTTAATGAATGTACAGCTGTCAGTGATTTCTTGTGTTAAGTCTGTAATTCAGGAAGTTAGAGGAGGTGCCTAAAAAAAAAAAAAAATAAGAGTTTGACTGTTCTTGTGAGACTGCTTAATTCATACTCTCTCTGTGCTAGCTCAGACAAACAGTTCATATTTCTTTGCTGGTCTATGAAGTGCTTTTTTTGAGTCATGAATAGGGTTGCTGAGCACTTGACTGTATCAGACAGACTTCTCATTGTTCACAGTTGTTATTATTAATCAAAACTGGGGGGGGGGGGTGGGGGGGGTTGTATGATCACTTGGGCCCTGTTAAGAATTTAGCTGTGGGTTTATTCTCTTCAACCCGAGAAAATGTTAAGAGACATTAGTTGATTATAGTGAAATTGCAGTTGGTTTAACAATAATTGAAAATAAATCTGATAGCAAGATTAATGCCTAGGTAAGAAACATAAAAGAGAATGACCCAAAGAGTCCAGTGTTCTTGGATTGAGTTACTGATCTATTTGTGTAAGTCTTTGATGTAGATTTAGAATCTGGTGTAAACTGGCTCTGTTCTATTTGATTAGTTCCAGCAGAGCCTATTAAGTCTTTTAAATAGACTTTTGTATAAGGAATAATTTAAAATGCTATTTTTCTCCCCAAGAATGAATTTAATTTCAGTTTATTTTGGTATTTGTAACTGTTTCCATTGGCATCTCTAGAGTTTGTGTTCAGGGTGTAAGTTTATGCACTCATAGATATAAGTTGTGCATTCTTGAGGAACCAGATGTTTGCAATTCCAGCTAAAAGATTAAAAAATTAGTTTCCATAAAGTTTATGTTTAAGGCATGATTTTTTTTAGCCTCTGTGAAGTAAATAATACTTCTAACAAATCTTGCAGATTTGTGTTAGTGTAATCTCTGTTGCAAAATTTAGAATTTAATCAATGAGATTTTGGGGGTTTGGGGTCTTTTTTGTAGTCTTTGAGTATTATATTGTGAAACTTCTGGGTTTTGCACAAGTTAGGTTGTTTTTGTTTTGTTCTTGCCTCACAGTTTGCTGTTTGTCTCCAAGTTCTTTGAACATCACCCCATACCACCGGAGGAGGCCTCCTTAGGAGAGACCACCCCATCATCTGGATCATACCCCTCAGTGCCCCCCTCAGATTCTGTTGGGTATGAACTTATTCCTGCTGTTTAATAACATAGCATTTCAGTAGTGTGCTAAGAAACACTCAAAATGTGCTTTGCAGCTCTGCATTCTTGTAATCTTGCTTCTCATGCAAGGATATCCACACATAAGAAGTGAATGTTTTCATTCACACCAATTCTGTAAATTAAGTGTGAGCCTACGTTAAATGTCTGTGTAACTGTCTGTAGAATTGGGGCATTACCTTAAAGTTATTTTTTCTACATGATAGTTTAGACCTGGTCTAAACTGGAAAGATTTTATGCTTAAAATTAATATAAACCAAAGTTATATCCTTAAAAATTTTTTTAGTTGATTATCAAACTGCAGTTTATGTGCCTTGAAGTGACATACCCCAGTTTCAGAATAAACCACATTACTATAAGGCTGATGTGAACAGGTGCCAGTTCCACGTTCATAACTCTGCTTTAGTAGCTTTTCCACATACACTGCTTTTAGTATCCTCCAGACCAGCTGTCTTTTTCCTGTTCGTGTTAGGGTATTCCAATAGCATCTGTTTGCTGCAGCTCCAGATTTTGTAAAAGTAGACCTCTAAAACTGACCACCCCCCTGTATTTCTAACAAAGATTCTGGACCCTTTCTCCATGAAGAGATAAGAGACCATATTTAAATTATGTTCTCAGTAGCAAAGAGATTGATGACACCATCCACCATTAGGCAGTTGGACAAGTGTCCAGGGAAGAGTAACTCAGGAATGTATATCACACTCAAGAAATCTGGTGCATATTTGTTAAGAACACCAAATACAGAAGCCTTCAGAAAACCGTTCCCAGGACTTGTGTGCTGTGTGGAGTGGAGCTGAGTGTGGCAGAGAGGCTCTCTTGGATTAGTGGAAATTGTGCCTAGACTAAAGCAGAAACACACTGGAAGCTACGCAGGCACCTCTGAACTCTGAACTAGAAGATAAATTCTCTGGACAGCCAAGACTGTTTTATGGACAACCAAATAAAATGCCTCCCAGGAAAACAGATTGCCAGTCCTGCAGAGGGAACCTCACTTGGTAAGTGCAGAGATTATGTTCTTAGTTGTACCATTTTGTGCAGATTCTAGTGAATTCAAAAGTACTTCTTCATGGTAGTGCATGCTGCCTTTAGGTCCTGTCAATATTAGTGCAGCAGATTGTGGGCAAGGCTGCTTGTCAAGTATCTGTCATGGTACAGCCAATATTGTAACTAGGCTAGAACTATTAATTCATGAAGAAACTTATTCATACTAATTGTGTTAAAACACTAGTGGATGTCAGAGGCACTATACAGCCCTAATCCTAATAGTCTAAATTGTCCTGCTTTTCCACTGCCTTTGCCTCACATTGGTCCATTCTTAACAGCTTGTGAGGTTACAACAGCATAGATTATCTTGATACATACACTGCATCAGGCAGTCTAAGTTTTGTGAAGTGAAAACAGAAAAAAACCACTTGAGACCAAAGCTGGTTAATGCCATGAGATCTTTAACTTCACGTACATAAAAATGTTAGCATTTAAATATATTTGCTAGTTGCTGTTTAGGAGCTTTTCTCAAGTGTTGCATCTATAAATGTTTGTAATTGCAGAAAATATAAAAGGTTTCTAGCCTTCTCCTTTCTGCTTCTTTGCTTTGTTGTACACTTTATCATTAAACAAACAAACAAAAAGGCATACATCATGCTTGAAAAATTCTCTTTGTTTTGAAAATGGTTTATGATTATCAGCTGGTGTTTCATATGTAATATGCATGTGAGTCCTACAGTGTTCCCTTAGCATGTGTGTATGTAGTACTTCTTTTAAGAAGTAGCTCAGATGTTACTGGATGAGCATATAGCACTGGCCATACCTTTTTTCAGTTATCTTTCTTGCCTTTCTTTAATAATACTTCTCTGCTTTTTAAGAACGTAATTGTGGAAATATTAATCTAGCTGAATTTAAAAAGTTGGCTTTTTCTATTAAAACATGTACTCACCTGTTGTTTTATTAAAGAGGACTGCTACAATATGGGACTAGCTCAACTGGAATAAAAAAAAAGGCTGACATTTGAGCTTATCTTGTCTGGGAGGAGAATATGGGTTTGAAATCTGAGAGCTGAACAATAGGATGGAAAATATGAGTAACTAGTGCTTTAATAACTTCTTAGATTAATAATTGTTTGTTTGATTTCTCTGTTCTCCTAGCATCTTGCATGGAACAGCTCACAGAGGAAAGCATGTTACTAATTGTTTGGTGGAGGGAAGAGAAGACAAACATCCTTCTTCATCTCTAGCCTTGTGAAGAGATCCCAGTGGCAGGCAAAGTGCCTAAAAGAAGGAAGTTTGTGTTGCAAGACAAGTTCGAGAGCAAAGGCGTGTGTGACGTGCTGAGACACTGTCAAGGGAGCAAATGGAAAAGTTTGAAAGAGAAAGAGACATAGAGGAAAAGACCATTGGACATGATGCAAAAGCTGCTAAACATGCTAGAGAACTGTTTCACTTTGCTCATGTGTAACATCCGAAAGCAATCCAGGCCTGTAGCCTTTCATTCTTCCAACTGTGAGCCACAGGCAATCCCTCCAGGTTTTCCACCCCAAGATGAGGGAGCACATATGGTCCCATTTCACATTTATGAACCCCTTATAAAATTGTGTCCAGCCTCCACATTAGGTTTTGTGTCCCGTTTTAGTTCTTTCCATTTGCACCATCCCATTGTGCCAAAACGGCCATTTTAGTTACAATCTGCAGTTAACTGGAAAGAAAAGCATAGGTCTCACTGGTAAGAGCTATTTTGTAATAAAATTGAAGTAAGGAAACTTGATATTCATACATTGTATTTGTTTCATTCATTGCTCTGTCATGAAGTTTCTTCTCCATCTTGCCTTGTAAAATATGAGCACTGTGAGCACTATGAGAATTTCTGTGAACCCAGTTCCCTCAGTCTCAGATACCTGAAAAAGAGAGAAGTAAGCAAGTTGGCAACATCTTGGCTCTTTGAAAAACAACATTTCCCAATATGCTTCATCTTCTAAGTTGGAGAAAGAAAAGAGGAATGTCTGGTGCACCGTTCTTGGAAGCTTGCCAGTCCTTGCCTTTGAGCAGGCTCCAGCTTGTGATTAAACACCTCTGCTTTCCTTTCTGTCTTCCAAATGTCCACTGATCATTCTGCTTGAGCTGAAGACACTTGAATGTCTAGAAAAGCTTCTGAAAAGCCAAGGAAGCAAAGATACAGTTTTACAGTATTACATTTTATGCTACAATGCCATTTAGATCCTGTGGGTGTGAGCAAAAGCTTTGTGTTTTAATTCATAAAACAAAGAACTTCTCCCCTTAAAGTGTCAGAATCTTTAAAGCAGAATCAGAAAACTCTGTCAGTCCATACAACAGGTGAGGGAAACCTCTTGCTCTTCAAAACTTCATTTGCAAAAACGTGCTAGTGAACTGGACCTGGTTTGGAGGACTAAGAGTGACAGTGTGGTTCTGATAATCCCTGGTGTATGAAGCTATTGTGAATTTCAGGCTCATCAGCTTTGATCTGGGTCCAAAGGCCATTATAAATGAGTGCACACCATTGTGATAATCCTGGAAGTTGTCTTTCACCTACAAGCCAACAGGGATGAAAACAAATTAACATGGTATAAAAAACTGCACTAATTTGTGTGGGGCAGTGACCGTTACAGATCTGTCCCATAGGGCTTCTAGACTGACTTCACAGGGTGCTGCAAGAAAGTTTTTTAGCTTGTAGTTACAAACTGGTACTGCTGTCCTTTTCTCCAAATCGTGATTTGATTTGGGATTATTGGGTATTTCCAGGCTGCAGGGATGGGGAAAGAAAAACTGTTGTTTTCTGGCAATGTCTATGGAGTACCACAATAATTAAATCAGAACCTATTTGGCCTTCACAATTTAAATTTACCTGCTTGCTACTATAGCTGAAATACCATTATATCCCAGATCCTTAGCAGTCCTTGGAAACTGCTTGGAACTGGAAGTGCACTGTGTTCTTCATTAATGGCAGTAAACAACAACCAGATCCAGTCTGGTGTTAACACTCTGGTGTAAACCAAAAGAAAAAAAATATATATATCAAAAGAGAGCCTTGATACACATTTTAACCTGCAGTAGGTTTGGTTTGGATGTGAGTGTGCAGCCTTACTGGTAAATAGTGTGTGCAGCACTGAGCCCAATGGCTCAACTGAGATGGACTTGTTCAGGTTATGAGGAGGAGAAAGAAAAGCTCAGTCCAGGAGAGATGCTGTCACTTTAAAAAGGAACTGGTGCACACCTTATAATTGAAGCTGGGTGAATATGAATTTTCAGTTCAAGCATTTGCTCAACTACAGCAATATAAAAATACAGTCAACCAAAACTTGAAGCCAAAATATTCCTACCGTAAGAAAAAATTCAAGAAAAATCTTTCCTGCATAGACCAGCTCTTAAACACTTATGAAATATCACATTGGTGAGTAAAGGACATTAAGGAAAATTTGAATTAAAATTTTCTTTTGCATTTGTAAAGTGAACTAACTTATATCATTGCAAGTTCTAAAATCCAACAGACATACTGTATATGATTTTATAAAATTGTTTCTTTATATGTAGCTTAACATGTGCAGACATTTTTCTGAGTTACCTTAATCTTTCTTGTGGACCCAGTTTTGTGGAATAGTGAATTTGTGGATACATGGGCACTTACTGTGCTTGGCAAAGGGAATAAAAATTTTACGTCTTATCAGTTATTCTTGTTTCCTGATAAAACAACTTTCTGTTTTGCCTATTAAGAAGGGAGGGAGCAATGTGCTAATCCTAAACATATGGTCCAAGGTAAAAGCATGTTCTGTCGTACTGCCAGGAAAGGTTATAACATACTAGATTGAGATTTTACAACTATCAGCTTGTTGCTTCAGAAGCCAAGAATCATTTATTAAAAGAATGCCCACATCTAGGAGGCTGGGAGAAAGTGATTTATCTTCTTACTTGTAGAAGGTCTCCTTCAGCAAGGTGGCTGTAAGCTGTTCACAAAGGCCACAGGAAAAAATGAAACTCAGATCCTGATATTCAAGCTACATGTTACTTTCAGCCTCAGCCTGTTATTTTGGGGGCAGGGGTTGTTTTTTGGTTTGTTTGGGGTTGTTGTGTTTGTTTTTTTTTTTGGTGTGTTTGGTTTGTTCGAGGGTGGGGGGGTTTTGTTTGTTTTTTGGGTTGGCGTGGTTTTTTTTGGTTGTGGTTTTTTTTGTTTGTTTGGTTGGTTTTTTTTGGTTTTTGGGGTTTTTTTGTGTTTTTTGTTTTGTTTTGTTTTGTTTTTTGGGGTTTTTTTGTTTGTTTGTTTGCTTTTGGTTGTTTTTTGGTTTTTGTTTTTTGCAGTGTGTTTTTTCAGCACTATACTTCCATAGCCTAAGAACCAGTTTTGGAACTGGCCTGGAATAGACAGTGTCACGCTTTTCCAAATGATGATATCTGGCCCTTTTAGCTCCATTGTCACTTCTACTCTCCTCAAGTAATTACAATGTAGGAATACTATAGGAACAACCTTTTGGTAGCTGAGAGGATCCCTGTGTTCATTGTGGTGATGTGTTTTTGATAGATCAAGATCTTGATGCAGATCAAAATCCAGCTTTTACCACACAGACAGAAGCTGGTGGTAATGTTTTCTGAACTTGTGATCTTAGTAGGCTGTCTTAGCTAGCAAACTCCTTGTCTCTTTTACTTCACTAGTTATCTTAAAAAAAATCCATTTAGCAGAAATAACCTATTTTTTTCAAAGTGTCTCAAGGACACCCATTAATAAAATCATAATGGATCGCATGGCTAACTGCTTATGAGGTTCCCATCTCTGGATTCTTTATTGTCTAAAGCCCAGAGATCCTCCAAGTAATAGCTTGGAGACTGAAAAAAAAGAAGAAAGATAATTGTTTGTCAGCCTGCAATTATTTTCTAAAGATCTGAACATCCCCCAGTAAGATTTTAATGAGTAGAAAAAGCTGTTCAGGTTGTTTTCAAACATGGTATGACGTATCATGCTATCTGTGTTAGCAGCATGATGGACATGATGACCTGTAACCAGAAATACAGAAGTAGCAGATGACCATTTATGACTCAAAGGAGGATGTAATTGAAACAATATTGCCTCAGTCTGGTTTTCTCTCCCTTGACTTACTCATGATCACAGAATATCTGATTGCTTCTGTTTTTGTCATGTGGCAGAGCTCAGATGGTGTGTCACAGTCAGTCCTGGTGCAATATTCTGATGCATCTTATGATATATTTCCCTTTATTTCCTTATTACCTGAGAACTCTCAGGAAGTTCAAGCAGGAGTTAGCTATCCCACCAATGACAGTACTGGCCTGATTGAGACACCTTTTAGACTTCTGATATTTTTTTGTGCAGAACTTGACATGCTTGCTTTAACATGAAAATAGGGTGTCTTTAAATGTCAGTCAGGTCCTGCATCTGTGCAGTGTCCCATCTCCTGATATGTGTTCTAGTTGCATGATTTACTTACAAAAACATTCAGGACTTCAAACTTCCTCATCTACAATATCTTGCCTGAAGGCATTTGGGTAGCAATGAATGAAAACTTCAGCTTAATGTCTATATACAACAACTGCATTTTAAATAATAGTTCTGAAATTAGAAACAACTTCTGAAATGCTGGATTTTTCAAGGCCCTTTCTCAGGGATTTGACTATTGATAGTTTTAGTTCATTGCTTCCCAATATCTTCCCAATATCTGTGTTCTGTCATGTGACAGTAGGTAACTGCTTTTTTTTATTTTTAAGTTAAGCAGGGTTAAATCCCCCGCCTCTTCTCCTGCCCCACTTGTCAAACATATTCAGGTATTTCATTGGAAGACTTACTAGACTGTTACTTGAATGAATTCACAAGCACTTTGTTTTACCATTTTCAATTGTGAGATTGTTGGCCAGAAGGAAAAGATGACAGGTACTTAGGATACAGATAGCACTGAGTTCTGAGAGTAGTGCCAAACTGGATAATTTTTTTAATGAAAGGTAAGATAGTAGGCTATAAAGCAGACCTGTTTCTGACAAAACACCAAAGATGTCCTGTTGAAAATGTTAGTTTCCCCAAAGGTTTTGGAAGAGGCCAAGGAGCATTGCTTACAGGGGGTGGCATCAGGACCTTTTACTGCTATATACTGCTGTCTGTTCTATTTTTGAAGCTTCTCCCTGTGGACGTTGCCTTTGTGAGCATAATAATTAATCCATGAGTCACTGAGTGGCTGGAAGACTCCACTCCTCTTTCAGGGCTTACAAAAAGAAACCAACTCTTAAAAATCTGTTGTCAGATACCATGTATATTTTAGCATAAAGTTGTCTTTGGCAAAGGTGGCAAATATTTTCATTAGCCTTTTGCCTTATATCCATTAGATTGAATCATTAGGCTTAACAGTGACTGACCTTGACTAGAGTAAGAGATAATTGCCAGTTTATTGCACTTTAATGAAATTAATGGATAACCAAAGAAGTGACTTTCTGCCTTTTACAAACAAAAAACCCAAGCGTTTAGTTGTTTTGTCTTTTAAATATTCAATTCATTATACCGTAATTAAAGACTTTATCTGCATTTATCACTGACAGCATTTGCATTTCTTCAGGAAATTTGTTTGTGTATTCTGAACACTTATCTTTTCAGTCAAACCTATTGCATTGTAGCACTGTAAATAACATTTGAAATGTTGTGCTATTCAAAGTTGTATCTTAAAGATTGAGGTTAAAAGGTGATATGTTTATTTTTAGTATCAAGGATACATTGGCCATTTTATTTTTAGTATGAAAAATTCATTATTATTAATCAATTAGATTGAATGACCAGAGTAATTTTCACTCTTTCTTTGCTAAAAAATAATCCCATCCACACATTTTGTTTTATGTAATATGAATATGAGATGTCAAGCATTTTTAGTTCTCAGTTGGTTACCATTAAAATGAGTGTATTGCATGAACTCAGAGGTGAAGAAACTGCTGAGTAGCTTGCTATCTGCAATGCATGTTGGGCAGCATGAGCTTTTCAGATCAGGATTTATTATTATTAGTTTGGTATGGCATGGTAGAGTTTTCTTTGTTTTAACTCAGAACACTTCACAGCCATGTGATTAGGTAGCTGATGCAACAGAGAGTTCTTGCAATTGATCATAGAGGAATAGAGATCGTTTATTTTAAATTGTTTTTATTCAGGGCTTTAGATCAATTTTTTAATTATGTATTATTATAACAAATAATAATGAAAAGGACTTACCACACCCACTATGCAGTGTTTGAAGCCATTTGTAGACCTAAATCCTCTTTTTCCTTGACTTTGTTTCTCAGACCACCAATTCTCCCTAGTCCTTCTCCTTCAAAATCCATTCCAATCCCACAGCCCCTCCGACCAGCAGATGAAGACCATCGGAATCAATTTGGGCAACGCGACCGATCCTCTTCAGCTCCCAACGTCCACATCAACACAATCGAGCCAGTCAATATTGATGTAAGTATTGCTAACAATTAGATCAGGAACAGTAGATTTGATGTGTTCCTTGTGAAAAGCAGGAAAATTTAAAATTTGTTAAATTTATTGTGTACACATGAATGCTATGTTTCTATGATAATTCTCAGCGGTCTGTCAGAATCTTCAAAGATTTTTTTTTAATAGGTTATTTTTTGGTGTTGAGAGCTATAAGAAGACAAATAATCCACTCTCCAAAAACAGAACTGCCTTTTGACAGTCCTGCCCTTCTAATTTTCAAAGAAGTATTCTTCTCCAAACAACTGTGCTTTTTTTTTTCTGTCATTAGTCCCAAGGCTCATGCTGTTAGCTGTAGCGAGTAACCACTCTTGCTAACCATTCTGTGTTAAACATATTGTTATGCAAGATAGAGACTTTTTAGTTTTGTATTCCAAGTAATATTTTTGGCATTGAAGGAAACTAAATAATTAAGTTAAGCGGAGTTCTCATATTCTGATAGTTCCTTAAGAGTTTAAGAGCTCAGTATACGTTGTTCTGAGCATTCTTTTGGAGTGTTCAGAAACTGATACACTTAAGGTTTTTCCACAGTTTTGAAATCTCTGGATGGTGAATTGTAACTAATAATAATGGTTGGTATTAGCATAAGGAAAGTTAGGACCCTTTGAGATGTTGCCTTTTGCTAATTTTGCTAACATACACATTTCGTATTTTACCCTTAAGTCTGCTCTCTAGAAATTAGTCATTTGTCAAATGAGCAGTCCAGAAATCTGCCCGGACACTGAGGCACAAAATCTGTTTTGCATGTGAGCTGAGTGAAAGGTGAAATGTTAATTTTAAGAGTGTTCCTATGTGGACATTTGCAGTGCTGCAGCTGAGGCATAGCCAGTGCCTTTGGCAAAGCACAAGTGTGTAAGGGAACAAATATAATTATGGAGCAAGAAGGGAATAAGTATAATAGCATAACCAAAAAAAACCCCCCAACTTTATTATAAAAATGGGCATACAGAAGGAAACTGCTAGAATTTTCTACTTCTGTTTAAAAAAAAAAATTAAATCCTTAGTGTAGCTTGCTTTTAGCCTGGACATGTTGAAAAAGATACTTCAGGTTCATAGAGTGAAGTAAAGAAAGCCTTCTGCAGTTAGTCATTTCTGAGAAGAACAATGTGCCTGGCTATGCAAATCAGGTGTGTGGTTACAAGAAAAAACAAAGCAGGATTCATTTGACTGATGTACCTCAGTACAGGAAATTGATGTCCTAGGTTCTGATATGACAATTCAAATAATTTGTGTTACTGTAACAGGAACATTTGACTCAATATTTCTTTAGCAGTTTTGAGCAGCTGCGTTTTTAAATCAATATTTTCTTGTCAGCATCTCTTTTGGATGGCGTACATTTCATTTTACTACTGAGAGATGCTGTTTTAAAGCAACTTAATTTTGAGAAGTGTAGTAGTTCTTTGGAGTTGTTGCCATTAGTATGTCAGGGTAGGAAATCCCTGTTTCATGGGCAACATATGTCACTGTGAATCCTCAAACTTATCAGTCTTAATTAAACACAGCTTTTTAATTTTTATAGGACTTGATTAGAGACCAGAGTTTACGAGGAGAGGGAGGTAAGTAGCATTTAAACTAACTACTGTGTTACATTTAATTACACAACTGCTTTGTCCCTTCCTGTTACCCTACTTCCTTCTACAAAACACAGCCACAATGCAAAATATGACTAGAACAAAAAAATGAATTTACATTTGCTTCTCCATGAAGTTAGTATTTGTTTCGCAGAGATTTGAGTCATTTGCTGGCCATTCTGGGAGTGGGGGAGACAGAAGGAGAACAAGTTTTTAAGTAGTATCAGTCTTTTTAGTTTTAAAATTACTTTGCATTTTTTACATTTTTTTACACACACACACACAAAAACACACACTTCTTCACTCACATGGCTGCACACAGATTCACTACAACCTCCCAAAGATTTTTGTGCCTGTTGTTACCTTTTCACCCGTGGAAACAACAGAAGTTTTCAGTGGAAACCATTGTGGTAGATAAGCCTTCCATACAAACTGCTGCATCCTAAAGCAGCTTGAAATACTCCGGTTCTTCTCCCCCTCTACCCCTGCTGAAGTTGCTGCTTTGCTGTACTGCATGCCTGTGCTACTCTTGGAAGCAGATTATTAGGATCTTACACTAAAGCCAGGTCTTTTTATGTTTCCTTCAGTAACTCACTGCCCTAATTGACAGTTAAGTCAGAACTAGTGCCAGGAGGTTTAGTTTTCTTCACGTGCTGTGCACAGGCCTCTTAAGTCACTTCTCCCACTGGTTGCCAAGGTCCTGAAGAGGGCTTCTTATGTGCTGTATTTATTCCTATGAATATAAGAATAAAGCAGAAATACTGAAAATAGAGAAATACTAAGTAGAGCAGGCATATGACAGTTTTCCAACTCCAAATCAGTAACACAGTTGTCTCCTATTAAATTAATTATAACTTGCTTCAGTCATAAGTATGGATCTGAATTACCATACTTCACCTTTTCCTGATCTCAAAGTTTTGTACTGTGGGCTTTCACTGACTTTGTTTCTCCGATGCAAATCTAGTATTTGGTAGGATGTGTTGTGTTTAATGGAGTTGTCTTTAATAATGCCAGCAATAGGCACTTTTAAAAAAGAAGTTTCTTTAACCCTGCAAGCTACTAATTGAAAGTTGCTAGTTCTAGCTATTTTTGTATGTGCTGATAGGTGTGGCTCTCCAGAGTTTTGCCCATTTTGTCCAACATTTAAATGTTGTGCGATCGTGTTGGTTTTAACTTTTGATCATGAACTGTCTGCTTGGCATCTGAAAACAATTGGCTATTTCTAGTCCTGAAACTGTGTTCTTGGGAATTGACTTTTTTTCCTTCAAAGTGCAGAAGCAATCTATGATTAGGAGTCAAAGCATCCTAGTTATTTCCCATGACTTCTTTCATTTCTTCTGTGTGTCTGTCTTTCTGTCTCTGCCTGCCCGTCTCTTTCTCTCTAACAGCCCCTTTGAACCAGCTGATGCGCTGTCTTCGGAAATACCAATCCCGGACTCCCAGTCCCCTCCTTCATTCTGTCCCCAGTGAAATAGTGTTTGATTTTGAGCCTGGCCCAGTGTTCAGAGGTAGTTGGGCTCTTCTTTCTTGTTTTCACCCAAACAAAATAAGTAAAACCACAGATGCTGTTTGTGCCTCACCCTCACACCGTGTGTATGTAAGTGTGTGAGTTTATCAAAACACCTCTGTTTTTTTGCTTGGCCTGGCTGGAATGCTTTGAATGTGCTTTTCACACATACTCACTTTCACCTTTACACGCTTGAAAATGATTATAAATGAAGTCTGACTTAAATCTTCAAAAGCAAGGAATTTCATAGTTGAGGTTTTTCTGTGGACTTTAACATAATTTTTCTAAACAAAGGTCATTGGATTGCATTGCAGTGATTTTAAAGATAAAATTATGTCCTTAACTTAGAATTTCCTTGACTGTTCAGTTTAAGTCAGTTCAGTGTTATAACAATCTTCTATATTTAATATTCTTTGTTTTGAAGAGTGATGTAGGAAATCAAATGTGAATTACAAACATTTCCATTGATATCTTGTTAGGTCTCCAGCTTTTCAAGTAATGTGTCGTGTCAGCTTTCAACAAATACTTCATTTTGACAATGTGCTATTGACACCACATCGGCGCTCTAGATGGTTTTAGTAGTTTTTATTTAGTTAGTAAATTTGACTGAAGCAGTATTTCTGTCCTGTACTGTGTAAGATGAGACACTTAGATTTTCATGTCATTGACCGTGGGGGTAGTTCAGGCCTTAAGCTGTCAATGGATCTGTTGTATTGCACAAAATCCCGAAAAAACTCCCTGGGATTTCGTATGCTGGAGAAACCAACTATTGAGTAATAGCATGGAGTGTTTATACTCGTCTCTACCTTATATGTGTAGAAATGGTTAGTTCAGTGCATGTAGTGTGGTTTTCAAATGCTACCATCTTGGCTGTTTCAAAGACTTTTGTTTCAGAATATATCAAGAGCAGTTCACCTTTTGAACTTGTAAAGATCTTCCAGAAGTCTTTGTAAGAAGACAGGTGTTCCCAGACAAGCAAACTGGCTACAGAATGAAATACATTATGTATGGCTTCAGAGGCCAAGCTATTGACTTAAGTCCAGCACTATCTGAAGTATTCTACTCTAATAACTTGGAAAACAGACCATCTGCTATTATTATGAACAGATTAACTACAGTGTTCTGCCATGTGCTGTAAGCATTTTTGGTGAAGGGTGAATATTGTGCTAGTGTTGCCATATTGCAGTATTAAAATTTAAATAGGAGATTTTAGTTACCTCAAAGAAAATGCATCCCAGATCTTTGCTATTGCAGAGAAAATCTGTAGCCCAGTAAACTTTCAGAAAATTGCTCATGTTCTGGGAACATCATAGATTTAATTCGATGTATGTTTGAGTTCATACAGTGAAGATGAATCATATAATAGATAAATGACAGTGTAGTGGCTGTAACATGAACACAAGTCCATCCTTCAGGTCACTGGCTTCCAGCTGCTTATAAATATAGTTAGGATGCCCAATATGCATCATGATTGTTGCTTTAGTACAGAGTTTACAGATCCCGTGTACAGTTTTGTATCTGTTGGTATCTTATTTTGTGCATACACTTCCAAGTGTATAGCTTTTAGCTTACTGAGTCTAGTGATGGATACATATAGTCTGATAAACTAGCATGCACTGAGTGACTGAATTTAAGCAACAGTTTTAAACGCCAAAAGTCAGTTTTTGAGCTCTAGTTGCCATTAGGAGGCACTTCTTGCTTAAGAGGAGAGCTTCTGAGTATGAGAAGGAATATTGTCTTCCACCACTTCCCAGAGCACTGATGTGAGAGAAGGCAGTGAAATGTTAGAGGTCTTGTTCAATGACATACATTGTTTAGCAAAGCAGCATGAATTTAATTAACAGTTGACCCTATTTTATGTCCTTTGCATTAGAAGGGTCAGCATAACCTTGTTAGGAATAATTGTGATGTATTTTAAAAAGCAGTGTCTAGGTGAAGTGCTCTATTTGAAAAGGGCCAGTGGGGCTCTGAAAGAGCTCTCTTAGTAACATTTTGCTGCATAGATTTGTTTAGATAACCTACAGGCTACAGACATACTGTTCTTTTTGTGTTTCCTAGAATATGCTTCAAATAGCTAACTAAAGTACTTGTTCTTTTTTAATCCTTTCTAAAGTCTAATATTTAATTTTAAATAATAGTTCTCTGCTAACAGATAGCTTTAAAACAGCCAAATGATTTTCAGGTGGCACTTGGAGACTCAACCAGACAACATTTCAATTATTTGGTCTATTTTGATTCGAAAGTACAGTAGTTCAGCTATTTGTTGGGTTCCTAAAAATTTAGCTGTAAGAAATATCAGAGGTAGATGCTGCTAGCTAAAATGCTACTGTTCTTCTAAAAGAAACTGATGGAATTTAAAAAATACATTTTAAAGTATTTTTTCTTACTTAAAAAGACATCCTTTTGTTAACTCATGAACAAGAGACTGGGGACTATCTATACAGGAATGTTTGCTGAAGACTTGTCTCTTCCTGAAATCTGAGACTTGAGCACTAATTTCATGTTAGAACAATGTTCCTGTATATGTTTGTTCTCTCTTAACATTCACATTGATGTTTAGAGATACTGCATCTTAAACGCAGTTCTTGCACCTAATATCAACACATTCTTGTAAGCTGGGTTCTTACAGATAAAACTCTCCTATTTCTGAAATTCAGGCTCAGCTGCAGGTTTGTCTGCAACACCTCCTGCTTCTTTGCCCGGGTCACTAACCAATGTGAAAGCGTTACAGAAATCACCAGGACCCCAACGGGAAAGGAAATCATCCTCATCCTCAGAAGACAGAAATAGAATGGTAAGGGAAAAATCAGCTATTTTCTTTTGTAGAAATACTACACAACCATATTCCTCTCACTTTTCTTTCATCCAAGTTCTCTAAATTATTTTGAAGATAAACATGGCAATGATTAAGGACTTGAAGCTGATAAATAATAGAGTGGGATAACCACTTTAAAACCACTTTAAACCAGTAATTAATTGTGGGGCTGATACATAAGTAATTGACTCAACTCACTTTTACTGGTGTCCCTCATATTGTAATGCCACTTACCCTTCATATAACAACTTTTCCCACCGTGAATAATAAACTTTGAAAGTAACAAATGTATGTAACAAATTTTTATGTAACAATACATGATAAAATAAAAACATCAACTTTTTTTAAAATTCACAGTTTAGTAATATGCCTAAGAGTTTTAAATCAAATACTAGTTGTTTTTTTTGTAAGCGTTTCTTAATATTTTCTGGTTTTAACACTGCCAGAAAGCTGTTGCAAATGTTTCATGCCAGATAATAATTTGGAATACCTTTGTCCTGAGGTTTTGTGTAGAGGTAACTTTAAAAGTCAAAAGACAGCATCTGAAAAAGAACATATTTTTAGGACATTAATGGTGGGAAATGCTGGTGAGAAATTTTTTGACAAAGGAGCTGTTTTCAGAGACATTAATGCACTTGTTTTCTTCCTTTTTATTATTTTTGCACATATATAAAGAAAACTCTTGGTCGACGAGATTCAAGTGATGATTGGGAGATACCAGATGGACAGATCACAGTTGGACAAAGGATAGGATCTGGATCATTTGGAACAGTCTACAAAGGAAAGTGGCATGGTATGTGGCCATCCTGGCAAACAGCTGTTCTTGAGGAGGTCACAGTGCCTGCCAGGGCACACCCAGCTGAGCAGCAGCTTCCCAGAAACACGCCTGGGATTCTGGTGGGCACCAGGCTGAACAGGGGACAGCAATGTGCCCATGCCACAAAGAGGGAGGATGGGCTCCTGGGCTGCAGTAGGCATTGCCAGAGCGTTCAGGGACACAATCCTTCTCCTCAGCACTGGTGAGGCCACACTTGGAATGCTGGGCCCAGTTCTGGGCTCCTCAGACCAAGAGAGATGTGGACATAATGGCAGGAGGGCAGTAAATAAGAGTTTTAAATTAATAAGTAGAGTGCTAAATAACTAGTGTAAGAACTTCATATTGCCTAGAAACTCAACTCTTGCATGTTCTTCTGAGCTGAGAAATTACTAGGGTAAAGATGAAAAATTCGAAAGGCAGAAATATCTGTCTTGATACATGAGGATTTCAAATGTGTATTTTTAATAGCTGTGGCCTGGCTATGATTTCTCAGAGTAAAGTAAGAATAGTATTTCTGCATTTTACTGAATATTGACTTATTTTAAAGTTGCAGTGATTTATTTCATGTAAACTAAAAAAACAGTGTATCCCAAAATTTCTAATTCTCTGTATAGCATTTTCTCAAGAGAGGATTATTTATCAATGGCACTTACTAAAAATTGCTATTTTAAAGGTGATGTGGCAGTGAAAATGTTGAATGTTACGGCACCCACACCTCAACAGTTACAGGCTTTCAAAAATGAAGTAGGAGTGCTCAGGTAAGAATATTTTTAACGGCATGAAATAACACGTGTAGATTAGTGCTTCATTAATCACTGAATTTTAGATCTCCATTAGAACACACTGGTCTCACTCCTACGTGATGATACCTCAGGCAGAAAAAAATAACCATTTAAAAATATTTCTTTGTACCCGCAGTAAGTGTTTGTCTGCACACCTGTGTGGTCAATACATATATGTCCAAACACTCACAACTAGTTTTTGCTAATGTACTACCCCCAGGGCACAGTCTACCCTAAGAGTGAGCTGTAGGCCTTTCTCTCCTCTCATTCGCATTTTGAAATTGAAGGAGAGCACAACTAATGGTTGGTTTTTCAGCTGCAGTCTTGCCCATATTAGCTGTTGTTTAATAGTTTCTGTTTAGTAACATTGAGGGTTTTTTTTAATGTAATTCTCATAAAGTAACTTCTTGATTTCCTTTTCTCATGTCTACTGCTTCTGCTGTCTCAGAGGAGATATTTGGTTTGGGTTCAGCCCTTTAAAGAAGATCCATCAGCATGATGTGATGGAATATATATTGTGAAGAAACATTGCATCAAAGTACAGTCTTGAGCAGTGTCAAGCATAATTCTGTTTTAAGAAACAAAATAGCAAGAAAGTTTTTGTCCCTGGAAACCTGACTGTGTTCAGCTGGGCACCTATGGTGCAGAAACATCCCGAATAAGCTGCATGGTGAAAGGGACTGGTCAGCCTTTTTTACCCTAGGAAAATGTTAGTTCCAAAAACTCTAAACTCATATTTGTGGAAGGAGAGGCTTTCTGGGGTGTGCTACTTTAGGTATTACTTCATTTTCTTGACAGAATTCTATCAGGACTTAATGAAATCAAACATCTTAGTCCAGCTTTCTGCTGGTAGTCCCATAGATGGAACCCAGCCTGTTTGTTTGTTTGTTTGTTTTTCAGAACACACATAGTCACTTGTTCTATCCCTTGACCCAGACAAGGCAGATTTACCTACTTGTGCCTTCTCCATCATGATTCATCATTACTTAGCTTTGTGGTGGGATTTGCAAGAAACTGTTTATTTTTTTGTTTCCTCGGCAGTTTACCCTCAGCTTCACTTGACAAATTCTTGAACCTGAAAAAGGCACAGTCACAGAGCATCGAACTGTCCTAGTCCACATTGCTAGGACAAAGGCTCACTGCTGGGGTCCTATGTTACTTTTTAATATAAGAAAACATAAAAGAGTTCGGACATTTTTCACTTACCCCAGAGTGGTTATTCCATGTCAGTATGGTAAGAAAGGCTAACTTCAGGAATAATTCATTAAATTAATCTAGCAAGAGGTTATCAGGTTACCATAGTAAAAGTTGAGATTGCCCCAACACCTTCTGTTTGGAAATACATATGTAGACTGTGGTAGATTTGCCTGGGTTTTCCGGATTTCCACCTGATTCTTATTTTTTTGTAAACAGGAAAACGCGACATGTGAATATCCTGCTTTTCATGGGTTATTCAACAAAACCCCAGTTGGCTATTGTTACACAATGGTGTGAAGGGTCCAGTTTGTATCACCATCTACACATCATTGAGACCAAATTTGAAATGATCAAGCTAATTGATATTGCACGACAGACTGCTCAAGGCATGGAGTAAGTATTGAATTACTTGTCTGCAAATGAACACTGGGGCAATGTTTACTTGTCCCCTTCACACTGTGGCTGACATTGGGAAATAAGGCCAGCTCTCTGCTCACTTTGCTGAGCCCAGGGTCCTATTTCAATCATCAAAGCATTTGGTGAAAGTATCAGAGCTCTCTGAATAACACATTCCAGCATCTGAAGAGAGCATACCTATTTTGTTCTAAGGATTGTAAATAATCCTTACTCCCACAGAGGGCCATCGAGTTAGAATTTACCAAACTAGACAAATATTTTGTGTCAAAATCATAAGACTGTAAGACCAGAGAAATCACACTTCAGCTGAAAAACCATTATGATTATTGCAGTCCATTGTGCCATTTCTCTACTCAGTATTCCATTACATTTTCAGTCAAGAGGTGTGGAGGTGTTTGCAGCAACCAGCCTTAGCCTTCTGTTAGCCTGTGCATCTCCCCAGACTCCATCTGTAGGTAGGGGAGATGCAGAAGCTGTTTTGTGAACACGATTCAAAGCAGAGACACAAATTGGGGCTTTTCCAGCAGTTTTGTGCCAATCTCATTGACTAAACAAAGAGCCATGGGAGACTAATTCAGGCTGTATCTGCTGTGGGGCAAGTACTTTCCTGTGTGTTCCCTGCCATCTGTTTATTCAGGCTGCAATCAGGGGATCTTTTTTCCACTCCTCTACTGAAAAGCAGTCAGTGTGCCTGAGTACACACTGAGACTGGGAAGCACATTTAGCTCCTGCAATTTAGAAACACCTTATCTAAACCTCTGACTAACTCACAAAGTCTTGACAGTCTCCATTAAGGCTGGGAGGCAGAACTTTCAGCATGGAATTGCATGAAAAAAATTACTGAAGTTCTTTGTACTGTGAATATTGAGTTAGAATTGAAAAGCAGAAGTTGGAGCATAATTGTTATTCATCAGTAGTATCAGATTTGAGCTGGAAATCTAAGCTTTATTTTTTTCTGTCAAGGTTGCAGAAACTGTCATGGGTAACTGAAGATCTACTGTCTGCATAAATGTGCAGTTTTGAATGTCAACAGAATTTATGTTTCAGTAGTAAAGTGAATTTTGAGTTGTTGATTGGTGATGTATTATCTAACCCAGCTAATCTGTGATATTCCTTTTCAGTTATTTGCATGCCAAGTCAATCATCCACAGAGACCTCAAGAGTAATAGTATCCTTTCCCAGAGATGTAATTTTGGAAGGTGAAAGCATTCCTGGGTTTTTTTGTTGTTGTTGTGGGGTTTTTTTCCTGCCAGAAATTAACTTACTGATGTGAAAAGCTGTTCATGTGCGAATACTTGCCAAATAGAAATTTCACTGAGAAGGGGTAATATCACAAGTAACAGAATAGGATATGCTTACTGTGTCTTTTGATTTGAATGCAATAACATAGGGAGTTTTAGCTGGTGTCACAAATGCTTTTTGCATCCTTTGGTTTCTTCATGTAATGAAAGATTGTGTGAGTTGGCTCATGGAATATTTTTAGCTTTTCTCATACTTGGCACTTCATGAAAGCCACCTGGCCATGGTCTGTTCAGCACTGGCCAGTCATTACTTATGTAACCCTTACATACCCTAATTCACCATGCTGGCTGCTTAAAACCTGTGTCATGTGGACACCTTCTTCAGTGATGATGAATGGTTAAAACTGTCATGTTCATGTTGCACATTTCTGGCTGTCTTTTTGTTCTTTTCGGACAGGGCCAGCACTGCTTGTCTGTTTTTCCTTAACATTCCCCCCTTAGATATTTTTCTTCATGAAGACCTCACAGTAAAAATAGGTGATTTTGGTCTAGCTACAGTGAAATCACGATGGAGTGGGTCCCAACAGTTTGAACAGTTGTCTGGTTCCATTCTATGGATGGTAAGCAAGTGGGAATGGTGAGCTTGTTCAAACAAATTTATTTACCTTTGGCCAAACTTCCTGCTCCTATCCCTCTGGCACACTGACATATAAAAGCTGGCTTAAACTGGAAAAGGCAAGCAGTGATACAAAGTAGTAAATGAATGTTTTCAATTCTTCTTTAAGCATGTGTTTTCCAGTAGTCAGCAGAAAAACTTTAGTGTCTCCATCTTTTATTCTGAGGTTTATACTGAAATGAAAATGGTGGCTAAGGAAAATGAGTATCATTAATCTAGGGTTGAGGAGAAGGTGAGAAAAGCCTTGCAAAACATCCTGCAAAAGAGTAGAGGAACTAGCTCAGCAAAAAGTAAGGTGCTCTTAAGTTTTAAGTATTCCAGAAGAGCTGCTTCATACTGCAATCCCACGTGCAGCTTCACTTTCTCCTTTTCTCCCTAGAAAAACTTAAAGCTCTGTTAGCTGACATTATTTTCAGTGTCATTAGAATACTGGTTTCCAAATACTTTCTCAGTCTGGCCAAGGTAATGTTGGTCTGTCACAGAGGAGTAAAAGGGATCACCAAGCTGAAATGAAGCAATGAATTTTGAGATTCATGTCAGCATCCACTCTGTATTAGGACCCAGTAACACCTGAAGGCAAGAGTGGGCCTTGCACCTGTACCCTGGACAAGTCCATGTTTTGTTCCTGGTAGGTGAGGTGCAGCACAATGTAGGGAAATAAAAACTAATTCTTGCCTTTTCTGATACAGGCACCAGAAGTCATTAGGATGCAAGATAAAAACCCCTATAGTTTTCAGTCGGATGTGTATGCATTTGGGATTGTCCTCTATGAATTGATGACTGGACAGTTGCCATACTCCAACATCAACAACAGGGACCAGGTAAGGGGAGGCACTGACTTCAGTCAAGTGTGGTCTGAAAGAGTGACTGATTCAGTCTTGGGTGGTGAACTTTCTGATGTTCTGTGTGTTTGATGTTTCTGATTCTGATGCTGTGAGATGACATTTCTGCATTTTCTGGATCTGCCTTAGCCACATAGCAACAATTTACTTAGTTCTATTGAGGTATTTTTTGTGTTCTTTTTATTTTAAACATAGATTTTCAGCTTCTGAACTGGTTGCCAGGATACTTATTAGGGAGAGAGCAGATTACTTAATAGTAATCTAGTTCAGAATAGTTCTGCAAAGGCGAAATGATCCCCCATGTATGTGTTCAATTATTATTCTTGTTCCCCCCCGCCCCTCCACTTGCAGTGAATAATAAATAGTGCAGCTACAGGAGTGACAAAACAGAAGAGCAGTCATCTCACTGAATGTTCTATATTCGTTTCAACTTTGAGAGAGCATGCAGCATCTAACTGAATTGCAGGATATCAGCATTTCTCAAATCCTGCTTGTTGGACTATATAACTTTCCAGAGTCTGGGGATCCTGTAAGAAGGTTACTTAATTGTGAACAAATATTCCTTAAGTCTTAATGATCCCACACACCAAAATATATCTCCATGGGATAGGCATGTTTGGGAAGGCATACCTGGTTCATTATTTCGGTCTAACCTGAAAACAGTATCTATGCATCAAAATCTTCGGTGTAAACTATTCTGTATCTTCGGTGTAAACTATTCTGTATCTGAACAGTGATGTATTTGTTGCTTCTGTGTCATCATCCCTTGTTTTTTCACTGTCAGTACTTGAGAATTGAAACCATAGCAACGTTCATCTGTGAATGCCGTTTTATAAGGCTGCTTCCATATCTGCCAGAACATTTCATCCCAATTCATCAAATTTGGAGTGACTCCTTTTTATTTATTTTTTTTTTCCTTTTTGTAATTTTGGTTTCGCCTTTTGGAAGAAGGGAAATGTCTAGGTTCCTGGCCAATACTTCTAAAAACAGTATTTGGCCTTGTTTAAGCTTTTACCTTTTGAGATCTGAAAGATGAACCCCGTGATGTGGGTGCTTACACTGAAGTGCTGAAACAAATTTTAAAAAGCAAGCGAAGCCAACATATGTGATCTAATGTCTTGAGTTTTGTCACTCCTTGTCTATTATATGAAAAGTTGTAAATATTCCTCACTCTCTGGTGCATTTACATCAGCTACAATGACACAGTCAAGCTCCTTAGTGAGCCAGGTGTCATTCTTGTAATACCTCAGAGTGTTTCTCTCACTTTAACAGATTTTTCTAGACTGTTCGTGTAGTGATACTCTCTTTTTTCTAGTCTAAAATAAAAGGTTAGCACCTTATTTGTAATTAAACTTTTTGAAACATAAATAGTAATGAATTTTGAATAATTTCAACTTGTGCCATTATTTAGAAAATACCAGCTGCTAGATAATGGTATGTCTGATTGCAGCAAAGGTAAGGGATGCAGTACACAAGTCTCTACTACGAAATCTTGCTCTGGCACATGGGGATTTCTAAAGAAACCATATGGGAATTTTCTGTTCCTCCTTGATGCCAACACAGATGTGACTGAAGCAGAAAGTTAAAAAAGGACCAGGATTGTGCTAGTATAAGTAACATGTATAGCATGCTTGAGATGTGGGAGTTTTCTGTTGGTTTTTTTTTTTTCCCAGTGTCAAGATATGAAATAGTTACACTTCATTAGAGAGAAGGTGTGATACACCTGCTGGGTTGTCTGAGTTTCTGAACTCAGAAAAGGCAATGATTACTGCTGAAGCATGAATGTATCTTTGATTAGCTGGTTTGGAAGAGCTTTGTAGTGTCAGTGATACTGCAGTACTTAAACCACATTGCAATTGACCTTGGCTTGAAATGATGATGTTTGATGTTTTTTTTATCTGTACAAGAGATGATTAACCGTATTTATGTTTTGTTTTCCTGCTTCCTATCAGTTTACTTTGTTTTATGTTTAAGTTTTATCCGTAAGGGAAAAAAGGCCTTCCATGTTGAAAGAATTACTGTAAAAATACCAAGCCTGTCTGTCTCCTCTTCTACAGAGAAGAGGCAGTTTCTCTTTTTCTTTTGAGGGCTTTTATTTTTTATTTTTTTTTAATGAGAGTAGGAGAGGTGGTCAGATGTCAAGAATAAGCTTTTGTGTTGGAAAAGTATATGATGGAATCAATTCTCAGAAGGTAAAGGGTTTTAATACTTAAAGTCCCTGTGTTTCCTAAAATACCTTTCAATGTGAAGTTGTTGTTGATTTGTAATATAAAACAGAATATTTCTTTTTACAGAATATTTATTTTTAGACATTCTGTTCCTGCCACAGGGTTGCTTGTTCTTGTTTTTGTCAGTTTTTGACACCGAAGAACCATTTCTTAGATGGTTATTGCTATAAATGGTAACCATTTACTAGTGTTCAAGTTCCGCAGAAATCTCTCTGAGGAGGAGGAAAGATCTAATTTTTTCTCTCTACTGCATAGGTTAGCAAGCATTACTATAAGAAATTTATCAATTTCAATACCAGAGAATGTTTCCTGGGAGCAGAAAACCTGCTGCTGCAACCAGAATAGTCTAGCAAAATATTCACCTTTTGTGACTGTTGATTTTATCAAGTCAGCTTCTTCCTCTTTCATCTTTTTTCCCCTTAAATAAAGATCATTTTCATGGTGGGACGAGGATACCTATCTCCAGACCTCAGCAAAGTACGGAGCAACTGTCCAAAAGCTATGAAGAGACTAATGGCAGAATGCTTAAAAAAGAAAAGAGATGAGAGACCCCTTTTTCCACAGGTGAGGAATGCTCTTCTTCAGCTCTCAACAGACTTTACAATTCAAAGTTGTGAGCTCACTGGCCAGTTCCAAATTTTTTTGATTAGTGCTATGGCAGGATTTCATAAGAGACCTGTTTCAGTACCTGATTATTTCTCTTTCATTAGAAATGCTGATTTTAATTTCAAAATTAAAATGACCTGTGTATTTGAAAAACTATTTACATGTTGGAGAAAGTTTCAGCTGCGAGATAATGAAAGTGATAGTCACAGTTAGACACACAAATGAGTCCTTTGTGTATGTGCCCAGAAATGTTTACACTGCCCTCCTTGCTCTCCCCCAAGCTTCATGAGGGGAAAGGGATAGATTTGCCACAGAACTGGATTTGTATTGTGCCTGCTGAGGAAGGTTTGGGTTCAAAAATGTTGACGGGGAGGAGGGCAGAAATCTGTTTTTTTCTGTTTTGAATGTAACCAAATCGTTTTCACAAGATAAGGAGCTCCCCCTGCTGACTTTTTGGTAAATGTTGTTAAGCAAAATGCTGGCAGAGCTGGGTTTGTTTGCAGCAATGGCAGGTACAGGTACTGTGGCATAGACAAGGAGCCCAATAAAAAAAGCAGGTGTTGTCACTGTGCTTAGGGGGAATCCATGTGCCTTTGAAAAGGGGGAAATTCCCCAGCTGTCCTTTTCAACTTCCTTAGGATACAAACATCATGAGTGCAGTGCAATAAGCTATAGTTTAAAAATCTTTTTTTTAGTATGTGTTTAATTATTTTTCTGTAGTTAATTGATATAGTGCCTTTGGCTTTAAGAGAGAGCTACAGCTTTGGAACAACAGGTTTGATCACTTTTTTTCTATGTTTTAGATTCTTGCCTCCATTGAGCTTCTGGCCCGGTCATTGCCAAAAATTCACCGCAGTGCATCTGAGCCCTCGTTGAACCGGGCTGGCTTCCAGACAGAGGATTTTAGTCTATATGCTTGTGCTTCTCCAAAAACACCCATCCAAGCAGGGGGATACGGTGGGTTTCCAGTGCACTGAAACAAAATGTGAAGGCATGTGCCTGTGTGTCTGTGTGCTGGTGTGTTCTGTGAGTGCAAGGTGTTTGTTCTCAGTTCCTACCAGCTCCAAGTGTAAGGTTTACTGAGGGAACAAAGACCCACTTCCTAACACTGGGCATTGAATGCTCCCAGCACAGAGTCTGTGTTGGTAACTAGTGCCCTGGGAACAGCTGGCACAAGGAGGACTGTAATGTCACGTAAGAGACATGGGAGAAGTCACTTCAAAACAAGCAAAAGTCTCCTTAAGGTCATCGGGTGTCATTTTTGCCTAGTTTATTAATTGGCATTAGTTACTCAGGAGTGTATTTGATTTGAGTCTACTCAAGCTGTGGTGGTCTGTTGTTTTGGGGGCTTTGGGGTTTTTTACCTCGTTTGAGGTCATTATATTTGAGCAATAAGCTTTAGATTGTTCATTTAGTCATGCTATTCATGTGGGAAACACTTGGAAAGATAAACTTAACTTCAAGGCTGAACACAGTCAAAACCTTATTGTGGTCAGCAGAAGTGAGCAGATACAACACACCTGAATAACATGTGACTCTTGTCTTGGAAGTAGAAGTTTAAATTAGTACTGTTTAGGGAACATCTCTTCCTGCAGAAGAGTGGTGAATGGTCGGGGATTTTTTGTGTTACATTTTTCTCTAAATATTCTGACCTGATATAGTTTACACCATCTCCAAATGTTCTGTTACAATGCAACACAGAAGAAATTCTGAATCTGCTTTTGCCAAGCTGCAAGGCTGTTACTGACAATGGTGCCTTATCCTTCAATTAGTATGGATTTCAAAATTTATAAAAACATTTTAAATCTCAAGCATGACCAAATGCTTTAAGAGGAGAAATGCTGCTAACACCCGTAATAGGAAAAGACGATTTGAAAAAGCGGTTTTGTTCATGGAAATCAATGTTACACCATGAATTTTGTTAAGATGAAAGGTGTTAATTATTTTAATACTGTTAAGAATACACTGAACATGCTTCTCTTCAGTGACAAATTGATTTTTTCATTTCCATGTAAAAGCTGCTGGTTTGACTAGGCACAAGTGAAGCAGTTGGACTAGATACCTAACTGAGAAAGTTAGACACTGTACCAAGTCCTGCCAGCTCATTTTGGAGACTGTATTTTTCTCTGGAGTGTTGCTCTGGAACAAGTGCATCAGAGTAGTGGTTCAGGTTATATCAGTCTTTAATATCAGATATGATAAAAAGATTTACAGACAGTGTTCTTGCATGTTTTGAGATCAGTTATTTGGTTTTACTTGGTTTAAACTGCTGAACTGTTAGTTTTCACAGATTACTCTGCATTGGAAACAAGCTTTGCTGCTCTTGTTAGGACTGCAAGGGCCAGGAGTTCCTAGTGGCTTTTGATTTACATACTCACAGAGAAGTTTGCCTGTTGCTAGCAATAAGTTTTTTAAATAGATCAGAATTCCAAAATATTTTGGTTTACTGCTGTCTCACAACTGAGCCTTTTGAAATGGGAAGCAGATTTAGAGAGCTTGAAGAGATAAAGGCAATTTTTACATTTCCTGGATGGATTATAATGGTCTTTTTGGCTTCTGCTGTTGGAATAGCTTGGGGACTAACTTTTCTCCTTTCCTTGGTCAAGAAAATTTAGCTGTTGAGATCTCTGTCTATGGAAATAGTTATGGAGGACAAAAGTTGTTGCTGTTTTAGAAAATCTGTTTCCCATCTTCCTGGTAGCATCACCTCATTTTGGCAGGCTTATCTTAAAATGAAAACGGGACTTAAGTGTTGTTTTCCTCTCTCACTCCTTATTTTATGTATCTGTTCTAGCAGTCATGAGGAATGTTTCCAAAGCTGTGGGGTATGGTATTCAGTACAGAGCAAGAGGATGATACTGGGTCTCCTGCAGAGTCTAGAAATGGGGCATCCCACACAGAAAAGTTTTAGCCACACAGGGAGTTGCAGAGAGTGCAGAACCATCACCATTGCCCTGCCCAGGCTTACTCTTGTTCAGGTCTGCCATATCAGTTCAAACCAGTTGTTCCTTGGAGTAGTGTTATCCTTCTTCTTGTGAAGATTGTCCATCTGTGCTATTGGAGCTACAGTTACGGGGGAGAAAGTGCTGCCATCCTTAGACTCATTTGGCCCCATTTCCTGCTGTATGGTCGGTGCATTTTTCCTGTGTCACCTGTTCTTACTGAACATTTTGGGTTCCATGGCCATAATGTGGTTTTAACTTCTCACTTTAACATTTTATGAAGCCTAAAAGGAGGCTGTTTTGTGGATCATTGACTTTATCTGACAGAGGCATTTAGAGGTCTATTTCTGTAAGTTCTAATTGCTGCTTCAATGAGATTCAGGAGTATCTGTGGGATGAAGGTGCCTAACTACACCTGTGGATTTGGGTCAGAGTTCTCAAAGATGCAACTCAGCTATATTGTTAAGAAACGGATACCTGTTGGTTCAGAAAACATACCTGTAGGATCCAGGTTTTTCTGGAGGAGTAATTTATACTAGGTGAGATTCCTTTTAATTTTATTTCCCTACAGATCAGTACAGAAACCAAATCTGTCTTAGTACCTTCAACATGTTCCAAGTTTTTACTTACCCAGTAAAGTATAGTACCCATACAAAAGATCAGCACAAGATCCAGCAGAAAAGTACCTCCTTTTTTTTCTGTGCCTGTGAATGTAAACCGGGCAAGGTATTGGAATCTGGTGTTTCCCTACAATAAATCAGTCAGTCTCTACTTCAGTAGATAAGGCTGGCACAGGCCTGGAAGGGAACCATTCTTCTCCTTATAATTCTTCTGAGAAACATGGCATCTACCCCAGGATGAGAAATACAGTTAAGATGATGTGTGCGTACCTTAGTAACCTCATGAATTCAGGTAGCTTACAAATTTGTGAGAGTACAGAATGGTATCTGCATCTTAAATCCTTCCAAGAATTGGGGGCAGCAGATTCATTCAGAGAGTGCCTTTGTTTGGAGGCAACATGAAAGATCTTGATTATCTTTTTAGTACAGATTTTCTTGAAAGTGTGCATTTAAAATAGTTTCCACTTGCTCTGCATGAGATGAGCATGAAAAGACTAGTAGCTGACTTGAAATGGGTTTGTAAGAAGTGTATATTTTCAATGCTGTCCATCCTTTGGAAAGAAATTGCTTTGCTACCAGTCAAAGCAAAAATTTGCATTTCTGCTTAATAAAAAAGCATCTCAGATGTCTGGCTCACAAGGAATATAAATATCTGGGGTTTTTTCTTGTAGCAAGTTGCTAAGCATATGGTTTCATAGCTTGATGTGTATAGGTATAGCCATGTACATACCTCACCTAGGGAAAGCTGTTAGTGGTAGCTGCATTTTATACATGTTCAATCAACATAATCCCCTTATTAGATGACCATGTTACCTATTTTGGTCTCCTATTGATTTGGGATCCGATTAACACTGGAATTTTGAAAGGAGAGATTTAGCATTAGCTTGTCAAAGATAATGTGTTTGCTAAGGTGTTTTTGTTTTTTTTTTTTTTTAATGGCAGGGAAGTCTAAAAATTACCTTTTAAAAGCTACCATTCTATCCCAAATAATTCTTTAGTTCTGGTCCTGTTTTTTCATTGCTTTTTCCCAATTAAAGGTTCCTTTTTTGTGTGTGTGTGAAATCCCTATATTACTGTTAAAGTCTGAATTATTAGCAGAAATGGGCAGAAGGACAGGATGAGTAATGAGGGAGCAATCTCTTTTTTATAAATTGATCTTTAATCACCAGTTTAGAAAGGCAGACTGAAAAATAAATTAAATAGAGCATGTTTTGAAAGGGTAGCTAAGCATAAATGTCACTTAAAAATTGGCCTCACAGGCAATACTTGGTGACTTTTTTATCCTTCTCTTAAAAGAAAACATGTACAAAACTTGAGGTGTTTCTAGAAGATACTGTGAAAAGAGTTGGGAAGTCAATGAAATGTAGCAGAAAAAAGCAAGAAAAAATTATCCAATATTTAGAGTAGTTAGAGCAAGAGTTTGATCTGGTGGTAGAACTAGTAAAATAGGCAATTAGATCCATCATGAAGCTTTTATTCTGTGTTGTTGTAACTTAAGCCTGCCTCCACAGTCTGTGGAGACACATAGAGCTTGAGGCCTGTCACAACTCCTGTGCCACCCTTACTTTGGACTTCAGGTGTCCATTTCCTTCTCATTTCCCCTCTTCCTGCTTTCTTCAAGTTCCCTTAGAACTGGGTCAGCTGTTCCTCAGTGACCTTTCAGATGCCTTTTCTTCCCCTCCCCCAACCCAGTGCAGATAGCTGACAACTCTTCTTGGTTCTCTGCTTTGTAGAGCAAGACATTCCACAGGCCATATGCCTAGAATTTTGTTTGGAGGGATGTTTCTGTTTTGTTTCAAGCATTCAGAATAAGAATACTGAGAAAAAACAAAGCAAACAATACAGTCACTCTTGAAAAGATGGAAGGACACCAGATAGGGAGCAGTTGCATTCAAAACACTTCTGTTGAGCAGAACAAAGGCTCTCTTGTTGCCTGCTTATCACTCCTTCAGTATTGGGAAAGCTCTGAGAAGTGCTGACAAGAAAATGGCATAAACCAACCCAAAATGCATATGAAACACAACATGGGGAAGTTCATGTATGTTTCTTTTCTTTTTCTCCTGAGTCCTTTTGATTATGCTTAGTTAGACACCCCTCACTAAAAATCCTGTAGAAGACAGTTTCTTTGTGGGTGGTAGGGAAATTTCTTTTTGCTAAAGTATAGGATTAAGAGGATTAATATCTTAGACTCAGCTTCTATTCAGTCTTCTGTCAAACTCCTGAAAGACTTCAAGCAGCAGTTTTATTCTGAGCCATAGTTGCATCGCCTCAGATGCAACTGAGTCTGATGAGTCTGTCTCACGGCATGGTGACACTAAATAAATTACGTAGGATTTCAGGACATTATCACATGTGTAAGCACTGCATATAATTATTCTTTATTCAGTAATTCTGAAGGTAGCATGGAGTTGCTTTGTTAAGCTCCCTGTGAAGCCTAATTTCTCGTCTGGGATTGAGTAGACAATCTCTCCATTCTTAGACTTCTGTTCAGTGGGTTGCTGTGTTTGGTCTCTAAACCAAATCCTAGCACTCTGTAACACTGGTTTTCCATTCAGGCACTTTACTGTATATAGTCTTTAAAGGGTAATGGATGTCTCATATAGTTCTTTGTTATTAAACTAGTTTTACAACAGAACAGAACTAGTTTGCAGTTGTATGCATTTATTGAAACTGGTGCTTCTCAGGAGGACATATGTGCAATAAGGAATTTAAAGTAAAATTAGACTGACACATTTAATTTTCAAATGCATGATGAATTAGATTTTGCTTGAACTTTCACCTTCTTGGGAAGAATGGGTACAGCTTGCTTTCAAGAAATCCTTGGTTGGTTAAATATGCTGGGTCTGTATTCAATGTTCTCTCACTGTGTGTTCTCTTGTGCTTTAATTTTAACAGTTTGCATTTTTAACATCTTTTATATTCAGCCTGATGTTCAACTAGTCTAGTAACTGAAATCATCTTTTTAAACCAAGCTCTTGTCCTCCCTCTACAGGAGAATTTGCAGCGTTCAAGTAGCCACAGCACCATGGCAGCACCCACTCTGTTATTTAAGTCTTGTGTTCCTACAGTTTCTTGACATCAAAACTCCATTCTGCTCCGCAAAACCTAAAGTAATTTAGAAAAGATATCTGTAAGCTTAAAAGTGGAGCAGAATGGAACCACCATTCCAACACAATGGGAAAAAGTACCTTTTTGGGAACCAGAGTCCTCTGCTGCCAGTGTTTCTCCTTCAACACAAACCACCACGTGCATTCGGAGACCTGCAGTGGCTGCCTGTGCCGTTGGCATCATTCCCAGGAGAGAGGAGAGGGCGCTCGTGGTGTGACTGTGGTGCTCGGGCGTGAGGGGATGGAGCTGCTGCTGCTGCTGCAACTTAGGAGACTTGCTTTGGATGGTCTGCAGGCCGCCTTTCTCCCTCTAACAGCGTAACCATCAGAGGCTGAACATCTGATGAGTGCTCATTTCAAAGAATCATTTTCCCCTTCTGATCCTTTTTTTCCCCTGGTGTACTGACTGATTTATGGACAACGCAGTATCCCCTTTTCACTGTATTACAGTGTCAAACACCTCAATCTGTCTATATTACTGGGGTTTATTCTTTTAAAATTTAAAGTGTGGGCAAGTTGGAGCTGGAGATGTTATTTTGAAGGCAGAGAGGTTCATCTGAAGGAAAAGGGGATGCTGCCACACCTTTTTTTCAGATTTACTTTACCACTTCTTAAAAAGAACAAACAACAACCATCATCCTGAACCTTTTTCCTTTTCCAGTATTTTCTTGGTGTGTGCATATACATCTCTTGGAAGGATTAGGTCAATCCTTCTTTTGTTGGTCCAGCAACAAACTGAAGTTTAAAAAAATGTAGCGAGATTGTCCTCTTATTTTTTTTGTATCATATGATACAATGTATTTATCAAAGATGCTACTGCAGCATCTAAAGTCTGTAGAAATCCTGATACAGACTGTGAATGGTGTATGTACCTACTTTAAAAGTTTTATTTTAAACGAGGGTGCAGGTTAATGCCAGGTACCTTACCAATATGTAATGTTTTCATAAATGAGGAAAAAAGTTCTCAGGTTGAATTGAATACAAATACAATCCTCCCCTAGAATTAGACATTCCAAAAATTATGTTTTGGTACTTTCAAGAGCTTTTTTTAAAGGATTTTTATCCTGTTAACTAAACGTCCTCTGATAAGTGTGTGTGTAAATGTGGAGCACCTTGTCCTAATGGCAAGTTGTTAGATCAAAACAAAACGGTACTTGCTGGATCCACGCTGACTACTCCTCCTCTCATTGCTTTCCTCCCTGTCATCTCTTCCCTTCTGTTTGTCTTTCCCTTCTGTACACTTTGCAAACTAGGATGAAGGTGGCGGTATCTCCATTAGAGTGCTTTGTTTTCCTGTCCTCCAGTCCTGGTTTTCAAATGGTTAGTAGCTTTTCGACAAGTTACCCAGTCAGGGAAAACAACAACTCATAAAGTTCTGCACATCATTTATTTACCTCTAGTAGAATATTTCGTGATGTGATCTGCTTGCAGAGTTCTCTGGTATGTGGTATAACCTGTAAATTACTTGTACAGAGGCAAGGCAGACCACATTGGAAAGAAACTCAAGCTCAGACAGAAGTTTCCAGAATTTGATTCTTATCAGCCCTGTACTGCTCCAGGTGAAGCAGGAGAGCTGAACCCCCTCTAGCAGGGAGGTTCTTGCTGGGAGGAGGTGGGGAGTGTTTAACAAAACCATGATGAATAATTGAAGGAGTTAAATGTGTGTGAATGTGGTGTCCATGTAAACGTGGGCAAGTTGGACTGTTCCTGTCTGCAGAAGGTTGCTCCCAGTTGAAGGGAGAAAAGCACATCGCAAGTAGAAGGCGCTTTTAATACCCTGGAATTTTGCAGTGTTGCTGGTAGTCTGTTACATTTGTCAGTAAATATTTACTGGGGCTATAGGGACTGGACTGATCTGAAGTGGGAATTAAAACTGAAATACTGTGTATTCATATTAATTCCACAAACATTAGCAAGATAGCAATAGTGAATGACTTAATAGTCACTACAAGAATGAAGTGATTCATGTTGGTACATGAACAGAATTGATTTTGTGTACAGGACACATTGTAAAAACGAAGGAAAAAAAAAAAAGCACAATTTTTTTTCTTGTCTGCTGTGGGTCTTCAGATGCTGTAAGGTTTTTTCCTTAGTGAGGTTGGCAGGAATTTAAAAAGTAGCAATAGCCGCTTTCCAGTGTGGAGAAGCTGATGGCAGAGCAGTGGTGTGCAGATGGTGCAGTCTGAGTGCTCCCTGGTGATCATGAGGCCAGTACCGGAGAGGCGGAGGGAGCCTGGGGCCGCTGGTGGCAGCAGGCAGGTGAAAGCATTTACCAGATACAGGCTCCCAGAGGGGGAAGGAGTCACTGCTTCTCCCTTCGCCCCATGCTTGGCTTCAGCCCCTTTATGAGCTGTGGCCCCATTTGTACATGTCAGGGATACTGAGGTAAAGGTTCTCTCAAAAGAAGCTGTTAAAAGAGCAAGTATGGAGTAGACAGGTGGTTCAACACTCACTTGTTTTGCAGAGCTTGTTAAAAGCTCTCATTTCCTTCCACAAAGTCATGCTGGCAGAAGATTCTCTGTTAGAAACTTCATTCTATCTTTGCTTAAAATGAACTTACTTTGGTAAAGATTCATTACCCATTAGTCTACAATATGCTTCTTGAGCCCATAGGAAAAGCACAAGGAAAATTGCTATCCTTGTCCATGCAAAGCACTTTATAAGTAACACATGATCTCTGGGTTTTTTTTATTGGGGTTTGTTTGTAGTTTTGTTTTTTCTATTTTGTTTCTGTTTTGTTTTGTTTTTTCCCTGAGGAATGTGCAAGTTTGGCTGCTGTTTAGAGAAGTCCTTTCAGGATGCATTTCTACTGGTTTTCTTGTTTGTTTGTTTCCCTCCAAATAGCTGTAGTAATGTGTGTTTGTCTGTAAGAGTTCCCAGGTAATGCTCATGCAAAACTTTGGAAGAAATGTGGTTTGTAAATAATTTGGATTACTTTTGGTTTTATCTTTTCCTTCAGGAGTTTTTCTGGATGTCTTGCATGCCATCAGAAGCAGTCTTAAAGATGCCCTGTAGATGTTTAGTGAATGGGGAAACAAGAATAGTTGAGAAATGAGTGCTCTCTGTAGCAGTGGGATGAAGGAAGTAAGCTGAAATGACCAATACATTCATGCCTGTTACCCCAAATTCCTTAAGCTTCTTCGTGGTGTCCCAGCCACAGGCACATGCCATAGTATGGAAATGTGAGTATGTACTTCATGTGCACATGTTGGGACAAATGCCTAGAGAGCCATACTGCTTCTTTTAGCTCTGTAGTATTTTGTATTTCATAATCATTTGCAAAAGTACCAGTATCCAGTCCCAGCTAATCATGTCTTTATCAACCAGGCACAGACCTTCCCCTCTGCTGTTCCTTTTCCATACGGGTAACAGAGGCCTGTTACACCTTCCTGCTCAGTATGTGATTGTTTCCCCTGTTATATTTGCCAGAGCAGCAATGTTGTGGTGGAACTCAAACCAAATGGCAGGAATATAGAGGCCAGGTTACTTTGAAAGTGATTTCTGTGTCAGTTAAGTCCTACATAGCCCCAGATACAATTAGCCCAGTCTTTTTTATTTTTTGTGCTAAACTCATGCAGGTCATTAAATGAATCTACTTCTTTTTATGCTTACCCCAAATCATCTTTTCTTGTACTTGAATGCTCTAGCAGCTGATGATGATGCAAAATGTTTGAGAACGAATACTGCCATTTTACCATGGTGTCTTAGCGTCCCTTGGATTAGGATGTGCTCATTAGAGGCAGAATTTGGCCTTTGTGATGTAAAGTGAGTGAAATTCTGATGTTGATAAATACATGTCTTTCCATAAATGCCCAAACTGGGGGAAAAGTGCCCTGAAGATCACACATAAATAGTTTTTCTTCTGTGTTTGCCTGGTGGTGTAAATGCATCCAGCATTTTACAGAAGGCTGAGGGAAGCCAGATCCCCGAATTGAAGCTTTGATATCTGGAGGGGCTAAATTTAGGGAAGAAGCGTGTACATGTTTCACACTTTGCAGCCTTTAGATTTTATTTCCTCCTTGACTGTGAGTGCCGTGTGTGTAGCACAAACTCTTTGTAGTACTGTAGACAACGTGTCCTCTGTTGATAAAATGTATCACCAGTAGCACAGTGGGACAGGCAAAGCTTCTAGGTACAGTCAAATTAAAAAGCAGCTGCAGGAGTGGACTCTTAGGGCATCACTCTGAAGGTGCTGAGTGTTCTGGTTTTCTGTGATGTGTTTTATGTAGAAGTTTATGAAACAAACTTTGTTTCCTGCAGCCTTGTTACTGTGCATTTGCACTTGGTGTTTGTTTTGGCATGCATTTGAAGTACCTTTCTTCACTGCTTCATTACTTCATACCAACTTCATACCCACCATATGAAGTTTAGCAGGGCAAGTACTGGATTCTGCGCCTGGGGTGGGTGACCCTGGTTGTGTGTATAGAGGGGGGATGAGAGGCTGGAGAGCACGAAGGGGCCTGGAGGTCCTGATCAGTGGCAAGCTGGACTTGAGCCAGCAGTGCCCTGGCAACCATCCCTGTCCTGGGGGACATCAGGCCCAGCATGGCCAGCCAGGCAAGGGAGGGGATTGTCCTGCTCTGCTCTGCACTGGGGCAGCCTCACCCCAAGTGCCGAGGGCAGTTTTGGGTGCCACAGTGTAAGAAAGACTATTACTGTTAGACTATTAGTAATAAACTATTAATTAGAGAGTGTCCAGAGGAGGGCCATGAGGATGGTGAAGGTGTGGGTGGGAAGCTGTATGAGGACCAGCTGAGGTCTCTTGGTGTGTTCAGCCTGGAGGAGAGGGTACTGAGGGGAGACCTCACTTTAGTTACAACTTCCTCATGAGGGGAAGAGGACAGACAGGGACTGATCTCTGCTCTGTGGTTACCAATGACAGGCCCCAGGGGAATGGCCTGAAGTTGAATCAGGGGATGTTTAGGTTGGATATCAGCAAAAGGCTCTTCATCCAGGGGGTGGTCAGACACTGGAACAGGTTCCCCAGGGCAGTGGTCACAGTACCAAGCCTGACAGAGTTGAAGAAGCATTTGGACAATGTTCTTGGGCACATGGAGTGATTCTTGGGGTGTCCTGTGCAGGGCCAGGAGTTGAACTTTGATGACCCTTGCAGGTCCCTTCCAACTCTGCATATTCTATGATGTTCTATGATGCTGTGATTCTTACCTAATGAACTATCAGAAGAGCAGAGCCAGGTTGTTAAAATGAAGAAGTTTGCATTTAAGTTTCAAGGGTGCTAACACAGAAGCTACTAAATCAGCACCATGACAGCAGTAACTATGAACCTGTGGAAGGAGGAAGCTTTAAAAGCTGCAGAATACAGACTACACCAAGAGTGAATTCAGATGAAAACTAATTTCTCTCTTTTGTTTAGAAAAGAGAGCTACCAAGACCCTCTGTTCAATTGTTTACATAGGGATCCCCCAAAACAGTTTTTGTAATTTGCCAAATGATCATGTGCCTTTGCAACTTTAAAAAGTACAACAGAATGTAAACCAGGTGCTTTGTAACTAGAGCAGTGTCTTTGGTTTACATCTGCTGCAGTAGTTTTGTATATAGCTATCCCTGTAGGTAAGTAGTTTGGAGTTGGTCAACTCTTGTAAAGGAGCAAGGAGGGCAGAGAGCATTCCCCAAAATACCTATTAGCATTTCAAGCTAGGAATTGAAGGATACTGAATTTAATTACAGTAAACCTGCTGCTTGAAATCAGTTCTGTCAACAGGTAATGAGGTTCATTTAACTTAAAAACAAGTAAGCCCTCCTCCCCTTCCAGAGACACAGATCTTGTTAAAGCAAGCTCTGAAGAGGCCTGAAGTTACACTCTCATAGTGTCTTGGGATGAGATGGTAGATGAAGAATGAGAGCTAGATGAGGAGAAACTGATGCCTAGCACTCATGTAATCAAGGCTTACATATATCAGACCATACAATTAGTTCCTTGTCCCAGAAAATGCAGTAAGTTTTGTTTCTGGAATGTCAGCAGGTTTCCTCACTTCTTCCCTGGGCCTCTTACAGTTCAGTGATCACATCCTGTTATTGCACATTAACTGTGGGAGATGGTAGGTGTCTTGTCAGCTGAGGGACAACCAGTAGGTGGGAATTTGATTTGTTCAAATTTCAGACTGGTTACGTAGACTTCTGGCAGTACCTACATATCAGTGTCGTATTTAACTGACTTGTCCATGAAGAGCAAAAGAATGGGTTTGGATATTAGTGCTTTTTCAGATCTTTTCCTTTTCTTCCTTGGGGCAGGACTTTTGGCATAATTATAAATTATGAAGTTATGTCTAAATGCACAGTTCATATGAAGTATCAGATCAATTTTAATTTGGGTTTGTTCCTTTTAGAAAACAAAAGTGTAAAAATGTTTTACATGTGTTCCAGGAACTATCTGGAATCCTTCTACCTACCCCAAATTCTGCACTAAAAGTACATGTGATGGTTATTTTGTCTTTTTTGAGGGGAGAGGGTGTTTTTGGTGGGTTTTTTTGTTTGTTGGGGGGGGGGTTGTTTTTTGGTTTTTTTTAGGAACTTCTAAACTACCTACTATTTGCTTCATAGCATCTAGCAGCAGTGTGTTCAGCTCACCCAGCCTCCTCAAGAGCCAACAGTGGCCTGTCTGGTCATTTTGTCTAGTTTGTCAAGTTTGCAGCAGCTGTACTTTAGAATAAGCCTTGTGTGACATTTACTTTTGAGCAAGTAAACCACAAAAATAACTATGTTTTTTTTGTTGTTGTTGTTGTTTATTTGGGTTTGAAAAATGGTCAGGTTTTGTTTTGATGAATGTCATTCTGTGTTGCATTTGTGTATTCACCCTTATTGAAGAGAAAATCCATCTGTGTGTTTGGGAGTTTAGTGGAACATTAGGAGAAGAAATGAAGCCCATCATCTGGGCGTGGATGTTGGGTCTAGGGAAAAATGGACCAAACTTGGGGGTTGAGTTATTTGGGGATGGTGGGGGGTTGTGAGGGCATAATTTAAATTAACTCTGTCTAAAATAAAGTGTAAGTGCAATAAATGTGCTTTTTTATTCAAAACTGTGAACCTTAGGGAAAAAAAAAAAAAAAAAAAAAACAAAAACACAACAAAAAAGCAACCAAAAGAAAAAGCACATCATTCTTTCATGAGCCTTGTGTCCTACCTGCCTCCCCTTCCTCCCCCTCTCCACATTTCTCAACTGACAGAGACCTGACAGTGGCCAACTTGCATGTGTTGGCAACCCAAATTAACATTGCTGTTCTAATCTCGTTGTTGAGATTGGGGGAAGTCCTGTCCCCCTCCACACTTCTTTTTCACTCTTGAAATCTTCTTGGGATCCAGTACTGCCCTGTACCTCTAGAGCAGGATCTGCCACTACCTGGGGTGCACGAGCCAGCCCATCTGCTCTGTGGTCACCCTCACTCCAAGTGCAGAGCTGCTCCTGGCCCTCCATCCTCCAGGTGTAACCTTCCTCCCCACCTCACTCCAGGTGTAGTGAAGGCTCTCCCCGGGCTGGGCAGTGACGTATTCATGAGCAATTGCAAAAGGACTCAGCCATCAGCTGCCTAATTGGATCCCTTTTCCCTGCCCTAACACACATGCAGGCTGGCCACTGTTGCCTTCTGTGACTCTGCCTTGTTTTGCAGGAGCAGGTGTAGGTGTGTGTGACCTGTTGTTACTTGCACTGTCTCTCTTTCTTACTTGAGCACAGGCTGCTTTTCCTAGATTAGGAAAGGGGCACAGGTCTCCTGGGCTTCCCAGGAGAGCACGATGCATTGAGCAGTGACTGAAGGGGTAGCACTCACTGGTTGGACCCTCTGGGGGAGTAGGAGAGGACTGGCTTGTTTAAGTTTATAGATACCCAGATCTGTATCCTTTAAACTTTATTATTTTTATATATAGTCAAGACAATGGCATTACCTCATAATACAGAGGCTTGTTTATGAGAGGCAAAGTACATAGTAAGGAGAGGAAAGGGAAATTTATATATAGATTTGATTTCTTTTGTTTGTTTGTTCCTTAGTGCAATGAAATGTCCCACCACTTTAAACTCTGTGCTAACACATTCCTTTCAGCTGTATTCTTTTTTTTTTTTTTTTACCACCAGAGGTTTGCAAGGGGCTTATGACTGCAAAGTAGAAGGTCCAGTCTGGTTACTTAAAAAAAAACCCATTGTGTTAGTAGATTTCCATAGCTGCTTTTTAAACCTACAATGGAGTAATTGTTTTGAAACTTGTATTTATTTTTTAATTCATAACAAAAGGTTTATTTTTGGTTTCCTGTTATGTAGGTCATGGCAACTCCCCTTCGTTCCTTCTCAAGTTTCCCTTGTAATTGCCAATACAACTTATTTTTCTTGTTTGTTCCTTCTCCCTTTACTTTTGTTGTCCCTTCATTTGTACTTTGGAGTTTTTCTCATGTAAATTTGTACAATGGGAAATATTGTCCAGTTTGGTTAGAGAGCATGGAGACATAAAACATATTAAAATTTGATAGCTGAATTCAGATTGAAGAAAACTATTTCAGTGTAAAGTTATTTAAAGAACTCTGTATTATATGAAAGGCAAAAAGTTCTATGTACTTGATGTGAATATGAGAATACTGCTATAATAAAGATTGACTGCATGGAAAAGTCTGAAGGAGATTGTTGATTGTGTCATGCATAGCTCCTCTCCATGAAGTTGGAGGGGTGCAACTCAGGTGGTTGAGGGAAGTGAAAAAGTTACTTTAGGATGTAACTGTGGAAGGGAAAGAGAAGGAAAAAAATAAAATCAAGGGACTCCTGCAGTGTAACCCCCCCCCTTCATCTTCCTCAAGCTGGATCACTGCCTCCTTGACTGCTGTGCAGTCTTCACTATTCTGAGCTTTTACATACTGTCCCAAGGGAATTCTCCTTCATCCTGGGAAAAGCCTAACACCAACTGGTCTGGGTTCTCTCTGGGTAAATTCTTCTGCTTCTGTGGCAATGTCCCCTCACTTCTTCATTGGTTATTTGGCAGAGCCTTTATTGATAAGACTGTTACCTGCCCTGCACTCATGGACCTCATTTCTTAGGGCAAACACATTCCCTATCAAGCAGGCATTGCAGAAGCTCATCCATACTCAAGTACCGCAACTTTGAAACTGTCATGGTAATTTTCAAAAAATTCTACTTAAAATAGAAAAAAATACAGTTCAGCTTAGACATTGTTTACAGTTTTATTGACATAAGGACTTGGGAGCCAAAGATTTGGTTCCAGGGGCCTCAATTAGTTCCAGGAACCTGAAAGTAACAGAAGAAAAACCTAAGAATCTTTTTGCTCACCCTTTTCTCACCACACAGAGCAGAAGAGGACCTCCTCAATGCTGCCTACAGCAGTACTTGAAGCTTTTTGTTTAGAGCTATAATGTGTGACACAACAGCTTAAAAAAGACTAGATAATTAAAGAACTGGAAACAAGCAAAAGCCTCAAACTTTTAAGGGGACATCTGGACAGATCTCTCTAGAAACAGCATATCTTCGAAGTTAGATAATGCTGGATCCACAGAACAGCATGAAGAAAATAATTTAGAACTGATACCAGGTAAGCTACAACTCACATCGAAGTCGGTTGTTACAGTGCAGGTTTATACCGCCAAAACAGGGCTATCTGGCCTCAGGCACCTGAGATGTGTGTGAAGGCAGTGAGCGGTGCGGACACTGCCTCCTGCACCGCAGAGGTTGGGCAAGTTTCCCCTGGGCAGTGCACAAACGCCTGCTGAGAGCAGGGCCCCGGCTGCGGTACCAGCCGGCGGCAGAGCCGGGCACGGTGCTCTGCCTCAGGGCCGTGTGAGGAGGGGCGACGGGAGCCGTACCGGTGTGCTGCTACTCCTCGTCGTCCGGAGGGATGCCGAGCTCCTCGTCCGTCCAGGCCGAAGCGTCGGGATACGGAAAGTGTCCCTGGGAGAGAGGCCCGTCAGAGCGCGGCCGGGGCCCGGCCCACGCCCCCCGCCCCCGGCCGCCGCGCCGGCCTCACCAGCACCATGTCCGAGCTGTGCCAGAAGTGCCAGAGGATCCAGAACCACATGAAGCCGCTGAGCACCTCGCCGCGAATCACCTGCGCCCGCGTCAGCTCCGGGAACTGCCGGTACCGCGGCGGGATGTGCACCCCCCCGCCCGCGCTGCAAGACAGCACGGCCCCGCCTCACTCCGGGCCCCGCCGGCCCCGGCTCCGGCCCCGGCCCCGGCCCGCCCGCCCCGCTGCCCCGCCCGCCCCGCTCACCGCCGCCGCCCGGGCACGGCGGCCCCGGCCCGCAGCAGCCGCCCCGCCGCTCGGCCCAGCGCCGCCACCACCATGGCTGAGGCCAATGTCACCCGCAGCGCCCAGCAACAGCCCCGCCGATTGGCGCGGCCGCCGCCTTCCGGGGCGGAGACAGCCCCGGCACCGAGGGATCCCGGGAGAGGAGGGATCCCGGGGCACCGGGCTATCCCGGGAGAGGGAGGCGGCACGGGGACAGCTCGGGGCACGGAAGTGTCCCGGGGCACGGGGAGAGCACGCAGTGCCCTGCCCCCGGACAGCTGCCCCCTCACTCCCCACAGCACTTGGGAGCGCCGGGGCGGCACCGCGGGCGGGTTCTCCGTGAGTTCCCCCAAAAGTTGCGTCGCCCACGGTGGGCGCAGAGCGGGGCGAGCTCCCCAGCCAAGCCGCACCTTTTTGGAGCGGCGGGGAGAGAAGACGGCTCCAGCCGCTGGTGTTTCAGGAAGGGGCGAAGGGAGCAGCGCGTCCCTGTGTGCCAGCCTGGGCGGCCCAGCCCAAGCAGTCCGGTTGCGGAGCAGCGGGGCCGGGACGCGGGACTCGCCCTTGGGGTCGCGAAGGAAGCCGCTGGTGCCGAGTCTCTTCCCGCTCTCTGGCCCGGCTGCCGAGGCGGGAGCGCAGGGGCGATGCCGCTGCATAGAAATACCCAGTAGAGAATTCCCACCTGAGCATCTTGAGAGAGTTTTGTTCTCTCCCTTTTCCCCTCTCCCACAGGTGTTACAGCGCTGCGCCTGCCGGCTTACTGCTCGCTCAGCAGTGTTCCTGGAGCTGCAGCCTGGTTTCAGTCCCGATACTGGAGCTGCAGCCTGGTTTCAGTCCCCATCCTGCCGGTGGGTGGATCTGTTCACCGGTATATGCCAGAGCAAGGGTTAGAGGAGTTCTGCCAGCTTCTTTTGAAGGACCAGTTGTATGCAGTAGTGCCTATGGTATGCTTCTGGGACATTGAGGTGATCGCAAAAGAAGCAAGCAAAAAATAATGGAGAAAGTTGCCAGACTATCAGGGGAGTCCTCTCAGGGAATCCAACCCTCCCCTACTCCTCCTGACAAGGTATGATGCCAATGTAAGATTAATCCACACTTGTAGTTCTTCCTGAATCTTTGTTGGATAATACTCCACAAAGAACTAGAGAAGAGTTTCTTTGACCCTCCTAAAGATACTTTAAATAAGTAATATCTTCTCCATCTGTTAATACCCAAAACATCTGACATTCTCAGCTGAAACAGCAGTGGATAGCCTTGTAGTTAAGGAATTTTAATTTCCCTGCTCATCTGAGCCTTGTAGCATCCCTAATGCATTTTCAGTAGCAGTTTACAGGGAGGACCAGCAAACTTTTCAACCACTGTTTTTATTTACCATGTGCAACATGTTGCAACCTTGCCATGTGCTCCATCGAGTTTATGTTTTTCCATAAAAGCTGAATGCTTTGATACAAATTTCATAGTTTTATTGCCAGCTCTGCCTTCCAACTGCCTTGTATTTTGTCTTTCTGCCTTGTTGCAGTCCCTGGCATTCTGTTCCCTGTGTCCTTGTTCTCAAGCATCCCGCATTTCCCATCTTGCTCAGGCTGGATGTCTCCACTGCAGGCTTTGACCTGCAGAAGCTACTTTGTCCCCCTGGACTGAGCCCCTGCCTTCTTCACTCTTCCTTGACTTCAGGTCCTTTCCTTGGCCTTTCAGCTTTGCTTGCCAGGGGAGCTTGGAAGCTGTGTAAGATGCAGCAGCAGTGCACATGTGGCCTCTGGCTGCCCACCCCTGCTATGCACGTAGCAGCTGAAGAGAAACCAGGTGCAAGGGAGGATTTATCATATAGTTCTTAGGGTATTGGGGTTTTTTTGTGTTTTTTTTTTTTTTTTGTGTGGTTTTTTTTTTTTTTTTTTTTTTAATATTTATTCTTTCCCAACTTGATTTCTCAAAATCAAAGCCATTTGTGATGAATTTACAGATAAGCAGCACAGTACCACAAGATATGGTGGAAGAATTATGAAGAGAAGTAATAAACTGAAAGTAAATTTTGACTTTGTAGACAACATTCCTGTTAAAGGGTTTAAGTGTTCAAAAATCATGCTCATCTTCTGCTTCCATCTCCCCCTTCCCCCTTCCAGGTAAGCTCCACGTCTATCTCGCATGTCCAGTGCTGCCACACAGCTGATAAAGATTCCTGTAGCTCTCTGCTGCCAAGATGTCCAATAACACAGTAAGCTCATAACTTGTAGGTGGGTCACTGGAAAAGCAGAGAAGAAAAAGCTGGGAAACAGAGTTATTGCAGTGTGGGGGCTTTGTTCCATATTGATTTAGTTTGCTTGCACTGCAGTGTGTTGCAGAGTATCTGTTGCTGAGCTTTTCATTACTCCTTGTATTTTTGTTTTCCACAGCTGTCCTGCCTGTGCATGGAGCCCAGCTCCCTTTTGCATGCCCTTGATACCCTCAGCCAAAAGGAACTTCCTTGGTTCGTCCCCAGAGGCTTCCCGTGTCTTGAGGGGGGCTCGTGTGTTGGCAAGGAGAGAAACTGATGGCTGTTACTACCTGGGGCACATTGTCCAGGAGGTGAAAGTAACTGTTTACTGGGAACTTGGCTGTGTGGTTTTTTCTCTGTTCTTCCCACACCTCACCCAAGCCCTTGCTGTGGGATGACCCTCCAGTGTTACAGTGCACTTCTTAGCCACTGTTGCCTCCCTACACCCTATTTTCATCTGTTACCTGCTGCTGTCTGGCTGTTTGCTGTGAGGAGCCCAGCAAGTAAGAACAGCCTGGACATCAATCCGTTTTTTTAGTTATAATGAGTTTTTATTCAGAGACAGACAAAACAGGTCCCTTATTCCTGTTGTCTACTTTTGCCCAGCCTAGCAGCTGAGTTGGTTAGCTAAGCAGCAGCCAGTAATCCAAAATATTTGTCTCCAGGGTCCACTTCCTCTTTACCAAACTGAGAGCTTTCGTCATTCTTTTCTGTGTTTCTGGGAATTGCAAGATGATTTTGGATGTCAGATGGATAAATTCCCCCTGCAAGTTTTCTTTTAAAATCCATTCCATTTTGCAGGTTAGTTAAATAAATTTTGGTGCTAGTATAGGTGAGGATGTCTGTAAGCTTCAGTGTGGGGTAGAACAGATTGGGACAGCTATAGGTACAAGTGACATCAGCTGGAGTAGGAACTGACAATATTATTTGTGTAAATGCACTCAAAGATCTGCACTCAAAGAAAAGGCTGAGATTCTGGCCGTAGATCTTGTCCTCACTCACTGCTGAAGGCTTCAATTAAAGTATTTAAATTTATGACAGTTGTGAGTTTTTACTGCTTTGTTACCCTTCTGATTGCTGAAGGATTGTTTGTTATTGTTCTGATTGTAGTCAACTGCATCATACACAGTTTCTTTTGGCTGCTCTTTTCTGGTGGGAGGTTTTCCTGGTACAGTGCTGCCTTAGCCTGCTAACTGTGTTCTTACTAAAATCTAACTCCAAAGTGAAAGGAAAAAAAAATCTGTCAGCCCTTTAAGCCCCAGATTTTTATTTATTTTTGAAGTGGTATGGACACAGTACAGTGAAACCCTGTTGGAAGAGGAAAGCTGCATTCCCAGATCACATTCCACTTCCTGGGATTTCTGCCACTTCCCCCTTAGCACTTAAGCTTGGCTGTTCACTGGACCTTGCAAACTGCCTTGCAAACCACATTTTACTCTTGCAGGGCTCCAGAGAAGGCTTTTTAGTTGAGTTTGACCAAAGTTGTGCTCTGAAGGGCAAGGTCCAGCGTGGCCAGCAGGAAACACCTCTCTATGACCTTCTCCACTACGAAGACGCCCGGCGACAGCCTCTTGCTCCAGGGGACAGGGTCTTGGCACCATGGGAGGCTCCAGCCAAACGTTTTGGCCCTGGCACTGTGCTAAGGGTTCTGGAGAAGACAGAGGCACCTTTAGGTACCTGCTTTGGTGTTTTGGTTTTCTTAGCAGCACCGGACTCTCCACGGGCGCTGGTCACTGCAGGGAGGAGAACAGGCTCCAGCACGGAGAATTCACCTCCTGCTGCTTGGGTTCTCTTCGTTGTGTTTTTATTGTTGGCACTAAGCCACTTTTTCAGGGTCACAATTAATGCAGCTCACAGAATTTGCCTTTGATTTGTTCTGTGGGTGAAAACTTCCTAAAAAGTTTGGGGTTGGGGGCAGCATCCTCCCAACACAAGGCAAAAAAACGTTCTTGACCCTCCTGAGGGTCACCTGATTATCTGTTAGTCTACTTTCCAGCTATTTCAGGGTAAAATCCCACCTGCTGTGGCAAGTGCGATTTTTTTATATCTGCTGTCACCTCAGGAAATTTAGAAGAAAGTCAGATTTTCAACCTGTAAAGAATAAAATCATGGAAGTTGTTACAAAATCGTCTGAAACACAAGTCATTACCTTTACCTCCTGCTCTCTAGGAGATAAATCACACAGGCTGATATGCTGCTAATACATTGCTTGCCCTTTTTCTTTCTCCCTAATATGCACAGCACACAATGAAAGGAGAGTGCTTGTGAATTTCTGGAATGGGCAGACTAAGGAGGTGCCTTCTGGCCAAGCTCTGCGGATTCCCCTGCCCCTAAGCGAACGCATTATCCTGGAGCTGCAGATGCCTTTAGCAGCCAGGCAGATGGTGGTAGATTCAAGCTTGGATTACCCATACCTTGTGGCACCAGGTTATAGAGCCTCAGGGCGCTACAGACAGGGTCACCTGGGCCTGGATTGCTGCCCGGGGGCTCTGTATTCCACTCATCCCTGTGCAAAGTGCAGCTGGGGGTGTACCTCGCTCCCCCAGTGCTGCCCTGGAGCCTGGGATCCCACACGGCCTGCAGAGTGCAAAGTGCAGCAGGAAAGTGCCTTCATCCCAGGGACAAGCTTGACTGAAGGCAAGCTCAGCAAGAAAATAGCACAGGAGCTGTCTGAATTGAGGATTGCATCTTCAGAAAGTGTTTCCAGAGAGGAAGAGACAAAGGAAGATAAGAGATTGGAGACAGAAAACGTTCCAAAAGGTTAGGTCTTGTTTGGAAGAGGACCACGAGGTTATAGAAACTGAGAAGGTAAAAAGTGCTTTGTCCTGGCTCTTCTGTTAATATATGGTCTGCTACTTGTATAAATATCTGCTATTTCTATAAATATTTGCTTTGTGACTTCAAGTTTACTGCCCTTGGTCCCAAAGTTTAAGGCCTGGTCCTTATGCTTGCCTGATAAAGAATGGAGAGACTTTGCACTGTCTTCCTTTGACTGGTGTAAGAGCTATAATCTGTCATTATCCTTGGCTGGAGCAGGCTTCTAGAGATGCAGAATATGAGAGGTGTTGCATAGCCCAGTCCCTCTACATTCTGCTTCTGCCTGAAGGAGGTGAAGGCAAAAAAAAAAAAAAAAAAAAAAAAAAAAAAAAAAAAAAAAAAAAAGGAAAAAGTGTCAGTAGACTTGACACTGGATAAGGATTACAGAAGGGATTGTTCCAAGGCAGTCTCTTGCATGGTTCTTTTAACCAACTTCTCCACCCTGTTAGAGGAGTCCCCTCTCCCAGTCAAGGACTACAAGAGACTTATGTAGTCCTCAGCAGCTGATTTGGTGCTCGTGAGCAGGGCACTGGGTGAGGATCAGTAAGGAGGAGGTTCATGTGCACCAGCTACTGCCACACTTATCTCCATTGCTCTGCAAGGGTTGGAATCCAAATTCTGGCACATGCTAGAAGCAGGACTGTCTTTCAGCCAGAGCTCCTCTGGCCTGATCTCTGTACCAGTTTGGACCTTTTCAAGCAAAAGTACCTTTGGAGACATAGGGAAACTCAGGAGGTGATCAGAAATTAACTATGAGTTGTTTCTTTAGTAAAAAACTCCCCCAGAATTTGTTCCTTTTCATTCTCTCTTAAACTTCAGTTACAACTTAAGGTCTTAAGCTGTAAATTCATTAAATTAAACCTATTCTTTTCCTTATCAGGTCTGGATTGTGACTGCATTTCTTGTTATTTCTAGGCCCCTCAGAGGGAGATGGCTCATGCTGTGGTTGACGCTGCTGTCAACACAGACAGCTGGTTAATGGAGACAGATCACAAGGAAGAAGCAGAGAACAGACAGCAGGATGCTGAAACTGAAGCTAATTTTGAACATGAGCATGGTATTGGAACTGCAGCTCTTTTACCCAAACATAAGACTTAGCACATAATATCAGTGCAGGATGGCATCGTGTATAAGATCTGTCACCATAATTCGTGGTGCTTCACAAGAAAATGCCATGATACCATCTTTATGTATAGGTATTAATGGTGCTGTGGCTTGAGAAGTTATTCATCCTCTCTCAAAGTGAAAGCATTTTCAGATGAAAGTTGAGATTTTTTGGCTTTGAGTTACAGCTCAGCTACTGCAGTAGCAACCTTTGGGGTTTTTTAACCTATATCACAGAGCTCAGTATAAATAAAAAATTCCCTACTTTAAAAACTAACATTCAACATTAACTGTGAGTGTGTATAGCAACAAGATTTCACTAGGACTGTTCTGCAGAACAATCCTCTTATCTGTGCTGAAAATTATTGCTTTATAATGTCACTGAGCAAAATTTTGTTCCCTGAACAGCCAAAAGGGATTGGATCATGATTTTGATCATTTTGTTGCTCTTTTCAGCTTTGTGACAATTGCAGGCATCTAAGAGAGGATTCTGAAAGCCTAAAGCTTTCTCTATTATTGCTTTGTGACACTGCTGGAAGAGGGAGAATGAAAAGTCAAACAGTAGTGCAGATTTCCTTGCAGCTGGTGTTCCAGCATCGTTCCATGCAACAGCCGCCACTCAGGTCTGTCCTTAGCAGAAAGGTGTGAGCAAACTCTGCTCCTGTTCTCAGTTACCCAAAAGCTGTGTTAGCAGGCTTGTGCCAGTGTCTCCTGTCTCTCAGCAGGATGTAGAGCTCAGGCTTTGCCCTGTCAAAAGATTTATCATTTTTACAGATCTCAGAGCAGCTCATGCCTGTCTGTGACATACCATGTAAACAATCCTTTAGCCTGAGTAGCTGTAAGAAGGGTCAGGCAAAATTCAGTTTCACAGACAAAACTCTTGCCTAAATGCAATGGCCAGCTTTTTTTTTTCTGAAAAGCTGGTACCTCTTTTGTGGAGACTGAAAACTGTCCCACTTTCTCAGAGGAAAATGCTATAAAATACTTGCTTGAATATATTTAATATGAGAACACCTTTTGTGGTTTGGTTATTTTTTTAATTTGCTTTCTTTTTATAAGCTTCCTATATTCTCAAATGTCCTTGCCCTAATTTATTTGAAAGGCCTTTTTGAGTCCAGAGTGGCAGAAGCTCCAGTCCAGCATGCCCAGAGGAGTCCTTCCCTGGGAAGCAGTGCTTTGGTTCCTTTTAGACACCAGAGCTTCTTTGCCCAAGTGAATCAATCACTGGAGAAAGACAGCCTGACCATCAGATCAGCCCTTCGTGTGCAGAGACCACACAGTGCCACCAGCCTGCTGCCTGGGAGATCCACACATCTCCCAAATCTTCTAAAAGACAAAAGCATCACAGTGAGTATTTGGTCCAAGCCAGGTTTAGTTCTTAGGATGAGGAGATTTGTTTGTGTCATGTGAGAATGTTCTCTCCTTTGATCTTTCACAAAGGTTTTTGGTGCAACAAAAAGGATGCCTGTGTAGAATAATGGTTGTGCATAATTAGAAACTTAAGGACTCCACTTTGGAACCCACGTTGTGCAGGACAGGGCACCTGTGGTATTTTTGGTCAGCAGTTTTGACAGAATGTTTTTGTATGTTAGATCTAATCTCTTCTAAGTAAGCTTCTCAGCCAGCTCTACTAGATAGCAAAAAAAAAAAAAAAAAAATCCTCTTTTACAGATACTGAAAGCAAAAGAGAGAAAGTTTAGGCAGCCATCTGAGGCCCACAGCAAAGAGTGCATGTTAGGGCAGGGGTGGAACTAGAAGTCTCCTGGTCCTTAGGCTGGTACTTTACCTGCTGGAAAACATTTGTTCACCTCCCACCTATAAAACACCTTTGATTCTTTCTTTGATCTCTCCTTGTGTGTGTCATTAAACACAAACACCCACAAGGTACATTTTTTTCCTAAGAATAGCAATGCACTGGAGAACAAAGCTTGTTTACCATGCTTCCCCTGGGAAGCCATACAGATCAATATGTTAAGAGAAACCAGTCAGAATGCTATGTAAGACTGGCAGGGACATTATTTGAAAGTCCTGCAAGTGTTTTCCAGCTTGTGGTATTCGAGTTGCCCCCGGGAAAGCACTGGGAGGAGTCATTCTGTTTGCAGAGGAGCAGCTGATAGCAGGAGCATGCTAAGTGTACCTGGGAATAGGAGGAAGGAGGATGCATTTGACAGAGGGAAATATTTTGGGGGAACTCTGTTCCAGCCCCAAACAGCTCTAGCAATGTGAACTAGAATAAATGTATAAAGGTTTGGTGGTGTTTACTTGCACTTCCCTCCTAAAGGGCACTGTAAGGAGTACAAAAACAAATAAATATTTTGCTATGGCTGTGAAAAGAGGCCTTGTAGGTGCTCCTTCATCTCTGTACACGGCACAGAGCATTTAAAAGCACAAATCAGCAACACTACAGCATTAAAATGAAGCTACTACTGAAGAAAACACAAAGATGCTTGAGCATGGGTAGAAATCTGAGACAGTAGGTGTAGAGTTGGAACACTTGCAGAGAAGTCCAAGCATGTTCTGGATTTGGCCAGAGGGGGGCAGGTATTTCTCTTGCTAATAAAATCTAGGAAGGAATATATAGTATGTTTTGTGGTCAGAACCTGGATTTTCCATCCAATCCAGAAGTTGGCCCAAAGACTGGGGATTTTAAGGATTGGCTCAACACCAGGACAGCACAGCCTACTGACCTATGGAGAACTCTTAAGACTGGATTTTCAAGCACTTCTTTGTTGATTAAACCTAATGTTTTCTACAGGTTTTAGCACCATCCTCAGTGTTTTCATGGAAGGGAGTCAACGCTACAGTTATTTGTGAGCCTTTGTGGCTTCTAGGCCTCAGGAGTGACATTAAACCTGGGCTGTTCTGGTTTCCTGTGTTTACAGTTTGCATTAGAAAAATATACTGTTGGGACTAAGGGTTCAGTTTGCTTTTTTTCTCTTAGAAATCAATCCTTAGTGGTCCATCTCATGAGAGGGGGAAAGAGCTGGACTTCAACAGAGCCAAGACTGAGCACAAAAGGTGGCAAGAGGAGCAGAGGCAGCTGAAGAGGAGGCAGCAGCAAGAGGCAGATGGCACCCGACGCCAGCTGCGCAGGGAGAGCCAGAGGTGATGCTGGGAACTGACTGCTTTTTGTGCTAAATGTTGGAAGGTTGGTAACACCTGCTCCCTGCTGCTCTCCTTCAGTCCCTGCACCTCCCGTGTTGTGCTTTTTGCTGGACTCTGTGGAGGGGTCACAGTGGTTCCCTGCTGGGAATAAAATTGTGCTCGAGGTGTGAGGGAGTGGGTGCACAGTGTTATCTCCAAGGCAAATTCCCTTCAATCCTGTTCTCAGACCACAAGTGCTGACATCAGGCACCAGCCCGTTTGGGGCTTTTGCCACCTCTGTTCTGGACACAGGTTTAATCCTCATAACCTAACAAAGGGTCCTGGAATATTACTGAACACAGATTGCCAAAATATCTGCTTTGTGTCTTATGCACTGTCTTTCTTTTTTATTGCTCTTTCTTTATGAGTAATTCAAAAAATTTTGTTTTGGAAACAGGCAGCGATTGCGTCAGAGAACATTGCAAGGACTGGAGAAACAGCTGGAGCACAAAGAGAGAGCTTTGCAGCACATGGCACTGCTCCAGGCTGCTGGAGCTGAGAGGAGCAGGAAGGAATCCTTTCGAGAGGAGGAGGAGGAGAGGAAGGCAAGGCAGAGGCTTCAGTTCTTAAAGACACAGCGTTTGCAAAGAGAGGAGTTGCAGGCAGAAAGGAACGAAAGGAGCTGTGAACAAGAGAAAGAAAGGCTGGTAAGGGCAATTCCAGAAATTATTTTCCTCTTCTGCCATGTTTCCAGCAGTGTCAGTATCTGGAGTATTTGTATATTTCACCTGGTTTATATCCAATATAACTATACCATTTAGAGATAAAAAAAGTTAACTTTTTTTGGCATGTGTATGAGGATGAAAGGTGGAAAGTAAAATTCCCTATCTCTGCCATAAAAGAAGTCTTTCTGCATGCAAGGAATAAATTTCCACAGATTATATCCATTTCTGACTTCTACTAGTGAGAATCATAGTACAGTAGGATGATTTGGATTGTATTCATCTAGTCCTGACCCCCCTGGTTGGGAAGGGCAAGGGACACCTTCCACTAGACCAGGCTGCTCAGAACCCCCTGTGTGACCTGCCAGGGATGGGGCATCCACAGCTTCTCTGGGCAACCTGTGCCAGTGCCTCTCCACCCTCACAGGGAAGACCCTCTCCAGCTCTTGTAGTGCCTCCCTCTTGGCACTGGAAGGTGCTCTGACGTCTCCCCAGAGCTTTCTCTTCTCCAGGCTGAGCAACCCCAGCTGTCTCAGCCTGGCTCCAAAGCAGAGGTGCTCCAGCCCTCTGAGCATCTTCATGATCCTCCTCTGGACTCACTCCAGCAGATCCATGTCCTTCTTGTGCTGGGGGCCCCAGAGCTGGACAGAGATGAAAAGTGAGGATGAAATTTGCTGTGAAGGCTGACTGTACAGTTTTGAATGTCTTTATGTAGGAGTTCCTGAGGAGCAGAATGCAGTCACGGCAGTTAGTGCTGGAGCAAGAATCCCAGGAGCAGGACAAACAGCAAAACCAGCACCAGGCTGCCAAAGTGAGAGTGTTCCAGAGGAGAGAGAGTTCTCATCTGAAGATGGAAAAAGAAGGCCAAAAACACCGTGCCCTCCAGCAGTACCTCAGGGAACAGAACCTTCTGCTGCTCAGGGCATCCCTGCTCGAGTAAGGAAGCTGCACAGTGGGTGAGCAGGGCCTGGAGCAGTTCCCAGACCTGCTGTGTCTTGTCAGGTGTGAATCAGTGTGCCTGTGCAGAGTTGTGACAGGTGGCATTAGGATTCCTGGAGATGTCTTTAATCTCCCTTTCACTGCAACCAGAGTGCACTTCCACTGCTCTGTCCTTTACCAGCTTTTCTTCCTGGGGTCACTGGCTTCCCTCTCCCCTGAGAGGGAGCAGCAGGGCACACCTAGAGGCACTTTTCTGCATTAGACAGGAGGGGTTTTCTAGTGCACTGCACTATGGTGAGCAGAGGTGCCAAAGGACGGGAGGAGGAAGTTAAGCTTGTCACATCCTGAAGTGCTCCCTCTTCCTCACATCATCTGAGGTACAAAATTCCCTGTGGCTGTGCCAAAGGAAGTCGCTGACCAGCTCTGGGTAACCAGATATTTCAGACAGGTATTTAGAAAAGGAGATGACACAATTTATTTGCTGAAACAGCCAGAGCTATATGGAAACGTCTTTATTTTACACAGAATTCTGCTGAAGTGAATACCATATATGTGATACCTTGTTTCAAGTAATGCCTAGACCCAAACTAGATACAAAAGTTAAATTCAGCCTGACATTCTGTGTATATTTAGAAACATGATACACAATTTCTGGCACATTATAAAAAATTATGCCTCTTGCTAGAATACAGCACCAGCGATAATGGTGGTTTCTAAAAAAAAAAAAAAAAAATTTAAAAAGAAAAACCACCAAACAAACAAGTAAAATTAAGAAAACTTGTAAAAGGGAGCTCCTTTGAAATCCTGCCAAATCTTCTGAATGGCCAGCAGTTCCTAGCAGTAAGTGTCAGACTGCATTCCTCCAGGGATAATGGAGAGGCTATGCCTTCAGCTTTTCCCTAAAAAGACAAAGTCTCTCATCCAGATGTTTACAAACTACTCTGAGACCTTAACAGCTAAAATGGGTATTTTTAAACTTTAGGATCCATAATGTGCATGAGCCATCCTCAGATTTTTGCTTAAAGAAAAAAAATAAAGAGGGAAAAGGAAAGATGAACTTAAATAGAAGGTGAAGGCTTTAACAAAAGAAGGCCAAAGTTAAGGTCTGAAAAAAATATAACTTGCTTTAGCTTATGGAAACTACATGTGAGGCACAGTTTTGCATTTTAGATGTGAAATCCCATCATTTGGAACATCTTCCACTCTGTTGAGTGTCTGGAAAAGTTGGCTGAAATTTGCTCAGCAAGAACACGGATGGTTGTGCCCCAGAGCTGGCACACACCCTGCTGAGGGAACGTGGGTGCTGGTGGCACATGGAGATTTTCCTTCGGGTAATGTTTGGGGGGTTGCTTGCTTCTCCTCTTGTCTGAGTTCTCTTTTACATAAAACCATGTGCTAGTTAGGACAGTGCTCTGCCTGCTTATGACTTTAACTAGAGTTAAAGAAACAAGCCTAAAACTTACAAGGTGTTAAACTCTACTCCTGCTTTTATCCTTATGCACTTGGAAATGGAACATGCAGTGATTAAAGGAAAGTACATGAAATATACTGAGCTGAACCTAAACTTATTTTTCAGACTTCATTTATATGTTATTAATCATTACTTTATAATCACCATAAAACAGCAGATTGTCTGCTTATGCACTTTCTCTTCATGGCTTCACCACCTGAGAACAGACCACTGCAGGGACCCTGCTCTACTGCTGTTTCACACAGGGTATGTCTGGGAATATATTTAGTACCACACTATTTCCAATCATTCATGGACTGTATTTCTCACTATTAAAATGCAGCCATAAAATCATTTTAATACTGCTATTAAAATAACTGACTGTAAATGCCACGTGTAATCCAGCTCTTCTGCTGGCTTTATTTGATTTTCAATATTCGCAATGTGGTTTTGATCCATCAGGAAAATGCTTGGACTCTGGTTTGAAACCTGCTGGAAAAAAAACCCCTAAGTATCTGCATATCAGTTAAGGTTTTGAGAAGAGTGAAACCAGGGGAGCACCAGGGAGAGTAGCAGAGAAAATCACACAGAGTGGGAAAAAAAAACCTCTTAAGTTTCAGAAACAGAAAAATTAAGACCAGGACAAATATTCCCAGAAGTTGTTTTTTATTATGGAATTAGGTTTTTTCTGCCTAGGTAAATATTTTATTATGCTGTTCATAATCCAAACTCCTATCATAATGTACTAGAGTACAAGAGTTTGAAAAAAAATTGAAAGAGTCTGTTTCTGTCATCCAGAATGACTAAGAACAGACTGCTACATGCAGGATGTTAGGACACTTCTACAATAAAAGTAGAAGTTAAAAGTAAAAAAGACAAACAGTTTTACTGGCTTTTTTCAGCCTGAATGTCTTGCTTAGGTGATGCTAGAACATCATTTTTCATACCACAGTGACAGGTAGGTCAGTAAATTAAATATTTAACCTGATACATTTTAAAACAGACTTGACCAATGAACACCTTTTTGAAGATGTTATTAAAAACTACCAGAACACATTAGCTCTTAGAACTGTGCAATGAGTGGGAAATGTCCAATTGTGCAAATTCTTCCTGCTTTCTGGAATAGACCTTCTGATCATCCCATGCCTGGTGCTTGGCTGAAATGACTGAAGGCAGCATTAGTGGAGAGCAACCACTACACACCTCATCCCTGGGGTAGACGTGACTTCTCACCTTCAGCTTCGCTCTGTGGCAGCTCAAGGCAGCACAGGTAACCCCCACAGGGAGAGGGCAGCAGCCACAGGAGTCTATTTGAGGGCAGAAGCTGCAGTTTTGATGAGCAGTGGCTTAGCTGCCTCCAGGATGTCCAGTTCAGGGTCCAGTGAACGTCCCAGTCCTTCCAGAACCATGATGGCAAAGATGATGGAAGCAAAATTGCTCTCGAGCTTCACCTAAAACCACAATAGACTGAATGGACTCAGTGGACATTATTTTCTTCTGTACCCCTTCACCCTAGGTACCAGCTCTGCCTAAGCTGAGAGGGAATGCAAGAGGCTGGGGAGAGCATTTGCACACCTGAAACTATAATGCCACTCCACCAGTTTGACTGTGCAGCCCTGTGACGGACAACCCTAGTTCAAGCCACCCCTAATTCAAGCCACCATAGGTCTTTTGATTTCCAAAGTTGTTTGCAACTGTGGAAACTTGTCCCCCAAATAATCAATTATAAGGAGGTATCTCTAGTCTAAGGGACTATAAAAAAGGTAGGAAAAACTATGTGTTACAAAAATAGTCCTTTTAGTAAACAACATCAAGCATGCAATGAAGTATTGAGACAAACAAAAGGGCTTGGCAGAGTGTGTATAAGACCTGAGAAACAGCATGCCTGCAACACTTGGATGCATTCGTGCAGTTTCTCTTCTAGCAGTTTGTTTCAGAAATCAGTCCCCCTCCTTGTTAGCCCCTCATGTTGCCAGTAGTTCTCCCTCCCCACATGAACTTCCAGCTATTAAAGGCAGACAGGAGCAGGACCTCACCTTATGGGTCATCAATAGTTTGAAGACACTCGAGAGGAGATTTCCCACCTGAAGCTGGAATACACAAGGAGAATTTATTACACCTGATCAAAAAACCTTTTTGTTTCAGTTTTCAGTGCCAAGTTGCACTGAATTTCAGGTAAGTGAGACTGTGACGTTGTGCACTTGCCTTTCCCAAGGCAATGGTGTTCCCCCGGACCCTGGTCACAAGTTCTGCCATCTCAGCCTTGAAGCGCTCGATGTCCTGGCACTGGTTGGCACGGGCGTGGTGGAGGATCAGCTCTGCCACCCTCTCCCCCTGAGAAAGAAGTTGAACAGCACAAGCAGAGCCTGATCACTGGTGACTTGCACTCAGATGCTTGCAGTTCTTGCTTTTAGTAGCTGAGAAGTGCCCCTGACAGCACAGGATGGGCCTGGATTAGCATGGATTCTTTGGCATGCTTCAGCAGACCAAGATAAAATGTGTTCCTCTTGAGGTGTGTTAGTGAGCCCTTCACCCTGCAGCTGAGAGACAGCAACAGGCAAGTAGGAGCACAATGCTTGTTCTCAGAATGCACAGGAGACAGCAGCACTGGGTGCTCTAGTCCATCTAACAGTGAGTTTCAAGGGGGGAGGAGGATAATGTAGTTCCCCTCACATGGAGGAGCCTAGCAGAGGTCAGACCCCTCCACACACACCCGTTTTCCTTCCTCTCCTCTATAGATGCTGACACAACAGCAAAATGGAGGAAGGCATATGGGCCTTCCAGCAGCAAGGCTGCGGAGGGGAACACGTGTGGCAGATCAAGATGTTAACCCATTCCCTCTTCTTCTCTAGCAAAACTGACAGATTCTGCAACAGTGGCTCCCAGGCACTCCTAACTTACAGCAGAAGCACTCCTACCCAGGAAGGGGCAGCTAACACTTCCCATTGAGCACCTTCTGCTTCCTGGGGCCCTGAAACTGCTCCACTCTGGCAGCCTCCTTGCTGCAGCTGAACAACTTATCCCTGTGTCTGGGGATTTGAGGCTGGCAAGGCTCCTTGCCCCTCCTAGCATTTCCAGGCGAAACAGAAAACTCCCACTTTGGCCATCAGATTCCGCAGCCGCGTGTCCCTTCCCCGGGCTCAGCCGGGCAGCCCCGTGCCCGAGAGGGGCCTGACCTGTCCCTGGACCACGGCGGTGAAGACGGCGCGGAAGTTGTGCAGGTCGGCGCTCCGCAGCTCCGCCACGATGCCGGCGTCCAGCAGCACCAGGCGCAGCTGCCGCGGGGCCGGCCGCAGCTCCAGCACCAGCGTGTCGCACAGGTCCAGCAGCGCCGCCCGCTCCGCGCCCGCTGCGCCCTGCACCAGGATGTTCCCGGGGTGCAGGTCGGCGTGCACAAAGTTGTCCACGAAGATCTGGAGGACGGGCAAGTGTGAGAGCGGCTCGTTCCAAGCAAATCTGGTCGTGCCAAAGCCGCCAGGCAAACGGCAGAGGGTTGTTTGTGCTCTGCTCTCTGTCCTTACCGATGACGGGGCACCACCCTTCGCAGCAGCTCCTGCTGGAGACCAGCTCTGGTACTCAGCAAGGCAGCAGAGCTGTGTGAAGCAGCCCAGTGTTTGCTAGAGGTCAGGAGTCCCACCAGGGAATGGCAGTGCCCTTTGGCAATTAGCCCTGAATTGGGGCACGCTGGTGGGCCTTAGCAAAGAGTAGTGCAGTGACAACAGGCTGTTTGCCATTCAGTGGCAAAGGTTATAGTGAAAGGTTAAGTTTGTCTAGTGCAGGACACCAACCCACATTGCAAGCGTACTGAAAAGTAAGGAAAACAAGAGAAGAGGAAATAAATCTGTGTAGCTCTTCTCTGACTCTGCTAGCAGTTAGCACCAGAAAGGAAAGAACAAAAAGAGGAAGGAGGTAAGAGGAAAGAACAAAACATTACTTCCCCGCCTTAACCCTCCTGGCCACCTGGGACTGCAGGACTTCCTGCCCCAAGGAGATTATCTTTGTATTTCATGGATTCCTCCCATGAATTTGTTCAACTGTCATGTAAATAATTAGAGCTGTGTGAAAAAATATGGTTTTGGTGTTGTCTGAAAAAAATGACTTCTGCTAATTTTATGTCCTCCTTATTGAGAAACCCTACACAATAGATTCATATTCATTCTCATGCACTCATGACTGCATAATCTCTGTCATAAGCTGTTCATCTTTCTGCTTTCCAGATGAAAGAGTCCAAGTTATTTCACCATTCTGGTATGGAAGCCATTCCACATGAGTAATCATCCTATCTGCCTTCCTCTGCATCTCTTCTAGTTCTGCTACAGCCCTTGAAATGGAGGGTCCTGGACAGCAAGGGACTAGAACTGCAGAGTACTCAAGAAAGAGGTATTAGTTTTACTTACAGACATAATGTTGTTCCTTCGCTCTTTAATTTGTTTCTACTCCTAAAATTTGAAACCAATCTTAGCATAAAACTATTCTGGTTCCAGCATTGCTTTTCTGAGTGGTAAAAGCTATTTCAGAGCCTGTCATACTACCTGGAGCCAGAACTGGAGGTTCACTCTTGCCCTAGCACAATGCTGCAGTCAGCAGCAGCATTTCATCTGACATGCACTGCCCACACACTCAGTACTGTCAGGAGATTCTTCCAGCTCTTCCCTGCTGGTTCTCATGGCTCCTCACAAGACACTTGTACCACCCTCTCAACACTGCTTTCCAGATTATTTGGGATTATTCCAGCTACAAAAGAACTAGATAGCCAGAAGCTGAATCTGGTCAGGTTTGTTGTCTTTACGCCAGATTTAGTTCTCCCTAACAAAAAGGTAGTTTTAGAGGAGTTGATAAATGAAGAAACCAGCTCATTGTTTTCCCTCTGAGTCACATCCACAATATCTGCAGAGCACATGACATTTGCTAATAATGTTGCACTTTAAGGTACTTGGGCAATATGTGAATATTTGTTGAATGGATCAGTGGGTGTCCTAAGCAAAGGCTGACTGAGGTGCACAGGCCAGTCCTACTGTGTGCAGGCAGATGGCCTCTCTGCAGTGGCAGAGCCCTGTGTCAGAGCCCAAGCAGGAGTGTGTCCAGCCCAGGCTTTACCCAGACCAGGTACAGGCAGGAAGCAAATGGGTTCTCTCTTTAGCCACACTGTCTTATTATCCAAACTGAACAGCTTCTGCAGGAAGCAGCCCCCCAGCATTTGCAGCCCCAGCCAAGTGCCTACCATCTTTAGCAGCATGTCCATGCCCATCCTGGCCAGCCTCTGCCGCAGCTCCGTGCCAACCTCCACGTGCAGGTAGCGTGAAATGGGCTCACTCTCCTGAAACAGAGGCAGAGCTGGAGTCAAACACCCCCTGCATCCCACCTTCAAACACACCTTCACCTGGGTGCCATGACTGGGGGGAAGGGGATGATAATACCCTAGAAAGGACTTGGCAGAAGGAGCCTGTACCTAGTGTGATGGACAACATGAGAGAACCAAGGGTTGGTTCCTTGGGAACACAGATGGTATTCCAGGGACAGAAACACCCTTGCCAGGGTCTCATGCAGAAAAACTAAGCCTGAGACTAGCTTTAGTCTGTGACTCAAAACATCCACAAGGGAAGTGAGGCAAGGATCAGTAAGTGTCAGGTTGCTGAGCTCCTTGCTCTGACCCACCACAGAGGAGAAGAGAAGCGTGGTGTTGGTTTGCAAACCAGGCAAGCACAGGGTGGCTGGAAACACTGCTTGGTTTCAGGCCAAGTGTTCACTTCTATATGGAGTTGTCTGCTACCTGTCTTCATGGATGCACTGCTTGCAAACAAAAACAGTGGAAAAGACCCCAAGGAAGGACATCAATCTCCTTAAGCAAACAAGAAGAAAAAGCATCCTTCTGCCTCTGATCCCTCCTTCTCAAAAAGAAACACCTCCTTGTCATGTTCTCCCTGGGGCCTTCTCACTGCTACCATTGCACCCAGACCCTGCAATTCTTACCTCAAATGTTTCCACTAGAACATCTGCTGTTACCAAGGGCCAAAGGGGAGTTGGGAACTTCACAAAATCGACATCTAGGAAATTTTGTCGGAAGCGCTCCAGATTTTTGGCTTCGTAGCGTAAGTCGATCTCAAGGGAGAAACAGAAAAGGAGGTTGGAAATTAGATTTAAGTAGGATTAGATCTTCAGGATCCTGTGTGAGTTTCAATACTCAGTACCAACAAAACTAGTCAGAAAGCCAGAATGGAAACAAAGTAAGGGTGGTGCTTTTCACAGGCTTGTAGCCTCCCTGATGGAAGAGGGGCAGACTGGGTAATGGATGGTCCACAGCCCAACACCTTCAAAATATGGGTGCCTTACTAGAGGCATGGTGTCTCAAAATAGGCCAGGACCACATTATATTCAAAGATACTACAAGATCCTAAACTGAATCCTATCCTGAACCGAAGCTTGCTGTCCAAATAGCAAGGCAGGCAGACAGGACAGAAGAACTGCAGCCCCAGCCTCACTTGACAGAGACACAGCAGCCATAGCAGGAAGAAATTAATTGTAAGGCATACAAAATAATCCACTATGCCAAGTCCAGACCCTGGCTCTTCAGTGATCCAATGTCTTGACACAAGGGCATCTCTCCTACTGTCTGCTACTGCTCAAGGAGGCAGGATAACCTTGCCTCACCTCCCTTGTCTGGCAGTGGGGAATATCCCAGGAATACTCCCTCTTCATTCAAAGAGAAAAAGCTACAATGAGCCTACCAGATGATCTCCTAGCCCTCAGTCTTCTGCACATCCACCCAGCTCTGCCAAACTGGTACAAATGACCTCAAGTCACATCTGACCACATTCAACAGTTCCCAGCATGGATTTACTGTGTAGAGGTTTTGCAGTTGTAGAAAATAAAGACTTTTAAAAGCTGGTTACAGACTTCAGACTCTGCAATCTAGACACAAAAACAAAATTAGCAGATAATGGCTCATTTTATAGAAACATAAGCTTAATTAAGCCTGCAGTGAGATCTTTGTAAGTTTGATAGTAACAATGCTTCAGAGGATTGTATCTTTAGAATATCTTTGGTACATTAGTAAATTAGTAAATCAGGATCTTTTCAGATCTGTTTGCAAAATTTTACTGACACGGTGAGTCTGATGATAATACAAATTAGAATGTGTTATGAGCTTCTCTGAAAACATTATTTATGTCTATCTATCTATCTATCTGTCTATTTATCTATCTCAGTGCTAACAAACATGACTTAGTGAGTACAGACTGCAAACATCTATGTAGAATTATAGAAAAAACCCACATGCCTGAGTACCTGCTTGGAGAGATTCTTTCCTAAGGAGAGGTGTCTCACCAGTGCTCACCTTTCACAATGCTGCAAAAAGGACCGGGACTATGGATAGCTAGCTGTTCAGGCTGTCCACTAGAAAACACATTCAAAGTCTAAACATCATTTTCAAAGTCTAAAAAATAATTTTAGATCTAATAAAGACTGTTTTTTCATTGCTTCCTACTTTGTGAGTGTATAAGCTTTCCTACAGTAATGTTATGTGATTTGATTAGACAAAGAACAGAAGTAAAGAACAAGCCAGCCTTCATCTAATAATTTAAAATTTAGTGGTGGGAACAGAGTTAGAGCCAGCCAGTAGCAAGACAAAGGGCAGTTTTGTTTCAGCAGCTGGGGACCATGGCCTGGCACATACCTGCTGCATCATAAGCTTCTCAAACTCCTCCACAATCTCTGTCAAACTGAGCCACTTGAACCCAGGGAGAAGTCCAATGATGCGGCTGCCCATCTTCATGAGAAACAGATCCATCTGGACTTGGTGGACCAGCCCAGGGTGCAGTACCTGCACACGAATGAGCAGCGGCAACATCAACCCCCCAGACACTCCATTTCCACGAGCTCAAGTGATACATTTCAAATATACAGAACCCAGCTTGTTTGAATGGGAGGCAACCAGCGTCCTTAGCTAGTCCTAAGAAGAATTCACGTTTTGCCATTGATTAAGTTATAGAGAAATATTGTATCATTGTCAAATCCAGTGTATCTGTGCCAGAGACTATGGTCTCACCCAAAGACATTTTCCACCACTTCCACTCTAGCCCTGCCCCTGATTAGTATTTGATTAGTATTATATACCTCAAATATAAGGTTTCTTTAAATAAACTTTGCTGGAACGCACTTTTATATGTTCCAGATTTCTTCATGTGAGCAGAGGAGGTTTGCTGTCTGGAAGGTGCAACCAACCTTAATACTAATTCTTTTAATGTAAATTTGGCCTTTGGAGCCATTCCTAGTAGCCACATGGCACATCAAATCTTGAGCTCTCTGTTTGGGAAGAGCTGGGACCACTGCAAGGGTGGATTGTGGCTGGCTGGAACAAAAAGCACTGAGAAAGGACACCAAGAGAGAGACAGCATCCCTTCTTGTTCTACCTGGCCCTAGCCAGCTACTCCTCTCCATGGGAGTCAAAATCTGACGGGCCTCATCCAGCATGCTCTGTTTTCATACATCTACCATTCAGGCACATGACTTACTTTAATGGCTACAGGCATGAGGTGGCTGGCTGACGACAGATTTGCGTTCAGGAGTGGCTTGGCCCTCTGCTCCATAAGGGACATCCCACTCGCGGGACTTCCTTGGGAGCAGTCTGCAGAACTCAGTTCCTCCCTGCTCCTCTCATCCCGTGTCTCCTTGCTCGTCCTCCTCAGCCACCCGAGGAGGCCTCTAAAGCCTGACACTTCCCACGCTTCGAAGGCGGACCCGAGCTCCGAGTGCCGCTGCAGCTCCTTGGCCCGGGAGCCGGCAATGGCAGCGAGGTCAGCATAGGCTTTATACACCTGGGCAACGCAGCCCGAGCCCACCGGCTCCCGGCTCGGGAACGTGAGGATGCCCATCCAGTCCTCACCGAAGGCCTTCCTCAAGAGCTCGTCGGTGTGGCCCCATGGGTGCGGGCTCACCTCGACGTGCAGCTTGGAAAACTCATCACAGAAGGCCTCGGAGAAGAGGTCCCTGCGGGTGCTGGCCCACTGGCCCAGCTTGACACAGGTGGGGCCGGCGGCCTCGGCCGCCCTGCGCAGCAGCCGCAGCCACCGCGCGCCCATGCCGGGCCACAGGCGGCTCAGCGGGTAGAGCAGCAGCAGCGGCCCGAAGCGCAGCAGGAGCCCGCAGGCGCGGACACCCAGCCGCAGCACCAGCGCCAAGCGCCGCAGCAGCCCCCGGGGCGGCCGCTCCGCGCCGCGCTCCGCCGCCCACGCCGGGCCGCGCTGCCCCGGCCTCTCCTGCCAGCCGGTCCCGGCGGGCACGGCCGCGGGCACGGCCAAGGCCAGGGCGCCCCAGCGCCCGGCGCGCAGCCCGGAGCGCCCCGCGCCCGCCCGCCCGGGCAGCGCCGGCCTGATCCTGGCCGCGGCGGCGCGCGCGAGCGGCGGGAGCAGCCGCGCGGCGCCGCCGGCCACCATCGCGCGCGCTCCCGCCGCCACCGCGCGCGCACCCGCCGCCCGCGCCCGCCCCGCCGGGGGCAGGGGGCGGGAGAGGGGCGCGCCCAGCCAATCAGCGCTCTGGAGCGTGGCGACGCCCCGCCCCTTAAAGGGCCAGCAGCGAGAGCCTGGCGGGAGCTGGCGGGCGGCACCCGAGTGCCCGAGCTGTCCCCTCCGCGCGGGAGTGTCCCCTCGGGATCGGGCTGTGCTGGACGGGAACAGGCGGGAAGGGGCCGCGCTTGGGCCGGGGACCTTCCCACCTCCGTCTGTTTTGAATCAGAGAAACACTGAATATCCTGAGCTGGAGGGGCCCCATCGGCCTCATGCAGTCCAGCTCCCGGCCCTGCACAGGACACCCCAAGAGTCACACCATGTCCTTGAGAGCCTTCTCCAAACGTTTCTTGAGCTCTGTCAGGCTTGGTGCTGTGAGCGCTGCCGTGGGGAGCCTGTTCCAGTGTCTGACCACCCCCTGGGTGAAGAACCTTTCCCTACTGCCGAGTCTCACTTCATGGGATAGAAATCGCGTTGCAGGTTTGAGGCATTCCTGGCCAGGTGCTCTCCCGCGATGAGTCTGTGACCCGATCAGCCTCGGGAGGCCGTGCCAGTGATAGCAAGTCGGGACTCTGGGTTGATAGCGACTTTTCAGGACTTTCTACTTTTCCCCGGAAATCTTTCAGTCTGCAGCCAGAACGGCGGCTTTTCACTCAGCTCCGGTTTGCCCTGCAGGCCTCGACACCGGCACCCCGTCACTTCTCTCGGGCATCCCCTTCCCCGGCGCGGGCACCCCAGGACGCTCCACGCCCGGAGCGAGGGGCGGGCGCGGCAGCCCGGGCGGCGGGGCGGGACGGGACGGGGCGGGACGGGGCGGCGCTCCGGCCGGAGGGCGGCCGGGGCCGGGGCCGGGGCCGGTGGTGGCGGCGGGGGGCGGGCGGGGAGCCCCCAGCCGCGGGTCCGCAGCCGCCAGCCCGGCGCCGGGCGCCGCCGCCGTCATGTCGGGACACGGCCCCCCCGCTCCGCTGCCGCCGCCGAGCGAGGTAGGGAGGCGCCGAGGGGGACGCTAAGGCGGGAGAGCGGGCAGAGGTGCCGCTCCAGAAAATCTCTAATTCCCTCTTCCCTTCCGCCCCGCAACTGGCTTTTCTTCATCCCGGCTGCGGAGAGGGGCGGCGGGGGCCGCCAGCCCGGTCCCCCCGCGCTCCCGGGCGCCGGCGCTTCCCCGCGGGACGGGCAGGCTGCTGCTCCCGCCGGGCGCGGGAGGGCCGGGCCCGCTGCCGGAGCGGGGCTCGGCCGGGGGCAGAGGGGCCGAGGGGACCTGGGGAGCTGCTGAAAAGCCGACCCGAGCGGGTCGGGAGCGGTGGGGCGGAGGAGCAGCCCCGCCACCCAGCACGGGGCCCCTGAGTGAACTTAACCCTGCCTTGGTCTCCAGCACAAAACAGAGGAGGAAAGGCTAAACACATTCTTTGGGGGAAGCTCGGGCCCTTGCTGGAGCAAACAGCCGGAGTTCTCGGTTCGGCGAAGCCCTGAATCCCCCTGTGATACTAGCCCTGCACTTCTCCCTCTCTGCTCTGGATAGCCTGCTTTCCTCTGCCTTCCGCTGGAAGGAACGGCTGTGTGCAGCCTGTGGGTTATCAGGGTGGCATTTCTAACTCCCGCTGGGGATCGGTGGGAATATTCACCTGTCCTGGGGCGAAAAACGCTTTCTTGCCTTCCCGCTCTTGTACCCAGGGATAATGGGCGCTAAGGGATTAGGGATGGAGTTGGTGGAGGGGAATGTTGTTTGGGGAGGGAACAAGGAAGTTACAGCTGGCTGCTGCCGTGGTCCCAAGGTGTCAGATTCAAACTGGGAGGTAAAACCGTGCCAGGTGTATTTGGGACACTTTCAGAGGTTTTGGCTTTTTGATGTCCAATAAGCATGTCTCTTGGTGCTTGGTGCTGGAAAAGTGATGGTCATGGGGGAGTGAGGCTTTCCGACTGCTTGGGTCTGCACTGGAGCCTCCTCACAGGAGCGGGGACTAAGTGCTAAACATGGGCCCTTAATTCTGCTCTTTACAAGAACACAGCTTGTTTCCAAGACAGGTCAGCAAGTTGTTCCTGACCCTGAGGTATTCCCAGCCACCTTTACTCTTGCCATTTTAGTAGTTGTTTAAGTTTGTTGCTTTCAGAGAAGAGCATCTCCAGCCTGGAACTCAGAAGGATAAGGAAATGACCAGAGGGATTTGCATTGGGCTTTTATTTGCTACTGTGAGGGGAGCTGCTGGTGTTGATGGTGGATTTAAAAGCTGTTTTCTGTGTTGGCTGCCACCTTATTGACCACTGGTTCTTGGTGTGTGGTAGTGAGGTCCAGCAATGTGTACTGGCTCTGTTTTCTGAACCACTGAAAAGGGAGTTTGTTATTGCATCCTGGCAGAGCAAAGGAATGCATTTCCTCCACCCTTGTGTTGTGTTCTGAGTTGTTGTCATTGGGGTAGTGTTTATGGGGTTTGGTGCATGTTGGGTTGTTGTTTGGGTTTTTAAAATAATCCAGGCAGCGTTTCAGCCTGTGAAAATGGATAACTGTTATGTTGGGTCAGGCTTGGAAAGCAACTGAAAATGCTAAGTATGGAAATGAGAGGGAAGCCACAGGATTTCCCAGGGTAGTAGGGCGCCTTTTTGAGAAACGGAAGAGAAAGCACTGAAAACAAAGGGCGCTGGAGTGGCCGGGGATGTGAAAAGCAGAGCAAAGATTTATGGCTCTGCTGGGACCGCTCTCTGCCTGCGTGGGTGAGAAGGTTGTGTGCTGAAGGCACATCCATGTCCTAGCGGTCCACGCAGAAGGTTCTCCCTGTTCATCCGCTCCGATCCAAGGTGCAGTATTCCTTGTAGACCACAAGTGCATGTGGAGTGTCCCAAAGTGCTGCTTTCAGTACTGCCCCCAGCTCGCTGCCTTGGGAAATCCTTCAGGACATTTTGTCTGCAAAGACAGCTTTTGTGTGTGCTTTCTGTTCTCCAGAAACAAGAAGAGCGTTTAGATCCTTTGTTGGACACTTACAATAGTGTCTGACACTACACTTAAAAAGTGTAGTGAAAATGTGAGTTTTCACCATGTCTCTCCCATGCCTGGTGTATTTACATGTTAGAAATGTTCATTTTGACAAGGAGATAATAAATGAACACCCCATAAGCTGTGTTTTTCAGAGATGATCTTAATCCAGGAGTAGCTTTTTCAACGAGTTGTTCTTAGTATCAGCCATCAGCTAATTCATACGGACAGGACCTAAAATCTGTATTTTGCTGGGCACTCTGGGAGCACAGAAGCAAGCTCAATCCTTCCCTGAATTTAAGAAAATTCCCAATGAAATCATCACACAACAGAGTCAGTCTCTTAAAGATGGAGAGATGCTGGGCATTTCAGAAGTGTCTGATAAGTGCCATGTTCTTTTGGATCCCCTGAATGCATCATTCAAAGCAGCTGGTTCTCCCTTCCTTTTGTAACACCTGACATTTATTTCCTGACTGGAACTGTGTGGAAGCTGCTCCTTCTTAAGTGGAGGCCAGACCAAGGGGAGAAAAGGTTGTGCAGTGTGCCATTAAGCCCATAAGAGTGGAGAAGAACTTCTCTGAAACTCTTGTTGGAGCTGGTTAATTGTGGTGATCTTAGGCCTTCAGAGCTGGGGTGTGAGTTCTTTAGGGAAGCGTTCTTTAGCGGAAGGATTTAAGTCCTAGTGGCTGATATGTCTGCTGGCAGGATCCCAGGAGCTGGCTGGAAGAGCCCTCTACTATGAAAGAAATGCTGAAATAGGACTTTTAATGCACTTGCACAGCAGTTCCTTACAGGCTGAGAAGACTCTCAGGAGGGAAGGAGGGAGTGGGATGGAGCTGGAAAGAAATTTCTTGTTTCATTCAAGTCCGGACAGTACATGAGTGATCCTGGCTTTGCTTAGACACAGCTCAAATAACATTGTGTCTGAGGTATCTGTAAGCACGGTTTTACAGCACAAAGCAGGAAAAGAGACAGGGTTTTCTTGACTGTAGCTCTGAAGTGCAATGCAAAGGGCAATAGCCCGCTGATCTTGCTTTTGGGAATTTTTTTCGGTCTCCACCTTGGAGATGCTTTATCAGCTCCTGGAAATTGAAGCAAAGGCTGAAATGTGAGGATATGCATGGTGTTTGGGGGTGGCTTCAGCCCAGGTTTTACTGAAGATGACCGTATGACTGAACTCACAGCTCCGTGAAGGCTGTGCTTTTGAAATGTAGCTTCTGCAGGGGCCTTGGGTGACCTTGAAGTGAGTCCCTAAGACAATCTAGAGTCCCTGGAGCCTCTGACCTGTACAGCCTGGGATTTCAACTCAGGCTTGTGTCCTTTGGTGGAAGCCTAGCACAGAGCAGGTTTAGGATAGTGTATATAAAGCACTAAAAGGCATCATCACTGTCTTACAAAAATAAATACTTAAGGCCCTATAGGCTAGTCCTGTTCAAGATCTCTCCCAGCCTTGACATGGTTCACCACTCAACTGGGTCAAGGTGCTCTGTGTCTGTGGGCATGGGACTGGATGAGGTGAAAGTCGTAATTCCCCAGGCCTTTCCTGATCAAAGCAGTGGATACTTACCTGCCCCTCATGTGAGTTTTCACCAGTGCATATCTTTCAGTGGGGACTCATGGCACCTTTGGGACTCTGCCATCATGGTGGTCCCAGTCCCTGCAGTGCTGAGACAGCTCTGAGCATCTCTGACCCCTATGATGTGGTTCCAGCCCATCATCCTTGCAGCTGCTTACGGAAGCTGTGCTCTTGGGATAATCCTGGCATGATGGCTGGGGGTGATCATGTGCTGAATCCCCCAAGTTTGTACTGCTCTGGGGTAAATACATTGCCTAAACATTTTCTGGGCACATATGGGGTCCTGTGTGTGTGCAACAAAAACCCCAAAAGGAGGCTCATGGGAAATCTTCCTTGCAAGAAGTTTAAAACACTGTGACTCCTTTCTTTTATGCAGATAACATGTACTGAGGACATAACTGCTGTCTTTTTTTGAAAGAAGGAAGTCAAGCACAGTTGGAAGGGCAGAAGCTTGAAAGAGTAATGTCCTGCTGGAATGAATGCTGTGGGTGCTGGTATAGCCTTCATTCTTTGCTTCAGTGCTTTTTCTCCTCCCCAGGTTAGGGAAACCAGCTGTAGCTGGCATACTGTTACTTTCAAGGATTTAGTAAAGCAGATGCTGGAGTTTGGCTTTTTGAGTGTCCAGTAAGCATGGTGGTGATTTAAGGTCAGATTTTACTGACTAAACTTGTTAAGAACTAGTACATCTCTGAGGCCTTCTTAGGGCAAGATTGTCATCCCAGTGCTGGGGCACTTCCAGTCAGGTTGGCCTGGGGTCTTCTGGTTTTCTTGCTTTTAGTGGCTGGCACAAACAAGAATTTGGCTTGACTGTTGCCTGTTACCTGCATGTGCTATTACATGTGACCTTTGCTGAATGTGAGATGCATCTGTGTCTGCCTTCTAACAAGCAATTCCTTGGTTGGGGTGAAGGCTCAGGCTGCTCACTGGGAGCAGGAGGGCCGGGAGGGGAGATGTTTGCTCTGCAGACAAGCTGCTGTGTCCAGCCTGGGCAGGAGTTGCTGGCCCTCAGTCCCCCTGCACTGCAGGCAGAGCTCTGGCTCAGCCCTGTGCTCCTGGGCTGGGAACTGGCAGTGTTTTTGTGATGAAAGGGAGAAGAAGATGGCTTTTCCTGAGCTCTGCCTTTGCCCATACACGTGCTGGCCCAGGGCCAGGATGGAAACTCTGTCCTCATGAGCGGAGAGAGGGAGATGGGAGGAGCGAGAGACGAAGAGGGGCCCAGAAGCAGAGGGAGTTAAAATAAAAACTCACAGAGAGAAAAGCCTGTAACAGATGGCCCTGGCCATCCCCTGGGCTCTTCATGCAGTTGGCTCCACATGCAGTGCTGACAAGATCTCATCTAGAAGCGTGAGTAAAGGGGCCTGGACCATTTTGGGATGTGTGATGGAAGATCAGAGTAGAAGGCAAAAGGAAGGAAGCTAGACAGGTAAGCCAGCTGTGGTTCAGCCCTCTCTGTGATGCCTGAAGGGACTTAATGCTCCTGGTGCTGTACCACTGATAAGGCAGGTGCTGCCATGTGAGCCATTGTGGGAGCACTGCTTTGTTTTCAAGTGTGGCATCCTTTAACCTTGGCCAGTCTTGCCTCCTCTGTAAAAGCATTGCTAATGCTGGTGGAGCACTGCTCTCATTCCCTCCAGAATATGTACAGCAGAGAGCTATTGGTCTGAATGGAGCCTAGTGTAAATATAGATTCTGCCAGGAGGTGCTGGCAGCTGTATTTTCCAATGCCCATCTCCTCATCAGGCATCATGGTAAGTAATCAGATTTGCTGAACAGTCCAGAATGTGTTGTGCTGACCTTGCTTGGAAAAGCTTTGCCTTGGTAGGATATCTGTGCAGGAGACTGCCTGGCAGAAAAGCTGGTCTTGGAGAGGCACTCACAAAAGCTTTGCTCCGAGCTCATTTGAAAATCTGGCCCAGACACTTAAAATGTCAGGAGTTGATGATGGTTAGGGGCAGCTTGAGTGGGGAAAGGTGCCACCTCACTTGGAAGTGGTGGAAAGAGTTCTGGATGAGATCCTGCCAGACCCTGAGACTCCTAATCCTATAGATCCCAAAGAGCAAGTGGGTCCTGACCAAGTTCAGGCACATAAGTTGTGTTTCCAGAAACTTACTGGGGACTCTGGCAATCCACTGGAGAGACTGTTTCAGGGAGCAAGGACTCGCTGTTCTTTGTAACCAGAATAACTTTAAATGGCTAGATGCTCTGTGTTTTAATTAGGTTTCCCTTTGGGAATAGAAGTGGTGAAGTGTTTCTGGCATCCTGCTACGTTTCAATATTCTGTGCTGTGCCCCCAGTCTGGCAAATTGTTTAGGCAGAGGTGCAGGTCATGGCTCATGCTTAGATCCACCCATCCCAGTGCTTTGGCTCCCAGTGCAGTACATCATTCCTGCTCTGGGAAGTCTGGAACTGGACTTCACGCAGTCTGGCTGGAGATAGTGATGTGCTCTGAGCAGACTTAAAATTAAGCATGTGCTTAGGTGTTCTCCTCATCACAAGTGGTCTCTCGCTCGCCCACTTGTGTTCTGTAGAATCATTTTATATTAGCAGCACCCTTGAGCTTGGATCTTCTCTTCTTATCCTGCAGGACCTCTTGCCAAGCGCTTGCTGATAAGCAGTTCAGGTGAGATGCTGTCACAGGCCTGGTATTTTGGAAGCATTGTGGACAGGCATGCATGTGTGAATGATTAAATCAACCCATCGGGGTGTCATCTGGAGAGGAACAAATGCTGAGCTTGCTTTGCAGGCGGTGGGGGGGAGGGTGAGATCCCCCTCTAGTTTTTGCTGAAAGCTTTTCCCCTCTGCAGATGTGCAGCTGCTGTGGTTCCCTGCCAAAAGGCGGCCGTGACTTTAGGAGTGGGGAACGTGCACACATCTGTTTGCAGAGGAGAGCAGCAGAGGGGCTCGGGTCTCCTGTCTCAGGGGATTATGTTCCCGTGATAGATAGTGCTGACTGTCATGGAGGGAAATGGCAAACCTCACGGGACACTGAGAGGGCACTTCATAAATATGAGTTTGCTAGCCAGTGTCAGCCAAACACCACCTTTCTGACCTAAGTAGGAAAGAGCTCCCAGAGACTTTTCAGTCTATTGGAGGCTTCTCTTTGAAAACATTAAGCCCCTGCAGAAGATGTGTGTTTTCTACATTAAAAAAACAAACAAACAAACAAACAAAAAAAAACAAAAAAAAAAAAACAAAAAAAACCACCACAATGTGTTTCAGCTGCAAAGGGTGCTGTGATCCCAAAGGCTTCACAGGGCTTTTGGGTAAGAGTTGAGTCTTGGGTTATCCAGAGCTCAGAGTGGCTTAGTAGCACTTCAAAAATCAACATCTGGCCAAAACCAGGCTCTGGAGCATCCTCCATAATCTACTGGTCTATGAGAGCTTTTTTCTTGAATTCAGGGAGTTTGGGAATAAGTAACTGAGAATCTGGTTTTCCCTGCCTTGACATGCTGGGCTGCATCTACAGCAATCCCTAGTCAAATTCTACAAGACATTTTGTTACTGTAAAGAAGTGTGTAAGATATTGAGCTTTTTCCAGATGATGTCAGAAGCCCTGATCTATCTGGTTCTTGTTTCTCAGCTTTGTCAAACTCTTGAGAGAAGCCTGAGAGATTTCCTACTGGGAAACCAACACATGGTAACTGTTTTTGCATCAGATTTCTGTCTCTGTCCCCTGAGATTACTGTGAGTGACTCCAAGTTGAAGTTTTGCCATGGTGTCACCTCTCACATAACAGTCCTGTACTTGTGGTGGTGAAGGATGCTGACAGCTATTGCTGCTTAGTCTGTGCTAAACCTTGCCCCATCAGTATCCTCTTGTTTGCACAGCAGGAAACTTTCCTTATAGAACGATTTAGCTTACTCAAATTCAGTGGGAAACCAAGCTTTTTCCCCTGTTAAATTCATAAATTCCTCCACTGGTCAAAGACAATTTGGGGTATGTTTCAAGGAAAATTAGAATCACCTCTAAAAGGCACAAATTTTATCAAATGTTGTCAGAATTTGATGAGGTGGTTTTTTGGTTGCTTGGGGGTTTTTTAGTAGCTTATTCTGACATGTAATGTATTGCTTCAGTTCCACTCACTTAATGTTTGTTTGCATGGGGTAAAATAATTTTTCTCATCCAAACAATCTGGAAACATTATCAGAAACAGAAACTTGGTGTTTTAGAGCAGTGAAGGACTTCAGCTGACCAGCAACCACTATAGGAATACAAATTCTATCTTTTTCTGTCCTTTAAACCAGTGTTCCCAGATGTCTAACACAGTCCCTCTTGCCACTCATATTCAAGGCAGTCTTTCATTAGAATCTTTTTATTATTACTTTATTTTATTATTATTACTATTATTTTATTATTAGTAGAAAGAACTAGACTAGATTGAGTTTGGAAGGGATCATCTTGCCCAGCCTCCTGACCACTTCAGGGCAAAAAGTTAAAGGATGTTATTAAAGCCATTGACCAAATGCCTTTTACATACTGACAGACGTGGAACACTGACCACCTCTCTAGGAAATCTGTTCCAATGTTTGGCCACCCTCTTGGTAAAGAAATGCCTCCAAATGTCCAGTCTGAACCTCCCCTGCTGCAGCTTTGAACCACTCCCATGTGTACTATCACTGGGTAACAGGGAGAAGGGCTGAGCATCTCCCTCTGCACTTCCCCTCCTCAGGAAGCTGCAGGGAGCCATGAGGGGTGTTTTATTTTTACTTCAGGCTCCTGAACAAGATCTGCTTTTTGAAAAATCAGGCCTGACCTAGGATTCCATTGAGTTTGCTTTCTGTCTTCCTCTCTCTCTTTCTTTCCTCTCTCTCTTTCTTTCCTCTCTCTCTTTCTTTCCTCTCTCTCTTTCTTTCCTCTCTCTCTTCCTCTCTCTCTTTCCCTGGAAACAGGTTATCTCCAACCCATTTTTTTTTCCTGACAGACTTCAGCAGATCAGCTGTTTCACTGTCTCTGTTGCACATGTAACTTTTTTCTCTTTCAGTGGGGTATTCTCAAACAATGGGGGTTTTTCCTCAAACAATGGGGTATTTTTAATGTAGGAGATTTTGGTGCAATTTGCTGTGAAATCCATGAATGCAGAATTAAGCAGAATGCAGAATGCATTAGTTAGAAGCAGTAGTTTCACAGAGTCAGCTTGGCAGTGAGACGTGTGTGGATGAGGTCACCCAGAAGGACAAGGTGATGTCACTGTCATTGCTCCATTAACTTAAACTGAGCAATGACCTCAAAGTGAGGTTAGGAGTTTTTTGGTGTTTTGGAAGAAATTTTGTGATATTGGTTTTTCAGTTTAATGATTGAATAAAAAAAAATTAACTAACTACTTGGAGAAAGGTGGCAGGGTAGCCCTATCTCTTTTCTTCCCTCCATTTTTCCCTTCAATAAAATAAATAGGAAGGAGAAAAAGCCTAAACAGTGTTCCAGCTCCTTGTAAAGGGAGAGTTTAACACACACCCCCTCAATTTAGCTAAATTTTGGTAAGAAGTGTCATTTCACAGTAAAGAACCTCACTCTTGTAAGCTTTCTTCAGGTTACCTCACATGTTTTCTTGAAAATTTCTCCCTGTTGAGTTTAGGGTTTTTTGGGGACATACTGAATTTAGATGAAACTTGGAAAAAATACTTAAGGTAGTCAAGAAACCATAAGTAATTTACTTATCCAACAACACTCAAACCTGTTTGTGATTCATGCAAATTGAATTGCTGAAACCATGCAGCTGCATTTCGGGTATGTGAGTGCATTTTGACCAGGTAATTTATTTTCTGGAGCATTTCTGATCAGGTAAGAGAAACAGGCACTTTTACACTGTGATTCAGAATTTGTGAGATGCTACTTTAGGAAGACAATGTACTTTTAGAGCACAAATCACCTCTTGGGAGTATTCTTAGTTTTATATGATAACTATATTTGCAAACACTGTGCATCTTTAATATTCTTTTTGCTTGGGAAGATGTATAAGCAAAGATAACTTCTTGCTGACCTATTTTCAGGGCTGAAATTTCTCCTGTATCTTACTTACCATTTTAATATGGATGCAGTGAACCCACTTAGAGGAGATTTTTATTAAGTAGATGCTGTGCAGTCTGAACATTTGAGTTCTTACATAAAGAAGAGATGGGAAGAAGAATGCCTACTTGAATGCCAAACATTTTTCTTACCAACCAAGAAGTAAATCAAGCATAGCATTACTTAAGTTCTTCTTGTTCCTCTTCTAATGGAAGAAAATGTTTGGGGAATTTCCCCTAAAAGATCAAGTTTAGGTTTAGTTTTCCAGTTATGTCTGTAGACATTCTCTTTTCAGGAAAGAAAGTACAATTGTTGTCAAATATCCATTGTTTTCAACTACGGATAACTGACGCAGTATTGGGCAGCTTCTACCTTTGTATAAATAACATGCTTCTGGTGAGGAATATCTAAAAAATATAATCTAAAAGATGGGAGATTTAGATTAAATGTTAAGAAGAAATTCCTCTTTGTGAGGCTGGTGAGGCACTGCAACAGGATGCCCTGTCCCTGGATGTTGTGAATGCCCTGTGCCTGGAAATGTTCAAGGCCAGGCTGGATAGGGCTTTAAGCAGCCTGATCTAGTGAAAGCTGTCCCTGACCATGGCTGAGGGGTTGGAACCAGATGGTCCTTAAGGTTCCTTCCAACCCAAAGCATTCTGTGATCTGACTGGCCTGTTGAGAGAGTGTTTAATCTGTGGGAAATGTGCATTTGCTGCAATCGCCGCCTTCTACAGAGGGACAAAAACCATTTACAGACAGCCTCTTTCCTGAGCCACATCTTCAAAGCTGAGCATGTAACACTGATCCTTTTGGGACAGTGGGGATGGGAATTTCTCAGAGGAACTTGCAAATCATCAGGGTGTTACACCATGTGGGTCACCCTAGTGCTGGCCCTCTACTGAGAGAGACCTCTTGTCCTGCAGGAAACCCTTCCATTCTTTTAACATCACATGAGACCCTGTAAGAGTTGTCCCATCCCATCCAAAGAGGTTTTATGGACTTCAGCAGAGGGGGCTGTGCTTGTGTTTCTGTAGGTACATCTGTGCTGGAGCTGAGCAGAAATGAGGTGAATGTGGAGGGTGAAATGGAAGCCACACCATAATCACTGCAGTTCTCCTTCAGTGCACCTGGGATTTCCCCTTGCATTGGACTGGAAATGGCATCTTTATGAGCATTTAAGATGAAAGGGGATGATATTTATTGAATAGTTCAGGGGACAGGGCTTCTGCAAAGGGTTTAACTCCAGAAAATTCCTACTTTGATTTTTTTTTTCTTGGGTTCTGTAAAATGTGCCCTTGTGAAACGCAGTCAGTGCTGGCTGCTTTGTAGTAATGAGTTTTTCCTGTGCACAATAAACAGTATCAGGGCCCAGTCCAGCACAACATCCAAGCATCTTGGGTGGAGTATGCCCTAGTGGTTACCCTGGAATACAAAACTTGGATGCACATTCTCTGGGTTGGAAGCTTATGTACAAATAGCTCTGCTTCAGTTGTGAGATAAGGGCTGGTGGAGACAATTGTACATGGGTGCTCTGCTTTTGCTCCATTATCCAGCAGTGTGATGTATGTGAAAGGAAGTAAACAATAGAAATTGAGGTCCTTTATGTATGTGTTAGCTTTAGCACATCCCTTGGAAGAGAGCAGTGAACAATACGTGCTTGTTTGATAACTCTCCAGTTTCTAGGTTTTCTGCTGCAAGAAGCCCAAAGGAACACTTCAGCAAAGGAAAAAAAAACAAATCTCCCAAATAAATGCTTTCAGTATTTCTCACTTTTGTTTAGTAGTTGGTTGGTTGGTTAGTTCTTAATTTAGTTATGAAATAACTTCAAGCTTTTCAAAAAATTGTACCCTGATCGCTCTGAAAGTGAACTTGGGAAGAAAATATTTTCCTTTTCTAATAGTGAAAATTTACAGCACTCATCAGAATTTGCCAAGGCAGCATTATTGGTGGATTCATGGCCTCCCTAGTAGCTTCCATGGAGCTGTTGAAGTTTGTTAGGCACTGCAGAATGACTAGGGACAAAAGACAGTGGAAATGTGTTAGGGATAGCATAATTATATATCTTGGTTTGGCAGCTGTATTTTACTGCTTCCTTGCTGATCAGTTGGAGGAAGGCAAAAAAGTGTCACTTGAGGAGGAAAATGTCTAGTAATAATGTTTTGAAAGGGGTTTTTTGTTGTTATTTTCCACAGAGAAAATGAGAGTGTTTACTCACTTTTACAGTAACTAATGATCTGTTATCATAGCATAATCCAGTTTTGGAGGGATTACAGGAGGCCTTTACTCCAGCCTCCTTCTCAAATAGGTTCAAGTCTGAGCTCGGACCAGATTGCTCAGGGCTTTGGTTGGGTCTTGAAAACCTCCAGTAATGGGACAACAGGGCTGTTCCAGAGCTCTATTTTCTTCATGGTGAAAAGAGCTCTTTTATCCTCATAGTGAAAATAAAGACTTTTCCTTATATCAAGTCTCCATGTTCCCTCTCACTTTGTCTCTCATCCCACCAAGACAGAAACAGCCAAGGAATTTGCTTCAGGTCACACACTGTGCTACACCAATGGTTTTATTTTTATGAGGAAAAAAAAAGAAGATTAAAAAGTGACAACAGAATGTGGAAACCTGTGTCATGTCTGTGAAAGGGACTGGGCACACAGGTGTCAGTTCAGATCTGACCTGGGCATGGTTGGGTTTACAGCATCGCTGTGTCAGCCTGTCCTCCAAGCTGCCAGCTGTGAGGAAGCTCTTTAGACATATGTAGATTAATTATTTCTTCTGGAAGTTCCCTTTTCAGGACGGTGATCTGTTATCTGAGACATCTCCCACATCAGCAAGCTCTGCCAGCTCTGTGGACCCGGATCTGGCACCCGGTGAGCAGCAGAGTTTGTGTGGGCACACAAAGGTGCAGAGAAGTGTGCTCTTGGTTTTCCCAGCCATACCTAGACCTGTCCCCCGTTGCAGTCAGCAAAATAGGAATGTGTGCTTACAATTCTTTGAAAATGTTAGCTGCTTCTACAGTCACGGAATCATTTCGTTTGGCAGAGACCTCCAAGATCATGGAGTCCAACCATTAACCTAAAGCTGCCAAGTCCTCCACCACACCGTGTCCCTAAGCACCACATGAACGCAATGTGGAGCTAATTCAGGCAAAGCTGGGACTTATTTGGGAGTTAAAATAGGGAGATGGAATTGCAAGTGTAAGTGCAAGCCTAGTAGGAATGTTTGTTTTAAAAAAAATCTGATCCTCGGTTGTGAAAATGGGTCTTAAACTTCAAAGTCATGTAGTGGCTTTTGAAAATTTTGCCCTTCTCTATTTTATTTCTTTCTCTCCCTGGGATTTTCTACCACAAAAAGTGGCAGAAGAATTTGCCACCAAGCCATGTTTTGCCAGCATTTTTGCCTTGACAGTATTAGGAGATGAGATCTTTTCTCCCCTCTCTTACAAAGTTTTATGCTCAGAAGCCGTACTGAAGCCCCTGGGGCAGAATGGATGGATGGTTACCTGCAACAGCCTCGCTCCCTCCGCTCTGCCCTTTGCTGGGCTTGGGGAGCCTCGTAAGAGCAAAGGGTCGTTCCTCGCCTTGTTTTGTGCTCAGATTGCCAAATTCCTGGTTATGGAGAGGGTGTGGGCGGGCAAGCATCGCAGTGATGTGAGTCGATACTCTCTGTGTGTCGCTTTCTTGTGCGGGCTGCCAGTGCCGGGAAACCCTTGCGCTGCTTTCCCCGGGCCATTGCCCCCCGAAGCCTTCCCCTGCCGAGCCGCCCCGGGAAAGTATCAGACCGCATGTGAAAGGGTGGAGGAGGAAGAGCAGTTTTTCCCTAGGATTTGGGGCTTTTGGTAGGGCTTTTTTCCCCCGCTTTTATTGGCCGCGAGTGCAATGACCGCTTAACCGCAGGGACCGGGCTGGCTCCCTCCCCCACGCTTCCTCTCCCTGGCAAAGCAGAGTCGCTCAGATTTCCTCCCAGCACGGGCGGATGGCGGCTCTCAGCTACATTCCTCTCGGTACAAAAAGGAAAGGAAAAACTGCTTTCTGCACGGGCAGATGGCCGAGCGTTTCCTGGCAGCTCCGCTCCACTGTCCTTTTTCCCATTGTCCTGACACAAACACACGCACACATGCACGCACACACCCACCGAGAGCGGCTTTCCTCCTGGAAAAATAAATAAATGCAAGCCCTCCTTGCAGAGGTTTGTTCCTCCTTGGAGCTGTCTGAGCTTCCTCCTCGTGCTGGCCAAATCTTGGGCAGCTCACGTGCTGCCTGGCCCTGCTCTCTGCTCAGGAGGGCTGAGCGAGGGGATGATGTGCTCTGCTGTGGTTGGAAGATCTCCATAAAGAATAAGGTCTGCGATAAACACATTCTGCCTTTGTGATGGCCAAGATACGTGGGAGAGGGAGGGCAGGGGCAAAGAGGAGGTTGAAGGAGGCAGAGGGAAGCGGGGTCTCCTGAACCAAAAAGCAATTTTTGGGTAACTTTTTGCTTGAGCTCAGAAGGTGATGCTTGATAGAGACAGACTGTAGTGGAAGGTCATGGACTTGGAGCGGGTACAGGAAGGTCTCGTGGAGCATGCAGGTGGTGCCCCAAGGCTGTGGTGATGGACACTTCAGGAAGCTGTGTGCTAAATCCTCATCAGGAGGGACAAGAGTCAGCATCCTGCAGGGTGAAGGCCACCGAAGGAGAGATTTGCTGAGACTCCATTTGTCTCCCTGATGATAACTTATTTTGGAAGAAGTTGAGGTTCTTCGTTTTAATGCTCTCATTTCCTTTCTGAATGTGAGACAATTTGTCCTCCTGCCAGGAAACTCTTTGCTCCTCGAAGGGACCTCTTTGGGTCCCATTTATGTTAGAATAGCAGAGATTATCTCACCACATCAAAAATGAATTCCAGTGTGGTTCATGAGCTGAACACTATTTTTTAGTGACAGGTTGTTTCCTATGCTGTCAAATGTTTGGGTTTCTTATAAGCATAATAACCCTGAATTCTTTCCAATTCTTTTACACCAGAAGTGATTTACTGGTGTAATAGGACTGGTGTGTTTGTGACACAGCACTCCTATTAGAGGAGGGAAAAGCACCTACGTCAGCTAGCTGCCCTGGTAGAAATGAGTATTTGCCAATTTATTTTTGTCTTGGTTGGCACCTGAAGCCAGTTCAACTGCATCTGCTGGAATCCTGTCTTTCCATGTGGCTGATAGATGATTCTGCTGGCAGAAGTGTGCCTGAGTGGATCTGGTCCATATTTCTTTTGTTTTATTCTGTATTCACCACAATTGTCTTCTCCGTGGGTAGTTTCAAAGCCAAACATACCAGGTATGGATCACCATCTCCACTGATGTAATCTGCAGGCAAGGATACACCACCAGTGTCTTCTTTAACCTTGACTTCAAGTAACTGAATTTTCATTTATTAGGCTGAAAAGCAAAAGTAAATATTATCACCCCTTCAGAGGGGATGAGCAACCCCTCTGCGTGCACACATACACTCACACAAAACCTTAAACACAGGGAGATGATCTAATAATGCCAGGAACTGTCCCAGAAGGGTTGTCCTCTGCTCTTGCCCTCACTTCCCAGGGTCTTGGTTTCCTCATCTGGAGTTACAGGTTTTTTCCAATTGTTTTTTCATTACTTCCTTGTAGAAAGCATAGCCTGAAACACATAATTCTGTGAAGCATTGCAATCATTTTAGCAGCCAGATTGGAAAATACTGAATCATTCTCTTTCTTTCCATGTGAATTTTTTCTCACTATTTGTTAAACTACCTGCAGGAGTTAAGACTCATCGTGTCTCTAAGCAGTCATACAAACCATACTTGCCACCAGTATGAAAAGCAGTATTTATCTTCTATGCATGCAGGACTAAATCTGTGACTGGGGCAGTGAATTCAAAAAAGAGTGTTTCTGGGGTTTTTTTGACAGGGACATGAAACATCCCTCTGCTAACCTTGAAAATGCTGTGTTTTTCAGCTGAGGGTGTGTCTGCCTGAAGCAAACTGAAGAAATGTTGAATACCCTTTGAATTGTTTTTTTCTGTTTATTATGTGTTTAGAGGGAGGAACAAAGAGAAAATAAGACAATGGGAAATGTGGGACAAGCTTAATAATAGTGGGTGCAAGGAGCCCCACCTTTAACAGAAGACAATTCATATTGTGAGACCCTGTTTTTGATTACTGTCTTAAGGTCAAGATTTTTTTTTGTTTGCTTCAGTCTGCACTTTTCCGTGCTGAGCATTGCCCCTGGCTGAATTACTTTTGAAAGCCTTCAGCCAAAATAATTCAGCTGTTTCAGTGTGAAGCCTGGGGAGAAAATTGTTGCTGCTTCCCCATGTTTGAAAAAGAAAATCAGGCTTTTCCTTTGCTAAAACTTATCTTACGCTTTGAAGCAGAAGTGCTGTTCGGATCAGGAATTTGTCCTTTGCCATTCCTGAGTCATCTCTACCCTAACTTTTCCAGGACTCTGCGGGAAGAAAGTTTCTGCTGGCACACGGCCAGCAGAGGTTTTTGAGCTACCTTGTTACCAGATGTGCTGTCCTTCCAGCTCCCCCTGTCAGGCAGGTCATGCTGGTGATACCCCTGTGGAGTTGGACCCAGGACCTTCAGCAAGTGGCTGCTGGAGGGAAGTAATGGACAAGAGGTGAGCGTAGTTTCTCAAGGGTCCATCTGCTTTAGTACAGAATAAGGATGGCCTCAGGATGAAGTTGAGACCTGGGGTGACCCCCTAATGTTGCCCGCAGCAGGTCCTGCTGGCTCCCTCTTCTCATTGCTGAAGGTTCACTTCTTTACAAGCAGAATCTTGTTGCCAGCCCTGGCAAGGGGGATTGGAATTCAATGATCTTCAGGGCCCCTTCCAGCCCAAATCATTCTGATTCCTTCCATGTGCTTCAGTGCTCATCAGGTTTTCCCAGACAGGTGACTCTGATGTTGCTATCTGAGCAGAAAACTTTTTGCTTCCCCCCGTTTCATTTCTTTGCTGGTTTAGGGTGTTGAACCAGGCAGCTTGTGAGCCAGTCCTAGCTTGAAAGGGCTTTACAAGCATTGGAGCTGGTACAAAGCAAAAACAAGGAGGGAGAAAAAAAAGTAGGCACACCCTCAGTCAATGGCAACCATCAGATGTGATCGGGCATGTCTTTTACCAAGGGCAGGGATGGGACCACCTTGCTGGCAGCCAAGGGAGGAGCAGGGCAGGTCCTTGAACCATGCTAATCCTTTCAGTCAGGTTAAAGACATCAAAGCAGGCAGAGTTTGTTCTGTGTGGTTGGAGAGGGAGAAGGTCAGCAGATGGAATTATATCATAAAATTAAAGAGATGTCATAACAGGCAGCACGGCTTTGCTGGACACGGCGAGTTCCTGCATTCCTGGCACTGCAGCCTCGTTCCCCTGAGGTGGGGCGCGTGCACAAAGGCAGAGGTGGTGGTACGTCAGTTCCACTGGGGGCTTTTGAAAATACAGGGTATTTTGACACATGGGATTCTCCTGAGCCCCTTGCAAGCCCTGTGATGTAAGATATGATAGATCAAAGGGAGAAGTTAGGATGGAGTGGAGTGAGGGGAATAGGAGGCTGTGTGGGATCCGGCTCTGAAAGATACTATAGGAGCATGTCACTTCCCAGTCATTGGTTCTTCGTCGATACCTTTTGCATAAGTTTATCCTGCTTTTTTCTCTTTAACAAATTACTTGGCCCCGATTATCTAGAATTATCTACAATTAGGATCCCATTACAAGTGTGATGAATTGAACAATCCTGCTGTTGGCATCTTCTGTCTTCATGAGATTCATGTCACCAGGACAGTCAGTGTCTGCAAAGAGGTCACCTTGCCCTAAACTGTGCCCAGCACAGGATGGCAGAGTAGCTGAGGTGGGGAGGCACCTCTGGAGGTGGCAAGTACAGCCCCATGCTCAGAGTGTGGTCATGTAGAGCAGCTTTTTCAGGACATTGTCCAGTTGGGTGCTGGGGATCTCCAAGGGTAGACCCTCCATCTCTCTGGTCTTGGTCACCCTTTTGGTAAAAAGGTTTTTCCTCATGAGTAAGCTGATTGATCCTTTCACTGGATGCTCTGAGAAGCCTTGCTGCTGTGGAGGTGACCCATTGGCAGGACTGATGAGGAGAGCAAGGAAGTGGACTTTGTGTAAGTTGTCTGAGGAGAAACTGTTTGGGGCTGTCAGCTAGGGAAGGCTCATTGGCACGTGTTGTGGAGCTCAAGTTTGGGAAAACCTGTGCCTTGCTGCTGGCTTGGTGTTGGACACCTGGAGCCAGGGACTCCTCCACTGTAAGCATCTTGTTTCACCAAGGGAGCCTCTCCTGGATCCTGCTGCCCTTCTCAGGTCTGGCTGCATCCCTGCTTGGCTCATGTCCCCCTGCTGAGCAGGGGCTGGCTCCCTGAGCTTACACTCTCCAGTGACCTCAGGAAGGCAGCGTGTTTGTGCTGGGGACACTGCCCAGTGCTGGGGCTGTGCACAGGGGCCCACGCAGTGGCTCTGGGTGTGTGTGTGAGCACAGGCACGCATCCTCATGCCTGCTTCTTCCCCCAAAGGAAAACAGGCTCCAAACAGAGCAAGGGCTGGGGGAGGGAGCCTTGGAGGCTTTAACTGTTGGCTTCCCCTTACTCATGTTTTTCCTGTTAGTGTTTTGTCTTCTTGGCATCCTTCCTGTTCTTTATATGTGTATATATGTTATATATTGTTGCCTCTTTGTTGCTGTCTTTATGCTGCACACTTTGTTGTGTAAAGCACTGGAGCAGGGGGGTGTGACTTGTAGGCTTTGGCTGCTCGGTGTTACTCAGGTTTTGAGCACCGAGGAGGAACACATGTCTTTTTTCCTTCTTGGAGGAGAGTTGGACCAGCTGCAGGTTGCTCCTGTTGCTGTGAAGCCTTGCTGTTCACACACACCAGCCTGTGGCTAGCATCCACTAGTGGATGTGGATGAAATTTTTGGGAGGTGCAGAGTGAACAGAGCAAAGGAAACCTTGAGATATGGCCTCCAGCATGCAGCAAGGGTAATACCCATCCCCAAACCTCCTTCAAGGTGTGCTTGGTTTATTCCCCACAAACAAAACTGCAGAGAAGAGAAGCTTGGGAGGCTTGCTGCCATCACTGCCCGACCTTCTCAGAGGCAAGGCTCCCCGTGTGGGACCTGTGTGCTGGCTGTGTGCATTTCCCATAACATGGACTGCAGGGCCTTTGCGCTCCCCTGGCTTTTGTCCTCATCTGGTGGCTGCACCGAGTGCAGTGGGCAAAGCTGGTGTCTTCCTCTCCCTGGAGGTGTTCCTCTGGAAGCCTTCTCTGCCCTTTGAGGGTGGGAGTGTGCCTCTTTTTTATTAACTGGTTTCTCTGGAAGCATCATGTAGTGTCCCGTGCCCTGAACCAGATGTGCGTACTCCAAAAGCGTTTGGATCGGAAGTGGGGAAGAGGGCACTGGGGAAGGGGGGCGGGAGGAAAACTTAAATTAGAAGAAAGCCAAACAGCTATTGCTGGAGACAGATGATTACAGCTCATGTCAAGGCTGTTTCCTGCATGCCAATGATAGATCAGTAAACAAACGCCTCTTTGCGAACACAAAGCAGGCAGGAACTCTGTTTGGAAGAGAGAGGTCGGGGTAGGTCTCACTTCACTTGGTAGCAGGAAGCCCCTATCACATGGCCCTGGGAATTGTGAGGCCGGGTGCATGTGGGAGATACGCTGAGAGGCTTCTGCTGGGAGACTTCACATCCTTCCCAGGGTCCAGCCAACAGGTTTGAGAGCTCCCTCCCCTCTCTCTTTCCTCCCGCCTCCTCCCCTGTCCTTCCTTTCCCAGTTTAATTTTGAAACGCTATCAGATGACTGCTTTGTTCCCCCAGACAATGGCAGGGAATAAATTGCAGTGCAAGGTTCTCCAAATGGTGCTCAATGTCTTCTCTCCCCTTTCACAGCCTTGATGTCCTGCTCCAGGATGTACATGCCAGGTGCAGTGGCCTCAGGCTCGGGTTCTGCGGGGCTGTGCCTCCCGTTGCTGGTAGAAAGCTCTTGTGTGGTTTTTAGAGAAAGCAGCAACCTGTCAAGAAGTACCAGCTTGATGGGGGTGTGTAGGTCCTTCTCGGGTCTCCTGCTAACTGAACTCAGCCCTGCTTGTTTCTTCTAGGCAGTTTGTAGGGCCCTGATCACAGTGCTCATCAGGCAGGAAAGCAGAGCTTTTCAGATAACACTTCTCAGCCTCTGGCAGGTCTGCCTTCCCCAGCCTGACACACTCTTTTGTGCTCTCTCCCCACTGCCCTCCATCTTCCCCTCCTGTGCACACAACCTCATTACCTCCCTTGTAACAGATTGGGTTTGTGCTGGACCCCTTCCATGTGCTGCTTTGTCAAAAACTGTGAGTTGTAGCGGGTCATAGAGATGCTCCAAAGGGCCTGAGCCAGCACACAGGGTAGTGTGTATTTGTTTGAAGGAGAGACGTGGGCAGTCAGGGGGGACAAGAGCTATCTTTGCCCTTCACAGTGAACTCTGCGTTAGCTCTGGGTGCCTTGTGGAGCCAAAACTTGGAAAACAAAAATAGATATTCTCTGTCTACTGGAGGCGATTTTCCATCATTGCCATCACAATCCCTTTGGTCGGGTGTTGGCAATGCCTGTGGGTCAGGCCTGCGAGTTGTTTCTAGTGATCTTATTATTGGGAGAGATGATCATATCACCTCTGGAGCTCATCTAGGCTTGTGCTTGGCCCCAGGAAATTATTTGACTGTTGGACTTTTTGAGAGGTACCTTATTGTTTTCTGCTGTTTTATTCCAGAGGTGACTCTTTCTCCCCTCATGTCTCTTCTGACGTGTTTGGATAAATATTTACTCTTGAGCAGAACCAGCTAATGTGCTGCAATACTCCTCTAGGTGATGCTGAGGGCACCACGTGTGCCCTGCTGCTCAGAGGGAAGGCACAGCTCCCCGTGTATCTCCTAGGGATGACTTTACTCCCCAAGCAGTGTGTGTTGTCAGTGGGGGTGTCAGTAGGTACCTGGCTGTTGTCACAGCTTTGGAAGCTCCTGGACCACTCTTTAATCTGCCTAGTGTGAGTGTGTTGCTTTGGTTACTCCAGCCACACCTGTGCCTGGAAGGGACAGCTGTCGCTCTGCCCTTGGTTCCAAGTCATGCTGATCTGCTGCTTGCAGTGGTTCTCCCTTCCCGTGAGATTCTTGCAGCAGTCAGCAGCTGCTTTGTGGCTCACTTCTGCAAATCAAGGCTGATGGAGTCTGTCCCATCCACCACAGATGAAGAAACAAGTGCACCTCTTACTCTGTATCATCTTTTTGGCCTGTCCCACCGGAGGCCTGCCAGGGAGCTGACTCTGCTGAGCATCAGCACACATCTGCCTGTACCCAGATGGTCATTTTCAAGGCAGGGATTGTTAGCAGGCTGTTGGAAAAGGCTGAAAAGAGATGGAGTTTCCTGATGGGGAAACCAGGTGATCTTATGAAGACAGAGAAGCATCCCCAGTGAACACTGGATGTTTCAGCAGAGCCACAGGGATTGTGTGTGTGGACACAGGAAACGTTGTATTTCTCACCGCTAAAGGCAATGATGAGGAGCTGCAAGGCACCAAATGAGTGCTGAGGGATGTGCCTGCTCTAGGGATGTTGTAAACCAAGTGCAGAGCAGACTCTGTTGCAGCTTTGCAGGAATCTGCTTTGGCTGCCTGGGTGAGTCATTCTTTGGCCAAGGCCACAAGTATGGTTAGTTTTTCATTATTTTCAATCCATAGCAGTTAACGGATGGATGAATAGATTTTTTTCCTTGGGCTGGTAAATTTTCTTGACAGTGTTGCAGGGCTGCTCTGTGTCTAGAAGTGAAGTGGGTGCTTGTTCCAGTTACTAATGAGGGAGAGAAGCCAAGGGAGTTTATTGTCTGGGAAAAGAGAGTCTGCTAAATGGTTAGCAGTGAGCTGCCCTGAGTGTGTACACATTGAGTTGACCCAGAGTTCACTCCATGCCTCAGGAACATTGCCAGTACAGAATAAAAGGAGGGAGAGAAAACTGTGAACAAACAAAACTCACTTTCCCCTCCCACCCCCTGTTTTCCTTTCTCTGCTCAAAAACATGAACAGTAGAAATGAGAGATCCTTTTGTTCTTTACTGTTTCTGGTGTGGTGGGCTATATTTTTTTTAATGACAAGAGGCACTTGGTCTTGTCAAATGCCAGACATGGCAGGGCAGCCTCTGGCAGACCAGGGGAAAGACCTGAGTGACTTTTCCAAGTACTGCCTACAACATGGTGAGCCTGTTGTCACTGCAATGCTTTAGAGCAGGCAGACCACCCTGATAAGTGAGCAGAGATGGTTTTGCAGGGTAACAGAGCAATTCTTCTATTTTCTATGTAATGAAAAAGAGTATTGCAGTACAATAAAATGGAGATGGAGTGTGTTGCATTGACTGGGCAGCAGTGGCACTCAAAGAGAGGGACAGTCATTCCAAGAGTGCTAGAAATCATGAGGCAAACAGAGTGAATCATTTTTGTGAATGATTTATCTTATCCCCACAAGGAGTTGTCTGAAATGAGATCAGTAGCAGACTAACATGACCCACCAGAGAGAAGACCAGTGGCTGCAGTGCAGTGTCTCTTCAGGCTAAAATGTTTTCTTATCCCAAGCTTCAAGTGTTGTGACAGTGTTTTATGCCCAGCAACCACTTCAGACTTGTGGCCTTAAAACAGGTTGCTGTAAAATTGGTTTTGGTTTCGTCTTCTGCAAGGGGCAAAAAATTCTAAACCTGATGAGATTCTGACAGCAATAAATGCTTCCTTGAAATGTGCTCCATATTTAATTCAAGATGCAGCAATTGATGCTGAGTCAGACAATTTTTGCCCTCAAAAACTGTCAACTCCTCAGTGGGCTTCTGAGGGGTATTGCTGTCACCCCTCTTCCCGTTCTGCAGGGGAGGAAGCCTGGGCTGTGCTCAGAAAGCTGTCATGTCTTGCTTCAGCTCCTCTCCTGGATTTCAAGGAGAAACATGTGTGTATGTAGAAGGAAAAGAGAAGGATGCTGAGCAGAGAGCAATGCTTCTTCCTTGTGTCTGTCTGCAGGTGAGCTGCTGCCCTGCGGTGTGCTGACATGATGACAGCGAGCAAGGCGGCCGATGTGAGCAGCAAGTCTGGGGGTGCTGTCTGCAAGTCTGTTGAGAGGTGAGAGCTTTCCATGTTCCAGTGCCAGTGTGCTTTGCTTGTCTTTATTATCCCCAACACAAAGAAAACCAAAGGAAGGAAACCTTCTCTCTGCTGGGCACTGTCCCTCTCTCCACCCCCATTAAAACACACCCCATAGGTCCCATCTTGCGATTCTGTGTGTTAAATCATCCAGCCAGACTTCTAATATTCCAGACTCACAGTGCTGGAAAAGGTCTGGCCCAAGGCAAGACCACTTATGCTGATATCTCTGTCAATGTTTGCCCTGCCTGCAGTTGAAGTCTTCAACCCTGGAGTCTCCTCAGAAGAGCCCCACTGTCCCCACCCATTGCAGGGCGGCTCCTACTCTGAGGTCCAACCAGCGGTGGCATTGTGATGCCCAGCTTGGGAAAGGCTGTGGTGTTCACAGCTCCAGCTCTTAACCAAAGCACAGTCCTGCCACAGCCAGGAGTTGAATATCTCTGAGGCTAAGGAGGAGCAGGTGTGGCTCAGGTCCCCTTTCCTCTCAGAAACCTGTCCCAGACTCAGTTTGCACCACAGCCAAGTCTGCAATGGCTGCCAGCACTGCTTGGCTCCAGGACAAAGCTCCTGCCTGACAGCACACAGGGTATCCCCACAGATGCTCTTACAAGGCTGCTACGTTCTAGGAGAGGCACAATTGGCACATTTAAGTTAATGGGGCCATTTCCCAAGATGAATCTTAATGTTGGGATTGTGGTTAAATAGGACTAATGATACGGGTTTGCATCCCAGTAATTACCTTTTTTTGTCTTGGTGCTCTTTCCCAAGCCCAGGCAAACCTCAAAGACATGGCCAAGTGCTTCAGTTCAGAAGCATTTTGTGTTGGGGTAACTGGGTGTTCAGCAGGATATTGATAAAATATCACAGTATTGATGCTGTGGTATCACACACTTGGAAATCTCTAGACTGAATATATTTGGATTTTTTGTTGCACTTTGGATCCAGACAGTGAAGATGCTTGATCTGAGAATTTTTGGTTTGATCTGAGGTTTCTGGGTGCTATAGGTGCCTAGGTGCATGGGGGCTTAAGTGCATATGTGAACTGGGAGGGTAGAGCCCATAGAAATGTCATAATAGAAGTGCAGTCCTTGGGCATCAATATGCATTTGGGAAACATTAGGATGGACTGAGAGAGAGTGTCACTACAGGAATGCCAGCTGTACCATTTGCTTTCTCCTCTGTGTAACAGCAGTAGTTTTGCTGTTGTTTTCAAGTGGTCCATTTTGCATTTGTTTGCTTAATGCCTGATGATGTCCAAAGCTCTGCTGCACTTCTGCACACACATACACACACACACACACACACACAGAGACCTTTCCCTGAGCATTCTCCCCTCTAAGCCCATGTCAAGTGCTTGGTTTGAACATCCTCTGCCATCAGCTTTATGAGTAAAACTTGAGGAACTGATGAACTAAACCAGGATGAGCAATGGCAGTGAATGTTTCTTTCCTTTGTCTTTGATATGCAGGATCAAGCTTGCAGATAAAAACAATACAGCAGCTGTGAAGGAATTAGAAAAACCTTTGTGGGGATTTTTGAGTGAGAAATGTTCTGAAGGTTCCTCCATTGCCCTGGGTTTAACACCTGAAGCTGAACCAATTTCTTCTGTGGTGAAGAACCCACTGGGAGCCTTGGAGAACTTGATGCTGGATCCAAGGCTCGACTGCTTTCAGCAGAACATGCTTAGTCCTAAAATGATCATCAGTGACCCATCTGTGGATCTGAATGTCAAAGAAAGCAGTAAAATCATCAGGAGACAGATAGGAGGCACTCAGAGTATGCGGTCACCTGGAAAAATTGGCTTGAGGAACAAGTCCTTCAGCATCAAGGACAAAATTTCAGAATGGGAAGGGAAAAAGGAAACGCAGCCTGCTCCTCGCAGAGAGGAGGAGCCAGGAGTTAAAGAGGAGCACAAGGTGCCTTGTGTCACTGAGAAGATGAGTGGGGAGGCGGTGGTGGCTCGGAAGGCGGAGGCCAAGAGACTTATGAGCTGGGAGCTGGAGTGCAAAGGGGCAGGCAAAGAGAATGAGCGGAAAGCAGGAACTCAGAAAGGCGCAGGGCAAGCAGCAGAGCGAAAAGGGGAAGCGCAGAAGGATGAGGAAATGGAGTTCAGCCCTGGAAAATGCAAGGAGGTGAAAAGTGGGAAGTGGGAGGTCCAGAAGGAGAATCTTTCAGTGCTTAGTCAGGTCAAGAAGCTAGAGCAGGCTTTGAAAGATGGCTCAGCAGAGCTGCAGCCACAGTTGCCTGGTACTTACTATTCCCCACAGTGCTTGCAGGAGAAGGCAGCACAAGGGCACACCGCTCCCGAGGGCCACGAGGGCGTATGTGGGGCTGAGCTCAACAAAAGGCTTCTTGGCGTGGACTCTGACATCAGTGAGCCAATTTTTGGGACTCTAGAAGAGATAAGAACTTCTCATGTGAAATCCAAGCACTGCACAGTGGAGAATGTGTACACAGAGCCGGGGGTGCCAGAGAAGAAGCCCTTCATCAACCCGCTGCCCAAGCCTCGGCGGACTTTCAAACATGAGGGGGAAGAGGACTGGGTGCCAGCAGCTAGGAATAAGAGAAACTTACCCCCTCTGCCATCCATTCCTCCCCCTCCTCTGCCCTCCTCTCCTCCCCCATCAGCTGTCAGCAGGAGGCTCTGGAGCGGGAAGCACAAGAACAACGCTGACCACAGGTACTGGGGCTGTGTTTCATGGAGCTGTTGGTCTTCATGGTGGAGTCCCACCTTCCCATCTTTCTCTAAGAGAGACAGATCTTTCCTTTTTACTCAGAATCTCCAGCATAGGCAGCACTCAGTCATCTGTCTGAGAATGTATGAGTGGCCAGCACTACTCCACTGGGTAACCGTGGAGGGATAAGTCATGGCAGATTTAAGGTCACTGTATTACATGGCTTAACCTTCAAGCCCAAAATTGAGGGATTTGGGGGTTTGTTTTGGTTTTCTTAGCAGAAACTCTACTTAATTACAAAATGACCACAGCTGGTCTGGAACAGTGTTTGGAATGATAATCTCTAGTCTCTACTACAGCATTTTCACTGTCCATAGTAAACAATGAATCAGATTCAGTGAATCTGTTGTGTATATATTCTTCTGCAGTGCTTGCTTGCCTTTTGTCCCCTCCCACAAGATTGTCACACATTTTTGGGGTGGGGAACATAAAATACACAGCTTTTCTAATGCCCTCTGGATAAATTGTCACTTAAAAATTCCTGGCTCCGTTGCAGAAAGGAAATCAAAACTTGCTAGGTTTGCTCATGGAGGGCACAGTTTTACCCTTTCTAACATTCTGCAAGCAAGTTTTATTTTTCTGTGCTGCTCAGAGAGATGATTTTGGGGCCCTCTTATGCTTTTTACGGGTGGGATCTGTGCCATAAATGGGACCTCTCATGTCCTAAGGTTCTGTGCAGTGCTCCAGGATGTGCCATTTAACGCTTGCATCTTCACAGTGTGCTATTGCCATGACAACCCAGATTATTTATGGCACCCCCAAATGCCTTTATTTGCGTGGCAGATAAAAACAGCCAATCTCAGTGGTGTTTTTTCATGCTGTGTACGGGATGAGGCAGCGAAACGCTCTCGGTAATTTATTTTGCCAGCTGTGCCTCACGTTGGAGACGTGAATTAGCTGTGATTTGGTTCTAAATGCTGGTTAACTGCATCCCTCTCCTCTCTGCTCCTCCTTCTCCCCCCCTCGGTGGTGCAGGAAATCGTATGAGTTTGAAGACTTGCTGCAGTCGTCATCCGAGCACGGCCGGGTGGATTGGTACGCGCAGACCAAGCTGGCCCTCACACGCACTTTATCCGAGGAGAACGTCTATGAAGACATCCTGGGTAGGAGCTCTGCACAGGGAAGGGAGCTGGCTGCCAGTCCTGACTAACAGGGGCTTGTGGTCAGCAGGCATTCGGCAGAGGTGCTGAGTAAAGGATGTTTGTTATCCAAATGTAAACCAGGACACGTTGTGCGCGTGTTATGGGCAAGTGATGAGAAAAATGGACGGGGCGCTTCAAAGCTCATCAGCTTCAAAGATAAACCTGAGGCATATGGGAAGCAGCTTTAATTTTTTGCTGGCATTATGTCCTCTGCCTTCCTTTTGTCCTGTGGATTAATTCTCAGAGCTCTGATCTGTCCGTTGTGGTGATTTTGTCACTGCTGAGATAATGCGAACAGTCTGAAAACACAGCCTTGAGGTCAGTTCCACAGCTCAGGAATAGGGTTGTGTATGGCTTCAGGTACCACTGTGACTAAGAAACTGGGTCCCACAATCTTTGAAATTGAGTTTTATTTAGTTCTCTAACTTAAAGTGTCAGATCAATGCCATTTTGAAGATTATTTCCTGTAACTCTCCCAATTTATATAGTGTTTTTTAATATTGTGTGTTAGGTGGCCTTTGATGGAACATAAAATAGAAGTGTCCCCCTTGAAAAAGCCTTAATGAGTTTTAGTAGCTGTAGGCTGGTGCTGCATAAATCTCTTGGCTGACGTCAGCAGATTAGGAGGAGAATAGCTGCATCAGCTCTTGCCATGCTGCTGTAATCCTGCAAAGGTGCTCTGTGTTGTTTGGCATAGGAGGAGCTGCACTTTCTCAGGAGCAGGCCAGGCATTATTATTTTGATATGAATAAAATCTGATCGTACTTGATGAGAAAGGACTCTTAAAGGAATAGTGTTCCTTTGGGACTGATGGCAGACAAGGCAGTTCTGATCCATCTTTTCTGACATTTTTGAAGCTGTCGGCCTCATTTGTGGAGCTACGGGCCTTGTGTTTGCTTTTTTTCTTCTCTTTACTTGGGGGGCCAAAGGAGCAGGGAATATCCAAACAGCTGCTGTGGTGTTTTTTTGTGTTGGGGCATGATGGGAGGTCTCAGAAACCACTGAGTAAGGGTCACCTTGTCAGCTGGAATAACATGGATAGCATTACGGGCTGGCTGTGAAGGGGAATCCATCTATTCAAACACAGGCACACACCCATGTCCCAAGTGTGCAGGGAACTCAAATATCAGCCTGAAGTTCATCTCCCCTCCAGCTTTTAGTTGCAAAGATTACAAGAAAAGAAAGTTATAGGTAATTGTCAGCTGATAGAGCATGCTAAGGCTTTGGCTGGAGTCAGTGATCTTTAATTGGTTCCTGCAGTCCTGGTGGTGTTACCATGGAAGCTTGGGAAAAGGGCTGGACAGGGATAACTCAAAATAAAAAGCTGCGGTTTTGTTTTTCAAAAGACCACAGACAAGTTTAATCCACAAAACAAACAACATGTGAAAACCTCACCAGTGGAGGGGGAACCAAGATTTCAGCCACAGGACACTGCTGCTGGCCCACAGACAGCCACGTGTGCCCATCAGGACGTGCAAGCACACACACAGACACATTCATATCTGTGACCTAGGGGGAGTTCAGCTGCTGGTGGGATATTGGTTCCAATTCCCAGCAAGTCACACACATTTCTTTCATGCACCCTTTTTTCCCTTGTTCACTATTGCTTACCTGGAATATTGGAAGCTGGCTGATAGATGACGAGGTTTATTTGTGAAAAAGAGGGAAATTATGTTCTTCAGTCTGAAGCTAATTGGGCTTGTTTAGCAGTTTGAAGATGGGACAGGCAACAGAATCCAAGCTTGTTCTTTTTTTCTCCAGTCTTTCCAGTTGCATGGCAATTGAAGTATATTTTCAATGCTAAAGAGGCCATTGAAATTAGAAAGTGGAGCCAGTTTCAGGGACAGGAGAATGCTTGCTGATCAAGTGTTAGTGCAGCCTTGCTTTGCTGGTGTCACACCCACTTGCCTTCCCCATGATGAATTTGGTTTCCCTGCTGGAGCACTGGGTGGCACCAGCTACTGGAGAGGATGGTGCTGGGAAAGACTTGGGTTTCTGTCCTTGTCTGCATCTTCCCCAGCTGGGCAGGCAGGTGGGACAGATCCCACAGCCATTACTGGTCCTGCTGCAGTCTTGCAGCACCACTGACTTCCAGTCTTTACTCTCAGCCAAGCATTATGTGACAGCAAGAGAAAGGCAGTTGCTTTGAGTCTCAGCTGTCCACTGGGATATGGCATGAAATGAGGGCAGTGAAGAGACAAGGCTCATAACATATCATCTGCCTGTGCAGTTGCTTGGACTAAGCCTTTGTCAGTGGTTCCTTAGATGCTTGGGTGGAGATGTCACAACCTGCTTTGTCAGGGTTGTGCTCTTTTTGAACACACTTAGGCTTACATTCCCTAGTACTGCTGAAGAGTGGGATGTAAGAAGTTCATTAAATATGATTTTGGGTGTTTAAAACTCAAATTAGTCTCATGCCTCATCTCCAGAATTACTGAGAAGAAAGGAACCTGCATCTATTTCAGAGGTATGTGTTGTGTCCCTCATCCCCTCCCTGCCCCATCCTTCTCCAGGGCAAGAACATCCTGACTTTGAGTGGCTTAATCCTTCCCTCTTTCTAAAGTACAGCATGGGAGATTGAGGTCTCCATGATTGGTAGATGTGTTTGAAATCCTGGATTTTGTGATAGACATCCGTGTTCAGAGTGTGGATTCGATCTTCCTGCAGTCAGCCCAAGAGCAGGGCATCACTTCAGCCCCAAGTAAATGATGACCAGATGTCATCCCCCTCAGTGTGAGGCTTAAACAGAGGGAGGACCTTCATGCTAGGCTTCAGCTCACAGTTTCATTGAGCAGCTCCAAGCAGAGAACAGGAAAGAAGGAAATACAGTTATGGACTAATGTGCATGAGAGAACACAGCTCTTCTGGACACAGGAAAATGAACTTGAGAGCTCACAGGGTCTTTTCCATCTGTAGTATCTGTGATGTTTCTATGGCTGCATTTGTCTGTGTCAGGGTTTGGACACTGTCCAGCAAGCAGCTGGACTTCTAGGGCTATGGTGAGAATAAAGCAATTGCAGGAATGCTTGAGAACAGGTCCTTGTGGCTGATGTGGGAGGTGGGAGAAGACCAGCAGATCCCTAAATGGATTTTTATGGCAAACCTCAGAGATTTTTTGCACTTAGAATCTTTTGCTTTTGGCTTTTCACTACAGATCCACCATCAAAGGAAAACCCTTATGAAGACATCGAGACCAACAGCCGCTGTTTGGGGAAGAAATGTGTCCTGGCCTTCCCAGCATCCCCCACCTCTTCTGTTCCTGGGACTCCCACAAAGGTACTTTGATTCAAGTGGCCATCTCTTCTCTCTCCAGAAAGTTCTCGGGTGAAATCCAGGTCCTCTGTGGAAAAAACGAGCACTTTCATCATGTTAGGGATTTTTCCTTTATGTCTTTAGCCACAGAATACAGTGTGATAAGAGGAGATTTACTGCCCTTCAGTGAGGTAAAAAAACAAACCAGCACTCCCTTATATAAATGGTCTGTTTGCTTTCACTTTTTTTCACTCCAGGATTGCTTTCTCTGGTGGTTTGGGAAGACCTTCCTTCTCTCAAAGAGGCATGGAAGTATTTGGGTGATCAAGGCCTGCAGTAGCCTGGTCTCAGTGTCTGTGGGCAGTGCAGTCTGCCCATCCTGGTGCCCAGGTGCCTCTGCAGCACCTTCTCCCAACCCCCCGAGCCTTTTCTTGCTCTCTCCATGAGACAATTTGCTGGTAACTAAGGCAGTGCCAGTCCCCTGGGTGGACAGCTAGTGCCAGAAGGGCATCCCCACCAAAGCCCAGCTCACAGCTTGGTGCCTTTTTCCTCCTTGTCCACGGAACCAAAAGAAGAGGTGAAACTTTGGTTGGTACCTCTTGCTCAGAGCTTAGGGTTTACCAAGGCCAGCTCTGCTCTCTCAGCCTTCCCAAGCTGCTTTGGTTGATTCATGTTGCCTGTTTAGATAATCCAAGCCTGGGACAGGAGAGACAGCATGACAGCCAAAGTCATATTGTCAATAGATGGGTTCAGAGTGGATAGCAGGGATCTAAACACAGCTTTCCTGACCAAAGGGTTTTCTCATGCTTTCCAAGTAACAACTGTTATTAGGGCTGTTATCCAATATTTTCAGAAGTCTCATGTGCAGCATTCCTTGACGTGCTGCTCTCTTCCAACCAGCTTAATCAGCAACTAAGGTGTCTTTGGATAATTCAGCTCTTTAAAGTGAAAACTGTTCTGCGGTTCTCAATCCATTCTCCTTGTTGCTAGTTAGGGCTAGAGCAGCAAGGGGCCATGTCTGTGAGTGTTGGCATGAGGCTGATCTCCCTCAGAGAGATTTGCAGTCACCCGTGCACCCAGATTTCCCAGGCGTGCTGTCGAGAGGGGCTGCAGTGCTGCACAGGGATGCCTTTCACCAGAGAGGCTGTTCCCAGCAGGAGAGCTGAACAGCAGGCATTATGTTACTCCACAGTGCTTTGGTGTCTAAAAGCTGTGATCCACATCAGTCAGAAAAGAAATGCTGCAGCTCTCTTGGCAGCTGATGGATTTGCAACTGCAGCATTCATCCTGCTGGAGAGCCTGGCTGGGCTGCACTGATGGGGAATGGGTCTGGACAGACTTTCAGGACTTCTATATAAGTAGTAGCTCATATCCCTGGTGCAGAATGAGATTCTTCAGTGCAAAGACTCCTTACAGCCTCATTTTTACATGACTTCTCTGTAGATGGCCAACGTTTTTGTGACCTGAGCATCTTCTGCTGAATCCAGAGACACCTGGGCTAACCTGAATGGATTAACTGGTCTGACTAGTAACTGCTGAGTATGTCTGCTGAGGGAGGCAGATGGTGGTGCTGCCTCAGCTACAGTCACGGTGCTGCTGTGAATTGTTCAGAGCTAGGCTGGATAACTCTCCCCCACACTTCTCAGTGCCAGATACATCTTCTGGCAGTGCAGATACTGTTCCCACAAAAGCTGCAATTTACCTTGTCATAACTGCTGGGAAATTCTGTAGGAGAAGATAAAAAGTGTTCTTATTGAGCATCTTTCTGGTGAGAAGTAATTTGCCCCTCTTTATCTGGAGCTGAGCTTTCTACTTCTCTGATGCTATTTTTGGTCAGAGACTTTAGGAACTTTACTGTGCTACTTAAACATCTTCTGTTGTACTCCCACCAAACTTGCTAATGAGTTTAGGAGGAAAGCAGTCTCCATAATTGTCTAACAGCATCTCTTGTACCCTTTGAAATACCTGATTCTGGCTCCTGTCAAAGGCAGCCATACTGACAGTGCTTTTGCCCTGCCCTCACTGCTTCTCTGTTCCTCCTGGCTAGCTGTTCCTTATCCCAAATGCTTGTGGTTGGTTGGTTGGTCCTGTCCTGTTTACAATCCCAACCTCTGGATTACCCAAATCCTGGGAGATTTTTTCCACAGCGGAGCGAGGCCTTCTTGGCCAGCCCCTGAGCTTGTGTTCTGTTCTGGAATGAAAATGGGATGGTTAAAGTGCTGCTCAGGATGTAGCCTGGCAGCTGCATGGGTTTCTTGCATGTGCAGAAGTCCGTGGGCACTCTCAAGCTGTTATGACAACTGGGTGCTGTGGCTGCCCCACTGCATTTACTGATATGGCAGTGTAAGCAATGGGGTAAAGGTACAGGGGGTACTGTGGTCATTCAATCCTTCTCCTTCATTTCCAGTTGCTTTCCAAACCCATGTTTTTCCGGCAAAACTCAGAGCGGCGGAGTTTCAAACTGCCAGACATACGGAAACTGAGCCGTGATGGGACTGGGTCACCATCCAAAATCAGCCCTCCCTCCACCCCCAGCAGTCCAGATGACACCTTCTTCTCCTTGGGAGACTCTCAGAATGGCAAGAGGAGAAGGAAGATTCCCAAGGTAAATCTAGGGCTTTGTCTTTTTTGTTTGGCTTTTTCCAGGCATGAATGTGAGCATGAGACCAGGTTCTCTTTAGTTTCTGGTGTGGGGCATCCCTGCAAGGTAGCTGCTGTCCTGGCTGTTGACTTCACTTGTGTTTAACACCCTTTCTGCCTGAAGGAGAGGGCACACAAACATGTCTGCACCTTTGAAAGAAGTTATTTTTCCATCTGAGATTTCATAATAAGAGAAAAGAAAAAAAAAAAAAAGGCATTGTAATTTTGAGATAGAAGTTGAAGTATGTCAGAGGGGAAAAAAGCAGTTCCTATTTTGCAAAAGATATCTCCCATCATACTTCCTTATGTGCTTCCTGGGTGGGACAGTCAGAAATTGTCTGTGTGTTTGCTTCCTCATGGAAATCTGTTGTTCTTTGCTCATTCTGATTGGTGCACTGGCTGTTAGTAATTTAAGGGAAGGTGGGATCGTAGGTGAGCAATGAACATAATGACAATTGGGTGACAAAAAGGACTAGTCTGCAGTTATGAGCATTTTCTGCAGCAACATTTCCTCTTTCTTACTTGGATACAGCATTACTCCATTTAAATTTTTACTTTCTTTCAGATCTGGCAGGATGTGTATTCAGTCCAAATGAGGTTTGGCAGCAGTCTATCTGTTGAATGTTTCAAAAACACAGTTATAAAAACACAGTTGCTTATCCTGGTCTTTGCAGGACAGGCAGTGGCTACCAGGGACGATCTGTGGTGATTTTTTTCCATACCCACAGTTTGCATTTGGGGAAAAAGGGATGTTTTTGTGTATCTTCTTTGTTTCCTGGTTGCCAGATCTGTGTTCATGTTTGCACATCTGATTTTTGAATGCCCTCTCTGTGTGCCTCAGCCTTTCAGGAATGAGCTGAAGACTGCAAATGTTTAGGGTTTCTATCCCAATATGTCTTCACATCTGTGAAGCCCATCAAGCATGGGCTTGAGCTGTGTCAGTGTGTTCACACATACTTTTATGTCAGTTGAAGAGAGGATTCCAAGTATTTATTTACCCCACAGTGCCACTGAGCAGTCTTGCAGGGCCAGCTCAGAACTGAGGTTTGCTGTGTCAGGGGCAGCATCACCTGAGGCTTGAGCTGGGCATGTGGGTGAAGGCTGCTCTTCACATCAGAGCATGCTGCCTCCCACTTAAATATTTGGATTCAGAGGTGCTGGGCCTGTCTTGATCTCGTAAGATGTGTGGAAGTAAATCTGGAATCCGAATTCCAATTATTTATGGAATGAATCTGAATACTGTGGCCATATCCTGCTGCTCCTGCCTGGGACCTTGAGAAGGAGGCAGGTCTGCTCAAGCAGGAAGCCTGGCATGGCTCTGCTGCAATTCCCCTGCCCTTCAGGAATGGACAGGGAGACCAGAGGCACTGAATGAGCCACTAAGCCCAGCATTGCCCAGCACTGAAATGTCCTCTCTCTTGGTGAGCTGGGAGCACAGGGATTGCAGGATTTGCAAAGGAAACCTTTGGTGTGAAATATTTCAGTATCACTGGCCTCCACCCTTCTCAATTTCTTCAGTCATCCTTCATCCAGTTTCCTGCAGACCAGGACAGGTTGCCAGGGGACCCTCTGGTGCTCCCTGGAGCATGGATCATTGTGTGGAGAGATGGACTCTGTCAGCTAATACAGCTGCACAGTGTGGAAGTGCATTGAGGTGTGGCCTTTGATCAGGGTTTGTCAGCCTGGGCTTCTGCTGTACCAGAGTGAGCTGGCCCCTGGGGGCTGTGCCTCCTGCACCATCCAGTGAAGTATGGCCAAGGCTGGGAGAAAGAGTGCTTTGCATGAAATTCTAACTTAATTTCTTGCCCGGGGAAGAAATTAACCTTTGTGTTTGTTTGTGTGTTTGCTGAGCAGCTGGTGTTGAAAATCAATGCCATTTATGAGGCGCGGAGGGGAAAGAAACGTGTCAAGAGACTGTCACAGTCTACAGAGAACAATTCAGGGAAAGGTAAAGGAGCTTCAAATCATCAAACGTCTAAGACTTTCTGAGGACTTGCCTTGGACTTTAGACTGCCTTAGTGGTTTATGTGACACTTTCTAGCACTTCTTCCAGTCCAGATTAAGGCTGAGTTGGGGTTTCCACTTTTTTTTTTTTTTTTTTTTTTTTTTTTTTTTTTTTTTTTTTTTTTTTTGTTAAGATAAGGGCTGTTCCTCTGCCCAAAGGACTTGGGTTAAAATGGAAGCTTTCTGGTTTTTTTCTTGCTTCATTTTCATTCCATGGCTTTGCATGATAACCTTATAGGTCATACCAAGCATGTCCCCTCTTTTTGATGTTTATTTCTGGAACATGCTGGAAGCTATGGAGAGGAATGTTCTGTCCAAAAGCTCTGATTTGTTGAGATCAAAATATTTTGTGGGAATGTGTCACTTCAGTGAATTGTCCAATGGGAGATGGGGGATTTTGGAACAGCCCTGGTTCTTTCACCATCCCAATAAACAAATAGCCTCAGTTGGGAATCAGGGTTTCTACAAGTGACTGTAGAATCATCTCCATCATAGCAGGATTGAGACTTTCAGCCTCCCACTGTCATTTGACAACTTGCCCAAAGCATTCAGACACCTCAGAGCAATTACTTTTAAGCATCTCATCTCTGTAAAAATTAAGATTGTGTCTTTCCAACACAGGATTTTTTTCCAAAACACTTTAATTTCCAGCAAAATGTGATCACCTCTATTTGTTTCCCACAATTATTTGTTACTGTTTATCCTATTTCATAAAGCATAGGCAGCCACAGGGTGGATGAGTGTGTTTATATGAACTTTCAGGGGAAGCACCCCAGACTTTTTATACCCCTCCCTAAAGCATCATTCAGAGAAATAGATCATTGGACCATATAGACCTTGACTCATTCTGACAATTTTTTGTTTCTTTCTTTCTTTTCTTGGTTTTATCTCATGTCCCACAAACTGCTGCTTATTAATGAGTATTTTGCCTTGGTGTTGTGCTTATACAGACTTGGATAAAATACTGTTCTGGCATTTTATTCTTTATGCAACTCTCCTGGCTGTGCAAAACTGATTTTATTGTTATTGTTTGTTTGGGTGGTTTTTTCCCTGAACAAATGGGAAGATACCAGGGTTGGTAAGCTGAATGTCTGTGGGTATGTGCACCCTTGAAAAGAACAAGGCCCTTGGGACCTAAACTGCTTCCCCCTGAGGTTGCCAGGCCCAGCTTTCTCATGCCAGTGATAAGAAATGCACAGCTCAAACAGACTTTCCTTAATTCATCTTCCCCTTTCTTTTTTTTTCCTAGTTACAGATGAAAACAGTGAATCAGACAGTGACACTGAAGAGAAACTGAAAGGTAAGGCAAATATGTGCAGAGAGCAAATGGCTCCTGAGAAAGTCTGCTCTGAGCTCCTAGGAGAAGATGTTCTCTTGTTCTCTATGTTCTACCTTTGGAGAAGGCCCTTAGAACACAGCAAGAAGACAAAGATCTCAGTACTGCAGGAGAAAATCCATGGGCAGAGGGCTTTAGGAGCCCAAAACAAACATCTCTTCCAACTCCCATCAAAGCTCCTTGTTGACTGACTTTCCCAGGAGTGTTGAACACTGAGGAAATACAGATTTCTCTAAGTGCAGAGTCAGAAATGTGTGACCAGAGTGGCAGGAGCAGCGTTGCAAGGCACTGGGTGTCCAGACACCTCACCACATGCTTACTATGGGAGAAAAGCCACCAGCCAGACTGGCTGGCTAGGGAAACAGAACTGTACTATGTGATTTATTGCTGGTTAAACTCTGCTGCATTGGCTGGGTTGGGATAAAGCACTGCATTTCTTTCTTTTAGGGTTATTTGGTGTACTGGTCTCCAAAATACTCTCCTGAAACCTTGTACTGGTAATTAGCCCCTGGACATTCTGGGGATGTTGCTGTCTTTTGGGAATTTGTGTGGCAAATTCAAAATCCTAGCAGAGTTAGAATGCAAGGTGGAAGCTCTCTCACATTTCAAAGTTTCCTGACTCACATGCACATCAGATCTGGACAGCAGGTCAGTTCAGTTCCAAGCAGAAAAGGACAGGCATGAGCAACAGCTGGGCTGTGTGTCAGCCACAGAGCACTGTGAGTGGGAGTGCTCATTCTCACTCTCTTCCAGGTTTCTAGAAGTGAAAGCTCAGACTGAGTTCCCTCTTGTGAGCACAGCTTCCCACTCAAGAGCTACTGTATGCTCTTGCTTTCATCTGCATTGAAGTCTTTTATGTATATTGCTATGTTAGCAACATCAGGCTGAAAATTGCTGCCACTGACTATCTTTCGATAGGTTCTAAGGCTAGCCTGGAGATAGGAGAGAGGGTTTGCACCATGATGGCGCAGAAATTACATTCACACTCCTCCTGAAATGTGATGAAATGCAGGCCATGTTCAGATCTAGCTGAGAAAGGCAGTGTAGATGTGGCCAGGAAGACCTGAACTCTTGTCTGCTGCTGGTTGCCATAGTGAATCGTGTGCATCATCCTGTGTTTCTCTGTGACTGCAGCTCAGACTCCCTAGAGAGAGGATGATGGAGATCATAAGAAGTCACCTCAAATCCAACAGCACTGGGCTCTAAACAATATCCAGATCCAGACCTTGCTCTGAGTGACTATGCAAGTCTACATAAGTGTGAACAGGAGCTCTGGCACTTACTGTCTGCTCTAACTACACCTGTGTTTTGCTTAGTGCCTTGTTGAATTGCTGACTTCCCTATTTTTAAATAGGAAAGTGAGATTATTTAGCAAGTCTCTTGTATTTGGGACTTTATACATTTTGTGTAACACATAAATCACACCAGCCAGCTACCTCTGCTTGCAAGTCACTGTACATCCTCTGAGACACAGTAAATCATAAGGCTGTATGCCAGAGCTGGAAGTGCTGACCCTTGGAAAGGAAAAGTCTTGGGAGACAAACTCTGCCACCATGACAGCAGTAAAATTCTGGTATCTTTTGAATATAAGCAGATCTTGAGCAAGTTTTTCAGAAGCACTCAGCATTGCTGTGACACAGTTCCTTTTGAAGTCCCTGGTGAAACAGAAACCACTTCTGAAAGCTTTACAGCCCTAGAGCAAATAACATAGTGTGTGAGTATGTTATTTGCATAGAGAAAGGAGCCTAAGCCATCTTTCCAGGGCATTAACTATCCAGGGTTTGTTACACTTTCTGATTGGAGAGGCACCTCAAGATTGCTTTAAATTACATTGTCTGGAATAGTCCATGAGTGGCACAACTTTACCAGACAAAAGATCAACGAGTATTTACCATGTCTCAGGAAGTCCTGTCTCCCAAGCAGTTATCTTATTTACTGGAATTCCTATAGTATCTCTGTGATTGTTGTTTCTGTCAAAAAGTTGCATTGCCACCCACCTTCCCAAAAAGCAAAGCTGTGAGAATGTGCTGTAGTCTCTGCTTGTAGTTAATTCTTTCTTTCTTTCATAGCAGGGATAAGGGAGACGTCATGGAGATTTAATTTGGGATGCAACTGTAAAACGAAGCAGGGGAGTGGTCTCAGGGAATCTCATCTGGTCTCTTCTCAGCAGGCAACTTTTCATTACTTTCCATGCTGGAATGTTTATTGTCCCATGGCTCATGTGTGTGTTGCACTTACAGCTTGCTTGGCAATTTTTCTTGTTTTCCCATTGTCTTGGGTGAACTTGTAGAGGCATGGCACTGAGAGATTGGTTTTAGGCACAGGAAGAACTGGCATGAGCCAGCATTTTTCACTGGCACCTCTTTTCACATGTTTTTTGTTGGCCTATAGCCCAGCCCGTGTGCTGGAGCTGGGAGTCCCCAGCATTACTCAGACAGCAGAGGCCTGGCCTGACCCAAGTGCTGATCTTGTAAAACCTTGGAGATTGCTGCCCACAGCCTCCTGTGAACAAAGAGGGTAAATCACCTCACTGTGCTGGCTTTGAAGAATGCATAAATGAGTGCTAGGATGAATGCCTGGACATTACCTGTTACATGTGTCCTATGTGGATCTCAGCTTGGGCTGTTTCAGCTGTGAAAGGTATCCATGAAATCCTTCTGCTGCCAAAGTTCTTCAGGGTGATGGCACAAGATTATGGCCCATCTCTGTCAGTATTTATAGTGCAGCTTCCAATGGTTTCCGCCTCTTACTTAGCCACTGACAAAGCCGCTGCAGTGAGGTGGTTTCAGGTTTATCCCCGGTCTCTGCAGAGCACTGCTGATGCTCTGTGCAGAGCCAGGCTGAGTCAGGCTCTCTCCTTGTGTCCATAGCCCACAGCCAGCGCCTGGTGCACGTGAAGTCCCGGCTGAAGCAAACCCCGCGGTACCAGACCCTGGAGCGGGACCTGATCGAGTACCAGGAGAGGCAGCTCTTCGAGTACTTCGTCGTGGTGTCGCTGCACAAGAAGCAGGCTGGGGCTGCCTACATCCCTGAGGTCACCCAGCAGTTCCCACTGAAGGTCTGCCTGACCTGTCCTGGGTTGTGTGGGGCGCTTGGATAGCTGGAGGAGCTGCAGTTTCTCTGTTGACCACATGTTGTATCAGTGACCCCTCTGCTTTGTCACTATTAAGGGAGACTGAAAATAGTGGGAGGGCTTCAGTCTGAATTCTCTGCCTGAGAATTGTCATGGTATTGCTCACTCCTGAAAGAGCAGCTGATTCATATCTTTTGCTGCACCTAGTTATGACTTTTATGTAGCTATTCCCTTTCTCCCCCTTCCCTCTTTAAAGAAAACTGATGGGAGAAGATACGTGTTATGAATGGGAAGGAACGGCTTTCAGTGATAGCCTAGCTCAAAATGGGGAAGGAGGAATGGGAGAAACACAGAGCCAGTGTGACAGAGTGTTTGTAAATGGGATATGACTCACGAGAGCTTCCCTCAGACTTCAGTTCTCTTGCCCCTTGCTGGAAGTTGTGTGCCAGATTAGAGGCACAATATAGCAGAGCCAGGTGATGCAGAGACAGGGCTTGATGGAATTGGGGGCACAGAGTTACCTTGAGATATCTAAAGATTAGGTGAGCCAGAATCACAGAAATTTTAATATCTTCCAGGCAGAAGCTTAGCCTCTGTCATCACCTCTTCATTTGTCACAGGAAAAATATTTGAAGTCATTCCATCCCCACATGACTAATTGGAAACATTCCTTCTCTCTATTCTGCTAGCTTGAGCGCTCGTTCAAGTTCATGCGTGAGGCAGAAGATCAGTTGAAAGCTATTCCCCAGTTTTGCTTCCCTGATGCAAAGGACTGGGCCCCCATCCATCAGTTTGCCAGGTATGTGCTGTACTTTGTATCCTGATTCATGAACAGATTTCTATATCAAGCTAATTAAGTACAAGAGCTGTTACAGTAGAAGAGTGGGCAGAGCTCTGAGAGGGGTGTATGGGAAATGCAGAAATACTGGGGGTTTATTGGACTTGTGTGTCTGAGACTGGTAATGTGGCTGATGGGTATCTTGTCATTCTGGTTTCTCTTTCTGCAGTGAGACATTCTCATTTGTCCTGACGGGGGAAGATGGAAGCAGGCGATTTGGGTATTGTAGGAGGCTGCTGGTAATTATCCCTGAGTTTTTTTCTTTTCCTGGTGGTGCAGCCTTCTGTGGGATTGGTGTTACTGGCACCCATTCTGGAAAGCGGAAAGCTGCTGCTCTTCTCTTTCAGTGTGAAATGAAAAGAGCGGCAACAGAGCAGCTTTGCTCTCTTCTGTGCAGTTCCAAAGTCCCTCTCTGTGTCCCATCCTCCACTCCAGACATAATTCTCTTGCATTTTCCTTGCACCAGCACTTTACCATGACCAGGGACTGTTGTTTCACCACTAAGCTGAAGACAGGGTTTATCCTCTTTAGGTCTGGATACCTATAAAACAGTTGTCTAAACCTGTGCTGGTCCTGTAGGTTCAGAATTGTCTCTGTAGATCAGTCTGCTCTGCCTTTGTTGTTTGATTTAGGTAAGCTGGGACCATGCTGTGGATGTGCCCATTTCTCCTCACTGTTTCTCGTGTACCAGGGTTTGAGCCAGGTTGTCATCATCACCATACTGTCAAATGCCTGCCAGTTTCTGATGCACAGCTAAGAGTGCATCACTCTATCATTGCAGTGGTTGTAACTCTGACATTTCCTTGGTAGTTGTTTTGGTTATCTTTGCAGTAGTTATAACTCTGACATTCCTTGCTGTGTGTTTGTGTTTGTCTTGAAAGCCCAGTGGAAAAGGGAAGCGTCTCCCAGAAGTTTACTGCATTGTGAGTCGCCTTGGATGCTTCAATCTCTTCTCTAAGGTGAGGGGGGAGAAAGAGAGGGAATTTGTGCTGTAGGTCAAGAGGGACCTGAAAGTGAAGCCAGCACCTGAATGAAGCAGGGTCAGGGAAGCCAAGAGCTGAAGAAAGGATCTGAAATGGTGTTGGTGAGGCAACCACGTGCTAATTCCAGAACTTAGCAAAAGTCCTAGGAAAACTAGATTGTCAGCTCTTGCCTTCTTCCTTCAGCAGCACTGCCACAATACCAGAGAGGGTAAAAGGTGGAGTCCTAACTCTGAGTGTAGTGGGGAGTTTGCACATTTTCAGCTTTACAAATTTTCAGTTTGCACATTTTCAGTGCCCTCACTGGAGTCATATTTCTCCTGATAAAAGAAATCAAGTGTCTTCAGTTGCACTTTTTGCCTTCTTTCTTTTGATACAAAGCTCCACGTTGATACTGGATTAAGGAGAGGACATAGATACTGGTGCACTTCATTCCTGGTGTTATCTCCCTCCTCCTGATTTGCATGTTTTTGTGTCTTCATGCTTTTATTTCAGATCTTGGATGAGGTTGAGAAGAGACGGGGCATTTCTCCAGCCCTGGTGCAGCCTCTCATGAGGAGTGTCATGGAGGCACCTTTCCCAGCTCTGGGCAGGACAATTACAGTCAAGAACTTTTTGCCAGGCTCAGGAACAGAGGTAAAGACACTTCCTGGAGAGAGGGAAACAGGCCAGCAAATGGTGCAGGGTTGGCGACTGGAAGTTGGGACCATGGCGTAGCATTGGGTATCTTCAAGAACAGATGATCTGTCGGCTGTGAGGGGAAGCTGGGCAGTAAAACAGGGGGCCAGAGGGGGTGGAATGGAGACTTCGGTGACCTCAGAATCAAAATGGAAATCCTGTGGTAAAAATGAATGTAAGCACACAGCCTAGCATAGCAAAAGGAAACAAGCCATTGGCCTTGAGACCAAGAGGCACGGACAGCAGGTCCAGTGCTGCCCAGCATATGACCTTGGATCTGCTCAAAGACACCACACTTAACTTCCTAATGACAGGTTTGTACCATGTGCCCCAGCACCCTTAATACAGAACCTCTGTGGATCAGGTCAAAAACTCCTTGAAACCACAGCAGGCCAATGTTGCAGCCTTTGAGAGTGGCGTTTTCTCAGTGTGGAGGTGAGGACCTGTGTTGCATCTCACATGATGTGGTGTGAGGACAGCAGGAGGGTTTTAAGAGTGCAGAGCTTTAGGGCATAGCTTTGAAGGACTGTGGGAGGATGGAGGGAGACAAATTGAATGTAGTTTGGCCATACTTGCTTCAGGGCATGGTATGCCTTGAATGTGAGAGGGAGGAGAGCGAGTGAGTTGATAAAGTGGTGTCTGCGAGCTTTCAGCAGAGCACTACATGATGACATCCTCCTCAACCCAACTGAAAACAGTCCCAACTAAATGACATTACTGCAGAGAACAGGCAAAGCTGGTTAAAAATGTGTGCTGGAGGAGCAAAGTCCCAGTGGTGTGCTGTGAGAATGTTGTGGCTGGTTTGTGTCTGGGATTTTGTTCATTAATTATCTGATTGATGGCATAAACTCCACATTTACACAGTAAATGGGATGGGGGCAGGCACTTTGGAGAGTAAGAGATTAAAAGTCACAGTGCCCCACTCCCCTAAATTCAAGAAACATGTTCAAGTGTTCAAGAAAGGACTGGATCTGGCACTGTGGTCTAGTTGTCATGGTGTTGATCACTTGGATTCAATGATCTTAAAGATCTTTTCCAGTCTAAATGATACTGTGATTCTGTAAATTGAAGATTTGGTGTGAAAATCAATATGGACAAGAGCAAAATGCTGGGAGGAAGAAAGGAGTAGTCTAATAAAACATGAAAATAACTGAATGAGCAATGGTGCTTCAGAGAAGGATCCGGTGGTACAGTGGTCCATAAAGTCAGCAAAAGTAAAAGTGTAGCATTATTTAGACAAAATCCTTTATTGTGAAAGCGAGTGAAGGGATAAATAACAAAGGAAAACATTTTTTCTGCTTTCCAGTACCGCTGGAATTTTATTTAGAGTATCGTTTTCCAAAACATGCAATCACTAAGAGAGAGCCTCAGAAGGGTAGTTCTGCTTACTAAGTGGTCTAAAAAATACAGGCAAAGCTTGAGAAAATTGTTTACTTAATGTAGAGAACAAAAGACAAAGGAAGACACGTGATAACCTTTCAATACACAAGAAGTTTCCTACAGAGAGGTATGTGACCAGTTGTTCTGAGTGAATACTGAGAGTAAGACAACAAGTAATTGAAGTAATTTGCCACTGACATGTTTCAGCTGCAGGCTTGGTGTTGGTGAGGGTAGTTCAGAACTAGAGTAATTTTCTTGTGGGATTTATGAAATGTGTGGTGTTGGAGGCTTTCAAAAACAATTTAGATAAGCATCTGTCTAAGATAAGGGGTATGAAGTGCTAAGGTGCTATGACAGGCATTATTTAAGTAGATATGAACAAAGGAAAATACCCACAGGCTGCTCTTGTCTGTAACTGATATAAAAAAATTATGGTCAGGAGGTTAGGCATCCAGATTCTTGCAGTAAAAAAAAAGCAAATTTGTGACTGTAAAAGTCAGAGTGTAGATTTGAAAGGCTCCACCAGAAAGCCTGAAAACCTCTCCTAGCTGGACACAAACTAGTTTTCCTCCTTATGAAGTACTCCCTGTCCTCAGTCCAGTGGGAAGATCTTGTGGCTGATCTCATGCTGTGCCTATTGGAGTGGACTCTGGATCATCTTCGTCTGGAAGGAGGATTTATGGGAGGCCTTTGGAAAGACTGTGTCTGAGGACTTACTGCGGTGTGGTGCTCACCAGCAGTCAGTGAGGGCTGTGAAAATACCTGCTGGCTCCTTGCTTGGCGCACTCTGGGTGGAAGGCAAGAGCTCACCTGTGCTCTTTTTGTCCCCAACAGGTGATCGAGCTGCGGCGGCCCCTGGACTCCCGGCTGGAGCACGTGGACTTCGAGTCCCTGTTCACCTCCCTCAGCGTGCGGCACCTGAGCAGGGTCTTTGCCTCCCTGCTGCTGGAGAGGAGGGTGATCTTCATCGCAGACAAGCTCAGGTACCCTCTTGCATTTCCCTAAAGAGGGTGCTGGCAGGGTAGGGAGGCTGGGGAGGCTGCAGTGACAGATCTCTCTGCTTTGTTCCTTTTCTGCTCTGCCCTTTTCCAACCTCGTAACGACATGAATGGGGCTGTTCTTCCCAGGAATGGGGAACTTAGGCCATGAACCATAATTTCATTTTGCAGCTTGCAAAAAAAGTGCTGCTTCTCGTCCCCAAGGAGAACCAAATTTCACTTCCTCCAAACAATTTCAGAGCAGATTCCTGGTGCTAAGGAAACAAAACCCCTCCTTTTGCTCCGTGATGCCGCAGTGTTCCCTGCTGAGCTGTGCTTGGGTTTCCAGGGATCAAGCCTTGTGCAGAGATCACTGTCCTTTCTGAGCTTTTCCCTGATGTCACAAGATCTTCCTATTTTTTCAGCTTATATTTTCATATTGGTTTCTAAAGACTTCTTTTTTTCTTATGGGGATGAAAGTAAAGGATGTAGCAAGGGGCAATGAGACAGAGGACTTCCCCCTTCTGTTTTGAATTTGCTCAATTTGCTCTTTTAAAAATGTATTTGCTCTCCTAAATTGTGAAAATGGGTCCGGGGTTCTTTAAGATCTTGTGCAGCTGGTGGCTGGCAGCTCTCCAGCCCTCGAAGCACTTGAGGATTCAGGGAGGAAAGTTCGCCAAGGCTGGGGAAAGAAAAGCTGCCTGGATGAGTAATGACACTTAGGAGCACGCTCAGGTTTCAGGAGTGTACAATGCCCCTAAGCTGTCTGTTTTCACAACTTCCAGGCAGCAGCCTGCAGCTCTGGGACTGAGCACTGGGGCAAAGAATGGAGAGGCCCCTTCTAGAGGGAAATTAAGGGGGAAAATTAATTCTGCATGGATCTGGGGCTCTCTGTGGGCAGAGCTCAGGCAGTCTCATCACAGGAACAGAAAGGCTGGGGAGAGGGAAGCTGTAGTACTGTCTGCTTGCAGGTTTTGGCAGCTGTCTTGGTTCAGAAAGGGGAAAATTTGCCTCTTTATAATCACTGATACATTATGTGTGTAGAGACTTAGTATTCTGGATACTTAAACCACACATTTCATGCAGAACATTTAGATTTGTATTGAAAGTTCCAAACACTAGATCTCTATTTAACGTATATGGTTTATGACATCATCTATAATCACAGGCTCTCAAATATTTTTGTCTTCCTCTGTAGGATAAATTTTACATTCTGAGGAAAATTTTTAAAGGACACAGATTGACATTGTAATCTCTATGTGAGAGCTGGGTGGTATCAGGAAATGGCAGGGAACTTTTTTTGGGGGGGGTTGGGGTTGAGACATCACTTTAGAATGAACATTTATTTGAACATTTATTCTTTTCCTATCACATCTTTACATGCCAGCACAATGCCATGTATTCTGAGCATGGGGTGTGATATCTCTAATTGAAAGCACCTTGGTGGGTTTTGGTGTTCTTTTACCACCTCTGTACCTTTTATCAGGACATCTAGGGTCCTTAGGAATGAATCCAGCTGTACAGGCCTGTAAAGAGAGTGGAAGAGAGCTATAGAATCATAGTTTCTAGAATCTCTAAATATCTCATAAACAGCTTTTTTTTTTTTTTTTTTTTTTTTTTCCTGTGAAAAAGGAATTGTCGTATTTAAAAGATCCAGGGTCTGTTAGACCACAGGGCTCAGATTCAAATATTTACCATAGATTTGCCAGCTCTCTATGAGAGTTTCAATATTTGATATTTCTGAGAAGCCCCTGCTCTGAGCAATTTTGGGAGAATTTTTTTTCTTTTCCTCTTAAAAAATATGAAGTTTCTCTGGCTCATTTTTGTGGAGAAAAAGCTTGGAAATTATCCCAAATGGCTGTAAAGGCGTGAAATGCAGAAAACAAAGAAAATGGCCCTCAAAATTAAGTAACTACTGTATTTTAATCCCGTTTAGTGACTTGAATGGACTGGCTTTGTGAGCCTTTCCTAAGGTGAACAGTCTCTTCTACTCATAGGTAGATCTTCCATGTTTTGCAAATTGATGCTATTGTGGATACAGGATCTTCTGTCCAAATTATATTTTTCCTTGGACAGGAACACATTGAACTCAATGAGTAGTAAGTAGTATTCAGTCTAGAAGTGAAAATGCCAATTTGAGAGGAAAGAAAAGAAACGCTTTTTGGAAATAGCTGAAGAGAAGGAAAAAAGCTATAAAAGCAGCTGTTGGAAACTGCTCAGAGGTTAGGAATGCTAGAAATAATCCATCTGAGATGGATTAATGGGAAGAGTGCAGGTGACATGTGAAAGATGCACAATAAATTACGTTTATCATTCATCTTTGTGGTTTTTCATGTGGGCACTGTCAGTAACTATCCATGTTTGAAAAGGTGTGTCTGGGTGTGAGTGACAGAGAAATTATGTGTACGATTTATTTAACGTCCTTTAATTGCTATAAAATCAGTCTGTGGGAAAAGAAGGCTGAAAGGTCTTCTGCCAAATACTGCATGAACTGTGAAATGTTTTCAAGCTGAGCCAAAAAATGCATCTAACAAGTGTACAGCAAGTGAAATACTTTGTCTTTTCCATCTTAGAATGAGCATTGAGTGTTTAAATACCTGTCAATCCACAGCTTGGCAGCGGAAAAGGAAAGAATTTGGTTTATTAGTTTTTGGGTGAGTTTTTTTCTCTGTCACTATGGATACTGGAGTATACATTGCCTTGCAACCCAGGAAAATGACTTTGTTAAAACTGTGTTGGTCTGTGTAGTCTTCCCCCAGTTTTTATTCATTCCTGCACTGTTAACTTTAGTCCTGGGGCAGCGGGGACTATAGCACAGGCTAGACACTGTGACATGAGAGCTGCTTTTGTTTCAAAGGGATGTTGCCTGGCATACAGCTCCAAGCACTGCCAACCAACCTTTTAGAAGGCATCTTTCAGCTAAAATCACCTGATGTCACAAGGCACCTCGAGCTGGCCAGTTTTTAGTGGCCTGGGGATGAGATCTTTGTGATTCAGAAGGCTATTTAAAAAGAAAAGCTTGCACTGGCTTAAAATCAAGGCCTCCTTTTTCCAGATCTCAAAAGCTTGTTGTGGATCTGACCAACTCAAGCAATTGGCTCTGTCTCTGCCAGAAACCACAGCTGTATCAACAACACAAAGTGGTCGTTGTTATCAAAGGCAGATCTGAAAGAATTAGAGTCGACACTTTAAATGTGGTCATCCCCAGCAAAAGGTAATTAATCATCAGGAAGAGCCCTTTACCACGTGCTACAAAACCAAATCTGGGACTGCAAATATCAGCCTTGCACCTTTCTCCCTTTTTGCCCTGTGATTGGGAGCAGAAGAAACCCAAGGATGAAGTTTGGATGTCAGATAACAATGTTATCTCTTCAGATCATCTTAGTATTCATTTCTGCACCTGCAAAAGCCTGTCACATTGGTGGGAGTCAGTGAGGGTCCCCAGAGAGCTGGTGGAACTTGGCATCCTCCTGGTGGGATTTGCAGCAGTGCTGTGTGAAGTCATGGGACAATGCTTGGAAGCTCCTGTGCCTGCTAAATGTTGTAAACCAGATCTGTAATCCATCATAAGTAAATCCAGATGTGACACAGTGTCAGAAATCTGAAGGTGTTTGTAAAACAAATCCTGCTGTGGCAGAGCTTATAAAAAAAATTAAAAATATACATATTGAAGCAGTCTTAAATTGCCAAATGCCAGCATATTTTGAGCTGTTTGGTTAGTGCAGGGACCACAGGACTTCCTGGCATTAAACTACAGCAGGGTGTTTGATTCAATGGTGTTTTTCAGAAATCGTGCAGTATCCTAAACCCAGAGAGGGAGTCAGCTTTGGGGGCTTGTTATCACGTGTGCATGCCTTTGGAGTGGAAAGCAACCAGGCTGAACAGCCAGTGTCCCTCTGTAGAAGCTGTTGCAACTTGTCAAGGTGTCTTTTAGAGCAAGTCAAGCTAGTCTTGGAGCAAGTTTTCCCAGGAGAGGAAGAAGGGTTTCTGAGTAGTTGCAGCTGTTGTGTTGTTTCTGTATTGGCCACCTGTGTTCAGGGTGGCTTCCAGGGAGCAGCAGCTTCACAGGGTGCTGTGAGGTAGGTTTGTGCGCAGGCTGCTGTGTGCTGGGAAGGCAGCAAGCAAACAAATGTCACAGGTTGCTGCAGTATCATTGTTCTGACCAGGGGAATGCTTACCCAGAGAGATCTGTGTGTCAGTCCCTATCCAAATCAGCCTTTGGGGAGGGGTCTGAGGGTTCTTGTGTACCTCAGTACTTTTTAGCCTCTGTACTATTGACATCTCAGTCTCAGCTGCGAGCAGCAGGCAGCTCAACCACGTTCGCTGCAGAAGGCTGAATGAACCCATGAAAATGTGCTCAGCATCTTGAAAGTGTTCTTCAAAGACCTGCAGCATTTTAAAGGCTGCTCATGAAACCAAAAGCCTTAAAAAATGTCTGTGTCCCGTTTGAACAGCTGGGCTGAACCTGTGTGGCCCGAGCCTGGTGCATGACACTCCCCAGAGCACGCTGCAGCCACGTGGCTGCTGGCTGAGGAGCACAGTCACACAGGTGGCATAAAAGGGATTTATCAAGCTGGATTCTTTTGCAAGGCTCAGCAGCCTGGTGTGAATCAGCAGTCCCTTAGTGCTTGTTGCAGTGCCAAATGCAAGAGAAAGAGAGAGCTTAGGCTTGAGTCACTCCAGAAGGCCACGGTTCTCCTGGGCTCCTGGCAACCTGCAGCTCCCTGAGACTACCTGCAGAGCAAGTCTGACATGTGAAAAAGATACCTCAGTGATACCTCCTCTGTGTCCATCCCTGAACTGCTCTGCCTACAAAGGAGGCTCACAGACCTCAACCCTACCAGTATTGTTCCCTGGAAAGCTCTTCCTCAGTGAGAAATGTTTGGGAGCAGAGATCACTGGGTTTCACCCTGGAGGCGATGACTCATGCACAGATGGAAGGGTGGAAGGGGAAGTTTTCTTTACTTCCCACTGCCTGGTGTGTACAATTTCAGACTTAACACAGCTCTGTCTTTGACTTCCACTCGCTGGAGCTCAGCCATCTCTCCTCCCACTCAATCTCTCACGTACCATGTGTGCTCGCTGGGACTGGAGAGCTGGGCTGAGGGAAGAACAAGCCACCATAAATATAGCAGGAGACAGCTTGCCATAATATCTCACCATGCCATAAATAACCACGTACTTCAGCTGCTCACTGCTCCTCTGTGGAGCTACCTGGACTCAGAGATGTTTTCCATGGGTTTTCACATGCTGTCTATAAATTCAGGTCCTGTGTTTAGGCAGAAAATCTGGATACACCTTCAAAATAGAGGATTGGTGACAAATGTAAAACTTCCAACACTTCCACATTCATCTTCTCCTCAAAGAAGAGTAACAGTGGGTGGTGGTAATGCCCCACTGCTGTGCACAAGTGATGAAAGGTGCAGCTCTTTCAGCTTTCACTATGCCACTGCTGTTATTACCAGGTCTATTATCAGTCAGAAACTGAGGAGTGGAAAATATGCTCTGCAGTAATGGAGAAGCCCCTGCTTTTGTATCTGCCAACATGACCTGAAATGTATGAGTAGCACAGCTTTGAAGGAGATGGTTTTTAAAGGATCTCATTAGCTTGGAGTGCACTTCTAAGATGACACATTCACTTTTGTTGCAGTTCCTTTCAATATTAGCTTGTACAAAAAATACAACAAAAATCATCTACTTTGATATTATTCCCACTTTTTTTTGGGTTTGTTTGGGGTTTTTTTTAAATGTTTCTGTTTCTTGCTAGCTCCCTGTTTTCTCATTATTTTAATTTTGCTTCTCTCAGATTCGTTACCTACCTTGCATTTGTGATAGACACAGCACGGTGTGGGCTTGCTGATGATGGCAGGCACAGCTGGAGAGCAGCAACAGAGAGGCAGCCTGGAGGAGTGGATGCAGGGAGGGGGATACACTCACACCTTCCCAAACAAGGATGTGAACTGAAGTCTTTTTCCCATTTAAAGGCTTAAAGCTACCAGTCTGTAATACAGCTTTTGAAGGGTCTTCCTCTGTTTTTACAGAGAATCCCCTTAAAAAAGACAGTCCTTTGGGAATGAAGAGAGAGAAAACTGTCCTCATTTTGTGAAGAGACTTTCTTAGAACACACATCCCAGGCACCTTTCCCAAGTGCCAGTTCCCAACCTGTCGCAGTCCCAGATAAAATTTTCAGGTTAAGCAGATTCCAGCCTCTCTCCTGGAATCTCCTTATCTCCAAAAAGTGTCATGTGTTTAATAATGTTTGCTGCCTGATTACTTAGTACTGTCACACTGATGTCCCAGCAACTACCATTTTGTTCTGCTGACCTGAGCTTACGTGATGGAAGCCAGCCAGCTGTCCCCCAGCCACACCACTCTGCTCAGCATGCCCTGGTGATACAGCACAGGGATGCACATCCACCACACTTACTTGGAGGAGGGAGTGGGAGGGAAGGCAGGCTTCACTTTTCAGAGCAAGCTCAAGTCCACACCCATCAAACCCCTTCCCTCTCAAATCAGCAGTAAACCCAGCTTGGTGAATGTAAATTCTCCCATGGAGTCTAATGGGAGCCAGCTGGGCATCCTTCTCTATCCATGTGACTTCTCCATGCTGCACCAGTCTCCTTCCTCTCCCTCCTCTCCTTTACTGGATGCTGGTAAAACGAAATGATGTTATACATACAGGATTTATAGCAGCTAGCCTCCCCCTCTCTTGACACATAAAAATGCTTCCAGACCCAGAGCAGATGAATAACTGGTGCCCTGTGGCAAGCTCTGCCATGGCTAACTGGATATCCTGCCTGACTCCTGCCAGAGAGCTGTGGGAGGATGAACTCATTTCTCTGAGGAAAGGCGGTGGCATAGGAGATGCTGTGTTTGTCTGAAATTTTCCATCAGGACACTGGAGCAGCAGATCTCTGGTTCAGTCGAACCTATCTCTTGTCATAAGAGTATGGGCTGGGGTCCTTTCAGAAGTCATTGCTTCTGAAGCTGAAAAATGGGGTCAGAAACGTGGGAAAGCCCCTTGTAATTAGAGAGATCAATCAGTGAACAGTTGATATCTAGGAAGCACCCCTCATTCCCTGACTGACCAGCCACTGTCCTTGCTTGTGTTTTGTCTTCCAGCACTCTCTCCAAGTGTTGCCATGCCACGGTGGCCCTACTGTACCCCTTCACCTGGCAGCACACCTACATCCCCGTGCTGCCACCTTCCATGATCGACATCGTGTGCTCGCCCACCCCCTTCCTCATCGGCCTGCTCTCCAGCTCCCTGCCCCGCCTGAAGGAGCTGCCCGTGGAGGAGGTGAGTCCTGCATCCACGCCCTGCCCTTCTCCAGGTTGTTCCCTGTGGGCTGAGCTGCTTTCTGTCAGCTGGCAGCGCCAGGGAGCAGAGCTCTCATCCCCTGGCTGCCGTGAGTGTGGGGTAAGGGCACGGGTGGATGTTCCCCCAGGCAGACAAAGGTCTGTGCTCTGCCTTGGCCACAGCTTAGGAAGGCAGGGGCTGGAATCTCCCACTGTGGGGCTGCTGAGGGTAGGAGATGGTTTTATTAAAGTTTGTACTGCTTTCTGCATAGTGCTGTTTAGGGGCTGCATGCAAATACTGTCAGTCTAAAGCGTGATGGCTACAGCCTGGCCAGGGTAGCTGTCCCTTGGGCTAACACAGGTGCCTCATGATAGCAATAAATGATCAAGAATTGGATTCCTGGTGTACAAGGGTGAGCACAGCAAGGCTGAGCATGGTCAGGGAGGGATTTCCCTCCCTGCCTCCCAGGAGACAGCGGCACAGCATACAGGGAGAAGGATGAAGCTCTGACCCTGCTGTGCGGTGAGGAGCAGTGGGCCAGGCCTGGAGCACAGCCTCCTGCTGTCCCAGCTGTGCTGTGGTTTGCACTGACATCCCCAGAAAGCCACAACAAGGCCCTGCTCCTGGGTCATGCTGGCTGCCTTCTCCAGCTGCAGTGGTGGGTAGGAGGAGCAGGGACAGGGCTGAAGTGTTTTCCTCCAGAGCAGTTATAGATTAAGATAAACTCTGATGACGGAAATAATTACTTTTCCTTTTAATTCTTGCTCTCTCATTCTTAGGTCCTCGTCGTAGATCTTGTAAATAATCGGTTTCTGAGACAGGTGAGCAGAGCTGGTTCATATCCTCTTCTCTTTTTCCTCCATAGCTTACCTCCATCTGTGTTTGCTGACCTGTCTGGCTGGATGGATCACTTTCTCCCCACTCCAAAAGCAAGGCAGGGCTTGTGGTTGGCAGTGTTTATAGGGGTTGCTGTGTATAAATGTACCATCAGCATCCCAAAACACGGCTGTTGAGGGCTAAATCATTGGGAATTACCTCTTTCTCTTTTTTTTTTTAGAGGGAAAATGGTGGCACTTGAGCACTCTAAGTCCTTAAGTGCCATCCTGGAAGGCAGAGGCCCAGCACTGTCTGCTGGGGAGCAGTGTGGGTTCTTCCAGCCTGTGTCTGTCAGTCCATCCCCCATCGCATATTCGGCCCTGAGTGGGAAGGGAGCCTTGATGGTTTTTTTTTTATTTCCTTACTGCCTCAGGAGCTTGTGGTTCCTTGCACTGGATGTGTCAGAAGCAGGAAGGTGGTACATGGGAGCCTGCGTGTTGCTCTGCAGGCAAGATTGCCTGCTGATTTTCACTTCCCTTTGTTGTGGAGAGGAGGAGTGGGAAGGGGAGGAGGAAGGGAAGAGGATAAATGAGCAAACATACTCCTGGCCCAGGAAGCTCTTTTTTCCCAGAGCTTTTTGGCAGATCAGTGAGCAGCGCTGGCAGCGCCGGTCTCTGCCGTGCCTCAGCCCCATGACTAAGATGGGATGAGTGCTCCTCCTGCTGCAGGGAGCAGCGTGTGGGTGAAGGCCAAGCCCTCCCACCATCCTCGCTTGCCAGCTGCCTTAGCTCTGGGGTTATGCTTTACCTTGCACCTCTCTTCTGCAGGCTTAAGCTGAATCAGCCGACTCAGCCGGCTGGTAGGAGCTCTGCACAGTCACTGCCAGTTCCTTGGCTCAGTTGCTCCCTGGGAATTCCTTTTGCCTGTGTAAGAGGACGGGTGCCTGAGCAGGGGCTCTGCTCACCTGGCCACGTGCCAGCATTGTTCACACACCTCCTCTCTGTGGCGGGGCCAGTGCTCATGGGCAGATGGTGGGGCCACGGGTGAGCCCTGCCCAGTAGCCTCTCAGCTCAGACATGTAAAATTCCTCCAGAATAGGGAATATTTAGGAAAAGACACCCCCTTTCTCCTTCCTCTTGTGCTTCTTGATAGTTCTGCACTGGGTGGTGCTGGGAATGTGCCATATTACGCCTTCTCCCTCTCCTCACGGATCATTTCTAGTGTTCCCTGTGCTGTGCTGGGGACAGGGTAAGAGATGTTTTTGTCCCATCCCCAGTCCCTGAGGAGGTGGCTCTGTCTTACAGATGGAAGATGAGGACTCCATCCTGCCCCGCAAGCTGCAGGCCGCCCTAGAACACATTTTGGAGCAGAGGAATGAGCTGGCAAGTGACAAGGAGGAGGGCCCTGTCAATGGCAAGCAGGGTAAAGCACCGTGCCTTTCAGCTTAAAACCGTGTCTTTTCCTGCCCCTTTTTTGTCTGTCACTTCTTAGAGGAGAACTAGGCTTGTACTGAATTTAACACCACAGGTGTTGGAGGTAGATCAGGATTTTGTTTAAGCTACATGAAATATTCCAGCACACAGGGGGGTGGTTCTCTGCGTGAGGAACAACAGTACTTTTCTCTTCCCAGCTCTGCCCATCCTTCCCTTACAGTTCCAGCCAACACCTGTACTCGTGTTCAGAGGGGTTTCATAGGCTTCTCTCTGCTGCTGGCCATGAGTGATGCAGGCTTCTCCAGGGGACAGTCCTCTGCAGAGCTGCAGACTCAGTGATGGCCATGTGGCGCATGGGTGACTGGGCTGGGACAGCTCTCTTGCGGGTCAGTATGGGCATCTCCTTGGTGCAAAGGAGCCTGGAGACTGTGCTGGTTTTGGCTAGGACTGAGTTAATTTTCTCCATAGCTGGTATGGGGCTGTGTTTTGGATTTGTGCTGGAAATGATGTTGATAGTACAGGGATGTTTTAGCTGTTGCTGACCAGAGCTCACACTGAGCCAGCATTTTTCTGCCTCTCCTCCCACCCCACCAGTGAGTGGGCTGAGGGCCCACAAAGAGTGGGGAGGGGACATAGCCAGGACCGCTGACCCCAGATGACCAGAGAGATGCTCCACATGAAGCGATGTTCATGGAGTCATGCTCAGCATATAAAGCTGCATGAAGGAGGAGGAAGTAGGAGGACATTTGGAAGTGGGGTGTTTTGTCATCCCAAGGCACATGTGCTGGAGCCCTGCTTTCCTGGGGAGGGCTGAACACCTGCCTGCCCGTGGGAGCTGCTGAATAAATCAATTATTTTGCTTTGTTTGCATGAACAGTTTTAGATTCATCCATTAAATTCTCTTTATCTTAGCCCATAAGTTTTCTCACTTTTTCACTTCTGATTCTCTCCCCCATCCCACCAGAAAGAAGCGAGCACCAAAACAAAGCTTGGTATCTTTCAAAGCAGTAGCAATTTGGTTTACTTCTGTGACAAGTACTTCCTAGAGTGCTGTCTCCTTTGAGCAGCTTTTTTTTCTCTGACTGGATCTGAAAAAAACCAGGGAATTTTTACCCAGAGATTTTCCTAGCACATCCTTACAGCACTGTCCTCATCGCTGCCTCTTGATTTCTCCCTTAGAGACCAGCCCTTTGAACGAGGTGGTGTCCGAGGCCTTTGTCCGTTTCTTTGTGGAGATTGTGGGCCACTATTCCCTCTTCCTGGTCCCCACGGAGCGAGAGGAGCGGGCCCTGCAGCGTGAGGCTTTCCGCAAATCCGTCTCTTCCAAGAGCCTCCGACGCTTCCTGGAGGTCTTCATGGAGACACAGATGTTCGGGGGCTTCATCCAGGAGCGAGAGCTGCGGAAGCAGGGGGTCAGAGGTGAGGGGCTCTGACTGGGCTGTGCTGTGGTGGAAACTGCTGTTGCTCCTATGAGAGCAGGGAGATGCTCCCCAGCCACCACCTCCATCCCCAGTTCTGTGGCTGGAGGCTGCAGTGTCTGTACAGGAGCACCAGAAGGGATTCTGGTGGTTCCTTGATGGGCTGGGATCACAGGCATCTTTCACCCTTGCAGTACCCTCCACGTGTGTGCCTCTTCCATTCCACATTGAATTCCACTGCTGGAATGACGTTTATTCTTGCAGTTCCTCCTTGTCCTGTTCTTGTGTCTAGAGGAGAAATGGGCTGGACTGGTCATGGTTCTTTTGTCTAGTAGAAAGCTTGAATGCTCATCTCCTTCCCAGAGCTGCTTCTGTGGTTTCACTCCTGTTATCCCATAGTCTCAAGGGCTCTACTGACAGCTGAAATTTCTTTTCCCTGCTGCTTCTCAGTGCTGGCTTAGCAGCTTCCTCCTGAGCATTACTAAGCAGGGGATGTTTGAATAGGTAGCTGAGTAATAGAGGTAAATTCTGCCTGATGATTCTGCAGATGATGTCACTCCCTGGGCTTAGCTGCGTTGGTAGCAGAATGGAGGGAGGCACATTCTGTACCCTGAGTGAGGTACAACAGCTTGTAGTGGGGATGGAGGGGGCAGACCAAAGCTTCTGTGCCAAATCTGGCCCCAGCTGATGGAGGAGGTGGGGTGAGTTGTTCTCTCTCCTGTGCAATAATGTGTGGGCAAGCTGAGACAGTACACTTTCAGGTGGGCATTCTTACTTGGATTTATAGAGACACAAAATAGAAGCTGCTGCTTTCTGTCTTTCTGCAGGTCTGTTTGAGGTACGGGCTCAGGAGTACCTGGAAACACTTCCCAGTGGGGAGCAGAGTGGAGTCAATAGGTTCCTGAAAGGCCTAGGTAAGGAACCAGCAAAACCCTTGGCTTCTCAGGAGGGCTGGACTTCAGGTTGGGCAGGGCCAGTGACTATGTGTGGCATCCAGTGCCCAGCCATGTATCCCTGGGCTGGCACACTGTTGGCTCTGGCCCTGGTCGGTCACTGTCTGGAAGCTGGTGGAGAAACAAATCCCATGAGCTGCTTCTTCTAAAGGAGAGAGGTGGGCAATGGAGCAACCAGTGACTTGGGGATGGTGGATATTTCAGTCCTGATGGGGAGTTGAAACAGTTTTCATTGCCTTCAGGTTAGCCCTTAGGGATCAGCAGTGGGAACTGCCAAGGAGTATTCTAAGATTGAATCTATTTTCCACTGTAAGGGGAATTAGCCAAGAGCTCCAGACTGAGGCTAGAAGTCCTTGATTAGTCATTGGACACTGTGACCGAGTTTGATCAGGTGTTAAGATCACATCCCTGGTCCTCTTGTCTCTTCTTGGCAGTGCCTGAGGGGCTGGTGTGCCCTGGACAAATGGGCTCTGGAGAGTGTGCCTGGGAGCTTGCAAGGTCCCAGCCTGCTCCCAGGGAATGGGCAGAGCTCTGCAGGCCCCTGCTTCCAGCTTTGCAGAGCAGCTGGCTGTGGAAAAGGAGCCAGGGACAGCAGCAGGGCCAGTACACTGCATAGGACAGAGATGGTGGGAAATGACACTTCTTTTGCCTGTCACTTCAGGGGGTCCATTTTCTTTTCTCTGTCTCTTCAGGCAGCAAAATGAAATTCCTCCACAAAAAGTAAGAGCGAAGCACATCCTCACTCCACAGAAGAAAAATGGCTTTACCATTTAGCAGCAATAAATCAGACTTCCCAACCATGGCCATTCAGCCTGCTCCCAGGAGCCAGCAGCCCCGGGCACGCTGGCAGAGCTGCGGTGCTGCAGGAAGGTGGGACGGCTGCGGGGCTGCCGGGACAGGTCTCTGGATGTCTACAGTAGCAAGCACTGGACCAAGCACTCTCTCTGAACTCTCTGCACTAGCACGTTGCAGGCATCCCGGCGGATTGGATCTCTTAGCTAGTCAATTCTTTATTTGGTTGTATTTTTCTATTTATATTGAGGTTAGAACAGTTATTAACTGATGGCTCTTGCCCTGCCTCCTCTCTGCCTGGTGCTGCAGGAGGCCGAAGCGGGACTCCCATGGGACTGAGCAGGCAAAGCTCAGGCATGGAGGGGAAGAGCAGAGATGTATCAAAGTAGGTCTCTGCAGAGCAAGGACACTGAGGGCTGCAGGGGTGATATGGACTGACCAGGAGGGGCTTCCAAGGGAAAAGGGTGAGGGGGAACCACTAAACCTACTGAGGACTTGATGGGCCGGCCAGCTCCCTGGGTGGCTGTACCAGGGAGTCCTGGCACGAGGAGAGGCCTTTCCTCATGCAGTGTAATTAAAAGCGAGATGTGTAAAAGGCATGTGGATCCATGGTGTTTTCATGGAAAGGGATGAACTGTGTCTTCCCACCAACCCACCTAGCACCAAGCATTAGCCAGAGAGGACACCAAGGAGCTGGACCCATGACTTGGCCAGGCCCTCAGCTTCTCTGTGAGTCTCAGAGGCCGGGTGGCCTTGATCCCTCACCTGGCAGCTTGCCAGGGGAGCCCAAGGTGGAGCTCACCTGCAGGATCTTGTCTGGGAGACCTGCTTCCCAAAGCTCTGATGGGCTCTCCTCTCCTGTCATGGGTGTTGCTGCTGGGAAGCACAGTAGGAAACAGGCAAGGGCAGAGTGTCTGCTGCTGCCTTCTGTGCTCCTGCCTGGGCAGGAGGTAGGGCCTCCTGTTCACCTCTCCCCTGCCTGTGGTGACCTCCTTTGGTGAGGAGGTGTCAGGGAAGTCGAGGGGAGGTTGAGGCAGGGTGAGGGCATTTTTCCAGCTGGTGTGAAAGCTGTTACACTTGCACTGCTTGTGAGGGAAGAGCACCTGGAGCATCCTTGAGTCCACTCTTTGGAGGGGAGTCTTTCCCAGCTGTGAGGTTGCAGGGTGAAAGCTGCGTATGGGTGCCTTTGCTGCAGCTGTGCTATGCTGGGCTGCACAGGACTCCCAGAGGCTTTGAAAATGATCCCTGTGGTCCATGGGCTTTGCCAGGTGAGAGGACCTTTCTGACCAGCAGTGGTGTTCAGAGGACCTCACCTCCGTTCCACACCAGAGCAGAGCGGTGGGTGCAGTGCTGCTCTGTGAATCTTTTGACACCATGCGACCAGGTAGGTTGGGCAAATGGCTCTGGGTGGCCCTGCTCGAGCAGGGGCATGGCCCAGGTGACCCCCATAGGTCCCTTCCCAGCTCAGCCTCTCTGTGGTTCTGTGGTGAGCACAGCAAATGCTGGACAGCCGTGGTGTCAGACCAGGCAGGAGGCAGGCAGGCAGCACCTGCATCTGTGTGCTCCCCAACTGCTGTGCAAGGACAGAGGAAACAACAACAAAGGGGCTCAGAGAAGCCAGCAGCATTTACTCCCTGCCCCCACCCAGGCTCAGGCTCCCTCAGGGATGACCAGGAGGAGGGTGGGGGGGCTGCCCCTTGGGGGGGCTGCCCCTTGGGTGTGCTGGGCAAAATTGGTGCCACTTCAGTCACAGGAGGTGATGGTGGCTTCATTGAAGGGGGCTGCAGTGGGGCTGGAGGTGAATCAAATGCTGTTCTTTTGTTCTTGTTTTAGAAAGAGTTTTCAATGTAAACATGAAGCTTTGCAAAGCTGGGGTCACCCCCACAAGTGTAAAGGTGGCCAGGACGCCTGCAAAGCTCTGTGGGATGTTAAATAAAGCTGATCTGTGGCTCAGCTCCAGCCTTCAGAAGCAAGTCTCCTACATGGTCCCACACTGCCAAGGCTGCTCCTGGGGGCTCCACATTCCTCTCCTTTAGTGATGTTTTCAGTGGCATGGGACTTGGCCTTCCTTGGCAGGAGCTGAGGTGAGGAGCAGGGAGGGATCCCAGGTTGCCCAACGCTTAGCTCAGCTTGGATTGGTGTGTGAGCATGCTGAGATACTGGCAGCTTTTACTGCACTGTCCTAATGGTTCAAATTAAACAGGGTTGTGAAATAGCCCTGTTTGCCTCATTGAGGAGCTCCAAGGGGGCTCTGCCAGCACAGGGCTCCATGACCACTCAGTGCATTTATTGGCTGCTCTCAGGCAAGTGGGAATCAAGCCTACATAGTGCACAAAATTCAAAGGGGGTGTTAAAAAGCAGCAGCGTGAGAAGTACAATGAAAAACATTTACAACTGTGTCATTAAGGATTTAAAACGAAACTTGGACAGGAAGTGTTGATCTCCAGCTGCAGGACAACCTCTTCAGCTTTAGTTGGAGCTGTGCTGCTCCACGATGAGCTTGACTCTCCATCTAAGGGCTCTGTATGCTTTGGAGGAAGCCACCTGTAAGGAAAAGCCTTAAGACCATCTGTCCTGGGTCCTACAATGGGTCTGTGTGTCCTCCTATGGAGGCTGCCAGCAGCAGGTGAGCAGAGAAGACTATGAACAGAGACTTACACTGGGGATGCCCTATATGCTATGCACATGCAGACTGTACTGTACACAAGCATTAGACTTGCCTGCTCTACATGCCAGGGGTTTCCTGCACCAGAGCTGGGTCTCTGTGTTTAGTAGCCTTGGATGAGTTTCTATTCCATGGCCATGTGCACGTGGGCATAGGAAAACGTGCTGAGACAAGAGGCCAGTCTGGGGGCAGTACGGATTTACCAAAGGGTACTGGAGAGTCAGGACAGTGGTTAAGCATTAAAAGCTGTGATCTCTGCTCCCTGACACTTCCTGCCTAATTAAACAGCTCTCACACACTGATGTGAGCAGCTCTGCAGGGCCTGTGCAGGACTGCGCTTGTTGAACTCTTAAGCTACTGGCTAAATCCCAAGCTCTGTACCCCTCCTTGGTTTTCCAGCACAGGCTCTTGGTGTCCTGCCATAGCTCAGGACACCTGTGAAATCCCAGCCCTCCCAGAAGCTTTTGGGAACGTCCCATCCACCATGCAGTTGTTCATTCTGAAGCTACTGCTGCAGGACAGACAGACAGACAGCCCTGGGCAGTCAAAGTGACCAGACCCAGCCCTACACGAGGCAGTCAGACTTTGGCTCGGAGTGTTGCAGCCAAGGGGGGCGGGGTGCTTGCCCTTTGTTGCACGTGGAGATCCCTGGTGCCAGTGGCCAGGAGACCTAGAGCTCACCTCTCTGCCTGGAGACAGATTTCAGGTTGCAGGTGCCAGCAGGCAGCTTGCAGGTGTAGAGCCCCAGGCAGCCACCACAGTCAGAGGGCTTCTGGCAGGGCCGGGACTGGATGCTGTGGCAGGAGTGCTGCAGAGAGAAGGAATGTGGTGGCTGCAGTGCCCGTGGCAGCCAGGACCAGCCCAGTCACAGCTGCAGCATCACTCTGCAGCAGCAAGATAAGCAGCTCACCAGGGTCTAGAGCAGCAGCTTCATTGCAAGGAGCTGGAGAAGCTGGGGCCCAAGGAAGTGCTTCCAGGGGCAGTTCTTTACTGGTTTTGGCTGGAAGCACTCTAAGCTGGCCCCCACAGCCACAACACACCCCCCCAGTGCCTCTGCTCTTTTGCTGTGGTGGCACCCGCCCCAGCTGAGTGGCATCTGGCATGGTGTCACCCAGCACTTTGTGGTTAAGTCAAGGTCTACTTGTGTGCCCACCAAAGTGCAATTTGGGTTTGATAGAGGAGAAGTTGGTTATTTGTGGGATGCTATGCTGAGCCCATGGAGCAGATTTAGCAGATTTAGCATGGGCAGAGAAAGGCTGTGCCTCCCTCAGGGCAGTGCTGAGAGGAGCTGTGCCCATTGGGGCATCAGGGCATGGTGCCCCCATTGCAGAGCTTGGAGAGCTTTGTTAGCACTGTGGGGAGTGAACACGAGACTTGGGAGAGCTCTGCAGGGGCTGGGGCTGGAGCAGGACTGTCCCTGCAGTTCTGAGGGCAGCACATGGGGGACAAGGGCAGCCAGACCTGCACTCTCCTCCTGAGCTGCTCACCACCAGCGCTCACAGCCATCAGCTCTGCTCTAAGCCTTGCCAGGTACCAGCTGGGGATCTGGGAGTGTCACTGCCCAACCCCCTTCTCAGAACCCAGACCTGTTGTGAGGCCATGTTGTGACTGGCACCTTTACATGCATCTGATGAGGCCTCAGAAACACCTTTTCTACTGATGTTTGCAGGATCACGGCCTGCTCAGCACCTGCCCCCCTGTCTGATCCTGACTGGTGCCCCGCTCCCCCTGCAGCCCCCCCAGCACAAACCCTCTCCCAGGGTAGGCTGTGCTTACCGTGTCACTGTTGAACTTCCCGTAGTCCTTCAGCTGGTGGCTCAGCCTCCCAGTCCTGCTGCGGGGGGGCTGCAGTGGGAGCCTCCAGGGCTTGCCACGGGGAACCTGCTCCCCACTGCCCAGAAGAGCTTTGGCCGTGGCCTTGCTGAGGGACCTGGAGCTGGGGTGTGCCTCTCTCCTCACTTCCCATGCATTGGCCAGAGGGTGTCTCCTCTCTGAGCCCTGCCCAGGCAGCTTGTCCCCTCCATCTCCAGGTGGCCAAGGGGCTTCTTCAGGGCCCCCAGCCCCTGTCTGCCTCTCCAGGTTGCCAGCCTGGCTCCCCAGTGTCCCAGATGGTGCTGGGGCTGAGCAGAGCAGCACCAGGAGGAGTGTGGTGACTGTCAGTGCCTGGACATTCATCCTCAGGTCCTGCCTTTGCTCAGGGCCCTCCTGCCTGGACAAGGCTGTTGGAGTCAGTAGCAGAGGTGGCAGCTGCTTTTTTCCTGACTGTGGATCCAGCTGAAGTGATTTTTATAGTGCAGGGACATACCTTGGGGGCACAGCCCTTTTCCCCCGCCCCTGCTGTGTCCCACCTCCCAGCCTGCAAGCAAACCCAGCTGCTTACGTGGGCCCCAACCCCCTCCCCTGTGTTCCCAAACATCCCAGCACCCTTCTGCCACAGCCACCCTGCCCCTGCTTGGGGTACACACATGGGTGCCTGGCATCTGAGCACAGAATCCTTCAGCTGAACCACAGCTGCAAGCAAGTTCTTGGTAAAAGGAGAGCTGATGGTGAATGTTTGTGTGTCTGATGGAAAGGTGGTGGGCTCAGAGGGAAGGAGTTGCTAGGAGCCTGGTGGACATTATCTCAGGTAGAGGAAAGGTACCCAGTTAATGCCTCCATCAATTGCAGTGGGAGCTCACTTGTTAAACAGCAGAGCCCTCCCAGGAGAGCGATGTTAGAGCTGCCCTGATCAAGCTTTGTTTGACCTCAGTGGTGTGTCAGACACCAGGGATCTGCTCCTCAGCCAGGGGGCCTCACTGACAGTGCTCTCTGGATGAAACAGAGGGTGAGTCTGTACTCCAGGTTTACTATCAGTCAGGTTCAAGAACCAGCCAGCACCAGGACCCAACTCTACTAGAAATCAGTTTTAATGAGTTTCAGTGTTCACCGATCTGTTGGCACCTGCAGTTGCATCCTGTGCACATTACATGCTTAGAGAGAGAGGGTGACTCTTCCTCATTGCTTCCATGAGAGATGCCTTGGCTCCCTCCCTATGATCTCTTTCGCTTCAGACTTGATACTCGAGACTAAAGAAGGAAGGAAGCCCCAAGTTCAGAGGAAGGCATGTGGAACAAGGGGCTGTCATCCTTTAAAGGCCACCAGCTGGTCCCTGGTCACTCCTCTTTACTTTGTCTTGCCTACTTTCTCCAGGGACATTGGACTTTGGAGCACGACGTTGTGGTGTGTGCTAGCTGGCTTGGGAAGATGGATGAGGTTATCCTACAGTGTCATGTTCCTGACAGCTGCACCGGGACACAGGTTGTGATCCGTGGGACCTCTTGGAGAGGAAAGAGTAAGCAGCAAGAGCAGATCTTGGTGCTGGGCCCAGCTGAAGAGACACGGTCCTGAAGATCCAGCAGTCAATGACAGAGGAGCTACCATGATAATGGACAACAGTGACACAAGGTGGAGGAAGAGAAAATTCCCTCAACAGAAAATCTAGAAGGCCTGGAGGTCAGAAAACCAGGAGGTCTGAAAGACCAGAAATCAGCTTTTCATTCCACAGAAGTTCCCTGGGTTGGGGCCTCCTTTCCTGAGGGTTTACTCAGGACCAAAGCAGATGACAGTTCTCAAAGCTCAAAACACAGTCCAGTTCCTGAAAATAGGAATGCTGTGTGTGCAATCAGGTGATAGATGAGAAAGCCACAGTGTTCTAGTCCATCTTCCATACCTTCGCCTCTGGCCAGCTCCTGCTCTTGACTTGCTCCTGGCTGACACTGGAAGTGCTGATTTCTGGGGAAATGGGCTCATAGGAACGGAGAGACAAGCTGGCAGCCAGCAGACCCATCCGGACACACGTGCCTGTGTCATGTTTAGCAAGCATCCCTGCCAGGATTCCTGCCATTAAACTGTGGAGGGAAAGAAATGTGGTTTTGAACATGGGGGGAACAGCTTTGAACCCAGAAATGTGGCTGTTCGTTTGTAAGAGCTATCATTTGGACCCCAACCAGCACTTACAGCAGCAGAATACATCACACAGGAAGGCTGAGGTTACAATGAATGGGGTTTGCTTTTTCTATATCTATTTTTAGAGTACCAAATAGTGTCATTTATCTGCATTTTTTGTTCTTCTCACCTGAGAAGTTGAGGTACCTCCTCTTGTACCACATTTTCTATTCTCCTCACTTTTCCAGATGAGGTGGGAGAAAAGAAAGGAGCCTAAGAAGGGAAGAATCTAATTTTCCCCTGCTCTCTAGTTATTTTGTCACTTGTCTGCTCTTTGTTGGTGCCTCATTATGTCCTCATTATATTGGTGCCTGCTCTCCCCAAATGGTTGGATGGAGTGAGAGATAAAGTTTCTGTATCTATGTGAGAGGGACAACAGGCACAGCTGGAAGAAGAAATCCAAAGCTGAAATTACATTGGAAAGTCAGATTTTTGGGAAACATTTGCTGTGGCTTTTCATTTGAGATTTCCCAGTAAAAGTGATGCATGTGCAGTGTTTGGAATAGATTGGGATACTCACAGCAACTACTGTAATGTTCAGAAGCTAGGAGGGGACAAAAGAGAAGGGAAGAAGAATGGAGAAGACAATCACATTTTAGAAGAAGAAGCAAGGACAGGAAAATGTGATGACAGGGAGGATTAATAAGCACATCTATGGGGAAGGTAAAAGGAGCCCTTATTTTGCACTCCACCTAACTACGTCAACGTCTTTTTATCCATAACAAAGGCACAGAAGATTATGACTTCCACAAAGTGTTCAATCTCTCAACAGCTCCAGGAGTTGAGAGTAAATATTTGGGGGAGCATCCCCTAGCAATGCCATGTGTGGGCATGTGGTGTTAGGTTGTCATGGCAGCTGGGGGCAAGGAGCAAACAGACACTGCACATGTGCTCAGCTCATGGGCAGATCTCTGGAGCTGTGGAAGAGCCATAGGGTGGAGGCAGGAGGTGCCCTGGGTCACTGTTTCTGGATTGCATTGTCCCCTGACCAGTGCTTCTAGAGCGTGAAGGTTCACAGGGCTAAGCTGGGGAAGTGTTACATTTCAGACATTAGAAAAGAATTCTTTACAATGAGAATGGTGAAATGTGAACACTTTGCCCAGAGAGGTGGTGCATGCCCCATCCCTGTTTGCATGGGACTCTGGGCAACCTGATCTAGTTGAAGATGTCCCTTTGTGCTCATTGCAGAAGGGTTCAGACTAGACGACCACTAAAGGTGCCTTCCAACCCCAACCATTCTGTGGTTCTACAATAGTCCTTTGGAAGTGCCACCAGGCTGGGCTTGGGACACGTAACCTGTTCATATGCTGTGGAGATGGCTTGTATGGCATTGCAGTGTCCTGGTATTTCCAGTCTGTTTTGGCACTCTTACTCTGTAGAACAGGGATTTCCAGAGTTCAGGGGAGCGGTTGGGGTTATTAGGAAAAAAAAAATGCCAGGATGAACAAGGGGACTATGAAAATTCCCCCACATGGCCTTGGGGACTCTGGGGAGAGGAATTACCAGACCAATGTTACTGCAGGAATGGGAGCAGTAACGGGCCCCAAGCTTTCAGATAGGTTTGGAAGAAAAACAAGCTTCCAAGTTGCTCAGTGTAACTCAGTTGGCAGTGATGCATTTTATCTCACCTTTGGTCTTCCCTTGAATTTTAGAAAGGGAAAGGAACCCCTAAGAAAGATGTTTCATTTACATTAGCCTCTAGAAAAGAAATTTGTCAAGCAGTAAAGAGTACTTGTCTTTTGAGCAGATGGTGCAGGGGGGAGGCTGTGTCCCTGGAGGGGCTGGCTGGGGACACCTGCAAGGGGCAGTGAGCAAAGCTGAGCTTTCTGTAGGTCAGGCTGACCCCACAACCTCCTCCAGCCCCCAATCCTCTGCTGTTATTACACCTACAGCTCCAAACAACCATTTGGTCTTCTTTGGAGAACACCAGCTTGCAGCTGCAGTCAGCTCATCTCAGAGGTGATCTGGGACACAAACAGCATGTCTTGGTGTTAAGTGGGCTCACCAGCTTGGCAAGAAGTTGATTGGTTTTAAGTAAAATATTAAGGACTCTCTATGTTAAAAAAACAAAACAAATAAACAAACACCCCCCACACACACACAAACCTTTTCATTCTGCACACTGATCAGAGAAAAAAGAAGTGTTGCTATGTGGAGTTATTGCTAGGTAAGAGTAGAAAGGGAAAAGGAAATATCTGTCACATGCAGACTTTTGGTCTAGCCCAAGGCAATGAAAGGACAGAATCAATTACTGCAACGTATGAAGCAAGAAGAAAAAAACAACTTGACTGCTACATATAGTTTGTCAAGTTAACAAGGAGCATAATAAAATATTGCTCTGACAGACTGAAAATTGATCACTGGGGCTAGGAATAATAGCTGTCATTTCCCACTTCTATGTATGGCATTGTGTGAACAGCCAGGCGGATTATACAGCAGACTCTTTTGAAGCAAGAGCTTCAAAATTGCCAGAGGCAAATGCAGAACCTGATGAAATGCTTTTACAGGGCTATTTTAGCTCTTGAGTGGCAGTTCCACTTCCATTGGAGAAGTGTGGAAGTAAGGCAGTTAGTTAGTAAGACAGCTTTGATGTAAGGTGGTTTACTTTGCTTTTAGCAGCTCAGCCTGGAGTAATTCAGAATTCTTAGATTGCCAGGAAAGGCTTGGATTTTGAAGAAAAGCAAAACTAATAATGGCAAGCCTGGCTTCCAAGATGCTTCGGGGGACATTTCTAGCAAGCTTTGCAAGGAATCACTGTAACCAGCCCTGTTCTCATATCCTTAGTGTCTCTTCCTCAAGCAGCAAGGTGCTGTTGCTTTTCCAGTGGAATTTCAAAGGAATCTGATTACAGCCCTTTCACATGCAGCTGGAGAGGACAAAGCAGCGAGAGATATACCTGTCACCAGCTCCTGAGACGTTGACTATCTCCTCCCTGCTGATGGGGATGGCGGGGTAGTGGGCAGCACAGAGCTTGGCAGCAGCAGTCTGTGGGAGGAGGGAAAGGAAGTTAGTGGGAATTGCCCAAGTTGATAAGGCCTGATGCGCCTGATGCCAGATCCCCATGGATGGCAAAAAAAAGAAAAGGCTGAAAAAAAAGGCAATAATCTTTTTTCACACTTTGATCATTTAAATGAAGCTTCCTGCAAATGAAGCTCGCACTCATGAATATTCACATGAGCACATTTAATTCTAGCTGACTCTAAACACTGCTGCTAGGAGCCAGCAGTATATGGACAGGCAATTTGATTTTCTTTCAGAGCTGTGTATTCCACCCCCTCAAACACATACATTTTCCAGCAGTGATGCTATATTTCCCAGGACTGCTGCCATGACACCAGAAATAGCAACAGTGCCATATGGTCCAAGAAAGAAGCAACTGAGAGCTCAGAGTTAGTTTTCCATGCCCTTACCTGCTCATGAGCTCCTGGATAAAGGGAGATGCTCCCTCCCAGGCTCCTGCCACACAGGAGGACGCCGTGAGCGCCGAGGGTCACCACCACACAGTGCAGGTGGGCCAGCAAAGGGCAGGCCAGGGCCACTGCAGCCTGGACAACATCCTCCAACCTGGATGGCAGCTCTTCAGAGAGGGGGGAGAGAAAAAATGTGCTCTAACTGTAAAGGTCCTCAACCAGCCTTTCTGTGGGCTGATACAGCCTATTTATGAGCACTTCTACTACTATTTATGGGCACTTCTGAAATGTGTTTGGTATTTTTTTTTTTTCTTTTTGTCTTTATCTTATGGGAAACATGGAATTCTCCAGAGTTAGACTTCCACAGTGTACTTCTGTGCTGAGAAAATCAGCTCTCAAGGGACTGATCTCTGTAGAGATCAAAAAGCTGTCTTAAAGCTTGGCTTCCTTGTTTCAATGCTGTTGGATTTCCATCTGCATTTGGTGGGGTGTGTCATTTCTGCAAAGGGTGGTACAGCTGGGACAGGTGTCCTCTGAGCATCATGCCTCAGAGACATGTTGACAAAACAGATATTACTCCTGTTTAGGTGATGAAGTGAGGCAAATGGGACCTCTGGTTTTGGGCAAGGAGTCATCCCAGGCCCACTGTGGGTTCTGGTAGATCATCAGTCCATACAGCCCACACAGAGATGGCAGTAAGGTGCAAGATACCATGGGCACTTATGAATCCCCACTACGTTATGACCCAGTTGGCCTGTATTAGAGGCTGAAGCAGAAAGTGCTCTTCTGCAGGATCTAGGTTATCTAAAAGTCTGACTGCCCCTTCTGAGCATTCAATACCTGCTGGCAGAGGGTTCCCGAGGGTGCGACTGATTGCTCTCAGCTCTTGCAGGTTGGGGGAAATGTACGTGAGTGCTTTCCAGCTGTCTGAGAGGAACGGCTTAGAGGCCTTGTTCTCATCTGTTGGCTCATAGCACACTTCAAAACAACAATGCAAATGGTTAGTTAATTAATTAATTAGTGGTTCATCTCTGTGTCAGAGCAGGATGCAGTGTAGAACACTTAGCATAATCTGCACAACTAGAGTTACACCTTTAAATTATGAGACATTTCAGTATTATTTCCCCCAAACTTGGGACAAGGTCACCCAAGGTTTCCTTCTCAGCGTTCAGCAATGAGACAGCTGCTTCTAGCTCTGGATGATATAACCAAACCCCACTTTTGTTACTCCAGTTAGTTGGTTTTGGAGCCTCTGCCAGGTTTTTAGATCACTGTGTCCTTCTTTGGGATTTGCTTTTAAAAAGGAAGGTGTAACTCCAAAAGTATAGGAAGCCTTGTGAAAGGTCCCCAGTATACCAGTGGAGGGGTCATTTATTTTTCTGGAATGGAAGAGAATTCCTCTCAAAAGATACTTTAGTGGTTTTCTGAGAAGCAAACTGTATTGCTGCTCAAACTGGCAGAAGTGCTCAAATTGCCACTCACATTGAGATTAAAAGGCTCAGAGAGCAGCATTCCCTGGCCTTCTGGCAGTGCTCAAGGGCTTTACCAGCTACGCCTCAGGAAATGTGGTTCAGCTGCACAAAGAGGAAAACTCCAGAGAAATCTGAAATGTTTTATCCATTTGAAGCAGAGTGGCAGAGTACAGAAAGAGGTGCTAAATAACCTGGTATGTCAGACAGTAAGTGAGTATCTCCATCAGGCAGCAGAGATATGCCTGGACTGTCTTGGCACACATGCTGTGAGGGCAAGTTCTCCTTACCTGCTAGCTGGTGCTCTCTAGCTAGTTGGCAGACGTACTGAATAGTGGAGAGAGGCACATTTCCATCAATGCAAACAAGCGGGGCCTGACACAGGTTCTCCTTGAACTGGGACACCTAGTTAAAATCCAGGACACACAGGAGAATCAGACTGTCATTCCAGAGGGACAGTATCATTGCTAGTCAGACTTGATGTAGGATTTTGACTTGTATTCCAGCCTTTAGGTGCAGGCATGAACCTAAAAGAGTGATTCCCTAAGGAAAATTGAATTTTTCCATTTGTCTCATCTCCCCTGGCCATTAAGTGCTGGACTCCATGGATAGGGCCCCTCCAGGTAATTGCTGGTCCTCACTGGACCACTATAGGGAAATGGAATACTGCTGTTTAATGCCACTCTAGGATTCCCTGGGCCATGCCTGGCTTGACTCCACCTTTGCTCGCTGTGTGTGTCATTTGGATGTCCTCTCTGCTCAGTGTCTCCTAAGACAGGCTGTTCAGCAGGGTGTTTTACTCCTGGGCTCCTCTGAACCCCGTAGGGATGGGGTACAGTGGAGCAGTGGAGTGAAGAGCTGCTGTTCTCACCTTTGGCTCGCTGAGGTTGCACAACCACTTGCTGGGATGCCAGGCCAGTGCTATGGGCACTCCAGCAGCATCCCTCCGTGTCTCTGCCAGCCCTGGTGGAAAGGGGGGCTGCCAAAACACACTTTGCAGCACAAGACTGGTTCAGAATTTTCACTGATCACAGCTGGTTTGTAAAGCTCAGGAGAATGAATCCCTCATGTAATGGTTTTCTGTGCAAAGCCTTGGGGGAGGCAGGGCGGGGATGGAAGTGGGAGTAATGACCAGATGTTTCCCTAGGAAGGCTCCACCTCATGGAGATGCCACTGGTAAGTAAATTGCACTTAACTTCCATGTTGCTGTCAGTCATGGAGCCCAAGTTTTTGTTCTGTCAATAAAAGGCTGAGTAGGAAAGGAGAGTGCAGTGATGGGGCTTTCACCGAATCTCTCCTTAATCACTTCTGTCATTATGCTTCCCTGATGTTTTTGAATGTTTGGATGTGCTGAGCAACAGTTTCTGTTGATAGAACTCAGCGTGCAGAAACAACAGGGATGGTAGGGAGGGGATGGAACAGGAAAACTTGCTTTAACCAGTGTTCTGCACACTTTTTTTCCTGCTTTTCCCAAAGGAAAAAATATAGGTTAGGGTTATAATCAGGTTGATTTCTTGCTGGCTTTAAGATGAGAAATTGTAAGTGCACTTGGACAAGTAAATGAAGAGGATTCTGGCCTACATACCATGGATGATGGTAGTGGTGATATTTATAAACTAGAAACAGACAGAAACTCCATCTGGGTCAGCAGTAATAGAGGGTTCTGCTGGTTTGTAATGCTGCTTTGCCAGTGGCCAGTGTCCAGGGTTAACCTTAGCATCTCCCATGCCCTCTGCACACCCATTCCCTCCTGATACAAATGTCACCAGTGGCCTTTTCTCACAGGCCCACACTCTTTCCACAAGAAAAGCTCACGAATCTGAGGGAGTGCATACATATTGCTCTGTTATCTGGTGGTGGATGTCCATGTCTCCCAAGCCAACGCTGAGCTCCCCAGCACTGGTGATCACTGCACAGTAAGTGGCTGTGCTCTTCCCCTCCAGCTGAAGGATGCTGCTCATGTCCTGAAACGCAGAGGACAATTACACACTGAGCACATTTCCCTTCCCTGCCACACTCAGCTCACTCTTTCTGTGCCCACCTGGTCCCCAGCCCAGCTCACTGCTCTCTCTTGGGATAAGCAGCCTCTCAGAGGTATCTCAGTCTAGGCAATGCTGGCACGTGGCTATTTGTTAATATTTGCAATGCAACAAATGCTGCAGGTTAAAGCAATCCTTTAGTAAATGACTGGCAGGTCTCTGGTGCAGTTCCACAGGTTGTATCCCCTGTAACAGAGGAGTGGTCTGCAGGCCTGCCTGCTCCAGTCCCTCCTTCTCATAGCTTGTGTGGGTCAGCATCTCTTGGTGGCACTCTGCAGACAGCAGTGACTTATGTTGGCTGCCTCACTGACTGCCCAGCCTGATTCTGAGCACACTCTGGAGTCATTTCTACAGCAGTGGGGCAGAGAGCTGTGGGATGTCCTTCCTTTGTGGCCTCTGGGAATGATCTGCTTAGGGAATGCAGGGCATATCTTAGAAAGACCTCGTGGATGGAGAAACATATCTGTCTCAGGAGCTGACAGGGAAGCTGGAGTTTTTAGGGACAAGCTCCTCTTCAACACTGGTGGGAATGTATTTTGTTACAGGCAAGGATTGCTTGGTGGTGGCCAGCAAGCCCACCTTCCCTTGGAGGCTTCTCACTTGGATGGCACAAACTGTGCTGCGTAGAGAAGAGATTATAGACCAGCCGTGGTGAAGCCTTTATAACCCAAAATAGAGTTCATATTCTCATTTCTTCATTTGCCAAGTTGCTCAGGTAGCCAGAAATAAGGCCCCATGGGCTCTGTTTGGATCCCAGGGTCATGAGGGCACTAATAATAGTCAGTGACTCTGACCAGCCTCACCTGTGGGCTGCACTCACACCCTGCCTTGCCTTCAATCCTGCCTTTTCTCCATGGAGTTGTCTGATGGCCTAAGTTAGAGCTGCCCTCCTGGCTGTTTTTGCTCCCTGCTGGGGTGGTGGCATTCTGCCTTGCTGTCCTGGAGAGCTCCTGCTGCTCCAGCTCCCTGACCTGTGGACAACCTGCTGTTGAAGTCAAGGATTCCCCAATGCACAGGTAAGCAGTGTATGCAGCTCTGTAGAGGGTCCTGGTCCTCTAAGCTTGAGAGGTGTCCAACCTGCAGTTCCAGTTTCACATTTTCTCTGTCTTGGGTTTTAACTAAACCAGGTTGATTTTGGCAATGCTTTGTGTGTCCTCGGGTTCAAGGTTTGCATATCTCTTGCTATGTTTAGCCTTCACTTGAATTGTGTGTGGTTCCTCCTGATTTACCTCTCTCTCCTCCAAGCACCACTTATGGAGCTGAATTCAGAGCCTGTGGTTCAGACTCCAAAATACACCTAGCCTGTGTTTTGGAGGTGGTTCCTTGCCTTCTAATTGTCTGTAGCTAAAGAAGCATTGAATTATTCCTGCTCTTAGCCTGATGGAAGGTGGCTCTGACATCTGCCAGGGTTGGGAAGAATTTTCCCTCCATGATGTCATCTCTTCCATGTTTCTGAGGTGCCACTTCTGTGCAACCTACCATGTGGTGGCAGTAGTGCAGGACAGACCCTAGATGCTCATCCTTCCCCACGGCTGATAAAAGGAGAGGAGCTTGTCCAAGACGGCTTAAACAGTCTAAAAAGCAAATGGAAACAAAAGCTATTAACAAATCCAGCAGAGTACTGTGAACACAGTGACAGCCAGGGCAGCATGGGTGTCTCTAGGAAAGCTCTCTCCTGAAAAACTTAATGCTCATCAGTCCTTGCCTAGAAGGATGTTCAAGATGAAATTGAGCTGTAGCTGCTGCAAATGACTTCTCAGGGCTGATAGAGAGAGCTGAACTAGCACCCTGAAATCTAAGATTATTTGGAACATCTGGGAGTGGAAGAAAAGAGGGGAAAGCAAATTCTGCTCTTTTCTGGCATCATCTCCTTTACCATGACAGGCATGTGGGTTTTCCCACGCTGCTTCTGAGCAAAGTGTTTTCTGGTGCTGGCCCTCCCACACTGCTGTTCCCACCATGATAGAACCACTGAATCTGAGTGTGTTAATGGGAAACCCTTCCTCCTCTCCTTTCAAGTAACCACAAATTGCACCTCCATGGGTGGTGTGGGGATTTTGGGGGCTTTTTTCCACTCAAGCTTCTTCATTAGTGATCTGAAGTGACAGTAGATATGGGATATGGGACAGTAGATATGGGAAATGTCTAAAAGCTGGAATAATCCTAAATTCTTTCAGTAAGCTGTCCCTGTTAACTTCAGTACAAGAATCTGGTGCTTGTGGTGGAGCTACAGGTACTGTGTACTCCTTTCTCATTTGTAGGACTGTAGCCTTTCTTCTTTTACAGTAACTCCTGTACCCCAGTTCCTTTTGTCCATGGTATGTGGTTTATCAGTTTGGAACTATGATTATTCCCTTCAGCTTCTTGCTCTAAGCATACTTCTATTGTGTCTGTATCCTGGTATTAATTGAATCTGAGGCTGCTCAGTAGTCATTGCAGATACTGATGCTTATTTACTTTAATTCATGGTTACTGCACCATGTGCTAGTTAACTTCCTATTTGTGGACCTTCCTTTCCCTGATCTCAACTCCCTCCCCTCCTATTTCTTGGAAAGAGCCCTGCCTTTTCCAGGCAGTCTGCCCACTAGTGTATTGCCTCATGTGTCCCAAATCTTGTCAACATTCACCCCCTCCTGCTGCTGAAGCAATACCAAAGGACAAATCACAGCTGGCATGCACCCACAGGCAAACCCAAGCACCAGGCACCTGCCAGGTTCCTTCCAACACCACCAAAGGTTCGTCTCACTCTTCCAGCATTTGTTTGCCCACCGCCCTGGAAGAAAGAACTGTTAATTGGCAGAATTGGGAGGGTGCTTGGCACAGTTGCTACGTCACCATTATCATGTGAAGCTGATGTTGCTGAAACATAGATCAGCAATCAGAGGGAGCAAAGGGCATCCAGCTCACAGACTGAGGGCAATACAAACTCTAGAGCCATCTACTGACTTCAGTCTCGATGACAAAGGCCTGCTTTCAAGGAGGGGAGACCCATGAATTGTTAGTTTGGTCTTGCTTGCTAAGACCTCCTAGAATGACTAAGGAGTGTTTCAGTCAGTGTGAGCAGCCCCCTGAATTCACCAGTTCAAGACAGCCTGGGACTCCAAAATTGCTGGGACTCTGCCTTCCAAGCCACTTAGCTCCCACCTTAAGAAGTCTGTGGGATTGATTTATTGATTTATTTATTTCCCTCTTTGAATGTAAAATGACATCTGTTATCTTTGTCTGCACTGCCTCTGCACTTTATCCATGGAAGGATGTGTTTCAGAGGCTGAAGAGTTTTTCACTCACCCATTGCTTTCCAAATATATCCTGCATTAAAAATATCCTTCTTTTCCACATGTGTGGCTACCAAATTCTTTTGTCTTGCCTCCGTCTTCCAGTCCTCTGTCCATTTGCCTCTCTGCCACAGACAAATTTTCAGAACAGTTGCTCACCCATCTCATCCTAATTCTTCTGCCAGAAGAATTACATCAGTAAGTGCTCAGATCAATTTGGGCTTCATCTGTCTATCAAATGGGTTTAGAGCTCTTGTTTCATAAAATCCTGAAAATTATTTTCCATCTCTGAAGTCAGCTTGCCACTGGCAGTCCCACTGCCTGTGCACAGAAGCTCCTGGCCCAGTCCCTCTGCCCTACACCAACCCAGGTGCACAAGAACACCCCTGCACATAACATTTTCCTTGCTTGTAAACACCACTATCTATTCTAACCAAGAAAATATCTTGCCATCTCACTGCAAGGAATATTCTGTCCCCAACCCATCCCTGTGCTTGGGCATTCTCAAAATTCATTCTGTAGCTCCCCAAGGATTCTTCTTCCCCTGCATGAAGCTGCACATCTCTACTTTGCACACAATGCTTTCTCCTGCATCCAGCCCTGTGAGAGGCTGCACTCCTGTCTAAATATGATCTTTTTATTTCTCTCATCTGACCTTCAGGCTCTTTTTCTTGGCTCTGACTCTCCCCAGTTCTGTAGTCTGCAGGATTTGGTTCTAATTTTTGATACCTTTGCTTTCCTGTCTGGCAGTTCTCCAAGCCCTAAACTGTTCAGGCCACCCGAGCAGAGCTGCCTGTACATAAGTTACCTATGGCCTTTGTTCATCTTTGCACTGCTTGTCACTCCTCATTAACACAAATGCCCCTCCCTTGCCTTTGCTTGTGCTCGCTGGGAATTGCCACTGGTACTGTCGGGAATGAGGATATTTCCATCTGCAACTGTGTCCTGTTGAGAGGTGCAGCTTTCAAAAGCAAAATGAGTTTGGCTATTTTAATTCTAAAGCTCACTCGCTGTAATACGGGCAGCCAAGGGGAAAAACCCCCAAACCCCAACACCCTAAAATGCAAAGCAAGGGTGCTTTTTTAAGCAAGTCAGACAGCATGGCTTTGAACACTGGCCCCTATTTCAGTCTTAAAAGAGGGTGGTAGCTGCCATCAGCAATAAGCACAAACTGCAGTTCATGTAATTCCATTATCTGTGTTTTAAAACTGCTGCCTGCAGGAATGGTGAAAATACTCATCAGCTCCTTTTGCTGCCTGGCATGCTGATCCTCTCTTTTAGTTCCCCATACACCACAGAAGCAGAGTTTCTGGGTGTCTTCTTTATGCCAAGCCTTGCCCTAAGAGCATATGTAGCAGCCTCCTGCTCAGGGATGGAGCTGTGGGTGACCTCTCCTGTTGTACAACCACACAAGGCCTAAAAAAATGAAGATGCTAAATCTCTCTTTAAAGTAGCAGGTGGGTACAGTGAGAGAGAAACCAGCAGCTGCCTTTTAAAGAAAAAGAAATGAGCAGCTCTCATCACACCTTGTCAATTTAGTTGTAACTACAAGTCTGAGTGATATTCAAATATCTCTTCTTGGCTTTGGGTGGGGCTGGCTCAGATTAAAGAATTTAGGTGAAAATGGGTTTGCTAAAAGTGATCTGAAATGAGGCTGGGCTGATGCTTTCTGGCAAAATTTCAGAGAATTGAGGAAGTCTCTGGAACCTTCTTCCATGTCCTAAGAGGTCTGAATTCGTAATGTAAAAATGAGACCGCTCAACTGGGTATCCTGAGAGAATGATAACCATAATGCTTTTTTCAGCAACTTCCTCTGAGCAAAACTGTTCATCCTTCTCAGCAGGTCAGATAGTTACATTTAGCTTCTGGGTAGCCTTGAAAGCCATGTGGGAATTACAAGCAGGTCAGAATACAGCTGCTTTCCTGCTGAGACAGCACGAGGGGCGAGTGGTACCCAGTGCTCTGCAACAAATCCAGCAGGCGTAAAGGTGGGATCTGCTGGGTGTCGAGCCCTCTGAAAACAACCTGTCTTTAAAAAGCCAAAGCAATGATATTGAGAGGGGCTTTTCCTCTGTGCCTAACCACAGTAGCTGTCAGCAGGAGCCTTCTGGGTGGCAGTTCCCAAATCCTCCTGTGGCTTGGCGTTTGGGTGCCAGCCACAATGCGCCATGAGCTTTGGGGCTTGCTGAAGGCAGAAGGGCAGCTAACACCTCACTTTTTAATGCAACATTTTCCCTTTTTCCCTTGTCAGCTGTTCCCAGCAGGACCTACACTGGTCCTTAGCCCCCTCATCATGCTATAGGTGGCCCAGGGATCTGCACTCATGTCTGACATGCCACAGAGTGCTTATCCTTTCTTGGACACAGCTCAGCTCCTTGTCCTGATGGCTGAGTGTAGGCCATGTATGGTATTTGGTTACATCACAGCTGAACTTTTGCTTTTGCAAGCTTTCATAACTGATGCCACAGCATATTTCACCCTTGACCGTTATAACATTGTTTGGCCCCTGTATCATTAAATAGCCAAATTCCTTACAGACAGCTTCCCCAGCACATTTTCCCCCTCTGACTGAGAGGTCTTCACAAGCTGTCCCATCTGATGGCAGAAGCTTCCTGTCTTGGCTATCATCACAGGGTAATTTGAGACACCAAACAATTTTTGAGCAAGCTCCACCACCTCAATCTGCAGTACTTTGTAATGCTTGACAAAAATTGTACAGGCCATCAGGCACAGATGGCTCCTACCTGGGGATTTCCCCCCTGTGGGGAGATTGCATAGATGATACATTGCTTTGTCCCTCTCTTGAGTGTCAGGGATGGTGATTTTCACCATGGGGACAGAGTAGGTCAGTATTTATCACTCCATTATCCACCTAAACAACACACCAGATATGCAACACTACACCTCCCAAGTGTGTGCATGCACACATGTGGATATCATACACAGATAACGCCTTCCCCCAACCCCTTTGGCTTGCCACACCTGGGAAAAAAGTAAAAGTAGCTGGAATTACATTGGTGCTAAGAAAACTGCTACAGATACAGTACCAGGATGTCAGGATTCTGTGCCTTGGCTATAAAGTCAACGTTGATCCCGCCAATCACCACCTTTAAGAGGGAAGAGAGAGGTAAAAAGTGGTTGGAACAACTTCAGGAAAAAGCTTCCAAGTCTGCTTTGCTTTGCCTAGTCACTTCTCCCACCCTCTTGAAAGCTCTCTCATTTACAGTGTAAGGGCCAGTGCTTATTTTGAGTGGTCAGATACAGGTTTGTAAAACCCCAGCCAGAAAAAAATCAAAATCTCTTCTCTTTGTTGCTTTCTGAACTTTGCCTGCTGACAGCCAGCCCCACCGTGGCAGGTGGAATATTACAGTGGACACACAGGGATGCTGATGGTCTCTCTGTGTGATATACCAGGCCTCAGAAACATTCAAGCACTGGTGTGTAAAAAAGCAAAGAAAATGGGAAAAAGTGGGCAGAAAAAATGCAGTAATTTCTTGCAAGCTCCCAGGAGAAACTGCCATACCCAGTGACACTTTACAGATCACTTCTTTTATTGTCTTACAAAGCCAGAATAAGCAGTTCAGCTCCACAAACAGGAAGTTTCCAGATTCTTTGGGGACATGCAGCTGTTTTTTCTCATCAAATGCTGGGTTATTGCCTCTAGAGTCACTGCCCTCTTTTATGTTGACAAATCTTATTGCAAATGGGTTTTAGAAAATCTTTCATGTCTCTAAAGACCACCTAAAATAGATTTCCTGCAAATTACATGGCACAGACAAAATCCAAGAGAGTGAATAGAGTATTAGGATTATAGTAGATCTTGCTCGGGATGTGCTGTAACTCTTGTGATTTTGTCAATCATGAGCAGGAGGCCAACAAAAAGAGATATTTATAAACATTTATGGCTCAGCAGCTCAAAATATCTCTCCCTATCCTCTTCCAGGTCCACTCCTGTAGTCACAAGTGTCCTGGTACTAAGAGCTGTAGAGCTGAAGCTGTACATAAGGGCACAGTAAAAGGTGAAAAGGTGATTAAAGTTTTAGTAGCCTTGATGGTCTAAGACTTAATGAGATTAGGCCACTGTCAGTGTCTATTCCTTGTAAATGTGGATAGGGGGGAGGAGGAGAAGACACTTCTCTTTCAAGAATAACAAGGGAAACTAAAGGGAGAATGTCTGAGAGTGCGAAGGAGAATGATTGCTCCCTGGCTGAGTCATCTTTTACTTTTGGGAACAGATATAAATTCATCTTGTGCTGTCAGCAGAGAGGCATCCTATGGAGGCCAGCAGAGGACTCACTGGTTGGGGTGCAGTCGTGTTCTCTCGCCCAGGCTGGTTCTCCTTCCTTCTGGCTTTCTGTAGTTTGCTCAGGGCCACTGCAATGCAGCTGCCCACTCTGGCATTGTTCTGGATCAGTGCAAGGTCTGTTTGGTGTTTCTTTGAGGAAAATTAAAAATACCAGCGAATCTGACCTGTTAAGAGCTTATGTAGGAACTCTTTAGAGGGAGAAAGCAGGGACTTGATAGATCTGATCCCCTATACCATAATCCTTTGGGGGCAAGTACAGTGGGTTACAATGCTGCATGAAAACTCTGATTTTTTTTTTTTTAATTTTTTTTTAACCTTCCTCCCCTAGTGTCCACAGAGAGGAAAGCTGCCTTTGACAGGTGAGAGATAGAAGCAAAGGCTGCATGGAGAAAAGAGAAGGTGAAGTGCTTAAATTGCAGCAGAGAGCCTAAAAACCTCAGAGGATCTTGGTCAGCTTTTCCAGGAAGATACCTACTGAGATTTTGCCAAGTCACTATAAGCAATTTCTTTCAGCAAATTGCACTGGGAACAGTATATCAGAGGCTTTGAAAGCCCTACTTTGTGGTTGCATATAGCTCTTGTATCCAAAAATGTCTTTACCATTCTGCCCTGATTGGTCAGGTCTCCTAGAAGGCTGGCAGCAGAGCCTGGATGTGAATCTGGCTCTCCCAGATCCTACACTGGCATCCCAGCCAGTACCTCTGCTTTCTCTTGCCTGTGCAGTAGGATTCCTGCACACCCAGGGGTGTTTGTCCTCCAAGTCTCTCTTTATCTGTGCCCACAGGGAATGTTGGATAAAGCAGTGTGATGTACAGCACAGTGCTCTGGGAAGCCCAGGGGCCTTCCAGGGTGCAACCCCAGCACAGACAACAGTACCCAGAGATTCCATCACAGAGCAGGCAAGCTCTGGGGTCAGATATGAGGGATTCCTTTGGGCTCTGGAACACCTGCCATCTGTACTGCCCTCCAATTTTGATGTAAAAGGGGATGAAGGCAGTAAGGATGTTCCTGAAAAATCAGGATGCAGGTGCTAAATTCTCATCTGTTTGCAGATACTGAAGTGTTTGCTCCTTGCTAGACTGTGAATAAAGTGATGGTGTTTCCTACCAGGTATTACCAGAAGAGATAGGAAATACACTGGAGTACTTTCTTTTTTCCCCAATTTAGTAAGAGGATACTAGAGTCCAATGATTTCCCATCAGTTAATTCTGTGAGCTTCTCTAACAAAAAGGGGGTCACTTCTTTGCCTGTGATTCCTTTGGACCTGCAAATACAAAGAAATGCCCACAGATGAGCTGAAATGGCATCAGAGGAGAAGCACTGTTGCCAGCAGATAATTTATCTCCATAACCACATACCATAACAAGTCCTGTAAACAAGCTATGGGTCAGATAAAGGTACAGTTGAAAATAAGTTGTGGGCTCACCCATGCCCAAGGTTAAGCTGTCCTGAGGCTCTTGCAGCAGTGTCCCTGAGTTTGTTTACTCCCCCAAGACCACGGGCTGAGGGTTGCTTCTCACCTGGCTTGGCTGAGAGCTTGCTGGATGGCCTCTTCGATGGCCTGGCCCTCGGCAGCTCGCTCCTGGGGACAGGGCACTGCTATCAGCACCCCGCTGCCCAGCCCCAGCCCCAGAGCACTGTCTGCGAGAGGATGGGAATATTGTTAGTGGCACTCCTTGGAGAAGTCAGGTGCTGAAGGAAAAGCACAGAGGAGAGTGGGCACCAGGTGTTAGAAGCCTCAGAGCTCAAGCTCCAGTTCTTAGCTGACCCAAGACCATGATCTTTTCCAGCTACCAACCAATTCACATCTGCCTATTTCTTTTGGGTCTGTCTGTACAGAAAGAGGCAAAAGCTTTTGTTTCTTTTTTTAAACTGATTCCCCTTCTAAAGGCCCAGAAGCTGTTTTGTCAACACACGTGTTGCCTCCACGTCACCAGGAGGGATAAAACATGAATGAGCATGCCAAGCTGGCTGCAGCTGCCCTGCAGTTTTACTTGCTAAAGACTGGACTTCTCTGCTACTGTCTTTTCAAAGCACTTTTGATGCACGAATGGGGGCAGTGGGATGGCATATTTTTCAGGGCAAATTTTTCTGCAGACTTAAAGAAAGGGCCTTATCCAGGGTAACTCTTGTGTCCCTCCTTTCCAAGACCTTACATGGGCCATTGCCATCTGAAACACACCAATGAGTTTAGCTGCCTCCTCTTCATCCCGGACATGATATGGTGCTTGGAAGCCACTCTGGCGAGAGAAGAAGGCTGGGAACTCTCTGGATTCTCCAAAGGCAGCCACACACACACCCTGAGTCTCCTGCAGCAGTGGAGGTGAGACAAGCAGGTGATCAGTGAAGGGAAAGGGGAGCCAACTAAAGAATGGGACTTCTTCCTTCTACCCAGAAAGAAACTGCCTTTCTTTGGCCCAGGTTGTGATTATTTTTGTACATCCCATTCTATTCTATCCTCTCACCAAGAGCCAGGCATGCTAAGTGGCTAGATCAGATCTGGCTCACTGAGGCAGAGGAGGCATGTGCATCTTTGTGTGTGCTCAGAGCTGATCCAAAGCCATGCAGCTGTCATTGGCACCATCCTGAGTCCAAGATAACCCCCTGGGATCTGAAGACATGTCATGAACTGACAGGGTATAAACGAGTTCTGCTTGCAATTGAGAAACATCGATGTCAGCTGTCACCTGAAGTGCTGGCCCTGGTGGTTTCCAACATGCCAAACCTTAAAAGGTGACTACTGAAAATCATCTGGATTCCCTTTCTAATTCTGATTTTATTTAGCGTTTCATGGATCTAGCTTTCCGGATCTGTCAGTTTCTGGGAGCATCATCCCAGAAAAGGAAATCTAATGCCAAAGAAAAAGGACATGGCTAGCACTACCTTTGACCTCAGTTGGAGCAGCTGCTGGAATAGCCCCTTGGACAGGGATAGATTGATGTTAGGGAGCAGACAAGTGCTTGTTCAGCCTCAGGACTACAAAACTGTAAATATGGCTTCACATCCTTTCAGCAGCAATTTCTGAAAATCTTTGGCTTAGGACCCATCCCAATGCCACTGGGCACTCTGTGCACAAAGAAATGCTTTTAGACACACAGCCCATGCTACCTACCAGATATTCCAGTGTCCTGCCAATATCAAGGATAGACTTGGCTCCTGCAGATACAACAGCGACCGGAGTTCGTCCGAGCTCTGTCAAGTCAGCACTCACATCCAGAGCTGTCAAGGGACCAGCAGCACTGTGTTGGTGACTGTGTTGCACTCCAAGCTGATGAGATCTGACCTCCTAAAAAGCCACATCTGCCCAGGATGCCACTGCCTGACTTTATAACTGGCTAGATCCACAAGCAAATTTTAAAGGTTTAGATAATAACCTTTAGGTGTTGAGATTGAAAGAGGTATTGACAAAAAGAAGTTACATGGCTAAGTGTAGATGTACAGCCTTGTATTCTATTTCTTGGCTCTTTGATTGATAAAGAGCATGCAAAAATTTGGTGGAAAAGAAGGAAAGAGGCATTTTACAGCAAGGATGAGGTTCAAGGAGATGCAATATCAATGAAGTAGATTTTGAGTTTGGAACTGACAATGCTTGCAAAAAAAGAGAAAGTACCACTGGAGCTGACCTCAGGAAACTCCCTGGTCTGGAATTTACATCACATCTGAAAAGCATGGCATACAACAGGGCACTGTACTTGAGCTGTGCTGGAAATATATATGGCTGAGAAGAGAGAAAGCACTTAAAAGCCACAAACTCTACAGCCAAGACTGGGCCATCTTCCAGAAAGGATCACACACCTCTAACACAGAGCACACTCTTTTGTGGCAAGGCTCTTCTCCTCCTCAGCTGAGAGAGCTGATAACAACACTGTGCTTGGCAGCCAGTATCAGGTTATCCAGCCGTTACAAAGAGGGAGAGGTGCAGTCAGCTCCTGTTGCACCAGCAAACAATATCAGTATAACCCTGTGTAAGCAAAGGATAAAGAGAAATTTCCACCCCCTTAACAACTCTCCAGGGCTCAGGAGGAATATTTTGAAGCTTCTGGAAAGGGGACATCAGGGAGAAAGCAGCCATAGTTTGATCAAGAAGAATGTTAACTATATTCTTCTGAACAGACACTTACTGTAGGACAGGCTGGGAGAAAGGAAAAAGGAATAAAACTGTAGCAACAGAGTGAAAGGTAGAATGTATTGCTGTTCTTACTGTTCTCCCCATCCCGATGGACACCTCCTATGCCACCTGTCACAAACACAGGGATTCCTGCTCTGTGTGCCGCGATCATTGTTCCAGACACAGTAGTGCCACCGGACAAGCCCTGTTGGGGAACAACCAGTCACAGTCAGCACCCAGGGTGACAGGGAGAAGCAGCTACAGTTGTGGTCTGCCACACAGCAGTGTGAGCAGCTGACCAGTATAATTCTAACACAAATACTCCTTTAACCAAAAAAGCAGAGGAATTAACTTAGGAGCTGGACTCTATAATCCTTGTGGGTCCCTTCCAACTCAGGATATTCTGTGATTCTGTGAATCATTTGTCATCCCTGCTATATAAGCTGTTCTTGCCCTGATAGCAGAGGCCTTTGATGTCCAGGGTGTTCCAGGGGCAGCTAGTGCCACCTTTAGCTGTCACTTTAAGCCTGGGATGGCCTAAGTGTCATGTAGTTTACATGCAATGTGATAATGTCCTATCACACCAGTAAGAATACTCTTAGGCAAGTGCCCATGGCCTGCCAGCACAACCAGAATGGCTTTTCAGGAACCCTATTTCATGTGTGTCATTCTCTTACTCTGCTGTACTCTGACTCTAGCTGGGGCCGCTTTTGCACTCACCAGTATGATGCTCACCACTTCCCATGACATTTCTGAGAGGTTTAAAAGCCACCTGGCTTGAGGCTGGAGGGCACAACTCTGCTGCTAGAAAAGCAACTATACTTTACTAGGAAAGACGACTCCAGAAAATTCGCACACCGTACCTGGCTGAGGACGAAAGGAAAATCTCTGCGAGACACTTTGAGAGCGTTTTTACTGCTTGCCAAGAACTCGAGTTCCTCGTCTGTGAGTCCCACGTGGATTTGGCCCCTTAAAATACCTACAGTGGCTGGCACTGCTCCATTTCTTCTTACAATTTCTTCCACCTCTCTGGCCATGCTGAAATAAGATAAGACAATAATCACAAAATTATGGATGGAAACAATCAGGCAAGAAAACTGTCATGTTTGAGGGCCATCATTCACAGTTCTACAGCTCTTGTGATTTCAGTCCTGTTCTTCTTGTATCTGCCTCATGGCAGAAATCTTTGCACTTGAACTTGCAGAAGTGAAGAGCTCCCATTTTCAAGGATGGCAATGTCCAAGCTCTGTGTTTCATTTTTGAGAATAATCATTTGGTTTACAAGCAAATCTGTTTGTACAATATACAACTGAAAATAGGGATCTTCTCAAAATAAGACTTTTCTGTATCTTTTGCCTGTTATTTCTCTGACATCATAGACCTTCACAGAAACCCCAGGTAGTTCAAGTCCTGCCCAGATGACCAGGATATATTTTTCATAATACAGTCAGTGAGATATAGAGTAACAACAGTGCCAAAAATCTGCTGTCTTAGAGTACTCCAGGGCTACAGACTAAGCCTAAGTTTAGCAGATTTTGTACTTATCATTCATGCACTATTTTTTAGGATCAGCTTCTTCTCCCTTTCTGAGCTATCTGGACATATGCTTGGCAATCTTTAACTACTGAAACTGCCTCTTCCCCAAAATTGAGTTTTTAGAGCTTAATTTTAAGACAGAACGTCAGGCAGAATAACAGCCAGGTAAGAAGCAAGATGGAAAATCAATACCAAAACCTTTCTGTGCTTTCTGGAAGCAAGGATGGAGAGGAGAGTGCAACAATTTCTGGCACTGTAACTCAATGAAACACGAATCTACTGAAAATTGATAAATAAAGAGTAGATGTGGGGGGTTCCATGCAGGGAACAGAGGACAGTGAGAAAGGGACAAGGAGCTCTCACAGTAGTTGCTCTGAGTGGGCTAAGGAACAGATTTAACTATTGTGTTTCAATCCTTTTTGCATTACAAAAGATACAGGAGAAGAAATTGCAGAGTGTTTTCAATGTCTGTACAAACTCTGCAGCTGAAAAGGCTGGTATCTCTCTTTTATAGCAAGTGGTGACATTATCTGCTGCTTCATTTTAAAGGAAGCCAGAAATTTAAGGTGATGGATAAAGAGATAACTAAGCTCTTATATTTGTCCTTAAAAGTCTAAATACAATTGTTTTACACTTGAGCTCACAGTCTGCCTGCCCAAAACCCTGACATTTCCATTTGCTCTTGCACAGCTTTGGCTTGACCAAGAATACTGATACCAATCCAGTAAGTTATGTGCTTCATTCTTACAACGTCACTGACAGAGGAACATCCAAATCCACTACCTCAAATTCAGAGGATAGGCCATGCCATGTGTGATGATGGTGCTTTCCAAGGCTACAACGGGTCTCCCCTCCACCAGAGCTTCCTGTACAGAGGGATGAATCCTGACATAACCACCTGGGGATAAACACAGAAGAGTGAGTTATTTGTGTGGGTATTTGCAGTAACTACTGAGCTGGTTTATAAAAAGCAAATTGTCGTCATCATAACAAATTTATCCACCCCTTCAGCTGTTCTTTGGGGTGAATTTACAAATAACTTTAAGAAGACTAGAGCTGTGTTTTATGTAAGTGAAGTGTGTGCAAAATATCTCTACTGTTAACGTGAATTATAATCCTCATCGCCATCACTGAAGGTTCCTCTGCCACCATTTTTGCAGTTGTATGGTTACTGGCTTCAGTAACATTACTTGAACATTATTGTGAACAAACTGAGCCCTGCAACCATGCCTAAAGATGGAAATATGTTTTAAAAGAGTGGAAGCACCAAGGATACCATAGTAACTCAATATATTTTAAGACTACCATACACCAAGATTATTGTGGCTCTTTGCTGTGCTCCAAGAACACTGCCAGCAAGGTCTCTGCTGAACTCAGATAAGGAAAATGCTTTCCACCCAGGAGCTGTTTCAGAATGCACTACTCACCATGCAGAAGTCTTCTCACCTGGGTGGTCCCACATGCCACGGAGGACACGTGTCTTCCCAGGCTGAGGGTTATCTTCCTAATCATCTTGTGCATGTGGGTGGTCCTGAGATAACAGAAGTCAGGTGAAAAGGAAAGATGTAATTTAGCAATGATGTGACCCTGAGAAGCTAAACATATCAGTTCTTGCCTTGACCTTGGAAGGTAGACAGGCCTTGTCTAGGAGATTGCCTGGAGTCTCCTGGTGTTTCAAGCATGAGCCAGGGTGTCAAAACAAAATGTTAAGCTGCAGAAATGGAGTTGGAAGGGGTCACCTGGCCTGTTGTTAATGTTGGGCAGAGGAAAGGATGGATGGAACAGAGGAAAGGATGAGGAGTAACAAACTAGGGAGAATTCTGAAGCAGAAAACCTTTTAAATTCCAAAGTGACCTGCTCATGGTAGATGTCAGGCCCAGCCACCACCACTTCCAATGTGGAAGGTTATAAGCAGTCATATATATAACTTATATATATACATAAGGTTATATTCTACCAGGCAGAATAGTGCTATAGGGATATGATCTTGTTTTTTCTAGTGTCTAAGAGAAAATAAGCAGCTCAAAAAGGAGCTGAGAACTGACAAACCAGACTGGAACTGCAAGGAGGAGAGAGCAGCTTTCCCTAGAGCCGGGAGTGCTTTATGCAGGCTCATGTTACATCATCCTTCTTAGCACAGTGCCTTGGAAGCAGAGTGGCAATTCAGCCCCAGCAACAAACTCCAGAACTCCTCTGGTCTCTTAGCAACTCCTTTTCACTCTAATTAAATTCATTCCCAAACAGAGAAAGAGGGGGAGAGAGCTGTAAATGTTAAGTGAGTGGTCTGGTGTGGGCCTCAAGGCAGTTTCACTCAATGCCTGGCTGCTTCACATACTTTCCCTGGGCTTTTGGCCATATCCCTCCAGTTTCCCCATTCCTTACCCCTTCACTAGGAGGAAAGGATTCCCTTCCTCAGTCCTTCGTGCTTATTGTTAATTCAGATGGTATATTAATTAAAATACAGTACTGTGTTCATGTTACACTTATCAGAATATGGTTCTGCTTTCAGTACAGTGTGTGGCACTTCAGCTACACAGAAAATTCTTATACCCAGGGAGAGTATATTTGCCCAAATCTAAAGACTTCAACTATACAGGACAGCTTGGGCTGTGCTATTTAAGAAATGTGGGACTGGATCAACTAGACACAATACACACCTGGTTGAAACACTAAGATTTTCCACTTTCCAAATCCTTTTTGTGCTAAGCTCAGCAGCTTGAGCTGTTCATGGGTTCATGCTAATGTTCTGGTGTGGCTGTGTGTGTGCCTACACCCCCCTTGCTCTCTGGGGCAAAGTCAGCTTTGGAATAAATTCATTAAGCCAACAGGGTTACGCCAGGGATCGGTTGAGCTGCTCGAGCTGTGCTCTGAATTTTAACAACCCCCAAACTCTGAAGCACAGCACCGAGGAGTGCCCAAGCTGTACAGGCCAGTGGATAAAAACCAGCTGGTCACCACCTGAAACCCAACAGGGCTGATATTCACGGGAAGCTCGGCCAACATTCAGCCTGAGCTGGCTCAAAGATTTTTAAAGCTTGACAAGTTTTGCTGCAAGACCCATACGACCTTTTGCCTTGTAAACCAAACTTTGCACGTTCACAGTGCACGTTTCAGGCAGCTGGAGCACGGACCTGCTCTCCTCCCGCCTCCCCTGTGACCCATCCGGCGTATCCGAGCTCATGGAGCAATGGCCTGGTGTCTCTTACCTCTGGGTGTCTGTCTCATGGAGGGAGGCTGGGTGGGTACTGGAGCGGTGCCTGGGCAACCCTGGGAGGAGGCAGAGGAGGGGGAGCGCTGGCCAGAACTCCTGGCCAAGAGAGTCTATTTATTATTAACCACAGGCACAGCTGAGCTCCACAACTGCTCCCTGCCCAGGGTGCAGGAGGCCACTTCACGGCAGGGCCAGGAAAGCTTCTGTGATTATTTTTGTTCATGCAGAGCCAGATTTTCCCCTTGCTCTTTAACAGACTTCTCTCATTTTTCAGATTCCTTTCCTATTAGATTTTTTTTTAAATCGGTGAATTACTTGCTCGCTAAAACAATGCCCTTGCAGTCTGAGTTCCTTTGTGCTTATTCCTAAAAAGCAGAGGAATCACATTCATGCCTCCCCCACAACTTTGCCAAATGCAGCTGTTAAAGCTCTTTCTTCCCAGGGTGAGAGTTCTACCCAGCTCTTGGCCTCTCCAGCAAGGAAAGCTGTAGGTCTAAAGACAGTTGTGGCCACGTTTTTTACGATGAAGATACCTGGCTACACCCAGAACACAAGCTGAGTTCACAGCAAAAAACTATCCTAGTCTCCTCCTATAAAGAGAATCCATTCTAGCAGTTCAAGGGCAGTTTTGAACAAGGACTGTAAAATTAGTGTTTGTCCCCTCCTAAAAAAGCACATGATACTTTGATATCTAATGCACTGGTATTGTACATGTTTCAGTTTTATATTCTGCAGAAAATATCAGAGTTGAGAGTTACATGGCCATGAAGAAACTGATTTACAGGTTAAAAGACATACATGATTCTGTGCAGCTTCCATGCACAACATAAAACTAGCTGAAGTAATTGCTAATGTATTGCTGAAGTAATCAGTGTCAGGGAACTGATTTTACTGCAATCCATTAATCAGGAAATTGTAAAACAGAGGTTGTTAAAGCAGTATTTGCACTTTACGCTCATCCCTTTTAAAAGAAATTTCTTGCAACTTTTGTTTAACCCAGCAGTAACAAATTGTGTCTTACTTTCTACATCCTTCCAATCCCTTCAACTAAACACATCCAAGGAAACTTCAAACAAAGCCTGCTGAGTTACAGAGACAATCTGCCTCTGACTTCTGCTACCCAGTCCGGAGGGAATTTAATTGCAGGAATGATAGATTGCATCCTCAGATACCATAAATGGATGCTGAAGATTTTGTGAACGGTATCTTTTTCCTGGGAGGATGGGTAGCCAGATGTACTGGAAAGAAAATGTGTAGGTAAAATAACATTTTTTTAAAAATACACGCAAATTATAACGACATTATTTTATTTTCCATTAAATCTATTTGGGAAGACTGCAGTATTGTAGGGATCTATCTGGACCATCATGTTTTTGACATACTCTCAGGCAAGACGGCTCAGTAACCAAGTCAGTTTCTTGGTCACTCAGCTTCTAATTCTCAATGTCACCTCACGGTGATCTTATGCAGTGGGCACCCAAGGCCAGCCTGTCATGTTAGGTAAGTTAGGGGTAAGGATGTTTTACTTGATTTGTCTTTTTTTTTTCCTTAAATCCAGGAGAAAACCAGCCTGTTTGATCTTTAGCTCAGCTTTCCAACATGAACCTGTAGGTCCCTGAGACACAATGAGGCAGGTCAAACAGGTCTCTGAGGGCACTACTGCAGTCTTGTGAATATCCCAGCTCTGGAATAGCCCCCAGCAGGCTTCTGCAGTGTGATATATGGCTGACAATACTGACTGTGGGGTTTGGAAGCAGCCATTGGTGACTGGCAGGAGGGAAAGCCCTGGAGAAGAGCTGGAGACAGGTTCGTAGGCAAGTGTGAGGCAGTGTGTAACTCACTCCTCTGCCTGCTGCAGTGTTAGCTGCCTTTCCAGTCCTGTCTGCCTGCCTGTGACCCGGAGCTTGCTGCTGGTACTTCCTCCTCCGGGCCTCAGTAGTAGAAGTTTAATATTAAACAGGTGCCTGAGTAACATGGGAGTGGCTGGGAACAAAGAAATTGCCATGGCAAATTCCTACTGCCCACTGGGAGCTAGGCCCTACAGCTATCCTGGTATTTTTCTTTCTGAGAGATTCCTAGAGTTAACATCTCCCCTGGGCACCAGGGGAGACCTCTCTCAGGGCCATCACTGCCAGAGGCATTAGGAAATAGGAAACTCCACTTTACTTTTGTCACTCTGTCATGTCCACCATGGGACAGTATTTTCCTTTCCTTCTGTACCTGATTTCCAAGAGTCTATTTACAGTTGTTAGGCTGGGATTTGCTCATTGGTGTTTCTCTGTTTTTGAAGCTTGCTTCTAGGCTGCCAATATCCTAGGAGACCTCCTAGGGACATGCAGAATCAAACAGAACGCATTTAGCCATTCACTTGTTTTACCTTAGTGAGAACTATGGTGCCTGGAACTGTCTTGTAAAGGCTGCAATCTAACCCAACACGAAGGTCTGACAAAGTTGCTCTTTAGTGACTTAACCTCTTAAACTGTCTTGACATCCTTCCACTTTCATCAGCACGTTTTTGTGATCATCCTAAATGGATCCAAAATAACTTCCCAGATTATCTTAATGGCTTAAAAGTATTTTGGGGTTTTTTTCCCAATAATATCAAGTATTTTTCCTCCAGCTGTTTCTAACAGAATGCAAGACTGAAAATACACAACTGTAACAGTTTTTAAACTTTTAGTTCAGCGCTGAAAATTGCGTGAAAAATGCTCTGTGATGGAACCAGGTGCAGAAAATAAGTTTCTTCTTTTAGATATTAAAAAAGATCTTCCCAACTCTCATGGGAGAGTTTTGCATTGAACATCCAGGCTTTCTCGTAACAGGGATTTGAGGAACTGAATTTATGAAGTATTTGGCATTGGCCACTGTGCTGATAATATCAGGAGGGAGTCTGCTGCATAGAGAGCCTGGATCAAGGTCTTTGTTCAGGTGTTCCGTGTCCTGGATGGAGGTTGGTCTTACACAATCATTCAAAGAAGTTGCTCATTCCAAGATTGCTGGAGTTCAAAGTCCAGTCCAAGAACTAGCCTTTTTTTGTATTTTATGCATACCTGTACCTTGGTTTTAAGCCTGTTAAAACGGACATGTATATTTCACCATCTTTTAATTCTGAGCTCTGTTTGCCCAGGTCTGGATTCTGCATATTCCAGAAAATGCCAGCAAGTGTTCCCATTGCCTCACTCCTTAGGTAGTTTGAGGGCACTGAAGTCACTATCTCAAGGAAACCTGAAAACACATTTACCTCTTCTCTCCTGTCTAGTGCTCTTCCTAAAGCCCAGCATCTTAGGGTACTGCCCTGCTGCCTATGTTTAGAGCAAAGGCTTCATTTCAGTATTTTCTGGAGTGACTGATGACTTGGATAGATTTGATTTATTACTATATTTTCAAGGACAGAGGCAAAATATCAATAACACTGCACTGACAGGCTTCTCCCTTCACCTTGCCCCTGCGCCCCAGCTTGTCGCTGTATTTTAGGAATGTGTTTAGTACTTGGCTTAAGGTTCTTGGCAGTAGGAAGCCAAGGGCACCATGCGGATCAGGCAAACAGTAGTTTCACAACCAGGATTTATTACAGAATCACAGAATAGGTCGGGTTGGTGGGACCATAATCTGGCCCAACCTCCCTGCTCAAGCAGGGTCGTCCTAGGGCACACGACGCAGTATTGCGCCCAGAGGGTTCTGGAATATCTGCAGTGAGGGAGATATTACAGCAGAAGGACGCGATGTTTCTCACCCCATTAGAGCAGCACTGGGTGGCTTGGTGCCAACTTTCGGGCTGGGCCTTTGCGGCGCCAGTGTCCCGTTTTGCTCCCCGCCCCCCGCCGGCGCCACGTCGCCGTTCCGTGTCGTTCCCTCCTGGAAAGGGCCCTTTCCCGCCACCGGCTGGTCCCGGCAGGGCGAGCCGGGCCCCATGCCCGGGCGCGGGGCTGCGCCGGGCGCGCTCCCGGCGGCGCCACGGGGCCGCGCACGGCCCGCGCGATCCCTGCGGCCGCGCGAGGGCAGCACCGGCGCGGCCCCCCCCTCGGCGCGCTCGCGCGCGCCCGTCCCGCTCGGCCAATGGGAGCCGGCGCTCGGCCGAGGGGGCGGGGCCTCTGTCGCGCCCCGCCCCGCGCGGCCGGAAGGATCCGCTCCCGGAAGTTCCGGCGCTGCCGCCGCTTTGCGGGATAAACAGTAATGGCGGAGGCGGTGGCGGCGCTGGAGACAACGGCGGGCGCGGCGGCCGCGGCCCTGGGTTCGCCCACGGCGGTCGCGGGAGCGGCGGCCGTCGCCTTCGACTTCGCGGCCGTGCCGCCGCCCTCCGCGGGGCCGGGGGGAGGCGGCTGGACCAAGCAGGTCACCTGCAGGTACGCGCCGTCCGCGGCGGGTGGGGAGGGGGAGGGAAGCGGGCGGGCGCGACCGCTTTTCCCTGTCCTTCTTTTCTTTGCCCTTCCCTTCTCCCCGCACTGTCCCCCCCGCTCCACCCCCCCACCCCCCCATGCCGGGGCCTTTTCTCTCACCATCGCCGCCGCGCCCCCCCCCCTCCCCCCACGGTCACGTACGCGCCGCGCGCGCCCGCCTGCGGCGCGCGCCGGCCCCGCCCCGCGCGCGTCCCCGGGGGCGGTGAACGGCCCCGGGCGGGAGCGGCCCCGGCCCCGGGCGGGAGCGGCCCCGGGCGGGGCTACCGGTGGCGCGGCCGCGGCGCCGCCAGCCCGGCCCGCCGGTGGGGGCGGTGCGGCTCGCGGCCTTTCTCCAGCCGCGGCCTCGTGCGAGGGTGTTCCCTGCGGCCTAGCGCCGGCCGGGCCGGGGCGTCGGGAGCGCTCCCGCCGCCTCGCCAGCAGCCGCGGGCCGCTCTTCATTGTGCGGGAACGGGCCCGCAGTGCTCGGCGCGAAGGACGATGTGTAAAAGGAAGTCCTGCAGCCGCGTTCCGCAAAGCGCGACAAAGCAGGAAATGCGACGTCATTTAAATTCTTACGCGTTTCAATCGAAATTTAAAACGGGGAATTTACTCGTGATTGATATAGCGAAAACTGTTTATTAAACCAGAGAAGAGGAATAGGTCGTGACATGTTGCAGAATGTGCGAAGTGGCCCTGCCTGTGTCACATCGGGCCTCTGTGTGCTGCGTCATTTCCTATCCGTGTTTTCCTTTAAACTATATTTCTGATAAATCTTCTCTCTAGGGTTATGCAAGCCGTACTGCGTGTTTCAAAGCTTGCCAGATGGACTATTTTTAAACCTATACTGCTGGTCGGTTGGCAGGCAGAAAGGAATTTAAAACAGTTTTGTGAACGTAGACAGATATTAGTTAATATACGAGCATGTGATAATCCAAGATTGGCATCGATGAGCGTCTCCCGAATTTTAAAAAAATATTTATTTAAATAAGTAAATTAAATTACATTTAACGTGTTTGTGGGCAAGTAAATTTCAAGCAAATTGGAAGCAAAACTTGGAGGCAAAAAGCACCATCCCTTGGTTAGGAAGGAAGAGGCTCTAGATCTTGATTGAGGTTTTTTTATATCTCTTCTCCTTGCTTTTTTTTTTTTCTCCCATTTGTTTCAACGGCAGATTGCAGCAGCAGCATGAGGAGCCGCTGCCCGGCTTTTACAGGGAGCTCGCTCGCTCTGTCTGTTTCGCGTGCCCTGCAGGGTTTAAAGCGTCCCTGCTCGCTGTTGTACCACGTCTGTTTTGGCTGATGCCCAGCTTCCCTTCGGGAAGCACCGTTCGGCAGCGCTCTCGGGGTGCTGCTGCAGGCAGAGGGTTTTGCCTGCGGATCCCCGGGTTAATGTTTGATGCCGGTGATGAGGAAATGACCGGGAACCGTGCTTAGCTCAGCTTTAAGTGAGATGCAAGGTCAGTGCTCCCTCTATTTCAGTTTGCCTCGTAATTTCTGAAGATCGAAAGGCTCAGTTAGGCAAATTGGATTCGTGAGACAGCTATAGAATGGGTGTAGATGCAGGATCGATTTATTGAAGGCAGCGGCTGCCATAGTACAGAAGCAGTCAAGTTCATCAGTGTCCTGCAGTGCAGAGAGTCTAGGGAATATATTTATTTGCCAACACTCAGACCGAGTGGGAAGCTAAAGCTACTCTTTTGTAATGGTTAATGTGCTTTAATTTGAGCTTAAACAATGGGATCTCGGCCTTGGATCTAATGAATGTCTCCATTCTTTGTTCTCTTTGGCTAATCCTGCTAGTTATCCCATTGCTTGCTTTATTAATTTTTATGAGACCGTACAAGTTGGAGGGAGAGTAGCTTTACTCAGGCTTTAAAGTGAAATTAATAATTTTGACTTGCTCGTCTGGGCAATTTTGGATTTCTAGGTTTGGTTTCAATAGGATATATTCATATTTAGGAAAATAGGTTTCTTACTATTAGATTTGGTTTTACCTTTATAAATGAACTGGAGGATTTAACAGTGAGATGAATGAGTTAAATTTCAAAAAGCAGGTTTTTAGTGTAGGAGGTAGAGCAGTTTTTGTTTGAGTAACACCACACAGTTCTTTCTGTTCACAGGCGTTTTTAGTTGAATCATCGTGCGGGTGACAGTAAATGCTGCCTGAAAAACTTTTGGGAGACAGTCCCTTCAGTGTAAGGAGCTAGCACGTGATGGCTGGTGCAGAAATACTGCTATTTCATGGAAACCAGAAGGCATAAAATTGGTATCATAAGTTCTTTCTGCTCCTTTGAATATCTGATGTGATAAACAGGTTGGTTAATGAGTTCTAATATACCAGTGTGATATCCTTGGGATGGACAACTAATATCTGAGAATGAGAGCCACAGTGACTAAGATGAAGGACTTTGATTTCTCCTGCACATACAGTTTTGCTGATGTTACCCTTCTGTTTTTCTTGCAGCTGAAGTTTAGCAGTCTCAGGGTGAAATATAGGAAATCACGTTCACTAATAGACGATAAAAAGGGTTTTTTTTACTTCTGTGGGTTAGCAGTTTACAAGACTTGTGTTTTGTAAAAATTCGTAGTATTTTAATCTGGAATAAATAGCAGGGGAACAAAGCTAATTCAGAACTTGTTTTAATATTATGATCTTATTGGTATGTTTGAAATAAAAAAATTGTCATCCTTACCAGGTTCTTCAGTCTTTCCAGTTCAGATGGCTACATGGTTTCATTTAGCAGTGCCATAGCCAATCTCTTTTTCCAAAGGCTTGACACTGTTTGTTCCATGCTTGTGTTTTCCAGATGTCATGGGACATTAAAAGTCATCAAGTTGACGTAAACAAATTACATTTCACTTGTTTGTTTAAGAACTGAATGTAAATAAAGCCCATAGCAACTAAGTGGTGTCCTTTGAGAGCTGTGTATGTGTTTGTACCTTAGCTGTTCTTCCTGAAGGCCTGGGTCGGGTATTTTTTCCTTTTCTGTGAAGAGCATGCATCAGTAAAGTAAGACCTGCTTAATTCTCTGCAGCACCAGGGATGAGGTGCAGGGCACAAACCTCCTGACTCCTGCCTGAGTTACCTCTTTGTGGCTGCTCTGCTCTGCAGATCCTGATGACTTCTGAAGGAGGTTATGAAGAAGGGACAGTGAGCTAAATGCTGTTAAGATCAACTCTTTTTTCCCCTTTTACTAACTCCACCAGAATTTCATTAGCCAGTAATGTGGCTGAACACACAGGAGCTGTGCTAGAGCAACATGCTTAGCTTCTTTCCTTTTACCTTCTTCCCAGGAATTCTTGGTCTCTGTATGGCACCTGAAGAAGCTAATGACTGCAGGTGGCTGTTATCCCGAGCTTCCCCATCTGCCAGTCATGGCAGTATCTTGGCTATTGAGGGAAATTTACTGTTGGCTGTAACATGCTAATTTAGTTGAATGAGTAGTTTGATAAAACAAATTAGCATTATCTGAAAGCAGAAACCTGAAGTAAAGAGCAGAATACATCTGAATAAGGAAACACATTGGAAGCTTACAAAGCTATAGAGGGAAGCATTGCCTATTAAGAAATACCCATGAAAATCAGGATATGCTATTTTGATCAAGGCATTCATAACTAGACATGTATTGAACCTTTTTCAGTGATAAAATGCCAGTGCAGGCAATTATTACTTTTGTCTGGTTGTTCCATGTGTTCGTGTCACTCATGTGTTGTACAATCGTGCAGTGAACCGAACAGGGGAAATTATCTGGACTTGGACCCTGATGACTTCTCTGGTCTGGCTCCCCAGGCAGCTTAACCAAATTACACTTGTATATTTGAACTGGAAGGACAGAGAGCACTGCCAGAATAAGTGCTTTTTTGGATGACAGCATCACAGAGGCTCAGAGAAAATCTAGTTATATACTTGTCTCGATCTAGGGGGTTTTTTTCAGATGAAATTACATGTGTTCTCCGACTACTTGACCAAATGGAAATTTCAGATGTCCTTCTTCATGTTAGTGTGTAAGATAGATAACTCATGTATTTCTTGGTTTTAAGGATGCTTTTTTCTTATAACCAGGATGAAGAGGCTGGCATCGCTGTTGAGTAGGGTTAAATTGAATACTCTGTGTGAGTAAAGTTGCTCTCCAAAATAAATTTCATTATCTTACTCCAAAACTAATGCACTTGGTTTATTTTTTTGACTTGGCCAACGTATGTTTTAGCCAAACACTGCAATTTGATATGTAAAGTGTTACATTCTTTGTGATCTTAAGGTAAAAATCTTACCTCTTGGTGAGGGGGAGGATTGTAGAAGAAGTTGGGGTGTTATCGTAAGAGAAATACATTTTTTCCTCTCCCACTCCAGCCTTCTTGTTCAAATAATGCTGCGTTTGCTGCATTGGATTGAAGGTCTTTAAAAGTGATGTATGAATTAGAGCCTGTGAGTGTGGTGGTTTTTTCCCCTTTATAGCCTATCATTTCAATATTATAAATTGTGACAACTTTCAGAATTACACTGAGAGGTGTAATTTGCAGAGGATTTTCTGACATAAACTGGGAGGGAAGGAGCAGGGTTTGGTGCTTCATTTTCCCTGTCATGCTGTGGAAGAATCTAATTTTGGGGCTTAGGTACTTAGTGTAAGTCATGTTGACCAAATAGTTTCTATCAGATGTCCTCATGTCAGGCAGGAGCTTTTCTGTCAGTCACTTATTTCAGCTGTAGTGTTGTCCCAACACTTCGTTGGCTCAAGGAGCAGAGTGACTGTGCAGAGTGGTTGGGCAGTGATCTGATCCAGATTAAAAATAACCATAGGGGCACCAGAAGGAATGTCAGGTTCCATTGCAGCAATTTCTTGGTCTGTGCCAGCCAGTGGCTGTGAAGCTGCTGCCCCAGCACATGGGGGAAGCAGTGCTGTGTGGAAATAAGTAAAGGGTGGAGATAACACTTGTTAAAGAACAAACCTTAGCAAACTGAAGTTGTTTGTTTTTTTTTTAACCTATCAGTGTGACTCCCATTTCTTAAAAGCAATCAAGCCAGAAATTCCAGTTGTATTCCAGTTCCATGAATTTATTCCTTCATGGGTGGTTGGGTTTGTGTTTGGTTTTGTTTCAGGGGCTTTTTTGTTTGGGAAAGAGGGCAGGTTAAGTAGGGTGGGGGTTTTTTGGTTGGGTTTTGGTTTTGTTGGTTTGGGTTTTTTTTCCTTTTGAGGTGGGTCTTTGTAGGTGGGTTATACTGTTGGGTAGGTGGATGTGACTTCAAGGGGGGTTTGTGGTTTTTGTGTGTGGCGGAGAGTGCTGGTTGTATAGCAGGGACGGGTCTTGTTCTGTTTTTGCAACACCCTGTTCCTGCTGGCGTAGCTGTTTGTCCCTCCACCTGACCCTGCAGAGCTTCATCTGGGTCTTGTACTACCTGTTTTTTATGTAGGATCACATTTCTTACCTGGTTAATTTGGGTACAGACAAGGGATTTGGACTGTGAATTTAAGTGTTTTGGGTGTGAATTGCAGCTTGATGGCAAGTGTCAGCTTGTGGTCTGTAACGCTAGTTGAGATTTTTATTTTATTCTTAGTGTGTTGAATACACCAGTGGTGTTGCACATGGAGGGTTATCAGCTCTCACTCAACCTCAGGTTTTAATATTGCCCTAAAACTGGATTGCAGATGTAGTTCTACTTATGTCATTTAGTGCATTGTTCACTGGCTTTATCTGACTTCTTAAAAATACAGTAGACTAAATAGCTATGTAGAAGTGCATGCAGTTTAACATCTTATCACCTTTCCTGGCCAGGAATATCAACTTAAATGTTTTGTGAAGAGTTGTCCTAATTTTAGTTGTGGCTGCTGAAAGGTGATCCCTGTCTCTTGTGCTGGCTGTGAGGCTGCACTCAGCTGCTTGGAGGGCCTGGTTCTGCTGGCTGTGCGAAGTGCTGTAAGTGTGCAACAGGAGTGCCCCATTCATGAGCAGTGGGCTTAGATGGGTATAACTTGCTTCTCAGCCTTCCCTCAAGTGGTGCTTTGTACGAGACCTAAATCCTCACAAATTTTCTTGTCTACTAGGTCTTCATATTTCCAGTGAGTTCAGAGTTTGTAACTTGTTACCTGGAGGCAGTGCGGGTTCTTTCTTAACTGAAGTGTTGGTAAACATTTATGGATTCAGTTTTTACACAGATTTTTTTCATTTTTTCCTTGGCTAATACTTTTATGCGGATTGGGAAGGGTGTACTTGAACTTCACGGTTGTAGTTTTGAGCATACCGAATCTGAACAGTTACGGTGCATTGAATTTCTAGAAGCTTGTTCTTCTAAGTTAAAATTGAAAAAATCTTGAAAACCACTCTTCAGTTCTCTTGAATAACTGAATCAAAGATGCTGAATTAAACTTGTGCTATTTGACATGCTAAAATTGATCAAACTGTCCTCAAAAGCTTTGAAATTGTCCAAGTTTTTCAAGACAAGCAGCACAGTATTGAAGCAGGGTGCTTCAATTTATTTGGCTCCTGTCACAGGAACTAATGTGTGTTTTGTCAGATGTAATTATCCATCACATACATGTTTTTCATTTTTGGAGAGGAAGTCACATTTGGTTGAATTATTTATGAAAACAGAATAGATTTAAAACCTTGGGTGATTTAGGGTGTGTCTGGATTTGTTTCTTGTTACCACTGCTGGGTTTCTGTAAGATTTTTGCTTGTGTCAGGACACATGGGGCTACAGGTAAAACTTAGTGCCAATCTACTTGATCCAAGACTCTTTCCTCTTAGTGTCACAGCCCAGGATAACTTTGCTTTTACAGGTTTGGTTTTTTTTCCCCAGGCTTTTTTAAGAGCAAGTCCCTAAATGTGCACCACAGTTCACTGGAGTAGCTGAGGCTTCATCTTTCCTCAAATGTTCTTATTTTTATGGTTATACTGGGGTAGGGTCTCATGAGTCTTTAGTGCTGTTCTTAATGGAGCATACCTTGACTTACAGAATCACAAGATCGTCCAAATACTTCTGCAGCTTCAGTGCTTCTCCTTAACTCACCATGATCTTCTCTTACAGATACTTCATGCATGGAGTCTGCAAGGAAGGAGACAACTGCCGCTACTCCCATGACCTCTCTACAAGTCAGTCTGCCATGGTGTGCAGATATTACCAGCGAGGATGCTGTGCTTATGGAGATCATTGCAGGTAAAGAAATGCCCCTGGCCATCCTGCAGGAATCTTTTCACTCTGAATTCCTCATTAGAGAGCTCAGGGAAAGAGTAAATCTCAGTGCTTTCCTTTTCCATTGCAACTTCAGGTATTTATTAAAATAGCTTTTCACTGACTCTCTTGTCTTGCTAAATAGAAGTGTTTGCTATGCAAGTAAATGAGCAAAGGCAAGATGATAACTGGTTTTCCTAAAAGTGATAATTGTCAGTGCAGGGAGTTTTCTTATTTTTTATTAATAACATGAGTAGATTAATTGAAATCTGAGACTACATTCAGACTAGCTGAATGGATGAAATTGAATTGCACTATTTAAGTGATCATAAAAGCCTGAACTGGTAAATTTTTTTTTATTTGTATTGCCTCTTGAGGTATTCTGATGCTGGAACTTCACCATTTTGGAAAAGTAGCTCAAGTTTGTCATAAAAGTTCTAAAATATTGTCCGTACAAAATAGCTTTACTTTATGAAAACATACTATGAATTGATCTATACCTCTGAAATTATAACAAAAAAGAAATTGTGAAGAAGAAAAACAGATCCTTTCCTAGTGGAGCAAAGCTTTACAAAGGCTTAGAAATGTTTCATCATTCATTTTATTAAAACTTACCTGAAGTTTTAACATTCTGTCTTACTGCAGCTGTAATTCATGATTAAACATTTGCATCATGACTTTATATGGTAGCTCATAGTTAACTTTGCTGTCATGTTTAATAAAGGGCTACTATATGTAAGAAAAGTAGCAAAAGAAACCTCTCTTGTTTTTTTGATCATATAGATCAGTGGTCTTCCAACTTTGGATTATGCACCCCATCAGTTCAATATCTTTGAGCTCCCACCAACATACACATTTATTTATAATTTATTTGTATATATCTACATCTACTACTGTATTAATGTTATGTACATTATAAAACATAACCCCAAACCAGAATTTTAAAAAGGGTGCTTTAAAGGTGAAATGAAAAATACCTAATAAATAATGTATAAACAGTCCAAAGCATTTTTTACTGTCACTAAAAGCCTTATTAGTAATAACATTTTTTATTGACAGTAATGTTGATTCAGTGGGCTTTCTTATTTAAAGTCTCAGTGTAACATTGTGTTATGCAGTTATTTGAAGGTCTCATTCTAAGTTCAGTTTATTTCAGTCCTTGGTTTTAATGGTGGTCGTAACTGAAAAAGATCTTTCACAAAGATATGCAGATCCAAAAGGAAGTGTATTGTTGGCTGCATGTATTAATGTGTGATAAATTTAGCTAGAAATTTTCACCTTCCCTGATGTCAATCAGCTGTTAGTGCAGATTAACTGGAAGGTGTTGCATTTTTATATTTTTAGCAAATGAGTCCAAAATACACTGGAATTCTGAATAGGAAAGATTTTTAAACATGTTAGAGAAAGCACTTTACAAGTTTTTTAAGTGTACAAGATATGAAAGGTATTATGCAGTTGGCATACTTGGGTAGTTTTTGGCAATAAAATCACCTAATGGTGGAAATGCTTAATTTTCAAAGTGTTGTCTCCATACCACAAATTTCCTTCAAAAAGCAGTTATCTGTTCATGGAATGACTTTATCTTGGAGGGACAGTTTGAATGTGGTTGAGTTTGGTTAGTTTGGGTTTGTTGGTTTGGTTTTTTTTTAAATATCTTCTCAGCAACATACTGCTGGCACTGACTTGTCGTCACAGAAAAGGGCAGCAAATTTGGAGCTCTTGTCTTTGTGAAATAAACATGCATAACTCATCTGTGACAATTTTTAAGTGCTTTACCATGAGAGAATCAGCAAACCATCTGTGTGGTACAGGAGATTTTCGTGGTAGCTCTCCACCTTAAAACTTGACTATTTTAAAGTCTGTATCGATGGCATTCTCTAGTATCACTTGGGTGCTTCCAGATCCATCTTTGCTACAATATCTTGCCTATGAATGATGCACTGATGAATTTCTAGTGGGGTGCTATCCCTGTAACCTTACCCTGGAATCTCTTATTGTGGTCAGAGTAGCTGCTGCTTCGGTGGTTTTACTTGCACAGTTTTTCTGTAAAGCATTGTTTTTACTAAAGTAATTGTCTACAGTTGAGAAGATGTGTCCTCCAGTGAATCTTTTTGTCTTTGTTAAAGAAGTAATTTGTTGAGAATGTTTCTCTACTGGTACATCTTTTCTTTGGTATCTCACAAAAAGTAGTTTGTTATTGAAGCAGAATCTAGCCAGTGTCGTAGGCTGAGACATGTGAAAAATGTCTGTACTTTTCCTTCTGCCATACAGCAAACTTCCCACACTGCAAAATTTGTTCTACTACTTGTTTCTTCATATCTCTAGCAGTGTTTTTTATGTGTTTCCCAGCAGTATTTGCTGACAAAGCAATGCATTTTACTTAGTTACCATATTGTTTTCCGTGAGTTATTTCAGTCATTTTTACCACAGCAAGAAGAAAAAGTCCAGTGGCATATAGCTTTTTGTCTTCCATTGTTATGTAACAAGCCTCAAAAGAGGTTTCTAAACCCTTATTGTGAAGTTCTGCAAAGTACTAGATTAAGTAGCACATGACTTGAACCTCTTGGAAAAAATTGTGGAGGTTCATCTTTGTGTTCAGGATGTTTTGATTTTCAGTGCCTTGCTAACTGAGATGGCTTCATCCTTTCAGTAGCTGATATCTCAAGGTACAGTATTCACCAAGAGCACAGTTCTTCATTAATAATGGTGAATGTAAATCCATATTTCAGATTGCCTTCTTGGTAATCTTGATCTCTTCTGTGGTTCCCCTCCCCCTGAGTTCAAGAACCGATTAGATTGGCATTGTTTTACTTCATAGTCTGGCTGATGAGGAGCTTGTAGTAGGAGTACAAGTGTTAGCTCTGACATTTTCTTGTTGGCTTTTGCTCACATTATCAGTGTTGTCATCAGCCCACAGTTGCAGGCATTTTTTCAAGCCACTTGTTCACTTTGTCAGGGTTAGTTTAGGTGAAACAAGATCAGATAATCTGTTGATTCATTAAGTGGGCACTAGCAAAGTGCAGTATCTCAGAATATGCTGGAAGTGAGCAGACAAGGGGGGTGCCACTGTCATCCCACTGGGTGGTGGAACACTTCCTTCAGGGCACCTCACACCTACCACACATGGGCCCAGGCCCTCTGACATGTGGACTGTGAGGACACTGCCATCAACATGTATCATCATCATCATAATAATAGTAATTTATTGTATTTTTGAAGGGGAAAAACCCAGTAAGTTCTAGTATTTTCTTCCTGCACCCCATTGAGTTGCCTTGGGCATCTCGTATGGTGTGCACGCTTTGGAAGCCTGATGTAGAGATCTGAAGGCTTGAATTTTAAATTTGTGCTTCACAGGACTAGGAGTTCCAAGCTGACATTTGGTTAGGAGCACCTCTTTAATATGCAAGAACTGTGAAACTTCATTGTTTTTAATTTCACACAAGATAAATGAATCACAGTCACTTCAAACTTCTGTATGATCTCAAAAAATTTCCTCCTGTTGTCCTTGAAATTAGTCAGCAAATATCTAATACTACAATGGTATATTTGTCATTTATTTCTCCCATTTAGTCTCCTAGTTGCTGGAAGACAGATTTTGAGGGAAATGGTGCCTTCCTGTTTATTGTGGGTGGTAGGGCTCAAAGTGTTCTGGTTATTGTTTTCCACAATGAACTAAAAGAGGCATTAGAAATAAGTACTCAAATTTGGTGTAAAATCTGCATGAGGCAAGATGCTTAGACACAGAAAAAGAATAGTTTATGTTGGTGAGGATCTCAGAATCTGTGCCAGCTGGCATTGCTCAAGGCATTGTCCAGTCCAGTTTTGAGTATCTGCAAGCATGAAGATTGTGCACCCCTTGTAGTGTTCAACTACACTTACAGAATTTTTTTTTTCCTAATATTCATAACTGTAAGTTCCCATTTTGGACTGGTGCCTGCTGACTGTCGTCCTATCACTGCACCTCTTAGAAGGCCCTGGCTGATCTTTCCTGTGGCTTCCCGTGAGGTAGTTGGAGACAGCAGTGTCTGTCCTTAGCCTTCTCTTTATAAAGCTGAATGAACTAATTTTTCTCATTCAGCAATAGTACCCGTGTGTAATAGGTGACTGACCAGTTTGGGACATACTTGAAGATTGTTCTGTGTAAGTTAAGTAAGAACTGTGCTCTTTTTTCTCCAAAATCTCGGAGTACCTTGTGTGACAGATTGCACAAGTGGAAGCATTTCTCTGTGAAGGGTCATCAGTGACTTTCTCTTGCTAGCCATTTCTGGGTCCTCCTTCCAAATAGCATGTTCACATGTTCATTAGTTTATTTTCACGGGGCTCCTGTCTGGAGGGTTTGTTTTTTTTTTTTTGTGGAAAGTTAACATGATGTGTTTTAACTTTTTAGATATGAGCATACCAAGCCACTAATACAAGAAGAAGTGACTGATGTGAATCCAGAGGCAGAAATCTATCCATCAGTGTCCTCAGAGTTTGCATCGCTCCCTGAAACAGTTGAAGAATTTATTGCTGAGATAGAAGATGAAAATACAGATCTGGCAGTGGCAGGAGTAGGGGCTGAAGACTGGGTGAATGCAGTGGAGTTTGTCCCTGGGCAGCCATACTGTGGACGTGGTAAGCTGATCATGGGGTATCAGTGAATTTCCATCGTGGCTCAACAGTTTCTGTGTAGTGCATTTATTTTAATGCTTTTGAGAACAGCTGTGCATACTTACTGATCAGTTCAAGTGAGCCTGGGTTTTCCAATGTGAGTAGTCAGACTGACTCATTCTGAAACCAGGTATATTTCAAGTCAGTCTCTGCATGACTGGCTTTCTCTTGCTATGTTTTGGAAGGACTGGAGAATCTCCTTTGAAGTTTAGTTTGCGTATGGGATGGGAGAGGAAATTACCCGTGGTAAAATTAATACTGCTACTCTGGAGAGATAATCTGCTGCCTTTGTGTTTTGTGTTGGTTGATTGGTTTGGGGTTGTTTTGCAGTCTTTCAAAGGTTTTTCAGTGGAGATAGGAATTCCTGTAGAAGGAATTGAAGCCTAGTGCTTACTTTGGTGAATCCCACGGCCAGAGGCTGAAAATAATTTATGCTAGTTAGCTTTCTGGAGCTCAACTTTCTAATACTGTGACAGCTCACGATTAGAAAGAGACCGAAGCAGCTCATCATGTGGGACCAGATTATTTGACTAGCATACTTGTTATCTGTTTTTCCTGCCAAAATATAGCAGTCTTCTAATCTAAGTGAAAAGTAGGCTGAAGATGTTCACTTTAACATGATTTCTAGTATTTGTCTCTCTAAGGTGTGAGGAGGCTATGAGTACTTAAATAAATGTTTGAATTCAAAATGGACACCTTGCATCCAGAGGAGTTTGAAGAGTGCTGAGATTATACTACTTTGCACTCCTTAGATTCTCAGATTTGGAAAGAGAATGACCTTCTCAGTGTTACAGGGTGCTGCTTGGAGCCTCCTGCCATCCAGTTTGAGGAGGGTGAAGAGGAATGGTCAACTGACACGAGCAGTTTGCTGATGTTGTTGAGAAGTTTGATTATGGAGTTGCATACTAAAGCTGTGGCTTGAGTACATTCCAAAGGAGTGAAAACTTGACCACTACCTTTTAATGTGCCACCTCACTGTTGTGAAAGATACAGCTTCTGTGCTTGTTGAGACAAAGGATTTTTTTGAATATTTTAATCAGAATATAATATTTAGATAGGAACGAACCTCTGGATTTTATCTAGTTCATTCCCTGCTTATGTTTGTCAGGGCCTTTGTTTAGTTGAATCTCCATCCTCAGAGATATTCAAAGGTCCATAACCTCTGGGTATCCTTTGCACTGTTTGACTTCTTTCACGACGAAAGCCTCTCTCCTAGTTTGTAATTGGATTTTTCCCTGCCTCAGCTTGCCTTCTGTCTCCTGTCATTTGCACATCTGAGAAGAGTCAGTCTCTTTTCTTGGGTGTCAGTCCCAATAATGACTGGCTGGCCCTCCACTGGAATCAATTCATTGCTAGTTTGAACAGCCAGAGATCTTTTAAATACACACAGTCCTTATAGAAGAGCTGGTGCTTCTTCCTGTAGTCTCAAGTCATAACACTGTTAACTTAGTTTTACTAAAGCAATTTTTTTTTCTAGGGGTTAGGCTTACTTTTCATGCAAACTTGTGGCAGATTAAGTTAAGTAGCTTTCTCTTTTGTGAATCTTGTTGCAAATCTCTGTTTTACAGTCTTTGAAACTTGATGTATTTTAATGTACAAATATACTCATCTGTTTCTGTTCTGAACAGTGCTACATGATGCTAATTCCCATGGTGACATAAAAAAACCCTTTACTTTTCTGAAGCAGCTGTCTTTATTAAATTACAGAAATAAAAATGTGTGCAGTGTGTTCTGTATGCCTTAAAGCAGATTATTCTTGTCAAATTGCTGGAGAAAAGTACAGATACTTGGAAACTTCAAAATGAAACCTATTTCTCAAGGTTACCTAGAAGCCTGTGTGTTTAAAATTGTCTTAAAAATGATAAAGATTCAAGGTTGGCAGTTTAACCATGCATAGCTGGGGCTATAATGCTCACCTTTTACCATGAATCTCTGATTTGGGACTAAACCTCATATCTTGAAGATGTCTTCAGGACCTAGCATAGAAAATATTGGTGTTTCTTCAGGTATTCACTTGTTGGTTGTACAGATGTGTCACATTTCCATGCTTGTTCTGCAGCTATTGCTGCTCGATGTTCTGCAGTAATTGAGGAAGAATAGAAAGGCAGAAATAAAAGAAACACTAAATTGGGTGTCTGTTTCCTGTTACTGAAAGATTAATGTGTTTAATGCTATGAAGTGTGTCCTAAAGTGCAAGCAAGTGGTGTGTGGATCAAAAACAAACTGGTTTTTCCAATAGTATGACTATAACCCTCTTGACTGAGAAGATGGAGATTGAGTCCACCTACTGGTGAGCAGCGATAGGGAAAACAGCAAACAGAATCATAGAGAACAACTGTTACTCTGAGGGATGTTGGATTTGTAAACTGCTGAGGCACTGAAGTCTAAAGTTTCAAAGAGGAAGTAAAACTGTAGCTGCTGCAGTGCAGTTGATACAGAAGATACGCATGCTGTTCCAGCCTCACAGTAAATAATTTAAAAGAGTTTCTTCTGAATATCTAATCTAAATCCACACTCTTTCAGGTTGAATTTTATTTTGAAACTTTTACCCCTTGTCTTATTACTACATGCCTATGTAAAAAGTCCTTCTTCATCTTTCTTGTAGGCCCCCTTCAGGTCCTGGAAGGCTGCAGTAAGGTCACCCCGGAGCCTTCTCTTCTCCAGGCCGAACAACCCCAACTCTCTGAGCCTTTCCTCATAGGGGAGGTGTTCCATCCCTCTAACCATCTTCATGGCCCTCAACTAGGTAAAAAAATCTGTGACAACATGAACTCGAGCAAACACTGGCGAATGCAATAGTTGAGGGACTAGAAATTGAATGGTAGTTGTGATTTTTGTTATTTCTTATGGAAGTGGAGACCGTGGATTTCAGATGGGAGGGCAAGTGGGATTTCCATAAGGTACGTATTTTCATGTTATGCTGAGCTACTGAGGTGAGAATGTAGAGCCTAGTACATGGTTTCTTGTCACTTTTCTTGGTGCTGGTTCACTAAAACTCACGGGGAAGAAGAGCTAATGAACATACTTTGTTTGGGAATCTCTGACTAAAAATGAGCAGGTTGCCAGGTGACTTGTTACTCAGTTACTCACTTGCTTTGATAAGTATGTTTCTAACAAACAGACTGCTCCAGGATCACTATGAGTGACCGCTACAGTCAGAGATGGTTCAAGAAGCAGACTTGATCTTATCTTGGGAGCTAATATTTTTCTACACTAATCTTCAATATTTGCTTATTCCTCAAAACTTAAGTCACAGGGACCTGCATTTTCTTTTTCTTTGTCCTAAAACTAACAGACTGGTACATGCCTATTGTTATGTCTTTGCATCGTGGGCATGAAAACTGTGCAACTATGCAGCCTCTGATGAATTTTGAGAAGGAGTCTTTCCTTCACTTTAACTGATCCAAGTATACCTTTGGTAGTTTTTGCTTGCTTCTCCAAATCTACTGCTTGAACAGCTTCTAAAAGTTACACTTTCTTATAGCATGGATGACTTGTTGCTCTTGTAACAACTTCTGGTTATGTCAGTAAACTCCAACTGCTGTTCTTCCTGGTGTTTACTCTGAATATAGTAATGCTTTACATTTATTACATTTTCAGTTTCTCACTGACTGCTTTTGTCTTCTAATTCAGTCATCATCCTACTTACATAACAATCTCAAAAGGCTGACTTGTGGCGAGGCAGGGAAGCATGTGTTTGAGGTACAGTGAGAAGTGTTCAGTACCAGCTGTCTAAAGGGGGAAGAGAAAGGATACGGATTTCAGTTCGGTTTAGAATTAGGCAAGGGAATTTACTTAGGATTTTGCAAAACTGATGGCTAGCTTAGAACGCAGTGAAAATAGTCTGAATTTCAGTTTCTTAGGTTCATGTGTCTGGCTAATTGACCAGATACCTGTTTAGGACAGGCTTTTTTTGGCAAATGTGTCGAATGGAGTTAGTTTGAGTGATGTGGACACCACTTTTCTATCAATCCTAGAGATGCATGGGAATCCAGAAATGAAGGTTTGTTAAGGCTGAACAGCAGTGTGCTAAGTAGCCTGCACATAAGGAATTGCTGATGTGGTATTGCCATACTAGCATTTTGTTATGCTGGATACATCTTTATTACTTCAGCTGTTAATTTCTGGGAAAAAACCTGTTAACTTTAGCTGATGTGAAAATTTTAGCTGAAGTGAAATTGATTCTAAAAGCAATGAGGGATTTGTAGCCTTATTTAATGGTTGCTGAACCAGAGTCTGTGTAACAGTGTATTTAAGCTGTGCAATTTTTCTAGGTAAATGATACCTAGAAAACCTTTTCTAGGTAGAAGATCTCTGGATCTTCCCTGACCACTGAAACTTTGATAGCTTTAATCTTGTCTGGGTTGAAGGATGAAAGCATTGGTCTTGAAATGAATTGAGTGGGGAAAATAATTTAGTTCAGGTTGAGGGTGTGTGAACTTGGACTGAAATGAACCTAGGTTGTTTCTGTTATTCTGTTTGGGTAACCCTGTGTGTTCTTACTCCCTGTGCTCAAAATCTGAATGTGCTGCTTACTGCTCTTAATTCTGTTTCCAGCTGCTCCTTTCTGTGCTGAGGCACCCTTGCAGGAAATGGTGATTGAAGAAGAATACGAGAAGCAGCAGGCAGATGTGGAGATGAAGAAGGAGCTGTGCCCCTACGCTGCATTAGGAGAGTGTCGTTATGGAGAAAACTGCGTCTATATCCATGGGGACGTGTGTGATATGTGTGGCCTGCAGGTCTTGCATCCCATTGATGCTGCACAGAGATCTCAGCACATAAAGGTAAGCAAACAACTGTCTGGTGTTTTAACAGCTGTAAGTTATTGCTTCCTAGCTCCCCTCAATCACTTGTTACTAATTGCCTTTCATTTGAAGGTGTGTGCAGGTCAGGCAGTGAATGAAATTCCGGTTGTAAACTACACTGTTTCCTGCCAGGGCCATACTCAAAAGCAGCTGGATTTCCTTATCTGTATTAAAGATACTGCTTAAAGATACTGAAGCTTTGTTCTTTGCCTAGTCAAAGTGGATGGTCTTTTAGATTGCCTTTTCATGTTTAAAAGTAGTGTCTGAAGGAAGGAATTTGAACTCTGAATTGATTGTTCCCCAGTACTTGAACAAATTTTTTTTGGAGGATCAAGATTTTTTTTCAGCTTTATCACACTTCATGCATTATGCAAAGCAGCAAACTGAGTTAAAAAACCTGCATAGATCTCACCAGGTGACCAGTCGGTCTCTGTAGTTGTTTTCTTTGTCTCTTCTTTTCAGTCGTGCATTGAAGCTCACGAGAAGGACATGGAGCTTTCCTTTGCCGTCCAGCGTAGTAAAGACATGGTGTGCGGGATCTGCATGGAGGTGGTGTATGAGAAAGCTAATCCTAGCGAGCGCCGCTTCGGGATTCTCTCCAACTGCAGCCACACTTACTGTCTCAAGTGCATCCGCAAGTGGAGGAGTGCTAAACAATTTGAGAGCAAGATTATAAAGTGAGGCACTTTCCCATTTCGATTGTGCTTTGTTACTGTGGAAGAACTTAGTCACTTGTGACAACTTGCAACAGACTTCCAGATGCAGACTGCACAGAGACTGCATTTAATGCGTACTAACTTTCAGTTCAGGAGTGAAATAATTGTTAGGGATAACATTTACACTCTGATTTGGTTAATATGGGTTAAGTTTGCAAAACTCAATGGTAGTAAATAACTGTTGTTTATTTAGTAGCATGTCGTCCAGTAGTTACTATTTATGTCTTGGACACCCAGGCAGGAATCTGGAAACAGATTAACCAGTTCAGAATGTATGCTGCTTAATTCATTACTGCCTTAGAGCATTACTCAGTTGGTAAAACATTTCTCCGTTTAAGGCTGTTCTAGAAAATACAAAGTTCCAATCAAATAAATATAGGAAAAAATACCAAAATAAATTTATTTAATTCTAAAGAAAAAGGAGTCTGTGTGAAGTGTTTTTTCAAGCTTTTCTGAGACAAGCTGACCAGCTGCCATTGCCATTGAGTTCTTGAAGAAGAGAGTTTAGATTATCTTCATGTATAAGAGAGTCTAGATTGAAAAGGTTGTACAGCAAGTATATGAGTACAGTACCTCTTTAAAGATGGATATATGCTGTGACTTGTTATATAGGAGAGAGAGCGCCCTGTAATGTGGAATTTTGCAGCACAGTCTGTTCGTTTCCCAGGTCCTGCCCAGAATGTCGGATCACATCTAACTTTGTCATTCCAAGTGAGTACTGGGTGGAGGAGAAGGAAGAGAAGCAGAAACTCATTCAGAAGTACAAGGAGGCAATGAGGTATGAGCAATGCAGCCTTTTATCAAATTGAGCCTGCAGAGGTAAAGGCACACATGGAGAAGGGTGTTGATATAAAGCCCCTTTTCACGCCTCCTTTCCACCACCAGGTGTGAAGCGAATCTCTGTCTATCTGCCCGCAGATGCATGCACACAGTCCCAAAGCTATTTGTGTTCTTTCACCTCAGTCTGTCCCTTCTCTACATAAAACACTGGTGGTTTAACTGTAAGGCAGTCCAAGCTTGTGCACTGCACACCATTGGTGTCCCTCTGCATGCATCAGTCCACACATAGTGTAATGAATCATTTCTGCATGTAGATCTTTTACTCACAAAATGCCTTCTGCTCCTGGTACCTGAGATCATTGTGGACTGCAGGTAAATGCAGTTCTGAAGTCTGATTGGGGTGTGCTGTCAGAGTAAGGGTTGCAATATTTTCCTTTCCAGCAACAAGCCGTGCAGGTATTTTGATGAAGGCCGTGGGAGCTGTCCGTTTGGAGGGAACTGTTTTTACAAGCATGAATATCCTGATGGCCGCCAAGAGGAGCCACAAAGACCCAAAGTAGGAACCTCAAGTAGATACCGGGTTAGTGCTGCTGATTAATTGCCCTTTCAGTAGACAGACAGCACAAGAGGGGTGTGCATTATGTCTTCTGCCTTGAGAAGAGGATAGGGAAATATTGACTTTTCTTTTTTCCACTTCTGATAGACCTCTGTAATGGTGACTTTGAAGGAAGCGGTGCTGTAAAGTTTGTGAATGCTGGAGGCCAAGATGGAAAGACTAAATTTAAAAAATTTTCCTACAACATACTGAAGTAGAAATGTTGGGTAGCATTAATAGGGGTGTGTAAGGGTAAATTCTGCTGGAGGTCAGTATCTCCCTGAAAGAGAAATGTGATTTCTCGCATGAGAGAAAGTACACCAGGGGCGTGTCAGCCTCTGGAAAGGCTCCTGCTTTGTACCACTTGGTCACCTGGGGAAATCTTGTGTTCCATTTGCAGGCCCAGCGGAGGAATCGTTTCTGGGAGTTCATCGAGGAGCGAGAGAATGGTGATCCCTTTGAAACCGACGAGGATGAGGTGGTGACCTTTGAGCTTGGTGAGATGTTGCTTATGCTGTTGGCAGCTGGAGGTGATGATGAGCTAACGGATTCCGAGGATGAGTGGGACTTATTTCATGATGAGCTGGAAGATTACTATGATTTGGATCTATAGCACCTGTCAGTGGAGTGTGGACTGTTGTCTTGGCTTCAGGCAGTAGCTATTACCTGTGGTGTTGTGGCAGTGCCTGTGTTTCTCCTAGGCAGGCCGATCAATTCCAGGTGCTGTTGTAATAACTTTTACCCAGGGTCTGTCTCTTCCCTTCCCCTCCTCTCCCACCCCAGGAGTGTTGTTTTTCCTCTGTTTCAACAAATAACAAGAAATAAATCTTTAAAATGTTAGTTTTTGTAAAAATGAATTTAACTGTCAAACAGTTAGCTTAGGTTTGTTGCTTCATCTGTGTACCCAACAGAGTTCACCCAGTTCCAGGGTTAAAGTGTTTACAGGACTTCCACACTCATTTTGAAGAGCCCAGATACAAAAATGAGCAGTGGCCATGCAGTGGGGATGTAAATTGGCTGATGGCCTTTATTCTGTCTTTGTACCAATATTTCTGATTTCAGGCCGGATTCAAATTTCTTTCTGGAATCAGCTCCGTTCCAGCCCCCTCATGTACACGTCTTCATTTGTGACTTTTGGTCTCTGTTTACTTGCACATTACTATTACTACTGTGTAACCAGAACCAGGTGTGAACGTTCTGGATTTTTACTGTGTTTAGCATGAAAGGAAAATGTCTTTGTGAAAGGAGAACTCTCTATGTGTATATACAGATAAATGTAGAGTTGGACCTCAAGGATGGGGAGACTCTGTGTAAGTTAAAAATAACAAAACCATCTTTCATCCCCTCTTGGTGCATGAAGTCTTGCCTCCAATTGGACATGAAAACTGGTCTAGTGGTCTCAGCCCAGACTGGGAAACGATCCTGACTAGCACCTAACTTGATAGATGGCACTCCCTAGTACACCAGCTCTCTTTCATGTGTATGATTAGGGTTGTCCAGGAGCAGAAATCCGGTTAGCCAAGGTGGGGTCAGAGGAACACCAGAGAGGACCCTTTAGCTTTATCGCTCTGTAAGTTTTAGAACTTCATGTAAACACTTAAGCCGTGAGCTTTGCTAGAAACTCGCTGTGCCTCCCAGCTGCCTTGAGGTACTTGTGCCTCTCTGCAGCTGAGTTGGGCAGGTTGCCTGGTAAAGCTGTTCAGTTTATGTGAGTTACTGCTTACAAAGGCAGTCGTGCAGTTTCTGGCTGTAATTTGCATTGAGAAATTACTTTGCCACCAAAGCCCCAGCACAGGAATTTTAACCTTGCATTACATTATTGCTGTTTTTTATTGACTTGTGGATGCCCCGTGATCTGTTCTCCTGCTGCTCTTGTCCCCTAGACTGCCTCTCCTTTCACTTTTAAATGGAATGAGAAATTGTTCTGAGGTCTATAACGTATTGTTTTGCAGCTGCCTTTTGTAAGAAGCACTTTTCCCAAATAAAAAAAGTAAAAAAAAATTAAACAAGAAGTCAGTCTGTTCATTTAAGTTCCAAGCTTCTGGTTTTTGACTTATTTTTGTGTGTTTCTGTAGATACAAAGGCATTTGTGTCACTTATTCTTAGCTCCTGCAGAACTGTGTTGTGCTTTATACAGAATTCGAGAATTGTTAGAGCCTTTCCAGCAAAGAACCTGTAATGCAAGGGACACATTCCAAACAGACAGCTGATATATTGAAGGAATATCTGGGGCCCTTAGTAAGAATTGACATGTCTTGCTTTCTCAGAAGTCAGTCCTCCGCTACTGTGTTAATTTTGTTTGCACTGGACAAAGCCAGCTGCGGGACATACTCTTACCCATAGTTTCCTGTCACAATGCTGTAAAAGTTTAAGTGAACAGAGTAAAGCCATTTTTGGTTCGTACAGTTTGTTTGTTTTTCTCAGAGGCTAAGTAGCAGAGGGAGGAAAGGAACACTTTAAGCTGATAAAAGGGTGAAAACAGAAAAGATTCAAGCTTCCCTGTCCTACATGGTGAACATAAGTTATATCATCCTAATGGAAAGCCTCATTCAAATGTGAGTTTGTAACAAAGGTGTGTTCTGATAAGATGGATAAAGGTAATGAACGTAGCAGCCAGAGCACACACAAGTGAGATTGCATTCATAAGGGTCAGGGGTGGTGTGCTGTACTCCCTGCCTCAGTGTATTAAAGCTTCCTCCTGTACATGTTTACAGAGGAGGCTGAGAATACCCAGATGAGTGATGTGCTTTGGTGGAGGCTGGTGGGAGGAGCTGCACGGGCACTGATGTGTTCATTTGCAGCAGGACAAGTGCTTGCTTTGAACTGTGCTGTTGTTCCTGTTGTGCAGGTTCAGGAACTGCCTGTATTTGTCCCCAAGCCAGCGCTGCTGGCTGCCACTTCCTGTCTGAGCCGTGCTGTGCGAGGCTGGTTTCCAGGCTGGCTGGAGCACTGTGATTCCCACCCCCTCCAACATCAGACTGGGACAGCTGAAAACAGTAGGGCCTCTGAAATAAGTATGTTAGTAGGCTGCTATGTTTTTCTTCTGTGAGAATAGGAATAAATTCAGTAGAATTAAGCTTATAATGTAAGAAGATGGAGGGTGACAACTTAGGCAGTGCTACATTCTCTTCAAGGAAATATTTAAGACACAGAAACTGAAGAGGCCAATGAGAGTAGTGTCAAGATAGAAAAGGTATAAAATTTCCATAAACTTCAACCAGCAGAATCTTAATTTCAAATCAAAAATCTTTAGAAAAAGATTGGCACTGTCATTTGAGATGCATTGACTTTACTCCCTAGGCCAGAATATATACATTTAGTTTGATACACACATTTGCCTCTTGTGGAAAGTGCAGAGTAAGTGTGCTGTTTTTTCTGCTCTGAACGTGATTATACAAGGGAAGAGCACTTGTTATGACTTCTGCTGCCTTAGTTCAAGTGGTGGTAGCACGCTGGCCTTTGTGGCCAAAGAGGGATTGTAATTGAGGAAATACCTGGTTCATTTAATGAAATACGAAGTAACTTTCCTGCCACTGCAGGTACAGAGAAGGTTTGTATTTGGAGGGTACCATGAGCTATGGAGTGTCTCATGTTTGGAACAAAACTGGTGTAGATGAAATTATTAATGCTGCGGCAACTTAAAATGAGGGAATCCATGTGTAATCCTTTAGGATTGAGATACAATACAGGACTGTGCTGCAGGGATCAAGCAGCTACAAAGTCAGTTTAATTGCTAGCATTAGAAAGGCATTAAGCTGTAGTTGTGGTGAGCCTCACTTCAGGTTAGCAAAACTAAACTGAAAACTATAAGCAGTGGCGTTCATGGACACAGCAGTAGCAAGGAAATGCAGGATTGCAAATATGCTGAACTCCGGTTATCCGTGCATGTGCTGTTTGTCACTCACTGTCAAACCAGTCAGCTCCTGCTTGGCAACAGTTTCATGTGACTGCATTGACAGAAGCTGTACAGACAGCTGTGTGAAGGTTGATTTAAAACACCAGCATTTAGAAAAAGTGCTTTAGAAGATTTTTGAAAGCCCTGCCCATCTGAAACTGAATTCCTATTTCAAGGTGAAGTACTCTAGGACAAAGGGGCTCTTGGCCTGTCTAAAACTATTCTCAAGAAGTGTGATATCCCAGCATTGCCTGTTGGTATAGTTCCAGTTCTTAACACAGTTGCTTAAGAGTGGTGCTTGAAAATAATTTCAGGAGCCAGTCTGCTGGGCAATGACTATTTGGGCCCCTCACATACACCTGCAAGCAAATGTGGGTTCTGGGAGCTGAGAGCCAGGAAAATACCTGTTGGCACCCACATGGGGAAAGGGGCACCTGTAACAGCGCTGCCATTGGAGCACTCACCTGGCTGGGGGAAGCTTCACTTCCAGTTCCTTGTCCAAAACCACAGGCATGCATCTTCTTCCTGAAAGAAGGCTTCAGGATCGTGTTCCACCTCTGATCAGCATCTGAAAATTGTCTCCCTTCCAACTATACTTAAACATTAACTGGAATGATTAGATAAGAACCTCAGCTTTTGTAACTGAGAGCCTGTCTCCTGCATATAAAGCAAAGCTGGACCACATAGGCAGTGCTGTGTGCCTTCCACATCACTGGGCTGCTGTTGTGCTGGCTTTTAACTAGTCATCTCCTGGGAGGTGTCAGTTTGGTAGATTTTAAAATATTTCTAATTATTTTTATTGCCCTGTTCCACCAATAGGTAAATGCTGCTTCTCATCTGGCCTGGCTGTGACACCAGTGCAAGTAATGTGCCACAGCAAAGATTCAGATACTTCCCAGTAGATAAGAAAAAATGAGCTCATCTTCAAGCTAAATGTGCAGCTCTTGAAACTGAAACCTGTGGGGCAGTAGCAGTTTTTAAAATAATATTGTAGACAACCTTATAACCCTTTGTACAAATGCATTAATGATGCTGACAAGAAGCACTTGGAATTTGCATATAATGCTGGGGAACAAATCATGAACAGAAGGCTCCATAGCAGTTAATTCTACTTTGCCTTGTCATAGCTAGGTGTTTCCATCTGCTCTCTGATGGGGAAAGGCAGAACCACAGAGATTGTGCTGAGCTTGTATTTTAATCTCGTGGTTCTCACAGTCTAGAATAACAGGCTAAGGGGATTTTTTAAAAGTTCATAGCTTCATGTATTATGAGTAACAGCATTACCAATATGCACTGAAAAACCTTGTTAGCTGCTCTTCACTCATGCAAGGACAGCTGGAAAAGCAACTCTGTGGGAACCATTCAGTGTAACTGCCCAAAGGCCTCGTGGAAAATGCCAAACAGAACCAACCACGAGAGATCACGCTCCTGGTTTAGCTGCACAATGGGTAGGTGTCTAAGACTTAAGTTTCTTGGAGGAGCAGGAAGCCTGTTAGACCTGTTAAAGGAAAGGGAACAGTCACAAGCCTGTTCTCCCTGATCCTGTATTGCACAGCTTTCTGCCAAGAAGGTCTTGCTTTGCCAGTAGCTCCACATGTGTTGGAAGAGAACAGCAAGAGCCCTGTAACCTGGCAGTGCTGGGCACTCAGGATCACATCACTGCAGAAGTCTCCATTCTGAGGGTAAGCAAAATAACTTCATACAGCAGAGGCTAATTAAGATGGTAAACCAAATGAACCATGCAAAGTTAACACTCTGCTAGTACCATCCTTCCTCCAATTCTTGACCAATGAAAGACTGTAACTGGAGATGAAACCAATAGTTTTTCTATTGCAGTCTTCTGGAAGATACTACAAAAAAAAAAAAAAAAAGTAAAAATGATGGATTACAAACTACTACCAGGAATAGAAATATGAAGCTTACATTTGACAGCTCTTGTAGTGTCAAGAGCTGTAGAAACTAGTTGTTTGGAAGCTGGCTTGCCACTTTGAAAGGCTGTATTAAATGTGCCAACCAAAATGCAACTACTAGGCTAGTAAAAATGAAGAAGGAATAAAGATTTAAAAAGCAAACATGAGAAGGAGGATGCCCAAAGATGAAGCTTTCTCCACAGCAGGCTATAGCAAGAGGGTAGCATGCAAGATTCCTCCCTCAGCTTACACAGAGCTGAATTAACCCTTGCTCTTTGCATGTAATAGCAAAGAACCTGGTCAGAGAAAGCATTAAGAGTATTAGAAATATTTCCAAGACTATTATTTAATGATACATTCTCCTTTATTTTTTGTGCTTCTAAGAAGATTTTCCAGCAATACTTGCTACATGTTTTTCCCTATTTTTCAAGGACTTAGGACACAGGGGCAGCCAGCCATTGGGTAAGCTGGCAACACCCCAGCCTCCCCAAGGCTGTTTTGCATGTAACACAAACTGTGTTTTATTATTACAGAGCTTGAGTTGCAGTTCATAGCTTAACAGTAACTAAGGCATACACTTTGGTACATGTGGACTGCAGTCAAAAAAACTTCCTCTGGTATTTCTTTCCCCCTCCTCCTTACCTATCTATTGGGAAAAAAAAACTTACAAACAACAGAAAAAAAAAAACAAAACCACAACCTCAAAACCCTCACCAAAAAAACCCCAGCCCAAAGCCTTCATTCAGTTCAGCTATACAGGAAAGTGAGCCCCAAGTAGCAGAGCTTGCAATTGGGAGGAGCAATCCAAAACCTTCCATTATTCAGTCTCCACAGCAGTAGCAGATATACTCACCTAGGTCAGCTCTCTGGTGCACCCCATACCATTGCCTTACCACTCTAACACAATTGAAATTTTTAATTTTTTACCTAATTTAAACCATCTCACCCCTTGCTGACTTCTACAGGAGCTTGCATCCATCCTTCACATTCCCTTGAAAATCTACAGGGATACTCTCAAGCTGCCATTGGCCCATCACACAAGCTACAGAAGGCTTTTGGTTAAAATCAGCACATCAAAAGCAAGATGAGGTTAGTAGAGAGGAATGAAAAAAAAGGTCCTTTCACTGGAAGCTTTGCTGCTCCCAGCAAGTCCACATAGCAAGATGGAGATCAGTACTGGAAACAATCCTGACTATAACAAAGCAAAATGAAAGGCAACTTTTCTCACCCCAGGAAGAAGTGCATCATATTCTGCCTGCTATGGCACCCCAGAGATGTCACCAGGTTTGTCTGGTGAGGAACTCAGGGCACATGTGAAATCCTGTACTCTTTCACAAATGTTATGAAGCTCCTTGGGATGGGTGGCTACCTGCCTGACATCAGGAGAGCTCCTAAATGAAAGTTTAGGCAGGAGTGGGTTAGTGCTGTCCAAGCATGTGTCAGACTTTTTACAGCTACTGGCAGAGAGGAAAGTGCTTGTACTTAAAACCAGCAACACAGCTTAGAAGGGTCAGTGCAGAACTCTGGTGCAAATTTGTCTTCTGACACAGCCAGAGAGACATTTAAGGAAATAATTAAAGGCAATATTTTTTATAGTTCTCTTTGGTTAAGGCAAGGGCTGGCAGCTTCCTGAGTCATCTCAGAAGTTCACATTGCTAAGTTCAAAGCAACCTGTGCTACCAACAGAAACAATGATCTCTGAAAATACTCACAAGCCAAACTGCAAGGTAGAAATATCAAGAGAGATGGCTTGACACCACATAGAACACTTTCATCAACTGAACAAAACAGAATCAAACAGCCTCAGAAGAAAGGCAGTTTCCAAGTTCTCTCTGAAGTCCCTCTTCAACAGGAGCACTGGGTCTTCTCCACACTTGGACTGGCAATCACTGGCCTGGAGTCAAGACTGAAGCTGTTTGGAGGGTTCTCCCCATGAAGCTGTAAGGTATTTCGGGCTATCAGCTCCTTAGCCATTAATGTGAACACCTCTTCTATGTTTTGAGCTTCTTTTGCTGATGTTTCCAGCACAGCTAAGAGCCCGTGCTTCTCTGCCAGGGTGCAGGCATCTTCAAACAGCACTTGGCGCTTGTCCAGCGAATCCGATTTGTTCCCTTAAAGAAAGCAAAGACAAACTTCAATCACTTGGTTTTTCAAAGATTTATTTTTAAATGTGATGCATTAATTCAGTTTTGTTAAACAACAGATTTATGTTAGGAGTAAGAGTTACTGGATAGAACAAGATGTGAATACATCAGAGTCACAAATATAGACTGTGGTTTAAAACTGCAGCAAATCATATAATGGCAAATGAGATTAAATCCAAGAAAAAATCTAAAAACCTGTGTTCAAATAATTGCTTAGTGGAGGTAAAGGATTATTTGGAAGTAACTGCTGGTCCTGTTCCCTAGTGGTTTTAAATGTTAAGTAGCGTTTAAGTTGAATATTTTTTACAAAAATCTTTTAGGGTGATTTAAAAAGAAAGACAAGAATTGAGATCAGCTACCTTAATGTCTAAAATATAAACTTGTTTCTGCATCTATAGATTAAACTTTTACTTGCAGCACTGTAGTAAAAACCTATCATGAAACACCTCAGATAAAACACCTTTGTATTTTATCTGGCAGTTATTTATAGTATTTCTAGGCGGTTGCAGCACGTGGATTTATCAGTTCTAGTAGCTGGCTGAAGTCTACATTCCTAGTTTCAAGACAACTCCTCAGCAAATTAATATCTTGAAATATATATAAACTAACTACCCTCCCATAAAGTTCCTTTTAGTATTTCTAAAAGGAAAAAACAAAACAAAACCAAACTACCCCACAAAAGAAAAGAAAAAAAAAACAACAAACCAAACAAATAAAAAACCAACAAAACAACCCTCCCGGAAAAACCTACAAACAAAACAAAACAAACCCAAAACCCCAACAACCCAAACCCCAAACAAACTAGCAAAAAAAAACCCACCCCAGCTCGAGGGTTATTTGCCTTCTTAAAAGGAACCCACCCACCTTTTCCTCCTTCAGTTCCAGATAGGAAAGTTAGGTTCTTAACCTTAACCTCTTGCTAGAAAGGTGTATAACCTGACTGAGCGTAATTAAATGTACGACTGCCAACGTAAGTAAAGCAAACAGCACCAGCTTTGGAAGAAAGCACCGAGCTGGATCCTTAACGAAAGCTTTCTTTTTACCAATTTCAGAACTTCTCTCTCTAAAAAAACCCCAACAACCACCACCATCCCCCACCACACACAGATAAGACTCTTACTTTAGATTCATGACAGAAGTTAGAAAAACCCGGCCAAAGTGCAGTGATTTACACCTCCCCTGCCCCCATTCCCAAGCACGGCATTAGACGCAGGTCACAATTTATCGTTTGGTTCTTCCAGAGAGAGGACAGCAGAAAGCTCCGGAGCACAAGCACGGAGGGTGCTGGGAGCAGAGGCAGCAGCCCAGGGGCCCTGCCTGGGGCTCAGCGCTGCCCCAGCCCCGGCTGCTGAGCTGCTCTCAGCGCACTGCAACAGGCTCAGCCACCGCAATGGAAATAAAGGCAATAAAGGCTCTGGCGTTTCACCACACCACTGCTGTCATTTGCAGCTTCCTCCTTGGGGGAAGGAAGAGCAATAATAACCATGAAACCCAAGGGAAAGGAACCGCGGCTTCCTACCAGCTCCATTCCCGGCAATCCCCAGCCCTTGCTTTCCTCGAAGAGGCAGTTTCCTTAGTGCTAGTGGAATGCAAACAGACTACTCCAGCTCTGCAAAAGCCATCTCCCTATCTATTGTCTTACCTGCTCGGAATCCCATTACAGAGCAATGCGCATGCATATCAAGAGAACAGAGAGGAAAGGTGAGAACCAGGAGTCTGTGCATTCCCCTCCATCTTGAATTATTGAGCTGCTACATTCCTGTGCATCGGGAGTATAGGGTCAGGCTTACTGCAATTCTAACCTCGACAAGGTGCTCGCTGCCTCTGGCCTGGCAGCAAAGCTTGTCCTGTTATTCCAACAGGAAAGGAACAACTGAAAAAAGGTTTCGCTGTCTGCAATGGGTTTGGTCCTGTCAGGACCAGGCTATGACTTTCCTCATTTTTTTAAGCTTAGGCTGAACACTTTATGATCTATTTTAATTAGAACTGAATTCTTCCTTAATGCATAGTGTATAGATGCTTCAAGTAGTGGTAGGAAACGAGGGAGATTTTATATTCATAAAACACAATATTTAAAACTAAAATCCTACCAATTAACATCATGACCAAGTTTGCAGCACCATACTTTTCAATTTCATGAATCCAATGAGGAATGGATTCAAATGTGGACCTCCTAGTAAGGTCATAGGCCAGGATGGCCCCATGGGCACTCCTGTAATAAGACTGGGTTATTGTCCGGAAGCGCTCTTGACCGGCTGTGTCCCACACTTGGATCTGTAAGAGAAAGGACAGAAGTTATAAAGACCAGTAAATACCACTTTCCTAGGTGCTTGCCCTCAGCATTTGAAGCTCTTTGTCTAGAAGGCAGCCAGACCTGTTCCAGCACGCCAGTGTGGCTTTGCCCTCTCTAGACCTGAAAAGCCATTTACAAGCCTGTAGAGTCAATCTACACAGAGCAGAGAGAAGCTGCCAAGGGTAAACCCAAGTTTGCAAAGAGGCCAAGAAACCCATTTTCAACAACTGTAGTAAAAGATATAGAATATTACAGCCTTTTAATGGCAAAAGAAGAAGAGCAAAGAACCCTAATACAGGACTGGGCAGAGCAAATCTATATATAAAGACCAGGCATCCTAACTTTCATCGGCACACAGAGGGAAGTTCTAGCTGATAACTTCTTCTGGTGTTTGTCTTGGAAGTCTTCTTCCCTCAAATTAAGCACATCAAAGTGGAGCCTTTGCAAACTTTGTGGGTTTTCCCTCCTTGGTGTCCCAGCTCAAACCCCCACATCTCTGGAGGGAAGAGACAATCCCTCCAAACTACAGCTCCCTGCAGGCAAAGCACAAGCCTTCACCTCAAGTAGATGCAGAGAAGTCACGAGAGCAAGTATGTACCCAAATTAGGGTGACTGCTTCCCCCGGGGCATCTTCCTGAGAGAAAGCTCCACTGGGAAACACCCCTGGTTAGAAAGGCAGTCAGCTTTTGCCAGCTGCCTTCAGCAGGGCCGAGCAGGAGGTGCTGTGCGCCTCGCCACTTCCTGGCACCTGCATGGGAAGGATGGCACGGCCAAGGTGCTGCTCGCCAGGAGGCTCGGGCTCGCCCCGCCACCGACCTTTACTTTCTTGCCGTCGATGTCCATCGAGCGCACGGTGAAGTCGACGCCGATGGTGTTCTGCTGCTTCTCGTTGTACTGCCCTGTCTTGAAGCGGTGCACCACGCACGTCTTCCCCACGTTGGAGTCGCCGATCAGGATGATCTTGAAGAGGTAGTCGAAGGCGTCGTCCGCGCCGGAGCTGGGGAACGGCATCGCGGCTGCCGGGCGGGCCTGCGGCGAGGCGGGCGAAGAGGAGGAGGAGCCGCAGGCCCGAGGAAGGAGCCCCGTCCCAGGCGCTCACCTGCCGGCGCTGCCCTGCCGGGACAGGTAGCGCCGCTCCGTACCGCCCTGCCGCGGGGCCGGCGGGAGCTGTAGTCCGCCCCCTCCCCTCCCTTCCCTTCCCCGCCCCGGGCTCGGCCGGGCCGCGGGGCCGGCTCCGCTCGCTCCCGCCCCGCGCAGGGGGCGGGCAGGGCCCCGGCGGCGGCCGCGGCCGGACTACAGCTCCCGCCGCTCCGCGGGACCGCCCGGAAGAGCCGCCTCCTCCCGCCGACTTCCTCCGGCCGCGCTGAGCACCGCGCACGGTACGCGGGGCCGGGCGGCTCCCCGGGGCGTGGGGCGGCGGCTGAGGTGCGGGGCCGGGGGGCGGCGGCGGAGTCGGGCCCTGCCCTGCACTGTCCTGTCCTGTCCTGCCCTGCCCTGCGCTGCCCCGCGGCTCCGCTCCCCGCCCCGCCGAGGACGTGGCCTCAGCGCCGGCAGGGAGCCGCGTCCTCCTCCTCGCCCCCTCCTCGGGCCGGGCGCGGAGCGGCGGGGCTGGGCTGGGCTGGGCTGGGCTGGGCTGGGCTGGGCTGGGCTGGGCGGCCGGGCCCTCGGCAGCCCGGATCGTTCTCGGAGCATTCGGGTGCTCGGGGCAGCCCCTTGTCCTCCTTCCCGGACAGCATCCGGCTGGGCACCCGCGGTGACGGACGGTCTGCTTGTGCTGGCTGCGGAGGGCCCTGGGGTGGGTTTGGGGTTGTGCCACTGTTCTTCTGTCTGTTTGGAAAAATGCATGGGAGAGTGGGCGTTTGTAGGTTTGGGTTTTGATGGGGTTTTCTTCGTTTATTTTTTAAAATTATTATTATTTTGAAGAAAAAAAAAAATCCCTTCGTTTGTTTTGCACTTCGGAATGTTAAGGCTACACTTGCCTGCCGGCTTTGGAGGGCAGTAGGGTAGCATTAAGGGTGTTTATTTTGAACTTAAGGTGTCTTATTTTGGCTTTAGGTGAAAGGATAAGGTAGAACACCGAGGAGAGCTTAACAAATAAGGGTGAAAGCCTGTCAAAAGCTTACTCAAAATACCGGCTGCCTGAAGGTAAATAGTGCTAAATAGTTAAACAAGGCAGTCTAACGCTAAAAGTGCTCCTCCTCCTTTGTTAAAAGCATGTGCTTGACTGTCTTAAGTTCTGTGGGTCATCTTGCTACCGAGCTTTTGCTCCTCCTCCACCACGAAGTTACTGTGGTGGTATCACACTAATTGCAAGACAAATTTTAAAGAAGAAACTGGTTGCGGACTTTTCTAGCCTAGGAACTTCTAGCCTGTTTTGAATATAGAAAGGGCAGGATGAAGAAAGAGGGAAAACAAAATATTTCGTGGTTATCTCTACACTGTGGAAATGTCCTGTTCCAGAAGGTCTTCTAGAAAGCTAGTTGAGATTGGGAGGCTCTGAGGAACAGATTGTTTCAATAGTAAACGCTGTTAAAAAAATAGGTGACTTTAAGGTCAAACTAGATCTTAGCTTTAAAAGGACTCCGTATCTTGGACAAATAAGATCTGTATTTGCATAATATTGACATGAAGCAAGTAGTAAATCTTGTGCTTTGGGCTGCAAACTGATTACCCAAGGAAGGAACTTCTCCCCACAGCGTTGCACAACTGGCAGTGTTTTGCTTTCCTGGGGACAGCTCTGTTATCTGCCTGGTGGGAGGGGAGGGAGAGTTAAGGAAGCTGTTTGTGTTTGACCAGCAGACTGTGTGGCTCACAGGCTTGTAAGGACCATGGAGCTGGGAATCTGGAGTGCCTTGGCTTCCCTTCTCCATGCAGCTTGTGTGAGGGACAGCCCTGAGCTGTAGGGTTACTGCTGCCTGACAGGGATTAGCACCATGTGGTACTTGTGTGGGTGCTGAGTCTTCATTCACTGATGCTGAGAAGTGGTCTGAGGACCTCAGGTGAAGGTAGTATCAAGACTACTTGCAAGTTGTAAGTAGTTTCCTCTTCCAGGGCTAGTCTTGCCTTCTCACAGCTCTAGTTGTAGGCACTTTTTTTTACCCTGTGTGAACCCAAGCAGTCTAGACACATGTCCCTACAAGGAGGTGCTGGCACACCAGGGTGCACTGTGCCAGCTGGAGCAGTGGCAGCGTGACTCAAGAGCTCCTGGGTTGTGTGGAGACAGATTTTGTCAGGTCTTGTACAGACTCACTGCATTTGTCCTGGATGAGAATGGAGGTGTTGAGGTGTGGTGTAGGATAAATGTGACCCCAGTGTCTCAAAGCTGGGTCCGTGTTACTCAGAGGATCTCCATGCCACACTCTGTTTTGGAGGTCAGGGGTGATGTCAGTTTCCACGACAGTTCACCTATCCAGGAATATTGCTGTTGGTCAGGCACGGGTCATCGCTGAGAGAACACGGAAGGGAAACAGCCTGCAGTGAAACCTTTGTGTCTTGATGAAGTCTTCAAAAGGAGAAATGGAAAGTCTGTGAAATAAAGAGTTTTCAGCAGCAGAAATTTGGATGAGAGAGACTGTCTGGGCAATGACTTCTGCCTTCTCCGAGTGAGGCTATGAAGCTGAACTTGAAAAGTGTTCTGTCAGATGTGCAAATAATTACAAACAACACCCGTGGATACAAAAGGACACAAAGGCATTATATTCTGTCTTATTTCAGTGGTGATCCTTTGGGGGAGCAGGGATGGTGCTTTGCTTTACTTCTCCTCAGCATTCAGAATGTTTGTGGTGTTGGCATGTCTTCTGAAGTGTGTGGAGAGAGATTCACCCCCTCGCTGCCCAGTGGGGCCATTTCCCAAAATCTGTTAGCAGACACTGCCCCTCGGCCATGCCAGCACAGCTGGGAGATTGGAGTGGTGTGGAGCAGCATGAGGAAACTCTGTCCATCATGGCCTTCCCTCAGTACTGATAGTTTCTGGTTCTCTCGAGGTTGGGGCAGGTGTCACCCATGCCCTACAGGAAGCTGTGACTTGTTGTATGCTGTACTAATGAGTTAGGGACAGACGGAGCTGTAATGTCAGGCTTGGGAACAAACAGGCAAAGATTCCAGCTACTGGATTTCAACACAGTCCTCACAGTTACTTCCCTTTTTCCATCTATGCAAGTCCTGTACTCTTGGATAGATTCCTCCAACAATATCTTAATGAGGCAGTCGGATCCCAAACCCTTCTCCATCCATAGCCAAATGCTGCTCTTGTGGCTTCATCACAGGTGGCAGAGGAAAGCCCTTACTTATGGCCACTCTGTAGTGCACCGTGTGTGTAAATGCTGCACAGTGGTCTATAATGGGACAGTGCTGGAAATTGGTAGATCCAGGGGGTACTCCTTTGGTCCTGGACACTGAAGAGACATCTGCTAGGAGAGAAAGAAAAAGCAAGTGCCATGATGAGGGTACTGGGAGAATGGGAATAGCAAGATACCTTAAGCCATAGAAGTTACTGAAAAATGTACAACTGATGAGATGGGTAGTGGTGTGAAACAAGTTGGAAAGGCATGGCATAGAGTTGTCCCATCTGAATTCGAGCTGTTTGGGGAACAGAGCTGTTCTTCATACGTGTGTTTTAATTCAAATATGTTTTCTCTTCTCCTCCCTTCCCACCTTCTTCTATTTCAGTGAGCAGAAAAATGACTTAATCACCATCCAGCCCTCGTGGCCAAGGCAGGAGCAGGGGCAGGGCTGCCAGGAACATGGCTGTGCCTGGAAGCTTTCGGAGGCAGCCTGCCAACAGAGGCCTTGTGTCCCACTGCACCCACCATCATATTGTTGTGTTCCTGCTGACTTTCTTCAGGTAGTTGGAGTGTACCTCTGCTCAGAGATTTTTATTTCCACCCTTTCCCCCTTGACCTCCAGAGGAGATTGGGCCAACCCGTGTCTATGTGTTTTCTGGCAGTTATTCCCTGCTCCATGCCTCCAGGAAGACATTCAGTAATGTCAAAGTCAGCATTTCCAGCCAATGGACTCCTTCCTGCCGAAACAGCACTGCCCCCGAGCTCCAGCCATATGAGGTAAGGACACAAGGGAGAAGGAAGAGCTAGGAAAGGTGGGCAGCTGCTAGTGGGCTGAGCCTGTGGGGCTGAAGAGACTCCTTTAGGTGTTCCTCTCTTCTCGGAATGTGAGTGGAAACTTTAGGTGTTGGCACTGTAGTTTTATGGATCACCAGGCGATGCTGAAATCTTCCCCAGTGGTGCCCAGAGAGAAACTTCTCAAGAAGCTACAGTGTTCCAATGGAAATGGAGGCCCCAGAAGAGTGCAATAGGCAGTAGCATGGAGGAGAGGGAAGAGGGACTCTTCCTCTGAAGTGCTGGAGGCAATAAACCAAAGCAGTTAATGGGCTTACAGAGAATTCTGTGAAATCCTGGCTGTGCTTTCTCTCTGGTAGTGGTGCTGCTGCCACCCTCTTAAAGGGATAGCCAAACTAGGAGAGAAGAGAGAGAGCTGTCTGACAGTGCTAGCTGTTTATCATAAATTGATAGTGAAAGATGACATTTTATCTTGCATCTGAAAGGCCTGATTTCCATGCTGAATATCCAGTACCCCTTGTCTGCAAAATTCTGGTTTCAGTTAAAGCAGTGGGTGTTTTGGCAGTGCTTGCCTGCAGGAAAGAAAGTTTTAAACTGCTTGGTTCTCACAAATGGGAATGCAAGAACTACCTCCTGGTTCCTACCATGAGGTTTTTAGGGCCATGCTTGTTTTTAGTAGTGCTTTGTCCTGATGCTTTTGACAAGTGGAAGAAGTCTCACATTAAAAGCTTGGTCACAGGCCATGAGATCTATTAGAGCTGGGAGTTCCAAGTCAACTGCCTGCATTAGAAATCACTGATTATTTGAATGACAGAAGGAACAGAAGGATGATCAATGCTGACTTCTTGTCATCAGTGAAAACAGTATAAATTTGGCTTGTAATGTGTTCAGGATTTCATAGTGTGGCCAAAAGGAGTGAGCATCTCAGGGATGTTAAAATGAAATGCCAGGTGTTTATATTTAGTTCTTTAACTAACATTCAAACAACTAGTATATTTTGGAAGCTGTTTTAATTTTCTTTTAATATATAGATGATTTGGTGTTTGCTGGATGTTGAAATGCATGTGTCTGATCAAGAAAAATGGTCAAACTGGTCCTTTAGGTATCCATTTAAGTTACATCTGTTAAATTAAATGGATGTATGATTAGTGTTGTCTGTACAGGATGTTGTCCTGGAGAGGTAGAACCAAGCTGAAACTGATGATGTTTGAGTTAGGCACATCTGTAGGTGGGGCTTGGGTTGGGTTTGTTTGTTTTCTAGTGGAGGCATAGTGGGAAGGAAAGACAGCTTTGTTCTGATTAACATTATTAATTCTTCAAGTTTTCCTCAAGGCTTGCCTTTTTTTTCACCTGATGTCACTAATCTTTCTTTGGGGGCTTTGAAACTTTTTGCTTTTTTTTGATCATATTGAAACTAAAGTGAAACTCAGGGTAAGCATAAAACCATTAGTGACTGGGGTTTGTTGTAAATAGTTTCCAACCAGTCTCTTTCTTCCCCTTGTTCCTTTTGTGCTCTTTCTTTTCTGTTTATTTGCTGTCATTTCTTATTTTGACTGCTGCCACAAATACTTTAATGGAATTATTCATTTAGTGAAGACAGCAAGTGAAGTACAGAAGAGATGCTGCACATAAAACAGAATATGCCTTTATTGTATTATTCATTAAAATGCTCATCAGTGTTTCAGAGTAAGAAGCTGTCTAACAGTTGCATGGTTGTTAGAAGTAGGGTTTGTTTTACCACTCATTTGTCTTGATCCAGGTGTAAGGAGCATTTCTCACTTCTGGTTTGCTAGCTTGCATTTTAAAAGTGAAGTAAAGTGTCAGTGGACATTTTCTGCCAGAAGATAATGCCAGAATTGTTCTTGATTTGATAACTAAAGTGTTGGAGAAATGGGAGCTTGCTTGGGCCAGATGCTGTTCTGCTTTGGAGCTGGGGTTTCCATTGAAAAAGAGTAGAATGAGCTATGCCTCTCCCTGTTTACCTGTCAAAATTTTCCCTCTGTAGCTCTGGAACAGCAGCCATTTATTTCCAAATGCAGAAGAAGCAACTCTGTTCCTGGGGACATTGGACACCATCTTTTTGTTTTCCTATGCTGTGGTGAGTAAAACTAACCCCCTGAGCTTTGGTTGACTCTTACTGGGAAGATCACACCCACAATAAAAAGCTTAGTTCAGAGGCAAACCTTCTCTCTTTCAGTTTGTGTTAGTTCTGCCGATGCCTGTCACCCATGGGAAGGTGCTTGTTAGCAAACACAAGGGAAATACTATCACTTCAGAATTTCTTACACCCCTGTCACCAGGGAGGACTAGTTCTGTCTCTCCAAGAGTTCTCTGCTGAGTTCTTCTAAACCAGAAATGTAATGAGCAGCTACAAGCAGGGTTTCTTTGGTGGCTGGAGAAGTGGTTAGAATCAAATTGTAAGTTGGTGTAACAGCAGCGTTTGGATTGGTTTGGCCCTTTCTACATAATTTTAATTCTTACAGGTGTAAGGTGCAAATTTTCTGGCTTTATTAATGCTGTGTTTTCTTGTCAGGGTCTCTTTGTCAGTGGCATAGTTGGGGACCGCCTGAATTTACGCTGGGTTTTGTCCTTTGGCATGTGTTCCTCTGCTCTGGTGGTAAGTTGGAGCATAGTAGTGGGATTTAAAAAACTGCCTGAGAGTTTCTGGGTAGGATTTTGCTGTAGGGGAGAAGAGGCTGTTTCTGTGTGAATCTGCTCATGAGCTGTAGCTGTACCTCAGTGGTCTCAAAGCCTGCAGGTCTGACTTGGTGCTGAGTGCATGTACTGCTCTGTCTCAAGCATTGAGCATAGGTGACTCTCCCTCCCCTTCCTAAAATGTCTAGCTTTGGACACTGTGTCAGAAGGAAATGCCTAAGTTTGAGACACTGTCTAGTGACTTGATGAACAGTTTTTGTTCAAGATTGGTGTATTTGGGCTTTTGGGGACTGTTTTGTGGTATAACTTAATCTCTTAGACCATGTAAGTTGTTATCGAGGCTTTTGCTTCCAAACACGATCTTTGCTCTGTTCTTTAAAGGGCATCCTAACAACACCAGGCACTCATTTACTTATTTTCCATAATTGCTAGGAGGGTATGTGTCAAAAAAGAATGTCTGCTTAAAACAAAAGGTGTTTTGTGTTCAAGTTCAAGCCACTTCAGATAAGTGTAAATCAGTTTTATCTCGTGGTTTTCTGGTTATTAAAGTGGCCTTAAAATGTGTGTAGCGTGTTTTATTTACCCTGTGGCTACAAACCCCACTGTGGCCTGTTGGGCTCTGCAGACACATGACTCCAAGTGTGCATCAAGCACCCTGTGCTGCAGTGTGTGTTTATTTTGGGTTAGAGCACTTAGTAATTTGAGACCTGGCTGTAGTATTTGTGTTAAATTTGGTGAAGATACATGACCTGTGAGGGTTCTGTGTTTGCAGAGAGCCTCACGGATTAGGATGTCAGTACAACAGCAGATCAAGAGGTTACTGTATTTTTAGTGCTGTCACTGAAACTGTTTTTGTGTTCCTTCTCCTCTCCTGTAACTGTGCTGTTTGGGGAGACAAGTCTTTTGGAGAGGAAGTGCCATGATAGCATGTTTGTCTCTGGAATCAGAGCTGTGCTGGCTCAGCAGAGGGTGCTGTGAGCCCTGTGCTGTGTCTCAAACAATGCCAGCCTGGCCTCTGCCCTGGCCCCTGCATAGCTCCCTGAAAGTTTGTTCCCTTTTTTAGGACCCCATTCCTGCCTGTCTTTCAGCAGTAGCCTCAGGGTGTCTTCTCTGTTTTCCCTCTGCTCTCCTCTAGGTATTCTCCTTTGGCACACTCACAGAATGGTTGCATTTCTACAACAAGTGGTTCTACTGCTGTCTCTGGGTTGTGAATGGCTTGCTGCAGTCCACTGGCTGGCCTTGTGTGGTTGCTGTCATGGGAAATTGGTTTGGAAAAGCTGGGTAGGTTGAGTTTTCTTCAGTGACTCACTTATCTGACCTGCTGAGTAATAAATTGAGCTGAAATTCTCAAACCAGAAAGGCCAGCTGTGAGATCATAATTAAAATTAGGTAAAATGAAATATGCCTTACTTGTTACATTCTCTCTCTCTCTTTCACTTTTTTCTGGAGCCACACAACAGCCTGGTGTGAACACAACTGTCTGTGTTAAAAGCACAAGTTCAAACTTCAGAAATCCTATAATGTAGAGTGACTGAATTTTAATTTTCATACCACTGAAAGAAAACCTGTTTTTGTCTACTTAGCAATAAAGAGAGCAAATGGTAACTGAGTCATCCTAAATTCTACTCTCACTTTGGGGTATTGCAGATGAGCTCCAGTCATAGTTTGTAACCTTGTTGCCAGCTCACTCTGCTTTAACACAGATGTTTCAGGGTTCCTGGCTTACCTATTGGCATCTCCAAGTTATTATGTGTTTTGTTTTAAATGAACTTTGAGTCTCTTTGAAGTGGTCAGGCAAAATGGTGTAACTTTATTCGTAAGTTAAAGTTTACTTGAATATTTTGTTTTTGTCTTGTTCTTAATGTCATCTGCCCTCACATTGCCTGCTTCAAATCTTTTTCCACTTCCACAGGAGGGGTTTTGTATTTGGACTTTGGAGTGCCTGTGCATCTGTGGGAAATATCCTTGGGGCATTCCTGGCCTCCTGTGTTCTCAAATATGGCTATGAGGTAGGTAGTGCTGCCTGGCTTCTAGCTACACCTGCATGTGTGAATGGGCTATGAGACACTGCTTTCTTACCCTGTCTTTGAGAGACAACAGCCTCATGTGACCAGTTTCATCTTCCTGAATTCTCTGGAGGGAAGCAGTAGGCAGAATAGGAAGGCTGTTCCTTTCCTGACTCTTCCAAGCTGGGAGAAACGAGCCCGAGACTCCTCTGTAAATGGGATTGATGTTATTGAGGAGATCTAGTGTCACATTATACCTTCTGATTTGGGTGGCTTCAAGTGCTCTTCAGAGTCATCCACCACAGGTTCTGAGTTGACTGGAGCCTCTGGAGCTGGAAGGGCATGGAGCTGCTGTGACTGGGAAGAGGCCAGGCTGTCATGTGGCAGTGGACAACTGAGCATAGGGAATGGGAGTGACCCAGCACATCTCATAGCATGGGGCCTCTGAGGACAGGCTGGCAGAGCTGAGCTGGTCACTCTGGACATGAGAAGGCTTAGAGTACCAAGATCAGCCTTCCAAAGCCTGGGAGGAGATTGCTGAGAAATCAGAGCCAGAGTTTTGCCAGGACTGCACTGTGAGAGAGGAAAAAGCAGTGGGTATAAAGTGAAGCAGGGATGGTCAGTTTGGAAAATAATTTTCCTGTGATGTACATTAAGCAATGGAACAAGGGGACAGAACCTGGAGGATCTTTGGAGGATTTCAAGAATGATTTACCAGAGCTCTGAACAACCTTGTCTGAATTTGGTGCTTGACTCTTCTTTGAGCAGTCTCTTCCAATAGAGCTGCATCTCTGGTTGTGTTGGCTCAGTTCCTTCCTCACTGCTGTCACCTCAGTACAGAGAGACCTAGACAGGACCAAGTCTGCTCAGGAGATGTAGAGATCACTTGTTTCCAAGTGTCATGGATGCAGTCTGGGTTGTTGTAGCTGTGTTTGCCCTCTCATGAGGCTGGAATGTAAAGAAACCCTCATTAGAGAGGGAGGTGTCTGTGACTGAAAGTGCTTTAAAAAAGAATGGTTTATTTATTTCTCCTCAGTATGCTTTCTTGGTGACTGCCTCAGTACAGTTTGCTGGAGGAGTCATTGTGTTCTTTGGGCTCCTGACATCGCCGAAGGAAGTGGGTGAGTGGAAGAGCTGTGCTATTTCAGTCCCTCATGGAAAGCAGATCTGCAGCTTTCCATGTAGTACTACTCATTCTGACAGCATTTATCCTCAGGGCTCTTATCAAATGGTGCTGCACCTTAGTGCATTTAATGGAGCAAATGCTTTACTTGCCAAGATCACACTAAATGCTACCATGAGTCACATGAATAGGGTCTGGATATTTTTAAAGCAAAATAAAACAGCCTGGCTCTAACATCTCCACTAGGATATACCTAATTATCAGTTTTTCTTCACCTGAAACATCAGTATTTGTTAAAGAAACAGCAGGCAAACTGATAACTGGCTGTTGTAGGAGAAAACTACGGCCAGCCTTAAGTGTGCAGTGGGAAGGGAAAGTAGTTTTAGTCTGCAGGTCTCCCACAGCCAGATAAATAACTCTTGGGTTAGACGTGTTTCTTCTCTGAAAAGGTGGCAGGCAAGTCAGAGTGCAACAGGAAAACAAAAGAACTTTGGGTCTTTGACAGGGCTGTGGAGGAGGTTTCCCAGGTGCCTGCAAAAGCTGTAAAGTTGGGAGCTCTAAAGCTGCCATAAAGTGTGCTCGTAAGAGTGCTCTGCATCCCAGGAAGCACAATGCAGTTCCCAGGCCTTCCATTCCAGCAGAGGCGTTAACAGGCAGCAGGTGTCTGAGTCCCTGCTGCTCCTCGGCCTCCATGCTCAGGGGAGGTGGCACCCAGGAGCCAGGGCTGAGGATCCCAACCCCTCAATAAGGGGGGAAATGCACTAATTTGTTGTGTCTTCCAACTAATGGCCAGACACTCAGAACAGACAAAGCCGACGCCAGGATCACACAATACTTTCAAGAGCCCTAGAAGACAAAGGGTAGAAACTGGCGGCACTGCAGAACACCATCTAGAAGAGTTTCTAAGCCAAAGGAGGATGGAGGTATGGGAGAGCAAGGGAATTGCTAGAAGGTAGAATTGCTTAAAAGAAGGGAGCATAGCTTTAGAGTGGGGAGAGGGTGAACAGGCTGTGGTCCGTTTTTCCTGTTGCTTATTCCTTGTAAAACTTAGGCCTCCCTGAGCTCGGAGCAGATGAAGACGAGGTCAGTGTGGAAGAAGATGCCAACAGACCCCTGATGGGCAATGAAGATGTAGATGATGATGACCGGAATTACTCCATTCAAGCAACCGACAATGACAACCAGCCCAAGGCCATTGGCTTTTTCCAGGCTTGTTGCCTTCCTGGTGTAGTGCTGGTGAGGACACAGATTCTTAAGAACTGACTTATCTGTTGAACATAAAGCTGGCTTTTTGTGTTGTCAGGATTTGTTCACATCGTTGTTAATATGTTGACCATATGTTGTAGTGGTTGACATCTGTCATCTCATGCTGCTAAAATGTTGGGGTTGGGCTTGTTTTCCTTGTGTGCATGGATGGTGCTGTCTGGGTGTGTGGTGTGTGTTGCTCTTCCCATCCTGCTTCATGGAGTGCATTTGATGAGCCAGTTGAAGGGCAGCAGAGAATCCTGCCTTTCCTGCTGTGAACTTACGAGGGAGGCCATGAGCAAAGGTGGCTGTAGGATGCTTCCTTGGTAAGATAGATGCCTGCCCTCAGGAGTGGGATTCTCACTCCTAACTGAGCATTACACAGAGCTAGCTCTCTGGCACTGATACTGAGATTCGGAGTTTTTTAGTTATCTTAAAGCAGAAAGCTGGCCTAAAAAGCCTGAATCAGCATGATGTAACATCTGGCAAAGTGTGCAGGGTTGTTCATGAACAAGAAACAAGGCCTGGTGATGCAGTTTCCACATATGCTTGTCCCATCCCTTGAAAGCTTTTGCTTCTGTTTCAGCAGTATTGCCCAATTCATGTTGAGCTGAAAAGTTAACTTGTCATTACAAAACCATGTTAAGCTTCTGCATCAGTGGGCTGTGTGCCCCCTGAATACTAGAACCAGTACAAGAAAGGGAGCAGAGTGGCTGCTCAGCAGAACAGTGGGAGCTGCCTGGATTTGTCATGGAGCAGAACTACTGAACGGGCAGTGCTGTCAGGTACCCTTAATGAGCAAAGCAGTTGGCTGTTGTGATTAAGGCAGCAGAAAATCTAGAAGGGAGGGGTGCATTGTCAGTGTGTTGAGAGCAGGACAACCACAGTCCTGCTGTCAAGGCCTTGGTTGAGGGATAGCAAAAGAAAGCAAACCCATCTTGAGTTCTTTCCTACTCTGGCTAAATGCCTCACACAAAATGATGCGTCAGCTGTTGTGTGACTCTTTTCACTGACCTGAGCAAAAGGGGATGGCAGCAACTGAGGTTGCTGGCTTTGAACTTTGGATTTTGGGGACATGTTCAACGCCCTGATCCAGCAACCTGAACACCTCTGATTTTTATCTGATGTCAGCTTAGTGCCCAGCCAAACAGGGATACCATGTCAGATTGGTGAGAGACCAAATACTGAGAGAATCTCCAAAGCCTTGTCAAGATTCTACAAAGAATTTATTTGACATATTTTTTTCTATAGCTCCTCTCATCTCCTGCTGAGTGATACAGTGGAAGATTTTTAGACAGCTTTCCCCTGAGCCTCTAGGAATTCAATGTTTAATCATTCAGACAATCTGGTAGACAGTTTCTTAGTGGGTTGTAACAAATATCACTTTGTACAGTGCACTTTTCACACACAGAGGCAAGAGAACCCTACCAAACATCCCCATGTCTTCCATGTATGGCAGAAATTAGTTTGTCCTGTAAGAGTGAAAAAGCATTAATAATAACAGCTAAGAAGTCTGTACCTATTAAAATAATATAAATGCAGAAGAGATGATTTTTATGGAGTTTAATGTATAAAAAGATCTGCTTTTTGCAGTTTAAGGTTTAGTGTCCATATGCACAGGGTGTCAAAGGCTGTGCTTTAACATCTTCGTCCTTGTTTGCCTCTTCCAGTGGGTTCCTTGAACTGCTGTCTTTACTGAAATAGGGTGACCTGTCCCTCTGCCTGCTGGGCCAGCAGTCAGTCCCTGAGAACTAAACTTTGCCACACACATGAAGGCTTTGAAGGAGATCTGCTAGCTAAGGACAAATTGAGCCTAGCAGCCAAAAGAAGGTTGTCTCAGCTGCTGGGTTTGAAAACCTGTGCTCAACTTTGGCCAAACCTTTAATCCTGTGTCCTGGAATACCAGCCTGGGGATTATGAGTGAAACTTTGTCTTCTGGTGCTGTAAGCAGATGAGCCTTCTGAGCAGCATAAGATAGCACAGAGGAACCACTACACATAACCTTTCTCAGCATGATGCACAGATGACTAAATCTCAAGCTTGTTTTGTGTCACGTGGCTGGGTCCCTTCTCTTCAGAAGGTGAATTAAATTTTCGTCGTTTTTTGAAGCCTGGTGTCATTTCCTCTCAAGATTACACTGAAAGTGTTTTAACCCACTGCATTCAGTGATAAAAAAATTACCTTCTTGACAGTGATTTTTGTATTCCTGGGTTCCTTTTGATGTTCCGCATTAAACTTTCATGATGCTCCCTTCTTACATGAAATTCAGAAGTGCTTTGCCCTGAAAGCTTTAGCTGGATCCAGAGCTTTATGGGAATAAGCAGAAATGCTGTTTGCATTTTCTCAAGTGCTGACTGCTCGCTGGCCCTCTCTGTTCCAGTACTCCTTGGCCTATGCCTGCTTGAAGATGGTGAATTACTCATTCTTCTTCTGGCTGCCCTTCTACCTCAGCAACAACTTTGGATGGAAAGAAGCAGAAGCTGACCAGCTCTCGATCTGGTATGATGTGGGAGGAATCATAGGTGAGTGAGCAGGGGAGTAACATCTTCTTGCAGCTGCCTCCATAGTGTCTGAGAATGAAAGACAGTCAAGAGTTGAGTTCAGTGGGATCTAGCTGTTCACTGGATGTTGGAAAAGTCTATGTTTGTACGTGGCTGCTTGGCTTACCTTTTTTTCCTTAAACACAAAGTATATGACCCCTCAAAGAGTTAACATATAACTGAAGGGCACTGTCATACTGTCATACCCCAGCTGGCATTTTTTTTCACTGATTAGGACTTCTTGAAAAGTGCTGTGTACAAAATGGGGCCCCTGCTGGCTGCTTCCTTTCTGACAGGTACTCTTGGGGAAGATTTACATGTGGACTTCATGGGTTCTATACTGTCCCATCTGTCCTGTGTTTCTAAGGACAGATAAATTGCAGATCTCAGCAGAGCAGGCACCAACTCTGTTACATTCAGAAATTAAACTTCACTGCTCTTATTTCTGCTGGATGCAAAACCTGACCCAGTACTCCAAAATAAAGAATATATTGTATACATGTTTAGACTTCCACTCTCCTGTGCTCAGGTTCTAGCTTTATTCCCTTGTCCAGTTAGCTTTCCTATAACAGACATCCTTGTTTGGGTCTATTCTGGGTCTGGTTTTGCCTCTGTGGCCTTTTGTGCATTAGGCTTTCTCAGTATTCTGGCTTTTACCAGCAGAGCAGCTCCTGAAGAGGTACCAATGGTACATAGGGTGATTTTTATTGGCCTTTGGCATTTGTTGCATTCAGTTGCACCTGCCCTAAGTAGGTGAGACAGCAGGGAATGTGAGGCCTCTGTGTGATAATGTTTTCCCTGTGAGAAAGAGCTGCCTTTTCTTGCACTTTCAGTTAAAGGAACTAGCCACAGTGTTCAGCTTGCTTCCTCCAGGGTTGTGGTGGTCGTAGAGCTGTGATGGTCCTGTAGGGGAAGAGAAAGGAAAGTAGGAGCATTGGCTAGTGGCATGCCAGAAAAAAAGAAGTAATAAATTCCCAGTAAAGCAGTATGAGTAGTTCTCTCTGCTTTATCTCAGACACTTAAATTTATTGTTGTCTGTGTCTGGGGCAGTAGGGGCAGGAGGCTTGGCTCTCAGGATTTTAGAGGGAATGTGTATTGATGAGGAGGCCAGAGGCCACTGCGCTCAGTGAATCTAGCTTTGTTCAAGGTGTCAGCATCCTGACAGTGATTTTATTTTTTTAACAGGTGGGACTATCCAGGGGTTGATTTCTGATGTGCTGCAGAAGAGAGCCCCTGTGCTAGCAGTGAGCCTGCTCTTTGCTGTGGGCTCTCTCTTTGGATACAGCCGTGAGTACGCGTGTGCTGTGCAGGGATAAGAGCTTCATTCAGCACCTCCTAGAGAGAACCAGAGCACAGCCTGTTCTCATTACGTTTTCTGGTCTTGAAACTGCTTCTGGATCAGAATGGTGCCTTTTGGTCTATTTTCTCAAGTGTGGCACTGCACAGAAAGAAATCTGTTCTCTGGTTAATGGGGTGGAAATGAATTCTCTAAGTGGCTGGATTTCTCCATAGTGGTGAGCTATTTACTGATCCTTCTGGTACTGGTCCTGCTCCAGTGTCAGTGAGATTTTTGGCATTATCATTGTGTCAACACCATAATTGGTAGAGCAAGAAATCTCAAGTGCTTCCCTATACGATGAGGAAGGAGAATCCATGGACAGGGCTGTGCTGGAGTGTATATACACTACTCAGAGGCAGGAGAAGCTCTTGGACTTCACTACTTACACTTCTGAAAATGGTGAAATTGGAGAGTTTCTGCCTCTTTTGTGATAGGTGTAGTTCTTGGTGTGTGGCTTTTGAAAGGAATCTCGGGAAAACAGAGTGTGAGATGGGAAGATGTAATTTCTGTGAAACATCTATGAAGCACTTCTAGGGGTGACAGGTTTGTGTCTTCAGACAATGTCCTGTGGTACAGAGTGATTTAACTCACTGGGATGCCATTTCACTTCTCTGTGTGTTCCTCCAAAATGGGGTGATGGTCCAGACAGACTTTTATAGAGCACTTTGAGATCTGTGGGTAGAAATCTCTGCTTGATCTGGGCATGAAAAATGTGGCTTTTGGAAGCATGCAGGCTTTACTCAGATGGTCTTGAATTAAGGTCAGTAAGTTATTGTCATTGAGTAGGAAGGATTTGGTTTGGTGGAGTTTTTGTAGGCACCTGTGCTAACTCGTTGTTTTAAAAAGTGAATTGGAAGTAAACATGAAATTATTGCTGATGAGGTTTGAAGTTTGTGACTAGGTAGTAGAATAGCCAGAGCCCCAGGTGCCTTGTGCTTCACTCAAAATGTGCTACTGTCCAGGCAGATACAGAAATCTTAGTTGATCCAAAGCTCCTGCAGTGTGATAATTCAGCTTCCATCAGCCAAAGCAGGAAACCTTGTTATGCCCATAATGTGTTGCACATAAGAGTAATAATGGCCTGAGAATATGTGAGGAGGGTGCACCTTGCCTCGTACAGTAACTCTCCATGTGTGGGCCCTGAGTGCAGGGCAGTGAGGAGTTCTGGTCATGCCTGGAAGTGGGAGACCAGGGAAAACTGTCTGAAAGGCACTGAGGGACTGTAATGGAAAACTAGCTGTGTGTACACGTGCTGCTGGAAAGGCAGGGGGAACCTGTGAATGTTCAGGCATGGCTTTGTAAGGAGGAATTAGGATATGGGGGTTTGCATGTTTTGCTTTATTGTGCAGCATTGTTTGGGAAGTTGCTGGGTTACTACCTCCAGGTCCAATCTCTCTGCTTTAAAAAAATGTTTTGGAAAATGGAGAAAGAGTGAAAGGGCTGATTCAACTGCTGAGTACTTTATGATGGGAGAGTTTGAGCTGAGTCTGACTTCCCCAGAGAGATAGATGAAGGATTCTCTTACTATTCAAATTTTATTTACACTCTCCTGGTCTTTCTCTTGCAGGTTCCCCAAACAGCAAACCTATAAATGCCGTGATTATGGCAATTACAGGTAACTTCTCAAAATCCACTGTAGACATCTAAATCCATTGCAGAACAATCAGTAACACCAGCCAGGTGGTGGTAAGGTGTTTATGTGTGCTGCCATCTCTGCTGGTTTTGCAGAAAGGGTGAAAACTGGGCCCCAGTTTCTGTTACCTTTGGAAAACAGCTGTAGGGAAACTGCCTTACAGAGGGAGGTATAGAATAGAGACTGTATAGAACAACAGTCTGGAGCTGAGGGGATCTGCCTTGGCACAGGATGATGGAGGTGGATTTATGCAGAGGTCTGGTATCTGAGGAAGTGAGTATATGGCAGAGTCATGAACTGCAGCTCAAACTTGAGGGTGTTTGTCAGAATCCAAAATACCCTGTGTGCTGTGAGAGGTCACAAGCTTTTTGTGCTACCACACATACTGTGCTGTGTTATGGAATTAAGCCTGCATGAATAGAGCCTTTCTTTCCAAACACTCTTATTTCAGAACTCTCTGTCCTGTTATTGTGGGTCTTTTTTTTTTTTTTTTTTTTTTTTTTTTTTTTTTTTTTGCCTGCTATCTCCTCCATGAACCCTTGGAGACTGAGGCTGTAGCACGGGCATATGCTACTCCAAACTAATGAAAACGTTCTTGTTGGCTGTTTCTGTGGGACTACTCCAGATATTCAGGGTGTTCCATGACTGTGTGTTTCAAGTACCCCTCTGCCTGCAGTTAGTCTCTGAGCACTGTCCCTAGGCTTATTCCTTGTCCTGAGCTTTCATGGTAGAAAATCTGTGTTTTGAAGATGTTTTGTTGAGAATCTGAGTATTTGTTTTGGACCAAGGCTCTTTTCTTGTCACTTTGAGGATTTTTCATCGGAGGCCCTTCTAACATGATAAGTTCTGCAATTTCTGCTGACCTGGGGCGTCAGGATCTGGTGAAAGGCAGCAGCGAGGCTCTGGCAACAGTCACAGGAATTGTGGATGGAACAGGCAGCATTGGTGCTGCTGTGGGCCAGGTGAGGCTACCAAGGGAAAAGAGAGGTCTGGGGAAGGAAGAAAAGTGCATTCCTCAATCCGAAGTTGTGTGGGGAGAGAAAGAGAGGGTGGGTTTTTTTAAAAAAAATAATTACTTAAGAACCTACTAAGAGAACCTGTCTGTTTTAACAACGTTTCCAGTGGAAACAGTGTAATTAAGAACTAAACTAAGTATTCATAGTGCTAATGTTAAGTCTCTTTGGTAATTCAAGGGAATTTTGCAGACTTTCATATCCTGAACTCAAAAAGCTTTGCAAAGAGGGAAAAAATATTTTGAAATTCGAGATATTTTGCTTTAAGGTGATAGGAAAACCTTCTCTTACAGAAAAGTGTATCTCTGTAACTGAGTAAAATTGGAATACCTATCATGAATGTTACAGTGTTTCTGAAGTGATTTAAAATTTGCTCATATTTGTGCTTTCTCTTTTTATGTGTGGATGACTTTTACACCTTGTAAATCCAGCCCCACTTGCTTCAGCCCCTTACAGTATGCTGCCAGGGGTCTGAGGAGTAGAGTGTTGCAGAGGAGGAAGCTGACAGTGTGCCCACTGGGGATGTTTTCTTCTCAAATACAAGTGTTAGCTACGTGAAAGAACACAGGGGTGCTTTGGGGAGGATTCAGTAGAGAGATTGGAGCCAGTTCTCCTCCAGGCATCCTCCAGTGGTGGCAGAATACCAAGGATGCAGGCGAGGCATGCAAGTTCCTTTTCTAGAGAGACATTTGGGGTTGTGCTTGCTATTGACTGCCTGATAAATACAATCATTCAGTTACTGTTTTGTAGGATAGATGCTGCTTATCTCCTCTGAACATGGAAAATTAGTGCTTTGAGGACAAGTATCAGTGCACTGTTACACTCAGTGTTCTTCTGGCGTTGTCTCAGTGTTTTTGTCTTCCCACACACATGCCATCCAAACTCACGTCATCTTGAAAAGTGGGTCTTTGGTTCTGAGAGATTCCACCTGCCTCCCCTTCCAACACTGCATTTATTCCAGCAGAGACAACCACAACGTCATTCTGGGGGTGTGTGAATAACAGCAAACGCACAATGAGCGTGATAGAAATTCAGATCCTGTTTTGATATACCCAGTAGTGAAGAAGGGAGGCCCTTGTGCAGCATCTGAATATAAATCTGCTAATGAGGGATATGTTTTCTTGTGTGGCCTGGGCTGCCCAATTGGGCCAGGGTGCAGCTCAGAACAGAATGTAGTCTCAAGTGTCTTGCCTAGATGAAGGGTTAAGTAGTTAGTGGTTGCACAGCTCTTGAAAATGTGTCCTGTGTAATTTATAAGCCATTCTAGAGCTTTTAGTTCTTCTGAGAGTACTTACATCCACTTAGGTCCCAGTGTTCGTGCAAAAACCTCATATTCAGCAGAGTCAATTTGTCACCCTTTGAAACTCCAGTTCTATCTTTGTGCTGTTCTGAGTTTCTGTAAAGCTTCAGGATGGTGTCTCTTCTTTGCTGAAACTGTGGGTTTCATACAGAAAAAGGCTGCTGTCCTGAGTCATCTCTTCTGACAGGAAAAGATCAGTTGGAAGATTTTGTGATCAGCTCTGTGTGGAGTGCCAACAGCCCACAAAGTCTAGAAAATGCAAGTGTCATGCCTGAAAGTCATACTTTCCCAGTTTGAATAATATTTTTTTTCATTTCTGTTTAGTATCTAGTGTCTTTGATCCAGGAGAACCTGGGATGGATGTGGGTTTTCTATTTCTTCATTCTAATGGTAAGAAATCACCTTTTTAAGAAATTCTTCATCAAAGCTCAGTTTGCCACAGGATGTTTTTGTGGGAACCTGAGAATTGTGACTTGTAATACCATTCTCAAAGTGGCCTATGGTGTGGCTTTGCCTCATGTTATCTAAGTCAAATGGGTTAATTTTGGATCCTTTAAAGTCATGTTACCCAACAGGAACTGAGATTGTAGCAGAGACACAAAAATACTTGCCCAAAAATACCTGTATGCATTTCCTATAGCTCACACCACCTGACCTCCAAGGCAGGACTTCTCTGTCCTTCATCTCTGTGATCCGTAGTTTCTAATATTTTCAGGGAGCTGAAGTTAAGCTGCTTGTTTCTTAAGTCTTGAAGATTAGTGGAAAGAGTGATGAGGGTATTGAAACTAAACTGAAAATGCCCTGGCCCTGTTTTGCTGCTGGGGCAGAGAGCTGTTGAGGCCCTGATGTCCTCAGCATCACCACAGCGGTGAGCGCTGCACAATTTACTTGGTCTTCCCTGCTGGAAGTGCCAGGAGATGTCTTTGCATCTGTGCTGACAAGGGAGAAGACCACTTTGGTAGCCAGGAGAGGTGGTGAAATGGAAGGTCACTGAGGAGCTGGAGAGCTCATCTTTATGAAAAGGTGATCATGACAGCTGGAATTGTATGAGCTTTCCTGCAAGCTCAGTCCTTCCTCTGCTGTGCCGCTCTGTCATTGCTTCTCTTAGCCTATGTCTTTCTGGGATGGCCTTGGATGCACATTGGAGCAGGGAATGGCTGCAGCTCTGGTTGCTCTGTGCTAATTGTCCTGGATTTGCTTCTTTCCACAGACGAGTTCAACAATCCTGTTCATTTCACCACTGATAGTGAGGGAGATCAGGTTGCTGCTGCATGAGCGGCGCCTGCGAAGGCTGGCAGAGTGACTTCTGCTCCCCTCTGCAAGGACTGCTCTGTGGAACTGACAGCTGGGACACTCATCAAAACTCTGGGAGACTTGTTTGTTACATCCTCCAGGTCTGGACTGATTCAAAACGACTCCACAAGACTTGATTGACTCACCTTAGGTGAGCTCAGCCGTGAAGCACTAAATACTTGTTCTGAGACCACCTGTGTCACAGAGCTGCTGACCCAAGCCAGACAATCCATGGAACTGATGGATTGTCCCAGACTCCCAGACTCTTCCAGGAGTCACACCAGGGTTTTCTGTTGCGTGTCTCATTCCTATACCTTTTCTTATTTATTTCTGGATGTGCTGACCAAAGTCAGCTGTTTGAAACTGACAGTTTTTGGGAGGCTGTCTTGCAATGTATTTTGATGCTCTTTTGTGCTGGTGAAATCATACAGTGCAGTTCATGGATAGTCCTAAATTTCAGATCACCTTAGCTTTTAGAAAGGGCAGAATTAATTATTTGGGATTTATGCTGTCCAGTTGTTTAAAAACTGCTGTTGCTAAATCTCTGCACAGATGGACCTCTAATAGATCCCCTATCTATTAACTGTTACATATTCCAGTAGAGTCACATGAAGAAGTTACCTCTATATTTGTTTTTAACATTTTTAATAAGGTTACTAATCTCTGAGAAATGAGATTTCATTTTTTTTAACTATTGAGGCAGACAAATAGTGTGCAATACTTTACTGTAATCTCTGAAATAAGCCTTAATAGGTCCTTTGTGTCTAAAGGATCCTTGAATGGCTTCAGGGATCAGTAATGGGACACAAATACTTTCACTACTTTGTTTATTGAACCTGACCAATACTGACCAAAATGGGTGTGAGGTGACCTTCTGAAGGAAGCTGGTGTCACTGACTTCATACTCCTTGGGCAATTGCTCATCTCTAGCAAAGAGGGATCAGAATGGAATTAAAGGAATTTAAGGGACCTGGCTGCTCTCAGACAGGGGCTTCCAGACAGGGACTGCAGCCTACTCGTGGAGTAGCATTAATGAGCAACTGCTGCTCTCTCCCCTCATGCTCCTGTGGTTATGGCTGCGTAGGGGACCTCAAGCTCCAGGGTTTAGAAGCTTGAGTGGTACCTTGAAGGGAAAGGTAGATGCAAGTCTACCTGCAAGCACTGAAAACAAGTGGGTGTGCTTGGTGTGGTGGTGTTTGAGTGTTTTGCAGTACTGTGGTAAATGGGATGACCGACTGACACCCCTAACATTTGTTAGTGGTCTTAATGGGATCATTAACTTTGCAAAAAATTGTTTTGTGTTTATGCCTTGAGATGTTTCATTGTAATAGGTCTGTGTTAACCTGCAGAACTTGTGAGCAAACACTTCATCTAACTAGTCAGCAGTGCCTGGATGGAGGTGGGGAGCAGCAAAAGTGTTGGAGCTGAGAATTTGAAACTTCTTAAATGGGAACAGTTGCCTTTTCAAAATGTACATTGATTTTATTTTATTTTTTAATTGATGAATGTCAATTTTTAGTCATATGTTGATTGTAATGAGTGGAACATCATCAGTGCCTTACGGTTTTACAGTTTTGAACGGTTGCTTGGTGATGGCTGCTTCTGTAGTTATGTCTCCATGCATAGCTTTGCTTAATATGGAACTCAGTTGCCCCATTTTATACTTTTTTTTGAATCTTCTTCTCTGGGTGGAGGTGATTGTTGCATATTTTTGTTAACTCTCAAAATACTTCAGTGCTTGGGAAAACGGTGCCATTAAGCTGATATGGAACCTGACTCCTGTTCTTGACTCCTCTCATTCCCATTCCAATTTTTGCCTGTATAATTAGAACAGGAGACTGAGAATCTATCATCCTGTTCTCAGAATTATGCCCTGGGGTTAGTGTTCACATCCCAAGCTACTCATTAGCCCCTGTACAAATAGAATGAAAACTCTCTGAAATTTAGTTCTAAAATTGATGGTGGCACCGTTTGCCCCAGCCACAGCGTCTGAGAATCTCTGGTTTCAAATTCCAACCTGGATGAACTTCTTGGCTGCCTCTCTGGGCAGCAGATAAGCTTCTGATGAAAGGTGGGGTGGGAAAAGGACGTTGCTGGGGTCAGGGGGAGGAGAGGCCAGCCCCTGTAACAAATGGCTTCCTGTAAACAGTTCTGTCCCCTCTTGAGAAGTGTCAGAAGTGATGGAGCGCCAGGCCCAGGCGCTTTGGGGCCGCCCCCAGTTAGTGAGGCGTGCCTAAGGCCTCGGGATTGCTGCCGTCCTTGTTGTCCTGGGTTTTCAGTTCTGTGTATTTCACCAGGGTGCTCTGAGGGAGAAAGGAGTTCAATCTGGTCTGAACTGACCTCACATGAATAAACATACTTTGACTTGATCTGGGCTAGTTCTTCTGTGTGCTTTTTTCCACTCTCCCTGGTGCAGTTCTGCTGAGCATCATCCTCTTCCTCCTCAAAGGTCTGGCTCTAGCAGCTGCTGTTCACTCAGCTGCTGTGAGGACCTGAACCCTGACTAGTGCTAAAACCAAACCCTCCTCCTAGCCTAAAAGGGGACCATGTTCCCAGGGGCTGCAGTTTGGCACTCTTCCTCATCAGGCTCACAGGAAGTTTTGTGAGAGTTCTCTAACAGAGATGCCCATAATGGTGTAATTAATGGTCTTAAATAAAGGAACCAGACCGCATACTTGGTTTTATTAATTTATTTCTTTGTTGATCTGCATGTAGAAGTCAGTTGTTCTTCCCTTGGAATGAGATGTGCCATGTGGCTGCAGGCCCTGCTGTGCCTTCTCTCCTGTGACTCGTTCCATTAAACATGAACCCACATCTTTGCTTAGCTGTGTTTGAATGGACACAGTGGGGAACGTGGTAATGGTGTTTGTGTTTTATAGTTTATAATAAATTCTGAGTCGAGCACAATACCAGACCACTGGAGAAACTCCTGTGCCTGCATGTTCTGGTCTCTCAACCCCAAATAGTTTGGTGGTGCTATCATGCTATTCCTCAAGGAAACTAAGTTCATGTTTTTACCCCTTTTCTGTCACTTTTTCCCCACCTACTCATCAGGGACTTCCCAACCTGCTCTGGCAGTACTCTGAGGAGTAGAGCTTTGCTTGAGTATCTGAAAATGCTGACAGTAGCAAACCTCATCACCATCACTGTGACTGTGATCTCAGAGTTGAATGTGTGGGCAAGCAAAAGAGGAGGAATTGCTTAACTTCAGAAGGGCAAAGGAAATGCATAAGTGACAGATCTCTGTTTCAGACTGAATGCCAAGATGTGACAGACTGACCAAACTGATACTGAAAGAGAGGGTGTGCTTCAGCCCCATGACACTTGCCTTTATCAAGGAAGGGCCTTGCAATAGATGCCCTACAAGCAATGCTGCTGTGTCCTGGTTTTCTTGGAAGTCTGGAACCCAAAAGGTGTGGATGTCTGCCTAGTAGGTACCACCATGCTCTCCAAAGCAGGAAGAATTGAGCTTCTGCACTAAGTGCTATGCAGTCTTACAGAGCATGTGAGCTGCTTGTCCTCACCAAACCCAGGAGAGCAGCTTTCCCTTCTGCAGAAGAGTGGGAGGAGAAGCAGCAGCATGCTTTAGGGGTTGTTTTCTCTCAGAGGTAGAAGGAGAAAATATTTTGAGATAGTCCCACAGACCTCTCCAGTACAAGCAGTGGCTGCTTAGGAATGTTTTGGACACACCGCTCTTTAGTTACCCTCCTGTCATTTAACCCTCTATCCAGCTGTGGCCAAAGTGCTTTGCCAAACCTGTTTGAAATGTCTCCCCCCTTTTTCTTTTCTAGGTTCTTTTCTAACTGGAATTGCCTACAGGGATGTTTTGGGTTCTGTATTGCAAAAGTTTTCTAAGGCACAGCTTGCCCACCTTCCTGCATCTTTGTCAAGCCTTATCTAATCCTTTTAGTAAACAGCTTCCCGCTTGTAGGAGCCTGTAAATACAAGCTCTTAGGACACTGTGTGAGGCTGGAAGGCTGGACTGGGGCTCCCTGTGCTATGTACATGCCCATGAAAGCATCCCCCATCCCTGGAAGTGTTTAAGCCCAGGTTGGATAGGCTCTGAGCAACCTGGTCTAGTGGAAAGTGTCCCTGCTTACAGAAGGGGGGGTTGGAACTGGGTGAGCTTTAAGGTCCATTCTAACTCAAACCATTTTGTGATTCTATTAAAGCCTCACTAAATGAGAGTTGTTTAGAAGAGTATTTAGTACAAAGATGAATTTAGTCAATTATTGGGGATATTTCTTTTTGTTCTCCTGCACTGGTGATATTTCTGTACATTTGGATCCCAGGAGTTTCTCTTGGCATGTCTCCTTTGACCAGGGTTGCGACAGCATGCAGGTGCAGTAGGCAAGTTAGAATCTACTCCTGGAGCAGAGGACAAGCTTTGTTACTGTCTTGTAAAGTTTAAGAGTACTACCAGGAGAAGAAGGACTGCTGCTGAGAATAGAGAAGTCCAGGTAAGCTATTTGGGGACAATCTGTTTTGTTTGGGAATAGATTTTGAAGTGGCAGGTGGCAGTTGGTGGACTTGTAGGTGAGTTGATGAAGGCTCTGACATTTTGGTCTTCTTCCCCTGTTGTGAAGTAAAGGAAATCCATACAACACCACCTCTTGTCCTCTTGCCACATAAGTAGCAATAGAATTCAGAGTGTACCAGTGGAATGACATTGCTAAGAAGGAGATTACTTACATGTGCTAATTAAATCTTCTTTCTTTATAATGCAGTTAGCAAAGTATTGGGGATTTAGGATGGGTTGATTTCTCTGGGCTCCTGGATTCCCACTCTAGCTCAGAGAACTTCTACACCAGGATACCTGTGTCCTCACTCTTCTTCCTGTTTACCAGATGGGACTGTTTCTAGAAACTCACTCATCTGCTCTGGGGTGCATGGCAAAAGAAAAGGATGTTGGGCTGACAAAAGCTGGTGCTTGCCTGCAGCAAGTGCCAAAGATGACAAAGCAATTGGGTTTCAGCCCACTGCACTATCCAGCCAGCAGGATGGGAGTGTTTGAGAGGTGGCAGTTTCATTTGGACTGGCTCAACTACCCATTTACCTCTTCTTCAGCCTCCTTGCTCTCTGCTGTAACTCCTGCATCCTTCTGGGAATAGCAAGGTTTCAGTTCCTGCAGTCAGTAGCAGGTTCATCCCAGGACTGATAATCAAGTCATGGCAACAGGTAGGGCAGGCAGCAACAAGCAGCTGCACTTGCTCCTGTTGAATGCAAAGGAGCTGTTCTGTGGGGATGGACACAAAGGTGGGAGCCCTGTCTGTGAGAGCAGTCCTGTGTCAGCATCAGGGACTCAGGAGTCAGCCCACGTCCCCAAAACATCCAGGCAGTGCCTGTGCAGGGCTGGGACAGCCTCTGTGGGAGAGAGCTTTGTCTCTGTGTGTATTTCTTAAGTTCCCAGGCCCATTTTAAAACCCTGTTTTGGTTCCATGTGCTCAGGTGGCATCAGGGCTGGTTTCCTTGAGGGAAGGAGAAAGGGGAACACGGAGCCATGGCTCCAGCAAGCTGGGTGCCAGCCTGGTTATGAGGGAATCTGGCCTTTGCTCCCAGATGGCAAAATCCCAACTGCCTTATGCACCTGGTTCCACAGTACGTAGTCACCTGCTTTGGTCACTGTTTTGCTCTCAGCTGGATGAAGATCTCTACCTGTCTTCTCCAACTTTATTGTGGACAGTTTTCTCAACTGCCTTCACTTCTTTCACAGAAAGGGAGCAGGGAGTCGTTTTGGAGGGTTTATCATAAGACAAGGACAGGGTTTGCTGACTCTTTTCTTTGATCTTCTCTTCTTATTTCCACTATTTCACCTCAGTTTACCTGATTGACCTTGGATGTACAGGGCCATTTTTTCTGTCCCCAGTCTTTTTTTCTGCTCCAGCCTTTGTGGTAGCTTGTCTTCAGTACCAGAGAAGGAGAGAGTATTTTCTGTGCTAACAAAGTGAGCATTGTTGTAATGCTGTTGTAGAGTGGGTGGATGTGATTGCCGACAGATGTATTCCTTCTGCTAGGGTGTGGATTAAGGCTCAAGGTGACTTTGTTCCTTCATAAATTCACTGACTTTCCCCAGGGAACTGAAGGGGCAGGACTGGGAGGGGAGAACTATGATAAATGCAAGTGTGGGAAGGAAATGCACTTACACAGGCCACGCTACCTAAGAACAAACGTGTGCTCTGTGAGGAGCTCTCACCATTGCTTAAGGCACCACACAGTGGGTTAAAAAACCCAGGAGGATGTTTAGCTGGGAAGTTGAGCATGGCTCCCTGCAGGCTGCTCTCCCAGTGTAATTGCCTGGGTAAGTGGATTAGTGAGCAGCAGCGTGTCTTGTTCGGGGTTAGGCGGGCTCTGAGGGAGCCAGCACAGCCCTGTCCCTCACCAGAGGACAAGATGCAGGCAGCGCTTGCAGCGGGAGGCAGCGTTGCTCCCTTCCTGTCAGACCTGTTTGAAAGCTGTGCCTGATGGTTGGTTGTCATTGTGGGGGCTTGCTGGGAAGGGTCCCATGGAAACAGTTCCTTTCAGAGCTATCACTTGTCCTTATCTGCCACAAGGTGGGTATGGTGACAGCAAATCACATCTTGGGACACTTCTTTGCCTTTGTTGCCATGGGAATCGGTGTCTTCCACAGCTTTGTCTTCTGTAAGAAAAAAAAAAAAAAAGAGTATTGTTACTTCCCCTGGCTTGCCCACCAAAATGTGCTGAGGATGAGAGGGGGGTTGTGGCCAGCCACAGAGTGCCAGGAGAAAGCCTCAGTGCTGGGGGCAGGCTGCAAGGTCACTTTGTCTAAACTCTCACCCAGCCGTGCAGGTCCCTCTGCAGCAGTTGCCACACCTGCACTGTGGGGTGGTGATGCAGAGCACAAGGTGAGGCACACCAGCCCAGGTGGCCCCACCAGCCCTGGGTGTCAGATCCTATCAGACTTTGCCAGACTAACAGGGTTGGGACCTGCCCTTGCATCTGTTCCATGGCTAGGTAGAAGAATCTGGGTCATGTGTGAGGTGCCAAAACATGACATTGATTCAAAAGCCTAGCATGGCCCAGAGATTCAAATGTAGGAACTCAGGTGTGGTCACCTGCCTTTGTGGGAATTGTAGGGTACGGACAGAGATGTACCAGATTTGTAGGAAAGCTACTGTGTTTTGTTTCCCTTCCTGGGTGACTGAGTAGCCCCAGCAGGGACATGGGAGCCGTGCAGCTGGTGCTTCTTTCATAACCAGAAGATGAAGGCACTGAGGGGACCCAAGGATTTGCCACAAAACAGGACCCCAGCTGGGCTCCTAACCCAGGGTCTGCATCTCTCCTATGCTACAGTTCATGATCAAGCCCTTTTGAGTGTGGTAGGCAGCTCCCTGCGTTTGTACCATACATCTCATCCCTTCTTCCCAGCCCACACTTGTGTCATTTCTTTAGAATTGCAACTGATCTTTATTTTAGTTACACTTCTAGTGTGGATTCCAATACTCGTTTAAAAGGTGTCTGTTTACCCAAAACTCCTACGTAATACAGTGGTGGTGTTATTTCCCCAGTACTGAGGAACTGAGTCAGAGGAAGGCTAGATGACACATCTGAGGTTACCCAAAGGGGCTGAGCACTGCTGGGAACCACATCTGGAAGTTCCTCTCACTGTTGCCAGAGCCCTCACCCTTTTCTTATGTGGCACTGGATGTGGGGCATTGCCCTGCTCTGCCCCCAGCCTTTTATCTCAGCCTGGGCCCTTGGACTCTGCAATGAGCCATAAATACAGTCAACCCCTTTCGAGGGGAAGGAGTGATTTATCTCAAGCTCTAAACTTTTGGCAGTGGAATTAAAAGTAGAATTTGAACTAGTCTGTGTAAAAAAACCCCACGATCACAATCCGGTGCTTTTGCTTAGACATTAATGTTTATGCTGCCTCATGCTATGCAAGGAAACTTTTTAATGTTCAGCCATTCAAACTAGAAGTAGTTAAATGTAGAAATATAGATAAGAAATGTGGAAATTCTAGAGCAGCAGGAAAACACCATAGGAGTTTAACCTGGGATGGAAAGGAAACTTACAATTTTCACCAAAGTGTGTGCAAGTGCTCTATTTTTAAGTATATATATTTAAAAAATACTTGTGTAATAAGGTGGTTTAAGGAAGTCGTTCAAAAATGCAGGAAGTTTCACTTTCTAGTCTAAGAAATGTATGTTTCTGTATTTATACTTTTGCATATGTATGAGTATATAAACATGTATAAATGCTCACACCGTTGTAGCTCAGTTGTTCTATATTTTTCTCTCTTCAAATGGTATTGCTTATTCTCTGAGGATATTCATTCCAAAATTCTCTCTAACAGAAATGGGCTTCACTTACAACTTGAAGCTGTTTTTGTTGCCTTTGACCTCTGCTTGTGAAAGGGCTTTCTCGGCAGTAGTCAAGAATATGGAAATAAAATGACGAGATAAAAACAGTGAATAATAGAGGGTGGGCAACTACTGAGTCACCAGGAAATGCTGCCAATGGAGCTTGCTGAGCTCCAGCTTGGCTTGGTCTGGCTACCTATGTCTCATTGCTGAGTTCTTCAAAATGTGCCACTACAGACAGCTGATGCAGCCAGCTAACCACAGGGAAATGGTACGGCTTCAAAGCTCTGGGAATAATAAAAGTCATGTCTGCCACTGTCTGCTTACTCACCCTTGAAACGAGCTGGTATGAAAGCAGCAGAGAGCAGTTTAGGCTCACAAACAGAATGACTCGTGGGCTGTGATGTGTTAGAAATTAGTCATGTTTCAGTCTGTGTTTCTGATTTTGCTCAGCAGTTGTCTGCAGTGCCTTGGTCTCTGCCTGCTGTCCTGGACATTGGGCAAGACAGGAGAGGTAGGGAGTGATGGGGACAAAGGGAGGCCTCTGGAAAGGAAAACTAAGCCCTCTGCTCTGCCCCACCAAGCGTGGGGAGCGCACAGACCAGCGCTGGCAAACGGCCCTCCATGCCAGCATAGCCAGGGATTTGCACAGCAAGGACTAAGAATTCCTGGTGCTGCCAGCAGACAGCAATGATGGAGGTTGGGAAGTGCCTGGATGAGGTGTTTGAAGTCACAAGGAGACGCTTTATTGGCATGGGGCTTCTTGTCCAGTGCCTTCCCCAGTATGGACACCTCCACAAGGTCTTTTCTCTTTGCCAGAAGAAAGGAAGGGAAGGTTGCTCCATTGTTCTCAGGCTTCAAACCAGCTTCCCCCCCCGAAACTGTGGGGCCAGTGGGGGGCTGCTTTGGTGGTGTTTTTCTTTCATGAGTCTGAAGTGGGTTAGCTTGGTTTTCAAACACCTTCCTCCAGCCTTTCCTTATTGTACAGCCATATACTTCTGCTGGCAGGCAGTAAACCAGCAGTTAAACGCAAATCCCTTTCCGGGCGGGTGGAGTGAGCCCCCTGTCCCCCCTCCTCACTGCCTGGGGCTCAGCCCTGCTGAGCTGCTTTTGAAGGCCTACAGAGGTGCATCCACCATGGCCTCAGGGCTTGCTGGAGGTGGGTTCTTGCTGGCTGCTGTGCCCAGAGCCCTGTTTATCCCAGGGCACTGCAGACACCAAGGGACAAAGCCAAGCCCTTTCCTCCCCCTGTTCTGTCCCAGGGGCACATGAAGGCTGCTGGCGTTTCCACTTGCTGTCCACGTGAGTGGAGACCCCATGTGGACCCATCACATATGGGATACCAGCACTGAGGCGAAGTGCAGTGAGAAACACGCAAGGAAGATGAACCCAGGGTGGTACCTCATTGTCCGCACCCTGCAAAACGTGGTGTCCAGTGCTCAGGGAGGGAACAACAATGTTGTGGTGCTGCTGGTGCCACATGGGGAGTGAGTGTAAAGGGCCTGAGCAGCGGGTGGTGTGATTTGAGGGATGTGCAGTGCTGAATTTTCTCATGCACTATGGTTGTCCTGGGTTGTAAAGCCTGCTGAGACAGCTGGGTGCTGCTGGAGCCCAGTTCTTACCTAATGCTTTTTCTTTCTGCCCAGTAGCAGGTGGCAGGGGACGCAACCAGAGCGATGGCACAGCAGCAGAGGGGATGCCCACCCACCTGGCACGTTCCCTTGGCACACCCACCAACAGATGTGGTGCTGCACGCTCCCACCTGCAGCTCGCAGCTGTCACGGCAAGCAAACCTGGCTTCCGAACAAGAGCTGAGCAGCGCTGACAAACGGGAGCAGAAGGGCAGTCCCGGCACAGCGGCTGTGTTTAACCCATAAGAGGCCACCTCGCAGGTGAGGGCAGCTCCCTGCCGTGGGAGCCTGCAAAGGGAGCCTGCAAAGCACCCCCCACCTGGGGGGAACGCAGTGCTGCCAGAGCCCCGTGTGGGGTTGGGGCTGCTTTAATGTTTAACAGGCACAGCTGCACCTGTGCACAACAGGCGCTGCAGCAGGCGGCTGGGGGCAGTCAGAAGGGGGGTTTACAGCCCGTGCTGCAGGCGCTTTCTGAAATGTTCCCGTCACATCACCTTGCTTCTACTGTTCTGAAATGGTAAAGCCCAACTCGAGTAAAAATCTTCCACTGGAGCTAGCGAGAGTCGCACTTGTCAGTTCTATTCAGCAGCCGGGAATTAATACAGAATATTTTATCCTTTAAAATGCTGGGCAAACATTAACTAATCCTCTCAACACCCTTCGGGATAGGTAAATATTACTTTCTCCCAGGTGCAGAAACTGAAGAGGAAAAGTTAGGTGATTTGCTTAAAGCCACAGAGGGAATCAGGTGGGGGTAGAGATGGGGGGAGGTTTTAATAGCTTGTGCCTGTCTCATTATAGGTGCTGCCTCTCAGACAGTGTTCTTGTACAAGCTCAGCTCTAGTGAGGGGGAAACGTGCTGGTGTGCCCTTAGCACTACAAAAGTGAACCAGCTGATGTGTGAGCATCAGGTTCTGTGATGGGGATAGGGATTCCAGGGAGCACATGGCACCATGGCAAAAGCCCTCTCACTGTGAAGTCAGTTAAGTTCCGGCCCATCACCTTCAAGGCAGGACTTAAAACTTGTTTCTTCCAGGCTGAGTTTGCCATGGATGGGGAGTGCCCCTCACGGGCTTAGTCCCAAGCTGCCTGTCTTTAAAGTGGGTGATAAACGTTGTCTGTAGAGCTGGGCTTGTTATCTTTGGGATTTACATCCCAGATACGGTGGGGGACAAGCCCGTGTTTGCAGACCTGGAGGGAAAGCTGAGTGCTCATCCCAAGGAGGGGGCTGCTGCCTGGGCTCCTCAGCCTTCCCGCAGTGCCTGCTGCTGCCCTCAGGTCAGGGCGAGGGTGTCTGCGGGGCAGCAGTGCCTGGTGCTCCGCAGAGCCACAGGACACATCCCTCCTTCTCTTCGCGGTTGGGATTTTTAACAGACTTGTAGCGCGGGGCTTCTCTCCTTGTGCTTAATTGCACCACACTAACCTCTCCCTGCTCCCATTCCCAGAGTGGGTTGGCTCATCTCCTTCTTGCTTGTTTTCTCATCTCTGACCTGGCCAGGGTTTTAGTTTACAGGTGATGGACATTCAATGGAAATGTTTGTGTGCGAAGCCGCTCTCGCCTGCAGAGGCAAAGGTCACTTCTGTGCCTCCAAACAGTGCTGGGGTTCACCGAGCCTCTGCCCATCAGGCTGTGACCACGGCCACTTCAGGGCAGTTGCCATCCATGGGAAAGCCCTTGTTTGTTATCCCTGATCCTGTTTCAGATGCATTCTGAGGCAAGGCCATGTAGTTGGGGATCTGTGTCTGTGATGGGTTGCCAGAGAAGGCTCCTGTCTCTGCTGCCTTGTGCCTGGGCTATTTTAATTAGAGACACATGGTTCATTATTTAAAAGAATATGCTTTGCTGGTTGTTTGTTAGGATCTTGTATCTGAGAGTGCTGCAGCTTGTGAGCCTTAAATTAAGCTGTAGGAAGGACACTGAGCACCTGGGGAAGGGGCTGCTGCAGAACTGGAGCCTATTGTTCTCTTCTTGAATTGTGAGGAAGCTCTTTCCCCATGCTGGCTCTTTTACTTGGGAGCCAACTACTACACACGGTGGTTTGTTTCTCTCTCCATCTGTTCCAACTTCAGTTTATTCACAGCTCTGTAGGTATTGTACATTCAGCTGCTTTTTTTTTTTTCTTTTTTTTTGGATGGGAGAGCCTCCCCTTTTCATGGTTCACTTACTCATTTTGAAGGTCTCTGGCTTCCTTGTCAAGATTTCTTTTTTGTTGTATTAATTGGTCTTAAATCTATAGTCAGGTGCTGCACGCATGCTTCCCGTGTACACCTTAACCATCTGCTGGGTTTCATCTCCATGGTACCCAGGCCAAATTCCAGCTCTGGCAAGGACAACCTGCCTCCCTGCATTTTTCCTGTGCTTTTAATTGGCTTTAGCTCACTTCTTTTTTGGTTTTTGCTTCCCCTGTCCTAATGTGCCTCTCCACTCCGTGGCAAGGGGTGGTGGTCTGGGGTGGTGAGGGGCTCCAGGCTGCCAGCACCCACCTGGAGCCAAGATGTCCAGCACCATAGAGGAGCAGCCATGACACAACATGATGACTGGAGAGTGAAACAGAGAAAACATTGCACTGGAAATAAGATGCACGTTTTCAGCACTGAAAGCAGTTGCATGACTTTCAGTGGCACACAGTAAATTTTGCATTTCCCCAAAGTTCTTTCAGGGTTTCAGAATAGGTAGCTGTCTGGAACTGGTGCTGTTTCTTCCTGCTGGCCCTTCTGTCCAAATAGATCAGCTGTAGGCGCTGCAGGAGGGCAGAACAACAACTGATAATGTTTACCCTGGTCTTAACACTCCTAGATTCTGATACTTTCAGGATAAAAGCTGATGTGTCCGAGTGATCCCAGAAGGTATTGAAGCTCCAGGAGTCTGGCTGGTGCAGTCGCCTGGCTTATCTGGCACTTTAATAGCACAGCAGTTGTTAGCTTTACAACCAGGTTTTGGGAGGACCAGACTGGTGTCTGTGTTTGGGAATTGCTCTGTGCAGCAACATGGTTTTCTGGGAGAGAGCAGGTTCTTGCTACTCTTTCCCTCCCCTTTTAAAAAAATACTTGAGTCTCATTATTATGGAAAAGGTTCTCTAATGCTCAAAACTTGCTTAAAAGCACAGCCTGAACTCCTTATTCACTTTGTCTATTTCTTCCTAGCCTGGAAGCTTTCTCTTCTCTCTGCTAATCCTGTTACTTCCAGTGACAGCCCCAGCCACAGAGGTGAGCCACTGGCAGGGCCCTGACTCGCCTGTGCTCTCCGACTGGGAGTCTCTACTGCCACAGCCTGGCTCCAGTTGTCACCCTGAGTGCTGTATGGATGACTGTGGGCACCCAGACAGTGGGATGGATGGATGGATGGATGGATGGATGGATGGATGGATGGATGGATGGATGGGGTGGTGCACATCCCAGACCTGCCAGCATTCATCGAGAGGGTGTGTCCCTGCTGAGGATGGCAGAAATACCTGCCTCTTATCCAGCCTTTTATAGCAGGTAAAATCTTACTGGTCAAGGGCACAACAGTGGTAGAGATTGGATTGCAGGTGGGGCAATGATGAGCACCATTTTTTGCTTCAGTAGGCAAAAACATCCATGGGACTTCAATTCCTGGTAGAGGTTTCTACTGCTTTGGAAATACCAAAGGAAGCACTGGCATTTTGGGATTATTCAAGGGAGTATTGCCACAAGAAGTTACATCACCTTCTGGTCTTATGTGAGCCAGGGAAAGGGCTTTTCCTTGTAGAAGTCCTCTTGCCTGCCACAGACCTTCACTTGAAAGAGCATTAAGCTGCCTGTGTTTCCTTTCTCCTAGAATCCCAGAATTGTTTAGGTTGGAAGAGACCTTTAAGATCATGAAGTGCAACCATAAACCTAGCACTGCCAAGTGGATAAAGTACCTGTACCAAAGTCTGCCCTAGCAAAGCAGCATTGAGCATATGGAGGAAGAAAGACCAGTTCTTATCAAGGAGCAAAGCAGTACAGCTAGCAATAAACCCAGGCTCACTGAAGAACCCTGCAAGCCCCAGTCCAACAAAGTCCTTGCAATATTACATATTATTTGTCTTGTGAGGTCTTTGCGAAGAGGAGGGCCTGCTCAGCAGTGTTAGACATGCACATATGTGCATGTAGGAAAGTGTCAGTCCTGAAGTAGAGTCCAAGTCATTGAGGCAGGTGGCAGGGGCAGGAGAAAGGAAGAGCTGTGGACCTCTCGTCTCTGAGAGAACCTAGGCTGACTACAGTTCAGATTTTAACAGTATTTAGAAGCATGGAGATGTGGGGAGGAGGATTCCCTGAATGCTGCATGCTGGGATGCTTCATAGCATGACCTTGGGTGCATCTCTGAGTGAATAAATATCTTTAGGGATTTGGTCTTTTACTTGTGAGACCTGGGACTTCAGCACCAACTTTCCAACTCCAAAATGGACTTTGAGCCATGGCAGCATCCCTAATTTGCTACAAGGTAACACTTCTAGATCAGCAATATGCTGGGTCAGATTTGATTATTTCAGATGTGTGGGTTGGTTTACCAGTGTAGTGGGTCAGCACTTTGCTTGTGTGTGTCCCAACACCCTGTAGCTCTAATGTCTGTAGTGATGGAACAGTTTGTGAATCCTAGTGGATCTATCACTGCTCCTGTGAGAGAGAGAACTGGGTTTTCAATTTTTACAAGGAGGTGGTGTGGCATAGAAGAATTAGGCTTTTAAACTCGGTGTCAGAGAAGAAGGAGTTGGCATGGTTGTGAGCATTGCCTCAGGTGGGCAGCATCCTGCCTCCCCATGGGGGTGCTTACAGCAGGGTGCAGAGGTCCCCCCTGGTTAATGACTCTGTCAGTGCTCTCTTCTCCCGCCTCTTTCCCTGTTCCCACAGATCAGATCAGCCCTCTGTGCCACAGCCTGTCATCTGATTTATGGGAACCATAAACTGCAGAGCAGAAAGAAATAAAAATACTAAACACTTAGTTTTTTAAAAGGCCAGCAGCGCATTGAAGTCTTGGTGATAATTTGCTCATAAAGAAATATTATGCTTCAGATCATAATCCCAGGCTGCAGATGGGGGCTGAGGTCTGGCCTGAGTCTCTCACACTTAGGCTGTAAAAGGAAGGCAATGGGATGAAGAAAACCACATAACATGTGGGGATTAGGCTCTGCTGTCGTGCTGTCCATCACCTCTGGTGCCTGGGAGGTCTTGTGGAGAAGCGCTGATGTTCTCCAGAAAAAAATCTGTCCTGTGTAAGAAGGACAGTGGGCTCATGGAGGGATAAGAGGCAAGAAGGGAGGAGAGAATAATAATCCATGAGCAGCAGTCAAAGAGCTGAGATTTACAGGCTGTGTGCAAGTGCCCAAGTGGTGAGTTGAGGGCTGTTCCCCTTGGACTGAGCAGGGGGGCTCATCTACATTATCTGTAGTATTGTATCAGCATGGCCAGCCAAATGCTTGTTGGTGCTCCTTGGGCAGCAGTTGCCTTTAATAGTTGGTGTTGATTTTTGGTCAATGCAGATGGATGTCTTGGTTCCAAGAGGTGAAAACCAGCCCTGTGCCAGTAAGAGCAGAGAAGCAGCAGATATGTGAGCAGGTGAGACCTTCACTGGTGTCAGCGTTTGACTGCTAGAGAGGTCTCACAGCTGCCCCAGGCAGGGGCCTGTTCTGGGTGGATAAAATTCCTTTCTGGTTTGGCTTCCTGCTACAAACACTGTCTGTGTCTGTGTCTGTTTGCCTACTGGGCTTGCATGGGGACAGGCACCTGGAGGTTAAAAGCAATGCATTTCTTCAAAGGAGATCAAGGACTGCACGGCCATTTCAGTGCAGACGTATTTTCTCCTATCTGATCTTCTCCACCTCACCCTGTCAAAACCACCTATTAGTACACTGCCATCTCAAAAGAATCTTGCTATGATGCTGGTAGGGTTGCAGGACAGCAGGGAAGTTGTCAACCACGGTTTTTATTTTTCTTTGTTTCCTTCTGTCCTTTTCTTATGTTCTGCTGGCAGGAGGGCTGCTGGTAGCATTGTCTTGTGTCCTGGATGACACAGAGTTTGGTAGTCCTTCTCAACTCTTCTTCCTACAAGAAACTCTCTTTTGAAAGGAAACCTTTCTTTCTTAGATGCACATCCTAAACTTGGTGATGTAGGACAACTTATAAAGACATTGAGAACTGGGAGGAAATAGTAACTTACGGGTTTTTTATTAGTGGTGGGGTTTTTTTCTCTAATAATAAAAATTAACAGATATTCTAGGAATTCTGTGAACTCTTTTCTAGGATTCATAACATTCATGAAGCCTTCTATTCCAGCTCTGTTCCAGATGCAGCCTTAGCAGTGTTGAATTGTGTTCTCCCCAAGGTCTGCTGGCCACACTGCCCCTGACACTATCTGCTGTGCAGTTTGGGTTTGCAGTGAGAGCACACTGCTAACTCATAAACTGCTTGGCAAGCCTGTAACTCCAAGCTCCTTTTTCACTGGGCAATTACTTTGGCCAGTCTGCTCCCAGCCCAGTGGATGCCTGTTGTTACTTCTCCCTGGGGCAGAGATTTGCACTCCTGTTCCTGTGCATCATGAGGCTGCTGTTGACCCAAAAGCCAAATTTCTCAGGGTTGTTTTGTAGCTTCAGTTTGCTGAGAGTATGATGATTCTCCCAGGCTACATTTAAAAGGTTTTTATAACTCCTTGAGAACTACTGAGTTCAGCCTTGCTGCATCTCAAAGGCTTGCTGGCGGTCTCAGCAGACACATGTTAATGGTAACCAAAGGGGCAGGGTACTGCTTTTCAACAAGTACTTTCTTAATTAAAATAAGAAGGCTTTAACAAAAACAGATCCAAAGCATAAGTAGCCTGGTTGAAAAGAGAATCTGAAGTATTTAACTTCCCCCACAAAGATGCCGCTCAGGCAGTTCTGGGGTGGTCCTGGGCTAAGCAATGCCTGTGCTCCAGTGGCAGGATCTCCTGTGCTCCTTGTGCAAGTAGGAGGGTTTCAAACTCTCTTCATCAAGGGCATGAGTCTAGTTTAACTCTCCCTGGGGAAAGAAAGAGTCACTTTTACCTTGTAAATTAATCCTGTCAAGGATTCCCTCCTCTGCAGCCCTTTACAGTATTGAGTACTGTTGGAGAAACTTCTCCAGGAGAGAGGGCTCACAAGCCATTTCTCCTCTAGTTACAAGAGGCAGTTTATTTTCCCAGGGAAATCAAAACTTTCAAAACTTCTGGCTGCCCCCATCTTTCCCTTAATGTTTCCTGAAATGTTTAACAGCATCCTCTTTGCCTGTTTCCCAGAGACTGAGTTCCTCTTTGCGGTCAAGGTTTCTCTTCTCTCCTCCTTAGTCACTGAGGAGCCTTGTTAATACCTCTTTGCAGGCAAGACAGATGATCCTGATGGCCAAAATGCATCATTTCTTCTGGTAAGTGGCTGCAGAAGTGGAACTTCATTCCTTTCTCCAATTGTATTTGCTTCTGCAAACACGAGGGAGAAGGGATGATTTCTCCCACCAGACAAAAAAATCCATTTTGTAAGTGTGGTGAGTGTTTAGTGATGCCTTGTAATAGCACACAGAAAGGAATCATCTCTGAACTTCCTTCCCACCAGACCCTGCCTTTGGTAAGGGATGGCAAGTGATGTGTCTGTGCAGGTTTGGCGCTAGGCACTGGTACCATGCAATGAACATCTCACTTCTAATAGGGCTGAAATAGTGGCCCGTTATGGGTCACAATAAGCAATAGCAGAGTGTTCTCAACTGATGCCAGAAGTGGTTGATAAATAATTGATTGCTCTGACAAAATGCTTAAAAATGAAGAATGCTTCCAGGAACTTTACTTGGGTGTTTTTAACTCTGACCTTCACAGAGCACAGGTATTTACAAAGAATAATCCATAGATACTGTTCATTATAAAGTATGGACATAGACCCCCTTTAAACAACAGAACTATGTGCTTTCTGGACATCTGCAGGTTTGGATAAGCACACCTGTGCATCATCCTGCAGTTCCTTGCAGCCTTGTCTGTTGACAATCAGGCCCCATGCTGTTACCCACACTGGTTTGGACAGTAGCTGCACAGCAATGAAACCTGTTTGCCTCTTTTACTTGTGAGCCTCCAGGAAAGCCAAGGGTAGCAGAGGATCTTTGGTTGCTCTGCTGGTGGGGAGGGACTTATAACTCTATGTAGCCTCTTCTCACTGGGTAACTTGATCACTGCAGCAGATGAACACCAGGGTAAGCAGTGGTGATCTCAGGCCTGGCAGGATTCAAAGCATGCCACCTGGCCAGAAACTCCTGATTTGATTTTGTTTCTGGTGCCATCCTGCCAATGATACCTTTGAAAGACTGCACTCAGCTCCATCCATCAGCGCTCTCTGCCAGGTTTGATCAGCAATGAGCTCTCACCTTCCTTTCCATTGTGTCCTTCTTGCAGGTCCTCTGTGTGTACCCTCACTGCATTCAGTGGGGTGACCATGCTCCACATCTGCCAGGGTCACTTTTCCCTCCAAAGGCCTCTCAGGAGCAGCAGATAGAAAACCAGCCCTGGGAACTCTGCATTTTTTTGGAGGTGTGCTGGTTTATGTGGGCTTAATGGCCTGATAAGAGGCTGGTCGTGGGAACCACAGCAGTGCCCCTGCACACAACTCCCAGTGCTGGGAGATACAGCCCTGTTGCTCTCATCTGACCCTGCACTGCCACACTGACTCCGCTACCCATCTCTGCTTGTCCATGGCTAAGTGATTAATTTTTCAAGTGACATCACATATTGAACACTTTAAGTTGGAGCACTGGAGGTGTAATTAGATTGAGGCACAATTGCAGCTGCAGGGGAGACACTTAAAACGTGCGGTGTAATCTGCCCTCTTGACAGAAAATTTCCTCCTAAACCTGGGGACCCTTTCGGGTGTCACTTGGGAACAAAACTGTTTTGTCACAAGAGGAAGAAGGACCTTGATGGAGAGGGGTGCAGTAGTTGAGCAGAGTTAGCTCCTCAGGTGGTGAAGGAAGCCTGCCTCATGACCCAAAGTGGTGCAGTGGATGTCTCTGAGCAGATGGGCAGTGGATGCTTTCTCTGCATGTCTCTTCTATTCCTAGGAAACCTGCACAATATGCTTTTCAAGTCTGCTCTTCCAGAAGAGCAACTGAACACGTGCTGAACTTTGATCCTGTGAGTGTTGATGTTAATAAGTTACAAACTGACCTGAATGCTTTGCAGGAGCCAGAGGCAGCCTGGGGGAAGTTCTCTGCTTCTCAGTAAGAGGCACCTTGTTATACCTCATCCCAATCCCATCAGCTTCATTAACTTAGGCAGCCCCTCCAAACTTGTATATCAAAATGGCTCTTGTATTAGTTCAGCCCTGGGCTGGTGCAGCCAGTTCTCCAGCAGCTGAAATGGCACTCTGCAGGAACACCAGCTTGGTGCTGGCTTGTAGGAAGAGAGCTCCTGTGTCCCTTTTTGCCTGGGGAAACAGAGAGGGGTCATGGAGGAGGCATGGAGAAGCCAGGAGCTCTGCCACCAATCTGATGCCCTGCAGGTCTTTCCCCTTTCTTTCCCAAGTATTTCCCCTTTTCCCCAGCTTTCCCCCTTTCTCTGACTTTTTGAAGATGAAGGCTTTGCTTCTATCTGGCTTTTTGCTTTATCTGCTCTCACAGTCTTTGCTTATTTGGTGGCTTTGGGAACAACTGTCTTGCTTCTGCAAATTACATGATGCTGAGAATCTCTTGTCCATCGAACCCAGTATGATTCCTGCTTATAATGCACAAATATACTTTACAAGATCTGCTGAGGCTTCACTGTGAAGCAGGAAAACTCAAAGAAGGAAGTGATGCTGTTTAGATTTAAGGTTTCTACCTTTTTTAAAAAATAGAATTTTAGAGTTTTCTTTAAGAAAAAAAATGTATTCCCAAACAAAGCTTGTCTGGAGACCTCCCTGTTGGTGGCCTTAGAAGTTTTGGGGGTTTTTTTCAAGAATTTATTTAGGATTTATTTAAAATATACCAAACATAATGAAAAAAATAGGAAGAGAAACTGCACTTTGAACCAGAAATTTCAGAAACTGTTTTTCGAGAACAAGACTGAGAAATGGAATTTTTAGTTGTATGTTGCCTTCTCACTGTCCCTGTCCCTTGTGGACACCCTCAGGCTCCACTAGCAGCACCCCTGCAGTAAGTGTCTTGGTTCTTGTTCCTGGACCCTGTAGTTCTCTCTGCCAGAGCTCTCAGCACTGCTGTCCCAACAGCAGAGCAGGAGTGTGCTGGGGCTCTTTGCTGTCCCTCAGGAACATGCTTTTCCCTTGGGTTTGGACCTTTTCTCTCTTTCTTTGCTTATGTTCTTTTGGCCATATTGTTCGAAGGACACCCAGACCATTGCAGGTATTTCTGTGCGTGGCTAAGGTTGGTTGTGTGAGTAGTGCCAGTGGAGAGGAGTGAGACAGCTGAGAGTGGCCAGGGCAGGGACTGCACAAGCCAGAGTGCTGAGTCCAGGTGAGCCATACCTCTGTGGGGCTCTCTTGCTGGATCTGATCCATGTGCTACAGCTGCCGTGGGACCTGGGAACGCTTCATCCCCTGGGCAGTGGCATGGGCACCGCGGGGACACCCTGCTCCCTGCACTGGAGAGACCTGGCTTTCCCCTCCTCTCTGTCCTGGTCACTCCAATGCCAATGTGCAGTGGCAGTGGGAGGAGAGCTACCAGTGTGCTGCAGCTGGGGACTGGCCCCTCGGGAGTTTGGCAATTACAGCTGTGCCCTGAGACAAGACAATCTGGATCCTGCCACCAGCCCTGCAGGACTTGGGGGCTTGCAGTGCTGCAGCCACAGACGTGCCACAGCTACTGCTTGACAAAGCAGTGGAAGTTTGCTGCTCCTACGGCTGGGAGAGATACAGGTGGCGTGGTGGGTGCTCAGTGCATCCAAAAATGCGTGCTCCCACATCTGTTCCCTCACTGTCCCCTCTAGCCCAGCTGCACCAGCAGCACCAGCGATGCAGGGATTAGGGCAGCCCTCACGCTCCCTTCTGCAGGACCTGGCGACCCTTCCCCATCTCCCAAAGGCATCGCAGCGTCAGTCTCTGGAGAGAAGAAAAGGTGCTCAGGAAGGGGCCGCCGAGTGCCCCGTGTGCGTGGAGAACCACCCGTGCCCGGTCCATCCGCCTGCAGTGCTCTGCACCCCCGGTCCCTACCTGCCCTGTGGGGCAGGAGCGGCGTGTGCCAGACGGGCACGTACGGCAGGGCCGGGGCAGGGAGCTTCCCGCATTCGAGGGCTCCCTTCAACAAAGCCCTGTCTGTCCTGCTCCCACCATTCCTGCCTCTGCGGTTGGGGACCGAGGTCTGGAGGAGCACAAAGGAGCCCAGACAATAGGGCGAGCGGGAGAATTCCTCACACCCATGGCGGCAGGGAAACGGGCTTTGTCTGCAGCCGCTGCCTGGCTCGGTGGCGGGGGCAGGCGCTCCTTTGTTCCCTCGCTGCCTGCCAGGGGTGAGACAGGCAGGTGAGCGCCGCGCCAGGCAGGGGGCTGGCGGCGTGCGGCGGCGGCCGCATATTAATGGATTTCTCCAGCCTGTCGCTGGATGTTCGCCTTGATTCATGAGGCTTCTCCGTCGGATGCGGCCGGCAGGGAGAGCGAGCAGGGAGACAGCTATTGTCTCTGCCAGGCCTGGGGCCCTGCCGGTGCTGCTCCGGCGGCTGCCACAGCCCCAAAAGCGCTTCGCACCTTTGCCCCGCCGTCCTTCCCGCCCGGGGTGTCCGTCTGTCCAGGCTGGTGCGCGGTGCGACTGTCTGGTACCCGCACCCCACGCGTGTCCCTGCGGCGTGGAGCTGCTGGGGAGAGGGCAGGTGGGCAGCAGGCAGCTCCCCAAACACCTCGGAGTGCAAGGTGGGCTGTGTCCAGGCAGCGCTGCATCCAAGGAGGGCTTGTGCAACTAAAAACACTTCCATCCAGTGATCCAGTGTCTTAGTGACACCAGAAAAATGCTTTTGGTGGCTTTTTTTTTTTTTTTTTTTTTTTTTTTTTTTTTTTTTTTAAAGGCTGGTGTAGATGTCACGTTACATTTTATGATTGGGTATAATTTTTAAACAAAGCAAATAGGCAGCTGGTGGACAGGTACTAACCAGGCAGCAGTCAGCCTGTCTTGAAAAGGCTGATTCAGGTACAGCATTTGATAATGCTCATGTGGGAAGGGCGTGGATGATAATCCCAGAGAAGAAAACAAACTGGACAGAGTGCACTCCATCATGCTGACAAAGACCTGAATTGTACATGCTGGGGTGCAAATAGGATTGTTTGCATATTCAGCTGACTCGCTCTTCTCTTTTCCCCATCCCTGAACATAGGTGGTGCCTGAGCTCCTTGGGGAGCTGTTCAGTTGGGGGGACAAAAGTGTATGGGGGAGGGGAGTAAAGGAGCATGTGGAGGAAGAATGAGAGCAGAGAGGGTGCTGATTTCAGGGGCTACAATAGAAAGGGCCTAGCTGGCTGGTGGGGAAAACGCTCTGGGGATAGGGTTTATTGGACTGAATATAGAAAGCTACAGATAAGCTTGTCTGACAGGCTTCCTTTTATATCCCTGACATGCAGTTTATCCCACTCTGAACTAGACATTGGCTCTCCAGAGCAAAATAAAGGTCCAAGGTTTGATTTCTTCCCCCCACCCCCCCTTCTTTCTTTTTCTCAGCTGTCAAGGAATAGAGCTGAACTGAGGGGGAAAGGAGCATTTATTCCCAGAGGGTAAAAAGAGGAAGGCTGAAATGAAGGATTTTCTCCTATGATAGCACTCCCTGAGCAGCAAACCCCACCTCTGAGTTTCCAGTAAATCTACTGGGAGTACAAAGCAAACCAATCAAGAAATGTCAGGGTGTATTTACTGTCCTGTTAACCTGGTGCCCCATTCTCTCTCTGGCACAAGCTGGCAGCACACAAAGGTGCATCCCAGTGCTGTGTGCTGGGGGGGGGAGCATGGCTGTGAGCCCAGCTGGGGCAAGGTGACCAAATGGCTCCTGACTCCTGCTCTCCAGCCATCACAGCACGGGAAGGGGGTGCTGGAGGTGAGCCTGTTCTGGGAACAGTGGTGCTTGGAGGCTGTGCCAGTCCTTTGCGCTGTCTGCTCTCCACGAGGCAGAAATTTAATTGTAACAAGGATCTCGCACACACTTATCTGCAGCTGAAGCCAAAGCAGTTTCTGTTAGAGATCACCTAGACTTGACTGCTGTCAAATACTGCCTGCAAGTGAGATGGGTTTCCTGAATGCTGTATTTTACTTGGTGACACATCCAGAAACTTTTGGAAAGAGGTTTTTTAAATAAACTTGTCTTTAAGGTTTTTGCAGGTGTCTTTTTTTTTCTTTTTTTCTTGTAAAGAGAATTGGGCAATCACAGAATTTTGATGAAAGTTGCCTCTTATTCTCTTGCTTCATAGCCCATGGCCATCCTGAAGAATAAAGGAAATGCTGATAAATTGGGTATATTCCCCATCTAATGTTCCTCTCTCCTTTCCTCAGAGCATGTCCTGCTTCTAGTTGCTCTGTTAACTTGTCTCTGCTTATAACCCTCAGTACGTAGAACACAACTGGGCGCTTTTCGCTCTGATTAAAATCATGCTGTGCAATAGGAAATACAAATTAGCTCTGGCCTTTGGGCTCCTGACAAGTTTCCAGCGCTGCTTTCAACACCACAGAGATTGTGTAACTCCATCTGTGTGTGCTCTGTGTGGTGACGTCTCCCCCTCCGTCATGAGCTGGGCTGGCTGCCACTCATCCAGGTTCAGCTGCTAATACTTCAAGCAGCTTTTAGAACTGAAGGAGGAAGAGATGTTGCCAGCAGCTGGGTGAAATGCAGAAACCAGCTCTTCCTTGCCAGAGGACTATGTGGGAAAGGTTAAAAGGAGGAGGACTGCCTAGGTAATTCTCCCAATCTCGATGTTGTGCAAATACCTCCCTTTTGAATGAATGACTGAGGAGTTCAGCACAGGAGAGCCAATGCTTCAGTACAAGATTAACCCTTGAAGGAAGAGCAGAGTAGCCTTTCATTCAAACGGCAGCTTAAGTTTGTGTTACCGTGAAGCACAAGGCACTTTCCTGCCTCCTCCAGAGATTCAAGCCAGGCACGCTGTGTTACATCACTTCAGGGTTGCTCACAGAAGGGCTGAGGCTCCAGCTATTGTGTCACGTTTTCAGCAGAAACCTTTTAAGTCTCGGCGACTTCCTCTGAGGATGCTGAAGCAAACAGTGCCCAGACCTGTGAGTGAACAAGTTGCAAATGACATCGCCGGTTTGAAACGGTGCGTGGGCACAACGTGGGCGAATGTTCCCTGCACTGGGTGTTTTCTAAAGGTCTCTGAAGCATGAGGCATGACTGAATGACTTCTGTTTTCTTTAAATCATGAGTGGGAGAATTTTGAATCGTTGGTCTGCTTTTATTTTTGTTAAATGTGTGTGGGCTGACAACATGACTCAGTATTTTCTCTGCAGATGCAAAGATCATACTGCCAATTCTGGGTATATTTCAGACCATTTCCTATGGAGAACTGGAACACTTTTTCAGTTCAGAGCTTTGCTTTTCAGCAGCCTTAAGCCTATTGATGTGAAAATAAGTGATTTTAAAAATGAGTGTTTTGCCAAAATACACATAAATACACTAAAGAAATGACCAAACATGGGGAAAATCCCTCTACCCCCATGTTTTCCCAACAGTTTATCTGATTGTTTCACGGCTATCAATGTCTGATTTTTTTCTTCTGATTCTCCCTAGTCTGATCTGCTGCTGGGCCACCTCTTTGTCTGCTGGATATCATTTCTGGTGTTTATTTGGCCATCCATGTCCTGCTGGGTGACAGCCACCATCCTGTGACTGATGGTTGTGAGTTCTCCCCTCCTCCCAAGAGACAAGTAGGCATATTTGTGGGTACCTGTATGTGGTTCAGCCAGAAGTACCAGAAAACTCCCCTTTCTCCCTTCTGGGCAACCTCCCTGCCCTGCTCACCCTTCTTTATCCTCCCTGTATGGCATATGCTCTGGGAGATATACAAAGCCAGGCATGGGCTTTAAATGCTGTTATTGTGCAACAATGAGCGCCCTCTTCTTTACTAATGGGCAGTGTGTTGGTGGTTATGTCTTTGGCAAGAATAGGTTTCTTGCTAAGACCCTCACCTGTAGTCTTAAGTCAGTATTCTAGAGCTACCAGTAAGCCACTTTTCCCTGCTGATAGCAGCCCTCAGCCCTGTGGACCTTGCTGAAGGTCTGTGAATGGCTAGAGAGTAACAGACTACTGGATGAAGGATGTTGCACAGCAAAGGCTGTCTGTGAAGATGATGTGCCTGTAGATTCATTCTGCAGAGCATGCAGTGAAATGAATTCCATACACTCTGCTTATTTGATTGCTATCTTCAACCACAGAATTCCCACACTCAGTCCCTAGCAATGGCCTAATGTGACCTGTATTTAACACCATGACCCAAACTCCACTACGATCCTGATTCCATACTGGCCCATACAACAGTGAGCTGTACCTGACCCAAATATGCACAAACATGTATTACAGTACTAGGCAACTGTATCATTTTCCTATCATTCAAGTTCCTCAGTCCTAAGATCTTCTTCCTGTTCCTGGCATTTTCTCTACCTTCCACTGTCCACCCACGGCAATATTACACCCCAAACTTAAGCCTGAGCATGTCCATCATCCCTACAGACCTCATTGGAAGCCACTTGACATGGCTGACTCAAGTGCCTTTGCAGGTTTATCTCATAATGATAAGAAGCAGGTAGCAGGCCTTATACTTTTTCCACAATCCTCACATTATTCAGGAAGAATGCTACACTTTAAGCCCTTTTTACCCCACAGCCTGATTCCAGCCTTAAGGATAAACTATCAGCCAGCATTTCTCTAATCATAAGCAGAAGCACTATGCCTTACTGAGTACCACTCAGGCTTGCTCTGAAGAGCAAGCAAAGAAGTGCTGCTCTTTAGTCCTTGGTGCCCCAATCTCTAACCTGACTTTAGCATCTGAAGATCCAATGCTTGTTACTGACAGTCCTGTACCTCGGAGTGCCAGAGCCACTCACCCCTGCCAGCCCCAGCCCACATGACTGTGTTTCTAATGTTCTTGCTGGAATCCAGGCACAGAGATGGAGGCAGCCACTGGGACTTGCTTGGTGTACAAGCTGTAAGTTGTGTTTTTCAGAGGTTGGGTTTGATGGAGCAGAGCATGTTTTGGTAGATTTTAGGGTAGAGAGATTACATTTGGGCATGGTTTGAAAGACTAACTAGCTTGCTCAGCTGCTGAGGGAATGGTAGGCCAGGTACAAGAGGGGCATGGGGGAGTGTGACAGTGTCTGTACATCAGTGAGCGAGCAGGGAGCCATGGTCTACGGCAGTAATCACTCTCCTTTCCTAAAAAAAGCTTCATGGTTCCCATCTACTTAGTTCTCACTGCCTTTCCACTGGTTCTTCATTACTGCCTCCAGCATTTTTCCTCCAGCCCTTGGATTTCTAGAGCTACCAGCTGCTCTAGAGCTGGTTCTTTGGCCCTCCCCAGCCCTCAGTCATTGCTGCCTTGCCTGTTTTTGGCAGTCAGAGCTCAGCCAGAGGCCAAGGATACAAACCCTTTCTTGCCTGTCAGAAGGTGGTCTGTAAGCTATATTTCACATTAGTGTGTCTTGCTGGTTGGGATACAAGAATGGAGAGTGCTACGGCCTCAGGTGTCTTCAGATATCATTGAGTAGCTGTGAATAATGAGCTTGCTTCTGAAGCTTTTTTGGGATTGGCCTTTAAACTTGCTTCACTTAATTCAACTACGTTGAAGGTAGGTATAGCATTTTTTGTTTCTGAACTGCGTTTAGTTAAGATTGTCATAGAAAAGTTCTCCATGTTTCTGGAAAGAATACTTACTAGAAGGGGTTTTGTAATTGCTATGGTGTGTGGTCCTCAGCTTTTCTGAACTTTTGCTGTCTTACATTCAATATAGGCTACTGTTGTTTGAAAGACAGCTTGGAAAGAGAAAAGCTGACAGTAGGTCAGACTGAGGGAGGTGGAGCTGGTTTATGCCACTTTTTTTGCAACAGATGAAGTTGGTATTCCCCACCTGTTAAGGTGCAGCAGACTGAATCACTAACACACCTTGTTCTGAAATAAATCACAGTGGCAAAAAGACATTGCTTGTGGCAGTAGGCAAAGTGCTTATTAAACAGCGAGTATTACTTTGCATGCTTAAGATCACAACTACTCTCTTTAAAAAAACAAAAACAAAAAACAAAACTTTTTTTTTTTTTTCCCCATAATCAAGGCACGTAAAGGGCAGTTCCCCACAGGGTGCTGAGACCAGCCTGCTTCCTCATTCTTTGTGCTCTCACTGATGGGTTGCTTTCTTCTGTGTCAACTGAAAACTTCCTCACCCAACCCGGTAGCGCTGGACTCGCCCTGAGCCTGGCCAGGTCTCCTCTCCACATAGCACATGTCAGGCAGCCTCACCCCATCTCTCCACCCTATTCCTGGGTGCCTTTCCAAGGTGTTCTGCAAGTCTGTCGTTTGCAGACACTTCCTGATACACAACACCCGTGCATTTCTATGGCCAGTTTGGATAAGGACATCACTCCAGCTGGTAACTGCAGCTTCCAGATAAGACTGACCCCGTGAAAACGTAAGAAACACCCAACTAAGGAGCAAGGAGGTGTCTATTTTCAGAGTCCAGAGTGGCTACATCTACCAACACATTGTTGCACAAACACAGAATAACAACTCTCACTGGAACAGTTCTCTTGGTAGTTGTTACGTTATCTGTAATTGATTCTGCAAGAGTTTGCAGGCCCTACTATTAGAAAGCAGCTTCCTGCATGTCTTTGAATCAGATTAATAAAGGGAAACAATATTTTTAAAGACAGAGCCTCTTGGTATGTATTATTTCCTGAAACTCTGAAACCGTCATTTGTTGCCTTACTGGTGTTTCTTGCCCCTAATTAATTTTACATCAGTTTTTTAGAAGACTGATGTGTCTATGGCCCCATTTTGAGTTGCTGAAATCCTGAGCTGTGTTGGAAAACTAAAGAGTATTGAAACATCCACAAACAATGTCCTCCAGGTCAGAACCTTGCGCACTTTCTAAATAGGTCAGTGTTTGGTTCGGGAATCTGGTATTTCTTGAAGATATCCTTTACACTTCCTTTATTTCTCTGTCTCATTCTCCATTCAGTCACAGAGCCTGCGTGCTGGATTTATTTGTTTTACATTTCTTTGCTGTCCTTTTTGCTGCCAAATCATCATCTCATGTTGCTTGTCTTCTATAAATGTTAACATTAGCAAGCTTCACAATAACAGTCTGGAAAGGAAACATTTACTTCTGAGCTTCCCTCTGCCAAACAAACCTACAGAGTTTGCTTTTTTGTGGCTACTTGGTGGTTAAGGCCATGGGTTGTAAAATTATAATGCTGTAGGCAGTGTCTATTGCAGTTATGATGACTGAAATATGCACTTCAACATACTTACTGTTTCCCTTTTAAACTGGTACAGAGTGGAGGACAGGGCTCTCCATTCCCTCATACAATATAATCTCTATAGGTCCTTGAAATGCTGCAGGGAAAAACAACTCTGTTTTAAAATCTACTTTTTTGTTCTCGATGACACATAATGAAAGCATCAATGTTACTTGTGTGTCCTGAAAGAAAGGGTGACGGCATGGAACGGAGCAGTGATGCACACGTCGGCAGAGAGCTTGACAAGAAATCAACCATTGCAACCCCCAGCTGGGCGGCGGGGAAGCACTGTCCCGGCTTCCCGAAATGAGATGTGCCTTCGCCCCGAGGTCCCTCTGGCAGAAAGCACAACTGCACGTCCCTTAGCCTCCCGTGTATTCAATTCGCTTTGTGAACACATTTTTCTGAAACTGCAGCAAACGAATGCTACGTCATTGATCGTCTGTGCCCCGTGGCTGGGGCTTCAGGTGCTGAACCTCGTAAGGAGAGTTCGGCAGGGACCCAAGGAGGAGACCCGCATGGGCCGCCGTGCCGAGGCGAGCAGCGCCCGCCTGCCCCCGCCAGCTCCCGGGCTGAGGTCCGGGGAGACGAGAGGCGGCAGCACGGGCGCTACACGACCCTTGCTTAGGGGGAACTCCGCCGGCTCCTCAAAGAGGTCTCCGGACGGGATGGGACAGCCCGGGACAGCCCAGGCCAGGCCAGGCCAGGCCGCCCCGGGCGCCGCCGCCGCGCTTGTTACATAACTGGGGGGGGGGGAAGAGGGGGCGGCGCGCGCCGCGTTCCGTGCCCGCCTCCTCCCGTGTCCTCGCGGCACCCCCGCCCCGCCCCCTCCCCGCGTGACTCCGCGGGGGGGCGGGGCCCAGCGCGTGCCTCCCCGCGGCCCGCCTCCCGGGAGGGGCGGCACGTGCGCGTCCCGCCCCGCCCCGCGCGCTCAACGGGGAAAATCGCTCTTTCCCCTCCCGGCCCGCCCGCGCACGCTCAGTCCCCGCCGCTTCGGGCGGCGCGGGGCGGGGCGCGGACCGTTCCGCGGGGCGCAGGCGCGGCGGGGACGGTCGCCCGGCGGGGCGGGCGGGGCGGTGCTTCCCCCCCACCCCCCTCCCATCGCCATCCCCATCCTCCTCCTCCTCCCGCCTCCACGGGGGCCGGGTGACGCACGTGCGCGCGCCCCCGCGCGCTGTTGTCCGCTCGCTCCCGTGCCGCCCGCCCCGTGCGCGTGCCAGCCGGCGGCGGGGTGCGCGCGCGGCGTGCGGGGCCGGCACGCGCGCTGTTGTTATTGGCGGCGCCGCCGCGGCCGCGGCGGAGGGAGCGGGGCTGGGGGGGAACGGGACGGGACGGGGAGGAGCGGAGCGGGGCGGGCGGCTCAGTCAGGGAGTTCTTTAAAGATGGCCGGAGCGACGGCCGCCGCCGCGACCCCCGTGTACTGCGTGTGCCGCGAACCCTACGACGTGAGCCGCTTCATGATCGAGTGCGACATCTGCAAGGACTGGTTCCACGGCAGGTAAGGCGCCGGGAGCCGCGCCGGGGCCGGGCGGCGCGGCGGGGCAGCCGCCGGGCGGCACCGGGCACAGGCGGTGGCAGTCGCCTTCCCCCCTCCCCCCGGGGGGGACAATGGCTGCGCGGCGACTGCACGGGGGGAGCGGCGGGCGCTCGCCCCGTCCGGCTCCCCCCCCGCCTCCGCCGCGGGGACAGTGCCGGCGCCGGCGGCCGTCCCCGGGCACATGGGTCCGCGGCTGTGAGGGGGCGGACGGGCCGGGCCAAGCGGGGGGGGGCTGGTTACGAAAGAGCAACAGATGCGGGGCTGGCGGGGCCGGGGCCACCCCGAAGTTGTGCCGACTGTGCAGAGGCGTCGCGTGTCTCCCCGCGCCCCCGGGGTGTCTCTCCCGGGACAGGGCGGTCTCCCGGCGGAGAAGTGCGGGCGCCGGGGCTGTCCCCGGCCGGGTGCGAGCGCCGGGTTGTCCGTGCGTTTTGTTCGGGGGGCGGCGGAGGGGGAGGAGAAAGAGGGTCGCCCCGCGCCTCTCGCCTCTTTGACGTTTCCAGCCTGGTCCCGAGCGGCCGCCGCCGCCGCGCGTGTATTTTGCGAGCTGAGCGTGTGTATAATAAAAGGCCCGTCGGCAGCCGCCGCGAGCCGGAGGAAGCGGCGGCGGTGGGGATTCACGGGCAGTTAAACAAAGGAGCAAGTTGGGGACCCGCGTCGGTGGCGGCGGCGGCTCGGCCGGGCCGGGGCTGCGGGGCCGCTCGGTGCCGCCCCCGCCGTGCGGGGAGCGCCGGGGAGCGCGCGGCGCCCGTGATTGACAGCCCGGCGTTTAAATACCCCGAGCGGCAACAACAACAGCGCCGGCCGCCCGCGCCGCGCCCCCTGCCGGCCAGGGCCCGCACCGCCGCCCCCCGACCCTGCCCGCCGGGCCCGGCGCTCGCAGCGCAGCAGCGGGGGCCGTCTGCGGGGTCGCAGTTGTTTGGGTTTGGTTTTCCTTTATTCGTTTTCCTGGTTTTTTTTCCCCCCCCCCCCCCTCAAACGGCAAAAGTCAAACGCCGACGAAAAGTAGGTTGCGTATCTAGGTGTTACTTAACAGTAATTGTTACACGCTGGTGTTTTCTTGCCACGTTTTAGGGCGAAAGGAGGGCTCGCAGCGTTTCAGATGTTTACTTGGGTGTACGTCGAGGTGATTTGTTCTTTGTACATGGGCTTCTCCCGGCTCGAACTGCAGTACAACAGAAAGTGTGAAAAGGGCTTTGTAAACCATAAAAACTGGCAAAGCAGGATTGTTGTACCTTAAAAACAACCTCTCATTAATGTTCTTAACTAGACTGCTACTACTCTTGCCAGTACTGTTGTTTAGAACGAGACACACAGCAGCTCTTTCGGGTTACAGCAGCTTAATACAAGTTTGTCGGAACTCAGTCACTGCCTGCAGTAAAAGTACAGGCATTGCCTGAGGTGTTTGTACAGTTACAGGTTCTTTCTCTTCCAAGTCTTCTTCTGCATTTGTGTAGTTGCTCTTTCAGAATGTCCTGGCAATTGCTCAGGTTCCATCCAGGCTTAACTTAAATGCCAGCCTTGTGCGTCAGTGTTGCTGGGGTATGGGTGAGCTAAATTTCTGAAATTGTTATGAGGAAGAAAGTGTTGCCTGATCCCAAGGTGGGACAGACGACTTGGTAGCTCTCTTGGATCTGCAAAAAGCTCCGCACATGTTCCTGTGGTTGAGCTCCGTCATGTAATGGGTAGGAAAAGCCTGCTAGCATTGAACTGCCTTGACAGTCTGAAACCCCAAGAGTGGAAACTAAGCAAGCAGGCCAGCAAGAGCTGGCAACAGCCATACTGCTTTGGGATTTAGTTGCATGCTCACCCAGACTCATGACTAAGGGGCAGGTTTTTGGGAGACGCATTCCCCCTGCCAGCTGTGGTCTGCTCTGGGAGTGCCTTTCCCCTTGCTTTAAGAGTGTCTGAAGACTGTTACATAGCTTGTGAAAGAAAACACACGCTCTCAAATCTTGAAGATTTTGGTGACCTTCTTAGTTTTGTGTTTTCTTGATTTTATTTTTTTTTTTCCCCTGGCCCGTGGAATGGGACTGATGTGTGTTCTATCTTAAGAAACATTTAAACCCAGGCTGTGGTGTGCTAGCATGATACCTAGCGCATATTACTGGATTACGGACTCTTTGCTGCCTTCCTGTGTATAGTCAAGAGAGTGCCTGAGCAGTACAGTGGAGGCTGTACAAAGTCTGTTCTGACAGATTGTTACTTAGTCCCTTTAAATTTTTATGTGATTTTTTTTTTCCTGTGTGTTCTTCTTGCACTTGCTGTCTTCAAATGATTTGTACTTTGGTTTGCTGTTATCAATATAGTAATATTATGAAATACATATTTTATTACTTTTGGCAAGTATTCGTGTTAAAGCAAATGTTTTGTTGTGCCTGGCCAGGCTGTGAACCTGCATTGTGGGTTTCAGTTACTCTCTGAGTGGGCCTAACATCTAGCCACAGTCTGGTGTAATTACCCCTTGTGAACAAAAGAGCGTAACGCGGGTGCCTGCGTGCTGTTTGAGGCTTCGTCGCCTTCCTGAATGGCTTGCAAGAGTACAGAGACTACAGAGCTTTAGATGTGACAAACTGTCAAAGCTTTCAGCTGAGCAAATCCAGTTATATTTTAGACAATTTTTTGTGTTTTTCCCGTCTTTTTCCCTACTTTAAATGAAATTGTCACATTAAGCTGATTCCCGCTTTCTGACTTGTCTAGAATATACTCCAGCTAGAATGTAGCATAAAAAGTCCTTTATGCTGCTCTATGTGTTCAACTTTTTCTTGGATCTGTTCCACAGCTCTTGAAACCTCTTTAATTTCTTGGTTTCATTCATCTTCAAATGATATGTATCATTCTGTGATACTTTTTGTGCTGTCTCTGGCTTCCTTCATTTTCTGATGCTTTGCCTCAGTTATTAGGTTAACGACATGCTGTCATCTTGTCTTGTTTGTGTTTTTTGCTGTGATATATTCTGTGCATAAGTTACTTTTTTTTTTTAAACTGATCTTGCAGTCAGCTTTGTTCTTGAAATATGTTTGGGAACTTGCAGAAATCCTATTGAAACTTTTGTCCTTTTTTCTGTCCATGATACATGTACTCAACTAGATTCATATGCATTGCATAGATGTGACTTATTCCTATAGACTAGATCTCAAGTCAGAACAAACTGAAGTTTAAGCAAATAATTCAGTTTTTGTCTGCACAGTGTCATGTTGTCTGTGATATTTCAGGAGTGAAATAACTGTAGAATTGGCCTTTTGAGGAGGTTGGCTTTGTAAAACTGTACTGGTAATGTACTAGTTGTAAAGGAGTGTGGAGAAGTCAGATAAACTGAGAGTTAAAAATGCAAGTGCCCCTATGAAGTCCTCTGTGTTGCACTTTTCTGGGGATGTTTTGTTTCTCAACAAACATACAGTGAACTTCTAACATGTCTCAGTGATGAATAGGTTAAGAAATAATCAAATGTATGCATGTTGTTTACAGATCTCTGCCTTTTGAAATGCCTGCAGTCTTTTAAATGTATTTTTTACATTACAAAAAGATTTTATTTTTTAAATTAAACAAAGGAAATGTTTTACTCTTTAAAGTTAGAGCAGCGGGGCATAAGAAGGGGAAAGCATCCTTTTTTGTTGTTGTTCAAAATTAGTAGTTTACCTGAAAATTTTATAATGGTGTCAACTTTAGTGTCTTCCCTCTCAAGGAGAAAATTTTTTTATGTTTACAGAAATAAATATTTAACTTGAGCAGCTTAGAGGGCAGTCAGTGAAATACAGCACTAATCTGTATGTAGTGTACATATGTACAGGCTTCTGTTGCAAAGCAAAGTCAAATTGATTAAATTTATATGAAATTGTTTTTAAATTGATAGCTCTTGTTCTCAGGATTAGTTCTGTATTTTATGTAGTCTTGAATGAATTAACTTTGCCCTTTCCTACAGCAGTTCATTGGTGGTATTTTGCCATTAGGTGTTTGATGTTTTTTACAGCTTTGTCATTATTAGAAAACATTTAATAACATCATTTGAAAAGAAAGGTGATTGGTATACTGTTTGAAGATTATCCTTTAAACCGCAGATGCCTTGAGGCCTTTTTTCCTCACATGGAGGAAAAATTCAGTGCCAAAGTCACTTCTGAGCGAAATTCACGTAGAACGTATTTTTTCTGATATCGTATAGACTTGAACGTGTCTTTGTTTGGCCTCTGAAGAAACACAAAACTTCTCATCCCCTCCTTAATATGATCTCGATGTAAAATCAAGGTTTCTCTCTTACAGCCGTTAGGTTACGTGGTACAGGTCTGTCTGAACGCACTGATTTGTACTCTGAAGGCAGGCTTTTTCCTTAAGAAAAGAAGGAAATACATGTGCCGTAGTGACTATTTTTCCTGAATTGGTTCTTTGTTTTGGAGCTTTATACATGAGGTTCTGCACGATAGGCCTTGCCAGCTCTTTGCTGCTGAAAGAGGCTGTCCACTCCTGGCTACATGCTACTATAATTCCTCTTTTGCTGGTTCAGTGCTTGCCTGATTGGTAAATCAACTCTGCTCAGAAAACTGACAGAACCCATTCTCTTGCTGGGTTAGCTTTTTGTTGGGCTACTGAGCTGAGTGGGCTCGTCAAAGGCTAGGATGAGTCCCAGAGTGCTGCAAAACACTTGGAGGAATGTGTTGTTGGAGATGATACTGGTGGGAAAAGACAGAAGAGTTGCTCCTTTTTCTTCCTCGCTGCCCACTTTGGGATTGATAGCTCACCCAGTTTTGTAGAGCCTTGTTTTTGTGTCTCAGTTATCATTTGTGATTCTGCCCAGACCCAGTTCCTCATCTACTGGGGTCCAAGGGAATCCAGGCATTTCCGCTGCAGCTGCAGGAGCACAACCCCAGAACATCATCTGTTTGCAGGAGTAGGTGAAGCTCTTGTGTCTGTCTTGGAGTTGGAGGACAAGGCATGGTGATGCTCATGTCAGGGAACGTGGAGATTGCGAAGAGACTGTTAGAAATGTTTTCTGGTTTGTAAAGACCGTTTCTTTACAGAAAATTGAGGCCTTGTAGTTAGAAACATTCAGAGACCTGAGCTGAATCAACAAATCCTTGTCTGTTCCACAGAGCTTTGGTCTGGCACCAGAGAACTTTCAAGCTGGCTTTCTGGCTCTTGTGCTGTGTAAGCCTTAAATCCTTCATGCGGCAATTTGGTGGATCTTAGGGAAGTGTTTTAGACCTCAAGGGAAAGCTAATGTGTTTAATCTTACTTTTCCATGGCTTAGCCATGTTTCCTCAGAAGTAAGATGGAAGTCTCAACTTCAGTCCAATGAGCTGTGTACCCTCTGCCAAAGAATTAAGTAACTTGAAGTGACTTCAAGCTCTTCTAACAACACAAAAGCTGAAACAGTTTTGGTTAAACTGAAAGAAACTAGTTGTGATGAGAATGCTAGACAAGCACTTGTGTAACTGGATGTCTGTTTCCAATCCTTTTATATTCTTCATTTGGACAAACCTTTTTTTTTTCCTCTTGGTTCCCATCTGTGAAGTGGGAAGACTTATTAATATATATTAAAGTTTGATGTGTTCTACCATAATAAGCATTGAAGAGTTGCAAGTATTCAAATTGCTTTAATTTTTGAAACTGTGTAATAACATGTAGAATTGTGTGCAAGTTTTTCTCTTTATAGTTTTCTTGAAGAACTGGCTTTATTGGAAGTAGGTATACTTTGAAAGTTAACACTCCTTTCCTTGAGATCTGTAATTTTGTAATTTTTTTTCATTTGTTCTGGAATAAAACATAATAGATGTTTTAGCTTATGCCTTCTGATAAAGTAACTAGGACAAGGAAAAAACATATTGTCCAATAAAGATCTGTAAGAGAACTGAATGGTACACAATTGAGCTTTTTAAATTAGAGTCTAACAAGATTCTAGTGAATTTCTAAATAGTTGTTAAATGGTAATAGTTCTAATTTCTAAACCACAAATTAATTATTATCTTTTCAGTCTTAGTTAAAAGATAGAGGCTCAGATTTAGTCATTTAAACACTACCTCTAATTTTCTGTAATATTATAGTTGACATATATTTTTGGTATAATTGTTTTTGTTTTGGCCATTCTTGACTGTGCAAAATGAATGCACTGTAAATATTTGTGTAATTTAACTGTGAATTTTTTGTTAGCTAGTTAATTTATGATGATTTTGTATTCCAAAATGTCATTTGTTGATGCTCATGAAGCACTTCAGTATCTTCCTTTCCCTTTGTTATGTTTAATACATAAATGATTTGAGGCATTCAGATGTTTTCAGAAGGCTCTGTTTTGTGACTTCTGCATCAAAACTAGAGAGGTGACAGGAGTCTGGTTGGGGGACTGCTGCTTGGTACACGTAATTTCTGTATATACCTCATAGGTGCTACAGTGCAGAACATGAAATACATTCATTTGATAATGATGAAGTCTCTTAGAGAAACACATTGGCAGTAAAATGACTTAAGCCTTACAGTGGAGTATCACTCTGTGATACTGCCAGTGAGCAAAACACATTAATTTTGTTTTCATTCTTCATTTGTGGTTTCTAGCTTTTCTTTTTGTGGATAGTTTTCATATTCATTAGCAGTTTGGTTTTTTTTTATGATCAGCACAGTTTCTGTGCACTTTCTGCATCTTTTGAAAGATCGTGCAATAATACAGTGTCTCCATTCTGTTCACATGACAGTTTGCACAAGTTGAACTAATACTCTTCATGTAACCATTTGTACTTTCCCAACATCACTGTAAAATAAAATATCATTGTCTCAAAACAACTCTGAGTAATCAGTAAAGATTTCCATAGGTACAATGCACATACTTAAAACCATAAACATGCTCAAATTTTGCCTTTGTCTTACTGCTCAAGTATGAAAATTCAATTAACAGCATTGCTATTGCTTTATTATCTATGTATAAGAGGTATTTTAGTGCAATATGTAGGTTTTAAAAAAGCTAAGCTATTTTTCATTTTGTCAGTCCTTTCTAATGTATTATAACATTAGCTCATGAATACACAGAACTAACAATCTATGGAGTATGAATCGTCGTGAGATGTCTGCTGTGTGGTGGTAATATGGATTTATGTGGCTGGTAACCCTTCTCAGGTCAATTCTGCTTTTGAATGGAATTAATATTTAATACTGTCTTCTCCATTACTTCAGCATTAACTAAAGTAGACTTCAAAACTGGTGTTTCTTTTTGAAAATACTGAGTTCATTGTTGCTCAGGCAGGCATAAATGCTGATGTTCGCCACAAAAGCAAGAAAGCTTTTTTTTTAAAGACTCCTACATTATTCTGTCTTAAAAGCCACTTGGAATAAGTATGATTGTTCTAGAATTTTAGTATATTGTGGTCTGAAGTCTATTTATTTTCATATGAAACTGTCAGCTGACATTGCAGCTAGGCTGGGAAATTAATTTCATAAATTTAATTGTGTTTGTTCCATTTACATGAATACTTTATTCACTTAAAGGCTCTTAAAGCACTTCTCATGAAAATGAGTGCAAGGAAAGGTGACTCTCTGAGAAATGGAATCTTTGATATTGAAGATACATGATTGCTCTGATCTGTCATTCTTGCCACTTATCAGGCAGTATTTTCTAAAGAGGGTGACATTTTTCTTTTGGAATATTGATGTTTGCCAATAAACAAGTCTGAATAAATGAAGAGCAGCCAAAGAAGTTGCTGTGTCTCATTACACAATAGTACGTGTAAAACCTCTGGTCGTCTTGCTCAACATACAGATTTTAGTTTTGTTTCAATAACAAAAACATTTGGATCTTTTCACTAAAGGATTACATCATGCTGTTGACTTGCAAAACTTGGTGTTAAGAACAAGCAGAACAAGAGAAATGAGGTGTTGCAAGTCAGCACAGGGCTTTCAGGGGTACTACTGGGCACATCTCTGAGGTGCAGAGTGCTGTATGGAGCAGTCTAGAAACAGTACCAGAAGCAAGGTAGCTGTGCTAACGGGGCACTGTGCTCAGGAAAATACTAGCAGTCTGCCCTCAGCATAGTGTTATCCCTTATTTCATGAAGGTGTGCAGTGTTGACATATCACAGCCTCAAGCCCACTCTGTCCTAGGTCTTTCTCTGTGCTTCTATTGCTTATGTAACAGAGGACCAAAATAATGTCAAGAAAACTGGTGTGCGCATGTAGTCTCTTAAATCTCAAGCTATGTTCTGACTACAGTATTTGTCTGCCCAGAGGACACATCAGTGTGAGGCAAAGGTGAGCAGCAGCGTGCTGCCTCTGATGCTGTGCTCTCCTGTGTGAACAGCTAGGACATCTCGGGGCATCCCTTTGCATCTCCCAACACTGCAGTAAAATGTGCTGCCCTGATGGAATGAGTGTCACTGAAGTAGTTTAGAATGCTGTTCTTACTCTTGCTAAGAACAAATGGGACAGCTGTAGTATTGAGTGATTGGACTGATGTCCTTGCTGAAAAGTGCTTATTTAGCACTTCAGAACTGAGTGAAAGCAGATGCCTTGGCTGTACCTTACACTTCCAGCATGGTCAGCTGGCTTGTACTTAAAGCATCATGAAATTGAAGGATTTAGGCATGAACTAGGGTTAGGAGTATCATTTGAGTAGGTCAGAAATTGCAGAAGCAAAGGCGCAGCTTTGGTCTTAAGACCTTCTGCAAATTTACTGCCTGACTTCTATATTTTACCAATAAGGGCAGATTGCAATTTCCCTTTGGTTTCTGGAATTGATGACTCAACTAGCATCGCCAGTGAGAATATACTGTGCATTCTAATTCCTGGTCCTTATTTCACTGTGGAAATAAAGTTATTGTCTAATGAAAAAAACACAAACCCTCCGCTTCAGAGAAGAATAAACCTTTTTACTCCTGATTAGTTCTGATACTGAGTAGATCTTTCGCTATAAGAGAGAACAAAATCTTGTATATTAGTGAAAGGAAAATATCACTGGTACCAGTGTTCAGCCTCTCAATGTCAGGTGCTGTACTTGCTTCCTATGAGGATGCCTTGCATACAAGTGGTCTTTTCCTGAAGGTAGTTCCTTACATTAAGGAAGAGATCTGACATTTCTCTACAACCCTGTTTGCATATTGCGCTTTAGTGCTCTTTTGCCTGTTTTCTTCCCCCCCAGCATATGAATGTCAGTGCTTGGGTCTAGTTGGCTGGGTCTTTGTTTTTCATAGGGTTGCACTCTGTCTAATTCTTTTTTTTTTTTTTTGATGTCTGAAACAGTGATGCTGTGTGGGAACTGGGACAAGGAAATGAACCAGTATCATGAAAAAGTGTTAAAACATGGGAAAATGAAGCTTCTAGCCTTTCATTATGATCAGTGAAGTGATTTTGAGCAGACATCTTGTTTGTCTGGACTAAACTTACATGAAACAGGCATGGGTACATATACACTGTGTGATTAAGAGTGAACTGTAGTGCTTTCCTTACTGCTTTTAGTACACGTGTGCTGAGAAGGAAAGTGAGTGCATCCCTGCAGCGTGTGATGGCAGTTCTCAATGCAGGCTACATGGAAAATTCCCAGGGAGTTGCTAGTGGACCATAGAGCAGCTTGAAGCAGTAAAGCCTCTATTTGCAGTTTTCCACTCACTTCCAGGGCAACAATAGTAAACTCTAACATGATTTTCAAGACACATTATTAAATGCTTTGAATAGTCTATTTTTCTGGGGTGTTTTTCTTTTTCCTTTTTTCTTTTTTTGTCTTGTACTGCTAATAGGGAACTTGGAGATACAAGTAGCATATGAATGTTTTATATAAAGGTGTTGGTTAACCTAGTAAAGTAAAACTCTGGGTTTTATGCCAACCTGAGGAAAGTGGACAAGCATCTTTCTAGTATGAACATATGCATTGCTCTGAGCCCCTGAGAAATTCATCAGCTTTCTATGAAGCTTGTGCACCATGATACTTTGGAACAAGTTTTTTGTTAGGAAATGTGCTGTATCCCCTTAATATGCTTGCCATGTGTTTAGAAGAAAAACTGTAAATCTCTAAATGATCACTGTTGGAAAGATACTGTGTGCCAAGAGGATGGGAGTAAAGTAGATACTTCCTTTTCAAAACTGTACCAGACACAAATTAATTGAATGGAACTTATGGTTTTCAGGTGTCTGAAAAACTGAAACTGAGATCAGAAGATTTTTCTGTTCACATGGGGTATCTACAAAGGGGCAGCCTTGTATAGAAGAGTCTTGTAGGTGAGAAACTGGATGGAGAGAGATCAGGAAAGTAAAGACAATGCAGAAGACGACTTACCAAAACAAAGAATATGTGGAGAATATTAACTTGTGCTTCAAGAGCATGAAGTTTTATTGTAAATGAAATTGTAAATGAAAAAAGCCTCTGTGGTAAAATGTCTGCTCTGACCAATGACCAATCACTCTGAAGTGATGTGAGGAAGACCAGTTCTAAAGCAGCCACTGGGCTTGGTGATACTTGTTGATATAAATGCATGGTTGAGTTTTTGATTGGATAGAAACTAGTTTAATGTGTGCAAAACATAAGGAGTGATGATCAACATTAATTTAAATTTAAAATGTAACTTCCAGTGTATTTCTCTGAATGGAATCTAACCTGAATCAGCTGCACTAAGTCCAATTTTAATTACTGCGTTTTCTGAAGATAAATACATAGTTTGAGGTTGTCTCATGTAACACTATGTCTTGAACTGCTAAAGGAGAAAAGATGTCTTTTTAAAGAAAGCTGACTCTGCATGTATTTAAATTGATGTACTACAAATTACATTGTAAGGTTCTCTTCACTCTTCAAACAGCTTGATTTTTTTTAGTACTTTTATTTTCAGTTGGTTTCATAGCCAGTGATATGTAATATAAACAAACATTTATGTTAAATAAACTTTCCTTCTGTAATTGAATTGTAAGAAAATAGCTTAATAGTTCACAATCAGCGATATATCAAAAAGCCATTCATAAAAGGCTCTTTAGAGATCATTGACCTCTAAATCTTTATCTAGGAAACACTTGTGGTAAAAGATTATTCTTCTGTCAAGTATTTACTACTTTTTGCTAATTATCAAAGAAGAACCTCTTTGGCATGAGTGGAGGTTGTAAAGAAAAGCAAAGCATCATTATCACTTTCAAGCCAGAAAAGCAGCACCTATTAAGTGTTACTTATACTCCAAAAAGCCTGGCAGGTATGAGACAGGTCTTAGGCAAATTTCAAGTTCCTGAAATGTTTAGACAAATGGACAGTTCTGCCTTTTTTAAAAGGAAAACAGGTGCATTCCTAGTCCAGGGGATAGACTACCATATTTCCATAGGAAGCACTATTAAATCTGAAGACTAAAGAAAAGTATTAGTATGTCTTAAGACTTGGAGAAGGTTGTGCTGTAATTCATGCTCACTTTATCTATTTATTCACTAATATCAGGAGCAGGGACCAGAACTTAAGATAATATTGTCAGTGTCTGAGGGTTTTATCTAGACCCTTGTGCTCGAGTCATGTTACATTCTGTTCAGGGCCCATAATTCTTGGATACTTTTCTGTAGAGTAAGAGGTCCTAAGTGGGAGAGATAAAGGGTGTCTTTACATAAAAAGTGAGCTGGAGGTGAACATTCCCCTGCAATGTGAAGGTTTTGAGCTCTGATAACCTGAATAAGCACTGCTGCCACCTCGGTTGGAAAAACAAAATAACTTCTCCTTTCATAACAACTTCTTAGTGCCCAGCACTTTGACAGTATGGCTTAGACACCAGGGAGTGTGGCACATGCTGGGTGGGAGCACAGGGTCAGCACAATATGGGGTGCTTCTGGAATTTTTGAGTGAAGTGGTGAGGTGCTAGCTCAGTGTAGGTATTTCTGAGGTTAGCTTTCTTCTGAATTTAAATAGGCTTTAGGGACCAGCATCTTTAGCTGGATATTGGCCTAATAGCCATATATAGATGAATAATTTCCTCTGCGTTCTTGCAAATTTATTTTTTTCCTCCTATTTAGAGGGATTTCATATGCTTTAATCTGTGGCCATTGACATTTGTCCTGTCTTTGGGCATTACTGAGCAATGCCTGTTAGCTTTCCCCTTCCATCAGGGCAATTTTCACACATTGTTATTTACACACACTGGTGAAGTTGGAAATTTTCTCCCAAAGAAATAATTTTGTGTTTTTCACAATAAGGGAACCATAATGTCTCCTGTAATTTTTACAGGAATAGTAAATCAGTATTCATCTCCAGGGGACCTTTTGCAATAGGCCCCCTGCTTCATGCTTCATATTTTTCCCGTGCATTTCTTTGAACATTGTTGTTGGAGTCATGGGAGTTTTGTCCACTATGAAGAAGAAGGTATTTTAAGAGATACATATATGCACACTATACATACACTGATATATGGATAAAATTTTCTTCTTTCTTCCCACATAAAAGCACTGGAACTGAGTAGCACAGACTGTGAAGTCAAGGTTACCTCTAAAAGCATGTGTGTGTAAAATTTAGATTAAAACATGTGGATTTGTGCTTTTGCAAATACTTTAGATTACTCTAAATAGCATATGATAGAGCAAAAATGGTTTTGGTAACCTGCATCTGAACTCATAAGAATTTTAGATTAAAATCAGTATGTCAAATTGTATCCAGAATAAAAATAATGGATGCAGATAGAATTCAGTGCTGATGTAACTCAACCCTCAAACTCTTTTTAGCTTTGTTCTTCACTATTTGAAGTTTCCACATGGTCTGGAAATTACTGTGCTTCATTAATTCCATCTGAAGAGGATTGAACAGTTAGATTTCTGTAGCTAGAATAATGTGTAAAAGTAACTTCTTGATGCAGTTATGGACTGCATGGGTGCAGTTTTGACCAGCATGTTCCTCTGGACCTCTATAAGCAGCTGAGAATCCAATAAAGATCTCTGAATTATAAGCATTATCTAGTTGATTGAAGGAGCTTTTTCTGCTTACTGCTTTGCCAGCCAGCCAATGTAACATCTGATATTTAGACTCATTATCTGTGTATCTGAAACAGTTTGCTTGTATCATAGCTTAAATAGAAGTTAATGTAATCAGATACTCCATCTGCTTTTGAAACGAGCATGGTGAGCTAGAGATGAGCCAGTTTGCTCTCAGATTTCTTCAGAAATGAAGCATCTGTCTCTACTTGCTATTGACTGCAAATCTATTTGCCTTACACAAGTAAAGTATTTCAAAGCTATAAGAGCCATCGTGTATTTTTTTGTGTTGTGATTTGAAGATGCAAAAATTATTCACCTTAATAAAAAAAAGCTTGCCAAAAAGTTCCCAGCAAAGTCTGAAAAACATTGCAGGCTGGAGGAGGAATTATTCAGTTGAGAAGAAGATGAATTGAAAAGTGTCCTTGATTTTTTTTTTTTTTTCTTAAAGGAGAACTATTTAATGAATTGAATTTTGAAGGCAAAAGAGGCTTTGTTTCAGGTACAGCTGTAGAGTCTCTGAATGCTACTGTAAGTGTTAAGCTACTTAGTAGGTGGCTCCTTTAAAACCAGTCTGGGTAAGAAATGTTTTAACCCAGTTAGTAGTAAAGTATTTTTGGTGTAAGGAGCCAATTTAAAGGTGTGTAAAGCAGGCTGAAGCCAAGTATACTGTTGCTGCAGTCTGTAAAAGAAGCAGACTGCACAGTAACCCAAGAATAAGGGATTTGCAGCAATGGAGTTTTAAGGCTGTGCTAGTACTGGTTGCTGGTGCTAGGATGTGGGAGACAGAAAAATGTACCTCCTAATGTTGTTAGCAAAAAGTCCTATTTTCAAATCATTCCTGACATCATTTTTCAATTGAAGTGGCACAGTTTAAAAACAATCATTAGTGTCCTAATCAATCCCCTCAGGCCAGGAAGTCATTGTGGGTTTGTTGTTCACCTCCAAATCTCTTTTTTTTTTAATCACTTGAGATACTTGAGAACAAGACAGATCTGATGGTGTCTACTTGACAGTGTTACTCAGGATGCTGTAAGCTTTGCAGACTGTGTATTGCATAAAATAACAGTGCTGATAGTACTTGTCAGGCTTCGCAATCTTTTTAAACAGCTCATCTTTATTAGGCAACATGGTCTTTCTAAACAACTCATCTTTATTAGACAACCGGAATAACCAGCTTGTACTCTCTCTGTAGGAGTCTGCAGTCCATGCACTTTGTAGATGAGGAACATTCAACACTTCTAGCTGTTAAGAAGGACATGGAGCTGCAGAAATTCCCAAATGGATTAAAAAATGCTTAGAGTGCAGATTGCCTAAAAGAGGTGGTTGAACTAATATTAGAGACACCCATTACATAAAAATGATATAATAAATGGGGCTTTTGTGAGACTTTGATGTAGGTAATTATGGAATTTAGAAACTGCTGAGAGTATGCAAATCAGTGAGTATGCAAGAACCATTAGTGAGGTTTTGTTTTGATCAGTCTCTAGAAAACACAGGTATCTTCCCACTTCAGAGTGGTCCTCATGTGTCTCTCAAACTAGAAGGTGGGAATTTAGCTGAAGGTTTGTCCTTTTGATCCTCTCCTGCTTTACGGAAAACAGTGTTTGATGTGGTTTAGAAATGTAGCTTCCAAACTGTTTGGATTACTTGTTTTATAGTTCCTGTTGTACTTCAGTGTATTACTGGAAAGAGTGTTTTGTAGGCAAATAATATATTGGTAGAGGCATAATGTCATACATCTGCTGGGTACTTGCCTCAGCTACTCCAGTAGCTGGAGCTTACAGATACCTAGTCTCAAGGAGCTGATTAGACACTTCATCAGAGAAAGACTGGGATGCCTAAAAGAAGCCAGACTAAGACCGTTGTGCTAAGAAAACCTTGGTTCACATAGGAAATCTAGTGCCAATGCGTGTCTCACTTGGACTCGATAATGCCTCTCTCAATGTTGTGCAGAGTGTATGGTTAAAGTTGAGGAGGTTTTTCAGGTGTAGGCAGGGATGTTCCCTGCAATCTGATTAGTAAGCTATTGACAATTTATCTGTTAGGCCACAGTAGTTGTGATTTTGTGAATAATGAAGTCCCAGCAGTAGGCCTGGCCAGGTCTAGTGACTGCCACTGCTGAGAGCAGCAGTCCTACTCCCCATATCCCTCTCTCCAGCTTACATAATCCTCTTCCCCCTCTCATGGATTGCCTATGACAGTTGCCCAACCCTGCTGTAATCTGACTTGATAAACTGGCAAAAGACTGGCTAGGTTAGTTTCTGTCAGATCAGTGAATAAAAACAGGTTGCCTTGTAACCAGGCAAGTATCAGGGCCGTTGCAGGGAAGGGGAGTGGGAGCGCTTACTTGGAAGGGAATGGGTAACCTGCCTATTTCAGTGGCTGCAAGCCATTGAATCAATGCAAGCTATGTCATGTAATTGCTTCCTAAGATTTGATTTGTCATTTTGGATTCAACCTCAATTTCTCTTCATAGGGTGTGTTTTTATACTTCTGGTTTTTTCTGTCTTTTTTCCTTCCCTTCCAATACCCTCTCTCTTTGAAATTAGTATGTCTGTTCTGTGTATAAAAGGCCCTTGCTCTACCTGGTTGGAAACTGCACTGGAAATGGAACTGAAATTCTTGTTGATTAAGTCAAAGGACTTGGTTGGGATGCAAGTAGATCTTAAAACCATATAATATGCAGTACTTCATTGAGATGGCTAGTGAGAATTGACAGGAGTCTGTGCACAGGTTGGAGCTGAGGAAGATTAGGACAAAAAGCTAAGAATCTAAAAGCTGAGGAAGGCAAATGAGTGTAGACTGTATATCATAGAATTGTGAAGGTCAGAAAAGACCTCATAAGATCATTTAAGTCTAACCATTAAACTACCACTGTCATATTCACCACTAATCCATGTCCCCAAGCACCACATCCACGTATTTGAACATTAAGACGTGGTGATTCCATTTCATATATATATATACACACACACACACACATATATAATTAGGGACGTGTAATAAGCAGCTTTAATTTCCTGTGTTAAAGTTGTCTTGGTTGCTTCATTCCTGAATGAGTGAACGTCTATTAATTGGTATACTAATTTCCCTTTTCTAGCCTTTCGTTATCTCTGTAGAGCTTAAGATATTTCTTCCTTATTTCTGTGGGGGAAATAATGGTAGAAATTTTGGGTAGTAGTTTCTTCTTTAGTAGAATACAACCACACAGAGATGCTTAGTTCTTAACTAAGAACTAAGTTCATCATGTCTGTTTCATGATGAGTATGGAGGCTGCTTTAAATGGTTGAAGATTTTGTAGTGTGATTGGGGTTTTTTTTGTAGTTGTTGGTTGGTTTTTTGTTTTATAGAATTGACACAAGAATGTTCTGCTTTTAAACCCTCTGATTTGAAGGTATTATTTAAGGTACTTGATTTTTGCTTATTGTAAGTTAAGGATTTTTTTTTTTTTTTTTAATAAGCACAATTAGAATAACCCTGTCTGGGAATTGAAATAAGGCAAATTACCTACATAAAATGTAGCTACGTGTCAGGGCAGTTTACTAGGTTCTGTTTTATCTTAGAGGGGAAAAGGCTGACTGTTGACCTGGAGTCTTGAGGAGGAGATAAAAATACATAATTGAAGAACTTTCTTAATCACCTAGAAAACTGTTGTCACTAGTGTATACAGAAGCAGTTCTCTCTTTTTGTTTCTACCTTTCAGTGCCGTCTTTCTCTAAACCAGATAACTAATATGTGTTTTCTTCTGTGTGTTTAGGGCCCATAGTACTTAATACTGCACAGTCTGCTGTTACAGAATGTGCATTATAACCAGAACTGAAATTCATGCTGGCTGTGGTCAGATAAATTGGTACTCCAGTGTTCCTAGAACTAATTGAAATCCAATGTTAATCCTTTTTCCTCCATCAGTTGTGGGAAGGACAGGATAGTTCTCATTTATTTCAACAGGCTTCATGCTGTTGCAACTTCACTAAGACACAGTGCCTGAAGTCAGATTGGACTATTGTTCCTTCTTCTCTTTGGTGGGTCAGTCTGGCCATGCTGAGAAAATGAATGGAGAAAGAGGAGTCTGAACTGCTTTAGAGAATCTTTCTGAATTCCTGAGCAGTGTACTTTGCTTCATATGTGTAGGGTTACACAGATTATTGGTTTTAAAGTGCTAAAAAGAATTTCTTCATGTCAGATCAATGTATGTTCTTTTCCTTCTTTCCTACAAATCTTGTGTCAAGATTCACTTCCTGGTATCATTATTTTTCTCAATATTTCACACTGAAATAAGGCCTTCAGCTATCACAGCTGCTTTTAGAATGCTTTTTTTTTTTTTTTCCTCTGCTCTCACTGACAAGTTGTTTAGTTTTGAGGTCTGTTGTAGTTTTCTTAAATGTTATTTCTTGGATTGTCTTGAGGCAGCTTATTTTGCCAAAATCTACACTAGCAGATTCAGGTTCCTTCGGACCTTCATTTCTGTAAAACAGTGTTTTTAAAATGACAGAATTAATAGTAAATAACAGAATTAATTGTAAATACTGTTTTAAAGCAGCTTGATGCAATCAGTCTGATTGGGAAGAGTAAGTAGAAATCTCATTTGGCATAGGAAGGATGAAGAATTTGCTGTATGCTTAATAACAATACTAAACAGAAGGAGTACATCAGAAGTACTCCAGTAATGTTGACTTGGCTCTATCAGGAAATGTTCATTTGGAAAAGTAACTTCTCATAAAGCTGCTACACATAATGCATGATGGTGGCTGCCGTTATGGATTGACTTGGACTGTGTGTCTCTTCCTAGAAGTCATACATTGTAGTGAAAATGTTGTTTTACCTCAGTGTGTATTTTTGCACATGTAGTTGTTCGGATTTTCTGAGCGTGTAATTATTTGACTTCAGTTTGAACAGTCATTTGACTTAATTTTGCTTAAATTCCTAATAGTTACCTGAAATGTTTGTGTAGAAAATCAGCTTTCCACACAATCTTTTCACTAATAATTAGAAATAAGAACTTGTTGATTATGCCAAGTATTCAGTTGTAAAAGTATTTTCTGAAAGTAATGACTCTTACCTTCTTTCTAGCAGTTTCAATGAATTGAACTTACTGTGCTTAAAAAATAGATCTTGGAAAAGAAACGAGTTGAGTTTCAAAACCATACCAGTTTGTTTTCAGACTGGACTGGAATTGTGGAACAGAAGAGTTGGTTTACAAATAATGTACATCACTGTTTTTTCCCTGAGATTTGAGATAACATGATGATTATGTTGACTATGTGGCTAGTTTCTCAGTGCAGGTAGAAGGTTTATTGTATTTGTAACTGAATCTATTTCATTATGTAATTTGATAGCTTTGTTCCATTGACCATAATTTTCCTATTAGGTTTCTACATTTCATAATCCATTCTTTAGAATTAAGCTTTCATTGACAAGATGCCATATACTGATTTTATTTATTTAAACCTCTTTTCTTTGAGAGAGTGAAAAGCACTGTTACTTGAGAATGAAATTATGTATACCAATTTTCTTTCTCAATGGAAAAATGTGCAAGAGTATTGCCATTAAAAGTGTTTCCTGAAAGGACAACACTGGCATCACTATCAGACTTTAAGTTTTATTTCAGAAGGTGCAGGAAGTCTTTGGAAGGTCCTTTGGAATTCAAAATAGATCATATACCTGCATGTTTGTGTTACTGCAGTACCTCATTTCAGAGAAACATTACATAATTTAAAAGCACTGGAGTTGAATTACATTAGGGAAGTCTAAACCTATGTAATGAACATTAACATTTTTAATGTGCAATTTGATGGTTAATCATAAGTAGACCAAGGCCTCTTAGGACATTGGAAGTATCAGAGCAGATGTGTCTGAGCAATCAAAGGTCAGAGTTTTATGTATATTATTACATGCAGCATTGTTGTTCTTGAGATTCTTATCTGTGTTGAAGGATGGTGCAATATTTAGTAAATTAGTGTATTTTTAGGTATTTTGAGAGCTGGCCTTACATGTCATTTTTCTGTCCTTAAGAACTTGGTGGAATGTGTGTGAGTGAATGTGTACAAAAACTATGTAAGCTGTTGGGCCAACATGCTTATATATTCTGTATGTATCTTAAAAACATTGTGGTTTTGTTGGTTGATTGGTTGGATTTTGTTTTGTTTTGTGGAGAAAACTGGCAACTTTGAGAGAGGGGAAGGTTTGCTACAGATTGAAAAGCAGAGTAACTGCAAATTATGCATGTTCTTTGGGTTGTATTTATATCAGTTGCTTCCTTTTAAAAGGTATTTTGTTTTGCAAAGTGAATATGATGAAAGCAAAACCTCAAATATTTTTTATGCTGAGTGGGTTTTTTTTTTTGTAATTTAAGGCAGTAATTCAGTATCTAGTGTATAGAAGTTTGTCACTTTTCAAAAATTACTTCATTTCTGAAGTAAATCCTTGTAAGTTTATTGTGATTCCAAAACTGTTACCATGCTTATCGTGGTAAGATGAGGAGATAGTGGAAGGAAACACCAGCTTTCTCATGTTGCTTTGTGGTTTCTTTTGGTCTGTTTTGTTTTCTTTGGTGTAACTGCATGCATTTTGAGGAGTGGGGCTGGAGGGGAAATCTGTCTAGCTTAAGGTCCAGGTTTTAAAAGCTCACAATATCTTTTTTAAGTTTTAAACTCTTCTTCAAATAAATTTCATTTTTTAGTCTGTTCTTTTGCTGTGGGATGGTATGGGGTCTGTCAATAGTATTGTCACACTGTCTTTCTATTCCTAATTAAGCATTTTAATATTGTCCTGTAACAAGTGGCAGATGTGGCTGTTTGGTTGTGGCAGTGACATCTTTAGTACTTCCATTGTTTTAACCTGTAAATATTGCCTACTTGGCATCCTTTTCCCACTTGGAAAGCATAGGCTTAAATTAAATGACTAACCAGAATTCCTTAAAATCTGCCACACAGACTTCTACCCTGTACTTTTATTTGCATTCTTGGGATGGAGAAGAAGCTATTCTTTGCATAACTTGCAAGCTCACTAACTAATTTTGGCAGTAATTACAATAGTTTTTTTGAGTTTGCTATGCTCAAGCAGATTAGGACTGAAGGTAGCAACTGCAGACCTTGGTACAGGCAAAATGAAAAGTTTGCTATAATGCTTGCCTACTACTTATTTGCTTAGTATATTAATAGAACTAGCTCTCATCCTTGGTGATTTGAAGTTCAGTATTAAGGCTTGATAGTAAAAGGTATATTATCAGCATAAGATTGCTAAACAGTCATCTCCTGCGTATTGTTTAGCAGTCACTTTTAGAAAGACAAAGTAGAGATGAAGTAACAGAATATTTTCTTTCATCTGTCTTCCTGAAAATAACATTGTTATATATTTGTTAAGTAACTGCATGTAAGTGTAACATGTACGATTTTATTTCTTATTTATGGAATCTTACCATTAAGGTTTCTAAAACTTATCTGAAAAAGTGAATTGAGTGGCAGTTTTTTTTTGTTTTGGATCAGTTTATTGAACTGACTTGTCATGTGGCTGCCTGATGGTTTAGATCTGGTGAGAGGAACAATAGAAGCCCATGGTCAGGCAGTTGGAGGAAGGAGGGTGGGACCTTTTTTTTCAGCAGCGACAGCTATGTTCAGTTTAATGCTATGAGAAACTGTACCCGTGGTAGTGACTTCAGTTTTGGGCCAATTAAGGCTGTCCTATTACTAGTGAATATTTGCTTCCTCCAGCATTGCCTTGTTCCTGTCCTCGCTGGTGTTAAGACACAGCAGAGACTCACTATCTGTGTATCTTGGCTGTTCTGTGGATGACTGGAAATTGAAAAAGGATTTTGGCAATCTGCTCTGTCAGATAATAGGAAACATGCCTATACCCCTAGTAATTGTCTATAGCCCTGTATTCTTGGTAACAGGGAACATGCTTTAATACTCCTAGTATTTTTCCACTCTTCCAGGATTTTTGTTCATTTCTTTGTTTTCCTACTGGATGTCAAGACCTGTGCTTTTTTCCGCCTTTTACGGATAAAGCCTGCAGTGCTTGCTGAGGCATATCAGGGCAAGGTTGTGGGTGCTGATGCAAGGGTGGACATGAAGAGGATGTGCTGAGTTCTTGCTCAGAATGGTAGAGAAAGAAGAAGGTTGTCCCCAGTGTTTATTCGGGTAGAATATAAGGGGATGTTGCAAAATACAATTTTTAGGAATTTTATAGCTTGGAAAAAATGCAAGGTTTTATGCTTAACTAATCATACTAGCAAGAGCCCCATACCTACATTTTTGCTGCACAGTGACCACAAAAAAAGTCAGACTGTTCAGGTCAGACACTGAAAAACCAAGAGATCTTGGGGCATGAACTTCATGTGTCCCGACAATAAATAAGAAACCTTTAAAAACTGGCTTAGTTTTGAGCTGTAAATCAACATGTAATTGTAAAATAATATCTAGGCAACAATATCTGTTGAAGAAGACGTAGACATGCCTGTGATGGCCTGTCCTGTTTCCTTGTCTGCTAGGTGAAGCTTAATAGGTGCAAAGTATTGTGCTGGTGTGGAGAGGAGTGGAAGCTGTTGTGGGAGACTTCCTAAAAAGTCCAACTGCATCTAGAAAGATGAGCATGTTAGATTGTTTTGCACATGCTGCTGAAAGAGGTGGAAAAGGACTTTATGGAATTGATGCAGTAGGGAAAAGGAACAGAAGAGGGAATCCAAGAGGATGATGCCTCATGTACAAGCCAGTTTCTTGACAAGTTAGCTCTTTTCCCTCTTGATGGTGATTCATCTGTTTTCTGCCATCCTTTTATTAGATCACTGAGAATTGCTTACATCTCTCAGTTGTCAAGATTTTATTCTCAGTATGCCTCATGTACAGGAAATCTCAGAATTTTCCTACTGGGAATATCTTCCTGGTTTAATCTAGGAATTAAACTGGGAAAATGGGCATCCATACTTTGCTCATTTCTTGACTTTTGTGCTTTTTTGTGTAAGCATTCCCTTTTACATTGGGAATTTTGTACAATGGTAGGGTACATAGACTACTTGTTTTAATAAATTAGCTTTTTAAGTAGTCATATACCCTTAAGAACACTGAAAATAAGGCCTTTGATCAAGAGTGCTTTGGATTTTTTCCTTAAACCAGGATTTTTTTCAGTCATACCAGCAAAGGCAGTTAAGCAATCTCTAAAATGCTGTTTGTACTTGATAATATCAGAAGCAGGGAGGAGAAAATCCAGGCTGGACTGAGAGCAGGCAGGTATTAAATACAGAAGGTGCAGCAGCCTGTGTGGTGACTGACATGGATCCAATATTTATTCACACTGTGCCAGGTGCCTTGGGTAGCTTACAATGTACAGCCATGCAGTCTCTGGGGATAATACTTCCTGTAACTGTCTTGGGCTTCTGCAAACTCCTTGTACAAGGCATTCCACCATAAATGTGAAATAGTTGTTTAATCTGTCATTCTGAATTATCAGCATTCATCTCTTAAAATCTAAATTAATAACAACACCAAGGAAGAGAACAGCCTTTGCAGGACTTCCCCCTGTGCTGTGAAAGAAGCCTTACTTGCCCTTTGTTGGAAAGCAGAGGTCTGCTGGTCTACTGGTACTTGTCAAAAGTCGAAGTCCTCTTCTGATTGTTTTTGATTTACACTTGCTACTTTTACATAGCTCCAAATACAATGATCAAACGGAAAGCTGAGACTGAATCAAAAACATGCACATGTACCTTCTAGTGAGACTTAAGTTGGGAGAATGGGTTCCTCAAAGTCATAGTACCAAGGGAGTTCTTCACATGCCAGGGATGGGCATGTTCTTGTGTGTGAAAAAAACTTGCCACTTCCCAAATCATCTGCTACGTTTTGTTGACCTTCCCGTGATGATACCTTCGGAAGTTTGGAATGTCTGACTACTCTGAGACTGATGTAATGGAATCTATTTTTAACTAACTTTTTTATACCTTGCTATTCTTTCTAGGGAATTGCAAGTGAAATTGGGCCTGCTTAGCCTTTCCACATTCACGAACAGAATTAAAGGTGTATTTTTGCATAGTCTTGTGTTTTTGGTGGGGTTTTTTTTGTGTCTGTGTGTGGGTTTTTTTTTTTTTTAAATTAGTATTATTGTATTTTATTGTCTAATACTGCAAGCTTTCCACTGTTCCTGGGGATTAGTCTGTGACCTCCCTGTAGGAGATGAGCAATTCAGAAACTAGGTGATATATACTCAAGACATTTCAACCCAAATGGATTGGGTTGATTGCAAGGTGAAGGGTAATAATATTTCATACAGGAAAACGTCAGTGGATTGGGAGTGTGCAATGTTCGAGTATGTTAATGTTTTCCAGGCTCTCTGCTACCTCTTGGTGACCTTGTTTTGATGCTTGAGGTCTGAAGTTGCATTTACCACAGTAATTGATTGCTTGCTAGAAGCCAGAGTGATTAATGTCAGATTCATCTGTGTATGTTGGAGAAAGGGATGCAGGGAAGTGACTTGTAATGGTGCTGTGTGTGATTGATGGGCTCCGTGGCACCCTTGGCAGTGCTTGTTCTCGCAGGTGCTGCCACCTCGTTTGCCCTTTGCTTCAGTCAGGCATCTGCTGCTGGATCTGCTTCCATGATCTCCAGTTAGTGTTTTGTGTTTCCAGTGCTGAGTTTACAAGATAAACAGTAGACTGAAAATATTTGCTTCCCTTTTTGAGTGGCTATTCCAGGTATTATAATACCATTCCAGTCTCTGTACACAAAATCCCATGTGCCTTCATGAAAGGTTATGGAGTTAATCGTTGGTATTAAGCCTGAAAATAAAGCAGAAATTCAGTTATTTGTAACATTCTATAACAGACAATAGAATTAATATTCTTAATGGAATAGGACAAATAGTTGTCAGAGCTATTTTTACTATATTTTTATGCAAAGTTCTTACTGTTAGCAAGATAATCTAATTGGAATGATGATGAATGTATCAGATAAACACCAAGAAAAAGGGAAGGGAATAAATGAAGTGCAAACTTGATCAAGATACAGTTCAACATAAATATCTTAAGCTGTTCAAAAATTAGCAATTTAGCTAAAATAATGAGATTCCTAAAGATGTATAAAACCAGCCTTCTGATTTGGGGCTTTTAGAGTGTACATTTTAAAATGATTTTCTTATAATGCATAGGATTATGAGTCATTCATCTATTCTATAAAAAGAGAGAAAGGAAGGAAATGGGACATGCATTTTTAAAGACTGCTTCTGCCTTCCTTTTTGTTTATATGTCAGCTGGATTTTCATGTAATAATGATTCTTGTAGCTGTGGTCTTAAAGCAGATGCTAAATATTTCAAGAATTGCAATGAACTATGTCAGCTGACTTTTGTATTTGGATTTTAAAATAGTATGCATATAAGAAAAGCTAAGTAATTTCTGGATTTCATGTGATATGTAGGGAGTGGGGAAGTAGAACTATCTGAATGTTTAGAGGGGACTCAGAATGCACTTCCCGTTGATAGTTATGTGGAGATGCTCTTCAGTTTCAGATTGGATTTGCTCATTGTGCTTTCAGTGCTAGACTGTTTCTTGTATTGTTTTGGCAGCATGTACTGACACTTGCTGGAGCGTGTCAGCAGTTTTGGCACAAGGCTGCTGAGGAAAAGACTTTGTGTAGCTGGATCATTTCAAAGCTTCAGTGTTTAAGCACTGATTACACTTGATATGAAATGGGCTACGTGACTGGGGTACTGTTCCAGTTCTTACATTGCTAGAATTCATTGAGTGTACATACCTAATTTTGGTGTAATTGTTCAGGGTTGCACTCTTTTTTTTCTGTATTAACTGTAAAGTCAGCAATTTTGTAAGTGTCAGTGAACTTTTCAGAGAATGAAGAACTCTGCCAGGATTCAGACCAGCAAGCAGGGATTACTTGTTTTTTTCCTTAAAAACTTTGTGCAAAAGCACATGTTCTCCAATTAACCTCTAGTGTTTCAGCTTCTAAGAAAATGTACTTCATTGACTTTAGAATTGTGTTGTTTAGGTGTCAGCAGAGCAGATGCCTTGTCCTGGCTATTGTAAAGATTTTGCTTTTAATCACATTTTGACTGTTTTATCTGGGAAAAAAAATGCACCGAGAAATCATTACATCTGTCAAGTGCTCTTTAAAATACTTGCTGCTCTTTTAAACCAAAAACAGTTCTACTAATTTATTTGTGTGGTCACTTGTGTAGCTTATGAAGCCACTTCTATTGTAAAGATTTCAAGAATAACATCAAAGTATTCTTCATTAATTTGTCTTGGGGAATAGGACTCAGTTACATGCTTTTTGCAGAAAGAAAAAGAAAGACAAGGAAAACATCCATTGTATCTTTTGTAACTTAACAGGACATAAATCTTGGATTTTTTTTTTTTTTTTTAACTCATAGCTTCTGTGAGGAAAATTGCTTGAATGATTTTGTATAAACTGTTTCCTGTAATTAGGATCAGGGTTTGGGGGGGTGGTGGTGTATATGTTATGGATTTGCTCATTTTTAAAGGATTTTGATTCTTGTTTCCTGTTTATGATATTTTTTAAATGGCATTCTGGGTTCAGTGATAAATTATTACTCAAAATTTATATGGCAGCCCAGTAGTTGAGATAATCTGGTATCTCATTATCATTTTGTAGAGTAAGCGCGTTTTAATAAAAACCTAAGATTTAATTATTTTTTAGCTTGAAAAATAAACCCTGTGTGCATTCTCATTAACATGTAAAAAAATATTATTCCAGCTGCGTTGGGGTAGAGGAGCACCATGCTGTTGACATTGATCTATACCATTGTCCCAACTGTGCAATTCTCCATGGACCTTCTCTGAGTAAGTATGGGTTATTCAAATTTCATCTTACATGTTTGGACTGTTTTCTCTCCATGTTCAATTGCAAAGGACTGTTCAGAAGAATATTCAAGATGAGTTTGATTGTTTAGAAGGTACTGGTTCTACATGACTAACTCTGAGCTGATTAAAAACCTGCAAAACAAACAAACCATCTTGAAAGATTCCCTGATGTGGAGATGCAGATAGAATAAAATATAAGGCACGGCTATAGATTGGAGAGATCAAAGTGCACAGAATTGGTAGAAAACAATCTGGACTTGGCAGAGAGTGAAAGAATGAAATTTAGGGAATCATCATTAAAAAATAAAAGGTGGGGGGGTGGGAAGTACAAAAGATGGTTGCAAGGTTCCTGTATTTTAATTATCAAAGTTCTGATAAATACCTAGGAAGGCAACTTTGAAAGAATGTACAAGTTAGGTGTCTTTCCTTTTTTGATGGTTGTAGGTTATATGCTACAGTAGTCAAACACAACTTTTCAACAAGTTACACAATTCCAAATCTCAGGTTTCTGATTTATAAACAAGGTTCCACCAAGGTCAGAGTGAGTTGCCAGAAGAGTCTGATACAAGAGACATCTCTTCAGTTCTCCTTTCCAGTAGGTAAATTTGCTGTAGAGATCTGCAGTGAAAAAATGAAACATACCTTCTTTTGGTAGCTACTGAAAGGATACTGCTTTATCCAACTCCCTTCCATCTCCCCTTCTCAAAGGAAAACAGGGTTGTAAAAAAATCTAAAAATAAACTTCACTTTCCCATGAATTAAATTTGTGTGTTCACACCTGAAAAGTATTTATAAGTAATGTGTCTTTACCCCCCAAGCGCTGAGTTATGGTCATTTGTGTTTTCTAATGTTAGTTGTGGGTTTTGTAGTTGTTGATTTTGTTTCTTGTGTTTTTGTTTTGGTGGGGTTTTTTTGTTTGGTTTTTGTTTCTTTTGTTGTTGTTGGTTTTTGGGGTTTTTTTTTGGGGGGGGGGTTTCTTCCTTGAAGACGCCACATAGTCAATGTTGACTTAAATAATATTTTCAAATCTGAATTTACTTTACATTTAGAATAAAGTTTAAAACCACCCTCAGTGACAGTCTTGTGGAGTATGAACAAAGTGATTAAGCATCAGTTACTGGTTTAATTAATACATGTTGCATGATGCGTAGTTTCTGTGAGTTCATGGTCTCACAGCCAAAGGTAAGATAAATGCTGGTGATAAATGTGCTTGTAGTTTTTAGTACTCCAGTGGTCATTTTCAGTTCAAAATCTGCATGTTTGTCGTATAAATCAGAATACAAACATCAGCCCTTTTTTTCCTTAACTTTCTGTCTCTTTTTTTTTTTTTTCCTGTGGAGTAGAGGGACTAGAAAGAGGAGTAGATGAGAGATCATATCAGACTTTTCAAAATAATAAACTATTAAATTTAAAACTTCTTTTCTTTTCTTGATTAGTGAGAACTAGTCTGCTTCACCCTGATGTCTGTAAATAACCTTTCTTGTAAGTGCTGTCTCACCTGCAGCAATTAGACAGTGAGATAAGAGGAAGTCTTTTGTTTTGGAAGTCTTTTCAAAAAGACAAGGATCTGTGGTAAAAATTATCCTTGTTATTTCATATTGCCTCAAGTGTGTAGATCGCGTAGATTTAGTAGAAGCTTCAGACATGTCAGTTACCAACCCAAACAGAGGTGATATAATTAAATATGTCTTCACATTTAGTTTCATTAATTGTTCTCAGCTATCAGAATCAGGTCTGTGGTAGTTGGTGGTTTGGGCCCTACTTCCTTCAGTTTTTAAAGAGACTGATAATGTCTCATGACTTCAGGTATTGCAGAAATGTTCCAGAGTACTTCAGTCATATGAAATTATATATGTAAGTAAAAAAAAAAGGCATTTTAATTTACAGCTTCATATTCTAAAATCACTTTGTCTAAGAGTTTTCAAAGAGACAGAAATTCAGCTGTTGAAGAGGGAAAGTATATCTGTGTTTCAACAGAGTATGTAATCAAATGAGGTAGTGCAAAAAATTTATTTAAAATATCCAAGAAACACATACTTTACAGTACAAATGGGTGGTTTCTTTCAGTATCCTACAAAATTAATTGTGTAAAAGTTCCAGTAATGAAAAGAAAGCTACAGCATAGTTAGATGGAAAGATAAAATTAACATATTTGAAAGAACAATTTTACAAGACCTTTAGTAAGCAGCCATGTGTATAAAATGCTAAATAATGAATCCTAAAAGCATAAGTAATTTAAAAGAGAACAATTAAAAAAGTAGTAATATACTGTGGAGGGTTTTTTAATTTTATTGATTATTTGATTTTGAGTATTCATATGAATTTTGTTAGTTTCAAAGTTTTCTCACTGATCCTTAAGTCTTAAAATGCTGTATTTGCATGAATATTGTGAGTCAGATGTGTCACCAGCTTTTGGTGTCCAGAGCTTTGAGAAAGCACAATGTTCAGTAAATGCTAATAAGACTGTAGTTGTCAGGACATTACTTTCTTTGTCTAGTTTTCCCTTCTCAGTTCTGAAACTATCTTTCAACCAGTCTCTTTTTGTTTATGATGTTCATGCCCATGCTTGGTATGAGCTGAAAATGAGATGTTGTACCAGGCCTTAGCAAGGTATTCTGTGACTTACTTGTGCTCCTTAAAATTTTGCAGTCTTCCTGTGCCAACATCTCTCTTGCCTTTTTGGTCACTGGGAGTCTCCAGTACCTCTTCCAATACTTGGGGCCTCATTGTCCATGTCCATTGATGGGTCTCCATTTGAAGCCTAGCAGGTGGTGGTCTCTGAGGGAAACAGTCCAGCAGTGGGCGAGACAGAGGAGAGTCTTTGCCTAAGCAGAGGCAGTTATTGGCCCATTGTTTTGAGTGGAGGAAGAATGTAATAAGAAAAAAGAAAAGTATTCTTTCCACTTAATTTTCATGAAAACTTCCAGCACACTGTTCCTTTTCTCACCCTCCCTGCTACTATCTTGTGTAGTTCTTAGTGTTGTCACAGCAGGTTTTACCTCAGTTCTTAGAAACACCAAGGGTGAACATTGATTCCTTCCTTAATTTAAGCATTAGGATCCATTCAGTTAAAATGTTGGGGGTTTTTGCAATTGTTTCTGTAATGTCTTAAGGGGTTAAAAAAGCTCTAGAGTTACGGGATACATAAGCAGAGAAAGTTTTTGTTACTGTTTCCTCTTCTTCAGTGTTCTCTTATGAAAAGATGATGCTTTGTACATTGCCAGGTACATGCAAAAGAATGATTTTATTTTCTGATTTGTAAGTGTTGGAAAGACAGACTTTAAAAAGTGTGTCTGTGCTATAAAATCTCTTAAGCAGCTGCATCATCTTACAATTTTAATGAGCTGTGGTAATAGCAGTGAATTTATGGGAAACTACTCTGTTGAAAATTAGTATTAGCCACTAATTTCTTGTATTATTATTTATGACTGAGAAAGTAGCTTTGAAAACTTAATAAACCTGTCTTCATTATTTATGAAGTTTTACAGTATTTGGATAGTTGGCTCATTAAGCAGCACTAGTTTTCAGGTTAGCAAAGATCTATAAATGTCAGTTTATTCTCTTAAAAGTCTTCTAAAGGGTCCATATTGTCATGTCTGTGGGAAACAGCACATCAGTAGGAATTAGTCCCTCTTATGTGTAATGACTATTACATGTCTGTTATTCCTGTATAACCAGCTGCTTTTTCTGGAGAAGCAGCAATTTTTTTTTTCTTCTTTAGAAACTATTTTCCCCCTCCTCATACATCCACAGCTTCCTATTACAGTGAGCTATGTTTTCAATATTGCTAGTGCTTTTTTACATTTTGGGAGCATCAAAACTGAGGTGAATTTAAGAATGAGCTCTTCCATGAAGTTAAAATTTGTATTAGTGCAGTGGTTTTGCTGGATGTTGTATTTCAGGCTGTTTGGCAGACAACTGTAAAACACTATTTGTGTTGACAAATAACATTAGCTTTTTCCTCTTCTGAGTTTTATCAGCATATGCAACTAAATTTGTGTTTAATATTAGTGGTTAAATTACAGATATGATGCCAGTAAATCTTCTTGGGGAAGTCTTCCAGTAGCAGCTGTCTAGCTGTGGAGCAGAGTCTGGCTTTTTTAGGAAAAACTGAAATGCAGCCTTAAAACTACTGGACTCTTAGTGTGTTTCATAGTGCAGTAAGTGATAAAGGTAGGAAGTTCACCACTCTTAGAGTTTGTTTCCCAAGTGGTGAGATGGTGTTCCCTTTTGTAGAGGTACTTCTTGAGTATCTAATAGAGCTTCTCAGCCTGTTGAGAGTTTGAGGATGAGAAATACAGGTTTATTTGTGTAGAGGGGAAGTGCTCCGAAGCGCAGCTTACTGACAAACAGATGATACAGCCAAGGGCTTCCGTTCAAGGCTGTAAGCTTGTGTTCTTTGTAAATGAAGATGAAACGTGTGGTTGAGGAAGCTGAGTCAATGAAATATCCATTATGAAATGATTTGTTGTGAAATTACGAAAATTTGAAGACAGGCAGTTAAATTAACCACAGTATCATAAGTCACTTTGTCCTCTCCTTCACTCAAGGTCAAAAAATTCAAATGGGGAGCTTTTGTATGTAAGCTACATACAGCTTGAAATGTTTTATAGAACAATTTTCCGTTACATAAAGGTGGATTATAAGAAATAAGATGACTTTATACTGAGGTCTTTAGTGGTAGGACAATGGATGATGGCTTTAAAGAGAGTAGGTTTAGATTAAAGAAGAAATTCTTTACTGGGAGATTGGTGAAACACTGGCACAGGTTGCCCTGAGAAGTGGTGGATGTCTCATCTTGGAAGTGTTCAAAGCCAGGTCAGATGGGGCTTTGAGCAGTCTGGATAGAGGAAAGTGTCCCTGTTCATGCCAGGATGTTGTAACTAGATGATCTTTAATGTCCCTTCCACCCCAAACCATTCTATGATTCTGTGAATGTACTTACACTTTTTTTTCCACATACTTTTTTTTTTTTTCATTTGGGTATTAGTCATTGTCATGGGGAGATCACCACAACAAGTTTTTATGAGAATGTCTAGTGTTTTAATTTCCTTGGCCCTTTAAGTATAAGGAGTGGTTAGAAATCCAATTTTGCTACTATTGAACTGTCAGTTTCAGATTCCCAAAATTGTAATAGAACTTTAATTTACCCTTTGTTGTTTATTAAAATGCTGTAGCAGTGCATTAGAGTTTCAAACTCTAATGTTAAGAAGTTGTATGTTTTGGAGTGCAGTGCTTTTTTTACATGTATTAGAAAGATCACACCTGCCCAAAACTGTTTGCACACAAAACTGTAATGGAGACAGAAGCAGTAGAAATGGCAGTGAATAGCAGTAATGTTATCAGACCTAGATATGGGCATACTTACGGGGTGTGGTAGCACAGTTGGATTAAGTCTTGTTAGCCTTGTATAAATATGTAAAATAAAGTCTCTGGCTATTCAAGAGGTGTGATTCTTTTGTTTATTTAAAAAAAAAAAGTCTGAGCTTTAAGAAATTAAAGTTTGATTGTTTGTTTTGTAGCTGACTTTTTGATTTGTGCAGCTTTCAGGCTGCACCTGTTTACTTGTGTTGGACTGATATGGAGTCTTAAATTGTGTATAGAGTGCACTGAGATTCTCATATAGAAGGAGCTGTAACAGTACAGAGAGTTTCTGTGTCTTGCAGATTTCATTTGTTGGAAATGGGTAGAGTGTCACCTGATTAAAAAAATAAGGTTTGTTAATCGCAGTAATGTGATTGAGGCGTGTCTGTCTCACTGATGGGATGACTGCTAATCTGAGCCGTACTAATTCCATGTTTAATCCTTCTGAAACTTATAGTGAAGAAGAGGAGAAACTGGCACAGACATGACTACACAGAGCCAGATGATGGCTCCAAACCAGTGCAGGCTGGAACACGGACCTTTGTTAAACAGCTGCGGGCTCGCTCTTTCCCAAGGTACTGAACCGTCCTTACATATTTTGATGGGAAAACAAGTGAAATGTCATCTGAGTGTGTCTTAGAGGAAGTGACTAACATTTCTCTGCTTCACATAGTGAAGGTTGAGGATGACTTCCTCCTTCTTCAGAATTCTTCCCAGCACATCCTGGTTTCAGATGGATACATTTGCATTTTCATGCAGTAGCTTCCCCTGTTCAGTTTTGCTGGGATGGGTTGTCTGTTGAGGCTGCCGCAGGGTGGTCTGAGAGGGTTTGAATTTTGGGGTGAGGTTTTTGTTTTATTTGTTTGGTGTTTGTGCTCTTACTGTCAGAATATTGCCTGTCTATTCCTTTAGTTCAGGAATAGTTCTCAGTTTCATTCCAAGTAACACAGAACATTGACATGAGCTGGTAGTCTACCCATTCTTGCATGCTTTAGAATAAAGTGGAGAAACATGATTATGCTTTGATCCTGAGCTTGGTTGGCTATCTCACTGAAACATAATGACTTAAAATTCTTTAGAGCAGCTAGTGGTTGTTGTTAGCAAAATGTACTTCAATGCCTTCTCGGAGAATTCCTTATCTTCATCCTTTTAAGTTACTCTTTTCAGTCTTACAGAGAAGGACTAGGAGTTTCCAGATAATGCATTACAGTAAAAATTTCTTTGCTTATCGAAGTTGTTTTCTTGGTCTTTAAGTTAAATGCGTAATAAAACAGTACTGTGTGTTTCTTTTGGATTCAGATGTAGCCATTCCCATCTGTCCTCCCCCAAACTGAGACTTTTTTTATTTCAGTAGTGCACGGAGGATGCTTTTCTGCTAATACTCCATCCTTTCTTTCCATCAGTGCTGATGAAGTAATTTTGAAAATGCATGGAAGCCAGTTAACACAAAGATACCTGGAGAAGCATGGGTTTGATGTTCCCATTATGGTTCCTAAATTAGATGGTCTGGGACTCAGACTTCCTCCACCAACTTTCTCTGTTTTAGATGTGGAACGTTATGTAGGTAAGAGTCACTCTGGAGTACTTATTAAAATGATCCTGTCTGTAAATTAAAATAAATATTTGCATGATTATAAGAGCTTCCAGAGCTCTAAATATTTATTCTAAATTCAAGACTAGCAGAGAGTAAAATCAAAGCTATGGTTTGGAGTGGTTTTCTCTTCCTCTCTCTCTCTTTTTTTTTTTGGTTTGTTTGTTTGTTAGATGTGTGATAGGACTACAGCCTTATGTCTCAATTTTTAAATATGTTAATTTCAGTGCAAGCTGTATGTGAAATGCTGGGGTTTTTTCTGCTACACGTAAACCAAAGATAATGGGAATTGAATGAATCACTCTTAGGATTAATAAGTTTAATCGTTGGTTGGGCTATGAAAAAACAATGTTTTGGATTCAGTAAATTGGCCTTTCTGAATTAAATCTACCTGAAAATTTTCCTACCTTGGCATCCTTTGCTGGGAGAGGCTTCCAAGAACCACTTCTTTCTTATCAGATCTCTTATCAGTCTGTAATTGTGCCAGCCTCATGTAAGTGTGCAGTACAGACAGAGACTGAGCCAATTGCAGCAGGACATTTCCTGTAACACATGGTACAGCTGAGAAGTCTGAGTGTGTCCTCAGGATCACCTAATGTAATGATGTGTGCTGAAAATAGGTTTTCTGTCCATCAATATTCACCAGAATATGCAGTGTTGTCACCATTGTGATGATAAATAGTGATCTGTGTTCTGCCTTAAAGATTAATTATCGTGGTGATATTTCTGAATCTTTTTTTCTGGATTACATGTCTTTGGATTCAGATAGAAACTTGATTGTCTCATCCTTGTACATACATTTTGACCTGCCAAGTTTTCCAGTTCAGGGAAAAAATTGGAATACCACAGATTTACTTTTTTGTTACTGAAATTAAAAATAAGAAAACTGAATAAGTACTGTTTCAGCTGGAGTTTATCAAGATGATACAGATCTACAGTTTTAAAGTGAATATGTTTATAATATACATCTAGGCATGTTTCCAGCATTCCAGAATTAAGTGTCAATTTTGGCTATTGTGTGTCTAAAAGGACATAAACCAATTGCTATTATAGTGGTGATGTTAGTCCTTTCTCTTGGCTTGTCTAGTTCTCTAAATGTATCACTTCAGAACACACGGTGTGTAACCCCCTCTTTATTGTCATCAGAAATCAAACACACCCATGATAATTATTCAGTGGAATTACTGCCTGTTTGCAGCTTGTGCATGTATGTAAGGAAGGTGGGGGTTTGGTGATGGTTGATAGGAAAAGTCTGCTTTGATAACTTTCTCCATGCTACTCTTGGCAATTGCAGCCATAAACACTTTTTTTGTTTTTTTTAACAGATGCACCCATTCTATACTACTCTCTTCTTTTTTGGTTAAACACAGGAAAGAGGATTTATTTTTAGAGTGTTTTCATTTCTGTCCTTAGCTGATTATAGTAATTAAAGTTAAACCTAATAAAAAGTTGGTTTATACTAATCTGTCTCTCTTCCAAGAGAATAATTATAGTAGTGGAGTTTTTCTGCAGAAATGTTTTGATAAAGACAGGAAAAAAGTTGATTTTCTCGTCATACCTGAATGTCTTTTATCTGTGATAGCCTTAAGAAAGTCATCCTGTTTTTCACAGGTGGTGACAAAGTGATAGATGTCATAGATGTAGCAAGACAAGCAGACAGTAAAATGAAGCTCCATAATTACATTAAATACTTCACAAATCCTGACCGACCCAAAGTATTGAATGTGATCAGCCTGGAATTCTCGGACACAAAGTGAGTATTGACTTCAATTCCTTGAATGCAGGAAGTGGTTTTCACTAAGCTGAACAATATGTGTAGGAATATAATGCCTGTAGTGGGAAAGTCAGGAGGAGGTGTATTTTATGGAGACAGCCACTGTCATGTAATGCAGATATAAAACATATTTATTAGTTCATAAGTAATGTCTTTGTAGGAAGCTGTCATTTAAAAAGAGGTGTGCTTACTCCTGCTTATATTAACAATTCTTTTTTGTTTGTTTGTTTTTAAAAGGATGTCTGAATTAGTGGAAGTACCAGACATTGCCAGAAAGCTTTCGTGGGTGGAAAATTATTGGCCAGATGATTCTGTCTTCCCTAAGCCTTTTGTTCAGAAGTATTGCTTAATGGGTGTCCAGGACAGCTATACAGATTTTCATATTGATTTTGGAGGAACATCAGTTTGGTACCACGTTCTCTGGGTATGAATACTTCTTGATCTACAGAATCACAGAATATGCTCTGTTGGAAGGAACCCATCAGGATCATCAAGTTCAACTCCTGGCCCAGCCCAGGACATCCCAAGAGTCACACCATGTGCCTGAGAGCACTGTCCAAATTCTCCTTGAGCTCTGTCAGGCTTGATGCTGTGACTGCTTTCCTGGGGAGCCTGTTCCAGTGCTCAGCCACCCCTTGGATGTCTATGACTCTGTGAAACAAAAGTTATTCAGTGTGCACCCTTCTGTTGTGGCATTATCACCTGTGTGAAATCTTGTGCTTGCAGCACTAAGGGAGGAGCTTGAAAGTGAATTACTGATCTCTGGTGTTGCATTTTTATGCTTTTATTTTAGCATGCTGTTGGTGACTTGTAGACTGTAATTGGTTGACTGATCCCTTTAGTAGACTTGTGGGTGATATAGTGAGGTTTTAGCAGGAAAAAAATAATTGAATGAAAATCATTGGCATACTCAATTTTTTATTGTCACAAATTTGACCATATGTATGTCATAGCAAAGTAGTTTTATCTTCCATTTTCTCCTTTGGTAGGTGTGTGCATATCCATGAATTGTTTATAAGAACTGGATTTTTTTGTACTCCAGTGAAAAGTTTTGGTTGATTTGTTTGCTTCCTTTAAATCACAAGACATCACCTGGTTAATATGCTGTATCCAAGCTTTTGGTGGATTGCATTTGTGAGACACTGAGCTGGGCAGCATGAACATGCCATAGGGGGAAGATGGAATATTTTACATTTAGGTCAATCTGTTCCTTCATTAGAAGTGACTCAGAGGTTGTAGTGTACCTCTAGGAAAACATTTATTTATTTGGTATATTTTTCTAATAGGGTGAGAAGATATTCTATTTGATCAAACCCACTGATGAAAATTTGGCTCTCTACGAGTCCTGGAGTTCATCTGTCACCCAGAGTGAAGTATATTTTGGGGACAAGGTTGACAAGTGTTACAAGTGTGTTGTGAAGCAAGGACACACTTTATTTGTTCCAACAGGTAAGATTTTATTCTTGCTATTAGGACTTAGCATGTTTAATTACCAGGAATTATGGATATTGTAAAATAATTGCATTATCAACATTTGGTATCTTCTAAAATTATGGATAACAAAGAATAACAAAAAAATTAGAAATTTAGATTTTCAAAACAAGTAATTAGCTTTTAAGATTGGCTGACAATCATAGCAATTATCAGGGAATGAAAGGGTATTTGTTACCCAATTAGAAGACAGCAAATTAAATTTGAATTTGATTATCAGGGAAGTAGTTCAAATTAATAGAGCACAAATTGCTCACTAATTGATAAGTATCCAGACTAAATTCTTACCCTAATTTTATAATACACTTCTATTTTTACAGATTTCAGTATTGCATGGCCTACTAGGCCTCATTATTACAAAAACATCATACAAACTTCTTATGCTGTAGGCTAGAGTATTAAGAATAAAAGTTGGGGGTGGGTTTTTTGGTTTGCTTTTGTTTTGAGAAATGCCAAAACAATTCAACTTCTTCAATAAAAGAAGAAAACACAGAAAAATGCTTCAAACAAAATACTTGACCCTACCCAAACTCCCAAATGCCATAAGCTTACACATCTTTAATAAATCAAACCATATTTTGCCAATAAAGTGACAGCCAGGTTTTGGTATTTTTGCTTATTCAACTTATCCCTATAAATGCTTTTTATTATTTAATTATTAAATTGGGTGCTGTCTTCTTTTTTTCGGGGGAAAGAAAGCTTTAAATACATGGAGCAGGAAGATGGTTTACAATTCTACTTCTGGAAGAAGCCTTGAAGATTATGACCAGTACATTATTCCATCCTGCACTTTCTAGACTATTTCATTTTTCTCATAGCTCAGTTCTGTACCTGTGAGGTTCAGTGTTTACTGTTCTAGTTCACAGCCTGTGCAGAGTAAGTACTACCTGAAGAGGCCCTCTATGTGCTCTTGACGTTCCTGAACTGCCAGAGCTTTTAAAACCATGTACTTCTGGCTAGAGATAGCATTTTGTCCATGTAAGTTTATATATGTATGAACAGAGAAAGCAGAATTACAGAATTAAGAACTTTATTGTGACTCACAGAAATAGTTACTGCATTCTAAGTAATCAGCTGAATCTGAGCTATCACTGTAATGTGGCCACAAACAAAAGTATCATCAGATGATAATTTCTCATGTGTGCATGTATTTCAGCGTGTGTGCAGATAAAAAGATACTTTCAAATACAAGTGTGTGTCTACACATGTGCATGTATGTGTACACACACATACTTATTCATATACATATGATGGAGTACAGTGGAAGAACTCATAAATTAAACTGGGTTTCTAGACAGTTGTTTAAAAAATGGGAAATTCTGTTAGACTGAAGAAAGACTTTGAAAAAAACCCCAGATCTCTAGTGAAAACCACTTGCTGTTTCTGCTTGCACTGATGCTAGTGGATGTCATAATTATTTTATAATCTTGGAAATCTGTTCAGAATAGTTTTCTGATCTAAAATTTATCTTGCATGTAGGTGAATAGCATCTACTGGGAGCCTCTTTAGAGTTATTTAAATATTATTCAAGATACTCTGTGTGGTCTACACCATATTTTCATTCCTTGTTATGTAGACCTTGATCAAAAGTGTAGCATAAGAATAGCAAGCAGGAATGTGAAAAAATGAAAATCCTAAGTTGATGCAGGTATGCCACAAAACTGCTCATTTATTAGCCGAATTAGGACATGGATTTAATGCTAGTTTGTAATATGGAGTTGTTTGTGATTTAGTCTGGTCTTTCCTCAGATTGGGAAGTTTCCTGTGTTTGTCCATCTTGCCTACACTCAGTGAAACCATGAAGTAGTCTGGCCAACTCATCTTGTGTCAAAGATCATCTGTAGGCATGCAGAATCAGAAAAAAAATCTTGACAGAGAAAGTCTATTTGTAGTTTACCTATATCAAAGATCCACAGTATAAATTTCACAGATAACTGTTTTTAATCAGGCAGCTCATGTAATGTGTTCTTTTGTGTACTTAGTTGAAATTACCCAGTAGTAATTAGCTAGACTGATAGCTCAATGTTGGCCATGCTTTACTATGTTGAATAGTGGATTTCATAAGGACAATATTTCAGTTATGTGACAAACTTTATAGTGTGTCTAGACTGGGTTTTAAACTGATCATAATTTCACTTGACTTAGAATGACTGTATTTAGAGTAATTTATGAGACCACTTCTGAATTCCTATTTGAGAAATTTCAGTATTGCTAAATGACTTGATGTTGTGCAAACAACCCAGTTACTGTAAGCAACATGTAAATATTGAAAGGCACATTATTTTGTTTTATTTTTATGACTTGATCTTTTGTTCAGTATATTTTTCCCCTCCCGAGTTGTTTATATTTGTGGATTGGATTGAAAACCTTTGGAATTTTTACTTGAAAAGTTGGCTTTGCATCCTTACTGCGCCCTCCCAGTGATAAATGTTTTAAGCTTGATTATGTCAGAAAACTGAAGTTCCACTAGATTTCTGAAAAACTGTAGTTTACATGTTGTTAAAATTTAGATTACTTGTTCCTAGCACAGAATACGTATCTACTTGCTTTTTTTTTTTTCTTTCAGGAACAGCATTTTTACTTATATGTGTATTTAAAAACAGTCTTAGAATAATTCAAATGTATGTACTAAGTTTCACAATCTGTCATTTCAGGCTGGATTCACGCTGTGCTCACATCTCAGGATTGTATGGCTTTTGGAGGAAATTTTTTGCACAACCTCAACATTGGCATGCAGCTCAGGTTAGTCTCAGCTCTTCCTGTACTTGTTCCCCAGTAAGTAGGATATTCTTTTCATAGAGATTTTTCTTCGTGCACTTAACCAGGATCAAATTGGTACAGGCTCTCTAACAGACAATAGTGGCATTTTCAGTTAGAATGTATCAAGCACATTCTCTTACTTTACTTCTGCAAAGTTTGTTTTGAAAGCGAAATGAAGGCTGTGCAAGAATTTATGTGACTAAAAGGAGGAAAAAAAAAAGAAAAAAATCTGCTTTGGAGATTAGTATGAGTGAGTAAAACAAAACTCAAGTAAAGCAAGCCCAGGTGTGCGACACTGAGTTGAAATGAGCATCCTCAAGTCAGCATTGCTCTAAGGGCAGCTGTATTTAGTTTTTGTCCAAGATGTAGAGCTGTCTTCTAAACATATTGTTTTTATTTATTACAGTGGAATCCCGATAAAATTCCATCTGTTAAAAGATCACACATTGGGTTTGTATCCTAGTTTTATGAAGTCCAACTTTATTCTTAGAAGTGCCGCAGTCAAACTTGATAAGGTCAGAGCCTGAATGAGACCAGAGTTCAATCTTGTCTGTGGTCTTGTTGGGGTTTAACTATGTGGTACTTGACTTCTTTTATTTATCATGGCCATGGTTATTTTATTTCATTTTATTTTGGACATTGTGTCAATTTCAATGATTACATAGTTAAATAATGAATTTGATAATTAAAACATTGATGTTTTTTAACATTTGCATTTATTCAGGTGTTATGAAATGGAGAAGAGGCTAAAAACCCCGGATCTTTTCAAATTTCCTTTCTTTGAAGCCATCTGTTGGTTTGTGGCCAAAAACTTACTGGAAACATTGAAAGGTAATGCTTGTTTTGTTTTAAGAGATGCATATGTATCTGCTTTTATATTTCTTTTTCTCCTAAGTGATAATGAACTATGGTATCAGATTTTTTCTCCCAGGGGTCTTTCATATCGTTTAAGATCTTTGAATATCCTTTGATAGCCTTTACTGTGAGCAAATAGTTCAATGAAATGATCCCACTAACTTATGAGTTGCTTCTTGGTGGCTTCACAGCCAAACAAAGGAGTTTTCTTGCACTTCTGCAGTTTTCTTTGACCTTTCCAGTCACCGTGCCTGTTGTCCTCTGCTCCTGGTTGTGAAAGGAAAGATGTCTGTGAAGGCTTCTGTAGGAAAGATGCATCGGTTCCTATGAGCTGTGTTAAATCAGCTATATCAGTGCTTATCCAAGAGGTGTCTCAACAGCCTCCAGTTCTTAATAGTTGCTGTTCTTCTCCAAACTTCCTTGTCCATTCCGTAATTGCTATATTTGTACCCATGTGTATTTGTGTTTGATAGAGTGCCTGTCTGACTTCACCTTCTTTTCTCAAGTATCTTGCCCTCTGCCTGCTCTGTTTAATCTTAGCAATACAGTGTATTTCGAAGGACAGAAGTCAGCCTTTAGAGAAAGCTGCTGAATTAAACTTCTGTTTTGGAATAGATCAGATTCCCACATAATTTCTTCTAATGTGGAAACAGTTACAAGTTATTGAAAATATCTCTTCTGCTTTCAACCCTTGATTCCTAAATGAGCATTTAAAGTCTTGAGGTGACCCTAGAACAACTCAGAAATCTTAGCAAACAGAACAAACTTGTAGGAAACTTTTCCTTCCAAAAAGAGTATTTTTATCTTGAAAGCTTGCTTTGGTTTGTATCATTCATGCATATTTAATGTTTACAAGCTCGTCAGAAGCCATAGGAACTGTGTTCCTGCTGGAAAAGCAGTGGAACATGTATGTTTCTGTAACATCTAGCTAACTATAAGCTGTGTCTGTTCACCCAGTCTTCCCTCTCCCCTCTTTTATCCCATGACTCCTTGAGTCCATAGGCTAGGAGCCTCTTGTAGCTTGTGAGAAGGGCTGTGAAGCTTATTCTTATGTTATGTTTAATCTTTGGTTTAGCAGAACACTGAACAATGTCACTGAACAATGCTATGACCTATAAACGTCATAAAAAATAGAAATTGATGTTTCCATGGCTAGGGTGAAGTTTATATTGGATTTTGGCCTCAAGACCCATATGAATTAGGTGTTTGCTAGTGAGAATCCATTTTTTTTTTTAATGAATAAAGGATGATACCAGTTTGGTTTTGTGGGGTAATGGTGGTGTCCAATTGTTAGCAGTACTTTCTGTGAAATTCAGGTCAGAAAAATCAACACAGCATGTCTTTCTGCTTCTTTTTATAAATTTGTAACAGGGTCACAAACATTTTGATTTTGACTTCTCATTGGCAGAAAGTGTTTCGTGATACGTATTATTGCATTCACCTAAATATTTTTCTTAATTCTTGGGGTTTCAAAATAAGCAATGTATGCTGTTGTTAATGTATTCTGTACTCATTAATTTGAATTACTTCTAGTTCATGCAATTGTTTCTATTGCATCTAAAAAATTCAGCCTGTGGTACTCCATTGTATTCTTAAAATTTTATCAACTGAATCAGCTAATGGGCAGGAAGATTTCTGCTGCCAGTACCTCTCATACCCCTTAACAAGTAGGAGGCCTTTGAGAGAAGAACAGCTGTTTACTCACAGAACCTTCCTTTTTCTGCCAGCTTCCTAATACATTATCCATAAGAATGGTGTTTTAATAGTGTATTATTTTAAGGGAATAAAATGAGCCAAATGGTTCTAGTGTTGATCCATATGCTATTGACAAGTGGAAATATTTGTAAGGAGCATTAGGAGAGGTTTAATCTACTTTTGGCTGTTTATGGAGGATTTGTCTTTTCCTTTCTTTTTTTACCCCCATGAAGCAAAAGAGAGAATGAAAAAGAATTGCAATCAGTCGGGAACACCAACTTCCTAAGAAGAGATGGTTCTGAAGCAGAGTTATTTCCACCCCCTGTCCCTTTGATTTTGGGAGTAAAAATGATGTAAACTGTGTGAGGAAGAGCTGTGATAATTGGAAGGGTGACAAAAAATGTTTGGGAAGTGGAAGTATGCTAGTGTGAGCTATTTGCATATGTATGGGGATAAGCAATGCAAATTCTAATTTAGAGATACATCCCACATCCTGCTGGTCCCCTTTGACTAAAATATTTCTCAATGAAGTAGAAGTGATTTCTTTCTTCAAATATGTTACTTTTTGTTCTGTATTTTAGATCTGGGTCATTTGTCCCTAAATGACCTTTAGTGTGTTGTAAACTAACCCTAATTCATACAAGAATAAGTAAAAAAAAGAAGGTTTTATGTAGAATCACTTTAGGATTGGATTTTTTTGTGTGTGTGTGGTCATTCTTCTTGTTACACTATGCACATAAATGCAGGGTGCCATGTTTCATTTGCTTGCAAATGAAATTTTTCCTTTACTGTGCTGTTGCACAATGGCAACTGAATTGGCTGAAGGGTACGTATCATTCTATTGTTTTCTCTCTTGATATGTTTCTAAATTGGTTTCTGTATCCTTTTTAGAACTGAGGGAAGATGGTTTCCAGCCTCCAAGCTATTTAGTGCAAGGAGTGAAGGCTTTACTTACTGCTTTAAAATTATGGATGAAAAAAGAAGTAAGTATAAGTGATTTTGCTTGCTATTTTGGTGAGCTCCGTTTTGATTTAGAACTAAGTGAGGGTCTGTGCCCTTTTAAAGTTTAAGATTATTTGTATCTGTTAATGAGTACTGAAAAAGTCTATTGAAAGTATATACTGCTGATTTGGGGAAGAATCATAAAGACAATTTTATATTCCATGATGCTAATAAAGTCTTTTAAACAATTTAATAAGCTGAAGTATTGTAGCTGATGGAAGTGGAATCTTGCTGTACCTCAGGATGGGATATGCCGGAGGATAAGATGATAAGGTGGGGCTTTTTCTAAGGAATGTGTTTATATAGTCAGTTAATCCAAGTTTGAGGCAGTGGAGGGATGGAATGCCATGGTGTTTAGCATTTTCCATGCATGTCAGTGGTGTGGAAAGCACATTTCAGCTACACCTGCTGAAGAGTCAGTTTAGATTCAGATTAAGGAATGTTAACTTCAACTGAATACTGTCCTTCCTCAACACTGATTGACCCTTGTAAAATCATAAGTATGCCATCAGTGCTGGCTTTGCTGGTGCTCTTCTCTCTAGGAAAGCTTGTTTGTTTTGGCACAGAACTGAGTCTGGTCTAACTCTGTGTGTTTTTTCATGTGCCTGTGCTAAGAAGCCCTCTTCCAGCTGGTGCTCCTGGGAAATGCTGTTCACTGACAGGCAGTTTGGTTCTGACTGAGGGTATTAATTCTAGTTTGTTGCTGCCTGTGATACTGAATTGTTGCAAGCCAGACTTGAACTGGCTCTTTGAGATCTCTCTTCTCTTTCTGCTCACAACTTCTACTTCTAAGATAACTTACTATGCCAGAGGTGTGGTAATTCCACAATGCTGCATCCGATGGTATGAGCTCTGTGGAAGTGAACATGAGGTGCAAATGCAGAAATGATTTTTATGTATGGAATGTGCTGGGGTCCAGCCTGTGTAGCATTACTGATCCCAGATGAAGCTCTGCTGTCCCTCTGAGTTGGTTCTCCAGTGTCTCTTGGTCTCTGGTGTTCTGGATGTTCTGTTTGTTAGCGAGCAGCGTTGCGGTGTTACAGGATTTTGGGCCTAAGCTGTTACACTACATGGGAATCCAAGCCATCTCTGCATCTGTGGCATATATAGTAAGCAAGCCAAGTGATCAGACTACTAAAATGAAGTCAAACACAGCCTATATAAATCCTTATTTTGATTTGCATTCGAGTTCCTTTTTTCTAGATTGCTGTAATGTAGTATTGTAGCATTTGTGTGCTGTCTAGTAGGTCGTTGAATATTTTGATTTATGTGGAATGTGATAAGTTTTCTACTTCTCTGGGGAAGAAAAATCAATTGCACTTGCTGCATTCTGAATGCTTATTAATGAGACCTGTGAGTATTCCCAAACCACTGGATGAACAGACACACCCATTGTGAGGGAAGTGCAGAGCATCAGTGATTTAGCCACAGTGTTGTCTGCTCTCCACCGGCTATCGTATTTCATACCTTGCATCCATCTTTTCTGGCTACTGCTCCATCCTTGAGCCAGTCTTGCTGTGCAGAGACCACGTGTGTGATGGGTTTGGAGTTGTAGGCAGGTGAGGACAGGAGGAGCTTTGTACATGGCTGTTTGATCTGCTCATGCTAAGGATTTCAGACAGTTCCTGAAAAATGGCAAATGCATGGTCCTCAAAGGAGAACCCCTCTCATGATCTTTCACATTTGTGTCATGGAGTGTGTCTTTTCAACGTAAGTGAATTATCTTAGAAGATTGTTTTGTGCCATTCTCTAGAGCATTTCAAACTCATCTTCTTTTCAGAGAGGGAAGTAGGAAGGGTTGAATGGTCCTAAAATGACCAATAACTTGATGGAAAAATTACACAGCTTAGTGACAGAGCTGCTGTTTTCTCTAAAGTGAATGTGTAGAGGTGTGATACATTCAAAGAATGAACAATGGTAAATAATAGCAGCTGATTTAATCTTCCCTGTAGAATTAGGGGCACTGAAATGAGTAATCATACCATGATTATATGTTGGTGTAGGTTTTTTTGGGACGGGGAGAAAGCATTTGTTTTAATGACTGAGAGGAAGCCAGGTTCAATGAAATGCACATACAGCTTCTAGCAATCATTTTTGCTACTGAATCTCATTTTAGAAATGTGGGTAGCTGGAAGTGTTTGGGATGTTTTTCCATTTAAATAGTTGATTAGAGGAATTCATATCAGTCATTCTAGCCTGTGTGTTAAGTGATGTTTTATCTGTGTAATTCTAACTGAGAGTGTTCTGAGGGACATTTAAACTACATACAAAATATTTTTTGCTAAATCTAACTGTAGAGTGTGTGGACTTCAGCAGTGTGTGTATATATATGAAATCTGTCTCTGATATGGTTTCAGAGCATTAAAGGGAACATAAACTCTTACAGCTTTCTATATCTTTTATAAGGAATAGGATTTTTTTCTGAGTTGCATTTTCCAACTGGCTAGATTTTAAATAAGCTAAGAAGGTAATTTTTAGGAAGTGGATGTCAAGAAGCTGTCTAAAAACCTGCATCTTGGTTACTCATGATTATTCTTGATTTGCTCTTCAGATTAAATTTTTGTCAGGGTGAAATTCCCTTAGTCTTAAGGTGTTTTTAAAGTCATGACTCTAATGAATGTCAGAAATATTGCTCTATACTGATCATGGTGAAGGAAAAAAAGGTGATTACTGTACTGAGGGTAAAAAAATGTTTAGTGGTTGTCAGTATGGCTTTGTGTTCTCTTCTTTGGATTCTTGGAGACATTGAGAGATATCTGCTGACTGCTAAGCCTTGGACTGGAAGCTACTGTGTGTGTTTCAGTCCTGGCAGTTTGTGGTCATTTTTACAGAGATGAATCTGGTTTTTCTTTCCTTTTTCCCCTTGTAGTTTTGTTTATTTCATACTATTTCTTTTATCTGGAAAGAAAAAAGAGAACTAAGTATCTTTTCTTCCCCCTTTGCATACAGCTTGTAACAGAACATGCCTTTGAAATTCCAGACAACATTAGGCCTGGGCATCTCATCAAAGAGCTCTCTAAAGTGATTCGTTCTGTAGAGGTAAGAGCAGAGGCAACCCTACATAAGCCTTCAGGAAATAAAGCCTTGAATCAGGGAACTCCATCATGCTTATGCTTCTGATTGGTCATATTCACTTTTTCATTGATTTATCATTTATTTAATAATAGAACATCAAGAGAACTTTGGAATACTAAGTTATGGGTATTTCAGATAAAGAAAATGGATAGTGAGTGCTTTATGTATTTTTTGGTAATTTTTGGATTTTAATGGTGAAATTATTTGTAGGTTAGTATTTCTGAAATGTAGTTACTTATAACTACTTAAAGTATTTATTGTTATGTGTTGTTAAAGACTTCTAAATTTGATATTCTGTGCATATTCCATTCTCCTATCTACTTACTAGTTAGTTCTGGTCCAGTTGTCATCTCTTCTGCTCACTTCTGTTTTGTGGCTGTGTGTTACATAGTCGAGGGGGAGGGTTTCCCTTTTTTCTTTCTTTTATTTTTTTTTTCCATACCAGTGTTTTGCTCCTTTATTCTTCAGTGGTTATTGATTCTTGAAAAATTCTCACATTTCCATGTGAAGAGAATGGATCTGAGGGGATGTGATCTGTTGTGTACAATACATGTCTGCCCTGTGCTGCCTTCCTGAATAAAACCAAGTGTTTTGGTGGCACAACTCTTGTGGAATAGCATAAAAGCCTTAAATGAGAAAGAGGTGCAGTAGAACTAAACTTTGTACATCAAACCCAAATGAAACATGTAGTTATTTCTCTAAAAGGTCTAACAATTTTCCTTACATAATTTATATTTAATTAGATGAATAAGAAGCAGCACTTAAATATGTGGATTTATTCCTCTGAGACTATTCTGAAAAGTGCTTTTAATTACAGGAGGAAAACAGCAAATTAGTTAAAACTCAGGGAATTCTTGGTGTGTCTCCAACTTCACGATCTTCACATGAAACAGCTTCCCCTCACCACTCCAGACGAAGGGTGAGGAAGCTGCGAGACCATGCTACCAAAACTCCTTCTAATCTGGACATCCTGGAACTCCACACTAGGGAGGTACTGAAAAGGCTGGAGATGTCACCGTGGGAAGAGGCAAGTATTAAGTTATGTGCAAGGAAAACCAAAACCAGAGTAGTTTTGTAATATCTGTTGAAAAGAAAATGCTTTTAAGATGCGTAAGAATACAAACTAGAACTCTTTGTCATATGAGATATAGATAGTTTCAGAGTATATGCCAAATATAAATTGCTTTGAGCTAGAAAAGTTCTGGTGAAGTCAGGTTACTTTCCATTATTGATGTTTTGCTGTCCTTAAGTCAGTTCTGAGATACTAATATCAGGGAGCACATACTCAGTGCAGGAGTTGCTGCAGCAGTTCCAAGCCCAGCTTCTGGTTTGACTGAGTCTATTGGTATTTCTCCAAGGGAAGCATGGCAGGAATATTATAAGAAAGTTGTATTTGTTTCAGGTGCTTCAGCAGAGTATAGATGATTCAAGGAAGGAGAAGGTGCACTCATCTCCTGAAATTCTTTGCATCCAAATGTGTTTTGTCTGAGCATTTTTCAGTTGGTTTTCCAGGTGGTAACCATCCTAGTAGTGAATATAATCTTTTATGGAGTGCAGAAACAACAATTGATAGGAATAAATAATAAGCAAAATTGCTTTTACTTTTTTAGGATATCACAAGCTCAAAACTCAATGGGAGGTTTAACAAGCCCTTTCAGCCCTCTTCTACAGTACCTGAATGGAGAACAAAAGACAATGATCTTCGCCTTCTGCTGTCAAATGGAAGAATAATTAGGTATAAGGGATTGCTTGTGGATACTTTTTAGCATACTGGAGTATGCTAATTGTTAATATTTCTATTTGTAGAGCTCTTAAGTTCTTACCAATAAGAGTCACGTCAGGAATACAGAAGGAATGTCTGTGTCTGCTGTCCCCTAGTGGAGCCACAGTTAGGGAGTGAAGAGGAAGGGATTCTTTGCATGTTCCTTTGTTACAGCATTTCATTCACATGCTCAATAGGATCTGTACTGAAAGGAATGCTTAAAAGTAGAAAAAGTTGTTTTGTATCCATCTATAAAGAGTCCTCATTAAAAGTACTCTGGTGTTAAACTTTGTATCTTTATGGAAATGACAGTGGTATAGGAAGTAAGGGGGAATAGCTACAATTCAGAATGAAGAGAGGACCATAAGAGAATGTTACTGTTACATCTTGAGAGTGTGTTGTAAACAATGAAAGGAAAACAGTTGCTTCAGGTTTTTAAGAGTAAAAACTGACTTCTTTTTTCTTCTTGTGAGAAGAGATGAGAGACGTCCATTTACAGATCGAAGTCTTTACACAGCAGACAGTGAAGATGAAGATGACAGGACAAGGTCAAAAAAGACAGCTGTTAAGGTAGAAGACCAGCCCTCAGGATTTGAAGGAGAAGGGAATGCAGATGCCCAGAAACCACTGAACAGTAAGATTGTCTCCAAGTCCTATCAGTTGAACATTTTGATGGTCTCAGTGAGGCCCTAACTACTGTTTGTAATATTTCCATCAGACTAACTAAGTATAAAGAGGATAAAGAAATAAATCAGAGGAGTAGTATTAGAAGTTACACAAAACATTTCTTAACCACTATCTGTCTACTGAAGAAGCTAACAGACCAGAGACGAAAAGTAGAACTCGTCTTTTTATGTTAGTGCTGTCTTGAATGCTGTGGACAGCATTTTCCACAGTGGAGATTTAATTGGGGTTCTAGATGAGTATTTGTTACTCTAGGTCTGCTTCATAATGGGCGAGTGCCGATTTGATTTTGCTTTTAAAACCAAAATATACCTCTTTGTGAAAAGCTCATCACATCATTTCACTGTAGAGAGTGAAAGATCATAATAGGTAGCTATTTTTAAATCTGTCTCATATTTTACTTTTCCTTTTCAATTTGCCAATTTCATAGTTGATCATACAGTTTCATATGTTTTACTAATGAATTGCTTTATTCCATACAAGTGATATAATTTAAAACTAATAAAATCTTCTACATTCAACCATTGTAATCTGCAAGGTTAGGAAAGAACTTAGATAATCTGTAAAACACTAACTCCACTTTCCAGTGCTTTAAACGACCCTTCAGTAGGAACTAATCTTTTTTGGTCTTTTGGTAGCCTTAAGCCCTCCTGCCAAGTGTTCAGCAGTGTATTAGCAAAGTATCCATGTTGAGTGCCTGTTGCAAGTGCCTGCCTTAATAGCACTATCTGTGTGTGGATAGAATTACCTTGACATAGCTGTTCAGCTCTCTGCTTAATTATAAGTCACATCCTTTCACAGTACAGCTTAAAAGGGCTCAGAAGGTGCATACTAGGAAACTGAAGTCAGCACTTAAGAGATGATATGACTCCTCTGGAGACTTACAGTTCCCTGAGTTTCCTGCACAACTGTCCATAACATTGGACTCTGCTGTCAGCCTGAATAAAATATTTAATTATTTTCATTAACAAAGCAAACTACAATCTCTGTTGATTGTGTTTCCAAGATGTCACAGAGGACAGTATTAAAAAACCTGCACATGGAAGAAGTCTCTCTTGGGTATTCTTGAAACAGGGCAAACAGCTTGTTGAATGAAGGCTTACTGTAGTGGTTTTCCATTTCTAAAATTAAACTAAGTAAACCAAACTAAATTTTGCACTTGAATCGAAGTTTAAGTTATACAGAGAAATGGTTTCTTCAGAATTATCACTCTTATTTGATACAGAATGAATATGGCAGTGAGTATTGTATTAAATGTACTTAAGACTAGAAGTGAATGTTGGGATTTTTCTTCCAGAAATTGAGCACTCAGGACTATTGCTGATGTTTTTAATTGAATGTTGAGCATCTTCAGACTTCCCTGATACCCTGATGTGATTATTTTACCTTAACTGAGACCAGAGGGGGGGCGGGGAAAGGCATTGTCCGCAGAGAATTCCAGAAGAGGAATTACCTGTTCCTATGACAGCTGCCAACTGCCATTGTTCTTACTGGGATTGAGGCCAAGAGGAATGTCCACAGCCAGATGCCTTTAAACAGATCAAGCTCAATCTAGCTTTGTGTGTCATGCCAAGATCACGGTTTTAAATGGTGACCCAGTGTTAGTAGAGGGACAAAGATCAAGTGCTGTCCTTAATTGAGCAAGATATTGTGGGGATGGAGGGAAGGTGGTGTGAGATATTTCTTAATTCACAGTGTCTTAGCCTGATCTCATAGATAATGACTACTCTCATTCACTCAATTTAGGAGATATTCCTCCTTGTCTCTGGAGGCATACAGAGCCATATATTTTCTTGGAAAAGACAGTAGTCTAAAGAAAAAATCTTTGGATCTCTAAAATTATGTTTTCTGTATTGTTCATGCTGTTGGTTGTCTTAGAATCTTAATTGCCTTTTAGAAATGAGCTAAAGGCATGAGTTATTGTCAGAAGTCCCTTGGGTTGTTTTGAGCTGCAGTAATTAAATATATTAATTTTATTGTTATATGTATAGCATTATTTCATAGAGCTTCATTTCCTGTACAGGGCTGCAGCTCATTTAATGGGCTTGGATATTCCTCATGGTTCTTTGTAATGCTATCTTAGTTTAGTTTGTCTTCCCTAGTTTTTAGTCCCAGCTGTTCCATTTACTCACTTTCTGATGACAAGTCTCATGTTAGCTTTCTTCTGCCTCTAAAAGTAATTATCACTGTGCAGTGTTTAGAAATCAATAATATCCCTTGAAATAATGCTTAATTATGATCCTTGCCAGTCTTCAATAGGAGCAAACCTCAATTAGAATTGCAGTGTATACATAGTTACAGGTACATCCTTTATTCTTGCATAATTATAGTAGGAAGAATTATGTTCTTCTTTGTGGTTTCATATAAAGTATGCTGAAAATAAGCCAACATTTCAATTTTACTTGTCTTCATTCCAGAGTTAATTTCTAATTTGTACAGCTTTGCTTTCAGCATTGTTTTGTATGAAACTATAAATACTTTTAAAGTGCTGTTTCTTTCTTTAGACCCTATTTTCTTGACAAGCAGTCATCATTTTTTTACCCCATTTTGCTTTTCTCCAAAAAATTTGTGCTACCTGCACATTGTCATCTTTAACAAATTCGTACTTAATCAAGATTTTTGCCAGCAACCTTGACACAGGTATGAATACAGCTCACTGGCCTTGAGCCTTGGAACCCAAACACTTAGAAATGTTTGTGGTTCTTTGGGACAAAGGCAATCTTTTAAGGGTACGTGCTGGTGAGAGCTGCTCTGATTCCAGCCTGTACAAAAAAAGCAGAAACTGCCCGAGGTGCCACCTCTGGAGTGGGTGCTCTGTGGGAAGGAAGAAATATAAACTCCTGCTGCACCTGATTTCTCTTCCTGTCTTCATCTGCCCAATTGCTTGAGGAGTCCATTGCTCAGCAGCAGACAACTCGTTCTCATCCTAAGCAAACTTGTGAACCAGACCAGTGTGTGCATTTGCCTTTGTTTGCAGACTGTTAAAAATGAAATATGTGCTTCTTGGGTTTTGCTTCAAAACTAATTGTTAAATATTAATGTAGTAAATGCTGTGTCTTATGTTTTAATTCTTCTCTCTGCAGTGTTCTTTGAAAGTGTGAAATCAGAACTCAGGAATGGATCCTCAGAGTACTCTGATATTTCTGATTCAGAAGAATCTGAGCCTGATTGCACTACACAGGTACATCTAGAAAAAACTCTCAGAAATTAATGAAGAAATTTCTTAAGTGTAATTTTGCTAACTTACTTCAGATTTATCTGGTCAAAGTTTGTGTTCAAGCAGCTATGGCAAAGTATTTAATTCTTGTTCAAATTAATATCTGAAAAAATGTGCCAATTCGTTCTTCATTTATTCTAGTGTTGAGGAAAAAAAAATAAGATATGCTATCCTGCCAAATTTTATCTTCTTTGTCATTGAGGTGGGATTGGCAGAGGTTGAGCCCTGCTCTGGAGCAAGCAAGGTCTGAGAGAAGTCAGATTCTAGTTGCTTTATTTATTTCTTTAATAAGAAGTCTAAATTTCATCATTCAAATAATGAATATCTACCACACAGTTTCATTTTAGAGCATGGGTAATAGGAGACAACTGTACAGGTATTCAGTTTTATAAGCAACCTGAAGTGGCTAAGTCCTATTCAAGAATTTTAGACTATTGGAAATAGATGGGAATCCTCCATTTGAGGATCCAGATTGTGGTGATTTTTTTCAGAATTAAATAAAGTATGAATGCACACATATGTACAGGTATTTACAAACACATTTTTTAATACAACTTCTAGAATTTAGAAATGTGTGTATATGTCTATAAATACTTCAGTTCTTTTTTCGTTTGCAAATTGGGTTTGTACTTAGTAATTTAAATTTTTATTGGTTAACAGTATTACTGTTTCATGCTTCTGAAAGGCTAATGCCTTGGCCTTTCTTTCAGTTGTCAGCCTATTATATGACTTTACAAGAAGTCTTCAAATTCCTACTTTTTTCATGATGGTCAAGATTTTTTTTTTTTTGATACTTGCTGTCTTTTACCATTACCTAATGTAGATGATGGAGTAAGTGATAGGAACCTTCATGGTGTGGTTTCTTCTGGTTTGCTAAACTGCATTGCCAGCAACTTTGGCTCAGAAGGTTTCCTTTTCTAAGACACAGAATCAGTTACTCAGAAGTGATGTATTTCATCTTCACAGGAGAATGTAGCCAGTTTTGTATGACTTTGTAAATGAGTGAATGTTTCATATTTATGCTATACTTACTATCTTAGTTCTTTCCATACTCTCCTGCTTTTTCATTTCCAACAGTATCTAATGAAATAACTTTTCTGCATGTTGGAATTTGTCTTTTGTAAGGATATGCCCAAAATTAATTCTCTCACTAGCACCTGTAAATTCTTTAAATGTTTTTGTATTGTACTGAAGAGGATCTTAACAAAATAATACCTTTATTACTAACACTGAATCATAGTTATAATTTAATTGCCCATTTGTGTCACTTTCTAAGGGTCAAAGATTAGGAAGCTGCTCATGTGAATGAAAGTATTCTAGAAAAATACCTCTTGGTGATAAAATGCACTTCATTCATTCCAGTTCTGTTTTTGATGATGGGGATAATGGTGTGTCAGTCTTTAAGGATTATGACTCCTCCATGCTCTGATCTTCTGTTTTCAAAACCTCTGTTGGGTGTCACATATATTCCTTGGCTTGAAAAAAAAAATTGTGATGTTCTCTATACTTGTTGAAAATAGATTAGTTTGAATTACCAAGATGGAACATATGTACTGCAGCCCTTGCTTCCTGGAAAGGCATATTGAGTCACATATGGTTGCTCCACCTTTGAGAAGCTCCTGCCCATACAAGCTGTAATCTCAGCAGGAGCTGAAAAGCTCTTTCATTCATGAAATGAGGCTGTGCCTCTGTAAGAGTGGCAACAGCTGCTGTGTCTCTATTCCTGCTGTCTTCTGGATTTACCTGAGAGCATCTGTCATTCATCAGAGATGGTGCTGTTGACAGTTGTATTTTGTGAGAGCAGGAACCAGAAGCAGTTTTCTGGGGCAGAATGTGTCCTGTTACATATAATAGGCATCAGTTCTGTCTGCTGCTTGGAACCAGACTTCTGTATTTTTTCCTTGTGCTTTGAATATTGAAGATAAGAATAATTAATGCTCTCATTAAAGAGAATGCAGTGATTGGTGTATGGTGTAATATGTGTGGTGCTTTGTGAAAAATAGATTTTGGAGATGCTTTCTGTGGAACATGTATTTTCTGTGGAACCAGTATTACAGAATTTGAATGTAGAGCATCTCAGCTGCTATATTCAGATTAGTTGCATTCTGGATACTATGAGTATAAAAAAAGCTGAACCTTGAAGCTTTTGAATTCTTCATTTAGCATAAACTAAGGTAGAATCTCCACTTAGGAGTTCTGGTGACCATTCTGCTTACTGTTTTCTTTTGTTTCAGCAGAAGGATTCCTCCACAGAGGAGTCAGAAAGCTCAGGTGATGAAGAGAAGCAGGAAGTAACATCAAATTTCAAAGAGGAATCTAAGGTCACAAGAGACCTTTGTCAAAATACCCAGAAGCCATCCAGAAATGAAACTCCCAGTAAAAAGTAAGCACTTACAAACTGTTAGACCTTTTAGCATGTATTTATGGTTCTACTTTATAGCAATGTAAAAATCAGTCATTCAAAGTGTTCTGTTTCCAACTGCTTACTACTCTCTTGATTTTCCTAGGGAATGTCCTACCTCGACAAGTACAGAAGAAGAAGCTATTCAGGGCATGCTTTCTATGGCAGGATTGCACTATACTACATGTTTACCAGGTCATACTCAAAGCACAGACTGCACAAATAAGAGAACCTCTCTTCAGGAACACAGAAGCTACCCCAGGAGTCGGCATAAAGACAGACAGCCATCTCAGAGCCACAAAACCATAGCATGTGGTAAGTATATGAACTAAGGACACTGCAGCTCCCTGCTTTTGGGCACAGTGCTCATAATAATCACTTAAAGTTGCATTTTTAGATTTGTAGTTATTAGATTAGTAGCTTTTAAATAAATCAGACTGAGATTTAAAAAGGTGTATTCTGTGGTTTTGCTTTGTTGATTTTTCTATAAAAAAGTAAGTACTGCTTCTGAAAACTGGGGCAGACTTAGCTTGTCATCAGACTACTCCTTGTAAATATTTCCACCTAAAAGTTTTGTGACATCCTTACAAGAATGGGAAAGTTATGGCTAGATTGAAAGTATTAAAATTTAAGCTTGTTGAACTTCTCTTTAGGTAGGTCTGTGAAGGAAGAGGAAGGAGACTTGGGAACTTCATCATGGAGTAGACACCTGAATGAAGCTTCGAGGATTACCCCTCAGGTAAAGTAATACTTCAAACATATTGAACACATTTTTATAGGAGAAGAGATCATGAAATTTTAAGTTCAGAAGGCATGGTGGACAGGTCTTTACACTGCACAGATACACTGTATCTGACAGATATTTCTGGTTCTGGTAACTGGGTTATTTTTGTCACGCATTTTATCACTATTGTTGTTTTGGGTTTTTTCCTTTCAAATTCTTTTTTCTTGTAGTGCTTAATATTAAGGTGTTCAGGGCAATATCTTGAAAAAATAAAAAATACTGCATTAAAAATGTGTGAATTTATATTCATTCTAACTGGGAAAGCACTCTGTTGTTTGTTCATTGTTATTCCCAACCAGAACATCAGGACAAGTGGAACATGTTGATAGTATGTATAGTAAAGATACTTGCTTAGGAAATTGGTACTGCTAAACTGGTAGCTTTCAACAGCTAGCAGGTAGGAATATTTTTATTTTCTGATGTCCAGATGGAATCCAGCAAGGAATGAAAGGTTGTGTGTCTTACACTCAGCTTTTCTACACTGTGAACTTCTTTAGTATTTCTGAATTTTGTAGAACAACTAAAGTTTAAAAATTGCAGCCATTAAACAGCACTGTTTTTAACTGCATGCTTTGTAGTGTTTGCTTTGTAAGAATAGCTGACTACACGGTACTCCTTTACAGTTTGTAATTCCCAATTTAGGATTTATTCTTTCATCAGCTGAATATTGAAAACAAATTACCTATTAAAGTAGTCAGTGATTATGGTGTGGCTTGTTATAGTGGCTGGTTTAATCAAGAGCAATTGTATTTGTTTTGGTCACTGCAAACTGAAAACAGAAAGTAGAGGAATTGAGTACATTAGTATGTGCCCTTAAACTGTTTCATTGTCCTTAGGTGCATATGGAAAAGCTTGCACAGAGGCTATGTTGTATGTTATCTTTAAGGGGTATCTATTCTGAAAGAAATGATGGATCATAAAATGGCTGGATACTGGTGGAATTGAAATACCTGTTTCAAAGACACAGTAATATAATCGGGGTAATTGGACTGAACCTGTAGCCAGAAGCTACTAACTTGTGCATCTTTTCTTCTTATTTCCATACTAGGATGCAAATAAAACTCAAAAATATACCAAGAAGGAGGGTGCATCAGAAGGCAGTCTTAAGGTTCAGGAAAACAGAAACATAGTCCACAGCAACAGCTTGAGTTTTCAGCATGGCAAATATCCACGAGACTCCAGCCTGATGCAAACAGAGTGTCAGCTGAGTGATGGCAGCCTCAGCCCTGACAGGCCTTATGGTGAAACATCCTTGTCTGTCCCACTGCACCCAACAAAGAGGCCAGCATCAAATCCACCCCCTATCAGCAACCAGGCAACAAAAGGTAATGCTTCTCTCCATCTCCTTGCCAAGGCAGGCTGGAGGAGGGAAGTAAAAGACTAAATGCAGAAAGTAGGTAAAGGACAGGATTAGACCTTGAGGAAAAATACACAGTGAGCATGATGTGGACACTCAGATTTTGGCACAGAATAAGGGGAGGTGGAATTAAGAGAGATCTAACTGGCCCGAATCAGATTTGCTTATTGAAATGAAGGTTTAGAAACTCAAACATTTCAGAAATAGCCTAATGAGCATACTTTGTAGGTTTTAGTTTCAGGTTTATATTCTGTGGTTTACTTAAGGGAATAACTTGAGTAAAATTCAGGAAGCTCAGTTTAAGTTCTCCCCTACTACACCCGCTGCCCTTCATAGACTGGAAATATTTGTAAATAAGATACTCATTTTATTTATGATAATTCTAGCCACAGTTCAGGGAAAACAGTTCCTGGGGCTGTTCTTTTTAACTATTCTGGTTCCCTATTTGTTTTTCAAGGTGATTCTGGGGAAAATTTTGCCTGCTTCAGCTTGAAAGCTGGGTTTCACTGTTGTTCTAGAGTGATTAAAATTCATTCTGAAATTCCTGACTGAAGTCCTTGCTTGGGTTTTTCAGGCAAACGTCCAAAGAAAGGAATGGCAACTGCTAAACAGCGCCTTGGGAAGATCCTGAAGCTGAACCGGAATGGCCATGCACGCTTCTTCGTTTAACATAGCTGCTACTTCTACTACTGCTGTCTTTCCTACACAGACCAGTATTGAGGGCAACAGAGCCTGGAGCTGCTGTTATTCCTCTGCTTGAAGCAGACTTGCATGTACCATAGAAAACACTGCCTGATGAACGAAAGAAAGAAAAAGAAAAAAAAGAAAAAAAAAAAAAAAAAAAAAGAAAAAAGCAAAAAACACACACAAAAAACCCAACCCAATGCTGCATTTTCACTGTGCCACACCTGCTCAGCAATAACCATACGGGAATGGGGAAATCTTCAGAGAGACATGGACTGTGAGAAATAGTCTCTCATCAGGGCTTGAAAATCATTTGTTGCTGGTAGTTTCTGACCTAAATTAATGAGGGGAAGATGATGAAGGTGGTTTATCAATAATTTATTTCTGATAGATTTTTCACAACTTTAAAATTCATTTAAGAAACTATTTATTTGGAAGACTTTTTCTGTGGGGGGTTATTAATCTAGATTTAATAATGTGAAAGTTTTAAATTGTTTTGATGATGTGTGTTTGGTACAGTGGAGAGCCACATGAATTGTGATTAGTCTGGACTCCTAAATTTGATATTCAGGTTATGGTCTTAAATAGGGGTGAGATGCATTATTAATTATTTTTTAAATTAAGGCATAAGGAATCTTTTTATTTTTTCCTGCTTTTTGTAAGCTATTGGCTGGGCTTCTGTTGACTTGCAAATTGCTTATTCTCTGCCAGCTTGATTATTTTTTGACCTGTCCTTTTTAATATCAGATTTATTTATTTAATGGACTAGAAGAGACTCCTAAAGACAAGAATTTTCTTATGTCAGTCCAGTAGCTAACTTGTTTTAAACTGTACCTCTTTCCTCCAAATCTGGGTACATATTTTCCTCCTGATGATCTGTCTGTGATGATTTTCTTCTGTAAAAAGACTCCCTGAAATTGTATTTGTACAAGTTGTTTAAGAGTTGGTACAAAGGAGGAAGACCCGATATATCTTTTGGAGGAACGGGGACATCAGTTAAGGTAAATGTTTCTTCAGAACACTTGCTCTCAAATAACTCATAAGATACACATTGCAGTCATAAGATTTGGCATTTTACTTAATGTAGCATGGAAGAAGCATTAAAGTGTTGTTATTGTATGTTAAACACATTCTACTGAAGAGTCAAGAAAGCAGGAGAACATATGTTGCTTTCAAAGCTGGGCGAGACAAAAGTCTTAACTGGTCCATATATATATAAGCATTTAAGTAGCTTATTGATATCAGAATGATCATTTGTGTCAGGCTTCATACAGAGCTGATAGCAAATGCCAATTCTGAATTATTGTAAATAATTTTGATTTAAAATTTGTATTTTTCTGTAATATAAAATTAAATATTTAACTTTTGAGGGACGGGGATGAAGGCGGAAAGGGGAATACTTTTACTTGATTCTGGAAAAAGGGCATTTTGCAGGGTCCAGCCAAAATGTAAACATTAATATGGTAATGACAACAATATTGTTGGTTGGTTGGGGTTTGTTTGTTTGTTTGTTTTAATTGGTAAGAGTAAAAATACTCCTGCATAGCTGTCCCAAGTCATCAAATTGATTTTAATTTTCCACACCAATTTTTCCTTCCTCCATATCCTATACTGGAATAATTTTCTCTTGTGGTTTAAAAACAAAGTCAGTTTTATTTTCCAGGATCTTTGTGCAGAGTTATTTTTATTTAGGCTAGATTATGAATGTCTTAAGAATTTTGTGGAAATAGTTCTGATGTCAGGTGTTCTTTATTGCTGCAGGGTCAGAACCAGTTAGCACTATGTTATCCTGTTTCTAAATGGAGAAACATGAAAATATAGTGCCACTGCAAAAAAGTCAGGTAACTTTCATAGCTTTACTTTGTCTGGAGCTTGAAATTTACAGTTTAGGAGTGTTTTTTGCAGCCCTACTTTTACGTTATGATGACTTGTCTTGTTTTGTGATTTGTATGGGTGAATTTTTAAACTTATTTTTTGTTTGCTAATTAATGTTTCAAAAAACAAGTTTTTAGTATTTTTAATTTTTTTTTAATTTAACGTAAGTTATCAACCTTTAGAATATTGGGAATGGAGGTAGTCAAGGATTTCTAAAAAGTAGAAGATAAGCTTAAAAGTAATCTACAGGTGCTGAAAATGACTATAAGGACTTGCTGTTCTCAGGTGCTATGTTTTCTAGATGGAAATAGTTAAAAGAGAATATTTTAACTATCTTCTAATGTATTCTCACCAAAGTAAGTCAAAGAAATAAACTATGTTGTCAATATTAGTTAAAATAATATACCCATATAAATTTTCTCTTCATTTAAGCTTGAGCAAATGGTTTAATGCCTGCCAGGCTTTGGAAACTGTTTTAGCTTTAGCATATTGAACCAAACTGTTTCCTTCCTGCTGGCTGTACAATTTCTAATGGTAGAAAATTCCATTTCAGGGCAGCAACCAGACTCAGAGCAGGATAAAGAATGAGTTCTCTCTCCATAAAGACAGATTTTTGTCTGAAGTAAAAGTATGCCAGAATAGAATCTGGAGTAAGGAATTTTGAAATACAGAGTATGCTTTCTTGTACATGTGATTGGTTTATACAAAGTCCCTTTTCTGACCATCCACGCTATTTATCTGTATCTAACTGTTGAAACATAGATATGGCTGGACCCATATATATTATTTCTTCTTGGTTTTATCCTTTCTTTTACTCTAATTTTCTAGCTTTTATTTTCCAAGTGGCTCTCCACTGTCATGAATTTATGTAACAGTCTCTTCACAGGCTGTCAACAGGAAGAGGTTCATTCCCATTTTCTTCAAATATCTATGCTTCCAGTAGAAATTAAATCTGATGCTCCAACTCAGAACAAGTAATTCAAGAGAGATTGCCGTGTTGAGCAGTATTAAAAAAAAAAAGAAAAAAAAAAAAAAAGAAAAACAACAAAGGGGAAAAGAAGAAATCTCCTGGTAGCTCATGAAGAGGATGTGGTGACCTCACTTGTTTTGTGTACTTGTATGTAGAGACATATTTATTGTGTTCTAGCTGAAGTCACTTCTGCACCAATCTTTCTGTAGATGGACTGAACCTTGTGTTGTTGTAGTGGAGAGAAAAAGCCCAGTTTTTTTCCTTACTGTCTTACTTGGGGTGGAAGAGGGAGGGAGTAGGGAACAGTCTGGACAACAGTGAATTACACCTGCTATGGGAACTTGTTTTCAAGGATAATCTTTTTTGAAAAGTCAGAGAACTTGCATTTGGTATGAAACTCAGTATTTTTTTTAATTTTTTTTGTAGGCAGAACAATATGAAATGAAATTTTGTAGGGGTTTTCCCACTCTCTTAAGTTCTCATGTTCCTACAATTGCAAAAAAAGAAAAACAAAACACCAAACATGAAAATGGAAAGACCACCTAGAAACTATATCAAAGACTCTTCCAGCAACTTTCCCTTTTCTTCTCCTACTATACTTGCTAATAAACCCTGGCTACAGGGTAGCCTTTGTTGACCTCTGAGGTAGTTTACCTATGCAACCTATAATACTCTACATGAATTCATTCTTAAAGAGAATTTTGGAAGGGTTAGATGTTGAGAGTTAAAATTGTTGTTTTCTGATCACATGGGGGTTTGGAGTTTTGATTTTTTTTTTTTTTTTTTTTAATTTTTGGTGGTTGAGGTGCTTGTGTTACCTTTGGTAGAGATGTAAGAGAGCACAGTGTCAGGACCACGTTTTAGATGCTTCAGCTTTCCCTGGGCTTTGCTCTAAGGCATAAGCTACCTTCTCTCACAAGACCATAAAGTTACAAGTGTTGAAATTTTTTGCAGGATTTTAAAGCCAGAGCTGGTGAGAATCTTGCCCACCCCCTTTTTGATAGCTGTGGAGACTAAGCAGAACTGAAACTAGAACGACCCAGTGACTAGTGTCCTCCATAGGCTCCACATGCCCTCCTGTCCCTTCACACTCCCACCATGACCCCCAAGCCTTGTGTCTTTCCAGAGTCTCATTCACATAATACTTCCAGACCATTAAAAGCTGTTTGTAGTTCTGGGGCTGAGTGAGCCCAGCACTACTCTTTGACAGAAGAAATACAAATGGAACCAAGGGCCTTACTGTTTATTGTTAAGCAAAATGAAAAGCTGCAACATCCATTTTTCCAAAAAATAAACCCAACAAAAAAACACCCTGGTAATCCTCTTTGTGGGAGAGTATGAATGATAAGTCATGCAGTGGATGGGAAATGAAAGTAGCACTGATAAGGAGATGCATGTTCTTCATAGGCTGCATTTCTGTTTGGAAAAAAAAGGACTTTTTGTACTTTTAATATAAATTAAGCCATAAGAGTTTCATGCTGTGGGAAGGGAATGAAAGGGATCACTTTAAGAGATTATATTGATATGTATTGTCACTTCTGCTGGGAAATGTCTATTGCTGCCAATGCTTTGGTGAATCTTTTTTTTTTTTTAAACAAACACGGAATTTGAAAAAAAACAAAAACAAAAACAAAACGGGGCTAGTTCTTGGCTATATTTACTAGTTTTGTAGTAATGTTTTGCTGGCCCATTTGTCTTTTCCTCCTTTTTCTACTCTCATAGTCTAATTTCTATCTTTCCTTTTTAATGTTTCTGAAAATATTAGCTTGTCTGCTCAGTAGGGGTCGGTGTATGTGTGTCTTCCTTTTTACAGAAACGCACTACTGTGTTAAGTATTTGGCTGGGAAATGGGATGCTGCAGCTTTAAGAGCATTTTTTTCAATTCATAACAGTATTTCCCATCCTCTTTTGCCTGCAGGCAGGGAAAGTGTATGTACAGTATTTATTTTGTTTTGATTTTACTTTAAATTTGTAAGTTTCTATAAGTAGTTCACATTGATTATTCTAGGGGAGAACAAGTGGCTTTGTTTAAATTTGTATTTGATATTCATAGTTTCCACTTTCTGTACTTTAAAATACTGAAATTAAAAAATTGTATGCTTATGTTTTGATTTTAGCACTCGAAAGTGTTTAATTTCTTCAGACTTCTGCTCACTTACTTCAGTGTAAATACAGTAAAATGTATAGAATATCGTTCAGGAGAAGAATGCTTTTCTAGGTCAAATCTCTCTGCCCTTTTCTTGTCACATTTTAAAGAAGAAATTTTGTGGGGAAATGTGAGGGAATATTCTGAGACCTTTTTTTATTTTTTTCAGAGTGGAAATTTAATTTCAATCCACTTAAATTATATGACAACTAAATGCATTTTGTGAAGATGTCTATATTCTTTTTGAACCCCAGTATAAAAAGGAGAAGGAAGTGTTTGTGATTCATCATGTTGTCAGATCTTGATCTGTAAGAAGGGTGTCAAATGGTATTTTTGTATTCCTGCTCTTGGTTTTTCTTCAGGTTTGTCTCATGCTACTGATGGCTGACTCAACTTTTGATTTATTGGTTATTTATTGGTTGTTTTGGTTTTTTCATTTTCCTTGAAGTGTGTGCAGTTTCTGGAAGAAGAGCTTTCTCTTTCACACATACATATGCTTAGCCATGCTTGCTTTTGTCCTGGAGGACTTCCCTGCTGATTTTTCCCTCCAGACATCATCATCTGGTCTGCAGCTGCCAGTGCTCCCTATTTTGACCCCTGTGGCAGTGCAGTGTTTGCGTGTGGGTGCTTTCCAAGGGGATGATGCAAGCCCCACCCTGCAGCTTGGTGTAAAGCCTTTTCCTTTGCCCCACTGGGCTGCTGCAGTGCTGTGCTGAGGGTCATTCATGGGAGCCTGAGCTAAATGATGCACCAATGGCATTGGAAGAACTAGGAGGCAGAAGGGTTTGATATCAGCATCCTGTTCAGCTGTTCAGGTTTGATTCTTAGCCTGGCTTCTAGTTTACAGAGAATTTATGGTTGACTGTAATGACTAGGGGATCTGTTCATTGATTTAATTGTGCCAGGTACTTTACAGAAAATGAACAAGAATGCTGACCTCATCAAACCATGTACTGCTTAATGGAACAGTTAAAAACCCATGAGAAACTGGGAAGTTTTGTGGCCTGAAGTTTAAAACATGATAGTGTTGCAGATTTGGGGAGCAGAAACTTCTGTGCTGTTTCAAAAAGAAATTTCATATGAGTGGAGGGAAAAATCATGAGTCAAGTACAGGGGTTGATGATGAAATATTTATACATCCAGATATCTGTTCCCGTTGTATTTTGACATGCCTTTACATCTTTTCAGTTAATGTGTTTAAACTGATTTTAAATTTGATTAGCCCAAGATTTGCCAAAGATCTGGAGGAGCTGTTTGTCTGTCAGGGCAACTGCATATTTTCAAAAGGTCTTAATCACTGTGATTGAAGAGCAATGCTACAACCTATGCATTTCCATCAAACACTCATCTGGATTTGTCACACTCAACTCACTGCTCACAGTAATGTTTTGGTCTTAAAGTGATAAAGACTTAAGAGAGCTCCTCAGTGGGCCACAAGAGTTTCATAGCCACATGTCTTGGTTTGGAACCATAACCCAAGACACCACACAAGCAACTTTACTATTTGTCCTTTTGTTTTTTGCCAGCTACGCTTCAGAGATCTTTTTTTCTGTCTCAGCTATTTAGTGGATGACAGGATAATACACTGGAAAATGTGTGAAATATCTCAAGTGCTGCTTTAAATGCTACTGGATAGCCTTCAGCAGCTGGAGCCATATTTTCATTAGAGGTCAGGTTTCTGGTCTTCTGCTTTTCTGTTTGCAGAGGATGGAGAAATACTTACCTGGATTGTTCTTTTCTGAGGGACAGATGGATTTTAAAGATTTCAAGGCTACCAAATCCAGCAAAAGAATTGAATTTCTAAAGTCAGGGGATGAACAAGATACCCTTCTTGGTATCTGAAGACTAAAGTTACTGATTTTGGTTTTGAATCAACAGTATTCTGCTGTGTTTGAGAGAAAGTACCCACTTGTAAAGTGCCTACAAGACTGGCTTTTCATTTCTGCACATTTAGTAAAGTTCAGCTCTGTCCAGAGGGTTTGTCCTGACCTGCTGAAGTTGTGAAGCCTTGTGGTGGCTCATTAGTTAACATGTTCAACCAAACCTTTTCTAGTTCGTTTTGTTCAGGTGGAACTTTGGACTGACAATTGAAACCTGACTAATAGCAGGAATATGGTGAAGTCAATCATGCTGAGTGTTAGTTTCTGTAGAAAGTTAGTTTTTTTCTTTGTATAGAAGTATTTATCCTGGGAGCCCTTAAAATCACACTTCTAGTGCTGGTAAGTAATGTCAGCTGTCTCAAGCCAAAAGTTAATAAGGACTGAAACTGTAAAACCAGAATGTTATTGTTACTCCTTCTGATACAGCCAGGATTGTTAAACACCTTGGTTTCTGCAATGGCAGTGACTGAAATTTTTACCTGCAGAAAAAACAGCTGGTGATCAAGACAGTGAATAGAATCTGTCATTGCCAGAGCTCATAGTATTCCACCTAACAGCTGGCTAATAGCACAGTTTGCTTTGTCTAGACTAAGGTCTGGTTTCTTGAAAGCCAATTATATTCATTCTTTAGAATAACTGCTGCAAATTTTCAAAGAATTGTGTTTGGCTTAATAGATCTATTTATCTGTACTGCTTCTGCTGTATTTGCCTTGGTCTTGGAAAAATACTCTACTTTGGAACATATAAGTCAACTAAAAAAAAAACAAAAACAAAACAGTATTCAAAGAGTCTGCTTGTTTGTGATGCTTTGCCCCAAAGTTTATTCCTTGTAAGAAAGTTTTGCTGCGATGAGTGTGAGTAAAGTTCCCATCCATACTTGGAGAATGTGGTATCTGTCTGGAGGAAACATTTGCCCGTGAATCATATACCTTGGTGGTAAATCATAAAGACACAAGTTGGCTTTTTGTTCTGGTTAAGCTAAAAGCCAGCAAGACTCTAGAAACTGCTACTCTGATCTCCTCAAATAGGACATGGGCTGTAGAAATTTTGATTTAACTTGGCAGCAGTTTCAGCTGAGTATTAATTTGAAGAAGATACGAAATCTTGTGTTCATTCTTAAGTTGATTTCTCGTTACAAAGAGTTTTTTACTTTTTTAGAAAAGGTCTTTGAATTGCTCTGTTACAGTTCTGGCCCAGTAAAAATTTTCCTGTGCCCAATCAGCCCTTGTAGAAAGGGATTTAAATTCCATCACGATATGGTTACTGAACAGAGCTGTTCCCAAGTGTTAAAGCATTGCATCTCTTGAAGGAGAGCAATCAAAGTGTATTTGCCACACCAGCTGTGCTAAAAGTAATGTCAGAACTGGTTGTTCAGAAGAGGTTTGTACTTGAGAGGAACCATCTAGCTTCCAAGTCTGTTCATACTCAGCCCGAGTCTGCTGGGACTGGGGAGAAGAAAAACCTGTGAGCTGTGCAGAGCACTACTGCACTTTGAGTTGATGGTATTGCAAAGACTGCTGGACAGCTGTGCCTGTCATTAAGCACCACAAAGTGCTGAACTGTAGTCTTGGGAGAGAGACCAAGCAATAAATGGGACATGGCATGTGAAGGATGCCTTTTCCCCCAGACTTTTGCAGCAGGTCAGGAAAGAGAAATTGGTGAGATGCTCTGGGAAAACTCAAAAACACTGTAAAACATAACCTTTTCTGATGCTACAGGAAGTTATTTTAGACACTGGTTCTGTTAATGCATTTTCTTCACTATTAAGAGGATTTCACTTTAAGAAGTTCAGTTTGTACAGAACATGAAAGATACTTTGTGTTACACATCCCAATTCCCTTATGAATGAAGTTTGTAATTGGGAGTGATCTGTATTGGAACAACTGAAGTATGTGGAGAGTGGGGATTCCTGTGTAGCACTCATGGGTTCTGAGGTAAGACATTCCCTCCACACAGACCTTATGTACTCACAATACAGGGCCACTGCCATGACCCAGTAGCTTATAGACTGTCTTCAGTAATGTTGCCATTATTTTTCTGTTGCCTCTAATCTCAAAGAATTTGGAATGGTATAAAATGTCAGCTACCAAACTCCAGCAATATTAGCTATGATTGAAAGAATGTCTTCTCTAATCATCTTATTACACGTTTCATTAGACACCAAAATAGTGCTGTCAATACTCTTAAAATACTTAAATTTTTTCCCCTTGGCTGAGACATTCAGCCATTTTTGGTTGTTTTTTGTGGTGGTGTTGGTAGTTTGTGGGGTTTTTTGGTGGGTTTTTTTTTGGTTTGTTGTTTTTGGTTTTTTGGTTGTTTTTTTTTTTTGGTTTTGTGGTTTTGTTTGTTTGTTTGGGGTTTTTGTTTTTGTTTTTTTTTGGTTTTTTTTTTGTTTTTTGTTTGTTTGGCTGGTTGGATTTTTTTGGTTTGGTTTTTTTTGTGGTTTTTTTTTTGTTGTTGTTGTTTTTTTTTTTTTTTTTTTTTTTCCTGCACTGATGTGAACTCTCACTACATTTTACAGTTCATGGCTTGAAGAAAAAGCTGAGTTACTGTTCTGTGCCGCACTGTTGTGGTTCACTGAAAAGGACTAAAATATTGGGAACAATAGAAACAGAAATCACTGATTTGTTAAACATTCTGTGGAGCCCATACCTCCAGTCATTAGCTGAAACACTAGAGCACAGGTTGTGGTATAACATTTCTAACCAATTTGTATCCTGAACATGCATTTGATAATTCTGATGAGATCAGTATTAATGCCCCAGCTGATATAGTGACATATCTTTAAATATGTGGCTGTTCTTCTAAGGGTTTCCAGGTGATGCTGCCGTTTGCTCTTTTGGGGTCACTGGTCAAGACTTAGGATGATTCAGAACTCCCAGTGCTCTTCTCTAAAGAAGTGCTCTTGCTGCGTCCTAGCCTGTTGTGGGAAGGAGGCAAGATGACCCTCTCGGCTGCCTGGGAGTTGCTTTCTCCTATGCAGGAATTCTTTGAAGGGGAAGGCTTTGGATTGTGCTGCTGAATCTAAACTTTTGTTTTGCTAATGCGATGAGGGCCTCAGGGGTGCACTGGTGAGGGAAGGGGTCAGAGGAATCGCGAGTCAGCGGAGTATTCCGACCCTGCCAGCCCCTGCGGTGCAGAGCAGGGAGAGGGTGGGACCCTCAAAGCCATCCCTGCCTTCCCCTGCGCGGGGGGATGAGCAGCAGCCACAGTCAGATCTGAGCAGCCCCCAGGGTCCTGGGAGAGGACGGCTCCCCTCCCCAGCCACTGCCCGCTGGGGCTGCCGCCAGGTGCGGAAGGGTTTTTGGTGATCCTTGGGTGGCCTCCTCTTGTCCTTCTGCATGGATGTCAGGTGTGCAGAGGTTAAGCACATTCCTGTGATAAACATGACAACAACCAACCTGGAGTTACCAAGCTGTACCTGGCACTTGTGAGCTTTCTTAAATATGCAGCCCCTGAGGTCAGCTTGGGTTTTGAGCATTTTGAGGTGTTACTGATGTTTTACTTTCCCAAACCAGCTTTTCACTTATGCTACCGGCATAATTTGAAGTGAACCTCTCCAGTTTGCGACTTTGGAAAAGCTGTTTCTAAACCATTGCCGCTTTGGTTTGCATCATTCTTCCTTTGTTACTTTGAAACGGAGTGGGATGTAGCTTGGTCTCATGTTCCTGTCACATAATAATGTAGCAGCTTTGCCTGGAAAGCCCTGTTAGTGGCACTGAATCATCAGCATTTCTGTTCCTGCAGTAACAGGATGGAAGGAGGTTGAACAGACACACTTTGCTTTTGTATAAAAACATCTAAACTAAGCATCTCTTGGAGAGTTGTTTAAAAACTTTGGATCCCTCTGCTTGAATTTCTTTATCAACTATAATGGATCCAGATTCTGGCTGGTTTTGCAAAGGATCTGAACTGGAGGATATTTACTGATTCTGGTTTTTTCTCTTCTGTTTAATTTATCATGTTTTGAATTGTATACTGTTGCAACCAGGTTTGATACAAGTTAAAAATCAAAAATCTGATAAATCTTAACTGGATTATTTCTATATATTTTTAGGTTTTGTAGCTGGAAGCTACAGAATTTCAATGAGTGTTTTAGGGATCCATATTGATTTTTACTTAATTCTCTACCTAATTTTTTTTTTTTTTTTTTTGCTATGCTTTGCAGTGTTCCTGCAGTGAAGTACTGAGTCCTTTTAATTGATGTGATTCTCATATGTAAACTAAGACATCTCTGGCCTTCCCTTCTACATTTTTCAAATTCTCCAAATCTTTGGGGATCTTTCTGAGTGCAACTCTTGCAAGCTGATTTTCCTGTCTCTTCAAATGTTATTGATATTTTAAGGTGCTAATTAATCACTCACACAGTGCGAGCCCAAAGGTTGGCATACCTATGAACAGCCAGTAAAACTCAACAGCCCAAAGAGCTTTCAAATCAACACCATCAAATCATCATCAATAACATCAATCAATACCTGGGAAATCAAAAAAGTGTAACAGTAAAATTTAGAAAAAGATGTTTTTCTCTCCTGGAGATGTTATGGCAAGGGACTTCTAGATCACTTTCAAACGTAGAACCTGCATAGTTTTTATTTTGCAAGGTATCTTAGAGGTGTGCAGAAGAAAAGATGCATATTTGTGTCCATGTGTATCCAGTGCATTTAATCCATGCTTTTCCCACAAGTAGAGATTGACTTCTGAGGTAAATGCTGTTTACACAGGAGTGCACTTGGACACAGGGCCAGGCTGTGCCTCTAAGCCATGGTGTAATCCACTTCTCTCTGTCTCTCTCTCTGACAGAACCTGAGCAAAATCTAGGTTTTGGAAGTCCCTGGTTTGCACCTCATATATGAAACAAGGGACAGTGATCATGTAGAAGCAACAGCAACAACAACAAAGAAGGGATGCTGAAGGTTGTGGGGGGGAAAAATCAACCCTCTGATGTTACTTAGATCAGCTATTGAACAATTCTGTGCCAAGTCATCAGAAAGATGTCCTGGACAAAACAGTTCTTAAAGGAGCTTTTCTAGTGCAAGATGCTGGGTTAGCTCTGATTTGAGGCATCTTGTGTGTGTACAGAAAATGGACAGGATTAACAACAGTTTCTACTGGCACACCCTGAAGAAACTGCCTGATGCATCCTTCTGAAATTTCCCAGTAGGTCAAGTTGGTTTTTGATGGCAAGGCTCTGAGCAAAGGCAGATGTGGTGCCAAGGTAGAGTATGTATAATAAATTAATATAAATTCATTTTTACATGTATTCACATATGTAAATATCTTCATAAAGAAGTCAGAAGGTGTTCTGCAGTGCTATAATGTCATATTCTAATGGCCAGCCAGAAAGGGAGTACAGACCGTTGCTAGTGACAGTCTTTGCAAAAACTCTTACTTCGTTTTCTTTCCTCCCTCTTGTTTCACTTGGGTGTTACTGCTTGTCCTTAGTGACTTAGCCTTTCTGGGATGGCAGCTGCTGGAAACTGGATGCTTGTGCAGTGCCTAACAAAGAGATTTAGTTAGCACCTTGGGTCAGGATTAGTTGTAATTCAACTATCTGTAATATTTTTAGCCATGCTATTTGAGTAGAATAGAATTTCCCATTCTATCCAGTCCATTCCAATCTCAGAAGATGGTAGGGATAACTCCTTCCTCTTTCCCTCCTGCAGACTCAGCATGGAGAATGCTTCAACAGACATAAATATTCAGGAAGGATGTATTTCCTTGGCTGTGGGTCATACAAGACTGGAAAGCACAGCAAACGAAATTAATTCTTCTGCTCGGAACAGAATGTGATACTTGTGATTTTTATGAAAAATACCCCAAATATGAGAGGTAAGGATGTGTTCATTCCCTTTAGCCATATGTGCAAGTAGTGAGGAATGAAAGCCTTTACATCACTCCCAGAATATGTGGCTCTTTTTGCCTTTGCACTTCATGTATTTCTTGAGCACAGAAGAGTAGTAGAAAGCTGTGTTTTTATTCGAAAGCTGTATTTTTATCCTTGAGCTCTAAATACAGGCAAGTTAATCCAGTATTCCGGACCACCAGGAGGAGCTCATGACACAGCCTGCAGCGTTAGCCTCCTGCCTCCCAGCCTGTCAGAGTTTCTCCAAAGAGGGAACTTCAAGTCGGAGCAGTGCAGGGGCAGCCACCCCTGTTGATGCTGTCAGTGCTGGAATTTTGACGTAGGAATGCACAAAATAAAACTACACTTTGTAAAGGTAAAACGAACCAAACCCGAGGGCAGGTGGGACAATGTGCCAAGGGCAGATGCTGGGAAGTAAGAGAAGGTGATTATCCATCATACTGTGGATGGCTTTCTTTATACAGAGAATCCTAGCCTCGAACTTTACTTCCAAAATCTGTCTTTTTCCCCTTGGTAAAAAAATAAGCAAGGTGGCATAAAGAGCAGCTGGCAGGCAGAAGAAGGGAGTGTTCCCATGGTACTGTGCTTTTTAAAGTTTTAGTAAAGCTCTTTATAGGCGAGTCAGTAATGCCACTTTGTTCACTAATATGAATGTTCCCAGTTATCCAGGGGTGGCAGAACAAATTTGTGAGTTAAAGCCTGGCAGTTTTTATTGTGGAAATGTTGCTTGCTTTCACAAAGCACAGGGCTTCACTTTGCAGCTGCTAATTTCCCTCTCTCCATGACAAAGCAGGACAGAGCCACCAGCATTGAAACTGATGAAGAAATTAGTTCAACAACTTTCTGCAAAACTGCAGGATGAATGAGAAGAACCCCACTGTCTGTCCCATCTGTTCTGCTCTCTATTTTTGTACTTGTTTTAAAATCTAGTATTCAACATTGCCTCAAGACTAACCAGTTCCCTTTTCACTGAGGCAAGAGACTCATGTCTGTAACCCAGTGACTGTGGGTACCTTTCTTCTTGCTGAAAGAAATTAGTACTGAACAGAGTCTTTTTATCATAGCTGTGCTCTTATCAGACCATCTCCCTTTATATTGCTTCCTTCCCCAGCCATTGTGGAAACAGACATCCTGCCCAAGGCATCGAAATCCGCAATCTGCTGCTTCTTCTGTGGAGCCTCTGGATTTTTGCCAGCAGCCCCTTGAGGTGGTCCCAGATGTGATTGCTTTTTCTGTGCTACCCTGAAAATATCCGGTAAAAACAAAGGACTGCACTCACCCCAGTTACTGCTTCGGAGGCCAGCACTTCCTCTGCTCTCAGGGATGTACAGTGGGAGATGTTAGGCATGCAGTACCCCAGAGAAACCACGACTAAAATGGCAGGGTCACTGTCAAAGGGGTATTCCTACAATAGAATAAAGCCAATCTTTTTATTGCATCTCTCATCTGGTCCTCGAGTTTACCTCCAGTTCCCATGAACCCAGGAGATGTGTTTGGGATCTCTTTCCCACAGCATCCTTCTGCAGGGAAAATGCAAATTCCTTGCACCTATGTTGCATGTGAAAGGAGATAAGGTTTTAATACTGCTTTCTTTCAGTGGGGAAAAAAAAAAAAAAGGCAAACAATTCTATTTTTATTTCAAAGTAACTTGGGCTTAAAATAGCCACTGCCTTAAAATAAAACCAAAATGGTTTTTTTTGATTCAATAGCTTTTTCTGGGGAGTTGGCTGGGGGAGAAAGGAAGGAAGTGAAAATACAACTCGTGACAGTTTTTGTGGCTTGGATCTGTGGAGGGCTCTGGGCTATTCTGATAGGCTTGGAGTTTTCAGTAGCATTGTCTATCAAAAAACCAACATTGTAGTCCTGACTGTTGTGTCAGTGGTTGAAGGTCCCCATGTGAAGGCAGAGCAAATCCATCTTCCTGCTGGGTTTCCTTGTGTAATGTGTTACAACCTTTTATTTTTTACTTGGTTCTTTGATCTCCCCTGCAGCTTCCCTACTGCAGGTTGCCTGACAGAGTTCCCCTAGCCTATAGGTGTTTGTGTGTGCAGTAAAACATTCAGAAGGATTCTAGACCTGTCATCAATTTTTAGGCATCCATTCCTTGAGGGAGCACAGATGAGAATCCAATGCAATGTTTTCTGCAGGTTTGTGGTTATTGCTTAAAGTGAGTGTTGAGTATCAGAGGAAAGAAAGAAAAACTTCAAGTATCTCTTTTCTGGGATCCATCTTGCAATCTATTTGTCACTAAAATTAAAAGATTAGAGGGAACTCAAAAGAAGAGAAGAACAAAAATGGTTCCCAGTGAAATCTACGTATGCTATGCCTCAAAAGTTCTAGAAAGCCACGTGTTGTTCAGCTGGGCTGAGGAATTGTTACTTTATTGCTACTTTAAACTATGAAAAACCTCTGCTCTGCAACTTGTTTTCCTAACTGAAAGGACTTGGAAAAAGTTGATGTACTTGTCCCTTGGGTTTTGCAGTGTCTCTTGGAAGAATGTTTATGCAGACCTTGGAATTACTACACTTTTTCAGGAGTGCAGCTTACTGAGTTGTTCTTGCTCATGTCTCCTCACCAGTGTGCAGACAAACCCAGCCAGCTTTCTGAGATCCAGCTGTGGCTGTCCTTGGGGCCATGTGCTTAGTTTGTCATGTTGGAGATGTGAGGGCATGTCCAATATGGCCTTCAGGTTTATTTCCAGAAACAGAAGTGTATCTCTGTGGCATCTGTTCTGTTAAATATTGACTTTCTATCAGCAGTGTTAGAGGTAAGGAACCTCCCTGGAAAAAATCAGCTCATGGGGATTTGCATGGTGTTTCTATGACTGGAGAACAATGTTTCTAGCTTGGTGGTTTTTTGATTTTTTTTTTTTTTTAAGTTTGGACAGAGAGGTGTATTGAAGCATCTTTTTTTCATACAGGCACATCAAAAATCACAAAGCACAGGGGCTTGTACTCAGTCCTTTGCAAGCAAGGCTGATAAAGCAGAGCACCTTAGTGACTGAAGGTCTGAGATGCATTTTAAACAATGCCTGCCTACTTGTTGTTACTTCTCAGAAAATTCCCTGACCGTGCAGACTTACAGATGAGTTTTTCTTAATTGCTGTGTGCAATGCCAGCTCCAGCCAGAAACACAGCACCCTCTGTAAGCCAACAGCCTGAAAATCAAGGGCCAGAAGTGGGGTGTGAAGAGTCAGAGAGCCTGAGCCCAAAGCACGATGAAAACTTGTACATGAGAGGAAAAATGGAAGCACTAAATCTGATGGTCCATGAAGAATGGTGCTAACACATAATGGATGTGCAGCCAAGGAGGAGTTCAGTACTTTTGTGCATTTGCAAGCACAGTGGCAACACAACACCTGCCTACAATTGTTGCACGTGGCACAGTCTCGACTCTTGTGCATCAGAAGGAGCACTGTAAAATGCTGTTAGGTGAGATCTGTACCCGTCCCCCTACCTATGGTGTCAGCTGACTGCTACTCAAGGAGGGCCCATGTCAGCTGATGGAAGGGTGTGTTTCAAAGGGCTGATGCACCACTAGATACCCATTTATTCCTGAGCACTTCTGCCAAGGCTTCTATGAGGAAACTGAGTGTTTGGTGGGAGCATTTGCCCCATATTTCACACACGTGTGTTACCCAAACCCCAGCAAAGGAGAGATGGAAGCAATGCTGTGCTAAAGACACCAAAAGAAGCTGACTGCAGAGCAGGGACGTGTGCTGCACCCCCGAGTCCCCAGCCTGGCAACTGAGAGTTGGCTGTAGTTGTTTCATTTCCAGGAAAGAGGCTGATGCTATTGACCCTGTGTGTTATTTGCCTAATGAAATACAGGGAACTGAGGGGTGAGGGCTAGATGTGAGTATCTGCAGCTTGCTGTTTTTCCTCCCTCTCCTTCCCTGAGAGGGTTTTGCAAGAATGCCTCAGTACTGCCAGAACACGAGTGCTGATGGCTGGTGGAAATATCCCTGCTCCAAGGGTGTCATATCCTGGAATGCTCTACATTGCTGCCTGCAGCCCTTATAGATACAAAGCTGGAGCCATCCTGCCTGATGGAGGAGCCACAGCCTGAGTACTCCAAGGACCTTGCAGCAGGACCTGTTTTGCCAGATGCCCTCAGCCCTTAATGGTTCCAGCGAGCACCTCATGTCTGGGGCCCTGCCTGGGACACTCAGCCCAGCTGTCACCTTGTCTTTGTGGCCCAAGCAGAGCAGGGGTGCTGCAGGGATTTGACTGTCTTGACCAGTCTGGCCTCAGCCTGTGCTGCTGGACCCCATGGGTTTACCAGGGCTGCTTGTTCCAGCAGCTATTGCCACTGAAGGCAGAGGGGGAGGCAGGTCATGTATCAAGCTGATTTCTGGATGGTGTGGCATCTTTGTTAGAAAGCCCAAATGAATTTGCAGATCCCAAAGAAAATGCCATCTGCTTCATTACTGAGTCACATTCTGTTCCTGCTCTACCCCCCCAGTTATATTCCCCAACAGGGATTTATTGTTCCTTTTCAATCTGATGTTTTAATCTCCAATTCCCCCATCTTCCTGTGGTTTCCCCTGTTGAATCCCTTCCCAGAGCTGCTGCTCTTACTTGTGTCTCCCCAGCCTTTGCCAGCTGGAGTGAGACACTTGAGAGGGAGTGTCTCCCTCAGAAGCAGCTTTACCTACCCACCCCTGCTATCTGCCAAAAGAGAGGAGCTGCTCTGGAAACACAGTGAATGAAAACACCCCCACAAGGATGCACAGGTCCTGCCCTTCCCACAGCGTTCCTATGAGCCAGACATTAAACACCTGAGCTGGCATGCAGGGCTCTGAGCTTTTCAGGAGACACCAAAACCTGGCTGGGGGGTGGCATTGTATCTGTGCTTGGCCCAAGTCCCTTTTAAGACAACTTGCTCCAGAGCAAAATAAGGAAGGAGGATGTACACATATGCATTGCTGCAGCATGCAGAGAGCCTGGCCAAGGTCTGTGCTGCCTCCACGCTCAAGAACTTCTTGCTCTGAAGAACCTACAGCAAAGCAGGAAGAAAAATGGCCCTGGCTGCTTGCTTTGCAGAAATAAACAGTTGGTGGCAACTGAAAATGAGGCTTTTAGTGACAAGGCTGTCTTTCCCTGCAGGTGGAAGCTGTCTGGGAGGAAGAACCAAGGCAAATCTGCATTTGAAGAGCTTCCAGAAAAGCCTGACAATTACATATTTCAGAACATCTACTCTTAGATGAATAACCAAAATATTTAAGGCTAAGGCGGCCAGCGCGATGTGGCACAGCAGGGACAGTGCTTGCACTCAAGTGCCGAATCGACACCCCTCCCCTCTGTTCCAATGTCTACGGCGTGTGCTGTACAAGCAGTCCTTTCTGTCCCCTGTGTTTCCTGTGGTTTGTCCTGTGGTGCCTATTTTTCAGCTTTTCCTGCCGGGAGGATCAGGCCTGCAGTGATGCCAGGGGCTGGCAGCGAGCGGCAGGCCGGCGTCGCCCCGGGATTGTCGGCGTGCGCTGCCAGGCCTTGTGCAGCTGCAGGGCTCGGTGCCAGCAGCGGGGTCTCTGCCTGTGCTGCAGAAAGCCTGATTCGGCAGCAAAACCCTCCAGCTGTCTCCAAGGCCTCCTGGAATAACCATCTGCAGGCATGCCACTTGGGTGGGAGCAGTTGCTGCCGGATGCACTTGCTGGCTCTCTCCATCTTCACACGGCGTGGGGACAGGGCACACCCAAAGGCTTCACCTCGAGCATCCCAAGCTCCTCACGGCTTGAGGGTGTGATCAAAGTGCAGGGGTTTGTGTTTTCTTTCCTTCCTTACCCTGGAGGTCTTTACCTGAAGCTTGCTGAAACCTGTAGGAAGACTAGTTAGCTTCCCCTTGTCTGAGCACTGAAATTATGGCTTGCTTCTCCATCAGCTACATGTCTGTAGCATTCTGCTGGCATCTTTTTAGATTACATTTCTCAGGATAAAACAAAAAGAGTGTAGGGCAGGAAAGGGGAAAAAAAACCCAAGAAACCTTTTCCTTCACCTAAAAGAGCACTAGGTGGCTGGGGAGGGATGAAAGAGTTACAAGGATTGCCAGAACTTAGTGATTTGTTATCCTCTATACCTGCTGCTGAGTAGCCACCTGTTAAGTAGAAACAGTTGGATGCATGTGGGATAATCTCTTAGTACTGCTCCTACTGTCTTGTCTCCACTGATATGCAGGATATGTTGCATCATTTTTCTGGATGTGCTGTATGAAATTACAACAAGAGGCTAGATGTGTTTTGCATGTGAGTACAGTTGCATAATGCATGACCCATTGACTTGGGGCTTGGACCTGAGCTGTTTGATCTGGAATGGTAACTTTTCCCCAGCTTTTTTCACTAGACTGGTATTAGGATGCCTGTTGGGGGCAGCCAAAGAGACACTGGGAAAGGAGAAGGCAATTGTTTGACAACCTCGGCCATTTTGGTGAGTCCAGGGAGCAATACTGAACATCACCTCCCTCTTTGTTTGTCCCTGAATCTCTCCAGAGCTCAGCACCAAAGGGCCAGGTCAGCTGTTACCAGAGGCTGCAGTGGGGTGGAAAGTGGCTGGCAGGGACTGGCAGCTCCTGGTAGTGGTGGTGAATTCTGGGGATGCTCAGCATCTGCTGATTGAAAGCAAACACTCTTGGTGGCCCAGAGGTCCAATTCTGAACAGGGCTGAGGAGTATTCCTGACATCTAGTTAATTTATCCCAGCTGATTATATTTCAGTCCCAACCTTTGACAAGTGCAAAAGCCCAAACCGTGGCCAGAGGCCTTGTGCCCCTGAAAACCCACCTTTGTGTGGCAGTGGAGGCCCCCATGGTTCACCAGCACTGTGACAGGGAACAAGGGCTTGGCCCCAGCTGTGTAGTTGCTCCCCTTGGAAGTGTTTTTCCATCTCTGGAAGGAGTGCCTCAGCTGGTGTAGGCTGTGCTGGTCCCAGTGACATGTGGAGGCTGTTAAGTGCTTACATCAATCACAGCATGCTAGTTTTATTTTCTTTCGCCTTAGATGTTTTGTAATGTCTCAATTCAATTGCTAATATTTTTCATAATTACATTTCAGCATCTGCATCAGTCTGGAATTTGTACAGATGCCCTGAATTTTGCAATGTTCTCACTTGCATGAGGTACCTCTCACAAAGCACTGATGCCACGGAGAGGGTGTCCCACGAGGCAGCCAGCACTGCTGACAGTGTTGCAGCCCCTGCCAGAGCCATGATCTTCCTCAGGCAGATGGTCTCCTTGTCCCACCTCTACCTGGTGAGCAGCAGCTGCCCTGAACAGTCCCCTTGCTCTCCTTGTCTCACATGGCAGGTCAGCTGGGCACAGAAACAAGCAGAGGTTTGAACTGCTGGTGCCTGCACAGCAAGGACGCCCAAGATGGAGCCATGTGGAGATTCCAGGGGCTAGAGGTACACTGGCTGGTACTGTTTTAAGGCATCCAGGAGGGGAGCTGAATTCAGATCTTCCATATTCAGGATGGTGACTCCTTGGTAGTGGCCACAGTGACCCCAAAGCCAAGTGCCTCACGGGGCTACAGCCAAGTCCTGTAAGGGAAAGTCCTCCCTGCCTCTCTCCATGCATATTCTGCATCTGTGCTGAGCTACAATGACAAGGGAAAGAAAACACACAGTATTTTTTCCTTTGTACAGCCTGCAGTAGAGCCTTGCTGTGCTGCCCTGCCTCAGTGCTATGCACAAAGGAAACCTCCTCCTGAGACACCCCGCAGGGCTCCGGTTCGCCTCTGAAGCAGGAGGTGTAGTGACCTCTGTTTCAACATGAATAGTCACAATTGTAGTTCCTGCCCCTCCACTGATGCAGGTCTTTATTAGACCTGACTGGGTCCATAACCTCTGCTGGCTGCAGGTTCTCCCAGCTGTTGGCATGCTGTGTGAAGTGCTGTTTTTACTTCCTTCTATTCATGCTGACCTTACCTGCCATGAATGATGCAATCATGCGGACAAGATCATAGAGAGGTTCAAAGTCTGGGATGCAAAAAGGAGAGGGAGAAAAAAAAAAAAAAAAGGCACTAAAAATAGAGTTTCCAAGGCTGGAGGTCACTCCAGTGTGGGGCTTAGGGGACACCAGAGACATGCTGGAGCCTCCAGATTGGAGGGGAACATTCACTTGGTGCCTTTCATTTCCTGTAGCTCTCTGCGCTTAAGTGATCACAACTTGCAGCAGTTTTGAGTCCACAGACTCCAGGGGAAACCCAAAGAGAAGTGAATCTCTGGGGGCTGGTGGAGAGGGAGGGGTGGCAAGGGCCATCAGCAAAGGCAGCTTTGAGCTGATCTGTGAGGGTGAGCTCCTGGAGGCCTCTGGAGTGACAGATGATGTGGCTGTGGATAACAGCCACAAGCAGTGGTTGGGATGTTCTGAGTGGCCTTTGGGAGAAGCTTCTCCACAGGATGGTGGTGCAGCACTGGAACAGGTGACCAAGAGAGGTCAGGGACTCTGGAGGGGGTTTAAAACTTGTCTAGACAAAGCAAGGGGTGATCTGAGCTAGTGTTGGCAATAATCCTGCTTCTTGTGGGAGACAGGGCCAGAGGCACCCAGAGATCCTTCCCAGCAGATACTTCCATGACTGTACTTACATTAAAACTGAATAAACATGGCCTTGTGTTGACTTAACCTTCCCAGTGAGCATGTTGATCTGGTTTTGTTGACATGCTTTTTCCTAGAATCTGATTCTCACTAAATACAAGTGAAAATGGGGGGTGGCCTGTATGTTACCTGAAAAAACATGAGTTAGGTGTTTGATTAGTTTCTGGTGCCATTCCTCTGGCTCTGGGAAGCTGGCAGGTGCTGCACTGCCTGAGATGATATGGTGCCATATTATATAAAAAGACATATGCTGTCTTTTACAAGTCACTGCTCCCTGTTACCCAGGACAGACCAGGATGTGTGTTTCTGTGCTGTCTCATGGGGGGTCAGGTAGGGGTCAGAGAAAACCCTTCCTGTTCCCCTTCCTTCCATCAGGAGGCCTGGAAAATGGTAAGGAATTCATCTGAAACTTTGTGTAGTAAAATATAAATCCCCATTGCCTGAAAATTGCTGGATAAGAGCCAAAAAGGCCTAACAAGGAAACATGTTCCTTACAGCATAATTATATATTTGGCTTATGTTTTATTAAATGAGTAACAGCTGAGCAGAAAGGCCAGAAGGAGAGACTGCCCCCAGCCAGAGGTATGTTCAAGGCTGAGGCTGGGCTGTGTGTGCGTGGGCTGTCAGAGGGGGTGACTTAGCATAAAACACTGAGGTTTAACTGAGGATTAGACCGTGGGTAGCAGTCAAAGTGAGTGACTAATGCAGGTGTAAAGGGCTGTTGTTTTCTAATGTTTAAATTTTATTTTGAACTCCTTGAAGGTGGGAAGAGAAGGAGCAAACCCAGGCTCTGAGGTCAAGTCTGAGGGGAACTGGAGGCCTGAGGTGATAAATCATCAGCACTGCAGTGAGTTTAAGGGGAAAACGAATGTAATATATGAAGCAATACAGAAAGAGGAATTTTATTACTTCAGTCAGCTCTCAAAGGATTCCATTCCAGATGGTTAAAGCAGGGTAGATCAGGAACCTCCATCAATGGGGCCCACCTTCTGACAACAGCAAAAGCAGCAGAGGGTTCCCTCTGACTCCAGCAGGAGCTTCACTAGAAGAGAGCTGTCTCTATAACAGGATAAAATAACTGGTATTAGTGAGAAATTACTGCTTTTTGAGGAAAGCTGGTGATGAACCTGGCCATTTTGGCATTTTCCCCCATTCAGGAAATGTGTCTTGTTCTTGCAGAATATTTATGGAGAGGCTTAGGGATTAGTCTGCAGCTCTAAAGCACTGCCTGCTCCTGCGTGATGGTGCCATTGGCCTATTGCTGATGAGAATACTGGCCTTGATAAAGACCCCACAATAGCAGCCCTGCAGAGCAATAGCCCCAGGGGTGAGTAAAAGCTCCCACAGAGCAGCCTGAGTCTCTCAGACTTGTTTTTTTCTAGGTCACCAAGCAATGCCTAGGAAGCAGTGTCCTTTATAGCCCTCAGCCAAGGTCTAAGGTAAAACAAAGGCCTGGTTCATGGAGGAATTTTCCTTGCAGGAGCGAAAGCTGTTGAGCACTGCCCAACTCCAGGTCCAAGGCAGACAAACTCTGAGACTTCAGCACTGATGCAGTGCCACAAACCATTGGAATGAGGGGGGATGTTTCTCTATTTTTTCTTTTTTTTTTTAATTTGAAGTTCTTGGGAAGAATTTTCATTTGGGGAAAGTTTGGCTGTACTTTACTACAACATTAGACTTCTCTGTTGGGTGTCTTCTGCTAGAAACGTTTAGATTTATTTTTGTTTGTGTTCTGTCTTACGCAGCTAAGAAAACAGTTTTGAATAGGACAAATTGTCTTGTTCCAGGGAGGAGGTCTGGTCTGGAGAGTGGAAACAGCTTGCTACTTGGAGGACTGTCCACAAAAGAACAAGGCTCTGAGGACACTTCCCTGCACTGTGCCCCACACGAGATAATGCAGAGCCAAGATGGCCTCAGGAAACACAACTATGTGAGACAGTCTCTTGTGAAGTGTTTTGTTTCTTTGTTTTCCTAGGATTCGTGTGCTCCAGTGCCTGGTACTCTGGATGTTGCTGCGCCTTTGGATCTGATGGGCTGGGAGGCAAGTGCCTTGAGCATTGCCTGCTCCTGCTTGTAAGAAAGAGGAATCATGTTAGTTCATGACACAGGGATGCTGGTGCACTTTTCTGACAGTCTTTAATAGCTGGTGCTGTAGAAGAAGACTGGAGTCTTTTGTAATCAGGTGTGAATCTTTCCAGTTTTGTTTTTTTATGTGTCACTGGCAACATGTGAGGAAGAAATACTCATGAAAGGGTGCATGTTCCTGCACAACAGCATTAATGGGAGATCAGCTCTGGATATACAGAAGTGCAAGTTCCTTGTGGCAGCTGAATGAGATTTATAATGGGATAATTGGATACCTAGAAAAGTGAGATGACGTTGTATGATCTGTGCATCCTGGAAATCAATCAGCACTACAGTTATAAACCATCTCCATTTGTAATGTCTGCTTTGGCAGACTGGTCATAATGAAGATTTTTAAACTTGGTGTAGAATATAAATCCTGGTAGGAGGGAACTCTCAAGCCAACAGGGATTTAGCTGCTTGAAAACCTTGGTCTTGGTTTAGTTTAATTTTTAGCCAAAGTGTGTATTCAACATTTTAAAGTTCTCAATTAAAAGGTCATTCTCAAATCATCAAGAGGTCCCAGCTCACCGTACCATCAGCCTGTTTTCCAGAAAAATTACCCCTGTCTGAAGGAAAACTGGAAATGCCTAAATGAGATGATTGAAGTGCTGTGACCTGAGCAAAGAGCAATTCTGCTGTCAAGGCAAAAAAAATTCATTAAGACAGAAACGTTAGGAAATGGTAGTCTTTTGATAGACAGTTCACAAGATGATATTTGTGAAACTCTGTAGAAAGAGAAACCAATGGAAATTATTTTTACATTTACACCTAAGGCAGTTGCATGGATTTATTACTACATCTGGGGCTGCAAGCCTGTGCTTGATTTATTAACTACTGTCCCTTTTGATTTCTTATCCAGGGTGGCAAACCAGCTGTAGAACACTGAAAAGAAGTTGAGCTGCATGTCTGTCCTTTCAGCCTGTTTCTTGTGTTCATTTTGGTCTATAAACAAACATCTCTCAGGTCTCCTAAATAGATTTTCTGATTGAGTTCCCAGAACAGACCACCACCAGCCTCATTAAAGCTTATTTATGTTACTTTCATGCATGAATAAAAAAGCTCCCATTCACTGCTGATTTTATTTAGTTAGATTCTGTGCCTTGTGGTAGACATTGAATTGGAGTGACATTTTTGGCACCAAAAAGAGAAATAATAGTGAGACTGCAAGGAATAGTTTGACGCCTGCATCTTTTGCAGTACGAAAAGGAAGAGGTTAACCTGTTCTTGGCTATCTGATATTGATTGAGGACACAAAGAAAATACAGCTGTAAATATTTAGGAATATTCCCTAGTAGCTGGGGTGTTTTTAGGGGGTAGGTCATCGAAGTGGGACTCTGGAGGCACAGTCTGTTTTCCCAGGGATGCCACCCGCTCCCTGCGTGATGGGACAAGAAAGGTCACTGGTTGTTCTAGGTCTCAGCTCCCAGCTGAGAATGATGCTGTCTCCCTCCTCTCCTCTTCCAGCTTGCTTGTTTATCTCACTAGCTTTTCACCAGAGCAACATTCACTCTGCCTCTGTGCTCAGCACAGTGGGTCCTGCTCTTGGCTGGGGCTTCTAGACACCACTAGGAGTAAGAGACATGATTCTCTCTTTACGCCTGTCTCCTCCCTCCCCGTCCATGCTCCAGGGCTTGTGAGGTAAGTTTAACAGCTGAAAAACCCCAAACCAGCAGTAAAATCAGTGTAAATGAAGAGCGAGGAAGGAAAGGTCCAGTGTATGTGATAAGTTGTGGAGCGTTTTTCTCCAGCCCTGCTGCCTGATGATCTCTCTCATGTAAAGGTACTGCATTTTGGGACAAGAAGGATTTGAGCCTATCGTTTAAGTCAAAGGGGTGAACAAAAAGCAGCTTTGCCTGTTTCCTTTGCGCTAAGCACATTGTGAATATTCTTAAGCATTGCCACAAGGATTAACATCCCTGAATTTTAATGTGCCTGGTGCTGGAATGTAGCTGGAAAGCAGAGCAGGCAGGAATGGTCTCTCTGGGCTATAGGCTCTGCTAGGTGACTCTTTGAAGTTCTATTCAATAGCTTTCTGTTACTGTATTTTTTTTTCCTGTTTTCACCTTTTTTCCTTCTCCTTCAATCACTTCTGTAACAAGTACTGATACATTTCATGTTTCTCAAATTTACTGGACTGGATTGTTTTATCTCCACATACTTTCACATGGCAGTAGTATTAAAATAAATTAAAGAAAAAAAAGGCATGGGGACAGAAGTACGGAGTTTGGTGTTTACTTTGGATCATTAACCTGGTCTGTAAATTTGATTTGATCTCTCCTTTTTTTTTGTTCCTCCCCTGCTCTCTCTGTGTAATTTCAGAGCCTGCAAAGAGACCCTGTCTTCTGCAGCTTCGGGATCGCAGCAAGAAATGGGAGTCTGATGGATTGTAAATGCACCTGCTTTGTTTAAAACCCAGCCAAACAGATAAGTGCACTTTTAATTATCTCTGAATGGTGCTTTAGACACAGCTGTGCACAGCATCTCTTCAGTTTGGTTTCAGTTTGGTGAAGCTCTGTGTTTCACCCCTGCAAATGAATGCTGTGTGGGTCTCATTTCAGCTGAGAAATACCAGACCATATTGGTATTTCACCTTAAGGTAATTAATTGGTGTCTGAGGGAGCTGCAGCTGAGGGGTTAGGAGGCTCCCAGGGGTCTTTCCCTGCTCTTCCAGAGCCACTGTCTCCAGCAGCCCTGTGAGGTTTTGGGACTCTGAGGAGCAGCTCTGTGGGACCAGACGGGGCTGATGTGACCCATGTGAGCCTTAAAGAGTCCTATGGGACTCATTAGAGGTTTAATAACTAAACTTGGCTGGTTTGATTGAGAAGATGCTTGTGCAGGCTTGGCACAATCTCAGAGAAACCAGCTCATGCTGCTGGCAGGAGAAAAGGCTTTCTGCATGTGCTTGTCATATGTGTGCGGAGAAAGTGATAACCCTGCTTTTCCCCAACAGCTTCCAGGTGGGAAAAGAGCTGGGGGTGGGGGAGAAAAGACCTTGGTTACATGAGTTTACACAGGGCATGCAAAGAAGTATCATGAGTGAGTGGTAACAAGAATTTTCCCCTCAGAGTCAGGGGAACATTTTTATATCTCTACCAAGAAAGCAATTTCTGGCTGCTTCAGTCTGCTTCTAGAGGTGACCACTGTCTCCTTGTGGACACACCACTGCAATTACTATAATTATTCAAGAAACCCATAAAATAGAGTCTCATATAAAGTGTAACTTTGCAATAATATACAGTCATGGGGCTGGGGCTAATATTCACCATAGTGCAATTTACTGTGTTAGAATAATGAAAAAAGTCACTGAAGCTGAGTGTTTGAGCATTGTTGGGGATGTGTTGAGGAGGCCAGGCAAGAGCCAAATAATCTACTCCAGACTTGTCTTACCTGCTCTACCAGGGATAATTACTTGTGTAAAACATCTACCTTGCTATTAGGAAAACTACAGACAGGTTTGTACAGCAAATTAGGCTGTAGTAACTGACCTGAATTTGTCCTGGCTACCCAAGCAAAAGGTGAGTTTCTTGGTGAAGTTGCCAATTTAGGGGTGATAGAAAGAGATGAGAGACAAGGAGAGGAAGTGGGAGGTTGCTGCAGTTTGTGAGAACTAAATTTGGATCAACTTGTGATCTCTGAAGTTCCATCTTATCTAGGAAAAAACTTCACTGCTGCTGTTATTACCAAGGAATGTTTTATATTAATAGAAGAAATGGCACATCCGTTAATAATGTCTAAGCTCTGTCTTACAATTGTAAACAGTGCTTATTCCTGACTCTTCAATACTTTGAAAGCAAATAACTATTGACACTATATTAAGAAACATTGATAAAATGCAGCTCTAGTGAGAAAATCAGGGCTAGTTCATTCAGCAAGGGTGGATAGGAAGTTAAAAAAGTGCACTGAAATCTTCTCAGTGCACCAACTAATGCAGCTTAATGTTTTTCTAACCTCAGAGATTCTCAAGGTATTGATTGTTAGGTTTGCAACTTTAAATCTGTTTTCTGCCAGTGAGCTGAAATCAATGTGTCTCCATATTAATCCCATTAAATTAACCCTAAGCTGGCCAGTTCCAGTCTGACATTACTCAAAGTCAAATTTGGGAATCATCCTGAGGTGTGGCTGGCATGCAACATATAACGCTCTGTGCTGCCTGGAAGAAGAAGCAGAAAACACTTAAAGTGTCTCTTGGGTGCTGTACTGGTGAGAGGGGTGATACCAAGGGTGTTCTTCACACCTGTGGTTTGGCTGGTACCTCCTGCAGCTGAGGAGAACAGATTCAACAACTCTTATCCAGTTATTGAAAAAAATAATCTTTCTTTTGTCCAGAAAAGAAGATCCTTGAATCCCTAACTCCTTGTCTTACAGGTGAGCCTTGAGGACACTTGGGAGACTGTAGCTCCTGAATGTGTGACCTTCCCCAGTGATTGGAAGAAAGCCATGGGGAAAGACAAGAAAGAAGAAGCCATCTTCCTGAGGAAAAAGATAACTTTGCTGCGGGCTTTCTCGCTGCTCATCGGCAGCATGGTTGGCAGTGGCATCTTTATTTCCCCCAAAGGAGTACTGAAAAACTCTGGCAGCGTGGGATTCTCCCTGGTCATCTGGTTTTCCTGTGGGCTCCTCTCCATGTTTGGTGAGTGCTGAGCTTTGGCAGCCTTTGCTTGAGCACCTGGGAGGTGAGGGGGGCCTGCACATTTTTATGTTTAGAAAGTTGGGAGGTGAATAAACACAAAATTACTACTTCCTACTGCAACAAAGGTTTAAGAAGTCAGTGGATGATCACCAGGAGTTTTTAGTTCAAATGATTTCCCTGGGATAATGGACAAACTTCCAGCACTTATGGTCTGTGAGTATCAATTCATGTACAAGTCCAGGGCAGGGGAGTGGCAGTGACTGCAAATGGAGACAGCATGGTCTGTGCCAGGAGAGCTGGGAGAGAATGAGGGAACTCCTTCTGTAAGGTGGAAAGGAGATGTAGGCACCTAACAGGGACTCTGAGGGCTGTGCTGTGCTTTTCACAGACACTGTGAAGAGAGTAGGAAGGGAGAGTCCCAGTATGCCACATGGGACCCCCTTTCTGTCAGAGAGAACAGCTGGAGCAGAATGCCTGGGGAGCTGCAGGGTGGGTGTTGGGTGTCTGTAAGAGATAGTGTGGTTTTATGTCTGGTACTGTCTTTCTTTCTTTGTGTTACTACTGGCTTGATTTCTGTCATTTAATACCAGTCTTTTCTCACAAAGGGTTGTCATTTTGATGACAGTTTCATCCTAGTTCTTTTGAAGTAACATAGCTCTTGTAAGTTACAGTGGATAAACCACATGGCTTTTAGTTTCTTTCATTAGCTGTATAAAATCAACACCTCAGAAACTCTCTAAAGGTGCTATGAGGACAATTGCAAGTTGTCCCAGTCCAGGAGAGAAATCTGATGCTTATTACAGTGGGTGGCTTTAACATTCTTATTCTGTGGCAACATACTGAAAAAAAACAAACAACACCCCCCCCAAAAAAAAACCCCCCCAACAAAACAAACTAAAAAACCAACCAACCAAAAAAAAAAAACCCAACAACAAAACCACAAACAAACAAAACCCAAACAAAAACAAAATCCCCACAAAACACCAAGAATGGAGAAATACTCCATGCAAAAAAAAAAAACAACCCACTTTGACACTGTGGCATGTACATGCAAGTTTAGAAATTGAGACATTCAGTTGTTAATAGGGCAACAAGTTGTTCTTGTTCTTAGCATATGTGTACCAATATTTCACATTGTGACCTATGTGTAGCTTTTGGTGAATTATACACTTCTGCTTACAGAGAAGCTGACAATATAATGTGAGCATGGTGTTTGTTTTAACCAAGCAGAGCAGTAAATGTTAATGTGTGTGCTAATCACATAGCCAAGCTCTGCACTTGCAAAGGTTTCTCCCTCTACAGCATCCTTTGATACACTCTGCTGGAAGGGCCTTGGGACTCTCTCTATCAAGTGATGGCATTTTGTAGCTGGATTTGTTGGTTTGTTCTTCCCTTTTATCAGCTTGATGACCTCCCCTGATCATTTCTCTAACACTTTTTTGCAGTATATTTAAAAGGCCTGCTTTCTTTTATGCTTTTTTTTTTTTCTTTCAAGTGGGGCATATATACAACTCCCATTGCATGAGTTCAGCAACAGACTTATATGCATGCTTGAAGCATTTAAAGGGACCTACTGGAATAGACCAGATGAGCTGTCTGCCTATATTTGATGCTTTGAACAGGAATTCTGCACAAATTTTCCAACAGGGAGGCAGGAAACATTGAGGTTGTCACCATCCTGCATGACCTGAATATGGCAGGATTGCCATGGGACTTGGAGACATGGCCATGTCACCACTGGATGCAAAAGAGGGAAGGGATTTATGTGAAGATGCAAGATAAGGATCCCAGGACAAAAACGTGTCCTGGGATCAAAAACATGAGTGGAATGACCAGTTCAGCCATGGCTTGTGGCTGAGCTGCTGTAGCTGCTTTGTAAGCACCATTTCACCAGTCTAACTGTGAGGAGAAGCAGGAATCCAGGGTATCTTTCAAAGGAAACCTCTTGTAGCTCTGTGCAGCATTTCTATCACACACCTTTATTCAGAGCTTCCATGGAAATGCTGTAACATTAACCACAAAATAGAGAATTTCTTTCCACCTGACAGGTAAGCCAATTACTTCAAAACTTACTTCAAACCACAGTAGTGCACAAAAATAGGGAAAAGTAATCCTGTTAAACCTCTCTCTCTTCCTCTCATTCACTACTTATTTTAAATGGATTTGCTCAATCCCTGAAAAATCACACAGAAAAGGGAAAATCCCTGGGTTTATTTACTTGGTACATTTCTACCTGAACTTTCCCAGGTGCCTTGTGTTATGCAGAGCTTGGAACAAGAATCACCAAGTCTGGAGGACATTATATCTACATTTTGGAGACGCTAGGGCCTCTGCCAAGCTTCTTATTCCTGTGGGCAGAGTTTTTTGCTATCAGGTAAGAGATTTGGTTTACTTGCCTCTTCCTGGATGCAGTGATAATTTAAGATACCAAAAGTTATGGCACCAGGTAATAGCCCAGGCAGTTTGCAAAGGAAAGAGTAGAAACAAGCTGAATGATTTTTAAAGATTTTTTTCAGTGATAAAAGGCAGAGGATGCAATGTGGAAATAGTTACAAGTGTTAAATGTATTCTGTACTTGAAGAATAGCTCTCTGCTCCCCTGGCAGCTCATATCCCCCAAGAGCTGTGGTATATTTCATAGACTGGCAATAGATGCCAGATTTATTTCAGATCTTCTGTTTTCAGTGTGAAACATTTTTGGTTTCTCCAGATTCAGAAAGTGGAGACAACTTCCTGGCTTAGCCCCAAGTTAAATAATTTATAAAATTGTGAGCTACTTCTTTTTTTAAACATTAAAAAGGAAGTCCTCACCTCTCAATAACCTGTATCCTTCATGTAAGCTTAGATGAAGCAGAACATATGAACTACACTTGCATTGCTCAGTATGATTGATCTCAACTTTTGCTTTCAAGTTGGAAATTAATCATTTTGCAGCATGTGGTTTTTAACCCATTTACTGAGAAAAACCTATGAGAATAAAATCAGTGGGAATTCATCATCTGTATGGGTGAGAGGATCAAGCCAGGTGGGGAAACTTGCTCCCCTTCCCAAGTTTTGTGCAGTTTTACCTCATGCCATTCTTCAGCCATCCTCAGAGCAGTTTGTGCTTGGTTCCCCCCACACTCCCCACTCCAGGCCTGCCAACAGTGCTGTGGTTTCCCTGGCATTTGGACGCTACATGCTGGAGCCTTTTTTCGCCCCCTGCGCTGCCCCTGTCCCTGCAGTGAAGCTTGTATCTCTCCTGGGCTACTGTAAGTACTAACACTTATGGGATTGTCCATCCTGGCCTCTGCCCTAGACTAGGACCACTTATGGGGTGTTATTTCCTGGGACAACTGTGGGATAATTGTTCTGTCTTACGTCCTCGGCCAACCAAAATGTTCTGATTCAAGGTGATGGTGTTGGGCCACTGTATTCTCCAAGAAGGGGAATGGGCCCCCATGTTGACCAGCTGGAGCCCTAGGTAGGGGGATTTTGCCAGGTGTGGGAGCAGAAACTCTCCATCTGTAATTGTGCAAAAGCCAGATGAGTTATGCATGTAAGGCTTGAGGTTTTGGACTCCTCTCCTGGTGCTTCCAGCCCGTGAAGCTGTCCTGCCTGCTCCAGACTGGTGCGGACTGGCTCAGGGAATGCTCTGAAGTGGGCTGCTGAGATGTCCCACACCTTTCCCCCAGGCAGGTGTGGATCATCCAGCAGGAACTAGGTTCCTGCTCCCTTTTTGAAGCATAAGTCAGCTCCCCTTTTAAACACTGTGTGCTGGACCACACCAATGTTTTCTGACATCTCTCACCCCAGGCATCCTTTCTAAGGCATAAAGATTCGGCCTTCCCCAGCATCCCTAGGGCAGGGAGAGCTGCTGTATTTTTTTCCTGTGTGTGTTGAGCACAGGCTGCAGCTGTGGCAGTGCTGTTCTCTCTCCAGACACAGTCCTCACCCTCAATTCCTGGAGTGTCACCTGGAGCGCGCGGCTGCAGACGGCTCTCTCCGTTGTCAAACTCCTGGCCCTTGCACTCATCATCGTGCCAGGGATGATGCTGCTGGCCCAGGGTAGGTGTTGCTGCATGGCTGAGGCAGGGTGCTCGATGTGATCATGGCTTGCATCAGTCCCAAGTGACAAATGTGGTGCTCACTCAGCTGGCAGGAGCTTTCTTTGTCCATGTGCCAGATGTGAAGTAGCTGGGAGCTGAGACTGGCGTAGCTGGCACATGCTGCAACATTGCACTGGGCTGATGCACCTGGCTGGGTGGTACTTTCTCCAAGATTTAGGGGGTCTTAGTGCCAGAGGATGTATGATCCTACCCAGGGTCATACTGGCACCTTCCTCTGCAGATGGTCTTTCTTTGGAGTCAGACTTGCCTGTCTCCAGCGTAGCTCAAAATCTTTTCGAAGCAGCAAGTATTCGATGGACATTTAGGATATGTGATAGCATCCCCTGTGCCACAGCTGTGTAACGAGTTAGCAGCCCTCAGCTGAGCCCTGGTAATGGCATCTCTAACCCTTCTGTGGCATAGGCTAATGTTTTTTACCTCCAGATTGAGATGGGTGGTAATTTAATGAATTTACAATGAACTTGGTACAGGATTTCATGCCCGCATGCAGTGTGGGGGAGAAAAACCCTACCAGTACTATCTTCTGTGGATGATACAGGAGTATTGGCTGTAATCCAAGCCTCAGTTTATAGAGAAGCCCAAGGCATTCCCACTCAAGGGATGAAGCCTGCTCCCTCTCCATGCTATTACCTTCTTCTGCAGAGAAAACACCACAGACAGTGGGCTTTGTGTTCATGTTTCTTTCTGATGTCTGGAGCTGGCTCCTTTGAACATGCAAAGCTCCCCTTGGGCTGGCAGCATTTCTGAACTAAAGGACTGCCCTGCAGCTAGGAATCCTGAGCCATTATTGTTAGGAATGCCTTCAAAGGACAATCTGGAGCCCTGGCACCCGTCCTCTGGTGGGGAGGATAAGTGCAGGTGACATCTGGAGGGAGAATTCACCAAGAGACTCCAGTATGAGAGGTTGTATTTCATGTGTCTCACGGGGGACTGTAAATTGCTCATTAATGCATTGCAGGCAATAAATCCTTTTCATGCACCATCACTTACCAGCCATTGTTTTAGAACATAAAAAAGTACCTCAATAGGCCCACTCCTATATTTTGGGTTAGTTTTCTTCAAATATATTTTCAAATTGACTTCATTTATTTTTTTATGCTTAAAAATCAGTTTTGTGATTTTAAATAATTTTACCTGATTTCTCTGCCTTGTGCTGCCTTTTTTTTTTTTTATTGTACTTCTCTCCTTTCCTCTGCTATTACCTTCTCTTTGGCTCAGGCTTATATTAGAGGCGTGCTGGACCAGCATTTCAAACCCAAGTGCCCAAATCTCATCACTGAACTTCTCGCTGAAGCACCTCCATGGAAGTGGCCTGACTTTCTCCATGTGCTCCATGCCATGTCACACCTTGCCTGGTGAAGCCCAACTAGGCAAGCAGCTCAGCTCTTGAAGACAGTTTATTACGGAACATTGAACATAGATGTGGAACCAAACCTTGGGTTTGAAAACGTTGGGAATGCAATTCCTTTTGACTGTGTTTGAATGAGAGGCCATTTAGCATTTTTCTCTTCCCTAATTTTTTTATTTGATTTAGAGAAAATCCTGACTTTGTTTTTTTTTGTTATGTTTTGTTTTGTTATTTCAAGCAGAGAACTTGAAGGAAAAATAGGGGAGTTGGTAAATATCTGAGACACCTCTACTTTGAAAATTTTATTTGCTTCACCCTCTGTGTCCTTTCCTGTGGGTGGGTGAGTGGTGGTGGGTCGGACTGGCAGGGCCCTGCTCCCATCCCCTCCTCCAGCCTGGTTCCCATGCTCTGGCCAGCACAGGGCTGGGGTCATTGCTCCAGCAGCAGGAACAGGAGAGAGCACAGTGAGAGCTGAGTTAGCTGCCTCGCTGGCTGCACCACATCAAAGAGGAGTGTGTGTCCAGCTGCTGAGGGGGCTGGGGACGGAACATGGGGGTCAGTCCAACAACTTAATTTTGGGCCTAAAGAAAGGAGAGGACAACGTGGATCCCCTTGTCTCCATGAGCTGTTCCCACAGCAGGATCTGTTGGAAACAACTAGCTATTGTTGTTGCCCTTCCTGGAATGCCTACCACAGCTGGACAAGGGATAGATTTTTTTTTTTTTTTTTTAATGTCACTGTAGGAAAGTAAACATATCAGCAAACAGCACTGAAATTAAAGCAATGAAATGAATTTGTATACCCTGCTCCAAGGAAATCACAATCTTCCCAGGTCTGGGCAAGAGGTACAAGGGATATCATCCTACAGGGAAGGAAGCCTGTCTCTGACATTTTCCTGCTCTCTGTCCGTTGTTTATCTCCTCTGCAGGCCACACCGAGAACTTCCAGGATGCTTTTGACAGACAGTCGCTCGTTCTGGATAAGCTCCCCCTGGCTTTCTATGCAGGCATGTTCGCATACTCCGGCTGGTAGGTGCGATGGGAGGGCACTTCACGGGCAGCAGCCAGGTGCCCTCAGCACGGCTCAGACTCTCACCCTGTCTCTTCCCATCGTGCAGGTTTCAGACCAGCTTTGTGCGTGAAGAGTTGGTCAAACCTGAACGGTAAGGCTGGGAGGAAGCTGCCCTGGGTTACCAGCCTCGGGGGTCCCCCAAGTGCTTTCCCAGGGGCAGTACAGGAGGAATGAATTTGTGGGTTCACCTGACTGCAATCAATTGTACTACCAGATAAAATCTACAGTAACACCGTGCATAACAAGGGATACCAGCTTATTCTTTGTGTGTGTGTGTGTGTGTTCCCCTTCCTTGTAGAAATATCCCCCTGGCAGTCATCGTGTCTGTGATCACAGTAATCATGGGGTACATGCTCACCAACGTCTCCTATTACACAGTCCTGGGAACACAAGATGTTCTGGCTTCTCCTGCTGTGGCTGTGGTGAGTTGTTGTTGTTATCGTTATCTCCTCAGTGTGGCCAGCCCCTCCCATGGTCATGGCAAGCCTTTCAGAGATGGTTTTCCTATAAAATGCTTTATTGCTTTGTAATTTCTCTGGATTACTGGGCAACAGTAAATTCTTCTTGTTGTGCTTAATAAATAATGAAAAATAACCTGTAGATGACAGTAGAAAAGGTGAGATATATGATTTCTGTATTACTCCTTCAATGGAAGAAGTTTTCTTTTTTTTTTTTTGACGCTGATGTCACCTAGGGATCACCACATGTTCCCTAAAGTCACGTTTGCTCTTCCTCCAGAGTTTTGTGCAGCGAGCCTTCAAAAGCCTGATCTCCGTGGTCCCTGTCCTTGTTGCACTATCCTGCTTTGGAACCATGAATGGAGGAATCTTCACATTTTCAAGGTCACATCCCTAAGGATCTATTATGCTTTTGGCTCACTGAATCAGAGGGAAGCAGCACCAACCTGTGCAACTACCCATCCACACAGTGGCATTTTAGCCACTCTTGTGGGAAAAGTAAGGCTTTTGACTCCCAGGTTGTCAGCTACAGCATGGTCCCTTTTTGCTAAGAGTCTACTTTTTCTATTTCTGACCAGGTCTGGACTTTGGTATCCAGGACTGGTCACAAAGATTTTTATCTTCTCACCTACCTTTCAGTTTAAATCCCCAGTTTAAAGTGAAATGTCAGTTTTTTTCTGGTGAACTAAAGGCTTTGTTGATGTTGGCAGCTGCTCAGTGAGACTGAGTCTTCTTTCACTGGGTTCACCCAGCTGTGCTGCTGGAGGGCTTGGGGTCCCTCTGTTGTGAGGCTCTCTAGGCAAACTCTCCCTTGGGGACTTTTCTTTGAAGTCAGTGAAGTGTCACTGGGATGGGCTGTTCCTAAAGCAATAGTCAAGGTTCAAGAAGTCTTGATATAGCAATAAGAAAAGCTTTGTTCTGTGGAAAAATAAACTTGCTAGCTTCACTGTCTGCCACACTCTGTGTCCTCATGGGAACCTTGAAATTGGAGAGAAGGGCAGACCTTATGAAGGAGTATGTTGTGCTGGTCCTGTGGAGCTGAGCAAACTCTCTGCCATGGGTTCTGCTTCACAGCTTTGATTGCAAAGGGAAAAATCAGTTGATCTGAAAAGAATGTTTCATGGCCTGAAAGCTAATGAATTATCTGATCCATTACCCTGAATTCCTGTATTAAATGCAGGTGTGGATGATCCTTCCCATTAGCTGCTCTAGATAATGGTTTTCTTTAAGGATGAGAAGTCTCTGGACAGCACAGAGCTTCTTCGTGTCCCCTACTGACCTTCTCTCCCCCATCCTGGCACCATTAACATAATCACTGCAGTAAGTCCATATAAACACTGATGGGGCCTCCCTGGCTGCCTGCCAGCCACACCCCTGCAGAGCCACAGAGACAGCAATAAAACCAGTTGTACACTTGTGCCCCAGCTGCTTGGGGCCCTGCTTCAGCCCAGCTGATGCTCTGGCATGGTTTGTTTGAGGATATTAAGTTCATGAAATTGGATGTGATTGTCTTCTCCCTAATTGCTCTTTCATGAGTCAAAGGAGGGATGCAAGCAAGGAACTCTCTGCTCTCATTTTGTAGCTGTTCTTATGTGTAGCTGGTCTCCTGGCAGTATGACAAACTGTATTTTCCAACAGCTGGCCAGAGGATTGGAAATCATCTGTCATTTGAGGAGACTGCACTTTATTTTTTCTATATATGTACTTATAAGAATATAGGCTTCAAAGCTGACAGTCCCCTTTCATAAAACTCACCAGCTTCTCTTACAAATGATTGATCTTCGTGATCTCTCCACTTTTCACTGGAAAGATTTATTCCTTTTTTGATGGCAAGAGACTTTCTTATTCTTGTTTCCAGTCTCAGCTTATTCATGGTCATTTTGGACTTGCCCAAAAGTCTCTGCTAATGTGGCACCCAAGGAGACACTGCCAGTGGTTCTGATGGTGGGCTCTGAACTGTGTTGAACTGGTCTTGGGAGAGCTGTGGGAACTCAACCTTGGTTTCCTTCCAAATGCCCCCAAAGCAGAGCTCTGAGCAACTTGGTCTGGTGGAAGCTGTCCCTGCCTGTGGCAGGGGAGTGGGTTCCAACCCAAACCAAACTTTCTATGAAGGTGCAGCTAAAGGCAGAACTGTGGCCTTGAATAGCAGATCTGTGCTGGGGAAGGGAGCGGGTGCCTTGATGCCTCAGGTCAGTCCAGTGACGGATCTCATTTCTAATGTCGATGTAGAATGTTAATGTACAGGCCTCCCTGTCTTTTCCTAGGACTCTGTTTGTGGCTTCCAGGGAAGGGCAGTGGCCTCCTCTCTTCTCCATGATCCACATTCGAAGGCATACCCCCCTTCCCGCTGTCATGTTAATGGTAAGGAGATCTGGCTGTGTGTGACGTGCTCTGTTCTTTTGCTGTCTTGGCTTTCTTGCAAGGACTGGATAAACTGAGGAGTTTTAAGGGGTGTTGAGACATTAAATTACCCCCTGAAAAATAAAGAAGGCAGGATACAGGAAATGGCTGCAAAGTATTAAGTCCCCTTGAGCCTGCAGTGGTATCCAAATGTACAGCCTTAAAGTTCCTGCCTTATAATGTTAGACACCTTTTTTAAAAGTACAGTCCCTACCATCTGCCACAGGTGCTGCTTGCTATTGCCTTATGAAAACAGCTCTGCCAGGCTTTGGCTATTTGTAAATTGAACATTCCCAGGTGTGGTGGAAATGCAGGGAACGAGCTTTTGTAGAGATGGTCTGGTCTCATGTTTTGGTTTGTTCAGAGTTTTTGTTATGCAGTGGCCCAGCTCCATCCCAACTGTGCTGCAGTGCCTGTTGGAGCTTGGCTGACCTGCTAAAAACTTAGCTGATGTCATTGTAGATAGCCTGTGTACCAGCAGTACAGGCTTTTAGATCATGCATGCTTTAATTGCCCTGGCTTGGACAGGAAGCATTGAAGATACTGCTGATCTTGAAATGATCCCTCTTTTCTGTAGCACTATGGAACAGTGCTTTTACGTCTTTTGCCTTCAGTCTGCGCCACTGTTTTGTAAAGCACTCTGACCCCCAAAATGTTGGGGCTATAAAGTCATTGCAGGAGGGTTGGAGGAGGTGATCCATGGCTTTAATGACTCTGTTTTGCATTCACAACGCTCAGTTCCCTTTGGTCACTGCCATGGTGTGCATTGGAGACATCTACCATCTACTGAACTTCTTCAGCTTTTCCCGATGGCTCTTCATAGGGTTAGCCACCCTGGGGCTCATCGTCCACCGGCACCGCCACCCGGAGCTGCACAGCCCCTTCAAGGTAAATGCACAGCACAAACCTGCCTGCCAGGAATGTGCAGGCCTGTCCTTCCTCTCTTTGATTTGCTAATAATTACACCATTACATGGCCATGGTTGCCTCTAAGCTCTTCCAGTCCCTGATGCTTAGTAATGCCTATGGGGAGCTCCTGAAATTGGCTGATGTGCCCAAACAGCCAGATGTGGTAAATCCTATAAAGCCAGTTCTACACGGAGTCACCAGATGCATCTGTTAGAAGACTGCTTACTACGGGGGACAAAGTTTCAGACTTGGAACTGGGAGATGTACAGCGAGCAGTTCTCTCACTAATCTCTTGCATGCTACAAGAAGGGACTCTTGCCTGAATCTTATTTTAGTGGTAGGTAAATCTCAGCTCTAGGTGAGAAGCAGGAAGGTGTCAGGCTTGGGGGAAAAGGAGCACGGGTGAAGGAGTCCTGGGAGCAAACCTGACTTGGGAGGAATCATCTGCTGGTATAGAAAAGTTTTCTCATGTAAAGCAGTGGGCCCCTCTTGTGGCCTTTCTCACTGCTGGGTGCTGGGATCCCCCTCATGTCAGCAGCGGATGCTGGAGCCGGTGCTGGAGTAGCTTTCCTGTGCCTGGGCACCTCTCCCGCTGTTGGATAATGTGCAGAAGGCATTAGGTTGGGGCGGTGCTTGAGGCGAGCGAAGTTCGTTCCTGACTCTGCTCGCCCCTGCATGGTGCCTCCAGCCAGCAGCTCCCGGGGGAGAGAGAGGACCTCCGGGGCTGCTGGCACCGGCAGCGAGGAGCTCGGGGGGCAGAAACACTTCCTGCAGTCGCGGGGGTCATCGGTGAGCTGGGCGCATCCTCCTGCAAAGTTCGGGGTAATTATTCATCTCGGTCTTTGCTTTTAGCGGAGACCTTGAGGCTTCCCAGTTTGTTGGTTGGCTGCACTTGTGTGCTCCCCCAGAACGAAACTGAATAAGTTTTTCGTTTTTCTTTCAAGCGAAGCATTTCAGGGGAGATTTATTAGTGGGTGGCACTGCTGACGGTTTTAGATGCTGAGATTTTTGCCCCGGTTTTCTTCAGACAAAGATTCTCCCTTCTAGCGGCTCTTAAACGCTGATTAAACGAGGGAGGGAAATACCGGCCTTTTGGTCAGTTCGGCTGATTCCCCCCGCGCCTTTTCCCCGTTTTTCATCAGTTCAGCGCAGGAGGGAAGGCAGGGCTGCGCGCAGGTGGCGCGGGCAGGTGCTGCGCTCTAGCGGCCGCACACGGGCCGATCCCCGCCGCTGCCCGCGGCAGAGCCGAGCCTGGCTCCCGTGTGACAGCGCTGGTCCTCACGCTCTCTGTGGCAGTCTGACATAAAAACGGTGAGAAAACACCGGAAAGAGGAGGGAGCAGTCTGCTCGCACACCTCTCAAGCAGATGTGCAGCGTGAGTGTGGGCATGTAGGAGTGGCTGGCAGGGGATGATGCTCTGGCTGGGAACACAAGAGTACCTAAGTTTGATGGCTGGATGGCTGCCATACCTAGAGCAACTGATCTCTTCCAACTTGGCATGTTGAGCATCCAAAATACAATCTTTATTACTGGTAAAGGTTGTCACCCTACATGAGAGCAGCTCCTTCATTCCAACAGCCATGGCAAGGAATTACTTGGCTGAGTTTGGATTCAGAGACACAGAGACAGAGGAAGTGTTTCAGGTTTTTTTTTTTTTTATTATTATTATTTATTGCAGTCTTCCTATTTGCTCTCCAAATAAAGATGAATTTGGTTCGCCCAATAGGGTATGGCTGAAGTGCTGAGTGCTGCTTTGATTTTCACCATGGTGTCACTGAAGCTGAAGTTCTTGGTGCAGGTACTGCAGAGACAGGGATAGGGAGCCTGGTTTGTTATGGTTTAGCCACATAAGTCTCAGGCAAACTGGAGGCAGGTCAACACGAGTCATGAGTTTTATAAGCAAAGAACAGTTTGATTGTTAAGTGTCACTTCTTGCTTGGCTTCAGATTTTCCCTCAGCAGTTGCCTTAGGTGGCAAGTAGGTATGTGTGAGTGAGCATGCACAGGAGCAGGACATTGACAGAGCTGTGGCATGTAAATGGCTTCTCCCCCTGCTTGGCTTCCAGTTTAGCTTTTGGTGCACATGGATATAGGAGCCATGCACCTCACAGGGCACGCTGGGCTCTGAAGCTGATGCAGTTGTTTGCAGTCTGATTGTACAGAAACACTCTGCAGGACAGGGTATGATTCTTCTCATTTTCTTTAGATGGAGAAATGAATACGGTGTGTGCTGGCATATACAGAGTCTGATTGGTTACAGTCACCAGTTTTCTCTGATAGTCTTGTGTGCTCTTTTCCCCAGGTTCCCCTTTTTGTTCCTGTCTCTTTTACCATCATCTGCCTCTTCACAGTGGCAATGTCTTTCTACTCAGACCCTGTGAACATTAGCATTGGATGCACCATGGTTTTGAGTGGTTTTCCAGTCTACTACCTCATAATTCACAGGCAGATGTCAGACCGCTGCCGCAACCTGTTCTGTAAGTATGCATTTGACTTTCAGTATTGTGGACCTAAACATGCTCAAGGGTTGGGATCCTGGTTTGTCCCCAGGGCTCATCTCTGATGCAGATTTCTCCTTGACCAATAGACCTCAGGAAACCTAAATCATGACCCCTGGCACCACTCTGATGTCCTTCCCAAGGCACGGCCTCCACAGCCAAATGTATTTTAACAAAGACAAGGCTGAGGTCTGCCGACAGAGGGAACAGAGGGTCACTTTCCCACTCCAGCCCTGGTACCTACAAAACTTTATCATGTCTTTGGGATCACCAGCTCTGGATCAAATTTTTCTGACACAGAGCAAAAAGACAAAAAGTTAGGATGGAGAGACTACAGGCAGATGCTGTAACTCCATGCACAAACTTACTTGCTGAAAGGCTGGGGAGAGGACTGGTAGGAGAAGAGTAGTGCCAAAGCTCTGTCAGCTTGGTGAAGAGGCCAGGAAGGTTTGGGCACAAATGCAGCCATGAAAATGAAGTACATCTACATCCATACAGATTTCCTTTGGATGTAGGCATGGTGGCACAAGGGTTTTTTCAGAAATCAGAGTTTAATTTGTCATTTCTATTCCAAGTCTTGTTTTCTTTTGATTTGATGTTCGATAGAGGTACATCAGTAACCACTGAATAGAAGAAAACACACAGCAAGAATAGGAAACAGGCACAGTGATGTGCCAACATAAAGTGCTCCAGCCATCAGTGCTGATGCTCTGATTTTAAGCCATATCTCAGGATTTCCTCTGGACTAAGCTTCCTTCCTTTTTTTCCACCCTTTCAGATTATCTTACACACAAACTACAGTTACTGCTGGAAGTTGTCCAACAAGAAATCAAGACTTATTGAGAAAATCATCAGAACTCACAGAAGACCATAAAAATCTACTTACACCATTTTTGACACCTTTGATCCTACCAAAAGCAGGCCATGCTTTTATTCTTTTTGTCAGTGCAAATGAGGATGACTCTGAGCCAAAGCCTTGCTGCAAGTGTTCCTATGCTTGCCAATAGGGATCTGTTCCTGCCCTTTTCTTTCTTTCAGAAGAGCAGACTAGTTCTCTGAAATGAGCTTGCTTTGCCTGCAGAGCGTCTTTGAAACCAAGATCCTTATTTTGCAGCCTAGCCCAGTCCTGAGTAAACTCTGAGTGTGTGTGTACAGAGACAGTGCTTTGTTTTCTTAGCTTGGCAAATAGAGTAAGTGGGCATGTTGCAGAACTTAGGATGCAATACATGGAAGCCAAATGCAAATTTCAAACAGAACCACTAAAGTAGCTTTGGTGTGGACAAGGGGAAGAGTTGGAGAGAGCAAATTAGAGATAAGGCAGATTAACTGGAAAGGGAAATGCAGGGGGATAAAATTTTATTCACCAGAAAGTGCAGACTGGGCTAATGAGAAGATATTTGAAATACAAGTATTAACAAAACAAGGTCAGAATGTTCTACTTTGATTTTTGTATAAGCAGGATGATTTTTTTAGTTTTAAAATAATCTTTCAACTTTGAATTTTACTTTTCTGAAATCTCATTTTAAAATGTTCAAGTGCATTTTTTTTTAAAAATCAGTTAAATATTAACTAGAATATGACAGAATAGATCCTGGTCCCTCCCCCAACTTCCCAGACCCACTCCTCATGAGTGAAATTGAAAATGCAGAATTTGGCCTAGCTCCAGTGAGATACAATTCCTCCTTTAATTAGACAGGACCACTGGTGAGACTTGGGCAGATTCCTGGACAAGTGCATCTTTTGGTGCTGTAAGAAGACATGCGAGACTTCACATCCAAGCTTTAACTTGCCAATTGCACATGACTTGCTGATTTAATCCATAAATGCTCATTTGAACTAATGGCATAAGAAAGGTTTCCATTATTGGATTACTTTGGTTTACATTATTAATGTGGCAATGTTATGTCCAGATAAAACAGCAATTAGCTATTTACAATCAAGTAATTGTTAATCGGTTCCTAAAGATGAGTAGCATGCTGAGACTCCTCTAATGACTGCTGGAAAGAGGAACAGCAGAATGTGGAGCATTTTTTAATCCTTTGTATCAAACATTTATATACTTAAAATAAAAAACAAAGTACCATTTACAAATCCAATGTAATCTAATGAAACATGTAAAATTTTGGAACTAAAGTTGGGGTTTTTTCAAAGCAATTGAGAAATATTATTCTTGTAATGACTGCTTCCTGTTCCTGTGCTGAATTAAGCTGGGACAGCAGTAGTGTGGTTGCAGAGCTTGTTTCCCCACTACCCTGCCACAATTTAATTTACAAGCTGCTGGACATTGTCCAACATGAAATACAGTCTTGCTGGGAAAATCTTCACAGCGGAAGCTGTCACAAGCTACTGGAGAAGATACTGGCTTTAAATGATAGAATGGATTCAAGTGAGATCTGGAAATGCTTCCAGGCTTCCAGAGAAGAGCCAATGCCTCCTCATGCCAGGCTTTGCTGAGGCTGAACCACCTGGCACACCTTCCCACAGCACCCCAGTGGTGGACCAGGACCCAGTGTGGGTGGCTGGGGAACCAGCCTGCAGATGACCTTGCAGAACCAGGTGAGATCAATCACTCCAACATTTCCTGAGTCCACCCACTTAGGTACTGGTTTGGGGGATTTTACACATCTTAAGGTAGAAGCATGAGGTACTGCCAGCCTGGTTCCAGGCTGCAATAGCCATGTGAGCACAGTGTGCACACATTGTAGCATCAGGACTCCCACATCAAACCTTGGAACCATCTGAAATTGCAACAGAGCTGATGTGTGTCACAGACGCACAGACAAAGGGTGAAATGCCCCTTCTTTGTCCGTTACTTCTGAAGAGAAAAAGTGAACAAGAATTGAAATTCCTGGGAGGAAACTAAGGTATGCTACCTGCTGGACCATGTTTCTTTATAAAGGATAAATCATTTGACATATGCTGGGAAACCACACTTGGATGCCTCTGCTGACTGTGCAGGAATATGATCTTGCAGGGCTATGCATATGATGTCTGCTCTGAGACCTGTTCCATTCCCAGATACTGGCAATACAGACAGATGTAGTACTATGCTTGAGAAATCAGAGACTCAACAGCTCCACGGATGACATCGCAATTAAAAGGGGAAAAAAATAAAAATGATGTTCAGAAGGCATCAGTTTACAGTGAGCTCAAGTTTCCAGTTTGTGGAGAGTTATTTGTTTTTAGAGAGGCTGGTGTGCTTCTCCCAGTAAAGATATGTAAACATTTTCTACCAAGCCAGAATGCTCTTCCTAAAGCTGCTGTCTCACATCTACTGAAGCTCTTAGGCCTCAGTAGGGACTCAGAAGTGAAAGAAAGTGAGTTCATAATCACACTTGTGGAGTTGTTTTTTTTTTTGTTTTGTTTCAGTTTTGTGTGTGTGTGTGCTAGGGGGTTTTTTGGGGTTTGTTTGTTTTAATGCTATGTCTATCGAAAGCACTCAGAGTGCACCCTTTCTGGAAACTCAGAGATTTATGTTCTTCAGCCGCTACTGACCTTGTGCGACTGGATCACCAGGAAAGAAAAATGTTCTGGGCAGTTCGACTGAACACAATCTGAGAAAAAAGTCAAAGAAATGCTTTCGGCTTAAAAAGTTTGCATAGTTAAGACTACTTGACCTGTTGTTAAGCTTTATGCCTCAGAGCTCTGCTGGGAAGCGCTGTCAGCCTCTGAAAGGCTGGAGGTCAGACTGGAAAGCTCCTCAGCCTTGTCTGATTTGTGTGGGGAGGAGCAGAGAGACGGATCAGACTGCGAGGTGCTGGAACACAAACCCCTGGGACGGTGCAGAGCTCAGGGGGCTGAGCCAGCCTGTCTGGCAGAGGGCTCTGTGCTCAGCACACACAGGTCTGTGTGGCTCAGTGTGTCTCTGCTTGCTCCAAACCCCCCACCAGTGCCATCACTAACCCTGGGGAGAGCGGGATGAACGACGCACCCACTTTCTGCACTGAGATTTGGGAGGGGTCACTTTGCAAGGCAACGCCAGCTGTTGGATTTCCAAGAATGATGTTCATTATAGAAGCTGCTCCTTATAGAAAGGAGGAAATCCTGAATACCCCCAGCCATTAGAAGGCTGGGAGGTATTGGCTTTAGGTAAGTGCAGTGACAGGAACCCAGAAGCAGGGATAAACTCTGCTGGTTTGCAGTGACGTTGATTTTGCAGCTGTATTTGCCAAAGCCCTGGGCTGTGCCTGGCCGGCCTGCTGGTGCTTGGCAGATGCGCATGCGTCTGTCGCAATAACCAGGAGGAAATGTTACTCAGCCCCACTTCCTTAAGGGTCTGTGGCAGAGATTGATCCGTGGTGCCACGGCGAGAGGCTGCGAGGGAGACAGCGAGGTACAGATGTGCTCTGGGGAGTTCACAGGGAGCTCTCACAGGCCGCCTGTGGTTTACTTTCAAAGGTGTTGCTACACCCGGGGCACCTTTGCCATGCAGAGCAAAGGTTGAGCAGGCTCATCCAGCCTGGAAAGCACAAGGCTGATGCCCTCAGCTCCCTCAGAGGGTGGTGACTGGGCAGCCCGAGGACAGAACTGTGTCGGGGAAGTGGCACATGTCAGGCTCTGACAGCCTTCCCAGGGTGCAGCTGACAGGGGAGGGCTGGGCACACGGGAAGTGCCGGATTTCATAGCTTGTGGGCTTGGCTTTAAGGTCTGCTGGAGGGATACCTGCTTGCACTTTGTCATGCTGTAAGTTGTGTTTGTGTCTTCATTCAGTCATCTTTTCTTCTTGTGTAAGACAAAAGGTAGCATGAGGCTGCTTTTTAAGTATAAAATGATCTCTGTATAAAGTTATTCCTGTTAAGATATAAAAAGCAAATGTACAGTTGCACAAGACCATGTAGCGAGAGCTTCAGCAAAATGTGAAGGACACTACCTGTCTTGCCAAAATATTTCTGTCTGCTTTTTAAGTGTTTCACCTATTTCTAGTTGGGGTTAGCTGGTGAGTGGAGAGTCCCAGCATGGAGCAGAAATGCTGGAAAGTGAAAGGTCACAAGTGGACAGTTTTGCAAGCTCATGTGACTAGGGCAGACTGGGAGCCCCCAGTCTTGGCAGGGGTTAGCAGGGGTTATCTGGAGTGGGGATAGAGGGAAGAATGAGGGGGGCAGCAGTGGAGAAAAGCTGTCTGGAAACATCATCCCACCCCACTTCCCTGCTTTCCTTTCCATTTCCCCCCTCCCCACCTCACCCCTCAAATCCCACCCTTCAAATCCACAAACTTCAAATTCTTCAGCCGTGCCAGCAGCAGCATGGTGGTGTGCAGAGAGGAAAAAAGGGTCCAAAGCCGTGTCCAGAAAATCTCCTGATAGTGCTGGACCTATTGAATGCCCTGCAATGGGAGAGAAGAATTATTTGAAGCATTTTTCTAGGAACAGACCTGGCCGGTGTTACTGCATACGCAGGCAGCACTGGAACAAGGTCTGTCTGTGAAGGAGACCTGGGTTCTTCCTCGCTCTTTGTTCTGGCAGATCGGGGCTGCCACGCCTTTGTTTTGTGGACCTTTGCACTGTAAACAGCTCTGTGAGGGAGCTGCTCCTGTAATGATTTCCTCTCATTGGCCTGCTCTAAATACCCTTGATCCCTGCCAAAGCACAAAGGGCGTCAGAGCTGGATACATGACCATTTCCAGTTTCTGTTTCAGTATCGTGCTCAGATTCTTCAGCAGCTCAGAGTAGCTCTATCACAAACCCTTGGAAGCTCAACAGCTGGCAGCTTTTGGCTGTGGATATAATATCCATGATAGGCAATGTTGTAGGGGCAGCAAAGTGGTGAGATACATTAAAAAAGTGTTGTCTGGGTCCAAAACTGGGAGATTAAATGGACAGTGAAGCAGGAAGTAAAGTAAATGGACAGCAGGAAGTAAAGTAAAATCTCATGAGCTGGACTTTCTGGTGGCTACCTGTTTCATCTTCTTCTGTTTGTAGGTGCTGTGTCTAGGATAGAGTGTAGAGCAGAGACTTTGCTGGTAAGTAATGGTATATCATTTTCTTCAGATTTTTTCTTCAGATTTTTTCTTCTTCAGATATCCCTTTCCTCCAAGTGAGACCTGCTCTCTCACTCCCTATCCTCAACAGGACAGTAGGGAGAAAATAAGATGGGAAAGTTCATGAACTGAGACAAAGCCAAGGTGAACACTGGGCAAGACTTGACTTGGGGGAAGTTAATTTATTGCCAATTAAAATAGATTTAAATTGTGAGGAAAGAAAATTAGATTCCCCTCCTCCATGGATTCCCAGGTTCAACTTCACTCCTTCATTCCTGAATTTTCTACCCCCTCCTACCAAAGCAGTGCAGAGGGGAAGGGAAATGGATGTTGTCCTCAGATTGTAGGACTTGCCATCTGCTCCTCCATTGTTCTCAAAAATTTCCCATGCTTCAGCATGGTTCATTTCCCATGGGCTGCAGTCCTTCAGGATAAAGGTGCTCTAGCATGGGTTCTTCTCCATGGACTGCAGTTTCCCTTAGTGCCTGTCCACATGCTGCAGGGTGGGCTTCTCCATGGGCTGCAGTGTGAATCTCTGCTCCATGGACCTCCACAGGCTGCAGGGGCACAAGTGTCTATGAAGGCCTTCCCTGTGGCCTGCAGGGGAATCTCTGTCATGTGTATTTTCATAAAATGTATTTTTTAGGAAGATACATTTTAGGGAAAATCAGTGGCACCAGTCCAAGCCAGGGTCCTTTCTGTGGTACTTACCCTGCCCCATAAACATATAAACACCGGTTCCTCAGTTCTGGGGCAAACCTGCACTTCACAGCTGGAGGGGGTCTCCTTTTTTGGGAAGTGAATAGATTTCTGATCAGAGCAGGGATACTGCACAATTTGACAGCTTTGGAAACCCCTACTTTGATCTGGATTTCTTTTTCAGTGCAGGGCAGAGCAAGCAGCCGGTGCCATCAGCTGTCCTGCACTTGTGTTGTCTCCTGACTCATCTGTCTGCTCCTAAAATGGAGCATGTCTGGTATTGGCTTGATGATTCCGAGCAGTGGATTGAGTACGGGAAAGAGGTGAAATTAATTTGCTGTTCATGCTGAAAGCTTTTGTTGAGCCATCTTTGGAGAGTTGTTTAGAGCGTGTTGTTCTGCAGCTGGTGTGTTCTACACGCACCGCTGGGTGCCCTTCCAGTGCTGCTCCAATGCCTGGGTGGAATTGTCTTCTTAATTGTCCCTCAAAGCAGGACTGGAACTCTGTGAAAGCTTTCAAGGGACTGGCTTTGAAAGTGGGTGCATTTTCCAGAGTTGACAAACATCATTTGGCTGGAGCTGACCACACAGGCTGAGGGCTGCTTTGTTGCTGTTAGAAGCAGCTGTGCTCAGTGGGGTACCCCTCCATCGCTGTGGAACAAAATGCTCGAAGCCATAGAGACTTACTTCAGAACATCATCCTGTCATAGGGGCCTGGGGAAACATTGGTTTTTCCCCACAGTGACACCTAAACCAAAGGGTGGCTTCTAACATGTATTATTTCCTTGTTCTTTCTGCAGCATCCAGATCACGCCACTGCCACTGTAACATCTGCATTTCTGGAGAATGAATATCTAGCTGACAAGAATGGTGTTATTTTTTTCAGGGCTGGTTCTCAGCACTATAAGTTAGATTTTGCAGGTGAAGTATCTCCTTGTTTTAAGTTCGTTACTCAGTGCAGTTGGCTTGAAGGTTTTCACATTATGTCTGCATCTCTTTGAATGGCTCTTCTTGTTTCTGCAAGTTTTCTCCAAGCAGAACTTGACCAGTAGGTAAATCTCTCTGCAGTTTTGAGATGCCCCACTTGAACTTTTATGCTTGGGTGTCCGTATTCAAAAAAACATACCTGACAATATTTTACATGCAGAAGAAGAGTTGAGAGTAAATGTGCATCATGGCACCTTGGCTTATACATTTGGGTTTATACACCTGAAAAAGAGGAATGAGGAATCAGAAAAAAAAAAATAATAAAGCACTGAAAAGTCAAAAGGTGAAGAAGTGAGCCCATGGTGAACATCTTGCAAGCTACTTAAGGGGAGAGAAAGCACAGTGCAGCAAACAAAAATTTAGGGCTGGTTGCACAGAGAGAGAAAAGTGGGAAAATGAAACATGCTTTTCTGTTTCTAATTTGAAACTCCTGTTAGCTTTCCAGACTTTAAGTATTTCCTGGCATGAATAAAGAGTGGTGTTTAAAGGAGGAAACAATGGCTAATTAGCCATGTCACACAGCATGTGCTCTGTGATATTGTTACAGGACCAAGAAGAGAGTGCAGGCTTTCCTTTTAGCACCATGGAGCAGCCCTGTGCTGCCAGGAAAGCCAGGTTTGTGGTCCCCATTGCACTGAAAACTCTTTCCTGCTGTAGACCTGCCATGAGATGTGGTTTTCTCTGGCCAACAGCCTGAATATGAATACCAGTGCAGGTGCAGTTGGTGCTTGGTTGTCTTCAAGTTTCACAGCCTTTACTAGCAGGTGACTGACATTGCTGATCTCCAAGCAGAAGCAGTGCAAGTGGCAGTGATGTTTGCACTGGGGTGGGTGGGATAGAGAGAGCACCACAATGCAATATTCAGGGCTACCTCCTCTTTTGTTTTTACTTAACATGTAAGAGCCTGTCCCCAGACAATGAGTTATCTCATTACTGAGTTACTGTGTTTTTCTTTCAAGACATGGTCCAAACAAATGTGCTCTTTCAAACTCAAAGAAGTGTTATTCGACTGCCTAAACAGTCTGAGGGAGGACAAGACGGAAGGTAATACACATTCATTGTTTAACAATGTCTCTTAGATGACAGCACCTTTTTGCTAAGAAGTTCCTCCCACTTGCCTAGAATGCAATTTTATATTTCTGAAAATCATTTTTAGATACCTTTTCCTGACTGTTTTAACAGTACATTTTGCAGTGACAGTGTTTGTAAATTATGCAACACTTCTGTAAAGCTCTTTGGAGGGACATTTGGTGGCAGTGTCTGGTGGCTGTGAGAGACCACTGGAGTAGATCTGCTCTCTCTATGAGGGGCAGGGCCACATAGGGCTGACACAACTGTGCCAGGAATTTTTATTCCTTGATTTATGCCCCAACACTAATAAATAAACTGTGCAGCAATTAGGAGTGAGGGACTGCCAATCCCAAGAGCTGTGGTGCATATGGATGATATGCCTTGGAAAGCTGAGGATAAACTGAAACTCAGAACAGTCAAATCCACTGAAATAAAGTGAATTAGAGGCACTTTCTTGAGATAGCCTATCTTACAGCTTTTTCTAAAAGAAGTTCAGCTTAACAGAATTAATGAACACATCTACTATAAATGTTATTTGTGCTACTGATTTATTTTAATAAGAGCTGTCTCTGCTTTAGAAACTCACCAGCAGACAGTGCATGTTAAGCTGAGGGTTCAATTAAAATGTTGGTTCAACCTAAGGTGTGTTCATTCAAAAAGAAAACAAATTATAGCTCCCAAATGGATGCCTGAAGGCTGCTTTAGAGCCCGTGGTTGATTCTCCAGAAGGGGGATTTGGTTAGTAGTATCACCACTGACTGGCTCCTTTTTCTGTTCTGTAGCCAAAACACGACTCTGTCACGTCCTGTCTATCCTCCACAGTGGGACCAAACTGCACTACCTGATATTGGGTTCAAGGTAGGGGGTCTCCAGTGGGAGGGGAGAGCTCTGTCCTATATTGATTTTTCCAAGAGCATAATTCAAGGCAATTGAGATGTTACCAATTGAGATGTTATACTTGTAAAATAAGCAACTATGATGTGAAGCAAGACTGACAGTTTCATATTCAGAACAGATGTGCATTTCCTGGGAGGCTCTCTGAGAACCCCTATGATACCACACAGGGTAAGAAAGGCCATTGGTGCTCATACCTGTCCTCTGCACTCTCCCAAGGCACTTCATCCGATAAATCAGATTAATTACGTCTTAAGGGGGTATTTCCTCTGTCGGTTTGGGGCAGGATGTTATTTACTGTGGTAAAACTTCAGCTTAGCCCTGTAGGGAAGGAGCTAGAGTGTCAGATTTAGGTGAAACTTTCACTCTGCCTCAGCCTGAATACCGCTGTGCATTTCAACTTTAGATTACTCTGAACTAAAAATAGTCCAGATGTGGAGGTGCATCCCCTAAAGGAAGCTCACATGGGATTGTACTGGTTTCCCTCAGTCAGTGCCTGTGCTTCCACAGGGGGAGTGATGGTAAAGGAGGGTTAACAGGAAAAACAGAAGCAGCTTGTGATTTTTGTGGTAGGGCTTTTCAGCAGGTGTGAGAAGGTTGATGAGTCCTTTGGAAGGACTGGGAGTTGTTACTCTCAGTAATACCTTTTTTTTAGTGTTTTCAAAATTTTCAGTTGATACAGCTCAGCTATGATTCCCAAGAATATAGAAAAATCAAGAGTCTGTTTGAGAAGACAATGAAAAATTACTGCATCAACCAACTGCAGAGGATCCAGAACCCAACGCTTTGGGACATTTTTCAGTGGTTTGTATCTATTTTATTTCATTATCCTTTCATTATCTGAGACTGATATTTCCTAATCAGTTGTCCTCTGTAGTCTACCTTTGGAGCTGCCAGATTCAGCAGTCCAGCAGAGAGGACTGCCACATATCTCTCTTCCCAGGTCTGGCTGGTGGCCCAGACTTATGACTGCCCAAAACCTGGCTCCCTGAGGCTGAGGTTCCCCTGGGGCAGTCCTGGAAGGGGACTGGGGCTCCTCTATCTATGACTGGGTTGTTAGGGTTGCATCTATGTTCTTTTGTGTGTGTAGAAATGAACCTTTTATCCCTAGCAAGATGTGTGTGTGATTCTTGCTAGTGTTATTCACAAAGTAAATTCTTTTTCTTCGTTGTAACTGAGCTTTGGTGTTTCATATTCTTTTGGTTTTAGCCTCTTCCACATAGGAGTTTAAAAAAAAGCTGGGGGGGGGGGGGGAGGGGGAGACTTTGTGATAAAGATAGGAGCAGAGATTATACAGTCTTCACTGTGGCTTCATACAGCTCAGTTTTATAATCATATTTATGTATTCAGGATTTATATAACATGGGAACTGACCAATTCCCAGTCAAGAGATGTTTGTCTCTTTACTCTCTCATGTGGTATGAGACATGTGGGTGACACAGTCCATAGTGATGCTGAGAACTATTTGTTCTGCTGACAGGAGCCAGCTGTGCAGCAGGGTACCAGCAGAAGTGCAAAGCAGGCACCAGGGTACCAGCAGGCACTGGGAGTGGTTTGTGTCACTGCTCCTCCATGACCCAGAAATAGGAGGCGTTGAGTTGGGAAATTTTTCTTGTTCAAACCAGGATAACAAGTCATTTTTTTGCGGGGGGTGTTTGTTTTTTTTTTGACTCTAGGCAAAAGGAAAAGATGAAGAAGCTTCATCAATTGAAAGGGGTAAACGAGAGGCTCCTGTTCCATGGCACAAGTCCATCCCATGTGTCTGCCATCTGTGAGCAGAACTTTGACTGGAGACTCTGTGGGACTCATGGGACACTGTATGGAAAAGGTACAAGTGTAGAAGGGTATAGGGGCTGAAGCAGCAGGGACTACAGACCCCAGCCAGGCTGGGGGATGTGGGTGTGAAATGTCTGATGGTTCCTGACCCGTGTACTCCTGCCTTTAAGGCACTCTCACCGATGTACATCTGTATTTCTTCAGGTAGCACCCACAGTAATCCCATTCCAGGAAGGGCTAAAAACATCTCTCTTTGCTTCAGGTACCTGCTCTTGGACAGGTGGGACTGGGAGGTTGATGGCAAAATGTGGACTGGAGTTTGTCAGTACTTTATGATAAGCCAGTGTGGGAACACCTAGCAAGAATGTTCCCACATGTTGTAGAGTGAGCTGGGGTTGTTGAATTGCCGGCTGCCAAAGTACTGTTAGCACGTTTGTCCCTTGGCTGGAGTATTGTCTTACCTGTGGCTTTTTCTGCTCCCTAGGAAGCTACTTTGCCCGAGATGCCAGCTATTCCCATGAGTACTGTTCCTCTCGCAGTGGGCGCTACAGCATGTTCGTCGCTCAGGTTCTCGTCGGAGACTTCGTGCAGGGGAACCCTGAGTACTGTCGCCCTCCACCCAGAGCCAAAAATTCAAACAGACTTTATGACAGCTGCGTGGACGACCCGACAGACCCTTCCATCTTTGTCATCTTTGAGAAGCAACAAGTTTACCCTGCCTACATCTTGGAGTACAGCACTGAGACCAGTTGTGTGGTCCTGTAATGAATGGTGGAATGTCCTCTGAATTCACACTGAATAAATTACTCTTTAGTACATTTTTAAAAATGTTTGTTTACTTTTAGTTGTAGCTTTAGAACATGTTGTAATGCAGTGAACCAGTATCAACCCGCTGATGGTTTTGGGGGCATAGTTTTTTGTTAGGGGCTATTCTTTCCCTAGAAACAGTGGTAAACTTTAGCATTCACAATTAATCACTTTAGCATTTAGCCTGCAGTGGGGACATACCTGCCTTGCATACCATGATGCAGTGACACCTGCTGAGGTAAAATGACCTTGATCCACTGATATGGTCACCTAGGGTTGATTCCTGCCTGTGATGGTGCTTATATGCCAAAGAGAGGCTGGGCAGGGAATGTGGAAGAAGGAAAAGTGAAAGTACCTACATCATGGTGCTCAAGAGAGGAATCATGGCCTGTCTTTCAATTAAATAGCAGGAAGCTCCTGCATCCTAAAGGCCTTGTAATTAATGCTGGCAAAGAACTTTGCTTTGTTTCCTGGTCACATTGCTGACATCCCTTCTTACCTTGTTCTGCTGTGTCAAGTCTGCGTGTCTCTGTGACACCCTGTCCTTCCTCTGTCCCCACTGGATTTAGGTCAAGAAAAGCAGGGATATGGCAGCTGCTGAATTTAGATCCCCACCATGCTGTGACGCCAGCAGTGAGGAAGTCCATGGTGAGCTGGATAATGTCCTACAGCAGTGTCCCATCAGGGCTGTGGGGCCAGTTCCTGCAGTAGTGAGCAAGTGAGGCACAGGGGCTTTGTGAGGGCTGGCTGCTGGCATGGCCACCTCTTTCCCACCCTCCAGGCTGACACTGGTGGTGGCTGTTTTGGGTTACCTTGTTGCTGCCTGGCACTTCTGATGATGGAGAAGTGCCCCAGTGGTGTGTGCTGCAACTAGGATGGGCGATGGGAAAAGCTTGAATTGTAGTCATAGAACTTGAAACTTGGTGGATAATGGGATAACATTTGGGATGACTGATAGCATGGAAACAAGAATGAATGGTGTATTTTAAAACAATCGTAATGTGTAAGTTGTAATTCAGCAGAGGTTCACTTGTGTGTGCCATAGGTGGGAGGAACCAAAAGGTGGGCTGTGTGTAGGATCCCATCAGCTTTCCTAAAGCTGCTATCTTCAGGCACAATCAGTGCCTTTAGAAAATTTAGAAAGACAGCTGACTGCAGTAAGTCCCTAAGCTGCACTGATTCATGCACTTTCATATCTCACTGCTTTTGCAGAAACCTAGAGGTTGTTCTTTTGCAAATTAGTGATCTTGTCTTGTCAGTCACAGCTGAGCTGAGAACTTTCCTACAGTCAGGAAGTAAAAATGAAAATTACTTAAAGTAACTTAAAGTGGATGGGAAGGGACTGAACAGTGACCATTTTCAGCTGTCACCCTGCATAGGTCCTTGCAACATTCCATAGATTTCCTCCATGGCTTCATCAGTGTAAGGGGGCTTGGATGTACAGCCTTTGGGCAGGACAGGGACTGGGAGATGGAGGGATTGGGAAGGGTTTTGCTATTATACAAAATACTCTGTGTAATGATGCCTGTGTATAAATAATCTTCCCCCATTCTTCTCCTGCATGACAGAAGAAATCACCCATCATGTGGGAGAAAGTTGTTTCCAGAAAGGAGGGCTTCAGAGAATGATTGTCAAATGCATCAGAGGCCGGAGAAGGTAATGAAGAGCCTGCTGAGAAGCAGGCCAGCCACAGTAAAAGGGGGAGTTGTTGATCTGAAAAAGAGGAAACCAGGCAGAGAACAGAGGACAGGTGCAAACATGCACAGTTTGGAAGAAAATGAGATTTTCCAGTAAGTCAAAACTATTTGAGACTGCAGGGAGAGTTTCTCACAGCCTCTAGCTGCCTCCGGAATTAGGTGCTGGGTGTTATGTTGAGAAGATCAGGCATGATCTGGTGTGAGCAGCTGTAACAGTGTGCAGTGGTGTGGCACTGCTGTGGGCTCTGCAGGTGCTGGAGTACTGGATCTGACATGGAAGTTCTCCTTGAGGAGCCCACGCTCTTTCAGAGTCACCCTCTGCAACTCTCCCTTTGTGCCACTGCCCAAAGGAGCAGTTTAGTGCTGCTGCTGTTTCCCCCATGCCACTGCTGCATGGGGGGAAGCAGATGCAGAGCATCCACCTGCTTGAAAACTGACCTAGCCAAAACCCCCACAAAACCCAAACCCAAAATACGGTGTTCAGCAGGAACGGTTTCCAGTTCTGCTTGTGTTGACACCAACGAAGAGCTGAGCAGGCTGCAGCATGATTTTTAACTGGCATAAGATGATCCTGAACCTTTAGCCTAAGCAGATCTAAAGCTAAAAGACTCGGGAATATTTCAGCCAGTGAGGCACTGAGAGCAGAAGCTGCTAGTAAAAGTGAAAAACAACTTAATTTATGAATACCTTTTCATGGGATTTTTGTTCAGTATCATAAATTTGCTAAAGCTTCTTCCCAACCTGAACCTCTGGCTGCCTCTGGAGTCCCTGGGTGCCTTCAAAGTACCTGAGCACAATGCATTCCTCAGCACCCTTTTAGATGAGTAATGCTTGCAAACCATCAACAGCATGTGTGCTAGTTGGCAGGCACCAAACATGGATCTATTGGCTTTTCATTCACTTTTTTCCCTTAGGGGAAAAAAAAAAAAATCTGTTGAGAAAGGGTTAAATTGTTTCTGACTCATGCATGTGACTGACAGTTTCACATTCACCAAGATGGTGATGGAAAAGGTCTGGCCTGAGGAGCATGGTGAGTAGCCAAACTGATTTCTGAGGGGTTTGCTTCTTCCTGTGTCAGCCAGACTGACACAGGATGGGCAGGTGCTGGAGTGGGCTTGTTCTGCAGCAGCAGCCTCTCTTTGTCATTTCCTGGACAGGCTGCTGTGGGCATCAGCAGCTTCTCCAGTAATTTCTTTAGCAACTTCTTTTCAGGAACAATTCAGAACGATCAATGGATGCATTTTGTACTCATATAAATAATGTATTGTTTTCTAGGTGTTCAAATGTACTGTCTCTGCCGGCAAGGATGTTAGCTCAAGTGATCTTTTCATCATAATGTATTTCTAATTGATTTTATTGTGGTTCTCTTAGGGTTTCACAGCATCCCTAGCTTTAACACAGCTGGTTACATATTCATGCAACTGGTCTAGGCTTTCTACTAAATAACACCGCAGCAAGTTTTCAGGCTCTCTTTTCATTTACTGGTGCTAAGTTTGACTTCTCAGCAATTTTAGGAAACCTTTTTAACAATTTTGACAGAATTTTTTACAGGATGATTAAACTTCAGAAACCTAATGCTTGATTGAACATGCTGAATGACATATTATTTTCCAAAACATTCAAACTGTTAAAAATCAACCTGAGCCCCATAACCTGGCATGACCACTGTATGGGTGCCAGGTGAAGAAAACACAGATATTGCTCTTGGCATGACGTGCTCAACAATTGCATTATTTAACGAGACTGTTACTACATTGACGGAATAATGACCCCAGACCACTGTGGTGATGATGGGGGCTGAGGGTTTGGAGAAGGGCTGGAGTCTTTAGTTAGGGGCCTGTAGGAGACCAGTCTCAGGTCTTTCTAGTTGTTCCTGTCTTTTTTCAGTGCCTGTTGTCTGGCATGCTGAGTCCTAGGCATGATTTCCCAAAACAACTCAAACTGTCTTTACTATGTTACTTTTACATCTAGCTTACAAATAGGAGCAATAGGGAAGACTGACATGGTTCTTATCCATCTGTTCTTAATAAGCTTAGATTTTCCTTCCAGATGGTTTACAGTGATGTCAGAGGGCCCATTAATTGGTGTGCCAGTGCTCAACTTAGAAATACTTGGGAAAGGTCTACATGTGATTTCCCCACCACCAGAGGAAGCTTTGTCTTTACTCACTCCCAAAGAGACATTTTATTTCAGTGTGTGTTCTGTAAATAATTTTTCTTGGTTTGTATCTTCAGCTTTGGTCTCCTTAACTGTATTTTATTTTCAATATCGTTTTCCATTTACTAAGTCCAAAGGAGGTGTTGGAAGTCACATTGGTCTCTGCTTAAACAATTTATGCACCCTTTCATTCTTGCTTCTTGAGGGCTCTTTCTGACAGCATTTTACAGATAGACCCTTGCAACTTCCAGTTTGCTTGTCTGTTAAAAATTCCTGCAGGTTTATGGGCCTTTTTTACTATGTTCTGTAGCATCCATCTCAACCTGTGATCCATTCTGCTGTCCTAAAAGCCAGCTGACCTTTGTTATGTTTCTCAGCTCAAGCAATTTCTTCTAAGAGTCTTTTTTCATATCCTTTTTCCTCTTTGATCCCCATACAATCTGACCTCATTTTAGCAGTGACACAACCTCTGCCTTCACATAACTTTTTTACTGAAGGTCCTCACATCAATCCTAATGGCTTAAAAAATCCTTCTTGTTTGTTTGTTTTGTGGGTCTTGTTGGTTGGTTGGGTTGGGTTTTTTCACTGAGCAAGTCAAATTCCTTACTAACAGAATGTCCTCTGTACATTTCCTAAGTCAGAAATGTGACTAGTTTCATTGCATGAAGCTGTAGGCTACTAACTAAACCTAAACTTTGTGACAGTGCTATCAAAATACAGTTTTCCTATCAGGATCTTCTCCACCTGCTGCTGTATCTGAACAGTCTGAGTAACTCCATGATGTGTCCTGATCACTGGCTTTTCTTTTCCTTCCCAGATCGAACTTTGGGTTGTTTTTCTTTTCTTCCCCTCAACTTTCAGTTCTATTTGTTCCGGTTAACATGTGGCATCTTGGCAGTTTCCTGAGCTGAAACATAATTAATGACACTCATAAGTAATGCAAAAGATTCATTACATAACTGGGAAGACAATTTGCAGGACTCTTCTCTATCTAAATGCCATCAACCGACATAAAAATTAACATAATCCTCTAATGACTGTGAATTCAAGATGATTGTGAAAGTTGTTGTTCACCAAGAGAAGCAGCTCCTTGCAGTGGCATGAGCTACATGGACTGGATAGCCAGGTGATCTCTTCCCAGACTTGTGGAGGTTTTATTAGGGAACCTATAAATACAAATTTGCCATTTTTATTAGGCAAATTCAGAAGTATTGACTTCTACAGGTAAAACATGGGTAACAACCAAATAATATTATTGTTAACTAACCAGGCTCAGGTGTCTGCTCAGTGCCTATTGTGTGGGCTGGCACACTCAGAGGGCAGAAAATGGCATGTCTGGGTTTGAGCACAGGCAAAAAGAAAATCCAAACCTTTTAGGGCTTGTTTTCTTCCCTGAGGATTTGGAAGCTGGACAATTTTCTGGGCTGTGAAATGATGACAACAGTCCAGGAATTCCTGCAGATTTTGGATTTCCCTCTCAAGACAACCGTTAAGCAAATTGCCAGAAGCTGATAATCTTTTTCTTCTCCCTCCCTGTCCACGTGCTCTCTGCATATCTTGTGCTTTGCCTCAGAGTCTTTTCACATGCATTTTGATGTATTCTGCAGCATCTCATAATTTTACTTATATCACTCATGAGAGGAGGCCTGAGGCCTGAATGTTGTTTTTTTTCTTAACCAAATCAGAGCCTTTCAAATTTTCTTTAATCTAATAATTTTTTAATATGTTGCGTGTGCATCTATGAAGAGAGTGCTCTTTTCTTTTGGAAATCCTAACTTACAGCAGGACATTGTGCCAGAAAACTCTCCTATGTGCTGACAGTTGGACCATTTGGAGACCATTTTGAGAGCTGTAGTGATGTTCTCTAATCCTGCCTGGAAGGGCTGAGGAGAAGGCAGCAGGCACCATAGACTGCAGAGATGGACGGGGATCTGGAGCTGCACCACCCACCAGTCCCCAGCCATGTGTGCTGTGATGAGGAGGGAGCAGTGTCCAGAAAACAGCTTCTGATGGAGGTGGGGTTCAGCTGGAATGCACTGGGAAGCTCCAAGCTGTGGGCAATTACACCTGGATAGCAAATAAAATGCTGTTCTCCAGGTCCTTTAAGCCATTTTTTTTTTCTGATGGATAATTCCTCTTTTTTTTTTTTCCTTTCCTAGTCTCCGAGCTACTGTGCTTCTGCTTTAACCTCTACAGAGTTAGAGAAGGCAATTCAGGCTGACCAGACTGGTACCCTTCAGTTTCAAGCAGATTATTGGCAATATGAGATCAAAGGTGAAGCATCTGTTTGCTTGATGTCTAATGCAGGTGGGATGTGACTGGTGCTGCAACACAGCATGTCCTGCATGGTCAAGGCTTGCAGGCCAGGACACAAGAGGAGCGAAAAGCTCTTTACTGATTTTAAGCAGTCAGTGCTACAGCAGCATGGAGGGGAGTGTGGGAAGAAGGGGATTCTCCACTAAGCAGGCACCAGGCTAAGTGCAGATGTTGGTGCAGGGAAGGATACAGCTGAAGTGGAGGGAGATGTACAGCATGGGAGCTGAGGGTGGATTTGGGAAGCCCATGAACGTGGCTGCAGGACTGACTGTGCCAGATCTTCTGATCTTTTGGTCTGGATATCTCCAAGAAGCAAAGTGCTCCTTGGAACAGGGCAAAACCAGGTGGCGATCTGTTCTTCAGCTGTCAGACAGGTCTTCACGTATGTGTTCAGAGTCATTGCGATTGACGCTGAAAGTGGAGATGGCACAGGATAAAAGGAGAATACAAACTCAGGGAGCCACAAAAAGAAGGTGAGCCCAACCTCCCTGCGTTGCCGCCGGTGCCGGGCGGAGAAGGAGTCCATGGAGCGCTGTCAGGACGCTTCCCGGAGCCGGCAGGCCCTGCCGGAGCCCGCTCCCTGTCCCTAGGTGGCGGTGCCCGCCCACCCCGAGAGTTCCCGCCGGGCGGGCGGCCCTGAGGAGCCAGCGCCGCTCCCGAGCCCTGCCTGGGCCGGCTGAGGGGGCCGGCTGGGCCGCACCTGCGCCAGCTGCCAGCAGCGCAGGATGTGCGGGGTCCTGTCCCCTCATGGGCGTCTGCACCGCAGCCGGGTCAGTGCCCCCTCCCCAGAAAGTCCCGGTTTAATCGCTGCTGCTGAGCACGAGGTGCGGGTTAGTGCGGAGTGGGACACACAGCGGGCAGAGCTGCAGGAGGATGTGTGAGGCAGGGAGTGCTGCAGAGCGCACCGGAGGCCCGCGGAGTTACTGCAAATGCTTTTGGCACTGCCAGAACCTCATCTGCTTCTTTCATGGCCCGTGTCCATCGTTCTGCACTATCTGTCCATCACTGACGCCCGCTCCGTGGGCAGGATGGAAAGCTGCCCGATGGTGCTGGATGGACACAACCACTGGGTTGTGTGGAAGCAAGTGAACATGTCCCTCTTGCACCCAGCACCCAATGCTAGTCACTCCCTTCCTGCTCTTCTTACTTCAAAATGTAGAAAGGACTGTATCATATCAGGACAAGAGGTGTACCAGAGCCTGTCCCCACCACTGGATGACAGAGGTGCCCAAACAAAACTAGAAACTCAAGGCAGTCTTGTAGCGATACTTTTCCAAACTGCTCTGCCTGCCTGCAGCAAATTTTGGCTTGGACATCTCCTGCACCAGAGCTGGTATCTATATATGTAATAACCCTGGATGTGTTTTTCTTTCAGTGATTATTCCATCACTTTTTAAATCTGTATAAAATTTTAGCTTCCACAACATCTTGTAGCAAATATTCCCACAGCTGAAGGAATTGCTTGAGGGAGGCTCTCCTTTGCCTTGCTTTGAACTTAGCACCTGCTAGCTTTGTTTATTAAAAGGAGTGCAGATATTCTCCCAGTGCTTTCTAAATCACCTCACACATTTTTTGCTTTTTTTTCTGGTTTTCCTCAATGCTCCCAGGAAACACAGCTCTGAAAACAGACTGTCTTTACAGATGGCTTGGGAATTTGTTGAAAACTCATTTTAATTTGAAAGTTCTGGTGTGTTAGAAGAGCTCACTTTCTGCATACTTCTGCTGAAAAACAAATTCCAGAAAATCACCTGCTTTTCCCATCAAAATTATCAAACTAGAAGCCATCGCCATCTACAAGCTCACTTGGAAATAGCTCCAGAGCCTGGATTTGCACGTCTTCTTCTGGGGAGCCTCTGTTCCACCTCTGAGGGTAGTCAGAGGAGGGTGAAGGGCACCAGGGAGCAAGAAGGGTGGCCCTGCAGGGGTGAAGGGAGGTGACATGCACAAATAATCAGATTGCACAAATAATCATGCACTGCAGTCACCAGCAGTCCTTGGTGGGGGACACAGAGGGAAGAGACAGACATGAGAGAGACCCTCCAACCTGCTGCAGTCCAGGAACTGGAAAGGGTGTTTAGTGACAGGACAAGGGGTGATGGCTTTAAACTGAAAGAGGGTAAGCCTAAATTAGATGTTAAGAAGGGATTCTTTACTGTGAAGGTGAGGAGGCACTGGAATCGGATGCCCAGAGGAACTGTGGATGCCCCATCCCTGGGAGTGTTCAGGCCAGATTGAACAGAGCTTTGAGCAGTATGTGGAAGGTGTTTCTACTCACGGCAGGAGGACTGGAACTAGATGATCTTTAAGGTCCCTTCCAGCCCAAACTATTCTGTGATTCTAAAATTCCATAAAACACATCAGAGGCACCCTGATACAGCTCAGAGACAAGCCCATGATCTGAATGATTTAAGTCACTGGCTTTTCCCCGTAACTTGTATAGATGCTAAATCCAACCTGTCTGTGGCACCTATGTGGCCCAAAGCCAATTGCTAACAAATATCACTCTCCTTTGTCCAGAACAAGGTGCTGCCCCTGTAACTTCTGCAGATGTCATGCCATGGTTTCAGATTCATCTATGCACTTTTGTATTTCAAGTGGATTCAGAGAAACATGAGAGAGACTTCAAAGGTAAAAAATCTGTGTACTTACCTCCTGACATACTTATGGAAGAACTAATTGTCATGCAGCTGCTTTTCCAAAATGCCATTGAAAATCCTTTTTTGCTTGAGTGTGAAAACAATGAGGGAACATTTCAATGAGTACAGGCAGCATCTATTAACACTGGAAGAAGGTGAAACTCAAAATAAAGAGAATGGAAGAAATTTTTGTGAATTAATCAAAACTGGTGGCTCTGGTCTAAGCAGAGACTTTTAAAAGTAATGTCTCTGTCTCCTTGATATTATGATATGCTGAGCTAAGACTGTAAATATGGGAACCTTCCTTATATGTTTGTAATTAGGACATAAAGGGCTGAGATATGGATACAAGTAAGTTGAAGGGAATGATACCAGATAATTCAAGATCGATATGGTGTCCCTCTTGTGCACACACATCGTGGGTGGTTATTGTGTGCACTGACTTTCTATATGAATTCGTTTTATCCTGGTGCACAGTGAGAGTGACATGCTGGTGACTCTGCTTTTCCTTGGGTGTGACTGTACCATGCGCTCAGGCCTTTTCCAAACAGAAACCCTCTCTCTTTCCCCCCACAAACTGCTGTAACCATTGCCTCCAGGGACAGGAGGAAGGAAGGAAAAAGGTCAGGGGCATAGTAGCTTAAGCCCATTATGAACTGTATTTGAGTTTCTCTGGTACATACATATCTGTGCAGAGCTTAAAAAGAAATTGTGTGCAGTGATGGTTGCTCATGATAGGTTATATTTGAAGGAGGCTGTAAGCTGTGGAAGGCAGACTTAATTGAAACATTAAGAAGTGTGTATGTCATTCATGTCTAGAGGAGATGGTGTACATTGCCCTATGGTATCTTCCAAAACTAGTCCAAGGGAGCAAGAGGTAGGATGTCTCCTTCTCAGGTCTGAGGCTGGAAGAAGCACATGGCTTCTCTGATGGTCTTGTTCAGCAGCTGGAAATAAAGAGAAGTTTATTCAAGGCAAGTGAGCTGTAGGCAGACCAGAGAATCAGTGCTCAGGCAGAGACCAGCAGCACCTTCTGGCGTTTATCTTCTCATAGCTCCGCTCTCTCACTGTGCTCTTGTGAGTGTTGGAGTTCTTATCCTTACATCTTCCCCGGTGATAAAGCTGAGCCTGAGTCATCCAGCATAATCTGGGCACATCACTGCATGGGAGCTGGTGAATCTGGCATTCACTGGAGAGACTGCCAGGCTCCTGAGGTCTCTGCAGGTTCTGGGCTTCCCCAGAAGAGTTGCTTCCCTCTGAAGCATCATCTGGTGGGCAGCACCTGCTGCCAGGTTGGGAGGAGAGGCAGGAATTTTCCTGAGCATCTCTGGCAAGCGGCAAAACAGTGAGAGCACCTGGGGTGGGGATTGAAATACGAGGTGCTGTGTCAGATTGGTGGAAAACAGAAAAGATGTAGTGTGAGTAAGGCAGAGTCTAGAGGCCTGCAGGACTCTGCAGCTGAAAGAGGCCTGGTTTTGTCATAGGCATTTACACCACTATAAAGAGATCCAAATGTTGCTCTGTATCACCACTTGGAGTGAGGCACAGTTAAAAAGATGTTCACAAACCTCCTCAAAACTTTCACAGGCACCACTTCAGGTGCCTATGAGTGTTTTCCCTGTGCTATCATCACAAGATCACAGAGGAGAAGGTCTCTTCTTTTAACACTGCAAAGGCATTTGCTGGTTGGAAGTCAGATCAGCAACGCTCTAAGGCTTGGTGGCTTTGGAGATAGATTCTATGTGAAGGGAAGAAAACATGAAGTTGGGATAATCAACTCCTCAGGCAATCACCACAGCATGAAATGACTGCACAGATACCTGCTTACTGATGGCAAAATGCCTGAAGCACAAGCAGCAGAGAACAGATGAGGGGTTGGATGTAGGAGCAGCACAGGAGGCTAATCCCATTGGGTTTCACAATGACATCTGCTCTCCTGGGCAGCTTTCCCAGGGAACAAAAGCCTCCTTTCTCATTCATAGTGTGTTTATTTTCTCCTTCAAAAAATGGTCCAGAGACACCTGAATCTTCCTTCTGTGATAAAAATCTGCAGAAGTCCTAGCACTGCAGTAAGTGGCAGTAGGAAACAGAACAAGAAAAGTTATGGGGTGCTATGCTCATTACTTTCTTGACTGTGGAAAATAACGTCTGTTTATTGAGTCCTCTCCTGCTTTGGAGTGACTCATTGATCTGCTGATGTAGACTGGGTGCAGGTAGGCTGGGTGGTGGGTTTGACAGCGTTGGCAGGCTGTCACTGTGGCAGGCATGCGAGGGGAGTGCTCTGAGGAGACATCCCAGCGGCCTGGGGACTGCCAGGGCAGCTTCCCACTTTCTGCTGATGACAAGTTACATGGCTGGAGCTGTTCAAAAAATCTGATGGAGATGGAAAAACACCATAATGGGATTTCTAGAGTTATGTTTTATATTCTTCTATTAAGGATGCTACTGTTGACAAGGTGGAAGAGCAGGTCCAGCTGAGGCATGCATAGCCATAGAGCCTGGAGAAGACAATTTTGGTTTGCCACACAGCCTGCTGGAGGGCTGGGAAGATGAGGGAATAAGGCTGACATCCTGTTTTTTGGATGCTGTAGCCTAGAGCAGGCAGAAGAGTAGGACTGAAAAAGCAGAGATATCAGTTAGGAGGAATTAGTGCAGTGTTGTTGGAACAGGGATGGGTGGAGTCTTATAACACACAAGAAAAGCAAAAGAGAAGAAAATGAATGTTCTGGTGGGAGCAAAAGCACATGTTGATAATCTGTTGTGGTTTAGGTGACCTTTTCCTTCTCTGATTCCTCTCCCAGTTCAGGAAAGGGATAGTTTTAATGATTTCTTAGGGTTTCAGCAGGTATTGTGTGAAAAATTTGTGCCATAACTTTTTTTTTTTTTTTTTTTTTTTTTTTTTTTTTTTTTTTTTTTTTTTTTTTTTTTGTCCTGAAGAGGCCGGTATGGCCTGGTTGTGGTAAAGGGAGGTAATGCAAAGATCATGCTCGAAGAGCTGTTGATAATTTCTTTAGATAGGTCTAGGTTATGATATTGTTAGGCATGTTCAGAGGCATGTAGCCAAGCAAGGAAGGAAAAGCTAACACTTAGCTGAAAGCCTAATGTGATGGATCTTGCTGCAGAGCTGCACTATAACACAATGGACTTGTAGCTTGCATTAGTAAGAGAGAACAGTTTATATGGAATATAAAGACAGAAGTTTGCTGAGGCAGTCCCTGAAACACGACCAGGAAACTCTCTTGTGGAAGTCCCTTGAGTTTGTTAGTCTTGGTCAAAGAGTCAGTCAGATGCTTCTTCACACACATCATGATTCCTTCAGATTGGGACCATCTAGCACTGCCTGAAATGGGATATGAGGTAAATAAATATGTCTTCACACCTGCACACTAGGCTGGGAAATGCTGTAGTCTGTAACCGTTTGCATCAAGTAAAACTAAAATACATGCCTGAGTCCAGGAACTGTTTTTGTTAGTTTGCAGTTATGTTACTCCAAAATCTGCAGCTACAAGAGGGACAAGGATGGTTGAGCAGAAGAGCTTTGTACGGGATACAGTTTCATCCATTCACACCATTGCATTGTGTATCTAAATGGCCAGTGCACAGAAATGTTTGTTCGTCTGTTGTACCTTTAGTTTGACCAAAATGGCAGCTGATGATCTGATCTGGATGTTGAGCCTCAGTGCTCACTATTCACAGGACTGTTTCCCCTTTAAAACTCTCTCATGCTCTTGAATTTCAAATCAAAGCATGAGCTTTGGGAGACCATCAACTCATTTAGTATCGCTATAATAAGGTTTAGGTCTTGGGTGTTTTTGAAACATCAGGCAGAGTGATTATAAATAAAGTTGCTTTGATGACTCACTACAGTAACACCAGGGCTTGTCTATGAGGATGAGTCAGTGCACAAGAAAGATAAATGTGCACTTGATATAGAGCAACAATTTCACCTTCTCTTTTCCAGCTGGACACCTGTTCTGATATCCCAGTGTTGTTGCACAGCTTTGCTTCATCTTGCTTACGATTGCAGATGTTTTCTGGGCAGAAGAAATGTGCACCTCAGAGTCCAATAGCTCCTTTGTATTAATGGACGAGCTCTCAGAGGAGGAGTTTAGAGCACGCTGGGACAGGAGAGAGAGTGAGGAGAGGACCATTAGAGAGGGCTCTGAGAAATCCCAGGCCACCATTACATCCCCGATGGGTGTTGGCCAGGTCCTTTGGGTGTGACCAGGGAGATACAACCAAAACTGTCTGTTGCATCAACTTTTTTTTTCCCAGCCAGTGGCAAACTGAAAATCCACTTGAGGAGACAAGGATTACAGAATCCGCAGGGTCTGGAAGAGCCAAAGCCTGACACTTTGTATCCAGTTCACTCCATTCCCCTGGGTGGCAGCGAAGCCATTCCGATACTGGCTGGGCCCCCGTGCCGTTCCTGCAGCTGTGGGTGGCTCCCCCTTGGCAGAAGGCAAACCCTCTTCTGCGCTGCCCCGGATCCCAGGTACATCCCTCGGGAGCCGACCACTCCGATTCTCTGATTTACGATGGAAAAATAGCCAAATCCAAAAGTGGGAGGGGACATGAAGAAAAGGGGGTTGGGGCCCTGTGGAATAAGATCTGGGCTTATAGAAAATTTATGCTTTAATTAGGCAAACCTGGCAACTGGGAAGATTTTTATTATAATAGTGGCTATTATAAACCTGGGGTTTATACTTGGGGTGCATTCAAATTTTATTTTGTAGTCTGGTTTTATATAAGCCGTTTTTAAAACTATCAGATTCTATGACCTTTTTTAGGAAAAGAAACAGCAAGCCACTTTAAGTTCAAGTTGTACATACCCTCTCTGTTGGTAGAACAACATGAGTTGGGGGAATGTTTTCTTTACTGCTTGGCTTCTTGCAACACTAATGTTCTCATTCACAATGGAGAAAGCCAGAATATTTTTTTTTCTTTTTTTCATGAAATCTGAGATGTTGATTAACCACTGCCAGAGGAGTGAGTGGACTGTTTCCCCAGAGTATGGAAGACCTACATTTAATTCCATACTTGAACTGAACCTAAAGCTGCCTGTTTTGGGTACCTACCACTATCACTTCACAAACTGAGAGAGAACAGGACAGGATCACTTGGGCTCAAGGGAAGTAACCAGAGATGCCAGTCCAGATCTGAAGTTTTCCAAGAAAGTAAACAGCACCAAAACTGAATGTTCCTGGAAAAGAAGAAGTGGCTCCAGTTGGCATGAGCCTTTTCTACAAATTCAGAAAAAGCATTTAGTCAAAACCCTGGTGGGTTGGCTCTTTGTTTTGTAGGTGTAATGTGTATTTTTACATATTTTCTTGTGGCTAACTTGGTCACGATTGAACAGAGCATGAGAAATTAGTAGATAGCTTTGATTTAAAGGCCAGCGATGAGATAGGTATAATTGATTAATTTTACCCATCTGATAGAGAGAGGAACTGAAAATGTTTCTACATCCAAACTAGTGACTCCTTCTGTTCTTCTCTGAGAACAGATATACTGCATTTGTAAAAAATGTGGTCTGCTTCCTGACCAGTGTTTTCTCAGAAAAACTGTGGTCTGAGACCGAAACTTAGTGTTATTGCTATTTAGACTTACCAGGGCTGCAGAAGAGCAAAAGAGAGCAATATTTGACCTGTGATCTATTTTCTTTATCCCTGGATGTGACTAGCATCTGGCATATTCTTTTAATTCTCTTCTTCCACATTAAAACAATCATGTATTTCTGCATTAGTTCCTGTGGTACTGGCAAAGTTTATTGCAAATATATCTGCAGCACAGTGTTCTCATGTAGGCAGAAAGAGCACTCGGAAAGGAGAAGCCTGGGCAGGAGGTGAATGAGTGGCTCCTGTTCCACAGTATGAATCTGTCTGATATGCCTGCTGTCTGTAAGCAGAATTTTGACTGAAGGGTCTCTGTGAGACTCATGGGAGTCTATGGAAAAGCTACAAGGGCATGGGCTGTGTCTGCATCAAATTCTTGAGGGTTTCCAGAGTGCAGGGAAAATGCTGTGCTTCCTACTGTGCGGGTCTGATCCTAGATCTTTTGTAAGCAGTAAAGCAACAAGAATCAATGATGGAAACTGCCAGATCAACCCCATGTGTCGATGCCTTAAAACAAACTCAAGCAGGAAACACCTGGCAAGGATGGTTTTGGAGCTACCTGGGAAGGAAAGAGAAGAATGTGCTTGTTGAGGAGTTGGCTGCCAAAATGCTGATAATGGATAATTTTTACTTTGGTTAGGCACTTCTTACCCATGTTTTTTAATGATTCTTAGGAAGCTGCTTTGCTAGAAATGCCACTTTTTCACATCAGTGCTGTCCTTACAGCACAGACCACCACAGCATGTTTGTAAGTGAAGTTCTTGTTGGCGATTTTATTCAGAGAAACCATGACAACTGTTGCCTTCCCAACCAGACCTGAAATTTCAAACAGACTTTTGAACAGCTGTGTAGATAATGAAAAAGATCCTTGCATCTTTGTTATCTTTGAGAAGCAGCAGATTTACCTGGCATGTATCTTGGAGGATACACATTCATTCTGATGAAGATAATGTCAGAGGTAACAATGTCTTGCCTGGAAATAACACTTCAAGGTTCACCTTTTTTGAACTCTATGTTGCATATAAGAACCTCATATCTGACATTCACCTGTACTGCAGCTGTTTCACTTACAGGAAAGAAAACTGAAGTATAACTTTTGGAATGGCTGAGTCCACTCTGAGGGTTGTTTTCCTTCTAAAAACAGGCTGGTAGCAGTTAAATCGTAATAAATAATATAACCATCACAACATGGCGATGACTTGGATACAAGTGCATTATAGATTTAAATACGCCTTCTGGTTAATTTCTAAAAACTAATTGCTTCCATGTAAAGTATGGTACATAAGTAGATGTTTTTTAGGACATACTTGGGGAAATGAATGGAGAAATGGGGAATATGGAGTATAAAAAGCATGTTTGAGGGGTGACTCTCTGGACTTGTTTTTCCATGGAGAGAAGATCATCAGCATCTTGTCAGTCTAAGAAAAGTAGACAATAGGCTGTGAGCTGTTTTTGTCCTGTGGTTTGGCTGCTTTGAATCTTGTGGCAAGAAAAGGCTTTTAGATCATATCCTAAAGGACTGTTACATCATGTTCCTTAATTTCTCTGTTGGTCCCATTTGGTTATCTTGCAATAAGAATCATAAGGGCTTCAATTCAGATGGGGAAAAAAAAAAATCCTGGATAATCAAGAGGCAAATGACTCATTGATCTTCCTCAGTTTGCCTTGGCTATTGATTGTGTCCTGAAGCCAGAATGATGAGACCCATCTTCACATAACCTGTCTGTGAGAATGGGGCGATGCCACAGCCTGTACTGCAGTCCAGTCATACCACAAATCAAAACAACAGTAATCTCCTGCTCTTCTAGAAAAGAGTGAAGTTGTTATTTTGAACTGTCAGTGCCCTCCTGAACTGCAGACTGGGCTGGGATTTTACCTTAAGGTGCTGGGCTGGGATCTTACCTTAGACAACTTCTCTTCCAAAATTTGAAGGAAACCTTCCTTGGAGTCAGAGTGGGATATTGTAGAGGAGTTCTGTCTGGTGTTGACACACAGGTGTGCCTGGCCCTCCCATGTAGTGGGCAGTTTTGGGATGTTAACCTGGGTCTGCTGGGGAGCAGTGGGGGTGCCATTGCAGGCAGCTGTTGCTCAGCTTTTGCTCACAGTGAGGGAAGAGCAAGTAATTTAGAACTGAGCTGACAGCAAGTTCTTCTGTATTTGAGGGTCAGTCATGGGCCAGCTGGAAGCAGCTCCCTCAAGTTCTGCCCTGTTCCAGCCTGTACACTCAGCCATCCCCCATGGGCAGCCCTGGCCCCTGTGGGTGTAGGAACATTTCAGCCGAGCACCACAGCTGCTTTGAGTCATGTTCACTCTGCCGGGAATGAGGTCTCCCACTCTTGCCCAGAGCTGAGTTTGCGGTCCTAAGGTTGGAAACACCTGAGTGTTGATGGCCCCATTGTGGCTGGCCACTGGGAAACACTGTGAGGAGTTCTGCAGCCTCTGCCAGTGGGAAACGCTGGCAATGCAGGAAATTGAAACTAGAAAACATAGTGGGAAACTCATAACTAATGCTGGGGATGGAGTTTGCTTTGTTCCCTGATTGCTCTCAGGACTTCTCCAGGACCCCATTTTTCTGTGTGAAGACTGCCTGTTCCACTGGTGACACTCAGCCCCAGACCAGAGCTTCCCTGGATTTAGGTCAAGAAAAGCAGGGATATGGCAGCTGCTGAATTTAGATCCCCACCATGCCATGACACCAGCAGTGAGGAAGTCCATGGCGAGCTGGATAATGTCCTACAGCAGTGTCCCACCAGGGCTGTGGGGCCAGTTCCTGCAGTAGTGAGCAAGTGAGGCACAGGGGCTTTGTGAGGGCTGGCTGCTGGCATGGCCACCTCCTTCCCACCCTGCAGGCTGACACTGGTGGTGGCTGTTTTGGGTTACCTTGTTGCTGCCTGGCACTTCTCTGGGGAACTGAGAAGTGCCCCAGTGGTGTGTGCTGCAACTGGGATTGATGAGAGATTGTTCTGCCATCTGAAATTTCAGCTCTTTTCATGTTTTCTGTAGGAAATCCCCAAAGTAATTTAGCCCCTGGACTGGAGTGTTGCATTTGGTTTAATTCCACTGTCTTATATTTTTGAGGGGAATTGGGGAATTCGAGCAGAAACGGAAGGTTTTTCTTATGTGAACTAGTGAGCTCATGGGGAGCTTCATGGACATAATGGATGTGGATCCTGTTTGCCATGTCTAAGCACAGGGCTTTTTTGAAATGAGGAGGTAAAGATGCAGTGGAAGGGGTCATATTTACTTAACTCTTCCAGTTGTTGATAAGATTGTTCTTTTAACTTTCCAGTAACTGGCATGCCAAATCCAGATCTGTAATTGCTCCTCTAGCCTACCTGTCCTGCTAGGTGATGTTGGGGTTTGCTGGGGTGTAGGTGCTTTGTGTTGCACTGTTATCAAATCTCATGTTCCTCCCCCTGAAGTGTTCCTGTCTGTTTGGAGAGCCGAGATTTCAGTTCTGTGAAGTGACAGCCTGAGGACCCCATTTCACTGATTGAGTAGCTTCTGACCAAGGGCTGGAGGTGCTTGTGTGGATGTCTGAGGTGGACTCGTGCTGTTACTGGGTGCAAATATTTTCTCTGCAATGCAGAACACCCCTAAGCATTTTTAGTTAACTGGTTCTTGTCACTGACTACACACACACATATACACAGGAGTCTGCTATTTTATTTTTTATGGAAGTCACTTTTCGGATTCCCAGTTTAACAAAAACATCCTGCTTTGACAGGCTCTTAACAGAGCAAACACTGTTAATGAAAGCACAGGTATGCAAACAACTCCCTTCCTTCCTGCTCTGTTTTTAAACCTGGTAACTCAAAATCCAGCCACCTCATTTCGTGTTTTTTCTAAAGATGAGGAGGGAGGTGGTTGTACTTTAATTTCACAAAATGCTATTGCTAGAGCATTTTGCATCTTTGAACGTTCAAACACTTCTTTGCTAATGAAGTGCAGGAGGAGTGAAAGTAGTATCTTGTTGTTAGCATCTCCCTTGCTGTCTGGAAAGCTTTCACATGAGGGGCATCACACTGTAAGAGCACACTGTCCCTTCACATGGTCAAGTCCCAAAGGGAATATTATAAATTTACTGTTATATATTGATTCAATTATTGTGTGACAAAGGTTAGAAGTAGCTTCTGTTTTGAGTGGTGGAGAAAGAAGTGAAGGAGGTAGACTTTGACCATTACTGGGGAATGAGTACCTACTGGGCATGCAGGGATGGCGCAGCTGGCTGCAGGGTATTTACTGGAAGAGGATTTGGTGTCTGACAAGTAGGTAAGGTGTTTAACTACCAGGAAAGCCCCATGTATCCTAAAATGATTACTTATTTACCCACCCCGCAAATAACTCACTGTGTCCCTATAAACAAAGAAATTACTGTGATAAATGTAACTGTGATAAATGTAACTGTGATAAATGTAACTGTTTTCTCCTCATGGGATTTATAACTCTTATGGGAAAAAAATAGCTTTTGGTTCCTGTAGGTCTAGGTAAGCTTTCTGCAGGTTTAGATACGTTTCATGGAAAATGTTCCAGTTAAGTATTGGGTCTCATATCACGGTGCCCCTTTTCTGGTACCACGTATATGTTGGAAGTTCAAAAAATGCCTTAGAACAACTAAAATTTCTTTTGAGATATTTCTGGAAAAAAAATGTGGAGAAAAGAAAAGAAAGATACTTAAGGAACCAGAAAGCAAAGCAGAAAGAAATCCAGTGGCCTTTATGTGGATTTCAAAATCCCCTTTTCACTCTTTGAATTGTCTTAATTGTTTTGTGTGTGTGTAAAACATGCCTCAATCCCAAAGCCACCCAATCAACAGTCCTCCAGTCATCTTTTATAGTGAAGTGGCAGACATAGCAAGGTTAAGGTTTAATGTTATCCCTTTTTAATTTAATTACTATCCATTATCAAATATTCTGCTGTTTAAACCAGAATTGCAGCTCTGATCTATATTTATCTCTTGGATGGAGTTAACTGTTCAGGGTGAAATTAAGCTCCACTAGCTGAGTTTAGTGCTTTAGATTAAAACAGGAAAGAGCAACACTAAATCCCCTCAAACCTTTGCCCTCTCAAAATCACTAGCAGGTGTAGAAAGCTGACTCAAATGTTGGGTTTGACCCAGAAAGCTGACTCAGGTGGAATTGCTGAAGGTCAAAGCCTTTGCCAGGATGCCACCTGCATGAACAGCATCAATTAGATGTTCTGTCTTGTGTGAATTACTCAACTCATTTGCTGGTATTAAAATGTAGGTGTTGAGATAGCTATCACTGATACCACCAGTGTGGGAAGTCCTTTGAATATAAAGGCTGGATCTGCAAAATTGAAATTTATAGCAGCAAATTTTAGATTTCCAACAGCCCTCCCTAGTTTTCAGGAAATAAGGAATCAAGTTTTTTAAAGCTGAAATTCAGTAGAAGAAAGTACTCATGAAGCATCAAGAAGCATTTATTTGTATGGTTCCTTGGCACTTCTTATTTACAGCTGGTCCCTTCCAAAGGACCTTGGAGACAGCAGATAGCTAAATGTGAGCTGGACTCTGAGGTACATCAAGCATATTCATAATTATGTCATTGTGACTGTTTTGTATGAGTTTGCTTTGCCATCAGATACTGTAATATGAGCATGAAACACCACCTATTTTCAGAAGGTACAGGGTGTGTAAAGACAAACACCTAAGATAAGCAAGACAATCTGAATGTCAGTATTTAGAAAATGCATCTCCATCAAATACACCAAAATAATATTCTTTAAAGTGCACCCCTCAGTCCCAACTGTTGTTCAGGTTTGGTTCATTGTTCAGAAATCTTTGAATATTCCATAGACCAGAGGCTGAGATTTAACCAGCCATTGCACAGAAAGGAGTGCAGGGTCTAAATAAATCTCAAATGCTTTTAAAATACCAAGGATCTAATCATGCTTCATTTCCTTTGGTACATACTTGAAATTTTCTTTCTCATCCCACTGGTTCCAGTAAGAATTTCTGTTCTTGGTGTGAATATTCTTTGTACTCTGTTAATTTCTTGTACAGGTTAAAAATGTGTTGTCTTTACACAACTTTTACTGCATCAGAGTAATTACCAGAAGGAAAGGGAAGGATATTTCAACACACTTTAAAATCAGTGGTGGGTTGGTTTTTTTCAAATTTGAACATGTTGCAAAAGACTGCAATTTACTAAATTACTTAATTAATTCTAAACAATTCTAAGTGAGTTAATTCTAAACAATTTTATCTGAATAAATTCTGGAACTACTTTTGTTTTATAGTAACATACTATGAACACTAAGTACAAAGGCATGTGAAATTCTTCAGCCCTGACAGGACCCTTTTAGCTGAAGAAATTGATCATTCAATTTTTAATTTTTCCCCATTCTTCTTACCAAGCATTTAACAATGTGCAGACCTTAATAAATGACAGAGACAAGCATCTGTCCTTAAATAGTAGCAATTTCTTCTGCCAATAAAACTGGTTTTCTTCTCCTGCATTAAGCCATGAGTTGGCAAGACAAGGGCTGGGCAAGCAGAAGACAGCACACAGAGAGACCCCCATATATTGAGACTGGGGATTACCATCTGGTTTTCTGCTCCTGCTACAAAATGAGTCCTAATAATAGTAGTGGGGAGTGGTATACACTCAAAACACAGAAAGAACAGAATGTACTTTCTCTAGCTGATCAGGTCTTGTAATTTTTTTAATAGTATTTTAAAATACTCAGTTCCTTTTTAGGAGGATGTATATTCTTTGCCTCTTTAATTGCTCTTATTTTGCAAAGTTGAGTGAGAGCAAGTCCTATGGCTTAGGTCACACTCATCTGGATATTATTTCCTAATGCTTCTGACAAACAAATTAGTGAGCGCCCCCCTAGTGAAAGAATTAACAAGGATTCCCAGTTCACTTTGCATTTATTGAACTAATGGCCATGTTTGCTCTGGTTTTCCTTGTTTGGGCAAGGCCTTCAGAGGTGATACTACTGATCTGAATTCTGTGTGCCATTGAAATGATGGCTCTGGCCGCTTCACTTGCCAGTTGTTTCAGCTGCTTAGCAACTGTGACAATGGCCCGTCAGATCCTTGGTGTCTCTGAAGGGTTTTGAAAACTTAGTGGTTCATGCCTGTCGGCCATACCAGACACATTTTAGTACCTGCTGGTCTTTCTAGTTGCAATATCCTTTAAAAGAAAACAAGAGGTTATCTTTGTGTTTCAAAAAGCCTAGCCTGTAGTGCACCTAGTCTATCTTCTACTGGCATGTTTTGGATTTTAGCATCTTAGCACAGAGCTTTTCCTTTTACTTTATCTCCTCTCTAATCTCTAGAATTGGGCTCTTTCTTACCTCTTTTCCTCCCTCCCTTCCACTCATCATGGCTTTCTTTTCTTTATTTTCTGACCATTAAAAATAATAATTTTACTAGATTCATTCTAAGACTTTGTATGCAATGACAGGTACTTTTCTTTCTGAACAGTTTTGAGAAAATTTGTATTAGGTAAGTACACATATGATGTGAATGTTAGTATATATTAACACAAACTTTTCTCCAAATGAAGCCTGATCAGTTTTGGTTTGCAGTTTTATTATCGAAAAATACATTTATTGATACACTGTTAGGATTTTACATTTCTGTGTGAATGAACCTGAGAGTGCATGAAAACTTAGGATAAATCTTAAGATACAGGCATAAATCAGAGCATATTTCCTTTAAATCCTAGAAGAGATGGATAAATATTCTAACATGAGTAAGGGGACTATGACACACTTGGCCTAGTTTGGGAAACAGAAGGTTTCTGCTTATAGCTCAGGATCATCAAAAGCAGATTTTCCACCCAGGGCCTCCTTGTGCTCCTTCATCTTTCCCAGAGAATGGTGAGGGGAGAAATTTGCATTTGTACCTGTGGACCAGCTCCCGCAGTGCAGCCACATCATCTAATTTTCTTGATCAGAAATTTTCTTGGAGTCAAACCCACTGCTCTCTTCCTCAGTGGGGCAGGGATTCTGTTTGCTGCCATCTCTATCCACAGCAGTCTGGTAGTAGCAACAGTTCTCTGGGGAAAACTCTGTGGTGCAAGCAGTGGGAACAAGGCTGCCCAGCCACGAGGTGTGGAGCTGGGTGCCAGGAACCAACCCTTCAGGCCTGGGGGCTGTATTAATGAAATAGCCAAGGAGGACATAGGGAAAACACCTTCCTCAGTGCTTCTTTCTGTACAAGTCCCCCACTCCCTCCCCAGGGTTGGCATCCTGGCAGCAGCAGAGAAGAGTACACCAAGGGCTTGTCCTGCTGTAGTGTATTTCATAGGAAGGGAAGGATAAGACAAAGCAGACAACAATAATTGCAAAATATCCCTGCTCTGAAATGAGGCAAACTGCCAGAGAACTCTTATGCAAAAAAAAAAAAAAAAAAAAAAAAAAAAAAAAAAAAAAAATTCTGGAGATTCAGCTCTCCCACATAAACAGCTTCCTTTCAAAGTCAGAGTCCAGGGGGAATAGGCACACAATTCATATACATTCTGCTCCCTGCTGCTCTTGCCCAGCAGGCTTTAGGTGCCAAATATGTGCCACCCAAATCAGTGTCAGCATCATTTCTGTCATAGCCACCACCAAATAGTGCGAGCCTGAAACTTAGCAGAGTTTAGCACAATCTGTTTGGTTTGAGTAATTAGTTAACCTTTCCCTGTTCTGTCTTCCCATGCAGGAGGAAAGGAATTGTTATCAGAAGGTGATGCTTGCCAGAACACAGGGTGCCCTCTGACAAGCAGGACTTCAGCTCCATTAAACATCCCCACGCCCTCTGAACAGAAAACTCAGTGTTCTGTATTCTTATGGCTTGGAACAAGCAAATATTTCCTCACAAGCAAATATTTCCTCCTGTATATTTCTAAAGTGATCTCTCTTGCACAACAGCACTATGCATTCAGGCAGTTCGCTCTAATTATCACTTTGTAACATTTTGCATCTGCTTCTATTAAGTCACTGAAGTTGCTAGTATGTTTTCTTGAGTTGTTTTATTTTTAAACAACTTGTCTGTGTCTGTCTGTCAACAGCTGCACTCTTCATTTTGCACATTTTGAATGCAGTCATTTTCTACAGCGTGTCTTGATACTGCAGCTCAGCTTCAAACTGGAACCCACAGCAATCCTTTGACAGGCTGTTAAGGTTTTCAGGTCATCCCTAATTTCAGGTTTTCTTCCAGACTCATAGAATTTGTTTTTGAATAACAAATAATACAATTTAATCCCTCATAGAAATGTAACAACTGCTAGCGGAACTTTTACAGGGTTTTCTCAGCTCTCCAGCCACAGCCAGAAGCAGGCTGGAACATGTGGGTGAGTTGTTTGAATCCTTGGAGTTAGCTGATGTCACCCACTCCATCAAGGTGGGGGTCAGTCTCTTCTCCAAGGTAGTTAGCAATAGCACAAGAAGAAAGGATCACAAATTGTACCAGGGGAGGTTTTAATTGGATATTAGGAAAAATTTCTTCACTGAAGGTGTCGTCAAGAACTGTAACAGGCTGCCTGGGGAAGTGGAGGCATTTAAAAGTTGTGTAGATGTGGCACTTAGGGACATAGTTTAGTGGTGGACTTAGCACTGCTGCTTTAACAGTGGTCTCAGAGGCTGTTTCCAACCTTAATGATTCTGCTGTGGGTTCTATTCCATTTGTAGTAAAATAATGGAAGTCCAAAAAATCCACAGAATAAAAGTATAGTATTTTAAAAAGGGTATTGTAAGTTTATTTTTATAGTTCCAAATTAAATGCATTTTCTATGGAAAGTTTCAATCATTTTTAAAAATAACAGAGTTGTATCCAATGGAAAAATTGTTGTCTAATATATCTCTGAGGCAATCTCTCCTGAAAACAGTCTACTGAAAAATTTCTGATGTTTGGGTTCATAGATCTTGTCCTGATTTCTTTCTTTCCTGGGGTTCATCAGTGCATTTCCTTAAGTGTGAATTTCTCAGAGTTAGTGGGTTCTTTCCTTTTTAAGTTGTACCATCTTGGATGGTGCTACACTGCCACAAACCCAGGCGTGCAGACTGGCATGCAGTAACAGTGGCATGCTGAGACTGGCTGAAGTGCTCAAATGGATGAGGACACCTCTACCCTCCATTATTCTTCTGTTGATGTTTGAGAACATTCAAGTCACCAATTAAGCAGTTAGATACAGATCAGTATTTGCCTGGTCTTATCTTCCTGATAAAATACATGGGCAGTACCAGTTTGGACAAAACTTAGGGATTAAGTACCTCAGATGAAAAAGTTGAAGTTGATAAAATTGAGGCAGTGACATTCTTTCATGTTGCTCTGACTGTGTTATTGCTGACAGCAGCAGCCAGCATTGGTACAGCACTCTAAGCAGTAAGGCACACTAAGCCAAACTCCAGTGATGCTACTGTGCTTCATAATTTTCAGCCACAAGCAGGACACAGGCACCTCAGTTTTAAGATTCAGCTTTGGTAAAGTATGATTTTGAGCCTGCTAGGCAGCAGAGGTGTGAGGTGCCCCGTATTGATGGGATTCCATGCTGCTCATGACCAGGGGTCACAAAATCTGCCCTGTTCCTGACAGGTGGTGTGTCCAGAAACTGAGACAGGCCGTGTCTGAACAAAGGCTTGATTCTTGTCTTTTCTTCCTCGAAGGGAATGAGAGAAAGAAAAAAAAGATACAGGAAAAGCTGTTGTGAAACAAGCCCATTGCTGTTCTCTGAAAAACAAGTATGTGAGGATTCATTTTTAGAGGCGTGCTGAAGCAGTGGGGCACTGGAGGGTGGCCACAGCCACTCTTCCTCCAGGGGCTGTAACTGTCCTGCCAGTGCCAAGGACTAAAATTGTCCGGCTTCTTAGAAGAGGACGTGGTCCTGACCACAAAAAAATGTCTGCTGTACAAAACCACAAGCTATTTCCCACTCCAAAGCAAAATCTTTAATCGTAGCTGTTCCTGCAGTAGTTGGGGGATGGCTGCTGTGTGAAGAGGGCTCCTTCCTGTCAGCATATCGAGGGACTGGGAGGTGTCTGCCATCTCAGACAGGTGTTTGTCTGTGTAAATGAACGTTCTTCTCATGGCCAACTGAAAGGTCAATTTTCAGCTGACAATTGAAAAGTTAATAGAAGTAAATGCATCCAGGGAAAACAACTGCTAATGAGTTTCTATGGTTCATAGCAGTGTTGACAAATTTTACCACAGACGAGTCTATTGATTCTGGCAGTACTCATTGACCGTCAAGAAAGTAGTTATTACATAAATTTTTGGCATTGATTTATTAAGGGATTGTTATTTAGTGTTTGGACATCGAGAAAAGCAAGGGACTGCACTTCTCGAAGCTGGAGGAATGGTATGAAACTGCAGTGTATTGCTCTCACATGGTTGCCAGTGTGTGCATCTTAGCATACAGCTCCAGCTGTTTCTTGCAAGTGCACCAAAATGTGCTCCTAAATGGAAGTCTAGAAACAGTAATTACAGATTTCAAATAGTCTCAGGTAAGACCACAAAAAGAATTTGGAACATAGGGAGCTGTGGACTTTTATGTTTCATTGTATATATGTATATATATGTATTTTGAAAGCTGTTAAATGAAATCATACTCCCTAATTTCCATTGGGGAAATTCTCTGAGAATAGAGGAATATATATGTCTTGGAAAAAATGTGTTTGTGAGCTTGCTACATAACAGCTTTAAAAATTACTTTTATTCTGAAAGTGCTAAACCCCATAAACTTTAAATGAGACTTTTCAAAACAGGTTTCGACCTTTTGAATCCAATTGCAACATGTTTTATTTGAGTACAAAACTGAAACATAAAATGATGACAACAATTATTCCTGGAAGGTATTAAAAAGTTGATCTGTATGCATAAATTGAATTATGGCTCTGGCAAATGTGCACTATAAGCAAACAGATAGAGTACAAAACACTTCATATTCCTCTAACATCTACTGCCAAGGGCCTCTAATCATTTTAAATCAGTTCAGACTGTTGGTGTGAGATAGCCTGCCTGTACTTGATTACATATGCACAAAAATAGGAAGATTAAAGAAACTGTCAAGGGGACAAAAGTGATTTCTTGAAAAACTTAGCAAGGGAAGGCCAGAAGCGAAGGTAGTGAAGATGGCATCAGCTGCAGTCTCCAGGACTGGCTGTTCAAATTCCTGAGTGACACAGAGAAACCACAGGGGAATCCAGCTGCCAAGAACTCTAAAGGCATTTCAACAGCACATTTGTGAAGTGCAATTTTACAAAAGACTTATAAAATGACCACACTGGGCAGGTTTTCCTGGGATTAGGAAAAGACACAGTCTTGCCATGAAAACTGCTGCTCTGCCAGACCTGATGTTCTGCTACAAAGCGTGGTTTTCCTCATGGAATAGATGTTATAGTGTTCCTTGGATATTAGTGTTGTTAAATAACAACAATAACCACAAGGAAGCAGCTCTCCGACATGGAAAATTTCAGTATTTGTACAAAGCAAGGCTTGCTGCAGTGAAAATCAATGTTAGAATACCAGGGATGAAGCAACCCGGCAATAGCGTGTGTTGTGTACTCCAGCCACCCCAGGGACAGAGGAGTGTGTGTTTTGTTGCTATGCCAGCTACTAGTCAGCACTGAAAACTCACTGCCCATCCACAACTGTGTGCTTTTAGTAAGTAATGACAATCAAAAAAAAAAAAAGGCAAAAAAACCCTAATGGGAAGGTATATCATAAAGTGGGGTTGCTGTTTTGACCCAGATGAATGCTCTGGAGGTAAATGCTTTCAAGACTTGGAGATACATCCATCTTGCAACGATGAGGCCTGGACTGTCAAAGCCTCTTGGCTTCTGTAAAAGTTGTTGTGTCATGTAACTCAATGTTGATCTTGTTGCTGGACTCCAGGACTTGATCAGGAAATAGAGAATATCATCCAGACACTGAATTTTAATAACATGATGGGCACTTTGTCAAGAATAAGGCAAATGACCTAATACAACTTTTTACCTTCAGTCTGTATGAGGTTTACCCAGGGTCCATGTGCTGTTGGCAGCAAATGTAGGATGCACTGTGAAGGTCCAGAGCCAGGGAAGAGGTTTTAGCTCCATTTTCTCTTATGTCTTTGGAGACTTTCTCTCTAGGACATCTTCCACAAACCATGTCCAGAGTGCCAGCTATACAAAAAAGAAGGGAGATCCTTAGAAATCATGTGCAGATGGCCTGATCCAAGCTAAAAGTAAAAAGAATGAACAGACAGCCTAGGTAGGTGATGAAGCATATATTCTACAAATCCAGACTGCCTTAAGCTAAAGCAAACAAAGCAAGCTGGGGAAAGTTACAATGGTTTAAATTTCCTAAGTACAACAATTTTTATTTTACTTTGGAGCAATTTTCCCTTAAGGAATGTCCTTTCATTTTAAGTTGGAGAAGGCTGACAACTCATCCTATCATTTTTTTTTTCCTTTTGCTGGAAAGAATTACTTTTTTTTTTCTGGTTAATCTAAAACATTATCTTCCCTCTCATATTCATCACCCACCTTTCAGTATGACTCCCTCACCATTTCAGCCCAGTATTTGCTGGTTATTCAGAAAAAATAGATTTCCCATAATTGTTCTCTTATTATTTTCACTAAATAACCTGATCTGATGTGGCAGTTTGTATGTTTTAGAATTATAACTTTCTCAAGTGCTCAGATGACATGAAATGGAAATGATGCCTAACTCAAACTGCTCAGTGCCAAAACATGGTGCTGGAAGGAGAATTGACATCTCCATGAGACCCATCCCCCTGTGCTAGTAGTCTGTAAATGTCCAGCTCAAAACTCTGCACTCCAACAGATCAGAAAGCTTCCCGATGACCCCAAGAAAACCTGGAGGTCTGTGGTAAAAGACCTGGCACCTTTGTGTGTTATTTGATGGGAAGAAGAGAGAGTGAGTGCATCCTGATCTGGAGGGTCACATCCTTGTTGGTCAGAGAAGAGGCAGAGACTGTGATGGGCAATAAAAGAAGATTTGTTTTACACTTAGGTAAAATGTTTTGTACCAATAAGGACAATTCAGCCCTGCTACAGATTGCTGAGGAGTGAGGATCCTGTTCAGGAAAGTCTTTATGAATACCCCTCAAAATGGTATGGCTGCTTCATCCTGGGGGTGGGTGTCCTTCTCTGGTCCTGTCCAGATTCTTTGTATTTTTTATATGATTCATAAAATATTTGTTAGCTGTTTTGTCCTCTTCTGCCATGATTTATCTACAGTGGTAAAATTCAGACTCATTTCTGAAGCAATTTTCCACCATTTCCTCTGAAACAGCATTCCCTGACTGTTAGTCCTCTAAGCCTCTAATCAGAGGAAAAAAATAACAGCTGGAACATCAGCTATTTAAGATCATATCCATAGGCAGAGGAAATCTTCAGAAGTTACAAGGACCCTGGGCATCTTCTGAAACTGTGGCTTTTAGCAGGATCATGCCTTCACACCTCATCTTTGTAATCATCCCGAATTAACCTATGTGCTACCTTTTCCATTTCTGGGAGCACATCTGTTCCAGTCATGCTCAAACCTATCCCACTATCCACACACAGAGACTCCAAAACCTTGCATTGATTAGCAATTCCCATGAAGGTGGAAACTCTCTGTGATGCTTGATCCAGGAGTTTGCTGTTGGGAGTAAAGTCAGTGCGCAGGGACTCACGAGTGCCACGGAAGTGACTCCAAGAGGATTTAGACATCCACATAGTGGTGGAGGTCAGGGCAGGCAGGGCAATGACGTTGGCTGCAGCCCTGAGAGGAACATTAGAGTATTTTGCTCTTCTGTCACCAGCAAAATGAATCACTGTGGTAAAGTTTGAGATCCATTTATGCCTATTGCTGGGAACAGGAAGAGGAGCAAGTAAATAAGACTGGATGTGTTATGGCTAGCTGTCTTTTGTTCTCTTTGATCACATGAAAAGACAAATGACTGCTTACTTTAGGCTATTAGGCATGTTTGTTATACATGAGGATTCATGGACTTTCAGTTATGCTTTTTTAAAAAAAACTTGCTAGAATTATAGTGAGTATTAATTAAAATTCTGCGACTCTTCTGAAAGAAGGTAGCGGTAAGTATCAAGGCACTCGGTAGATGCACTGCTCTCTACATTGGGCTGGTATGTTGCCTTATATTAGAGGACAACACAAACTCAGAAGAGAAATGTGTGTAAATAATGTGTTAATCAGTGACAAATTTAAGCATAGACACATACATAAATAAAATTCCAGAACTTTATGATGATTTATTACCAAAGCCAAAATATTTCTAGAGGAGTACTTTTCCACAGAAAATTCTGTGAAGCTGTAACAACATAGCGACAACTTTTACACCTTGTTTAGAAGAGGAAAATTTTATTAAGACATGAAAGGCCAAGTAAGTTTATTCTGTGAATTACCAGAAATCCAGAAAACAATTAACTGTGCGCAAGTCCTAAGAAATTACTTGTCTTAGAGCGTGTTTGGAGAAATTAATTCACAGAAAGTTCATGTTGAACATCACACTCAATGAGTAGCAAAATAGATTTTTTTGATGATCATCAATTATGGCATAGAAAAAGAAACCAGTTTAAAAAAAAAAAAAAAAAAGGACATTGCTTTGCACATAAATCTGTTCTATGTAGCTCCTTCTCTGAGGACCTTTGTGGGGAGACTGATCCCAGCAGGAAAGCAATCTTCTGGGAATTGCAGCAAAGTGGAGTGTTTCCCAGATGGGTGGAAAGTCCCATCTTAATGTGTAATAGTAGTTACAAATAGGTGAGAGCCATGCTTGTAGGATCCTGGGAATGCTCTGTGGGTTTCCTGCTATAAACAGTAGGCATTAAAGACAAGCAAAGTTTAACTTTCCTGATAAACTGAAGCACTGAACTCAGTTGCTCAGAAGGCTGCAAGAGTTCTCTGGTAGAGGCTGTTGTGATTTGTCTAAACTGTATAAACTGAAAAAGCTGTGAGGTTTAACAGAGCTCCTGAAACCTTGTGCTAGGACACCTCCTCCAAAAATGTAAAGGAGAGCAGATATTTTAAGGTTAAAAAAGGGTGGAAACCGAGATGTTCTACAGTCTTGCTTAATGCTCTGCTTATTGACTGGAGAAGTGATTTGGTTAAAAGGTGGTGGAATTTTTTTTGTTCTTCTCACTGAGTTTCTGAAAGGCCAAATACTTAGCCTATGGATTTTTAGAGGTAAAACCTTCATGTTTTCCTCAAGAAGCAAGGTAAATTGGAAATAGGAGCCTTCCTACAACCAAAATGTGAATGTTTAATTCACTCTAAAAGTAGGCTGAGCTGTACAACTCTCTGAACTTTCTTCTGACAGCCATGCCCCTTGGGGGCTCTCTGAGGTCCTGCTGCCCACCACGGCCCCAGATGCAATCTTGGAGTCACAAAACCTGTGAGATCAAATGTCAGCCCTGCAGTGGTTGGTGCTACAAGGCCACATCCAAGGCCCTCGCCCTGCAAATTGAGATTGTAACAGATCTCCTTCCACCTACAGCTCTCCTATGTTGGGGAGGAAAACTCACAAAGTTGTATATAAATTGGCCCAGTGCAGAACATGGATTTAAGCCCCCTGGACCTACATGTAGGAGGAATTTGGAGTGTTAAATGTAATTTATCTCAAGCTTCTCTTTTTGCTTTTTCTTACCTGCCCACTTTGATTTTCAAGGTCTAAGAAAACTGCAAATACAGACATCCCAGCCCCAGAGGTGTGTGTGAGGTGTTCCTGTACTGTGCAGCCCTTACAGGACGAGTTCTCCCACTGTCTCCTGGTTCTGTGTGGGCATATCCAGGCCCCTGCCCAGGTGGTGTGGGTGCCACAGCCCGTGCGAATGAGCTGCTCCCAAAAGCAGGAGCAGCAGAGCTGTGCACAGGTTGCTTTCCTGCAAAGCTGCCTGGTGAGCCAGTTGCTGACCCAGGCACGCTCACTGTTATGAGCTTCAGCTTCCTTGACTTGGGAAATACAGGAAAGGCAAGGGGGATGGAGTTACTTTACAGCAATTCCTGCAAAGGCTGTGATTCATTTATTTGTTCTTCTACGAACGCCCTAGCCAGATGACTAAGGCAGAGCTGCAGGCTGATGACCCAGAAAGAGTAGAGCTAAATTTCACATGTGGTGGAAAGGAAAAGTAAGTTAAAAGCTGTATACAGACTGTTGTCTTCCTACTTGCAGTGGTTTACCTCCCAAGTACACCAAAGATTTAGCACAGAGATTTGCTCAGGGGCTTTTCTCTTTTTTTCTACCTCTTCCTCATCTCAGGGTGGGGTATCTGAGGTTACCTACACCTGTGATTTTTGAAATTAGCAGCACAAAATCTCACCACAGCTGCTGGATCTTTCAGGTGGGAGGGTTGGGGTGGCCTACTTCCTTTTCTTGTTGAAGTTCAAGCTTCTGAGATAGAGGCTGCTGGGTTTACTGCACAGTTTCTTTCCCTCAGGTAAGACATATTTCCTTGCAGGGCAGGTGGAAAGGAAAAGGAGGAGTGTCAAGTGTAATAAATCTGTTTAGGTTGCTTGGCCTGCTGAGTTCCTGCTTGGGAGGCAGAAACCTGTCTCTGCCCTTTTCAGAGGATGGGTCTGTGAGGTGCCTGCAGTGACTTCTGAGGAATTGAAGATAGACTGGATAAATGGAGGAGAAAAAGTGCTTCTTGTTGCTTCAGGTCTGTTTGTGAAGGACCTTTCTGTGAACAGAAAATTTCAGGGTACACTGCAAAGTGGGTGTGAAACAATCTACTGCAGACAAACTGGTTAAACCATGCCTAATATCAAACTGGTGCTAAGATAATGCAAAGGGCTTCAGTATTTTGTTTGAATTTTTCAATTTATTTTGGCTGGAGTGATATTCCCTGGGAGGTTGTCTGTGGTGCCACTGCTGGGTTGCTCTCAAGCTGTGATTCCTTAGTGCCAGTGAAGTGTTGAACTTCTTGGGGTCCTCTGGGTGCCTATGGAACCTAATGTGCCTCATCCCAGCACCTGCTTGTGGAAACATGTGGCAGTACTCTGTACAGGGCAGGATTCCCAACCTGTGTGTGTGCATACCTGTAGGAGCCTGAAATCATAAATACACTCAGCTTCCTGGCTGAAAATCTCCAAATATCTCTGTTTTCTGGTCTTCCTTTTGGAATGCTAGTACTTTTTTTTTTTTTAAAGGTACTTTTATGAAATACAACTTGAAAGTATTAAGCCCCAAGCAGCACATAACCCTAGCATTACAAGAAAACCTTTAGAGTCCTCAGTCATATAATCATGTGTGCAGCATGCAGGGCAAGATGGGAAAGCTCTTCTCTTCTCATCATGTTCCTCTGTCCATGTGAGTAGGCAGTACATGATGTGGAGGTGTTGTGCACTGGCCATCACAGGAGCCACTACCTTTAAACCCCAATACCCTTGTTAGACCCTTTAATAAGTGTAGCCATGATTTCCAGAGAGTGGCCCTGCATAGTTAAAAATTCATACAAAGAGATCAATATACTCTTTGATTTCTTTAATTTTTCTTAATATTTCCTCAAATATATGAATATTTTCTCATTCCTGTACCATGATATGGGTTGTAAATGTAGAGGCTAGTGCAGTCCCTTATTGTATGGTTTGCAGTAGGAGAATATTGGCTTATCTCCATATCACACTAAACAGGTCAGTCTTGATAATCCATCAGCTGGCTTCCTCACTACCATTTTTACCCTTTTCCAGTCTTGATTCTGCCAGAGAATGAATTCTGTGGGGCACATCAGACCTTTATTCCATACAAAGTTCATAAACCTTCACAGGGTCAAAATTACTAAAAAGCAGTAGTTTTGCCTGTGTTTTCCTAGTGCTTTCTCTCTCCTAATTAGTTTTGGTTTGGAATTTCTCATGGTTAGCACAGTGTATCCACATTTCCATCATAAATGCTACCGGAAAGATGTACCTCACATCTATTATATATCAAATACTATTTTTAAATGATGGGTTTTTCCCAGAGCTGGGAAATATCTTAGGTAAGTGACCTTTCCCTGGAGGTGGGCCATGTCAAGGCCTCTTTCCTCAATGAACAGGAGGAATCCAGAAAAATAAAGGCAAGCATGCAAGTAATCTTTGCAGGGAGTGAGTGTGTGAAGGGAACTCTCACTCAGCAGTCAAATTTGATTTTGTTGTTCATACATGTGGCAAAAAGAAATTTGGCAGAGAGAACAAGAATGGATGTATTTAGCTGCAAAGAGGGTCAAGGAATAAGATTTGGAGGAGGCAAAGAAAGTCACAGAAGGCCAGTCACTGATGTCTATGGAGTGCTGGAACTGTCAGGTGAAAAAGAGGTGCAAATCAATGTGTTAATTCAGTTGTTTCTGTACTATCTCTGTGCAGCCTGCTAGGGAGTGTGTTTGCTTGAGGGGTGCTTGCTGTCACTGTAGTAATAAATGCCAGAAATACAGTGAAATTCACATTTACTTATATTGCGATGGAATTGATACTCATATCATCCTTTCCAACTCAGAAGGTCTTCTCTGATAACATAACTGGTGTTGTGTCCAAAAGAAACAACAAAGAGAGCAACTCGCATAGCGCTGGAATGAGACATAGTACAAAGGGGGAAAGGTTTGATCCCTGTTCTGTTTTCCATCAGCAGTGACCAGAGTGAGGTCTGGACTGCAAGTGCCCTCCTTCCCAAGAAAGCACATTAAGTTTCTCAGCTATTTCCCCCTTTTACCCTGATGAGTGGCTCATGCAAAGTTGAAAAGTTTAGTGTAGTGGATGGAGCCAGATGCCTTCCATGACACTCTAGTGCTTGGTAACTGGATAAGGTGAGGCACGTAGGTTAAAACCCCCATAAAGGTTTGAACCTGACTTGCCTGCATCACTTCTTGGTGTTCTGAGTGGTGAGGAAAGGGAGCTACAATGCCCCTCTTCCTCCTACCGTGCACTCTGAAATTGCTTTTATGGCCTCAAACTCTTGCACACCCAATGACCAATTCTGGAAACAAAAGGCTGTGAGCCAAGCAACTTTGTGGTCTTGGGCCTGGGAATTGTTGAGGAATTTCATGACTTGCGGTGTGTTCTAAATGCCACAACTAGAAAGAAAACCCAGTAGAAATCCTAAATCAATGCTTAACTTTCCTGCTTTGTTGTTTCTCCTACTCTCTTCTGGGAGGACTGTACTTTACAGAGGACCAGGGAGATAACATGTTGAATGAAGGTGACTTAGAAGAACCCTTTTGAATGTTGGAGACTCCTCTTTGAAATGCCCCAACTACAGATCAATATAACTAATAATGTGCAAAGGCAATCTCCTCCTAATCTGTAAGAAAAAAAAAAAAAAAAAAGGCAGGACTGCAGTCCCACCACAGTGGTGGAAAAGCAGGGACTGACTGCGAAGTGTGCTGCCAAACAGCTGGTTTGGGCTGTTCAGGACTGTCTGGGTCCATCATTGCAGAACATGTGGGGTGGTGGGATCACTTTCCTGGGAAACCTCCCTATTTCACACACAGGGCAGGGTGTCACCCTGTGGTTGGAAGCTGAGGCAGTGGCACGAGGAGCAAAGTAGTTTTCCGAAGAAGTCACAAAGGCGAAATACCCTTGGCTAGATTTCCCAAGGGTCTGTCCTGGCTTGGGAGAACAACACTTGTCAGGTTATTTGGGGGAAGAGAAAACTTGGATGAGTTTCCTTGCAGTGAGGGCATGGGGCCTCTGGTTTGTGCATCTGTACCTTGTGTCATCTGAGTCACTCCTGATTTTTATGTGCTAAAACATTGGTGGGACCTAAGGTCCTCAGCACCCTGCCCTAGCACAGACTTTAGTTATCTTGAGGTTTTTCTGAGAAATGTTCTAGGTCATCATGGGCTCTCCTTTATCTTTTATTTGGATGTACATGTGTCCTGGTGCAGAATTTTGTCTTTGGTGTGTTCAGTGACTTTGGACTGATCTGAGACCTCCACCCAGGTAGGTCTGCAGTCTACAGAGCAAAACCTGTGCAGCTTCCTCCAGTGGTACTTCCACTGCAGCTTCCTCCCTGGTGTCCATGTGTAAGTGTTTATACACATGTGTTGTCTTCCTTTCCAGCTCCTTCTTTCTGACCTCTTTTTCCATTTGGTTCTGCTTTACATTTTATTTGCAATATGTTGCCCTGTTGTGAGTATTGCTCATGCATGTTGAGTTAGGGTTCCCCAAGGAGTCTGTCTGGCACTGGAAAATTAAGTTTTTTTGGCTTTTGCACTCTCAAAGCCCTTTATTATAAGCTGGGGTTTTTGCTCTGGGGTAGTAGGATGTTGGGAAGAGCTGAAATATGGCACTGCTGAGAATCAATTAGTATAAAAACTGCACTAGTACCCAACTACGTGTTGATTTCTCTGCTCCCCAAAGGAAAAGGTGTTTGCAGTTTAGTCATAAGTGAAATAAGCTTGCTGAGTCTCATTCTATCATGTCACTCTCTTATGGGCTTTCTTTTCCACCCCAGTGTTTACCTCTAGACATGTGAATTTTCATGTTGCGATCTGGGAAAAATGTTTTGGAAGAGCGGATCCCTCCCTTCATCTGTTGCCAAAAAATAAGGAGATCGTTTTGCAAATACCAAACTGATTTATTTCAAAGTGTTTTGGTTTGTCAGATAACAACAAGGAGACTGTGGTTTTACTCACAGTGGAAAGGTGGCATCTCGTCTTAAATCTTTAAATTTGACTTACTCTACACAAGGATATGAGTTTGTCCTTACTGGTTGCTGTGGAGATTTGAGAAATGTCTTGCACATCCCAGGCATGTGATTTCATTTCCTTTAAGAGTCACTATAACTTTGGCTTTGCTTCCACATTAAACGATTCACACACTAAATTGAAGAATCAACTCTGATTCCAGTTAGGAAGTGATCTTAATTAGTTAAGGAATGTATCAGCTTCTCTGCTCTGGAATACCTTTGCACCTCCCAAGAATGTGGTTATGAGCATCTTTTGGGTATTTTTGAATTCCAGAAAAGAATGAAATGAAGAGGCGTCATTAAATGAGCACCCTGCTGCATGTAGCCAAAGGCATTGCCTTTTGTAATCACCTCTCCTCTCTGACTGTTTGCAAAACTCACTATCTGCCCTCAGTTATCATTACACTTTGACCAGGAGAAGAGATCTCATTTTTACACCCAGGCCTTACTGGCAGGCAATGGGTAAAATCTACAGGAGGAACTTTCTTCCTTCCCCCATGTCCATTTCTGTCTACCCCAAATTGCATCCTAATTCTGGCTGATGGCTTGATATGGCCACTTGCCCTTTCCTCCACACTCTTGTAAAGTCTCTTGGCAGCTTTGTGGTACAAAAATATGATATAAATCCAAAGGGCATTCTTTAATGTAAGACTGTAAAAGTGTACATAGTGTCCATCTCATTTTGTCTCTATTTTCTCTCTCTTGCACAAAAAAATTGGATGCATGTCCTTTCTCAAACAGATTCATATTCCAGATGCTTAGTCTTGGGGAAGAGGAAGTTCTGCCTCCCCATGGGGGAACAAATTCATCTCCCCGTGCAGTGCAGGGTGGGGTGATGTTGGCACACTGCACATTAACTGTGCCAGTGCTTCCTTGTTGCTTCACCAAATAAACGTGAGCATGCACATGCCCAAGGCTGCTGCACTCCAAGGCCCTGTGCTCTGACCTGAGCTTGTGTAACAACAGGGAATGCCAGGTAAGCCCAGGCTCTAATGAGCTGCTGTGCTGCTGGGGATGTTAGCACATAACCTGGGTTTCTGCTGACCAGACCAGCTCTTAGTCTGCTAAATGAATCCAAAGTGCTGCATCCTTTGTTCTCTTTGCTGTAAAGTAACTTGTGCATACCTGAAGCAAACATATTTGGTCTGGGTTTCAACCCACTTTGCAGCTATTCAAAGAGTCGCAAACAATTCAGGTTATTTACCATAAAAGTGAGCAAATTTTCCAGTACATGATTGGGTCTATTCTTATCATGTGTCAAGTGTGAGTGCTGTCAGAGCAGGAGGTGCTGGAGCCCCCTCTGTCCATGCCTGATCCCTCCAGCTGGAGCAGGGCTGTACATGACCATTCCAAGTGATGTATTTCACACCAGGCAGTGAGGCCAGTAAAACTCTGAAATGTGCTAAATGGAAGCAAATCATACTTGGAGCTGTGGTTTGGGCTTTTCTCTCTCCTTGTGCAGCTGCTGGTTTCCCAAGCTCCCACCTGCAGGCCTGTTGATATCCCCCATCTAAACCTTTTCTTTGTAGGGGAAGTTGGAGAACAGTGGGGAGCAATGGTCTGAAGCTGAGCAGGCAGGGGGAAAAAGTAGGCTGTGTGTCAGTAGCAGTTTCATAACTGATGGAAACTAGTATGGGAGCATTTGCCCCTGGGAAGAGGCTGAATCTTTTTTCATCAGGTACAAATAAGGCAATGCAAAGGAGGAGGAGGAGGATTCTATTAAAATTAGAGGGGGGAGGAATTTGATGGCATGACTTGGGCAGGAGAAACTCTCACAATCTGCCCTGCCTTATTTAATCAGTATGGGTCGAAGATTTGATTATATGGTATTCCCTGTTAGAGAGGTTTCAGCATATTTTCTTCCTTACTCACAGGTACAAGTTCACCTGCTTTATTAGAATCTCCAGTGCTGCCTGACCTCAGGGAGGGGGATGCCTGGAAAGAGCAGTGAGCTGCAGATGGGGCTGGTGTGAGCATTTAAGCTAAGCACTAGTTGACATTTGCAGTTGTAGACAACAAGAGCTTTGCCAAACCTGGCCTGAATGTTGGCTGTGACTGGAGAATTGCACCTGGTCAAGTTACAGTGCAAAAATTTGTACAGTGCTACTGTTAAGCAGTTGAGCCTTGTGAGCTCTATTTAGGGCTTGTACTTATGAAGCAACTGGAATAACATGTTGGGTATGGTGGTAACTCCTCCTCTCTGGCACTTGAATTTAGACTTGGATTTTGTTCAGTTTTTTGACCAGGACCTCAGCTGTTTGCAAAGGTGCAAAGCAGGACTTATGACAGTGGTTCTGAACACCCCTGGGTGCAGAGTTCCACCTGACCTTGGGATTGTCCTTAGATCTACACCAGGAGGTTTCTAATGTATCTGAGGAGAAAGAAGACACATCTACTCCACTTTTGTTTTTTATATCCCCCTCTGGTCTAAGTGGGTAATGGAATAAAATGGGAATTGTCCTTGGATTACCTCCAGGAAGCAGAATTCTCCTTTGTTGGCATAGCTTTATGAACGGATTTATAAATGCTACATGAAGGCCACCCCTGCTGAAGGGGCCTGACTTCTCCAGTGGTGCCCACTGAGCTCACCCACAGATGCATTTGCACTTGCCCCTATTGGGAGCCTTCCCTGCTGCTCCTGTGAAGTGGTCATCCCTTTCCCTCTTTGTCTCAGCTCTGAGGAGCACACCATGACCATACACAAGAGTTTCCGTGAACTGTATGCTCTGGCATTTTCCTGTTCCAGTCACTCCAGGGATAATAAATAGCAATGGTAATAAATAAAAACAGATGCTATAGACTAAAGCTTATGTATGACAATTTTCCAATGTATGCACATCCTAGTACATGAAGTACCCTCTCTCTCTGAGTGTATGGTTTAGTTTCTTCTCTGATACCTCTCCGGTGTTCTCCTTCAGTGGCAGGAAACTGGGGTGCTTGGGCTCAGGAGGGAGGCAAAGTAGCCTTCTGCAGGTGTGGATATGGGCAGATGCACCTATAGGCTGCAAACAAATAATCTGAAAAAGAAGTTCAGCAGAGTGACTGAAGGAGTCACCCCAGTATACACATTTCTGCCTTCATGTTTACAAGAATTTTTAAGTGAACAGAAATTTTCTTGGGTTAATATCAGTTAGTGGAGCATGAAAGAAGTTTAAGGGGTTTTTAATCTCATGAGATGAGGACCTCCCTGGTTGTAGCTGCAGGTTGTGTATGCAATGCTAGTTAATACCACCCTTCAACAACAAGTATGGTGTCATACAAGTGTCATACACTGGTGTTTTACTGAGGTCCTCAGCTGACAGTTATGTATGTGTGGGGAATACGAACATGCATGTAATGCTTTAGGGCTTGAACTAGTTCCATGTGGAGCCAGCTGGGATGTACCTATTGAACAAAGCTCATGTGTGCACAACACTCTGGTCAGAGTTAAATGACCTTCACTGCATGAAACGGTGCGTATACCTAGTCCATATCATCAAGAAATATGTGCATACGTATCAGATCCAATTAGTTCACCACTCTTGACTTTCTCTTACTCGAGCTGCAAAAGAAAATGGTACTGGTTTTGACCACATGACCCCTCTGTGGTCTCTTTGAACTTTGCCGACTCTGTGATTCTGATTCTACCTCACACCTACCAAAGTGGAATGTTTTGTTTCAGATTAAGTGAAGAATATTCCATTAAGTGAAATTGATTTGGCTTGAAATAGTGGGCTTGTTTTTAGGAGAAATCTTCAGTCTTATCAGCAGTCAGTCTTCCCCCTTCAGTGTTCAGCACTAAAGCCTGCTAAGCCAAAACCAGAAATTCAATGAATTAAATATATTTGGTCATAAATAACAAGAAGAGACTGACAAGACAAAAAGAAATAAATGTCATGTTTTTAATGCTGATTTGAACAGCCTTACATGAAGACAAAGCACCAAACATCGAGTCTCTCAGCAAAGCCTAACAGCACTGGCTGGCTCTCCAGACCCACCTCTTTTTCAGTATTCATCATTGAAGGGATACTCTGGATGGTCACGCCACCTGTGGAAAGGTCAGATTGGACAAGTGAGCTCCTTGGGTGAAGCAAGATATCAAATCACTGCAGCCATCCTGAGCCCAGCAGACCTCTTCCTTGCAATATATATGTGGCCTTTGTGGAAGGCTCTTCTTCTTATTCAGAAGCTGTTCTGCTCTGAGTAACTGCCCCTGCAGAGTTGGAAGTAAGCCTGTGTATTTAAGGAGAGGACAGTGAAAGACCATTTTCCCTCCCTACAGACTGAATATCTTAAGGAGAGATGGGGAAAATCAACAGGACTGTGTATGTCAACTATTCTCACTATTTAACTCAGATGAGTAGAAGTGTTTTAGGAAAGGGGGATGACTTCACCACGTGTGCACTGTGGAAGGGGAAGACTTTGTTCAGATGTCTAGGAAGACTCCTAGAAATAAGGGCTGTGTATAAAGAAGAGGTGGAGACACCAGACTGTTCTTTGTCTTATGCCCTTAGAGCTGGCATGTTCAGGTCTGGGTGTGGTGTGGTGCTTTCCCCAAGCAGCTGCCATACCTAAACTAGGTCTGGCTGTCCTCTAGCCTACATGCAGATAATCTGCCAGTATCTATAGTGGCAGAGAATTTACAAATAAGCCTTTGGGATGACCCAGTTCAGGGAAGAAAGGGATGGTCATGGGTGCATCCTAACAATAATAGAGATATTTCAGGCTTTGTTTTAGAAACTGCATGCTCGGGGAGGATGCACAATCCACGATCATTAAAAAGGCAAGAAGAAAATTCCCAGGGTCAACTTCAGGTGAACAAATAATTTGCCCATTATTGGCAGACTTAAGAGAGATATAGCTGTTTTCTGTTGTGGGTTTTCTTGTTTGTTTGAGAAGATGATGCTAAATCACAAGCCCTGGCTTGACAAACACTTTCCATTAGCTAAATGAAAAATTTCTGAAGAGCGCTCTCAGGTGCACCATGGCAGCTGTCTGCCTTGCCTTACAGCACAGCACAACAAATACTGGCATTTATCCGGCTATGAATCGTTCCAGTCTGGGAAGGACACATTTCACAATATTGAAGGTAACTGACTGGAAGGCATCAAACATTTTGAATTGGTTGTGTCAAAACATTTCATTCCAATATTCAGCCAAGATCAAGTGTTTACACATTAACAGATTGAGCTGTTTGAAAAAAAAACCACCCGAAAAACAAAACAAGCCACAACACTTTGGCTTCTTTGACTTCAGTATAATTTGGTAATGTCTGAGTTGCCAGTGTCATTATCTCTACTTTTCATCTATCAAGCATGCTTGCTAATCAGATCTCATATATTCAAAAGTCTGAGTCCTTTGAGAGAAAATGATTCACTTGGAGGAGTCAGTGCAGCTCGGCATAACTGGTGAGGAAAAACATCCATAGCAGAGAATGGGAGCATAAGATAAATCAAGGAAATACATAAATGTAAAACTTGCCTTGCACAATACTTCTAGATTTCTCCAACAGGAGAAGGAACAATTTCAGATTATGATTTCCTGAAATACTTACATTTTTATAAAACCTCCACTTTCTTCTCAGATGCTTAACTTGCTAAATCATTCCACTGATTGCATTATCCTGTTTGTATGGGCTTGCTCATACCAATCAGAACAACAGGTTTGCACACAGTACCCTTATGGTAGCTGATAGGGGGAAGAACCAGAGAAAAGCTGGATTTTTCCATTCCTGCTGGCATCTGAGTCACAGCAGTCAAAGGTTTTGCACAAAGTTGACTAACCAAAAGTCTTTCTGTGTCGTGGTTTGACTTTTTCAGATACAGATTGCTGGATGAAATAAGGAATGTGTTTAGGCTGGTAATTTGTCTGATGCAGTGTCAATTCCAGACACTTCAGTGTGGTAACGCAGAGTAGGCATATATATCTATATATATAAATCTATATATCTGCTCCTTGCATGGCAACATCACTTTTCTGATAAGGCTTTTTTCATAGCTGAGATCAGATTGTACTTAAACATTTTTCCCCAAGCATGGAGCTCTTGTGAAAACTAGAGCTGCCAGTGCCCATCCTATGCATTCTGTTTTTCTTATCCTTGGTGGCCTCCTGTGACCAAATTCAGTCTAGTAAAGAAAAGCATTTAACTCAGTAGTTTTTTAGATTGGTGGATTAGAAAGTTATTCCTCTTTGGGCATTTGCAGCCTTTAACTTTGCTTCTGGGAAAGGCTCTTGCATTTGCACCAAGGTTACATTTGTATATAAAGTCTTTAAAATTTAAATGATGCTGTAACTCAATTTTGCTGTATAAACCCAAACTGTGTCAGGTACCAAAATGCACTTAAGAATCTCCTAGGCCATTTGTGAGAAACCTTTTGGAACTAAGTACTACTAATTGATGGAAGGCTATTTTAAGAAACTAAAGCTTCAGAGCACCTGGCTGAGCTTATATGAAAAAATGAACTCCATTATGATGCTTTTAACTCAGTGCATATTTTCAATCATATTTATGCAGCACAGTAAGTGGTTTGTTTGCTTCTTTGCAACATTTCCCTGTATCTTTTGAGCAATGGTCAACATTTTAGAGTGCTATTGATGCTGTTTGATGCTGTTATCAATGCTTTTCATTTCACGCTACAGTTTACCAGGACACAGATAATCCAAGGTAGAAAGAGAAATGCGTGGGAATTAATCTCTAGCATTTGGCTACTTATTGAGTGCCCTGAAAAGGGGAAAATAAAGTTTGGCCATAAGCTGTAGATGCTTTTGAGCTGAAGGAAAAACAAACAGTCTCATACTCTGGAAGAGGGGATGTTGGGTAGGTCTGAGCTTTCAGGTGAAGCAAGACTGTGTTGGGTGGTAAGCTTTAGGTGACAAGCAGCAAGAGATCAAGCCTTGTTGGTTCTCAGGAGAGATAATTAGGAAGTGATCTAGAGGTCAAACAAGCTTCCTGTTCTGTTTTTCTTAGAAGAAGGTACAACTCAATTTTATTTGAATTTCAGCTCCAATATCCACATTCCTTGAAAGGGAGGATGCTATGCCTTTTCAGTGTCTGAGTTCCACCACTTCCACACAGCAGAAAGAGTTTAAGGAAATGGAGTAGAGATGGAATAGCAGATACTGTCAGTTTCTACTAGGTGGGCTTTGAGAACCTGAGCTGCAGGCAAATATTGTACACTTGTTTTTGCAATGGGTCCAGGAGCATATTCAGGCTGCATTAAAAGTCTCTCATGTTTAAGCCTTACCTTAGAATAGGCTTGTTTATGCAAAAGTTAATATTAAAAGGGAGTGATTTTTTTTAAATCCCTGAAAGAATAGTAATGCTCTGTGAGGATCTAGGATTTCTGTACTTACATTAACAGTTCCACGTAACGAACATTTTTGTTCAGGGCTTCAATTTCTTTCATCTCTTTCTCAGTGAGGGAGAAGTCAAAGATCTAATGGAGGAGATGTTAGGAATGTGTTAGCATTTCTTGTCATAATCAACCTTTGTACATTCCAGATTCCAGAATTACAATCCTTCCTTCTTCCTGTATCTCTCCCACAAACCCATGCTTACTTGCATTTGCAGGAGTCTCGAGGACATGAATAAGCCCAGTCACATTTGCCTACACCTTTTTTGCAAGAAGGAGAAGGTAGTCTGGCAATATTGAGCCACCAGCTTTGAAAGCAATGTATTTCCAGGGAAAGTAGGGAGCAGTGTGAGTATTGAGTGCTGCAAGGGGTACAGGAACAAAATTGTCTTGTTTTTGGGTGGTAGTCAAACCAAATGTTTTCTGGTGGTGTGGTTGTGAACCTTTCTGTCACACTTGTGTGCAGCAACTCTTCCCTAGCACATCTGTCCCATACCTAAAGACGGGGCAGAACAATCAGTCATTCCTGAGCTCCTGCAGCCTTGGGCTGCTGACCTGCTGAGTTACCTCATCTTGCCTGTGCTGCTCACTGCAACAGCTGGTGCCGTGGGACACACCACCAGCTGGAGCTTTAACTGCTCCAGAGGGTTAAAAGACACCAACATTTCCTCTATGCATTGCTCAATTATTGTCATATCTTGTTACCATTTAGTGGTGGGGACAAAAAGCATCAAATCTGGCAAAGTTTGCCATTGGTCAAGTGTTACATATGTCTACAGAAAAAAAGGGGAAATCACCTTCTGTAGGGGCTAAGCCAATGTAAGTGAATTTGTCCATGTACTACTGGGGTATGAATTTACCTGGAAATTCTCTCTGATGCGTTGTGGATTGAAACTTTTTGGGATCACCACCACCCCTCGCTGGACATTGAAACGCAAAGCAATCTGTGCCGCAGTCTTGTTGTACTTCTTGCCAATGGCATTCAGCACAGGATCCTTCAGCAAAGGAGGGGAGGACACATTTACCCTGGAAAAAAAGTGGGAAGGAAAAGAAAACAAAAAACTTCCTCATCTTTAATGTCGAAACATAGGGCCATCTACTTGTTTGTGGATAGAACACTGCACCTTTTGACAAGTAGGGTGAAAGACAGGAGAAAAGCTTTGGCTCTTAGGTTGGCGGGTTGTCAAAGGCAACTTCCTATGTGATGTCCTAACGTCAACTTAGTTTCTCCTTCCTCACCTAAGCCTCACACATTCCCTGTTCCAAACACTTGCCTTCTGTTAGAGGAGACCTAAGGCAACCTCCTATGCAGACACCTGGCGTTCTTTGATGACAGCATGCAGTAGGAGTCTTGAAAGTTTACATTCACAACAGCAATATTTAGACACTGAAGTTCAAAATCACTTTAAAAAATGGGGGCAGAGGTATTTTGCACAGAGACCCAGCAGTGGAGAACTGTATTTCTCTGGATATTGTCCTTCTATTAGAAATTAACATGGGGGCTTACCATGATTCATCTCTTGAGGTTCCCAATGGGCTGTACCCAACAATAACGATGTCATGTTGTCTGCAAAATTCTAGGAGTTTGGGTTGGGTGAAGTAGGGATGGCATTCTACCTACAAGAGTAACATAGGAAGAATGATTAATCAAGAGGACCAGACACAGAAGCAGAAGATACCCCAATATTTGTGAGAGCTACAGACCAGGTGATGCTTTCAGGAAAGGATAGATGTAAATTAGGGAATAGGGAAACTTCATCTCTGGTTACTATTCTAATTGTACGTTGCTGGGTGGGTTTTTTTGTTTTTTTTTTTTTTTTTTTTTTTTTTTTTTTTTTTTTTTTCTTTTTTGGTGGACAGCAGATTAACATTTGCAACTTTAATTTGGCTGCAGGGAACTTTTATTGGTCTGCAATGGAAAGGTGGCAATAAGTGGGGATTATGGAGGTGAGGCAAGCTCACTAGACAAGTAGACTGAGAAGGTAACCCACCCATCTCATGTGGGTCAGCTCTCCATTTCTCTGCCTCTTGCATTCAGGATGACTAATCTGATATTGTTTTTAGGGAAGTGTTGGCATGAACTGTCCCAGTTAGAAAGGTAAGGGGGGGGTATACAAAAGGTGAGATTATGACCTTGTTGCGAGCTCTGCCCTCCCACATTGCAAACACTGTTCCCTCACAGGCATGGATTTTCTGGCTGTGATCTCAGACTCTGGGAAATGGATGTCTAAAAGGTGACAGAGCAACTACTGTTTGCAGGGGTTGCTATCTGGCAAGTCTGAAGCTATCTGGCACATCTATGCTTGCTGGCCAGCTGCCCTAAGCTGGGCTTAATCTTTTGCCTGGTTTTCCTCGACCCCAGGAAGCATCGGCAATGCTCAGTGCAGTCTTTGGGGCACGCCAGAAACAGCAATTGCATTTTGTACCCCTGGACATGTTAATACCAGGGAAGGGTGCTGGAATTTCCTATTCTCACAGGCAGCCTTTCCCTCCAAGCCAAATACAGAAATGAAAGCTGTGGCCAGCCTCCTTGTCCTGCCTCATGGCTGTTCCAGCCCTCCGGGCCACGCACTGGGAGCGGGAAGTTGATCCTGGTTGGTCCCTGGCCTCTTGTCTATTACTGCTAATGTGGATATTTGTTTGTGCCAGGAGGGTCAGAAGAGCTTCCCAGAGATTTCTAGGAAATGCAGTGACCTGCCAAATGCCAGAGCCAAAGGTATTGGGCACTCAGATGGGTCGCTGCCACTTGTCGCCTTCTCAGAGCCCCGCTGCTGTAATTTAACTCGGATGTGCCTGTCATCCCCGTAGGATTGTTCAGCTTGGGCTAGTCACATAACAGGGTGTCCTTTAATTGAACGTTTTCTCTATCTCTTACAAATGTCTTATAGGAAAAGTACAGGAGAGCAGGTACAGGAAATTCAGGAGCTGCTTCTAATGGCTTTTCCACTTGAGAAGCTTGGAACAACTCAGTAGGGTTGGGCTGGTGTCAACTAAGGTACGCATGGCTTCATTGAGGACTGGTTAGCTCTGAACGGCTTTCTTGGGAACTTTTGGACTTGAAGTAAGGTACATAACAGAGATCTAAGATCTGCTTTGACTAAGCATTCAGTCTTGTTACGAAGCTTTGGCACAGAGGCACCGGTTTTATAGTCCTGGAGCAGAAACTGAGGAAAGCAATTGCTCCAGAGCCTGCAAATATTGATCTTTAGCCTAGATAGGAAGAGTAATATTTTTAAGCTAGAAATGAAAGTATGGAGGGCAGCATCTGTGGCAAAGTGCACATCACCTTTCTGTACATGGTGGCTTAGGCTGTGTGTTTGCATTCCCCAAAGGGCAGTGGCACCTTGGCAGGCACTGCCCTTTGCTTGCAGTCATACCTGGTTGCTGACAGGTTTGTACTTAAGTCCTGGCTTGTTCATGATCATCTCCAGTTGCCTGCGGTTGAAATTGGATACTCCAATAGACTTTGCCAAGCCAGCATCTTTACATGCCTCCAGAGCCTGCAAAGAAGGCACAGACAAGAGGAGTCCCACAGGTTGGCTTGATTTCTTGATGTATGCATTTTAGAGAGAGGTGGAAGACAGACCATTATTGAGACCCTTTGCTGCAGCAGAACTAACAACTCTATTAGCATGGGAACTGGTGTTGTCCAGACAAACCAAACTCTATTCTTGTGTCAACCTGCCTTCCAGACGAAACCCTAACGTTTTTACCTCCTGTGAGGGTAGAATTTTTCTGGAGACCAGAAAGATTTAACCCGAGATAGAGATACTTAAGTGCCAGGCAACTGCTTTTAAAGAGTTTTGCTTACTTTACGCTTCTTTAGCAGTGCCTCAAAGCTGGAGAAGGAAAAGTGAACAAAACAGATTGCTTTCCTGGTAAGTCAGTTCACTCCTTTTGATTGTAAGACAGTTTTTCATATGAAGTCTTTATCCAGTGAAATCCCCTAAATTTGTGGCAAGGCACATCACAAAACCTGCACAGAAAAATTCAGTACAGTATCAAGCAGGAAAAAAAAAAGGTGGATGGAAGAGAGGCATTCTAGATATTTGCTCTTTAGACAAATCCTAGTAGCTGAGAAACTCTTATGAATACTGGATATGAATATGTTCCCTAGTCTTTGTTAGCTTCATCTGGTGGGTTGTTAAGGGGAAAGGGGATCCTTTGCTATGGTCTTCCCCTTTGTGGCCCAAACTCTGCACACAAATAATTCAGTGACTGTTTGAGGCAGAGCAGAGCCCACCATGGAGCTGGATGCCCTTCCAGGTTTTGTTATTCTTTCTGTCTCACAGAAGCTGAAAGCAGGGAGGTAAGAGGCACCGTGTATTTGATGACCTCTAGTTGGCCTCATATGCCTTCTATCACTCAGTGACAAGTCAGCAAATACAGTCATCAGGATTAATTTTTGCCAGCTAGCACCACACTAGGAGAGTGAAATTATGTGGCTTGAGCTGAGCCATTTAAATTTAGATTAATGCTTCTATTTGCAAGCACTGACCACCACCTATTTTTCTCTTGGCTTATTAGCTGAAGAGAGTGGCCTGCTATAGAATAACCTTTATATTAAACACCAGCTCAAAGATAAAAATATAACAGTGTTGGGAGAGTTATTCCTTTCAACATCTAAGCAACCGTTCTGTGAAAAGAGGGGAATGAACAGCATCAGCCAAATTCAAATGTAACATAAACAGCTAACACGGAAGTCCCCCTTCCCCTTGAGACCCAGGTTGGATGGCTCAGCTGCCAAGGGAAAGTTCAGGCCCCTGTCTGGGCTCTCAAAATTTCACCATTCTTCATCTTTATCTGCTGTAGCTGGAGTAGAGCTAAATTGGACATGACTGTCCAGATCAGGACAGTGCAAGCTGAAGTGGAGCACGTAGTAGCACCTCTTATCTCTCTTAGTGCGAACTGGATGTAATTGGTGATGCTATTTCATCAGGCCTGGTGCAGAAGGAGAGCTGAGCAGCTCTGGCCATGAACTAAAGAGGTGTCCATGGCTCTGAGAGGCAGAACTGTGAGGAGACTGCTAGTCCCACTTTCTGCCTCACCCAAGATTCTGAAGCCAAGTGACATTAGGCTTAATGAGACATCTGCCTAAAGGACTAGAGCACATCACAAACAAATGTAGGGTACAATCTTTCAGGCAAATGCTACTTCCCTCCAAGTTTTCTTACCAGAAAAATCTTGCGTTCCCATCTGATAAGTAAATTTAGAAGTGAGTGAACTTGTTCTAATGGCAAGTGATGGCAAGGTGTTGTGCTTTGTTTTTCAGAGAGGGGGGAGAGAGGTTTGAGTGGGGAGGTGTTGGTTCTTTTTCTTTTTAATAGGGTTTTTTGTTTAATTCTTTGGTGGTTGTTTTTTTTTTTTTATGGTGAGCTTTAGGGCAAAATCTCTTTTTTCCTGCAAGTGTGGGTTTTAATTTTTTCAAGATGACCTAGTCTCTTCTGAAAGCTCCAACTTTCTCTCTCTGTGAGGATCTGATAAAGGGGAAAGATTGGTAAAAAGCTAATGATAAAAGCTTCAAGTAGTGAATGTAGAGTGCACTCCCTTAAAGAGGGAATGCGGATGTCTGATGTTTCAACTATGTTTTGTTATAAAAATAATTAAATGACAGCAAAAAGAATCATGCTTAGGGATATAAGTAAAATTTATCTATGGAGCTAGTAGAATTTGATCCATTTCCCCTAGGAATTTGCTTCAGTTATGTTTATGAAAACCACAAGTGAAAAAGAGAATGAATATCTGTAGGTTTAAAGCATATATGGATGGATGTTGTGTTTGCTTACCTCCCAAGTGGCACATAAGTCTGTCTCATGGTAGATAAATTTTCCATTTTCATCTTTTGGGTAGAGTGCATCTCCAGGCTGAAAAGTAAAACCATACTGCTGTGCTTTAAAGAAAAATTTTTCACTCCTTATAGCAAATTTTTTTTTTCACGGACTCTGTTTCTACTAGTAAACAACAACAAAAAATTGAATAGTTTTCTGAAACACCCAAAGTTCAGCAGGTCATTCATGCTGGGCTTACCACATCCTCGTCTGCTAGATCATCCTTGGATATACTCCTGAGCTGTCACATGAGAGTAAACTCAGGAGTTCCTGGATGGCCTTGTTTTTCAGTAAACTTTTAACCTTTATCTAATGGCATCCAAAGGACTTGTCTCCTTCCAAAGAGCTGGGTTAGAGTACCAGCCCGTGTTCTCTTCTACTTCTTCCCTCTTCTTTTTGGCCCTTTCCTTGCCTCCTGCTTTTGTCCTAGGCACCTGGGAACTGAACTAAGCTGATACTTTCCCCAACAGCTGGAGGGTCCAAGAGGTACTAGCAGTAAAGGGCTGTGGGCATAGCTAACCTCTTAAGTGCATTATCCACTTTTATTTGGGCACTAGAAACTCTTTCTTCCAACCTCTATACTCTGTAGGCTTCAGAGATGATTTATGAGCTGATATCTCACAAGCACAGCTTTCTCTTATTTGCTGGTCATTTCACTGCTGTTGCAGGCAATGCATTAACACCTCCCTCCCTTGTGTCTGATCACAATTTCACTTTTGTGTTTTGCTGGGGTTTGGTTTTTCTTTTTTTTGAACAAAAACCCTTCAGTGATGTTTGACATTTGATCTGACTTCAAACCGCTACATTTCAAAGGCCTGGGTACAAGATGTTGACGTGGTAACTCCTTGGGAACATGCAGCTGTGACTAATATGATCAGTAACTATCACCTCCCAATTCAGTCAAGTTCAAATCCAAGGCATTTAACGGGAAAAGTGAGCCTAAGGAAAACACAGCCTCAGATTTCAGAGGGCCAAGGTCTCTGTTACAGGCATAAGCCTCTCTCCTCCAAATGTGCTGATTTTCCTCAGAGAATTTCACAAAGACAACTTGTTCCTTTTGTGTCTCTGTCTTGCTGGAAAAAAGAATATCTTGACTAGAAGGAGGTAGGTGGCTGTTGGGTACATTTTTTTCCTATTAGAATGCAATGCCATCATAACACAAGGTGGAAAAGCTTTATTTGCAAAACCACCCCATGGTATTTTGGAACAAACCATTAATTCCCATGATACCTCAGCACCAAGGACTGCAAGTTCAACATATTAAACAGTTGGACCTGTTTAATTTTAGTAAATGAGTCTGAATTCAGGATCTTTTTACTCTGTCCCACTTCTAATTCACTAGCTTCTATTCAACTTTTTTAATAGTAGTCAATAGGCAGCAATTATATCAGCTAATTTACCATCCTCCCATTTTCCTCTATCATTTGTGTTTTAAAAATGAACCAAATCAGGATGAATGGTGCTTGAAGATGACCTTCTCTTGACTGAAATGTGGTGTGAACTACTGTGGATTTCTACAGTGATCAATTCTTCCTCCTACCTGCAGAGAACTGTGCAAGGTGTTGAAGTGCAGTTGTCTCTGCTCAATAGACTCCAGGCAAAACTTACTCTACCAAGCTATCTTTTTTATGGAAGGAAATTTCTGAATGAAAGAACTGCCTACAGATGGATAAAGTGCTGAGAGAAAGGCAGTGTTTTGATGGTGATAGAGTGGTGGTTATGTGGTCTTTGAAAAGGTCTTTCAGAAGTTGGTCATGTGTTTTAGCTCTGGGTTCTCATGAACTACACCATACCAGTCATCCTAGAAATGCTGATGACTGCTCTTGAAGATAGCCTTGTGTTTTATTCCAGATCAAAGCTGGCTTGTTACCATGCTGCTGCATGAGCACTGAAATTAGTGTGGCAACACAGGACAGTCACTGCCATTATGTGGGATCACATCTGATCTTGTCATGTCCGAAGTCTGGAGACACTCCAAGAGATACCAGACCACTTACTTTCCAGTTTAAATCCCAGCAGCTGTTAACCACTGAGAGAAAAAGTCCTGCTCCCATTGTAATAATTTTCTTACCAACCGACATGCAGGAAGACAAGTCTGCACATTCTCCTGATTTCATAAAATGGTCTTTGACAAGCAGGCTTTCTCAGGAAAACTATTTTAACAACCTGTGAATGTCTGTCCTATTAACAGAAGGGCAACAGGAAGTCAAATAGTGATGCCAGTGGTCTGTTTTGAGTTATTCTTCTAAAATTACAAGATACTTGGATGAGACTTGTTCAGTGTAACACTAAAATATCTGCTTTCCTGTCAGATGATAGAATCACTCGGTTGGGAAGGATTTGCAGATCATTTAGTGCACAAGTTGAAACTTACTGATAAATCAGTCATGTGAGAAGAGTCCCCTAAAATACCTGCTGGCTCTTTACCCCTAAAATACCTGCCGGGTGTGAGCTCCCCAGGAAGAGGGAGTGCACGTGGTGGCCTGGAGGAGACCTGTTTCTGCTGGTTACTGTCTTGCTAGGGTGGAAGAGCTAAACAACACTGCTGGGGGCTAAAGGCATGAAGGACAAAAGTCCTGAATGGGGAATCTACGTGGGGAAAAAATACAGGGAGGTGTGGGCTAATGTTGGTAGGTCAGTGAATAATTTCATCCCGTGTGGTGGCCATTCTTGATCTGTTGAAAAGCAGTGGGACTTTGCTGAGTGGTGCTCTCTGAAACCATAGTCCTCTTACTCTGCCTGAAAGCCCAAATTGCTGGCTGGGCTCTGCAGGGGTGTGTTTCCCACTGTTTTCAGGGTGGTATTGTAAGTTCTGTCTTAAGTACATCACTGCTTCCAAGCAGAGACTGCTTTTGCTAGACTTTTGGGGAGGAAAGCACCAATGTTTGCAGACTAGGGGGGAATAGGAGTTTCTTAGGGTTACACCTGTATGCTCCTCATCAAAGGCAAGCATCACAGGCAAGATGGGTATATTTTTGAGTGAGGGACCAAAGAAAGGAAACTTGTCACCACTGCAAAAGAGTGGAGTTTTTTCATTTTGTATTTGACATAGAAAAATGTATATTTTTCAGGAAGAAAGTGACTTACTTTTTTCTCTCCTCTCATGAGAAACATGAATGAATCTCTAGGTCTGTTACTCCTTTAACTACTCAAGATTGTTGATACAAGCCTCAGGGAGTCAGATGTACATTACTTTAAAGCCAGCTGTCTCTATCTTTATATTGTGAGACAATGACCTTCACTATGTGGGAGAATGAACTACTAAAGAATACAAACACAAGAAAAGGGAAACAGGAAATTGCTAGTGGTGGGAAATTTTCAAAAATGTACCCAAAAGGATTCCATACGTGTGACTGTATAAATAAAATTTTAATATCAGAGTCTGGTTACTCCTATACAGGTCTTAATAGGATATGGCCTCCTCAGGGGAAAAAAAGGTCTGCAAGTGTAATGTGATAGCCTCATTGGTAAATTGCTTCCTATCTGATAGTTCTGATAATTTGGAGTCTGCAGCAAAATATGATTTTAATAATCAGAGATCTACCTTTCTTGCAAAAAGAGGCCAGTTTAGAGCTTAAACCTTGTTCAGAAACAATTAACCAACTAATTGTCTGACCCTATTCTCTCTTAGAAGAAGGATTTAATTAGTTCAAAACCCCTTAAATGTTTTGAATTTCATTCTCTTCATTTCATTTGCCTTTATATCATGTACTTGTAGAGGAAAATTGTAAAGCAAAGTACAAAAAGCTGTGAAAGCTGAAGGTTTGTTGACTAGTAAGAGGGAGGCATGCAATTGTGATGTGAGCTCCCTGCATTCAAAGGTTTTGCCTACAAGTTGCCCAGTAGTATGAGGGAGTATCAGACTTGAACATTTAAGAATGAGAGATGGACAACCCATGTTTGGCACCAGTTGGGAGTGAAGTGAAGCTGAGTGCTGCAGCTATGGAGATAAGGATCATAACCACGATTTGCCCAGCAGCGTTAATTTGGGACAGAGTACGGAAACCAACTTGGTGACTTTTTTACCTTTCCCTCTCCCCCTCTGAACTTTGCCCCTGGCCTGTTGCTGCTTTGTATGACCTCTCTCCTCATGGCTCAGAGGGGATTCAGACACATGTACTGTTTAGCTGTGATAATTTTTCAGCTATGCTCAACCGCAGTTGGGAGACTTGTCCTTCCAGCAGAAAGACACCAAGCAATATCTCTCCTGGCCTCCTCTCACACCCCTGTAGGGCTCTCTTTCAGTGGGTAGTGCACAGAAATACATGTATGCAGTATATATCAAAATATATGTTATCTGCCCAAAATGCTGTTGAAAGCATAGGATGGAAGCTGCAAGGAATATGCTAGATGGAGACCTTGGTTCAAGCTAAGTTCATGCACTTTTTCCAAGCAACTTTTCTTTTTACCTTAAAAGCCATTGGCAGCTCAATAATGTAGAGGTCAACATAGTCCAGCTGCAGGATCTTCAGGGTTTTCTCCAGCGTGGGACGCACCAGCTCTGGGGGGTGGCAGGTATTCCACAGCTGGGGAGGCAAGCACAGGCTTTGGGTGCCAGGAGGAACAGTGAACCAGCTGAAGCCCCTCAACACACACTCCCTCCCTCTTGTCCTTCTGACAGAGCCCATTTTGCAGAGTGCAGAGACAGCGTGGTGTCCATCCCTGCAAGGCAGAGGTGAGGGCCAGGGCCTTACCTTGCCTTCTGTCAGAGCCAGGTGCAGAGGTTAAGACAGGAACTTTTGCCCAGGACTCATGAAATGTTGACCCAGTAAAGCGATTACATCTTTTTTTATTACAACACAGGTTCTTCTGAGCTGAGTATATTGCAAACTCTTGCAATGAACTTGGGCAGATTCCTTTTGTTTTCCAAGCATATGCTTTCACTGAAAAACTTTGTTCCCACAAGGAATCTGTGGTCAGTTTTATGCTTGAAGGCAGAAGCTCGGATCATGTGAGTTAGCTATTGAACAGCCATGCACCCAGCAGTAAGAGAATCTTCTGGTTTTCTCCTGTGGTCGTGGAGCCTGAGAGACTGCCTGACCTAGGGAAGTTTTCTTTTACTCCCCAGTCCTCACGGAAAGGTGTGTTTGTGTTTAGTCACTGTAATGCACGTGTGAGTAGTTAAAGCACAGTCTTCTGTACCTCTTTAATGCAAACTGCTTCCTCTCAGGGTTATGCCCTGAGGTTGCTATGGAGTTTGCTTAGCTTGTGAGTGTTCAGGACTATCTCTAACTGAACTCTGCTGATGCAAGTCTCTTGCAAGAATGAAGCCATAGCATGGGTAATTAGTAACCAAGAGCTCTTTGTAAACTAATTGAGTTTTGTCAATTTTAACTGCAGCAGAATTAACACACAATAGAAGGTTTAAAGTGCCATTTGAATGCCCACAATAAGTTGGGCTATCTTCTTTTTTTTTATTCCTATTTTTTTTTCTACTTGCAAAACTAACACGTGGAGTCACGATGAGGTTTTTGTCACTTTTGTTGGTTGCAAAAACCTGCTGTTTGCTGGTATGGTCATTGTTTAGTCAGTTCTGCCACCAAAGCTGACAGCCACTGCATGCCAAGGTATCAAATTAATTTGTTCTAAAGACACAAAACTTGAATTGTGATTTATGGGAGAAGATATTGATTATAGGTGTTAAAGGGCATAGCCTGTGTAAGCTTTAAGTTATTTTAGATGCTTGTTTTCTTTTTAAACTGTGCTATAGTTATTCCCCAGGAAAACAATCTGCTCAGTTTTGCCTTCAGAAGCAAGGACATGTTAAGTTGTACTGAGAGCAGGACATCTGACCCTGCCCTAAGGTGACAAATCAAAACACCTGGAAATTCATGCTAGGCCTTTCTTAACTGTATGCTGCAAGATGTGAAGGGTTTATGATCAGCAGACAGTGGTAAGAGGCTAAGGTGTACTACAGTAAGGGGCCCAAGGTGCTGTTTTCAAGAATTTTAAGTTGTTCCACTGGATTTACTGCAAACCTTTGGTTTATGTGGTTTTTTAAGCATTTTACGTGCAAAAGGAGCTTAACTTGTATTTAAGTAAGGAAATTACTTTGTAGACACTTCATGTCCATTTTGTTACTGTGTTTTAGAAATTTGGTAACCTGAGATGTATCGCCTGGAAGTAGTTTTTCTGAGTGCCCTTTCTAGCCCAGTTCTATTGAGCTCAGCATTTGCTAGTGAATATATTTCCTTCTAAAAACTGGAGAGGTTCTGAAGAACCAGCCTTTAAAACAGCAAACATTTGTACTATGTCAATACATCGATGCCATGGAAACTTGAGTTTCATAACTGTTTTCATGATTTGTACAAGTTGTTGTATTATCTACCTAAGTAGAACCCATGTTTGAGCAGTCAAAGCTGCCAGCTGGCTTTGGCATTTTAGGACACCACATTTCCTGGAAATGTTACTTCTAGTTTAATGAAAGAAATATCCTGGGATGAAAGAGGAGACCAAAAAGGCCTTGCTGTATAAGCCAAGTGAGATGTTGGCAGTTGATATAAAACCTCTAAAATTTCTGGATGCTGAGCTGCTCTGCCTGATCAGGCAGCCAGCAGCGAGAGCCAAGTGCAAGTGCTGATGATTTCAACTGGCAGATGCAGCGCGATCACACCAGGTCACTGTTCCAGTAACGCTGCCACTCAGCAGGGCTGCTCTCGTCAGTCCCTGATGATGGATCAGCCTTCCATCTGCAGCATCTTTGCTTAAGGAAAGATCTGCACCAGGGGCTTGAGTCTGAAGGCTCTTGGGAATTTCCAGTACTTCTGATGTCAGTAAGGCAGAAAACATAACTAACTTCTGTAGTGCCTGGTGCTTCCAAGAATGGTCTGTGTATCTACCATGTACTGGAAGATGCAGTAGTTCATATAAATCAGTTACTGATCAATGCCTGAAGTATCTACAGGGTTGAGATTTGCCTGCAGTTCGTAAGATACCTAAGTTTGTGAGGTACATTAAACTAAAGATACATAAGGCAAGGGAGATCCATTCCCACTCCTCCTGGGAAGTTCAGAGCTGCTGTGAGAGCTTTGAGTGAAACCTATGAAAATCCTAGATTGTGATGGATTGAATTAGTTGCAGAGTACTTTCCATTTCTGCCTTTGAATTCCTTTAAAGATTGTAGAAATGTTATAATGGACTATCACCCTTAGCAGCTGATGTTTTGTCAAGCACAAAGAGGACACAACTGTAAGAGGAATCCATGTATGTGCCATCTCACAGACACAAGGCAGGCTGGGAGCACAGGCATTGGCTGTTGTGGTACTGTGTGTTGCAGCCCTGTGGCTTGCAGGTCCTCCAGTTTTCCAAATGACTCAATGTTTAAGGAGTGATTATCAACTAGAAAAGTCACCTGGTGATCAGATCAGACAACTGGATACAGAAAAGCTTAATAAATAAATGAAGCTTGGAAACTTTACAAGGAGATGTGCTTTTGTGGAGCCTGAATGATGATATGGGCAAATAAACTGCAGGGGAAGCAGTTGAGAAAGTTAAAATACTCAAAATTGTTAGGACATCTGGTTCTAACCTTTTGGCACAGCTTGGTGGTTTTGATTTGTAATATTAATGATAATTTGCAGTAACAAAACCATAAAACTGCTGAAACCAAATATTTTCACTGATCCAAATCAACATATTTGGCATATGAGAGACTGAGAAATTCCCCTCATAAAGGCAGAGAATTTGAGAACGTGAGGTTTTTCTCAGAATGGCAAGGTGGCTACCAGTAGAACCAAGGAGCAAACTTGGAAAAGAGGTGCATATTTTACAGATTGGAAATTGCTGTACTTGGAAATTGGTCTATAGCTGCTGAAAATCCACTTGGTCTGCAAACTATCCAATCTGAAGCTTAGTTTTCCCAGATCATAGAACTTAAGTAAATTGCTCACAGTAAGCCATGCCTCTCATCCCATGGGATCTTTCACTCTAGGAACAGTGGTGTTTATTTTCAAGTCTGTTGAGTAATTGCGGATTACGTCTTATTTGGGAAAGGAGAAAGGGAAAATATTAGGCTGATATGTTCAAAGAAGCACTGCAGGAAGGACTAAACTCTCTTAGAAACCAGACAGGCACCGTCAGTGTTTATTCTGTAATGTCCAACGAGCTCTTCTTATACCTGGGGCAATTCACGGTAGTCATGACAGCTTTTGTCAGACACTTCACTCACTGGACAAGGGATTTCATTCTTTTAGGAGAGAGTCAAGTCAGAGAGTTAAGACTTGAATGTATAAAATAGCTCATGCATTACTCCAGCCTCATTGCTCTCTAACAGAAATGTAATGACATCTTCTCTCCAAGTAAGTTGATTCATCATCCTAGAACTTTTTAATGGCAGGTGATACAGTAACTAAGGGTGTAGCTTGATGAGTAATTTTCTGGCAGTAGTACCAATGTAGGCTCTTGCTGTTCTCCCATACACAGACACTGGCATGCACGTGCTTGCTGCCACCCCTTTCATTGTGCAACCTCATGGCAAACCCGTGCAGGGAATTGCTCTAATAGAAAATAGCTCAGCTGCAGGATCATTGTCCAGATGGCGCTCTGTGTGTGACAACACAACGTGTGGCACAGTAACAGGCTAGGCAGCGCTTTAGGCTGAATGTAGCCATGGTCTTAACTTGCAGGTGCCTACAATGCTAAGCAGTAGGGATGTTGCATGGTTCCCACTGCTATTGGAGATTTAAACAGAGAACAGCAGAGAACAGCAGAGAACAACAGAGAACAACAGAGAACAACAGAGAACAACAGTTCCCCGTGCCTCACAGCAAACCTAATGTTCATAAAGATCTGCAGCACTCTGGTAATACTAGGAAAGAAAAATAAAGGATGTTGGATCTGGAAGGAAGCATTCCAGATGTTGACCGCTGGCATTCTTAAGAAAGACCATTCACGGAAATCCTGGATTTAGTGTTAATAATCTGAGTGCAGGTCCTCACCTTGCCACAGTAAAATATGTCTTCTCGCTTGATCTTCCCTTCAGCAATCTTCTCCCGGATGGCTTGTCCCACTTCATGCTCATTGAAGTAGACAAAGGCACCGTCGATGTGGCGGTAACCAGCATCAATGGCAATCTTGACTGCCTCCAGACAGGAACCTTTGGGAGTCTGATGGGAGAAGGAAAAGAATGAACATAGTGTCAGCCTACTGCTTACCTCCCCCTTCAGTGCTAGAGAGTCCCTGAGATATGCAGATTTGTGATATAATTCACCCTGAGTGACCATCCCAGGCAACCATGTTCCAGCTTCTAAATAAAAAACTGCTGTGCGCTTTTTCCCCAAATTTTTGAGCATGTGGGATTAGACTGGGAAAAGGCAGCAAAGCAAAAAACTGTCTCACTGTTTCTGTGAAAGAGACCATACTAGTATCCTCAGGAAGTAGAATCAAATGCATTTGATATGGAAATAATTTCAGAATTTCTTAGCCAGAGAGCAAGGGCTTTCCTACAACAGCCAATTGATAAAATCCCATACTCAAGGGGAAGACGACTTTGTGGTTGAGTAGAGCTGGCCAACCACCTGCTGATCAGAGGCTGTTTGAATAGCTTGGACCTTTCAGCCGTGCAGGAATTTGGATTTGACTTCTTTCTCCTCAAATCAACTTACCATTGTTGGTATCACAATCTGAAGGTCAGGACTATCTACTGGTATTCCCAGTTCTGAACAGCTGTGTGGTTAAGAAACAGTAGTTGCTTTAGTGTATATTTATATATATTTTACTGCTTCAGTTTAAGATGACCCCAAGAAACCTCTTAATAAGTGACATTTTTGTACTGTGCGCTGCATTTATGTTTGCTCATCATTGCCAAAATTCATGGTAAGCTTGTTTTTTCAGAACAGTCATATTTTCCATATTTTCCATTAGCCAATGTGGCAAGCAAAATTACATGTAGGCCAAACTAAGCAAAAAAGCATAAAACTGGTTACTGAAATTATTTGTCTGGTCACTAAAATTGTACTGAAAACAACTTACAGTTCCTACACTTTTTATAATGAGAGAGAAGCCCTAAGTGGTGGTGGCCAAGGGCGTGGAGCAATGCTATTCTCCCATCCTTTTCATGGTCATTGCTCTGCTGCAACAGGGACATCTGATTCACTTTAGCAAAACCTGAAATAGGGCAAGTAAAACTGCTCTGCTGTGCTGCTGTCTGTCAACAACAAACGGCAAGGTTGGATTTTGCTACCTGCAAGTGCAGGGCCAAGACCACACTGTTTCTCCTGTGAAGAAAACAGATGCCAGAGGCATCTGGAAATGAGATGGTATGAACAGAGGATGTCAGATTTATTGGTTTTGACAATGCCAGGGGAAGGAGAGAAGCAGGACTGGCACTAAATGTTGTTGGGAAGGACCATTTTTTACCCTAGCAGTAGCTCTCCTTCCTCTCTCTCCTAGCTGTCCTTTTACAGCTGCCACTGGCCTGCCTGTCCATGAGTTTGTCATGAAAGAAACAGCTTCTCTTCCACCACCTGCTGAACTAGAAGGTGTGAAACTCATAGCTCCTATAGGATGCTTCAATGATTAAAGACATTGGTCTTCCCTTCCATGTTCATGAAAGAAAAGTCTTTGAAGGACTGCTGAAGACACAGGGGGATGTCATATCCCTGTCTTTCAGTCCCAGAACTGTAGGCTGGTGACAGATCATTCTGGATATTGGGACCATATTCCAGCCTGCTTGCTCAGTGCCCCGTCTTGGCTGACTCTGAGGGATACAGAATGGACTAACTTTTGTTTGGGCTTGGGAGGAACTTTCTGCTCCAGCATGCAGTGCCTAAAGGTTACTTAAAATGCAAAGCTGCTCACACGTGCCCTGATTTATTACAGACCTGAATGAGGGCTGAGAAGCAAAATGGCATGGTTTGGCACTCTAGAGTATTTACAGCAGTGATGATGCAATGCTGTGTGCTTAATTGAGGGAGACAATGAAACACTTGTTTCAGTGCTTTGCTGCTTTCATTATGGAAGTCTCCCAAAAGCACGCTTGGCTCCTGGCAGGGCCCTTTCCTGGTTGTTAGTCAGATGTAAAGAAGACCATGGCAGCTACCAGCTTTGCAGGCACATTCAATGGCTACTTTTCACTTGGGGCATGCTGGGCAGCGTTACAGAAGTGCGAGGCATGGAGCAATGACAACCTCCAACATGTTCTCTGCTTTGTCCCTGCCTGAACCTGCAGGAGAGGATTTGAGAGAGGCATCAGGATGAAAGCTCTGACACGAGTATTACAAGCCTGCGGTGACTGATGACAGTAGCTCAGACCTCTGCCCCAGCAATGAGCCGCACGAGGTTGGAGCCACAGTTGCAAAGCTCAGGCTGACTGGCACAGAGCAGCAGGGCTTAGCTGAAAGGTCTGGAGAGCTCAAGCCTAAGTGATTATTAGTTATCTGGAAAACAAGTATATTTCCAAAAGTGCTATCAGTGTTTTTTCTCTCTGAAACGTGATTTTGCAAACAGTAGGTCTTCTAGATTTCTTCAGCCTGTTTGACTTTTACCATTCAAGTGTATGAAAGCAGAGCATTTAGAGAACAGTGATGCATTACCATAATATCGATTTTGGAAAAAAAAATTATTTCTTTTTTACTTTTTCCATTTGTTGAAGAGACTGAAAATGGGATGTGGACCCAGTACTAGAATTTCCCCTCTTCACAGTTTTGAGAGATTGCATGAACACAGCTCCCTATTGTTTCCTGATGCTGTAAACTAAACTCTACCAGGCAAGGAAATGTTGATTATTGAGTTGCATCTTTTCTCAGTCACCAGGGCCCGTTTGGTCAGTAAGAAAAGCAGAAGGAATAGGTGAGGACAGGTAAAATCTCACATATAAGGGAAAAGCAAAGTTTCAGACATGGAAGGAGAGTAGAATAGAGGGAAATTCTTGCAGTTACTGCATCTGCTTTTGGCTGAATCAGTTGACTTGTCACAGAGCTGAACTTCTGTGTATTTCCTATTTTTTACATGGGACTTACATCAGTATAAGTAATCTTGTGAAAGACTCCTCCATCTCAAAGAATAACCTTATTCTTTAGGGGCTGGGGCTGGCTTTTTTTGGATCAGGTCTTGATTACCAATGGCTGGAGATGGGTTTACAATATATATATATGTTTTTATTGCACTAGCCCATTTCATATGATGTGGTATATTAGTTCTGACAGATTCTGGTCTAAGGTGCTTCATATAAAATGCAAAGCAATCTAGGGAACGGTTTTTGGAAAATATTGCCTCTATTGAACCATCCCAGCTGAAGGTCTGAGACATTTGTGAGCCTGGAAACTTTATACCATATGTTTATTTTCATTCTAATGGAGAAACTATCATTTCTGGCATTTCACATATTTAATCCTTCCAAATCCTGCAGTAGTGGGCTGTGGTAAACTCTGCTGATGAGTTGCACAGGCTAGTCATGTTGTGGTATTGCCACTTTTTAGAAGTGGTGCTTTAGGTGTCGTATCTTATTCCACTGTCTCCTGACACACCACCACTGCTCATCCATCTTTCCCTCAGACAAACCTGGATCCTTCCCCTCTGCTTAGCTGCTCAGTCTGAGGTGTTTAAATCTCTTCTTTCATTGGTCTTCAGCAGCGACCAGATCAAAGGTTACAACTGAAAACCAGTTTTTATAATAAAAAACCAAAACTTTTATTTAAGTGCAGATAGAAATTTGTGATGCCTCTATGTTGTATAAGGGTTGGCACCACTTATCACAGCAGCTGACGGAACAGAACCTCCCAGGCTATTTGGCCATGGGCAACCACCTCATTCTACTCAGAACCCCAGACCTCTTCCCCCTTCTTCCTGCAGGTTATACTCTCTTAGTACGTTACCTAAAATGCAGTTGCCTATGTTGCCTACTCACTCCAGACAGGGCTTTGTTTTTGCATCATTCCTGAATGAGCAGAGCTCAGTTTTAGAGTAGTACAAATACTAGATGAGGTACTGAAATGTCTCTGCGTCATAAACCTTTGTGCTTTGTTAGTAGTAATTCAGGACTCTCTAGCTTTGGCCTAAAGACAAATCCGCTTCTTTATTACTTTTTATTTAAGTGTAGATAAGAGGTGTTCTTGATCCTTCGCCATAATTAATGTTTCAGTTTCTAATCAGCATGCCTTGCAACTATGTTACTTTGATCAAGGACTTGTTTCAGAACTGAAGTTTTACAACCATTTGTGCACTCTAAGTCAGATATTTATCTTCAGTGCTTTTGCAGACGGTCACTAATTTGTGCCAAAGAACCATATTAAATTTATCGCAAGTTTTATGATAAAAGAATAACTGGTTGACTAGGAGGACTTGCTCAATCACTAATAAATTTCTTCAATAGCATCTGTGTTATTTTTAAGATCGTAAAGTTCAAGGAAACAAGAGACACAATTATTCCCTCTGTGGAAGATCAGACAGCTACAGAAGCTGAACCAGACAGCGCTGCCAACCTTCTAGCCCTAGTACAGTAGAAGCCGTGAGACAAATAAGCTCAGAGCAAAAACAGAAGTGAAGGCATCATGTCTAGTCACTCTAACCATCTGATACTGACTGCTTTGAGAAAAAGATAACAAAGAACATTACTAGCATAAAAAGAATAATCAGAAGATTGTGTTTATAAAGGGGACCGAGACAAAAGTGTGAAAAATTTTGTACCAACATAGCAACCTATAAACGCTAGTAACCTAGTGTAATAAACTGGCTTTGCTTTGCTGGCATAGGAGAGTCCATATCAGCCAATCCCCACACCTTCTATCAATCAATAGCTTGTCAACTGACTGATTTACCATCATGCATGACAGATTTAACTGGTATCTGTTTCCTTCAGGCTCCACGATAAATAAATCCAACAGAATGGCTGGGGAAGCAGACTTGGATATGCACTTTCACTGAAAGAAAGGAAGGAACAATTTGGCCCTTTCTCTGCAGATGAAGTAGCCAACTGGCCAGTTACCACTTTCTGTGAGTCTGAAAATGCAATGTGCTTCATCAATTCTGTCTGTCTGAAAGGGTCTGCTGTCTTTTTCCTCTGAGATCATAAACTTTCCTTATTTTTAATGTTTAATCCAGACACCTTCGATCACATCCCATTTTGTCAAAAACTATTCTCCCTGCCATAGAAAATGTTCAGCTTCAATTTTGTTCATGAGTGCACATGACCAAGCCACAGGAGAATATTTTTGTGCAGGCATACCCATGATTTTTTCTCTTCCCACTCAAGTAGTATAGTGTTTGCTCAGCAGTGTTAGTGGTCATCTGACTTATTACTGTTACTGTGTCACAGTTCAGCTGCCCTCAGATTTTTTTGGTTTTTTCTATAGCATCTTCATCTAGTCAGCAATTTCCTTTAGTTTTCCAGCTGATTAAGGGGGTTATCTCCAAAGATAAAGCTAACAGGACACATTGAGAGTAGATTATAATCTTGCAAAAACATCTGAACTGCTACTGTAGTCACTGTTTTTGGTTTTGTAATATCAGCATCGTCTTTATTAGTACGTGCAGTAAAGGAAAGCAGTCTGACTCAGGCTCCCAGGTTCTGCTCTGCCCAGTTTTACAGGAGCAGCTTTACAGGGTTGCACTAGTGTCAGCAGCACATAAGAGCAGAGGAAGCAGTATTTCAGGGAAGAAGCCTTTTACCTTAGTTGTGAGCATCTCACCTGTTTAGTGCAATGCTTTGAAGTCTCTCTGCTGGGAATTATGATGCTGGTGGGAAAAGCCTGAAGTGTTAGGAGACACAGGGCCATCTTCTGGAAAAATCTGAGTTTAGCTGCAGCAGAGTTACACAAGACATCCAAGCCATGGGCCAAGTGCTCCAGTCCAAACCTATAATTTAGGATGTGGAGCTGCTGTTTAGGAATCTTAGTCAGCTAAATACAGGAAGGAGAAAGTAGGTACATTCCTGGGCTCAGGGCCTCCTTCATCAGAGCTCGGCACTCACACACAGATTCTTATGCAAGTCTCTAGAAGCCCAATTGCTTATTTCCATTTGCCTGTTTTCTGGACAAACTGGCAAAAAGGATTGGCTTAAGATGTTAGGAATAGAGCATAGAAAGCATGTGTACTGAAGGCCCTGCAGGAAAGCACAGGTTGCATTTACAAAGCCAGAGGATATGAGCCACACAAGGGTACATTCTTAGAATTGTTTAATCTTGTAAAAGAGAAGCTGTACTGTACACCTCTTTCTTGGAAAATGCAACCGCCAGCACATCCCTCTCTCTCGTACACAGGAAAATCTGGCTTTCATCGCCCGGAAGCATTGGCAGCCACCATCCAGGAAGCAAAACCCAGCAAAAGGTTCTCTGCAAAAGCAGGTAGAGCTGGGAATGGAGGCAGAGAACACAGCTAAGAGCCACAGGCTGCTCTGCCAGCCCAAAACTTTGCTTTATGTCATGCACTGTGTTGCCCTGGAAGGTGGAGGACAGCAAATATGCACAGAGAAGATGGGAGGGGGGGGGAATGGTGTCACTTGTGGCCTTGTGTCACACCATGAATGAAGGTGGAAAAGAGGCACCTTTCTCCTCTTCCTTGATGCTCTATCAGTGGCCTGAAGCATGGGGTTTGTCCATACAACAGAAATTAGGTTTCATAGCTGCAGATTTAGCATTTCTAGAATTCCTGTGACATTGTTATTCTAGGATTTAGCCAAAGCTGTATTCAGGAAAGCCTTACTATTGTAGCTGGCAGAGGGTGCTGGAATTATTTTTAACACTTGATTGCAGAATCCTCAGTTTTAGGAATGCTGCAACTTTTCACTCGACACAAAGTTAATACAAGGTAAAGCTGAAGAGCTGCCATACCTTTCTGCTGGCAGGTAGAGGACTAAAGCAAACCAAGCACATGCTGTGCACACCTGGGTTCCTGTGCTCACAGTATTAGTGGGGTGGACTGGGAAAGTTTCCTGAAGAGCTGGAGGACACAACAGCCAGCTGGCTGGCCCTAGAAAACATGGATCTATCTGGAAGGGTGGATGCTATCAAAATACCCTTCAGACAAGCAATGCAATAATAGGGATGCATGAGGTACAAGTGGAAGATAAAGCAACAGCTTGTGCAATAAAAGAGAAGAAAAGGTTGCCAGTACCTTCTGCTTCATTCCCTAGAGTTAAAGGGGAGAGGTTTCTGGCGCCAGTTCGAAGAAGTGTTTGCAAAGGCAAATGTAAAACTTGGGGAATTCCACCACCTAGTTAGCTGAACCAATAAGAGTTGGCTTCGAAGCCTAGAGAGGCATTTTCTGCACACTGCTTTCAAGTTGTGACAAATCTGGCCTCCTGGGTCAACCAAAGAGACAATCCAGATGTTAGCTTCCCACATGAGCTGCAAGAACATGCTTACACTGTTTTTTGGAGAACTGTGGGGAATCAGGAGCACACAGGAGTGCACAGCCGTATTTAACGTATGGAGTTGGTCAGGGACATTTTAAAAATGGAGCTTTGCCTGGAAAATTGGGCTCTAAATGTTCTTGCCAAAAAGCGTATCTTTCAGTTGTGGTAATCCCGATTACTCACTCGTAGGGGTTCAGTTTTTCCCTTCTTCAACAATGCCAGTGATTCCCTGCCTCATCTTCTGTAAAACAATCTTCTTAACTTTTATTTAGATAGAATGGCTTTCCCTGTGGCTTTTGAATGGGCTTAAAAAACCCCAGCTATAGGAAAAAAAGAAGAATGAAAGGACTATTTTGGGGGTGTCAATATTTGGATTAGTATTATTGCACTGGTAACAGCTAACTTTGTAGTTTTTGGAAGAGGAGTATATTGAAACAGCTAGAGCTTGTCACTTGCAACACACAGCTATGGAATGGAAAAGGTCTGTTCTCTGTTTGGTTACTTTTCAAATAAGAATCCCTGTGACTGGTTTTGAGTAGTGCTACTGTCCTAAAAGCTTATCTGGATTAATGCTCTATTAGTTTTGGATCTGGACTGATCAAACACGATTCTCATCAGTGTCATAGGCACACACGTAGTTTGGTGGATCATGTTGGTACCTGATATCCACTATCTAAAAGTTGTCCTGACTCCCAGACAAAGTTGTCACTTCCTAAAGGCGCCCTTGTTCTGGGATCATTTTCCTGTGGAGCGCTCTTGCTGTGTCCAAGTCTGCACGTGTTGGTACCGTGTTTGGGAGCCAAATGACGCGGTGCCAGGGTGGCTGCAAGAGCCAGCTCCTCTGCTTGGATTAGGCAGGCATCACTGCACAAGGCCGGGCAATTACCTGGCTGTCAATGGATTCATTAGTGCAAGTCCTCGGCTCTGCGTGGGGATATCTCTCTTGGTCCTGGAGCAGTTTGAAAATGTTTTCATGTAGCAGCTGAGATGTCATCATAGGTTAGAGGTACTATCATTTTAAGAAGAAGGGTTTTTGTTTTAGGAATGCTAGGGTAGCCAGGCGGAGGGAAGAGGTTGTTCTTAGCACAATCTGCTCCTTATAGTAACCTAAAAAATTCACTGTTTTCCAGGACCAGCAATTTTGTGTCCATTTTGCTCGGAAGTCCTCCCTTGGTTAATGAGCTTTGTAGCTAGAAATTTAGTTTTTCATTCGCACTCATCTACAAGGCTGGGCTCTTCATCATTAGGAATTTTACATGTTGACCCCTTCAGTAAACACATCTTTTAATCTGCTACACATGATTAGACACTAATTGTGTTCACAACTGGAAACAGAAGTCATTAGCACAGAGCAGAGACTAGTAATACTATCACTTTGTTTTCTGTTAAACTTCCAGTTTCATGGAAATGAAGAACCACAGAGATTTCATCAGAGAAGATACATGGAGGTAAAAAAGCATTTTGCAAATGCAACAATGTCTTAGAACCGTGGGTTTTCTGCAAATCAAATATTAGGAACAAAACTTGTGTATCCGAGAAAGCTGCATGCAAGAATCTTTCCTCTAGGTTTATAGAGTGTGGTAAGTCATTTTATGAAATCCAAATTTAAAATCTGGTTAAAGTACAGTACTTACACAAAAGCTAGAAGTTTCTGAGTCTGCTACATTTCACGGGGGGAAAAGGCATCTACCTCTTCTAATTACCTCATTTTTTCTAATTAAATGTCTTGGGTTTCCTTTCTTAATGAGACAAAGATGCAATCTTGCATTTATGCAAGCCAAAAATGTTCCATTGTTAACACAAGATTAAAGGGAACTAGCAGGAACTGAGGCATCAAGAGGTGGTTGCAGGCAGAGGAGGAGAGGTCAAGGCTAAATATGAAGGAAGTGTTGAAGACAAAGAAATGAAGGGAGACTGGTCCAGTGGCAGAACAGAAAAGTTGTATGGTTGAGGAAAAAAAGGACAACAGAAGATAAATCAGAGGTAGTAAACATGCCACTTGAGCATATAAGAAAGGGAATTTTAAAATGTGTCATGCAGCAGTAAGCTTTTAGCAAAAGCCATTGATGAAATCAGAACTTGTTCTGAGACCCTTTTGATCTACTTTAACCTTCTAGTGTGTATCCTCATCTCTTTGTTATAAGGAGTTTGATGTATGAAAAGCACTCTTTCATGTGTGAAACCGCTTATTGCCTGGCATATTTGCCACCTCTGTAGCAAACATGAGGGATGAATTAAGGCAATACTAGAGCCCAGTCACTACAGTTTCTTGACTCCTCACACAAGCTCTTGCCCAAGAGCCAAGTTGGTCTGTTGCCTGCTAAAAGCTGATGTCCGCTGCTGCACCTCCTCAAGGCATCTGGGCACCAAATAGCAAGAAATCCTGCCTTTATCTGCTTTTGGCAACTGGGTCTTGCCAGTAACTGACTTAGTTAAGGAATAAAATCTGAGCAATTAATCAATGAGGGCGTCACTCAACACCAGGATGCCAGCCACCGAAGGAAAGGCATGCCATCTGCAGTTTGTGCAAGCAAAATTGCCTCAGTATGGTTTAGTCCTGCAAGCACGAAACTAATTGAGCCACGACTCCATGAGCGATCTGGCTGCAGATACTGGGTTTCAGGATAAATATTGTTCCATGTGAAGGCTAGGCTAAGAGTTTACTAACAGGCAGGCAAGGAGCCCTCCAGGACATGCAGCAGATCAGGCAGTTGTCTTTCTGGGCTGCAGTAATGTATCTCCTTCCCTTCACCCCTGACTCAACTGGTCAAATCTCCACTTGGATGTATGATTTTAGGATATCCTCAGAGACTGAGGGAACATGAGGCTACCCTCTGAAGCATCTCAGAAATCCCAGCCCTGAGACACCTCATGTTGCTATGTGTCAGCCAGCCGTGGCTCCGCTGCTCCCAAGTGCTCCCTGAAGACAAGAAGAACTAGTACTGCATGAGGTAATACTGCTGCTTAAAAAGCAAAGACCTTGACAAAGCCAGTGGTGGTAACCAAAAGGGACTGTGAAGGAACACAATGTCTTTTGGAAATGCTGGCTAGGAGAGATAACCCAATAACTTTAAAAAAAAAAAATTTTCAGGAATTTTATTTACTTTTTATGTTCAAGGCATAAATAAGAAGCTTTGTAACCAAATACCCCAGCTGACTGCCCCAGCTCTGTTCAATTCGGGTTCCCAATATTTTACCTCTGAAAAAAATAATTCTCTGGCCTACATCTGTGGTAATTTCATGTAGGTTCATAAAGATCACTTAATTAGAGAGCTAACTTCATACTTGATACTTGCTGAGTTCAAACACATACTCATGTGTAATCATTCACATTAAAAGGATCGAGGTATTTTCTTTACATATTTATTTTAATAGCATGTCATGGGAAATAAGATAAGGCTGCAAGAACACTTGGATATTAGAAGAGTTACTGCTCTTGTCATTGCCTCTCTCATCTCTTTCAAGAAAAAAAATCCAGAAGCCAAGTTTACCTCAGGAGTAAGACAGTTGTGTGAGTCACAGTAGGAGAAATTTATAGGCAAGAAATCAAGAAGTGAAAGCCTTCAAGCCCAACAGTATCTGCAGAGATCTCAGGTATCACTTCTCCCAGGAACACTCAATAATGATTCATATTGGGTCAGGCCAGGTGACTTTCTTTGCAAGTCACCTGAAATCATTGCTGTCTCCAGACAATCGTGTTTCAGAAGCCAGTGGTGGCTTTCCAGGAGGAAAACAGGGGGGACTGAGTGTAATTCCTCCTTTATTGCAGCTCAGAGATCCAGATCCCATCGTGGGGAGAAGTCACTTATTACCTCTTTTGACTTTAGAGCAGCCTGTGGCAGCTCCAAAGGCAGGCAGCCTGAAGCAGGGGTGCAGCCAGCACTGCTAAGAGTGATCGAAAAAGTTTCTGAGAGCACATCCTTGTGCGAGGAGCTTTTTGGCATAAATTATCATATGAGAGCATTAGAAGCTGTTAGACCTGTACAATGAAAAATTACTCTGTTCAGCTTCTAGCTTGGGTGTAAAAAGTAATTCAGGGTGCCAAAACAGTGTTTTTACTTATCCAAACCAGATTTTTTTAACTTGGTCACTCAGACTGGATCTGGGAGCCCTGGATGAACTTTTCCTCTCCCTGATTCAAACCAGCAATTTCTTCTTAAACAAAACCCAGACTGTCTGGGCACTCACAAGGGTTACTTTGTGGTAGTTAAAGATTTGGGGAAATGGGTCTCTCTTCCTCCTGGCTGGATGCCATACCAAGTTCTTCAGCATCCAGTGCTTTGGGGCTGGTGGGCAGTGCGCTTTCCCATGGGGAGGGTGCTCCTCGTGCTCCAGCCTGTGCGTGTTTCTTCTTGCCTCTCTCTAGCTATCACCTACCCCACAATCATGTTATTTCCCTGAGCTCTCTGATATGAATTTAATCCCCAGAGGCTGAGAGGAGGACTGAATCTGGTTTCCCACCGCCCATGTGGATTCCCTTACCAGCAGGCTATTCAGGGAAAGGCAACTGCTGCCTCCAAGTGCTTTAATAATTCTTTGATTCCTCAGCTTGTACTGCCAGTGCCCAAAATGAAATGCTTTGCCATTTGTTTTGCCTGAAACTATTCCACAAAACTGCTTCCAATTTATGAATGGATTTGGCTACCTCAGAACCTCATTTTTAGTTAAGTCGCGACTTGCCAACTGCCCTCACCCAGAGCTATTCTTGAGCGCTCTGCCCAATCTTATGTTTCAGAAGCAGCGCCTGTGTACAGTGCGGTTGCTACAACCTTCTCTCCAAGCCCTGTCCTCCCTCAGTCAAAACAGGAAGGCAGGAGAGGAGCTGTGGCCAAGGCCCCTTGACCTTCCAGGGAAACAGCGAGTATTTATGTGGAGACACTGGACTGATGATCTTAGCTGTGTTGACAGGGATGAGTTATAAAGTGATGCAGGCATAAGTGCAGTTTTAACGAGGCATAGGATTTCCAGGATTTAGGAGTGTTTTTAGCACCTTTCCCCTCTAAGACTGCTCGTCCCCACACCTCATCTGCTTCCAGATGGGTGCCAGTACCAGTCGATGGGCTGTGCTGGGAACTAAGAATCAATGCTGGGAGGAAGTGGGAGCCTGCTGTGGACTGGTCTGCTTCTGCTGTAGCACAGGGCAATGCCAGGGGCTCATCCAGGGGCCTGTCCTCCTCTACCACCCTCCCCTGTGGGGCTGCCTTCTCCCTCCTCCCCCCATCTATTTAATACCCTGGAGAATTGGGTCAACAGCTTGGGGGCCCTCAGGGAGGGGGAACTGGACACGGTGCATCTGCTGGAGCCTTGGCAGAGCCGCTCCTGCACTCGTAGGGCTTTGCCAGAAGGATCCACGGAGCCAAACAGAGGTAGAATTGGCTTCAGGTTTTAAAGCTGTCTGGACTGCATTGGTAGTCCTGATTCACAGTTGCCACTGTGGTTCCCACCCAAACCCATGAGGAGAAGTAATATTTGGGGAAGGGAAGAGAGAACAGGAGAAGGAGTCAGTGACTGAGATTTCCACTTATTCGCTTGAGTCCACCCTTGGTAGGACAGCCTAATTTTTTATGTAGGCAAGAATCTAATACAAATCATATATTTCCTTCCTTGCATGAAGGAGAATGCAAAACCAACTAAAACACACTGAAATCTACCTGCAAAAGAAAATTAAGCGTATAATTATGCAATTATTGAATTCCTTTATTTTAAAATAAGGACAGGAAACACCAATTTACCAATCTGTAAAAAAGTTTTTATGTGTTTCTCTTGATAAATAACCCAAGTTTATGGCTAATTCTATTCTGTGACCCAGTAAAGACTTTCTTCCTGTTAGCAGATGAACTGATAGGCAATGGATTCATTGTACTTTCTTGCTGTGGTAGGAGAGTAAAGCAAAAAGAAACCCCCAGCGTTGCACTTTTCAGACTCAAAGAATTAGCTGAATTGTCATCACAACCTCTACTCAGTCAGAAGAAAAGCTCTCTTACATCTGGGGGGAGAGAGCATTCAATTAAAATTAGTCTGATTATCAAACAGACCTTTTCCACAATGGTCCAGCTCTGCTCCTGTTGAGTGATGTACTACTTTGAGTCAGTAAACTTGTACAGGGGACTTTCTGTCAATAGATTTTTTTTTAATTTTTTTTTTTTTTTTTTTTAGTATTTCACAACCAGAGAAGCATGACTTATCTCCCAAAATCGTCTTTGGGAGAACAATTAAGTTATTTAAGATGAGCAAGGCAAGCTGCTGACACATTTCAGTTTTGAAGGCACTGCTGTTCAATTTATGTAGACAAAGCCTGAAACGTGAAAGCTGGCCTCTTGCCTTTGTTTTCTTCTAACCGACTGCCAGAGAAGCAGATTTCCCTGTTCCATGGCTAACTAGATCTGCCTGGTTGGCTTAACCAGCGAGCACATTCCTGCACTTCAGGAAGAACACTCCGGGCTCATTACGAGCTACTGGGCTACAGCCTGACACTAAGAAAACACATTTGATTTGGACAAGCTGCTCTGACATGGAGGTGCCAGGGTGAATAACCTTTGGGGGAAAAAAATCAAAACAAGAAACTAGCATAAAACCAAAAACCTGCCTCCAAGAGCAAGATGAATAATCTGACAAATGAACAGCTCTGTATTTTATATCAAAGCACAAAATTACTAAAAGTTGCAGGGGTCTGACTCATGAGCAGAAATAGAGTGCTGGGGCTGGCTTGAGCCGTCGCCACCGCCAGCTGCCTGCCCCCACCTCTGGAGAATGTGTGGCTCAGATGCTGTTTCTTAAGCAATTCAGCCACAAAAGGGTACAACTAAGCATTTTAAGGGAAACGTGTCAGCGCTAGTTTATAGCCTCGCTCCTTAAGATAAACCTCTGAACGGTCCCGGGTTGCCACAAAGCCTGTCAGCTGTTGAGACAGGAGGAACAGGACAGACTCCTCGCCAGGCATCCCGGTGGAAGTTGCACCCGGCAGTAGTGAGCATTCGGCAAAGCAGCTTGTCCCAGCCGAGCAGCACTCCGCAGCCACAGCAAGGAGTTGACAGAAGCCCCCACCCCCTTATCAGCAAAGCAGCCTTTTGAAAGGGGCAGATTTTAAGCCGTGACCTATTTAAACGTCCTGCCCCATCACCGACCAGCAGCACAGTTCTGCAACAAATCCCACAGCACGCTGCTGCCGCGTTTCCCCAGCTGCTCTCTGTGGCAAGTTCTTCGACTCAAATAGCAGTCCTAATCCTAGCGTAAAGCTCCAGCCCAGCTCCGCCAGATAAACACACATTGTTCCACCTGGTCTTCTGCGAAAATGAGACTGTGGCAAGTGCCTTATCACTGCTATTTTCTCTACCTCTTCTCAGCTCCTCCTCCCACCCATAACTTTCTAACGTGTTTATCACGTAGAAAGAGAAAGCTCAGAAAATCAAACTCCTACAAACGCAGGGGAAGGAGAAAGGGTGGTTGGATATCTGCACCCATCCCCACTGAGGGTACAGTTACACAGCAGCTTCAATTGCTCTAAATTGGAGTTGCCGTAGCAATGCCTGCCCTGCCTGCATTATCCTGTCCTCCTCACCTTCTGTAAGCAGAAAACAAAGGACGTGAAAAGCAAAAAGCCACTACCTGGGGCTGATTCTGCTGAAAACTAGCCCTACCTAAAAATGATTCATTTGGGCTGATTGAGCTCCTTGCAAAGGCTTGCTGTACACCTCGAACCGCGGGAGGGCAAAGGAAGGAAGCATCAGGATTTTGCAGGACGGGGGGAGAAGAAGCAAATCTGTTGCTCTGTTGATTTTGGGACAGCTGTATTTCTGCAGAATGAGTTCGTAGCAGGGTAACAGCAGCGCTGAGAAGCTGCCTCAGTAAAGAGAGTCCCGTCCAGCTCCCCTCCCAGCTCCATCAGGTTACTTGCCACTCTGGGCTCCCTGCCTGATGCCACAGGATTGGGCCACGGCTTGTCCGGGCTGCAGGCGGAAAGTGCAGCAAGGTAGGAACTGTTGTGCTGGCAGCTGCATTTTTCTTAACTTAAAACTAGGGCAAAAAATTGCAGCTTGAGGGTTGGGGACATGATGTACACCTCTGGAAAAAGATGCTTCAAGTTCACTCAGAGCTATTTTGACACTGAATTATGCAACATTCTACTTTGCTATATCAAAACTCCTGTTAGAGACCCTAATTTTGTTTGACTAACCATTATTCAAAGAATGCACCAGCTGAAAATATCTCCCGAAGGTTTAGTGGTGTGGGGGACGACACCAAGGCTCTGAAGTAATGAATTCCTATTGATTCTCTCCATGTAAACCAGCATATTTAACCAGTGAGATCTGCAGTCCTGGGGACGTCTTACACCCTTTCTGCATCACTCCTGCACTGCCTGCAATAGCGTTTGTTGAAAATGCAACACCGTTATTGATGCACCACGGTACGTTTAGTGGTTAGTAAATGGCTTTAATCAAGGGTTTTCTTTAAAAAGGTACTTTTAAATACCATGTGATATTTGAAGTCATACACACACACATTGCATCACAGCTATTACACAAGAGGCGTTCTGGCCAAGATGCCTTTTTTCCAACTCTTCAAACAAACAAAAAAAAGAGAAAGATCAGGCACTTTAGGAGAGCTTTAAAAGGCAGTGGCTACTGAATTGCCTTTGCGCTCTCAGGTCCGCAGAGGGAAGAAGCATCAGGTGTGCTTCCCCAGCCTCCGCGAGTGCAGCCGACTGACACGGTCAGACGGGATGCCTGCCCGGCGCAAAACCGAAGGATGCAGAATATTTGAGAGTGGTTTGGCCGCTGGCAGTCAGCTGTGGGAGCCGCAGGAATCAGGATGCAGGAATTTGGGTCTTTGTTTCAGGAACATTACTTGGAAAGTATCAGGGGCAGCCGCAAGACGGTCGGAAATCTTTCATCTCATCTACGCTCGGCGCAGGGGGCAAGGCAGGGGAGCCGACGGCACCGTCTCTCCTGGCTCCGGGTGGCCGAGGGCTCCCGGCCGCCTTGCCGGGGGTCCCATCCCTTTCCGACCCGGGCACTGCACGGCACCATCCCGACTCCAGATCCCCCGCATCCCTGCCCGTGCGCCCAGCGGCGCGGGGCGGTGGGCGACAGTGGCAGCTGCGGCACACCGCAAGCTGGGCGGGATTTTTTTCTTATTTCTTCCCACCTTTTCCTCATCTGCGGGCCGCGCGCTGCCCGCACTGCTCGTGGTAGACCTGGGTCTTTAACTTCGCACGGGGAAAGGAGCAAGGAGAGAAGTAGCCGGGACGGGAGGGAAGGAGGAGGGTAGCCGCGGCTCGGGGGGCTGCAGCGAGGGCGGCCGGCACCTGCCCCCGCCAGCAGCGCGGGGAGTCCCGGCGCCCCCGGACTTACTTTCTGGGGGTCGGCGTAGGTGCCCAGCCCCAAGAGCGGGATGCTGTTGCCGTCGCTCAGCGGAATGCGGTGGCTCTCGGCGGTGAGGTTCATCGTGCCGGCAGGTAGGGCCGCCCCGGACCTGGGGCTGACTCCGCAGGGGGCGGGAGCCGCCGCTTCGCAGCCAACCGCGGCCCCTGGCACCGGCACCCACCGACGGCTGGACGGAGCGGACCGGCGGTGGCTCTGGGGGGACCGAAGACGAACTGCCCTCTCCCGCCGCCGGGGAGCGCCTTTTTGGGGGGCTGAGCCACGTGTGCCCGCGGCTGCCCTGCACCGCGCCCCGCCGCGCACCGCCCCGGCCCCGCCCCGGCCCCGCGGCCACCGAAGCCCGCGCACCGCCCCGCGCAGCGACGGCCCCGCCGCGACCCCCGCGGGGGCTGCGCGCACTGAAAGGCTGCTCCGTGCCAGCCTCAAGGCAGGCCGTGGGCCACCAGCACCTTGAGCGGCTTGGGGCATTGCTGCCCACTGGCCAGGGAGCCCTTGCGGGCTGCCCTACCCGGAGCTACCGGCGGCAGGGCACCGGCTTCCCGTGGTTTGAGGTGTCAGGTCTTGGAAAATTGCCCACAGAGGTGTAGAATAGTGTCCACCTCTCCTTTCCAGTGGTTGAAATCCACTACTGTAGAGGCAAGGAGGGAATGAAGGAAATCCCAGAGTGGTGAGTAGTTTCTCTGCCTCAGTGTGAGTCCCAAATTACAGTGAATGGGCTCGAGCTCTTCACGGTCTGGTTCTGCTCCACAGTGGAAAAAAATGTATGTATTTCCTAATGCTGATAGCCCAGAAGGAAGCAATATCCTTTATGAAATTCATCACACAGCTCTTATTGTCTTTTCTGGTCCTCATGAAACACTCAGGGCCATGCTTCTACACCACTCTGCAGATGTACCCTGTCCTGAGCCATCTGCTTTGTGACATCTATGCTGAGTTCTCCCCATTTGATCTGAATGTGCATGGTCTTTTATGTCATCCTAGACCAACCTAAAATTAAGCCCTCAGGGAACATTATTCCTTAGCCATAACAACGGTCTTTGCCTGGCAGTTTATTTTATCTCCTGTAATACCCCACTTGTCTTTTTGTGCATGGTAATATTTCATCAGGTTGTGCAATTCCAAGAGGGGTTAATGGATCCATCACGATAAGTTATCTCTGCAGTTCTTGAAATCAACAGGTGTGCACTAGTTTGCATTCAGAGAAAGGGTTAGTTGCTGCTAGGACTGGGAACCTACCTGGAGAATATCCTACCACAAGACCCTTTTAGTGTTACTGGTTAGATACCTGCGAGGGTCTCCTGACAAAATGGAAAAGGTGCCACTTCCACATTTAGGAATGTTCCAAGAAGTTCAGGACTAAGTGCAAGCCAGCAAGATCAAACCAAAAATTTCTAGATAGTTAGGATGTCCTGCAGGACAAGGGTAGAGTGCTGTGGTGTGTGTAAAATAGTCCTTGGAAAGCGGACTGAGTGTGACTGAGGTTTTCTGAGAGCCTGTGCTTTACCTGGACAACACAGTGCAAAGAGCTACCTGTAAGGTGGCTGGGTTCCACCTCAAGAGGAGGGAAGCTGAGGCAAACTGCGGCCTGTCTGTAGTTACTGTGGGCAGGCTCACCCTGTCTGCGTGTTGCTGTGAGCTGTGGGTACCTGCAGGAGGGAGGAAAACCAGCCACCACCTCCATGCCCCCCTGCTGTTCCCATGTATCTGATTACCACTTTGTTGCTACAGGAGCAGCTCCAATCTCCTCTCACTGTGCAAAGCACACTCCATGGGAAGACAAGTCAATGCCAGCTGCATGTCTAAGCGGCAGCCATCATTCTGTTGTATTTCCAACAGAGAAGCAAATACATGGAGAGATGGAAATGAGGTGAATAAAGAAAGTCTGATGTGGCAGAGGACATTTAGAGACCTCCTTATTTCCAGTCCCATACTAGCTTCCATGAAAAGGCTTTGCTGCCCAGCAGCTGATTCCTATCCCTTAACTTCTATGCTCCAAGTCCACTCCACAACCTGCTTTTCCATAGCTCCTCTCAATCCAGCATCTTTTGAGGAATTTTAAGGCACAGTTTTGGCTCATTTGCCTTGGGCTCAGAGCACATCCAGTGTACTCATGTACTCTGGCAAGAGAGCAGCACATGCCCGGAGCTGCGCGTGATCCTGAGCTAAGCCAAGCACGGCTGTGTCTGCGGTGCCTGTCCTGGGGAGAAGAGCAAGTGCAAGGAGCCTCTCTGGCAGGAGTACACGAGTCTGATATGTGATAGCCTTCAATGACAACTGTGAAAGGATTGATGGACTTGGAGGGAGCTTGGGCAGGAGAAGGACTTGTGCTTCTAGGAACAGGCAGGCAAAGTGGTCCATCACCAGGGAGGCAAGCCAGCCACAGCAGGCACTCTTGCCCTGCCACAGACACAAGCCCCCAGCACTCATCAGGGTAACAGGCAAAAGTCACCTCTCTTCTGGCTTCACTGCTAGGACTGGTCCTTGCAAAACTAGACAATGTGCTTGCCCGAGAAATTGGAGAGAGGCAGAATGTTTTACAAGTCCTTCCCTCCACTCCTGCACCTTAACAGACAGAAAATAGTGTGAACAACTCTTACACATGAGACTTTTAAAGTCCCATAGCTGCTCTAGTGCCCTACCCTACTGTTCCAGTGCCTTTGCAGATTTTATATTAAACCCTAGAAAACAGATTATGGAAATGCATTTTCCCCCCTTTACATCCAAGTTGCTAACTGAAAAAAACCAAAAAAACAACAACTTATTTCATAGAATCTAGAAATGCTAGCAGGTTTTCAGTTGATAATGAATATCCTTTGAAGAACAAAGGAAGCTGAATAATGGAGCCTGGAGCCTGTCACATGTAATTCTTGTTAGTAATAATTTCTGTTAGCTGTTCAGGGAAGCGCAGTTCTAAATTTCAGAGCTTAAATGACTTAACCACATTTTTTATGAGGACACAGTATCTAGCAACTCTGACTGAAAAACAACGCAAGTTTCTAGAGGCAAACTGTTGGCTGCTGGTCGTTGTCGATCAGTAACAATTCAGGAGCTTTTATAAAATGCAGATGTGATCTCAGTTCTTTCTCTAGGAAACAAAAACAATGAAGTTTCAGCCTGGCCTGACTAGCAAGTAATGAGTGCTGCCATCCTATCAACACAAGTTTGCCTTCTCTAGTGAAGCTCTTAAATCACACAAAAACACCTTCAAAAGCAACTAAGGTAGGTTTGTGATTCATGTCTTGATGCTGCAGGGTTTTAGAATTGCATTAGTCATCTCAAACCTAAGTAAAGAGCAGAGATTTCAAAAGCAGCATCTTATATGTTTCCTGTTCCCCACCCCCTGAATCTCCACACAAATAAAGTAGATTAAAAAGACAAAAAGAAAAATTAGATCTAAGTTTTTTTGCAGGAAAAGTGGGTCAGACATTTGAGGATTCTTGCTGTTAAAAACTTGCTGAAATCTCAGGTAACGAAAGTACTTAACGGCCTCCTTACCTGGGCAAAACTGGTCAGGGACCTTTTAAAGTAAAGAGGTCACCTTTTTACTCATTTTATCTCACATTGCTAAGTACCCTGGGAACAGCAGAAAATGTGTGAGGCATTTAAATATAGAATCCCCAGTTCTTGGAAGGAAGAAAGGAGAAAGAGTCATTGATTGAGAAGGACTGGCTTTGTCATCGTTTAGATTTCATGTTTTCTTGGACATTCATGGGTTGTCCCCGTCCCCCCTCCCCCTTTTATTTTACTTGTTTTGGACAAGAGAACATGTTAAAAATAGTATTCTCCTGAATCTTCTTTATCTAGGTGTGTTTACACATTGTAGATTTACATCAGTGAGATTCTAAAGGTGGGTGACCTGTAGTACCTAAAAATGAGCTTTTTATAAAAGGGAAAATTGAATGTACTTTTATAATACTGGTATTTGTTAGATAAAAAATGCATGTTGCTACAGTTTCTATTTTCTCTATGAGTCGTGCTCCACTCTGTGTAATTATCTGCTAGAATGCGTACTCTGCATGTGTTTTTAGTTAAAATTTCTTAAAACACCGTCTTAAAGTCTGCACATTTTCAGCCTAGTCCTTTAATAACTCACATAAAATAGCATGTGTCCGTCCTGTATGTGGAATATCTGCTTATGTATTTTCAACTATTTAGCTTAGAGATTTTGGTAGCATGTGTCAAGACTAATATTTATTTTCTGTTTTGCCATTGCCTATAATAAACTAACACATATAAAGGAAAACGTCTAGCTTCATTTTTAAATGAAATAAGGTCTGTGTATGCTTAGTAGAGGGCCTATACACAAAGTCAGATTGCTTTTTTTAGTTCTTGCTACTTCTGCCACAAAGGATATAAGCTGAACTGGAGAACACTTCTCTGGTTTAAAAAAAAAAAATTACAGCATCTTTTTATTGTATTTTCACAGATTATCACAATAATCATCACATATATCCCAATATACTTCTCGAGGGCACCTGATGAGTGGTACCGTACGCTGCCTGCGTGATTCCTTCCTTTAGTGACCAAGGGATTCCTCATATGGAAGCACTTGTGATCTTTTCCCTTTGGTGATGTTTGTTGCACAATGAGGCTGATCACTGCCAGGATAACAGCCTGGCTTTGTTGGGAAGTGTGATGTAATGGGCATTCCTAGCAGTTTTTATGCAAACACCTTTTTTTCCCTAGCTCCCACTGGTGCATGTAAACTACTTGGCAAATAATGAAATGCTAACTTTTTTTTAAATTTATTTCAATAACTTTTATGTCTGCTAAGGACTAGTTCTTGGTAAATTCTTTGAAAGACCAAAGATTGCTTTCAAATTTTCAAGGCTTACAGCTTGGCAGTGGTAGGAATATGATATATGTAGACTTTTAGTGAAACTCTTTACTGCAAGTCCTGCAAAGCAGTATCTGTCCTCCAAAGACCTCATCTGGCCTGACTTTTCCAGCACTGGTACAGCACTTCTGCTGGATCCCTAAGGAGAGCATGAGGACAGGGAGAAAATGTGCCTACCACTTGTGCCTGTGGAGAGATTTAGGAAAATACTTGATGACTGGGTCCCTTATCCCTTCTGCTTCCTATAAATGCTCTGTGGCTACAGCTGTGATAAAAGGGAAATTCTGACGTATCCTTGATGCTGTTCCATTGCTTCTAGTAACATTGGAAAAGTGAAGCCACTGCAAACCTTTGATCGCTCCTGGGGTACAGGAAGAATGCCAGCAGCTGCTCCAGATTATGCTCCCACCACTTCTGTGGCTGTGGGGTTGTGCTCACACTGCACCAAGGCACAGGGGCTTCCCCAGGGACCAGCCTCCAGTGGCCATCCTGGTCCATCCCTGTCCCCATGCCACCTTGGGACAGGTGAAGAGCCCCAGGCATCCCCTGGGATGCCACTGCCACGGCCCTTGTGCTGGGTGCTGTGGGGTGCTCCTCCAGGGGGTGGTTGTACAAATAGCCAGAGCCTGCTCAGCAGTTTGGGTTGGTTTGGGTTGTAGTCACTGAGCAAAGCTGTGGTGGAAGCTGTACCAGAAGCAGCAGCCACACGGAGAGTAGAGGAAGCAAAATCTCACAACTTGACAGCCAAATTAGCCAGGCTATTTGTATACCACCACCATGTTTCCCATGGCACAGCTGGAGAGCAGCCAGCACTAGCAGTACAACCCCTAAAATGAGCCCTTTTCCCTTTTAATGTCCACTTCAGGAGCTTGAGTTGTGCCATTAGCATCCTGGGAGTTACTTATGGGCTGAAAATCCCTGTGGAGCATGAGGAGTTCCTTTGGAGGATCAGACACTGCTGGGAAATGGAAAGAGATGCTCAGTTTGAAAAAGTGATCCTCCTAATCCTTTGGAAAGGTAATGCACTAGTCCTTTACCAGTGTCATTTATACAGGCACTGTCTCATGAGCCTGCTCTCTTTTGGGCACTGTCTTCATGCTTGAGTTTGGTGTTAGCAGGGCTTCAGCAAACTGAGCCAGAAGCCAGCTTATTTCCTTCCCCCTGACACTGTGTACTGATTTATCACTTTCTTCTAGCAACAGTGTCTTAGTTTTTGCTCCTGACTGTCTGCTCTGACACATGACCAACCTGGGAGCTGGTGAGTGCTGCCTGTCAGATCCCCAGCCAAAGGTCAGTAGCTGCATGGTGGCCTCTGGATTCCTCAGATACCAACCCTTGTCATGTGGGAAGGCATTAACCTTTGGCCCTGAGTAAGTGTCCTCATATCTCACCTCAGTTAGTCTGGCCTGCTATTTGATCCTGTCCAGTACAAACCCCTTTCCTTTGGCATCCTGCAAACCTAAGCCCCGTCTTGATCATTTCCAGCATGCCACCCACCTGATGCTGGTGGGAGAGATACCCGGTGTGTTGCACCCAGGGCTGAGTAAGCAGTGGCAGAAGGGGCAGCTCAGGAAGAGCTGATTGTGCTTTCACAGCCCCTCCTGCCTCCCCAGGGAGCAGTGATGGTGACTCCCTCTGTGTAACCTCTCTTCCTCACCCAGAATAGGAACAGCTACTGTGCGAGGATAGTGCCTGTATCATGCAACTAAGGTGTTTTGAGAGTTTGAGGTTTGGGGGTTTTTTAACTCCTGATTCAGGGGGAGGGACTCATTGAGAGTCCCTTACTTTGAATCAGGTTCCTGGGACAGAGTTGGACTCATCAGCAGATCCTAGCATGTTCCAAAACTGTGATATTTCTCTTGCTTCTTTTTAATGCAGAACTTGGTCAGAGATTCACCTCAGTGCACCACCACTATTCCTGGCAAACTCCCATGTTTACCTGACACGTAACCTCGCACAGCTCCCTTGTGTCCATCTCAGGTGTTCTTAGTTCAGCTCTGATGAATAATCATTTTACTCCTTTGCACTGGGTAAACAGCTATTTTCCATGGTACCTGCTTTAGGAACCTCACTGGCATGTTGTTTCTTTCCTTGCCTCCAGCAACAAGCAGACACAAGTGACTAATTGCAGCTGGGCTGCACCAGCACCTTCTTGCAGTCGGGGCAGCGTGAAGAATGCACATCCTTTTCATACAGCACACCACACGGCAAATGGCTGCAAGATAAAATAACAGGGACCTGGCACCTACAGTCTCTTTTCTGTATCTTTTACAGTTCAAAAGAATGAAAGCAACACATGCTTGGAGGGTCCCAAATTGGTCAGTCCCCTTTGGTCACAGCACTTCCAGCTTTAAGAACCTACTGGGGAATCTCTCCCTTTGAAGTACATCTCACTTGGGCAGGAGCCAACATCACGAGGAGGAAACTATTAGCTTGTAAAGAGAACCCCACAGGTAAAGTCTGACCTCCTGCTGGCTTCTTTGCTTGCAGGTGTTTCCCGTGGATGATTTAAAAGCAGATGGTATTGTGGGTTTTATTGGTGCTACCTGCTAGTGGGCAATGCTTTGTGTCCAAAGGAACAGGGAATTTAGAAGAGTAGGCTTTAAAACATCCCATTGATATGATTTAGCCTATCTGCATGCTTTTTTAAGTGTGCCAGAGTGCTTTAAAAGGCCAGATAAGCTCATCTTTGCGTGGGTTAGTCCTTGTCCTGGAGCTGGCAGCACAGGAGGGGGGAAGTGCTGGTGGGAGCAGAGTGATGCTGTCAAAGAATGTGAAGCCCCACTTGAGCACCCGTGCTTTATGGGCACAGGTTCTATCAGAGCTGGTGGGATTTACAGCTGTGTTCAGCTCTTCATTCCACATTTCATACCAAGGTGCTGCAGATTGCAGGGTGGGTTTTTCCTGTCAGTGGGCTCTCAATTTGCAATGACCATTTCTTTTGCCTGTTTTGCAGACTGATTTTTTTTTCCGTCTTCGGCTTTTCTTTTCCCAAATTGCCACTGAATTTTTGATGTTTGCATGTACATTGGCAGATTGAGAAATCTCCTGATGTATCATGAGACATGCTTATCATATTCTGCCAAGCTCTACCAGCCTATCACTTCCATACCACCTTCCATTCCATCTTGACTTTGAAACTTCATTGTCAGGTTTACTCAAGCCTGTGTCCAAATATCTACATTTTATGAAAGTTTCATCCTTCTGCCCAACCACTTTTCCATGCCTTCTGTTGTCTTGTGCAATGAGGAAACATGATGTTAACCTCCTTTCTCCGAGGCGTTGTGTAGCATCTCTGCAAATCAAATGGTGGTGATCCAGTTTGGGATAAGGAAATAGCAAGAAGTGAAAAATTCGTTGTTTGCATATGACTGGAAGAATTGTTGGGGCACAGCTGGGGCTAGGACACAGAATAAGACATGGGACTGCCTGTCATAACAAGAAAGGGGGGCTTGCAGCAGCTTCTTTTTCTGAGATGATTTGTTAAATCTCCTGTAATTGGTTTAGTAAACACTAAGAGATGGGAAACAAAACAAAATGTTCTCTTCCAGCTTTTGTAGACTGCATGATATCTCTCACAGCCATATGGGATTAATGGTGGCTGTAGGGTAGGATTGTATCATAAAACTTTTATTAAATGTTTTAAAGCCAATTAAAGAGACATTGCCAATTTGAGCTTTCTAAGATTTTACAAAGTAAATTTTTTCCGTTGTAGTCAAAGTGCCTTTGAAGTGCTAGACCCTGAGATTTTTAACCATTTAAGAAGTAAATTGCTAAACATTCTCTGCTGATGCTGAGCCAATACTGTGACAGAAATTCAGCTAGTTATGCACAGTACTGTTGTGGGCAGATGATGAATAAAATGCTCCAAAGCAGAAAGTCATTCTTCCTATCTTCCTTCATTTACAGAAATATTTTAAATCTTAATTGAAATCTCATTAAGTGACATTTTAGACAGGAGGGTTTGGGTTGTCCTACCAATCTGACAACATGTCTTTCAGATAAGCCTTTCTTAAAACCCTCAAGTCTCCAAATGGAGAAATGAGACCTTTTGTGAGTGTAATACTGGTTATTAGAAAACCCATATGTCTGAATTCTTGAATTTCATTAAAAACCAAGCTTCCACTTCAGGTGTATAGTTCCCCTTATCATAAGGTGTAAAATATCCTTTTTTTCCCATGGAGAGCATTCAGCCTACATTTCAAGGAGCAAAGCAGCCCATGACAGGAGAAGGATCTGCAGGGCTCAGTGTCTAGGGTAGAAAGGAGATGGGTGGATGTAGCTGCAGTCACAGTGTGCTTTCCTAGGTAGCGTCGTACTTGCAGTCATGTGAGAAATACGAATCTTTTGATGGAGCTCAGGATGCACTTGGGTTTCTGGGCTGCAAGCTCACACTGCTGGGTCATGTCCAGCCTTTCATCCTCCAGTGCCCCAAAGTCCTCCTCAGGGCTGCTCCCTATCCCTTCATCCACCAGCCTTTGCTCATACCAGGGGTAGTTCCTTTTCAGTTCTTACTATGATTAAAACTCCAGGATCTTCGATTTTAGATATGAGCCCATCAGGGCACATCTTGGACTGTTGTAGCATCCTCTGAAGGGCAAGAGCACCTCTTTCTTACCTACAGTGCCTTGGATGTGGTCTAGCTCTGTCTGTGGAAGGGCAGCAGAGGCTGGGGCAGCAATACCCTCCCCCCTGCCCAATCCATTTCCAGGGAGCTCTTGGTGCACACCCTCAGCTCTGTGAGTTGCAGAGGGCTGACACGTCCCTGCAATGTCCCTGGTGATTTCCTGCACACTTGCAGGGCTGATGTGAGTGCTTTGGGGAGCCCATCAAGGCTGGAGGTGAGTGGGCCTTGGCACAATGTCACCTTCCTGGTCTCACAGCTCATTGCTCACCCGCAGCTGGGACCTGACAGGCTTTTTTTGTCTCTGTTTTGTATAAATCTTCGTCACTGTAGCACTTCATCTGATGTGACTAACACGCATGGTTTTTCTCTGCTCTCTCCCCTGAGGAAGGTGGGGGGAGAATTAGTGTGGGCAGTGCAGTATTTCTGCTTCGGTCTGGTTATTTTAGAAACAAACTTAAAAACATATGTTCATTTCAGTTCGCTTATGTGACAGAGACAAGGTTGAAGAGATATGCCTGGAAAGTGTAGCTGAAACCTCCCTAAGAGCTGGGCTGTGCTCAGGGATCATGTTACACGGAGTTTATTGCAGGCTGGTATTTAAATTCACTATAGCCTGCCATTGTATTTTAAAGGTCCCCTTCTTCTACAAATCTCTTCATTTTGTCTCCTGTTATTTGTACTTTTTTGATTTATTGTTCTTTGCAGGACAATTTCATTTTTTGAAATACTCTTTTTTCTGCAGAAATCATCATCTCTACTATAGAAACACATTTGTATAAATCTCAATAGCCCAAATTTTCTCCTCATCTAGATTCTCATTGTGTTGCATGTTGTGTCCTTGCTCCACAATTCTTTCCTAAATTTCCAGTACTGGTGAGACAGACTGCACCCTTGAAATATTTGTGTATTAATAAGACAACAATTGGGATTGGCAGGCCATGGTGATGGAACATTTCCTCATGAAAAAGGAAGAATTGGCAAATCTGGTGTTCATTTTTCATCAGAGCAAAAGGAGAGGTTTGTAAATGATGGTGGGAAGAAACCTGAGGAGGGGAGATTTCAGGAGATAAAAGCCTGAGTCCTTGTCTGCTGGGGAGGGAGGTGAGGGGCAATGACTTCAAGCCTCGGCTCAGCTGGACCTGGATGTAGACCTGAAGCCCCTGCCTCTGAGCTTGCTGGCTGGGGCTGCTCCCCTCCTGGCCAATGTTTAAAGATGTAGAAAGTGAGAAGAAAAATGAGAAAACAAATGGTGATTAACTTAATCATGGGAGGAGAGCACCTGAGTGTGCCTTTGCTGAAATCTGTCACAAAAAGTAATTGAACTTTCTCCTTCATGTTCTCCTCCAGCGCTGTAATCCCTGTGACTGCCAAAGCTCATCCTGCTTCTCACCAGACAGGCTTTCCTTGGGGCTGGGAACTTACAGTCATTCAAATCCTTCTTCTGGGAAAAATGTCCCATAAAGTACTTCCCAACACCTGCAAGAATGCAAATAGGATTTGAAGAAGATGATTCTCATCTGATTATACCTCTAAGCAACATCATCTGGTCTTTTGCACAAGTATAGTTCAAAGTTTGTATTAAAAGGGAGGAGTGGGGGGAGGAAGGCAAATTGGGATTTTTGGAGGGGTTTTGGTAAAGTCTTACATTTTGTTACTGTGGTGACGCTATGGAAACTTGATTTGTGGGTCCAGGGAGAATCTAAGTTGTGAAGAAAAAAGCTGAGATTTTTGGTAGGAGCACATAATTTTGAGCACTCCTTTTGACTTTTCCTCCTAGTGATATTGGTGGGGATGTGGTTAATTTTAATAGGAACAGGATCAGTGTATAAACCATGATAAGCTTTCACTAAATGAAAACTGGAAAATGTCTACTGAACTGCTGTTGAAATGTCTGGACGAAAGTAAAAGGGATCAGAGGCCTGTTTGTTGCTCAGAGAATGTATTTGACTCTGGACTAATAAATTTTCCCAGATTGTCTTTAAAAAGTTAGTTGCATGAAAGGTCAGTCCCATTTGTAAACAAAGCTGTCAGAATTTATTGTTAAGTAAAAGCACCAGGGGCTTTTGCAGTACTTTCCTCTGTGGCTGAGTGCCGACACAGTTGCTTTTTAGAAAGCTTAGTGCATGTGATTCTTTTTTTTTAGAAAATAAACAGAAAAGACATGCCAATCAGTAGCTTCAAAAGGTCCTTGCTGCAATATCAGTGTAAGAGCTGTGCAACAGCCTGCTGATGAAATGGGAAAGCGGGCAAGTTGTTTTCAGGCAAGTTGTGGTAGAAAATTGAAGCTCTGGCCAGCTTAGTGAAAAGTTTATGAACCTTCTGGGGAGTCTCTGCTACGTTTGCCCAACCTACACTGATTTTTTTTCACTGATTATTTGGAACCAGGTGAAAATCAGTAGTTTGAGAACTCAAACCAAACAGAAAAGAGAAGGACACTCTGAGGATGTGAAATTCTGTACAGACACCTGCAAAAACCAAAGCAGCTGTTTTGCTGTGCTGCACTGGCAGGAGTGCTGTGCAGAGCAGGAGGAGTAGTTGCCTCACAAACTTTCAGGTAAGGACACCCTACTCACTTTCCCCCTACCCTGTGGCTGATGTTGACAGTGCTGCCTAGTTCTGTTCACATTATCTGCCCAAACTAGAGGTCTGTGAGGCACTGAGCACCCTGCAGTACAGCAGGAGAGATCAGCTCTGCATGGGAACCCAGGCTTCACGAGCTCAGCAGCTGCAGAAGTGGGATTGCCTCTCCAGCTATCCCTAATTGTTTTGCCATGGCAGTGCTAAGTTCAGGACGGGCTAAGATTCTGCTTTTTGGGAAGGACCTGTAGCAGTGGTCATATCGTTTAAGTGTAGTGTCTGAAGTGCTTTGTATCCCATGCCTGTGCCTCCTTTGCTTTTTATATAATGTGGCTTGTGCAGGGTGTCATTTTACTAGAACAACGTTTCTTAGGCCCTGCTGTAACCAGAGATACCCTGACCTTACTGTCATATGCTGGTTATTTCTTGTGCCAAAACAAAAAGGTGAGAAAATAGAAACTAAAGGGATAGAGCAATTGCCATGTATATATTTCCATTTCTCTCTCCTGAGCCTGTAAATAACCTAGTTAGTAGTAATGTTTCTGTTAGGGGTTTCTGCCTCATTTCTGCTTGGCAAATGGCTTTGGAGAGACTTGGGAGGTTTTATTTGCTTTTTCAAGAGAGATAGGAAAAAGATAAGGTGGGTTTGACTGAGGCTGTCGTGAGGCCAGTGAAGCTGCAGCACACCAGCTGGGAGCATGGCTCACTCTTCACATGTGTTTGGGGAGGCAGCCAGGTTCCCAGACAGGATGGACAGCTAGCTGGGAAGAAAAGGACAGCCCAAAAGGTTATGTGGTCACATGGCTAGGTTTTCCTTGGGCTGGCCTTCAACCTCCTGTCCCCATCACAATTCCTAGGAAAGGCTGTCTCTCGAGGCTTGTGTAAAAAAAGAGCTACACCATTTTAATTGAAGCTGCGTCCTTAAGCAGGTTTCTAGTAAACAAGTGCATGTGCCTAGACTCTTATTTCAGCCTGAAGTGTGGGGTTTTTGTTTGTTTTGATTTGGCTTTGCTTTGGTTTGTTTGACCTTTGTGTTATTTTAGCTTAAGAAAAACAATTAAGTGAAGGCTGCAATTAATACACCATTTTCATACCTACTCAAAAAATGCATGATATAGTGTTTAAACTTGTAGAAAATCATGGTAGACAAAGCTTGATAAACTTTGGTTCCTTTCCAGAAAGGTGAAGAGGAAAAGATTTTTCCTGGACCTGGTTTTTCAAAGTGAACTCCAGGGAGTGTCTGCTGTGCTTCACTGAACCCAGGCTCCTTCCTATTATAACAGTGTGTGGTGCCTTATAGCAGCTCCCAAGTCTTTAGCCTGTGACCCCTTAAAGAACAAACACATGCTTCTCTGTAGAGAAACTCAAGGATGGGAGCATGAAATTTTCTGGCATTTGAAATTTCATTTCAGTGTTCAAATTTTAGAAATGTTATGTCTATTAAGTAATTAAGAGTCTGTTGACACTGAATGAAAATCACAGGAGCATTAGGCTGTTGTATGGGAGAGTGAATTCCTGTGTGTCCTAGCAGATGAGGAGACCTCATAAGAGCCCAAAAGCTCTTCTGGAATCCCTGACTGAAGGGACACAGCTTTTGTGATGGCCACCTCTTGGCTCTAAGAGAGCTCATTTCTCTGGAAGGCAGAGCCCTTTTCTTGCCCACTCTGCCTTTGAATAAGAAGCGTGAAACCCAAGGGATGCTGTATGACTTCCTGAGTCTTGTGTTATGCGTGGATGATTGGGCATTGTCCACAGCAAGCGTTCAGATAAGAGGGGAGACTTTGCATGCGGTGCTGTCCCCTCTGAATTGGCCTGTCCCACCGGGCCACCTCGACGGCTGAATGAACAGCAGCTGTTCATTAACAGGGAGCAGGGATCCGGCGCTGCCCATAGGAAGTAAAAGCCCTAGAGCACACTGCAGTAGCCTTGTTCTCCCTTTACAAAGCTGCTCTCTGTTAAACTGCGGTATCGACCCTCACTGGTGTACAAATGCCCTTCGTTAGGGTTTGCACGCTGTGTTATATGAGTCCACAGTTAAAAAGCAAACGAACAAAACCTGCTTGTGGTAATTTACTGTAGTGGCACTGGAAGTCAGTTTAATCAGGGGGAAAAAAATGATTGGGGTGATTATGCTCAGCTGGAAGGAGCAAGACAGCTGGTCACTGAGGTGGTGACTTCACCGGGGACTGTGGAGGAGATGGATTATTTGCAAAATCTCAGCCTGACATGGCTCTCCCAGAATGCAGCCTGCTCCTAAGACACACATCCATACATGTTTAATAAGGTGTTAGAACAGAACCTGAAATATTTGTTCACATTCCCCTGTTGTGGATCATTTCAGTGACCATCTGGTGCCCCTCTTACTTTTTTAAAAGAAGCTCTTGCATCCTGCACATTACTTTCTGTTTACCCTCTGGGCCCCTGCTTGGCAGAGTGCCATGGAATGTGCTTGGTGTCCTGTCCTTTCCTAACTCAGCAAAACACTGAAGACAGTGCGTAACGATAAGCCCTCGTGTTTCCGCTCCCACCTCACCAGGAGAGCCTCATCTTACAGCTGCGAGAGCAGCCTTTGCTTGGAAGGTGGGAGAAGGATGTGAGAGTTTGTACAAGCAGTACTTTTATTTTCAGGGAGATTTTTCATGCTTGTTTCGGTGGCTTGCTCAGATTTGCATACTTGAGTAGAGGCAGCAGCCTGGTATCCAAGTGGTAGAAGAGAAATCTGGTTAAAGAAAAAAAGAATTCCTTTCATCAGTCCACAAGTTGCTCTCTGACATCAAGAGCTGAAAGACTTCCCGGCTGAGCCACCGTTTTCTGTGTGTTAGTGCTACAATTGCAAACCTGCCTGGGCTTTGCAAAGTGCAAATTCATTTAATTCGCTTAGCTGGAAGAAAAGCAGTAACTCTACCCTTTCTAAACTGACCAGCATGAAAGTCTGTATTTTAACCTTAAGAAGAACTAGCAGCCTTGAGGAATGCTGCTAGGAAGTGGAACTCAAGCAATTACACTGAACAAACAATGAATTGCTTGTATTTCTAGTGTGTCTGTTTGTGTGGACATGACTGAGAGAGGGGAAAGAAGAGGAAGGATGGACCTGACACCAACCATATTCAGTTTAGGCGGGAATGCAGAGGAGACTGTGGTTACAGACTGATTTAGGAGTGCATTGAGTCCATTGAAGGAACTTGGTGTAACTAAGTGGCTGTGGGTTGATGTTTTTCACGTGTCAGCAGCCCTGCTGCTGTGCTGTGGGCACATTTAAGCCAGCAAAGCTGCGTCACCTCCAAGAGACACAGGCTGAGACAGCTGAGCCCATTTCCACCAGCACCACTGCATTTCTGACCCAGCTTCTGCCAGGAGAGGTATTTTGTCAAGGGGATGGAGCTGAGATGATTCCCAGAACCTGGGCAGGCCTTGCTGTACTGGCATAACACTGCTCTATGAATTCTCTGACAAGCTAAAACAGCTGAACTCTTTTACCTTTAGTTTGTTTAAGTGGCTATTTGCAGTGGCGTGAGTACACTAAATATTTTAGTCGTCCTTCTCTGGATATCTTTTGCTTTGTCATGTTGATGACGTTCTTACTCAATTTATTTCGCCAACATTTTTTGGCTAACACTACATTGAACTCTGCTTCAGGAGTCCTCTTTGGTTCAGGTGCCTCCACAGCTTCTCTAGGAAGCAAGTCAGGGTTTTTCTGGTCAACAAGAGTGCATTTGCATTTGTTCACTGTTGTTCCTCTTTCCTTATCTCTGTTTGTATTACATTACCATTCAGGGTTCCTGCACTTGTCCCATGTTGGTATGGTGCCCAAAAGTTGACACTTCTGTAAGCTTGAAGATTGTGTGTGGTACAAAAAGTACCAGAGAGAGTGGCCAGAGATTGCAATATAATTCTCAACATTGTTTTTTATTCTTCTAAATGGAATTCCTGCTGTAGGTCAGCCTACACACCAAAGTAAGGAATCTGTGTGAAAGTGTCTTCACTCCATGTGTGTTTATTGTCAAAGTCCTTCAGGCTTTGTTTGACTATTTTGATGTGTCCAGTTTCTTATCTGATGCTTTCTGGTTACCTTTCCAATTCAGGGACAAAGTCCAAAGAGAGATTGGCATATGCTTATGGAGGGTGGAGTTGGCAGAGAAATGGCTTAACTCTGTCCCTTTTTGATTGGAAAGTTGTCCTTGTAAAATAACCCCAGCTGGTGTCTGAAAGAGAGACAGTTGCTGCATCTTCCTTAAGTGCTATTGTCCCAGTACCTAGAGGAATATATCTCATTTTAAATTTGAGGAGCATGACTGTTCCCTCTGTGACACTTTGGTACCACAGACAGGTGATGGGGCTGGGGCACATGTTCAGAAGGAGAATCAATTGCAGACAAATGTCTCTCATGACTGTTCTCATGACCTGTCCTCAAGGATGTCCAGGGTTCGAGGTGCCACACCACCCCCAGGTGCTCTGCCCTGCTTCATCATCCCAGCTGCTGGAAAACAGGCCCTTACACCTCTTCTGAACCTCCCTTCCCCTGGCTTAAAGATTATTACTTTTTGCTCTAACCCCCCAAAAACGCCATTGTGTATACTTAAATATGCTCTGATGTAGAATGTTTGAATTCCTGCGAGAACCAGAAGAAAGCCAACTCACACCTCAGAAGGTGACTCAGAGCCCTTTCTGGCCAAAGACACAAAACTCCACTCTTACCATACCAGGACAGATTAAAAGCACCTAAGAATGTCCTGACTGATAGTATTTAATAAGTGGCAAGGCTTGGATACTATGTGAGAATGGAAGGAACCTGAGAAGGTTTATTACAAACAAATTGTGTTTTCTTAGTAGGTGCTTGTGATCCACCATCCATCTGGAGTGGGAGCAGCAGTGATTCTGCAGCCTCACTCAGGTCAGAGTGAGCAATTATAGGTGTGGGCCAGAGTCAACCATGGAATACCTGAGCACACCAAGACAGCAGGAGATTTTGTGGTGGTTATTAATGGAATAATTGTGACTGTATCCAGGCAATTTACATGATGAGTAATATAAACATAGAGGTTATTGAATGAGGAGTGAAAAGTATTAGGCAGGAGGTTAGTGGTTGTTGCTTTAACTGGGGACTAGAAAGAAAATCCTCCCTGGGGTCATTAACTGTATTCTCCTGACACTCTGCTAGAGCAGAACTTACCTCAGGTCTCAACTGGTCCTTCTGTCCCAGCTTGAAATGCCTGAAGTGATGGTGGTGATTTCGTTCTGTGAGCTATGACATAAGCTGCAATGAGTGTCAGTCTCAGAAGATGACTGCATTTCTCAGAGAAGTTCCCTTGAGAACCTTTTCTGGTAGCTAAATAACCCACCTCAAGTTGATTTTTCCATGTTTCACCAAAGCTGCAGAAAAATCAGTGGTTTTGAACAGTGTTCCACAGCTGTTACTTTGGTTTTTGAAAACTCATTAAGAGGAACAACAACAATGACAACAACAACAAAATCATTCTAGTGAGCTGAATAAAGCTGAACTGGCAAATCCCAGATACCCAGAAGAAACAGTGTCCTGTCCTGTTTAAAGGGAAAGAGTGTGGTTACTGTGGTCAGACAGCTGGGCTACAGGCCAGGCCATGCCTCCTAAACATATTTTATCCAACCACATGTCATAGGCAGGATGTGGGGAATGTAAGATTTTCTCTTCTGAAAGGTAAGGGCCATTCACAGAGAGCATACACAGGCATTGCTCTCTTGACAGCTGCTTTGACTTACACCCATTGAACCTCTGCTTCTTCATTAGGATATCACAGGAAATTTCTAACCTGCTGGGATCAGGACTGGGGCAGATCCACCTTGTTGGCTTTCCCCAGGCGGTCAAAAAGGCAAAGACAGGCTGCGACCAGGCCTGAATGGACCCTTTCTCCTCAGCCAGCTGTGAACAATTGAGGTATGTCTTGCCTAAGCATGGGGGTGATTCTAGCACATAAATAATGGATGCTGCTAATGTCGTCCAGAAACCATGAGACTGTAGAGTCCCTGGAGAGCCCTTGCTCCTTCCCTGGCTGCTGATGTTGTATAGGGTGGCTGGAAGAAGCCATCAGGGCTACAGGAGCACCTCTGCTTTGTTGGCTGAAGCTAAGAGGACGTCTAGTGGTGGTATTTTAAGATCCAGGTTTCCTTTTAACTAGAGGCATCAAGTTTTTCCACTAGGAAAACTGCTGCAGCTTCCTTGAAAGTGATGGGCAGAGTCGGAAATGAGATTAAAGGTGTCTTGTGTTATTTTTCCTTTGTGAAAGAAACTGCCAAATTTAATTACTGGATACAGGCAAAGCTCATCTCTCAGTCTCTCTGCAGCAAACCTGCCATGGTAGTGGGGCTTCAATGGACAAAACTGGCATGAAATTGATGCAGTCTCCCTGACAGGCCTGATGGGTTTTATTCAGCCTCTCTCTCTGCAAGTGGAGACCCCAGACCATAACCGCAAGGAGTTTAAGCCTTGTCATTTGAATTTTTTCTGTGAATACCAAGAAGGTGTGAAACACTCATGGCTTAGGCAATGCAGTGAGACCCTGCTGTGTGACACAGACATGCAGAAGTCAGATGCTGGTTTCTCAATGCAAGGCATTGATATTTGCAGTAATACATCACCTCCCCTCAGACAATAATTGGGGCCTTGGTGTCAGGTAAAACTAAAAGAGACAAAACTGCATCACCTTTATCTAGACGCTTATGTGCTGCTATGAATAAGGAGAATGTATACAACTATAGGTAGCAGTGTGAGACAACACAGTAAATAAGTACTGAAGGGAGATTAAAGGATGATCACTAATATAATCCTATTTTCTTTTAGAATTTACAAAGATTGCTCAGAGGGAATGTACTCACACAAAGACAACTCTCTGGCAAAATTATCTTTGAAGCTGTCCCAATAGCAGGTAGAGAAACTCAGGTGCAGCTCCCAAGGGCTGCTCCTCCCTGATGAGGATCATTGCAACAGGCAGACATGAAAATATATACCTAAACTGTCCCCTTTTATTTTCCTCAGTCTAGGAAATGCACAGTTTTCTCAATTTAAAGGAACTAATTACTTACTTTTGAGGCTACAAAATGCAGTGTATACATGCCCCCCTGGAATGTGCTCTGGAGTTGCTGCTGCAATCACAGCAGGGAAGGGTTTTGCTGCTCCTGTTGTCATGTTTTTCTTGTGGCACATTATTAGGCAAAGCTGTTTCTCGTTCTTGGATGTTTTCTTTAATGCACTGGGAAACTTCTGGTCTAGCACCTTTGCCAGTTTTCTTTTTGGAACTCCAAAATAATTTATTTGAATGTTTCTTCATTATTTCTCAATGGTTCTTTACCTTTTTTTGTTTCTTTCTCTCTCTCTTATCATGTAATCTTTTTCCCCTCCTCAAACCAGTGACCAGCAGAAAGACTAAGAACCTCTTGCCCTTAACCATCTAATCCATTTAGACCAGACTTTTTTCTGCCTTTTTGTCTTGTGTGTTCAAGGCCAGTCTTCATCTTGATTTCACAGCAGCTCTCAGTGACGAAATAGTTCTGGTGCTGAGCAGGGAGCACAGGCAGAGCTCTGACACCTACCCTTCCTTCAGACAAGCTTTCATGCTCCTGCACTTGGGGATGGATAAAATTCCCCATGTGCAGTATTGAAGTGGTTTCCTTTTCCACAGATTCACAATGAAATGTGGTTGGGTTTGTTTTGGTTTGTTTTTTTTAAGTTTCTTCCTTCTCACCTCCCAGATGTTTCCAATTGATTATCTTTTCATTTCTTTAATTTAACTTGTTCCTATTCTCAACATATTCTTCCTTATTTAACATTTTTGCTAAGATATGTACTACATGTGCTGAAATCCAAGAGGAGCAGTTCTGTGGATGGAGGCAGTATTCTTCCCCAGGGAGATTCTCCCTGTCCCTGGTATACAGGTATAAGTAGTTTAATTGCCTTTTTTGTTTGGTTGCTGGGTTGGGGTTGTTTTGTTTTGTTTTTAGAAGGAGGCGGGGGCAGCAGGTAAGGTAGTTGTAAAGCCACAAGGTTTAATTTTTTATTATTTATTAAGCCTTTTTATTCATATCAGCATGTTCTACAAGGGCTGTCTTTTCATTGTGACATCCCCTTTTCTGGCCTTGCCTCACTCATCTACACCACCTGTCACTACTCTGGGCAGTGCTGCAAACTGCAAGCCCCTGGAGGATAGGCTGGTCCCTCTTATTTGGGAGAAAGCATCCATTTTCTGGTCCTGGAGTGAGTTTGGAACTATCTTGTTGCTTTTGTGAAGGACTTCGTAATTCCTTTCTTTGTGACACATCTGTTTGGATTTCCCAAGTCTTTTGCAGCACATCTCTGCTTTCCCAGCTGTCCTGAGGGACAGATTAGATTTGCACTTGCAGTGTCTGATCGAGGGTGGTATTTGTATGCAGGATGGAAATCTTTTCTCCTTTCTTGTGACATGTTTGCACAGTGTGTCCTTAACCGTGGGTGTGCTCATGTGCAGACAGTGTATATCATGACTGCGTCTGCAGGTGATGCTCGGGACATCTGTCCCTGGGCTGCACTCCCCGTGCTGCGGCTGCTGCTGCATCCCTGGCTGCTGCTGCTGCCCATCCCTTCTCCAGTGGAGCAACAGTGCCAACTGCTGGCTGCTGCGCCTGGCCTGCCATCCCCTAAGCTTCATTCTGAGGGCAGGGCTGCCTAAAACGCATCAGCGTCCCCTCTGCTGATGGTCTGGCTACTCAGCAATAATATCTCGGTTTGTTAGTCCTTCTTTCCATACCAAAAGAATATTCTGTTGGTCTCAGGTAAGCCTCAAGTTACCTTTGCTGGCGGCATTTCTAATTGCTTAATGTTGGTCTGAAGCTCTGTGTCGCTTCTGCTCTCCCAGGGCTGGCTGCTCAAAGGGGGGAGATTTCTTCTCTGAGCAGTGGAGTGCCATGAAGTGCTCCCTGAAAGTTCTTTCATCGTTCAGTTGTGGCAGCAATTTGCTAGCTATGTATTTGGGACACTCTCATTGTTATAGCCACAGTGAGCTCTGGGGGAAACGAGATGGTGATTACAAGCAGCACTCTTGCTGCTCAGGGAAATTAAAAAAAACAAAAACAAAAACAAAAACCACCCAAAAACAACAAAAACAAAAACAAGCAAACAAAAAACCAAACCAAAACAAACAAAAACAACCCCCCCAAAAAAACCAAAAAAAACCACACAACCAAAACAGAAAAGGAAAAAGGGGAGGGTAATAAAAAGAAGATAATCTACAGCTGTACATACAAGTGTAATTTTATTTGAATTTCAGTGAAATGTTTTAATAGAAAAAATAGCTTGCATTTGCATTTTGTTTTTCTTTTCCCAAGAAGAATAGCAGATGGAAAGGACAAGTCTGTTTCTTTAAATGTTTCCTATGAGAAGGAAGTTATATTATTTGCAGGAGGTGAGGGTAGAGAGGACACATATATGGAAAGTAGGAAACTGGGGAAGAAAAAAAGTGTAAAAGGAAACAATTACCAGAGCTTTTCAGAGGAAGGAGAAAGACAGTAAATGGCTGGAGCCATAAACCTGGGAGAAGTGAGCAGGGGAATTTTGCAGAGGAAAAAAAAAAAGGAGGGTTAGGAGGCAGCCAAACAAACTGAAAGTGAGTTTGATGAGTCAGGGTTTCTGTGGGTTTCTTGCATCTCCCAAAAGGCTGTTTTTCACTTCCTCCCAGCCACAAATGTTCTTCATTATTTTTGGAACAGAACACGAAAGGAAAACTAATAAATCAGCTATTCTTAAACATACGTGACAAGTCCAGGCTGAGGCACAGGTGGACCACAGCCACAGGAGGTCTCTTAAATCAAAGCTGGAGAACTTTGGACAGCCAGCAGGTTTAGCACTGCTTCCAGCCCTCTGTTACTCTTTCAGTCATATAGTGTTTTGGGGTTGGATAGGGAAATCTAAACCAGGTAAAAAGAAAAAAAAAAAAAGGAAAAAAAAAATAAAGCATTTTGATGCTGCCTTGGTAGACAGGAGCATCAGAGATCCTCCTGTGCAACTGAAACCTCAGTAAAAAATTTCTTCTTCTTACCTAATCTAAACCCACATCTTTCAGTATGTACTGGTCTGTTCCAATCCCAATGTCTTGACTTTTTATTACATTTACTGATGTAAATACTTAAGCTGGATGTAATGCCATTATTTACTATTTTTTAATTAAACAAAATGGTTTTTTTCCAGGAGACATGGTTGCAATTTTCAAGAGTCTTGTTCTGACCATGAACTGATTTGTTTTACTTTCACGCAGGCAGGTAGTCAGTCCTCTGAAGCAGTTTGTTTCTCTGAATAAAGGGAGCAGGCTCCATGCTTTCTTATCCATGGCAGGCCTTTGCCACTGAGATAACCAGCCTCTTACTGAAAATATATTGTTAACTGTATAATATATTATTATGTTATTAGGGAAAATTGATGGGAGCAGGACTGAAAAAGCTGAGCAGACCTGATGGAGAGAGGAGGATGCAAAGGAGTGTAGTTCTGCACACCCCACAGAGGTGGGGTGTGAGGCTGGGGAAGGCAGAGGGCTGTCACTCCCTGTACCAGTTATGAGTTTTCCCTACGGTGGGGTGGGATACCGTGGGGACAGCTGAGGTGGCTGTGTCTGCTGTCCCTGCAGGCCGAGCAGGGCTGGTGGTGCTGGGAGCCACGAGGCCGCTAGATGTCCCTTGTCACCCGAGTGAGGTAGGCAGCTCGTCCCCATCTCTGCACTTCGGGCATGCAGCGTTGCAAAGAAGCCTGCTCTTTAAGTGTTAAATATGGAGAAAAGTTGTGTCTGTATTAAAAACAAATAAGTCTTGTTTCAGCCTGTCATGGATAGCAAGGAGAAAGTTACTTCCTTAGCCACTTCAATTTTTATTGGAAGATACTCCGTCATAGGGAGGATTTTGTTTTGAAGAGGTGTTTATAGGGCAGTTCAGTATTTCCTGGGGGAGAAGTCATGCTAGGAAATGCTGGTTTGGTGAGCCTTACACTGTGGTTTCAGCTAAGCTTTCCCTGCTAACACAGGCCAGTCTGGTGCAAGGTGGGGGCCTGGCAGCCTGCATCAGCTGAGCTGGCTGGGGGGAAAAGACCTGTGGGCTTTTCTTGTGTCTTCTTAGTGACTGCCATTTTAGGCATGCTTTTGTTGCGAAAGATGCGTGAAAGAGGTCGCTTCTGTGAAGAACTCAGCCCTTCCACCTCACTGGTGCAGTCATACACCCAAAGGCTCAACATGCCTCTGCAGAGAGGGGGAAAGGCTGTTGGAAAAGGGAGCAGCTGCTGAGAGAGGTGGACTGGTGTAGTCATGTAGAGTGAAGGGCAAGAGTGTCTAAAGGGGTCACAGGGAAACCTCCCAAACCTGCTTATATCTGGCCCCTCAAAAACCAGCCCCTGTGTCACCCAGCACACTCAGAGCCACGAGGAACTCATGCTGCCCAGACACTGTGGCTTGTGTTTGTCCCTCCAGCCAGCTCTGCTGGTCCTGCCTTGCCAGTGGTGCTCGTGCCTCTCCACACTGGTTTGACAGCTGGGTCTGAAGAGCAGCCTCCAACACCCACAGCATGCTGGTCTCTTAGCAGTCCTTAAAGAGTTAATTCCTCCCTGTGCCCTAGGCATGTGGCCATGTTTTCTCCACAGTGGAAGCTGTGTTTCCATATGTCTCTACCTCCCACGGCTGGCACCTCGGTGTGGGCATCTGTGCCGCTCTGCATGCCTGTGCCCTTGCAAAGACTCCTCTGAACCTGCGATGGGCAGCTCTTGCAGCGCCTTCTGCACATGCCATGGCTGCGTGTGCAGTGGGGAGGGATGCCCCTAAACTGCCCTGAAAGCAGCTACAGGGCTTTACCTGCCCAGACAGTGTTATGAACTTTGCTCCAATGTAAGGAATAACTGACTGACTGTCACCTGTTTCTCAGGGCGTGCTGCTGCCGTGCGTGGCTGCACGAACCAAGCTGCTGAGTATTCAGAGTCATATCTGCCTGCCTGAATGACAGAAATAAAACATTTGCTGCTTTCTACTTCATTTAAACCTGTGGGAGCCTGTAGGGTTCATCCTCCTCATGCACCAAGGAGTCCATGTGTGCCACTTACCAGTCAGGGGCTTCTTCACCAGTAACGTCTGAGCAAATCTCTTAATAACAGAGGGACTACACACAGATTATTGTGATCATAATTTGGCCAACATAGCCTTTATTACTAATGGTGATGCTGGAGATGGAAAACCCAGCTTGATTCTCAGATCCCTGCTGAAAAGTAATAAAATAAAGAGGAACAAAATCTGTGCGTGAAGTTGCTACCAAACCTTTGAAAAACACAAAAGTGGAACCCTGCCAATGCTATTGCTGGCAATTTTTCATAGTGGAGCCTCATTTTGAGGTAAGATTAGAAGTGGAAATGCTCATTTTTTTTTTTTTTTTTGTCTCTGGCATTAGAATCATGTTGTTGTGTACAAATTGAGGACTTAGAATTATTTGACATTTGTTGTATTGCAATTATTGTGTGCCACTCTTACACCTACAGAGTATTTTTAATATCTTCTGATAATAGACTAATTAGAAAATAACTTCAGTTATCATAAGAAAAAGGTGTCTGTTTTATTAACACAAAGAACTGACAAAGGAAGCACTTCACTGGAAATGCCCTGTTAAAAATGGAGCCATGTTTCTTTTTGCTTTGTTGAGAAGATAGATGAAGGCAGGCTGGCTTTGTGTAGTCTTTTGTTCATCCCTGGGCAATGGCAGGACTTGCAGCTAAATTCTGCTGTCAGAAAATTCTATGATGGTAGTTGAGAATGATATAATATCATGCATACTCATTTCAACAACAAGAAAAAGAATTTCTAACCCATAGCTTGGATTTTGAGCATCAGAAAGAGCTTTCAGTACCAAGAAATGAGCCTTCAGTACTAAGAATACAGAAAAAGCAACTAAAATTTTTTAAACATAAGAAGAGCCACTTGATATAACCAGCAGCAAATAAAAAGGAATGGAAATGTAATTTTAAATTATTTATTTCACTCTCTCTCTCTTTTTCATGTTAATATATCCTTGGCTCTAGCTCAGAATGACATGCTAATTATGAATGTAAGAAAACCTAATATTTTATTGTGCCAATTAAACTGTGTGTCACATAGACATTTGGGGAGAATTTCCCATGCTTTCTAGTATGAATGGAAGGAAAGAGCAGTGGTGCTCACTTAAAACTGGATTTTTTTCCTAGTACCTTGCAAAAAGGCATCATTGTATTTTGATTAATCCATGCTTGGTCCACCTCGGATGTTTCCATGGAAACAGAATTTTTTTCCTTGATGGAAATTGTTAGGCTCAGGAAAGCTCCTCACTGCACAAAACCACTTGAGCTCCTGAAGAACTACTTGTTGGAAATTTAATGTGCATAAACAGAACTCCCAAATTCCTCCTTAGTGGTATTGTTGTCAATGCTAATACAGAACTGTCTTCTTAATGATACACAGTGGTGCCTTTTCACTCCACAAGAAAATAGAGTGAGTGTGGTATTATTTCCATTGCAAGAGAGCACTTTTCCTGGTCCAGAAAAAATTGGCCTGCAAACCTTCCAAAATTAAATTTTAAGAATTCTGATGTGTGTATATTATTTAGTTCTGGATCCAAATATTTTGGCTTAGTGGCTGCTAAAATTTAATTAACTTTGTTTTGCAGATTGGCAATAATTTAAATATATTATTCTTGTGTGCCTCAATTTTGAATGTGGCATTGTGTTGGGGTTTGGTTTGGTTTGTTTTGGTTTTGCTTTTTTCCTCCCAAAGAAAATATGCTCTCTTTCTGGATGCTACTGTGATATTTGGAATACCTTTTGAAAATCAACCAACAGAGGGAGCATTTGTGTGTTATTATTAATTTAACCAAATGGTTGGAAACATGATTCTTATTTTTCCCATCATTTCTGGACAGCATAATTATTGTGTAAAATTATAGGATTTCTTGACCATTAAAATACCTTGGTTTGGAGTGTTTTAGTTTTAAAAAAGTCCAATTTGAGTTTAGCTGACATTGCAAGTATCTATTTTGAACTGATTGTCAAGTTTATATTTATTTTGTTTCATCTTTGTTCATCATGGCAAGGAATCTGCTGAACAGAAAAAGGAAAATCACTTTGAAAACAACCACACTTTTCAAACTTCTTCCAGAGACATACTGAAAGCAGAAATTAAATGTCAACTAGAGAAAGCAGAAGCCTCAGTATTTCTTGGTACCTCTTTTACATGCTCATTCTTAGAATGTGAATAATAAGGATGATGGTGACATGTACAGCATTAGAGTGTGGATGATAATGATGATAATAATAACAAAAATGATAAAAACGTTTTGCATCTGTATTCTCCTGAAATCTTTCCTCTTCACCTCACTGTTACTTTTAGCCACTCTCGCTGCACTTCTCTGTTGTCCTGACAAGGAGTGAAGCAATTGCTGCTCTTTGTAATGTCTCAGCAGACCAGAGCCAGGGACCCAGCTGAATGACATGGGAGGCTGTGCAACACTTTAGAACTATGAAATAACTGGGAGGCCCCAGGACTTAGCTGCCGAAACTGGAGAGAGACTTGATGCAGCATCAGGGCTGAGCATCCCTCTTGTCTGGGAAATGTGACACTGCCCAAGACGTGTAGTTCTGTAGTCAGGGTCTGGTGGTGACGTAGTGCCAGGTTGACTTTGGAGAACTTGTGCTGCCCAAAGCCCAGGGTTTCTTGGAAGACAATCTCTCCTTTACAGGTGAGGCTGCTTTAATGAGTGCTCATTTTGAACCTCAAGGGAATGATGTGTTAGATACTCGGGGTTAGTAAGGTCTTTCAGTTAGGAATATTTTTTTTTTTCCCTTCATACTGCATTTCCCGATGATTAAATTAGGATGCAACTCTTTGTCTAAGCCCTGAGAATGAGCAAACCCAGGAACCTGTGGTGTCTCTGCCACTTAGGGACAGGAAAACACAGAACTATTTTAATGGCATTAACAGCACCTTATAATTAAGTGGAGAGCAGTACAGTCTGCAGCACTGCCATGTGCAGCAGAGGGAGAACCCTATTTATACGCCCAGCAGGCTATTCTGGGAGTGCTAACACTGGGAGTGAGCAGCTGTGAGAAAAACAGAGAATAAGTGCTAGTACACTCTGAAATGGAAATCATAGCACAGCGCCATATGTGTTGACTAAGTAGTCCCGCCAGCGCCCTCGTTTCAGAGCTCTGAAGTGATAGCTTCCAACTTGCTTGACGAATTTTCACAAAATTGCTATTCCAAGCAGCAGTCTCCAGAAATGCAGCCATTCCATTTATACAGCACGTGGGATAACACGAGTCTGCAAACTTCACGAGTCTAACACTGCTGGAAGACCAGGCAAGAACTGAAATATTCGCCTTCATCATTGCAGAGCTCATTAGCCCACGTACATATCATCCCCTGGGAATGCAGTTTCCTTATCCTGAGGTTCTCCTGTGAGCCCCATGTAGATGGATTCCTGGGTGCAGGACTCATGCATTCCAGTGTTTACCTTCACCTCTTAAAACTTTAAAACAAATATGAGAACAGAATATGAATTCCCTTGGCAAGGCTGCTTTTCTACATGGTTTGGTTATTTATTTGCCTACCATGACACTGGTTACCCTCAATAGTTTCCTTTCAATTTTGTTCTCAGGCTCTTTAAAGATTTGAGGATATCCTGTGAGACCGTGTTTGTGCAATGGGAATAATGTGCCCAGCTGTGACACCTGTATGCAGCAAAGGTCAAGCCAAAACTTGTGATAGTAGTGGGGACCTGGGGTGGATTTCCTAAAATTTGTGAAAAGCCAGTCTATTAAAAGCAGGTCACTGTTACAGCCTCATCTCTCAAATCCCTCTGCACTTAACATTGTAAAGCATAGAAAATCTAGTGGTTCTTGAACACTGGCTCCATCACAGGTGTTAAGCTCTTCACAGGTGTTAAGCCCTTCTCAGCATGGCAGCTCCAGGCACCACCTTGGAATCACTTACTCAGTCCTTGATGTAACTGCATCCATGTGTCCATCCCAGCACAACCTTCCAGACCCAGAGATCTGTGCTACAGCTGTGCTCCCACTTCTGTTCCCTCCTTCCTCCCAGCTGCAAATCCTGGTGGAATTCTTCCTCAGATCTGGGATTGCTCCCAGGACATTTAAATTCTCTGTCCTTGCTGTATGTGTGTTGCTCTGCTGGCACACCTGGTGGTGTCTCAAAAATGCCACTGAGTTTTCTGATATTTCCCATGAGGGAAATACACTGCTCCCTGCCCAAAACACCTGGGATCACATGGACATCCTCACTTCCTGCATGCTCAATACTGGAGTGACCTTGCCCAGATGGTGTTTGATAGCTTCAGCGTTCCAAACCTGAAGTCTTCTTTAATGTTCATTTTTTATCTCAGGTTTGTGTGTTTGTGCACAACAGCAACTTGTGCATCTAATATCAGAGGTTTTCCAAGTAACTCTTTTAATTAACCCTGGCAGTTTTGCAGTTTATTAGCTTCTTAGAAAATTTTTGCATTAGTCTTATGGGAAACACCAGGTAGATGCCAGAGAAACTCACTCTGCCAATTTATTATTCTGGATTATTTGAAAGAAAGGAAAAAGCCATTTGTGGTTTGGTTGCAGAATAAGGTGTGAGTCTCAGCAAATCTGAGATTTATATAGAGAAATCCAGCTCTGCTGCCTCACTGAAAATCTGGAGGATGCAAGTACACAGTAAAATATGTAATAAATCTGAGGATCTAACAGTGCTATGAGCAACCCAAGAGCTTTTCCAATTCTGTAATCACTGTAAGCATTCAACTCTCACTGGCTGTCGAGGGTGTGTTTCTTACTTAAAGATTAAACACAAGAGGTTTCTTGTTGATGTTGATGAGCAGGGATAATTTGCTGTCGTGATGCAAGAGCCGCTGTGCATGAGAAGATTGTCAGTGGGAAGGTGCCCTGGATTAAGTTAAACACAGGTTTCAGGGCCACGATTTTGTAGGACTCTGCAGCTTCTGCTTTCATCTTAATTGACTTCTTATTTGGGATTGTCCTCTTAAAGATGTAAGCCCAGACATCGTGGAAGTCCAAGGTGAAAAGGAGGGCACTGAAACCAGCTCCTGACCAAAATTCCTCTCGTGACTCAGATTCTTCTCACCTCCCCGGGGGTGAAGGGTGCTGATGCAAGAGCAGTGGTTCCCATGAAGGAGCACAGTTCAGAGAACAGAATTTTAGGCACATGCACACAGTTGTGTGGTTAATCATGAATGAGCGGAGCGTGTTTTGGAAATGTTGCATAATGTAATTACTTGCTTCTGAGCTGCAGACTCCTCAGGGAAATTACTGTTGTATGAATGTACATGTTAAACCATACAGCCATTGTATATAATGTTGTGTTCAGGCAAAAAAATAGGTCAGTCAATAATTTGATCTAAGTTCTTCTTATGGGTCACCAAATTAGTCAGAACCATATTTGCTGAACTTTGAGGTGTAGTTATATTTGGGCCCACGAGATTTGAATGTTCTGAGTCAAGGGAACAAACTGCATAACTTTTTTACTGACAACAGTTAAATACCCTTTCCTAGCATCTTTAAATGCAGTAATGCTTTTGCATGCTTAAAATTCAAGAAATCTAAGTATTCATTAGTTTTTCTAAACATTCATAATTTGAAAATTGACTACTTAAAAGAACTGTGAGCTAAGTACAAAAATGGCTTCAAATAGAATAACTGAGGCCAGGAGTGGCATTTGGAACCACCATTCTCCAAAAACTTGCCATGCCAGGGGAAAGGAAATAGCTGAGAGAAGTTTGGTAATAGTGCTTAAAAATACAGTGTGTTTGAAGAAAAGAGACATTGCAACAAAACCCCTCCACATATACATATGTATATATACATATGTATCAAGTCTTGATTTGCTTCATTCCAAGCTTTCTTGAGAGTCCTCCTGGCCCACCATATTCAGACTTTTTGACCTTGTTTTGCCACATGGGTTTAAGTGTAAGTATAGATACCTGGGAAGGTTCCAGAAATTCACAGGTCCCTTCTGTCCCTTAACCATCTCACATGTTGTTACTTCTGTAGTTTCTCGTGCATTGTGAACTGTACTGTGCTTGGGGTCCCTCACAGACTCAAGGACCACATGTGAAAATACCTTATGAGCATTAATGGGCCTAATGACCCCATTGGCCAGCCTCACCTGGATCCTCCAACCACACCATGGCCTGAGGTCTGTTCAGGCTGGAACTGCTGCTCCTTTCCTGAATTTCTGTGGGGCTGTGCTCTCCTGTTGCCCCTCCTAGGTGGCTCCTGGCTCACTCTTTGCTGTGCTGGAGACCATCAATGGGTATCATTGCCAGTCCCCCATGTTCAGCACTGTAGGTCTCTGCCTCTTGGTGAGGCCCTGGATGGTGGGGCATGACCTTCTCCTACTTAATCCCTGCTGTGAGGAAGCTGGGCCTGTGTCTTTCTGGTGATGAGGCTGATTCTCAATCTAGTTTCCTCCAGGAAGATGATGAGGTTGCTGTTACCTGGATGCAGGTCAGTAACTACTTTTATACCTTGCACCTGAAAAAATTCTATGGCAATATTGTCTATTCTAACTTCCAACCCATATTGTTTTATGTTCATTCTTGTTTATCATAACTTGCGTGTTTTGCTATATTTTGCTATTATTTGCTGCCTACTTCACTGACATGAAAATTTTCATCCAGTTGTGATGGACATTAAATAGGTTAACTCTGTACCATCTGAAAGAAAGTAAATTGAGGGGTTTAATTCATTTTGAGTAAACCTTATTTGATCTTTTGCAGCCCTAAAATTGCAGACTTCAAAACTATGTTCTATGTTTATCTTTAGTTTCAGAAAATATTGTAATGAAACTCAAATTCCAGGTTTTATTTTGCTTCTCATTAAGCTGAAAAATGTTATTGTGTGCCTGTAATTGGGAGTCTTTGATCTCACGACAGAAGCCACATGAGTGTAAATAGACTTTTATGCAAAGCATTCCTGTTTGCAATTGACAAAAACAAAACAAAACAAAAAAACCCAAAACAAAACAAACAACAAAAAAGCAAACAAAAAAAAGACCCGAAACCATCACCTTTTTTTTTATAGAAGGCAGCCACAAAATAAAGGAGGGGTTGCCAGAGGCTCTTGGCAGGGCTAAGCAAACCTTTGTAGCCTATACAACTTCCTTGACTGAAGGTACAATGGTAGATGGTTTTGCAGGCTTGAGATGTGTCCGCATCATCTTCTGCAAACCTGGGCTTGTTCAGGGCTCCAGGATGGAGCCAGCTGTGGGATGAAGTTGCTGTATTCTGTTGGATGTGTTACTTCCTGGAGATGCAAATCTCTGTCTCAAGGCCCACCTGGTGAACTGAAATGCTCCTTTTGCATGGTCTCCTTTTGGTGGGTTTGTGAGATAGAGGAAAGTTTTCTGTGGGGGAAAATCAATGAGCTCTATGGAGATCTGGTGGAAGAAGCCTCCTGACAAACGGTGTAAGTCTGCTTCATGGTGTGCCCCCAGGTCTTGTGGGGCTGTTGTGTCTGAGCACTTTCAAGCCACACAGGGGCCGTGTTTATCAGCTATCCTATGAACTGGAGATGAATGTTTTGTGTATGTCAGCCTTGTATGTACTCAGTGACCCTTGAAATGACGTGTGTGTACGTCTTGTTGGTATTGTGAGGGAATGGGGTGTTCCAAGGGCTGATGGGGCACTCTCATGGTGAGGGAGAGAGAAGCACAGCCAAAAACTGGTGTAGGATGAGCTCACTGCAGAAACACAAAGCCTGTGCAGAAAATATAGCTGCTAACAGTGGCAAAGTGAGATTGCAGATGAACTCTGATGTTTCAAGGCATGTGTTTTTCCCCCCTCCTTCGTGGTTCATCATAGGCTTGGCAAAAGGCAAACCTCCCAGCTGAAGGTTATTTTCCAATCTAACTTCTTGTATCTCCTCCAAGGCCTAAGAGCCATAGGGCAATTCACATTAAAGGTCACTAAGTTTTTGTGCAGTAGAGATTTATGTAACTGCTGAAGTAGGGAAAAAGCAGAGCAAAATCTCCCCAAATCTCTGATTCTTACATCCAGTGTTTATCAACCTCATGTGTGACAGTTGATAAACTGTCCCTGTTTGGTTTCTTGAACCAAATGACCCCTTTGTAAATGAAACTTTTTCCATAAGGGCTAAAGATCCTTTTGTATTCTTGGTTGTGATTTTTTTTTTTTTCAAGTAAGAAAATGTTGATTGAATTTCTCACGTTATCAACATACTCTTTCTGGCACTGATAGAACATTGCTGAGCTATAAAAACAAGTGTGACCAGAGCCCAGGCATGGCCTAGCTGGCACTGACTTCAGTGGCAGCAGCAGCAGAAGCAGCCCTGCTGCTCTCCCTGTGTTCTGTCTCTTGTGTGTTTGGGAATGTTGGCCAGTGTAGGGCATGAGCTAGAAGAAAAGCACTGGTGCTGCTGAGGAACAGTGTGTGCAGGGGCAACAAGCATGCTGGGAATTGCTGAATCTGATATTTCCCCAAAAAGGAAATAATAGTCAAGCTACAGCCTCAACTCATGTAGGCAAAAAGGGTTTAGCTTTGGTGGTGGAGGGGTCGGAGCCATTTATCCTGCAGCCCGTAAACAGTGTTTATGATCTTGCCTCTGTTAAGACAGAGGTGCAGAAATGTTTCCACTGCTGAAGGCTGGGTAAATTATTATGCTGGCTGATGAGGAGGTTTGTATTCCAATTCTAGTGGTAAGTCCCTGGAAAAATCAGTTTAGCTTCATCCTAGACCTGTTTACTTCCACCACACTTGGACTGAATATCATTCAGGGAAACTTAAGAACATTTGTGTTCTATAAAATGGCAAAAGTAATGGATTTTCTGAAGGTATAATACATTGGCTTGAGGCTTTCAGTGGCTCACATGCCTTATGACAGCTTCTACATAAAACATCCATAAAATAAAATCTGGTGTAAGTAATTTCCCACATCTTACCAATAGCGTGAAACCACAGTCATCCAAAATGCAAAATATTTCTTATGGCAGTTTGTCATAACTGGGATATTTCTTATCCCAGTTTGTCCTGTGATTTAGATCTCATTCTTTCTAACTATAATAACTATCCACCACTCTGTATTATTTCTTGTAAATGATGTGCTTGTTTCTTTGATTAAAGGGTTTAATGTCAATATATGTTACAGTCACTATTTATCTCAGACTTCTTAATCACCATAACAGCTACCACAATGTCTGGTCAAGTAAATCCCATTTTGACCATTTTTTTCCCCTAAGGGAATGCATTTTCAATTAAATTGTCCTTTTACAATGTTGGACTATATTAATGTGGCTTATCATTCTCCCTAGCATAAAATAGTTTCCAGCAATCCTCCAATAGCTAGTTTGGCATCTCTTCTCCCTCCAGCCAACAGCAGAGTTTTCAGCACCAGATTGTTTTTGATAATGTCACCGGACATGAGGCTAAAGGCAGGGAAGTTGGGCATTTATTGGTGTAGTGTGCAAGTCTCCCAAAACAAAGATTCTGCAACTTGAAAGCAGTTCTCCTGTTCATTTTATGGTCTCCCTGCACCTCCCAAATTCAGATCTGCTCTGGCACTGCTCTGGCACTGCAGGGCTGACCCTCTGAAAAATGTCACAGTTATCTGCTTTTATGCTCGAGCTTGTCTACAGGGAAAAATAGTGCTGCTCTAAAATCTCCAGCTATCCAGCAATGTGTGTACGTGATTTGCATCTTCTATTCTTGCACATAACTATGGAAGACATCAAGGGGAATTATTTTTCATGTTAAACAGAGGGGAAGGAGGTTGGTGGCACTCCTGGGTTCCTTACTGAGCACTTGTAGTAATGTCTCCACATTCAGCATGGGGTATAATCTGGGAGTCAGCAGCTTTATAAGTGGGACCAAGACAGAGAGAATGGGTGGATTTTTAGACATGTCTAAAGTTAGTTTGCTTGCTTGGGTATTTGTAGCAGCCCGTTCATGACAATCTGTAATGCTTACCAAAGGGACAGATCACATCTGGGACGCTGGTGGTGATATCTCCAGTTTTTATGGTTAAATTACTTTTAGTGCCTGACTTGCTACTGTAAAAATAACTTGGACAGGTCAAAGTGAAATGCAGTCGTGGTCATGAGATCTACTTTCTTATGTAACACGGAAAATATTATCGTCCATAATTCACGTATGAAATTTGCTTTAAATGTACTTGTTCCCGTGTTAGCTGCATACTCCAGTTTACAACTGCCAATGGATGGAAAAAGCCAGGTTATGTTAAACTGCTACCATTTTGTCTATAGGTCTTCTCAATCAGGATATAAAGCATAAAGAGAAAGATAAAGAGGACCAATGTTCCCTACAACAGAGTGTCTGGACCTCAAGTTCCTACCAGAACTGGCCAGCATTGGATAATCTATAATTCAGTGTCAAGTTTGACAGGCCAACCAAGGAACAAGAGAGGCTACTGCTTGCTGTAAAGTAGTTTATTACATGGCTACATCAGCCTCACGAAGGTAGTGTTACAGTCTGTGCCATCATGCACAAGCCTTCTAGCACAGAGCCCCAAGCAGCAGCAGCAGCACCCCCGATACAATGCATTATATTCATAAATCATCCAAGCAGCAAACATGCTGCTGTTACTGTCTTTTTGCACTTATCCTGGTCTAACAGAGTCATGGGACGTTGTCATTTTTTATACAAGGCCTAGCATATAGCCTGTCTATTCTGTCTAGCAATGTTAGCAATGCTGTGGCGTGTCTAGGACCTAGTTAACTTTGTGAAAGGTAAGGCTACTGAACTTTAAACTGGACTTGAGGGCTTTTCTGTTAACTAATACAGCCTCTTATTTGCTTAAGGCACTTAAGACATATTTTCGCTTACCGAAAACTAAAACCTACATTCCCATTTCACGTCTGTGTGACTTTATGTATCTCAGTTTCTCCGAGGGTTTCAAACCAACCCTTGCATTCCTTTCTGCTTCTAAGCCTGTGTGCATGAGGTTCTGGGAGATTTCTACCTGGTTTCCAACAATTCAGAAATCAAATAATTTGTGCATTTAACTGATAGCAAAGCGCTTGGTAATTTGCTTCTTGCTACTTTTTATTTCCTCTGTATAGGGATTCTCTTTGCAAGAGTGGGCTTGCAAGGCTTGTTTCCCACTCTCACAGTTATCAGGGGATGAGGTGGTAGGTATAAAAGGGTATAACTGTGCATCCCCCTGCTTAGAGGAGCCAGAGACTTCTCTCTGACAGAGAGGCAAGAGTATCTCTAGTTGTCATTTCTAGGCAGCAAGCTCTTCTCCCTCTGCAGTTTTTCACATCACAAGCATATGGGTCAGTTATTCAGTGCGCATTTATCTCTAAATATTAATGAGAGGTATCTTTACTCTCTCTCTCTTTTATTTTCCCTCATCTGCTTTTTAATGTTTTGCTTTTTCATGAAGTATTGTGCAGGAAAAAGCCTCTGCACATTTCTGCCTTGTCTCCTCAGCACTTGCCACCTCTATAATCCTGCCCTCTACAGATCCTGACTCTGCAAAGTTATCTGCACTACAGCCCCTCACTGCTTCCCTGCCATGGTCATTTTTTATTCTTATGACAACCTTCACTCAATTTCAGCTGGCCTGGATTAGATACCATTGGTAGTAAGTTGAACTTTAAAAAAAATTACATAATTGTTGCTCTCTCTTTGGCAAAGTCTCAGTAAATTGTGTCAGTTTTCCTCTGTCTCCAGCTCAGATAATTCAGCCTTCATTTACCATCCTCACCCAGTAAAATACTGCAGGGGCTTGAGTTTTGCTGCGTGTCTTCTCCCTAAAAGCCACACAGAGGATTGTGAGCCTGTGGGTCACCCAGGCAGTTTGCAACACCATTCATAAATGGTATCTCCAGGGAGGTGCTATGAGCAACCTACTTGCCTGGGGTCATTCAGAGGTGTTCCCCTAGCTCTTTCCCAAATTTTTGCAGTATACCCTTCTTTGGACTAGACTTTGGGGTCACAGTGATGATGTTTTCTGTCTGCTCAGCTCCAGGAGAAGCGATACTGCAGTGCTTTCCATCTGCACCCCTTTGTGTCCCCTCTTCCTTTACCCCTCTGGACCCAACCCATGCAGTGAAGAGCTGTTTTGCTTCCTTGCTCCCTGTCATACTGGGATGAGTCCTAGCTGCCATTGGCATCTATGTGATATTATTTCCTGCAATGTGAAATAAATGAAAAGCTAGGCTTGCTAATACATCAAGAAATATAGGAAATTTATTAATTTGTTCAATAAGAGGGTGAGCAATTACAGCGCTGGGTGGGCAGGGGTCGCCACCCCAAGCAATGCACTAATTCAGCTCTTGAATGGTGGTCTTCTTATACCATTCTAGGCACTTCACTTCCCCAGATTTTCAGTTATTTTCCACTTGCTTTTCTTTATAATCAGCAGCTGTGGTTTTTGAAGATCTCTTGGGGCGGTGGTCCGAGGACCATCTGAGATGGTCTTCTGATGTCTCTCCCATCTCCCATTCTTCTTTTACATGATCTTTTTCCACTAGCATTATTTTTGGTTGTACAGTTCGCTTAAGCAAGCATATATATTCTGTTAGTCAGCATACATTTTGCAAGCCCCCTCTCAGTCATTACACAACTTAAAGCTAGCATGCCTCAACACCTGTCTGCATGGGGCCCCTCTCTCAGTTATTATAAAACCTCAAAGTCAGCATGTTTCAAAATATCTTTGTAGAGCCTCTCAGTTTATGTTAGTCCTACTTCCCCTTGTTAAATGGTTACAAATTCTTCTACACTAAAATAAAAACTTGTATAAAGAATAGTTTAAAACATACTACAAGGTAGTTTAAGGCTTATATTAATTACTTGCAAACAATTACAATTTTGTTGTTAAAACAAACTGTTATCTAAAAGCCTACTGTTGTATAGTTGCCTTGTTAAACCCCACTTCCATGCTACTTCCTACTTGTTAAACCCCACTTCCTACTTGTTAAACCCCACTTCCTACTTAGCTGATTTTTTTTAAAAGTCTTCTTTATAATAATCCCATGGTCTCTGTCCACATTGCCCACAGATGCACATGCTATTTGATTGACACGAATCACAACCTGATTTCTCACAAATAGTTGCTGTCTTCCTAAGTGGCCGCTCAAAAAAAAAACCACCCAAAAATGCATATTGTAGGTAAGGGAAGGGTTAAATCCCCTTGGATTCAGCCAGTGCTCATTTACAGCTGAGCCCATTTGCCAGAGTCAATGTGTCTAAATTCTGATTAAGCTTTCCAGAGACATCTCCATCTCTGGACTCAGTTTAGGTATGAGAACCCTTGCTGAGTGCTGAGTGGTGATAACCCTTCTATGTGGTGATAACACTCTCCATGATAACATTCTTCAACTGATACAAGTGGGATCTTGATTTGTGTTTTGTGGTGGGTTTCTTTGGTGTGGGTATGTGTTTTGGCTGGTTGGTTATTTGGTTTGGTTGTTTTGGTTTGAGTTTTTTATGGTTCTATTTGGTTGGTTTATGTTTGGGTTTGGGGGTGTTCGGTTTGTTTGGGTTTTTTTTGAGGGGGTTGGTTTGTATGTGATTTTGGGGGGTTGGTTGGGGTTTCTTGTGGGGGTTTTTTTGAGATTTTGCTGGGCGTTTTTTTAGTTCAATTTAGAGTTTTTTTATTGCACCTTAAATATTGATGTTTATTGATTATAAGTAGATGAGTTCTTTGGAATTAGAACAAAACTAACAACAACTTCATGTTCATTGTTAGAGTTGCCCAGGGGCAGCTCTTACTCTATGGATGCTGTGGTCCATGCTCACCAGAGCTCTACAAGTCTGGGTAAATTCTGCCTGAATCTGTTCTTACACTAAACATGAATTTTTCGTGCACAAAAAAAGGCTGGTGTTGCATCAGAAATTGAAGCCCTTTGTGACTATACTATATGCACTAACCAAAAAACATGAGACCTGCTACTGTAATCTTGTTATAATCAGTAATAATGCTTTCTTGCTTTTATAGCATATTGTTCTATAAGGCACTCACTGTTATACAGGACATTAAGACAGAAAAACCATCGCAGTTTTCACTTTTTCCTCTCTCTCCAAGACTTTGTTACCCACCATCAAATTGTTTAATAACTGATCTGTAGGAGAAGTTTCTACTTTTTCCACAGTTCTGTAATAGAAGACAGTTATTAATGTGTTGATCTTGTAGGAATTGACATGTTCCTATTTCACAACTATCGAGACTTCTGTGGTGATGGTCAGGTCATTGGCCACTTGTCCAAGTCCCCTTTGGCATTGCTTTCGGGGTATGAATTCCAAGGGTATTGGATTCACATTTCAGGTTCAGTTCTAAATTCTTGCCTGGTATTTTGCAGAAGTTCAAGACTGAATTAAAAAGTTATTATGGTGGCTAATAACTGAGCTCTTTGAAGATAATGGCATTAATTGCCCACAATTTCATTTTCACAGGACTCCAAAATGGAATCTGAATTCCTGAGATTTATGAAAGATCTAATAAAAGCTCCCTTGTTTGCCTAGCTTGAGAAAGATTTGCCGATAATTTCATTCCCTTTGCTGAAGCTTCACAACTTTGAGCTACTCTTTCCCTGCAGAAGTTCTAGTAGCATTGTAGACCAAAACCTTGAACAAACAAATTGCTGTTCAGCACAAATCAATTCCAAGGCAACCAGTTTCTTTGTCAACATCAGTAAATCTTCTCTGGGTTTACCTTCCAACTTTGTGGATATACTGCAAGATATATTATTGTTGAACCTATTGCTAGGAGTTCCTAAATCCTAAATTATCTGATACGAAAGAGGCTGCCAAAACTCCATCCCCAAAGGTCCAACTAGCCGTGGAGCTGACTGTGTATTCCCAATAGATGTGCACATGACGCACTCATGTGTACACACAGGGTCTCGGGGTGAACACAGACAGAAACACTCATTGCTCATGCACAAGGGGATATCTCCCCCAAAATGCTGAATACAGGAAAGCTCCTGTTTATATACTATATTTTATATGTGTATTCATTGATTTTTTCCCAGAATGAACACATGTATGATAATAATTTCCCTGAAATTATTATCATATTTTCTTCCCCCCTTATACATGCGTTCTTCTGTGCTGGGGGTCTCTTTGGTGGTTCCTGATGGTTGACCCCAATGTGATACCTGATTGCCTAGTGAGCTGGTGAAAGTTGGCACGACTGGGCTGGTTGCTTCCCAGTTCTTCTTCCTACAGAATGGGCATTGTGTAGTTCCATAGGCCAGTAGTTTTTGAAGAAAAAGCATCGTGTTGCCTCACCAGGTGCAGACAATTTTTCATGTGGTAACTGTCTCTCCAGCCATAGGTCTGGATTTCCTGAACCTGCTGTTTGTGTCTCAGAAGCACAGCTGTGTGCACCTTGGCTCCCAGCCCACTTACCTTGCTGTCTGGCTGTCTGGCCTGATGCTCACCAGAGATCACACACTGACAAGTGCATCCTTGCTTGCTGCAGGTGCACCTATGGAGAAGATGTGATGAAGTGATGCCAGAGAAGATGCCAGCCCTGCTTACATGTGACTGGCCTCCTTTTCCCCCTCTTATCCCATTATTATACCAAGCATATTTTTCTACAAAACATCATGCATCCTCCCTTTTTCCACATCCTTAGACATAGTTCTATAAATCCCATGCAATCCAGGTATGCTTTTCCCCTCTGTCCCATAACGGGTCTCATGCTTCCAGATGTGAAAAACGAGGTTCACTTTCCTGGTGAAGTTTAAAAGTTTTAATAAAAAGACAATGAGAAACACAAGAGCAAAAATACAAATTATGGCCAGGTTCTTGGCATTCAGCCAAGAGCACATACTAACTTAGAAAACACTTCTTTAAATGCATCAACATGTTGCATATTCATGGGCCCTCATGCATTATTCAAAACGTTCCTTTGAATTCTCCCAACCTGCCCCCATTCCATCCTGCAGATGTGGCCCTGTCTTGCCCTCCCCACTCCCTGATAAGAAGAGAGGCAATAAATTCTTTCTCTGGGGTTCTGGTGTCTGTTGCTGTTATCTTCATCCGGATGATCCAAGAATGTGAGGAATTTCCTGATTATCTTGACTATTCTCTGAGTTAGCTACAAAAAGCATTTTATATACCACACTACTCTTTCTGAGTTTTGTTAATAGCAGAAATAAAAGAAACTATATTCATACAGCAAAGTTTTCCAACATTATACATATACCATTCATTTTAATATTTGTAAAAAGTCAATAATATAATATAATATAATATAATATAATATAATATAATATAATATAATATAATATGTACTTACAACACAGAGGTGAAGTTCTGCCCCTGTCTGGTGCAGGGTGTCCTCCTGGCCACTGGGGTTCAGAGTCCCTTGAAGCAGCCCTAACAGGGCCCAGGACTGGTGCTTCTCTTTCTGTTACCAGGTAATTGAGGTTTCCTCTGTGCTCCTTTTGTGTTCATGGAAACGAGCCTTTCTTTGCACAGCCTAACACCTAGCACAGTTTAAAAGCTTCCTTAATTGTGACTGGTTGAGAAGCCTCCTTGGAGGCACTGAATTGGGCAGTAACTTCATAGCAATTAGCATGTTCCTCATGTCAACAGTATCTGAGTTCACCCTAACTATTCTTTTTCTGTTGTAAACCAGTTTTAGATTATTTAAGAAAGTGTTTCTTAACTGGGTGCTTGCTAGCTCAAAGCAGAGGGATTTGCCTGTAGTACTGCAAACCCTGTGGCATAATGCCGCCTCAGTCTTGGTTTGCTGTAATAAGTGATTTTCTGTGGATAACAAAAAAAACTTGGTGAAAGGTAAAATACGTAAATGGGTAAATGTTGGTTTTCTCTGTTAAAATTTTGAATAATGAATCTTCCCTTCCTGGCGGAAGTGCTGCACCTTGCACTTACTCAATTAACAAACATAACAGAAAAGTTCAACAGTAATTAGGTAAGTAATGATGCAATTGTTCAGTAAGGGCTGCAATTAAAGCCAAACTAGATACCTTACTTGATTTCACAGCCTGCTTCCCAACTTTGTGGAGAAAAAGCCTGAAGGCAAAGTTTCCCTTCATCTGAGAATGGCATCACCCATCTGGTCGAACCACAGTCCCTTTACTGGCAAAACCAAGGACTTTTCTCTCCATCTTCATTACTGGAACACTCTGTGCTACTCCTCTGCGTGTGGCATCCTTTACTTGCTCAGCATTTCATCAGTCCTTTGGACATTTTTAAGGTACTTGTTTTTCTTTCAGCAAAAGATATATTCTGCCTCACAGTCTAACAGTTATCCCATGTAGAGCCAGGTGACTTCTTGGAAATTTCTCTCTTGTTCTTCACCAGGGTCATTGCTGTCCTGTTATTTCAAAACAGTGGCATCAAAAAAATGTGGGGTTTTGCATATGCTGCAGTTTCTGGTGGTATTGATCCATGACATTTTTTCCTCTTCAGACTTTGGCAATGACTTGTAGTCAGCTGAGATCAGACCTGAGCTTGTAAGTGGAGAACACTCCCTCAATTTATGTCCTTAGGTGACACTGGACTGGCATCAGGATTCCCTGAGGAGATGTGACTCATGCCTGTCCCATTATTGTTAGGGAAGGCATTGACTTGCTTGTTTTTTTCTCCAGAGCTTCGCAGCTGTTGCTTACACTTCAAGTTTGCAATGAGTTTGTACATTATTCTGAAATAATTGACTTTGTTGAGATCAGAGAAGTGCTAGCAGATATGCAAGCCAAACCAATATTCTGTGACATTTGTTTTTTATTTCAGTGGCCATCTGAAAAGCAGATCTACTTAATCATATCAGTAAATCTCTCTACCTTAATTTTCTTTTTTTTTTACTTTAATGTATGCTACCAGGGACTAAGTGCAAGAAATTTTCCTAGTTGCCATGTGAAAGAGAACAATTCCTTTTGTGTTTCCTGGTTTATACCTTTCAAAACTTTTAGCAGTAGGCATATGAAATATGATTGACACTTTTTCCATCTTGGCAAAAAAAAGGAGAAATTTAAAATCAAAATGCAGAACAACTGGAGTGGATAACATCTCAGGAATGATTTCTACAGAATCTGACTTCCTATAATAAATGTCTTCAATCTCATGATGATTGGGCATGTTCTGCAGTCTTTCTTTAAAGCCTGAGGAACACTCTTATTTGTGCTGTATTTTTGAATAATTTCAGTTGTCTAGGCTCCAGTTTGAAAACTTACAATAACATTTTCTTGATGGGCTGAGTAAGACTTCAGTTGGCCTTAGCTCAATAGACTTGAAATATCTCTCTTTTCATTTAAGCTGTTTCTTACAACACTGTTCAGTTCCTATAAATCCAAGACCAGTGGTACAGAATGCATAGGAAATAAATCATTATAAGTCCTGTAAGGGCACTTGAATTTGATACAGAAAAGATATTTTGATAGTATGGGATTGGTTGGCACACTGCAGGCTGCAGACACATTTAACACTTACAAGTTTGAAAGATGAGCATCCCACAAATTGTATTCATTCTGCAGTGAAAATGCAGACTTCTCTTGGGTAATGAGGCAGAAACAATTATTATATTGATTGCCATGATCCTGGACTTTACAACATCTAGCTACCAAAACCATTGCAGTAGCTTCTGCAATGACTTCTACTGATGAAGGTATGTAATGGCCTTTTCATAATGAATAGTACAGCATACTTCATGAAGGAGGTTGCAAAGTGGGTAAGACAGCCCCCCTCCCCATGCTGACAGATTGATATTCTTCCTGTAATTCTGGTGGGGCAGTTGTCTTTGGTACTGACCAGAAAAACAGCTCTGGTGCCATGAAGGTGAAGGTCATAGTGTGGGTGGTGGTTGACCTGTTTTTCCCTTTCATTGAGAAGAGACTCAGCATGGAAACAATCAGAGAATTAATTTTCCCGTATTATCTCTGTGCAAAGTGGAGCTACAGCCCAGCACATGAAGGACAACTGGGTGAGGTGCCTGTTATAAATGCATGTTTTGGAGTTGGCTTTTTGCAAATATTGAGATGAAGGTTATAATGTAAGAAGGTTGTACTATATCTCCTTTTATTTGTGTAATGAAGGTATATTTCCTAATTGTAACAAAATAGAGATGGGGGTTGGGTTTTTTTTGTAACTTCTTAACTAGACAGAAGTCAGAAGGGTCTTCTGGCATTCCTGAACTGAAGACTTCTGATAAAGAACAATTGAGCCTTTGAGGTTTGAATCTTCGGAAGACAGATTTACAGTACCTATCCAAACTACATGGAGTCCCACAGATAAATTGTATACTTAGGGGGGTCTTGAAACCAAAATGAATATTTGAATCATGCGTTAGCTTATTTTAATATGTAACACAGAGCTTCTTAAATACCAAAAAATCTGGGATAGGGGGTGTGTTGGTTTACACCCTCAGCTGAGTAGCTACCTTCTTCTGTCTCCTAATTGTCTATTTTTATTTTATTTTTATTAAACTTATAAATTAATATAAAAAGGTGAAACAGTGCCCATCAGATGCCAAGGCCATGGTTACACATTTGGTCTCCTTAGACAAAATCCTACTGTGCTATTGTTTGTATGTGGTGTTCTCAGCCAGTGGGAACCTGTTTAGGTTGGGCCTTGAGGTCATGCTGCCCCTGAGGCTGGAAATTCCTAGTCCCAGGTAACTCTTTGCTGTTGTAAGCAAGTCATGCAGCTGTTAGTGCCTTGCATTTCCTATGTGACTCTGGAAACTAATGCAATTCTCACTCTTTGCCCCCAAAATGGCCATTTCTAAGGTTTGTTGTGCTGCACTAATTGCTAGCATCTTTCTGTACTGTGGAGTAACCACACCGCTGCTCTTACTTTCCCCTGTGAATCACGCACAAAGTATCTCTCTTGGAAGGAGTCAGTAAAAGGCCTCCTGAAGAGACTTGTCTTCGTAGTGTCAGGAATCTGATGTCTTAATTTCTGCTAAAAAAACTTAAATAAATGTTATGAAGGGAAGCTGCCAATGAAGAAAGAAAACCAAAACCAAAAGAAGTCATTTATTTCCACATGTCTGTAAGCTGCTCTGTGAGCATGCAGAGGTTAGCCATGACTCGACCTGCCAGCAACTTGACCCCAACCTTTCCAGAGGGTCATCACTGTGGTTTGTAGTAGGTCATGTGAGAAATTTCTTGCTTAGTCCAGACTGGCAGGACACTTTCCACATCTATGGTCTCAAGCTGGTGAAAGTGTGCTGGTAAAATTGTGGAGAGAAGTAAATCTTCTCAGTGGGTAGCCCTCTATGCACAGAGACATCAAATGAGTCAGTAGAGTGCTAAAAATAACCAATGGTGATGTCTGAAGATCTTGGAAAGTAGGTCACAATGCTCACATATAAGAATTATGGATGCTGCTGACAAGGATCAAGGAAAAGCTCCACAGACACTAAAGTACAGGGAAGAATGTGTAGCAGATCACAGAGTTTTTTCCAATGATTCTTGTGTGTAGCGAAGGCGAGTCACGTGTGGACTTAACCTTAAGCATTTTCTGAAGTATTTTGTTAAAAGAATACTGGCTTCTTTCCAACAGTGAGGGATTTTCCTCTCTTCTCTTTTCCTGTAGGAGAAGAGGGGAGAAGTAGAAACAATCTCTTGGTTGTTCTTAATTATTTAGCATAGAGGAATGTGGAGCAAAAAAGAGAAGTGGAATTCTGTTGAAGTGAGCTGTTCAGGTCACAGTCTCTGCTATCTCCCCTGTGCTTAATTTTATTTTGTAGTGTGTTGTCTTAATTTGTATCTTGTGCAGTTGGCATGCCTTTTCGGGGGAAATGTATTAGCAGAGATAAGGTAAAACCAGAAAAACTTCTTAAAGCTATCTCACTTGATTAATCTGCTTTCTGTCTAAAAGATGATCAATTGAAAAGCAAATCAGTTTGGTGTTGTGATGTACAGATAGTAATTTCTTGTGTCTGCTCTTCGTGTTCTTCATTGCCTGTGACAAGAGGAGGCAAATAGAATAAAAGCAATTTTTAGATATTTTACTTGGAACACATTTAACATGAGTTGATGGCTGTTTGGGTTATGAATCTATTTGCATAAATAGATGAGAAATTGTATCTCATTGTAGGAAAGCTTAACCCCCCCCCCCCCCCCCCCCCAAATGTAGTTTTCCTTGGTAAAGGACAATCTAAGGAAAAAAAATTACAAAAATATTAAGTAAACATCAAGTGAAAAATCAGAACCAGGTGAAGATAGTTGGATGACATGCAATCTTAATGACATTTTGCATATAACAATGTGAATAAATCCATGACAAAGCCACAACAGAAAGTACATACATATACTCAGATTTTCCATACTTTTTCTAAAAGAAGAATGTTTTAATAAATAATTGAAACCTGGTTCTTTGGGACTTGCCCACAAAGGGAGACAACACTTAAGAAACATTCCGTTGTTTATTTAATAAGCAAAACATTTCAGGTTAAGATTCAGGAAAATTGTTCACATGTAATGAAATATTTAAATAACTTAGGAACAAAGGGCTCAGTCCTGTATTTGCATAGCTTTAAAATACATATAATGCCATTGAGATCATCACCTTTAATAAAACCACTGCAGAGAGCCTAAAATGAAAAGAAAAGCAGCATAAGCTCATAGAAATAGAGTAAATGAACAGAAGAAGAAAGCATGGAAGCTTGTCGAATTATAAAAGAAAATCAACTTCTAATAAATGTGAATGAGTTAATGGATAAAGCAGAATTATTGCTTAGAATAAAATATTTACTAAGGAGCTTACCACAATAACATGACGTATCTGAACACTCTGGATCATTGATGGACACAGAACAAATATTTAATACAAATTACTGCAGTTTGAGAGAAATTATCTCCAGGTAAAATGCTTCCAGAAACATGTGAGGTAGAAAGGAAAAAGTAGTATACAAATCCTGTTTAGATGCTGTTGGTACGTATGTGCATATTTAAAATGAAAGGATGTGTGTACTCATAATCACATGCTCTTTTTAGGAGCATATAAAGTACCTATGAAAATTTGTCTTTATTTTGCTTATTTTTATGATTGTCTAAGCCAGCCATTGAGATGATTAAGTTTCACATGAGATGTGAATATATGTTTGATCTTAGAACCAAGCATTTGTACACACTTGTGTATGTCAATTTTAATCAATCATATCTGGTTTTTTTCAACTGTTTTTTTTCACCAGTTCCTCAGTATTCAGAGGTGTACCTGTCAATGTTTTTAAATCCATTTAATCACTTATTACATAGAAACTGTGACAGTGAAATCAAACTTACAGGGTGGAGCTTGGGTTGGTGCACCTAGTATGTAGTGTGAGATGATTAACTGTGGCTGCAGAATATACAATTTCATTCGATTTTATTTAGAGATGACACCTCTATCTGAGGAGAGTAGCAAGTTTGATATGAGAATTACATTCAAGTTCCACGTTATATTCTGTGAGTATCACTATAGTTTTAAATTAGCATGTTGTCTCTTTTCTAGTATTTAGCTCAGGTTTTTTACCACCTTGGAGTCCTTAGCCATTATTTTAAGAAAAGAGTAAATTATGGAAAAAGAGAAGAGAAAATTAGCTCTGTCTGATCACTCAATCCTAAAGAAGCTTATGGCTGGTAAAGAGTAGTATGTCTTTCACCCTTTTGTGGTTTGTTTTTTGCAGGGTAGGGGGTGGTGTTTGTGTGTTCGTTTTTGTCAACTTTTATGGATCCCAATCTAGAGATTTCAAAGGGGCTGCACATTTCACACAGTCTTAAACTGTGATGATAAATCAGTGCAAGGAGAAGTATGTCAACCATCAAGTTAATACTTGTCAGAGATTTGAATGTATTTTGTGTTGGAAGTGACAGAAATGCCGCAGCTTAAAAGACTTCTGTATGGCAAAGAGTCATTTCATTTCCTATGTGAAGTGATAATCAAATTCTAGTCCTAGATCATGGAGAAACTATCTACAAAACAGGATTAAAATAAAACTTTTCTTTTTATTTTTTTGTCAAAGAGACTAAATCCATGGCATTAAATTCAACATACGAAGTTTATCCTTGTAAAATGAACAGTAACAACAATGAAAACAATCTGTAGTAAGACATTAATCACTGAAGGGTTTTCCTCAAGCTTTGTGGTAAAGACTAGCTGCCAAAATTTTTCATCATTTTATGAAACCCTAATGATTGAAAAGTGAGTATAGGGGATTTAGTGAGATTCAGGACAACAACAGATTTTTTTGACATTTAAAATATTCAGTGAAAAGCAACATGTAAAGCTTTATTCATTGTTAAAAAGTGCATTTAGTTGGAGTTGTCTGCTTCGAGCAGCCTTCCTACAACGTCTTGAGCCATATTGGTGAGGTAATGCTGAAGTTCTTAGAGAAGTGGGAACATATTTTTGTAATAAAAAAGTTATGTTTTATTGCTGAAAATATTTTTGAATGTAATCCATTACATTAATGAAAATAATTTAGTAATTTGGTGTAGAAAATGGTTGGATTATATTTTCCAGTGCTTGAGGCTAGACAAGATTAAATTTATTTGAAACAAAAATAATTTATTTGTGTATATGAAAAATTAATTTTAAAACTTTCAATCAAACTAACTTTGAGCTTTGAATGTGGAAAACAAAGTCAGACAAGAAATAACACTTATTGCTGGATGTTATGAGCAGAGTTGAGAACAAAAAGTGGTGCCAGAATAGCTGCGTTCATTTTGTTAGCAGGATATTTTTAAAATATTTTTAATTAACATGACCAGGGTAAGGGGACCTGAAGTAAATATTAATGACCTTTGGAAGGATGAGGGCCAGCACTTCATGGCCATGGTGACAAGGCTTATTTGGGTGTCTGGGCAGCTGGTGATGCTGAGGCATCCCATGGGTGAGGTGGGAGATGCCTGGGCATGCAGAGCTGTGGGCTGGGCAGGGGACTTTGCACAGCACAGGTACAGCCTTAGGCCTCAAGGACCAAGGCATAGGGCTGAAAGCCCATACTGAGGTTTCTCAAAACTTCTCACCATTTAGCTGTTTTCACTCAGTCTGATCCAAGATTACAGGTGCCTTGTACCAGGGATCACCTAAGGGAAGAGGTGACAGGGTCTGTTGGTGGCCCAAAAGCCACTATAGAGTACATGGGGGTGTCTGGGTGAGGGGTTATCGAGAAACAAAAAAGTGAGGGATGCATGAGAGGTGTGCTGAGAGCACCTTGATTAAGAGGTCATCAAGATCCCAACCCAGCCATAGGGATTTGTAGGGACACCCCAATTACGAAAAAAAAAAAAAAAAAGGTCAGCCAAAAAATAAAGCAAATCTGCAGCCATTAAGAGATATAATGTGAAAATAAAAAGACTGGAGATAAGACCCCTATAAAGGAGAAGGGGTGGTGAGGAGGTAATATTGATTGGCAGAGGTGAGACACAGGGAAAAGAGGGAGCATCACAATTGCTATTCCTGAAAAGGACATATATCCAAAAATAACTTGCAAAGAGTCCTGAAGAGGTGGTGAGGATTTGATAACTGTACACCTTGTCCTCCTACACAGCAAGTAATCATGGCCAGATACCTTGAAGACATGTGAGCCTGGTGCTCAAATGCCAAACTTGGGCCTGAGCATCTTAGTCCTTGCAGGTACGACAGTCAGGGGGTGAAATCTGAAATATACTTGCCCTCTGCCTTCTCCAATACAGTCTGGAATTGAGATTTACTGCATTGATACCCTTGTGTTGCAGCATTAATCATATTCCTTCAGCTGTGTGAATGGAAAAAGTGACGTTTGCAAAGCTTTCAGACAGGATGGGTATGCTGTATTTGTGCTGGGATTTAACTCCAGCCAGAAGCCAAGTCCCACGCATCCACTTGCTCGCTCCCCTCCACTGTGGGATGAGAATTGGAAGAGTGAACAAAACAATGGGCCAAAATAGAGTTTAATAGATAAAATAAAAGCCATGCACACAAGCAAAGCAAAACAAGGAATTAATTTGCTGCTTCCCATGGGCAGGTAGACGTTCAGCTGCCTCCAGGAAAGCAGGGCTACTCTATCCCAGGCAAAACCAGGACAATTTGAAAGCATATCCAGTGTGGGTTTAGAAAAATCTGCAATTAGTTTCCACTCTGACACGGCTAGGCCATAAAAGAAAAAGAGAGGACAGCAGAAATTTCAGCCTGTTTTAGCCACCTGAGATACATTACCTGTCTTCAATTGTAGTGGGAATGATAATTGATAATTGAGAGGTTCATCTTCAAAATGTTTTGGACACTGATAAAAAATTAATTTTAGAAGCCAGTTCTAAGGTAGGCTTTTGGGTTTTTTCATTCCCAAGAAAATATATCAAAAACATCAATCCGTCTAAGCTGGCAAATTGTGAAAAATGAGGTTCGCTTTTCTGGTAAAATTTAAAAGGTGTAATAAGAAGACAATAAGAGACACAAAAGCAAAGGTTTAAAAAAAAATTAGGCTGGGTGCTTGTCATTCATCCAAGAGCACACCCTACCATCTTGAAAACACCCTTTAAATCCCTTTCCATTTCATTAGCCTGGTGCATATTCATAGACCACCATGCATTATTCAAACATTCCTTTGAGTTTAGAAGTTATTTTGCTTGGTTTTAACCTTTGACTTGCCTTCATTCCATCCTGTAGATTAAATCAATTATTTTGTTTCTCCTTGTGGTTCCATCCTGCTGTCCTTACACTCCCTGATAACAGAGGGTCAATAAATTCTTCCTTTGGGATTCTGATGTCTGTCACTGTTATCTCCCAGATAGGGTAATTCAAGAATGTGAGGAATTTCCTTATTATCTTTACCATTCTCTGAGTTAGCCATGTAGTGTATACTAATTCATGTTCCTGGAATATAATAATAATTCAAGTAATATTGGTGATATTGGTGAGGTGTAAGAACATGTTCTCTATGATAAGTGTAGCGTGTATTAATTCATGTTCCTGAAATATAATAATAATTTAAGTAATATTGGTGATGGGGAGGGGAAGATGCATTCCCTATAGTAAAATGTTTCAGAAACTGTGTTTTCAGGGGCTGCCAGCTCAGGCAGGAACTGAATGGTAGCCTCACAAGAACCCTTTTTTTACATTATCCCGGTGTTTCTGTTGATTTAAATTCACAAATTGTATTTTATACATTTAATATTCACGGGTGTGGGTGATGGTAAAAGTTACACAGCTTCTGTCAGAAAAGCAGGTCTCAGCCCAGGGCGTCCCCCATCTCGGATCCGGGAAGAGGACAAAAGGATCACCATATCACTAGAGGGAAACCAGGTGTGCCACATCTCAGAAGAATAGGCCCCAGCCCAGCCAGAGCCATCGAAAGCCATCAGAGACACCATCTACACCCAGGCAAACCACGCTCAGACCAGCCAAGGAGATCAGCATCACTATGAAGAGACAAAAAGAACTATAGAAATGCAGGACTGGGTAGAAGGCGCCAGCTCCAGCATTCCCAAGTCCCCCTGATACCGAGACTTCCAAACATGTTTGGGCTAATCCACTGTGCCACCTAACATGTCTTGGCTTGTTCAGAGGGGAAAAAGTATAAGACTGGCAGGCAGGGGTGCAGAGGGGTGTGAGACCTGGGGGTGCTGTGTGGCGGGACACACACGAGTGCGCACTGCCTGTTTCCTTGCTCCTTGGCTCTGATCAATTTCGATATTGGCTTAGTCAATTTTCGCGCTTGTGGCTTTTTCCCTGGCAATCTGACAATAAATTCTGTTTTACTATAATTGGCCTTTTTCATTTATAACAATAAATGAATGTCTATAAAGCCTCAGAAGGAACTACTAGCTCAGGTGGGCACTGAAGTAGTAGCTTTACAAGAAAATCTGTACACATAATCTTGATGTATACTGGCTTATGTCTATGGGTTATATTTTATATACATGTATTTTGTGGGTAATGGTGTAATATACAGTTCTTAAGAATGTCAGAGACACTTTCCCAGCACAGAGAGTCCGCCCCCCCCCCCCCCACCCAGGATCTGGGAAGGAGACAAAGGCATTAACATACCAATACAAACAGCTGAACGCTGAAACCAGGTGCAGCTGAGATCTGATAAGAACTGATAGCCCAAGAGAATGGATCCTTCTCAAAAGCACCTAAACCCATCACTACTGGCTGAGCACCGCTGTGATTCTATCAGCAAGAACCATCGAGGGACAAAGAAGCTATAGAAATTCAGAAGAAGCAGTGGCACCAGCCTTGAGAGATTCCATGCTCCCCTCTATACCTGGACTTTGTAACATGCTCTAACTTGTATCTAGACTCTTTAACATGTTCAGACTTGCATACTGAGCTAAAAAGTATAAAACCAGCGGGCCTGGAGGCAGACCCTTGTGAGACCTGGGGAGTGAGGTGCTGCTTAGCACCTCATGGGGTCTCACCCACTGCCCGGCATTGTCTAATTCCTCACTCTGACTTTGGTCGATTTCCGTATTGGCTTTGTCAATTTCGCGCCTGTGACCTTTTCACTGGCAATCTGGCAATAAATTCTATTTTATTATAATTGGCCTTATTCATTTATAACAGCTATATGAATAAAAGCATTTTACATCACATAGTTTCCATTTTAATATTATGCTATAGCCTAAGAAATATATTTATCACACTACTATTTCTAAGTTTTGTTAATAGCAGAAATAAATAAAAACCCCCTATATTCATACAGCAAAATTTTTCCAACATTATATGTAGAGCATTCATTTTAATATTTGCAAAAAGCTGACTTTATAATGTATATTTATAATAAAAATTACGCATAAAAGAAAGAAGCACACACACATTCTAGCAATCTGGAAGGTAACCAGCCCTACCTGAGTCTTGGTCCTGACTTGGAAGCTATGCATTCTCCCCTTCATGTAGTCCTAGGAAGCAAGAATCTTATCCATGGGGATACAAAGGAATGTCTTTAACTGAGCTCTTCATAGACTCTTATGTGGAACGGCCAGTTTTTAATCAAACTTGCTTAGGAAGGAATATTTCTGACAAAGCTCAGAGAGCTTTGAGCCTCCTCTAAGCTCTGCAAATTTCAGGAACTGATCTCACTGTCCTAAATGGATGGAATTTAAACAAGCCCTGAATGTTGCTCAGGTACCATAGGATAGCCCCATGCTCTAAACAAAGAAGTATTTATCCCACTAGGGAGTGGAATGTGCTGCTTTTCTGCAAAGCAAGGAAAATTGAGACAAAAACTTTTGTAATATATAACTACACCCTTTGTGATGGTGGAATTCAGATTCTATATGGAGCATATTGTATAACCTCAGCAACTGCCAGACAGATTATATAAATATTCTTCTTCAGTTTATGAAAGGAGTGCTGCAATAAAGGACATAAAGAAAACAATATATTCAAAAATGCTAAACCCAAAAAGATGTACTTGTGTAGAAGTACAATTTTGCCACACCCTTAGAGGGAACTGCTGAGAATCTGCAATTTTTCCTTGGTGCAGAACCTCCTTATCTTCTTGGCATAGTTTACAGCCAGATGCAATGAAAAAATTTGATGGTGAAGTAAGTTAATTATCTTTAAATTGTAGTGTGCAGTGTCATGATGTTACAGTAGGAGTGTGATGCAGGGTTGTGTTTTATTTCTGTTTGTCATCACATTAAATTGGCTGAGTTGGGAATTGCAGTAAAGACATTAGCATTCACAACCATTACTGCCTTGAACACTGTCCAGCCTTTTCACTTCTCTCTCCCCACTTGTTCAGTAATTCTGCTTTATGCCTTTTTTGAATGCAAAACAGGTTCCATCAGATTTCCTCCCCTCTCCTGACTGCCATTTCTGGGAACTGCTGTAGAGAGGAAAGCTGCCTTTAAGTTCTCCACCTTCTTTCAGACTTGTCATTATGGGTGACCAGTTGTTTTTTGCATCTTTGAGTTTTGTTCATTTTCTGTATTGGTGAGCTGTAAAAGCCCTTACAGACCACAAATGTTTGAGCACTTCAATTTTTATTTATGATTTGCAGGTGTTGGAGAATCTGGGCATTCAGTCTTAACTATTAATAATTTTACTTCCACAAATGCTTATGCTAATAGGGATGAGAAAAGGTAGGGGTTTCAACACATCTAGAATTGGACTAACAAAAAAGAAGTTTGGGTTGAGAAATTTTTAAGTAACGTGTTTCATCCTTTCTGAACATTTTTATAATATACAAATCAGACTTGTTTTTCATTTCAAGTGTGGATTTTATCCTCATTTTCCAGTGGTAGTGAAATAGAATGGATAGAAAGCTCACCCTGAGGTTGGTAGAAGTCTGAATTGCACTTAGTGGAAGCTGAGTGAACCCTGAGTGGCACAGAGACTTGCAGAGGGGGAACCTTCTGGTTTCACGCAGCTCTACCTCCAGCTAATGGCATGATGAGCTGGGGCAGCTTGTCATGGTCTTGTCCTGTTGAACCCTAAGCTCAAAGACATTGACTTTGCAGCTTCTCTGAGTGACTTTACCAACAATTGACCACATCTGATGGGGAAAAGTGTTTGTTAAGATCCAACTGGAATGTCTCTTGTTGCAACTTGTGTCTGTTGCCTGTAGCACTCTTTTGCCTCTTGTGCTTTTGCTGTGTATGTACAAGCAGGTTTCTCTGCCTGCTCTGCAAACTACCATCAGTTTGTTGAAGACAACCATAAGATCTACCTTGAGATCCCTGTTTTCCTCCTCTTATGGCTGAACAAGCCCAGAGTCTCAGACACTTCTTACCCTTGTGTGAGCCAGTGCTGCAATGGACCCATGTTACTGGCCTTCTCCTGGTCTCACTCCAGTTTGACCATGCCTGTCTTCTACTGGAGGTTCCTAAACTGGACATTCCTAAACTGGACATTGTACACAACATGTGGTCTAATGAGTGCCAAATAGAAGAGAAGAAGGATAAAATTATTTAAGTTTCTGGGTCAAGTCTTGCTAATGCAGCTTAGTACCTGGTTATTGATCTCAGTCTCGAGGGCTTACAGCTAAACCACTATGCCCATATGTGTCAGAGAAGACAAAAAAGATGGTCAGGGTGACTGAAGGCTGTCAGTACCACTGGAGTCCTGACAGTTGTGTACTGTCCTACATGAATTTCAAAAGTCGCCCTGAGTAAACCTATTGAAGATTCGCCATCAGTCTAGACTCACCTTTAGCTACCAAAAATTGAGGTATCATTTCTAGGTGTTCCAGACAGTGGATTGAATCACTCCCCAAAATGCTTTTGTCTGTGTGCAGACACCAGGGGAGAGACATAGACACTAAGTTGAAGTTTTGCTTTTAGGCAACTAAATTCAGCTGAGATGACAATTCAGATGGGATCATCCCATTGGACAGTACTCTTGCACCCTTGGAGTAGAAAACAAATGTTTACACTGTTTCACTTCCCTGTAGAAATTTCTTCCTCAACTTCAAGCCTCAAGGTCTTATCTTCAAACTGGCTGGTTGCAAACTGTGGTTGCGTCTCACCTGTGTTAGGGCATGGTAGAGTTTTCTCATTCACTGATGTGGTTTCCTGTGCTTCGGATAGGCTCACAAAAGTCTCAGAAGTTATTCTTCAGAGGTTTTCCAGCTGAATCTATGTGAAACATGGCTTGCCACTGTACCAGAAAATGCTCAGTTTTGAATGAGATTTTGCAACCATTAAGTATGGATAACAGGAGCATACATAGGATGCTGGATGCTCTAAACAGATGGTATCCAACATCCACCTAACCTGTTTTGGGATATATAGTTTGAAAACCACTGATGAAAGAAAAGCTCGGAGAAAAGCAGAACTTGCTGAGAAGGACTAGAAGGCAGGGTTGAAAGAGAAGGAATTTCATCTTTTGGAGTATTTTAGTGTTGCTTTTGTCACAAATCCAGGAGTATCTGAGTTTAGTTGAAATTGAAAAATCAGGGCTATGACAGTCTTGCATCATGCTCATGAACTGTAAAGTTAAAATAGTCTTAAGCTTGAGGCGATGCATCAGACTATGGAGAAAGAAGAGGACTCTTTTGCTGTGTGACTGAGAGACTGGACTTCAAAAGAGGAGTGCAAGAAGTAGTCCAAGCAAGAAGTCAAAGCAAAAAGATGCCGAAGTCTGAGTTGAAGTCATTGAAGTCCAAGCAAAAAGGGGTTGAAGTCATTATTTTCCTCTCAGTTCAGTCTTATATACTGTTGCAGCTCCAAGAAGTTACAGCTCTAAGCAGTCACATCCTTAAGCAAGAATTTCCCACTAGTGACAGAATTAGCCTATTGTTTGTGTTACTTGGCAGCCTTACAAAGCTAGGCAGTTTAAAAACCTTGATATCTGCATATGCTGTACTTTCCCAGTTCTTCTCCCATCTGTGGTCACTTATCCCATGGCCTGTATTCCACCAAGGCCAGGACATCATTAAGCTCCATTGAGCTCTCTGTTCTGTTCCCCATTTGTTCTCTCACACTCTTTCCACAGGTATCTCTTCAATGCTTTGCTTGTAAAGGTCTTCACTATCTTAGATTTCCTAAGCAGTTTGCTTTCTCAGCTGTTGACTTTATTACTGTAAAACTACTTCTCTGTTTTCAGGAAGTGCTGAGAAGACAATTTAATTAGAAGATCAGGAATTGCTCTAGAAGCACCAGTGCATGAGCCTCTAACCATAACCACCTGTGACAGAGAGAGGTTGTACTTTATTCCATTAACAGCTATTATGAAATTTGGGAAGGAAGGGAAGGGATTGACAGATGGCTAACAACTTTGTAGAGGGCGTTGACGTGGGTGAGTTTTTTCTTAAACTTTGTGACGAAGGAGGGTCACTGTCACCAACTCACTCTGAGGCTGCAGGGTGCTGGCAGTCCTCACCAGTGTTCTGCTGCTGGGGAAGGACATTTCTGTTGTGCAGTCACCATGAGTGGCTGGCACCAGCCCTGACGCCTCTGATTTCCAGAAGAGCATGGCTTTTCTTTCTGGAGAACCTGGGAATGGCATCACAGCAGCCAGCACAGAGAGTTTTAAGGCTTACTACATCCAAGCCTGGTTGCTTTCTAGCTCTCTTGAAATCACATTTAGCAGAAGTAAAGATGAAAGCAAATGTAAATGAGAATTTGTTTACATAGCGCAAATGTCGGCGATGCAATTACAATGAATTTAGAGACAGAACTAAGAAGAAAACTCTTCTTTTATCCACCCATACTTTAATGAACTCAAAGAGGAATTTCTCTGTTCAGGGAAGAAGTGTTTAACCAAATTTGTTGTCTGGGATTCTTTCTGGATATAATGTTTACACCTAATTTATTCTCTGTGGCTACATTTAAATGTAGTTTAATCAAAATACTGATTTCAATCTTTTCCCAAGGGTTTGCCTCCCATCTGCCACTTCACTTTCAGAAATACTTAGTTTCACGTAGCCATGCCTAAACCCCGTATCTTCTTCCTAGATGATAAACAGTGTCTGCTAGCAGGCTTTCTTCACCGTAAAGAACCCCCAAATTTACTCTAAGCTAAATACTCTTGCTGGTTTGCTACAGTCCTATTCATGGCTCAAGGTAAAAAGCTTTTTCACATGCTGGAAATCACATTTGCATCAATGCTAAAGTTTGCCTCTAACTCTGCAAGCCTATTTCAAGTAAACTGGTATTCAAAGTTGTGTGTACGTGCAGCCCATTCAGTGCTTGTTTTTGACTGGTGTGGCTGTCATGCATGTTGGTGTGGCAATGCATTATTGCCCTGCCCTTGGGAGGGCTATCATGTGATTTAATAAATATTCAGATTTAAGTACAACATTCTAGCAAACACAGTGTCTTGCAGAAACCATCAGAAGGTGCTGGATGTAGAGAGTGATTTAGTTGTTTTGGGGTGGGGTTTTTTTTTTGTGTGTTTTGGGTTTTTTATTCTCAATTTATTTTCCCTGATTACATGATTTTCATGGAAATAAACTCATTGTTAGTTTAGCATTAATCTGTTCCTGGTACTTACTGTTTATTTGCTTCAGAAGCTCAGTCACAATATTTTATTTGAAGACTTAATTATCTCCATACCAACTAATTGTGATTTATTAATAATGATAGTAGTATTTGAAACAGAGAGATAGGAGAAGCATATTATGTACCAAATATGTTGATATAATAATTTTCAAAGCAAACATCTTTTGGGTTTTTTGAAGAAACAATGGGTGAACTTAAGGCAGTGATTGTTTAAGGAGATGGGAGCTTTTCAAGCTCTTCCTTTCAACTTGTCCTGTGCAAAAAAATGTGTTTACATATTTGTACAAAATTTGTATTATGCAGCAACTGATCCAAAACTCATTGAAAATTTTGGTTTCAGTGGTCTTGGGATCAATCCCTTGTTTAAGTAATTTCTGAACCCGCGGTCAAGCAATCTTTCAGATTTTGCATCTTTCATGTGAGAACAATTAAACTGAAAATAAACTAATTAGAATTTAATCTGCTGTTGCAGTGAGGATCAGGAAATTAAGGATTGTGTTTACTTTGGAATTTATTCAAAACTCATAAGTTCCTCCTAAACTCAGCGAGGAACAGATTTCTTTCCCACATTGAATAATCAGGCTTTACTAATTTAAAGATCTTACTCCTGGAGCCCACAAATCCAGGCTAATACATTTTCTTTAGAGAGGAAGAAGGCAAAGCTAACCAGGATTGGATTTTTACATGTAAATCCCAGGGATTACAGGGTCCCTTCCTGCCTCTGTGCTTTACATCATTCTCCCAAGTAAGCCTACAGAGTGGAGCAGAAAGCCTAGAAAACACTCTAACAGCCACCTTGAAATGGTTTTTTCCTGCTTTATGTCCTGGTTGTGGGTTAAAGGTGGGGAACAAAATTCTTCTGGGGCCCCTGGAGAGGATAGCACAGAATTCCTGAGAACACAGATATGCCAGAAAGACTATGATAAATCTGCCCCTGAGTTTGCAGGTCTTGTCTGCCCAAGAAGGCTGCTGCTCTGATGCAGCTCCTTCTCCCGTGAGGTACTCAGCAGGTTTTCTTAGCAGCAATAGGGTAAAGCATGTGGGACTGCTGCTATGCAGTGCTCACAATGTGAAAGGCTTGCTCTGCCTCACCTTGAGGAGTCACCACCGTGGCTTCTGACAGGGCCATGCTAGCACTGAGATCCCCAACACTTGTGTGGGGAAAGAGATTTCAGGCAAACAAAAACACCAAAACCAAACCAAACACCCCAAGATGAATTAGTGATATTTGTTGTAGTGGTGAATACCCATGCAAGTGCTTCTGAGCAGCAAGATCCTACAATAAATATTTAGTCCATGTTATAAATACATAATATATTATTGGCTTTTTGCAAATACTAAAATGAATGCTATATGTATAATGTTGGAATAACTTTGCTGCATGATTATAGTTTTCATTTCAGCTGTTAACAAAATTTAGAAATAGTAGTATAATACATCTTAGTAGATAAATACATCTTAGGCCATAGCATAATATTAAAATGGAGATTATGTGATGTTAAAATGCTTTTATTCATGTAACTAACTCAGAGAATGGTGAAGGCAACTTGTGGATTACCCTGTCTGGATGAAGGTAACAGTGACAGAAACCAGAACCCCAAAGGAAGAATTTATTGTCTCTCCATTATCAGGGAGTGTAAGAACAACAGGATGGAATCAAGAGGAGAAATAAAATATATTGATTTAATCGAAGACAAGCCAAAGGTTAAAACCAAGCAAAAGAACATCTAAACTCAAGGGAATGTTTGAATAATGCATGGGGGTCTATGAATATGCACCAGGCTAATGCAATGGAAAGGGATTTAAAGGGTGTGTTTGAGATGGTGGGTGTGCTTTTGGCTGAATGCCAAGCACCCGGCTGTAACCCTTTGTTTTATTTCTGTCTCCCAATTGTCTTTAGTAAACTTTTTAAATTTTACCAAGAAAGTGAACCTCGTTTTTCACACTCCATATAGAAAACCCTTTTCTCATAGCTTGGCCCAAGAAGTCCCATGCATTTTTCCTGTTATGACTAGGTCAAAGACTCCAAGGCAGACACCAAAGGGCAGAACATGATTTCTTTTCTAGGCTGCTGTTTTAACACACAGGAGAGGGAACCTGTCTAAAGATTAGGTTGCCAGCCTTGAACATGGAAAATTGGATTCAGTTTTCTCTTCTGCAGCTGATTACTTGTAAGACCTGAGGGAAATAATTTTGTGTCAGATTCTTCAGGATACGATGCCCATTTGTTTTCCATGGAAATTGGTTAAGATTAAATGCTTAGTACCCTGATGTTCTCTGCAGGGCCTTTGAATTTGTACCTGAAAAATGGAGATGGGATGATTCGTATACTTGATAAATGTACTAATAGTTGTGAAGTTCTTACACCTAATAGCTACAGAAGTCATAAATTTACTGCAGGTAGAGCTACGTAGTTCCAAATGCTAATTTGACCTTTCCATCTTGTTTGAAAGGATATTTTTGGATGTAAAGCTGAACTTCTTGTAATCTTCAGATCAGTGGTAAATTTTATTATTGACTTGTGTGAATCCACCAACTCTTTAAGGGATTTTATTCTTCTTTATATTTCTTTTCCCATGGTAATTGAAATAATACCTTCATAACTAGGGCTGTAAATTAGCCATACGAAAGAAACATTCAGTACCAGTCAAGGCAATTAAGAATTTGTCTAGATGGAAAAATACTGTACCTTGCAGATGGCACACAAGCAGCCACATTTTTCCCTAGAGCTTGAGAGATTTATATTCAATCATCCTCTCAGGACTAGACACAGACTAACCAGGATAAAGTGATGTTCTTAATACAGTTCTCAGAAGGGCTTTAGTTACTTTAGTTCTTTGAGCAAGTTCATTCAGGGTCTCTGTGTGGCCTGATATTGTGCCATGAAGAGGTATCCTGAGACACTGGACAGAGTTCAGAGGTGAAAATGGGGATTGCACATGGCCACAAGCTAATCTTGGAGCTTAACTGAAAGCTTCTGTCTCTGAAACACCTCAGAATGTGTTGGTTGCTTTATTCATTTGACCTCTGCTTTTTGCCACCTTTTCCTTCAGTGGTTCTCCTCTTCTACCTGTCAGATGCTAATTTTTTTGGCATAAACCTGCTTTTTTTTTTTTTTTTTCTTCCATTTCATGGTGTGCAAGTACTACAGGGAACATCATTAGTATGAGAATTTACAACAGTGTGCAAAACACTTCTTATTCTTTACTTGCTGCTGGACAATCTAGGAAAGGAAAACTAGTACAAGGTGTTTTTCTCCCCTATATATTTTTGGGGTTTTTTCTACTGAATCAAAAAAAAAAGGTTGATTCATGCCTCTTCCACCCAAGATGCATTGACTTAAATTAATGCACTTCTCAGAATAGAATTGAATTCCTCATCACAACGAACCAAAAGGATCCTCAACTTCTTTTTCTGTGAATTTTAAGAAAGGAATATTTATTTTTCTTGTGTACCTTCAGTCTAGCAAAGAACTGAAATTGTTCCTTTACGTTGTGCTGAATCAATCACAGGAAATAAATAGTGGTGGCAAACTGCCTCTTAAAGAACCTTTGGTACTTTATCTCAGCTTACAGATGTGAGCAGTTTTTGAGCAAGTGACAGATTGCTCCACACTGGTCAGCATAGGATCCAGGCACCCAAAAGGACAGCACTGTCCAATGGCAGCAAATAAAACAAGTCGACTCTCAGAGTTCATTTTTTGTGAGATTTTTCAGCATCAAACAAATGGAATCTGTTAAAAACAGACAGGCAGTTGTTCTAATGAAGAAATCCTGATTTAACCACTTTGCTCATATTAACCTCAATGCTCTCAGTGTTCAGAGTTGATCAGACTCTGACTTACAAGGGGTGCTGTGGGACAGGGACACTCAGTTGCACCTTTGTCTACAAGAATGTGAGGAGAGAGAAAATTGAGCAGACCGCATGGCCAATCTTATCATGACGTGATAAAAATCTGTAAGAAGAAAAATGCATCTGTGCACACTTTCCCAGACTGCCTTCACATTGTACACATTCAATACTCAGAATTATTCTGTGAATAATTTATGCAAACATATTCCAGTGGTACAACCGTTTCTGTGCGTATTTGCTATTTTGGGACTTGTGGTTGGTCAGCTATTTTCATGTGACAATTACCACTTTCTGCATGCATGATTCTTACATGTGGCTCTTTAGGGTGAATATATTTAACTATTTGCTGAGCTTACTCTATGTGCAAATAAATTTTGCTTTCAGCAGAGTACAGAAAAAAAAAAGAAAAAGAGAGGTAACAAAAACCAAGCAGAGATAAGGGATTGCATATATTTGAGGAGGAGCATAAGTACCAATGAAATTCAACTCTACAGCAATTTTTGGTGTTATGGTGCTCCAGTTGTAAAAACTGCATTTCCAAGGGTTTAGGAGTCTACCCCTAAAAGCTACACCCTAAGTCAGTTTGGGGGGTGCCTGGAGCCCTCCTGGCAGCTCTGAATCATAAACTAATAGGACAGTTGGGGTAGAAGGGGCATTTAAAGATCCTTTAGTCCAACCCCCAGCAATGAGCAGGGACATCTTCATCTAGGTCAGGTTGCTCAAAGCCCCCTCCAGTCTGACCATGCATGTTTCCAGGGAGCAGCCCAGCAGAGCTGGGTCTCTCACCCTTGCCAGCTCAGGAAGCAGAAAGCCATGGTGTGAAGCCCAAACTCTGGATCTCTGCACTGCAGCACAGAGCCCACCTGGCTGCGGGGATGAAAATAGTCAGCAATGGTGGTTTATTGTGATTTATGAAAGCATGTGAAAAACACATTGATTTTTCCTGCTTCCTTCCTCTCCATATATTATTCTATCCTTGCTCTTGGTTAGATGTATCCGCTTTGGGGGGAAAGAAAAACCCTGAAAAAAACCCCAAACACCAACACATCATATGGGCATGGCTTCTTATTTCTGTGCTTTGTCATGTCCAGTTGCCATCCCCACAGCTTGGAGACTTTTGTGGCGCAATTCTTTGCCATGCAGCACCCAGACAACAAAGCTCCCAGTGCTCAGGGAGTGGCATGAAGGGCTGCACAGGAAAGGGGCTTTAATAAAGCCAGGGAATTTTCCGTTTTCCCTGGATGTGAATTTAGCTGTGTTCCCTCCTGCTGAGCGAAATGATAATGAGGCAATCGATCGTAAACAGGTGCAGCGAGGAGCCGCTCCGGGTACGGCAAACCTTCGCACTCCAGTGCTCGGCGTCTGCATCTTGGTATCATTCAGAAGGAGTGACAGAATAATAATTCTCTTCTCATGTTAAGATAGAAACTTGTTAAATTAGAACCTTCTGGAATTAATGCCTTTTTTTTTTTTTTTTTTTTTTTTTTTCTCATAGGTTCTTTGCATTTTTCCAAGCTTCATTTCAGGAATTCCTCGAGTGAGGAAATGCACCCTTAAGAATTACTGTGTAATGAATTATTTATTCATTATCTGAAGCTTTATAGCATTTATAAGCCTTTAAGTACTTAGAGGTTTTGTAGACCTTTTTTTTTTTTTTAGTATTTCATCTTTTTAATTAATTTTTAAGAATGTCCACCTTTAATCTGGCCAAGGTGCTGTTGTCTTTACCACCTTGCTTTGGAAAGGTAGAGCAGAAACCCCACATATACACGTGTGCATAGGTCTTTATAATTCTAGTTTATTTAACCAATGGACAAAAAGATAACACTTAATGGATTGTTTCAGAAGAGCAGCATTCCTTCTCCAAAAAAGGGGAGGGAGGACCTGCTGTGGAAAAGCGTTGACTGGGTACAATTCTGTTACTGCTGGGGTGAGGGGTGACACAGTGCAGGGCACCTCCTCTCATCCTCCTCTTCCTGCAATCACCATCTTGCAGAGGTTTTTTTTCTATTCCTCCTTTTTTTATTCTTTCCTTTTCCCCTATATAGGAGATGCTTTATATCTGTTCAATATATGTTCTTTATTCCCTTCTATTACAGCTTCCTTGTTGCACCCTGAAGTAAACCCTGCCCAGCTCTCAGATTGCAATCCTTCACTGACCACCCTTGACAATTCATGTTTGTGCTTTTCCCTCTGAAGTCATCCTCTGCCTGAAATTTTAGGCCTTTGCTGTCACTCAATGAGCATATTCTCAGGGACCCCCTGTGACAACCTGCTTTAGAACCCCTAAAAACAAAAGACACAATGCCTTGTGTTCATTTGTTTCTCAATCCAGGAAGCTTCTACTCAGCTTTAAATATATGCTGAAACAACTTTTCCAGCATTTGATTAATATATCTGAAGTTGTCACTGGAATTATATCTTTTCCTCTTCCTCTTTGGAAGGATTTTATCTGATCTTTTCACTGTTCTTTGTGCCTAGAAACTTCCATAGGAAGCTCTGCTGAGAAACATATGTACACATGACTCAAAAACCATCTGCTTCTCTGTCACCTGAAAGACTTTGCACAGAAAGCTAATGCATAATTTATCATAGACTTTTTTTTTTTTTTTTTTTTTTTTTTTTTGTGTCACGTTTGGAAGTTGTAGCTTTTTTTACCTTGGCTCTACAAAGGGGAAGATGCTTTTCCTGGACCAAAAGCTTAAAATCTAATCTTAGTACCATAGATAATAATTTATGTGCTTGGCTTGGGCAGCATCTGCTCTGTACCTGGCACAGTCATGTCCCTCTGTATCTCCAGCAGTGCAACCCCAAGCCTGCAGGTTTCATCTACTTTTATGGGATGCAGTCTTCAGAAGTCTGGTCTGCCTGATGTAAGTAATCAGTGACATGAATGGGAATATAAATTATCTTAATAACTGTTTTCTAGGCTTCTCTAATGCAGTTTAAATGCAGTGCTGTAGCACTGGGGCTCTGCACAGCATAGTGAGGAGGCAAGTCCCTGGGGAGAAGGATGCCATCCTGCACAGATAGCATCACTGCCCTTGCAGTGACATCCTGTAAGCTATGTGGAGCAAATACTGTGGGCAAAATGCACCTGGCAGACAAAAAACTGTTTGCAGACTGAAGGATGCAGAGGTGATTTAGGCTGACAAGCCTGCTCTCTAAAGAGGGGATCTCCAGACTTTCTTCTCGTGCTGTTTCACTCATGACAACATTGGGAATCAATGCTAGTTCTGGTGATAAGGTTCTTAAGACTTTAATCTGTTAATTACCAAAGAATACAAGTGTCTTTGAAAATGGGTGTTCAGATATTATGTTCTCTCAACAAGTGCAGTTGTCTTTCTCTTTCAGTACCATATCAAGGATATTGGCTATGACTCCTCAGCTGCAAATGAGAAAAGTTCAGTAGATATAAAAAGAGTTTTATATTCCTTATTTAAAATTTGTTGAAAAGCAGCTGCTGAGGGTACCAGACCACAGTGGGTGAATCTGAGATACAGCTTTGACTGTAGAGTTTTGGCCTATGCTTCCACTATAAACCTGAAATATACAAAGTGAAACCCTCACCTGTTGTTTGTGCCACGTGCTGAATAGTAACTTGACTCAGTATCATGTTTCTGAATCTGAACTTGTTCTTTCAGGGACTGCTTACAGGTGTGGGAATAGGTGTGAGGATGCCAGTGCATGCACATTACCTAGCTTTGTGTAAAATCTGTTTTTAGGAACTTGTTTGAGCCAATGGCCTCAGTGCCTTTGCCTTTTGTCAGTGGTACTTGTGCTTTGATACTGCCTTACTATGTACCACATGGGGTATTTTTATAAAATACAAGTAAACATAAATTGTACCATTATATATTTGAAAGCTATTCTGACACCATCTTAAATACGAAAAAGCAGATGTTTCTCTCTTCTCTTTCTCCTTGTTGTATCTTTGGACCTTTCTAGGAAACTGCAGCACAGTAATTTCAGCTTCACCAGACTATTAAATGTTGTTCTAAATCACTTTATCTCCTCCTACATGGTCTTAAGCAAGTTTTTATATAATTGGTAAGGTTCTTGGCTGTCATGTGTCATGTTCACATGTTGAATGTGCTAATAACCATTGAAAATATCACTCCTTACCACATTATTCTACTTACAGTTTTCATGACAGTACAAAAATGATGCTCTTAAGCTCTTGCATGTGTATCAAAGTGCTCAGCTCCCTGTCTCTACTTTGTCATTTCTGTTATTCCTCCATTACAAACAAATTCTCTTGTTTACTGTTCTGTCAAGAAGACTATTTCTCTTTTGGCTGTAGAACACACTGTCTTACTTGTTTTTTCATGAAACTGTTAACCAGCAGGTTTGAGGGGGTGCTAGCCAAAATAGTGTCTCTTTTATTGATATTTACATTGTTTATGAATTCCACATAAGATAGAGCTATTCTCTGGTGGAGCCATAGCAAAAAGTGTAAAAGGAGCATGAAACAACTCTTCACCTGGCAGCAAATGCTGCTGTCAATCCCCCAAGCCCCAGACATGGACCATCATTAAAACAGAGGGACACATCAGTGCTGCTGGAAGCTGAGTGCTGTGAGGACTCCTGCATTTACTGTTCTGTTAGCTCCCATTCATTATTCCTTATCTCTGCTCTGTCTCCATATGTTTTCTGGTGAAGATAATGCTGTTTTGAGGTTTGTTTTTTTGGTTTTTTTCCACTGAGAAATGGGCTCCAAAAACTTAGTTTTGCCAAATATGCATGAAAGGAAGTGAAACATGCAGCCTTTCCTGATGCTGGCAGCAGTTCAGTGATCCCAGTGGTGGCCTCAATTGTGACAGGAATGGCCACAGGAGCTGCAGGAATGGGAGCACAGAGAGCAGCAGGAGGCAGTGCCTGTCCCATGAACCATCACATCTTGCCTACCAGAGAACATCTAGCATTACAGTTGAGGGCAGACAAAAATTTAAAGGACTTCACAGCAAAATTGGCTTATGTCTTTTGAAGTGAAAAATGTTACAGCAGAGCACCAATAAATAACCTATGAAGACCAAGACAATACTTGTGCTGGTAAAAGGCAGCCACTGTATATCAGTGAAGTCCATTTTTTAAAAAGTTTTGGGCAGCACTTCTGTCTCAGCAGCAGTATATCACTGGTGTGTTTGGCCAGCAGCCTAGTGAGAAAGAGCAAAGGACAGAGGGGAGGGATCCTTCACCAGCTTTGGGCTCCAAACACATACTCATATTCCAGAATCCATCACGTGTAGCATTGCATAGCTCCTTTTGTATTTCCTTCAGCAGTCAGCAAGCACAAGACAGCACACAGCTGCTTTGGATTAATTGGATCCTCTAGCATCTTCATTTTGGCTACTTTCAAAAGATGTTACCTTGGCATGGTTTCATTCAATGACTCTAACAGATCCAGGCAAATACTGGTTTGGGATTTTCTTTTTAAGAAGCCAAACCCAAAAAACAGGAAAAAATGTCTTAAGTCAGAATTTTCTGAAGTTTTCTTTGGCATAATGAAACCAAAATAATGTATCATGCCAAATGTGTCATGTGTCAAAAACCTTGAATGAACCAAAATATTTTATTCCACCAAAATTGCATGTTTGTGTTCTGATTACTCATGCCTTTTTTTTTTTTTAATTGAATGACACTAAACAAATAAGTCCCAAAATTTTACTTGCAAGTGATTGGAATGGAAATATTTGCCATCTTCAGAAATCTATAACTTAATCTTCCTTTCACCCAAGGATTTAGATGAATTCAATCTAAATTTACTCATTGTTCCGTTTGGTTGTTTTTGTTTTTGTTTTTTTTTTCTTTTTTCTTTGTGTTGAATGTTTATGGAAAAATATCCCCCAGAACTTTTCTTCTTGCTATTGAATTGATTCTGGAATTTTCTTCCTGCCCTGTCAGTGAGATATTCTCCTACTTTTACAGGGTTTCTTTTGACTTTGCTTTCTCGTGGTGAAGAGCATTTCAGTTTTGTTTCTTAATGATCTGAAAGTTCCTGTCATTTGGTGTGTGAAACTGTTAAGATTCTTCATCAGCTGTGCCTTGGCCTTCCCCTGCTTATTCTCTATTAGAGTTATAGGCTAATGAGGAGTAAGGTAAAATCTGCCTGTGCCATTTTAGAGCAGATGTTGCTGTCAATACACTTTCTTCCTAGACTTGCTTCTATTTTTCTTTTCATTTCCCCCCGCCCCAAACAGGGACATTCAGTTAAAACACAAGTGTGAAACTTGTGTGAAACTGTGCAAGGAGAGAGGAATCAAAGGTTCATATTTAGCTTGGCACGTTGCCTGCTCTTTAAACACCTCCTGCCTTGAGGATGCTTGGCTCTGCCAGGGAAGCCCACAGTCCTTCAGGCCAGAGTCCATCTCTGCCCAGAAAAGTTCATGTTCCTGTTTGTTTGCTCCTTGGCCCAGAAGCCTGGTAATCTGGGCTTTTCCCAAAGTATATGTACTTGTGGCATAGGCCACTGTTGTGAGTCCAGTGCATTTGCAAGATGTCTGTTTTATGGTTTTATTATGGAAATAAGAATTCTCAGCAACAATTTCCAGTGGAGCTCTCTACAAAGCTGGAATCTGGGTTTATTTCCAAGCTCTGCAAAACTGATATCTTTCCATCCATTTAGCTTTAATCTTCTGCATGTGATAAAAGTGTTATTATTTTTGGAGGATGAATGTTGTTTCAAAGCCTCATAGTCAGCCTCTTCTAACTTTGAAAACAACACCTTTCTGAAAGAGGTTTTCTAAGTCTGCTTTGTCTGCAAAAGTGAGTTTTAAATATTCCCATAAAACCACTTCATTTCCTGTGCCATGTGCCTGAAAACATACTGTTTAGTTTGTTGGGAATTCGAGGTTTGAAAATAATGCTGCATTTATATAGAGAGTTAAATAGGCTTAGAAATAATCTTTTTAAGGACTTTATTCACATGACCAAAAATAATCAAGATCTGATTGTTTGAGAACTATAGGATAGAATGTCAGTAATACTTTAACAAGCAAACTAATCAACTCCTCCTGCCTAGAACTGATGAAATAAAGAGATTCTTATTAATTCTGCTTGTAAATGCTTGGGAGCCATGCAAATTCTCACTGCTGAGAGCCAGATGGGTCCCTCGATAGTGAGATTCTTTGATAGGTTCATTGCTCATTTCTGTGGCTAATGCTTTCCTCCTGATGAGGAGATTGTCCCCACTGATCCTATTTCTGGTTGCTTGTTGTTCTCAGAGGCAACAGGAATACAAATCATGGCTGGCATGTCCTTCTGGTGGCTGTACTGGGCACTGAGACTGGAGCTCACCTCCAAACTGTTGTTGCTGCTGGGGATGAAACCTCACACTGGGCTGAGGCTCTCCACTTCTGTCTGCTGTCTGGGCCTTTCCTGGCAGCTCAGCAGAAGAGAAAGGGGGCCAGGATGGGTTGTCCCATTGTCACTGAAAGTGCAAGAAAAACAAAAACTCTCCAACAACATTTTTAGTGTTAGAGAATCGAGGTGTTACTTTTTCTCTGGCTAGGATGTGCAACAGAAATAATTTCATCCACACATTGCCCAGGTTGTGCAGAGAAAATCATTCCATCACACATTACTCTTTACCAGATTTTTCACAGATACTTACACAGTCAAAACCCAGAAAAACTCATTGGTTCAATGTTCATTGGTCCCAAGTTATGCAGTTCTTAGTATTTGGTTTCCTATTGGTTATTGGTCCCTTTGCATTCTTTGTTAATTAGGTTCTCATTCTTCCTTCTCTTATCTATCTTTTCTCCACCCAGGTGTCTCCAGCCATGCCAAGGACGATGTTTAGAGTTGATGTTCCTTAGTGGCCATTATCTTCTTCATATCTTCTGTGCTAGGCTGAGCTGTTAAGCGCATCAGACTTTGAATGGTGAAACAGCCCTTTGAAAAGAAGCTTCAGTTCCTTTCCGCTTGGGCAAAGGTGAACAAAATCCCTGACTGAAGTTATATAAACTAAAGTTGTATCGTTTCCAGCACCACACTGCTGGCCTGGGGCAGCCTGCTGGATCTCTCAGAAGTTGATTGCTGGGCTTTTTGGTTGGATGAAATCTTCCTCTGTAGCTTAACAAACCTAAAGCTTGCCTCATCTCTAACACATTTTAGATGTGGCTACACAGTTTGACTTTTCATGTTTGGGGTTTTTATGGCAATTTCCTTCCATCTGTGTTTATGTCCAGCATAAATGTGTCAGCATGCCTCCTGCAGAGCTCAGCCTGATGAGATTGGCAGATTCACCTCTTGTAGATCCTTTTACTGAACAAGTTGGTGCAGGTGTCTCAGACATTTAAAACCTAATATCCCAAGGATTCTTTGAACTGTTGTTTCAAAGTCATTACTTTGCACTTCCAACAGCACCACACACATCCTGGACTGAATGTGGGCTTGTGTCTGTGTGTGCTGACCTGCTACAAGGCCCAGGGAAGCTACAGACCTCTCTGTTTGCTTTCCACAGCAAAAATGCTTTCAGAGGTTGAAGGAGTAAAATCTCCTAGAAAACATGCTATTATTAAGCTGCAAGGAAGAGCCTTTCTGAAAGGAGAGAAGGCAGATTTTGGGTTACTGCCATCCCTTCAAAGGGAGGGATTTCAAGCCTGTGTGTGCCTGTGAGCCCCCAATGGGTTAGTGCACTCCAAATTGTGCACTGGAGCTGCAGTGTGAGCTCTCCCAGCCTCTCAATTGCCCTTAGAAAGAAACCCCAGAAGCAGAGAAGCAGAGACTGTGGGAATCAGGTCAGGCTGATGAGCAGCAAAAGCCTGTCCAGGGATACAAACAGCCATATGGGACAAGCTGGCTGTGCCCCCTGGCTATGCAGACCTCATTGCTTATCAGCAGTGGAGAGCCCTGCCCTGGACTTCAACCAGGACTGGATGTCAACCAGAACAAATCCATAGTTGGAAAGTGACAGATCTTGAGCTGGGGAGCTCAGGAGCATCAATATAGGGAGGGAGACAGGAGTGTAATTAAAAGTCTGCAGGAGGCAGGGAAAGTGCCAGCTGAATGCTGGGGGGTTTTTGCAGGAAAGCAGTGGGTTCTCTCTACAACCAGGGATGCTGAGATGAGTTGTGCATCTCTTTGGGTTAGAAGGATCAAAACAGTGCCCTGACCAACGTTTGACATGAATTACTGAGGATAACATGAAATATGAAAATGCTTTGGGCAGCGGGCAATTTTGGAAACTGAGATTATTACAAGGAGTGCATGCATGTTAGAGCTGAAATCAGGTGGAACCATGGCATGGGCTTTTGCTGGCCAGTAAATTCTGGGTGCTGAGGTGACAGAGACCCACTACAGAGTAAGGGGTTCCAGCTGAGTTTATGGCAGATGTTTTGTATGATATGTGGAAAGACTCTAAAATTCAGAGTGAGTTTTAAAGTAGGTATGTGTTTCATTCAGCAGCTGGAGGATATCTCCATCAAAGTCATGTGTGCCAACCCTTCGTTGCATTCTCTTTTATCCTCTAAAAGTTACATATGCATCAAGTTTCACAATACCCACATGCACATGCCAGTTATCTTGTCAGTCTTTGCACCTGCACATTCATCTTTGCTGGTCAGAGGGGAGGAAGTAAAAGGTCTTCCTCAGAGAACAAACTTTTGAGCCGGTCTGTCGGCACACGCTCGCTGGTCCCTTGGTCACAGTCCAAGCCAGATGGTCAGTCTAATCTCAGTCCCAGGAATTTATGTAGTCTTGCTATCTTAGTGTCCTTGAGGTTTAGGATGCTTGCATCCTGTTCCGGTGGTCGTCCTTCTCCTTATCATCCATCCTTGCATTCCCTCATGTTGTTCTCATACATCCTGTTTTTCTTTCCCAGACAATGAGTATAGTGAAATGCAGAAAATATTAAGCAATATGCATCATCTAAATGTCTATTTCCTAATTAACACCTTTCTAATTTCTTACCCTATGTCTCATGTGTTGCCTGGGGTATGTGGCTCTCCTACTACACATTTCAGGGAACCCTCTCCCTTTGAGGGTAAGATTGCCAGTAATACATGTTGGATGTAGCAGACAGTTGTTAGACAAATTGCTCTGGGATTTTACGGTGACGTGAGACTTTTCTCAAACAACATAAATTGGGACTTATTTTCTCAGGTGAGGAATGGGGTCAGTCTCAACAGATGCTCAAGTCTTGATACCTATTTGGGAAATTTATCCTTTGATTTTTGGCTGCTAGGGGTACATAAGCTACCTATAGTGGAGAGTGTAATGTTAAAAGCTGCAACTGGGAAAGAATATTACAGCCCAAATGAAAACAGTAGTAACTGAGAGCTGGAGATGCCTACTGAGTGACTTTTTTTTTTTACCAAGAAGTTAACATTTGCTGTTAACTTGCTATTTGGAATAGACAAAAATAGCCATACTTTCCCAGATAGGATATTTAGTAGCAGAACCTCAATAAAGATGCTGCTAAATTGGGGGAGATCTTATATTATTTTGTGCAGCAGGAAATACTACATGAGAAGTGTAAGAAGACAAGTGCTGGCCAGCCTCTCCCATGGTGGTGCTGGGAAACCTGTAGGCCATCTCTGTGATGCTAAAGGAGTGTGGCATGGCAGATCCTGTCTAACCAGGAGCGTACATACATGGCCAGCAGGTTGCATTTGGGTTGTGCCTTCTACTTCTTCTAAACAGAAGTCTGCACAACAAATTGCTTCCAGAGGTGGAGCATCTTAAGAGCTATAGGGCAATGGGAATATGCACAATCCTCTGCGTGTGTGTGTGTGTGAATTTGCACAATTTGCTTCTTGTCCATCCAGGGTAAAGGTTATTAACAGCTCTAGACAGGGAGCTGTTTCTGCTCCCTCTTCAGCGTGTCTGTTCATGTCTTCTTACCCTGTCAGTGACTATTTGCTTCTGTTGCCCACCAGAAACAGATCTGGGATGGGGTTGTACAAGCAAATATTTATCATCACAAGTCATGAGACAGACCTTCTGTTTAGTTTTCTCTTGCCACATTTCTTCAGCTCCATTCATGTGTAAGTAGGCAGTGCATCTGCAAACAGTGTGGTTGCCATCTCCAGTGCCTTCTGTAAACCTCTGCCTCTGTGCCAGAGCTCTGCCCCTGTGCCACACAGTACCACATTGGCTGTCACTTCCTTGGCTGTCTCACTTCAGCAGGCCTGACAACACTCTTCTTCCCCCTCAAGGCAGACTGGGAGCACAGCAGAACACCAATATTCCATCCGTGGATCCATGGCTGTGGCTGTTGGCACTAGTGTGCCTGGCCAGGGTTTCCCTCTTACCCTGCCTGCATTGCTTAAGGGATACAGGAAGATTTGAGGGCCAGGATCTTCTTCTCTGGCAACACAGTACCTACTGAGTTGGTCCATTGCTGAGAACTGTCACAAAGAATGTCATAAACAACCAGAGATACAGAACAGCAATAAAAGGAAAAGCATCCAATCCTGGCATCTGAGCCCTCTCTGGTAGCTCCCAGGGACCACTTGGTGTAAGAGAAGTCTGTTCCATGACAGAAAACCAGTTGGACAGATCCCAGTTCTGCTTCCTCCCCTTTTTTTTTTTTTATTGTCAGAAGAATTCACTGAATTAGCTCAAACTCAGAGTATTTTTCTCAAGCATTTTACAGGGAATTAGTAATACTCATAGGCTATATTCCAAGAGAAGGACCATACATTTATCTACAGATCCTTGGCCTGAGACCATGCTTGTAAATAAATCACAGATGAAGAACTGAGTCTCCTTTAAAAAGTGTTCCCAGGGTGTTGCAATGATAATGATTGTGATCATAGGGGAAGCAGTTACAGACAAATGAAGCTGTCTGTAAAGGCTGGGTAAGAGGTTAATCGAGATGGTTCACCCTGGCCTCACTGTACAAAGCATGAAGTGATATAATTAAATACAGAGTTTCCACAAGCGCCAGTGCTATGCTCTATAAGTTTTGATGTCTCTAGAAATACATGATAGAAGTTTCCTAATGTCACATAGGAAACCATGCAGTGAAACTTAGACCAGAAATCATTAGATTACAGGCTTTGATGGCATATGTGTAGTAGAAAACAAAATACCTAGTCCACTCTGGTTTTAAAATAAATTTATTTGGGGTCTGTAATTCTTTGGTTTCAAGGGTATCTAATGTAATCAAAATAATGAATGTGTGCATCTTTCTGATTGCACGGGCATCTTAGGTGACTAAAATAGTGAATATGGCTTCCCAGGTTCACCTGTCAGTCTAGCTGTGGACAAACTTTAATTTGTATTAGGCTTCAGCTGTTGGGGTTTCTGTAAATATTTGCTTTTTCGCAATAAGTTGAATTCAAATTTTCATTAACTCTTCTGTGCTGTAACAGACCAAGTCATATTTAAATAAAATGAACTTCTGAGGCCAGCTGTCACGGTCTGTTTGGGTATTTCAGATTTACAGGACAATGTATGCTGTAAATTTTTATTTTACAAGCTCATTGAGACAGAAAGGAAGAAACACAACAAACAAGGGCTCAATTGCTTTTCCATAGACTAGTCTGCCATGTGAATTCACTAATTCATAACTTGACAACTTGTAACTCACCTCAGGCACCAGTGTGCAGAACATTTGCCTAACTGGAGGGGAGATGCTCATCCTTCCTACTCTGTCACTGCAGAGGTATCCCTGGTATCACACCAAGAAGCACAGCGGCCCCAGTGCAACTGCTCTTGGATCAGCTTCCAAACCTTTTTGCTTAAACAGGTATTTTTATACCTTCCAGCATGGAAGTTTTATCTGTGTCATTTCCATGACTTAGCAGATTCTGAGGAAACTGCCAGACAATCACCATGCAAAGACAGTGGCTGCAGGAGACAGCAATCTGCATGTGGTAACAACTGGGTAATGGCCCTTTATCTCTTTCTGTCCCTCCTATCCTGCCTCTTTGACATTCTTCCTTGGAACTAGGGACACAGCTCCCCGATACTCATGAGGCATGAGCTGTTAGCCAAAAGACTTGATCTTATCTCAGCTCTCTCAAATACCTGAAAGTAAATGATAGTCATGTGGGGGTTGGCCTTTTCTCCCAGGTAGCAACTGGAAAGAGGAAAAGGCCTTAAGTTGCTCCAGGGGAGGTTTAGATTGCATATTAGAAAAAAAAAAATCCTCACCCAAAGGATTATCAAGCACTGGTAAGGCTGCCTAGGAAAGTGGGGAATAACCATCCTTGGAGGTATTTAATAGATGTGTAGACCTGGCACTTAGGGACATGGTTTAGTAGTGGACTTAGCAGTGTTACAATACATTAAGGGCTTGAGGGTTGGACTTAATGGTTTGAGAGCTCTTTTCAGCCTAAATGATTCAAAGAGTCTATTAAACTTTGCCAGGAACTGTCATGTTTGTGAGTCTCCAAACTCTCAAAAAAAACCATCAGCTGGGTTTCCTATGGTTTTGGAATCAAAGAGAATAATTCCCTGTCTTGCAGCCACACCACACCTCTGTCAAGGACAATGAGAGCCACCATTTTGCAATACCTGGTCAGACAAAAGTCCATTTTGAAGTCATTGTTACTATAGCCACATCCAGCATTGGAAAAAAAGAGCTCTGGTTTTTTCACTTCAAGTCTGAATATCAGGAGCAGTTTTGGGGATTTGTATGCATTTATTATACACAGAAGCTAGCTGATGACTATGATGTGTTGATTTACTGCTCTAAAGCTGTTCCTGTATTATTTTATCACATTACAGATAAATTGCTGCTAAATTTGTGTAGACCTACTATTTGATCAGCTGTCACCTGGTGTTTACACTTTATTGACCATTTCGTAAGATTGGACTTTCTCCTGAATGTACTGCCACAAACCTTTCATGCTTAGTTCTAAAATATCGTGTCCTAAAAAATGACCTCGAGGAAGGACACGACAAAGATCACAAGACCACAAAATCATTGAATTGTTTATGTTGGAAAAGACCTTTAAGGTTATCAAGTCCAGCCATAAACCTGACACTGCCAAATCCACCACTAAACCAGGCTACCATGCTCTTAAAAGGTGTGATGATGAGCTCCATGGGAGTGTTGGCATTGTGTAGCTTCTTCGACTCCCAGTGGTGAGGGCACAGGGAGCACTTTGCCCTTCAGTATTTTGCCACACAATCTTCTGCTGCTCTTTTCTGCCCTCTCTGCCAGCATAGTTATTTGTGCAATGAACCAGATGAGGGACTTGACTGGGCTGGAAAATATTTAAGGAGTGTTGAGCCTAATGGATAACTGTTGCTTCAGTTAGCTTCTGTTAGACTAATGGTGCAGCTGTACTGTGTGATGTCTTTGGCCATGATTGCCATTCTCACTGGCATCCTCTTGCACTGCTGAAGTGAAGCAGAGGAACCAACCTAGTCCTTTGTTATTTACTGTTATTTTCTATTTGCTTAAGATGGCATGGACCTGTTTTATGATAAAAGATTAGCTTTTCAATATAGAAAGTAACCTAATTCTCTGGGAATGTTGATTGTGACCAAGTATTGTATTTGTAGCTAGCCACACACTGAAGCAGTTTATTTTGCCTGGCAATAATCAGGTGGCTATGTCCAATTGTAGCCTGTTCTGCAGTAATTTAATGGAGCCCAAACTAAAACTTCACCTGTAAGGAGGGCAGAGTATGGTATACAGGAAAATACAACTACAGTATGTAGTACTTATTCATATGTAAGCAGAGTTTTCAGCCCTGATGGCTTAAGGCTGTAACCCAGGCTTTTATTTGCAGTGCTATGTGGAAATGAAATAGTTTGAATCTCTTTTCAATGACTACCTCTGTCACAATGATCCTATATGGATCAATTTTTGTTAAAAGTGCTTTGAAAATTAAATTGCTACTGATGCTGATGTCACAACTTTATTATAACACAAAAGAAATTCTCACTAAGTGAATGATATTTGTTAACGCTTTTTAGTGTTACAGTTACCTGCAAAATATTTTAGTGCTCGACCATAAGTGATGAGTGAGTGACTACCACAATCTTGTAAAACATTTAAAGGCGTGTCTATAGCTACATGCAACAGGAGTTTGCAAAGTCATTAACAGGCAAGGAAGGAGCAACTGTTTGTAAAGACACTGCAGGCTTTGGTATTTAGAATCTGCTACTCAACCTATGAAGTTTTGCTGGTGCCTCTGTGGATTGATGACCTAAAACTTTGTGGGCATCTGGGAGTTGAGATGGATGTTATCTTTGTGCAGAAGTAGAGACAACTGACACAGCTTATCAGTGACTACAGAGAACCAAGTGAAGGGCCAGGGAGTGATGCTGGATGGGTGAGATCATCTTTGAAATCTTCTTAGCATTCCTTGTGCAGTGCTCAGATGCTGGCTTGCAGCTGTGTCCCTGTTCAAGAGCCAGAGATATAGGCCTACACACACCCAAATCCCTTCACCACGTGCTGATTCTTCTCCATCATCTGACCTGGGGGTCAAATCAAACCTGGTTTCTGCAAGGAAATTACACTTGTGAGCATGTGCTTAGCCAGTGCAGCTGATTTGCACATTGAGGCTTCACTTGGTGGGAGAGGAGCCATGGAGAGGCATCCAGCATCTAGAACTGTTCTGCCAATCTTAACTAATGGAGCAACCCTTGACAAGGGGCAACATAAGTAGGAGAAGTAATTTTTACTTTGTACAAACCAGGTATCACTCAGGCACAGGCATTCTTCTCATAGTTTTACTCATTCTTTCCTACTGGGAAGCTTGAAGGTGTGTCTGCATGTGGTCTGTCCAAAAATATTACTGGCCACAAAGAATTAGGGAAGCAAGCTGTTTAGTTCTCATGGTGTCTTCTGGGTTGTTCTTCTTAATGGCAGCCACGTGGTTGGCTTCTGTGAATGAGTCTTTTACACCTTTCAAATGTTGCCAGTGACTGTGAATTGTTTGTCTCTCCTTTTGTCCCACCTCTGTGAGTCATTAGGTAAAACTGCTGATTAATTCATTGTTCTTTTGTCTCTTTCTGGGTGTAGGCTGTTGTATTTAGGTTGTCCTTTGTTTTTCTCAATCTAGATGTTTCTATAAATAGAAACTGCAGATAGTTGAGAGACTTTATGATCTACTAATTTAGATGCCATTAACATGTGCTTTCCTTTCATCGCTTTTTCTTCCACTTCTTCCTGTTCTCCCACATCCACACGTTTCTACTTTTGCTCTATCCATACCAAGGCTGATATTTTTACTAAAGCTCATCACAGAGTTGTGTGCAGCTCTTCTGCTAAACTTGGGATCTAATGGGTCTGGGAAGGGAGACGATTGAGAAATGTTCTTGATGTTGCTTCCTATTGGAAAAATTACCTGCTGGTTACAACAGCAACTCAGGCTTGTTTCAGCTTCACAGGAAGAAATGCAAATATTAACTTCTAAAATTACAGATAGTTCATGTGAATGTGCAGGATCATGATAAAAGAAGATCAGTATACCTGTGCTCTGACTCTGGTTACACAGCTGTCTTCTCTCCTTCAAGCAGTAGGTTTGGAAAGATGGTTGCTCACCTTCTCACCCTACTGCCCAAGGAAATGCCTGTCAGAGCTCAGGCTGCAGATGGCCCAGTGGGATGGACTTGCCCCCAGACAACCAAAGAGATTCACCGGCTTGCCAAATGGTGTTCCTGAAGAGGAAGGGGTTCCAGCTTCATACAGGGATGGGAAAAGGAAATGGTGAACAGTCATCTCTTCTAGAGGAGACTCACATAGGAATCCACCACAGAAGAATGTGGGCTTTCCCCCCTCCAAAAAAAATAAATCAGTGGTTTATCATCTCACACTATTCTATAACACAAAAATAAGAAAAATGACCTAATCTTATAAGGAGGTTAGAGATGTTAATTAATGTTTGTGAAGCTCTAAATAGTATAGCAATAAATTACATGGGTGATCCTATGAGAATTTTACTAATTGTGAATTCAGGCCAGAGTTGGAATAGGATATAGTAAATGAGGCATGAGGCCATGCACTTAGCAATGAGGCTAATGAATCGTTGCTCATTAAATGTATGCCATCCATGTACACAGAAAGGCTAAAGGTGCTATGTAAAAAGGTACATGTTATCCTGTAATTAAAGATTTTACAGTGCATATATGACTTACAAATTTAATTTGTCTGGGCAACATTAAATCATGCATTTCCTATCCTCAGAAACACAACTTTGCAACCCTTACACTTTTTGAATAGAGGCTTTTAAAGGAATTCAGTAAAAAATGCTTAAATTTAAATTTTGTTTCCCTTTCTTGTTTTGCCACGGTTGGCACTGAGCTTCTTCTCCCATGCTGCCTTCACCACCTGAAACAGACTAACTGGCTTTCTGGGTTGCCTTAAATTCCATCACCAAATCCTGTCTTCTGGGTTTATAGTTCCTGTCCTTCTTTCTCATAAGAGAGCTCAGTCCCATTTCTTGACCAAACCTGTCTCCATTAAGCTTAGATCTCTGTCAGGTCTTCCCTTTTTTTCTCTACTGTGTTTTTATACCACAGAGACATGCGTCTATATGATGTCAATCCATCTGCCTACATTTATTAATACAAAATGAGACCATCAGTGATTTAATATTCTGAAGTTTTCCACATCAAATTAATTAGTTCAGAGAAGTGTTTAGTTCAGTCTAAATTAGGTTTTAATGAAATAGCAGAAAAGTGACTGTATGGAAAATCAGACTGACTGAGTTCTCTTTCTAAAGAGATCTGAATTCCAGTACCCTGTTGAAGATAAAGGTAAATGAAAAGCAGAGAATCAGATTGTATCCATAGTTGGATATTGTCCAATACATTCCAGTTTGGAATCATAGCTGTATTATAAATACAGTCAACAGTAAATACATATCCAACAGCAAAATGGATATTAATCAAGTTCAGTACTGATACCTCACTTTCCCCCATGCTCAGCTTATACCATTTCTTTATATTTAGGTGGAACTTGAGTGACTCTAATCATATCTACCTTTGTTACTGATTGGTGTAAAATTTTCTTGCTTTGCTTTTAAAGACACAGTCAAAAACTATAGAGCACATGCCCAATGAGGGATGGGTTTTACCTTTGGGATGGAGGTATGTATTAATATTACAATTCTATCATGAGCCAGGTTCATCCAAGGAGACTGATTTCACCATAGATTTCCCCTCCCTGCAAAGATTTCAACAGTGCTTGGCCACAGTTTCTCCACACTGCTCCACCCTCCATTCCATCCCCCTTAGCAGGTGCTTATAGTTGCAGGTCATGTGAACCACTGTGGATTAGGTCTCTGAACATGACAGCCACATTCCATCCAGAGAGCAGCCACTGTATTTTACCCTTTAATTTCTGTACTCTTATCACCTCTGTTAGGATATGACTCCTTAGTTTCCTCCAATTGTACCCCCAGTCCTCTGTCTGTGGGGTCCTCAGGCATCTTTCCACAACTGTGGCACAATGATCTCTCTGATCAGCACATAAATAATGGCTTTCTGACATAGGGCAGAAATAATAAGTAGTTCAGGGGATGTCTTGACATGGGCATCTGCAGAAGGTGGAGATGGCACTTGGTGTCCTTTGATCTTTTCTTTCTAATGGTTTCTAATGTGTTTTTACTCTAATTGTTCAAGTGTTCTGTTCCTTTATATCTTTTATCCACCGTTAGTTTATAAGATATATTATGTTATTTTGTTTTACACTAAATTCAAAATATCAGGCATGTTGGTTCTCCTCATCACTCTGAATTTGTCAAATTGCCACTAATGTGATCTCTCCCTGCTTTGGATAAGGCTGGTACATGCTATTATCTCCACCCTTCTCAGCCTCCATGGCTTGGCAGAGATGACAGATCAAATGGTCACATCCTGCAATTTTTCCTGGGACCACAGAACCAGTGATTGTTCAGACACTAAAAACTCTCCTAAATGTGAGATTCTCAGCCTGAAAAAAGATATTCATTCGTGAATTCAAAATCCTTTTGTATGGTGTTCACTGTGTTCTGTGTTCTTTTAAAAAGAAAATAACATTAAGACAGCATACAGATGAAATTGAAAGAAAAGAAACCAACCCTTCCCTGCTGACAAGCTAATTTTCAGTGCCTTAAGAATTACAGAGTGAAGTAAAATTATTTTATTGCCTTCTTTCATCATTATGTCACAGTACTAATTATGCTCCTGGTGTTCTAAAGTTTGTAATTCTATTTCCTGCCATTGAGTTCCTATTTCTTTATTAAATTAATTCTTTAAACACATGCTTTATGCTGCTAGTGAGGCCCTGGTAGCAGACTATCTTCTTACAATGGCACCAGTGGGTAAGTTTTCATCCACTGCAAAGACAGAAATGACGGAACAATGGCTGCGTAGAATAGAAACCATAGAAAAATGATTAATATTTTTCAGAATGATCAGCATGTGCTGCCACAGAGTGAATATGAAACCATCGCATTTTAATATGGAAAACTGATGAAGTCTAGAGCATAAATAATAAAAGTTATGCAAACATATCTTTGCATGCATATGAGAGACTGAGTATGGAAGGCACTATACATCCTAAAGGATACTTTGCTGCAATCACTGCTTTGCATAGACGTCAGTAAGAGTGACCTTTCATTTCAGACACTATTCCCAGCTGACTTCAGAAAGATCTAAGGAATTTCAATCAAGAAATGAGCACATCTCTGATAAGGATGGACCCACTGCCACAGCTCTCTTAAACTCAGGGCTTAACATGGAACAAAGGGGTCATTGCTGTCCGGTTTGGGAAGAGTTTTCAAGCTGCTTGCCAGCCAACATAGGCAAGCTTAATAATGACAACCAGCTTCAAGGTGCCTCCCAATCACTGCTAGAAAGAGATGCATGAAATATGACTCTGTTCTTGTTGAGAGTATAGTAAAGTTATTGCCAGAGAGAATACTCAATTGAAGGATTAACCACCAAGGAGAAAGAATCCCTCATGGGAACCATGCTTGTGCTACTAAAGGGAGCACCCTATGGCAATTTAGTCCAATGGCCAACAGCAGTGAGACCTCAAGAACATTTTAATGTAGTCCTTAAAGCAATGTTGTGTCTTTTCCCATGGCTTCGAGAGGCCTTTTGGCAGTTGGGGATTTCTGCACAGAAGCTGCCCCTGTGGCATCCCTAGCACTGCAGCTGCCAGAGGTGATGGCACAGGGTTTGGCACAGCTGGCTATAAAGCATCTGGGGATGGGCTGGGGAGAAGTGGTGAGTTACTGCAGCTCCTTTGCTCTATTTGAGTGAAGAGAGGCAAGCTAGGGACCAGGGCTGGAGGTTAACAAATGCTGAGCCCACAGGAAATTCCAGCATTAAGACTAAGGCTCTGCTATTAAGGAATACATTTATGCGTAAATGAGTCTCTAAACACAGGACACCTGTCATCAGTGCATTGTCTGGCAGAATTTAGTGGTGCAGGTTCCAACCATACTTTCAGAAACTGTCATGGGCTTGTTTGCAGACACTGTCAGGCATCACTTTGGAGTCTCTATTTCCATATCTATATTTTTCTCTCCATTCACTGATTACAGGTACAACTCCTGATAAAGCCAAATATTTGGGAAGAGAAAATTGAGGCCAATGTAGCCTTTTCCCAAGGTCTTCTAGCTACATTCATATTTTTAATAAGTTGATGGTAGAAAAATAAAGTTTTATTTTTAAGGAAATTTTTTTTCTTTTTTTTTTTTCTCTCAGTAATAACAAAATTTCTGATATTGAATGAAACGGTACATAAGTGAGGCAGATCATGGCAAGATTTTATTTCAAGAGCTTTGTCACTGTCTTTCCTGTCCTATTACTCTACTTAAGTGTTCAACTTTTTCTGCGTGAGGACCACTAAGTTAGACAAATCATTGTAGTGATTTTGTCATACAAGCAAGTACTTAAGGCAAATTTAGATCATCAGAATAATTTCCCATTTTTCCTACATTTAAAGATATATTGTATCTTATTTTCTGTCCTGTTGTTAATTATTTTAAAAGGGGCTTTGTAATAGAAAAGGATTTTTGTCACTGAACCAGTCATTTTCTGGCACACTGCACTGCTAGTAATGTGATTGCTTAAATAAAAATTGGTGCAGCTTTAACATCATAATATATTCACTCATTTCTTTGCCTTTCATTCTAATAATGTAAGACATAATGAACTCTTGGTAGATACAGTGATATCCCATAAGTATTTCTACAGGATTTATGTTGTCATTTAATATTATTTCAAAGGACAAAACGTAATTCTTGCCATTTTGCTCAGCTACTCATTTAGTGATATTTTTGTTCTCCCACTATCACTGAAAAGAAATGATCAAATTAACCATTTTAACAAGCATTTGCTAGTTGTGCCTACATACCATTCATTTAACTGACTTGTGAAATCAATCAAATAATGGGGCCTAGTCTCCTTTCCCTGAATAATGACTTCAAGGAAGATCCACCTCCCTCTCCAGGAAAGAATGGATAGCTGGGAATGCTCAGGGGAATAAAAGGATTTAAAGCACCGCACATAAAAGGCTGAGTAGAGGAGTCTTTGAAAATAAATGCAGGCTTCAACAAAGGATGAGAAAGAAAAGGGTACAGAGGGAACGGCTTGATGTAGATATGAACAGCACATAGAGAAGAGGCTGCTGAGGAGATGCATAATACCCCAAGAGAATGAGCTATAGGTGCTGGGCTGTAGGCTGAGGAAAACGCATTTTGATGAGGGGCACAGGATGTGCAGAGGCTGGAGGTGGCTGATGGGGTAATGAAGAGACCTCAAAAGGAGGCCAGTCTGGAAAATTAATTATCTCAAAACAAAGTGTTTGCATTTCCATTAGTATGCAATGAGCTATTCTTCACAATCAAAAAATTATGAAGATGAGAAAAAGAGATGAGGTCCATTTAATATTTTAAAAATTATAACAACTCTTTTTCCTATATCCCATATTTAGGACTAATTGAAAATAAAAGACGCCAGCTTTCTGGTCAATCCAGAGGGGCAAAAAGAATCGCAACATTGCCTCACAGTTACACAACTTCTGCCTGATTTTTTTGCATTTGTAGCAAAGTCTCACTGGAGGATTCTCTTAGAGTGGGACTGAAGTAGGCTGTAGCATTTCTAGTGAGTGTTTACACACACCTCTCCAGAAAACAAGCAAACATAGAAATGACTGAAGAAAATGGTGAGTAATCTTCTCAGATTAGCATCCTTAGAGTTCAAGAGATTTTTTAAAAATTTAAGCTATTTCTCAGTTTTTTTTGTTTCAGTAAGTAGTTGGTGGGTTAAACACGTAATTAAAAAGGAATGCACACATGCTTAACATTTTTAATTGTGTCAGAGCTAACAGCTTGGAGAAATGCTAGATCATCATCACTGCCTGACAAAATTCCAACAATGTATATTCAGCCACCCCCAATAATTGAAGTAACAGTTGAGTCACAAGACTTACTCACAGATATTTGGCATTATTCCCCTCTGAGACTACTTATTGGACCAGACCAGTCATGGTGTTAGCATTGAAACACATAATGACAGAATGATTATATGTAGGTTCTTTTATTGAAGAGCTCTGGGAATCAGAGGTACAGGGTACAGACCCAAATCTGACTCCGACATGGATTCGAGATGGACATGTTTTTATACTCATTTCGTTATATTACTATATATTAATTATTAAACCCATATTGTTTTAGTGTATACATTGATCTTATCCAAGCATGAATTATTGTAGTTTTCATCAGGCCCCCCAAACATCGTTTCTCATGATTCTTATTACGATTAAACAATAATCATATTCAATTACCAACAATCATTACATCTAACAATCATATAATTTATCATATGTTGATTATGCAGGTGCAGTTCCACATGATCTAGTAAAGACAAAGCTCAACCTTCGTTCCCAGGGTTTACCCAGCCCATGTTCCCTTTCCCAGGCCTCCCCAGGCCCAACCTCTCTTTCCACCCCCTGAATCTATTGTATACAATTCCCACAATTTTAGAAATATTTTAACCCTATGCTATCAGTGTGTCTGACCAAGTATTGTAGTGACAGTGTTTTTCTAGGAGTGTTTGCAATGCTTTGTGAAGATCATGTTTGAGCAGTTGAATAATGTCTGGAAGAGCATAAAAATGCCATTGTCCTTTCATAATACTTTGTTGAGACTCAAATGCTGCAGTGTTTTCTGAATAATACAAATTTTAAAATAAATGTAACAACTGGGACTATGCTGACTGTGACAGATATACAGGATAACCAGAGGTGGGTGCAGGACTTTGGATGCTGAAGAGCATCAAGGCCCACTTTTGTAAGTTGATGCCATACTTTCACCATCCTTACATGAAATTTTAGAACCCAGCCATGTGCAGGTAAATGACTGCCATCCTTTAGTCCTGTAGCCTCTGACCATTACTCCTCGGACACTAATTCCTTTGAGGTGAACAGGCACACCACAGGTCAAGAGGGTATGGAGATTTTGTCCTCAGTAGTGCTGTGGATGACATCTGAGAAGCTCAGATTTCTCAAGATTCCTGAGAGAGAAGCCTTGATAAGATTCTTCTCTTGTTCTTCTACTTCCAGCCTACTGCAGCTACAACTACATACATAAGGCTTTGCTCAGCCTCTGAGCAGTCAAGCCACCGGGTTATCGTGCCCCTTGAAAAACTCCTCTTTCTATCATGGCACATGTTTGTTGGAAATGTAATTTCTTTGGAGCTGCAGACTGCAGTTACCTGAGTGTTTTGGCAGGTGTAAGAGGGTACTTCCAGTGTGCTAGAGGAGACTGAAGTGTGGGGAAAAGAAAGATATTACAAAAAAGATGGGTTCAGCAGCAAAAGGCTGGAAAAATGAGAAAGGAAAGGCTTCAGATCTAAAATTTGGATAACTGAGGATAAAGCAGGAGGGATAGACACTACTAAATTGATTGAGGAAGGACAGTTGGCAACAACTAGGAAGACATATGCAGTACCTGACAGTGTAGCTTCCTTCAGGCTTTGAGGACACTCTTCAGGGTCTGACAGCTTTGGGGAATGCCTGCACCTTAACTACATCCTGGAGGTTCTTGTTTTGGAAAGTCCATATGAGAATTTCTGACCAATTACTCCATTGAGTGTAGGGAATGCCGTAGAGTTCTGGTTTCATGCAACAGGAATCTGCTTTGTGCACATCAACATCACTTTGAAAAACCAGTTAATATGTGACAAATGGGTACAGTCTGGGTATTTGCTTCAAAATTACCCTATCACTATTAAGTAAATTACTAAGGTTAACAGAATGACCGTGTCTTACAAGTGCATGAATATGTCTCTTCATATGATCAAGAATTTTTTTTCCTTAAGGGTTCTACTGAAAGGCATATGATTAAAAAATAAATAATATGAATACTGCTTATTGTTTCTGCCTTTCTGCAAAATGGAGAAAACTAAAAAGGACAGTTTGTTAACAGGACAGCTTTGCAGTAATACAAAGAATGGCATTAATACTTTGCTTTTCTGCCATGTTGTAAATATTTCAACCCCAAAGGAGTTTGTGTAGTAGATGACAAATGAATTGATTTTGTAAGTATAAATCTTTGAGCAATGTCATATGCTTCTTTTTTTTTAAAGACCAAATTACTTGAAAGATCAGCAGCCCTGAGGAAGGAAGGAAATAGTAATCATCTGTGAAACTTGATTTCTGTATGTGCAACATAATGAAGAATTATTTGCATGTCTTTTGACTAAAGGTTAACTTCTGTTTATTTCCTAAGTCCCAAAGAATAGTCTGAGCCTTCAACTTAACTTTTGTTGATTTGCTAAACCCTAAAGAATAGCCTGAGCCCTCACCTTTGCAGTGTCTGAAGCTCCACAGAACTGACATTGATAGGCCATATTATCTTGAAAAAAAGCCCTTTCGTAGCTTTCATGTGAGTAGTTTTCTTTCATGTACTAGTATTGCTAAGTTTAGCTTGTGATTTGGTATCTCAGACTCTGGCCAGATGATCCATTACAGCTGGAAACAGACTTCCAGCCCTTGCTCTGTACCTGTGTCCTGTGCACCAGCTGTGATCTGGAAGCTGGGGAGCTGGTTGAGATGAGGGTCAGGGGTTTTCAGCAGCAGTGGAGATCCACTCTTGTGCCTCTCTAGCTCCCAGACTAGCCTGAATCTCAGCACCCCTTAGCACACACAGTTAATTTTGTTTCTGTTGGGACCCTGTCCAAACTACGCCCTTTGTTTAAGAAATTTCATCTTCCTGAAGGGTTCAGACATCTTCTAGAGTAGATCTCCTTTTACTTACCATGCATCCTACTAACACTCAGGTAGTAAAACTAGCAGGGCATACTTGGCTTAGTTTAATACGTGATGCAGCTTTCAAAAAACCCCAGAATGTAGCAACGTCATCCTCTGTTGTTAATAATCATGAAGGTAGTCTTAAATGCAGGGTTTGATTTGCCTGTTGATGATTGCACTTGTTTGTTACCTCATTTGTGAAAAGTAGAGATCTGAAAGATGAATTAACACCTTTTTCTCCTCAGTGAAGAACCATTCTCTGTATTTGATTCTTCCCCTAGCCTATCTTATCAAAAAGCTCATAAAAATGGCACTAGCCAATAACAAATTAACAAATATCCTTTGATGCAGTATTTCACTATGTTTTTAAGGGTGAATCTATAGCTGATCACACATTTTTTCCTAGTGAAGACAGGCTATGAAGTCATATCTGGCAGAGGGGGTTTTCCTGTAACTTTTTCATTTTGTGGAAGATGGTTCACTGCACCTTTTGCTGAGAACCTGGAGCTGAGCAAGACTAAACAATAAATGCAAATGTAGCAGAGATCTTGACTGCAGAGAAATACCCTCACAACAAGAAACCTGTAGAAGCTGTTGCAGCAAGATGAGATACAGCAGAAGCTCTGAACCTCAGTTATGTTTATCCCACAAGCTGTCTCCAGTGTGGCCATGTTGTGAAGAAACACAATCCCTAAGATGGACTGGTAGAGAACTTAACTGTAATTTCGCAGCAACATCAAAACTTCAAAAAATGTGTGTGCAGATATGCCTGCTCTCTGTCAGTTCACTACTTTATTGAACTAAAATGGTGGCCCTTTAGCTTCTCTCAGCAGTCTTCTAAGCAGAAATATGGGATCCAAGAACAATTCTACCCAAGAAAGGGCTATAGATGGAGGATTATTGAACTGCAGTGTGTGAGGTGGGGAGTAGCAGAAAGAAAAGTTCCTTCTCAGTACAGTTTGTCACTTCTCTTCCTCTGTGAGTTAATGCCTTTCTTTGTTCATGCTTCACTGATTCTCTCTCCCACTAGGCTCAAATTCTGCCTCTCAGCAGCCAAGGGGCATGGGGAATAAATCCTGAATGCAGAGGAGGCGTGCTTAAGATGAGGAATCTCAGTCTGCAGGATGAACTGAGAGGCTGGATACCCTGGCTGAAGAGGCTCAGAGGAGCACAGCAGCATGCCAGATCCTCCCTGGATTTGAGCATATCAGCCTGGTAAGCGTTCAGTAGGGGCCCAAACTGCAGTGTTGCTTTTGTGGTACACTATCACTATTACAGTGGCTTTACTATAGAACACATCTCAAAACCAAACCAGTTTCCCAAGCTAATGCAGAACAAGGTCTTGGAGAAAAACAATTACGTACTTAGTACATTTCTTTTTACCAGCAAACACGACAAAAAAGCACATTGATTCCAGATTACAATGTTAGAGCTGCATGAGGAACATCTGTCATTATGACAGAATCATAAATCATCATGCTGAAACCCTGACATGCCTTTTTTCATTGGCAAAGTAATTTTTTAAAATGGGATATAATTAAGTTGCTTAGAGCCACATATTATCTATTTTAAACCTATTATTTTTCTCATGTGAAAACTGTCAGGTGAAACACACTGGTTTGGTTTTGATTTTAAATGAAGCTAATAAAAAACCTGACCACTGTTCATCATAGCAATTCAGAGTGCTGCTAGAAACTGTCCCATGTGAAGAAGTTACAGGGAAAATAAACCTGTGAGTAACTGAAACCATGCTGTAGGTGCACCAGCAAACCATCCTGACATGGAAGACAGGTAAGTAGTAAGAGGCCAGGATATCTGCATTAGAAATTCTCCAGTGACTTGAAGATCAGAAAGGAAATCCTACAAAGAGTGAAATCAAGGGCATATTGTAGAAGCAGTGGCCTGCTGGGGCAATCCTGACCTTGATTAACAGCCCTTCTCCCATGGGAAAGTGAATACCAAAGGATAAGTCCAGCCATAAATACCTGTGCTTTGACATACAGCCAAGAAAACTGGGCTGTGAATGTGTGTGGGATGAATGATAAGAGCTAGAAACATTGGCTCTACTTCTCTTGTTTTTGTGTGGTTACTTTCTCTTTCCTACTGGCTGGCTGTGTAATTGATCCTAAAACTTGTACACAGAAGAAACATGTAAATACTCAAGTGTGTTCTATAAAGACGATCCTGCTTGATGACAAAGTGGCGGTCTGTTATCCTCAATCTCAAAGCATATAACTGAGATGGGTAATAAAGCAGTAGCATAACCATTTAGGGATAAAACTAGAAAGAATCAGTCACAAAAGGAGTTACAACTTTCCTGGAGCATAAATTGGAAGAAAGAGAGACTCTATAAATACCAAGAAGTTAGAGGAAGAGAAAGACAGAGGCACAAGTAACGGATACCCAGAGCTGAGGGAAACATTTTATTAATTTTGCTATTTTCTTCACATGCACATAAATATTAATGATAGGTAATGATAATGCTATTTTTTTAACAGAATGACATATGCCAGAGTAGGGAAAAAATAAGTAAAAGAATGTTTGAATAAGTTAGACGTACACAAGTCTCTAGTGCTTGCTGGGCTCTTGATTTACCTCTGAAAGTTCCTGAAGGAATGAATAAGTCACCAGGGCCTACAGCAACTATGTAGCCTAAGAAGGAAATACAGTCAGCACCATATTTACAATTTTTGGTAATTAGCAGAAATCTAACATTACAGTATACATTTTGCAAATTATTTTAAACCAAACACCATACACTTGTTTTAAGCCTTGTTCTTCCTTAATTCTTCCCATCATGGCACCTGGGTTTTAAAAAAGGAAAAGAAAAATTTAGTAAGGTTTTTGTTTCTTAAATTTGGCATTCACAGCAGGCTTAGATTTTGACACTATCAAAAAGTTGTTGGCTGTTTGCAGGGTTATAACCATTCCTGCTTTGAAAAATGGGAAAGGAAGAACCTAGTGAATTACAGAGTACTCTGCCTAATGTCAATACTGAGAAAGAGAATGAGACAAATTGAGAAGTAAATTCGTACATACCATGAGAAGAAGGTGATAAGAAGCATCCAATATGAATTTGTCAAAGTAATCTAATTTCCTTCTTGAATAAGGCAACTGGTCCAAAAGATAAGGAAAAACAGTTCAAATGACTGTATGTAAGACCCAAGATGTATCTTGACCCGAGTAAGGCTTTTGACATCGTCCTGTGTGCTCATAAATGAACTGGGGAAAGCTGTTCCATTTGAAATCACCCCTGATTCAATCCACTGTCAAAAGTAAACCTAATACATGGTGGCTGGTAGCTGCATGTGGAGATGTCTTGCACAGCTCCTAAGAGATAGTCTTCCATTAATGTTTCAATAAAGATTTAGATGACAGAATTAGAAATAATTTTATACCTATTAGCTTGGTAGGTGACAACCTGTAAAGATTTGCAGAATGTGCTCAAGGACTGAACTGGAATTCAAAAATACCCTCATAGTTGTGAAATCCAACATGAAAAATTTGAACAAAGGCCATCGCAGAGAGCTACATTTGGGAGGATGAAATCAAAAGCATAACCACAAAATGCCACTGCAGATAAAGATCTAGTGATTAATGAGGGCCATGAATGAGCAAACAGCACGAAGCTGTTGAAGAAAAGAGATGAATGTAATTCTAGATTTTCTTGAATTGTCTGCTCAAGACACTGTATGTAAGATGAGATAATTAGCATGCTCTTCTTGGCGTGTATGAGGCCTCAGCTAAAATACTGTTTTACTCTGAGGCACCATAATTTCAGAAAGATGTAGATCAGCTGGAAGCAATCCAGAGATCAACAAGGATGAAAACTGGAAAACTGGAAAATTGGATCCATAAAGCAAGGTTGAAGTTCTAGTTTTGTTTTAATCTTAAAAAAAAACAATAAACCCTCAACAAGTTATATGAATTTATAAAAGTTCAACAGTCTTTAAGTACATAAAAGGCTATTACAAAGAGGATTTTTTTTCCTCTAATCACACTAATCACACACAGAATGTCAAGGAAACCTTTTTCAGCTATACCACAATAAGTATGACAGTAACACACTCTAACTAGAAGAAAAGATTACTGCTGGAATATATTACCCAAGAAGGTTGTAAAATACTTGCCATTATTGATTCTAGATACAAATCAGAGGGACTGCCATCTGCACTTATCAAGACAGTTGTGGACTTTCTTTGAAGCTAGGATGGCCCAGGTGCATGTTTTGCAGCAGGTGGCTGAGATCACTGTGACAGAGCATACAAATTATTACAAGATAATCCATAACCATAGTATTTTCAGTCAGAAAGCATTTGAAAATTCTATGTGTGGTTCTGAGCATATTCAGTTGCTGTTATGTAATATTGCACAGGTTGTTCTCTGGTACTTTTTTTAACATCTTTCCTTTGATTTTGTGTTGTGGGATTTTTGGTTTGTTTTTGTTTTACCTTTGGAAGGCTGGGTACAGCTTTGATTAAAAATATTGAGGAATAACAAACTACATAACCCCTTGAGATTCCATCGAAATCTATACTTCTATGATTCATGTGAAAGCTACTGTGTTTTTCTGAGCTGTTGAAGAGCTTTGCAAGCACAAGTTAACTATTAAGCTAGTTTTTTTCCCAGGGCAGTAATGACCTAATCATTTATGATAGTGATCAAATGAGGAATTAAACAAACATATCCAGAATAAACACAGATCAAATAGTCTTGCCAATGGAAAAGGACAGAATCTTGTGTTCATGCCAGTGGGTCTGCAAAACAACAGCACAGATAAAGACATCAGTAAAACTAACAAGTGCAGATTTCTCAACCTGTGAGAAATTCTGTTTTAGTAATTATTGCTATTCAAAGTTTTAGGACATTTTTCTATCTTGGAAAATTAGAAAAATGGAAATGAGAAAAAAGTGTGTTTTGAAAAGGTTTGAAAGTTTTGAGGGCTTGAATTACAACTGAACGTTTCAACATTCAAAACCCCAAATGTTGCAGTCATGGTGTACAACATATATATCTCTATATATCTCTATATATCTATTTATATATATATATATATATATATATATATATATATATCTTAGCTAGGGGAGCACAGAGCCCTCATATACACTAGAAAATGCCAACCAGAATTACTGTGCAAGTAAAATAGCATTCTGCAATATGGTATTTTTTGTGTTAGCTCAAAATAAATCTCTTTAAAATCATACTCATGAAGGAAAACTGAGCAAACCATGTATTTTTCTATTTCATTTTTTTACTATTTAAAACTAAGGTTTTTACAGAAAATATGCTCTTTGTTAGAAATTCAAACCCATAGAACACAACTGACAAAATGTAGCAACTATTTAATACGAAAGTAACAGGCTCAAAAATATTCTCTAGAGAAATCTTTGCTTATCAGAGTGGACTGTAGTGTTGACCAAAATATGACTGTAAGCTGGAAGTGTTTTCAGTCACCATTGTTATTTTAATCTAGTAAAAGGCGATCCTCAAAGATAGGATAAGGGTTATGACTTTCCAGAAATTTATAAACATTTAGTTTGGGTGTTTATAGGCTATACTTCAGTGAATGCCCACTGGTTCTTTTGTTCTTTTAAAATTATACATGACATTTAGACACTAGAATAAGGATTTCATACTGCACAAGAGCTTCCTCTCTTATAAGAAAACCACTGGAGCTTGTGAATTTTGCTGTGCAAATGGATAAATACTGACATAATACATCTGGCTTGCATCAGGTATAGCATTAGACACCCCACCCTTGGATCAGCAGCAGTAAAAATCTTGGAGAATTTCAAAGACCCTGGGACAAATATGCGAGGTGTCATGGGCGGCCTTAATCCCAAAACACAGGGAGGGACATTTAGATAATGGGGGTTGGGGTAGATGACCTTTAAAGGTCTCTTCCAAACTGAGCTCTTCTATGATTTTATGACCCAAGAGAAGAGAACTCAGCTCAGCTGAGCTCTCTCAGGGCAGCCCTGGCGAGGCCATTTCATTGCTGGGACCTGTAAATGTGAAGGTGGACTCGTTGCTGTTGGTACAGCCCCACTGCACACGCCAACAGACTAAAGTGTCTTAAGCAGCTTAAATACCTTTAAGCAGCTTTGAAGACTTAGATACTGTAAGCTTATAAAGCAGTTTAAGCTGCTTAAACCACTCTAGGACTTTAACAAGGGCCCCACGATGCTGCTCCTCGCCTGGTGAGTGAAACAAAGGCGGCTGCAACTCCCTCGCCATGGGCTGGAAGGATGGAGCTGCAGGGTTGCCACAGATCCAGAAAGGAATCTGCTGATACTGACATGCTTTGTCAATGATGTTGTATGAAATAATGTATCATGTACTTTCTCCCCTTGGTTAACTCTGTAACTTTCCTTTCTTTTAGCTACCTCACTTCCCAAGCCACCGCTGTGTCTTTATTTTCTATTTTACCATTTAGCTCAGGCTCTTTCAGTATCTCTTTTCTGTCTAACTAATTCTTCCTAAGGAGATCAGTGGGTTTCTCTTACTGCAGTGATACATTTTTAGGAAGAAAACATGTCTCAGTTCAGCCTATTCAATCCACAGAGCCGTGCTGGGGGTAACTCCATTTGTATCATGATGGTTTAACCTAAATCTAGAACTTTTTTTTCTCAGAAGAAGGGCATGAGTGGATAGAAGCATTGTGGAAAAACCCAACCATGTAATCCCAGAAAGTATCAGTGGCAGTCATTAAGTTATCACCTACAAAATCAGGAAACCAGATGGGAGAGCATTGTTCAGAAGAAGGAATACAATGCACTGAATCTGTGTCGCAGTTTCTGGTGTTTTAGAAGTTCCATAAAGGATGCAGGAGGAGAAAGTCTGGGGATAGCTGTCCAGAAAAATGGGTAAATTTATGTTCCTACACTGAATCTCTTAGGGCTGAAAGAGCTTTGTTTCAGTTTTTACTCCATCTGTCTGAATTTGGGGTATGCTGCACAAACCACAAGTCATGTTGTTCTTACCAAAGGATGTAACACCCCCTCCCCCTTACACAGAAGACAGCAGCTGAGTGTAGGTTCAGTTTGATTTAGTGAACATGCGCTTTGAGCTCCCATGATAATAACTAGGGCAGTGGTGATAATATACTGAAGCACTTGAGTTGGATACAATACCCTTACTGCAGAGGATTCTTTCAGGCCTGCATCATCCCCTTTTTCTTGTGTTTGAATTGAAGAACATTTTTCTTGTTGTTTTCAGTTCCTTTACAAGGAACATTTTGCTCTTCTTTTTTCATATCCTTCACCCATTTTCTGGGGCCCTATCCTAACTTCTCAGGTGTTCTCTCTCCATAGTCCTCAACTTAACTGGGCCCATATTTTTCACAGGCTTATGGAGTCCCATCACACACACCTTTGTATATAAAACACACCTCAATCACAATTTAGCTAAGAAATGTAACTATAAAGCTTATACTCAATCAATGGTTTTGAAAGACTTGAGAGCATGAGCAGGAAGAGGGATAATGGTCAGCTCTACTTACTGATCTATTTTTGCTGATTATTTATGTATGCATTCCTAAATGACATTACCTATCACCATAAGCGTGTATTGAATGCACACCATGTTGAATGTGACATAATTATACAAACATCATTTAACGCTTTCATTAGGGCTTGATTTATACCAAATATTATTTTTTTCCAGTATCCTGAAAAAACATCCTATGTTTGTCTCTATTTTTATTGAAGAAAATTATTTGTGGAATGATCTATTCTTTTCAAGTCATCAATGCGTTTTAATCTCTTCTCTCATTTATCCACCTATCAATAATTACTTCCTTCAAAATGTGTTTGAAACCCCCACATATGATGTCAATAGGATTCACTAGCTTGGTGAGTGATTGAATTATTTTTTTCTTAAATATTGTTTTGATATGATCCTGTCAGGTGACGCCACTGGTAGTTAACAGGTATATTTGTAGTGGAGTATCGGAACCATGGGAACGTGGTTTCCTTGGGCTCATGACTTGTGTCTATATCATTCTCCAGCTCCAGCCAGTCTTGTAGGAAAAAGGGCAGGTTGTCTGAAGTAGCTGTGGGCTTTGGGATCAGTGGATCAGTGTTACTTGCTTGCTGTCCATTCAGGCTGGAGACCGTGAGATGCAATCCCCATTCCTTCAGCTCCAAGAGTAATTTGGGTCTCGTTCTTCTCTAGGAAGCTGTTCACTTGCAGCAACAATTAAGGATGGGAATTGAGGAGGGTAAGGTTGATTGTGAGCATGGAGAAGTCATCTTTCTTAACCCTGAAAGCTATATGGAGTAATCTATTTACAACTCACGCATTCTCCTTGCCATATATTCTATTACATCTGAGGAAATAAAGGTTGTATTCATGTTGCAAGAGAGTTTGGGCAGTTTCACAACTGAAGCATTTTTTTAACATTTGCAAACCAGAAAGTAGAAACCAGACATCAGGTCATGTATACAGGCCAGGGTTTGGCAGACATTTACACTTATGCCCAAAATTCAAATGGAACTTTATTTCCCTTGACTTCCAGGAAACATCAGGGTGTGTTAAAATTAACTCTGCTGCTTTGAGGTGACAGCAGCACTGCATGTTTGCACGGCTTGATAGACAACTGCGTGTGCACCAGAAGTATTTTGTTGACTGTGTTAAGCCTGGTGAGGTCACACATCTGTGCTGATCCATTCACCAATGGAGAAAGAAAGTTTTCAGGGCTGCTGCTGGACTAAATCACCCAGTGCTGGCAGGCTGCCGGGGTCGTGTTGCTGGGCAGATCATCAGGTGTTGGCCAGTCACTGAGGGCTGCTCACACAGCAAAAATGTACAGGACAGCAGACTCACCCTTCCTTCCTTCCCCAAAGTCAAGATGACTGTCTCCTGGATGAGTGTAGGATTACAGCTGGTCTTGCTACAGGACAGCATGGGGCTTCTATAAGCCAAATAGTCAGTTTTCCTCATCCTTCCATTTTCTCCCAAACCTTGATACTCCCACCACTATTTAATTTTTTTTTTTTTTTAATCTTGCGGAGCTGAAGTAAAACAATGGCTTATTTCAACATCAAAAAATAACTTTTTCCTAGCTATTTTTTTTCTTTTTTCCAGCTTTGGTGGCTAGCTTCTTCAGCTAACGGGTGACACAGAGAATTGCCTGGATCTATTATGTGTCCGTGAACACCAAATTCCTAGATTGCAAGACCAGCCAAATTCTTTGCTCTGCTGGAAGTCATCTTAAGAGGTAGATAGAGTTTAAAATTTTAGGAAGAAAGCCAGAGTTTGCACTCTACCAATACTAATTTCATGCATTCCCACCTGCATTCTTCATTCTGTAATTGGGCTGTGCTTCCATCTCCGCCCACATCCTGCCTTGACACATATCCACGTGCGGGTGACGGGCAATGACAGGTAAGCCAGCCAGATTGCAGGCTGAGTCACCCCAGGAAGGCAGACATCTGGCAACTAGGATGGGGAAGAAGGAAGTGTGCCAACCAAACAGGTGATCTGAGCAATGCATGGCATACCACATGCCAAAACAGAGGTTGCACAATGTTTGGTTATGACAGAAAAATATGGACAAGAACACAAGGATGCATTTGCAAAATGGCCCTCATAGTAGGAAAGAAGAAATACCAAAACTCAGCCTATTTATTTTCATGGACCACTTTAATAATGAAGATTAATATAGCAATCAAGAAATAGAGCAATGGTGTAGTATAACCCTCTCAGCATTTTTGTTTACTTGGATGTCTTTTCCTCTGCATGGAGACCCAAAAGCAGGATCACAAAAACAATTTATGAGTATGGAGCAATTATGCTATTTGTTGGATTGTACACACAATAAATGGCTGTGAGTAATGTGCTGTTAGCCTAAGCATTAATACCCTTACCACCTCTGATGCAGATAACCACTGGAGTTCTGCTGGTCAGACAGATGGTAATCACATGGGGAAGTGCCAGACTCCATTGTTCCTTGCAATAGGATGATCCTCAGTTTTGCTGAGTTGCTATATTCGATTTTGATTTTTTTTTCCTCAGAGTTTTAGAATTATTTCAGTTGTTAATTTTTCCATGAGTCCTCAAGTGACCGTTGCCAACTCAACAATTTAACTTCTGTTCTTGATTCAGCTTTTTATATATATATATCTTTCTTGGCTTAAGTGCTTATGTTGTCACTTGTAGGTTAGCAACCTCTTTTTAGTCAAGCAGACTTGGGGTCACATGGCCTACCTAGGCCTTGTGTTAGAATAGTATGAGTGTGAAAGATCTACCAATATGGTGGGAGACAGACTGATCTGTACTTGTCTTTTGATGTAATTTTAAGCACCTTGCTGGCTTAAACATGTGGGTCTTGCCAGATGGCAAAAAGACTCTGAAATAGATACTGACACAAACGCCCTGCAGGGTCAGATGTTCTGTATAACTGGTGGTATCAGTGATGGTCTTTGTAATGCCAAGCAGAAAAGTCTGGGAAGGATGGGCAGAACAAATCAGGTAAGCCCAAAAAGGGTGCATCATAAAGAAGATAAAAACTCAGAAATAAAAATTCTCTAGTCCTGAGATAATGAAAAGTGTGGAATTACAGGAAGGAACATGAGAGTAAACAAATCAGTGACAGATGTCCTTTGTAAAGATGCAAAGGGAAGATGAACAGAGATGTATCAAATACCTAACACCTGAAATTAAAACTCCTGCCCTGGTAGGAAACCACAGATATTGTTTACCAAGTTACAAAAATCCTGCGTGGGTAGTTTAAACAGGAAATGGTCTGATCAAAAGTAAAGATAGGGAAATATGTACAACAGAGATAATATGGATCAGCAAAGCATTTTAAAGAAGTCAGCAGCATAAAGTTAGCCCTACTTTGACATGAGATTCTGTAACATGAGATGATGTCAATCTCTTTAAAAAGAGATTGCTGTTGGTGCAGTCATGACATCATTAAAGCAAGTTGTAGTCCAGTAGGTAGCAGCAAAAACACAATGGAAGACATTTCCGTTGTACTTGAAATGCTAAGAGACCATGATGTCACTGGAGAAGTAAAATTTAAAAAGTTTTTGGGAAAAAACTAGGAAAAAGTGCCAAATTTTTACAAGAGGAGACATGGAGTTGTTAAAATACTGAAATGTGTGTCTGGGAAAGTATCTCTCTGCCCTATGCTATAGGGGAGGTAATTTGCAGTGGAATCCCGCACAAGATGATGCAGAATTAGAGGAGATCAGCCTCTGGACTCAGACTCAGAAAACCAGATATTCATGCAAAAGAGCATCCTGAAAGTACACATACAATGACAAGCTTTGCTCATCACCATCTTCATTGATCATTTTTTCAGGCTGCTTGACATGGGCCTCAGGAATGCCCTGTGGAACTTCAGCACTCAGCTCTTACTCCATCATCACAGCCTTGCAGAGAGGGGTGGATGGCTGCATCTGGGAGTCCATCTAAGAAAGAATCTGGTTCAGTTTGAACACTGCTGTGAAACAAGGCTACACTTTCTTTCTGGGGCTGTTTAGCATTACCATACATAGCTACTGTGTAGGCAGCACAAGCAGCATCATTCTGTGGGGTGGATCGCACGTATCCTGGAAGCGTAAATTGTGCTAGTAGCTCAGTGTTACTGAGCCATAGACCTGAAAAAACCTGTGAAGATACATAACCTAGCAAAAGAAGTAAGCCAGACAGAATTCAAAATCAGTTATCAAAGCAAACATCCCTGAAAGCTTAATAGCAAGCATCAAAGTCATGCTAGAAAACACAAATTCTGGGAAAGCAGATCTTGTCAGTCCTGTCCATATCCCACTTCTGACTAATTAGGAAAGAACTGACAGTAAATATAAGTCTCTTTCACCACTCATACTCATTTCAGCATATGGAAATTCAAGATACTCAGTTCCAGATGAAAAAAAAAAAAGATTTTTTAGAATTATTATTTACATGTAATTACAATGCTGAAATAGATCCTGGAAAGCAGAGACATCAAAGATGCTAGGTAAACTAGATGCCTCGAGAAAAAGAAAGTGCCTATGAAAAATTCTGAATGTTGGTCTCTGTCTCAGCATAGAGTTGAACTTCCCACCACAGTCAGCAGGGAGCATGGGATATAACTGTTGTGCATTCTGTGAATGGCAACCCCCAAGAATTCCCCCAGAGATGATCCAGTGTGTGTGAAGAAGATCCACCTGACGGGAATGATGGTGATCGATCCCAACTGTGTGTGCTAGAAACAACATATGGAAGGACATGACAAACAACATAAGGAATGACAGTAAGAAATGGAAGATGCTACCTTCCACATCAAGAACAAGATAAGGGCCGCAAAGAGGATCGAATATATTCTCTGTGGTGAATGATAATTCAAGTTTTTTATAATGTTGTCATTGTAGTGAATGATAGTTTATATTTGTATAATGTTGTGGTTAGTATAAATCAGAATCTAAAGTGTACTCTTTTTAAGAAAGCCAAAAAGCATCCCCAGGAGAATGAAGGACTTGGAAAATTTCGCAAGGACCTTCCCCTTCTAGGAGAGGAGGACAAAGAAATTTCAATTCCAATGGAAGGTGGAGAACAACCTGGATGAAGAGGACAAAGAAATTACAATTCCAATGGAAGGTGGAGAACAACCTGGACAAAGGTGCTCTGCACCTGATAAAGACTAATGGCCTGAGATGATGATATCTTATCTGGGACATTAGGAGGTGCTCAGGAACCTTCCACACCCAGAAAATCCATTCAGAAGCTGGACCCTTCTTTAGAAATCTCATCTACGGAGACACTGAGGGACAAAAGAACTTATAGAAATCTCAGACTCACGTAAGCCCTGCCAGAAAAAGTATAAAACAGCTGGCTTGGGCTGGGGTTGGTGTGAAACCAGGGGGAGTGTAACGCAGTAGAGGTTGCACTCGTGGTTTCACCCAGTGCTGGCTCTGTTTCCTTGGTCGTTGGCTTTGTCCATTTTCTTTGCCCGAAATTCTCATTGGCAAATAAATCATTTTTCGATGGAATTGGCTCTTTAAATTTATAACATTCTCCATAAGTGCTTTGTTTGCTCTGCAAAGCAAAACTTGCTTTAGCTAGCTTGCCACTGGAGGTAATAGTTGTGAACCTTACCGAAGGGGAGGAAAATAATGCTCTTGCTGCAGAGATGCAAAGAGTAGCTGCTGTCCAGGCAAAAGCACTGTACCAAATACTTCAAGGAGTCAGGGAAAACCTCTTGCTGAGGCATCACTGTGTAATTGCTGCAGCCATGGTAGACTGGGGAGAAAGTCCACATCAAGAAGAGTTGACAGGTGTGGGACTCAGGTAGTCATGCCTGTGGAAATTACTTGATCCCTGATTAAAGGGGCTTTGCCTTTCATATAGCTTCAAAGCTATCTAGAGTCTACCGGTATCATTAGCAATGGTGGCTTATTTTCATTGCCTAGACTGAATGAAAGATCTTTAATCAAACTGTATTTTATTAGAGACAGTTCTTCTGTTTAACCATAAATATTTGGTGTGCAATCTGGTATTGATCTGCAAGGTTAGTAATATCTATAAAATAAGTAGTTTGGTTTTCTATTTGCATTATCTACCAAGTTGTTTTTGCTTATTAAGTTTGAACTTAGACCTGAGTGTACTTTTTGAAGTGACTCCTCATTGAAATAAGGGGGCACATTGAATAACTCAGGATATAATGTTTCTGCTACAATTCCCAGTCATTTTCTTAGCTAAGTTTTAACACAGAAGCACTAAATCTATGCTTCTTTAGAAAAGTAAATCTCTACAGTCTGTTCTCAGCTTTCTTCTACATTTCTCATAATATCAAGCCCACACATAGCCCAGATTCCTTAATGGTAGCTGGTGAAATTTTTCCACTTTCTTGTGCTATATATACTCCTATGTCCTGAGCAGCAGCCTATGTCTGTGTTTTGAGTACAGACTGCTGTTATTTTAAATATCTGCCTCCATAAAGGAGCATCAGTGTTTCTTACATGTCTTCATAGTGAGAGTTTTTCATTGCTTTCACCTTTTTCAGAGGTTTAACCTCATTTCCAAAATGAGGTTGTTCTTGCTCTCCAGGTTACATAACTGAATACAGATATGTGTGTGTATATGTGTGTGTGTGTGTGTATAAAATGTTGGGAGTCTGTCCATCAAGATCCATCTATATTTATATGTATATAGTGGTTGAAATAAAGAGTTTTATTTAGGAAGGACTCTTAAATGTGTGCCTTCTTTTTAAGCACCTACTAATGAGAAGTTTCATGTGTGTTTAAACGCTTTTCTGAGGGGTGCATCAAAGAACAGGCTTATTTTCTGGAATCAAAACTTGGCTGAAATACCACTGTCTGGATCACTCACTACTTGCAAGGCTGACAGCAGCAAGGGGATATAAACCATGGCTCACACTGGCCTCACCAGAAATATAAGGACACATTTCATGTAATCATACCACATGTTGTTCCTCAGGTGAGACCATGTGCTTCAGTAACCCGCCTTTATGCAGTGGGAGAATCAAGATGAAGGTCATGGGTCCCAGAACACAGCTGTGATGAAGCAAATCTACATTGTGACATTCAAATTTGTTATATAATTAGAACATTCAATTATAGACTGAAAGACATACTTAGAGTGTATTAGAATATTCTCTGATGTAAATGAGGTTGGGTTAATTCCCTAACAGGCCAGGCAGTGAGGTGGAGATAAGCTCCAAGCACTAACTGGGGACAAAATTAAGCAAGTGGCATTCTTGCTGCCCTGCCCTGCCTCGCCTCCTCCTGTGCTCTGGTCCTATGGCCATGAGAGCCAGCTCCACACTGAGAGACCCTGCCACAGAGAACAACTGGGTAGTGTCCACCTTCTCTTGTAATCCTCTAATAAAAGATTTCTCCTTTGGGTTCCAGTTGCATCTCTGCCCTTGTGCAGGGTATCAGTTGGGTGGAGCCACAAGCACTGGGAACAGCTAAGACTCTTCAACAATTTCAGTAGTTTTCTTGGATTTATACTGGATTAATTTTGTCTCTAAAAACAATAAGTTTTGATAGGAGACCTTGTTTCTCTAGGCTGATCTGGCAGGTTCAGCCATAGCTTACATAAACTGGAACATTGAGGCTTGTTTCAAAAAGAGAGAGGGAATGACAAAGCCAAGACACAAATATAGGTCCCTATTTTCCTTTGAAAAATATTATTAGGCTTCCATTTTCCTCTTAGGCAGCAATAAGCTACTCCTCTGAGTGAGCAAAGGGTCCTTCATATTTTGGAGATATTTGAGGAAATTACAATGGCCTTATTGTTCCATAAGTCACTTCCAAAATATTTTAGATCTCATGCAGAGGTGGAAAGAGTCTGTGACCAGACGGCACAACCTAGATACAACTGAGATTAAATCCAAGGGCAGCAGGCACAATGTCCAAAACAGATAAATCAGGATGATTGAGTAATTGCATTCTTGTTTATCCACTGTACTAACAGAGGGGGCAAAATAGGTCTGTATAGCAAATACATGAAAAAACACATACTGGAAGAAATATTTATGTTGTATTAGCATATTCTCTGCTCTACATGAGTTTGGGCTAATTACTTATCAGACCGAAGTGGGATAAGCAGGGGAGATAAGCTCTTATTATCACATTAGAAAAAATTAATTAAACAGAATAAACATTATTTGATTCTTCTCTCACCTATTTCAGATGCTTTATTTAGCAATCTCCACTAATGTTCTTTAACAAATTCTTTATTTATTTTCTTAAACAGAAAAAAAAAATGAAAACAAGCTGGAAAGAGATGAATTTTATCCTGGTTCCTTGTTCTCCTCAGTAGATGAACAACTGCAGCATCAGCACAGATTTCTGCTACTTGAGTTAATGGAGTGCCACTACCAGTCACGGGTTGTCATCCTCTGAGTGAAGCACTCCCAGAAGAGGATTGCTAATGAGCACTGGTGAGAAACATGAAGTGAGGATTTGCTTGTTGGCTGGCATGGCAAGTAATTAGCTAGATGTATAATCCAGATATAAGGTAACCCAGCCTCCTGTGTCCCCTCCAGCCTCTCACTATCCTTGTCCTTTTTCTTTCCCCAATTCACTCCAGACCTCATCTTCTCCTACAGGAAGTCACAGTGGATCCCAGCTCCTGATCTCCCAAGATGATTAGCTCTCTGCTCACTCCCCAATATGACACTCTTTGCTTCCAGCCTACAGGGCTGGCCTGCCCTAACTTCCCAATTCCTTCTCATGATCCCATTTCTCATCTAGAATAGGTTTGGTATCCAGTATCTCTGAGAAATTCTTCACAGTGCATTTGAATAACTCTGTCCTCTGTACTGTCCTTTGATTTGGACATCTGTGTTGCTGGGACCTGAGGAAGGCAGACCCCTGCTTTTCTTTTGTTGACTAGACCTCTTACAGCTCATGACCATCCTTAGTAAATGGGACCTTTTAGGAAAGTGTTCTGTTGAAATCAAAGTCATCTTTATTAAACATGCACCATGACTTTTCATATACCTGTCACTGACACAAAAGCTGTCTTCTACCAGCTTTTAAGTCCTTACACCAAACTTGCAAGATGCAGGTTTTGTCACAGAAGACACCAGAATTTTTAACCACAGCACATTTTCCCCTACAGCCTGTCAGACACGTCAGAGATATCTGAGTTGTTTTACACAACTAAAATATATTTAGTTCCCCTTGAGAATATGTGTCAAGTAAAAAGTCTTGGATGGTACAATTTCATATTGTTTAGACAGGACAGCAGTATCAATGCATTTAATCTTATAAAAAGCATTCTAATATATTTAGTGACCACTAGAAAGACTTTTTTCCTCAGAGAAGATAAGGAATGTCCTTGCAAACAATAAAAATTAGATCCTGTAGTGCCAAGGCTTGTGCTCTAAGTAGTTCAAGGTGACCAGTGTACAGCTCAGACTGTTACATAAAACAATTTGCAAAGATCAGTGAAAATTAAACAGAAAATGACAGGTTCTTCAAGAAAACAAGACCCAGTGAAAAGCCCCAAGGACTATGCTGAAATCATGTCCAGTAAAGATTGAAAAAAAAAAAAAAAAAAAAAAAAAAAAAAAAAAAAAAAAAGTGAGACTAGACTCAATAGTACTCTTGCAAGAGTAGTTGAGAGAAGATTCTCAGTCAGGTGCACTAAGTATGACATTGATCATGTGGGGTGACTGTGATGAGATTTATTGCTAAGATAGTATCTCAATATTGCCAATGCAGTGTACAACATAAGCAGGTCTGAAGGGCTGTAACATACACAGGTTCAGCTGGCAACGTGCAGGTTTGCAGAAAGGACAATTGCAAAGCAGCAAAGCACACATGGAACTACATCAGGATTTTATCTCCACCTGTTACTCACCTGTCCAAAACTGAGTGTTCCCATGCTCGGGCTGCAGGTGTCCCTGCTGGGGTGGGATCCACCTGGAAGCTGCCCTGCAGCCTCTGGAGATCCCTTTGCCCAGTTGGCCCAGTCTCCAGGAGCATTTTGTACCCTTTTGCAGGCCCATGTGTACCAAAGTCAATCACAGCTATCACCACTCCCCCATCTCTGGAATGCATTAATTATGCAAGCATCCAGACAGCTCCTCCTGCCATTCCCACCCCGTGTTCTTATCTTTGGACAGATCATATTCAAAGACTGCATGGGAGAGGGGGTTGGTGTGTGTGGACGGCACATTCCAAGACCCGACTATTTTTTGTCACTGTCACTGGGGCAAAATTGATATGGTAGAGTTAAACCTTGCTATTGAGCAAAATCATGAGTGGTGGGCTATTCTGACTCCCTGGTGAGTGAAAACTTGAGCTTCCAAGATGTTTAATTTGACCCAAACTGCAGAAAGACAGGTAGGCAGCAGAAGCTCAATAGCCTGGTTTGTACTTTTCCTTCCCTCCTTGGTTCTTTGCATTTTCACATGTGTTTCCCTTCGATTTCTGTTTGAGAAAAATCTGAGATACTAAAGCTGTCCTTTGGAGGGCTGCTGTGATGCTGTTAATAAACATCCAAAAAGCTGTTTTAAAGACAGCAGGGCATTGCTGCAATTTCCATGTTTCTGTGTGACCAACAGACGATATGCTTTCCTGAAATTTTCTAGCAATGAATTTGCTATTCAGTGCCAGCACCAGAGAGGCTGAGTTCCCTTCCCCTGCAGCTCTTGAGCTGTCTTTGTCCCTCTCCCATACGGCCCTGCCTCTCCAGGGAAGGACTGGGCTCTGTCAACAGCTTCAGCAGAATTTCCAGCCCAACTCAGTGAACTGAATAACTCTTTTTCTGAAATAGAAAACCCAATATTTGGTCTTTCTTACTGTACCTAAGGCCTGTTAAACAATGGTGTTTTTCTCACATAGACTTTAAACAGTGAATACAAATTGGAGTTTTAAAATTAAAGCCTGACTTTTTTGCACTCTAAATATTTTTATTCTTTTTTTTCCCTCATATTTCTCTATCTTTAACAAAGAGTTTAAAAGATTTCGTATGATTCACATTGCCACAGGAACAAACAAGCATTTGAAACCTCAAACTCTATCCAAAGCTTGTTTAGCAATATAGTTTTGTTACAGTGACATAAGATCTTTAGTTCATTTGATCCTCTGAGTCTGTTTACTTCACTGAAATTTGACTCAGCAAAGTTAAATCCCCTTCTATCATTCAGCAAGACAACTCATTTTGTGTTTGGATACAAACCAATCGCCGACAAAGCTTCACAATCAACTCCTGCCCCAACATTCCAGTTAGTACACAGGGCTGAATGGAAAAAGAAATGGTGATGCTTGCACAGAAATGCACCTAATTTCTATGGGATGCTCAGTGACTGTCAGAACAATAGATGGTGTATTAACTACTATGTTTACTAACATTCCTTTTCCTTGGCATAGTTTATATATTTATGAAAGGGGATGGCAGTCTACTGTCATTTTATTGTGCAGAATTCTTGAAAGGATATAATGAAGTAATCTTTTTTTTCTTTTTTCCCCCAACCTATTTTTGCTTAATATTTGGAAAACTGTTCTGTAATGACAAGCTCTGGAACAAAATCTAAAAGACACGACATATTCTGTATTTGAAAGTTTTCTCCATATGACTGCAAATAAGAAAATTATGGAAATATCTATTCTCTTTTTATTCCATCAACAATCAACATGGTTTTCTCTTCCCTCTTGCTATACAATCATGTGCAGATTTTATTTTGTCTCTGGTTCATTTTTAATATTTATATCTACTTATTATCAAACAAAACAATCAGTTGTTTAAGGATGTGCTGGAGCAAATAATTATAGGAAAGTTACATTTATTTCCATGTTCAGGCTATGGAAGGCTAGCCAGGGATATCTCTTTCCACTTAAAAATTTTAAGTCCGTTGGAAAGGAATTAGTTGTTGGTCAAATAAGGATTCTCTTCTCTTCTCTTCTCTTCTCTTCTCTTCTCTTCTCTTCTCTTCTCTTCTCTTCTCTTCTCTTCTCTTCTCTTCTCTTCTCTTCTCTTCTCTTCTCTTCTCTTCTCTTCTCTCTTCTCCTTTTTCCTTCTCCATTTTGTGTTAAACATTAGAATCCATGAAAAGCAGCCTATTACCATAAGTCATAAAGCAGTTCTTTCTCTGTTAAAGAAAAATCTACTTGAAATGTGTGCAGCCTTTTTGATCTCCAGGCTCCCAGTCTGGGCAAACAGATGGAGTGTTTCTACCTGGGCTATTATTTTCTTTATCTCTTCTCCCCTCTGAGCTAAGCCATGCTCCCTATGCAACCCAAGAGGAAGGACTTTTAACCCGACACACAGCAATGGGCCTGGCAGAGCAGATCACAGGAAGTTCTCAGTACTCTTCAGTCCCAAGGCACCAGCTTTTATGGGCCCCAAAGCACAGGTATGCATCTGCCTCATTTCCCTGCACTGCCTGATTATATTTCCGCCCTCTGCCAAGCTGGTGATGGCCACAGGACTGCAGCCTGAAGAGGGAAAGACTGAAATATTGCTTTCACCAAGGTATATATGAGAGGTAATTGTTGGTTGCTTCCAAGTCTGAATCACTCAATTTTCAGGGGCTTGCAATATCACTAACAGAGTTTCTTTTTCCCACTACCTTGTTAAATGGAAGAGACCCTTTTCTTTTATTTGAAACATTGGTTTTCTTCAGCTCCCTATATTACCTCTAAAAGTCCTTAGGCATTTTTTCTTAATATAACTCTGTGCCTCAGCTACTGCACCTCACAGGTAACCATATAAGAAAGGTGTGGTACATCTGATACGACTCCTGCGTGGCTCTGATCTGACACAGCCCTATAATGCCATTGGGATGTGATTGCTACATTGCACTCAGCACTGAGCTAGCACAACACTGGGGGAAGTCTCAGAGGCTGCAACAAGAACGCAGCCTTGGGAAGAAAGCATTGAAGTGTGGCAAGATGTGAGTAAAGGAATGGAAGGACTGAAGTGGAATATTAAAAGTAAATGCACTCAGGGAAAAAATATCAGAGGGTGAAGGCTCCTACTCTCTGCAGACACTGGAAATAGATACTGACAGTGATAATAGATAATAGTTTTTTTTCATTTGTAATACAAAAGAATGTACATGAGAAAAATGAGGTAGGAAAATGAAAGGAGCAGATTAACAAATGCACCTGAAACTGTGAAAGGTATTGGACTGGCATCATTCCAGTGGCAAGAGTGGGAATTGTTAACTTAAACTATTTAGCATTCGTATCAGGGCAAAACTGAAGAAAACTACAGAATGGAAAAATATCTTCGCTGGTCTGCTGGATTACTATAAATAATTTAAAGCAACTTCTGTCTTATCTTTTACAAATCAGTGGACAACTGATTATGCTGTTATGTAGTTTTATCATAGCTACCTCCTTTTATCAGAAAATGGTGGGGGTTTTTAAGCTAATGTACGTTTCTTTGACCACTCCTATTTTGATTGTTCAATTTTTTTCTAGGGAAAAAGAGTTGTCATGTTCATTGCTTGATACTGCTGCTATTCAGATCTGGTTTTACATTAATTCTTCTCAGTTTGTCACTCACCTGTGATTAATCAAGCAGAAAATAAGAAATAAAATCATGTATTTTGTAAAGGTGAATTAAGGTTTCAGTAACTCTGAAACTGTGGGTAGGAACACTGTGACACACTGTCAGGAATTCCAACTTGGTTTAGTTCTAGCTACTTTGGTAGAGTTATGCTGAACCATATTTTCTGAGAATCTGAATTTTAAGTATCCTTCCTATGTTCTTCATAATACAGTATAATCTCTGTAGAGTAATAACTTGGGAAATTTTTGCTTTGGTCAATATTTCAAATGAAAATTATGTCATTAGCTGTGAGCTGTCTCCCAGGGCAAAAATACACTCAGTCATGACTTGAGACCAGGAAAGAAATTGCAATATTCTCCTTATTTTAATATTTTACTAGATGATGATAACGGCAAATTAGAAATTACTTCCGAGTTCTAACTTCATTTTAACATTTAGGATATCTGCCTGCTGCACATTTAATTCGATTTCCAATTACAACAAAATGTGAGATATCTCAGTATTTGAGGTCCCTCACAACAGGCCCATGGGACAGGAAAATGCAATTTCTGTGTAAATGCAAACAGAGCTATAGACTGTTTTCCCCAGGGAAGTATGTGATTGATACATGTGTATATATATAAAATATAGATATGCATGTTTTTTATATATATGTGTGTGTGCATATCTGTAACTCAACCCAGTTGTGTTTAAGTCCAGAATATGTCTCTTATGCCTGAACCATAATCCTTGATACTATATACTGAAATGTCAAGTGAGGCCCTCAAAAATATATTAAAATTCATTATACTCTCAACATATTACTAAAGTATTCCTTTGGGGTATGACTTGTTTGAATAGAAGTACAAGAAATAAATTAGGCAGTTATTTACTTACATATTGCCCACAGTTCTATATAGATTTATGAAGAAAACAAATCTGGAGTGCTGCATTGCACAACTTGATAACACTGCAGTTAGATTTTTCCCTTGTATTTACAGACTGGCTTATTTTAAAATCTATTCAAGCACTGGAAAATCATAAATATGCAGCTCCACGGATCTGGAGGTCAGGTTCCTGTGACTGTAATACATATCTTCTTTGGGCAAAGCTCTGCAATTTAGGGTCAAACTCTGCTTGCTATTCTCATGTCTGATTTAGGATGGAAATACACGAGTGAAGGAACAGGTTTTGTCAGAGTATTGTATGGCTACAGAGTGCTGACTGCTCCAAAAAAAAAAGATGAGCAAAAAAAGTACTAAGGTTGTCATCTAAGAGGTGCAGAATATGACAGTGCTTGGTAGAAATATTACTAAGAGGTCTAGCAGCATGTTCATGATTTCATAGGAAATCTAAGTAGAATATGCCTGATATATGGTTATTTATCCCTCCTAACCAGAACTTCTGAAGGTTCACAGCTGAAGCCTCATGTTGACTCCTCTATTAATATTAGTAATCTTAAATGAGTCAACAGATATAACAGGTGGTATCAGTCTTAACATCTTCAATTTCTGATGATAAATGCAATTAAGAATCACCCCTTTATTTTAAATCCAGAAGAGAGTGTGACTGAGAAGCTGAAAAGTCAGCATCATGGTACCATCAATGCTCTATAACTCTCTTGTGACAGGGCACAGTAGAGCTGCCACTGGCATAGTCATGGATTTTTGAAGATTCTCTTTCCTGCAGCCAACCAAAGTATGATAAACCCCTTCCCCACCAAAAAACTGGAATACATAGCAGTGCTGTGTTCAGGGCATGACTGAACATTTGAGCAGCTGAAGTGGCACCACTTCATCCTTGGCACTGTTGCCAAAAGAGTTGTGTATCACATTGTAACACCAGGAAGGAACTTCTGTACAGCTGGAAATGGCATGTGGAAAACTAAAGGCAAAGTGAACCTTGCCCATCTCCCACTCTCTTCCCCCAGATATTAATCAAACAAAAAGATTTAAAAAACGGAAGTGCTCTTAGATGTTCAGCATTTGCCTAGATCCATAAACATCTTGAGGTAACCAAGAGCAAAATGTGTAGGGTTTAGATATTATCTATCCAAAGTTCCTATATATATAATCTACTCCCTTTTATTTCATTATAATACCCTAAGAATTAATACCATAAATAGTTCCATTATCATGTAACCCCCTAAGAATTAATACCAAAAATAGTGATGGCAGAATGAACAAATTGGAGAGAAACTTGGGATATCTCATCCCTTATGTCTTGGGGCTGAAATGAATCATATTGCCATTTCTCCTATGGCAAAGAAGACTTTTATAGCTGAAAGGACAGGCAAGAGCCTTGAAGATTCTGTGCAGCAGTCTTAAGGCCAGTCCAGACACAGATGGTTGAAGGGTTCAGAAGGTGGCATTACCAAGCAGCACAGTCCTATGTCAGTCCACTGTGGCTTTCAACCAGGATTGTGACTTGTTTATCCTCTGTTTTGTTGTCCCACCCTCTATTCAGGGCTGTTCAGAGAAGTTGTGTAATGAAACAGAAGAGTTGCTTTGGCTCCAGCTGGTCCTGGTGCCTGTTGTCCAATGTGGGTTTGGTTTAGTTGTGGGGACAACACTTGGGACACAATGAGAGAAACTCAAAATACTCAGAGGCTTTTGAAAAGCTGAATATTCTATTTACTAGCTAGTTACCACTGCAAATAAAAATTTTAGTACCCAAGGTAAGATTAGTTTTATCTTTCTGCTAGGAAATTTGCAACATGTTCCTTTGACTGAAATTGATAGACTCTGAATTTTCTAATAAGCTTTGCTTCTTTGAAAACCAACTGTCTAAAAACAGCAACATGTGAAAGCAAACCAACCTTTTTTTTTTCCCTGTAGGTATAGTCAGAATCCTATCTCCAAACAATCTTAAAGAAAGTTTTCAATGCTACTTTTCTTGTTAGTTCAGCATAGCCAACAGTAAAGGCCTTGTTGACATTAGGGAAATGTGCAATGATGCAGTAAAATCAATTTAGTCACACTGATGCAAATCCCTCACCGAGATGTAATGCCTGTGTGCAAAGTAGGGCATTTCTGAATGTACACAATATTTAAAATGAAGTGAAAGAGAGAGATCCTATTCCTCCCAACTGATTCCTTAATGTGATTCATACAGATGCCCCTGAAAGACTAAGTTAAAAAAAAAAAAAGGACTTTCTGGTCAAAAATAAAGGTTCATTAGGAGTACTGTTGATCAGGAAGGAATATTATGACCTTTAAATTGCAAGTTGCAGTAGCTTAACAAGATAGAATAATATTTGAAAAATACCCTTTACCTTTAAACTGGGGATATTTGACCTTAAAATCACTAGGAAAAGAAATATGTGGTTGCATAACTCCATTATATGGTTAATTTTCAGAACAGAAGTGAAAATTAATGTGTTTTTTGGTCCTGGGCTGTTTTTAGTAATTTAATGTGATCTGCTGTCAACAAGAGGGAAAACAAACCTCTGATGCTCAATAAGACTAAGAGAACAAAATGTACCTTACTGTGGGTATTCAGTTAAAGTTCTATGGGCAAAAAATGGCACAGCCTGTGAAGGAATTATTGAAAAACAAGTGGGGTCAGCAAGGGAGGTGACAGTAGGAATACCAGTAATGAGGTAATGACCATCTTCCTTTGCAGTCTGAAGAGGGTTTGGGGATCTTTTTCTTTTTCTTTTTCTTTTTCTTTTTCTTTTTCTTTTTCTTTTTCTTTTTCTTTTTCCTTTTCTTTTTCCTTTTCTTTTTTCTTTTCCATGCTTTGAATTCAAACTGTGAATTTAAAATAAAAGTTTTAGTAATTTTGTAAGTGTCTTTTAGCTGTTTTGGAGGAAAAAAGTTCCAAGTGCTTCATGTGGTAGTATATAACTTGTTTAACATAGTAATAAATGAAATATCAAAATTCAAATAAAAATATATATTGAAAGCATAGTTTTTAATCAAACCCAGACTATGTTGCAATACTTTTATTTTAAAAGTATTTTAAATTTGGGGAAACTCTTTCTCAGTCTGAATGGAAGCACATTTTGAAACCTGGGATCCTTTTTGTTAAGTGGATCTTTGATTCTCATTGCAGCTGAAGACTGATGCCAGGGAAGTGAAGAGATATGCAGGGCTTCTTTTCCATGTGCATTCACCTACAACCTGACTGTTAAAGCAACATTTTCCCCCTCCATCCTCCCTCAAAAAGAAGATTAGGAAGCCCCTTTTCAGGAATGAAGTCAGGGCAGAATCTCATCCCAGTAGATTACAGTCTCCCAGTAGAGCCAGGTGACTTGAGGAAACGCTGTTTTGTTCACGTATTGCCAGGAGTTGGCAGTGCTTCATCTTGTTCTAGCAACAATGCTAACAAGAACCTGTGCAGGAAAAACTCATGAGGTAAGGAATCACAGAATATACTGAGTTGGGAGGGACCCATGAAGTGCTTAGGCAGGAGCTAAGCAATCAGTTATTTCTGAATTTCAAACCCATGGGTGATACTATACCCCTTGCTTTATAATTACTGAGATTCATCAACAGAAGCTGTGGCCCCACTGGGCAATTCCCAGGTTCCTTGAAACGAGTCTAATACCCTTGTGCTGCTGCAGAAAGATATTTCTGACCTTTTACGTGTCAGAAAAGAAACTGGATGTGACAGATCTAGAGCTGGCCTGTGATAATTTAGAAATATGGTCTGTTGGCCTGATTATTTCATTGAATATCTGGGTTTAACTCATCAGAGATTAGCTTGCGGTTGCATTCTTAAATTATCAGGGCTGATCTGTACTCATTTCCCTGGGATGCCCCACTTCCATTGATGCTGCACAGCCAGGGAGCACAGGGATTTGGAAGGGCAAGACATTAAGTTTTGAACCACAGCATCTCTACATGGACAGGCCTAACATCCTACTCACCCCTAGGAGAGACATAAGGTTCCAAATGTCCATTAGGAATTAGAGATGGGACCTGTAAGTGTCTGATAAAACAAGTGGATAGAGCAGTGTTAGGAGACATTAACTGAGATATATCTTTGTGTATATCTAGGCTGTTTCCCTGTGTTTGTGGAATTTTCGATGAAAGGGAACCCTAAAAAATACCTTTGTTAGAGAAAGGAGTTGTGAAGACCACAGTCATTTCCACCAGTTTTTATTTAATACTGGGTGTTCAGAACTGGCACCTCTCACTTTAGGCAAGCTCTGAAAGGGAATCTAACAGAATGAAGCCAGGTTTAATTTAAAAAAGCAGAGTGTTTTCTCCAACCATGAAACCCATAGGAAATTGTGCAGAGGTGATACTATTCCATAATTTACAGTGGAGGCATGTTGTGTGGAGAACTGGAAACATTATATGGCAGCTGGCTCACACTGGAGTGCTGGACCCAGCGTTACCTCTGGTAAGCTTCCTGAAACTGAAACTGGTCAAGCAAATCACTTCTCAATTGTGAAAGTGTCAGTTGTTATTTGCCAGGTGCTGGACTTGGGTAAAGAGCATATATAAGAGGACACAAAAATGGTTTCCAAGAAACCATCCTCCAATCTGGAAGAAGAGTTTTATGTGTGTGTCTATGTATGTTAGGTGAGTGAAGTATAAAAAACAGGAAGTTGAAAATCCTAAGAAAATTATCTGAAACAGGTTTTTCTCACTGAAAGGACAAGTAAGTAGTTTACTATAGCTTGATGGGTTCTTGATTGTGGAGTTCCAGAAAGTGGCCTACATATCTATGCCATATTCTAGATAAATTCCTAATTCAGCTTTCAGAACTTGGGAGGCACTATGCTCATTCATTGTTGCTCCAGATGTTTTAGTATGTAAAGTTCTCCTACTTCACTGATGCTGGAAAAGTTAATATATTGCATTTCCCTAACCATGAATTCTTGATGCATTCATCTTGCTTTCAGTGAATATATTTTATATTTTACAGGTTTGAAAAACCAACCACATAATAAGATGTCCACTTTTCAAAAGGACACAGACAAGTAAAGGCTGTATATTCTGGGACACATCCTCCCAGTGCTTTGTGTTGCTGTAATAAAGTCTGGCCAGAAAGCTGCCAGATCTATATCTTGGATGACTACCATGTCAAAAGCATTTTTTAATGACACAAGTGGAGTGCTGAGTCTCCTCCCCACTTCCTTCACTGTTGCCACATAAAGGTTAAACTGGGCTGGCACACTGCAAAGCCCCATGGCTTTATTCTGGTCTGCAAAAGAAACTTTGGAAAGAGACTTTTTGGTGTCACATGGCTGTTTTAAGAGGAGGAAATGCACATGCTGATGTTCAGTGGTAATCTGGGAAGATTTGCATCTGTCACATTTGCAAGGCCAAGTGACTGCTAGAAAATCTAGAAATACAGGAAATAGACAAACTGAGACAGGGACAAAAGGAGGAAATTAGAGCCAGCAAGTAAATTCTGAGTGCAAGGAACTTCTAGTTATGAGACTTCCGTTAAGTTCTTCAGTGCAGCTGGCAGCCATTTCTTTCTGCAGCTGAAGATTCTGTATGATAACTTTTTGTGGAGTATATCACAGGAATGTAGATTACAAATGGCAAATATCTAGATTGCAGCCACAAAGCGTATATCTGAACAGAAGGCAAAATGCTTCTGGAATTTGCTTTAAATGGGATGTCCAGAAGAAGCAGAGGAGGTAGTAAAACAAATTGTGAACAGAAGTAATGAGTAGTGTTATAAATGATGTCAAACAACTAGGTTTATTTTAGTTGGCAGCAATTTAATTGAATAACAATTTGGTATAAATGAATATAATTTAGTAAATATATTCAAGTATATATATTTATTTGGCAGTGATTAATTATGATTAAGATTTGGATAAAGGTTCGGATAAAGCATAAGCAAAACTGACCGGGGTATGGGGAGGGCTTCTCACCCTACCTCATGTACAAAACAGAGCAATTCAAACTACACTTATATACTGTCTGCTAATACATATTCATCAATGGTTTCCATAAGTTTCCTCCTATTTCTGATTGTAAAAATCTACATCACTGTACTTCATGGTGCATGCTTCACTTGTTGCTAGGGGGTCTTCTGTCTTCTCTTGGTGGTCTTTTGGATGACGGCTCACAGTCTTCCTTGTTGTCCTCTGAAGAACCTTACAGGTTGTGCATGTGCTCCAAGCCTTGTGTTACATTAGCCAGCATCATATTCCAAAAATAAGCCTTATTATTTCATAGATAAAAGCACAACTTAAATTCTGTACCTGGAATCATCCCAATTGTCCATCTCAAGGCCAATCTTCCAATTATCCCAAGACCTATTCTGTTTTGGGATTTTACTTATCTCAAATTACATCCTGTGTCGTATTTTCTCATAAACATCTGCAAACATCTGTTCTGTGACATTAATCACGTATCATTTGCCTTTTTCTAAAATATTGATATAGTTACAATTTAGTTAGCACGAAATCATATTCATTTATCACAGTAGCATAACACAGGAAGAGCTTTTCAGTGAAGAGCTGCAAGGGAAGAGAGAAGCAGCCTCAGGAACATTCTGGATGTTTCCTGTAGCTAGTCATCTTGATTTCCAGCTATCAGCTTGTCACCATTGTCATTCTTTCTTCATTGGTTGGACTCATTCCAGTGAAACACTGGAAAGCCCAACAAATTGTCTTCCATCAGAAACTAGAGAAAACCATCGGCTGTTTTCAGACAAAAGTGAGTACAGCACATATTGCCCTGTGGTGGCCTTGCCTACATGACCTTTTCCAACAGCCCCAAGCCAGCTCTGCCTGTGCTCCCCGAGGGCCAGGTGTGGTGTAGCTGTGGCCAAAAGCTGTGCACCCAGGACAGCATACTGGGATGCCACTTCTTTCACTGATCGTTGTCACATTTTCCTTAAAGAGTGTGGTTACATTTAAAAGCTTTTTCCCTCACTCCCTTGTCTACATGTACTGAATGGTTGGTTATCTCAGGGTGGGTTTTTCTGTTCCCCCATGCCCTTTTTGTTCCAATCCCAAGTACTCCTAGTAACAGAAAGACTCTACATTCAAATTCAAATTTTGCAAGTGCAAACTTTCATTTTAAATCAGGTGCTGTTCAGATGCCATGCAACTGAATTTACAGCACAATTTGAGGGAGATTTGCAAACATCCCAAGCAAACAAACTTTGCAGGAAACTAATCCTATTATTTTACTAATCTTTGGGACACTGACTCACGGGGATCATCATTTGAAACAAAACCTCTAGTCAATTCCTTCACAGGGTGATCTTTGTACCATTACACAGTATTGCTATTTTCCTGTGTTGACATCTGTTACAGAAATAGTTCATACTAGTTACAGAAACTACCTAATTTGGTGATCTCATGACTTGCTATTACTCCTCACAAATGTATTATTTACTGAGTTTCTGATCATGTTTGCTCTCAATACTAATCAACCATTCTTCAGTTATTGCCTATTTCTCAACAGACCCTTTCTAATGGCATTTTTGGTAATTTTCACCTTGCAGAACCTGTACCATCCTCCTTAATTTTAATTCCAGAAACCCATTTCATCATTCACACTTGGCATGCTCTCAGCCTGCTAGCTCCTGACACAATGGATTGTTAGCACAGCATCACAGGGCATTGGATAGCCAAGTCGGGGAGGGGGTGAGGGGAGTGGGGAGGAAGGAGGACTACAGCACTCTCCTACCATTTGGTGACTCTTAGTAAAGGGACAGAGGCAGGTGGCCTGGCAGGCAGAAGATGTACTTCAGGAGACTGTTTCTGCAGGCATATTTTCCTTATGTGTTGGCAGGTCAAGGGCTGAGAATGTATGGCTTGTCCCCTCCACTGATAATCAGAGAGTGACATTTCCCTCATAACAATTCCTCATTGTAAAGCCAAATCCGTTCCTCCTCCCCAAAACAACCTGTAGTATTGTTCTCTTGTTACCATGATAAATTATGCATGTGAGACATGCTGAATCATGACAATGCTCCTGTAAAGAGTTGTTCCTTGCACTGAAGAAATTTGTGTTTTGTCATGTACGGCTTTTTTATGGTCCTATTTATTATGGAACCAATGTTAGGGTCTTGATGAAATTGCTAGGAAGTGGGAAGTTTACTAGCTGCTCTGGGAACTAAAGCACAGACATCTGGAATATTCTGAGGAGCTTGGATCAGTTTATGGTTGATCAGCAACACACGTGTAAGCAATGCTTTGTGTCTGCATGCATACTTCATGGAAGCTCACAGAATCATAGAACAGTTTGGGCTGGAAGAGACCTTAACTATTATCTGCTTCCACCCCACCCCATCATGGGCAGGTCACTTTCCACTACACCAGGTTGCTCAAAGTTCTGTCCTGATAGATAACACAGAGAACAGAAATTTTCAGTTCCCCTGAAGCTGCTGGATAGAGCTTAAAGACCAACTAACAAAAAAAGATAAAAGAATGTAAAAGTGTGCACGCATGATGATAAATGTAGCACGAACCAGTAGATGAACAGATAATGAGGAATATAGTGGATTTCTGGACAAAGTTCTGTAAAAAGAAGTAACAGCGCATGCCCTAAGAGGAAAGGTCATCTGTAACATACGGGGCACTTGGTGAGTACAATCACCAAAGACCCCTCCAGACAACCCTCCAGGAACATTAAAGGATTTCCAGTAGGAGGCAGTTGCATGCAAATTAGTTCTACGAAAAGTGATGTTTATGTATTAGCCAGAAGTAGACTGTAATCACTATGTATGGTCATGATGGAATAAATAATTTGTGGTGACTTCTGGACACACATCAGATTAACAAAGGGTGTTAACCCTTCTGATGTGTCCAGCACTGTAATAAAGAATGCCTGCTGTCTGATACCCAAAATTGTGTTAGCAAGTTTGTTGTCTGTCTGATTGCAATATCAGTCCAACATTGCCTTGAAAACTTCCAGGGTTGGGGCATCCACAATTCTCTGGGCAGCCTGTTCCAATCTCACCAGCACAATTTTGATTCAATAAAATGTTGTGTCCAAACAAGAATTGTACTTTTCTGTTGTATCTTCTTAATTGTACCAATCACCAAACAGCTTCAGTCAGGTAGTGACTGCACATGGTGGTATTGCTGCGATCCACCAAGCCAAACACAAGCCAAAACTTACACTCTCACCCACCTGCACACAGGGCGGGAGAAGGGTGACCTCTTTTAACGCCCTGTCCAGGGGACAAAGACCTCTCACAGAATGACAGAATGGGTCAGGCTAGAAGGGACCACAATGGGTCATCGGACCGACCCTCCCTTCTCAAGCATGGTCATTCCAGAGCACATGGCACAGGACTGCGTCCAGACCGTTCTTGAGCATCTCCAGCGAGGGAGATTCCACACCTTCTCCGGGCAACCTGTTCCAGAGCATGGTCCTGCACAGAGTAAAGAAGTTTTCCCGCATATTCAAGAGGAACCTCCCGTCCTTCCTCTCACCCGGACAGACCCAGGTACTCACCCAGCTGGCAGCGAGCGGTCACCGGCGCCGGGGAGAGGGCGGGGCTGCCGGGGCGGGGCGGGGCTCCGCGGCGGCCGGGCCGGTTCCCGCGGGGCGGGCGGGGCAGCGCCGGCCGCACGTAGCGGGGGCGGGGGCGCGGCCCGGCGGGGCGGGCGCGGGGCGGGGCGCGGGGCGGGCCCGGCCGTTGGCGGCGCGGCGGGGCAGCCGCCGGCGGGGCGGGCGCACAAACACCCGCGGGGCGGGGGTCGGGAGGCGGCGGCGCGGGCGGGAAGCGGCGGGGCTGCCCCGCCTTCCCTCAGCTCTCCGGCGGCGGCGGCCGGCGCAGGACAATGGAAGAGGCGGCAGCGGCGGCGGCAGCGGCGGCGGCGGGGGGGCCGTGCCCGGCGGACCGACCTGGGGCAGCGGCGCTGAGCGGGGAGAACGAGGCCGAGAGCCGGCAGGGCCCGGCGGAGCGCGGCGGGGACGCGGCCCCGCTCAACCTGTTGGACACTTGCGGCGTGTGCGGGCAGCCCATCCAGAGCCGGCGGCCCAAGCTGCTGCCCTGCCTGCACTCGGTGTGCCAGCGCTGCCTGCCGCAGCCCGACCGGTACCTCATGCTGCCCCCCGTCCTAACCCCCGCGGCCGCCGCCGCCCTCAAGGAACCGCCGCCGGCGGCGCCTCCCTCCTCGCCGGTCTCTTCGCAAGCCTCACCCCTGCACTGCACACCCAGTAAGTGTCCCTTCTGCCGTACCTTCCTGGAGGTGCTGCCCCCTTCACCCCGCAACCCCGGGGCCTGTGGGTCGCGTTTGGGGGCACGGGGAGCTGTCGGGACCGGGTGCTGTGGGCGGGGTGCGGGTGCCCGGCCGCGGAGCTGCCGGGGCACGGAGCTGTCGGGACGGGCGCTGCTCGCCAGCGCCAAGGCTGGCGGCGGGGTTGTGCTTTGGCTTGGCTTGTTTTAATCGTTATTTTTTAAATTTCCCACCTCGGAGGGAAGGCAGAACTGTTGTGCGCTCCCAGGACCTCTCTGTGTGGATGGAGAGGGGCGGTGAGAGCCGGCCTGCCGCTCCGGGCCGTGGGTGCGGGGCCAAGCAGCCCTTCTCGGGGGAGCCGGGAGCTTTTGGCCCCTGGCCGGCGGAAAACCTGGACACGGGTTGATAACAAGGCACAGAAACGTAGCGAGAGAACAGACTTTTTTTATTATTATTATTATTTTTTTTGAGTGATGTTTGGATTTCGGAGCGCGGCCGGAGGGGAGTCCTGTAGGTGTCACCCGCCGTGCGCGGCGCTCGGCCGGGAGCGACCCCGCGCCTGGGCGGGGACCGGGGCTGCCCAGCGATAACGAGAGCACTTGTCCGCGCCATGGGCGGCCGGGAGGGCTCTGCTAATGCATTCATGCACCACTTACTTGCTAATTACCGTGCCGAAGGGAGAATGCCGCCAGGAAGTTTTGTTAAGCTGACGTACCGACACAATAGCTTGTGTCAATGTGTTTGAAAAGTACGTGTCGCTGTGGAAGATGTGGAATAAGCTCCTCCAGTTTGAAGCTATTTTCCTAATGTTTTCGATTTTTTTTTTTTTTTTCTCCTAGCCCTCTTAGGCTAGGTTTAGTGGCTCACTTAGTTTTGTTAAAGGTAATTTCGTCTTAGAAAAAGGTGCAACCAAGCATCCTGTCGTGGAAGCTGGTCTTGGAAAAACTTGTATAGGAAAGAGGAAGTGTGATGGAAATTGAGGTAATCCATAGGTATTAGTGGAGATTATGCTTGTTGGAATGTGTAATGGGGGCCCGAGTGAAAAGTAGTAGCTCCAGGTTGACCATTCAGAAGTCCTTTAAGAGGACTTAGGAAAACTTTGCCATCCTGCCAGAGTTCTGGCCAAAGATTACCACTTGAATATGTAAAGTGTTTGAAGCAATTCGTAAAGGAAACGCCCTCTTAAGAGAAAGAAATATTTGAAACAGTTAGAGATTTGCTGCAGAATACTTTTGCTGAGAAATTTCTAAGTATGTTAACAGTATATGCTGAGCCTCTTCATCTGTGTGAATGTCTATGTTAGTGTAATCATTCAGTCTTTAATTTTAGCATGTAAAGCATGTCGTAGTCAAACTGCCTAATCAGAAGTTACAGAATGGGAAAATCTGTGTGACCCAAAGCCTATATACCTAAGCTTGATTGATTCAGGACATGTTATTCCTTATATGTCTGTGAGTAGAAATGGAAATTCTGTACAGGAGAAACAGAAAAACACAGACTCTGGAGTATGATGAGGTATTTCAAGAGATATCTTGGAAATAGGAAGAGGGTATAGATATAAGCTCAGGAGTTTGCAAGGTAGTGTAAGAGGTAACTTCATCATTGTCTTCTGAGATTTGAGGTTATGAACAAACAGCACAGGTCCATTCCCAGATGTTCTATATAAATATAGCAGTAATAGGGATCTATAGCTGAATGAGATATGAGATGCATCATAAAGATTAAAAGATTAGTGCTGTTCAAACATTTGCTTGATAATGACTCACAGAAACACTAAACTTGTAGCTCTCTTCCCTCCTTTTGATTGTGAGTTGGTTCTCTATGAATGAATTTCACAGTACATACACCTCCTCATTCTATGGATTTGCAGACATATTTTTGGTGAGAATTATTTTTACCCTGTTGACTTTTTGCCCAAGCTGCTTTCGTGCTTCCATACTAGAATTCATTTTCCAGTGGGAAGAAGAAACTCACACTCACCTTGAGGCATTTTCTTATATCTTTACTTGTCATGTGTTTGCCTTGGTTAGAATGACAGGGCCTGTATATTAGCTAGCTGTGGCCCAGCTTGGTGAAGTGCATTGTCTACTTTCTGTATTCCAATTGGTACAAAAAAACCAGTGAATTTGAAGTTAAGATTGGGAAAAACCCACCTGTTATTGTCCAAAACTGATTATACAGAGGAAATTTGTTAAAGCTGGAGGAGTTCTTAATTTCTCACAAGATAGTAGGAAGGACCAAAGTGGTGCAAAACTGTCTCCTCTTCTGGTAATATGTTGTGCAAAATGCTTATGAGGAATGACATGAAGAAATAAACTGGAGAGTATAATCTTAGAAAGCTGGATAACAAATTACTCTTATGATGTAAATTATGAATTACTATGACTAAACGGAAGGAATAAACATCAAGGAAGCTGTTTTTGCTGGAAGGAGTGTCCCAAGTATGGAACACAATAGAATTGCAAACTATGAAAATGTCCTGAGAGATAAACAGACAAGTTGCTTCTGCACCTGTGCTGAGTGCTTGAGTTGCACAAAAAGAAGCCTGAAGAAGGATTGCTAGAATGGAGTCTGTTTTGAACAAAAGAGAGGATGTGATTTGAAAAGTGCTTCACCAAACCAGCCTTGTGTGTTGTATGAGCACTGAAATTGGCTGAGAAACAGGTAGCTAAAGAGGTTGAGTTTCAAGTATAATGTGGAGGCGCTTTTTGTCTTCATTAAACTGTTTCCAGGAAAAAACATTTGTTCACTTTACTAGAATAAAGTGTGCTTTAAACTTCCAACATACTGATAAGTTATTTGTTGGCTCTCTTTCCGTGAAGATTCTAACAACTAATTAAGGAGCTGTGAAAGAAAAGACTTCGAGCTTAAAGTGAATTCAGAATTCTGGAGTTGCTCACTTGAATACAAGTTTCAGCATGGATAACAGCAGACAAGTGGCAAGATGTGCAGAGGAGTTTCATGTGATAAATGTTAACTAGTATTCCTCTTGCAAAGGCAAACTGGTGGAGAGGCCAATTGGCATGGATATATTCTATACTGCTACATGCACTCAATTTTGAAATAGAACGACTTCTATAGAAAAGAAAACCTGGAGTTTCTGATTTCTCTACCATTCCTAAGTTGGAGGTGTTGGAGAATCATCAGTGTGTCAGACACCAGTGGCTTTAGCCCTGGAGAGTTCACTGCTTTCTGAATGTTCAGTGGTAGCTTATTTGCTATAAGTGATAATTTGGGTGTTGCACTGCCAAAAAATGGATTGTCAGACAGAATGTTATAAACTGCAGGGAGTCCTGCAAGAGCAGCTCTGTAAATGTGACACTCACTTGTGAGCAAGTCTCTACAGCCATCTCTACTAACTATTTGGTGAAGTTCATGTAGGTTTTCTTTTTGTTTCTCACATGGCCATTCTTTACTGTCCAGTTGTGTGAGTTACAACTGGAGCATACACAAAAAAGGCTGTTATTAGAAATCTGCCATTTGCCCAAATTTTGTCTGGGCTGCACTTCAGTGAGTGAGTAGTAGCCTATACTTAAAGGGTAGTTTTTGTAATGTGCAGACCCTCATAGTACTCCTCTGGAATTTTCAAATGTGAAATAGGTGCATGAAAGCTGCAATGTTAGAGATTGAAATTCTATTCCTTCTCAAAACCTTTAAAATTTCAAGTAGTGGTGTTTGTTCTTCCTCATGAATCTGTACATGAAATAGACTTGGAACTGGTGCTGGGAAGTACTTGAGAATGGAACTGCATAGCAAAGTTTTATGCAGGTATCATCATGAAATCTTATTAGTGTCAATGCCAAAACAGTAGATAGAACCTTTTTTTTTTTCTCTTTTTTTTTTTTTTTTTTCTGTAACTCCTCTGTAGCAAACCCACTAGCAAACAGATTTATATGAAGCTGTTAGAAGCATGTAATGTTTGGATAATACCACGATCCAAATCTTGGGGAGTGTCTGGACTAACATTTCAGATATGTTCAATATGTGCTGTTAAATAAGGAATAAATACTTCATAGTTACTAAACAAGGATTCAGAGATGTTAGTATTTCAGGTTATTACTTCCCAGAGTTACTTGCTTGGCAATACAGTTTAAAGTTCTTTAATGATGGAACGAAGATGTTACCCTTGACTTCCCCTCACATATGTGGATGGCATCTGCTTTTTTATTATCTCCCACAGTCAGTCCTTTTACAGATAACTTAAAGTTCTTTCAGGTTCTTGTCTGATCTTTCTATCTGGACTTTCTATCTGATGTCATCACTTCATTTGACCTTGAAAATACAGCTTTTGACACCAACTTAAATTTCATTACTTGTCTCTTTTCTTACTTCCCTCCTTTAGTTGGATAATGATTGGGACCCTTATTAGTGAGTTTGAAGGATATAATAGCTTCATTTGATGTTTCTTATGGTGAAGTTCAGTTTTTCTGCCACATGTTGGTAGTCTAAGAAGACTTAAGATTCTTGTTCTAGATCTGCTGCTACAAATGATTATTTCCATTTCATCCTCGATACTGCCACTTGCTTAAAGTGAATTCTCTCCATCTTTGCCATTATAAGGAGCCCGTATTTTATTTGTGTGGCCATATACTCGCCCTTTCATAAACGTGGTTGCATCTATGCATCCTTTTCAGAAGGAAATCTTGTTTCTGCTGTGGTGCATCAAGAAGTGAATTGTTTAACCTCCAGCATAAAGGAGATTTGGGAGTGCTAATATTTGCAAATAGTGTATGTTACAGCAACATGTGTAGGAAAAACGTGTCTAGTTTTCATTCTGTTTTGGAGTTGTGCTTACTTGGAATTGAAAATTCCCAGAGCCCCAGAGATTGCATATGTGAAATGCGTTTAACGTTGTTACAGGTAAAATATAGTATTATTGTTTTGGTAGCCTGTAATGGACAAATCTTGGTTAAAAAGTAACTTTGTAGTAAAAGCTTAAAATATTGATACATGAACTACCCAGAGGAAGTTCTTATTTTTCTAGTTATAATACCCTTTTAGAGGAAAAGGATGCTCTCAAGATACATACAAGGGCATATGATACTTACTGTACAAGTGTAATTTGAAGTAGAGATATATTTGCCAAAAGTTACTGCTTTCTCTTCTACCGGGAATTCCATAAAAAAATCTGGAGGCATGCTTATGCAGCCTGAAAGGCAGGCAACTGCATGTTGTGGAAGTAAGCTTGATTCATGCTTGCTCTGATGTATGATTAATATAAGTACGTAATAGATGTTTATTGTCTTATGTATGCAGAATAGTATTTCTGGGGTTTGGATGCATTCATGTTCTTGGTTCTTTCACCTATAGAAAGTGGGAGGTTTGAGAAACTGAAGCCATCAGGAACATCAGATAAGTGTTACAGCAGCTGCAGTTGCCAAGCTCATTCCAACTGGAAGCCTTAGAGAAACTAGGCTGTACAAGTTATCAAAATAGCTGTATCATTGTGTGAAACTTCTTTCAGACAAACATTTCTATCCTCAGAAGCCACCATAGCTCTGTTTCAATAAAAAATCAGCTTATAATGCCTCTAGCAAGCAATTAGTACTTTTAGCAGTGGGAAGGAATTCTAGATCATAAGGTGAAAAGATCATAAGGAAAGCAAATATATACTAATGTATTACAAATTCTCAGGTGTCTAATTGAAAGTGTATTGGGTTGTTTTAATGCTTATAATTGAGATGTCTCTTAAGAAAATGTCTTGTCTAAAGAGCAAGGAAAAATAGTGATACATATGTTCATGAAGAGGCAAGTGGAAGAATGTTTTTGTGGGCTAGCTTATTCCTGAGAAGAATGTCTTAAAGAACTTGCAGCAGGCTTTAGCTTGGTCTGCTGAATTCCATGGCTATTACAAAGTGACCGTGTTCTCTGAACTTCACTTGTTCATTAAATTTGAGAAAGAAATTTTGTTGAAACTCCTGCTTCTGAATGTAGTGTTGTTAAAGAAACTTGTCTTTTGTACAGGAAAATCTTTATGCCAGTGTTGTGTGTGTTTGTGAAGATCCTGCTGGAGGAATTTCCATATTATTTAGTGGAATTTCCCAGTAACAGTAAACTTGTAAAGCTGGTATTTTGCCTGTTGTATCTAATCTAAATACAAGTCAGGGGAAAACCAAAAGGAACATTTATGTGAATTCTAAATAGGACTGTATTTCAGGATGAGTAACTGACTAGATTAAAAAATTTGTTATTTCTGAAATTGGAAATTTAGACTTTTAAAAGGTTTTTGCAGTCAAATGAAATACTTTAATACAGTAGTGTAGTGGTTTGACCTTGGATGGATGCCAGATACCCACCAAAGCTGCTCTGTCACTCCCTTTCACAACTGGAAAGGGGAGAGAAAATGTAGCGAAAGGCTTTTGGGAGTCAAGATAAGGATGGGAGAATCAGTCAGTAATTATCATCATGGGCACAACAGACTCAGTTTGGGGAAATTACTGGATTTATGATCAATCATCATCTGAGTAGGGTGATGAGAAGTGAAAGCAAACTTAAAAAAAACACCTTTCCCGCACCCCTCCCTCATTCCCAGGCTTAACTTTATGCCCAATTCACTATCTCCTCCCTGCTCAGGGAGACAGGAATGGGAGTTGTGGTCAGTTCAGCACATGATGTTTCTGCTGCTCCTCTGTGGGGTCCCTCTGATGGGAGACAGCTTTCCACAAACTTTTCCAACGTGAATCCTTCTCAGGGGGTGCAGTTGTTCACACGTTTCCAGCATGGGTCATTTCCGTGGGCTGCAATCCGTCAGGAACAGACTGCTCCAGTGTGGGCTCCTCTGTCTTTGATCCACAGGTCCTGCCAGGAGCCTGCTCCAGCACTGGGTTCCCATGAGGTCACAGCCTCCTTCAGGTATCCACCTGCTCCAGCAGAGTTCCCCATGGGCTGAAGATGGGTGTCTGCTCCACGTGGTCTCCATAGCACACTGGTCAGGCAGGGTTCTTCAGGTGCATGTGGCCTGGAGTGTGGGTTGTGGGCCAGTGCAGATGATCCTGCTGAACTCTTAATAGTGTGAAAATCTTCTGTTGCACTTACTATTTTATATTTAACTTCTATGTGCTGAACAGTTTTCTGGTGCATTCTTTTTTCCTTTGGCAAATTTAAAGGTCACAGAAAAAATGGTTCCTGAGAAAAATTCCAGTGATGCTTTTAAAACTTACCTCAGCAATTAGGTGGCTATGGAGTTGTGTATGATTAAAGTGTGTACTTGCAGGTCAGATGTGCTTTGAAGGTGTCAGTGCCATAGTTGAATTGACCAAATTATCTACTTTTTTTGCCTACTGGCCAGAGAGTATGTATAAAACCATAAATATTTACCATCAAAGAAAGCACGAAGCAGTTGTGTGAAGTAAATGACACTATTTTTAACAGGAAACAGTCTTGTAAAATCAGCTATGAAACCAAAGATTGAGCCGAGGGATGTCCCTAATTACTTGATACTGTCTCTCCAGTGATTGAAGCAGATGCTTATTTGAAGCTTTTACGTGGGAGAAAATTGCATTTTACCTTACATACATTACTAATGTGATAGAGGACTGATGTTAAACAAGGTTTCTAGTTATTTTTGAAGTTTATCAGTGGGCTGTGGGAAAAGGATGACGGTAAGCAAGGCTCAGCTCTTTGAACTGTACTCATGGGTTTTGAGGGCCCTTGTTTGTAATGTCGATTTGGGTCATGGAGACATCCTCATTTCAAAAAAGAAATCTGCAACTCTAGTGCTGAATCCTCTGTAAGTGGGAGTGCATGGACAAGGGAACTAAGCCATTTGCCTTCTGAATGTAGAAAGATTTCTGCTTCTGATTAATAACTAAGTTGCCACAGGCAACTTACTATTAAAATGGAGAGTTTCCCTTTCAACTGTAGTCCCTCAAGTGAATATAGTGCAATTTGAATAAAACAAGACTGTAGTGCAAATACCCTTTGAACTAAAATGATTGCCTAATTGAAAAGTGAGTGCATAATTTTCCCAATGAGTTAACACATCTGTCTGGACTGTAGCTCATAAAAAAAGAAACAGGACTATTTTAACATATAGGAGCCAGACCCCCCCCCCCCCCCATCCGTATTTTCTAGGATGTCTACATGAGGTCTGAAAGCATTTACTAGAACTTAACTAGGTTGGCTTCATTTGTTTCTAGGCATGTGCTCTAGAGTCTGAGGCTGGTCAAGGATGTGTGAGCTGGAGTTTGTTGAACTGATGCCGTAATCCAGCCCTCACACAAGTTCATGTTGTGCTTGGGAGGCTGCTGCTGAGCCTGCTATGTCAGGGTACTTACAACACTGATGCTCTTGGGGGAGGGAATGCTGGCAGCTGCACAGGGAATGAGTAGGTGGCAAGGAAGAGGGAGAGAGCTGCAGCACTGCTGGGACTGCAGAATGAGACATTTTAAAGTGGGAGCATGGTTCTAATTTTAAATTCAAGGTGCAGTGCCTCAACAAAACAGCCCAGCACCAACAAGTTTGTTACTAGAAATAAGCAGTGTGCAAAATTGTCCTGAACAGCTGTAGAAGGGAATACAGGTGACCTTGTCCCTGATAAGTAACAGCTGTGTTAATTACCCAATACAGCCTCACCCCGATGAGTCACAGCTATATCCAATAAAGATAAGAGTGATAAAAGGGAGTGGGTCAGCTGGTGAAGGGGTCATCATGGAGAGTCATGAAGGAGAAGGAACCTTGAAGAAGAGGGAATGAGAGGATCATGAAGAAAAAGGATCCTGGGGAGAGAGAATCCCTGCTGTGAGGTCAGCCTGGGTCTGCAGTCAGAGCCTGTTGTTGGAACCTGCAGTCACAGTCTAGCAGGTAAAAGCTGCAGTCAGAGTTCAGCAGGAAATACCCAGCAGTCAGAGGCTGCAAGGGAAACCTACAGCAGGAGCTGCTGCAGCCAGAGCCAGTGAATGGTTGGAGTCAGGATGGCTGAGCTGTCAAGAGGAATAAACCAGGACCCTTTTCATGCTGTGATAAACAAGGAGTCTGTGTCTCAGCTCATTTCTGCCCTCTGACAAGAGGGCTGCTGCAACAAACAGCAAAAGTGAATTAAAACACATATTTTTTTTTCTAACCTGGACTTTGCTTTAAAATGAGTAAACTAGTTGGTGAAATAATTTAGGAATGTAAATTACATGCCCTCCTTGCCAGTTGGTTTAAGGAGAAGGGGTAGCAGCTTTGAATCTTCTTTGCCTTTGGAAAAAACTTGTGACTATTGTTTCAACAGTTTTCAAGTAAAAGTTGGAATTCATAGTATTCCCTAGCTGACACTAGAACAGAACACTATTTTAGTCTGAGGACAGTAGAGCAGAACAGCACAGCCTTGGAGAAATAGATAAAGGATGTAACTTTAGGCAAACAGAAGTCAAGCAAAAGGCAAGTAGGATGCCAGCTCAGCACTGCAAGGCTGACAAAGCAGAAGTTACAGAAAACAATGATATTGTGCTTACTCAAAAGTGATGGTTTAGGAGCAGCCACCTGGAAAAGACAGTGGGCATTGAAGACCACTGGAATAGATTCCCTAAGAACCTTGCATGGACTCCCCAATAAGGGGTGTCACATTTGATGATGTCAAATAAAGTTCATATACATCAAATAAGGGGGGATAGCTAATGAATATGTCCGTGTGTGTGAAGAAAACCTGCTTACCCAATGCTCAGGACACTTGTTTAGAGTAAGAATCTTCCAAGTGACCAGCGCACTGCAATAAAGAGTGCCTGCCTTCTAATACTCAAAACTTGTTAGATAGTTTCTATCTGGCTGATTTCAGTATCACAGCCCCAAAGTGATAAATTAGCAGCCAACTCATCAGTTGGACACTGAGAGAAAGACAATCTGTTTAGCAGACAAGCTTTGTTGAATGAATGTAGAGCTGTAGAATGATGGGTAGTGTCCCATAGCAGGACCTCAGTAATGGTTAAATGTCTGGGAACTTTGAAACCCTGTGGGGTATCATATGTCTGCATTATATTTATCTCTTTTGTGTGTTTAGGAATTCCTACCTTTTCTTGCTTAAGCTGTTGTTTTGAGCACTCAATAGTTTTGTTCCTTGTTTGCTTTTGTCTTGTTTGGGGGGCCCTTCATCACACATTAGCAGCTGCTGTTCTCACTTGTTCTACCATGTGGACTATTTGTTGAGCTCAAAACTACAAACTACTTGGCCTTCAATAGCTCAGTTTTATCTTCCCCCGGTAGGGAGAGGGGACTGTAAGGGTGTAACCTGCTGGCTAGCATATCTTGGAAATCACTGAACTTCCAGTACTTATATTGTTTAGTTTAATCAACTGTTAAAGGAACTTTATCTCTTTGGAGGAGTTCTAAACTTTTCTTCAGTCCCTTCTGTATGCAAGAAACACAGTTGTGGTTTCAGAGCTCATGTGTTAAATGTTGCCTGAGTATTACCTCAAAACGGACTCATAGAGTTCTTTCCTTGGATAAACATAGGTGGCATTCAGATAGTTTATCTGAATGGGAGTCCAGAAATGCTAGCAGCTCTTTCTTCAAATATTGCACTCCAGGTTGTTAAATAGAATGGGTTTTTTCTGCTTCATAGCAAAGGCAGAGTCCAGTTTTATGAAAGAGTGTTCAGAAGTTTCTGGAACATGTGGGAGGAGCACCTGTGGTCTTTCCACATCAGTGAATTTCCAAAGCAGTGAATTTTAAACAAAAAAAGTAAAAGAAAACAGTCTTTAACTTATGTTTGTCATAACTCCTATCTGTACCATAAGAAAGACTTGCAAGTATTGCTTTTATCACTCAGTAAATAAGTATTTGATATATAGACTGTTGGCACTGGCACCATCAGTAAAATTGTGTGCATCTTGATGGATTGTGCAGGGAGACAGTACTCTGTTGCCTTTTGCTTTTCAGAAACGGCCTTATAGCTGGACTAGATACAAGTTAGCTTGATTAGTTAATTTGTGGTAGCTCATGTGTCCTCTAGATTATTATCACAGCCATTGACACTCAACAGGGCCAAAGATTGCTCTTCAAAATAATAATTCCAGAAGCTGTTTTGCAAAATGAAGATGACTTTGTTTATAAGTATCCCAAATGGATTCAGCTGACAGTCCTGTTTGCTGCATTCCAGCCTTTGTGCAAGAGCTGAATGTAGTCTGGATTCTTTAAGAAGCTAAATGCTAATCTTGCATCCATTAAAAGTCCATTGAACAGCAGTATTATTGTATTGTGTTCCAATCTGATTGTATGTATTGTGGTGGGCTTTTTTTCATTTTCCCTACTCCCAGTTCCATTGAGATGAGGTCAGATCTAAAATGGTTTCTTTGGCTGCCTTTTGAAATGATCTAAGTTTTTGAAACTATAGTGTAGGTGTTGTAAGCTGCAGGATGTCTGACTTTAATCTTTTGCCAGAATCGTTGTTGTTCTGGCTTAAATTTGTGGCTGGTTGTTATTGCTTTGCATTTGTCATTATGCCAGACAAATGGATTAAGAACCACAATGCCATGGTGGAACCCTTGTGATTATTGCTTAAAAATAAAGAAGGAATAGAAGTACAGTCCAGTTCATTCCCAAGCTGGTATTGGATGCCAAATGTAGTATTTCCAGAACTTCATTATCCGTTCTTTGAGGCAGTATGGTGCAAGAAGTTGGAAAGAGGTTGAGTCTAAAGGACAGAAGGTATATAAATGGCACTTAGGAGGACCAGTTTTGGTAGAAGATGAATTTTCATAAGCTTCATTCTCGGTACCGAGAGTGTTGTGCTGGGAAAGAGCCTCTGATGGAGTTCTTTAGTTCTGAGAATATGGAGGAAACCATAGGAAGACCGGATTTCTTCCGTGGATGTGGATGTTCATTCACATCAGCCAGCAGGCTCTGGCTCATGGTTCAGTTGCCTACTGCAGATTACAGCAACAGGAGGAGATAGACCATGGGAACATAAGCAGTATCACTGCTGGCTCTGTAACCTGCTGTTTTCTGAAAGCTGTAGGGCAGCTGTTAGAAATCCCTGTTGTTCTTATTTGATCAATTAGTGCATCTCTTCAACCCAGAAGTAATATGTTTTATTAGTTACATTCAATAATTTTTATATTAATGCAATGTCAGAGGAGATGATAACACTGCTTCTTAATTATTGCTGCCTCTTGCAGGCTGCATAGCCATGTGTGAATCTCACAACATGTATATTGCTCCAGCTTGGTAGTCTTGAAGCTCTGTGGGAAGTGGAAAAAGCTGGGCACCTTGCTTTTTGAACCCTTACCACAGTGCCGTGGCATAGTGGGCACATGTAAGAGAAGAATATAAAGTGAGCTGCCTTTTTTTTTTTTTTTTTTCCTGACCATCTACACCCAAAAGTGCAATCCCTGTAACTTGCAGTAGACTTGGAGGATGTTGTCCTCTCTTAATGACTGGTTTTAGAATATTGGAGGAATTATTGAAGTGGATAAGAGTATTAGTGTAGTTACTGGATAGAAGTGGACGTTTTTAAGGTGTAGTTCATCTGACCGAGTGTAAGCAACTGCTTTAACAACGAGACCACTCATGACCTAACTTTACCTATGTCTGCAATGACTGTGAAGGGAACTTCATGTAACATTTAAATGAATCCCACTGAAGGTATTAAAACTTGGCAACACTGCAAAGAAACTTTATCCATCTTTCAGGTGCAAAATTTTATTCTATGTAGTCAGCATAATAAATCAGTATTAGTTTTGTGCTACCATTAAGAGTTGCTTTTTCATAGATGCAAAAATCCTGCTGTGACAAGCTTTATTGTTGAACAGCTTTTAAATGTAACGTGTAGTCAGAGTAGACTGGATTTGGGAGTCTTGGGTTATATTACTTAAATAAATTGAATGGCTTGGAGCTTTACTTCTTTATTCCATTAATAATGTCTTGCAGAGCACTCAGACTTATGTGATTTTAAACTGCAGAAAAGAGTTATCTTTATTGTTTTCTCTTATTAGAGTGGGAATTTCCATCTAATATTTGTTGTACTTTTCATTTTCTCTGTCCCAGTCAACAGCAAGCTCTAAAAAATAAATCTAGAAAATTTAAAAATACTACCAGGTCAAAGTATTTGTTATATAACAGATTTAATTGCAGCACAGATTGAAAATGTATCTTTAAAAATACTCAGAATTTATTGATAAATACATAAATTCCTCTTTTATGCTGTTGGGCATGTAAGTGTTGGGCAGTGTATTTGGATGGTAAAAGGGCTATTACCATACTGTTGAAGAATATATTGAATATATTAATTAGTAAAAAAAAGTCTTCTTAGTAATAATCAGCACTTTTTTCCCTGCACCATCTCACCAAACAAAATAACCTAAACAAAGCCAGAATCTATTATTTTAAATCAGCAATATTTTTCTATGTGCTTTTAAACATCCATTCCCTGCACAAATATTTTGCAGATAAAGTTGGTGGAGTTTTCCATTATATTTTGCATCACTGTTACCTGCATTTTTGAGATAGTTTGAAGGAAACATAATAGAGGTCTTGATTACTTTTGAACTCTGTCCTTGAGGAGAACCTAAGAATAAATATCCATGTAGCAGAATATGGACAGAGGCCATGAATACTGCAGTTAACAAGTTGATGGCTTTGAATATTGACACTCAGCATTTTAAACCAAATTTTCCTTTGGAGGACTGCAGTTTGTTAGGGTACAAAGATCAGTGTGCCTCAGTTGTGTTCTCCAACAAGAATTTAAAATCACAATATCAAAAATAGAATAGGCAGGTAAGTTGAAATTCAGCTGTCTGAATTAGAATATCTTCTGCCATTTCTGAATTTTTGGGATGCTTGTAGTGTTTTAAAAAGGGCTGGTAGATGTACTGCACAATCCACAGGAGCCCCGTTTCCTTCTGGAATAGTACCTGGAAGCCAGGCATGATATTACCCTCAAATTAGACATGTCTGTTTAGGCACCTGAATTGCTCCCCTGAGGCTAGTGGCTGGAAAAAAATGAGGGCCAAGAGGGTAGCTTGCTAAGTCTCTTAGGTAGTTTCCAGTTACTGAGTGATTGAGAATGGAAGGAGACTTGTGAAGGAACGGGTTGCACTTGAAAAAGAGTGGAAGTAACATGAGCTAGTCAAAAGCCTTGAGTTGTATTATCATTCCTGTTTGGATGACATTTATCCTGAAATACTCTGACTAAAGCCTGTTACCTACTGTTAGCACTGCTGGTTCTAACCTGGTTCCCTTAATATGATCCAGATACTTAAAAATTATTTTTGAGGCTTTTTTTTACCTTCACATCTGCTCAGTGTTGATGGGAACATTAAGGTAGCTGGGGCTAAACAGAAGTGCACAAAACACTCAGGAGTGTCACATATTGGAGTGTAGTTTCCATCCTTTCCACAAAGAATTAAAGAGAACAAACTCTTTCAGTGTCTGAGAAAGACTTGATTCTTAGTTGTGACTGCCTCTAACTGTCCAAATTATACTCTGCTAACCTGCCATTTTTATAACTATGATTTATGGGAATAGATGCATTGTACTGCAACTGCTGAACTAACAGCTGGTGGTAGATGAGAACTCAAAAAGATGAAGACCAGAGTATGAAATGTAGTGCTACAAAGAAATGATTATTAGCTGTGTTGTGCTCTAAGGCAGGGTCGATCTTCATACCAGAGATTCTGACAACAAAATTTTTTCATCCCAGTCATCTTTTTTATTGTTATTATTAATTATAACATGTTAACATGCTGCTATTATGGAGAAAGGTACTAATTTCCTTGTTCCAGGAACACATGGATACAATGGACTTAAGCACTGTTGGCAAGATCCTAGAGTATCTGTGAAATGGTATTTCAGTAGAATGTATAAATCCAAACAGCATTAAACCCACTTTCAAAATGTTATTTCAAAATGAAATACTTGGCTGATCAGAGAAAACGCTGTAGGAATATCACAGAATCTTAAAAATTCTTGCATATTATATGTCTGAATTCATTACATACCGTTTGGAAGTACTTGACAATTTCAGGACTGGAAAGAATGTATTTTAATTTTGATGAAAGAAATGCTCATCACAGTCAGCAGTGACAATTGGCTTAATTGTTGGCAGCTTCTGCATCATCATTTAAGCACGTTCATTGCAAGACAGTGAGACTTTTTGTTCATCATCTTGTACTTAAACATCGTCTGTCCCACAATAACAATGTTTCCTTTTGTTAGCACTATGACACTTCTTATAATTGTGTTGTTGCCGAAAATGCATTGGACAGCTTTGGATGTCAATGTAAACTCTGCCATCAGAATTTCTTAAGGTATTCATAAGTGGCTGCAGAGTCAATCCTTGCAAAATTTACAATTTTTGAAGTCTAATAAACGCTATCTAAAATGTTTGAGGATTGGGCATGTATAGCAAAAACAATGGACCATTTCACAGAGCAGCTGAAATATTTTAATTCAGCTCTGCAGTGCTTTCCAAGAAAGTCAATGTACTGCAGCATAAAAACTGGCCTGTAACACTCTTCCAGAGGGGGGATTACAGCTAATAGTCTTTGTCTGGTTTTCATTTATTTGCATTTTAAAGGATTTAAAATAATTTAAATTAACAATTAATTATAATTTTAATAAACTTTTTGCTAGATTGGTGGTTGGTTGGAGTGTTTTTATCTTGGCAGTAGGTGCCAGTTTTCCCTTGAGATGTGCCTGCTTATTGGTTTAACCTATCTCCCCTCTACTAGCAGCAGCAGGCTGTCACAACTAGATGGGAGCAGCTTTTTCTGGAACAAACTGGTTTGAAGAAGTTGCCAATTTTGCAGCACCAGTAGTGGCTTAATGAGAAGCAAGAGGAAAGCAGTAATTATTTTAAAAATTGATTCAGACATTATTGCACATGATACTGCCGCTCAAATTAAGTTTTCTAAGTGTTTGTTCTTAACTGGGAAACATGACCTGTGTAAATATAACCAGCTTACCCTCAAACCCATGCATTTTAATGAAAAGGCTTGCAAGTATTAATGGTGTCTATAGAAAGAGCAAGAGGAGAAAAGAATCTGTGGCTCATAGTTGAAACACACTAATTTTCTGTGTAGCTATGTTAAAAATCTTACAGCTGGTGCTGCTTTCAATCTCTGACATACCTTTTATTACTTTTAATTAGCATGTCCATGTTTAAAACATTTTAACTGCATGTGTAACTTGCTGTTAATATTTTTTGTTCTGAAATCTGTACAGTTCAAATTTCAAGCAAAACATCTATAAAACTGGCAAAGATTGCTGTATGAAACCCTAATTATTTATTCTGTAATGACTATGTCATTGCAGGTAAAATTGCCAGTTGCTTCATAGCACTCTATTTAATAAAGAGAGCTCTCTTTCAGAAAACTTGTGGGTTTTTTGACTGATTTAATCTGAAGAAAGGGAACTATTAAGTCCTCCTTTTTTTAGTAAAGCACTTTGCATCTACTAAAAAAAATACTCTCTTGGATCTACAAATGATCATCCAGTGGCTTTATTAAATTGGCTTTGAAACCTGTTTGCAACAGTGAAGACGCAAATGAGTCAAAACTGGGGCAAACCAGAGCAGTCTCCTCCTATTGTCTTGGGATGCTTCAGTGGTCTTGAATGTACTCCCAGGAAATTGAATTTCAAGCTGGAAATAATACTGTATAAGCTATGAATCCATTCTGCTGAATGGCTTGGGATGCCCTTGTGGATGCAGCATGTAACTTGTGAAGAAGACTAAGAATGGGCCGTGATTTTTCCTACTTAAAATTCCTACCTTGCATTCCTTGGAAGAGGTGCATGTGCTATGAGCCTGTAGCCAGTGGGGGGAAACACTTCTGTCCTGGCACAGCCCCATTGAATCCATATTGCAGTCCCTAATCCAGCTCACTGCATGGCAGCACAAATCTTTCTGTTGTCATGGGGTAGAAGTGAACGAGCATTGCTACTTTTGTTAGCATTATGGTGTCCTGGCCTGCTTGGTTTTCATAAGAATGCTGCTCAGAAGGGTGGAGGTCTTCTCTTTTACTTCTCCTGCTCAAGAGCCACATGTGCTTGATCTAGCTTCCTTTACAGCTGAAAAAAGAGTGCTCCTCATGCTGAGATCCAGCTATTGAGATGTGCCTCTGCCGAAATTAAGGTTTAAACAAGCTCATAATGCTGAAGTCAATAATACAGATTTTATTTAACATGGAATGTCAGGGAAAAGGGTAGAAATGGAAAAAGAGAGCAGGTAGAAGATAGTTACCACCGGTAGATCTAGTGGTGTCCTTCTGATCCTTCTTCACCCTGGGCTTCTCAGTAGTGGGAATCTCCAGGTCTTTTCACTAATACATATGAACATACATATTAGCAAAGAAACAAATTACTGTTCATTGGCTGCACAGTTATACTATTCTATTGCTTAATTGATTCCCTTGCTTCTAATGCTAATTAGCCAATGTACTCAGTCTTCCTCTTTGTTAGAGTTGGTGGTTGTGATGTTCCCCTGCCATTTTACCCAGTCCAAGCTGATTTTAGCACAGTTGCTGAGCTGGCTTCCCTTGTGGCCCATAAATTCTGCAGTTGTGTCCATTCCATTATTGATGATACATCTTCTCCCCCAGCTTTGTTAACCTCCCCTTAGGTCTGAGATAACACTCAGACAATAGCACCCCTTTTATCTTATCTTGCGTTCCTGCTGTGGTGGCTTATTTTACAGTCCAAGTTCCAGGTATCCAGGGAGACATTTTCAGGCAGTTTCAGTGCCTGGTAGTGGTTGCAGATTTCAGCTGTCCCATAACTTGGGGTGATCTTTGTTTGACTGGTGATACGCATATGAGCAGTTGCCTCATTACACACATTTTCTCAGTGGGAATTTTTGTCTAGAGGCATTTCCCAGAATGAGCTAACCAGGCCTGGAGATGGCACTGTCCTGTCACTCCATTCTGTGCTCATCTCTTGGCAAAGTCCTTCTGTGGCTGTAACAATGTTTGAGACAGGCAACCATGCTCCCTAACCCCTTACACCTGGAACAAAGGAGCAGATAAAAATGTGGGATTTGCTCACTTACTAGCCTCACAGTTATCATGATGATGAAACTCATCCCAGTTTAAGTCATATGTTTTCACCTTCCTGTGCTTGCTCCATTAAAAGGAATAATAATCTTACAGAGTTACTTTGATGAATATAAACCCTGATACTGAGATATTTTGCTTAAATTCACCATCCTGAGGTTGACTAAATCTGGGTTAAAACTGATGCATGTAGCAGTCATCAATCCAAGATTATAACAAAACCAAGTTTACCCTCATACAGTTCTAGAAGAAACTGCTGACATAAGGCTAGACAACATAAGGAATTCTAGAAAAGAAAATTCATGAAGATTTTGAGAGCTGTAGGCAATTTTGCCTTTTTTTTCCTTTTCCCATCTCGCACTAGAAATTCTAAGTGATTTCTTGAACAGGTAGTCAGCAATATTTTGTTGGTGATAGGCACATAAAACATTTGGTTTATGTTAGTATGTTTGCTAATTTCTTGCCTCCCCTTCCTTGTCTTCCATATTTTCAACTCAAGCTAACTTACAAACCCTGGTTAATGCTGCTGGTCTGGTTCCGTCACTCCAGGTTTAATCTTCAGTGGCAGTGTTGTCCTTTTCCCATCCTTGCTGCTCCTCGTGTTGGTTCACTGTAGTCACTAGTGCATTTGGTCAATGAAGCAGAACAGGGGATGAAAGTGAAGCTTGGGAGAGCAGGAAAAAAAATACATTAATGTCTGAATTGGTTTGCCAGTCTCATTCTGTCTGTACCCATCTCCCAAACTCATGCAAAGACTGACTCAGACACCTGTGTTGACCTTGATAAAAGTAACGGAATATAATGATGCTTTACTTGCCCAAATAAGGGAACAATGTGTTTTAAAGAAGTAGATAAAAGAATGTATAAGTAAACACAGAGGATGTTCTATGTAGCTGGAACCAGTGGATAAACAGATAATGAGGAATACAGTGGGTTTTGTGGTAGTTATGTAACAAGAGGCAGCACTGCATGCCTTGAGAGAAATTCAAGGAAAGGTCATGTGTGACACTGGGGGCTCTCAGTGAATGCAATCACCAGAGACCCCTTCAGAGGACACTGAAGGAGCATGAAAGGACTCCTCCTAGGAGGTGGATGCATGCAAATTAGTTCTAGGACAAGTGATGTATATGTATTATCCAGGAAGTACACTGCAATCAATATTTATGATTGTGATGGAATAAATACCTTTTTGTAAGGTTTTGCGACACATCAGATGAGGGGAAATAGCCTCCCTGTGTCCAGTGTGCTGCAATAAAAAATACCTGCTTTTTTAATACTTCAAATTGTGTTAGAAAGTTTTCTCCCTAACTGATGTTGGTATCAACCCAGAGTATTGTGCTTTGTCAGGATCAAGAATGAGCAGTGAGGGGACAGGGAGAGGGTGATTTGTAATTGGTGCTGCTGAAAAATGTAAAAAATAGGGTTTTTGGGAAGTGTGTAGCTTGAGTATTAGATGTCTTCAGTCTTGACTGTGGTAAATTGATTTGCTTAATTACAGAAGAAATTCAGTACTTGCAGTTCTGCTAGCTACTTGACTTACCAGAACTGAATTTCTCAATTATTCTTGCAGATGATGGTATAAAAAATGTTACAAAAGTTGTAGCAAAAAATGGAATTTGTATATCAAAGGAAGCTGCACAAATGTGTATTGAAAATGCTGCTTAGAGTAAAATGAGGCTTAACATCATAGCTGTTCAGATGAAAGTGAAATGCCTTGATAACAAGTGAAAAACTGCTTGCTGATTTTCCAGAATGAAGAACTGCTTTAGTAAAATGGGTGGACCTTTATTAGAGCACTGCTTCATACTGATTTGCCAGTTAAATCTTGAGCATCTCTTGGAAGAATATTATGAAAAAGTTACCTTAATCTTGTATGAAGCACTTAAAGTAAGGAATTAAGTTCTTCTGCAGACAGTGAAATATTTAATAGTTTCTGTACTTCTTCATTTTATTATAAAAAGGAAACAGGAACAAATTTAAGCCCACACTGGTTTAGTCAAACATGCAAGTGTTGAGTTATATACTGGTGTTGAATTCATTGGGTTAAACAGTTCTTTTTTAAGGCCCTAAATCTATGTTTCCTCTCCAATGGGAACTGAAGGTCTAGAATCTATGTCAGTGTAGACTTGCATGACTGTTCCACTGTAGGCTTCTTGCATGTGACTTCCATGTCCTAAGTGATTATTTCAGCCTAAGTTAGTTTCAATTGCTTCCTTCTTTGGTTGTAATGAATGTGGTAATTTTCTTCAAGCAAGATGTCAGTGCCAAGCAATTTAGAGTTTTTTCTTGGATGTTCAAAGAAGCCTCAGTGCTCATAAAACATTCTTATTTTCTGCAGCTAGAAGAAAAGGTGGCTGCTCAAAAATGTTTGTATAGATATTTTCCATTTCAACCGTGTCTACTCACAGCTCAACCCCAAGCTTTGGACTTTACTTTGTCCTTTCCATTCTGTTGAGAAGACTAATTATTTAACCCTTTGTGTTATTAGTTCTCAGCTTTTTTCAACCTGGAGCCCAAGTATGTTTCTGTCTTGGAATGTACCCCATTGTGTCTTGCAGAGGAGAGGAGGGAAGAGAGCCTTGCTTATTTATTCCTAAGTTGTTCTTGTTTTCTCTTGCTTAATGTGAAGGTAGTCACAACATTAAGGTCCATTCTTCCTCTCTACAACTCAGCTCATTAATTTTGAATGTACTGCATTTGTGTTCTAATATGACATGGATGAAGGTCAGTCACATCACTGCTGGTGTGTATGTGTGTGTACCTAATACCACTCAATGTCACTTATTAATATTCCACACTAATAAGTGTTCACTTTATTCTATAACAACAAATCATCAATGGGAATACATTCCCTTTATAGTAAAAGAATTACTTTTTTATAAGATTAAAGCAAATTCCTTATGGCATTGAAACAAGAAAGTGTTTGACCTTGGCTGATAGAGTATGTCATCAGGGAAGAGCAGGTAGATGTTTTTTCAGTGATAAATGAGAATTTACTTTTTCTTGCTCACACCTTATTGACAGGAAAGTATTAAAACATCCTTTCAAAAATACATATAATTGCAAGTTGTCTTTGAAGTTGTTTAATATATCTTAGTTTGTGCAAGCATAATCAGATTTTTTTTTTTCCCCCCAGTCGGTGTTATCCGCTGTCCAATTTGTGGTCAGGAATGTGCAGAGAGACACATCATAGATAACTTTTTTGTGAAGGATACCACAGAGGTTCCCAGTAGCACAGTAGAGAAATCAAATCAGGTAAGTGCATTAACATGTAATCAAGTTAACAACTTTTGGATGTGTGTGCATATCCTTGGCTTCTTGCTGTGTGGCCTTTTTGCTCTTCATATGCAGACAGAACTTCAAGTACTTAGACATCACATGGGATAGCTACTCTAGAAAATCAGTTTAAATGTATGAAGATGCGTGTGAAGAAGGTGGATATCTTACCCTAAACTATTTTTAATTGTTGATATAAACTTGCATCTTAATAGCAAAAGATAAAAGTAAGGAATAGGCATTGGGATGGGAATTCCTGTCCTTTGGACAGGGTCCTTGAAGCACTCTTGGAAGCAGAGACTGTGATAACACTACACCAGGAGACCTAAATGGACTTTATTACATTACTGACAAAACATGGCATTAAATAGCTGGAGTCCTGTTGTGAAGGAAGAGGCTCAAGGTGCTAACTGGGGAGGATGGTATATTATAGGAATTTCTTGTTTGTTTTCCTTACATAGACTTCCTCTTCTTCCTTTTGCAGTCAGGTAATAGCCATCTCATAGAAGTTGCTTATCTGGAAGAATAGTAATAATGGGAGGAGTTTTCTCATGTTTTTTTTTTTTTTTTTTTTTTTTTTTTCAGGAGGCAAGTACTAGCTATGTGGAAGCAATACCAAATGAATAGTCTGTGTAGGATCACAACTGAACAATCTCTGTTAGCAAAATATTGCATGTCTTCAGTTTTAGCTAGTAAGGGAGTGTCTCATTCATCTCTTTACTCATGAACTTTTTATTAAACTCCAGGAACTGACTGTAAATAATTCAGCCTCTTTGTATGTTGCTGCATTCTTCACAAGAATAGTACAGTAAAGTTGCTGTATCAGTGTGGCTTGCATTTAAACTCATGCACTAATTTTTGAATGGTGGTCTCGTTTTATTTTGAAAATTCCTCTTTTTCACTTTCCCATTTTAGAGGAGACTGTATCATTAGCTCTTGAGCTGTTTGCTTCAGGGCCAGTGTCTTAGAGGTCCTTTATTGTGCGTTCTGCTCGTTTCAAGGCTTAGCTGGAATTTGTGTGTGCGTGTGTGAACGGCCACATCTCAGAAACAGATGACAGGACCCAGTCAGCTTTGTGATACCAACTCGCTGACTATTGAAGGTGTAAGTGGTGTCATCACCTCTGAGGAGGAGGAGGACTTGTGTCTTGCAAGCCATTAAACTGTTCAGATTTTAAGGAATTTTGAAACTGGATTTCTGGGAAATGGTAGACCTTACCGGAAACTGAAACTGAATTGTGAGTTGCTAGAAGTACAAGCAGTGTTCTTGCAATGTGTGACTGTTTGAACTTGGCTTTTTTTGGATTTGACAAGGGGAAATGTTGGTTTGCTTTTTTGTTTGTCCCCTGGGAATTGCAGGATAATATCTGAGTTTTGCAGATGGTTGTGAGATTTACACAGTCTCTCAGTACTGCACCAGTAAGACTTAAAAAATGAGTTGTCCCTGTTGGAAATTTCATCGCAACTTTTATAGTTTCTTTAGAATTAGCAAGAGAAGCAAGAAAACAAATAATGTTATGCAGAAGCAGTCCTAAATATTGGTTTTTTTTCTTGAGAGGGTGGGGCTGTCCCATAGCCTCTGCTTAGTTACATAACAAGTCCTCCAAGATACTGCTTTGGGGAGTGGTGATAGAAATGCATTTTTTTTTCCTTGGGAGTAGTAACCATTTTTTAAAAATCTGTGATCACCCCCTTTCCCCTCACAATATTTTTTGCTTCCTGTGAAAGTTAAGTGGGGAATTCCATTCATTGAGTGGTGTGAGCAGATGTCAGGGAGGCTCTTGAAAGCATTTGTGTTTCCTTAAGATCCCTTCTGGACATTGATCTTACTCTTCCATTCCATATTGTTTCTCTCTCTCCCTGACACAAACCAGCGTGTTTGCACTTGAAAATGACTCTGTTTTTCAGCTAAGGTCCTTGGCTGAACTCAGCACACTTTCTGTAGCACTTGAAGGCAGACCAGCAGACTTTGCTGAACTAGCAGAATAGGACATTCATGTGCTTTATTGCTGGCTTTTTTCTAAAAAAATGGAGCTAGATGTTTTGTTAGATGCCTGCTAAGTGCGTGTGTACCTTACCTCTTGGGAACGAATGATGTGCAGTTCTCTTTGTTTGAATAGATTTATTTTGGTATGGTAATGCAACTTTTTGTACACTCCTTTGTACCTTGACATAAGAAAAAAGGCTACACTGTTCTGTAAACTTCTCTGTTGTGGAACAGCAAAGTTAAATCAATAATAGTTAAACAGATTAGTGTACTGTCCAGGGGGGAATATTACGAGGTTTAAGGATGATACAGCCTTCTAATCAGCCTGTCTTGATTTGCCTTTGAAGGGGCAAAGAAAAAAAATTGCCATTAGCATAGGCAACAGATCAAAGAAATTAAAGTATACAGGAGTTATTGCATCAGAGATCATCCAAAATCTGTCCAAAACTACAGCTATTTTATAGGATTTTTCTACTGAGATAGTGAATTTGTCTTCAATAGTTTTGCAGCTTTATTTGAACACTTAAGAAATTAGAATTGGAAGCAGGGCATGGCTTTTGTGCAAATAATGTTGTGGCTTAGAACCACTGGTTTGTATCTGTGATAAGCCTCATATGTGTGTTGTCAGGAAGAACTGCTTTGTTTCAATCCAAGAGAGACTGCAAAAGACTTCTTGCAAATGAAATGTTTGAATGTTTCAGATTTAAAGTGGTACTAATGCTAAAGTAGTTTTTAGCATACTGAATTAAAACTGCAGGAGTGAATGGCGTGTCATGGAGCCTGGCATTGTGGGAAGAGAAAAATAACTAGAATCCATGAAAGTGCTATCCATCCATCTATAATCATGTTTATCTTACCTGAGACTGATTTGGGCACTTCAGTACACTGCTGGCATAGCTGTGCTTTTTGGCAATTACTACTGAAAACTTCAGGAGCACAAGAAGCGAGCATGAAGAAAGTATAGAACTCTCAAGAGCTTTCCCGGGTAGTGTGAAAGGTTTTGTGCTGGCTATTAGCATAGAAAACTTTGCAAAAGAGAAGAAAGTCACAGGAAATGCAGTTGAGATCTTCCTGAAAGTAATTGTTGTAGGTTGTGGGCAGCTAGGATGTAAACACTTTGAAAGAGCAGATGCTTTATAAATTCTTTTTTGCATTGTGATTTATTGAAAGACTTGGCAAAATTATTGGCTTCTAAAGAGAAGTTTGAAAATAAAAATTAATTGTACTTTATTTGTTAGAGTGAGCAGAAAGGAGCTTCAGACCTAAGAGATGCTGCTGAAGCAAGTGCTAGATTTGAATAAAACTAAAGGGTAGACAAGTGAGGGAAATTTAGGGACTTCACCAGAGGAAAATGGCATATGCAAAGCCATGAAAATAAAAATGAAGAATGTGAGATTAATGCAAGAGAGAAAACCTTAAGTGATAACATGGGTGTTGGTGTAGCATACTGAGCCTCTAGTGCATTTTAGTCCAGGTTCTAGTTCTCGTAGCTTCTGTGTCCAAAACAGAATGTGTGTAAAAATATTTTTGATGGTATGAAACTCCCGAGGGGTCCAAGCCCAGACGGTCAGACCCCTTTGAGTTTCCTCGGGACTCAGCCCTGTGGTGACTTAATGGAGAGAGAGGCAGCTTCGATCCAGTTGTCCGAAAGTAATTTTAATAACGTGCAGACAAACAATAAGGTGTTCTCTGTATGGGAGTGAACTGGACCAAGGCAGTGACAAGGGGCAGAAAGCAAAAAGCGTGGTCTTGGGTCAGACAGGGGTACTTGTGCACACTGGTGTGGTGGGGAGTTGAGGTGGGGTCTGAGGGAAGGGTCCAATGGGGGACAATGATTAAGAATATGAAAATTCTTGCACCCAAAATTAACCTGTGGTAACAGAGAGAACAAGGAACCTTCTAGTAACATTTGCATACTTGAACATGTGAATAAGCTTCTTGCTTATGGCATTTGGACAGGGTTTCCCAAGGCATTATTCTGTTCCAGGGTTTTCTTCTTCCCTTGGGAAACCACCTCTAGAATGGTAAGAATAACTTTCTGTATCTTTACCAGTTACTGACCTGAGAGTTTAAAATACTGTGTTAGAAATGAAGAACAGATGGGTTTCATGTGAGATGTTGAGAATGTAATAACAAAACAAGGAATCAGCTTAGTTCTGATACTAGACCAGATATTAGGAAAGCAAGTCTGACTGCTGTAATGAGGTGATTAATGAGGAGAATTTAGAACAATAAGTTTAAGTTTGTATGGTGCCAGAGGAACCACTGTGTGTTTTTCCAAAGAGCTGTTATGCTTAAATAGCTTGTAAAAGCTCTACCTGTGACCAAAACGTCTTTGAAAGCCAGTAGTAATAGACACAGGGAGAGTCACAATGTGATCTTGTGCTTTGAAGAGATGTGGATATTGACTGGATGGTGGGGCAAGAAGGATACGTTGATCAGATTTTGTGCATTTTGAGCTGTCAGTATGTGGTTCGTATTTAGAATTACGTGTAGTCACAGTCTTTGGTAATTTTGTATGTGCTGAGAGATACATAACAATTAGCATCAGTGAAGTTTGGATCCAGTGGGGGAAAGCATTGCATCTAATTTACATTGGTGAAATTTGGAGTTCACTGATGAACTCCAATTCGTAGATTGGAGTTAGATGAATGCCAATTCATCTAGACTACTTTGCTCTCTTGCTTTGAAACCTTTGCTTGATTCTTTTTAATACTCCAAGTGTATTTAATTGGAAGAGTGGTTACTTACTACAATGGCTGAGAAGACAGGTCTGTAACTCTTGCAAGTAAATGTGTTTTTTTCTGCCATTAAAGCTTGTGCATTTACTTAAAATAGTACTTACCTGCAACATGCTGAGTAATTTCTGCTTTCATTAAATTTGAGTGAAGCCTGAATGAACACTTCCCGGGGTTATAAATACTAGAACTTGTAACTGAATTAAATGTAATTACAAGGAAAACTCAATTAAAAATAAATGTCTGTCTGACCAGAATAAAGGCTTACAGGTTAACTAGGGAGAGTTTTCTTTGAAATCAGTGAAACACTGCTTGTGTGAGTCACAAAAATAAGAATGAAATGAGTTTTAGGTTTTGTAAGTGCATTAAAAGTATTTGCTGTAATTATACTTCCATTAGAGTAAGCTGTATGGCTTACTCTAATAACTAGGAATTCTAGCAAAATCCAACCTATATCTGAAAATGCATATATGAAATCAGAAATAGGAGCAAATCTGATGCTACCTAGAAGGCATTGCTGTTTTGACAGCTTGAATTATGATGCCTATGAAAAGCTTTATGGCTCATGTCCACTTGGTGGATTTGAAGAGTATACAGGTGGGATATATATTTTTGATACTACAAAGGAGGAGTTTTGAGTCATTTGGCAGCACCTGATTGATTATTGGTTGTTGAATCACAATTCTCAATTCATTCCACATACAGGTCAAAGCAGTTGAAAAAACCCAACTAAATCATATTGAAAAAAAGAATGTAGATGAAGCTCTTGGAATCTAGGGAGAATTAATAACTTCAAAAGTTCTTTGAACTTACCTAAATGCCCTGGCATGTTCATCTGCCTGAGTTTTGCTAAAGGTGATCTGGAAAGGCTGTTGTGGGGAGTTTGGTTGGTTGGTTTTGCTTTTAATTTGGTTCCTGCCTATTTTTTTTTTGTCTTTGTTTTGCTTCTTTGTCTTAGAGAATTCCTGAAAGACTTTTTTTGTTCTTTTCCTCTGCTTATTTTGTTTTACTGCTGTTTTGTTTTACTCTAGAAAACCAAACATATCCAGTATGTTACTCAGCACTGACTTAAAAACATATCTGTGTACATGGGGGCACAGCACAATCACACCTCTCTGGCAACAAGACTGATGTGAAAACTTTCTTGTCCTGCCTATTCAGTTCACTCTCCAGTCAGCATTGCTGATGTAACTGAGCCTTGGGCTACAGTGGTGTAATCTGTCCTGGTTTGCATCACAGACTTGCAGAGGGATGGATGTACTGGCACAAAAAGGAGGAGACAATTGGCTAAATAGAAAGGAAGGAGAGGATTTTTTCTCAAGAATTAAGAATACTTTTAAATTACTTTTTGTTTTGTTTCTCAAAATGTCATTGAATTTAAGGGTTAATAACAAGTAGTAACACTTTAACCCCAGCCGGTAACCAAGCACCATGCAGCCTTTTTTTACTTCCCCCTTTCAGTTTACTTCCCCTGCTCCCCACCCCATCTCCAATGGGATGAGTAGGAGAATCAGGGAAAAAAGGTAGAAGTGTAGGTTGAGCTAAGGACAGCTTAATAAATGAAATAAGTAATATTAAGTAATTATAATAATAGTAGTAATGAGAGAGGGGAGGGAGGGAGGGAGGGAGGAATAAAACCTAAGACAAACAGGTGATGCCAAATAAATTTGCTCACCACCCACTGACTGATGCCCAGCCTGTCCCTGAACAGAGATTGGTGCCTCCTACCCAACTCTCCACAGTTTATATGCTGAGTATGGTATTCTGTGGTATGGAATATCCCAGTGGGAAGTTCAGGTCAGCTGTCCTGGCCACACTCCCTCCTTGTGCATGTCCTTACTGGCAGAGAGCATGGAAAGCTGAAAAGTCCTTGGGTTTGTATGAGCACTGCTTAACATGTTGATACTCTGGTTGTTGCTATTGGTATTTTCATACTAAATCTGAAACCACAGCTCTGTGCCAGCTACTGAGGAAAACCCCCACTCTATTCCAGCTGAAATCAGGACAGAAAGTAAAAATCTTCTATTTCCTGATTTCGGTTCACTTCCTTTGCTAATGGAAATAATAGCTTTATTTCACTTTTCTAGACTTTTTTTATGATGTCCTGGTATTTCTCCCTAGTCTACTGGTTTAGATAGGAATAAAAATTTTTATTGTTGAGAAAAGAAGGGGAAGAAAAAGAAAAACCAAATCTCATTTTTGTAAAGAAACAGAAAAAGGGGCACAAGCCCAATTTTTTCTCCTTTGCAGGAGACCTTTAATAAAAAGAAATTGTTTCAAACTCCCAAGTGACAACAAGAGGGGTCAACAGCCCTTGTGTTGTAACTTCATTTCTCAGAAGATACTTGCTTTGAGAGGTAACATGATCCAGAAGAGTAAGCACAGCATTGGGAATCTGGAACTTATGTTCAAATTCCAGTTGTATCAGTAACTTGCTATCTGGCCTAAGGCAAGTTTTGTGCTAATTTTCCTCTCTTTCCTGAAGGGGAAACTGGAACATAGTTCTAAGTATATATTTTTTATTTGCATAAGATATAAATATTTCCTTCCTCTTTAACTTAATCTATATTTACCTCATGTGGGTGCAGAAGTCGTTTGGTTAAGTTTTTTTTTAATCAAACTGAAAACAAAACTAAGATTTAACATTTTCTGCTTGTTGCTCCTGTGAGCAGAAATCTGTCACTGTGATCTGTAGGATGTAGCAATCTTCAGACAGCTTGAGGCTTTGGTTTGAAGCAGTGCTAAACATTGCCAGCAATGGGTGATGGTTACCTAAACAAGGATCTGCAAAAGCATGATCACTATTTTTTTACTACCAAAGCCCCACTGAAGGTAGGACTACAGAGGCATTATCAAGGAGAGTTAAAAATGAAATGATAGTATGAATGTGTGAAATAGTGTTGTCCATCATTCAAAGTTTTTAACCTGTTGTTGAGATTGTGGTACTGTAGCAATATTTTCTTGTGTATGTATTTACTCTGTGCAGAGGGATTTGGGTCTGCTGATATGTTTTGTTTTCCTTCCTTACTTTTTTTTCTTAGGTCTGTTTGGTATAATTCAAAGAGCTCCAGGGGTTAACAGGCCACAGTTTGAAAATTCTTAGGTATTGGTTGCAAATCTGTTCTGGGGTAGCTTTTTGGACAAACTTAACCAGAATACTGTCTTTTAAGAGGTGATGCTAAGGTTCTTGAGAGGAACCTTGCTGCTCAGTATGGTGTTTGCTTCCTGAAACCAAGCAGGTGACCAGAAGCTAAAATTAAAGCTGCCATGTAAACTGAGGGAGGCTTCTAAAATCAGAGTGGTGCTGCTTGTCTTCTGTCATTATTTCACAAGAGCATCTTGTATACAGTAAACATTGTATGGTTTCAAAGTGTGCAGGGAATGGCAGAAAGTAGTGGTCTGACTTTTATCGTGTCAGGCAAAGATTTTAGGGTAGCACAGACAAAATGACCTGCTTCTTTGAAAAGTCACATTCAATTACTTCTGTGCTGTTATTTATAATGCTCCTGTACCTCAGGCAGTTTTCCATTCTCATTACATTGTTTTCAGAAAACTATGAACGTGCACTGCTGATGTGTGAAAAATAACCTGTGTGTATATTCCAAACTTACTTTAGCAGCCACCTTTTCTTCCTCTTGTCAGGTCTGCACAAGCTGTGAAGACAATGCAGAGGCTCATGGGTTTTGTGTGGAATGTGTAGAGTGGTTATGCAAAACCTGCATCAGAGCTCACCAGAGGGTTAAATTCACAAAGGATCATACTGTGAGGCAGAAAGAAGAAGTATCTCCAGGTAACATATATATAATTTCACAAAGAGTTTATGTCTGCATTGGAAAATTATATTGGACCAACACACTTTTTTTGAAAAAATGATGAATTGGAAGCTGGTTTTCAGTCAGTTTTTTGTCTTAGATAAACTGAATAGCAGTACTTTTTTGTTGTTGTTGTTTTTGGTTTGGTTTGTTTCTTTTTTTTTAATTTAACACATTTTAAAACAATAAATACACATAGATTTTTGTCTTTCACATGGATTGATTGCAAATTATTGTCTAGACTTTAGAGATCAGCTGCAGAAAATACTTCTTTAGGCATTTGACTCCTCTAGTTTTACTAAAGGTCTAACTAACATGCATTTTAACATGAGTTTTATTGTTGTATACAGCAGGAAAAGGAGCACTAATAGATTATATTTTTTCAGCATTCTGATATAAAGCCAGCCAAAATCCATGTTTTAGCTAAGTATTTTTTCAGCTTGAAATGTTTTGCCCTAGAAATGTAAGGGCATATTATGAATTGGGGCATTTTTCCTCAGTAGGATCTAGGATAAGTCGGGCTAGAGGGAACCTCAGGAGATCCTAGTCCAAGCCTCCTGCTTCAAGCATTCAGTTCTGAGTTCCAGTTGCTCAGGGCTTTATCCATTTGGGCCTTATGTGGTGTACAGTACAGCCTTTCTGAGAAATCTTGACTCCTCTGTGGCAGAAAAGGTTGTATTCCTATTCATTAGAATCTCCTTTGTTTCAGGTTTTTCCCCACTGTGTCTTGTCTTTTGGTGTCATTATAGGAGAATAATAAACATTATAGGATGCTCACAAACATTCTATTGGTTCTAATATGTCCATTGGACTTGTATGATTTTTCTTGTAAATATGTATTTTTAATTTGATTTTTAGCAATTGTCACATGTTATTTTAAATATATGTTTTAGAATATTTATTTTCATTTCACCCTATCTAGTGTTATGAGGTAATCTATTGCTGAAGGGGTATCTTCCACCATGATACTTTGAAGATATACACTATTCTGTATTTCACTTTCACATATGATTAATCAAAAGTGATTATTGAGTGTACTTTCAAGAGAGGACAAAAGTAGTGGCTGATGGAGTGTCAGGCAGAACATGTCTTGGAGGTAGGAATGGTCCCAGTGCACTCAGGCCTCTTTGGGAGGCAATTTGTTGTTGAGTTGGAAAGAATTTTGACTGGGGGACACAGATCTGAAAAGAATGTCTTCCAGATTTCTTGAAAATAAGTAAATGAATGGGTATGAAAAAGAGGCCTTATGGATCTGCAGTGAGGGATGGGCTGCAGTGTGAAGCCCATTTCATTACAGGCTGTATAATCCTTATGAACTCACTGTCCAATCTAACTCTTTGGAAATCAGGCCTTGTCAGTTAAATTGTTTAAAGAAACAGATTTCATTTCTGTTATCTGGTGGTGTTTCCTGCACCCTTTGCTCAGTAGAAAGTGAGACCTCTCACCCATTGAGAATGGGGTCCTGAAAGGAAGTTCATATCTCCTGGTTATTACATTCTGTGTGTACTACACTTTGAATGTCTATGTTCTGATACCCTCAAACCCCTTTCTACCAAGTCAGCTGAGAAAGAAGACAGAGCACAAATTAAGTCAACCACCTCCTCACCTCCATTTAAGAAAGGAGCTTGCTGATTGTGTAATGTCTTTTGCAGCCACAACAGTACTGGCTACTCCTTTTGTAAATAGTTTTGTGAGGCCATAAGAGGTTATGTTAAAATAGGTTCTGGACATTTTCCATTAGAGAGGGTGCTAGCTTCATGCTTGCTACAAGAGTGAGACACATTGAAGTTTGAGCTTATGGCTGTGACAGTCTCAGTGAGTGACTGGTACACACTTGTACATCTAAGGAAAAACAGGAGAATGCAAATCCTGATCAAGTAATATCTTGAACAAGAACAATCTTGACTGTACTAACCTCTTCCTGTATTCAACAGAGGCAGTTGGTGTGACCAGTCAGCGGCCAGTGTTCTGCCCTTACCACAAAAAGGAGCAGCTGAAGTTGTATTGTGAAACCTGTGACAAGCTGACCTGCCGAGACTGTCAGTTACTAGAGCACAAGGAGCACAGGTATCAAAGCAAAGCCTGTGTTTTATCCATCTCACTTACAGGGAAGGTAGCCTGATCCCAAAGAGTGTGACTGATGAATGTGTGTTATATTTAGAATAAAACCTAATTCTTCCAGTTGTTAATCTGGTGACTTAAGCACAAGACCTTTTTTACAGTCAAGCTATTTGGTTAGAATTCGTTGCTATGCAGCTCTTCAGAGAGTCCTTAGAAAACACAGGGACTGTGTTATGCAACTGTACACTTATGTGTAACTTCTCCGTTTGTCCTTCAACAAGATTATGTAACAACATTACCAAACAGTTTCAGAATGGAGCAAATGGGGTCTTTTTTTCCTGTGAAGAGCCCTTTCAAAGGAAGAGTTAACCTACAGTTTGGCCAATACTGTACTTGGACAACACTGTAACACTCAGATCTTTGTGTTGCTCTTCTTTTGGTCATCTCTTACTGGTCACTGAAGCTGAAAAGCAGAATTATATACAACTTCTGAGTACCAGGCAAAAATCTTGCTGGTTAACACATACAGTATTTTTTGGGACAGATGCACTCTGGTTAAATATTAATGTGCTTGCTATACCTGATGCAACCACCCAAAGAGCTTACTTGCCTAGGCAGGTGAAGAAGTGTTGGCTGCTGTTGCTTCTTGGAACAGGCTAAACATTGCTCCTGCAGAGTTGCAGTCTTTCTCTTTTATTCCTCCTTTTCTTAGGATTTATAGCCCTTTTACAATGTGCCACATCTTTTTTTCCTCAGATTGTTAAAGATTTTGGTTCCTTGATTTAAAATGCTGCCAACTTCTATGAACTCAGCAATCTCTTCTATTTCTGCATCCTTGTCTTGCATGAAATAATAGCTTACATGCATTTTCACATTCAGAGTGATGTACCTCAAAACATTAATTTTTCTTTTGCTAAAATTAAGCTATGATCACACAATATCCTTTTGTGTTTATGAAAATCATAAATTTTTCCCCCCAGTATGACAGGAAATAGACTATAAAATTAAATATACTATAAATGAAATATATGAGCATTTACTGACATATGCTTCCATGATGACAGTTAAATTTCAGATTTGAATTAAATCCATTACTTTCTTAATTAAAGAAGTATTATTTTGTTACTCACTCTGCTTTTTAGCAAGTATGTCACACCTTTTACATGTGTAAATCCTTACTGCTTTTTACTGCAGGTACCAGTTTATAGAAGAAGCTTTTCAGAATCAGAAAGTTATCATTGAGACACTAATCACCAAATTGATGGAGAAGACCAAGTACATAAAATATACAGGGAAACAGATCCATAACAGGTTTGTATCAGATTATGAGGTTAAAATTGACAGAAGGCAACTGTACATATACTGCAGTTTCTTGAAATGTTTAAATTAGTGTATTTTGTACCCCTCTGCTTTTATTATTCCAGAAGGAGGAATTCTGAAGTTCACTGTAGTGACTGTTGCCTGTTCAGTAATGCTTGGTTGTGTTAGGTGATTCTTCTGCTCAGCCTGTGGACTTAATGGGCAGCAGTTGTTTGGGTGCAACAAAACAACTTATGCAATAAAGGCTGTAGAAGACAGTCTTAAATGCTTCCCCACCATCAGCAGATTAATTTTCTTAGTGTAGATCCCTCTGAGAAAGTGAAAGGTTATGACTCATGTTTTCATAATGTTTGTGACATGTATTTGAAAATTTATGTAGTACTTTTATGCTTAGGGCTCTATTCACTGGGTACTACAAACCCAGGAGAAAAATAAATCTGTAAAATGCAATCTGCAGCAATCCTTTGTGGCTGCTCCTTCAGCAGAGTTCAGGGGCAGCAGTACCCAGGGAGATTCAGCACAGTGTGGGATGCCAAGTGTGGCTTGAACTTTTCCTTCATCTTTGCAGTAGAGGTTTCCCCAGTATAACATTAAGCTTTGCTTCTACGAGTTTGAGCACTGTTGTTGAAATGGCTAAATTAGTGCCATTCTACCTTAAATGGGAATTAGATTTAAACAGTTTTGATTGGCATGGGCCATTCCAGAAAAGTGCTGGAGCTCTGAAAATCTGAAACAGTTTCTATTACAATGAGCATTTAATTTTTATCAGTGACAGATTGTCAGAGTTATGACATTAGAGTTTGCCACCAGTTAATTAATTTTATCATCGGTCACTCTGACTTGCTCTATTTGTCCCAGTAATTTTCCTGAGTCTAAGTAGGTGATAATACATGTATTAATTGGTGCATATGACCAAGAAGTATTGTACTCTAAGCAAGAGATCTGCTTTTTAATACTGTTTAGAGGATGGGTTTGTGAGTTAAAGAACATTGTTTTCTATACTGTCTACTTACAGAATTCTTGAAGTGAATCAGAATCAAAAGCAGGTGGAACAGGATATTAAAGTTGCCATATTTACACTGATGGTAGAAATAAATAAAAAGGGAAAAGCTCTGCTGCATCAGTTGGAGGTAATTTCATTTCTATCATAAAGGATGAAAAATTTCAGTCTTAATATTTTTTTCTATGTATTCACATGAGAGTAAATTTCTAGCATTAGTCCCCTGTGCGTGTCCTATCATGATTCCAAAGTGGAGAGATGTCCTATAAGAAGGACATCTATTTGAGCAAGTGGGGTTTTTGGTGGAGGAAGGTTTGGTTTTTGAGGGGTGACTAATTTCTTTCTCCATGCTTTTGCAATTCATAATTCTACGCATCATGCATGAGAAGTGTTTTATCAGAATTTTTCATAAATTCAGTAATCCAGTAGCAAATCACAGGAGAGAATTGTCTAGAATGGGTACCTGGAAAAATATTATCTCAAATGGTGTTTGAAAAAGTGTGTGTGTGTGTATATGCATACTGACTTCTCTGTTTGATAGCTGCATCAGGGGGCAGGAGGCCTTTTTAGAGGAGCTAAGTGAAACCACTTGATGATTGTGAGTTACCAGTATGAAAGCTATGCCTTTTAACTGTAAATTGAACCTTTTGACTGGAACTGCTTTTCTACTTGCAGACTCTGGCAAAAGAGCATAGGATGAAACTTCTGCAGCAACAACAGGAAGTGGCAGGTCTCTCTAAACAGCTGGAGCACGTCATGAATTTTTCCAAATGGGCAGTTTCCAGTGGGAGCAGCACAGCACTGTTGTACAGTAAACGCTTGGTAAGGTTAGGAGGAGAGCTCTCTCCATTCACCCAGAGACTAGAGTTAAGTCAGATATGCCTGCACATGCCTGTCAGGAGTACTAGGGTATTCGAATTTTTAATGATTATCTACTCGTTGGAGTATTTATATATAGTTTTTGTGGTTTTCTCTTAAACATAAAGACAGCATGTTTCTATTAATTTAGCTCTCTGGCTATTGTAACAGGTTCTCTCCTGTTACAATACCACAGAACTATCATAGATCTGCAGAAGTAGGAATAGCTCCTTTTCTCTGGGTTAAAAACCATGAAGCCATGAAACACTGGGAAAAAATGTTGTGTGTCCTACATAATCATTGTGCATTGCAATACTTGCAACAACATCTGAGTTCATGAAAAACAGTCCTTGTGTAACGTACTGTCTGGTATCTGGCATTTAATGTAGATATTATTGCATGTCTTTTCTCTGTCAGGTTCATCTCCCACTGAAAGTCTTTCAAAATCAGTACAAATTAATCTAAGCCTTTTGTTTGTCCTTACAAACAATTACAAAGCTAAATATTTCATTGCCATGATGACCCTGATGATCAGAGTGCATATAGTCTCCCTAAGCTGACCGTTCATGATGAACAGAAATCCTAGAAAATTTGAAAGGAATAAAATAAAATCAAAAGTTTACCTTGATTTTTCCAAAGGTTACTCAACTGAACGTGCCTGATAGCAGAAATCTGGGGCAATGTTGATAAAGATGCTAGATGCTCTTTTGTTTCAATTTCTATAAACTGGTTCACAAAGTTTTTTTCTTTATTTTCTCATTGGTTAGTTGAGAACCTACCAGGGTGTTTGGTTTGGGTTTGCCATTAGTTTCTGGTGGTGGTTTTTTTTCGTTTGTTAGGTTTTTTGTGGTTTTGTTTGTTTGCTTGTTTTGTTTTTTTGTAGGTTTTTTTTGTACCCATTATTGATACTGCAGGCTATTGCAGAATATTACTTGTTTTTATCAACCTCAAATTGATAAAAACTTGGCCTGCCTTATACTGCCTTAGCCAGTCGTATTTTTTTTAATTGAATAGAGAAAAAGGACATCAAACTGAGTCGTGTTGTTTGTAATTGTTTAGTGTTGCTGCCAAGACTCTGCTAGGTGAGTAAGAAAGCAAGTTGAGTTTCGGGCATCTTAATCATAGAAACATTAGGCAGCTGAAAGAAAGGACCATCTAGCCCAGAAAGCCTCAGCAAAGGAAAAGTATTTTTCAAAAGAACAGATTGAGAATTAGAAAGTTGTTGCTGCTTGGGAGTTGAGTAGCTAACCTGTCTGTGGGCATTTGGAAAAATCTACTTCCAAGCAGTTTTGTGTAGAGGAGCAGGTGAGACTTCTGCTCCAGCATATCCAGGAGAGAGGAAGGAGTGCCCACCGGACTTAAAGGCAGCATTAGAGCTTAGGTGCTGTCCTCTCAGGCTGTACTTTTCACTGCTGCTGACACAAGGTAACCAGTCAGGAGTTCATCTACAATACATGTGTGTGCACAATAGCAGGGAAATAATGGAGCAAACTACAACAGGAACTGTGTGTGACAAGTACTGCTAACAGGGCAAAAGTCTAGATTTCTGTACTGTCATCTGCTTGATTCTGCTAGTGTACATGAAAATCCTAAGGAAATCTCTATCCAAAACAGTAATAATGCACTTCACGTTCTTCCATGGTCATTTTAAAAATCTTGAGTCATGTTAAATGTTTTTTGAGTATGGTCCTAAACTGACCTGCCTAAAACTGAAAGAAAAGACTTGTGCACTCAAACCTCTTAAAAAATTACCCTTGGGGGGGTGGGGGGGAAGAAACAAAACAACAAACCAAACCAAACTTCTATAATTTTAAACAGTTAAGATGATTTGAGCAGGTATATTTATTTTCCAGGAAATAACCTATCACTCAAAAAAAGCAATGGTTGAACTCCCCAAGTGTTTTTTCAGGATCTGCTCTGTGTGATTATATTTTGGTATATCAGTTCCTGACATTTCTAGTGAAACAACTGCAAGACAACATTTTCTTTCTAGGAATTAGATAAACTGTGAGCATTTGGTAGAATATTCTCTTGTGTAATCACAGTCCAGTTCTTTGGAACCAAGACATTGGAAGAAATCTGAAAATATCTGTGAATCTGAGTTTTCAAAGACCGTTTATAAAAATCTGTTCTTTGGCTGTCTGAAGAAAACTTAAATTTAGTACAAAAGAAAATTCCCTGTGATCATACTTGTTGCCAAACGAATGGCATACTTGGAAGGAAAAATGAATGAGCTAAAATAGATTTGCAGGGGAAAAAAACATCAATGGTTATGTAAATCTGAACTTCACTTGCAAGTAGTTAAAGTCATTGAATATAATGGCCAAGTTTTTAGAAGGATATGTATTTCTACAAGGAAGAATTGTTAGTTTTGTTTAGGCTGTAGTTAACTTCTTTTAGAACTACTTTAGGAGTAAGGGAAAGACATTAAAAATACCTCTTTATTTGTAGCTTGGACAAATCTATCTTTAACCTGAGTTCTCTAGGGGCTTGTTCAGGGGATTTTTGTTGGTGGGTTTTTTTGACTGGTTGCTTTGTTTGGTGTGGGGTTGGGGGTGTGTTTTTGGGGTTTTTTGTGCTGTTCAGATGCATGGCTCTGGCCCCAGAGGAAAAAAAACACCTTATTTTTGTTCCTGTTCTAGATTACGTATCGACTACGGTATCTCCTCCGAGCAAGGTGTGACCCTTCCCCAGTAACTAACAATACCATCCAGTTCCACTGTGATCCTAGCTTCTGGGCTCAGAACATTTTCAATCTAGGTATGATAAATTTTTATTAGCCCCTTGGTGTCTTGATGCCATTTTGAAAGCAGCTTTCTTTTTGTGATGATAGCTGTCGTCAGAGGACACGAAATGAAGAACACACACGCAGTCAGTCATCAAAAGAGAGAGAGTTTGTCTTCGTTGACCTCAATTTATAGAATTTGGACAATGACCAGGGGTTGGAGGTTGAAAGTTGCCACCTCTCCAACCACACTGGTCAAACTAGCAGTCCATCAACAGTCTCCTCCTTATGAGAAGAATGTAAACATAGAAGAACAGTTACAATAACAATAGATTGTTTATGTGAAAATTTGTGAGAAACTCCATTACAAAAATGCAAACATCAGAAGGCTGAAAAGAGCAGGCTGACAGATAGCCTCTGCACTATTCATTTCTTCATTTACTCTGTTAAATGTATTTCCCTAACTGTGAAAAACATTTAAAGTGCAATGCATGGGGAAAAGTATTATTTATGAATACTGTGATAAAGTTTTAACAAACTTAGCTTGTTTAAATGGTATAAGTGATGGTGAAAATAGCAGCTTTCAGTTTTCTGGTCAGTACTTCTAACTTCCAGCTTCTGAAACAGGGAACACAGGTTTTTAACCCCATTTCACATCCAAAGAAGGGGTTCCTGCTGTCAACCAGCACTCCCAGGTCCTTTCCCATGGGACAGCCTTCAGCCACGATGATAAGCACCCTAAGAGCTCAGCACCTTAGCAGGTGGACTTAAAGGTTTTAGAGGTCTTTCAGAATTTTGACTGTTGGGCTTCCTTTCTCTCTCTGCTGTTATCTTGGTGGGCATTTTTGCTTTTCTGTCATGTGCAGAGGGCTTTGTGAGATATCTGTGCCTTTCATCAGAAAGTGCTCTCTCAGTGTACAGAGATGCAAATGTATGATTCTCTACAATGTCAGAGGAAGAAAGTGTTATGGCAGTTCTTTAAGGCAAACAAGCACCTTTTCCCAGTCATGAGGACTCTGGATGGTAGCAAGGAAATTCTCCAAGTTCCTTCTTTATAAATAATTTTCTTAGAGACAGGAATTGAAAGTGAAACACGTTTCTAGAAACCAGCTGTCAGGTTGTGTGGTGATGACTCTGAACTGCTGCTCAGCTGAAGTGTTTGTCATGAGCTGACTTTTTCCTGTGTTTGCTAAGCTCTTTTTCTTGTGTATGGTTATTTAATGAACTTCTGAAATACTGTCCCTTACATTCCAAAAAGTGCTACAATAGAAATGGCACCTGTATAGACCGGCACTGGGGTTCTTGTAGGAGTTTTAAGTGATTGATAAAACTAGATCGTGTTTATCTATCTAGTTTCAGAAAACACAACCTTTAGGCCATTTTGTTTATGACAAGACATGTTCAATTTCTGTAGATAAGCTAGATACAAGAACCAGTGAAGAAAAATAAAATAAAGTCTGAGTAAAGAAACAAGTTACTTCAGAAATAGTTTGAGTTCTGGTCAGACTGCATGTCACTGACAGTGTCATGGCATTTCTGCAAACTGCCATATTTGATTTTATTTATTTTGATTAAAACAGGTTCTTTGGTAATTGAAGATAAGGAAACTCCACCACATATGCCCAAGAGCCCTGTGATGGAACCAAACTTACAGCCACCAGGCAGCTTACCTCCCAACCAGCTCTCCAAGTTCCCGACGCAGATCAGCTTAGCCCAGCTCCGCCTCCAGCACATGCAGCAGCAGGTCATGGCACAGAGACAGCAAGCTCAGCGCAGAGCAGGACCAGCAGTTCTACCAAACCCAAGAGTGCCAGGAGCCATGCAACAACCTCCTGCTTCTCATCAGGTAAGTCAGGACTGTTTTCAGAGTCTCTTTTTTCCATGGCACTGAAGGAGAAAGTAAAGATAGGAAAAAAAGGAAAGAACATAAATCTAGGTACATAACTTCAGATATCTTCATCTTCAGCACGTAGCTATGTAGATGGTTTAGAGGACATTTTCTTTACTGAGGAATGAATGGGCATTTTAAACTTGCCTTGCAAAATGCGTGGTAGCACCCAGCCTATATTTATTCTTAAAAAAAATAAAATCTTGTTGTATCCAGCCATATACAGTGCTTTAGCAACATTTTTGTGGTTTTGTCAAGTGATCAAAAAGTTAATGTCTTTAATTTTTTTTGTTACATCTATTTTGCATAGTACCCAATGATTCTCTCATATATCTTTCAAAGTTTGATTCACTCACTGGCTCTTGTTATGTCTCTTCGTGTATTAAAATAATTCAAAACTGTCTACTAAGTTTTAACATTGAAATTCAATGCTTTTGAGCATTCAGATAAATGGTGTGGTACTATTTGTTTGCATATAATTTATGAAGAGTTTCAGAAGTTTAAAAGAACTGTTTAGTAAAAAGTGTGTGGAATGTAGAACAGATTTCAGCTAACTTGCAGAACTTTTTTATTGTTTTTATGCAGGCACCTCCACGCTTGATTCATTTCCAGAATCATAGTCCCAAGGCAAATGGTTCAGCCCTTCCTGCACAACAGATGAGATTTCCCCAAAATCAGAACCTACCAAGGCCAGCAGTAAAGCCCAGCCCATTGCAAATGGCATTCTTGGCACAGCAAGCTATAAAACAGGTAGAGTATCTTTCCCTTTTCACTCTTCATCTAGAAATCAAACATCAAATGTGCATTATATTATACTTTCTACTACTAGAGTGCTTTTCAATTAAAACAGAGACTGCATTATTTTTTTATGACAAGATACCCAGAGTTTTCTTAATCAGGTAACTGTCAAGTTGCTTTCATTTTGACATTTCTAAGCAGCTGAAGCACTGGGGAAGTGTAGCCACTGTGTGTGCTGTGTAGGTGTTTCAGTCTCTTACTTGCTGTTGCTGTGGTTTCTGACCACTTAGGCAAAACTTAGTGTGGCCACTGTCTGCACACTGCAGTCAGTGAGTGGACAAATCAGAAAATCCCAGTTTAGGTTGATGATAGTGACTTCACCAGGAACCAGGTAAAACCTTGGCTAAAAAGCTAGAGCTTCCATCGTTCCCCAGAGTATGGCAAATGAACTGTTACAGATGAGGAGAGAAAAGAGAGTCCACAATTGTGGGACCTCTGCTGAGTGAGATGGATCAATGCCCAGCTGATCAGCAGCTGAACTGGGGCAGAAGCAAACACATCATGTGTGTTCTGGATGTTTAGGAAGGCTCATCTTTATTAAAAAGTGTATTATTACCGCACAAGTTGCTGGGTGCAGGTAAGCAGGAAAGAGTCAAACAAATCCATGACCTGAAAAGTGGTATAATACCAGTTATGTTTGCAATGCTTATGGTGTCAGAGAACTAATTTCAACTAAATCGAAGAAAGCTGTACAATATCTGAGAGAACTTGTGAGAATAAAAAGTAAGTCACTTCTGTGTCTCTGAAAAGAAGACTGGCCTGTTTACAAGCCTTTCTTTCAAGATACCTCCTTATTCAGTAATGTCTGTCTGAAACCAGAGGCCAGTAAATAGAATGACTAAAAAGAAATTGAACGGAGTCAGGTTTTTCCTGCAGTTGCCAGGAAATTCCATGAAAGTCACTGAAAACTGCATACATCTAAAGGAGAAAGAGATTTGGTCTGACTTGACTGTGCACTTCATATCATGGTGTTAAATGTATATATGGATGGAGATCCAGTCAGCATTTCAAATTCTTAGTGACTTTATGTTGTTAAGGGAAGCACAACATCAAAGACTTCAAGGCATCCAGTTGACACTGTAGCCATTTATTTGGTAAAGCACTGGAGCAGTGGTACATTCAGCCTATTACCTGTAATGCCTTTATTTCACAAAATCTGTTACATTTCTTCCACAACACTGTCAATGCAGCATGAAATATTAATAGATACTTAACACTGAGGTATAGCTTTGAATTTAAGAATTTGCATTCATTTCTTCTATTCATAGTTTTCAACTACTTGTCATCTTCTGTTGTCTTGTGAGATTGGTTCTTGAAGTGAAAGAACTTCAGAGTAAATCAGGATTGTATGTTTGAATTCAGCTTCCTGAACTAAGCTGCTGGTTTTGTCAGTATATGCAGTAGATGTGACCTGTTGCAAAGGAAAACAATACTGAATTGTGGATTATTGTCTCTTCTTTCCAGTGGCAGATCAGTAGTGGACAAACTCCAACCACCCCTTCAACTGCAAGCAGCACAACATCGACTCCATCCAGCCCCACAGTCACCAGTGCTGCTGGGTGTGATGGGAAGAGTTTCGGTCCCCCCGTTATAGATTTGAGTTCCCCAGTGGGTAGCTCCTATAATCTGCCATCTCTCCCTGATGTAAGTGTAACACAGAGGCAATGTTTTATGGATTCTATTTCAAGGTCTTAATGCTGTGAGAAATAGAAACCTTTTAGACTGGAATCCTGTTTGTCAAAATGAGACAGTTTCAGGAAGTAAACAGTGCAGAGTTGCCTGCATGTTGCTGGAAATACTCAGAACTGTTTTGGGAGACAGCTGCTAGGACAACTAAGAATAATAGGATTACAAGTTGTAGTCGTAATTGGATTTAGTTGTATGCTGCATATTTTTCTGCAGCTCTCATAATGATCCTTACAAAAAAGATGTGTTAGCTTACTTCGTTTACCAGTGTCCATAGATAGCAGTGGTTTGCTGATGGCATTTCTGGTAAATTTTTAACATTTTTAAAATCCATTTTTAACTTACTTAAAGAGATGTCTCGGGTAGGTATTAATGGTCGGCACACTGGATATATTCTTTATACCTTTTCCTTTTAGTACTTCTTCTCTTCATATGTTCTCTAATATGCCTGTGAGCTGGTGATAGAAAGAGCATAGTAAGATCATAATTTCTTAACCTTTTAAGCTTCTCTTTTATGGTTTCTTCTGAATGGTACATGTTTGCCACAGGGCTGTGTTGGAGTTACTGAATTTTAATCAGGTGACTTTATTTTTCCACATAACTGCCTAACCTGGTCTTTCGTGGTCTAAGGTTTGTAGAAACCTGAAGTGTCATGCTTTTCTGGTCATAGCTTGCTATTATCTCCCATCTGTGCTTTGTTTTTACGTATATACTGCCTTTTCTCTTTATTAAAATGGAGTACATAGACTACAGAATCACAGTATCTGTCAGACTTAAAGGGGGGATTACACAACATGGTCATAAAATACTGAGTCTGTGAGACATTTTAGCATATTTATTTCTGTGCCCAGTATGATGAACTCTTCTACTTGTGTGTGATGGAGTTTTTGCTTTTAAGGTACATGGCCCAGATCACTGTAAATGTGCTGACCTTCCAAAGCTGCTGCATCCACTTTGATACATATTATCAAAAGTTATCTTACGTATTGAAAGAAACCAAACATTTCAAAAAGTCGTTCCTCCTTATCAAACCAGAATGTGTAGTTTTAACAGAAAGTTAGAATGCTGCTTTGGGAGAATAAAGTTCAGTTACCTGGTCTGAGCCATGGTGAAAGGAACAAGTGTTGGTTTGCTGTTTCCATTTTGAGTCAGTACGCATGGCTCCTGTCCAGAATCTTTGTGGGACAGATGGGATTGAGTATCCTGTGAGTTTCTTCCAGTCTGTTAAACACCAGTGGATGAAGGGGTAGTTTGTGTATAGTGTATTATCTTGTGAAGAGTATTTAATGTGAGCATGTCCAAAGAAGGTGTGGAGATAAACTTACTTCAGTGTGTGAAAGCTCCCTGTTGGATTTAAGCCTTCTCTGTAGCCTGTGGAGAAAAATTGGCACTTACAGAATCATCTGCTCTTAAAATAAATCACTGTCTGGATTTGGTTATTTCATTTTCTTTTTAGGGAAAGCAAGATGATATGTTTTAAAGTAATCATCTCACTTTTTGGATGGGTAAACTTTGGTGAAATGCATTTTGGTCTTCACTTTCAAAACAACAGCATGGCTGAGGCTTTTTGGTTTTGTTTGGTTGTTGTTGTTTTGGTGGGGTTTTTTTTTCCTTCCCAGCACTAACTGCTTCTTTTTGCTTCCCCACCTTTTAGATTGATTGTTCAGGAAACATCACACTGGATAATGCTGTAAGGAAGGATGGCATTGTAGAGCAGAATCAGCCCAAACCCCCTTCAAACAGGACTGTGCAGTCACCAAATTCCTCAGTGCCGTCGCCAGGCCTCTCAGGTAATGGATGTGATGCAATTTTCTATTTAAGTGGTGCAATTGGAAAATCTAATACAGCAGTGTTACCACTGACATCAGAATTGATTCTGTTTTATATTAAAAGATGAGAAATAAGGAAGTGAAGGCAAAGTTGTAGAAACCCTAGTAGGAGGTAGAGCTGAGATTATATTTTAGCATTGTGATCAAAAGATAAGCATCCAGATCTTTAAAACAGAGAGGGGGAAAAAGGGTAGATTTTAGCAAAATAGATAGAAATCCATAGGAAAGGGACACTCTCAGGTGTACACCAGATTAAGATCTAGCAGCTGTGGTAAGAGACAAGTATTTGAGAAAGCGAGATAGGAGGTAACAACAGACTAGAAATGGGGTCTTGGGTGGGTAGTGCAGCACTGACACAGGATGACCAGAGAAGTTACTGTGATGGGTGGCTGAATGTGGTGGACCTGGAGGATCCAGGGGATTCCTGTCACCGTGCTGGTGGCCCACAGCACAGCTGTTCCTTGCTCCCATTTTTTGCCCTGAGCTGTGGGAAGGGTGTGTGAGTGGGAATTCCCAGGGAGCACTCATGCAGCGTTCGTGCACTCGCGTGGTGGTCCCACATTCCGGCGGGATAGCAGAGAAGCGGGCAATGCCTTCACAGGCAGCACAAACAGCCCACTCAGGCTGCTCAGGGCTGCTGCTCAGCAACCTGCTTCACAAGGCTTTCAGCTCTCTGGGCCTCAGACTTCTTCCTGCTCACCACCTCAAAGTTTCCTGGCAGTTCTGAGAGATCTCCTTGAATTTTAATAAGACAAAACAGCCTGCAGCGATCAGGTGGGGAGGTCAGCCAGGCAAATGTACTCACCTACAGCCTGCTTGCATGTAATGGGGCCTTTTTAGTCCTCTCTTCCTCTCTGTTAACTCATGCTTCTCATCCTTCCATGGAAATGTATTAAATGAGATACTTCTCACTGCAGAAATTTTCCCCACAAGGTGTATACTTCTCTGAGCTGTGTCTCAGACTTAGCACAGGCCTGTGTCCAGTTCTAATCTGATTGTTCTGTCCTAGGAGGAATCAGTGTGACAAACGTACACCCTCCAATTCGCTCACCCAGTGCCTCCAGTGTTGGGAGCAGAGAGAGGTAAGGAAGGAGTGTGAGAGACGAAAATGTAACTTCCATCTCCACAGAATAGTCTCTTCTCTCTTTTATGCATAAAGATGTTGATTTGTCTCACCTTCTCTGTTAACAGGTCAGGCCCGATGGTTGTTGCAGCACTCTTTGCATTCTAAAAGCAGTAATTTCATTTGCAGTTTAGTAATAAAACATCTGAAGATGTATTGACTCTGTAAATGATGGCTAGGTTGGCGTTATTAAAAGAATACCATTTATAAATGAGGTTTTAAGTTCAGAAAAATCCACTAAAGGAAAAAGCTACATATTGAAAGCCCTTGTGGAACTATAAATTACTTCAGATTTAAGGAACTGATGTTACAAAGAGGGTTACTAAGAATTTTCTGCTGCAGTACAGTGAGCACTAGATATCTACTGAGAGTCTACACAATTGTTTTTATCCCTTACTGATGGAATATTAATGAACAAATGTATTTACACAGTGTTGTTTGAAGAGTGCAGATCCGTTAATGCGTTGCAATAAATTAGAGCATACATCTGACATGAGATTAATTTTTCATGCACAGAAAAATCAGATGACATTCATCCTACTTGAGTTGGAAAAGCAGGTGCTTTTTAATCTAGAATACCTTTTGCTCTATTCCATTTACATGGCAAATTTTCTGAAGGACTCTTATGAACAGTTTAAATGAACAGGTTAAATGCTTGTTTGAAGAGTTTTTACTTGCATTTAAAAATGTGATTTGATATGCTGCTGCTTGAATTCATTTTGTTAGATTTAAATTCTTCATTTTTATTTAAAAAGATAAGCAGGTATTTTAAAGTATGATTGTCCACTCTCATCCTGTTAGGACTAAATACATGAAAAACAACAGATCTAGTTCTAAAAGTAGGGTCCAGGTTTTGGTAGAGCTGCAAGGCTCTAAGAATGTTTTCCAGGATAATGTAAACGTGTTTTAGCTGCCATATTTGGTTGTGTGGTTTACAGTGTTCAGTGGAGGTACCTTTTTGTGTATGATCTGAAAGATGCAGAGATTATTGGCAAATTTTTGCACTAATGGACCCAAACCATGAGTAATTCTCTAGTTTTGGGGCTGCACCAATAAAATTTTCCCATTTGGTAGTGCTTTTTCAGTGTACATCAAAGGAAATAAAACTTGAGCATTCTGTAAAGGGAATACTACTCAGGATTCAAAGAAACAGATTAACATCCTGAGGTCTTGGAAAGCATCAGTGTACAAAAGGTGTCCAGTTCTGATTCCTAACGTTCTTTTTTTCTTGCCTCTTCCCGTCACTTACAGTTCTGGCTCCTCCAGCAGGCCACCAGGAGCTGATTCTACACACAAAGTCCCTGTTGTTTTGTTGGAGCCCATCAGAATTAAACAGGAGTCAAGTGCATCAAATGAGAACTTTGATTTCCCAATTGTTGTAGTGAAGCAAGAGATGGAGGAGGAATCCCGGCCTCGGAATGTAATATTTACAGCTGGAAAGATCTCCTTTCTCTTCGGGGGGTATTTTGTATTTGTGGGGACTAAAATAATTTACTCGTATTCTCTTGGGAACTAAAGTTTTAGGGGGAAAACTAAAAAGCTAAATAAAAGGAAGAGGTGAAATTCAAAATCAAACTAGCCCTACTGCCATTTAAATTAAGTGGTGTGGTCAGACTGCTTTTATCCATTGAAAGCCCGGGAAATCCAGAAATAGCTTGCAGAGATGAAATTTTCAGGTGCTGCTAGGAAGTGTTTCCAGCAATATCCATAAACAGGAATATCCATAAACAAGGTGCTAGATCTTTGGGCCATCAGAGATTAGTTTTTTTATTGGTGGAGGAGTAAATAGCCTTTCATAGCTAATTTGTTCATTTTCCTGTTTTATAGTGTGTTAGTAATCTCTGCATGCATGTTGCAAGTTGTATGGCCTGTAAATCTGTTCAGGTCAGATTGCACGTTGTTAGGGTCACGTAAATTCACGTAACCGCTGTAATCTGACTTCCTTTGTTTCTTCCTGCAGTCCATACTTACTTCCTTGCTGCTGGATACCAATCACAATTCCACTGCTGATGAAGCTGTGCTAAGAACAGATGCACCAGACAGCACAGATGACCAGCCAGGGGCACTGCAGAACACATTCCCTGGGAAAACAGGATGGATGGGATCCTCCCACGCCGGCGAGGGCAGAAAAGAGGATGATCCCAATGAAGATTGGTGTGCTGTCTGTCAAAATGGAGGGAAGCTCCTTTGCTGTGAGAAGTGTCCCAAAGTATTCCATCTTTCTTGTCATGTCCCTACATTGATGAGCTTTCCAAGGTAATTGACTATTTCAGTTCCATCTGAAATTGCACAAAAGACATCAGACTTGTGTTGAGAAACCCAGGATAAGAAGTTTCAGTCTTGGAGGAAGAGAGGTGTCTTTTTTAAAGTCGTGTATCCAGGACTTTTATTAGTTCAAGAAAATCTGAATTTTCATGAAACTTCAGCTTAATTGTATATTTTTCTACAAAATCTAGTAAAATTCTTCACTTATTTGACAATTAAGCAAGATCACATCTAGGACATCTCCCACAACTGGGACACAGAATTACCAATCTGTCATAAAATGTTTTAAGGGTGACTGAAAAGAGTTATATTTCTTAATAATAATGATATTAAAAAAAAATAAAATTATTAAATGTCTACAGGAAAAATGGAAATTAATACAGTATAAAATATATTACTTCAGTGCTAAACATGGCTACACTCCAAGCATGGGATGTGTAGTGACTGACATCTTTTGTAACATTTCAGTCAGTGTTGAAACAAGCATTAATCTTTCTTTATTGGCTGTTACAGAACCATTGCTCAGTTTCTTGACTTTCAAAATAGAGTCTTAAATAGATTATTGTTATAAGCATTACTGGTGTTTGCTTCTGGAATTAAGTGTCTTTGATTAAAATAAATGACATTTTGCAATGCCCCAGCTTGGAGATGTCATGCAATAAGCTTGTTTGTATTAAAGGATAAAAACATAAGTCATAGCATGCTCATTGGTTAATGCTTTTATAAATATTGGGTTTTCTGATTAAATATCAGCATAGTTTACTGGTGTAAAACATTTGGATAGCAACTTAGATTAGCATGTTGAGATCTCTGTGCTACTCTGAACATGCATGCTTGTGGAAGTATCTCTTTCTTTTAGATGTTACTTTTACTTTAAATGTCACTCTTTTTGAAACTTCAAATTCCAGGGCTTTTTTCTTTATTGAAACAATGCTATGTTACAGCTTTATGCAGTAAGGAAAACCCAGTAATGTTACAGAAAGAACTTTTTAAATTAATATTCTTTCTGGCAAAGAAACAAAATAATCTTGAAGCAGATAGATAACTATGCATTACAAGACTTGGTTTCTAATAAATATTCAATAACAGGTCTTTAAAATGCTTCATTTTTACTGGATCATTCAGTGGAAACTGAGGTAATGATGTCTGAGGGCAAGGGAGCCAAAAGCCACTTTGATAGCAGGTGTGCAGGTCTGTAAAGCTGCATTGTGTTCCTGGGCTCCAGAGCACAGTTAGCTGAAGTTTCCTCCTGATTTCTGCCGTATCAGATTTTTCTTCTCATCTTTGTGGGGTTGCTTGTTTTTTTCCCCTAGCTGTAAGTCTGCCAAACAAACTTTAGTCTCTTAGCATTGGTTCCTTCAAACACACAAAATAATTGTTATTACTGTGTCAGCAGTGTCAGTCTGCTGCTTTCGTGGCTGCTTTTTGTTCCTGTTTCAGGTGAATAGAGCAATTTCATAGGTTCATAGAGTCACAGGTGTTTTGGGTTGGAAGGGACCTTTAAAGGCCCTCTAATGCAAACCCCTCTGCAATGCTCAGGGACATCTTCAACTAGATTAGGTTGCTCAGAGCCCCATCCAACCTGGCCTTGGATGTTTCCAGGGATAAGGCATCCACCACAGGGTAACTTGTGTTTCACAGTCCTCACTGTAAAAAACTTTTTCCTTGTATCCAGTCTGAATCTAGCCTCTTCCAGTTGAAAACAATGTTCCCACATAGATTCATAAGGCCTCTTTTTTCCTTCATTCCAACCTACCACATTCTTCCTGATTCTTGGATATTTTAATGCATCATTCCTCTGTCTTTAATTTGTTCCTTGTTTTCTTGTATCACTTAAAGATTTTTAGGTCAGGGCCTGTATAAATTTTTTGTGTATCTGCCACATCATTTCTGCCACATCAGTCCAGGCACACAGATGACACTGTCATAAATCACTCTGAAATTAAGACAGGAGAAAGTAAAACCTCTTGAAGCAAAATGCCATCATTCACCACTGCATGCTAAAACTGGGAGATGGTGAAAATCTTTGGGTCACTCTGAATAGAAAACAGTAAGATTTTCATTTTAAATTTGTAAAGTCTTCTGCCTTACTATTGCAATAAAGGGTGCTGCATAAAATATTTCCCATTTATGAAGACACTGTGTATAACAACATACCTCTGGGTAAATACATGAGTTGATCTCATAACTGGTTGTTGCTGGATTCTATATATTGTGTGACGATTCAGCCCTCTAGTGGTTATCTGCAAGCATGCAGGTTTGGTGTTTTTGTAGAGAATTACATTGAAAACATAAGACTCCATTGTTTTTTCTAAACTTTCAAGTTCATAAATTGTGTTCAACAATCAGTGGACATAGCTTGCAGAACTAAATATCTTACAATCTTATGCTGACCTTTAAATCTCCAGTATTGTCTTATACTAACTGGTAAAATCATGAACATCTGAAAGTTTTAGGGAGTGAAATAGTTTCAGTTTTACAAAACATCCTGTCTGTAGTAATCTCTCTAGATTAGTAGTGTGCTGTAGATCAAGCTTGTAGAGGGTAGTTGATGCTCACCATTTAATGCTAACACTTTTCCTCCTGTTCAGCCCAGGAGGAAAAGTGTTAGCATTAAATGCTAACACTTCAGTCTCTCTGTAGTTATGGTTGAACAGGGCTCTTCATAGTGCTATCCTTAAATCCTGTGAGCTCAAGTGAAAAAATGCAGTATTGACAAAGGCAGAGACCATCTGTCTGTCTTTCTGCAAGGACACCATTAATGACACCAGTGCCACTAAAAGGAAACAAAGTTGTAGTGAAGCGTTTTTGCCAGCTGTCACAGCCTTTTGAACCACCAAGAAAAGAACAGAGATGCAGAGAAAACCCACCCCACAGATAAGGGATTTACCCAGAAATACATGGAAAGCCTTCTGGCAAAGGAGTGCTCCCTCACTGAGGTCAATGTGTCTGTTTGTCTTCTACAGTGGAGAGTGGATTTGTACATTCTGTCGGGATTTGTCCAAGCCAGAAGTTGAGTATGACTGTGATAAACCTGCTCAGAGCTCTGAAAAAAGGAAATTGGAAGACACCATGGGTTTGGCACCCATAGACCGCAGGGTAAGGATAACATTATTATTTAAAACTTCCAAGCTGAAGCAATTTTGAACTGTGTTAGGAACTTTTGTCAGTGTTTTACCTGCTTTCAGTTGGCAACTTCTGTAAATGTGTTGAAATTAGTATTTTATCTGGGGTCTTAGTCTACATGTAGAACCATTTATGGAAGAGTAGTAGAGAGAAGATCCCAGGCTCAGGAGGTATGACACTGATCATGTGAGTTACTATGATGAGATTTATTGCTAAGATAGTATCTAAATATTGCCAATGCAGTGTATAAGATAAGCAGGTCTGAAGGGCTATAACACAGACAGGTTCAGCTGGCAACGTGCAGGTTTGCAGAAAGCACAATAGCAAAGCACACATGGAACTACATCAGGATTTTATCTCCACCTGTTACTCACCTGTCCAAAACTGAGTGTTCCCATGCTTGGGCTGCAGGTGTCCCTGCTGGGGTGGGATCCACCTGGAAGCTGCCCTGCAGCCTCTGGAGATCCCTTTGCCCAGTTGGCGCAGTCTCCAGGAGCATTTTGTACCCTTTTGCAGGCCCATGTGTACCAAGGTCAATCACAGCTATCACCACTCCCCCATCTCTGGAATGCATTAATTATGCAAGCATCCAGACAGCTCCTCCTGCCATTCCCACTTGGTGTTCTTATCTTTGGACAGATCATACTGCCCATCAAGAGCAGTGTATGTGTGTGGAGGACAGACTCCTGTCACACCATTATTCACAGGTGCTCTATTTGTATTTTGCATTAAATGGAAGTTCTAAGCCCTTTAAAGATTTTGATAAGGGATCAGCAAGCATTAAATCACACAGAATTATTTTTACCATCTCTTTCAAGGCTTAAAATCCAGTTCAGTGTATTTGTATACACAAAGAAAAAGGGGGAATACTGAGTGCTGTATTTTCTGTAGTTTGTGATTTTAGAATAAGCCATGTAGGATTCCTGAATTACTTGGCTATATATTTTTCTTGACACAGAAGTGTGAAAGACTGCTGCTCTACCTCTACTGTCATGAAATGAGTCCTGCCTTTCAAGATCCAGTTTCTCCCACAGTATGTACCTCACTTCTTTCTATTTTATGTTAGCAGCATATTTGCCATGTTTCTAATGGCATTCCAATGTCCACTATCATAAGTCAAATTTCAGAGACATGCAATGCATTAAACATATTTAGTTTTGTTCAGACTGTCTGAAGGGGCAAGTTAAAAGTTGAAGCATTGGGCTGGCAGAGGCTTTACAAGTAAAATTCTACAATAACTGATTTTACTTAATACTTCAAAAATAGTTACAAAAAGTAACTAAACTAAAGTAACTAAAAGTAACTAGCAGTTCTAACACTGCTAACTTCATATCCTGCATTACATCACTGAGAAGGTAAATTAGGATGTAGTGGGAGGTTTTTAAACATTACCTGACTCTGAGAATTGGGGTACTCGATAGTACTAATATGAAATTGATTTTCTTATTGACTTGAAATTTGATAGTTTAAAATGCTAAACAGTACCTGCATTAGATGCATTAGAAGTCCAAGGATACAAAGAGCTGCTACAGTGGTCAGATGAAAAGATGTTCTTCAAGAAAGTCAGTGGGGAAGGACAAGTCACGGGGGAAAGAGTTCATTAAAAAGTACTATGTTCCTATGCAGCTTTTATTCCATTTGAATAAGAATTCTGAAGAATATTACACAGAGTTTAATAACAAGAAATGCACAAGTGATTAATTTATTATTCATATTATGGTCATGTGTTACTATATTCGGGTATTAAAAATGTATATCTAGTTAGGAGAAAGTAGGAAAAATACTAATATATTACCACTGGTTTTCATTCTTACTTATTTTCTTACTCTTTCTAAAGAAAAAAAAAAAAAAAAAAACAACTTAATCCTACAGTTTGGCTATGAAAACCATTGATATGTCTGAAATTTGCCACCATTTCAAAGGACTTATTTCCTGTGGTGGTCTTGAGAATGAAAGTTAATAGATAGCTTATTTGACTACACCTGAAAATAATGTCCAAACCAACTAATTGGCTCTGTTAAATGTAGTTAGTGGAGGTTTTGTGTGTTCCTCTTTGATTTTAAAATAGGCATTGGAAAGAGTATATTTTAGCCAACAAATTGTCATACATCACTGTTGTTCCAGAAGCTGTCTTGCATGTATGTTAAAAGTGCAGTTCTTGTATCTTTGAGTTGTACTTTGAAGATGAGACTAAATCTTGCCCACTCCCTCAAATTGAAAGGTTTATAGAAGAATAAACTATGAACATTGCATTTTGGACTTTTTTTCTCCACTTAGGTCCCTGATTACTACAAAATAATCAAAAAGCCTATGGACTTATCAACCATCAAGAAAAGACTTGAAGTGACCAATTCATTCTACACAAAGCCAGAAGATTTTGTGGCTGATTTCAGACTGATATTCCAAAACTGTGCTGAATTTAACGAGGTTAGAAAAGTTGATACTTTATCAGGTTCTGTTGGCTCAGTTGCTTTCAGGAAAATTGTAATGGGAGTAGAACTTACAACACAAGAACTTACTGTATTAAACTACTTTGATGATGAGATTGCAGTGAAAACATAGATCAGATCTGACACTGCTGTGTTCTGAAATAACTCTGGAGTGGAGATAAGTGGAGATCTTTCCATGGAAAGGAGGAGGATGGTAACAAACATAGCTGAATGGCAGGGCAGCAGCTAAAGAAAAGGACAGTTTTTTTATCATACAGGTTAATGGTGGACATTATGATCTAAATTAATCCTCCTTGCATCAGATGTTAAATTCATTGGGATTTTCATCTGGGAGCTCTGTACTCACCCTTATGATTTCAAGTTGCATGCTAAGTAATTGTTATTATCCCCTACTGCACCTAAGGGAACATGTAGTGAAATAGGGATGCAGGTTCTGAGTGGACCACAAAATGAGAGAGGATTACAGAGCGAATAAAGGCTTCTCTAAGGGGTTCTCATCCAGTCACCCTCAATAGCTAGGAATTATTCCTACACTTGAGAGAGAGTAGGAATGCTCTCTTCAGGATACTGATAGCTGTGGTGGCTGTGGATGACTTTAGGACTGCTCAGTCTTCCATGTTACAGTCGTTGTCTACCAAGTAGTATTTTCACTGTTACTAAAGATCTGTAAGCTAGAGAGGTTTGTAGGACCCTGAGGGCATATCTGTGTTTCACAGCACAGCACAACTCTGTTGCCCTGCTCCCACCCCAGTCAGGATTTAAGAGTTCTTAGAATCTTTATGTAGCTTTGAGAACCCAGGCAGTGTGGCTTTTGTGAGTGGCTTCTGTGGTCACCTTCTTGTATGTCTGAGAAAAAAAAAACTCATTGGGGGATGTTGGCTGGAAGATCTGCCCTCACTCTGTTTTGGTGCTCTTTGGGGCCCTGTGCTCCATAAGCCATTCTTGCTGCTGAGTGATGGTTTTTTGTAGTCTGTACCTAAAAGACCTAATGTGATCTAAGTACAAAGCTATTTCATGATGCACTGATGTTGTTAATTCACCCAACAGCCTGATTCAGAAGTGGCTGATGCCGGCATGAAACTTGAAGCCTACTTTGAAGATCTTCTAAGGAACCTTTATCCTGATAGAAAGTTCCCTGTACAGCCAAACAGCCAGAGTGAAAAAGATAACCCAGAACTTACAGATGACTCAGATGATGACTTTGTACAGCCCCGGAAGAAGCGCCTCAAAGGAGAAGAGCGTCAGTTGCTTAAATGAGCCACATGTGTTACTACAGCAAGTTTTTTAAAAACTGAGAATATTCATCACTGGTATCACTGTTTTGACGTGTAGGTTTGTGAATATTGACTAGCCTGTCTACCCCATCTGAAACACAGTCTAATGGAGATCGAGGCATGTGAAGAGCTTCTCTGAAGTTCAGACCTTTCATCTCCTTTCTGGAGCAGCTCAGAAATTGCCCTTTGCATGGGGTGACAGCTGTTTAACTTGGCTTTGAAGGAGGAGTTTGTATAGAATTGGACTTTAAAACACCACATGGGTTCAACATCTGGCTTTCTGAATTTGAAGAAAATGTGATCTCACCAGATTTTTAATTTTACCAAGGCATGTGGCTGCCCATAATTGGATCTGTCTGTACTGTATTTAACACAAGCCATGAAAAAAGATGGTGTAATGTTATTGTCCTGCAATATTGATGGGTATAATGAAAGCGTAGTTGCCCCCAAAGAAGTTATTGGAAATTTTAAAATGTAAAAGAGAGAATATTAAAAACTTAACTTAACTTAAAGAAAAAAAAAAAAAAGGGAAGAAGATGAATTTGTGTGAGAGTTTCTAATGGCAGAAGTAAAGGACAGAGTATCTTGGTTTGCACCATTTTTCTCACCAGCAGGAAACAATGTATTTCTGTACTATTTTGTTTAACAGCTGTCTCAAATGTGATGTACCTCTGTTTAATGAAGTTGGTGGGAAAGTCTTGAGTGGAAAAATGTTTGTTTGCAAAACAAGTCATCTTTGTGAATTTTTAAAGAGGAGAGAAAAAGCATCCTTTCTGTCCACAATCTCTTGTTTTTTTCTCATATTTCTAAATATATCAGAATGCAATCAGTATTCACTTGGGAGTACATAAGTTTGAAAAGAAACTTTGCTCTTAAGCTCTCCATCTTTCCCTGATCACCACAAAATGAAGGATGAATTACCTTATTTTGTTCCATCTACTTTCCACAAGCTCTGACAAAAACATTGGGATTGTTTCTGCCCTCGGAGTGCATGTCCAGTGGGTCCCACCTGTGGAGGCTTTCCATCAGTTCTGTAGTTCCAGCTGGTGCCCTGAAAAACTCCAAACTTAATCCAAACAAAACTTTATCTGACTCCAACCTTTAATTTTAAGGCATCTCTGAGGTTTGTTGCTTGGGGTTTCATTTCTGTGAGGGAAGATTCCCTTGACTTCAGCACTGCTGATGGATGATGTCCCCAGGCTGGAAGGAAGGGACGAGGGGTGGCTGGGACATCCCTGGGGTGTGCGGGAGCTCCGGGAGCTCGGCACCGGGAATCGCTGTCGGAGCCCCACGGCAAAGGCCCCGTGCCGACATTCCCGGGTGACGCCGGCTGCTCCTTGGGGTCATTTTGGGCTGGGGGGGGTCTGTCCAGGCTGAAGCACCTCGGGGTGCCTGCTCAGAGCAGCCCCTGGCTGAGGAGCCGCAGGCAGCTCCTTCTCCATGCCCATCCCAGCGCTGCCCAGGAATCCCAGTGCCCCCCGGGCTGTGTGTGGGGCACGCTGTGTGCCACGGGCAGGACACTGCAGGCACAGCTCCTGCCCTGCAAACACCGAGGACAAGAGGTGCTGTTCCCTTCCTGGGGCTCCTCCTCCCACCCCGCATTCCCAGCCAGCTGGGACACAGAGGAAGCACCAAGGAGCGCTCCTGGCAGTGAGCAGGAGTCACTGAGGGCTCTGTGCAGCTCTGGGCCAGGAAAGCGGCCCCAGCCTCAGCAGCTGCTGTGATTTTGGGCTGTGAACACTCAGCTGCAGGAAACGCCCCTCTGCAGGTGGGACCAGCCCTGACACTCTCCAGAAGAACCTTGGCCATGGACCAAGTGAACCCTCAGGAGTTGTCCTGCTTATTTCTCCCTGGAAAGGGACATGGAATGAGCACCCCTACAGCTGTTGGGTAAATCCTGGAAAGGGCAGGGTTATTAGAAGAGTTTTGTGCTGTCATGTCAGGTGCCAGCCAGTTCTGCTCTAGAGCCTTACTGGGGGCTGGTGTGTAAAGCAGCATTTCCAGGAAAGGAGGAGCTGCATTTGCACAGGAATTCCCTCGCTGGCAGCAGCCATTCCCATCCCAGGCAGGACCTTCCCCACGACCCTGAGACTGGCTCAGGTGCTGGGAGCAGGGTGCTCAGAAGGCCAAGACTCTGAATTCAATCCACATGTGGGCCAGTCACTCACCAGCGTTGGACTTGATCCTCGTGGCTCTTTCCAACTCAGAATCTCCTGTGCTCTGGAAATAAAGAGTAAACAGTTTTCGCTGGCTTTATAAACCCACAGGTTTTTCCATTGGAGAGTGGGAGCCACAGGGAAAGCGAGGGAGAGGAGGGACAGCACCAAGTCTCAGCCGGGAGGTGTCGGATGAGGCTGGAGCAGGACCCAGCCCCGGTCCCGCACCGGGCGCAGCCGGAGCAGGAGCGGCAGCGCCGGACTCGGCCCCAGCGCCCGCCCCGATCCAGCCCCGCTCGTTCCGCGGGGCCGCGGCGGGCGGAGCCCCCGGGGTGCGGCCGCGGGGGAGGGGGAGGCGGGCACCGCTCTGCCCGGGGGGTGCGGTGGCCTCGGGGCTGCGGGGCCGGGGCTCCGGGACCCCCCAGACCCGGCAGAGCCGGGGTCGGGCCCGGCAGTGCCGCTCCTGCTTCGGCCGGGGCGAGGTTGGGGTCACGCCGGGGCTCCGGGCACAGTCCCGCTGTGGCCGCGGAGAGCCGCGGGGCGCTGCGCTGGCGCCGCCGCTCCGTGTCCGCCAGGCGGCGCCCGGCGGGGCGGGGCCGCGGGCGGCGCTGAGGGGGCGGCGGCGCCGGGAGCGTCCCGGGGCCGGCACGGGCGGTGTCCGCGCCTCGCCCGCTTCCAGCCGCGATCCAACGCCTGCTCCGGGAACCGCCGCCCTCCTCCCGGCACCGGCACGGCCCCGGCTGCCCGCGGCCACAGCGGGACCGAACCTCGCCCCGGCCGAAGCAGGAGCGGCAGTGCCGGGCCCGATCTCAGCGCCCGTCCCGGAGCGGCTCCTCTCGCCCGCGGCCATCCCGGTCCCCATCATGCCATGCCAGGCCACGGAGCCCCGGCCCCACCCGCGCTCACCCCGAGCCCCGCCCCGCCCCGCCCGCTCTGGGTCGGATCCATCGCTCGCAGCCCTGCCCCTCACTCCTGGGCCGAACCGGGGCTGGGAGCGGGGCCGGGGCTTCGGGTCCTGCCGGTGCCCGCCGGGGGTGCCGGGGCCGGAGGAGCGGGGCGGGGTTGGCGCTGGGATGGGCACCGGGCCCGGCGCGGGCGGGAGGAGCCGCTCCGGGACGGGCGCTGGGGCCGAGCCCGGCGCTGCCGCTCCTGCTCCGGCTGCGGCCCCGCCGGGGCTCCGGGACCCCCCAGACCCGCCCGGCCCTGCAGCGCGGGGAATTGGTTCTGGATTTTTCATCAGCATAAGCAGGTAATTGTCATGGAGAAACCCCAGAAATAAAGGATATGGGGTCGGGGGACCGGCAGTGTTCTGCTTTAAATTAAAAACCCGTTATTTGGGAAAAATAAATCCGGAACAGCTCATTTCCAATCCTGGACCGGCTTCTGTGTGATTGGCTGTGATTCCAGCTGCTCCCACGGGATTTTCAGCCTGTGGGACTCTAAGGAAATGCCAGGTGCTGAGCACGACAGAAAATGATGGGAAAACTCTGGATCAGGCAGTGTCCCAAAGAGCTGGCAGTGCCCAGCATTCCTGGCTGGAATTTGGGGATCCCAGCACAGCCCCTCCAGTGTTCCTGTGGCTCTGGCACTGCCCAGCATCCCTGCCCAGGGTTTGGGGGTCCCAGCACAGCTCCCCCAGCACATCCCGCTGCTTCCTTAAGTCCCCTTTAACCAGGGTCAGTATTTGGGCTGGGGGCACACAAACCCAGAATTGGCTTTAACCAATTTTGGGGGATCTCCCCTCTCCCCTCCTCACTGAATTCCCGCAGCCACACCCAGCCTGAGGCTCAGCTCCCCATCCCCTCAGTCTCTCCGAGGAACTGCACTTGGATTTCCCAACCCGGCAGGGCAGCAGTGCCTCAGTTCTCCTCATTGTGTATCCTGACTGCAGTAACTGCCTAAGAAACAATTCAGAGAAAGTCAGAGAATGAAGAGACAATAAATAAGGAAGAGCTGCCAGCTCCAACCAAGAGCTGCTCAACCCCTTCTCAATGGTTTGCTTTAATTAACCAATGCAAATGAACCATTCAAAACCACGTTGATACTTTTTTGTTTTATTCTTTTTAATCAAGTTACAAATACTGCAGAATATAAAAGAACCTTTTTAACCCCAGAAACTCTTCTAGGAGACACACAGGGCAGGGCAGGGCTGCACCCCCAAACTGAGAACTGGGAGAAAAGAAAATCCAGACTGAGATTCCTGAGAGGTTGGTGCAGCTTCTGCCAGCCAGAACAATCCTTGGTCTGAACACACACCTGCGAATCCCAGGAACCTGGGACACCATCAAAATCCTCCTGGGCCTTTTTATTAAAAGCAGATTTCCACAGAGAATTAATGAAATACAGAAAATTAAATGGAAATGGAAAGGAGCAGCTCCCCCAGCCCATTGGGCTGCAGCATCTAAAAGAAAATAAACAGAAAGATCATGGACTGGGACCATCCCCAATCCCAAATGCCTTGGGGAACACCACCCTGCTTTGGTTTATAAATCACCGCTTCTCTGAGTGGACAAACCCTTCAGCTTTGCTTCCAACTCCCCGAGTTCCCGACTGCGGCCACCGAGGTTCTGTGCCCTGTGCCCAGGGTGGGATCCAGGGGCACAGGCAGGCTCTGGCCCCATGGAACTGCCCAGGGAGCACAGGGAGCTGATCCGTGCCCAGGGTGGGATCCAGGGGCACAGGCAGGCTCTGGCCCCGTGGGAACTGCCCAGGGAGCACAGGGAGCTGATCCGTGCCCGCAGCCCCAGGAGATCTCTCCCAGCAGCTCGGGCTGTGCTCCGCGTGTCCGACGTTCCCCGCTGCCCTGGGGAGCATCCCTGAGGGCCCCAGGGCAGGAGCCTCTCAGGGACACAGAGCCTGGGGCTCCAGGGGAGCAAAAGGAGTTCTCAGGTTTCAGCCTGGCCCGGCAGCTGTGCCTGGCAGTCGCTGTCCAAGCCCCAGCAGGGCCACCTTGTCCAGGGCATTGCTGCCAGAGGCCATCCCTGCAAAATCGGGGGGAACAAAGGGATGAACCTTGGAGCTCCTGGAGAGAGCCAGGAGCTTTGCCATAAGACTGGAAGAAAAACTCACATCCCTGGCAGGGATAAAAACAGAGGGGAAAAATCCAACCCATGTGATGAGAAGGGAACGGAATGATTGGGAACCATTTGAAATGGACGAGGAAATGGCCCCAGGTGATCCCAGGGGAGGCTGAGGCTGGATCCTGGGAAGTCTCACAGTGGAAAGGCTGTCCAGCCCTGGCACAGCTGCCCAGGGCAGTGGTGGAGGCCCCATCCCTGGAGGGATTTGAAGCCGTGTGGATGTGGCCCCTGGGGACACGGGACAGTGGTGCCTCAGCAGCACTGGGGAATGGTTGGGCACCGTGGGCTCAGAGGGCTCCTCCAGCCTGGAGGGTTCCATGATTCCAAGGACACCCTGTACACCCAGCACAGACACACCTGTGCCTGCTGCAAACATCATTTCACTTCCTCTCCTCCACTTGGCTGCCAAATAATCCCAGGTGACAGGGAACACAGGAGCAGTCCTTGCTGTGGGACAAGCCAGCAGGATTGGATCAAATTCCCTTCAGAAAGAGCTGACAGGATGCCGCCCCCAGCTCCCAGTCCCTTCCAGTGGCAAGAGAGGGAAATCAGCTCATGCAAAGGGACAATGACACAAGAGCTGCAGGGAGAGAGTGGCAGAGACGGGAGAGGAACATCAACACCAGAGCTTTCCAGAGGGCACACCTGCCAAATCAACCTCCAGGGCACAGGGAAAACGTTTTCCAGCTGAGCTGTGAGACCATCTACTCCTGTCTTCCACTCCCTGACCTTTCAGCCACAGCCAGGAGCTGCTCTGGATGGAAGGTCCCCTCTGGGCCCATGGATGTGGCTTTTCCCTCACTGCCCCCATGGTCCATGGAGAGCTGAAGGAGAAGGAAAGGAATGAACAGGGAATAAAGTATCCATAAATACAGCAGATACGGCCACATGCCCTCATTGAGGTCATGTAACAAATAATATCCCAAGTTACTGGGATTAAAATCTCTTTTAGCTGGGAAAAGCAAGAGCCAACATCCCTGGTCTCCATCTCTGACACCTTCCCTTTGCAGTACCTGTCACCCTGGAGTTCCAGGACAAGGGGGAATGGCTTCCCACTGACACAGGGCAGGGATAGATGGGATATTGGGAAGAAATTCTTCCCTGTGAGGGTGGTGAGGCCCAGGCACAGATTGCCCAGAGAAGCTGTGGCTGCCCCTGGATCCCTGGAAATGTCCAAAGTCAGGTGGGATGGGGCTTGGAGCAAGCTGGGATAGTGGGAGGTGTCCCTGCCCATGGAGCTGGATGGGCTTTAAGATCCCTTCCCACCCAAACCATTCCAGGATTCCATGATTCTACACAAGAATCTCAGTGCTCAGCTTTGAGCTGGGAATTCTAGGGAGTCAACTAAATGATCATATCAAGTCCAAGCTGCTAATATTTTATGAAGTAACAACCTCTAGACAGTAATAAACACTTAGATAGTCCAGGGAAGTGCCCGAATTAGCAAACAGCCTGAGGCCGTGGTGTCTGAATATCGGGTTGTGATGAGATGAACCCCCCACCTGACCCAAGCTGGGACACAGCTGCGTCCTCCCAGTAGGGAATTCCCCAAATAACTCCATTATGGATCCTGTTTCTATTTCTCCTGAAGAGAAAATGACAATAACAATTATTAATAAAAATTAAAAGATCACGTTACAAACAGGTATCTGTGTTTCTATCCCACATATAAATTACACATGCAGAGACTCAGTTGAACACTGAATTTGGCTGAAAGTTTCAAAACTAAGAGGCAAAACTGCTTGTCATCCTGAGATTTGTTCATGCTGTGGATAAGAAGTCCAGGTGTGTTTCTGAAGATGCTGAAGAGCTGAAATCACTTGTTTTCATCTTTGGATTACCAGAGGAATTGGGGGGATGGTGATGCCTGGTTTTGTTTTCCCATAACACATCATGGATTTAAATAAACCAGAAACATCTACAAATGGGACAGCTCTGGGTCTTGCATCATGACTAAAAGGATGAAAGACTATTTCTGCAGCTTTTAAAATAAAAGCAATTATTCAAGAGCAGTCCTAGAGGTCTTTCATCCAATCAAGACTTGTCTTACGTGGTTCCATGCAAAGATCAAACTCATGGGAAAACCCCACCCCAATAACTGAGCTTAAGCAGGAGAGAGAAATAATGAAATGCTGACTTTAAAGCAGCTTGTCCAGCTCTTTGGAGCCAGTGGTGATCTGGATGATCTCTGACCATTGCTGGTGGAATTCTGTGGCTGTGGTGAAGCCCAAGGGAGCCAGTTTGGCTGCATCAGCCTGAAGGAAAACCCAACTGAGCAGTGCCAGAAGAGCTCATGCCATTCATTAACCCCCAGTAATTAGTATTTCCTGCCTTGTGGTGAGGCACCTGTATCATTCCATGCACATTTCACAGACCTTGCACGAGTTGATACCTCTGAACAGCACTGAAATTCTGCTCCAAGAAAAAGCTCCAACATCCCTTTTGAATATTTTATGGAAATATCCTCCTTCAGTTCAGTCCTGTGCTGGTGCATTTTGCCTTTTCCCACCACAAGTCATGTCACACCTCCAATCACCTTTACTGCCCTTTGGAGAACTTCCAAATTCACCACAATTCCTTCAGCCAGCAGAAATAAACCTGTGGAATATCCTGGGTTAAAGTTCCAGAACATCCTTAGTGGGATTTTGTCAGCTTTGGTTTCACTGATGCCTTTAATGTTCAGCAGCTCCTTCTCGGGTGCACGAGCCACAGCCCCCACTCTGTGAAATCCAGCTTCTACCAGCTTCTTCCTATCATTGGAATTTGTGCCACATTGCAGGGAGGGAGGGGGAAAAAGGACACCTGTTAGTATTTTTGGATTGTTTGGGCTTTTTTCTTTTTCTTTTTTTTTTTTTTTTCACAGAACGCATGTCGCTGTGGGACACAAAGAAGGAGACGCAGACTCATCAGAAGGCTGCTGGACTCCCAAGGAGGGAGCCAGAGGTTTATTGTCCAAACCTATTTTGTACCTTTTACAAAACACCCACCTTAGAGTTGGGACCCCTGGAACCATTGGTCACTTGTAGAGACCATCACGCGAAGTCCCTCCCATGGGAAAGCGTGTGGAAAACATCTTAAGTTTACAAATAACATGACCTTGCTTAGCAATTCTGTCCTGGGAGCAGAACTCCCAAAAACCAAACATGACAGGCACAAACCGTGGCAACAAACGCAAGTAAGAATTTAGCAAAGAAGTTTGCAGATTCACCTTAATTTGAAGGAAAAGAGTTTAGGTTGGCTATTATGAGGGAATTCTTCCCTGTGAGGGTGCTGAGGCCCTGGCACAGGGTGCCCAGAGCAGCTGTGGCTGCCCCATCCCTGGCAGTGTCCAAGGCCAGGCTGGACGGGGCTTGGAGCAAGCTGGGATAGTGGGAGGTGTCCCTGCCGGTGGCAGGGGTGGATCGGGATGAGCTTTTAAGGTCCCTTCCACCCCGAACCATGCCGGCATTCCACGGCTCCAGCTTCAGCGGGGCGGTGCCGGAGCCAGCAGCGCCTGCCGGGGTCCCCTCCCGGTGCCCGATTCCTTTGTTCCGTGCCCCGCACGGCCCCGCTCGGGAGCGCGCACGGCGGGAGCGGGAAGCGGCGCCGGGAATGCGATGGGAACGGGCTGCGGGAGCCTCGCTCCCGGGCTGCGCGGAGCTTGCTTTTAACGGCCTCTGCTCTTTTTTTCCCTTTTCCTTTTGTCCTTTCCCCCTTTTTCTTTTCGTTTTCTCCTGTACGGAAAATCACGCTGTGAAAAGCCGGTGTCCATAAAGGAGACAGAGGAGTCCTGCAACTTTATGCGAATAAAGGGAGAGAGCCCACGGGGGCACACCCGCGGGGTTTTCCATCTCGAGGTTTCGGAGGGCGCAGCCTCCTTTCATCCTGAGCTCCCGGCCGCACGTTGCCCTCTTCCTTTCCCCACTGGTTGAGGTACAAAGAAGGTACACCCTTCCCAAACTGCCTGAGACATATCCTCCCTTGAACCTGTCATTTTATCCCAAAGCTCAGAAACCCAGGCTTGTGCGGCCCCATTTGTCTGCTTCAGGAGCCAAACTGTCCGGGTTTGGAAACAAACCTGCAGCTTGAAGCTGGTAGAGAACTGCACCCTGGATGACACCCAAGGGTTCCTCACCCAGCTCCAGAAGGCTGCAGAGGCATTCCCACAGCTCAGCCAAAGGAAGAAAGGGAGGCAGGAGCAGCAGAAAGGGCCAGCAGGGGCAGTGCAGCAGCCAGGACGAACGGGGAGCACAGGGGGCAGGGATGAACGCGGGGACACCTCAGCCCCGGATCGGTGCCGCGGCACAGCCCCGGACCGGGCACTGCGGCTCGGGAGGTGCCGCTGCTCCGGGGCACCTCTGGTAGAGCACACGGAGCCTCCGGCACACAGAGGGAGTTTGCCTTTCCCTGAGCCCCTCATTTGCAGCAGCTCTGGTCTCAACACCCATCTCTGCTGTGCCTGCTGCACGGCAGGCAGATGGAACCTTCCCCAAGGGGATGCTCCCATCTCTGTGTCCTCCTCTGCCCCTTCTCCGGGCAGAGGGAATGCTGACCCTGAGAGCAAGACCCCTGAGTGAGGCCGAGCTCATTCACTGCTTCCAGAAAACCCAAGGGGCTTTGAACCTCTTGGTGAGAATGGAGGAGTTTCCATCCCATGCAGGGACAGGGCTTTTCCCTATGGATCCCAGCAGTGAGTGTTCAGAGGGAAATTTGAACAGAAAACACTGCCAAGGGACAAAGGTGTGAATTCCAGGTTCTTCAGAACCCAGGACAAACATTCTGTCAGGCTTGTGCAGGTTTCCTGGGCCAAGCTGTTAAACCAAAGCCAGAAACATCCAGTCCAGGATGGGACAGAGCAGCCAGAGGGTTGCAAGGCTTGGGTCGTTTCAGATCCAGGCCTGGGAAGTCTCTGCTTGACAGTAACTGAAGTCCCTCATTGCCCCGATATTCCTGGCTCCTCTCTTTCTCCCCTGGCAGACCCTCTGCCAGGGGAGAAATTGTGGAGAGGATAAAAAGCAGGAGCACAAGGATGTTTCCAGTGCTACCAGCTCCGCTCAGTGAAACACAAGAGACCAGGAGGGGAAGGAGCCAGCAGGAATTCTGTCAGTTGTGAACAAACTCGTCCAGTGAACACATCCGACAAGCTCCTTCCTGGGCAGACACTAATAAGGAGACTCCAGAAATTGTAAACAACCTGAAATGCAGGACACCAAACTCATCCTTTTCCTTGAGAAGAAAACAGGGATAGCTTGTGCCTGCTCAGGATGAGAAGGAGCAGCAGATCTGGCAAGAGCCCAGGGCTGAGCATGGAGCAGAGCTGGGATTCCGTGCTGGAGCCCTGCACGTTCCTGCCCACGTGGCTGCCGAGTCCCGGGAAGTGCCCCTTCCCTGGGTCACCCTGCTGCCAGCAGTTGTTTCCCACTTCCTACTCCACACTAACGTTTCACCTCTGGCATTTCCAATGCTTTGCATTTCAGTGGGAGAGGGGAGTGTCTCCCATGGCAGCAGTGCCAGGAGCCCAGGGCAGGAGAAGGAGCTGAACGGAAGCACAAACTGGAGAGGTTTCTCACCACAGCTTAGCTGATTGCTGCTACCAAAACCAGTTCTTGCAGTAAATCAATCCCAAGTGTTTGCTCCTCCACTCTGCCACAGTTCAGCTCCAGTACCACTGGATTTGGAGCCTTTCAGTGGCCAGGGGAGCTGCAGGTGCCACCAGACAAGACCTTGGTGGGGACTTTTCCTTGTCAGCAATTTGCCAAGGGACCCTCAAAACACCAATCCTGTTGTTTTCATTCATGGAACTAGTGGGATTCTCAACACTGCAAGAGGCAGAAGCAACAATAACCCATGCCTTTTCTCACTAGGACTTCCAAAACAAGGCAAGGTTCAAATTACCTTCAAAGACACTGAGAGGGGATTCCATCCCTTCTGAAATTCATCGGGAATTAGAAATGGATACAAAACAAAAATGAATGATTCCTATGCCCTACATGACTTACTCTTCTCATCATTCCACAACACTCCCCCCAAGTGGCAGAAAAGAGAAGGCACACGCAGGTTAGGGTTAAACTGTGTTTTCTTTCTCTTTCCAGGCCAAACTAAGGAAGCACATCCAGAATCCCCACACTTTGGAATTGGTGCATTTCCTGTTTGGGAAATCTTACTCCCAGGTCTCACCGGGAACTCACTTTTTATTTCTAGTTCACACTTACAAGCACACAGATTGTGCAGAAAGGTTAGAAAACTGCTCATGCTTGGCCACGGCTTTCTGAGGAACTTCCAGAAGTGATGCCAGTTGTTCCTGGCCGCTGATCCAATTTGCAGCCTGAAGAAAATACAGAAACCTCAGCATATATGAATCTTTCCAGCCAGTCAATAAAGCATTACTGTGAACAAAAGGGGCAGCCAGCTCGGGTTCCCACTGGGAATCTGCCTGGTCTCACCTTCAGGAAAACACAGAACAGTATTTGCACTGAAAATAGGAAGCACAAATCCCAGCTTGGAAAAGAAGCCAGGAAGCACACAGGAACAGCAAGGTATTTTCCATTTCCTAAAGTGCCAGCTTGTAAGGTCTCTGACAACAGTTCATTTGTAGATTAGACCTTGCCTTGACTCCAATCCAAAAAATCCTCAGGTGCCCCTGAACTGTCCAATCTCCTTCAAAGACTTAGGCTGATATTTCTGAGGGGACAGAACTGATCCAAAGATCAGCTTTGTCTTTGCCTCCTGCTTCTCTGTGTACCCCTGCTTTGACATTTTGACCATTTCCTGCATGTTCACTCTTCTTTGTGTGGTTTGTGTGTGACCCAGATCACCAACAGCTGTGGTGGCCCCAGCTGGCCCGGTCTGTCCTCAGCCCACTGCCTTCCAAAGACACCACAGATATCTTTTTTCAGAGGACACCTGACACCCAGAGAGAGAAACTTCTGGGATCTCCTGGGGGAGACATGGACCAGATCCAGAGGAACACAGAGCTGCCACCTCCCAAGGCAGAAGGGATGCTTGGATGTCCTGATGCTCCTGCTTCTCCCTGGTACGGCCTCAAAGACACATTCCTCAGGAATGTCACCTCACATTCCCAATTTGTGTCCTAGAGCTGAGTGGCCCCCAGATGGGAACATTCCCACCTCCATCCCCAAATTCCACAACAGCTGGGAACTGCCCACAGAAATCCCTGTCACAGCTCTGTGGGAAAGAGACATCAGACACTTGCAAGAGGAGCTCAGTCCCTCAGGAGGATCCCTGGGGATCCTCTCTTCCCTCTCCCAGAGAGATGGAGCTGTGGGGGGTGTGGTGGCGTGCAACAAGTAGTTGGCTCAAAACTCCATTGGAACTGGTTGCTCCAGTTAAAATACAGAAAGCAAACAAGGCTGGGAAAGGGCAGCAATAATCAGCCTCTCCTGATCCAAGGCAGCAGGACCCTACAATGAGCTCCAGGGACACAGGCTTCCCTGAAGAACATCCTGAGCAAAAGCTGCCAGGACATCTCTCATCTACCACCGTCCCCCTTCCTGGCAACACTGACCCCATGTCTGCCTTTCCAGCTCTCCTCAGCCAATGGATATCCTGACTGGAACTCCTCACTCCAGTGTGGCCAGACAGCTGAGCAGATACAGGCTGGGGATGCCTTCCATCAGAACATCCCTCTGCATGGAAATAGGGAATGGATCCACACCCCCAGAGCTTTGGCTCCCACCTTCGAACCTCCTGAACCCATGGACAAATACAGAGACACCGGGAATCCTGGAGACAACTCCCTGCCATTATAAACAACCACCAAAGGAAGGTAAAGATCGGCCGAGGGATTATTCCCGTGAGCACTGAACAGAACCATATATTGTGGTGTCCCAAGCTAACACATAAATGCATTTCTCTTCCCCTCTGCCCCAAATACATCTTGGAACAGAAACATCCAAACTCACTTTTCCTGGGAACCACAGACTTCCAGTGGGTTCTACCTGCCTGGATTTTCAATCCCCCTTCCCCTGGCTCTCCCTGCCGGAGCAGCTGTTCCCACTGGGCAGGACAGGGAGGGTTCACAGCTCCCCTTCCCCTGAGCTGCCATCGCAGCCTTTGGGTCCTGCTGTGTCCTGCCAGGCCCTGCAGGGCAGCATTTCCTTCCTTCCACCCTCCCAGAGCTGCCTCACGGCGCCCAGGAATGCCCCTGACCAAACCCCACGGCTTTGGTTTGCTTGCCTGCTTGCTCCCAGCCCCAAGGGATTTCACCGATGGAAGGGCTGAAAGGCTTCCACAGAAAGATTTAAGTGTGTCTAAGCAACCTCTCAGATCAATCCTTTTCTCTCTCCCTTTCGTTCATCTCCTGCCTGGCCAGTTGCTTCATGTGGTTCCACAGAATTCCCAGCCGAACAGGAGATCCACGTCCCTCCCTCACCCTGCAAGTGCTCTGGGGGTCACGGAGCAGGAGAGAGCACACCTGGAATGCTCGAAAACTGCTCACCTTTGCTGCTCCAAGGACTTTCACACGCAGGGAACTGAGAGGTCCCAGATATAAACACCACATTTGATACAAATCTGACAAAGATTTGATTTGGCTGCCAGCGCTAGAGCTGGTTCCACACACAGACACAAGAGGCTGCTGCCGGCTGCCATTTCAGCAGCTCCGGGGACACGAACACCACCCGCACCTCCCAGCTCCTCAGCCCCGAGTCCACCCGGCACTCCCGGAGAGCTCCGGCAGCTGAATTCTCCCTGCCCGGCAAACCCTGCCTCCAGCTGCGGCCCCGCACCTCTCGCCTCCCGCGAAAGAGGAGCCGCGTCCTGCCGGGTGCTCCCGGCTCTGCTGACCTCGTAATCCGTTTTCCCACATCGGGAAACGCCACAAAAAATCGCGCTGAAAGTGCCGGGCCGGCGTCAGCATCGCGTTCAGGCAGCCGAATGGACGGAGCACGGTCCTTCCGGGCCGCCGTTTCTTCCCTACCCAAGGCGCGTGCGCACGATGCCGCCATCTTTGGAAGGCCATTAAGCGGCGTGCCATACCACCATCTTTGGTGTGGCATCACATGACTCCTGCCCTCTGTCTCCATATTGGGTGCTGGCGGAAGCCATTTCCTGCTAAGCTGCCATCTTTGGTACAATTAAGGCCCCCCACTCCTCAGACAAGCCTCTGTCTTTTCGGCTGCATGAAGCACCCCCGCCAACTCCGATGCCGACTCAGCGCTTTCAGCGCGATTTTTCGCGGCGTTTCCCGGTGTGGGAACACGGATGGAGTCATCAATGGAGCCGGGGGCTGGCGGGAGCCGCGCCAGCGGCAGCAGGCAGAGACGGAGACGCCTCTGTCACGGTCCCGCCATTTTGAGTGTGGCTCAACCCCGACCGGCCGTACGTGGTATTCTGTCACGTGATTACTGTCACTTCCGCCATCTTGGGAGTGGCAAACAGCGGCGCCCTTTTCGTGCCGCCATGTTGAGAGTGGCACACGGGCAGCCCTCTGCAGACTGTGCCCGCCCGGTGTCCCCGGCCCGTATCGCGGTGCGGCCGCGCCTCTGCCGCCCGGCACAACCGGCGCCACCGCTGTCATTCTTCTCAGCCACCGCCCTGCACGGCGGCCACTCCTTTTATCGCCATGGCCCCGCTCATGGCCGTGACTGTTTGCATCCCTGTCTCTCCTTCATCCCTCCACTGTCTTTACAGCCATCGCCTCACTCGGTCCTGGCTCTGGCCCTTCCCATGCTCGGAGGGCGGCGGTGTCACCCAGCAGGGGCCAGCGGGGAGCAGCAGGGAGGGTGAGGGCGCCGTGCCGGGGCCGGCAGTGCCGCTCTCTGTCAGCAGGCAGCAGCAGCACCGCACAGCTCAGCCCAGCGCTGCCGCAGTTCGGGCCGGGACAGAACGGAGACAGAAGCTGGGGTGGAGCTCTTTTTATTTCCTTCATCCCCATCATCTCTTATGTTTTCAGGCATTTGACTGTTTCATTCATATATAAAAATGTTATGTCATTACTTTCAAACCCTACAGATCTCTATTCAGAATTTCTTACATTCCTGTAGATAATATAGTAGATAGGGTTTATTTCGAAATGAATTTATATCTAAATTAGTATTACTTGTCAATATATATAAAAATGAAATACTTGACAGGTTTTAGTATTCTTCACACACCCGTCCCTGGGGATTTCGTAGCAGTTGTGGGTTCCTTTGGAGGAGGGCACCCAGCATGACCACCCTCATTCCCCACTCACCTGCTCCTCCACTGCAGCCTGGTGCTCCCAGGGACATTGGGGTGCCCCAAATGACACCAGAGCAGCCAAGTCCCCACCGCCTCCCCCAGCCTTTTCTCCTCACCTCCAAAGAAGGGGGAGTCAAACCAAGTCAAACTGCTCCAGACAGCAGCACATTGCTTTAACAAAGCCATTTACATGTGTGCATCCCCCCAAAAGGGCTCTGCTGGAATAATAAAGGGGGTCAGCCCTCAGAAGAGTTGAAGTTCCCCCCCAGCTCCGGTGTCAGAGGCTGGTGGCCACCACACCTGAGCAGGCAGGGAAAGCCTGGGCTGCCTTGGTTCAAATCAACCCAAACTCAGTCCCTGTGCTCTGAAGGGACATAGAAGTTTCCCTGCTTCTATCCCCTATGGATAACAGGTTGATCTCCACTTAAGAATTAATCACCTGCACTAATTAAGCATCACCTGCTGCTGGCTGTGTTCCTTGCCTGTCATACAGCATTTTCACTGGTCGTGAACAAATGCATTTCAAGAGTTTTAAACTATTACTGACCAAGTATTTTTGTTTTGAAAAATAACCAAGAAAATACCATGGACAGGAGATGATGCCATTTGAACAGTCTCTGAATTTCCAGTATTTGAAAGGAAAAGTAATAGGATAAGTGCAGGAGTATATAGCCATTGCCAATAGAATCAGTAAGTTTCCCAGGATTTTGGCATTTCATGGAAAAAACCCATTCGGCCCAAGATTTCTCATCCTTATGTTCTTTCCCTAACAAACACAATTTCACAAGAAAATAGCCGATCTGGGTCACTTTCGCTTAATTTCCACTTGTGTCCACAGTCCTGGCAGGAGCCTGGGGAGCAGCAGAGTCACTTGGTGACTTTGCTGTGTTCAGTTGTTGTTTGAATCAGGCCAAGCCCTCTGCCAGTTCACACACAGCAGCTTTGGCCTCCCCTTCCCCAGCAGTGAATCCTCCTCTGGTCTGTGAAGCTGCACCTCCAGCAGAGACAGAAGGATCCACCTGGTGCTGAGCTGGGAAGGCCAAGACTGCAGAGAAGGATGACGGTGTCAGCACTTGAGGTTAAAAATAAGAAAAACAAAGTGAGGAAATGACAAAAAGTCCAATTTGACTTAGGCTCCTGCAGGTGACATTTCATGGTTCTGCAGTGTATACTTCCTCTGAGTTCAAAAATAGTCCCCTCATAGGACTGTTAACTTCTCCATTAAGCCTCTTTTGTTATTACGATTTAGGATTTTTAAAACATCCAGCTTTAGTTCCTGTAACTTTTCCAGTTATTCCTCTGTTTCAAAATAAAAAGGGGGTAATAAATAGAGAGACCAACTCAATTATAACCTTTTCCCTGCTTTTCCTAACATCAAGCACCTCGCACCAGAGAAGAAAGAATAGCTTGTTTCTACACATCCAAATCCCTTCAAGTTTTAGTATCATCTGTTTCCTTGCATTATGAGAAGTGTTTTGCACAGCTCAATTAATAAAATGGTCTAATTTTCAGAATACACAGTTGCACGAGAACAGACAGCAAAACTACCTCAAGAGGCAATTTGGGCACACATTTCCCTTTTTTGCTCTCTGAGCTTTCTTTTGTGTCACATCTGAAATTCTAAGTTTTTTAGTACTCTGTCCCAGTCCTTCCCTCTCCTATCAGTGCTGCTGTCCCATGAAAAGAGAGGAATTTTCTTTAGCAGTGGATGTCAGCCTTAACACCACAAGAAGTGGTTCAGCAGGCAAGAAACCTGCCTGCTGCTTCCACAATTCCTCAGGCCAAGGATGCCAACTCAGAGAGAGAGCTGGCATGTCCTTTCTTTCCTCAGAGCTTGTAGTGGGACAAGCTGCACAAGACCCAGCAGATCAGTCACCTATACATGAAACCTTCCAGTGTGAACCATTCAAAACAAAAAAGTGTCCCTCAAAACCCACAGCAGACACAACAACCCAAATTATAATTCAGAATTTTTCTGTGGAACACTCACCCTTTACAAAATGAGACACAGACCCGTGCCAGGGGTCTCAGGTACCTGGCAAACTGACACCATGGCCCATCTCTGTAAGGACAGCGCACCTTTGCAGGCACCTGCCTCGTGTGACACTGCTCCCAGCAGGCTGGGGAGACCCCCCTGTCCCTCTCAGCCCTCCCTGCCCTGGCTGGGGTGCAGAGTGTCCCCCCTGCCCTCGTCTGGCTGGGACAAACCCACAGAACACTTGCCTTCAACACTGACTGATCTCCTTCACCACTTCCTGCCGGGAGACCGAACCAGCAGACTGATGGATTTCAATCCTAAATTATGTTCTCCACATTCTCTGCCCCTTCTCTACAACCTTTTCCTTCAATTTTCTCTTCCAGCCCCCTAGTTCTGTCTCAAACAATGCATCTAAACAATAATACAGATAATACATCAAGTTGAGATAAAGGCACTGAAATCAGCAGTTATGATGTTACAACCTTCTTACAGATAACAGAAGTTTCTCCAGAGATCTTCTGGAACAGGGAAAGAGGAGAAATCACAAAGGCTTTCAATGCAATACTCTAAAACCAGCAAGAGATTTAGTATTCTTGTATATTAAATGTTAAAAATCACATGCATAATTATAGAAAACTTGATAATTAAAAAAAAAAAAAAAAAATCCAGCCCTGACAGTTTACCTGCAACTGCTATAAAATATCTACTTCATATCTATCTATATGTGTGTGTGTGTATATATACACACACATGATGATCTTCTTACAGGCATTTTAAGTCTGCTTTGCTTCACAGGTGCTTTTCTGCCAAAGGCATTCCCATCTTTTCATATCCTAAATAAAGTTTTGGAAAGCTGAGCTTCATGAGAACTGATTCATATTTTGATTATTCTTGGAGTTTCCCTTGAAACCAAAGTCATTGGGTAAACCCAACATGGCCTTGAAGGGCCATAAGATCCCAGATACACAATCCCCAGTTCCCTCAGGATTTGTTTACTGAAGCTTTTCAGGGTTAGTTTACCAAACTTAAGGTTTTGGTGATTTCATGATCAAATCAACAAGAAATCTGTGAGAAAGAAAGTTAACTAAAGCTGGCTAAAAGTGGTCCCTGCTGATGACTAATTAAAACAACTCATTAAGAAGGAGGTAGGTATAGTTCTGAAACCCATCTTGCCAAGATCAGAGTTCTCTGCCCACCAAGGATCCAGCAACCAGCAGGGACATTTCTCCCACTCTCCAGCAGAGACCTCCTCTCTCCACATCCAGGGAACAGCAGCCACCCAGGGAACACCAGCTTAGACCTGGGCTGGGAACAAGAGAGGGATAAGGAAAGTTTTTAAGTCATTCCAACCTCAGTGGCCAGACCTGGGAGAAGGCACTTCCCACACCACTCTTGGAATTTTCTTCCCTGTTCCTTTCAGCTTTGGAAGGTTTCTGTGGGAGCCTGACTTATTTGTGCAGTTCAGAAGTTGTACATCGCTCAAGCATTCCCTTGGGAACATGAAGCTTCCCTAGTGCATTTCAATTCTTTATCCTAAATATTATCCCAAATAATCCACGATCTAGAAAGAAAAGAAAGGAAAAGAAGGGGACCAATTAATTCTGACATAAAGAATGTTGGTTATCCCAACACAGTTCCAGGTGAAAAAACATTTCTGCCACTCAAACAAATCGACTTTATATTGTCTCAAATATTAATCATTTAAATATTGTATTAAGAATATTAGGACACAACACTTGGAATTCTCAAAAATGGCTCAGCTTTGCTACTTGAAGGACTTTCATACCCAGGGAACTGAGTGGTCCCAGATATAAACACCACACTTGATACAAATCTGATATAAATTTGATATTGTTTGGCTACTAAGCTTTTCCAAAAGCTGTGTAGTCAAGCCTGTAAATCCTTGCTGAGGCTTTTCCATGTCACATCTGGATTTACCCTGGGGAAAACCCCACTTCAAGGACTTGGCTTTAAAGAGGTTGCACTTGATGTTACAGACACAGAATTCCTCTGGGATTTGGCATTTCCTGCACCTCCAAACACATTAAAAGAATGAAGTGCAGAGTCCTGAGGCTCAGCTATTCCCACTCTCCTCATATCCCTTTTCTCAGCTCCATGTGGATTTGGGCCTCCTCTGAAGGTCTGGGAAGGGAATCCCCTTCAGTTGGTTTGGTTTCCAGCTTTTCTGCTGAGGTGGCCCAACAGAGCAAAAAAAGAAAAAAAGAAAAAAAAAAAAAAGAAAGAAAAAGGGAAAGGAAAACAAACAAACAAACAAAACACAAACAAAAACAACAAAAAAACCAACCAAAACCAAAACCAAACAAACAAAAAACCCCCCAAAACCCACCCAGAACAGCACAAAATCCCAGCCCCTCCCAAGATGCAGCTCCTCACATCAAACCTTGGGATAATCCATGGTGGTTCCAACACTGCTCCAATCCCACCCTGAGCTGAGCTTCCAAGGTGCTCTGCCTAACCCACATCCAAGACTGGATAGCCCAAAGCCTGAAGGAAAAGAGGAGGCAAAGTGCAGGGGTGCAGGGGAGAGGGGAAAAAAATGAAGTTTGGGGTTTTTCCTCTGTGCACAACAGGACTGAAGGGCAGGATGGAGTGGTTTTATGAAAAGAAGTACCAAAAGCTGCTTAATTCCCAGCAATTAGCACTGCTGAGGTTAAATACAAGAGGACAAATGCACTGGGATCAGACAGGAGTGGCTGACAGAATGGGTTATGACACAGACCTGCAAAGCTGGAGCCTTCTTTCTTCTCCTGTGCTCTCCTAGAAATTCTCCATGTCTGGACATACTCCCACTCTCCCCACTGGGGAGGATGGACTTAGATACCCCAGGTTACTGTTTAGGCTAAAACAATAAAGTTATGAAAAGTATTTTTCCCCAGGAAATGACATATTCTCTCAAACTGGGATAACCTATCCCATGGCTTTCCTCAGGAAGAGTCACAGCTGGATATGGTCTCTCATAAAGGATTCCATATGGGGTCACCTTTTTCTTGGAGTTTGGCTGAATTCCTCAGCAATGCCAGGGAATGTGGCCATTTGAGGGTTTGGGCAGATTTGGCTCATTTGCCTTTCTAGGCTTTGTTTCCTTTTCTCAGCTTTCTCATTGGATTTTGGTCTCTCAAGAAATATGTCAATGTGATTTGATTCCTGTTCTTTTGGACAATTTTTGCACAATTCCTGTAAAAAACGAGTCCCCCTATTAGGATGTTTCCCCTACCATTCCCCAGCAGTTTTATCTGTCAGTCCATTCCCTACATTATTGGAGGTCTTCCCAGATTTCTGAGCTTCACAAGGCAGGAGATTGACTTGCCTTGGGAACTAAACACTCTGGACTAATTGTCTGATGATATCTCCATGTTTGACAGCTGATACTTGTGCTGTCCTTCAGACAATTCCAAGGCTCACTGTTCCCATCTGGTGACAGTCCCCAGTCTGGATCTTCTCAGGGAGTTTCCCTGCTGGGATCCTGCTCAGGAATCCATAGGGTAGAAATTTAGCAATTAATTCTTCTCACCTCTGTCCAGTTCTAATTCCAAAGGATTTGGTGTCTGCCCTACCCGGCTGGAGTCTGTTCTTACTGCTTCTGCTGCTTTCCATTTCCTAGGAATTCCACCTATGGAGGGACAGCATCTTTCACATCCTCCAGGATTCCCTCTGTTTGGTTTGGTTGCTGAAAGAATATCAAAACCTGGGGCCCCAGAGTTTTGCTACCAGGAATTACATCCCCAGATTTGTTCAACAAAGCACTGGAGATCCAAGGAATATAGAAATGGATGTGCTAACCACTGGTTACTCCTCTGGAATGTCAGAGCTTGGAAAAACAGGCAGTTGGGGCTTTCCCCAGTGGTACCTATGACACGTATTTTATCTAAGACCCCCTTCCCACGTTTTGCCCTGTATCCACCAAAACTCCACCTGTTCATTCCCCAGCTGCTCCCTCCCTCTTTTCCTTTATCCAACAGAATTTTAATAGGTGAATATTCCCCTCTGGAATAGCACCTTTCATTCCATACCTAATAACAAATGAACCATTTCTTTTGACCTTCATTATTAGGATGTCACCAAGAGCTGGTGGATGCAAAATGATCCTCTCCTGCTCCCTGCTGGATTCCTGGATTACTGCTCCTTGATAGAGACTATCAACTAGCAGTAACCATCACTTATGAAGTAACATTAGTCCTAAACAGGAAAAAATAAGGCAAGCTTTAGTGGCATGATGATGAACCCACCTAATCTTTATTCATTTTCATATTCAAGTAATTTATGCCACTGGTGGGGCTAATTGCTATCATTGACAGCATATCTCTGAGATGAATATCTCACTGATCCAAGACCAATCAGAATTTCACCTGGTACTCACACAGAAGTTCTTAACATGGAAAGAGCCTTTGTGCCAAGAGATAGAGATGTGGATAAGGAATAATTATGCATTTCCATTGTATTTTTTTCCTGAGACTGATTCAGGAATCTGATCCGCTCCAGTTCTTGAGCTGCTTTCAAAAACACCCTGGAAGGTATTCATTCAGCATTGGAAAGCTGAATATAGGGAATGGAAATTCAGGACAACCACCTGCTGAGGGGCAGAGTTTCCAACAGTCCAGCAGATCACCAGGAAGATTCAGTGTCTGTGGTGAACATTTTAGTGTGGATGCCACCAGATTTTCACTGGAGCACAGAAACCACTTCAAATCCAAAGGAGCCAAAGGGCACAGAGGATGAGGCTCTGAAGGCAAGTGAGAGTTAGAAGAGTTAGAGAGAGTTAGAAGAGGTTTTCTTTTATCCCAACAGACTCTGTAACCTTGTCATTGCAATGGCACATAAAGAGGCTAGTGAAAAGTCAGATGACCCTGACCCATGTTTTACTGTTCTTGGAAAGCCTGGTTATAAATCTCTTGGAATGGGTACAAATAAAGATAAAAATAGCCCATCAGCAAATGTTACTTGTGTCAATATGAAAGAGACTAAATATGAAGAGACTCCACCTTCCAAAAAGACATTTTTATAAAGCAATAAACCAGTCTGTCAATAGAAATGAGCCTTTCTACAAGAGAAGGGTAGGACAACAAGAGAAGGAAAAATGCCATCACAAATATGTTTTGGCCAAGGCAAATTTTGGAAATAATTTAAGCAAAGAGATACTAATTTATGCAAATAATGAGGTTTCACTCACAGTGGTCTCATGGAAGACCATGAGGTCAGGAAAGACTCAATTATAGTCTGTCTTGCACTGAAAGCTCATTACTAGGGTTGTGGTTTCTGACTTTGTAGATGCCTGTACAAAAAAACTTACAAGACATAGCAGACTGTTGGAGTCCAGGGCATTCCTTTGGATACCCTGGACTGTCAGAAACCTGTACAGGGGGGTTTAAAACCTGTACAGGGGGGTCTGGGATCTGTACAGGGGGGTCAGAGACCCTGGCACAGAGCCCAGAAAGGCAAGGGCTTTGACTTTAGTCCATGGGAGAGACTTCCAACATTGGGAGAGGAGTTACAAGCCACAAAGTGTAATAAAGAGTAGCATAGTTTTCACATTTGGGTTCCTAGAATAGGGGTGAATGGGGACAAGATGGAGGATTCTGGGTGGTGCCCTGGGGTCTTCTCCTTCTTCTTCATCTCCATCTTCTGCAGTGACGGTGGCACCAAGTAGCTTTAGAGGGATTGGGTTAGTGTAGAAGTAACCTGTTTAGTATAAAATGTAGATATTGGTCTGTAATTGCAAATAATAGATATGTAACTATCTGTATAAAAGATGATGAGCCTTCCTCAGAGCAAGGAGTCGTCCACTGATGCCTGTCCTGTGAAGACCTTGGTGAGGCACAGGGAAAAAAGGACAAGGTAAGATATAATAAACAAGAGAAAAACCTTGAAAAAAGAACATCTGAAGACTCCAGGTTGTTCCTGCATTCGGCCTGGGGATTTTCAGAGGGCAAAGGACAAAAACCACCCAAATCTCAGGTGACCAGCACCAAACCCGAGAGCAGACAAGCTCTTGAGTAATTCAGATTTTGTTTCTTCAGCAAAGCAAACTCTGTTCCCCCCAGGCAATTGCAAGGCTGCAGAAATTGAACAAGCAATGATGCATCATTTTCATTCTACCTTGATAGAGCAAAAACCTGGAGCAGATAACACCTAACAGATGTCTCTCTGAAAACAGGTTCAAGTACTGATGCAAAGGCTGAGAACTGAAATGTTGCCAAAAGAAAAAAAAAGAAAAAAAAAAAAAAAAAAAAAAAAAAAAAAAAAAAAAGAAAAAAAAAAAAGCTGTGCAGCTGCAGTGGTAACTACATTATTAATCAAGGGTTTGACCACCAAAAGCAATGCATCCAGTGCTCAAAATCACAAGCAAGAAGGGAACTGAAAAAAGATGACCAAAGAACATGCCCTGGAGTTCAGAAGTTTAGGATGTAGCCGTATTGTTACCAGATTAGTGGGCTTAATTGTGATTGCATTATTGTCCATAGATTGTCAACTAATCTAGCAGAAGAATATCAGCAAGGAAGTAACAGAAAGTTGCAGTGCTGGCAAAGCAGGTCCCACTGCCTTTGGGTTGTCTTATTGGAGGTCCCATGATACCACTTTCCAAACATTTTCAAAAAAATGTCAATATCCACCAAAAAAAGAGCTGAAGAACCAGATTCATACAAATCAGAACCTGAAAGGCAGAAGCCCAAAAAAGACATGTCCAATGCTGCATTAATGCTAATTGCAGTGGAAGTTAATAAAAATAGAAGAGCTCTTTTTCTTTGCAAAGTAGAAGGTCTGGAAATCCAGTTGCTGATGAAACAAACCAAAATACTGGCAAAAACCCACTGGGGAACATATTGGGTTATCTGAGTAGTCCTGTGAAGAATCATAGAATATCCTGAGTTGGAAGGGACCTGTCAGGATCGAGTCCAACACCTGCCCCTGCACAGACATTCCAACAACCCCACCCTGTGCCTGAGAGCATTGTCCAAACACTCCTTGAGCTCTTAGAGCCTTGGGGTTGTGACCATTTCATTGGGAAGCCTCTTCCAGTGCCCCTTTCCTAATATCCCCCCTAACTAATGTATAAAAAATACATCACTTTAGCTCAGCACAAAGGTGGTGGAAAATTATTTTATACGGTGTATCCCCAAAAATTCACTGGGTCTAATTTTAAAGATAACAAATATATTTGCTTTTAACATTTATTGCACTAAATAAGATGTTTACATTCAGAAATGTTTCTGAAACATTCCAACAGCAGTTTCATGTAACAAAGAAATACTCACATTATACATATGAGTTGTTCAGTAATATTTTTACCCATGTTGCTGATTTGCTCTGGGTTCCAAGTACCCAACTCATAGATTCATAGAATCACAAAGATTGAACAGTAAATCTAGTCTAAGAAACAACTTTACCAGAACTACTGAAACAATGAATTTAGAAGACATGATAGAGGTCTACGGGATGTGATCTTTTAGAATGAAGAAATATACCTACAGGCTACAAGATTTCATATGAATAGACATATAAAATGCTGTCTGCTTGTGCAAAAGCAAGAAGGGCATTTATTTAGAAATGTACTAGAAAGCACAACTAAAATAACAGAGATAAAGTAAATACCAGTAAATAATTGTTCTCCTTCATCAAGATTTAGATCTGTGTACTTTGCAGCTGATCCTGGCCAGTCATCTGTGTTGTTTTATGAACATTTGCACAGCCAGGAGATAAACATTAAGGTTACAAAGAAGGCCAATGAATTGACATCTCACACCTTTCTGTTCCTTACAGTCTATTGGATTCACCCCAGTTTGAGCATGATTCAATCTGGAATGACTCTCCACCCTCACAGGGAAGAATCTTTTGCTAATACCCAACCTAGCCCTCCTCTCTGGTCTTCCACCAGACCAAGCTGCTCCAAGTCCCGTCCACCCTGGCCTTGAGGGATGAGGCAGCCACAGCTTCTCTGGACAACCTGTGTCAGGGCCTCACCACCCTCACAGGGAACAATTTCTTCCTCATATCCAATCTAAACCTCCTCTCTGTCAGTGAGAAGCCATTGCCCCTTGTCCTGTCACTCCAGGCCCTTGTCAAGAGCCTCTCTCCATTTTTTTCCTGTGGGCTCCCTTCAGGCACTGCAAGGCCACAATGAGGTCACCCCAAAGCCTTCTCTTCTCCAGGCTGAACGATCCCAATTCCCTCAGCCTTTCCTTGTAGTAGAGGTGCTCCATCCCTCTGATCATATTGGTGACACCCTGGCACAGGTTTCCCAGAGAAGCTGGGAAGCTGGGTATTAGGAAAAGATTCTTCCCTGTGAGGGTGGTGAGGCCCAGGCACAGGTTGCCCAGAGAAGCTGTGGCTGCCCCATCCCTGGAAGTGTCCAAGGCCAGGCTGGACAGGGCTCTGAGCAAGCTGGGATAGTGGAAGGTGTCCCTGCCCATGGCACAAGATGATTTTTAGGTCCCTTCCAACCCAGGTCATTCTGTGATCCTATGACAGTGTTGAGTTCAGTAAACAAACTGACCCTCTGCACCCTAAAGGGCTCCGTGACAGACCTGAGACCGTAGTGGGTCTACATGGACAGGTGACAGCTGTCAGGAGTCCATGGGAACATCCAGCTGGAGTGGCTAAGAAAGAGCACAACAACCACAAAGTGAGTATTGGAGGCAGAGGGAACCAAACTTATTTTAATACTTGGTAACAGGCACCGAACTCCTGCACTAAAGTACGAACATTCACCGTGGGAGTCCAGAGATCTCCCACAGAGCAAACACAGACTTTCCCTTTGCTGCCATCAGCTGCTTGGACTTGTGCTTATGGCAGGAGCTGCTGAGTGTGCCACTGACAGAATGGAAAACTGTGTTAAAGAAAACATTGACACCAAAATTATTGCTCCTGGACTCTGTGGAAATAAGTCTCTGAAATTAGACTGTTGTTTTTCTCTGTAACTGGGTAAAAAAGTGCTGCCACCCATACAGCAGGTGGGGTGTAGGATTTCTGTCATCTCTGTCTAGCCAGATTTTAAGGCTCCTTGCAAGGGCCTTGGAATTGCTTGCTCTTATCGGGTGGTGAAGGAATTTTCCTCAATGGCTTTGGATTTCCTTGTGAACAGAACAAGGAAGGGAACAGAATTAGTAGCCAAGGCAGGTAAAAGAGACTATGTCTAATAATTTGCAAGAGTTATTGTCAATATCTATGCATGTGGTGGGGTTTTTTTGCCAGTTCTTCATGCTGCTTTCTGTGATTTATCTCATCACTTGAATTCTTTTCCACTTACTTGCCTAGTGTTTTTTTCCAACTGCTCTCAAAAATTTTGAATATCCAGTATTGGTACAATTCTGTGTCCCTAGAAGCCAGCAAGAGGAACTTTAATCTTTACTCATATCAGGGAGTCGAGACCTTGCTTAAACTACCTAACTGCATGTAAATTGGGGAGGGATGGAATGGTGCCTGCTGCCTTGCTCTGATGGAAACAGTGTTCAGAAGCCTGATTGTCATCAGGCCCTGTCTCCAGGCACAGCTGATGGTCTCCAGCTGAAGCTTCAGAGACTCACATTTTCAATCAAGGTATAAATCAGTAGACTCTTACCATGAGTGCTGGGGGATTTATTTGTGTGCCTCAGGTTGCAGCAGCAGCAAACCTGAATGTGGAAGTCCCAGCTGAGCTCCAGCTGTTATAGTGGTGCTTAAAACACATCTATCTGATTCACTGTCCTCAATCAGCCTGAAGATTCCTTTGCAAAATAAATGATTTCCAGGTTTTGCTTTCCCACTGAGGATATTATTTAGGATTATATTTCCCCAAGTATGTTAGCATGCATTTTCCAGGCTGAATCCTGTTTTATTTTCGGCCCACATTTCAAGTGCCTGCATGTTATTTCTCTGTCATCTTTCATTTGCAGTTCTTCATCTCATATGTATATTTTCTTAAACTTTAGTTTGTATATAAATGGATTTAAAACATTACTGCACACCTTCCCAAGTTTAGCATGTTCTTGGCTACCACTCCTGTTTTAGGCACAGAATCCAAGAAGATAAATTTACATGAGACCTGAAGAGATCTCCTGGTCTATTCCCCTGCTCCACCATAGCATCAGCACCACCTAAATTGTTTCTAGCAAGCATTAGCCTGGACTTTGCTTAGAATTCTCCAAAATCAAAAATCCCATTATTTCTCTAGACAATTTATTCTGAAAAAGTGTTGCAGTGTTTAGTTTAGCTTTCTCCTGAAGGATTTAAAATGGCTGAAGAATCACTTTGATCCTTTGTCTTAAGCATTTTTCATTCCAGTGTCTTCCTTCAGGCTGAACGTAAAGTCTGTGCTTCTGACTAATTATCAGTGAGAGTGGGAACCAGGAATATTTCCCACTCCTTTACAGTCTCATTATTGCTTTTTGTTATTGTTGTTCTGTTTGCCCAGTTTAACTTAGAGCTGTCCATAACAGAGAAGTTCTCAAGGAAACACTCTGATTTGCCATTTAAAATCTTTCACAGCACATCAACTGCAATAACTAATAGCCACACAAAGACATCTTGGGAAACATTTTACACAAAACTCACAGTGAGAGCAGATTCTAAGAAATCTCAGTTATGTTTGGCAGTGTAGTAGTTATAGGTCAATTCTTGGATTTTTGTTTTAAAGCAGCAGTTCAGTGCTGGTAAAGGGAGTCAGCCTGACCAGCACAGTGACTCTAGCCTGAAGCTCCCTGGTTCTATTGGGAAACAAAAAGGTTTTATGTCTTACTGTTCCTCCAGACTCCTCGGTGGGAGCAGGTGTGGACTGATAAATTCATTATTATTGCCTTCATGCCTTTTCCTCCCTGGTCTTCTGACCCCAGACCACTGTGCAGACTGAAAAATATTTTGTGTCTGCAGCCATTGGTCACTAAACATGTTACTGCAACCATCTTTTTGCTTAATGTGACCCTCTGAATAGTCATTGGTTGGTAGCAACTTCTGGTAACTATGGGCCTCAATTGGATCTCATCCAGCCCCTCGCAGACCAATTCAACACTCAGAGAGACAGAGAAATCTTTCCATTGACTCGGAAATGCGTTAGCTCAGGCCTCTCCACGGACTTCACCTTCTATCACAGAATTCTGAGCCTCTTAGCTGTTACTTGCAACCTTCTAGAGTCTATCACTTAGCCACAAGCAGAGCTAAAGACTTCCTCTCAAAATGCCTGAAAATTGCATTTTAATTTTACTTTAATCTGTAAATATCTCACACTGGTGTGCTGCTGAAGACACGCAGGCCCCAGACAGCCAGAAGATTTTAGCAGGATTACATTAGCACAGGTCAAAGATGACCCCTGGAGGACTAATAAATGCTGGCAGAATGGTGAGCTGGGGATATGGTTGTGCTGGGGTCCTTAAGGAGAGAATCCACTGCCTTAAACCACTTGTTTTACAGGTTCAGATTACTGAATCTTTTTTAGGAGTTCATGAACTGGGAACTGGGGTTAGCAGAGGGCTGGTGAAGGGCAGGATGGTTTCCTTGCTCACCTCTTTCTCTGTTTAAACCCCTTTCAAATCTCCCTCTTGACAGTGGGGAACAGCAGCCATCAGCTAATTCTGGAATGACCGTGTTCTGTCTGTGCTCTTCTGCTATTTGTTAACTCTTTTATTTTTTCCTTTTTTTTTTTTTTTTTTCATTTCAGGCCACTCTTTCCCCATCTTATCTGCTCTTTCACATTCTTTCACCCATATCTCTTTTCATGCCCATCTGTACTCTTCCAACAGCTTATTTGGTTGGTTTGTGTAAGTTGTTTACGTGCTATTATTTCAACTGCAGTAGCAGCAACAGGCCTGAACTGAGCTCCAATTGTGCAGTTTAAATGTACAGCAAGGGACAGTCATCACCCTCAGGAGTTTATACTATGAGTGGGCAAGAAAACAGAAGCAATTTGAGTTTCCTAGGTCCTGCAGGAGTTCAGAGCAGGAGTTAGTGCTGAAGTCTCCCAGCCTGGTCTCCTGAGTCTCAGCCTAGTCCCTGTCTATCTGTCGTCATTCTTCCTCTTTTGTGTGTGAAAGTGCATAATTTGTTCCTGGCAGTCTTGATCATCTGTCCATGCAGGACCAACCTGGGGAATGTTGGTGTTTTTGTGTTGTTTTTATGGTGTTGTTTTCTCAGAGTGTTTTCCCCAGAGTTGAGACACCCTCCAGGATTTGCATACAAAAATGTTATGCTGTGTGTGCTCCAAAGTCTTACAAGCTTTCAGCAGTCTATGAAGGAGCAGAGTTGGAATAGTTCCTGCTCCTTAAGGTGTCTCACAGCTCCTCTGTGCAAGGGATGGGACACAGGGATAAGCAGGAATAACACAGCCAAGGCTATTTACAAACATTGGGTTCAAACTGCAGAGTAGACAATCCACGCTCTTGTTGCAATTGGTCTTGTGGACAGAAAGCCACTGAGCCTGGCCTACTTAATGCTGCTTCTCACCTCACAATACAGGTTTAACACCAGCTATTCCTCCACTTCTTACAGCAGCTGGGAAAAGTCAGGTGTTAACACATTTCTAGAAGGAATTGTTTCAGAGCTGTGTTTCCCATTGAGAATGGGGGATGACATTATCTTGTTAACTGCTTTCACCTTGCCCTTGCCTCCCTTACCACCTTTGCCACCTTTGCCAGCTCAGCTTTTGGTGGAAACTCTCCAAATGTACTTCCAAGAGCTCCTATGTGTCATAAGCAGGGAGGTCCATGCAAAAAAATACCCCCAGAAGACTATTCCTGAGAGATTTTCCCCTTTCCCTTTTCCTAGATATTCTCCCCATTATATCCAAACATTGATCCCATCACTCCAACAGATACCAGGTTAAAAAAAAAAAAAAAAAAAAAGAAAAAAAAAAAAAAGAAAAAAAAAGCCTGTATTTTCAGTCACTTGAACAAGTGTTTGTAGGATTTTTTTTTCCAGTCTTGTGGTTAGAAATCTGAATTTCTAATCACTAACTTTGTCAGTCAGTCTGGGCCATATTAGCATCTAAGAAAGCAAAACAAAGACAAACCCCAACCACAGGACACAAGCTCACCTGAGAGGCAAACAGAAGGCATAAAATTATGAAAAAATCTGTGTGGACAGCCTCCACAGAAAATCCTGAGCTTGGAGCCATTTTGACAAGGCAAGTGCAGGAGGATTTGTAGGTGCTGCTGTCAGTAGATTTATTTTGTGGGTCTCTTCTGAGACTGTCTCCAGTTCTGTGGTTTTGTATCCTGGCGCAGGGCGCGTTTGGTGCTTTGATTGTCTATGTGCTGGAGATGTTCATTAGGCTTTCAGAGGGATATTCCATAGCTGTAGGCCTTTTAAATCACATACAATGTGTTTCTTATTTCCCTATGGCATTCTGCTTGCATCTGCTTGGTATGTGGGACGTCCAGGCCAGCCGCGTTTCAGTGGCCCGTTTGTCTCCCAGGGATGGAGCACGTGGCCGATAATGCAGGGACATGTAAGCATTCATGGTCCTTTTCTTTCAAAAGCACGTGCCCAGTGTCTAATACAGTCAATACTTTTAGGGACAAAAACAAGACAGGATTGTCCCCTGTGCCCAAGAAGGCAGAAAAATACTGGAGCGTTTGCACTCGTGGAAACTTTGCATTTAAGGTTCACAGAAAACAGACTAGAAATTCATCCTCCTAAGGAAAGGATGAGGATTCATAAGGAATGTTGATTATGTTCGTGAGTTTATTTGCTAGCAAAAACCCTGAATATGTCTCAGAGGCTATGGAATCACTGCATTGCTGCTTTACAATAAAATTGTTTAGTGAGAACTGCAGCAGACAAGCAGGGTGAAGCCTGAGGAATGCTGAAAGAATATCTGAGGAAGAAATCCTCCTGCTCCTCCTTTTTTTTTTTTCTTTTCACTCATTGCAAAAGTGGAAGGAGAAAAGCCTAGGACATGGGCTGGGATTCCTTAAATTCCAGAAACACCATGCAGCTGCCTAAGTGCCCTTGCCTCTCCCAAGTGTTTTCCCACAGGTCACTAAGCATCCGAACATCTGCTGCTGGATAGATGTACTTCCCTCCTCTCCCTGGCCAGGGTGAGTGCATTGAACCCTGGTTAAGCTCTGTTAGTCTCTGCAGGAGCTCTCCGTGTAGTTCAGCTGCAGAGTTGAGTCTAATCCATGTTTTCAGAGCACACTTCCTACTAGGTGAGACTCCCCACAGAGGAGGAGTTTCTTTCCTTGCCTCCTGCTGGGCACTTGGATAAAGTAGTTAACATCCAGAGTAGTTAAAATCTCTCTTCAGCCCAAGCACGTGTGTTGGGAAACAGGTGGTGAATACTCAGGACAACAACTTCAGAAAAAAAGACTTTCTGGGTGCCTTCCTCAGTCAAGGACTCTGATTTCCAATAATACTTTGAGAATATTAAAAAGCTGAGAAGCCTGTCATGGATTTAGCATGGAAAGCATCCCTACTGGAGAGGTAGACTTGCTGGAATAACTCCACAGAGTTATTGGGACAGCTGTTCTCCCTGCCTTCCCTTTTCAGCAGTTCCCAGTTTTATGTAAAAGGATGTTGGGTGTATATTCTGCTGTTTCCAAAATTAAGATATTTAAGGAGACAGAGACTCAGCTGCATTAAGTCATAATACTTCATAAAAATTGGGAGTGTCAGTTCATATTCACTAAGGAACTGCCATGGGTTTTAGCCTTTTTACTGCTTATTTGCATTGTTCAAAGATAAAAAAAAATCTCCATATCATGCTTTTTAACGGAGATAACTGCAGTGTTTTAGTAACTCAGAACATTAACAAGACATAACTGTGCCCATTTTGTTTCCCCACTTAAAATTTTGCACGGCCTGACGGAGCAGGAGGCGCCATCAAATGGGCTCAGTATCCCCTTTCACAAATAAAGCGTGTACAAAGTGTGTCAGCATTTCAACTGGGGCCCTTCTCCTGAAGGCCTTTAATTAGTGCAGAACGCAGACTTCAGTTCTTTTGCCAGGGTAGATGAAAATGATTTTGGAAGACAGCCCAGACAGAGGAATTTGTCATAGGTTAGAACTGTTCCAACTCTAAGAACCAAGTGTACAGCTTATGCAAATCACTTTGCTAAACACAGATTCTGTGTTAATTTTTTTAAGGCTTTTTCTTTGACTAGCAACAAGAGCTCACTTGCCAGATCTTGTCTGAAATCAAAAAGAAGTGATTCCTTCTCTACACCCAGAAGAAAAAAAAAAGTTTCTAGTCTAAAACATGCCGAGAAAGAGCTGGCATGTAAGAATAAGGCGAATGTTCATAGGAAGTAGAAATGGAAAAGTCGGATGACATCACCGCTCCATCTGCCCAGAGCCCTCGGATTCCTCAGGACAATGTGCTCCACAGTCCATTGGGGATGAGGCTGGATGGAGCAGTGTCTGAGACTGAACTGAAGAAATGGGCCTACAAATGGAATGTCAGGCTGTTTTCCTAAAAACTGGCAGGTGCTGTCACCATTGCCCCCCCAGCCCTATTCATTGTGCAGGTAGGTCTGGCACCTGCTTCAAATTATTAATGCCAAATTACATCAACTGTTATCAAGTTTTTGTTGTGCTTTAAAATCTGCCAAACCAACATTTGAAAAACCAACAAAATCAACAAGAAAGCAAAGCTTGACTAGGAATTGCCCAGTTTCAATTTTTCCAAATGTGGGTGCATGCTTATACCAGAGATGAAATTCAGCTTCAAAACAAGACTTCATACACCTTGTTCAACCACACCACTATTATACCTCCTTCTAGGAGTTCCTGAAAATGCCCCAACATTGCAATTCTCTGCAGGGATTCGCCATCACCAGTGCTCAGCTCAGTACAGGGCATCAGAGAGACTTACAACATTGTAACTTCCAGTAGCAAGTTTCTGCTCATCTGGTTTAGATGACATGTGAAATCAGCGGTCAGTGACCCCAGAGTGATGCTCATTTGATTAATTTTGTTGTGATATTTCCACTGTACCACCTCAAAAACTGTTTTTGAACACTGAAGTTGGGTAATTTCCTTTTGGCTCCGTAGAAAAAAAGAAATCACTCTCTCCTTGGTGAAGCTGGAGATACAAATGGGAAGTTGTCCTCAAAATATAACAGCTTTATATATATTTAAGGTTTACTGTGTGAATCACCTATCATAAGGATTTAAACAACTCTTAATTTATGACAAGACATAAAATACAGAGTAAAGATAGCTAGTAAAATATTAAAATTACTAAGAAATGTGTATGCTATGATGTTTGGGAGTTAAAGCTTTGACCATTCCATGTGATTATATTATACATATATAGTATATACAAATATACAAAATATATACAAATCACAAATATATTATACATACTATATATTATATACATATTTAATATGCATTTTTGTATGCCATTTTAATAACTATTTTAAAATTATGAGGGATATGACACAAACATAAATAGTACTTTATACCTTCTCCTAGATTCCCAACAATCTTGTGAATCTAATTTCTATAGTAATTCCCAGACTTATTGACTACAATAATTTCCAGTTTCAAGGTTATTATATTTAAGACTGAAAATGTTATAAAAACATCTTTTCCAATTAGAGTGTCTGTTCCTGTGGTTCTCAGCTTGTTAAAATCTTGCTCAGAGATCTACAGAAAAAGAGTTTGGTTATATTGTCACAGACTGATCTCTGTTTCCTGAATCTTACACAAATTAAGGAAGTGCTTCAGTCTTTCTTTGAGGCTGTTCTTCTTCTCAGTCTTCTCCATTTAAACTCAATGGCCTCCTTCACAAATAAAATCCATTTCTACAGTGCCTGGACAATGGGACTCGGGTCGATAGAATCACAGAATCACAGAACCACAGGATTGTTTGGGTCGAAAGGGTCCTCCAAAGGAGGACACCTAGTCCAATCCCCCTGCAGCCAACAGGGACATGATCAACAGACCAGGTTGTTCAGAGCCTCCTCCAACCTGCCCTTAAGTATTTCCAGGGATGGGCATACATCACCTCTCTGGACAACCTGTTCTAGTGTTTCACTACTGTCATCATAAAAAATTGTCTTCCTTACATCTAGTCTCAATTTACCTTCTCTCAGTTTAAAACCTTGTCCTATCACCTTCATTAATATGCTTAGTCTCAGCATCAAATTGTACAGTAGTTACTTCCTCAAAATCAGGCAGGACCCAGGACTGCAGAGAATTGCTGAGGTCTGGTGAATGCAAACTAAATCTAGCACAGGTGTGAAAAAACCAAAAATAATAACAAAAACATAGCCATATGAGTCAAACTGGGAATATTTGGTACATTTATAGAAATGCAAGGACTGAGAAACTCATACAGAAGGAAAGGCTGAATTGGGATTATTCAGCCTGGAGAAGAGAAGGCTCCAGGGTGACTCAATTGTGAGATTCCAGTGCCTGAAGGGAGCCCATGGGAAAAATGGAGAGAGACTCTTTTCATGGGCCTGGAGTGACAGGACATGGGGGAATGGTTTCACACTGACAGAGAATGCATTTAGATTGGGTATTAGGAAAAGATTCTTCCCTGTGAGGGTGGGGAGGCCCTGGCACAGGTTGCCCAGAGAAGCTGTGGCTGCCCCATCCCTGGCAGTGTCCAAGGCCAGGCTGGACGGAGCTCTGAGCAACCTGGGATAGAGGAAGGTGTCCCTGCCCATGGAGATGGTCTTTAAGATCCCTTCCAACCCAAACCATTCTGTGATTCTCTGATTCTGTATTTAGTGGTTGCAGTGACAAAAGTCCCAGCAGATGGTGCCAGCACTTCCCTCAATGAAAGAAATTAAACAAAATTCCAAAACAAGGCACTGAGTGTTCATCAAAGAGAAAAGTGGATAAAGGTTTTAGGTTTTGTGGTCTGTCTGGTTCAGAGAAGCCATGCAGTGATGACATTGGTGCATATAATGGCAGGGTAAAACAAGAAAGATACATTCTTTAAAAAAATTTAAATAATTTCAGAAATATATTTGGGGTTGGGCTGTTTTTAAAACAGTTTCTTATTTTATCTTTTCTTTTAATCCACAGAATTTTGCTTGGAAAACTGCTGAGTTCAGTGAAAGGAGATGACAGACCTGGCTTTGAAACAGAGATACTGCTACTGAAATTAGGATTGTCACCACAAGCAGTGTGCCATAAACACATCAAGGCTTAGGGGGAAAAAAATCACTGGTTGCTGTTAAACCTTAGACTTAACCATGGCAAAAAAATGTGTGTTTAAAGTTGATACTTTTACACTAGAAGTTGGTTTAGCATTTAAAGCTCTATTAAGTAACAGTGCTTAACTATTGCAGGGGTTTATTTGTTTGTTTTTTGTCAAGTCCAACACCACCAAAACTTCAGAGTTTTTTATACTCTTGTAAAGGCAGTGGGAGGATAAGAACTTTATTCACATTTAACCATAACTCTGCAATGGGGCTTTAGAGGAACGTTACATTACTCTCTCTGCTTCCCATGGTGTTCTCTACCTAAAGGGTGAAGTATTTCCTTTTTTCCTGCTCCATCCTTCTCAGATTAGCAGAGATCTGAAACAGAACCTCCAGTTACATCCATGAGACTACAGTTTGTCTCAAGGTCCTCTAAGAGTGCCATGTGAACTTGCTCCATCCCCTACTGCACATAAATCATTTCAGCTGATTGAACTTACAGGCATGTCAGTCAAAGAAAACATAGGTACTGACTGCTGCTGGAGATAAAAAAAAAAAAAAAAACCCAGAGCACACCAGTTGTGCCTTTTGCAAAGGAAACTTGTTGGCCAGAGAATAAGCTGCATTCCCAGTAGGATCTTTGAAACTTACACAAAGCATTTCTAGGAATTATGCATGTTTCTTTCGATGGCAATTCAATGCATTTCTCTCTCTCTCCCCCACCTGCCCAAATCTTTAGCTTCAGTTCGCCAGAGTGGCTGAGAACAGCGGCTGACACCCTTCCCCAGACATAAAAATGTAAGGAAAACCCCAAGGCCTGATTGTATCTGTCATTTGTACCAACAGTTGTGGGCTGCGAAAGCTGAAAACAATCGTCCCCCCTCCTGTGCCAGGACCGTGCAGTTATTGTTGTTCCAACTGTTTTGTCCTGCGGCTGTGACCCCGGGATCCCCGGCACAGAGCGTGGAGAGACAGGGAGCAAAACCCAGGGCAAACCGTGAACCGCTTCCAAAGGGGTTCGGTAGATAAACAAGAGGGGTATGATATTTGTTGTCTCCATTTTCCAGTCAGGGAAGCAAGAGCCGGGTCAGTGACACCAAAGGAAGCCAGAAAACCTCTGGCTTGTAGGTCTCAGCCGGCTCCTTTGGTCAAAGGTATTGCTGGTTTATCCCAAAACATCTGCTGCCTCCCCAGTGAATGGGGGCTGCTCCCAGTTAGCACCTCCCAAGGCCTCAGGCCTGGTGGGTAAAGAGTGCAAAGTCACAAAATCATGGAATCATAGAACAGTAAAATCACAGAATGATAGAATCACAGAATGGTTTGGGTTGCAAGGGATCTTAAAGATCATCTCATTCCATCCCCTGCCATGGACAAGAGACACCTTCCACTATCCAGGTTGCTCCAAACTCCATCCAGCCTGGCCTTGGACACTGCCAGGGATGGGGCAGCCACAACTTCTCTGGGCAACCTGTGCCAGGGCCTCCCCACCCTCCCAGGGAAGAATCTTTTCCTAATACCCAATCTAAATGCATTCTCTGTCAGTGTGAAACCATTCCCCCATGTCCTGTCACTCCAGGCCCATGAAAAGAGTCTCTCTCCATTTTTCCCGTTGGCTCCCTTCAGACACTGCAAAGCCACAGTGAGGTCACCTGGGAGCTTTCTCTTCTCCAGGCTAAGCAATACCAATTCTCTCAGCCTCTCCATACAGCAGAGCTGCTCCATCCCTCTGATCAGCTTGGTCTCCCTCTCCTAGACTTGCTCCAGAATCCATGTCTTGTACTCCTTGCCTTGTTCATGACTGCAGCTCTCCATGGCTGGGGTGGGAGCATTTCTGTCCTGTCCCATGACCACTCACATCTGTGCCTCTGTCTCCACTCTGGTCTCATTTTTCCACATATAAGCTATACCTTCCCCCTTTATCTTATTTTCTTCTCCGCTCTTTTACTTTCTGCCTTGTGTGTATCTGATACTTTTATTAGTCTCTTTTATTTTCTATTTCTGATCTATGTGCTGTTTAATTCCTATTACAACTACTTAGTGCCTATAAAAAGTGAAGTTTATTGTTGGGACTGATCCAAATCTGGAAGGAAAATGTCATCGCTTTTTTTTCTCCCCATCAAAATTTGAGGTTTCACATTCAGCTCTCCGAGTGTGTGTGGGTTTTGCTATTTTCGGAAACATTTCAGTCAAAATGTCCTATTCTGTTGTCAAACAAAATCTGAAATCATGCTGAAAGTTTTCACTGAAGCTCTGAGTTCCAGCCAACTCTGTCCTATTGCTGCAGCTCTACTATAATGACACTTTGTGGCCATGTCCTAATAAACAGCTGCGAATATGGGGGGGAAACAGCCTATTCTCATTAAAAGGATTGCTTACCCTGCAGAGTCCATCTCACACAATAATAAGACACCTAGAAGAAATCAGCTTCATGAGGCCCAAATTTTTAAGGGCATTTCAAGTTTGTCAACAGAGAGAACAAGGCTCTTTGCAAGCAGAGCTTATTCTGCATCCTGTCATGGCCAGCTCTGCACATTTAGCACAGGAAAACACTGATATGTCAACTCAAAAGATGAGGTAGGACTTCTGAAAGGTATCCACAGCAAAAGCACCATGAGTCCAGAGCAGTTTCATAGCTCATAGCATGGGTTAAGCCTGTATTTTCTGCTGTATTCCTATCCTTGCTTCATGACAGGGTGGCTGAGATGCCCAGAAAATGGTTGGGAAGACATCTCCCAGGATATGGCAGCATCACTTGATATACCACAGTTGGCTCAGGTGGGCTTTGTTACCTCCTGGCTGCACTTCCCTGAACTGTGTTGCAGCTCTCACTTCCATGGTTCAGAAATGCACAGGCCATGCGGCAGCGTACAGGAAGCTGCTCCTGCTAGACACCAACACACAGGCATTGCACAGTGGATCATTTGAAGAAATGTGCTCCTATGCACCCTCTTTCCAAGCAGTCCAGAAGAATTGAGGACCTTGGTTACATCTGGTGTAATATCAGGTTGATACCAGATATTAAGGTAAGGGGTGACAGGCATGTAAAGTATGATGCTCTTTCTGCTTTTCCTTGTGGAAAAAAATAAGTGTGTGATACTGCTTACTGCTTAATGCTGAGATCTGACCACAGCAGCAATGAAAGACCCAGCTCAGCACTTAAGCACACACTGAATTTCATGAAGGTCCTTAATAGTTTTCTGCTGGCTGGATTATTTTTCAGACCTCAGGATCGCTCTGCCAAATGGAGGACTCAAACCACACCACTGAGGTATCCAGAACAGAGAAAACAAGAGCAGAGTCCCACTCTTCCTGTCTATAGAGAAATGGCTGGAAGGGACACAAACCCAGTGGCTGTCATTGTCATGTGAGGCTCTCTCTGGGCACTGCAATGTCCCAGCTCTGCATTCTGCATGCGGCTCTCAGGGCAGCTGCTCACAACAATGGGGCCTCTATTCCTCCTGGCCCAGGCAGGGAAACAGAAGCATGGTGAAAACATAAGCTACTCAGACAAGATTAAATGCAACCCATGTAGTGATGAATCCCACGAGAAGCATTTATGTTTCCATTCTCGGGTCTGTGCCCTACTGCCTCGAGTAGATGTCTCTCTGGGACTCCAGAGCTCACTTCCACCTCTGTCTCCATTTATGTTTTCATCATCTCCACAACAGACATGGAAATGCTGGAGTCCTATTTGAGCTCAGACAGCAGAAACTGTTTAGTAAATCTGTGAGCAGTTTTACAACTGAATGCAAAGACGTTTCCACCATTACTATTCATAAAAGAAGTCTTCAGGACAGACCCCAGTATAGATCCCAGAGCTCTACCAGTTCATACTATCTAACTATGCTTTCTTCTACATAAGAAGACAAAGATATTTTCACAAATAAACAGAGGGGCAGGAAGAAAAATTTCCACCAAGGTAGAAATTTTCAGAGTATTTAATATTCCAGCTTTTGTGCAGAAACAATTAACAAGCAAATACAAATGTTATATGGCTGATCCTGGAAAATTCTGTTCCAAATCAGCACAGCACTGTGATTAACTGAATGGGTTGCACTGCATAGTCTGTCTTGTAACAGTTGGAAGAACAGTCTTTTCCCTTGATAATGCCTGAGTGTCAGGTTCAGGGAGCCGGTGTAGATTTGGTGGCCATGCTTCTCCCCTGACTGAGATTAGCCACCATCTGGTAGTGCTTCAGAGAAGAACCTTTCCCCATTGTCACTTCCTTTGTCTGATGGTCTGTAACATCTGACCTCTGCATCACAGGTCATGGCCTTCACCTCCTTTCTTTCCAACAGGAATAACGACAGCAGGGTTAAGTTTATATGATACCTCTGGTAAGTGCTACTTCTGAGCACTGGGCTTTCGCAGCACTCCTCCTTTCTTTGATGCTAAAGTTTCTGTTTTGACCTCCGTGCAACATTAAATCAGTCTGCCCTATCTGCCACCAATCTGGCTCCTTGGTTGCAGGGCTCTGCACTCCTGTTTCTCTCTTCTGGCTCATGGTCTGTAGAGAGCTTGTAAGGTGTGTGCCAGTTGTCTTTGCAAAGGTAAACATTTTTTTCTTTTCCCATAATCAGAACCTTAAATTCTCTCTCTCATTCAATTATATAGCTTTTATCCTTGTTCCATGATGGAGTAAAGGTTCACCAGCTATCAAAGCAGGAGATAATCTTGCCCCAAAGTGCTTCCTCTCTGATGTCAAACAGGAGACATTTTACATTTTTCTTTATTAAAGGACTGAATTCCATGTCAAAACTCCCATGAGCTGCTGTGAGAACAAGATTCCATGTTAAACTGTTTCCTTAAATTCATGGCAGAATGTTCTGGCAAGACAAGTATGGAGCCCTAAATTCCTGAATGTTGAATCCTGTGCCACACCACTAATAAGAAGAGCACTGAGGGCTTCAGTGATAAAAGGACACCATGGTCTTCCTGTGCCAATCTTCCTACCATACCACTGTGGAGTGTCTTCCTATTCTCATTCCCTAAACTGAGAGATTCAGGCTGACAAGGAAGTGAATTTAGATTCCATATAAATGACAAATTTGACAACCTTGGAAATATACATTTAGCCACACACAAGTGGTTTAGACATGGAAACAGAAATACAAATGTTCCTTGCATGAACTTGCCAATTCCTGGGCTTGGGATGGAAGCTCTCTCTGTACAATAGCAGTTTTACTTTCCCTGAACATTCAGGCAGATGTTTTTGAAGAATTTGGACAAATGCTGGTGCTCTGCTCTCCTGGAAACCTGTTCAGGTCAGATACTTGATTACTTTTAGGTCCCCTAAGTGCCATGAGAGTGTCAAGAATAGATGCTGAATGCATGAGCAGGTTGGTGATGTACTTGGTGTACCTGTATAGCCAGTCCCTGCCACTGCCTGGGACCACAAACCAAAAGCAACCTTTGGTTCACAAGCTCTGCAAGCATGTGGCTTCACAGCAAGACCAGCAGCAAGGATGTGATTGCGCAGGAGCAGCTGAACAATCTGAAGCTCCCTCTCTGAGAAGAGGCAAGGAAGGATAGGCCACCCTGGGAACAAATCACAGGCCCAGCCAGACTTGCCTCAGTCCATGATGGAACAGGAACCTTTCTGTAACCCTGTGTCTGATTGTGCCCCAGGGCACCTCTTCCCCGACTCTCCAAGGTGTAGTTTGCTGTGATGTTTTCAGGCACACACAGATTTGGTGTGCAGTTCCTGGCTGGGAAAGGCTGGAAACTCCTGAGGTCCAATTCACTTCAAAGATGCATTTCAGACATAGGGCCAGGCATTGTGATCAGGGCCTGCTTCGGGTGCAATTTCATTTGTAGGTGCTTTTCAGCCTGGTTCCTCTGACACAGCCATGGGAGTGCCATACAGGCCATTTAGAAAGGGGTTGTCACCATTACTGTTTATCCAGAAAGGCCTGGAGTGACAGAACAAAGGGATATGGCTTCAAACTTACAGAAAGTAGGCTTAGGTTGGATATTAGGAAGAAATTCTTCCTGTGAGGGTGCTGAGGCCCTGGCACAGGTTGCCCAGAGCAGCTGTGGCTGCCCCATCCCTGGAAGTGTCCAAGGCCAGGCTGATGAGGCTCTGAGGAATCTGGGATAGTGGAAGGTGTCCCTGCCCACGGCCAGGGGTTTGAAACTGGATATCTAAGGTCTCTTCCCACCCAGGCCATACCTTGATTCCAAGATTATCCCCAACTCTTCCAGCAGGCTCCGGGCGCAGCTGCTGGCGGTGCCGGCAGGGGCCGCGCGCGGGCCGCGGCGCCGGAGCGGATCCCGTTCCCCGCATCCCAAAGCGCTGCAGTCGGCGCTGGCACCTGGCTGCTGCTCTAGCAACAAAAACAGCAACAAAAAACAGCAACAGCCTGTGCCTGGGGCTTTTAAAAAGGCAAGTTTTCTAAGCTCTCTTTTCTATCGGGTTTTGCTCCTTCTCTTCTTTCACTTACCTGTTGAAGCTTGAGCTGCTGGGATGGATTCTCCTCGGCAACCACCCTGCGTTCGGGAGAAGATGCCGGCATAAAATACCTTGCCTTTTCTGGAGGACTCCTCTCTGGACTACGAGAGCTTCAACTGAGAGTGAAGCCCTTGTTTTACTGCTTCTTTAGCCTGATGTCTCAGCGTAATGGCCAAAACAGACATGCAGAACTGCTGGAATTGTGTATAGGTAACAGAAGGCGTGCAAAGATTTGCTTGCCGTCATTCCTAGGGGATGCCCACTTAAGAATAATTATGTACATTGTACTCGAGATGCCTTTTTCTTTTTTTTTTTTTTTTTTTTTCCTTTTTTTTTCCTGACTGGATAATGAGACATTTTCTCTGCACATCCAAGGAAGGCACATGATGTGATTCTTGGACTCGATGGTCCTGATGAATCCCTTCCAACTCAGCACAACTACAACTCTGTGGTTCTAAGAACCTGGAAAACCTAGGGAAAGATATTCCAGGGCATCTCACCTTGGATTTGGCATTGACTGTAGCACTCAGAAGTTAACCACAAAGCTAATAAAAGAATGTGTAGTAATTAATTTTTAGTGATCGTTTCCTGGGTGTGGCAAGTGGTTTTGTCGCTTTAAATTCTTATGCAAATAAAATCAGGCTAATCTTCTTAAATAGGTAGCTGTAGCTGTGTCAGCCTATTCCGAGCTGGCAGGAGTGCTGCATAATACTTGGAATTCTCTAAATTGTTCATGTCAGTGGGATATCAACTATCAGCACAATAATAATGATAATAGGCATGTGTTTGCTTGCAAAGAAGTTATTGCATAATTAAGGGCCTCATTAAGGGTTTTCAGTACCTCAGAAGAATGCCTCTAACTTTCTGGTTGTTTTCATCCTATTAATACCAACATCACACAAGCCACTCCCCAAGCAAGTTGTTGTTTTAATCATTGGTTAGTTGGAAAATTCAGATGCAGCAACATATATGAAATGAATTAACAGTGCAGTTATAGCCAAAGTGCTTTCATTAAAAGAGAGAAGTGCCTACTTATGAGACTGCCATCTCTCCAAAGTGATGCTCTCGCATTCTGGCTTTCTTGAATCATGCAACCATGCCCCTAACCTGATTCCAGTCATCCCACATAAGTGGTATGGGAACAGTAATTGTTAAACGTAAACCTTCTAGTATTTTCAATTCAAAAAAAAAAAAAAAAAAAAAAAAAAAAAAAAAAAAAAAAAAAAAAAAAAGAGAGCGAGAGAGAGAGGTGCCCCACCCCAGAAACACAGAAAACCAAATGACAGTGCCATGCCACCCAGGAAGGTCACCCACATCCACAACCCCGGGTATCACAATCATAAGCATCCTGCAGGCTGACAAGTTCCAGGGAGCATCCATATCCCAGTCCTCATCACAAGGTACTCTGTCACCCCAAACAATCTGAAAATCTGCTGCTCCACAGGGAAAGAACCAAGAGAGAATTCCAGCATGCCCAGATTTCCAAATTGCACATTTACAGGGATTCTGTTAGATGGAGGTGCCCAGACCACAGGGCAATCTGAAGGATGCTGAGAGCCTGAGGATGCTTTGTGCAGGAGTCTGCACAGGGGCCCAAAGTGGCACAGGGGCCACAGTCACTCTGTGAGGCAGACCTGAGACCTGCAGGGTTGGATCTACAATTCCACCTGTGGACCTAAAGCCTGGGTCATTAGCATTTCTTAAGATGGCAGTAGATAATCTAGGAAACCAACCACAACCCACACTGCAAAGCAAGGGAAACAAAAACAACACAATCGTTCCTGACAACGTGACCTAGGGCAAAATTCCTTCCTGACCCTAGATCTGGCGATTGGTTTAACCCAAGTATGTGAGCCACACCTGCCCACAGGTACTTGAGAAATTTTCCAATACCACTACAAGCATAAGCATGCTTGTCCAGCCTCCTTTTTTTTAGCCAGGGCAGTGCCGGTACATCAAAAGTGAAATTAAACTTTACGGTGTGGGTGATAAATCATAGGAGTTGTGAAGACTGTTTTCTTCCTAGTCCTCAGGCAGCCAGCAGAGCATGAAGTCTGTGACTGGTACTAGATAAATACAGTACAGAAAATGGCATCTGAGTCACCATCAAACTCCTTTTGCTCATCCTCATTACATCCTTGAGAATAACAACACATCAACCCCAGAATCAACTTCAGCTTTGTAAGTGAAAGGACTCCAATGGCACAAAACGGCACAAAATCCTCAAAAGAGCCTTTAGCACAAATACTTCTGGTAAAAAAATCTTCAACCACACAAATACCTCTGGTAAAAAATATCAGCCTACCTGACCTTTTATTCCTCCTGCTGTGGAATGGAAGGCAGCTTCCTTTTTTCCTCTGAAATTAAAATGGGTCTCTGGATTTTAGCATAAAACAGTGCAAAGCAGACAAGGCAATCAGAGCACTTTGTGAAAACTGGAATATCTATGTTCTGCATTTTAACCCTGTCAAGCTGTATTAAAAAGAGAAGAAAGCTGGCTGCACCTTTGTTTTTAAACTATTATTCTGACAGCTTAAGATAAGGTCAGGGCTGGAAGTAAGAGCAAGGCTGGAGAAAGAATTATGGTTAAGGATAAACACACCCAGGACTTCAGAAGTGAGGCAAAACGAGCATGTGCAATTCTTCTTAGGTTATGCTGAATTCTGGTAATCCTGAATACACAAAAGAGATCAGGTGGCCAGCAAATAGAAATCGGATCATGTTATTTATGAAGCCATCATTTTCAAATGTCTTACAAAGCTGGTCGTGTGTTATAGCAACAGGCAGGAAGATCATAACCTGGTTAGTGCAAGGTGGGCTGGGGAGCAGCTTCACCCTGACTGTTACAAGCAAGGTGTAAGGTGTTTGGACTCAGTTCCACCCTCAGCATGGGCTTGCTGCAGAACTCCATCAAATCCCTTATCCAGGCTGCTGCTTCCCCTTCACCTTTGGTGTGGTGTTATTTAGTCTGAAAGCCTGGGAACAGGCTCTTTTTTTCAACAGTGTTTTCTTTGGTGCCTAGCATGACAGAGGCTGATTTCACAAGACTTTCCATCCTACAGAAAAGAGACAAAAGCTGCACTAAAAGAATGCTGTTTACACTGTGATTATCTGTAACACTGTGGTCCAGCAGTAAAAAAAAAAAAAAAAAAAGAAAAAAAAAAGAAAAAAAAAGAAAAAAGAAAAGAAAAAGAAGTGGTCAAACTCCTCTGCCAGGCAAGAAAGGAGACAGACTCTCCCTCATCTAAGATATTAAATCCCCTGCCCTCCCTTTATCCCATTTCCATGGCTTGGACAAGCAGGATGTGTCATTTCCTCACTTTTAGATACATGGCTGTGCCAGTTCAGCAAGCCTGGGTTTGTACCTGTTTCCCTCAGATTTATTTAGAAGTAAAACCCTACAAGAACTGTTATGTCAGAATCCTCCTAAATCATCAGCCTCGCCAGGGAAGAGTTTTTCACCCAGAATACCTAGAACTGCAACATGCATCCCTAGGCCTTTGTCTTCAGGCCTGTGCTCAGTCTCAGCAGAAACCCTGGGAACTCAGGAATGGTTTCTTCATGCACTGCCAGTGGGCCTGGGATGAAAAATAAAAGCCAGGTGCCTCTGTAAGAAACTACCACCAGATATTCCCAAAGGAACACTGGTCTGAAGTGACATTTCATGGGGGGCCTCAAGTGTCCATTTCCAGTTGTATTGTGAAGATTTTCCTGACAATCACAGGGGAAGAGCAAAAGGATTGTTAAAGCGATTTTAACAGCTAAATCTATCTGGAGTTTCTTAGGGTACAATAGGTTTTCCCATGTCACAACTTGTCTTAGGTACATTTCAAAGGTCCACCATAACAGAGGAAAGCACAGATAGGGGTCATCATTGCTCCATGCTGTAACCTCAGCAACAATACCAGCAGAAGACAGACCCAGCAAGGTCAACAGACCTGACTTGAAGCTGACAGGGCTACTCTGTTGAAAGCAGTGGAGTTATTTCCATGTAAGTGAGAGGAGAAACCAGGCAGTGTTTTGCCCTGTGGAACTGAGGCACCACCACCACCACTGTTGTCTCCTGCTTTTTCTGCAGAACCACAGTGCAGTGGCAACAGCTGAAACTGAACCCAAATACTTAGATTTGACAACAGAATTAAACATGTCTAAAAGAAGGCTCCAGCAACTCAGTCTTTCAGGCACTGCAGGAGCAACAAGCCATTGAGGCAGTGCCTTAACATATCGAGATGTTTCTGAGATAATGCCTTCTGAGAAAGAGATCAAATGAGAATCTGTTTTGCATGGCTGTGTTTTGCACCACTGCCTCCAGAACTGTGCAGCTCTTTCTTCTTTGTTTTTGCTCCAGATTGTACCAAGAGTGTCTCACATCAGGTGCTTCTTAGAAGCCCTTTCAATAGGAGCAGGATAATTGAGGCATCAAATTGCATCCTGTGGGAGTTTCAGGATTAGGCCATAGTGCAGGTCATGGTATATGTTTGAAAGGACAAAGAGCATTTTATGTTTTGTCTGCTCACTTAGCTATGAAATGGTGAATTTTGGCTTGAAATACCTGTCATTTGCCTTAATCTTGTTCTCTTAGACTGCCACACCCCAAGTGGTTTTTGCTAGGATGCTATATTAAACTCGACATCTCCTGATGCAACAAATTAAATCAGAGTGGTTTGGGTTGGAGGGGATCTCAAAAATCATCTCTTTGCAACCTCCTGCCATGGGCAAGGACACCTTCCACTAGCCCAGGTTGCTCAGAGCCCCATCCCACCTGGCCTTGGATACTGCCAGCTTGCGTGGGAGCAAGAACCTGGCATGAGGGACTAAACATCAAGGATTCAGTATTTGGCCTTTTCAAATTCTAGGCCTGAATACTCAGTGAGTTGGCTCTGGACTTCACTCTTTCCTTTGCACACAGTTCCAAGCAGGAAAACCACGATCCCTTTGGACCACTAAAGGACTGCCCTGGAGAATTTCTCTTTTCCTCTTGTGCAGCAAGTTAAGCTTCTGCCTTTCACCCTGCCAGGCCAGAGGCTGGTGGATAGTTATGGTAATTTTTGTGGCTGGTGAATTATCCTGTGGAAGAATTCTTGTACTGTTGCTATTATTTAGTATTTGCTGAGTGTTGGCAACATTCTTCCATGCTGAAAGAGAGATTTTAGGCAGGGAAACATTTTATCTGCATGTGCACATGTACATGAATATGTCCTCACTTTTGCCCCTCCATCCTTCTGGACTTGGGAGCCACAGCCTGAAAGCTCTGGGGCAGCTCCCTTTAAACTCAAACTGGAATCCAATATGAGCATGAAAAATACAAGCTGCACATTAGCTTCTATTGTTTATTTTGATATTGAGGAACATTTATCTTAGCCTTTCCCTAAACATCCTCAGCAGTCTTCCGCTGAAGTGGGAAGAGCAGCACAAGGAATACCGCAAATACCAAGGTAATGTTATCTGTTTTTTCTACAGCAAACTTGGCGGATTTTGAAAGGATACCCACTGTGGCAAATTCAAGGCTTCAATAAAACCTTTTGATAATGAAAATAAGGAATGTAAGATATCAATATTGAGGCCAGATCCTGTGTTTTGTGGTGGCCTTTTCAGGGGCAGAAAAGGAACCATTCAGCTTTGCAGCAATGGAGTGTGAGAGAGAAGCTTGGGGATGTGCTCTCCCCTAAAGGATCTGGAACAAGGGACTCACCAGGGAGATACAGAGATGTGCTGGGAACACATAGCTCCAGCTGGTAAAAAAGTATTGAAGGCTGGGTCAAACTGGCTAGGGAGGCATCAATAAGTGTTCAAGGACAAGCTGGATGAGGCTTTGAGCAACCTGGAAGAGTAGAAGACATTCCTGCCCATGACAGGGATTTATGAGATGATCTTTAAGGCTCCTTCCAACCCAAACCATTTATGAGTAATATTTTCTTTTTACATCTCTTTGCACCTCAATAATTTCCGACCCAATAATTTCCAACTGAACCATACATGGACATTGGGTTGTGTTGAGAATCTGGCAATTGAACTGGTATCTAAACATCTCAGAGAACTTCTAACTTTGCTCACTCTGCCATTTACTGTCAGGATAGGGCTGTTTGTGGACACTTGCTCCCTCCTCTTTGGGCAAACAGATACACATTCAGCACGTTATCAAAACAGAGACAATTTAGGCCAGAACACTGAGGAAAATATTATGATGATGAGACATATTTGCCTGCTGAGCAGCATCAGTGTTTAAAGAAGGTGCTGTACTTGAAGCACCGAGGACTTTAACATTTAAAACCCTAGATCCCACACGTGGATGGTCATGCCATATGCCCTAGCAAATTTTTCTCTCCCTGAATTTGCAATGTAGGCAGCTCTGAGGAAGAAACCTCTATCTCTGTTCCCTTTTGTAAGAGGACTTTGTATCCACACTGGAAGTAGGCTCTGTTTGTGTTGGCCGGAGATGAAACAGTCCCTTTGCATCCATCGGTGTGTTTGTTTTCACCTCTACCTATGCACGGGTACCACAGCGAATGTTTCTAAACAGCAGATTAATCAGAAAGCACGAGGCGCAGCTGCAGCCAGACTGTGGTTTCTTCTCTCCTTCTTTGAGGCAGAGAGCATTTGTAACCACTTTCCTGTCTTCACAGAGCTGCTGATGATCGCATCTTCTTGGAATTTGCTGCTTGTGCTGGCGCACAGCGACAGCAGAACCACGGCGGCCGCCGGGGGCTCGCTGATTGTCTCTCTTCTCCTGGGGCTTGCCGGGGTCACTCCAGTTCCTGCTTCCAGGGAAGGGGAGCCTGGAGAGGGGGTGTGTGATCTGAATTCAGCTAAATTCACGGAGGACAGCAAAGTCGGGGTGGAAGGAAATGGAAGTGAAGAGGGATTAACTCCGCTGGAGGAGGTGAAACCCCACAAGGTGTTGAAACCCGCAGCAGCAGCTGATGGGCGACAGCGAGGGTGTGGGACATTTGGTCCCCACATCAAAGCTCCTGAGAAAAAAACCCAGCATTCTGTGAAGAAGGGAAGGCAATTCACCAGTGTGAACTCTCTCCTAGGGAGAGCCGGCACTTCTAACAAAAGGCAGCTGATCAGGGCAGGGGGGACTGTATGCTGTTTAGGGAAGATGTCTTGGCGTTGAAATTCTGATGAAATCTTTGTGTGGCCTCAGAGGACCATGGCCCCCTGACCTCTCCCTGCACAGGGGTTGATCGTGGGCTCAGACAGAAGCAGCAGCAGCAGAAAGTAAAGTTTTTCTCTTGCCATCAGCACACTGGGTCAGGTCTCAGCTGGGATGAATCCTTAGCCCCATTGGTGGGAGAGCTTTTCCATTTCTCCAGGTGAGGATTTAGCTGACCTCCTGTGGTATTTGCTCACTAAAGGCACATAGCCAGTATTTGGAAAATAAGATCCTGCGGAGTTTCCCCTTTTTAATGAAATCTCTCTGCCTATAATCTGCCTGTCTCACTAATCTTGCCCACCAGGATGTATCTTTCCATCACTCCATTTAAAGGTGGAAGCTGGTCATCTTCTTTTTTTTATTATTATTTTTTTTTTCTCTGCCCAATTTAGTTACATCCAGTCAGGAACATGTGTGCTTGCACTAGTGCTGCTCCCTCTTGGGGAGCTGCTGTTAATACTCAGAGCAGAAATGAGGAAGTTGGACCCTGTGGACCACCTTTTGCAGCTCCTTCTGCCCAGGCTGCCTGTGTGACCTCCTCGTGGGCTCTGCCATGACTTGTGCAACCCACAGTCTCTGAAGAGCAGCCGCTTGAGGGAGGGAAGTGACTACTCAGTTTTGCCCAGGCCTGCTCAGGCTTTAAAGTATGTTTTGCTTGTTTGCAGCCTCTTTAAGCACACACAGCAGGGTGGGTGCCAGCCTCCTCCTGCTGATCCGTCAGCTGTTTTGGCTTGATGCTTCCAAGGAGGGAATGCTGGAAATGATGTGAATCTCCTGGTCTCTCTGGCGGACGACATCCCCTCCCCTATGCCAGCATCCTTGCTTGAAAAGCTGTGTGGGTGTCACATCTGGGTCCCAATCCATTGACAGAAAAACCTGGGATAGTATTTTATTTGTTTTCAGCCAGTTTAGCTCCTCCATTCCCCTTACCCTGTCACAGCCTGTGATCCCACAGAGCTACAACACAGTTGGCACAAACAGAGCAAAGGAAAGAAGGAGAGTGCCATCACTTTTAATGGCTTCCCAACTGATAGTCATTTTATCTCGGCTGAGAAAACCACATCCTTGCTATTGCCTTCATTCTGTATATCCTGAGTCCTGAATCCTGCTCCCACTTTCCATGCAGTCTCATCTGTCCTCTCCTATCTAGCTGTGCTAGACACATCACTCTCCCCCAGGTCTGGATCTTCTGCCTCCTCACCTCAGACCTTCTGATGTGCAGTTCTCAGTCTTTCCCCAGTGAATTGCTCCTTGATGGTTGATTATCACCATGGCTGAATCAATTCGTTGAAGCTGCACTGGCCAAATCTTCTACCAAAACCATCCCCAGCTTTCAGAACAAGAGAATACTTGGTCCTACTGCACCAAGCAGGAGGACAGTATGAGCAATTAATGCCAAGAAACAAAACAAGAGGGTAAGATTAAAAAACCTGACCCAAACCCCAGGATATTGGGCTGAACAAAGATCTGCAGCAACAGTCTTTCCATCAAAATCCACAGATGACATATATTGCTGAGAAAGGCAATGGGGAAATCAAGATGTAGCCCTAAACAGCACTTGGGAACTCCCTCCTGGAGGAAAACGGGAGGCAGAACTAGGGGAAAATTATTCTCATGCTTCAAGAATTTTTTCTGGATTCCTTGGGGTGTGTCAGGCTCACAGCATGCCAGCAGCTGGAAAGTGCACACTCTGAGTGCTCTCCTTTGCCATAAATTCCCATTGCTTATTGGACAAATGAAGGACCTTCACTTCATCTGACTTACTCTGTAGTGCTATTGGAATATTCCTCTTAAATTGTAAAGTCACTGCCCAAAGGGCTCTTAGCCTGGAGAAAAAGGGTGTTGTCCACTAGATCAAAACACCAGGGTTTCTTTTAGAGGAATACCTTTAGGTCTTGAGAACAGGAATGACTGCAGGGGGGCATTCACTGCTCTTCCTCTTTTCATTCCATTTCAGCCTTAATTCAGAACGATGGCAATGTGTCTGCCTGACTTAGGGGCAGAGCCCAAGTCTGGATACTCACAGAAAATCCTCAATTTGGCTGCCTGCTAGCACTGGAAAACTTGAGATTTTTGTTAGAACACATGATCTCTAGCACAAGCAGCAAAAACAAATTGAAAAAAACCCCAAAAAACAAAACAACAAAACAAACCCACAACCAAAACCACATTTAGTTTAAGAACTAAACAGATAAATAAGGAGCAGATTAAATGTAAGAAGTGTGCTAGATTGAAATATCAGACAGATCTATGTCCTTTGCACATCAAAGACTGTAATACCCTGAAAGGCAACAGCCACTCCAATTCTATTTAACCTCGGTAGTGAGAGGAATTCAGGTGTGACTCATGTACGTGAGTTAAACCACAAACCAAGAGCTGTTCCACATTTGGAATAAAGTGATTAGTAAAGACCCAAGTGCTGGAGGAGGGGCACACAGACTCCACAGGGGTGTCAGAGCTGGGTGCTGGTTCCTTCTGAAGTCCAAGATCACTTGGAGCAATGACAAGAGGCTGGGACCACTGATTGCATTCTTGAATCCTCCTAAAAAGCCCTGCCTCCTCAGGATTGCTCTAATCTATAGCCAAAGTACAGGAGGTATAGCTGAAGGATGCTAAAGGATGCTCAGAACAGATAAAGGGAGGAATTTCAGTTCAGGAATTTATAAACAGAGAGCTGAGAAACAGCTAAGCATAAGGCGGAATCAGGCTGAGCTCCTCCACAACTGCCTGCGTGTGAGCAAGAGGCTCTCAGGGTCACCACTCTCATCAGGGGATGCTTGGCACCTTCTGTGTTTGCTCCTGTGTCTGTCCTTTCATGCAAACCTTCCAGTTTAAGAGAAAGACCTCATGCTAACACAGGCCCAGCCCCACTGGACCATAGCACTCCTGCCAACCCCAGCACCAACACTGTGAGAGGGACCAGAGAAATGATGAGGCAGCAGAACCTGGGGCTGTGGCCTGTCAAAATGACACTGCTGGGGTGTGTAATGGGCTGCACGTATGTTGTCTGCCTTGTGTGTTTGTGTGACTGGGCATAAGACATGCCTCAGCCTTTATGGTTTTGAATGACTTTTTTCTGCTTTGGGCAGCATGGGAAGGCTGCCTCCCACCGCTCACCACAGCCTCTCCCCCCTCCCTGGCTGCTGCAAACCTTTCAGCTGCATCCATCGAATCCATGCGAATATTAAAGCTGTTAAATTGATGGGCTGAGTAAATAGGATTAGCTCCGTGTGCCCAAGGGGGGAGGCTGCTGCTTGCACAGACTGATAGGGAGACGGGAGAAGGCTGAGGAGGAGAAGGTTGCTTTCAAGCCGACAAGAATATGCTATCTGGGAGGTACACGGATAGCTTCCAATCTGCCCCTGATTGGATTAGACATGCTCCTAAATGTGAAGTGCCTATACAAGTCTGGGGCTTAGCTGGTGCCGGGCTGCTGAGAACCTGCCGAGGTGCTCCCCAAGGATTGCTGCCACCCCAGCGGGCCCTGGAGACGTCTGACTGTCAGGGGGCAGAAAGCCCCTGCTGCTGGGCCCTGTCTCGCCCACCGTCCCAGGCGTCGGATCTTTAACCCGCTCCCGTGAAAGCTGAGATCCTTTGCCTCCATCTGTTCACATGGGATGGCTTTACAATTCCCCTCTAACCTACCAAAGGGAAGCGTGAAGTGATCTCTCGCTGCCTGGTGGAAGGAAATCTCTCCCTCCCGCCATCTCCCCCTCCTCTTTTTTCTCTTCCAGATGAAGAATTTGAATGTCTTCATGGTTTGTTTAAAATAAAAAGTGAGTTCTTGACATATTTTTTGAAGCTATGCTTGTCTGGGCATTGATTATTGTCACTAATAGCGATGTGAGCCAAATGCTTTCCTTTTTCCCCAAGCTTTGGTAAGATTTCCAAGAACTTTGGCTGCTTTTTTGCAAAGTTAGTTCCAGAACCAAAATACTAATAAAGAAGTTTACACCTAGCCCATTATGTAGGGTAGCAGGGAATGGCAGTGGCTTAGTTAGACCTTTCTTAGGGTTATAGAAGAATAGCTCCAAATATTTTTAATTGGAACAGAAAAAGTCTGAGCAAAAATATTGTAGTTGCTGAATAGAGGAAAACTGTACAACTGTGATAACTGGAGTTTATTCCATGGATATTATCCTTTACTTATTTTCTAGTCACAGGGAAAATAATGGTGAGGAAAATCTTTTTTAAACACCTATTTTGACAGTAGTTAGACAGCACTCTGATGTCCATGTGCTCACTCTAAATTAAACACTGTCCTTGTTTTTGAAACAGATGCTTGCCCTGATATTGTATAGAGGTAAAAGATATACATATTTATTTTCCTTTTTCCTTCTTTTTGCTTATTCTGGCTGGAAACAACAGTAACTCACCTGTGAGGTCTAAGCTGCAGCAATAATTAAGATTAATAGAAATAGCTGAGAAAAAATACAGGAAGGACCATGAGCTCTGTAGCCTGATGCTAAAATTATTCCTGTTTTAGCCAGGGAGATAAAAAGGAACGAGGAAGTGAATTCACTTCAATAAGTGAGTTGTGGAGCCAGAATTCAGGTCCTGGTGCTGGTACTGGCTCCTAACCTGCTGCTTTTGTTACTTGTCCTGGTAAAGGCAAGTAAAAGTGTGAGGCAGGAATAGAGCAACGGGAACATCCAGAATGGAATTACAGCATTTATCTCTGCAGGAAAGGTCTAGGCTTCCTTGTCATCACCCCAAAACTGACTGAGAAATGCATCTAGACTTCAGGGAGACATTTGTGTCAGAATAATACCCAGCAATGAATACAGCTGTGATACATCACATAGATACTCCTAGTAAATGATCGTAAATGATGACGTAAATAGAGTGCAAGAACATCCATTGGTATTAGACACCCTGTTTTCCACCAGCCCTGCCCACATGAACACCTGAGAACATGAATTATCTCCCCATTATTTTGGGGGTTGTGGTGACAACATGTTTGGCTGTGCTGTTTTCCCATTAGGCTTGGGGGTATCTTGAGTGGGCCTGATTGCATTACCTTGTGTTGGAAATTGAATTGCTATGTCCAGTGCCCTTGAACTACTGTGTAAATCAAAATTTCTGTCTAGCAGGCAATTGCATCCTTCACCTTCCTCTGGAATAAATGGATATTAACATACATTCTTCATAGGAGATGAATTTCTCCCTCTTTCCCATCTTTGTACCAGGTTCAATTTTAACTGATAGGTTAATGCAAGTGAATGCAGCAAACTGATGCTTTCTGTACAAATGTGTGTTCCTCAGCCACCCCAACCCTCCCTGGCCAGCATCAGCCTTGGCCAGACCTCTGTGTGGATGTGGCCGTTCCCCTGTGGCCATCCATCCTTCCTTATCTGTGTCACTCCCTTCAGTCCCTCCCCCTGCAACAGACACATCACTCTACAGCAGGCAGAGGTGCATGTCTGCACAACCTGATGTTTGCTTACCCAAATTCCACTGTGTGTTCCTGACACCATCTAACCTGAATGCTCCCTGCTGAAACCACTGAATGCTCTGCTAGTTCCAAATCAACCTTCTGACTCCAGCCAGCTTCTTCTGTTTTAGCAGTATTCCCATTTATTGGCTTGAATAGCACCAAAAGGGCCTTGGAGTTCCCCTGAGTTGACTCCCGTTTTTCTTCCTTTTCTGGCCTCATTAAAGCTGTTCTTGATTTTATCACTTCTTCCTGCACTCCTGCACTTGAATGCTGTGTAATTATATCAGATAACCTATTCAAACAAAGGAAGGGGAAATTGGAGATGGAAAGGCTTCTTTAGATTGAGGAGACAAGCCCCACTCCCTTGGGAAGAGGACAGGAAAGGACCATGCACTCCTCACTCACCCAAGTGACATGGGGTTCATGTCTCCCTTGAGATCCAGCTACACTTTCAGACCTCACTGCTAGGAAGAATTTCCTGATCCTTTCTTTAACAGTTCCACTGCTCAGTTCCTTTGCCCACACTTAGTTTTGTCCTTCACAGCTCAAAATGATTTCTCAGAGGTTCATTTTTCACATTTGGTAGTTAAGAAAAGTGACACCGAGTAGGGTTAAATGACTGCTGCAGACTCGAAATACTGAAGACAGATAGGGATCTCTTGGACACTTAAGTTTGCTCATTGAAATCCCAGAAAACATGTCCTAACATTCGCTCCCAATTCACCAAGCACCACCTTAATTAAACATCTTAATTAGACTTTCTGCCCCCATGCCTTTAGTGTGGCTGAGCCCCAAACTGTAACTCATATGCAGTTGATAAAGGCCTTGCCCTATGCACAAAAGTCACTGGTTTGCTGAGCTGGGTTTCAGATTTGCCATGAATTTGGGGAGGTTTAGGATTTAAACAGCCATGCCTGCTCTTTACTTAGCCACACTGAGGTGACATTAGGACATGGCACTTCTCTCCACCAGTTGGCCACAAGGCCCAGCACAGCCTGGCTGAGTCCCCCCTGATTGTTGAGTCACCCTTGGGTTGCTGTGTGGATCCCTGCCAGGGCCACCTGAACTGCTCCTGCTCTCCTGGCCAGGCACTGCTGCCTCCTGCTCCTCAGCCTTCACATTCCACACTGCTGCAAGCACTTGAACAATGCATGGCATCCATCGGGTTGTTCCCACCCAGCCTCCCTCCTTTTACTGGAAATAAAAGCCTTTCCAGGAGGAAGGAATCTCTTGAGATCCAAGCAGAGGTTCCCTAGGCTGGCTGCTGTTAAGAATAAAAGATCTGAGAGCTATTTCCATTCCTGGTTGTGCAACACAAAGCAAGTCGCCTAACCTTTCCATGCCTCATTTTCCCTCTGAATGAACTGAGACATAGTATCCCACATTTTTGGGGGGAATGCTGTGGTGTAATACCAGGGCAGGCCTTCAGTTACCTCTGAAGGCTGCAACTGATCCATACATAAGCTGGCTGCCATCCTAGGGGCTATGAAAGACCCACATGAGGGATGGAGCAGCTCTGCTGTGAGGAAAGGCTGAGAGGATTGGGATTGTTCAGCCTGGAGAGGAGAAGGCTTTGGGGTGATCTCATTGTGGCCTTGCAGAGACTGGAGGGAGCCCACAGGAAAGATGGAGAGAGACTCTTGACAAGGGTCTGGAGTGACAGGACAAGGGGGAATGGCTTCATTCAAAGTAGGCTTAGTGTAGATATGAGGAAGAAATTGTTCCCTGTGAGGGTGCTGAGGCCCAGGCACAGGTTTTCCAGCGAAGTTGTGGCTGCACCATCCCTGGAAATGTCCATGGCCAGGTTGGATGGGGCTCTGAGCAACAATCCCCCACTGGGATAGTGGGGAAGGTGTCCCTGCCCATGGCAGGGGTTGGAACTGGGCAATCTTTAAGGTTACTTCTAACTCAAACCATTCTATGATTCTATGACTCTGTGTCTATTTTGCCCTTACATCCTGGAGTCTCAGCACTGAATGTTTTCCAAATTCTACCCTCCTGCTTAGTTCGATTTCTGAGTATTTTCTCCCAGATGTTTGAGAATCTTATTTTTGCCGAAGAATATTTCCAGCTCCCTCTGTACTGTCTGTCCATCCCCACCACAGTGCAATTCTATAATATGCCAACCTTTTGATCTTTTTACCCATGTCAGCTAGCATGCTCAACCCGCCCCTCTATTTTCACTGTGTACTGTAAGAGCCTTGCAGTACTCTTTAATCCCCTACACACCTCTTTACAGATACAGATAAAACCAATTTCAACAGCAGTCCAACTCTGACCTCTGTCAGACTCCTGTACACTCTCAGAACTACCCCTTGCACAGCAACTTTCAGCTCCCTCTACATATCTGACTCCCTAGCTAGGCTGAATTTTGTTTTCACATTTCATTTCACGGCTCTGCATCTCCTGCATCTTTGTTCTTTAATTAAGTGAACAGGCTTGGACAGGTTTATCTAAAAGGCTGAGGCTTTGAAAATTGTCCTTCGATTATGAGTTCTGCATGATTTTAAAGCTCATGGGTGAGGCTTTCTTTGGGATTTGTGAAAGGAGAAATAGGCCCACACAGAGTTTTCTATAGCCAGCCAAAATGCAGAGGGGCTGGTTTCATGGGTACATATTCTCACTGCAAGAGGCAGTGAGACAGAGTGTTCACAGAATCATTCAGGCTGGAAAAGCTCTCCCAAGGTCATTGAGTACAACCTGTAACCAATCACTACTGTGTCAACCAGGTAAGAGCTCTGAGTCTTGGACACCTCCCAGGGATGGTGACTCCACCACCTCCCTTGGGCTGCCTGTTCCAATGCTTGACACCCCTCTCAGTGAAGAAATTTTTCCTGATATCCAGTCTGAACCTCCCCTGGCACAGCTTGAAATCATTTCCCCTTGTCCTATCCCTTGTTCCCTGGGAGCAGAGCCCAATCTCCCCTCCTCTCAGGGAGTTGTGGAGAGCCAGAAGGTCCCCCCTGAGCCTCCTTTTCTCCAGGCTGAGCCCCACCAGCTCACTCAGCTGCTGCTCATATAACTGACTCTCCAGACCCTTTCCCACCTCCAGTCCCTTCTCTGAATACCCTTCAGCCCTTCAATATCCTTGTCATGAGGGGCCCAGAACAGGAGACAGGATTTGAAATGTGGCCTCACCAGTGCCCACAGCAGGGGGACAGTCACTGCTGGTCACACCATTGCTGACCCAGCCCAGGTGCCTTCTTGCCCACTTGGGCACAGCTGGCTCATGTTCAGTTGCTGTTGTTGAGAGCCCCCAGGTCACTTTCATCTGAGACATGAAAGCCATGGGATGGATAAGCTTGCAGTGCAACTGCACCTCCCCAGCAAATGCACACATCTACGCTTTCTTCACTCCATGAGGAAGAAGAAAAACTGTGTTGCCATCCCAGAGGGTGCTCCGGGATAACAGTAGGACACAGCTGATTGCAACTGGGTGTGACGGAAGCTCACGCTCAACCCTCTCGATAAACCCTTCCATCCCTGCAGGTGTTCTTCTGCTGCTCTGCCCCTCGACTGGAAGCACACAAAGCGGTGTCCGGCTGGCTGAGGCTGTGAGCTCAGGGAGCAGGGATGGTGCCTGTTCCTGCCGTTCGTGAGGATGCTGCGGGAGGCAGTGCCCGGCGGGACGGTACCCAGCAGAGGGCAGCGGTGCCCGCGCTACCGCAGCCGCCCGACCCGCGGCTTTCCCCTACACTAACCCCCCCAAAACAGCCTGCATTGCCTCTAGGCTGACAAACAGCCCACACGTGCAAACCTGCTCTCCTTCACTTTGCAGCTGTAATTTCGACCACCCAAGTATCGACATCTGCCAGTGCTTGCTGACCAGCCAACTGGGGTCATGGCTCCTGGTTGTTCAACCACAACATCATGGAATGGCCTGGTTTGGAAGGAACCTTAAAGATCATCTCATTCCAGCACCCTGCTATGGGCAGGGACACCTTCCACTAGACCAAGTTGCTCAGAGCCCTGCCTAACCTGGCTTTAGTCCTCCTGTCACTTGAACAGCCATGTGTAAGAAAGCTCTGGGATGGAGGAAGATACAGTGGGAGTACTTCTAAATGCCATACCCGCTTCTGGGAAAATTTGTTTTCTCAGGGAAAAAAGTAAAACTCTGACCTAGTGGTTAATTTACATGCAGAGGAGTCAGGAGTCAATTCTTATGTGGTTTGAACTGGTTCATTCATATCTAATTAAAACAGTAAGGGGAGGAAGGCTCATTTTATGCTCAGTTAATCAAAAGACTGCAGAAGCTACTTCTTTTCCTCTGGGGATATTGATAACTGCTGGATTCAGCCCTGTGGAATTAGGTTGGTTAAACTATTCCTCTCCAAAATCCATGAAGCTTAAATCCACTGGAAGTCTTTTTCCAACCCTGAAACGCATTTGATCCCAGCCCTCAAACCCATCTCTATTTTGATACATTATGGATGACTGATCCTGTGCCTACAGGCATATTGCAGAATCATGGAATTGCCTGGGTTGGAAGGGACCTTAAAAGTCATCTAGTTACCACCCACTGCTATGGGCAGGGATGCTTTCCACCATCTCAGGCTGCTCAGAGCCCCATCCAGCCTGGCCTTAGACACTTCCAGGGATGGGGCTGCCACAGCTTCTCTGGGCAACCTGTTCCAGGGCCTCATCTTCTTCCTAATATCCAATTTAAACCTACTCTCTATCAGTTTGAAATAGACACTTCAATACATATCAATACTGGGTTTTCAGAACCTAGCTGAAGACCCTGATTTTCTATTTTTTTTTTAAAGATAGAAATTATCTAGGGTCTGTGTGGGGCTTTGGACTTCACAGATGTCTGTGGACCTCAATTATTCTGTCACCTTCTGAATTTATGCCTCAGATCCTGCTATTCATGTATATGCTGGATATTCCATGCAGGGTGGAGGTGGTGAGAAGGATCTTCAGCCCTTCCCACCCTTTCTGCCCAGTCTCCTCGGACTCACAGTGTAGCCAAGTAAGCACTGAAATCCACTTCTCTGTTGAACAGCTCTGCATTTTGTGATCCTTATCCTTTTCCAGGACAGGGAACTCAAGGTGCTCCTTCATAAAACACTGGCATGTTGGTATTCTTATTCTCCTGGAGTTGGACTCCTTGATCCTTGTGAGCCCCTTCCAATTCAGGATATTCTCTGTTTCCATGATTCTAGTTGGATGGGAATCATATGTCATGTTGTAAATGAGGATCTTGTGGTGTTTCTACAAACCTTCAAGGACCTGCCAGAAAGGTCAGCAGTAATTTCCTATTGACAGAAGCAAAAGAAATCAAGATCTTAGGGTCTTACAACAACAACCTGTAATTTCTTATAAACTATAACATATAACAATAAATCCTTAATTACTGTTAAAATTTGTCTTCAGAAAGATTAAAAGGAAAAAACTTTAGAGGTGCCCAATTTGTCTGTTTCTTCTAATGATACCATCTGGACTTATAAAGGGTATTTTCCTTCCCTATAAAACTGACCTCACTTACAAGGACAATCACATGCAAAGCAGCAGAAGTGATCAGTAGACCAAAGTAAACTGATTAACTGAACTGATGAAAAACAGGCTCTAAATTCCACTATATTTTCTTAAAAGCTGCTTCTCTCAGGCATATGCGAACAGCTTAGTAGAAATCGTTATAGAATCACAGGACCTCGTTCTGCTTTCCCATCAGAGCAATTCTGAAGTAATTCCACTGAAGTGAGCAGAGTTACACTGATGTGAGATCACAGTCAGTCAGAAATGGAAAATTCCTAATAGCTTATCCAGTTCATAACCCTAGGGCTCGCATACAGTTATTCCTTGCACTAAAACCGCATTTAATTCTTCCAAATATGAATAGTGGAAAATGGTGCTTGGGAGGTGTTTTAGTCACTTGGTGGAGTTTCTTTAATTCCTCATCCAATTTCTCTCCTTGGGAAAATCCTTGTTTTTGACTGAAAGCCAAAACCTCAGCTACATTGCCCAATAAATGAAATATGGAACAAAATGGATATGCCACATTATAAGAGTGTAATTCTGGGTGCCTCATGTGCTCGTCCTCCACCCTATGCTGGTTGTGGATTCTCATTAGGCTGGTGACACATGGAGGCTTTAGAGAACTTATTGTAAAGACAAAGCAACAGGGCCATGCCAGACACATTGGGGTGTCACCTCCAGGGCTCTCCAGCAGAATTCCTTGTGTGTAGCATTGGGTTAACACATGGCACACCATCTATCCTTTTGTCAGAGGCATTTCTGTTTTCCAGTGACATGTCTAAACATTCTGTAGCAAGATCTTCCTCAGTGAATCCACTCTTCTGTGAGATCTGCTCTGTCCAAAACAACTTTTCCTGCCGAAGAACAATTTCAATGGAAACATTTTAATCAGACGTCATGATAAAGAGATTTCAAACAAAAAAAGAAACTCTCTCTTTTTTTTTTTTTTTCCTTTTATCCTAGTAATACCTAATTATGTCTATTTAGTTGTTTTCAGGCACAAGGGCATTGCTGATGTGTGTGACACAGGAACACTGAAGTTGGGCAATGTCCCTTTATTCTTTCCTTGCTTACTAAGCACCAGAGGAGTTTTCCAAGAGCCATTTCTGTAGAGGTACCTGGGACATCCCATGGTTGGTGTGCACTGCTTCCTGAATGGGAAGGGGTCCATACCAGCTGCTCTGGAAAAAGTTCAGATGCTAAAAATGGTTCCAAAAGCAAGTTTTTATGAATGAACCATTTGTCTTCTACCTTTAAAAGCTGGGGTCTAAAATCAATCTGCTTGTGCAAGTCCTTGCTGAAGCATGTGAGATAAATGTGACAGTAAATCACACAAGCCACTAAGCAGAGTCTGACACCACTTCCCTGTGAATGAAAAGCAGTAAGAAATCTCACAGCTGCTGTTCCTGCCCTTCAGCAACTTCTAATTTTTATTGATTGACATAACACCTACACGCCACATCATCCACAAGAGGCATCAGGTCTGTTTCAGGAAAAGTAAATTATTTGGTATTGTCAACAGCTGGCAGAGGCCACCAGGAACTGCTTCTTCATTCATTTGTTTTTCTCAGACACCTATAAAGGCCTGTCATCACATATCAAACGAAGCAAGTATCGGACAGCTTTTGTGTCTCAATGCTGGCACACAGCCTCCATTGCTGGGAGGCATGAACTGAGGCATGTCAGCCGTGGCAAGCGAGCAGAGCAGGGACAAAGTGAGTCCTGGGGCAGTTTGGGGCACTTTAATATAAGAAAAATATAAAGTTAGAGAGCGTCCAAGAGAGGGCTACCAAGATGCTGAAGGATCTGGAGGTGAAGCCACACAAGGTGCAGCTGAGGCACTTGGTCTGTTCAGCTGGAGAAGAGCAGACTGAGGTCACAGCAGTTCTGCAACTTCCTCACGAGGGGAAGAAAAGGGGCAGATCCTGATCTCTGCTCTGTGTGACCAGGGACAGGACTAGAGGGAATGGCTGGAGCTGTGTCAGAGGAGGGTTAGGGTGGATATCAGGAAAAGGTTCTTCCCCCAGAGGGTGGTGAGCACTGAACAGGCTCTGCAGGAAATGGTCACAGCCCCAAGGCTGTCAGAGCTCCAGGTGCACTTAGCACACTCAGGCATGCACAGGGTGGGATTGTTGGGGTGTCTGTGCAGGGCCAAGTGTTGGACTGAAGGGTCCTTGGGAGTCCCTTCCAGTTATGGACATTCTGCGATTCCTAAGTGAGCTCAAGCACAAACTGTGCAGAGTTAGTTGCCTTCAAAAGTCACTGTTGCTGTGGATGGAATAGCATGAGGACATGGTGAAGAGTTTGGACCTTCTGAGACCAGGAAAAGCCATCTGTGCTGAAGGTTGTTGCCTCAGTGACACTAATATTTGCACTTCACTGAGAAGTGATGGTGTAAAAGGACTTTGCATTATTAAATCAATAGCTACCCCCTTGTATTATTTGCCCTGAGATAAACTAGGCTGTGAGACATGTGATGCTCTTTACCTATGCAGATTCTTGATCAACAGCTGTGGAAGTACTGTGCATTTGTGAGCAGGATGAGCAGGATATCTCTTGATATGCATAGAAGAGGCATATGGAAAAAAAAATGCAATGTGTGTGCAAGCCATTTTGACCATTGCTAAAGCCAAAAGGCCACATGAAATACTGCATATCCTTACTGATGCATTGTGCTGCAGTAGTAAAGAATGAAGTGTTTCACTGGGGTAACAGAAGGAGCTGGAGGTGAGTGAAATACATTTTCCACACTGGAATGTGGTCAAGATAGTGGGTAAATGCCACTGCTGCTGAGGAAGGACCACAGATGTTCTTGAAGAGATTGGTGGCTGGGAGTTTGGTTTCTCAGGTGTCCCAAACCCAGCAGCTGGAGCAGCACAGTCCCCCTTAGAACCCCTTGACTCAGCCCTGACTCAGAGGGAAGAATTCTGCCCACTGAGTCACCAGCCCAGCCTCCTCTAGCTCTGCCTCCTTCTCCTGGTGATCCACTCAAGCCCAAACCTGTGCTGCAGCAGATGGGAGCTGACAGGGCTGAGCCCCAAGCAGGATGGGTGGCACAGAAAGCCTTGGCAGAGCCAACACAACTAGATGACCCACAGGAGAACAGTATCTAGGGGTTCTGATGTGGGATTCATGGGATGGACACTGTGGTCACCTCAAGGAGAGCTCACTCTGCTCTCTGGGGCCTCCACAAACATGGCCTGGGTGCTTTGGACAGACTGCTGAGCCCAAGCTTGTGCCCTGCAAGGGCAGGGCTGAACAGTCTGAGGAATGTTACTGTCTCCCACTTCCTCTGGAAATGTCTGAGCTTCCCAGAAAAGATGAGAAAAGGCACAAAACCCATGCTATGCTTGATCTGGACTGTGCTTAGCCTATCTCTTTTCCTAGAGACTATACTGAACTCATTTGGGGTGCTGAGAAGGGAGCTTGCACTAGAAATAGAAGATCTATAATTAACACATGGTCCTAACACAAAATAGAATTGCAGAGGCCTCTCAGAGTTAGTAAACTTTGCTTGGAAGTGCATTCCAAGTTTTATCAGATTTCTCTCATCTGCAGAAATAGAACTTTCTAGATCTGTTGTAGTTGCAAACCCAGCAGACTGGACACAAATACATACTTTAGATTTATGATTAAAAAAATCTTCCACTGACACACTTCATGCACATGTAAGTAATTTGAAGTCTTCAAGTACTAACCCTTCCCACTCTGGAGCAGGGGAAAATTTCTCCTCTCTTCTCACAGGCCTGTTACCATTATGTCAGCTCTCATTCTGAAACCCAAACTCATGTGAAAAACACCCAGGTTAGTGAATCTGAAACTCAGCCTACAACCATTCAGCAACCCAAATGAAAATGTTCTGTGTCTGTTAACCAATTTTTTTCTCTTCTCAGGGGCAGACTGCTTATTCTCCCAGCAGCCCAGCTCATCCTGCCATTCTGCAGTTACAGTGACCTGCACACTTGAACCTGTATAACCTGTATCCTTCCATGTCTCCAAGGAGTAATGTATCTGAAGTTCAACAAGGGCAAATGCAGGATCCTGCACCTGAGGAAGAATAGCCTCATGCACCAGCACAGGCTGGGGGTGATCTGTTGGCCAGCAGCTCTGCTGAGAAGGACCTGGATGTCCTGGTGGACAACAGGCTCTCTGTGAGCCAGCAGTGCCCTGGGGGACAGAAGGCCAATGGGATCCTGGGGTGCACTGGAAAGAGCAGTGCCAGCAGGTCAGGGAGTGACCCTGCTCCTCTGCCCAGCCCTGGGAGGCACATCTGGAGTGCTGTGTCCAGTCCTGGGATCCTCAGCACAGGAGGGACAGGGAGCTCCTGGAGCAGGGCCAGCAGAGGCTGTGGAGATGATTTGGGGCCTGGAGCATCTCTGGCAGGGAAAGGCTGAGGGAGCTGGGGCTGTCCAGCCTCGAGAGGAGCCCCAGCTGAGAGGGGCCCTCAGGCCTGGGTGTCCCTGTCTGCAGGGAGGGCTCCGAGCAGGGCCCAGGCTCTGCTCTGGGGGGCCCAGCAATGGCACCAGAGGAACGAGCAGGGACTGATCCCAGGAAGTGCCACTGACAGGAGGCAGAACTTCTGTCCTGTGCAGTGACCGAGGACTGAACAGATTGTCCAGAGAGGGTGTGGAGTCTCCTCACTGGGGATATTCCAGAACCATCTGGACACAATCCTGTGCTCTGGGATGGCCCTGCTGGAGCAGGGAGGTGGGTCTCTGTGATCCCTTCCAACCTGACCCATCCTGTGAATCTGTGGTTCTGTGGAATGAAGTTTCCTTGATCTTCACAACTACTCTTTCTGTATGCCTCACTCTACGGCCACGAGCAGTGACCTTGGATGCTGCAAGTGGTGCTTTCTTACCCAGCTCCCCTCAGGCCCAATGCTTCTGCTGCCTGGTGATGTCCACTTGAAAAAGTTTATGGGACAAGTTTCAAGTGATGGAAGATGAAGAATAAAGTAGGGTTGAAGCCTGCAGAAGTCCTGACCACAGGATAGGATGAAAGAAACATCAGATCTATTGAAGATTTAATCAATATTTCTGCCTTTAGTTTTTCCCACATATAAAATTAATAGAATAATATTTACTTTTTGAGCTCTTGTAGTATTGTGATTAAAAACTGCTTATTTTTTTTAAAGCCCTATGGAGTATGTGCTGTTCAGAGATACAGGTCAGAAAGATTGCCAACATACAGTAATGTCCAGGTAGAAGACAAAGAAATAAAAACACAGGTATTAAAGGTGCCAGAAAGAGTTTAAGATGGAAGCAGGAAGGAACAAAGATTGTTAGGGATATCTAACTGCTGGACAAAAAAAGGGAGGGGATGAATATGATATGGAAAAAATAAAGGTAAGATAAGGTCTCATAAAGATAAACAGACAGAAAAAGAACAATAACAAATAAGGACGAAGAGAAAAAGCCACTGAGGGAAGAACTGATGAAGATGAAAGCACTGGTTTCCCTAAGTAGGACTGGTAACCGTGTATGTAACACCCAGTGGGCTGCACATGACAAGAAGGAGAGGGCAGAAAATAGAAAAATGAAACAAGGAAGAAAGCAGATTAACAGAGAACAAAAAGTAAGCTGAGCCTAACATCTTAATGACTTTTTAAAATTATTTTACCAGTAGCTGTGGTTTTCTTTGGGGAACCAATATTTTTTGTTATAAAGAAATCCCAACAAAAAATCTTCAGTGTTGGTCAGAAAGAAGAACATAAAACCTAATCTTGGTAACCCAAAACCTTTCTGCATTATAGTTAAAACTTCCATGTTTTAGAGTTTTTTTAATGAAAACCTGATGTTTCTGTGGGAAAATCATCACTTCCCAGACACATCTATTTTTAGGCCTGTGTTCTCAATTAGCCTGGTACTCATTTGCAGCACCACAGCAACAGGGTGTGTCAAAGGGTTACAAAGGAGCCTGCCTGGCATTAAAAACCCACCCCAGTGACTTTATGGTAGCTGCCAGCCAGCCTTTCTCTTTGTCTCTGCATCTCAGAAGAGAAGTATGAGGTATCAGATATTCTGCTGAGAACTTCTCATGATGTGAAAGAAAGTGAACTCTAAAAGCACAATGCAGAAGAATTATAGCACAATGGAATACTCTGGGTTGGAAGGCACCTTAAAAGATCATCCAGTTCCAACACCCTGCCATGGGCAGGGACACCTCCCACTATCCCAGGCTGCTCCAAGCCCCATCCAACCCAGCCCTGAACACTTCCAGGGATGGGGCAGCCACAGCTTCTCTGGGCAGCCTGTGCCAGGGCCTCCCCACCTTGACAGGGAACAATTTCTTCCTAATATCCAGTCTAAACCTCCTCTCTCTCAATGTGAAACCATTCTCCCCTGTCCTGTCATTCCAGGCCCTTGTCAAGAGTCTCTCTCCATCTTTCCAGTAGCTTCCCTTCAGGAAAGCCACAGCTGTGTCACCCTGAGGCTGAACAATCCCAGTTCTCTCAGCCTTTCCTCACAGCAGAGCTGCTTCATGCCTCTGATCACCTTGGTGTCCCTGCTCTGGACTCATTCCTTAACAAAGCAGAATTCAGAATTGCACTTTGGATATGTGATTGATCCCAGCATCATCCGTAAGTAATCCTTTTGCTTCTGCCTTTACATGTCTGAATCATCAGTTTAACTTGCTCTGGGACAGAACCTGTACTGGCTCTGTCAGAACAGACAACTGAAGTGCTAGATGTGAATAAGTCACCTGAGCAGAAATTTGTCCTAGTGGCGCTGTTCCCACTTACAAGCTTTGTGCTTGAGGGGATGAGAAAAGCTGTCCAGATGATCCTGGGAAAGTTTGTACACACAGCAACTCAGCCAGCAAAGTGCTGGGCGTAGCACGCTGCCCACGAGTGGGTGTTCAGCCTCGGAGCAGGTTGGATCTGCTCCAGCACCTGCTTCACCTTCGTGACCAGAGCAAAGCAGGCCTCTGAGGGGCGGGAAGGCACCGGGCAAGAAATGAGGCACCAAAGGGCTCTGGAATGTTTTGGTGGACATATGTATCTCCTTCTGCTGTGTGGTCAAGTGTATGGAGTCCTGATGGGTCCAGCATCTCTCTCACCCTACTGACTACCCCAAACCTCTTCTCTGGGCAGCCCCCAAGCTCTCTGGCGCTGCCAGAAGATCACAGCCCAGAACCCTGCTGTGATGGAAACCCAGAGACTGCTTCTCTGAGCTTCACCAACCTGGCACAAGGGAGCTCTTGTATTTGTCATCACTGGTGTTGCTATGGCCACGGCACACAGGTATAAACCTTGCCCAGGGGACATTGTTACAGGAGAGCAGGGTGCAGCCCAGGAATCAGTACTGCTTTACTGACATGATTTATCTTTGTGACCCATCCAGGTCTCTGGAGTTTATCCATTGAGTTGCTTTTACAGGAAGTCTCCTTACGATAGAGCCCTCAGTGCATTTAGTAATAATATTTTACATCTATATTGGGCTCTGTGCATTCCAAGTGCAATACAAACTCATTCATCTTATCTTTTTATCTCATGACAGTTGCCTGCAGTGCTGAGTTGGTTTGATCCCAGCCTCACAGGCTTTTCAACAGTGGAATTGTTACCTGACTAATTATCTGTCTAAGTCACGATGAGGGACTGGTGGTTGGGCTCCACTCTCAGTTTTAACCAGCAGCTCCTGCCCCTCCCACGAGAGGGCTCTCAGTCTTTCAGCTGCTGAAGAGAGGGATAAGAAAATCTTGGGGGCAATTTGCATTTACTTTGTTTTAGGGTGTTCGCTAGGAGGAAAACTCTTTTCAGAAATAGAAATACACTTGCCATTGATCCATGGGAAACACAGTCAAGCATCTCTGTTTTAAATTTACCCACAGAAGATGAGGCTAACACAGGCCCAGTTTGTATTACTCCTATCCTTTCTTCATTTGCTGCACTAAATGATGCACTAATTCAGTGTGGAGTCTGTGGCCATGCCTTTAGAGATTTTTTATATTAAACTGGTAGATCACTGGTTGTAAATAAGGGATAATATTTTTCCATAGCAGGCACTCTTGCATGCAGCATGCAGCTCAGGTCACTCAGTCCAATAGTGATGAATCCAAACTAGAGGAGCTGCAAAAAGGATTTCAGTTAAGGTGTACAAGGAGTGACTGCAAAGGATTGGAGAAAACTTAGCAAAATGTTCAAAATTGTCAAAAAAGAAGTAGGTCCTAAAAGTTACAACTATCACAAGATGATAATTTTCAAAAGCTGAAATGAGTTAGCTCTACCAAAGGAAATTAAGATAAATGGAACAAGTGAACTCACACTAAAAACACAACAGAAAGTGGCTTATTTAGCTTTTTTTTTTTTTTAACCTAGGGAAAAATCTCAGCAGATATATGACTTTTTCAGGTTAAACGTGATTTGAAACTTTGGTCTTTAATATTAATGCTGGCCACTAGCATGACAGTTATGAGTAAAAAAGAATGCTCCAAGCTTAAGTTTTCAAAACTTAGTCTACCCTAAGGAATGGGAAAACACATGGGAAGGATCTCTCACTAGGCATCATCTCTCCCATCATGTTGGCTGTCTTCAGCACTCTGCTTCATTGCAGCAAAATGAAACACATCAGCACCATAGTTACTGTTTTTTAAGTGACTTCCAAGAATTTTCTTATCAGGATTAAAATGAAGCAAATTACATAATGCTGCACAGCCTGGATCCAACAACTCTTAAGGCTGCCAGAAACATCAGCTGTGTAATACAGATGGGCTGTATTAGGTGAGACTGAAACATTTAGAAAATGCATTAAAGGTGGTTTGTTTTTTGTTTTTTTTTTTTTTTTTTTTTTTTGAGAGGCCTCTTTCAACCTGCTACCCCCAGTTTTTGATATCTCAATCTTCATTCACAGACTTGGAAAATTGTTCACAAGGAATTTTATACTCAATTAATGTATTAAAAGTTCCTTAAAACTTGTCAAGCTATTTTTTGCATAGAATCACAGAAGGGTCTGGGTTGGAAGAGGACCTTAAAGACCATCTTATTCCAGCCCCTGGCCATGGGCTGGGACACCTTCCACTATCCTAGGTTTCTCCAAGCCCCTTCCAACCTGGCCTTGGACACTTCCAGGGATGGGGCAGCCATGGCTTCTCTGGAAAACCTGCGCCAGGGCCTCACCACCCTCACAGGGAACAATTTCTTCCCAATATCCAATCTAAACTACCCCTCTGTCAGTTTAAATCCATTCCCTCTTGTCCTGTCTCTACAGTTCCTGATGAAAAGTCCTTTGCCAACTTCCCTATAGACCCTTCAGATACTGGAAGGTGCTCTGAGGTCTCAATACAACCTTCTCCTCTCCAAGCTGAACAGCCTCTAGTCTCCAAGCCTATCTCCCCAGGGAGGGTGCTCCAGTCCCTTTATCAATCCTGTGGCCTCCTCTGGACTTGCTGTAGCATTTCCATGTCCCTCCTATGTACATTTATTCAGCACATCATTGTTACTTCACAGTGAAAAGGTATGTTAAATACCTTAAATACCACAGAACTTCGTATTTAAGACAATGTGGGATCTTGCATCCTCTCCTGATTAAGTCCTTGCGACCCAGGGCAAATATTTTTTTATGCTACCATTGCCAGTTCAGTATCTTCTGTTTTGTATGTGGTGTCTTCAGCATCTTCCTTGTGGATTTCTTCCTTCCTCTAACTGAAAACCTGATCTGTGGAGAGGAACTCCAGCTCTAACACTGTACTCCCAACTCCAAGGATTTGGTTGACTTACCTACCCAAAATAATATTGTCTTTCTGGCCTTCAATGAGTAATTCCATGACAGAACACAATCTGAAACCACGTTTGCTATATTGTGTAAGACAATATGTCAAGTATGTAAAGCCCTAGCTCTTTGGAGACATGTATGGACAAATTTGGTGAGCTGGAAAAAACCATTTTATGCAGCCAACAAAAGGTGCAGTGATTCAATACTTCTATTTCTTCTCAAGAAAGGCACTGTTTCTTTGTCCAAGTTATTGATTCAAGTCAATTCTATGTGTGGGAGTTCTCCACTAGAATCATCTGGAAACCTTGTGGCTTCAACACTGTATTTGAAGAAGCTTGAAGTTTGAAATAGTCACCTCTGCTAAAACACAAATGTGACTGTTTCCAAGTCCCACCTTTCTGTCATCACTAGAGGTGGTTTTAACACCCATAAAGAGGACTGTCCTCACTGCCATATGCTTTCAGCCTGAGTGGGGGCTGATCTGTGAGACTCTTGGTCTCAAAATGGTTCTCCCAGTCTGGCAGAGCTGGGTTGGTGACAGCTGAGCTTCTTCTGGTGGCCTGAGGCACATGTTCTGCCTAGGAGCCTTCACCAGGTAGCCCCTGGTGCCCTGGCTGGAGAGGCACTGCCCTGCCCAGCCTGTCCTGGAGAAGGAACTGGCACCACGGTGGGGCACCATCTGCTGCAGCCTCTCCTCAACTGCCAGTGCTGTTTGGGTGCCCATGGGGATGTGAAACTGCTGTTTGCCCACCTCGTGTAACTGTTTGTCAGCCCAGCCTACCACGTCCTTGCTGCTCCCTCAGCACGGTTATTGCTGTCCCAGCCTTTGATAAGGCGAGGGCTGAGATAGCTACTGTACTTTCAGGCAAGGCTCCAAGTCAGCGGCTACCTTTCATCTTCATTTTATTGCCAAGGACAGGGACAGACAGGCCAGACCACTAGCTAGCTAATAAGTAATAGGGAGCTTTGCCACAAGCCTCCTCATCAGGTGGTACATTTCTTATCCATATAGATTTATATACATTTTTTGGGTATCTACAGCTCCCACAGGGTGAGGAGCAGGAGAGGGCCAGCTCGTGGCGTGTGTGTGTGTGTGTGTGTGTGTGTGTAGGCCAGTGGACATGCATGTATGCAAAGGGACTCAGCTGTAATTGGGTAACTTGACAAGTAGAACAAACTCTTGCAGCCCTTTGCTCTTTTCAGTCCCAAATATGACAGCTTAATCATTTCCTAGATGCAAAATGTCACAGAGATAAAGCAAAGTTTATAAAGGATGGCTGGTCACATCACAGAAAAATCTGTTGATATATAAAAGCAAAGAAACTCAAAGTTCAGGAAGCATTTGTTTTCCTCTGAACTTCCCTCTTTCCCCTCTCTCAGCACACACAAAGCTGGAAATTCAGCCTGAAGGTTCCTTAAACAAATATAGCTCTGTCCTTTGCATCACCATACGGTTCACCATCAATGCCAAGTTAGGTAAACTGTGAAAGTTGAAACCCAGTTGCTTTGTTTCAGGCCTTCAAATGTACAGAGGTGCTGAAATTTTGCTAAAATAACTGAAGTAGGAATTTCCTGTAATAATTACCTTCTAGCTTTATGTGTCTTACAGTATCATCAAACACATTCAAATTTAGACATGATTTTCTCTCCACCAAAGTGGGGGCATCTTGATGCTTTCAAGGCCATATTTCAGCTGACAGGAGAAACACTTCCTCACTGTGAGGGATGGGGACACAGCCTTTCACCTCCCTTCCAGGGACATCACTTACAACTCCATGGAGGCTCATCAGCTCAGATGCTGCTCAGATTCCCAACTCACTAATCTCAGTTGTATCACTAAATTTTAGCCTAAAGGGCAGGATCTGCTTTTGCCTTGGTGTATGTAGCATGGCTGAAGCCCCCTCATGAAATGCCATCATACAAAAATCAGCATGGGCAGGGGGCAGTTTGGGCCTTTCACTTTTTGGTTTCTGCTGTTGGGTTTTTTTGGTTTGTTTTGTTTTGTTTTTGTTTGGTTTTTTGTTTTGGGTTTTTTGTTTGTTTGTTTTTGTTTGTTTGTGTTTGTTTGTTTGTTTTTGTTTTTTTTGTTGTTGCTTGTCTAACTATTTTGCCAGGTGTTGGGCAAAGAACACATGAGTAGGAAAAGGAGCCCAAGAAGGAGAAGTTTGTTCTTCCAAGCAATTCACACCATTAATTCAATAATACCATCAGCACAGCACATATTATTTACCTTAAGAGCACAAAGGTTGGTTTTGTTGAGATGTATGATTACATGTGTTGATTGCACAGGACTGTCCCTGAGCTACAGAATTACTCATTGAAACTCCAGCATGATTAGTCATTGATGATTAGTCAGGTGGTTTCTTGTAAGTGCTTTTTGGGTGCCTGGATGAATCACCCCAGTTTGAGGTTTGTCAATTTTTGGTATTTTGGTAACACATCTTAGCCAGCAGTAAGATTATCCATATTTGTTTGCTTTTGATTTGACATTCCTTTACCAGAAGAGCTTTGGGGAGATTGGTAGCTTTCTGCAGCTCACAGTCTGAATGGCAAGATGGGGCTCACTCACTGTGTTTATTTGTAATGTCTTAGCAACCATAAAAACACCTTGGGGCCTTCACAGACATGCTGAAGGATACAGTCCTGGCCCTGGGCAACTTTCACTCTCCATCAAGAACCACAAGGTGTGGAAAAGCCATAAGAAAATCTCTAAGAACAAGAATAAATTTGACCCCATTAGTTGTGACTTTCCAGAAGGTTGTAAATGCTATAGAATCATGGAATGGCATGGTTTGGAAGGGACCTTAAAGACCATCATCTGCCATAGACAGGGACACCTTCCACAGTCCCAGGTTGCTCCAAACCCTGTCCAACCTGGCCTTGGACACTTCCAGGGATCGGGCAGCCACAGCTGCTCTGGGCAACCTGTGCCAGGGCCTCACCACCCTCACAAGGAACAATTTCTTCCTCACATCCAATCTAAACCTCCTCTCTGTCAGTGTGAAGCCATTGCCCCTTGTCCTGTCACTCCAGGCCCTTGTCAAGAGTCTCTCTCCATCTTTCCTCTGGGCTCCCTTCAGGCTCTGCAAGGCCACAATGAGATCACCCCAAAGCCTTCTCCTCTCCAGGCTGAACAATCCCAATCCCCTCAGCCTTTCCTCCCAGCAGAGCTGCTCCATCCCTCTGATGCCCTTGGTGTCCCTGCTCTGGCCTGGCTGCAGCAGCTCCCTGTCCCTCCTGTGCTGGCCCCAGGGCTGGATGCAGCCCTGCAGGGGGGTCTCAGCAGAGCTGTGGTCATTCTCATTTATTTAAAGTGGACCAAGTCAGGACAAGTAGTGAGATGTCACTGGAGGATGAAACACTCCAAGGTTTGAAATTTCTATAAAAAGAAAATATGCTTGGTTCAGAGAAGTTCAGTTTACACAGTATGTATTGTAGCCACAGAGGTAGTCCTTTCCTTTAAAATCCTAATTTGAAGCTACCAAACTTGCTCTCCACTCGGATTATTCTTAATACAGCTGTGACAGTATGCAGGACTTGGCCAGCCAGCCACTGACTTTCACCTCTGGATGCTTTCTTGATCTCCTGTAACTCACTGCTGACAATATTATTTTGCCTTTTTTTTATTTTCAGGAGTGTGGGTGCACATTAGCTGTTAAAAAGCAATTTACATACCTTAGCTGCACTCAGCCAAGAAGCAGCCACAAAACCCAACCCAATAAATCACAACAAGGGGAAAACAAAGAGGAGGTGCAGAGTGAGGGCAGCAGGACACTCAGAGTTTCAGCCCAAAGGAAGGGGAGGTGAGTGTTTCCAGCAGTTTCCAAGAAACAGTGCTCCCTTGTTCAAACTCTGTCACAGCTCTCTAGTGTAGTTTCTGTTATCTGGCCACTTCTCATCAGTAGTTTCTTCTGGAACTATAAGAAACCACACAAAACATCTTGCTAAGATGACAAAAAACTCTCTGATTGCTTTTTAGAAGGGTTTGCTGCAGGTTTAGCAGGATGGATTTACCTTGTGGATTACAGGAAGGGAGTGAGAAGGGGTAAGGCAACCCTGGTTCAGATCAGCTGTAGTCAATGTGGAAGCTCAGCTACAACCTGAGCCCACAGCACACCTGAAACAAATAATGACACTCAGGATTCACCCCCTTCCTGCTGAGGAGAATATTGGCTCTGGAACTGTGTGGTAGTAACACAGATAAGCTATCTGGCTGCTGGAAGCTTTATTAGAAGCATCCATCTAATAGGATAATCCCAAATTCAAGAGCTCTCCCCAGAGTCAGAAGCCACAACTATGCTCAGCCCATACAGAAGAACCACAGGTTTTCTCCACAACAGCTTCCTGTAAAAGTCACACATTTGTCAATACAAAAATCTGCTGGATATTTGAAACAGAGAATGTGGAGAGAGTATGAAATGGAACAATATTTAAAACAAATAACACAGGGACTACCACCAAGTGTACTATTGGCTTTTATATACAGCTGAGTGAAACCCACTGAAGTCTTCCTGTTTAAAAGAAGCTGCCACATAATTTTGAGATTGTAATCCCGGTGCCACATATTTTAGGAATGTCAGAAGAGACTTTGTCTCTATTTTGGCACAGATCACATAGGAGCTTACTGAAAACCCAAATTCAAACACAGAAATGGACCAGCTTAAATACAAAGGGAAAATGACAAATAACTTAAGCCCAAATATTTTTTGAGGGCAACCAGTGATAAGAAAATGGAAAGTGAGGGACAGATACTCAATGAATAAAATGTCTTCTTGAAATGCTGTGAGTTGTACAACAGAACTCTTTCAGAGGAGTATTAGAAACAAAGCAGAAGCCAGCTGGAAACAGCAAGAGATGTTGTTTTGCCTGCTTCACTTTCACCGAGCAAAAGAGCAGAGAGTAAACAAAAAGTTCAGGGGGAAAATGCAAAGGTTAGTTCAAAATCCTTTTAGATTTAAAATTTCAGCAACACATTGGCCTGAAGCTTTAACTCTCTGTGTCTCCTTGAGCGGTACAAAATTCTTTCTCTATTTCCACCAGTGCTTTGTGGGTTGTTCTGACACTTTGTTCAGCATGCAATTGCCTTTCTAACAAGCCAGAGCAGCAAGAGGATGCACTCCTTGGTAATATTACAAGGGCAGAAAACCACTACTGAAACACGTGGCGGGGATGAGTAAGCAAAGCAAGCCTTCCTGGTTGTTGATCAGTGGTAGACTCAGCAACTCCAGCAGAGGAAATATTTATCTTAGAAGGGTGCACAGCTTCCGTTAGGTTTTCACTCCAGCACTAAAACCTGGTGCTGAAAGCTTTCATGATCAGATGATTTTCTTTCTTTCTTTCTTCCTTTGAGTCACAGCAGTGCCTTTTGCTGTGTGCTGTACCTGCTTAAGCAAACAGCCAGTGCTATTTGGTGAACTTTGGGGGCCAGGCAGGAAATTTCTCGCAATGGTGCAGTGACAGAGCAAAACATTCACCTCCACTGCAAGTTAGCAACACATAAATAGCAGAGCAGATTGGCTGGGTCACAGGTAGGAGACCTCCCTTCCTCCAATAAAAGCTGCCTGCCGAGGCTGGGTCCCTGGAATCCTAACAGTGCTGTTAGGCCAAGAGCAGAGATCCTCATGCCTGTGGTATTTGCTCAGAGGGCATGACCACTTTGGGCAAGTCTTTCATGTGAGTCAGCTTTAGCTGATCCATGGGAAAATTCCTTTGTGTTGTCAGGCAGGGTTTGCTCACAGTTTCAAAGGATAATCCGACTGAAAGGAAAATACATCTAAATTTTAGCATATTTTGGTCAGGTCTTTGACTAAACATGCTGCAAAGCAAAGGATGCTCAGTTTTTTTGCAAGCCATTTTTAATGAGGAAAGCCCTCTATAAGGAACATGCAGAAATACTCCACCCTACCTCTGGATTCTACGTCATCTTGAGCATATCAAACATCATATGTGCAAATACTGATGAAATAGATCCAGGTGAAAAGTGTAAGTTCCAATAATAATGCCCAGATAAGGTAAAGAGCTAATACTGCAAGCATTTATTTGTTTGGTTACCTTGTGTCTTGTCAGGTCCTTCAGTTACTCAAGAAGGGACAGCAGGTTCAGGGCAAAATCAGGGCAGAGCATCTTCCAGCTCCTCCATGCATGAGGAGCATGCAGAAACCTCAACTGCCCCATTGCTGTGGAAGAGCTGTTCATTCAGAACTGAACAGGGGCACTGGAAATCTTTGTGCCATTTCGTTGCCACATGGCTGTGACAATCAGGCCTCTGTCAGTTGAATCCACTGCCAATAATGTGCAGAGATGGCAGAATGCAGGTCTGCCTTCTTCCAAAGCCTTCCTGTACCTGAAGGGTTTTTGCAAGAAAGGTGGGAAGAGATTTTTGCATGGGCATGGGGTGCCAGGACATGGGGGAATGGCTTCACACTGACAGAGAGGAGGTTTGGATTGGATATGAGGAAGAAATTGTTCCCTATGAGGGTGGTGAGGCCCTGGCACAGGTTGCCCAGAGAAGCTGTGGCTGCCCTATCCCTGGCAGTGTCCAAGGCCAGGCTGGATGGGGCTCTGAGCAAGCTGGGATAGTGGCAGGTGTCCCTGCCCATGGCAGGAGGTTGGAACTGGATGGTCTTTAAGATCATGTCCAACCCAATCCATGGTTCTATGATTCCATAACACACACACACCCCTTGCCCATCCTTGGTGTCCTACTGCCATGTAAATAAATGATGGTCCCTGTAGGACGGTGAACGTGTCTTGGGCTTTCAGAGCCATACTGTACCTGAAACCTGGCTGAATTCTCCTCTGATTCAGGTATTGCTTCCCTAAAAAAGCCAGTTTCCATGATGCCTCAAAGACAAGTTCAGTGACTAGAAGGGGTTCATATGTTGGCCAGTGAGAAATCCTGCTCTTTTGACACAAACAACCTGAGGACAGTTATAGGGAATGAAGAGCTTGCAAACTGAATGCATGGACATAGTAGTTTAGTCATAGACCCCTGGCTAACGTAAATTCTCATAGCCTTTTGCCTTCAGTAGATGAAACTGTTGTTCTACACCAGCAGAGAAGGGCAATACAATGCATTATAATCACTCAGCCATCAGTAGCGTCAAGAAAGAAGTTGCTAATCACACTTTTGGTTTTTTCCAGTGCAAGTTGCCAGTCCTTTTTTTATGAAGATAACCTTCAAAATGCCTTCAACCTCACTGCTGCTGAACCTCTGTCAAGGTGAGCTCTCTGACAGAAATCAGATTAGTCACTGCTCTTGCCTTTACTCACAGCAGGCTGTGAATCTTCAGAAAGTATAAACACAAGATCCATAGCCTGAATCACAGTCCAGCCCCAGCATCCTCATGAAGGATCTGGGTGCTGCCCTGAAGATGTGTCACAGGTGAGGTGAATCCTGTGAGGAGATTTCTGGTGGCCTGCAAATGCAGAGAGAGTAGAGATCCCACTAGATGTCCCTCTGGCCCTTTATTGCAGAACGCTGGCATTATGAATTGTCCCAGCAGTGCTCAGGTGCTGGACCTGCAAAATGGGATGGATAGATCCCTGTTACATGGAGCTTAAGGAGGAAGCAATGCATAAAACAGCTGGGAAGTGCTTGCATACTGCAGCAATGGAATTCATAAACATTCCTGAATGTATCCAATGTCTGATGGCTGCCCATGCAAATAACTACACATTACTCAAGTCTGCCAGACTTTTTGCTCACAAGAGCCTTACAAAGGAGGAGGAGCCTCTGGTCCTGTAGAGGATGTCCTGGTGGGCACTGAAGCTCTCCATATGATGTAGCCCCTCTGGGGATACATACCCTAAAACAGCTTCAGTGACTGCTGATACTTGCACCATTTAACAAAGGTTTGATGAAAATCTGTTTCAGCTTCTTGGCTGTTCATGAATAATTTGTTGTGGCTACAATTTGCATATTTGATGTCCCCACAGATGTTTGCAAAGACCTTGTGAGTGTGTGTGTATGTTACTTGCTACAACATGAAGAACTTGAAAAGTAAATACAGTGAGAAATATCAGCACATAACATTCCTCAACATAAGCCACTGGAAAATTGTTTGGAGGTTGTGTGTCATGTACTCAGAGGTTTCCACAGGTGTTCCCTCTAAACTCAATTGAAAGTCCTTGTTTTACAAAGGCTCCTGTACAACTAGTCTCAAGTCCCATGTGCTCAGACCCTCCCAGCTGCAAGAGGCCAATCAGGATATTCATTTCCGTACAAATTTTAGAAGATGACTGAATCAGTCCCAAAGGGCACAGGCATCTAAACCCCATTGAAAATACTGACAATTAGACACTTAACCACTGTAAAGAGTTGAGGGTTTGGATATTTTATCAGGTGGAAGGGGGGCACAATATTCACACTCACAAACAGTAATTTAAAAATTACAGCTGACATGGTTTTACCCTAGAATTGGGAATTAATTAATTTGCAAAACAGCAAGGGCAAATCCCCTAAACTGATAAATGATGTTTGAATCAGATACATTTATAGAACCAGGGTGAGGGAAGGGGTTCTGCCCCTCTTCCACGCTCTGCTGAGACCCCCCTGCAGGGCTGCATCCAGCCCTGGGCCCAGCACAGGAGGGACAGGGAGCTGCTGGAGCCAGGCCAGAGCAGGGACACCAAGGGCATCAGAGGGATGGAGCAGCTCTGCTGGGAGGAAAGGCTGAGGGGATTGGGATTTTTCAGCCTGGAGAGGAGAAGGCTTTGGGGTGACCTCATTGTGACCTTGCAGTGCCTGAAGGGAGCCCATAGGAAAAAATGGAGAGAGACTCTTGACAAGGGTCTGGAGTCACAGGACAAGAGGCAGTAGCTTCACACTGACAGAGAGGAGGTTTAGATTGGATATGAGGAAGAAATTGTTGCCTGTGAGAGTGGTGAGGCCCTGGCACAGGTTGCCCAGAGAAGCAACCATCTTTCCAATGTGATGCAGGCTTTAGACAGGATGTTTTCTATGATAATCATTGCTTACTTAATTAATTACTGAAGGGACTGATCTCTTCCTGGCAATTTTAAATCACCTGTTGTGCTTTCAATATCTCTTGTGCTAATATCTGCTGAAAAATATTTGGAAGTGACCATAGTGTCATTATGAAAACACAGTAACTTGGCTACTAATATTGCAAACAAGGCTGTGTTACATGTACTGTTCATCTGGGGAAGAGGAGACTGACATCAGAGCTCACAGAAGTTTTGCAGTTTCCTCATAATGGGAAGAGCGGGGGGCAAGCACTGAGCTCTGCTCTGTGTGACCAGGGACAGGACCCAAGGGAACAGCTGGAGCTGTGTCAGGGGAGGGTTAGGGTGGATATCAGGAAAAGGTTCTTCCCCCAGAGGATGGTGAGCACTGAACAGGCTCCCCAGGTAATTGTCACAGCCCCAAGGCTGCCAGAGCTCCAGGAGCATTTGGACAGCGCTCTCAGGGATGCACAGGGTGGGATTGTTGGGGTGTCTGTGCTGAGCCAGGAGTTGGACAGGATGATCCTCGTGTGTCCCTGCCAACTCAGAATATTCTACGATTCTATGATGCCACATTTCATCTCTGATACATGTAATTATTTCAGTGTGACCTTGTCAGCCTTAGAAACTCTAAGTAGTGCACTAAGTCAGGTAACCCAAGCCCCCTGCACAAGTATACTCAGTGTAATTAAAGCAATGAGTGTTTATAGGTACATGCTTACTAGTACTTTTGATACCACGGCTAAGAATAATTTGCAGAGGAGTTAGAATCCAGTACTCAAGTTAAGGCCTGTAGAGCACATGACTTTTGCCTTTAAAAAGTTTTGAAAGCGGAGATTGCTTTCTGAGGTACCGGGATTATTTGCACAGAGGGTTTTTTGAAACTAAAAAAGCCATCTGTCTGCCAAGGCCCAGCCTCTTTTTGAGATGCTGTTTGCACACAGCCCAAGGGCTTTGCTATGAGGCAGAGCCTTGAGTTCCCAGACCCATTAGTGAAAATGAGATCTGGGAGGCAGGGCAGGTAGCTGACAGACCAGAGAACCACAGGGTAGGGAAAAGCATCTCAGCATCTCTGAAGGAGGCAGAGGAGAAAGAACCAATGGCATCAGGAGTCTCCATTGCTGAAGAGCTGTAGACAGAGTCCTGAGCTTGCCATGCAGCTTTTGGCATAGCTTTCTATTCCCCAAAAACTCTACAGAACAGCTGTATCCAGCCATCAAAGTACCTAATTACAGAGCTCTGTGCCTTCTGCAAGGTCCTTGGTCTCACAAAAGCATGTCCTTGCAAATAGAGGCCATTCCACCTGAGCAGAATAACATAGAGAAGCTATGCTTCTGGCACTAACAAAGAGCTTTCTGGAAATCTGGAGCGTTTTTCTTTCCCCCTTGCTTTTCACTTAGGTCACAGCTTGGGCTTTTCTAGCAATGGCTGGGAGCCAAATTCCCCAAAACTGCTAGAAAGGCAGTTCTCATACTATTTACAGCATAACTGGAAGCCAGAATTAGCAGATATCTCATGAGTAAGCTCATTCTCATGAGATTTCTGGTCCAACTTTGCACAATGAGGGAGACAGAAGTGTTATGGCAGGACCATCTTAAGCTCCATACAAATATTACACGCCCAGACGAGTGCACTGTGCTTTAAACTGAAGTATTTTAATCAAAGGTGTGCCAGCACCCCAGAAACAGAAAAAGGGAGTTCCCTAATGACATGTTTATCTCATATTCTGGCAGGGAGAGCTTTTCAAATCCTCTGGTCTGTGTGTTGCACACAGATGGGGCCAGGAAACAAGATGTTTACTGGCTGGTTTTGGTGGGGCTGTCCTTTTTCATGAGCTAGGAGATGTGTTTTGGATTTCTCTCACTTTTCCCCAAACAGACCTCCTTTCTCAAGATGAATTGTTAATTATTGGGCTCTGAGGAAAAAGAAGGCACATCCTAGAAAGGTCAGGCTCTTGGGCTTCTGAGGATCCTTCTGATTTGGACTCAAGCTGGAGTGAGAAGCTTCAGGATGTGGGTATTTGCTGCATGTCTCCTACTGTAAAAACTCCAGTGCCAAGGGAACTTCAACCAAGCAATGCACCTGGAGTGTTTCAGGTGCATTAGGAATGAGTATTTCAGAGCCTCAGGGTGCCTCATGTTGGACTTGAGGAGCAAATAAATACATTTCATGGGTTTGGACCAATGTGCTTGTCCCTCTTCTACTTTCTGGATTTGCAGATTGGTGTCTGCATTTAGTTTCAATTTATTGCCAGGTAACAAAAGTGAAAACTACACAATTATTCTGGGTGAACTCCCCATCTAAATTATCACTTCCTTTATTCTGAAAACACAAGGTAAACCTCAATTCACAGGAGCATCTTCTTGCTAAGCAGCTATTTACTTGATGATTCAACAACACTTGAGATTCTCATGTCAAACTTTAAAGCAATTAGAAATGATGATTTATGAACTAAAGTTGTATGGAAACCATATGTATGTCAAGAGACATAGAGAGTTTCATGGGCTTTCCTCAACAGAAGCACAGGACTTTATTTCAGTACATTTAGACTTTAGATTTAGCTTATGAATTGGGTTCATTGATGAGTCCTTTTCTGTTACTGTTTCTGTTAGGAAGGAAGATCTGTTCCTATGCATACTAGAGGCAAGGCCAAATTCTTTTTTTAATATATATTTAAGAGCAGGATCAAACCACTATTTATTTATACACCAATTAAGAAGTTCCATCCTTCCAGCTGGGAAAATGCTGTCAGACCAAATTCGTTACGTACCGTACATTTTATTTTTGGAGCAGAGAGCTAACAGTAAGTTGAGAGATTTTTCTTTTTTTCCCAGCAGAAAAGATACAGTGAATGTTTTCAGGCATTCCTGGAATTAGATCAAGTTTTGAACTGGAGGCAAAATCAGTGGCTCACATAATGAAAAACAATTAAAAAAAAAAGAACAGAAAAGATAAAAAATCAAAAACTGTATAATTATATTAGTTAGACTAATACTAACAGCAAATAATGTCACTGTTATTATTGATCAAGGCCTATTGCAATTGGCATTTGGGAATCAATTCCCAAGAAGCTGTGGCTGCTCTATCCCTGGAAGTGTCCAAGGCCAGGATGGATGGGGCTCAGAGCACCCTGGGACAGTGGCAGGTGTCCCTGCCCATGGCAGAGGAGTGGAGCTGGATGATCCTTAAGGTCTCTTCCAATCAAAGCCATTCCATCATTCCATGATATCTGTGGTTCCAGGAAAATTGTGGTAATTTTTCAGCAAATTCTCATTCACTGTTTCCAGCACATCAGTCCCACTTCTCCATCTTGCCCATGCTTGGTTTTCACAGCAAACAGCCCAGTGAACTTCTTATGGAAAAGCTTTTCTGCTTCAGGGTAAATTCTACCTAAATCCTGCAGAACAGATCCATGAAGCAGCTGGAATGAACATTTGTGATTTGCTTTAGAAACCTAACTGCAGAATTTACATTCCTCAGGGAACAGGGACATTAGCTCTGATGACATTTTTTCCAGTAAGCTGGCTGAAAGTTCAAACATTTGCAGCAAAATATTTCTGTTGACCACTGAGATATGTGTATGGATCACAACAGCAGCACAAATACATTTTAAATAGGTCAATGAGATAATTTCCAGGGGTAGTCAGGAAACAAGGATTCCATTCCACACCTAAGAAAAAACTGACACCACTGAGAAAAGTATTACTCAACAAAAGATGGAATTTCATGAAGTTCCATGATCACCATTTGCAAGTCAATTGAATGAAGGTTCATCAATTAAATTATTTCTTTTATCTCAGTTAATCTTACTGGATATAACACTCAGATCATGTTTTTTAATCACATTCTGGAAGAAGTTTTCTTCATCTGAAACAGCTGCCTCTCTCAGCAGGCCTCTCCTGAGCTCAGAACATGTAGAGAAGAGGGATAGCTCAAGAAATTATTTTTACAGACTGTTTTCTGTAATTATGCAGAATAATACAGAAAACATTTTTTCTTTGGGAAAAAAAAAAAAAAAAGCAAACAGTTATCTAATTTTCTAGTTCACTCATACAGAAAATCCCCAAACAACCAAAAACCCAAAGAAATGGTCAAAACATCTTGATCTAGAAATTCCACAAACTGTTCATGCCCTGGGATCAATGTAGCATCCCAAAAGGATTTGGCATCAAAGGCATCCCATGGTTTGGGAATACCTGATGTATGAGCAAGTGCTCAGAGGGAGGGATGCCTAAAGCTTTTTATAGCCTCTACAATAAACCCATGTAAAGTCAGTCCTCTGGCTCTGATTTCATTCACCTTGATACATTGGGCCATCATATAAAGAACTTGATGTTGTAAAATTCTGAGTAACTCCCAAATTACTGGCTGGGACCTGCTAGAACTGGTGGAACTTGACAAAAATAAGAACACCTTTCATTTTCCTTAGGCATGAGGATGCTGAGAAGGCAAAACTTTTAGCCAAGGACAGGCAGCAGGACTCTTCATATTGTCCCATGCTCCATCAAAAACAACTCCTGCAGGAAGATTTGTGTGTATTACACTGTGCTAGTAGCAGGTTAGTAAAAAGAAGGCAATACACCTGAAAATATCTGCATTCTGAAATATTTTGTGTCTTGGCTAGTTTTTGTTATTCCCACAGCAAAACCAGCTCATCCTGTCTTTTTCATTCATGAAGTATTTTTTTTTTATGCAAAAGCTTCTTACAAAATTACATGTTTGGGATTTGAAACTTCTAGAAATTCACTTTTTTCCCAGACTAAGATGGGAAAATATCCTTCTCAGAAAAAAAAGGTGCTTTGAAAAGCTGTAAGCATCTGAAATCAACGTTTTAAAAGATAATAATCTTTAATGTCAGCAGACCCAAAAGATGCTTGCAACAATCAGAATGAAAGAACAGTGCAATGCAGGTTTATTCCAGCAGATTTTTTCCTTTTTTAAATCTTCACCATCTTGCTTGTTTTGGCATCTGACAAAAGCCTTATGGCACACATATTCCAGCTCCTGGTACTTTTTTTCAAAATGTTAAACTTCTTTTGTAGGAAGCATGACCTGCTGGTGTGAGGAAGAGGAAGGTAAGCAGGTCTGATTGGGTTCTGTCCATGTCTCTTGGTCTCTTAAGTTCTGACGAGTTTTGGATGTTACCTTGTTTAGTCAGTGCCAGACATCTGTTTATCAGTTCAATTGAAATTAACCTGAATGGTCCATAATCTATCAAATACCCCTGTTCTGGAGTCCAGGGACAGTGAGAAACCCAAAAGCTCAAAAACTTGCTCATTAACTTCTCTCAAAGCTGAGCACTGCTCTGAGCAGGCGTTTGGCTCTGCTGCTTTCCTGGGAGAGGCAAGAATGTGTAGTTTGTGATCTGATATCTCGTAAGGAAGCAGCATAGGAGTTACTTAAATATCCCAGCCTCTAATGTGTTGAATGGGCACTGAAGCTGCTCATTCCCTGCCATCTGTTCCTTGAGGAGTCAGAGCACTATGGAGTTCTTCTTTCAGCCTGACAGATCCAAAGACACTTTTATCTGGGAGAAAAGAGCTCTCAAGGGGGAAATGGTAGGACACAAACCTTCTGCTAAGACTGTGCTTGCTGGGATCGTGGCCATCATTCAGGAGCAGTGAAGAGAAGTGGGATTAGAGCAAAAACTGCTGACATGTTTGAATGAGACCTATGCAAGACTGTTGGTCAAGCAGATCCCTAAATGTGCATCTATTCCAGGTGCATGCCATGATTGATCTCCACAGGAGGTAGGGATGAGCCAAAGGGAAGCAGATCACAAAGTCTGCTTTTGGCATCCCCAGGTTTTGGTTGCACAGCCACACACGAGCATGACCTTAGGCTGCCATATGGATGGGGCATCCTTGTGAAGTAGATTTTTTGCAGCCTGGGTGGGCAAATGGAGCACCAGGAAAGAATGCCAGCACAGGAAGCCAAGGGTTTGCTCAGCCCAGAGTATCTACAGGGGTGTCTGCTTCCATTGTAAAGCCTTGGCCCAAGAGGACAAACACTGGGCAAGCAAAGCATTGCTGAAGCTGCCTAGGAGACAGAATGGGTTCCTTGTGTCCATCCCACATTTCCAGTGAAGGGCTGTGGGAGCAGCAGAACCATGTCACCTCTGCACCCATCCAGCTGCTTGCTAGACCCCGATGCACACCCCTGGGGATCAGCTGCCTTTGCCCCAGCCCAGCTGTGGTGCAGCTGTGTGACCTTGGATCTGACTGCTGGGAAAGAGCTGGGAAAAGCCTCACTGGGATACTCTCCTCTTCCCTTGGGAGCCACACTTAAGGCCCTCAGCCTTGGTGTTTGCATGAGCTACAAAGCAGCTGGGCCTGTGCCTGGCCATTAACCTCACTGATCCACACCAGGGTCCTGCCTCATTTCTCCAAATTCTCCTGGCCATCATTGATCACATGGCTGATCCTGCTCACTGGCACTCAGGTCCTGTGACACTCTTGCATTCTGGTGCTGCAGGGCTGCATGCTGGTTGGTGAGACACCATCCTGCCCACCTTGTTGGTTCCCAGATTACCTTCCCATGGGGAGCATCATTCGACTCCCAGCTGTAGGTGCCTGTTCCATGACAGCAGTCAATGGTGGGCACTCAGGAGAGGGAATAGCTAAGCCATGTCTATTTATCACTGATTTAAATCAGCCAGATTTAGGGACCTGTTTCTGATCCTTGGTAATGAGAAGACAACCACTGTGCATTTCATTAAGAGTGGAAAGACTTGTGCATTTGTTTTTGCTATCAGGAAAATATTGCCCCCCATAATCTCCAGAGATGTGTCCTGCTTATCTTCACATAACTGAGAAACTGGAAAATTCATCATTTCCTAGAAAGACTATCATACAACCTAAAAAAATAATTAGCATTAGGAAATACTAAGAAAGAAACCACTTTCTGGGAGGAAAAACTTTTAATCAGAAGCCTGTGAATTGAGCTGCTAGTAGCAGATTGACCAAGTAGCAGATCCTATGCTTAGCTGGGAATTATTTTTTTGCCTTTGAAAGCTGTGGACCACTGGAAGTGGGATCCATAAAAATCCCAGAGAAACCAGCTAACCAACATGTTCCAGGGACCAGCTTTCCCCGTGCCAAAAGCACAAGGACCACCAAAAGTCAGAGTAACCATGACATCTGAGTTGACATATCTTACATTCCCACCCAATGGAAAACTCCCCATGGCTCCCGAGTAGTCTGGTGATCCCCATGGATCTACCTGTTGCCTCATGGTTTGTTGCAATTACAGTAAACCTGCCAGGGAAGATTCCACGAATGCCCACAAAGATAGTTTGCTGTTTATAGAGAACTGTGTTCAAGCAATTCATGGAGACCTGATCTCCAATGATTTTTTCTGTGGTTTGACCTGTGTAAAAGGTCACTATAATATAAAAAAATAAAGTTCCATGTGTATGGAAAATCACGCTGTGAAAAGCCGGTGTCCATAAAGGAGACAGAGGAGTCCTGCAACTTTATTCGAATAAAGGGAGAGAGCCCACGGGGGCACACCCGCGGGGTTTTCCATCTCGAGGTTTCGGAGGGCGCAGCCTCCTTTCATCCTGAGCTCCCGACCGCACGTTGCCCTCTTCCTTTCCCCACTGGTTGAGGTACAAAGAAGGTACACCCTTCCCGAACTGCCTGAGACATATCCTCCCTTGAACCTGTCATTTTATCCCAAAGCTCAGAAACTCAGGCTTGTGCGGCCCCATTTGTCTGCTTCAGGGTTTGGAAACAAACTTAGGGCTTGAAGTTGGTAGAGACATTAACATCCATACCTTCACCCATGGAATTGTTTGTAAAGACATTACCACACCTTTCCTTTCATATGCAACCACTTGTTTTCTTTTTTCGGTGACCACCCCAACCTGACATGGTTGTTCTATAATATCCTTTCCCTTTTAAGGCTATAGATTTATTACCTCCTACTGGCACAGTATTTTTTAAGCAGTATTGCTGGAAGAAGAAGAGAAAGAAGATTTGTTTTAAAGGCAGTGCAGTGCCTGCCTGGAAACCCCTTTCCCAATCCCGATCCAAGTGTGGGAGGGTATGTTTCTTTAAGGCTGGTTATGTGTTCATGTAACAAGGCAAGTGCATACGTGAAATGAGCTTCTGCTGAAGCTTTACGTCTGCAGGGAATTTTCTAATGATCGTTTTTAGTTAATAGGCACAAGTTGTTAGCCTGAGCTGGGAAAGCCTTTTTTTGTGTGAGCCAATTCCACCCCCTTTTTTTTATTTTTTTTTTTGTCATGGATTTAGTTCCCACAGCTAATGCACCTAATAATGAGACTGGGCAAGCGAATGCCAACGTAATGATATGGAGCTTGTTTGGCCCTGACAAAGAACACAGAGCGGCTGGATGGCCTAAACGACAGGCCAAGGGCTCTATTCATCCCAAAGGATCTCTCGCCTTGCATGTGGCACAGAGGGAAGGCCGCACCTCAGGGCGGGCGAGGTGTCCGGCAGGCCCCACAATGCCCCCCACGCCGCCCCCTGAGCCCCCGGCGCGGGGCCTGTCACTAAATGGGGCGTGAAACACAGAAACAGTCAAGGGTTAAGCCCTTGGCTGAATATTTTAATTGCTGTTTCCTAACACACGCACCAGCCAGTTAGAGACAGGGAAAACATCCTTTAAAACTTACCAGACAGGTTACAAGGACCTCGCTCAGCCCCAGCTCCCTGAGCTCCGGTGGACAGCAGGGGGTGGTGGTCTGTCTTTTTAACCGGCATTTTCCCCTCAGCAGTTTTCCTCTGCCCTTCCCCTCCTCTTGCAAGCTGAGTTAATAAACACCTAGCAGCTTACTCCGTGGCGTCTGTGTGCAAACAGCTCCCACTGAGCCAGTGAAAACTGTCCCTGCAGGAATTCCATTAGAGCCTTTTCCACCTTGGCCTCCCAGAGCAGTGCACAAAGGAAGGTGGTGTTCCTGCATTCAGTCCATGGGACGGAGCAGGCCAGCCCAGATCCCTTCCCATCGTTCGTGTCCTGCCAGTTCACTCACTCAGACCCTCTATTTCTGTGGCTTGGCTCCGGTTTGCCACTTGTCTCAGCCCACCAAATCTTCCTCAACTCAGGGAGCACCAAGCATGAGAGAAGAGCAGGTTAAAATCACTGTGGGCATGAGAGACATCAGGGTGGGATAGGGCTGGCAGGAGATGGAAGTTCAGTGGTGTCCTAGAAGATCCCACTAGGACTCCTCTTTAACACAGATCAGAGCAGAGGAAATTATGGGCTAAGCCTTGAGGGTTGTCTTAGATTACAAAGATCTCTTTTAAAGTAGCTCTATGGGTAAGTAATTTGAGAGAAACCATTTACTTTAATGTATTTTACCTCTTAGAGAATTTCCACCAGCAAATAGTCAGTTTCTCACTACTCTACAAAAATATTCAGCACTGAGGAGATTTTTTTTTCATAGTTTACAAAATATTGCATTATTTTAAACAGATTTCTCTCTTTTCTAGAGGAAATAATTTGCTTTGGTGTTGCCGAGTCTATGATGTGTTCCTTGTCCTGAGCTATATGACCATGAACTCCAGTATCCATATGTGCAAGTACTGATCCATCCAAGGCTGAAATGTGTAAAGACCAGTTGTTGGTGATAAATAAACTGTGAATGTTCACAGAAAGCTGAACTGAGGGGGACATTAGTATGGCTGGAGCAAATTCCTGTATGGATTTTAAGGAACTCTCATGGAGAAATGTTTGCAGAATCAGTTTAATCTGTGTCTGATGAGATGCTTCTATGTGCAATCAGTACTTGACATATTGGCAGGACGTCCATAAAACTGCCTTCCACACTCTTTATGATCTTGTTATCAGGCACAGGGGAGATGCCATTACACAGATACATCTTCTTTGCTTCCCTCTAAAGAAAATTACTAATCCAGCTTTGCCTGTAGTTATGACAGGCAGGAAGATGGCACATGAGGTTATGGATTCTGCTTTGCTACTGCAGGCTCTAGAAGGAAACTCTTAAGAAACAATAGTCTGGGTTAGAGGTAGCATTGAGGTGTACATTATTTTTTTTTTTAATCAGAGCCTTTTACTGTACACTATAAAAACCCCCATTAGCATTTTCTTTTCAGATGCTCTGCTGCACCACAGCTGCTGTGACTCTGCAGTCAGGAAAGCAGAACTGGTGTGACTGCAATTCAGGAAAGAAGCTGAAAAGAGAGAAGAAAAAAAAATAAGGCTTTCTAAGACAGCTTGAAGAAAGCATGCCAATTAAATTTTTAAAGAGAGACAGAGGGTAGGAAGAAAAAAAAAAGAGCTAAAAATCTGGAGGAACCTGAGGAAAGTTGGGGAGGGGAGAGGGGAAGGAGCACAAGAGAACCATAGAAATAAGAAATGGAATGAAGGACGAAGTGAGGAAAGTTAAGGCATTGTACAGCAGCAGCACACAAATTGAAGCTAATTACCGAGGGAGAAGAAGGAAAGGAGGACCAGAAGAGGACATATGATGAAACAAGGAAAGAAGTCCTTGCAAGAAAAGAAGGGAATCCACACAGAAACAAGAGAGAAAGCAAGGAGGAATATGACCAGGACAAGAAACCTTTCTTAGAGCAACACTGTGTGACTGTGCAGGAAAGCAGGGAACAACTGAGACAGGATGTGTGTGCAAACACATTTTCCCATTGTTCCCTCCAGCAAGCATTTGATTTTTGCTGCAAGCAGTGGCTTTGCACTTGGTAGGGAACCTCAAGTGTCATATCCCACTGGTGGGGGGAGAAACAGCCATTCACCAGCTCGGGTGCAGTGAGGAACCCTCTGGCACCATCGTGGAACCTCCAAGGAAAAGTGTCTCCAGGTGGGGTGGGGTCAGCCTGCAAAGCCTTGGATGTTCACTGCACCTCTCATTGCAGTGCTGTGTGTTCCACATGGACGTGACACCATCCAGCTCCTCAGAGAATAATTCTTAGCACAGTGGCTGTGCTGTGACATAATTTAAAGCCCAGGACTCAAGTTGTTTCCTCCAAATGACATTTCAGAGGCTCCCTCGCATTTCCCACCCAGCTCAGTTTAATCACATCCTGGGATAAGAGAAAGGAGAGCAGCTTCTGTGTTCCCCATGCCTCTCTCAGGGATCTTCTGTGTCACAGATGCTCTGAAAACCTCTCTTCTGGCCAGAGAAAAAGGCTTAGGAACAGGTTGAAGGTATGTGGGCACCTAAAAGCACAGCCAAACACCCACAGAATTTTTCAGAAACACCTCAGCTGCCTCGGTGCTTTCCTAGTGCCTGTCATCATCCTAAGGTGCCTACATGCCTTTGAAAAGTTGGCCTTTAGCCCCTTATAAAAGTATTTCCCCTGGAATAAATGACAGGCAATTAGTTTAAGAATGAGGCACTCCCTTTTAAATCCAGTACAAATAGTGAGAGTAGATAAATCACAAGACCAGTGACTCCAGATAGATATTTCACCAAAGTAAATCATAAGACTGTAATTTTTAAGCTGCCTATGTTAATGCGTGGATAAAATGTTTAAATCCTGTTAGAGAAGTTTTTAAAATATAGTTCTCACTTAGCAACTATGTTCCAAAATAAAGATACTAAGGTCAGAATTAAGGTGTGTTGAAAAAGAGATTTTCTGAAATCTGATGATGCATCCTGAGATGCAGATGTGAATGAACAACTAGATGTTAAAAATACTAAAAATCTTATAATATTTAAAAAAAAACAAAAACACAAAATCTATCAACTAGCTAGGCCAAGTGTCTTGGGTTATGGAACCAAAAAATGTGTATTCTGTTTAATCTGTTGAAGCAGCTGGGGAGATATTTTTCTTTATCTCTTGTAACTCAAGGCAAGGGGGTTGGATGCCATCTGATAATGGGCCAGCTGTTAAAACCAGGTAGGGCAATGTTTCTTATCTCTTTCACCACCCATCTTCTGCTAATGGGCCATTAAGGCTCACCAATGACATGACACATTCCATCATCCCATTGTGAGATGCTCCACCCAGTGGGAGGAGCCAACCATTCCTACCTGGATAAAACTGAGACACAGGAACACAAGGTATCTGGTTCCACTGGATTCCCGGAGGAAGATCGGACCCTTCTCACCATCACTGGACCCGTTTTCTACAGGATCATCTCTACTTCAACAGAACGACATCTGCCACTCCAAGAGGTCTTACTCTGGACTGCTTCCAACACCCTGACCAACATAGTGTCAGGTTGTATCTCTGACTCTGTTAGGGTTTTTAGGATCATTGTTTGTTTGCTTGTTTGGTTTTTTTGTACTACTACATTTGTATTGTTAATATTCCTAGTAAAGAACTGTTATTCTTATTCCCGTATCTTTGCCTGAAAACACTTAATTGCAAAATTATAATAATTTGGAGGGAGGGGGTTTACATTCTCCATTCCAAGTGGAGCTTCAACTTTCCCTGGCAGAAGTCTGTCTTTCGAAACCAAGACACCAGGGAAGAAAATTCATTCACAATTACAATAGTGCAAAGTTCTTCATTATAAAGTGCTTGACCAACCACTATCAAAGATATGAAATAAGAGAGATAAAATGTGATATTACCCACAGAGATGATTTTCATGTCTTTCTCAATACATTCATGTCCCTTAATGCTCATTGACAAAGATTCTCAATGACCACGAGTTATAGAAAAAACCTTTCCAGCTAATTCAGGCATTCAGGGATGAATAACTGCTGGGGAGGAATGAAATCCATTAACAAATGAGGACAAGAAGGAGGAAGTTCAAAAGAGCAATAATGAACTCCTTTTGAAAATGTATCATCAGGACAATGCACCAGAGTTCTCTGAGAAGGAACGAGTATCCTGTGAATATAAACTGTTGGTAAATGGCAGGAAAGAGACCTCCTGGCACTTGTGAACATGCAAGAAACATCTGGTGCTGGCCACAGTAATCCCAAACCTCAGCTGACACACGGAGCATAGTGACACCCTGCACTTCAGATGGCAAGTAGCCAGGGGACATTTTAAAATCAGAGGATGAGAGGTTGCAGGAGATGTCTCTGGATTTTAGTCTGTCGTGTCCTTATCCAGCAAAATAATAAAAATCAATCAATCAAATCTTCAGTTTTGCTGAAAATTGAATGGGTTTGACTAGACAGAAAATGGAATCTGTTGAGATTTATTTACCTTGTAATTTTAATCTCTTTGGCTGTAAAAAAAACCCCTGATGCTGATTTACATCTTCTGAGGTACCAGCTCCATTTCCAGAAGGTGTTCGAAAAAACAGGAAAACACTAAGTATGGGAGGAGTCTAATGGGTTGGTTTGAGTTTGTTTGCATTTCAGGAGTGCCTAAAGGGGCTGAGGAGGAAAACTGATGCTGTAGTATGAGTTGTGAGGCTCTCCACACTAGGAGAAGAAGGGATGAATAACTGAGGAGAGAGGCAACTAGTTGAAAGAGGCAGTGCCATTGAAAATAGAAAGGAAATAAAATAATTTTGTTTAGAAACATGTTTTCTTCAATCAAGCCCTTTCCACAGTTTATTTTGACTGATTATATTACAGCACACCATACAGATGCTCACAATAGCATCTGCTGGCCTTGTATCATGACCACAAGACTTTTAGCCCTGCTGCTGGGAATGGCATCCTCAGATGACAATCCCTGACAACCACACCTCCTGGACCCACACACTGAAAGCTCTTGTGAAGGAACAGAAAACTAGGAGGTCTCCCAGAAGAGACCTCCTCTGAGGAGAATACCTACACCATAAACTTCATGGTGGGTGCAGAAGACACAAAGGCAAGGGCTTAAAGACACCATGCTTGGTGGCACAGTTTTCAGCTCCCTGTAGTGATGCCAGGGCTCTACCTATTGAAATTACTGCAGTTTAAGCAGTTATGACTCCCAAAAGAATATTCCTTCACATTCCTCAAACTGTTGCCAAGATTTTCTTCCTACTGTTAGAAAGGCAAGGAGCATCACCAGTGCAAAGCATGTGCCAAGCAAGAGAGAAACCAGGCTTCTTAGGTTCAGTCTTTGTGCTCAGAAAATAGGGCAGCTGCAGAGGCTCAGCAGTAAGACATGGTGTGAGCGGTGGTGGCCTCAAGTCACAGGGTCTGGTGACAGTCACACATCAACATAGAACAAAGCATGGGTGAAGAATTTTTACACTAGAAATGTGCTTCAACCTCATAACAAAACCACAGCCTTCTGTGACACCCAAATATAGGTTTGAACTTGCTGTTCCCCCAGAGCATGGGTATGTTCAGTGAGCTCCCTATTTCATTTTGGTATCATTGTCTAGCTAACTAGCACTGGAAAGGAGTATATGTTTATGTAAATACCTTGGCTGCTTCTCTGATCCTGTCTTAAGAAGAATCTCAGTTAATTCATTCATTTTTGTGGGTGAGAAGGTGTGTCCCCAAGCATCCTCACATTCTTTAGGAACACTGGTTCAGTCTTGCCTCACCTGCCAGCAAGAAAATTTGGCTTCCACATTGCAGCTGCAACACTTATTCTGTGGTTGTCTTTTTACCAATTTAGCCCAAAGTATGACATTCCCTTTGCATTTGTACCATGTTTCTGGTACAAACACCATGGCCACCAGCAGAGTTGTGATCCAGAGCTCTGGAGACACAGATCCCCTTATAAGTCAGGCTGGGGAATAATCATAGAATCACGGAACAGTTTGGGTTGGAAGGGACCTTAAAGACCATCTCGTTTCCCTCCCCCTGCCATGGGCAGGAACATCTTCCACTATCCTAGGGTGCTCAGAGCCCCATCCAGAGACATTTCCAGGGATGGGGCAGCCATAGCTCCTCAGGAGAACCTGTTTCAGTGTCTTCCCACCCTCACAGGGAAGAATTTCTTTCTAATATCTTATCTTAACCTTCTCTCTTTCTGCTTGAAGCCATTCTCCCTTGTCCTGTCATTACAGTTCCAGATGAAGAGTCCTTCTCCAGGAATACCAATAATAATAACAATAATAATAATAATAATAATAATAGTAATGGATGGGCTTGCATCCATGTACACTTCTTACACATAGCAGGGCCTTGTAACAGATTTTCAGACCAGGAAGTTCCATTATGATCATCTAAGACTTCAGAATCCAGGCAATAATGTCAGTATTAAGGCCAGAGTTCTGACTGAGTTTGATCAAAACATTTACAATACTCCAAAGAGGCAATGAAGACCCCCCTCAATGCTCCCCTGAGAAGCCATGCCAACAGTTCCTGCTCCCCCCCCTTGTTAAAGATGTGCATCTTATTTCAGACATGAGCTGTCTGGGGGGCTTTATGACTGGATTTTGTTATGCTTTTGTCCACACAAATAAATGGTTCCTGTACAGCTGTAATTATCCCCTAAAATGGAGGTGCTCTCAAAGAGATCACAACTCCACCTGCAGCAGGTGGCTTAAGGGTTTGACCAGCCCAGATCGTATGCTGGCACCAGCACCTGTGGCTGTTGATTAGCACACCTGAAGCACCCTTTTCCTGGGCTTTCCCTGCCAAAACTCCAGCTGTCCAGCAGCACCCACGCACTGAACAGTGCCACGCTCTGGACATGGCTGCGGCTCAATGAGGGGAAAGGCACATGATTGTGTGCGTGTGTGTGTGTGTGTGTGTGTCCATGGGATCTGCTGCTTAAATGTTTTCCTTTCCCAGGGGATATATTTGACATCAAGATAAAGGGGCAGCGTGGAAAACAAACTTACTTTCCACTCCCCCCTCTTGGAGTCTGGTATTGTAAAACAAGCTGCGCTAGCTGGGATTCCTTTTGAAAGCTCCCGGTTATCTTAGCAGCTGTAATATAAACCACAGTCTCCTTGAAGTATATCCCTGCCACAGATCCCTTCCTGGTGCGGGCTGGAGGGGCAATACATACCATAGTATTCACAGGGAATAATGCTTTTTTTTTTTCTTTTTTTTTTTTTTTTTTTTTTTTTGGAAGGTCAGGCATTTTCTGAAGCTGGCTAATGCAACCCCTTTATGTTTTCTCTGGGAGCTCTGCTAAACCCACTCATCACACATGAGCAAAGCGTGATATCGTCCATCCCCCTGCACCTCATTAACGGTATCTCCCTTGCCTTTTGTTTTGGCCAGGATGACCTGGAGTGGGAAGTAAAAGGGGTGATGGTTATGAAGTGTGCGTGTGAAGGGCATAATCAGAGTGGTTGTGCCTGAGTGTTGCTTGTTTTGGTGTTTGAGGTGCCTCCTGCTGAACCGTGTCCCATGCAAGCCAGCTCACGTCTGTGTGCTGCAGAGGAAACATTCCTGTCATTCTGACACCCTGCGAGGAGCATGCCTGGAGTACAAGCACCTGTATGGTTGGCAGTCACAAGACTTTCAGCTGGTACCTCCTGTGGTTGCCCAAAGGGATCTTTCCTCCTCTTGCAGCCTCTGGCCTTTGGAGGCGAGGGGCCTGGCCCCATGGGGAGGCTCCTGGGAGGTGTCTGGGCTAGGCAGTGATGTCCACACTCGTATTCCTTAACCCACTCCATTTTTCCCCTCCTTCTCAGCTTCCTCCTGTGCAGGTGTGAAAATGACTGGAGAGAAAAGAGGAAACTGGAGATGCCAGGCTGGAGAAGACATGGGCTCCCTCTTCTGCAGCTGGTTTGCCACTACAAGCAGTAGCCAAAAGCTTCCCCCTCTGGAAGCCCCGGGCACCCTGCCAGGCTGAGCACGATGTTCTCAGCGCAGCGATGGGAGCCCAGAGCCGGGTCAAGCCAAAGGCTCTGCAATAAAGGAGGAGGAGGTCATGGAAACCTGTTTCCATTATGGTCCTTGTAAATAGCCTTCCAGATTATCTTCTTGATTATCGTGCCCTACCTGTGCTGTTTCCACTTCCGAGGACCTGAGTGCTTTTAAACCTTGCAGCCCCACCCATGTGGCACAAAGTACCTGCAGGGGCAAAGGGCCAGCAGGAACCCAGCTCAAGGGTTTTAGTGCCTCTGGAAGATGTTTCTCCCCGTCTCAGGCAATGCCTGACTTCCTAAGAGCACTACATGAAGGAGAGAGGGCAGACCAGGAGACTACCCCTCAATCGCACATGGTGCTGGTTATTCTCTTGAAAGCTATCTCTGTGTTATCCCATCTTTGACTATAATCTACATCTTAAACTGTGTCCTGCAGCTGAAACTCTTTTTCTCTGGAAAACAGATTTGTCACTCTTTCAGTTCTTTCAGAGAAGGAAATAAGCAAGTAATGCTTTCAAAGCTACTCAATTAACTCAGGAACTTGTGTCCCACTGTTAGCAATTCTGATTGATTTTTTTTTTTATTTAAACTTGGCCCAAAATCTAATTTCCCAAAATAATGAAGGCACTTTGGAGTCACAAAGTCTAATTGTAAATTGAATTTGGTTTCAAAAGTCACCTGCATGTTTTGGAAATGCTGACCTTGATGTTCACACAAACCTAGTATGACTGCCAGCACTTGTTACACATTGTTGCTTCCTTCACATAATTCAAGGATGGCACTGAAGGGCTCAAACAACACCAGATTAAAGCACCTCAGCTGAACCAAGGTAGCTGGGTAGGTGCATATGCTCTTACTGCCCAGCCAGCATGAGCTGAAAAGTCCTTAACTTCTGCCACTTTCTTCTGAGGTTTCACATAACCTGGTTTTCCTCACTTCTGCCATGGGCTGAGCATGCACACAGACACCACTGAGCAGAAGACAGCCATGAGTCATCAAGCAGCAGTGACTGCCATGTGTCTGTGTCCTTCCCTCCCTGAGTCTGATCCTTGGGCTGAGTCCCTCTTGCCCTGTAGAACTCAACTCCAGGGATCTGCTGAGACTGCTGCTTCTAGCCTCAGCCAATATGTCACACATGGTTGTGGATGCATTTCAGCAATGAAAAGCAAAAATCCTTTTGTCAGCTCCTCAAATCTGGGCTCTTCTTGGTGGTGCCAACCACTAGGACAAGAGGAATGGGCAGGAACTGATGTGCATGAAGTTCCACCTGGATATGAGGAAGAACTTTTTAAATTTTCCCTCCCTCAGTTAATTTTTAAAATTGGAAGTGTGAAAAATCAGTTGGAGAAGACCTCCAAGATCAGCAAGTCCAACCTTTGATCAATGCCCATGTTGTCATTCAGACCAGAGCACTGAGTGCCACATCCAGTCATTCCTTTAATACCTCCAGGGACGGTGACTTTGCCATCACCTCCAGCACTCAGGAGTGATAACGCTACTAAGGATTTGTTTTACACAAAATAATCATGATTACCAATACTCTAAACCCAAATTCTTTTATGGAAATGCCAGTTATGACAAAACTTTGGGGATGGTTAATGGTTTCTAAGGTCTTGAATGGAGCCCATTGCAGCAAGACAGACCCAAGGGCAAGAGTGGGCAGAGCTCTTGTGCCGTTCTTCTCCCCTCCCAGGTAGCCATGAAATCCCACTTTTTCCTGGCAGTGCCTTTTCTCCTGAGCTACCCACTTCCCTCTCAACTTTCAGCTGAAGCACATCCACAGGTATCAGCAGACTGAGGAAACCAGGTGACCCTCTTGACAAATGGTGACTTTTAAGTTTCTGCCATTAATCCCAAGCAAATCAAGAAGTGGGATCAATTTTAGTACAGGGAATGATTGGTAGCTGGTTTTTTTTCACTTCAAAACGAAACATTTCAACTTGCATTGAATAAAGCATTCTGGGCTTGAAACAGGAGGTTCTCTCTTTCCAGTTAAAACCAAACCAAGCCAAACCAAGTCAAACCAAGCCAAACCAAACCTAACAACACCTGCCCCGCCTCGCCCCCCCCCCAAAAAAAAAAAAAAAAAAGTCAAAGACAAAAAGAGATAAAATTATTAGTGAAAACCACTGATGACAGAGGGAAGGTAGTTGTGCCCCCTCTTTCCCAGTTCTGAGTGGTGGGGCTTGTTTAGACCACTCCTTTTGTCTTAGGAGACTCCCCTCAGGGAAGTCACTTAACCACCTCGGTGCTTTCACCAGGAGAGGAGGAATCAAAGCTGCTCTCAACCCCTTGGCTGACCTGTCTCCTTTGCCTGAACAAATATGCAAGAGATTAGATCCTGTGACTCAGATGCTCCCTCTCTTTGGTAAATGTCTTGTGGACAGATTGGCCATCACTTCTTCTCATTCCCAGCCCTCCCTCCCTCCCTGCCCTGCTTGGTAAATATTTGAGTATTCCATGAAGAACTGGATGGCTCCCTTAGGAGAGGCCATGAACATCACCAATCAAAATAGCCCAAACATGATGGAAAGGTAAGATCATGTCATCTCAGGAAAAAGAGAGTATGGAACTTGTCTATCCTACATCCTTGATGCTAAGAGATAAAAAGGGACACATATTTTTTCCTTTGGTTTTGTCAGTATATCTTAATACATTTTTTTATCCAAACAACTTTTCAATTAATACCAAATTTGTGAACAGTTTCCAGACAATAAAACCAGCATTCTTCTCAGCAAAATTCCCATTTGCCACCAAGAGGAAAGAAAAATTACCCAGCTCTGTCTCACTACATGTAGGTGAGCTTGTTTCATGTGAACTCGAATCCTAGCCTGAAAAAAAGCTGCAATGAACCAAGACCAACACATACACTTGACCCCTCAGCACCATGGTCTGACTGTCCCTACACACAAATCTCATTTTGAACATTTCCTGTGACAAAAGGTGAGGATTCAGGGCAGGGAAAGAGTTGTGTCCCTGCCATTTTCTGGAGATGTGAACAACACCTCCCTTGCACACCCCCATGTATTATATTCCACTTGTCCCTGTCACGCTCTAGATAATGTTGATTCTGTGCTGTGAAGGGTGTCTGGCTCTCCCCTTGACTAATCCCTGGGTGCTGGAGGGTCCTCTCTGGAGCTTGAGAACTTGACCTCTGCTGACACAAGTCTGACAGGGATGCAGATCCATGTGACTGCCCTCACTCATCCCCACTCATGCCAGGAGTTCTCCCCTGATGCCCTGTCAACACAGGCTTTCAGACAAAAGATACTGGTGAAATCAACAACACCAAAGGAATGTGGCCTTCTGGCCTTTGATTGATACTCCTTATTTCAACAAAACCTTAACTCAGTTGAAAATATAGCGAACAACCTGTTATGGCATTTCCAGACAGGACATGTCTGCAGAACTTGCAGGGTCACTGAGGCAATATGTTTCAAAACAAATAATGGGTCTCGCTTTCAAAATCACAAGGTCACTTTATCTGTATTTCATTCTGCAGTCTGCCAAGCTGCTGCTCTCAAACATAATCAACCCTTAGTTACTACCTGCTTTACAATGACGCCTAGAAATTAAGGGGTTTCCTGGTGCCAGATGCATAAAGGGACACATCTCCTGCCTTACAGAGCTTCCCATCCCACCAGGCTGTTTGCAGACAGGGATTTGGGGAGAGCTGAAACTGCAGAAGGGAAAGCTCAGCACAGAAGCCTGCTTTGGGAGCCATGCCATTCTATGCCATGCCCCTCATACATCCCTCTCCAAAACAGGAGCCCCTTTTCCCAGACAGTGACCCTCTTAGTGCCTTCCTGCTGGGAGCTTTCTGCCCATCAGCTTGGGGCATCCTGACCACCATGCCCAGTCTCTCAGGAAGGGGGAAAGCAGCACCAGCCAGAAAAGCCAGGAAAGCAACTGTGATGTGAGACATCATACTCTTCACAAAACAACCCTTTGAAGGGTGCCTTCACATGCTCTTCCTGCTCTCCACAGGGAATTTCGTGGTCATTCCTCCTCTAAGAAAAATTGCAACTTTCTCACATGAAATTGGAAACATTTGAAAGCTCAGGCTATTTGGCTGGAATCTACTCCAGGCCAAATTTTGATCCCTTTAATGGAGAAGTGAGAGAATTTGCACAAGGGATGGGGAGTCAGGAGAGATTCCACGTACAGAGACCTCTGTCTTAACAACAATATTTTACTGAAATATTAACTATAACATCGAGGTATTTTATAGCTCCACCCTTTGGAAATGGTTTTCTTAGAGAAGAGGAAAAATGTTTAAAGCCCCAGTTTTCTCAGAGCTATTCAGCCCCCACTTGCAAACAAAATTTTTCAAAATATTTTTCTTTCCTATCACACCCTCTTAATTTCTTTGGGTGTCAGCAACTTCTTCCCTCTGATGCAGTGGCCCTGCCTTCCACCAGCACGCCTGGCTCCTGCTGCTCTCACATTAGGAAGGAATCATTTGTTGTCCTTTGCAAAGCTGCCAGGTACTCCTACATGACAAAAATCCCCAACTGTGCTTTAGGCAGAGCAGCCACCCACCTCCTGCTCAGTTCTAGCTGGTTAATGAATAGAGTGATCCCAGGATATCCCAATATTTGAAAAAGACACTTCCAAAAACAACAGACAAGTGCAGTGAAATGTAGTTGCAAATCAGGAAGGTGGAGCAGGTTTCTTTGCAAGTCTGTCTTTAGTCCATCCTGACAGAGATCTTCTCTGTAACCTACAAAACACAGGCTGCTGACAACCTCACACAAGCAGAACTTAGGCCTTCATTTCTGCAAACACTGACACCTTCATAGAACCACACAGAGTCACAGAATCATTTAGGTTGGAAAAGACCTCTGAGATTGAGTCCAGTCTTTGACTGATCACCACCTTGTCAATTAACTATGGCATTGAGTGCCACATCTAGTTGCTTTTTGAACAAAGGACTGTGACCCCATCTCCTTCCTGGGCAGCCTGTTCCTGTGCCTGCCACCCTTTCCATGAAGAAAGTCCTCCTGATGTCTAGCCTGGGCCTCCCCTGCTCAAACTGAGGCCATTTCCAAACAAGAACACCAATAAATACTGAAGTAATGAACTTAACTTGTCTTTATAAGACTGTGTCTGCTCAGCTGCAGCTGTTTTAGGGGTGGGGGTTTTGGCTGGCAGGATCTTTTGCCCACTTTGGTACCACTAAACATAAATTGTCTCAGTTTTCCTTTGAGTAAATCAGACTTGGTCTTCTCAAGTATAAACATCACAACAGATACCAGGAATTGAAACATTCATTAAGACACATTAAATACATTGCTTGCACTGATGATAGTCCTGTGTGAGACTCTGGAGAAGACAATAAAATTTACATGTGAGAAATACATCAAAGGAGGCAAAAGCTGCAGTTCAGTAACAGCAACCTGGAAGTTTCTGCAATTTAAGATCAGTGAAGGTGTGAGATCTTCAGCCAGCACAAACTACTGCTAACGGGGCTAAAGCAATTTGTATAGTTTGAAAATGATCTGGCCCAAGGTAGACATCATCTTTTAGCAATTCTAACATTAAAAAAAAACCTTAATAGCCAAGCTACTCCTCAAACATACTACTAAAAATGAAGCCTGTATTCACCTTGGATGAGCTGATCTTTACAGCAGCTTCAGGGCACAAAAATGGCCCTCAGCTCTGTGTAACCTGAGTATAAACACCCACATATCTTACTCTTCCCCAACAGGTAATTAATTATTAAGTGAAATACACTGCCCCACAGCCTGGGAACCAAAAAAACAGAGGACACAGCCCCACAATCATTATTCTGGAGCAAGCACACCCAAAATCAGTGCAACCTCAGGTTACTCTGTATGTAGAATATCAGGGTCTTTTAAAATGAAAGCCACATTTAATATAAGAGAACAACAAACACTCTACATTCCTCCTCTCAAGGTGCTTAAGGACGGGTGAGATGCATTTATTCGCACCTATTTACCTCCTCTGCCTTGGCTATATTCAGAGAGCTGTGCCAGCAGTCAGTACCAGGCCATATCTCACTGGAAGATCTACTTTGCTATCAGGGCTACTTATTGTCCAACACCCTTCTCCCTCCAGAGCTCAGCAGATGAGATATGACTGCCCTGTGTTCAGCAGACTTCCGTTATTGGAGCCCCATCTCTGATCAGATGGCATCTCATGAGCTGCCTTCTTCTGATTGCCTGTGCTACACAAATCTCATTGCTTCCTTGAGGCTGTAGGAGATGGAGAATTGTCCACTCTGCTCAGCTGAAAGCCTCTGGACACAAACCAGCTGCATGGAGAGCCATCAGTTTTACAGAGATAGATGGTCAGAAGCTGCTGGAGGCTGCAGTCCAGAACCACTTTGTTACCAGTGATTTATGTGACATCCGTAATTTCTAAAAGCCAGCTGCTTCTAAAACCAGCTACAGACAAAGAGGCCAGGCTCTAATCCTTGTTATGTCAGTTTATCTCTGCAGTTACTCCCACTTTACACCAGGTAAGCAGAGATCAGAATCTCGCTCCGTCTCGTTTTGCCTGGGCCATAAATACACCCATTAGGGTTTGTCCTGATGATGTAATGCAATACCCCACATCTGTTTGTGTCACTGGAGTTGCTGTGGGGGCAGCCAGAGCTGGGATTAGATAATTCCTGTGTTTTTCACACAGGGAAAATTAGACTTTTATTCCTAGCCCCCATCCCAGCACCCCATTGTCTCTCAATTCCCAGCTCCAGGCAGCTGCTTGACTGTTGCTCCAAGTGTGTTGTTAGGGGCAAACAACTGGGATACATCCTGTCCACTGAGCCTGGAAAATCCCAGAAGGAGACAGCATGGGCAATGACCATTCCCTTCAGCTGAAAAGTCAGCTGCCTTCAGTTTCTATCAATCTTTAGGACTAAGAGAAGGAATACCTGCTGGAGGGAATCTACATAATACCTATATGTAGAGGTTCTTGATTTATATGCAAACACTAAATACTGTTGCTCCCCATCCTACACTTGTAAATCAGAGTAGTGTTTACTGAATTTTTATCTGAAGGTCTTTTATCTGATTGCTGTAAATCTGATTGAGTGTGAATCTCAGCTCTCATATTGCAAGATAGTAATATTCTGTCCCTCAGCTGCAGAGAAATGCTTGAAAACAGACTGAGTGAAGATTACTACTGCAAAAGAGTAAAAAAAGGAAATAATAACCCAAAATTTGAGCAGTGCAGGATTTGGGAAATCCTTGGAACTGGAAGCAGTGTCCATGCAACCTCTGTCACTCTCATATGCACTCATATTCACCCCCCAAACTGGGGCATAGCAGCCCTTTGCCGACCTGTGCTAATGTGGGGAGATACATGAAACTGAGGTGCACCAAGAGACTCCTCAGCTTCTTAGATACTGCAGCCCTCACCCGGTTTGCACCAACACATGCAGCTTTCAATGAATCAACCACCAGTAACTCTGCTAGAGAAGCCAGAACAAAGTTCTGCAACTACCCTGGGAACAGTGTTTACAATGGTTTCAGAGAAGGAACAAAACAACGCTTCCTAGCCCAGCCCCTGTGGGCAGCCCATACAAGAGCCATAAAAGAGGTATCCTGTTGGGATGCTTCCATCCCAGTGTCTAGCCTGCAGGCCAGTGCCCTGTGTTCTTGTACTACAGCTATGGCTGGTGCCCTGCCAGCTACAGGGAGGGCCCCTCTCCCTCTCAGGGTCTTCTGATCCCAGTTCTCCAGCTCATGGCTCTCCTGCTCTCAGGCACAGCTGGCTGCTGCCTCTGTTCCACTGCTCCTGCTCCCCTGCAGTTCCCACTGACTGGGGTCCCTTCTGCCTGGAGATAGTTGGGAATTGGTCAGCAGAAGCAATTTGGAGCAGGAAGACTGGCAGAGATTCAGCTCTAGGCTGCTGGAATATTCCCATGAACATGGGAGAAGCAATTTCACATCTTTCCTATAAAACTGCCCAGGAGCCCAAATTAGTCCTTCTCACCCCATGCACACATTCATAGGTCATGGAATCACAAAATCAAAGAATGGTTTGGGTTGGAAGCTCATGCGGTTCAAACCTCACTGCCATGTAAAGGGACACCTGCCACTGTCCCAGGTGGCTCAGAGCCCCATCCAACCTGTCTTTGGACACTTCCAGGGACGGGACAGCCACAGCTTCTCTGAAAAACCTGTGCCAGGGCCTCACCACCCTCATGGGGAACAATTTCTTCCTCATATCCAATCTAAACCTCCTCTCTCTCAGTGTGAAACCATTGCCCCTTGTCCCCTCTTGACAAGGACCTGGAATTGCCACTCCAGGCCCTTGTCAAGAGTCTCTCTCCATCTTTCCTGTGGGTTCCCTTCAGGCTCTGCAAGGCCACAATGAGGTCACCCCAAAGCCTTCTCCTCTCCAGGCTGAACAATCCCAATCCCCTCAGCCTTTCCTCCCAGCAGAGCTGCTCCATCCCTCTGATGCCCTTGGTGTCCCTGCTCTGGCCTGGCTGCAGCAGCTCCCTGTCACTCCTGGGCTGGGCCCAGGGCTGGATGCAGCTCTGGTAGGTGGGATCTCACAAGGATTTCTCAGCCTTGTCCCTGAGGGTGACTGTCCAGCTTTATGAATGAATAATGTCACTGTTAGATTGACTCACAGGAAACGGACTGAAACTGTTATCATTTGTTAAATGCCAGTCCTCCCAGCAATTAGAAGTATCCTTCATTTACACATCAGCTGGTTCATAACACCATGGAAGTGGAATGTCAAGGATGTAATATTTTTAATTAATTCAAATGCTTTGGTGAAACTCATGACTATTTCTTGGGAATGCAGTATGATTTGGAAGTAGACATTCCTTGAAATAAGAAGAGTGTGTCAGAAAGGATGCCATCATAACTCTACAGCATTGGTCCATTTCAGCCATCAAAACAAAATCTCAATCCTATGACAGAGCTTTATACGTTGCATAACTGAAAAGTCTTGTAAGCTCATAGAGGATGCAGTTTCCTGGCACTGATGAATCACCACAGAAACCAGGAATATATTTCCAACAAAGAGGAACACCTTTCTCCACAGGGTGATGTGTAGTGGGACTGTTTACAGATCAAGGGGCTGGTCTACGTGAGCTTAAGAGCAGAACCAGATACCTTTAGGTAACCTTTAATGTTAAATTCAGAAATCTGAGGCTGAGAGAAGAGTTTGAAGAGCTGTTGTCCAGTCATACCACATTACAGATGTTTGCAATGCAGGGCTCAATTTTCTTTCTATTTTCACTGCTGTAAAAATAACTCTTATTCCAAGGTTCTTGGAAAACTTTAATTTGCAGTGTAAAGGCAAACTGGTTACACGTCAGTCGCTACTTTGAATACCTTTGTCAAATCCATGAGTAAAACCTTATCCTGACAAGTGACCATCCCTGACCCCAAGGTAAATCCCCTTAATGGTCATTAAGATGACTTAATTCCTAGCAATGGAGTATTATATTCCATAGCAATTGACACCTAGTTAAAATCCAAATATCAAGAAAATGTTTCACTTTATTTTCTTCGTGCATTCTTTATTTCTTTTGCCCAATTCAAATGCTTTAGCACAAAGAACATACATTTAAATTTAATTCAGAAATGTTTCATTTGCAGGCCTATTCTTCCTGCACTTCCGTCACATAGCTACAAACCTGCCACCTTGTGTGACAGAGAGGCAGCTGAGTCCAGCGGTTCTTATGAATATTTTGCCTTTGACTGCACAAAACAACAACTAAAATACTTTTCAAACTCATAACAACTCTTCCCAAGAACATTGGGGAATCAAAAAAAATCTGCCTGTGAGTTACAGCAATAATTCACCCCTGTGGATCCAGGTGGTGTTCAAATAGCTGAACTCAAGAAGGCTCCATGTGTGAAGAATGCACCAAAAATTTTCTACTGGGGAGGGGACAAGTGTTTGAAAAGATTTTTCAATTAATCCATATATTTGGTAGAACAGTTTTTGTGGATAAATTAATTTTATTCACACGTTGACAGGCAGTATTCAAATATTTTTGCTGATCACAGAAGATCAGATTTATTTTTAAATCTGCCAGAATGTTTGTGTTGCTCCACAGTATTTTCTCAGTATTGCCATTTGATAATAATTTGAGCATGTACCCAACAGAAAAAGGTGTTCATTACTCCTGGAGTTCCAAGGGTGTCCCCACCTGCCTCACATAGAATCCCCACCTCATGCCACTGCCCTCCAAATCCACACTTGAGGCTTGAATGGCTCTCCTGGCAGATTGCTGGGAGCCTTCCCTTCGGATCCCCAAGTGTGCAGCAGCCAACTGGCCTGCGAGGAGCAGCAGAAAATGGTTGAGATAAAGCAAGCCCCCCCCAAGTTTGGATGCCCATCTGAATGCTGGCTGCTTCCACGAGGAATAGTGCTTTGTGCAGGGAGAGAGCTGGTGCTAATGACCCCTGCTCAGGAGAGCATTTAAACAGAGGCTTAACTCTGTCTCTATTCAGGCTGGCACTTATGTCTCAGTTTAAGTGCTGTGCTGAATAGACTTTTTTCCCCTGAATCGGGGCCAATTTCAGTTCATCATCCCTGAGGAACAGATGCATTCTTTTCCCGCTTTTTGACAAATGTGGAAAAACGTGTAGCTAATATTTAACGTGGCAGAGGGGAGGTTCTGGGTTAAAAAGAGGAAGCTCCTGGCTTCCTATCTGCACACCTGTGTTCCCCAAGTCTCAGTGGTACTCACTTCTCACAGATGGATGGTGGAGGTCACAATCCACTACCTTGTAAAGCAAAAGGATGTGTCACATCAGGCTGGGTTAATGGGGAACACCTCCTCCTAAATCTATCTTTGCATTAGTTGGAAGCAGGAATTTGGTTTTTTCAAAATACTTTAAGACTCAGGGGGGAAGGCGCTTCAAAAAGCAAAATATTATTAGTCATTATTCAATGAGTGGTGCCTGATTACCCCACATGGACACAGTGGTAAGAACATTTCTCACCTCCTAAGGCTCAACCATGGCCTTAGGAATACGGGATGGGAAGAGATGCAGGAACTTCACTCATCATAGAATCACAGAATTGCTGGGGTTGGAAGGGACCTTAAAAGCTTAACCAGTTCCAACCCCCTGCTGTGGGCAGGGACACCTTCCACTGTCCCAGGTTACTACAAGCCCCATCCAATCTGGCCTTGGACACTGCCAGGGATGGGGCAGCCACATCACAGCTTCTCTGGACAGCCTGTGTCAGGGCCTCCCCACCCTCACAGGGAACAACTTCTTCCTAATATCCAATCTAAACTCACTCTACATCTGGGCATGAGAATAGGCATAATTCTGTCTGAGTTCATCCCAAGGAAATAAAAGGGACACTGAGACTTTTGATTTTGTAGGGGCACTGGTGATGCTTCCACAATACACGCTGCAGCTTGCACAGTCCTGGCAAATCAAATGCTGTTTATATTCAGCACAAAGCAGGGGAGGAAGGAAACAGGAAGACTAATTAAAAGTTTTCTAGGTGGTAAACATGATGACTAGAATCCATGGAGCAGCTGTCTGTCCTGCTGGAAAAATGGTCTCCTGATGTCTTTAGCCCCAGTACTACTCATAAGCACCCCTGTCACTAAAATGCCAAAAACAAGTTAAAATTTCATTGAGCTCATTATTCACATGGAAAGGAAGAAGAAGGGGAACATGAGGATGGTGCCCCTAAGGTCTCTGGAAGTGTAGTGCTAGAAAAGTTTTGGAATCTGTTGCAGGGAGCCTGGAAAAGTGAAATCCATATTGAATGATGACAATGTTCTCATTACAATCAACATATTTCACAAGGTTCAGCTATGTAAATACAGCGAGTGCTTTTTTTTCCTCCACACAGGGTGCAGCTTGCAAAGAATAAGGAATTTCTCGTTTCATTTTCTCATATACGATCTTGCAGCCTTCCTTTCTCTTTCATATTATAAACATATTATTACAAACAGGCAGTGAATAGACCTTTTTTTTTTTTCTTGCATTACATTTAAAAAAAATGAATTGTTATCAGATTTAATGATATGATAAGCTTTAAAGTTCCCCTGGGAAGCTACCACAGCTATACTGATTTACATAAGCATTTTCCTACACATAATACAGCATGCAAGCTCTCTGATCTCATTATTCATTAGAAAATTAATGATAACTCTCAAATGTGAAAGCAGAGCAGTTCTGCAGAGAGTGCTGGAAATTGGCTAGTTCTCGACGCGGTAGTCATTTTCAATTTACTGCCTTGAAAAAAAGATGCTTTTAAGCAAATAAAAGGGTGCTGACATCAAACAGATACTTGTCTTGCTGCCAGGGAACGAGATGCCTTTTAAGGCAGGAAGGTGGGACTTGAGTGATGTGAATAGGAAGAAAAGAAAACAAGCCAGTCAGAGTTAAGCAGCTCTAACCCATTCATGAAAAATGTCTAGGCTCATTTCCTCATTGCCAGAGGTCTTTTTTGCTTAAATTCTAAAGCCCGTGCTCTGTTCTTGCCAATAATAAATAGCAGCCTGTTGTTAGAAAAAGTGCAAACTATGGAGGTTTTTTTAAGTGCTTTTCCCTAAGCTACACAAATTGTGACATCCCATAGACCAAGAGACAATGTTAATAAACCCCTCAAAACTTTGCTAATAACCATATCCTGAAATTGAGATTGTTGTGGAATGAACTATGGCATATTCACTGCTGGGGAACAAGAGCTGATAGTCAAGGATGGCGTGGATTGCCATATGACTGAGCAGATTAAGATCTGATTTTTATCCTGGATCTGTTTAGATGATAGGAGCAGCAATGGGAAAGGATAATGCTGCTCTGCGAGTCTGAGTTTTGGATATGACTAACAAACAGGATGATTGTTTCTGTCGCTGTAGTAACACAACTGTCAGGGCACTGGGAGGCAAGGGGGACCCTCTCTGCACAGTGTCTCAAAGTGCAACACCTTTGTGTTCATCTGTTCCAGCAAGATGGATGAAACCTGTGCCTGCTGCTTGTTGAAGTAGATATAATCTTTCTTTGTGAGATTTGATTGCTGCTTTTTAATGTAATTCATAGCTCAGATAGCAACAGAAATTGCTCTGGGGTGTGGTAGAGAAGGGATATTAGACATGCACTGCAACATCCTGTTTTGGAACTAGTTTAGTATGAGGCTCACAGGCTCAGCATTACAAAATTCTGCACTCAAGCTGTCACTTGCCAAATTTTTTTCACATTAGTTTTGTTTTTTTTCTTTCCTGTGATCGGTAGCAACATAAAAGGAAACATCTGGTTCTGCAGGGTCCAAATTAGGGGATGCCATAGGAAAAACACTCCAAACCAACATCACATTTGAAATAACCAGACAGTGGGAGAATTTGTGCCATTTACAAACTCTGCCAGTAGGGAACCATAAACCTGAGAATTCCACCAGTACTGAAAGAATACCACCATTGTATTGATGTTTTGACATCTTCAGCCATTATAAATTCCAACAAATAGATGATGAAAAATAAATAAACAAAATAAAAATCATGCAGTTATAGGTATCACCTGAGTGTCAGATGCAGTTTGGAGGACAAGATTTTCACCCCTTTTCTGAACTGAGTTAAATGTCCCCCAGGGGAAGGGATGGTTCTTTCAGACAACATCACTTTGGAGATCTTATCATAGAATCACTGAACAATTTGGGTTGGAAGGGACCTTAAAGATCATCCAGTCCCACCCCCTGCCATGGTCAGAGACACCTGTCACTATCCCAGCTTGCTCAGAACCCCATCCAAGCCTGGCCTTAGACATTTCCACAGATGGGACATCCATGGCTTCTCCAGGCAACCTGTGCCAGAGCCTCACCACCCTCAGAGGGAAGAATTTCTTCATAATGAGGATATATGTTTGGGGTTTAGATTAAAATCTCTGATGGGTCTTTATTAATTATAAGAGCTATTTGGCTGAAATATTAAAACATGTTTGCAGAGAGAAAAAGAGATTTCCAGTCTGGAAGGAAAGGAAAATCTTACTTGTCCTTATGTTATTCATCAGCTGAAAAACTCTTGTATTGAACCCCTCAAATCTGCACTAGAAATTATTGAACACAAAATAAACTCCTCATATTCACAGCATAAATCTGTGCAGCTTCCAATCTTGCAGCTAAGAATAACGTGATTAACACCTACAAATATCTTTATGGTCCAGAAAAGCAAAGGAAGTGTCCCAAAAAAAGCACTGCATACAGAAAGGATAGCCAGGAGATGCAAAGTAATTTTGTAATATTTTACAATAATAATTTTCCAATAATTTGTAGTATTTATTCAAGTATTTTCCCTAAAGTTGCACTTCTACAAATCCTTGAGGCTGGCAACACTGAAAGCAGCAGATCTGATCTCCTGTACCACTCCTCCCTTCTGCTAGCATGGGTTTTTCTGCAGCCAGGTGGAATGTCCTGGGGAACTGGAAAAAAAATGCTAGTTTTCTTTAATTTGTTTAAGTCAATTTTTTCCCGACTAATCTAGTTCAGAGAAAAAGAGTGGCCAGCAGACACAGAGCAAGAGTGGAGCTGTTTCTTTAGGCAGCTGTGCTAGGTGATTTTAAATGTCTGTCAAACCAAAACTGCCTGGGCAGCTACTGGTTCTGTAATGGGACCAGTCAAACAATAGGGATACCCCTAAAGGGAGCGTTATAGGTAAAGATGCTCCCAGGACTAGTGAAATGAAGGGTTTCCTCTAGAAATCTCACTGAGTAACCACAAATTGGAAATGGCAATTGTGGGTACCTGGATAAAGAGGGAGAAAAAAAATGCCCCAGTGAATGGAGCAGGGTACAGAAAAGGTGTAAGTAGCTTCAGAGAGCCTCACTTGTGCCCAGCAGACCTAAAGCTCAACTGTGCAAGATAACCTTTAAGATATGACATGACCCTGGGCGGATGCCCTGGAGATTTCTGCAGCTGAGGAAAATCTCAGTGAGAACTCACTCCACAAAGTGGCCTAATGAAAATGGATCATTGCAGTCTGGAGAAAATCCTAGAGGACAACTAAGGTCATGAACTGAGACAGGAATGCTCTGAAATTGGAATCTTGTCTTTTTCTAGGAGTTTCAAAATGCTCCAAAGCTCCAATCAAGTGCCAAATGTGGGTTTCCTACAATGGGCTTCTCAGTTCCTTTTAGGTGGTGTTTGCAGCTAATGCAGGGTGATCTGGTAAATCCAAAATACTTTTAATTAGTATGGCTTGCCCACTAAACATGGACAAATCCTTGGGTCACCACAGCCCAAAGCAAGATGGAAAATTGAAGGCAGTGGGGTAAATTTCTCACCAAACTACAGCCATCAATTTGAGAGCTGATATTGCCTCATCCCAGTTCTTGTGGAGACATTTATTTATGGAAGTGTGCAAAGTCTTTGGCAATAGGCAAGCCATGGAGAGACACTGACACAAGTGTCATCCTCCTAGCTCAGCCCCCAAGTCAGGAGTCTGGGTAGCAATCCATTGCTGTGGGCTACACTTCTAATATGGGTGCCTAAATCCACAATTCTGCTTCTAAAAGCAGGTACTTAGGAATCTAAAAATAGGTCTGCATAATTATCCTTTGGAAAGCAGTTTTTAAACTGTGCAGCTGACACTTGGGAATTCCAAGTGGCTGATCAAACTGAATAGAAAACTGTAGCTATAAAGTGAATGAGCCACCAGACTATATTGAAAAGACCAGCTTATTATGACGAGAAAAGCCAGTAGCACTTTTCCCATGATCACCAGCCTTCTCATTTCCACAGCACAAAGTCCAGTGAAGATGAGAAATTAGTCCAGTATCTCACATCTGGGTAGTGCCTTATTCTCTATTTTCCTTTGTGTTTTTTATCAGACTTCATTTTTATTTCAGTGGGGCGTTGTCTTTAATTTGCAAAGTGTGTAAGGCAGGCTGTGTATCCAGGAAGCTATTAACCACAAACCTCTGATGCAGGGGGAGAGGGGAGGGCAAAATTCCTGGAAATCGAGATTTAGAAGAAAAATTGTATGGGTATTTGTTGAAGAAAGGAAAAGGTATTGCTATAGGAATCACACTGAACAGAATAAAACTCTGGGTTTGTATTCAAGACTTTCACAAAAATCTCTCTTTCTTTCAAGGCAGATGCACCTGGTACTTGCAAAGCAACTGTCACACAAACAGTAGAAGTTGAACTGCAACATTAGAACCATAAGAATTGTTTCAAAAAAAACAACAAAAACCCAAGATCAGGTTTAGTGTTGCCATTCCTGATGGGATCACTGCTTTAAGAAGCTTCTTGCCTTGAGTATTGTTGCGGAGCCATCACAGGTGCATGGTCTAACACCAAGCTGGACAGCAGCAATGCACAACACCTTACACAACAAAAGCCCTGCTGGAACAGGGCTGACATCTCAACAGCTTGAACCAATGAGGTGAGATGACACAACACTGACCTTAGTGTCCTAAGGAGGGATATTTGTGACCTGATGTCACAAATCCTAAAGCAAGATTCATCGTAGTGTTAAACTACAACCAGAAATTCATCATTTCAGATGAGCTGAATGATGGAGACAGGTTTTCCTTTCAGAGCAAGGACATCTAAGAGAGACCAGAACAGCCAATCAAAGAGTCCATGTTTGTGTCCATTGACTGGTGACCCTGCCCATGACAGGGGATTGGAGTGAGATGATCTTTAGAATTCTTTCCAACCCAAACCACTCTGTGATTCTGTGATTTGGTGGCTCCAAGGGAAGCCTACACAGCAAGGTCATGAAGATGCATAAAGACAGGCAAGACCACTGTCATTTCCACTATTTCCTTTAGGCATCCATAGCCCCGGTGTTCAGTCTCACCTGGACACTTGATGGAAGGTGAGCTGAATCCTTACTTGAATTTCCAGAGAAATGTGAAATTGTGTAAGACTTTTTCTGCAAATCATATAAACTTTTCCTTCCTTGGTTCCTGGAAGGCTTTTCCTCCAGCTGTGACTCTGCTGGTACCAGGCAGCTTGGGGCAGAGATATTCCAAAGAGGAAAGAATGCCTGATCCAATGGTCCTAGTCTGCTGTGGATCCTGTAGTAATAAGATTATGAATTAGGTCTCAAGCTCAACTTTTGCGATAGAGAAGATGAAGAAAATTTACAGTCTTCTACATCAGATCTGTGCAGCAGGTGAAGTGTAAAAGGTGTCTTACCCTTCTCTTCCTCTCTGCAACCTAAGAAACACCCAGTATTTTTATTCTAGTAGACATGCTAACATTAGTTCGTGTAATTCCAAATGTACCTATGATATATTTAGATGCATATTTTATTATTTTTACTAAATACTTTTCACATTTCATTGTGAAAGTTTATGCTGTGTAGCAAGATGGAATTCACCATGACTCTCCATTTCAAGTGACCATTAAATAATGTGTATGGACACAAGCATACAGCAATGGGAAAATATTAAATGCAGTGCAAAGTGATGGATCTCAAAAAAAAAAGGAGTCTTGGAGTGTTTTAACAGGATCAAACACCTTCTGTACTGGAACAAGTGCTATTTTTGTTTCTTTAAAAAGTTTTCTTTTTGTCATTTAGAGAAGCATATGAAAACTACATGCTTTTTTCTGATTCCTCAAATTTTGAATAACTCAAAAATATATTTTTAAGATTAGTTTGTTTCAAAAGACTTCCTTTTTACAGCATGGAGATCAATCATTCAGTGCAAACTTGCCATGTCCTCAGTGACGGAGGTTATGGAGTCTGACCAGCAGTTCCTCCAGGACAATATGGAACACCAGAACCACACAGCTGTCCCTCTTCTCTCATCATGTGCTTCTCCCCACTGGTTTTAAGGACTAATTCTATTAGATGAAGCTTAGAGAATGTGCTGAGAGGCCAGAAAACTTGAAAAACCTCAGAGCTGACAGTCAGGGCATATCTTTGTCAGCTCTGTGCCTACAGGATTTCATGGCATCAAATTCCCAAATACATCCATGGAAAAGGCCACTTTCTCTGAAAAATGAAAAAATCCCTTTCTCTTAAAACTTTTGCTCTTTGAAGAGGACTCCTGAGCTTGTCTTTTCCTCGAGAGCCAGTCACAGCTGCGAGTGCTGAACAGCACCACAGCCCAGCAGACTCCATGTCCAAGCAGGGCATTGATGGCAAACCAGGACGACACCAGCAGAGCACACCCGGCTGCTGGCCCCTGACCAAGAACTAATCCCACCCTGAAAGTGCACAATGACAAAACACCCTGCCTTTCAAAAGGGCCTTCTACACAGCACTGGGCTGGGCCATATGGACATCATTAAAGCCTGGGGGGCTCTTAGGGGTCCCAGAGCAGCCTACCTGTCACGGTGCTCGGCCAATACAACCTTCACGTCAGAGACATTCACTCCACTGAACAGAGTCACTAGAACTGAAGGGGAGGCTGAAATTACCCTTTTTAGGGCAAAAAAAGGGAGGTTTAGGGGACACCTTCCCACTGTCCACAGTGGACAGGAGGGTCCAGCCAGGTGAGGGTCAGGCTCTACTCCCAGGAATCCAGCAGCAAAACAAGGGGAAATGGTCTCAAGCTGCACCAGATGAGGTTCAGGTTGGACATCAGAAAGAATTTCTTCACTGAAAGGGTTGTTAAACTTTGGAAGGGGTGGCCCAGGGAGGTGGTGGAGGCACTGTCCCTGGAGGTGTTCAAGACATGACAGGCTGTAACACTGAGTGCTTGGGTCTGGTTGACATAGTGGTGATCAGACAGTTGGACTTCATGATCTTGAAGATCTTTTCAAAAGTAAATGATCCTGTGATTGTGTTTTACAGTTCCTTAGGATCTGCAGCTGGCCTGATACCTGTGTTAGTGTGGTACACCTGCACAGCACTGCATCCCATGATGCTGGCCTTTCCAAGACTCCTGTGTCAGTATAAAGAGCACTGTGGCACCATCACCACCCAGGTGCTTTGGCACAAAAAGCTGTGAAGCCAAAGCTATAAGACTTGTCACATAGAATACAGGTGAGCGCATTGTTGCTTTTTACCTCTCTACAGCTCACAGTTTTGATGAAAACTCTTACCAAGCCCATGGCAAACATTCACTAACTGCTATGATTTGCATAGTGCCCTTGTAAAACCCTTTTTGTGCTCAGTTTGGCAGGGTGGAGTTTATTGGTTTCAGCTACAGCAGCAATAAAACCTACACACTTTTACATAATGCCACCGGTGTACATCACATAGTTAACACTAATTGTGTTTCTAAGCATCAGGGGGGGACAAAATCTTACAACAGGTGGTAATTAGTGGGGGTTAGACCATGCTTTAATTTGTTGCCTAGTGCTCCCATGGAACTGGTTCCTTGGGAAAGATGTATCCCAAACTTTTATTCCTGTGACTATTGGCTGAAGCAAATCAAAATACCCACATCAGTAGCAGACTCATAAAATAGGTTTCTTCCTTTTGATTAAATTGCACAGAGAGGAAGGTGAGTTACAGGATGATAAATCTCAGTTCCCCAAAACCTGCCACTTCTCCCCAGTACTTCTCATCCTGGCTGTTTTCACAAGGTTTCTTATCTCCACAGCAAGCAGTGGGAGCTGGGAACAAAGACAGCCGGGCAAGCTGGTGGTACTGTTGTTTGCCACTCTGAAAGCCCAGCTGATAGCTCAGAGCACATCGCCTCGGAACAGACCGGCAAGCCTGGGAGTGTTTGCCTCCACTGCAATTCAATCAGGGTGCCTTGCAGCTCGAATTGCTACTATTTTGTGGGTCACTACCTCCTCCAATATTCTGTGTGCCCTCTCTTGTTTTCTTTTCATTTGCTATGCAGGCTCGCAGACCTTCCTGCTAGGTTTCACTTGGGAGGCCCAGAACCCCTGTTCTGCAAATCCTAACAGGACCTTGATGGATGTTAATGTCTCTGCCTTTCATATCGTTTTACCAGTGAAACCTTTGATCTATCAGCAGTCTTTATATCAATGCAGTCATTGCATAAAACAGAGAATATGACAAAAATATCTGTGGTGCTAGCATTAGCAGGGTATTTCCCCCACCCCTCACAAAAATACAGTGCTGGGGAGTTTAGTTTAACCTCCAGCAGCCAGATGTGCCACGAGGGTAGAACTGGGAGCAAAAACTTTTTTTTTCTTTTTTTTTTTTTAAAGCAGTCTGGTAAAGGAAGTTGTAAAGCAACAAGTACTGTACATTATGATTCAGAGCAGCAAGGGACAGCTGGAGAGACTTGATTGGCTCCAGCCCAATGAAACAGAGGCTTCTTGTGACCAGCTGCTGTGCTGCAGCATGAATGACAAGGGTAATAATTGATTACTAACTGGCAGCTCAAAAGGAAGAAAGAATTAACAAGAGTGATGAGGTGCTTTACAGCTTGGTAACTGTAAAATCAGTGGAACAATTAGGGGGAAAAGAAAGGGGTTTCACTTCTTACCTTAGCGTTACAAGGACAGTGCTAGTTAGTGTAAATCGCATGACAAGCAAGCCAGAGGGGCAGGTCAGTGAGGAGTATGGGGGCTTTGCACACCCACAGGTCCCACAGAATCATTCAGCAGATTTACTGGGGAGAAGCTAAAACTCCATCAAAAGCATCAAGGCCATGCCAATTACATTGGTAGGCAAAACAAGGTCTCTGAGGCACCAGTCATAATATCATAGAGGGGCTGAAACCTCCAGCAAATGGTGCATTGTGGCAGACCAACACTTTGCCTTTCAGTGGGTTCTTGATGGCACATACACTTGTTCTGCCCTGAGAATAAATGCATGCCTTTTTCTTTTTCTTTTTCTTTTTCTTTTTCTTTTTCTTTTTCTTTTTCTTTTTCTTTTTCTTTTTCTTTTTCTTTTTCTTTTTCTTTTTCTTTTTCTTTTTCTTTTCCTTTTTTTTTTTTTTTTCTTTTTTCTTCCTTTCCCCTATTCTTGTAAATGGCTTTTGTGTTTACCAGTAAATGCACTGGATGCATTGTCACTACACCTTTCTTCAAGGGGCTTGCACTGACCTCATGCTCTGGGCCATGTAAAACCTTCTGGCCACTGAGAGCCAGGCACTGCCCCTTTTTCATGCAGAGTAGCACCTCACTTTGGGCCAGATCATGGCCAGCATGCCAATGCAAGGAGTAAGGGGCCATAACGTGTCCCGTGTCTTGCTTCTCACACACAGGGGAATAATAGCCTTGTGCGGACTATGCCCTTTCCTTAGCCCAAGTGGGAAGAAGGGAGAACTTGATGGATCCTTCATTTCCTTTCCCAAGGCATCTGGCAGCGAGAGGCATGTGCTGTGCCAGCTCCAGACCCGTCACGCTTTGCTCCCTTCCCAGAGCAGCAAGGAGACAGGTCTGTCCCAGCGGTAGCTCAGCAGTGGGTGGCTCCTTTCCTGGGGCTGGTCTAGCTCCCTGTGAGCAGAGCTGAGAAAATCAATGGGACTAATCATGGGGAAAGGTAGCATTCAGCAGGAGCAAAGCTGGCAGCCTCTGCTCTGACATATGGAAAATGCTCTTCTAGCTGGTTGAAACCTCTTCATCCCAGCCCACCCTGACCCCCCCTTCCGCTCCAGAATCTGCCCTCCTTATGCTTATAGAGTAGCTCTTTACCCCTGGCAAGGACTGACACCTTCCAGCTCACAGTTAATAAGATTTATCTCTCCTATCTTTACCTTTCTAAAAGCTAAACAAGCCATCCAAATTGGGGACTTAGCCATCTTCTACAGCCACTAAAATGAAAGCTCTCCTGCCAGAGCTGAATTCTTACTGCCTGCCTCAAATGACTGCTTGGGGATGGTGCATCATCCACTTCTCACACCGGGCTATCAGCTTGCCTCAACAACTATTTAGGAGCTGATTTTGAATTTTTTGAAGAACAAAGACAGAGAAGAGACGTTGTCATGGCCTGCCCAGGGTCTTACTCTGATCTTTGAGACCAGTGAAGTAAAGAAGCAATGCATGAAGGCAACTGGGATTGGTTCCACTCTGCAATCAGAAGCACACCATCTTGGGCTGTGTGGCAGCGAGGGCAGTGGGCTCAGGTTGCTGCTGTGGCATTCCACCAACAAGAAAAACTTTCATGACAGAGGGGAGCTGGGCTACTCGAGGGCAAGGGGAACTGGAGCTGTCCTTGCTCCCACTGAGTGAAGCATTAATGGAACAAATTTCAGACAGAGGAGATGGCAGTGGAGCTCGATGTAAAAATGCAAATGCTATCAGAGGCATGTCTTCATCAGCTCACCCTTGAAGACTTCTCGAAGTACTGTGGAGGGAGCTTTACTAGAAAGTCTACCAAAAATTCAAAGCCTGGGGGTAGGTTGGCAGGTCTGGGGTTTTTGTTATTATATACACAGTGCAAAAATGTGCTTGACTAATCTAAACCTTGTGTTGCTTTCTTATACTGCTAGAGCAATTATAGCTGAGAAAAAACCCCACACATCACCCAAAATGGAAATACGTTTTTTTCATGTTTGACATTTTTACATTTTTACTGACAGGCCAAAGCCTGTGATTTAATCGGTCTCCATTTCCCACAACTTCTGAGAAGGGACTGGCCCCTCTTCCACATTTCTCAAAGGACTTATGATTAGAAAGAAGGCCATGGAAAACCCAAAGGAGCTGACCCAATCTATCATGTAACACTGTTGAATGAGAGAGAGAGAGAGAAAAAAAAAGAAAATAAATACTTTCTCCCAAAACTCTCGGTGTGTGCACTGCAGTGCACATAGGGATTGTGAGTCTCTGTGGCAGAAATGGGAAGATTTTGAAGAAACAAGGTATTTTTGCTACTTTTTGGAAAAACAAGAAGCTTTTCTTCTTTTCTTTTACTGAAGCACATTTCTTCCACATCTCCCTTTTTTTTTTTTTTTTTTTAATATTTATTGCTTTTTTTAGTAGGAATGCCACAGCCTGCTGGGAAGGAAGGAAGGAAGGAAGGAAGGAAGGAAGGAAGGAAGGAAGGAAGGAAGGAAGGCTGGCTCAGCTCTGCCCTTGTCAAAGGTGATGGACCCTCCTTAGAGTGTCAAACAAACTGATTTTAGTATGTACCAAATGAGACACAAAGTACCAGCATCCTGGCCCAAGAAAAGAGAAGTAGCAGCTGTTTCCTCCACAGAAGGAGGTGAGATGCAGCTGCAAGAAAGAGCAAATAATCAGGTAGTCACAGGGACAATAAGAACTGGAAGCTGAGCACAAATTATGTCATTGTTCCTGATCACGCTTTTAGAGCTTGGAAAGAATTAAAGATTAAAAATATTCGAAATAGAAGATACTGATCTTCTAAAATCTGTAACTGTACAATTAACTACTTCTTTCAGCCCTCCTGGATGCATGCTGGCACTGTCCCCTCATGGTGGAAATGGGAGGCTGCCACAGGTGACCAAAAGAGATCTCACCCTATGGAAATACGGCATAAAATTGCTCTAAATATCTGGGGGCAGCCAGAAGTAAGATATACACTTGCTCTGCAGTCAGAAAAGTGACTTGTAAGTGCTCCTAGTAGATAAGACCTTGCTATGAGTGAATTATCACTTTTCCACATTACTAGGTTGATGTGTTACCTGCACAAGACCTTTGTCCACAGTAGAAAAGAATATTCTGATGTTAAACTGTTGGTTTGGTTTTTCCCTAGACATTAGCAAAAATAGTTTCGTTGATTACAAGAACAAAGAGGTGAAAAGGCAGATTGTCTTGACCATGCCTGAAAAAAAAGTATGTGGTGATTTCTGACATGACACTTCAGAGCCCAAATTCAAATCCTCAAAGCCCTCACCTGGAACCTGGGACACAAAGAGAACAGAAGGTGCTCCTCAAGTCTCACAGGAAAACAGGAACAAACCCCAGCTTTCCCCAGGGCTGCCTCTGCTGACCAACCAGAGCCATGCCAAGGAAAACCGAGGGCTGTTTCTAGGAGCAGCTCGGAGGTCTGGCTGCCACTGCAGCACAGGGGGAAACAGAGAGCAGTGGTCAGGAGACCAAGAAAGAGGCAGCAGAAGTCAACCAGACAAGATAAAGACTGGAACAAAAAGTCAGAGTTAGTAATGGGGACAGAGTGAGGAATAAAGAGAGAAGACTGGAGCTGTGTCTCATTGAAGCTGGCATGAAATTACAACCTCCTCAGGAGTGGAAGAGGAGGGGCAGGCACTGATCTCTGCTCTTTGTGACCAGGGACAGGACCTGAAGGAACGGCTGGAGCTGTGTCAGGGGAGGGTTAGGTTGGATATCAGGAAAAGGTTCTTTCCCCAGAGGGTGCTAGGGCACTGAACAGGTTCCCCAGGGAATGATCAAGGTCCCAGGGCTGCCAGAGCTCCAGGAGTGCTCTTAGGCACAGGGATGGTGCTGTGCAGGGCCAGGAGCTGGACTTGATGACCTTGTGGGTGCCTTCCAATTCAGTATATTCTATGATTCTGTGATTATAAGGAACTAGGAATTTGCTCACAAAGGTGAGGAATGCAGTGGGTAGGTGCCTTGTGAGATCGTAATCAGATTAAAATTACTTGTGATTCAAATTGAAAGTAAAAGGCACTGATGCACTCAGTGCTTGCAAGTAAAGGGGGGTTAGTGCTATTAAGCAAAACAGAAAGTGTGGGAGAATAAACACCTATTCTCTGGTTGCACATTCTCATTTCTTCACCTACACGTGTACAGGGCTTCCCCTCTGCTGGTGTCACACTTTCAGAAGAAAAATGTCATTATTTTTAAACCAATTCTGTTACAGTAAAAGCCAGCAACACATAGTGCAAGGCCCTGGGAAAACTGTTCTGAGAAGAGCCTTGGTTTTATGATAAAGCACCGGACAGAGATTTTTATAAAAGGGAGAGCTCCTGGGTCCACAAGGTTTCCTGTGGCTGATAAGTCATTCAGTGCTTCTGTGCTTCAGTTCCCAACTGTCGGGAGGGGCTGATTCCACAGTCATTGATCTCACATTCAGTGTCACAGGACTGTGCCAAGGATGTGTTTTGGAGGTTGGGTTTGAGATTTCAGTTCTGCTTGGTCTCTATTCTTTGTGAGCACCCATTTGCCCCATTCAGCACCAAGTGGGGTTCAGGCGGGCACACAAAGCCTCTGCCCTGTGACTGCCTCTCATACGCAGAGCACTTGTTCCTTTCCTGCACCTCCCTGGAGCACCAGATTCACCACTCATGTGCAGAATAAATTCATGGCAAAACCACTGTGGCTCTGCCTGCTGGTGCTGAGCCCCACATAACAAAGGAGATTCCCAGTTCTGGAACAAGAGCATATGGAGGGGAGAAGTTCAAGAATTAGGGTACACAGCAGGGGAAGAGGTGTGTCTTCAGTCTTGTGTATTTTTACATTAAGTCAACATGGTAGAATACAGGAGCAGTTTAGGAAGGTGACATGCAAAAAAACTTTGGATTTTGTTAGCTTGTGATAGCTAAGCAGGCAGGACATGAGGTCAAACTAAGGAGACCTGACCTTTTAAATGTGATGTTGAGCTGGATCCTTTTTTTGTAAAGTGCTTTCTAGATAGGCTTTCTAGATCATTTCATAGCTCTTGCCTTTCAGAGCTTGCAACTCTTCCAGTGTTTCAGCTGAGCTTCCCAGCACACATTTCTGCTTCTGTCTCATTGAGGTTAGGGAGAAAGAATCATAGAAAGGCCTGGGTTGGAAGGGACTAAAAGATGATCTCATTCCAACCCCCTGCCATGGGCAGGGACCTATCCCAGGTTGTTCCATCTGATCTGGCCTTGGACAGTTTCAAGGACGAGGCAGCCACAGCTTTTCTGGAAAACCTGTGCCAGGCCTCAGCACCCTCACAGGGAACAATTTCTTCCCAATATCCAATCTAAACCTCCTCTCTGTCAGTGTGAAGCCATTGCCCCTTGTCCTGTCACTCCAGGCCCTTGTCAAGAGTCTCTCTCCATCTTTCCTGTGGGTTCCCTTCAGGCTCTGCAAGGTCACAATGAGATGACCCCAAAGCCTTCTCCTCTCCAGGCTGAACAATCCCAATCCCCTCAGCCTTTCCTCCCAGCAGAGCTGCTCCATCCCTCTGATGCCCTTGGTGTCCCTGCTCTGGCCTGGCTCCAGCAGCTCCCTGTCCTTCCTGTGCTGAATCTCCAGGAGAAGCTGGATGCCATGAATCTGCAGAACAGTTACATCAGGGCACTGTGCCTGATGGGAGCAAGCCCACCTGGAAGGATATGATCTTGCAGGATATGTTTGTCACATTACTTGAAGTTCTTATGATTACAATGAGAAAGGCAGCTCTTTCACTCAGATTCCAAGTCTGGGGACTTCCCAGTGTCTCAGAAGAGCAGTGCAAGCACAAAAGGGTTTCAGAGCACTTAGGAAAGTGTCACTTCCTAAAAGTGATGAGAGGTGCAATGAGTGGGCATAGAGCAAAGCTCTCTCAGCTCATTTAAATGTAAGGCTTAGAGCTTAGGAAAGGGGAGGTTTGAATCAGACCTATCGAAAACGCCTGTGAAATCTAAGAAAAAAAAATCATTACAGATTTTGAAAGCTTATTGGGAATATATGTTCGCCTGAAAAGGTTTTGGGTGTTTTTCATTCGTCTCCTTGAAAACTGTCCTCACATACTTCTGTGGATCCTCCTGGATTCATACCTATTACATTTCCCTAGACTTTTCCATGTAGACATGCAAACTGAAACCACAGAAAATATTTTCATGCACCCTCCACCCTCCAGAGCAAACCCACCAGATTCTCCCTGACTCCAGCAAGGTGTGACGTGGCAGCCTCCTCAGAGGTGCCAGTCAGCTGCAACAAGCAGAGAGGCAGCACAGCCTGGATGGAGGGAAAGAAAGCCAGCTTTTAGGGGAAAATCTTGTGTTCACTGCCTTTTCCCTTCTTTCTTTTGCAGCACAGCACTAAATTGATAGATCCACAAATCTGAGGAATTTAAAAGCCACTCTCACCAGACACTGGTGACAATCCTAAATCTAAATCTAAATCTAAATCTAAATCTAAATCTAAATCTAAATCTAATCACCTAAATGAGGTGTCCACAAGCTGGTGAATGTAAATGCATCTCCTATTGGGACCTGCTCCCAGTTACATTAATGTTGATTATGGCCCCTTCAGTCACTGATTTTTAATTGTTGGACATTGTTTAAAAAAAAAAAAAAAAAAAAAAAAGAAACTGGAAAAATGTGCATTCTATCAAATGTTGTGAAACTGTGTGGGTTGGAGAAGGCTCAGTTTTTAATAAAGGAAACATTCATTGCATCCCATTTCAAGAACTTCCATTAGATAGAGACAGGAAGCTGAAGCTTTGCTCTTGGTAGTTCTCCCTTTGCTACCAAACAGCACTACATTAAATGAAAAAGTAAAGAAATAAAAGAGAAGTGTGTAACTGTGGAGGCCAGAGAGGTTTCCTTACCTTTGCCAAGGTCAAAGCCTGGCATCACATAGAGTGTAAGAGTTTTGGATGCTTAGCTGGCACTGTGGGGATCCTTAATGTGTCCCATTCATGGGAGAAGGTGTCAGACTAGCCTTTTCCAGCTGCTCTCAGGTCAATTTTTGAAAGGTTCCTCCTATGGAATGTAAAAAAAAAAAAAAAAAGTATTTTAGAGGCAGATTTAAACAAACCTGAAAATTCAGCATATGCTCTGGCATACCCACAGACTTCAGTCCTATTACAGTCCTATTACATTTCCAAAGGCATTTCCCACCAGGATGGTAAAGGCCTCTTGAGTTTTGGGTATCGTTCATTCTTCCCAACTTCCCTCTGCTCTGCTTCCTCCTTATTGTTTTCATCTGCCTGTCCATCCCAGCCTGATTTGTCATAATTTCATGTTGACATACTGTAGTAAGACAATTGCAGCTGCTCCCTCTGAAGAATGCAAACAGGGATCTGTCATCTCCTCTCCCCTCCTGCCCTCCCCCTCCCGGGAGGGATGGATTTCACCGGGAATGAGGGACCATGGCCACCAAGAAGTGGCCACAGTCTGTCCGAGCAGAGGGCTGGCAGATGAATCCCCTGTCCCTGAGATCTTTTGGATATCCCAGTTTCTGCTTAGGTTAAATGTTCCCCCATCCGTGTGTGTGTGTGTGTTTATGCAGCAAGCTCCGGGATGCAAACGGCATTCCTCTTATCATACGGAGAGAGGATGTGAGCTCATTCATAAGGAATCCCAGCTCTGGGGTGCCCCACTCACTTAATCCAAGCATCCCTTGCATGCTCCTTCTTCTGAGAGGGTGGAAGAAAAGCAAAGCACAGTGCTATTGGCTTCTAATAAGTGGGATAATATATTTCAGAGAGGAGCTCAGACAGGAGAGGAAATGAACTTGGCTAGACAGTCACTTAAAATATAAAAAAAAAAAGGGGGGGGGGGAATTTGCAAAACTCATTCCATTATTTCATGTAAATATACTTGGCTGGGTTAAGACAGGCTGATACAATCATAAGATACTGAGTAAGACAGATTTAACAGTACAGCAGCATTTATTAGCCTGCTTGATAAAGAAACAAACAGAGTCCAGGCCTGGCCGTTTCCAAAATAAGGAAAAGTCTAAAATGTTTGAGCCTCTGATGGTGGAAAAAGGCCCTGGGAGTGTTACAGCACCCAGATGGCCTCCCTGGGGCTCCACCTGGCTGGAGGATCTGCTGATGTGGTGAGCTTTGAGCATCTGGGCTCAACATATCAGCAATGTCTGTCAGTGTCTGACAGGAGGATGTGGTGCTACTGTTTGGGCTCATTCTGAGGACATTAAAAAGCTCGGAATGGTTCAGAAAGGAGCTGCCACAATCCTGAAAACCTGCTGTGAGACCAGAGGTGGCTGTCACCATAGGCAAAACAGGAAGGTACCACATGAGAGGGCTGACAGCCCAGGCTCACACAAGAAGCCTGTGGGATGCAAAACACGCGAATCACCTCCCGAGTCTGGAATCAGAATCCAACCCATGACACACACATTTCGGGATTTTTGTCAGAAAACCATGAAATCACAGAATCACAGAATCACAGAATCACAGAATATCCTGGGTTGGAAAGGACTTATAAGGATCATCAAGTCCTCCTGGCCCTGCACAGACACCCCAACAATCTCACCCTGCACCTGAGAGTTTTGTCCAAAAGCTCCTGGAGCTCTGGCAGCCTTGGGGCTGTGACCATTACCTGGGGAGCCTGTTCAGTGCCCCAGCACCCTCTGGGGGAAGAACCTTTTCCTGATATCCACCCTAACCCTCCCCTGACACAGCTCCATGCCTTTCTCCATGTTCCCATCTTGCTCCTGCACAATGCTGTAATCACTGTCAGCAGGAACAGAATCATCTCTGTACAGTACTGAGTTATTTTTTAAAAAACAGACAGGTACATATTGCAGTGAATTAACTTTGACAATGCATGGGATTTATCATGACTCCATGATACTCTTCTGTTTAAATTTCCAGCTTCTGGAGAAATGTGGTGACATAAGCAACTCACTCGTGTTATTTCAGTGATTCATCTGTGCTTGCTGTTGATGAGAAAGCTTAGAAATGTAACAGGAGATGAATGAAAACTGAAAAATGTGAACAGAACTTGAACTACTTCCTAAATCTCATTTTTCAGCCACTCCCATAAATACTTGCAATCTGAACTTTTGGCACTGACAATATTTCTTATGTTTTAAAGTGCAGGGTGCAGATCACAGTTTGACAAAATGAATGCAAATTTACTGGCACAAATATGCAAAATTTAAGACTTGCAGTTTTATAAGTGCCGTATAATTTTCAAAAATTAATTTAAAAAACTTTTTAAAAAATCTCATGATTCTATGGAGTTGTTCCCATTTTTTACTAATTTTTCAGCCACATGACATCTGATAAAATTATTATTAAAGAACTTGAAGGGAAAACAAATTAAAAATCAGGATGATTGCAGAATTTTTTAATCTTTATTGATATTTCAATTCAGCTAATAATTCTGCATATTATTTTCAAAACCTAATCTTGAATTAATTGAAAGGAGTCCCAATGTCAGAAGAATTTGGTTTCAGCTGTGAATATTCAGCACACAAAAACCAAGTCCCTCTGAGGTATCACATTATGAACAGCTGGAAGCAAGGCACAGAAGTTGACCAGCTGAAAAACTCTGGTCCATAATGAATTGTTGTTATACTCTTTAAAGTGCAGAGGGTTGAATATATTGATCCTATATGGCTTTTTCTACATAGGTAGCTCCTTCCAGTTCAAGCCAGGTTTAACTCTAAAAGGACACCACATGTCTGGAGACACCTTTGTAACTTCAACTCTGAGGCAGAAAATGCCTGTGGTGGCAGATGCCTTTTCCTGGAGGTATTTCCATCAATATTTGTGAAATACTCAAGGGACAGGGATGGTGAGTGTGACAGACAACCACAGGAAGGTGGCAATTGTCTCTCCTCAAAGCAGGGTTCAGACGTGGGTGATGAATTACAGGGCTGCACACTGACCCTGAGGATAAAAGAAATCTCAGGACTGGGAAAGACCTTCAAAATCAGCAGCTCCAACCTTTGGCCTCTTTCACCACCTTGAAACCCAGCCCAGAACACTGAGTGCCACGTCCAGACGTTTCCTGAACACCTCCAGGGGTGGGGACTCCACCACCTGAGAAAATCCTGCCTGTCTGCCCACTGAACCAGCACGCAGGGATGGAACTGGATTGTTCCTGTCTCCAGTCACTTCCCAGCCTTCAGTATGCCTGCACTCAGCCACAGTGGCATTGCTTTCCCCATAAAGCCTGTGGCTTATAGCTAGCTGGGAAAATCTACTTCCCCCTTTGAAAATAATACATAATACTGATAAAATGAGCATTTTTCTTCTTTATTTAAAAAGTAACCTTTAGTGTTCTCATTCTCTCTTTTTTTTTTTTTTTTTTAATAAGGCTCACTCAAAGAATCATCCCCTTTGGTTTGGAAGGAAAAACTCATAAGCTTTCTAGACACAAATGTTGCACCCAACCTTGTACAGAATTAATAAGCTCTGTCAAATACATTAAAAAAAGAAAAGAAATCCACAATTTCCTCGATAAGCATTTGTACACAAAATTACATTTTGTGTTTCTTTCCATTTTTATTCAGTTGACTGGTAAAGTTCTAAAAGGCTTGCAGCCGCTTCTGTGAATAAGGAGAAAGAGCAGTGCATCCATTTTACAGATGTGCAGCAAGATTAATCAGATTTACTCAAGGACACACAAGAAGTCTGTGCAACAGCTGGGAAGAAAACCCCAAGTCCTAGTCATATGCTCTAGCCACAGAATGATCCTTACTCTTGGAAAAGCAGAGGGGTGCTTTTGTGGAAAACAATGAGTTGTAAAGCCTGAGGAAAATAAACTCTCCCAGGCTTTTTCTTAAGCAGGGCTGAAGAAAGATTTTGGCGTGGAGGGCTGCTTGTAGGGACATTTAAATGCGGGTTTTGGTCCTATTTGTAGCCTGGTTTGCTTTAGTAAATAAATATGTACATGTGTTTAGGTGGGTTTGGATAAACCTCTACCAGTGAAAGAGTCCTTCACAAAACCAGTGGAGCAGAGAGGAGCCCAGCTCCCCCCGCCCGCTTGCATGCAACTCCACGCCTGTGCCACCCCACTGATGTCAGAAATGCTAAATTCTTTCATCGTTGTTTGAAACAAGACCTCCATTATAAGCCAAATTTTGACTCCCTCTCTAGAGGAAAAATAATCAGCCTGAACTTTCACAGGCATGATATTAACTCAGGGTAGAATGTCCTTTTAGGAAACTTGAGGCTGACTGAAAAGAGCGTTCAAGAGATTTGAGGTGAGGGGAACAGGGGGTGGAGGGTGATAAGGAAATATACAAAATTGAGCTGTTTTTCTAATTTCCTAGTTTACTGTTTAGGAAAAACAGCCTTTTAGTCAGGAAAGTCCAGGGGGACTAGGCAAGTTCTCTTTTCCTCACGATATCGTGAGATGCACACACTGACCAAGCAACCCCTGGAGCAGCAATGTGGGGTGGAAAGTGGCTCTGGAGAAGCTGGAACAGCCTGCAAGATCTTTAACACTGTTTTGACTGAACAATTCAGATGGTGAAATGCCTCTGGAAGTCTGTAGTCCAACCCCTTGTTCACAGCAGGGCTAATTCCAAAGCTAGATGAGATCCCACAAGGCCTTATCCTTATCCTTATCCAAGGCAATGTCCAAGCTTGGACATTTTCCAAGCATAAGTATCCCTCATCTTCCCTAGGCTCCTGCTTCTGTGCTGCACCACCATGCAGGGAAGAATTTTTCCCAATCAAAAGTCAGAATTTTTCTACTTGCAACATGTGCCACTTGCCTCTGGTGCCTTCTCCATGCACCTCTGAGGAGAATCCAGTTCTGCCTTTTCTAAATTTCCCCTTTAGCCAGAAGTCTGCACCAATCCACCTGAGTCTTGTCCAGGTAAAACAAACCCAGTGCCCTTAGCCCTCCCTTCGTACAGAAACACAGACTGGTTAGGGTTGGAAGGGACCACAGCGAGTTATTTGGTCCCACAACTCTGCTCAAGCAGGGCCATTCCAGAGCACGTGGCACAGGATTTCTGGGAAACAGCTCTGCTGAGAAGGACCTGGAGGTCCTGGTGGACAACAGGCTCTCTGTGAGCCAGCAGTGCCGTGGGGGACAGAAGGCCAATGGGATCCTGGGGTGCACTGGAAAGAGCAGTGCCAGCAGGTCAGGGAGTGACCCTGCTCCTCTGCCCAGCCCTGGGAGGCACATCTGGAGTGCTGTGTCCAGTCCTGGGATCCTCAGCACAGGAGGGACAGGGAGCTCCTGGAGCAGGGCCAGCAGAGGCTGTGGAGATGATTTGGGGCCTGGAGCATCTCTGACAGGGAAAGGCTGAGGGAGCTGGGGCTGTCCAGCCTCGAGAGGAGCCCCAGCTGAGAGGGGCCCTCAGGCCTGGGTGTCCCTGTCTGCAGGGAGGGCTCCGAGCAGGGCCCAGGCTCTGCTCCGGGGGGCCCAGCAATGGCACCAGAGGAACGGGCAGGGACTGATCCCAGGAAGTGCCACTGACAGGAGGCAGAACTTCTGTCCTGTGCAGTGACCGAGGACTGAACAGATTGTCCAGAGAGGGTGTGGAGTCTCCTCACTGGGGGTATTCCAGAACTGTCTGGACACAACCAGGGCTCCGGGATGGCCCTGCTGGAGCAGGGAGGTGGGAGCAGATGACTCTCTGTGGTCCCTTCTAACCTGGCCCATCCTATGATCCCTGTTTCCTTTCCAGGCATCTCCACAGCCACCAGACATTCCCAGCTCCAGAGGCAGACACTGCTGTTTTGAGCATGTGGAGTATCTGAAGCGCTCATTCAAGAATTTTTCCAGATGGTGGGCACAGTTTCCATCTTGTCCAATTCTGTTGTGGTCCACTGAAGACCTCAGCTTTTCCTCAGCATCTGCACAGAAAGTGCAGTGAACAGTCAGGACAGCACAGCTGAAGTGGGCATTTGCACAGCTCTGAGAACTGGATGCTCCACACCAGAGGAGAGGACTGGGGGGTTGGAGGGGTGAAGTTGTGTCTGATAGCTGCCCAGTGATACCACATTATCTACATGATCCAGCCTGGAGGGAGTTCTGGGGAATAAAGGTGGCCACATTCATAGAATGATAGAATCACAGAATACACTGAGTTGGAAGGATTGTCAAACCCAACTCCTGGCCCCACACAGACGCCCCAACAATCCCACCTTGTGCCTGAGAGCACTGTCTAAATGCTCCTGGAGCTCTGGCAGTCTTGGGGCCTTGACCATTCCCAGAGCAGCCTGTTCAATGCCCCACCACCCTCTGGGGAAGAACCTTCTCCTGATATCCAACCTAACCCTCCTCTGAGCCAGCTTGCTCATGTTGTTCAGTTCCTCCTCACAGCAGCAGGGTGAAAGGGAAGGGAGGCTTGATCAAGATGTCCATGGAAGACAGTCAAGCCTTCCTGACAGAATGACATTCTGGGGTCATTCATAGCTGGAATAATGACTGACTTCAGAGGAGCTGCCTTATCCTGGATCTTAGAAGACAAAGCATTTAATGTCTTTTTTTGTGGCACTTTTTCCCTCTGTAATACAGGCTGTAGGCTCTGACTGTAGGTGAGGACTCGAGCTCTGATGTCCTCTAGAATCCTCTACTTTTCTTAAATAATTCAAGCAAATGATATTAAAATGAGTTTTTGCAAGGAAATTGAAACCTAAGTATGTCTGGTATGTGGTGGAGATAATCAGACAAATACTAAAGCAGCATATGACAAATTTTGTTTTCCATGCATCTTTGACTGACTCTCCAGCATTTTGCTGTCTAATCTGTCCTCCACAGGACCTCTGCCAAATATCTGGGTGGCTTCATGGTGCCATCTTTGAAAAAAGACCCAAACCACAAACTTGTCAGGGGAATATTTTTCCACTTTTTTCAAAAATAAGATATCCCCTCACCCTAAAAGGCACAGCAGCTGAGTTCCAAGTCCAGTGGCAAACTGAAGACCTGATGTGCTGAGGCAAATGATGAGAGAAGTCAGAACTTCCTACTGCTGAAAACAGGAAATTTCCAGACCACCAGCAGAGCTTGTGTAATTTTCTGCCATCTCCAGAATACCCACTGACATCAGGCTTCTAAAAGCATGATTTAATTCAGGTAGAATATCTATTTTGCTTTTACTTTCTGACAGGCAACACTGGTAGTATTTTTGTCCTCCTGAGGTTTATCCAGTAATTATCCCTGGTAATTAAAGAAACTTGTCTTTCCAAGGAATAGGTCCTCTAAAATATCTTCTGTTTCATAAGCTTTTTAAAAACCTCTTTTTGAAACATTTCTTTAATAAACAAAAACCTTGTTGGCATGACCTTGGAGATGCAGTAGCATTTATACAGAGCAAATCCATACATCAGCTGCATGCCTTCAGCATCCATGAGTAATGAGGCATCTCCAGCCCCACAATAAGAGTTTGATGCCAGACACCACTGTCATGTATTTTCTCGCTCTCAAATATATGCATCTGTGTGTGAGAAAACCCCACCTTCAAATATGGTATGTCTTTTTAGAGACATTTTCACATGAGAGAGGGAGGCTGAGGTAATCTTATTATCACCAAAACATTGTAAAAACAGCAGAGCATTGGAGAACTTTAATCCTTTTCTAAATTATGGACTGAGAACATTACAATCGTGCTGGGCACAAAGGCAGAGCTGTAACTTGACAGGCTTGTATAATTTACAGCCTCCATAGTAAAAGAGGTGTTTTTATTAAATGACTGCCTGAATTTCTACAGCCACTTCAGACTGATGATACTGGGGAGGCTTGCATTCTGCTGCCATCATTCAAATCCCTCCTTTTCACCAGAAGAATATGGTGATTCCAGTTCAAACCCCATATCCAGTTATTTATCTATTACTGCTTGTCAATTCAGAGCTGAGGCTATTTGTGCTGGTACCTCGCTTCACACACCTTAAATAGCTTTTGTTTCTCATTTCATAAAGCTTTCCTTTATCAAATAAGCATAAAACATTAACTAAACAATAGCCAAAATCCATTTATCACCAGGAAAATTCCCCTTGCATAGAAGGCCTGTGTTTTATGGTCATGTATTCAAATTTTTTTTTTAAACTAAACTAAAATCTGACAAGGAACTGGTGCTTTTTTGCTGACTGTGGTAAAGTACTTAAAATTATTTTTTCCTTCTGTACTGTACAGAAAAGAAGGGCATTTGTACAGTGAAATACTTTTATCAGACTCCACTAAGGAATATTTTTGCACTGATAAAATAAGAGAAGGCAAATAGGGAAAGCTACTTCAATCTCAACATTGCAGTTCAGACTCTAGAAGGATGTTTACACTGCTGGAATGAAAACAATTCATAACCAAGCTTTTAACTTAAAATAAGTAATATAAATATTTATCAGAGTAGTGTTTTAAGGCCTGTATTACTAAACTATTTCTGTATTATATTGGGAGTGACAGCTATTGTTAAAATTGAAATGCTTTCATAGCAGAAAGTTAACTGAAATCCATTTAGCCAGCATGGAATTTTGCATTAGTATCCATTTACTGGGCTTAGAAAACTCAGGTCAGAATTTCAGACAGATAGACCTTATCCTGGGAATGTGTTTTGTCTTAGCTTGACCTCTTCTGTGGATCCCACTGATATTTAGTAGAGTGTCTACATCCTTCCCTCTTTTAAGGCAGGTCCTTGAGGATGAATTCTGGATATCATTCCACAGTACATAAGCAGCTGCTGAGCCTGGGAATGCCACCACTGACTCCAGTGCAAACAGATACACAACTAAATCGCCCTAAATGCTCTTTCCTAGGGGAGAGGCACAGTCTTCAAACCCTTGCAATGCCAAGGCTTTATGGTCACCCTTGGATATCCATCCTCACTCTCAGGAAGCAGCACATGGCTTTTCTTAAGCATCTTTGACTGACACCCCTCAACAGCCTTTAAAGTTAATTTTTTAATCTGCCTGCCTAGCACTCTGTTGAGGCAACTGAGGTGGAGCAGAACAACTCCAGCCCAAATTCACAAGTGAAAATGCATCTTCAGGCCATTCACACAGACATTCTCTCCTCCCCTCCCACAGCTACCAACTTGACACACCTCCCACACACTGCAGTGGGGACCTGAGCCCTGCTCAGAAAGCCAGTGGTGCTCCATGACTTGTTTGGAAGCATCAATTAATTCTCTTCCCACCTTCCCAGCTCTTCCAAGGCAGCTCTACATGCCTTGCCTAGAGCTACTGCTGCCATCTCCACACCCATGGCAGCTCCCACTGTGTCAATACCGAGGTCCAAAAAATCACAGAATCATTAAAGTTGAAAAAAATTATAAAGCTCATCAAGTCAAACATTAACCCAGAACCCACCATGTTTACTACTAAGCCATGTCCCCAAGTGCTACATTCACATACTTTTTAACACTTCCAGGGACAGTGATCCCACCACTTCCCCAGGCAGCCTGTTCCAGTGCCTAACAACCCTTTCAGTAAAGAATTTTTTTCCTAATATCCAATCTAAACCTCTACTGGTGCAACTTGGGCTCATTTGTTCTTGTCCTTTCACTGGTTGCCTGGGAGCAGAGCCTGACCCCCACCTGGCTGCACCTTCATGCCAGGGAGTTGTGAAGAGTGAGAAGGTCACATCTGAGCCTCCTTTTCTCCAGGGTGAGCCCCTCGCTCCAGCTCCATCTCATAAGATTTGTGCTTCAGACCCTTCACCAGCTCTCTGCCCAGCTGAGAAGCATTTAAGCCACATCAGCCTTAATTCTGCCCCATTCGATGTGCAAACCTTTCTTAGACTGGTTTTCTTCCTCCAGCTCCGCTACGTCTGCTGCAGGAGTAAACTGTACTCAAAAATGTTTTGGAAGCAGGTGATTGAGGAAGAGGCATGTAAGAGAAAAAAAGGGAGGCTTTGCCAGAAAAGGCACAGATCAGAATGAAGAGCACACTCCCAGAGTTCCAGATCAATCTTCTGCATCTACAGCACCAGCAAGAAATCACTGCTGGGAAACCCAAGGTCTGCTGGTTAAAGATGGGTGCAGTTAATCCCAGTCAGCAAGAGCTGTGTGCACTCACACAGTGTGTGTGATATACTCAATAACTCAATAACACCAGGTTGGTGTTGCTCAGTTACACCACGGTAATGGCTGGAAGTGGAAGGAAGTCCAATTTCAGTTTTTAATCAGCTGTTAAACCATAAAAACTCAGTGTCCAGGATGATTACCTTTTAAAATTGACTATGTATTTCTACACAGATGTAGTCCACAAAAAAAAAAAAAAAAAAAAAAAAAAAAAAAAAAAAAAAAAAAAAAATCCACGTGTGGATGCTTGTATGAATTTAAACCCAGAAGGGGTTGAATTTCACACAGCATCTGATTTCAAAGATTTTCTGTAAGAGCCTTAAGAGAAGAAAGAAAAAAACCCCCAAAAAATCCAAACTGCAAAACAAATGTCAAAGGGCATTATAACTAAGCTTACATGAAATCTCACACCAATTGACCACCTAGATTAACCAAGGAATTTATGTTCCATTTTCATGACATCATTATAGCTTCAGAGTAATTTCAAGGTGCTGCTTTCATGTACTTGAACAGAGGGAGCTGGATTTGCCCATAGAAAGCCACATTCCTGATTGCTTTTCCAGGTGGCAACTCAGATATTCTGTCCGGCACTTAACTGTGTTCCAGCTTTCAGCAGACTTTTAGGACTCTAGTTTATATCTTTGAGAGCTCTGATGTTTAATAAAAGTTGACAATTCGGGTTCATTTACTGTTTTTGTCACACCTGAGAATTTCATGATGGTTAATGAAGTAAAAAAAAAAAAAAAAAGTATGGAGAACTATAAAAATCAGGTTAGAAATTCTTTAAAACATGGACTTTGCCAACCTTTCAGAAGTCTGGTTAGGCTTTCAGTGCTACTAATAAAAAAAAAAAAATCCACTATCCATATGATTTTGGGAAGGAGAGAAATCAACTGATTTTGTTGTCTTGTGTCTCACGCATGAAAAATAAGAATTATAACCTTTGTCATTCAAATTTCATCTTTTTAGTCCTCTTAGTGTGTGTTGCTTAGAATGAGGATTTTTCTCTCTATCTCCACTAGTTATGAGTCTAATAGTAATTACTAATAATGAGAGGATAGTTCTGTAATCACGATGGCCTCAGTAGGAAGAATGAGTGACAAATTAATCCAAGCTAGAAACAAGACTGTTATCAGTGCAAGGAAAGATGGCAAAGCTGCAGTGAATGCTGTGGACCCATTTCCTGCTCTTTGATATCCCAACAGCTGGGGTTTGTGTGGAGATAAGTGATTTTTGAGTGAACCACAATGAACTCCACTGCAGACTTTAGCTCCTCCTGGGTGAAATGTTTGGTGGACTCAAAGTGGACTCAATGGCACAGAATATCCTGAGCTGGAAGGGGCCCATGAGGAGTCCAACTCCTGACTTCACATAGGACAGCTTAAAAATTAACCTGTGTATCAAAGAATGTTGTCCAAGTGCTCCTTGCACACCATCAGACTTGGTGCCACTTCCCTGGGCCGTTTTCACTGCCAGATCACCTTCTCAGGGAAGAACATTTCCCTGACAACCAGCCTGAACCTCCCCTGATGCAGCTTTAAGCCATTCCCTTGAACCAGAGAGAAAAGATCAGCACAGCCCTCTCCTCCCCATGTCATGAAGGGAAAGGATCAGGCTTATCTGAATTTACAGCTGTTCAAAGACAGCTCAGATATGTTATGCAGAGGAAGATGTGCACTGCTTAGCTTACATCTTAATACTGGATTTTACAAAATTTTCTAACTCAGACTTGTAGCTGCTGCCACACTGCTTTTTACCATGTTTCTTGAGTCAGCCTATACAGAACCTGAGCAGGTTTGGGATTGCTGGTCGTGTAGGTGATCTGACAGTGGGAAAAGCCATGTTTTAAAGAAAAAATTAAGGAAGAAATACTAGCTAGCCTACCTTGCCCTGTAAGATCTTTGTTGTACTTCCACCATTCTTTCACTTTCCCCATCCCCACTATTAAGGTAGTAGAAGTAGAGGTTGGGATAAAGCATTCATAGAAAATATTTTCCAAACAGATTTCGTATCTCAGGCCGGCAGACACACATTGATGTAGCACATTTCATGACCAATATCTCAGAGAAAGGAAATCCACATGTCCCTCCAAATCCTTCTGCTCCAGAAAAGAGCAGAAAGAAAAGTCCATCACTCCTGATCCCACTGCACCTGGGAGCTGTAGCCACCAAGTGCTCCAGCCAAGGCCGAGTATCAAACATTGAGTTTTTAATGACGCCTACTGCACACAAAGAGCCATGGAAACTGCCCTGGGCCATCCAGCACACACACAGACTGTGCACAAGTGCATGTTACCCCTGGGTGCTTGGAAAGAGCAGTAAGACACATCTCCCCTCACAGCTGTGGTGCAGTTTCAGTGCCACTCAGTCTGGCCCCATAGGTATTTTGCTGAGTGTAAAACACCAGCATGGACCCATGGATTTATTTTTATTTTTAATGCTGGCAGTACGTTGCCTTCAGGAGCCAAAGTGCAATAGAAAATGAATCCAGGTTTAAGCAGCAAAGAGGAATGCAATGAACAACAGACTGTGAACAACAGCCCCAAAGGCAGGGGCAGTGTGGGCCTGGCCTGCTCTGCCGGCTCTGCCCCAGCTTACCTGGGATGTGTAGGCTGCAATCTGTCCTTCCTCTCTTTTCAGCTACAAGCTCAAGGCAAACACCAATCAGCCAAGTGCTTTGGGGTTTTCCACAGAGCACCAGGGCCGTTCAAGGGTTAACTGGGGTTATTAAAGGCTGTAATTTCACAGTTCACATGTAGAGGTGCTTCATTAACATCTCTCAGGAAAGCCCTCAGGAGGCAAGGAAAGGCCTTGACTGGGCCTACCCGCCCAGGCCTGTGTGCCACAAGCTCTGGAGCTCAGCTGACCTTCCAAGGAACTAATTTGGGGGAGAGAGGACACACATGACCTAAACTGCTGCCAAAGGAGTGCACACACTGCCACAACTGAACAGCTTCCTGCCAGGTCAGGCCTTGGTGCTGGCTCCCTTCCTGACACAGGAATTTCACCACTGGCACAAGAGAAGGCTGAAAGGGTATTTCATCAATACATACAAGTATCTCGAATATGGGGTTTCAGATGGTGCCAGGCTCTTTTCAGTGGTGCCCAGGGACAGGATGAGGAGCAACAGACATAAACTAAACAAGAGTTTCTTCCTCAGTGTGAGGAAGAATTTCTGTACACTGTGGGTGGCAGAGCCCTGGAAGAGCTGCCCAGGGAGGGTGTGGAGTCTCCCTCTCTGGGGCCATTCCAAACCCACCGGGACATGCTCCTGTGTCACCTGCTCCAGGTGTCTGTAGGTAGAGCATAATGTCAGGCAGAATCATAAAGTCTCAGATCAATTGTTGTCTTGCTTTCTCTGAAATTCCTGCAGGTGCTGGTTGATCACTAGAAGGAAAAAGAAAACCAACAAGGGTTAAAATACATTTACCTTAGTGATAGCAAAGAACAGAGGAAAGTCATGCTGGAAAATCCATTGTTTTATCCTAGGGGACTCTGCTTTGCTAATGCACCAAACTTGAGATGAAGAAACCAGTTTAGACAACAGTGCTTTGGATCTTCTGCAGCAAACAAAGCTCTTCCTTGGGCAGAGAGCAAATGTTATCAATAGGTAAGGCTGTGTAAAGAGAAGCCTTGTAACACGGCTCTGGCCTGTTACTTAGGCTAAGCAGAAGGGAACTATGGGAGAGTGACTTAGCTGGAATAGGGGTAGAGAGACATGAGAGACATGAGAGACATGAGAGACATGAGAGACATGCTGCATGACTGCCACGTGTCCACATCTTGTCCAACATTGTGGTGTATGGTGGTTGGTTGACTTGGGCTTGTTGTGCCTTGAAACTATGTAAACTGATAACTGGCTAACTGCTTAAAAAGGCTGGTTTTGGCAATAAAGAGCACTCCTTTGCACCTGCCTGGGGTCCCTGCATCATCCATTATAGCAACAAGCAAACACAAAGCCTAAGCCCGTCTATTCCCATTCCCTCCTGGAGAAACAACTAGGCAGCCTCAAGAAGACAAGCAAACCCAAGACTCTTCAAAAGAGTGAAATGGATTTAGCCAGGTGGAACTGGGTCATGAGGGGATTGTTTTAGGTCTGTATCTAAATCCAGTTGTGCTGCACAAACATCTCAATTCAGTAAAAGTGTAGATAGAGGAAATGCAGTAAAAAAAAATCTACAAATGTATCTTCTGTAGAAACCTGTGAGCGTCCATGAGTTCTTAAGATTATAAAGTATGTATCCCCAAAATGAGGTGGAGAAGTATAGCTGTATTTATAGCCCTGCCACCGTGACTTTTTCCAGAAAATATCTATTGGTTGAGCTGCGTAATCCCCCATGAAAGGCAAACTTAGGCTACAAGGTATTGATTGTGTATCAGCTTTAACGGAGAAGCCAACAGTGTATCCGTCCATGTGCTGGGTTTTAGGGGCTGGTAAACAAAAAATACCAAGTCATGATTCATTTTGAGGTGGGTCACTATCCATCAGCCCGTTCCAGAATGGTGCCTGAATGCTGCTTCCTGAGAAGTGACAGTGGAGGAGCTCACAAGCTTCTTCATCACTACAGGCCACCCATCCCTGCTCTCCTGCCACCTTGCTTAAAGAGCAACTCCACTACATGGCTGGGATTCCCAGTCTGAGAGAAATCCCAGCCTCAGGACTGCAACTCCACTTCCCAGGAGGCAAACATGCTCCACAGTTTCATGTGGAGTCTCTGCCAGTCAAAGCATCTGGGGCCATCTCAAATCACACTCACCTGAAACACAGCACTGCTAGGAAGCCTGCTGGAAAGATTCAGAGTTTTGAAAATCTCAGCAAGATTTATTTTTTTTTCCCCCCTGGAATAAAAGAAATATTTTGTGGTCACTGAATTGCTCTCAAGTATGCAATGCAAGTAGCTCTGTTGGAGCACCCACACACATGGAGAAAACTCATGGTACAAAATGCCAGATGTATGATCATCCAGTTTTGGTTTTCATTGTTTTCTCTCCCAATGGTTTTATATCACACCCCTGACCCCGATTTGAAAAGCAACAAAAAATTATTATTTTCAAACTCTCATTTTACTGCTTGGATTGTTTTTTGTTGTGGTAGCTCCTTGTTAAAATTCATTCTCTCCTTCCATACAATCTTTTCAGTTCCTCAGCACCTGCAATACTGTACATTCACCCTTTTGATTCAAACACATGTGTCTCCATTAAGGGCTCACAAAGATGTCCTTCCTCCCACTGCAGTGGCCCCTTTCCTAAAAAGCCCTTTTCAGTGAGGGATAACTCATAGCCTGGTCATTCCAACACATCTACTTCCAAAGAATTATGGAATGACTTGGGTTGGAAGGGATCATCTTAAAGATCATCAAATTCCAACCCCCACCATGGGCAGGGACACTTTCCACTATCCCAGCCTGCTCAGAGCCCCATCCAGCCTGGCCTTGGACACTGCCAGGGATGGGGCAGCCACAGCTTCTCTGGGCAACCTGTGCCCAGAGATTTCTTCCCAATATCCAATCTAAACCTACTCTCCATCAGTGTGAAAGTTCCTGTCACTGCTGTTCCCAATGAAGAAGTCCCTTCAGACAGCAGAAGGTTTCTATGAGGTCTCCACACAACCTTCTCTTCTCCAGGCTGAACTTTCTCAGCCTGTTTCTATAGGAAAAATGTTCCAGTCCCCTTATCAACTTTGTGGCCTCCTCTGGCCTGGCTCCAGCAGCTCCCTGTCCTTCCTGTGCTGGGCCCAGGGCTGGATGCAGCCCTCTATCAGGGTCTCAGCAGAGTTGGGCAGAGGGGCAGAATTCCCCTCTCCCCTGCTGCACTGGGGCCTTGGATGAGATATCCAGGTATTTTTAGGTGTAAGAGTTTAAACAGTAGACTGTCAGCCTATCACTGGTGGGTGGGTCATTTCAGACCATTAGTGAGACATCTAAATGTCCAAGAAATCTGTGATTTTGTTTGCTTTCCTCTGACTGCTTAAGAGTTGCTGGCTACTCTTTTCAAAGTGCCCTTTGGACCACGGACTAAGGATGACACCATGTGAAAGCACTCCCAGTCACGGCTCATTTGGCAGGGAACTGTTTCATCTGGTTATGCATCATGAAACACACCCTTCCCAGTAGCATTCCTTCTTCCCAGGACAGCCCAGCATAACACAGGGTGGCCCCCTCATGCCATAAGCCCAGCCTCTATCCAAAATACAGCATGGAAGCAACGACTGATGGTGTGCATCTCCAGGGTAAGTGGATCATGAGGAACGGGCAGTAAGAGGTTCAGAAAACTGGGTTTTTCCAGATAAATTTGATTAATTTGTAGATGGATTACACAATTAGGGGTGAAGGGAATACAAGAGGCTACAATGTGCTTGAATTTTACCAAAATATTTGAGCCTGTGTCCTATGAAACCAACAGTGGAGAAATTAGTTCAAATTGGCTAGAGAAAAAACCAGACCAAAAGCCACTAACATGTGGGCAGCAAACAGGCTGGAAGAACAGAAACAAAGGGAAATGACAAAAAACAATGAATCATATTGGAAAGGCTTTGTTTGTTTCATTCCCGAGGTGTGAAAATGATCAGTGTTAGTTCCAGTGTTATTAAATTGCATTCAAGAATGGATGAATGATCTGTGCATGAATGAAAGTTACAGCTGATAATAAATTGGGAATAACTACAAACACAAGTAGGAAAAAAAATTAAAAAGGCAGAGGTATTTGGGAGTTTCCAGCAGGACGTGGAAGATAAGGAATGGGAGAAGAATCAGGTGGGGATCTGGACTAGAGCAGCAAAACTGAGGAGGACAACAGTCTTGAAGTGGTGAGTTAAAAGCAGGCCTCATCCCAGGGGTACAATTCAGAAAAATCCCTGAGCAGATGCTTAACTTCAGGCATGTAAATTGTTACTGAGTCACTGAGAATGAAACTCAGGTCGTTAAAAGCTGTGCTGAACTGAGACCAGATTGCTCAGCACCTTGACTGACCCCATCTATTCCCCACATCTCTACACAATTTTCCCCCACGATGCATCCTTGATCTACTTCAGACTCATGGATGCTCCAAGGGCTCTTAAGGAAATACATCTAGCAGCTGTGTGTTGATTCCGTTCACACAAAAGTTTTTTGGAAGCCCAAATTCAGCTCAGCTTCCAGCAGAAAGGAGGCAGAAAATTCCACACCTCTCCACAGACAAAAATTAATGTTAAAGTTATGTTAAAGTTCTTCAGAACAGTCCCCAGCATTTGGTTTCTGCTCAGATTTTCTTTGACAGACAGGTCACCCAAACTCAAATAAAGTCTTACTGAAAGAATTTATTCAAAGAGAAAAATGGCACTATTTTATTTAAGAATGAGACCGGCCTTTTCCTGAGTTTTCCTATACAGGATTTCAGAGAAACTGAAACCACCTTACAAAAGAACTTAATAATTTAAAGGATTGCTACTTTCTAATGAAAACTGTCTGATCTGTCCTTCTCTCCTTGTATTCACCCCTTTATCTTTGTGATAACAAATACTGGTATGATATTACTGATATGATTGTCTGCATGCCTCGTACAAGAAAGTCTCATTTTTTTATTCTTGCCAGCTATTCCCATGCTTCCCTGTGGGACTTTGATGATCCTTGTGGGTCCTTTGTACCTCAGAATATTTTGATACTCAGTGCACACTGCTCTCCAAGACATTTGCAAATAGCCTTTCCCTTTCCACCTCATCAGAAACTTCTCCTCCATCTCTATTTGGCAGTGAAAACTCTTTATTCGTCACCTTTTTCTGAATATTCCTGCTGGGGTCAATTCTTTGTGGGAAAAAAATCAACCAACTAAGCACCACAAAACAGCAAACGTAACAAAACAAACAAACAAAACCAACAAACCAGAAAGCTGGGAAGTTGTTGATGAAGAACCACTTCTAAGGAACAACTTTTTACAAAAGTAAAAGTCCCTGTTAGTGCAGGAGCTGACCATCTCAGCAAAGTCCTTGATCTTTCCCATGACACAGTTCTCCCATGCCTTACTGGGTGGATTTTCATGAAGGATTTTCTTATGGAGTGCTGGAAAATCTTCTGAGCTCTGATGGGTTGTTGGTAATAAATGGTGGATGAACCCCTTTGAGCTCAGTACCTTTGCTCAGTGGTCTGTGATTTGCAGAGGACTTGCCTCAGGGACAAGGGTGATCCCTTCTAATCCCATGCTAGTTTTTAGAGCAAAATGTTTGTTTCTATTGTTTACAAAGTACTGTCCCCATTAATAACTTTTTATAGATAGCAATAATTCCTCAGTGCAAAATATTAAGCCACTGTGTGAGCAATCCCTCCAAGACACATTGTTTTCTTTAAGTCTTTAGCTAAAAGCCTTTATAGCAGTTGGGTCTGATACTGTGTTCCTTCGCCTCAGCTCCCGGGTTTGCTCATATTACTGCCAAATTTCTTAATTCCCCCTTGTGCCAGCTGAGATGGTGCAGTATCTCTGGGCCAGTACCACGCTGCAGCCTGTCAAAATGTGATGGGAGATGGCCCTGAAGCCTCCCTGACTTAAACTGCAGCTGTCATTTTCCATCAGTCCCCACTGCTGGAGCTTAACTCCTGCTGGCACAGCACCCTAGGCACAGTTTAAGCCCCGATTTTGCCTGCAGGTTTCCACTTTTCACACAACTGACACGTTTTACTCTCTCCCCCTTGTTTCCCCCCAATAAACTTTCTCTTGTTACTCTGACTTCTCTGGCCCTGTTCTTTCTGTGCCTGAGGTCCCGTATGCTTCCTTCCCCTCGCTCACACCCACCCCACTGATGCTTCCACCACAGTACTAAGCCATAATTAGTAGGAATAAAAAACGAAAAGCCTCTAAGGAACCCTTCCTCCATTCTCTGTGTCAGATGAAGCATATTTCAATAAGGTAGGGTAAGCAATATGTTCCCAGCATGAGACCCCCACTCTTAGGATGATACTTCATCCACACTGCCTGGAGAGCTCAGTCCCTGTGGGGCTGGAAACCACAGGCCAGGCTCCCATTGTGTGCCTGGCCACACAGGCAGCAGGACAATGAGGGGCAGCAGGTGGGGCTGCAGTGGAGGGCAGAGAGCCCAGGGAAAAGATGAGCTGGGACAATCCAGCATGCTGAGCAGCAATCACAGGACACCAGGGGCATCGCCACTGCCAAGTCTCTGGAGGGGCCAAGGAAGACAAGAGCAGCATGGAAAGGTTTGCAGGATGGTGAAGAGGCTCAGCACCTTCCCTTCCTGTGCAAAGATTAGAACAGGGAAAAGTGCACATTCTATGGAAAGTGCCAAAAGTGGACCAGTTGTATCCCAAATACCACTTATCCCTTCACTTTTCCTCAACCCACTCAGTTGCAGGTGCAGAACTCACTGACAGGATGAAGACAGAGAATATTTTTTCCAGAGCAGAAGCTGGCACTCTGGCTTTGTTGCAGTTCATACGAGAGCTAACTCACCCAGACTATTGCATTTTTGCCAGCTGACCACAGGATAAACCTTCCACAAATCTGACTCTTCTCCACAAGGCCAGAGAGCCCACAGGACTGCCCCAACAGAGCAGTATGTCTGGGCAGGCTGACATTTACCCAGGGCAGGCCACGCTGCCTAAAGCTGTTAAAAATGTCATGCTTTCACTCTGCCCTTCCACCACCTGTAGAAGGGAGAATGCCATGGAAGCCTTCACATATTTCACCACAGGTGTGTAACACAGGCTGCCCTGAGAGTAGTGGAGATGAGCCTGGGTCTCCTTGCTGGCACATGGACAGAGTTTCCTCAGGTGTCTGACTGTGCCCAAACACAAATCAATGGCCCTAGCTTTTAACCTTGCAGTGCTGCACCTAAGACAAGGGACAGATGAAGCAAAGTGGGAAAACAAATGGACACAGCTGAGCCAGTACAGCCTAAGGATACACCTAACCCTGTATTTTGTCTCCAGCTATTCTCAAATTTCTTTTATTGCTTTCTTTTTTGTGTTCCAGTGTCAGGCCTGGGTTTGGTGCTTCCTCTGCCTCTCCCTATGTTCACCCCAGAGCCCACCCCTGGCAGTGTCCCAAGCAGCTGTGACACAGGGAGGCTGAGCAGAGCTGGCCATAACCCTTCTATCCTCCCTTGTCCATCTGTCTGTATTTGCCTCCCCCATCCTGAGCCCACACTCCACACACAAATGTCCATGCTGGCAAAGCCCCTTGGCAGAGGGGGCAAAGAGTGGCCAGCTCTGTGCCAAAGCCATTGTTGAACACCCTGGCCTCTCCTTTTCCTCCTCAGAAAACTCTCATGTACTTTGCTTGGGGGTGAGCTGGCCAGAGAATTCCCTGTGATGCACTTTCCCATTGCACCAGGATCTGTCTCTGTCTCTGTCCCACTGTGTGCAAGAATGGACATTGGATGGTGGCAGCCAAATGGGTCAGTCACTGCTGATTCCATTTCAAGAATGGAAAATGGAAAATGAAGCTAAGGATGCAGGAAAAACAAACAAATAAAGCTGCTGTCCCCAGGGTCCTCACGCAGAACCCAAAGGAAATGTGAGAGAGCTGCAGGAACAGGACAAATGTACATTCAACTTCCCCACACACGCTCCCATTCCCATCCCCTCGGGACACAATGGCAGCCACTGTGCCTGGCTGGGCCCAGCAGCTGAACAGCTGGCAAAATGCAGAGTCCAGCCTCAGAGCAGGGCTGAGATGGACATCCATCCAGAGGAGTGTATCTGCTTCCCTTGGAGGCACAGGGAAACTCTGGGATTTGCATGTGGCCCATCTAGAACTCCCGGGAAAGGCCAGATCCTCCCTGAAGCTCTGAAAACAGGGGCTCCCCTCAGAGGGCCACGTCCAAGTCAAATGGCAAATATAAAGGCAAGCATTAGGCTGGTAGATAGCACTTCCCTTTCTGTCCCATGAAAGATGAGTCCATTAGGGAATATCCTCTCTGGAGCCTGTAGGGAAAAGCTTGGAGGCTCACAGATAAAACAGCTTGAGTTATGTCTTCCTTGGCTTTCAGTGAGGACAAGTACAAGGATTTCCATTGTCCGCACCGTTAGCAACATTGCATCGTCCAAAAGACCTTGTTCATTTATCAGCTTCCTTTAAAATCTTTTGTTCACAAGCCTGCTTGTGTGTGAACACAGAAAAAAATACAGCTCTATCTAGTATCAGCCTGCAGCTGTTCACTGACAGAAGGACTCAAAAGCTACAGATATGAACATGGGAAAATCCACCCAAAGCAGAAGGAAGACACAGTAAGCAACAGCTGCATGACAAGAATATGCTGTTTCTGTAGTGTGAGGGGGAAAAAAAAGCTGCAGTTACAGTAAGCATCAGAAAGTTGTCTGCAAACATTATAATTACTATTCAGCTTGGAAGATAAACCAGATTACCTACTACTAACTTTTGCTGGGTATCTGATGCTCTTCTGGACATATGCTCTGATTCCCAGCAGGGTTTGGAAATTCCAAGCCAACTTTGAACCATCTTATAAGTGCTGGAGTCAGCAGATTTCAATCTGTCCCTGACTGACAAGAAAAAGGACTAAATGAAAAAAACAAAAACAACCCAAACCTCTGTCCCCCAAACTTTCTGAGTCCTCTCAAAACCCTACATATAATGTTTTGATTATTCATAACAGGGTTGTGTGTGGGACATAGCAGATGGTTTTTATGCTGCTTTAAACCAAACAGATCCCAGGAACAGGAGTTTTCTAAGTGTGTTCTCAGGACATAGTTCCTCCCTTGAGTGCCCCCTTCCTGAGACCCCACAGCCAGAAACAGAGATTAGTAGCGGCTTTCCCAGCTCTCCAGGAGTTCCAACTTATATTTCTGTTTGCATCCCACCCTTGCAGGCCCTCTACTTTATAATTTACCACCTCGGGGATAAATAACTATTCAAATACATAGCAAAGTGATTGTGTAATGTTTGTAAAAATAATCACGCTTTATTTGAGATGTGCAAGAAATCTATAGAGCCAAATAATGCAACAGCAGAGCCTATCTGCACTTTCCTGCTTCTGGTTCTTCACTGTTCTTTGTCAGCCCTTTCCAAATCCTCTTAGGAGGACCTTTTTTCACTCCTGTACAGGATGTTGCCACATCAAATTGAAGCCTTGTTTCTGTAACTCCCCTTCACAGGTACTTGACTCATTAAAAAGGGTTCTCTTCTGCAGAGGTGTGTTCTTGATTTTTTACCTTCCTTTCTTTGCAAATTGCTTCTTTGCCCTGCTTCTAAGGGAATGCTTGCCCCTCAGTTCCCAGGGAATCTGCATAACCTGACCTTCTCCAGGATGGAGCAATTCCTTTGTTATCTGAAGATAACAAGCCCATTCAGGTGCCAACAGTCTCTAATAGTCCATCTTTTCTTAGACAGAGAAACCAGCTCCCCTCCCTTCTTTCCAGTGCAACATTTGTGAGATAGCGGCACAAGAGAAGGTGGTGCTAGGACACAAGTGTGGAAACCATCTGTAAAATGAGCCTTCCTCTCTGATGAGGGAGTTGTTTCTGTCCAGGAACCGCTGGGACACTGGAAAGGCACTGCCACTGCATGATGTGCCATGGAGCTCACATAGGACGTTTCTCTACAGCACAGAGCCTCAGATATTTGTAAAATAGAAACGGTGCTTTCCTGACCTGTGGGAAGCTTCTCTTCTGAGGATGGTGATTGGCATCAATTACCGTTTTAAATAAAAACTTGAAACCCAAAAAAGAAAGAGTTAATGCCTGGGCATGAGAACCCACTCAGGCAAAAGGGCTCCCAGCCCAGCCAGCAGACAGTACCTCAGGAAGAGCTGAAGGACAGGCTGAGGAGCTACCAACATCACTCTAGGAACCTGCTCTAAGAGGTTATTGCAATGTCAGGATGAAGTGAAAGTCCAGGTGAGAGTTTCAGCATATGGAGAAATGAGATAACAGCACAACAGAGTTTTGCTTGGGGTACAGATTTGCACCACGAGGGACGAAGAAGAACCAAGAACAAAGCCAAGGGAGGAGACAGTGGAGGAGATCTGGAGGTTTCAATGAAGGAGAGCAGTGTGGAACATGTGTTAGTGATTTTTTTTAGTTACTAAGGCAGTTTAGTTCCATTCACCAATAAAAGCCACACTACAGATCTTGCATGCTACACCCTGAGCTATGTATATAAAGTCAGTGGCCAGCAAGCACCCACCACTGCTTCCTTCTGCTTTTCAAATACTCAGGAGACTTCAAGAGGGTGGACAAGAATTACAGCCAGGCAAACTCTGACCAGGCACAAGGATACTTAACAAAGAAACAGAAGTTAAGTTCTTAATCCTCCTTAACAAAGGTCCTTTATGAGACATTCTTCCACCTGATGGTGGTGCAGCACTGAGGCATTACCAAGAGAGCCTGTGGGATCTTCACCCTTGGATATTTTGGCTGCACAAAGCCCTGAGCAACCCAATCCAGCTTGGAAGGCGGCACTGCTGTGAGCAGTGAACTGGACTAGATGATTTCCAACCTAACTCTTTATAAGAGCAATGTTTCTCTCAGATCTGGTATATTTACTTGCAGTAAAACATCTGGAAGGCAGCATAAGGTCACGCATAGAAAGTTGTGTCTGCCTGTTCACTCCAGCTCCAGATTCAGGGAAAACCACAGTGGAGCAAGAGGGTTTCTTAGCTGAGAGTAAAAAGCCAAATGCTGCCAGGGTGAGATAGCAGAGCTACAGAGAGGGGAGGACATTTCCTCAGACACCCATGGGGAGATGCAGCCTTTGAGAAATCACTCACCATTGCCCAGCTGCTGCTAAAGTGTTCTGCCCCTGTGGAGTGATGAAGGAACTTCAGGAGCTCTCCAAGGGCAGCAGCAGTGGATTTCACAGAGACCTGTGAGAATTTCTTTCTACTTCACCAGGAGGGCAGCTATCACTTCACCAGCCCTCCTGTCTCTGCCCAAACGACCTTGTCACCCACATCAGGAGCTTTGCCCAGACCAAACAAGAACCTCCTCGGACTTTGGATGGAACTCAGACAAAGCAGACATGACTTTGGTCATGCCTAACAACACACCTCAGTCAGCCAAAACCTGACTGCCTGTAAATGCTGGGAACTGAGATCTGAAATATCTCGGGCTGAGCTTGGAACAAAGATGATTGTCACTCCCCCTGCACAGAGGGACAGTCCCTGAGCTCCTGTTTGCCCATCACTCACTCAAATGTCCAGCAAAGCCTCATCACAGGCAGCAGTGCTGAGCAGAAGGATTTGGGGAAGCCAATGATGCTGAGGAGCTCATGGGTGACAGGATTTTCTCACTGCCCACTCTGTCTGAATTCTCAATAAAGCCATTTACTCAAAAGCCATGTGGCAGCTGGCAAGTGACTGAAGGCTCTGGCTGTAAGTGCCACTGTGATAAGGGGCAACACCTTTCAAAATCCTTCAATTTGACCACTACAAAATGCATAGTTTGGGAGCATACTGGTGCTGGGGCACTCCATTATAGGACTAAAGTGCTGCATTCCCAAAAGAGAAGGAGGGAAAAAAGAAGCAAATGATAGCACTGTATTCAGGTGGTCATTAATACTATATGCAATGTAGTATTTTAGGCTATTAATATTTTAAAAGCAATTAATTTTCCCAGGTGTAGGTGTAATTGACACAGAGCCAAGTAGTAAAATATCCTGACTGTTTATTCATGGGAATAGCTTTTAATTCAGCAGTTTTGAAGGAGAAAATTACAAGTAAAATAGTTTACCTCAATAGAGAGAATTCATTTACACTGTTTTATTTTACGATACTATTGTTTTGAGGGTTTTATGTGTTTGTCTCTTTGTCAGGCAATAAAAGTTTATTCTGTTTGTTTGTCTGATCATGTTAAGAAGACAAAAATCAACAGATCTAGAGAGTATTTCATTGTCCCTGGAATGCAAAGGAGACATCCAAAAGACTAGTTGTGAACTTTATATTTCTTCATGGACAATTTTTGATGCTTTCACAGAGGTAACAAGACAAGCCATTCTTCCCTTTAAAAATCCACCTGTTTTCAGAACTTGGATGTGCTCTACACATCTGCACACAGTGAGAGGTCCAGCTTATCCCCATCCCACAGTCATTCATGTGGCTTCCAAACCAAAATCCCACCCTGACGAAGTTCCATATAAAATATCTCACTCTTTGGCAGACAATACACGCCTCAAATGTTTCAGCAAACTATTCAGTGTGGGACCCTGTGTCAGGATAATTCTCTCATGCAGATTAACAGAATCATTGCACTTACCTTTCAAATACAGCTGCTCTCCTGGGATTAAATACCGTGATTATTTAGCAATTCACAACACTGTTAAGACAACTAAGATATGCCCTTCCCAAATCCCCATAAAAGGAGCAATTTCCTCTTAACATCCTCCTTTCCTATTCCTTGTTTTTATATACCTAGGCATGCTACACATGTGTATGAAATTAAAATATTTGCCTCAGTGTAGACAGAAAGCAAATAAAATGGAATTGAAGCTCCACATTTGTTTCAGTAAGAGCAGAACGACCTGAGAGATGAGAAAAGACTGAGCATTGCTTTTGAAGGAAGGAAGGAAGCTATGTCACAGCAAGATGCTCTGAAACTTGGAGATCAGTTGCAGGCTTGGGGATAGAAAGTCTTTTATTGATAACTCTCAACAGTCTGAAAAGAAAAAAAAAACTTGTGCATTTAATGTTGAAGCCATTCTTGAACTAAGGACTGATACAAACATGCCAGCAGGTAAGGAATGCAAGAGGTTAACAGCAAAGCCATTTTAAGCAGAAGAGGAAGCTGATTCATAGGCAGTGAGGAGAAAAGAAAAAAAAAAAAGGGGGGGGGAAGGGGGATTATCACCTTCAGATTCTATCATATTATTAATGATGAAATAGGTATCAGTGGTTCATACCTGTAATTTATCAGAATTGTGCTTGCTCTTTCAAAAATCTGCGCCAATAGAAAAAAACAAAACAAAAAAACCCAAAACAAAACAAAACAAAACAAAACAAACCAACCAAAAACCCAAACCCAAGAAAAGAATGACGGCATTTCTGTACACTTCTGCATGCCAGGGTAAAAAAATGTCACTTTCCATTGACTTCCTGGTGCGTGGGAGGCACCTGTTCCCTGCTCCTTGTCCGAGTAAACGAAGGCAGCCTTATCACCCTGCTCCCCCAGGAGAGGAGCGCGGCAGCTGCAAAGGACGCGGCACCCCTGCCAGATAGGGCAGTAATGTCAGCCTGGGAATTCTTTGGGCTAAATGTGACGAATTTATCGAGTCTTCTAGCATAAAACATCAACCCCAGGTACATGGCCACCCTTGTACCTTTTTTTTTTTTTTTTTTGGACTCCTTTCCCATCTTGCCTAATAAAGAAATCTGACTGGAGTCGTGCACTCTTTGCACAAACACAGTTTGTAATTGCTGCTCTGAAAAAGTTTAAACTAGGGAATAAGAAAGGTTAAAGAAGAAACTTTACACAAACCAGAAAGGAGCAATTCATTAAAAATACATTAACCAATCACAAAGAATCCATTAGTTAATGCTGTTAACTATTGAGCCTGCATAAAATCACCCTTTAAAGGTGAAAGTAGTTTTATTACAGGGTCCGTTTCACCTGCGCAGTACTTATGTTGTCTGATATGACTGTTAATCATAAAGCTGCCAGCAGACATTTACTTAGAGTTGAAAACTACCTGTATAATTAAAATACTCCTTGAAAATACATGGATCATACAAAGAAGATCCTGTGCTATTCACATCCTTTCCCAGTGTTTCATCAAGAACCAGAGAAAATAAAAAGTCATTTTTATCATGTTTTTCCTGTTGAACGTACAGCATGGAATTATGTAATTTACCTTTGAACTGCTAAAAATCAGATAAATTAAAAAAAAATAAAAAACCCACAAAAAACCAAAAACCAAAACCCCAAACCACCAAACTAGACTGCTTCCAGTGACTGAGGCTGGAATAATTTTATTTCAAACCTATTGCGCATTTTATTATTCATGGTGTTTGTTTGCTTTCAGGGCTTTCCTCAACTTGGACAGTGGAAACACGCTCATCTGTTTCTTTTTTGGCTTCCAGTCGGTTTCACTTTCAGATTCTCATGTTTCACACTCCAGCCTTCAGGTTTCAAGCACTGCAAAGGAATACTTATTCCATTTAAACAAACAAAAACCCCGCGGCCGCCGGGCGCACTGACACCGTGTCTATTGCTCTGCAAAGCTTGAGCCCATCCTGTCCCCTGAAGCATCTTCCTGATGGTTCTCTGAGATTTGCTGGGGAAAGAAATCAAATGAATAGGAGTGATGACGAATTTAGGATTTATTAAAAAAAAACCCAAGAGCTTTGCAGCGCTCTCCAACAGAGCCCCCAAAAATATCATTACACATTATCGATTACACGATAACCGCGCGTCGGGTCCGTGAAGAGGAGCCGTGACACCGGACTTGTTGGTGCCCTGCAGAAGTGTCCCAAGACCTAAATAATGCCGGCGGTGTTGCCACCCGGCGGCTGCGGTGGGGTTGGGAGCAGCACAGCCCCCTTCCCTCGGGGCTGCAGGGCTGGGAAGGAGGAGCGGCTGTCCCGGGAGCGCGGTTCCCCCGCGGCCGCGGCGGCAGCTCCGCGGGAGCGCCCGCCCGGGGCTGCGCGCACATCCCCGCGAAGTTTGTTTTCATCATTTATGCTTTTAAATGGGTGAGACAGCTCAGCAAAAGAAGGGGAGCGAGTGCGAAAAGGGTGGGTTTTGCTGTTGTACCGTTGTACTATTTTTTTTTTTCCCTTTTGGGGGGTGGACTTTTTTTTTTTTTTTTGGTGGTTTTGTTTTTGTTTTGTTTTTGCTCTTTTTTTTTTTTTTTTTTTTTTTTCCGGAGGAAGGGTGGTGTTTAACATATGGCACTCGGTAATCTCTACATGGAGGCTGTTAAAACATCTGCTGCCTCCAAACGCATGCGGCAGCGCCCGTGGGCACGGGGACAAGGCGAAGGGGCAGCCCGGGCACGCTGGCTTCCGCGGCCGCGGGTCCCTGGCTCCCTGCCCGCCGGCCGCGCTTCCCAGGGACGGTGTTTCCCCGCTGGAAATGGGCACCGGGCATATAAAAGCCGTCGCACCGCGAGAAAGTGTTTTGGTTGTTTTGGTTGTGGTTTTTTGTTCTTGTTTGGTTTGCTGGTGCTTTGTTGTTGTTGTTGTTTTGGTTTTTTGTTTTTTGGGGGGTTTTTTGTGTGTGGTGTGGTTTTTTTGGTTTTTTTTTTTTTGGGGGGGGGGTTGTGGTTTTTTTTGTTTGTTTGTTTTGGGGTTTTTTTGTGTGTGCGACGTTGGTGCAGATCAGCGGCACCTCCGCGTGCAGAGCTGGCACGATTCCATTTATTATTGATTTAGGGAGGTTGTTTATTTTTTCCCCTAACGGGACATCCCCACCACGCACCCAGCGCCGTGGCCCGCCCGCGGTGCCCTCTGCTGCTCTCCCGGCTGCCGCCCCATCGCGGGCCACGGGGGCCCCGCATCCCTTCCCAGCCGTGCCCCAGACATCACCCCACTTCGGAAAGGCGCTGCCGGACAATCGGGACACCCGTTGTCCTCCCCCCCGAAACCCACATAAATCACAATCGCTGCATTGTAGGGCTACAAAGCCAGACGGGAGCGCTTATGAATTTAAGTTTGGAGAAGGAAAACGTGCGCTGACACAACACGCTCCCTGTTCGCAGGAGCAGCCAGGAAGGGGAAATGAATGGTGGAAGTTAAAAGAGCCTTTCATTGCGGAGCGCGCCGCAGCGGGTCCCGCTCGCCGCCCTCGCCGTGCGCCGGGGGGTGCCCCCTCCTCGCCGCCCCTCAAACGCCAGCCTTGCCGGGCACGGCTCTGCCCGGGTCCCGGCAACCCGCGGCTCGGCTGCCGGGGCCACACACGATGCCCGGCAGCTCCCCACGTCTCGAGTGCGCCCGGAGGCTGCGCGGACGGGACGAGCGGTGCGCGGGGATGAGTTTGTGGGGAAATGCTGCTCTCAGCTGTCCCCCGCTACAGGGGGATGGGGGCGGGCGACACTCCCGCTGGCTTTTTGCTGCCCAAGTAGCCCTTCGCTCCGACGGGCGGGTTCGCTGCGGGGCCGTATCCCAGCCAGTTTTTCCTGGGGCAGCCTGGCTGCTGGACTCCGGCGAGAGTCGGCGAGGCTGTTCCCACCCCTCCCACCCGCTCTGATGTAGAAGGGCGAGCGCTGGCGTGGGAGGGGCCGCCGGTGCCCACTCGCGGGCAACGACGGCAGCTCCTCCGCTCTGCCCCCGGTGCCGGCAGAGCCCGTGCGGCTGCCGAGACCGGCGGTGCGCTCAGGTGAGGGGGCTCCCTCTCGCCCCATCCCTTCGCGGTTACTCTCGATGCCCGGGCATCATGCGCCCTTAAAATATAATCTGCCCGGTAACAATCAGCGCGCAGCGGCGAGAGCCCCAGAGCTATTGGCTATGCAAATAGCGGGAGGGGAAGCGGCGCCCCAAAGTCCCCGCTCGCACTTTTAAGGCGGTATTTCCGTGCCCACCGCCCCCGGCCCACCCTCCGCGCCGGCCGCGGCCGGGGGGCTGAGGGGCGGCCGCTGTGGGGACCCCACGCCCCGCGGGGCTGCGGCCGCTCCGCGCCCGCCCCGGCAGCGCCTTCCCCTTCGGGAGCCTCCGCTCTGCCACAGCCTGCAGAGGCTTCGCAAAGTTGTCACATTTTGCAGGCGGGGAGCGACTGCCGGCGAAAGTGCGCGCAGGGTGGAAGTCACCCTGTGTGGGACATAGCTCCTCTCACCTCCCCCCTCCTCCCCAGCCAACCTTTCTCCCTCCTCCCTCCCTCCTCCGCTGCATTTCCTAGAAAGTTGTATCATTGTGGCCATGCAGCGCTGAGACGGTTCGCCTGTTCGAAACGCGAATGTGTGCCGCAGGAAGTAGCGTGGTGGTTGTGAGATTTCACCGCGGAGACGCCGCGGAACCCCCACCCCTCAATGGTTTTGGGGGGGGTTTGCTGTTAGCGGGGAGCTCTGCCCCCCTCCGGCTGCAGGTTTAAGGGGGTGCCGGAGCAGGGAGGGCGAGACATGGATCTGGCACGCTGCTATGCCAGGTCATTTCATACTTCGCCCCCATCGTCTAGGTGGGTACCAAGGGGAGCCCACAGCCCCTTGCAATAAGCAAAAGAGAGGGAAATTGATCGGGACGGGTTCCCTCAGAAGGCAAGTGTGGAGCGGTTTTAATTTGGTTGCTGGAAGGAAGCAAAAGAGAAGCTGTCATTTGTGTCTGTGTGTCCCTATACGAGGGCCTCCTGGTTCCTTGTTAGCTTATAGAGAGAGGAAAAAAAAAAAAAAAAAAAAAGCGTTTGATGTTACGTCTGACCAGCTGCTGTTCTCCATAATAACAAGAGAGAGAACTGCCTGCCCTGGCGAGTTGCGTCACTTCGCTTCAACTTTAGGCTAGAAATCAAGAGAGGGAGAGACAAGTTTCAAGAGAGGCAGGAGCGAGCTGGAAAGCCCTGCCGTCTTCCTCCCACCCACCTACCCCTCCTCCTTTACCCCTCTCCTTTCCCCACCCCCTTCCCCCCCTCCAAAAAAGAAAAAAAAAAAAAAAAAAAAAAAGAAGAAAAAAAAAAAAGGAAAAACCTTTCCCATCAGAGAAAGAGGGAGATCTCTTTGGAAACATGGAGCTGCTGTGCTGCGAGGTGGATCCCATGAGGAGAGCTCTGCCTGACCCGAACTTGCTCTACGATGACCGCGTTTTGCACAACTTACTAACCATAGAGGAAAGGTATCTGCCCCAATGCTCCTACTTCAAGTGCGTCCAGAAGGACATCCAGCCCTTCATGAGGAGGATGGTGGCCACTTGGATGCTGGAGGTTCGTACACCCCGGCCCCTCGGAGCGGGGGGAGGCAGAGCGGCCGCGGGCAGCACCCCAGCCCCTCTCCCCCTGCAGCCCCTCGCTCTTCTGATCACCGGGTGGCTTCTTGTCGATCCCCTCTCCTCCTTGTCCCCCTTCCGGAGCTCAGCCGGTGCGGGAAGGGGCGCGGGGGACACCGACAGCCCGCGGGGGAAGTCGCCCCTTCCGGGGGGCTCCGGGGAGCGGGGTGCAGGAAAGGAAGCGCGGCGTGTTGGGGGGGGGGGGGGGGGGGAGAGAGAGAGAGTTGGAAAAGTCATTTGCAATTAAAAGCAAAGAAAATCCGCCTCCGGGAGCGCTTGTGATTGAGGCATTCCTGGGAAAAGGGAGCAGCGCCCGGAGCAGGGCGAGGGTCGGGGGGTGCTCCGTGTGCCTCGCGTTCTGCCCGGCGAGGGTTCCGTGCCCACGTATGCAGTGGGGAGGACGTGCCTTTTTCTCGCCATGTTGCGCTGCATGCGGACTCTGCTCGCAGGCGCCGAGCCCGGCTGCCCCCGTTCCTTTCCGGGGGGCTCGGGAGTGCCCCCCGCCCCCGCGGAACGGGACCCCCGGTGTGTCGGGGCCGTGGGGCGGGCGCTGAACCCCCTGTTCGCCCCGAGGCTTCAGGCGCAGCGGTAGCGGGCCCGGAGCCCCGCAGGCTCGCCTGCTTTGCGCTGGCCCCAGCAGCCATCCTTTGACCCTTCGGATCTCCTTTGGGGGGGACCTTTCCCGATCTAAACCCCGTGGGTTGGAAAGCCCAGACTCCCTGCTTGGTTTTCATGTGCGATTTGTGCTTTTTCTCGGCGGCTCCGATTTTTGGTAAATTTTTAAAAGAATTTTGCTGCTCGCTGCCTGCTAAAAAGATCCAGGCGGCTCGGGCTCTCTCTCCACCCCACCTCGCCCTCGCTATGTCTCCCGTCCTTCCCCCTCAACGCGGGATTGGGGGCGCAGGGCTGGGGGACACCGGGCGGGGGAATTTTTACAATTGTCGGAAACGATAGGGGATCGTCCCGGGATGCCACCAGCCCCAAAACCGGGACCGCCGGGGAAGTTTTGATATTTTTTACCGATTTTTTGAAAATATGACGAAATTAAAAAGAAAAATTGGGTCGCAAAAAAAAAAAAAAAAAAAAAAAAAAAAAAAAAAAAAAAAAGGTCTGAGGCTGCTCGCTTTCTGCTGGATGGGGCTTTTCGGCTCTCCCACACAGTGTCTTGAATTCATTTCTTACTGAATGAACTAAAGGAATGTGAAAGCCGATTGACAGCCTTCCCAGCCTCTCCAGAGATCTCCCCCTCCCCCAAAATTTAGCTCCCCGGGAAACAAAAATAGCAGGAGCAAAGGCAAGGGAAGTAGTGGTCTGTTTGGTGGGTTCACTCATTTATTTATTTTTTCCTTCTTGTCTCTTTCTCGCTTCCCACCCCCGTTTGCCCCCCGACTGCCCCATCGTTCCCTCCCCACGCTCCTCACTTGCAGGTCTGCGAAGAGCAGAAGTGCGAAGAAGAAGTTTTCCCTCTGGCCATGAATTACTTGGACAGATTCTTAGCTGTGGTGCCCACTCGGAAGTGCCATCTGCAGCTGCTGGGGGCGGTGTGCATGTTCCTGGCCTCCAAGCTCAAAGAGACAATCCCCCTCACAGCCGAGAAGCTGTGCATATACACGGACAATTCCATCAAACCCCAAGAGCTGCTGGTAAGCAGCCCCATTCCTCCCTCCTCTCCGGCACAGCACCTTTCTCTCGCTGGCAGAGCACCCAGCACTTCGCCACCCAACCCCTGACTTTTAGAAAAAAAACCCCACGCTTTTCCCGCGTTTCTGAACGGCCAGAGAGTCTCGGGGTTCAACGCTGAGGGCCGGGGACACCCGCGGGAACATCCCTGTCCTCCGAAGCCGCCGGGCAGTGCCATGCGGCGCTGCGGCCGCTACACGCCTCGTGCGCGGGCACGGCGCTGCCGGGGGTTCCGGGGTTGGCGGTGCCGGGGGTGGGTCCGTCCCCGCCGTGTCCCCGCCGTGTCCCCGCCGTGTCCCCGCCGTGTCCCCGCCGTGTCCCCGCCGTCCCCACGGGGGACCTCGCCGGGCGCACGTGCGCGGGCGGGCGGCGCGGCGGCGCCACCTGGCGGCAGACACGCGGCGGTGCAGAGCCGCTGCCGGGGCCGGGCGGGGGGGCCCGGGATGCTCGAAGGGGGCCCGGGATGCTCGAAGGGGGCCCGGGATGCTCGGCCGTGCCCGAGAGGCGGCGGCACCAATTGATGTCCGGGGAGTTCCGCCTGAACGCGAGGAAGAACTTCTTCATTGTGCAATGACCGAGCGTTGATCACATTGTCCAGAGAGGGTGTGGAGTCTACTCACTGGGGATATTCCAGAATTGTCTGGACCCAGTCTTGTGCCCTGGGACGGCCCTGCTGGACCAGGGAGATGGCACCAGGTGCCCCACTGTGGTCCCTTCCCGCCTGACCCATCCTGTGTGATACGACTCAGTTAAACCACCCTGTGTCTGCTGCTTCTCTCAGTTCAGACGCAGTGGAAGCAGAAGCAAATTGATAATTAGTGAAGGAGATAAGTGACGTATGCATCATAATGTGGAGCACCGAATGTGCACTAGGGCCCCTTCGTGTCATGGATGCTAGCTCAGAGACACGACTGTAGCCATCCAGTTGCAAGGAGAGTTTTTCCTATGAATCACTGGGAATTCCCCCTGGGGAGGGGTTGGGGTTGGTAGTTGCTTCCACAGAGTTAAAGAGCTGTGCCCTCAAAGCCTGCCTGGAGGTGTCCCGTTGACACACAGATGGGCTGGGGAAGTGCCTGGTCCTCATGTGCAAATATGCAGAGCGATGTCCCTACCTTCTTGTGCCACGTGGATTTAAGCATGTGTTTAAAGTGCTTCCTTTTATTTGGTCCTCTGGGTTGACTGTTCTCTCTCAAAACCTGTCACATCAGTAGTGCTGGGAAGAGCAGGCCTTTGCTCACATAATTGTTGTTATGTTCCAACATTTTACAGGTTTTCTTGAGAAATTAAAAAAACCTGTCTGGTGTCTGCAGCCTCTTGCATATATGTGAGATTCTTCAGGCCATGGAGGGCTCTGTCATAATCCAGCAAGAATGTCTGTAGGAAAGTAACTTGCTCTTAAAGTGGGCATCTATTCAGGGAAACGACTGCAGAAATGGCATTGTGGGGTCCATGTTTATGGTTTCTCAGCAACGCCGGTTGACGTCTCCGTGGCTGCAAAATTAAAGGACTTTTTTTTTTTTTTTTTTTTTTTTTTTTTTTTTTTTTTTTTTTTCCCTGACTTGCCAGCTCTGTGAGCTCAGCTGGGGCTCCCCACCACGCTGGGCTCCATCAGGCATCCTCAGGACTCAGGAATCAGTGTGTGGAATTTAGTTAATAGCTAATAGTTGATGGATGAGACAAATGTGAGTTGGAGGCCTGAGCTTTGCTCACTCTGTGGGGCACTGTAACATGTTCAGACCTTGGTTTAAATGTTGAAACATGCAGGTCGTGCACCCCATGGCTGGATCTGGCAATTGGGTGCTGTTTGCACATGGAATCCCATTCCAGGGAATGGCCGGTAGTTACTTACACGCCCAAGTTTTCCTTTGATTGCAGTGGGAGTTTTGGGCGTGTAAAGAATCTGGGAATGGCTCCTACATGATTTACTGGCAGATAATTTACACAGGCTACTTCTTGGCTGTGTTGTGTTCCTTTCCTTTCTGCAGAGCCTGTGTTGGAGTAGTTTAAGCACCATCAGATTTATCTGCAGGACCTTTAGAGTACAGTTTTGGGAGGGAACGCCATCAAGCCAACTTCCCCAGTTTTGAAAAAAGGAATGTATATCTAGGTTATTTTTGTGCATGGCTGTCCCTAGGGCTTTAAATGGCTATAAAGTAAGGACTATTGCCATTTAAAAGAAGTTATTAGGAAAGGACTACAGTGACCTTGGCAATATCTAATTGCAGGCTAAACTTTCTGGGTGGGCATTCAGCACTGGATACAAAAAAAAAAGTTAAAAAAAAAAAAAGGTAAAACCTTGGCAGGAGCTGCCAGGTCTCATTATTTTCAGTAGAGCCTGACATTTCTGGTGTTCAAAAAAAAAAAAAAGAATATAAAGTCAACAACTTCAAAGCAGTAGAGGCGTATGGAAAAAAGGGTTTGAGTAAAACAAATTTAGCAGTGATAAAGTTATAATGAGGAATGAGCAGAGGTTTTTCGCAGGCTTGCTTACGGCTTTTCTTCTCTTTTGATCTCCCTGTCCCCCCTCTGCAGGAATGGGAGCTGGTGGTGCTGGGGAAGTTGAAGTGGAACCTTGCAGCTGTCACCCCACACGATTTCATTGAACACATCCTAAGGAAGGTGCCTCTCCCTAAAGACAAGTTGCTTTTGATACGGAAGCATGCACAAACCTTCATCGCCCTTTGTGCCACAGGTAGGCTCAGCTGCTCTGGCTGCTGCTGCTGCTCATAGTGTGGCTGGAAGGGCAGGTTGTTCCTGGTGGTGCTTTATCCCCTCCATCCTTACATGATGTGGGAAGAGTTAAATCCCATGGGACTGTTTGCAAAGGGTGTTGTGAATCAGGCCCCAAAACTGTGCATTGGACAGAATTCCTGCAGTAGTGACCCGTAGTGCAGCTGATGTGTGTAGTGCTTCTGCAACACAGTCTTGTGGTCTTGTAAGGAAGTTAAAGCATCTAAAGCTTACAAGCCTGAAGTCTTGTAAAGCTGGATTAGACTGTCCTGGGTTTTATTTTGCCCATTCACTGCTTCTTTTTGAGGGCCATGGACCATTGTAAGGACAGCTCAAAATACAGAAGTTGTTACAGCTATTAGCCCAAAATGTATTGAGCTAATGCATTGCATGGATGTGTTTATAAACTTTTCATTAACTGGATTCTGTCTAGATAAAAGGTAAAATTGTGTGGTTTAACATTTATGTAATACCACCACATCCCTGAAGCACAGGGAGTGACAGTTTAAAAAGTAATTTTTTTTTTCTTAAAACATTTGGATTCTTTCGTAGCTTCTCCCCAAGAAAGCAGTGAAACAACTGTGTTTCATAGGGAACCATTGCACTCCCTTTTTGTCATGTGGCTGAACACAGTTTCTGAAGATTTAGATAAGAATAATTGCCTCTGTGGAAGAGAGGCTTTTTAATTTGACCTGTCTGCAAAACACTGTTTTTTTGTGTGTTATTTTGTTGTTTGGGTTTTTCTACCCTCAGTTACTTTTACAAAATTAGTATACTCTGAATTTTCATCCAAAGGGTTAATGGTAAGACTACTTTTTAGAAGCTAGACCTAGACTAGATAAACAGCATGCAGTGTTTTCCAGAGTCATTATCAAGAAGTGGATGGCTTAGTGTTTGAATTCACCAGTTTGACATACCTAGTCCTTTGTGGTAGGAACTGTTTTGCCTGTATTTGCAGAGGGGAAGGGTGCAACTTTTGGGTTTGAACACCTACTTCTTGGTATTTAAGACATAGTGACTGCTCTTACAATGTTGGCCAATTCTTCCTACCTCAGCCGATCTGTTTTAGAGATTTGTATATGGGCTGTGTTGGGCTAATTGACTTTTTGGTTGCCATGATGCTCAGACTTTCTCTTCTTTTCCCACTGCTGCATGATCCTTTCCAGACCAAAGACCGCAGGACTCATTAGAAGTATTGATCAAGTACTGCAGGATCACTCTTGGTGATTTCTTTGCCTTCTCCCTTTACTCAGGATGCATTCACTGTTCTGCCTTGTGTGATATGAAAAAGATGGTCTTTCCCATGGACATTTCCCTGGATCCTCACACCATCAGCCATCAAACTCCAGTACAGCTCCGTGTTGCCTTCCAAACAATACAATCTTCTCATTCTTTTGATGCTTTCACTTCCTACAATAGTTTTGGTTTGTTTTCTTTTTTATCCAGCACAACATTTTCTTGAGAGCCCTAGAATTTCATAATGACTTAACATCTCAGATTCTGGTCTATAATCCTTTGTCCTTAAAGTTTTCCATATAACCAAACCATTACAAGACTGTGGGCCATGAAAGACTCTCCAAAGTCCATGGCTTCTTTCCACTCCATGAATTCTTTGGTGGTTCTATAGCATGGTTTCTTATCTCCATGCTATAGAAGTCCTTTTACTGAGATCCAGAGCAGTGCCCCATTTCCAGCCCTCAGCCCCATCATGCAGTTCCCTCATGAGTGTCCCCCATGTGATCTGCCATGTTATATGTCTCCAATGCATGAAATGAAGTCCTTCGTGTAGAGTTCAAAGATACAAGTCAAGAGTTTTTCTCTTAAAAGTGAAAGACATAATTGCTGAGTACAGAGCTTCCCAAAAGTGAGGGCACCATGGTGCTGGCTGGAGATTTTCTTTTCTTCTCATCCCGTTTTCCACAGTCTATTGTGTAGTTTTGTGGAGGGCCCACAACACTTTCTCATTTCAAAAGCAGAGTTCTTACCAAGGCACTCAATACCACATTCCCACTTTACCTGTGAACTGCTACCTCAATTTCCATTGTGGAAATGTTGTTACGACAGAATTTCCCTTTCACTGCCACCCTTTGAAGAAAAGCCCCTTCTCATCAGACTTCCTTCCAGATCCAGTTGTCATTTCCTTTTCTTGTCCTGTTTGTTGCAGAGCTCTCATCAGCTGCTCTGTTTCTCTTTTTCCCTTAGAGCTGCTGTTCTCTGCCAGCCCAGGTTAAGCCTGGTGTTTCTTTTCCCCATTTGCCTCCTTTCAGCTATAGGACCTCCTCTGACATGTGGCTCCTTTCCTTGCTCCCCATGTGTTTTTAGCCTGGGTTTGACTCTTTGCTATTCCCAGACCTGACCTGGCTGCCTAATAGCTGTGGTCTGGAGTACAGCAGTGAATCTCTTTCTATTTCTTGATTCATCTCAGCACAGCTTTCTCTGCTTTCAAGTACTTCTTTAAAGTATCATGTAAAATCTGGCATATTTTGAACTTTTCTCCTCCAGCCTTAGTTCTTCTTCACCGACTGCTCCATTTTAATTTCCCAGCAAAAACATTTTACCAGAAATTCCCAGGTGTTCCCTGCCTGTACAGAGCTGGCTTTGATCCTGCAGCACTTAGTGTCAGCAAATGAAGAGGGAAGCAGCCATGAACAGTTACTGGGTGTTGTGTTGGATGTGTAGGATCACTGTGATACTCATCCATGTTCTCCTTTCCGTCTGAACGTTCCCCAAAAAGCGGTGATATTCTTTCTGTTCTTCTGCATATTCCTTTTAGTCATGTTTGGTCACTTTGACATGCTCTCTGTTTCTCTGCCTTTATTTTGAGCCCAGTTCCTGAACCAAGCTGCGTGGATATAAACCCATGGCCTCTCCCCAGTCCTTGCAGTGATTAATGATTCACATGAGCATGACTGGAACTGGAATGTCTCCCTCTTTGCCCTTGGTCCCATCAGAACATACGGCTGCTGAGCAGGACAGAGGCTTGTGTGTCCTCCTGAATAAAGAGTTTTCTCTTTCATTGCTCTGCACTCACAAAGATTTCGGGAATCTCCTTCTCCATTAGGAGGTGTGGAGTGGCATTTTCCTCCAGCTGTCTTGTTCACAGTACAGTAAGAGTACATAGATGGGACACTATGCACTGGCAGAGCCTGATCTGTCACCATGTCATTTGGTGGCTCCCCATGCAAGTCAAAGTCTCCTTCAGATGGCTTCTGAATTTTCAAGGCACCAAGAGGATGCATTTGGGGCCCTTTAAATGGTGTGTACAGCTTCTCTCTTACGAGGAGAGACTGAGGGAGTTGGGCTTGGTTAGTCTGGAGAAGAGAAGACTGAGAGAGGATCTCATTAATGTGTGTAAGTATCTCAAAGAGGGTGTCAGAGGATGGTGTGGGGCTCTTTTCAGTGATGCCCAGCGACAGGATGAGGAGCAGTGGCCATAAACTAAAACATGAGAAGTCCCACATCAATACAAGGAGGAATTTCTGTACACTGAAGTTTGCAGAGCCCTGGAACAGCTGCCTAGGGAGGGCCTGGAGACTCCCTCTCTGGAGAGATTCCAAACCCACCTGGACACATTCCTGTGTCACCTCCTCCAGGGGACACTGCCTTGGCAGGGTGTGGACTGGTTGAACTCCAGAGGTCCCTTCCAGTCCTAATGATTGTGGGATTCTTCAGTGTGGGAGGTTCCTGTTTAGCTGTGAGCCCAGTGGAGATCATCCTTGTTTTGCTGGCTGGAATTGTATTGCTTTTCCTCTGCCCACACCTCCATCTCTTTCCTGCTCTGCACCCTTTGTTCCTCTGTCTCTTTGCACAGCACTGCACAGCTTGGAAATGTTCTCTCAGGGGCTGGCCATTTGCCTGTGCTGAGCTCCAAGCCAGGGAATCACTGCTGGAAGCAGTGAGAGAGGGCAATGGTTACAGAGGTGTGTGCAGAGCCTGCCACGCTGCTGCTGGAAAGAGAATTGTGCATTATTTCTTTATGCTTCGGCGTGCTTGTCATTTCTTCTTGCAGCCTGTTCAGAGTCACAGCTGTACAACTGCTTCCTTGTGATACACTCTTCTCTCAGAGGCTGTACATGCCACAGTTTTGGTGCAGGATACCCCTTTTTTATGTGAGCCTGTAAGGGAATGGTTTTTGGGGGAGGGCGGCCTGTGCATGACAGGCTTTCAGAAAGAGGAGCTGTAATGGATACACTAATCTCTGTGAAGAGCTCTGCAGGATTTTAGCTGAGTGGCAAGCAAAACTTGGGAACAAAAACTTCTGCAGACTTGCAGAGATAGAAGGCAGCTTGTGTAAAACCCTGGACTCGGTCCTTTGCATGGTCTTTTCTGTGCCTCAGCTGAGTCCTGTGGCAGGTGGGATGTGCCCATGGTGGATCCAGCATCTCGGGCCTCAGGGCCTGTGTCAGCACAGCACAGTACAGCAGAGGCTGAGAAAGAGCGGGGAAATGTCAATTTTAAGTCAGTTTCAGACAGTGTGCCAAACCTCTGCCCACTGTTTCTGGGACATTAATCATCTACACTTGAAAGCTGAGAAGGCTTTTTTAAACTTCTGGGCCAAATCCTGCATCCTTCTTCATACAGAAGTTCTGTGGAAGTCAATGGGAGTGTTGTCTGAGCGAAGACTGCAAGATGAGGTCTACAGCCCTGGTAGTGATCTACAGGGTGACCACACAGAATGAGGCCTGTTTGCTCCTCAGCATTCCTGCTGGGCAATTCTACTTTCCTGTTTCATCCAGTGTAAGTTCCTGGAGCCTGGAAGCGTGATACAAGTTTTATTTGGGACTTGTTCTTCGCTGAGGGGAGGAATGAGGCCTGCAGAGGCTTCATTATGTCAATGTCTTAAGAAATAAAGTACATGTTGCAAAGTGGCAGTGTATGCAGGAACTTCTTGCATAGCAGAAGAAGGAATAATTTGCACTAATTTATTGTTACACAGAGGAAGGCTCTTGCTTGTTTCAGGGAGAGGCAGCTCTTATCAGTATATTGAGCTTTCCAACCAGTGGAGCCACAAGAACCAAGGAAGTGCCATCAGCAAGTAGTCAGGGCCTCGAGAATGCTTCATGACCAGTCAAGTCTGGCAAGAGGAGGTGGAAAGAAATAGAGAACAGGGAGCATGTGTTGATACAAGCTGGCATCACTCCGGAGCTGCCAGAGGAGTTGCCCTCCTTTCTACCAGCTACAGGTCTGACATTTTGGTGGTTTAAGCACTAACATCATCCTAATCCTTGTTTAGGAAGGTGTAAAATAAGTGCAAATAATAACCAGTGCAAACAGTTTTCAGAAACAGTATTTACCATCAGCTAATGAACGTATTGTTGTGATTGCTCCTCTACTTTGCATAGGTTATTCAGCGTGTTTCCCTGTCTTTACCTCTCTTGGATGGTTGTGATGAAGCATTAACATTTAGGATACTTCAGACCCATTTGTATAAAGGCTGTTTGCTTTACTGTAGTCCAGGAGCAGAATTAGATGTCTGCCCTCCCATCCACTCAAAGGATAGAAGCATGTCTGTGTCCTGGTTTACTTGAAAGTTTTGTGTTTGTTTTAAAGGGCTGAAGAAAGAGTCATCTGGCTTTGCCTTTAAAAGTAGAAATAGTTAATGTGAGGAAATTTTGTAGTGTCTTGGAGAGAAACAAGAAAAAGGAAAAAATAGCCATTGCAGATAAAACAAACTGTATTAGAAAAAAAAAAAAAAAAGGAGTACCACACTGACCCTGGAATTGCATTTGGATCAAAGCAGACAAGAATTAAATCCACTAATTCCACTGTTTATCTTAGACTTTTCTTTTAAACTTAGATAGTTAAATATAGTTCCATGCTTGTCTTCTTAGTGTAGGCATTGGCTGGGTGAAGTCCGAGGCTGGCTGTGACCATTATCTATATAATTTTAATGTATCAATACCTGGTTTCCTGATGGAGGTAACATACCTTTTTTTTCTCCCTTTTTTCCCCCCACCATGGGAAGAATTACCTTCTTTACGACAGCAGTTTCCAGCTCTGTAAGGACAGCAGTTTCCAACTCTGTAAATAAATATCTGTCAAATTACAGAGATTAAAACTGGCTGCTGAAAAAAAACCAACCAGCAGCCAGATCAGTAACATGGGTCGTTTTAAGTAGATATAGTTCCCCCACCTGACTTTGACACACCGAGCACGTTCAGCCTGGGTATTTGTCAGTGCTCTTCTCCTTCTGACGGGTTTATTTGTTGGCTGCAAGTTAAGGCTTCCCCCTGCAGGACCTCTCTGGGTTCCTTCCTCCAGTTCCCTTCTGCTTTGGACTGACTGTCAGCCTTGCATTTTCCTGGCTTCAAGGTAGTGAAGACCACTGGATTGGGAGACAGCCAGCAAAACAGCTCAGCCGCAGTGCTCGCAGCCCTGGAGCTTCGGCATGGATTACGTGTGCTCCACTGGCAGAAAAACCTCCTTGTGCCCTGGCTGTGTCAGCTCCAGACTGAAAGTGGGAGATAGGTTCAGGGTACCCTGAGTTTGCTTGATGATTCTGTCTGGCTGGTCCACAGGTGGCTGTGTTTCAAAGGGTGCTGTTTCTTGCGCTCCTGTTTTTAATTTTCAGCACTGAAGTCAGTGGGGTTGTGCAGGGCTGGCCACTTGTTTTTGAGGTAATTTGGGAAATAGGTGATACTAAAATGGGGATGGGGTGGTGTCTAGTGTTTATTGCCTGGGAATAGAAAGTAAAACAAGTTTTGCTTTCTAACAACCCAGTGTCTTCCCTTAAAGTGTTCATGTGCTCAGGTTCTCATAGACCATGTGCTGTGGCACTGCTTCCCTAGCTTATAATGAGACTCTTTTGTACTTTTACCATGGAATGGCATAATAACAGAATCAATTAGGTTGGAAAAGACCTCTGAGATCATTGAGCCCAACTATAAACCTATAAATCACAACAAAGTTAGAGTCAGAGCCATGCTTTAGATGCAGGCTCTGGGTGCGTGTTAACCAAGTTTGCACACAGAGGTATTTAGCTCATAACCTTGCTTCAGGTGTCCAGGGAAAACTGCTTTTTATAAAATTCCAAGTGTCCAGTAAGAAGTGCTTTCTATTAAATTTCCTCTGTAGTTCAGGTTTAATCATCTCCTACAAGAATTTGCAGTAATTGCGTATGTTTCAGCTCACATTTTTAGGTTGTCTCTCTGGGCCTCCGCCTTTTTTTTTTTTCTTTTTTTACTTTTAATCTCATGGCAAATTTTTGACCTAATTTGGAGAGGGGACAGTTTTACCTGGGTGAAAACAGAGTGAGGATGGCAAGGCTTGTCTTGTTGTCATGGTAGAAGCAGAGATAGAGATTTATAATTGAAAATAGCATGTAATAGCATTGTTTTGAATTTCTCAATGGAATCTAAGGGACTGGGGGGGGGGCTGTTCTGCATCCCCTCAGATACGGTACTTAATATTTATGCTTTCACTGCACCTTGAAAAACATTTCACGTAGTTATTGCTTTGCTTGAATATGGAAATATGTTAATTATGGCCTTTATTGCACTGCCTGCTCTTTTCCTCAGCCTTTTCTATTCAACCCTCTAGGTGGCCCAGCACAATGTGGCTTCTTTTCTTTCAATGAGCTCTTTCCACACTAATAGGGTCCAGGGTGATGTGGAGAACCATGTGCACAAAATTGGTGCACCACCCCCCATTCCTTTGTGGGCATGTCAGGTTAAATTCATATCAGCAGGAGGGTCACTGCCATGATTTTCAATAGCTCGAGATGAGGTGATGACTTCAGACAATGGTGCCACACTCTCCAGTTGGAGACACTTGCCTCACCAGTTGCAGTAGTTAATTAATATGCTAAAAATAGAAGCCAGTGATACAAATCGCTGCCTGTTGTACAACAAAGACTGGGCATGTGTAGCTTTGATAGCCAAGTTTATGGTGCTTGTTATGGAGGGAAGTTAGTTTAGAGCTAGAGGCAATGTAAGACTTTCTGGATGCTGAGCTTTAGTCACTCTGGGCCTCTGGCCATTCGCTCGCTGTCTCATTTGCATTATGAATGACATTAAGGGAGCTAACAAGGTTATTGGGCATAGAAATGTTCGCATGTGACCCCACGTGGAAGCAGACCTACAGCAGTGCTAGTTGGCAGGGACACTGTGCCTCTTTATTCAGCTTCCTAGGAAGACAGTTTCTGGGAGTGGATCTAAAATCAGCCACGAGAACACCAGTGTTCGGATAACGTGGAGGTCATGATGCAAGGCAAGGAATTTCAGAGGGCAGGTGGAGCTCAGCCCATTCTGCCTGGACATGGGATCTCCCTGCACCAGCTTTTTACTACATCCTGCCTGAAACTCAGAACACAGAGGGGAAAATCAGGGCAAGTCAATTGCTACCCATAGTTCCCATGCATAAGTGAGAGACAGTTTGGTATGTCCAAGATCAAACATGGAAGTCGCTTTGCAGCTTAGGGGTGTGGTTATCCCTTAGGTGTGTTTGTATAAATCCATGTGAGGTAAACATGAAAATAATTTTGATCATAGAATCATTAAGCTTGGAAAAGACCTCTAAGATCATGGACTCCAGCCCTAACCCCATGTTCACCACCAAACCATGACTCCCAAGTGCTACATCTGCATATTTTTTGAACACTTCCAGGGATGGTGACTCCACCACTTCCTTGGGCAGCTGGTCCAATGCCTGATCACCCTGAAGAAATTTTTCCCAATATCCAGTCTAGACCTCTCTTGGCACAACTTGAGGCTGTTTCATCTTGTCCTGTCCCTTGTTCTCTGGGGGCACTGCCTAACCCACCCACCCCTGGCGGCATCCTCCTGTCAGAGTTGTAGAAAGCAATAAGGCTCCCCTGTGCCTCCTTTCCTCCCTCAGTCACTCCTCATCAGACTTGTGCTCCAGCCCCTTCCCCAGCTCTGTTCCCTTCCCTGGACACGCTCCAGCCCCTCAGTGTCCATCTTGCAGTGCCAGGCCCAGAACTGGACACAGCACTTGGGCTGAGGCCTCGCCAGTGCCCACAACAGGGGGACAGTCACTGCCCCTGTCCTGCCGGCCACTCCTTGCTGACCCAGGCCAGGAGCCACTGGCCCTCTTGCCCACCTGGACATGCGCCATGGACCAACAGGTCCAGGCCCTTTCCTGCTGGGCTCTTCCCAGCCACTCTTCCCCAGCCTGGAACTGCTGGGGGTTGTTGTGACCCCAGGGCAGGACCTGGCACTTGGCCTTGTCATCTCACTCATCTCTCTGGCCTGGGCCCTTCAATCCAGCCTGTCCAGATCCCTCTGCAGAGCCTTCCTGTCCTCAAGCAGATCAAGACTCCTGCCCAGCTTGGTGTCACCTGAGAACTGACTGAGGGTGCACTCGATCCCTTCATCCAGGTCATTTATCAAAGAGAACTGGCCCCAACACTGAGCCCTGGAGGACAGCACTGGTGACTGGCAGAAAGTGCAATCCTGGAAGTGTAATTCCCATTCCTTTGCCATGTGCTGAGATCAGCATACTCAAGGCTGTGTCCTGCACTGAGAATTGGGAGTCAAGGTTCTCCTGTTGTCAGTTTGGGAGTCAAGGTTCTCCTCATTGTCTCACTTGTTAGTGGAGGGCAATATAATTTCATTTCCAAGAAACATCTTTCCTATGTACAGTGGGTTCTTACTATTATAATAGTGCATAAATTATTATTTTTATAATAATGCCAGTCCATATCCCTTACTTCAGCCAGTGGGAAATTGCCCTTTGAAAGTGGCTGTCAGAGTGTGATGTCTGGTAGGAAGCGGTGTGCAGTGTTGGGCTTGCAGGTGGGAATCTCCTGGTGACTTTGTGAGACAGACAAATCCATGTCAGGGTTTTAGCTTCTCCTTTTGTGTCCCCTCTTCTAACACCCCCATTCTGGTCCATCTGGATGAATGTTATGTCCCATGTGCCAGTCTTACTGGACTGCTTCAATCCCAGGGATACCTTCCAGCCTGGAGAAGAACATGCTGTCTCCACAGCTATTGAAGTATGTGCCAGCTCTGAGTTTGGGAGGCTGAGAACAACTCTCCATGTGTCTAAAACCTGAGTGGTTACACAGACAGCAGCAGGGTTACAGAATTTGTGAACAGAGGAGATTTGGGATCTGTAGCTGGGCAGTCTTCTGTAATCTCTTTCTATTGATGGAATGTATTGCTTGTAATTTATTTTTTATGATGTATTACTTTGGTTTCCTCTTCTTCTACTTCAGTTCCCCCAGCTGAAAACTGGTAAAGAAAGGTTTGCTAATACTGAAAATTGGTAGAGAAAGGTTTGTTAATGAGTTATTGTTGAACCAAAGAACTTGCAAATCAAGTTTTATTTTAGGAATATATCAAGATGTGGGAAATCTGGTATTTAGAAAGATAAAGTAGTGCTGATAAACCAGTGTCTGTGGCAGCATCATAAACCATAAAATTGCCTTATAAAGATCACAGGATTTTATTTTAATTTCTCTTCTTATTTGACAGATGTGTGAGAGGAAGTTCTAAAGTGTATTTTTAGCTTGTTTATTAAGAAGTAGTAGTAATAACAAATGTGATCTTTGTTCTTTGATTTCATAGCTATGGGCTGTAAGTGTTCTCACTTCCTAATTGCGAAGGTAGTAAAGATGAACCGTTAATTAAAATCTCTTTCCCGGACAGTTCTTTAAATGCTCGAATTAATTAACTCTTTAAAAATTGACGTGACTAAAAATCTCATTTTGGTCCTTTGTGGTACCTTATTCCAGTTAGTTTTCTGGTTATACAGAGAGGTCTAATGTGACCAAGACCCAAATTTCTGACATAAATTACAGAAAGCCTCCTTCTTCTCTTTCCTTTTCTTTAAAACTAAGGAAAGACTATTAAAAATTGTCCAGGTTTACTTTATGCATCAGTGAGAATAAAAGACCGAACCGCATTTCCATTTTAATTTGCAGGTCTGTTCCCCCTCCTTTGACTGCTTGTGATGAGCAGTGTGACTAATGAGCTCCATGGGACCAAAAAGAGTGGCACTTTTCCCTTTCTTCTACTTCCCCGGGTTTTATTCTTGGGTGTGGTTTTTTTTATGTTGCTTGCCTCTGATGTTTTGCAGCTTTTCTGGTCTGGGCTTGGACTAATTCCCAGATCTGTTCTTGCAGATTTTAACTTTGCCATGTACCCACCATCAATGATAGCAACTGGAAGTGTGGGAGCAGCCATCTGTGGCCTTCAGCTCGATGATGGGGACAGCCTCACGGACCTCCTGGCCAAGATCACAAACACAGACGTGGTGAGTGTCCCACATTCCTCTTCTTTCACTTCCCTGGGCATAGTGGAGAACTGGGCCTGAGCCTGAAGGCTGAGTGGAGTGAGGAGGGAGTGCTTCTGCAGGGAGTGAGATGCAGGTGTGGACCCAGCACTTTGGTTTGAGTCTCCAAAGCAGTGGGGAGAGCCTGCTTTGCTTGCCCAAGCTGATGGTCCAGCAGGCTGAGCCTCCTCAGGAGCCCTGGGTGATGGGTTGAACAGGCAGCATTCCCTGGGACATAAAGCAAATCAGGAGGTGTTGTGCTGTGGTTGGTCCTGTGCTTGCAACATTTGGAACTGCTCTTCTGGCCCTCCTTCAGGTATCACCTAAAAATTCTTGGCTTGGAGGAAGTGGATAATGAGCTAATTTTGAGGCAGGATGTGAGACAGGCACAACTCAAGCTGTCCTTAATGTGTGATAATTTATTGTTTTAATTCACAGAGTAAATGTGTGGCATTATTACATCTGTGATAGCATTGTTAAATGAAGATTTGGGTTTGCTATTTAATTTAAAAGGAGTAATTAGTCCAATTGACTTAAAAAGGGAACATTTTCATTTTTTTTTTTCTTACAATCAAATTGATCCTAATTTTCAAATGTAGTTCTGGGATTTCCCATTTATTTTTATTTTAATTCAAATTGGATTTGCACAGAAAAAGGGAGTATTTCTAATTGAGAGTGCATGAAGTCTAAACTATAGAATCACAGAATGGCCTGGGTTGGAAGGGACCTTAAAGATCATCTCATTCCACCCCCCTGCCACGGGCAGGGACACCTTCCACTATCCCAGGTTGCTCAGAGCCCATCCAACCTGGCCTTGGACACTGCCAGGGATGGGGCAGGCACAGCTGCTCTGGGCACCCTGTGCCAAGGCCTCAGCACCCTCACAGGGAACAATTTCTTCTTCATATCCCATCTAAACCTCCTCTCTGTCAGTGTGAAGCCATTGCCCCTTGTCCTGTCACTCCAGGCCCTTTTCAAGAGTCTCTCTCCATCTTTCCTGTAGGCTCCCTTCAGGCACTGCAAGGCCACAATGAGGTCACCCAAAACCTTCTCTTCTCCAGGCTGAACAATCCCAATTCCCTCAACCTTTCCTCGTAGAGGAAAGAGCTGCTCCATCCCTCTGATCCCCTCGGTCCCTCTGAGAGGAGGGACACTTTCTGTGCCTGAGAGAATTTGGTGTAAGGCCTGTAAGACCCTTTTGCTGCATCTTGCAGTTTGGAAAACTTTTATCTACTGTGCTGATCTTTTCCAGATCGTTTAAGTCTGAAAGAAAATACCTACAAAAGCATCTTAGTAGTTCTTAAGTGCTCAGAAGATCTGGGTTTCATTTTGCAATGAAAATGCCTTCACACCTTTTCTTTTAAATTTAGCAGGGCTTTTGTTGTCAAAAGCATGCTTTTTGCCATCCCGGTGAAAATCTTCCCAGATCTCACTGAGCCTACATTCCTTCAGAAGAAAAAAATAATGCTCTTCCCAAATAACAAAGAACTTCTTACTGTTTTCATCTCCTCTCCAAGGGTCTGTCAGCATTGTCAGCTTTTTTCTCTTTGCTCCTGGTTTCAGCCCATAGCAGCACAGACTATAGAGGAGAGTCTCACTCATCCCCCAAATCAGAACAAACTTGAGACAAAAGGAGCTTCTGGATAATTTAATTGCTAAAAAGCCTTTGCAGAAATTAGAGATGCTGTTATTTTTTTCAAGGTGTTTTCACTATTGAGGCAGAGGTAACCTTAACTCCCTGCAAGCTTTGAAGCCTCAGCCTAACCACAGGTTGCCAACATTTTTGAGCTTGGGCAAAATAGTGTATTTTTCATTAGCCTGCTGTTTCAGTTTGGGAGAAATATTTTGCTAGGTATTTTTTCTCTGTGAGTTTTGCATTGGAAAAATACAAAAGGGCCAGGAGTGGAAACTTTCATCCCACATGATAAAGCTTAAGAGTGTAGCGACTGAAAATGGGGTCTCAGAGAAGCATGGGGCACTTAGCAATAGGTAGTAATACCAGCCTCATGTGTAAAATGTATTGTTGGAAAAAAATTTATTGTCTGGATTGTGTAAGAGTTGGCCCAAGGCTGTTTTAATATAAAGACTATTGTAATACGTATTACACTGGGACTTAATTAAACTTGAATGAAGAGCTTCAGTTCTCTCACTTCCGAATTTCTGATGCCTGAGAGCTGTTCCTGCAGTGGCACACTTAATTCCCTGTCACTGTGTGAATGATTCTGTTTTCTAGTGGGAGCTTAGGGGAGAGACAGAAATGAGGTTCCTGGGCTTTAGGAGCATCATGCGGGAGAAGAGTGGGGAAGTGACAGAAATTAACAGTTCTGCAGAGGAAAACCTTCTGGCCCCCTGTGCCTCATGGTAGCCCACAGGAACCATCAGGCAGCTGGGGAAGAGTCCTTCCCAGCCAGAGGGTGCCAGGGCTTCTGCTTCATTTTTGTTTTGGAGTGTGTGATTGCTTAGCATGGAAACAGATGATAGGACTTTCCCACTGGCTTTTCAAAAAATGTCACTGTCTGAGGTGAAGCATGAAAAATCTCAGCTTCAAAGCTGCAAGTAGATGAAAAGAAAGAATTGTAATGAAACCCTCATGCAACTTAAATACAGTGAGCTTTTTTGAACTTTCACTGTTTTATAATGATAATTTAAGGGTGCAGTCTATTTGCTGGGAAATAGCAGCATTAACCAGGAGGCTGAAATCATTTGTGTTATTTTAGATTTACATTAGTGTAACTGAGACTTGGAGTTTGGCATTTACAACTAAAATGCATCTTTTAAATGGATCTTTCATTAAGAATTAGACCAAAAAATATGTTATTAATAAACAACATGTAATTTAGAGCCCAGCTGTTGGGTAAGCAGACATCCAGCACAAGTTTCTTTCAAAAACACGTTGGTGTTGGATTTCCTTGTATGAATCCAGAGCAGTGCCCCAGACTTGAGATGGAGTTGTCCAAGGCATCCTGCCACTGTCATTTTAGTGATAACCAGTTATGTCTGGTAAATAGCTGCCCCGTGGGGCTGTTTGGTGAGGGTTGAATCACAGGCTGGAGAAAGTGTGACAACTTGGAAAAGAGAAAGTTGTGTGGAGACCTCAGAGCACCTTCCAGCATCTGTGAATGGGCTACAGGAAAGCTGGAGAGGGACTTCTCATTACAAACTGTAGTAACAGGACAAGGGGGAATGGCTTCAAACTGAAAGGGAGTAGGTTTGGAAATTAGGGGAAATTAGGAATTATAATTACAGTTAGAATTAGAATTAGAATTAGAATTAGAATTAGAATTAGAATTAGAATTAGAATTAGAATTAGAATTAGAAGGGTGGTGAGGCCCTGGCACAGGTTTCCCAGAGAAAATGTCTTTCCCCATTCTTGGAAGCGTTCAAAGCCAGGTTGGATGAGATTCTAAGCAACCTACTCTAGAGCAAGATGTCCCTAGCCATGGCAGGGGGGTCAAACAAGATTGCCTTTAAGATCTGTTTGAATCCAAACTATTCTGTGCCTCTGATTTTAACTTCACACAGCTCTGCAGGATGGGTATTGCATGTTCCAGTCTGTTCTCCTGCCAGGGGATGGGAACATTTCCTATGTGGTTGCTTGAAGAGGAGAGGCTGGTGAGCAAAGAGTTAACAGACCTACTGGCAGGAAGCTGCAGCGCTCCCTGTGCATCTCTTGGTGGGTCGTTGCAAAGGAAAAATAAACAACTCAGGAAGTCAGGAATTCCCACAGCATCCCAGACCAGCACTCCAGTGTGAGCAGTATCCTGTCCCTGGTGCAGCCAGATGCTTTGGAGGAGGATACGAGCATCCCTGCTGTGCACAATTACGGGATGTGAGGAAGGATAGCCTAATGGGTAGTGCACATTTTAAGACCTCACAGTCAATATTCTGCTTTGCTTGAGACCTTTCTTGGGTAAATCTATTCCCTCACCTTCTGGAAGAGCAGCCATCCAGGTTGCATCGGGATGACACGCAGAGTTGGTCTCCCCAGCATCAGCAGCCAGGGAGAGGTTTTCAGGTAGAGCCAATGCCTGGATGTGGGCAGAAGTCATCTCTAAAAGTCTGTTCCCAGATGGTAACTGGTGTGTATTGAGTGGTTTGGAAAATCTAAAGCATATTTAAGGGCCTGAAGTAGAAAAAAAAAAGCAAGGAACCAAGCATTTTTTAAAGGCTTGTCGAAACAGCTGGCTGTGAGCCCTTAAAATGTGCAGCGAGGCTGTTTTGAAGATTGGATCATAATAAATGGCATTTAAAATATCTCCACTTATATGTGCCACATATGTCAGTGCCGGGATTTTTTTTTTTAATTCCCGAGATCAGAGACATCCCTTCATAAAGATCTGCAGATTTCTGCACAGAAACGGAAGCGAAGAACCACTCGTGCTCAAGAATTGAGAGCTGCAGTAAAAAAATCATGGAAATCTATCTTGAATGGATCGCATTTGAACATTGTCCCTACAGCACATACACCATTTATCCCCTCCTTTGTAGTGTCTAGGGCTTGTGGTTTTGGAAGCAAGAAACAGGACTCGCTGTATCTTATCCTGCCTTATTTGTTGCAGACCGCATTTTGTATGCAAGGAAACAACAGGCAAAATAGCCTCCCAGAGAAAGGAAGAATGAGATAGTTTCCTAAGTTGTCTTTGCCTGAGTTGGCAGCTGCTCCGTTTCATTCAGCTTTTTGTTCCCCAGTGAGTGCTGTGCGTGTGTAGCAACAATGGGGTGATGCAGTGACACCGCGGGCTCATGGCGGAGTTCCGTCGGGTCCATTGACAGGCGCGGCCGCGGCCGGCGCGCCGAGGGAGCCAGGCCCCCCGAGGAACGGCCCCCATGGATCCCTGCTCAGCCCCTGCAGCTCTCTGTAACGCAGGCAGGTCCTCACAGCTTTTTGAAAAATCCCCTTTTCCGCTACGTGCTCGGGGTGTTGGTTACAACAGCCAAAATCCCACGCCTTTTCACCTTTCCACCTTCTCACCTCTTCAAAGTATTAACCTGGTGGAGATTACCAGAAATCCCAAGTCTCACTGAGCAAGGAGTATCATGGCATCTGCCCCTGCATCGCCCTGCTGGTGTGTTGGCTTTGCTCTCTCTTTTCCCAGTTCTGAAAACATTGTTCTCTCCTGTTTGCAATGAGAAATACCCACAGCAGCAACAGGAAACCAGCAAACTGAGTGGCGAAGCAAACAGTGGAACTGAATCTAGAAAGGACACTGTTGAAACTGCTGAAAAGACCAAAAAAATTGCAGAGGAAAATGCCCTGTATTTCAGATTCTTAATGTTAGTACCTTATTTATTGCATTATTGCAATAATGTGGCAACAGTAAGTGGAGAAGCTCTGACATGGATTAGTTTCTTTGCAGTTTTTCGTCTGTTTTTTTGAATGAGGTGTCCTTGTTAGTCTACATGAAGTGTCCTTTGGAACAGCAGATTACTATTTTCTATATTTCCAGATGGAAAAAGAGACATAGACACTTATCTATGATTGATACTCTTTGTTACAGTAGCAAAAACATGCATTGAGGAGGGAAAATATTTCTGTTTTTTAACTGCATCCATTAGATGTGAGATCACTGTAAATACAGTAAATGGATAAGATATTCCCACAGCAGCTTTCCAGGCTCTTGCTTTGGAGAAGGTCAGTGAGGTAAAGGCCAGCGCTCAGCACACAAAGGCCCCACTTTGGGAAGGAATCCCTGTTTATGTCAACAATGAAGCATGTGCTTTGGAGAGGTCTGAATTGGGGCTTAAATGTGAACCAGTGGAGGAATCCAGCCGGCTTTTGTGTGTAGGAGTACAGATGACATGTTCCACACAGGAATTTATGTAAATCCAACTCTTTAATGCATGTCTGATTGCTGCTTTCTTAGATTATCCAAGCAATGCATACATGACTAGTGAACAGTACTGTCATTTTGGATATCCACATCCTTTGCATTTATCAAACCAGATCCTGCACCATGAAAAAAGCCCTTTTCTGATTTCTTTTTTGCAATTAATTTTAAGAAAGAGGAAGAGATTGGAGGCCTTAACACTTATTTGTGAAGTAATTAATATACATGTGGAAAACTAACCACCCTTTAACACAGAAATTCCAGAATTTTAGCATTCCCAGCTTTGAGATTTTGGGCAGTGCAAGGCAAGAGCCTGTTGGTTGAGTTGAGTTGAGTTGAGTTGAGTTGAGTTGAGTTGAGTTGAGTTGGAAGCCTTCCCTAAGAGCTTGCCAATGAACCATAAATGACAGTTTAAAACTGGAAGCTGGGGGCCAGTATAGGACATGTGTATACCACAGAACTGTTGAAAAGTTCAAGAAAGTGAATCATGTGTAATATTCTGCAGGATCTTCCCTAGGGCTAGTGCTTTCTTTCAAGATTGTCGTGAATAGAAATTGAAATCTTCAATGGTTATTGACTTGAATAAGTAGCTCATGCCATAGAGCTGCTGATTCCTCCTTCCAGTTATTTTCACTGCCAGCATTTCCACCATGGCCACGAGGCTGCCCCTCATCAGACACAGCAAAGCTTTTCCTTCAAATGCATTTCAAGTGTGCTAGTAAAATCACCTAGGGATGAAAGAGTTTCAGAATGAAAAAAAAAAAAAAGAAACCCCAAAGTAATTGCCTTTTTAGTTCTGTACATGCTGAAGTAAAAATAAAACTATGGAATGGAAAGTACCAGAACTATTTTAATCATTAAAACTACTAGACCATATAGAAGAATGGGGAAGTTGATCCATGTGATACACACTTTAAAAAGTTTTTTATAAAAACAACAAAGGCAAACCCTGCAGTATTCTGAAGGAATGGCCTAGCCCTTGTATTGCAAAATCTGGGGTCATACTGTAGTGCATTATAGTGTTCTTTCAAGGAAGATTTATTGAAAATAATGCAATTCATGCGGTTTTTCTTTGATATGCTCTTAAAACTTAATTCTCTGTTGTCAGAGCCATCTAGAGCTTGCAAAATGAAAGTTTACCAGTAAAATATGTACACAAGCAGCAAATCCCCATGAAACTTGGAGAGGTTAAAAATACTGTGTCATGGGAAGGCCAGGCTGTTTCGTCCTGATGGGTTTTTAGTAGTTTTTTGTATCGTGTCCCTTAACTTTGGATTGACAGAAAGTTCCAGTGATGCCCTCATCTATACAATAAAGCCACTTACCACACTGTGACGGCTGGGCTGATAAAATACTGTAAATTAGGGGTTTCTTTTTCCTTTCACCTGGGAGATTTAACATCCAAGGAGCTTTAGTATGCAAATAGCAACACTTTTTTTGAAAACTATTTCGTGATGAATGCAGTATGCTGCTCATTTTTACTGTAGGTTTTTTTGTTTTAAAGAATTCAGTGGTTTTAAGTTCAAAACCCAAGTGTAGACCAGAGAAATAATACATGGTGGCCTGTGGATTCCCATATGAAATAAAATCCATGTGACAATTCCAGTCAAGGCCACTTTATAGATTTGATGTACAAAATGAAGACACTAGAACCCATTTCTCTACAGGGTTACCTGGAGATTTCAGCCTCTTCATGCCTGAAATGAATCATCACGCTGCCCATCAGAAGTTTGTACAGCAATGGTGTAAATGATCATACGTGAGGGTGTTTAGGAACAGACAAAGCTGACTCTGAATGCTCGAGCCTCATGTTCCGCATGTCACCACCCTTCCTTCCCCAAGCCTGCCTGCAAGGAAATTGCCTCATTAAGCTTTTCAGACTGAAGCTGCTTAAAAAAATCTGGCTTGTTTTCAGGATACAGTACTTTGAAACTGTGCTTTAAAAGAAGAGGTTCTTACACCCAAAAAAAGCACATTACGAGTGTCGTCTGTTACAAGTCTGTTACAGTCTCCAAACTTAAAAATGCCCCCACACTTAAAAATTCCTTGACCCACACAGTGATTTGTTGCCATTGCCCTCTTACACACAGGTGAATGCGCACAATAAACCTAAAGCCCTCCCTAGCTGATAATGGGGGATTTTCTTTATCTGAGGGCAGGATTTTGCAGCCAGCAGCTGCTGGCTGGTAGCCAAGGGAAATGGGTGTTCATTACCCACTGGAGCTAATTGCGCCCATCACTAATGTCAGTGTTGCCAGTGGAACAGATCCTCTTCACTGGATGTGTTTTTCCCAGTCAGACTGGGATGGAAAATCAATCCTCCACACATGAATATTTCAAACTCTTCCCCAATAACCAGGTGCTGTGTAGAAAGAGGGGTGTGTTGGTCAGGGCCCAGCTCCTCAGTGTTGCAGTCACATCCCATAGTGGGTTTGCAGGTGCCTATGGAACCTGTGGAGGTCAGTGTCCTGCTCTGTTCTTCAGCTCCCCTGCCTGACAGTGGGGATGGTGATGCTCAGTCTCACCATCCCTGCCAGATGCTGTGGGGACTCTGGTTAAAGCACTGTGCTGTGAAAAGCCTCCTAGCAAGCCCTGCGTTGCTGTATTCCCTGAGAGAGACCCAGCTCTTAGGCAGGCTGAGGCTGCAGGAAGTTTACAGTCTTAGTGCCTTTTCCAGGAGGAGTCCTCAGGGCTGCCTTTAGAAAATGCCATTTCTTGCAGCACCACTTGTCCCCCTGCACAGTGCTGGGTTGATACTCCCAGTGCCAGCACACTGAACATGGCTGGCATTGCGTTCACAAAGTCACATCTTGGGTTTTAAGTTTCTCCTATACCTCAGGGTTTGTCAAGGTTTTCTCACACTTTTCTGGTTAAATAACCACATTATTTGGTCGTCCAGTATATTATCAAGAGTTTGGAACATCCTGTAAGTATTTTAATAGCCACTTCTTCGTCGCTGTGTCTGGTTTAAATGTGGTGAGTACTTCACATTTATTTCTGTATTTATACTTCATGTTTATTGTGGGACTACTGATGGACAGGCTCCCATATTTATGTTGCTGTACTATACCCTGCTGTTTCTCTGAACATTCTGTAGTTTGTAATGCAATGGTCTCTGGGAACTGCTTGTATGTTCGGAAAATGACTGGACGTGGCACTCAGTGCTCTGGTCAAGGTGGTGTTTGCTCAAAGGTTGGAATCGATGATTTCAGAGGTCTTTTCCAACCTAAAGGATTCTACAGTTCAGTAATGCAGCTGCATGTTCGGGGCTTGTGTGAATTTTCTCTTGTGTGAATTTTCACAGATAAATGACCCTTTTGCCTCTGCCTGGGGGACCCAAATGTGTGGCAGATAAAACTCAGCCCTAGAGCACCATGCTTGTTGAGGGACCTCAAAACTTCTCCAATTTCCCATCAGTTTGCTTTGTAAGAAGTGCATCTGTCTGTGTGATCTTGGTACGTGGAGGTTATTTCAGGATAAAATTGCAACTTCTTTTGTAGAGAAGACTAACTTAGGTGGCTTAACCCTGCATAGGAGAATGAAAAATTATTTCTGTGTAATACTTAGGTTCCTCCTCAAGAAGACCACATAAATCACATAATCATGGAGTCATGGAATGGCTTGGGTTGGAAGGGATATCAAAGCCCATCCAGTGCCATTCCCTGCCATGGGCAGGGACACCTTCCACTTTCCCAGGTTGCTCAGAGCCCCATCCAGCCTGTCCTTGGATACTTCCAGGGATAGGGCAGTCACAGATTCTCTGGGCAACCTGTTGATCAAAGACTAGCAAAATATTAAGACTTAGAGCCTCATCAATACAGCATGAACAGTATTTAACTCAGGGAGTTTGTACATAGTGATTACCTCTCAGAATTCAAGGCTCACATGTGTCAGAGCAAGCACTTCTTGGAAACACCTGACTGATGCTCTTCCAACTTCTGCTAGCTCAGTAAGGAAAAACTAACCACCTTTATCTTTAGTAATAGATAAATTTGCTCTCTTTTCTCTAGGACTGCCTTAAAGCTTGTCAGGAACAGATCGAGGCGGTGCTTGTGAACAGCCTGCAGCAAGTCCGGCAGCAGCAGCAGCAGAGCAACCCCTCCAAGACAGTGGATGAACTGGACCAGGCCAGCACTCCCACAGATGTGAGAGACATCAACCTGTGAGGACATCGGCACACAAAGTCACGCTTGCTCCCCCAGACCCTTTATTTTTGTTATTATTTTTAGAGTGAATTTTTTTTAATCTGCTCCCACATAGAACATATTTAAAGCTCTTTTAGGTATAAAGAAAAACGAAAAAAAAAAGTACAAAAACTGAATAATGAAAAAAAAAAAAAAAAAAGCATTTGGTGCCTGTGATGTTCTACAGAAGGGAATCCCACGATATATTTGGTAATTGCTATTTGATTATGTATCAGTGATATTAAATGCTTATAAAAGCATACAAAGTAGCTAGATCAATGTAAGCCTGCATTTGTGGGAACAAAGTAGAGTATACTTGTCTGTGTATTATAAACTAGTGCATACACCCCTTTTTTAGATTTAAGAAAGGAATCGTGTGTGCGATTTTATGGCTTGACTAGATTGCAAAGCAATAGAATAAGGGGTTTAGGGCAAAGTGGGAAAAGATCCCTGAAGCAATTGAACCATTTTGAATGCAGAAGAGATTTGCTGATCTGTCACCTCTGTTATTAGTCAGAAGTGTTTGTTGGATCTTTGTATGTTAGTTTTGTTTACTCTTGCTGTCTGTGGTAGCTGCTACCTAAGAAAGAAGATGCTTTATTTTACCAACCAGAAGAGCAGGTGTCTTTTGGGCTTTTTTTTTTCAGTTGATTTACTTTTCTTTTTTTTTTTTTCCTCCAACTTTCCCTCTGCCCCTCTTTTTATGTACTTTTTATCTACTTTTCCTTCTGAAATGGTTCATTCTAAACACAGCTGCATCTTTGGCATGAGAGCAATTCTGTTTACCCAGCCATGGGCCGAGCCAAAGTTCCCAAGTGTTGATGGTCAGCGGGGGGAATGCACGCATGAATCCCGAACTGTTGGCTGGGCAGACCACCTCCAACCTTTGGATTGCAAGATGTGGTGGATCATCTAGGGAAAGCATTTATATTCCTTTACAGTGCTAATGCTTCACGTCCATGTTAACTTCTGCCAGCTTCTTAGCTTGGCCACAAAGACATTTAAATGATGCTCTGTCCATCTTCCCTTCCCCCTCACTGTGTTAAAGAAGATGAGGTTTGGTTTGCTCCCTCGTCTCTCTTTCCCCCCCACTCCCCCCCGCACACTTTTTCAGCATTTCATTAACTTTATTGATCCACAGTGAGCGTTTTTGTAAACCATTTCATTCGAAAAGCACTTTGAAAATTCTTCCTAAGGGATTAAATGAGATGGTTTATGACAATTTTGCCGAGGAAAGAAAAACAAACAAAAAAAAAATAAACAAAAAAAAAAAGAGAAAAAAAGAAAAGGAAAAAAAAAAAAGAAAGAAGTCACAAAAGCAAGGCTTTGTATAGCTTTTTATAGTCAATATTTTCCAGTATCTGGTGTACTTGCTTAGCTGCGGTGTTGCTGGAAATACCAACACCCGCTTCAGATGACATTCCTGTCATGACATTCCGGATAAAAGCCTGACCATCTGTATTGTTCAGTGTCACAGAAGGATCTTAATACCACCCATGTGTTTATCTATGGACAAGGAAAGAAAATTGCTGGTGCAACAGCCATGGTGGTAAACATCGAGGTGTGCGACTTGGAGTTTTATTACAAAGGTGTATTCAGTGTACTTGAATTTATTTTCCTGCTCCACCTGTAATGAAGAGGCATTTAGATGGCAAAGGAGTTGGAGCAACTTTTGGTGTTTTTGGGGGGGGGGGGGGGGTTGTTTGTTTTGTTTTGGTGGGGGTTTTTTTTTTGTTGTTGTTTTGGGGTTTTTTTGTTTGTTTCGGGTTTTGTTTTTTTTTTTTTTTTTTGCACAATTATATTAACAGTTTGCAGATATCCAATATGAAGCTGTTGGTTGAAATGTTAATGTTTGCATTTTTAACACAAAAATCCAGAAAGAACATGCTACTTCGAAGAATATTATATGTATGGACTCAGCCTATTTGGCTAGATGAGGGTAGAAAATGGAGTAAGATTCTAAGGTTTTGTTGTTTTTTTGGGTTTGGGGGGTTTTTTGGTTTCAGTTTCGTTTGTTGTTTTTTTTTTTGCGCTGCTAAGAAGCTATGATTTGTTTCATTCTTATTCACATTAACAGTACTTAGCTGTATTGTTTCACTGAGTGTGCTGCTATTTTATAAACATTTTTATAATATATTATTTTACTGCTTAAATTTCAAATCCTGAAGTAGATGGTTAAGTGGAGATATGATGAGTTCTTTGATTTACTGGAAATGCCTGTACAGGTTTTTGGTTTTTTTTCCCTAATAGCGTGTTCATGATTATTTTTTTTATTTTATTTTATTTTTTCCTTCTTACTTCTTCCTTTTTTTTTTTTTTTTTAATCTCCTTCCTTCCTGATCACATCCTGCAAAGATGGTATACTTACCTCAGGTTTGCTGGACAGGAAATGGTTCCCATTTTCACAATACCTCACACAGTGACAGTTTGGTTGCCCCCGGGGCTGGCCGGGGAGAGGTTGCAAGCAGCTGAGGCGGGGCACTGGCTCCTTTTTTGGTCTCTGGTATCCTTTTCATAGTGGAAAAAATGCATTGACTCTCCACTGGTGAGCAGGTCTGTCCTCCCCAAAGCTGCTGCTGGGCACAGCCTTGGCCTCGCCTCCCGCCTCGACATTCTTCATTGGGAGCACCCGGAATTCCGTGGCAGTGTCTCTGTCCTGGAGGAAAAAAGTAGCTGATGTTGTTGAAGCAGGACTGCAGAGCCTCACACAGTTCAGATCATGGCAGCCCTGCCTCATGGCTTCATGGGGAGCTGTGCCAGAAGGTCCTGATGGTGGGGTGACCTCTCTGAGCACTGGCACTGCATCCATCACGTTGGCGTAGTTTGCTCTGTGCTGTAGGCCAGGTGTAGGTAGGACCTGTGTTTAGGGTGCCTGCCCCTGCTCTTCATCCAACCTCCTGCACACCCTGGTCCCACAGTGCCATGGGATCACAGGGATGATCCCTGCCATGGATCACAGGGGTGATCCCTGCTGTGGAACACAGGGCTGATCCCACAGTGTTACCTCTCTGCAGAACAGAAGGGGCAGGGGCTGAGGGCCGCCTCCGTGATCGGCTCCTCTACAGCAGGGTGAGGGTGAGCTGTGCTGGAAAGGGCAGCACCAATCAGCATTCCCAGTCCTCCATGGGGTCCTGGTGGGTCTGTGTGTGTCCCCACCAGGGTGAGGAGTGTACTCGGCTGCACTGACGTGCTCAGCAAGTGCCAGCCCTCCGGTTACAGTGTCCTGTATGTTTGAAGGCTGCAAACCCTACAACTTGAGCGCTTTCACAGTAGCTTTCCGAATAAAATGACTGCCTAGTACTCTCTTTCAACAGGTGTTAATGTGTTGTTACTGCAAATGAGGTGTGAGATTCCCCCCCCTGAATTGCAGAAACAGTAAGCCTCCCAACTGATTGATTAAAAAAGAATAGAAAATGTGTTGCTGATTCTGCCTTCCCAAATGCCAAAGGATTGGTACAGTTGCTGAAAGCATTTCTCTCTCAGCTTCCTATTGATGGTACTTTGATGATCTTCTCCTCCTTCCTGTTACTGTAGTGTAGGAGCACCTCATAATGTATTTATTTGTATTTCCAACATGCTTGTGAAAGAGAAGAATAACAATTAATCCCATGTCAATGATTTATGCTTGAGTAATTGGACAGCTCCTAATTACTCAGCAAACCACCTGGCCACTGGATTTTTTCCACTATGTTTATTACCATGTTCTCATGTACCTCAGAAATCATTCTTGGTTGCACAGTTTCTGTTCTCAAACTTTTTTTGGGTTTTGTTTTTGGTTTTTTTTGGTTGTGGTTTTTTTTTTGGTTTTTTGTTTTTTTTTTTTTTTTTTTCTTTATTGAGTGTGATGCCATATCAAGTCAATGTTATTCTCTCACAAATGTGCTCTTTAAGAGGTGTGGATGTTTATGTGGTCAGGGGATGCTAGAAAGTGTGGTAGTAGACATCAGTGTAAACAAAAGTATTTAGAAAGTACACAAGGTTGTTTTTGATGGATAAGACTCTTGATACGGTGTAGTCTTGATTGCCTTTTAAAAGGTCTTTGTTCAGTGTTGTCATTTTTATTAATAACCTATTGTTTTGACTAGTTTAAAGATGGTTCTAAGAAAAGTGTTTTGGCGGGATTAGGTATGCTGTATGGACAATAAACTCACCTTGACCTAAATTTACTTGCCTTGCTTTTATTCCTTTAGTGAATTTGGTTGTAGCACTCACTCCATGGTGGTGTTTCCTTGGTGAGATGTCTAAAGTCTCTGAACAGGATAGATGGTGTTAGCAGGCGTATAAAATGAATGCTGTAGTCACAGAACCAGCCTACCTCTAAAATAGGCAAATTCTGGCACATAATCCTGTGAGATTCAAGGAGAACAAAGTCCTAAATGTGGTAAATTGCAGGATCAAAATCCTTTGTGGGAATCAAATTGACCTGGTGAAAAGCCCACATGGAGTGCACATTTTTGCAATGGATTAAAATATGTCTTAAATCTCCACTCAGTTGTTTGTTGCACTGGAATGCTAGTGCAAAAATCAGATTGTTTTTCTTTCTATAAACTTGGGAAAACATGAGTAAAAGGAGTGGGATTTGTGGTGAGGCCAGTGGGAAGAAATGAGTCCATTGTCCAGAGTCTGCTTCCTCAAGCTGTGGCCAGAAGGGCAGGATGCTCAACCTCTCCCTCTCCCACATTTGCTTGTAGATGCCTGCTGTGAAGTGACCAAGCACCTGTGTGATGTGTTTGGCCTGACCTCTCCTCCACTGCCATCCAGTAGCAGTTTTTTCCTGAATTTCCAGCCCTTTTTCACCCCTGGGGAGAGCAAAGAGACCCTGAAGAATGAGGCATCTGGGCAGACATACTGGGGAAACATCATAAAGTGAATTACACTGCCAAACCTGAAGATAAAAGAAAGGAAAAAACTCTAAAAGACAAACTTCAAGATAAAATGGACAGGGAAAAGGAAAAAAAACTCAAAAGGAAAAAACAAATATTGATAAAACGAAGAAACGTATTAAGAAAAATAAACAAACAAATAGAAAAAAATCATGGATGGACATACTAATTATGGAATGAATATGAATGAATAGGAAATAGAAATTAAATCAGAAGGCTGGGGGTCAGGAGATACCGATCTTTCTAGCTATAATCACATAATCTTGAGACTTGTGGTTTTAGGGAAAATTTCTTAAGACTTCCTGACAAATGTCTTGTGAGCCTCGCATTTCCCAGCTTATCTGCACCAGAGGTAGAGATTCTAAAACTTTACAAGTCCAGGGTTTTCTCTGACCACTACTGAACAACATGACCAGCAATTTCTGGCATTTAGTAGGCTCAGCTTGGAGCCTGTGAGGGACTGGAACTGTGCAGTGACCAAACCCTGAACAGATTGTCTGGAGTTTCCCTCACTGGGGATATTCCAGAGCTGTCTGGACACAATCCTGTGCCCTGTGCTTTGGGATGCCCTGCTGGAACAGGGAGATTGTACCAGATGTCCCTTCCAAACTGACCGATCCTGTGCTGCTGTGACTGTGATTCTATTTAAAAGCGTTCTCAAAGGTGATTTGCATTCCAGCTGGGCAGCTGATGTTCCTGCTGATGCAGCCAAGAGACAACACTGGAACTTGTGGGAGTCTCTGTGACGACACTTGTCAGGGAGAACATCAGGTCAGTGCTCTGCTGAGACATCCCTCAGCAGCAGTGGCATTCAATCAAGACCTGTTAGGATTACAAATTAAGGTGAGTAAAACTGAGGTATTTACACTGAGGTAAGAAAAAACACTGAGTTTTGCTGCAACCTGCTAGAGAAAGGAGCTGATGCAAAGAAGAAATCAATAAAAGGGAAAATGTGTGTCTCCTTAAATGCCTGTCCTTCTGTGGAAATGATGTGGTGCTAGCTTGATCTTGCTATTGAGTTTTCTCTAAAAATAAACTGGGTTGTTATTTTGAGCTCTTCCAAAATGCAACATGCAGAAACTGCAAGAAGAATTAGGCCAGAGCAGTGAAGGAGAGAGGGAAAGGTCAGCAGACCAACTGTGTTTGGCTCCTCAGATTACTCGGGAACCTTTAGAGCAAAAGCTCTGGTTCATCTGACAAGGCTCGCAAGCATCCCTGAAAAGCAATAGATTGACCGTTCTTATGAAGGTTTTCAGAACTTGAGCAAAGCTGTGAGTGGAACATAACCAGCTGGAGGGTGAGGGATGAAATCAGTATTTTCATCCAGCACACTCAAACAAAAATTTATCTCAGTTTTTCCAGCTTCCTCACATTGTCTCTGAGGAGAGAACTCATCACAGTCGGCAGCTTCCTCATGAGGGGAAGAGGAGGGGCAGGCACTGATCTCTGCCCTGTGGTGACCAAGGACAGGACCCGAAGAAGCAGCTGTGTCAGGGGAGCTGTGTCAGGGGAGGGTTAGGGTGGATATCAGGAAAAGGTTCTTCCCCCAGAGGGTGCTGGGGCACTGAACAGGCTCCCCAGGGAATGGTCACAGCCCCAAGGCTGCCAGAGCTCCAGGAGTGTTTGGACAGCGCTCTCAGGGATGCACAGGGTGAGATTGTTGGGGTGTCTGTGCCGGGCCAGGGGCTGGACTGAATGATCCTTTTGGGTCCCTTTCAACTCGGGATATTCTATGATTCCATGATTGTAAATTCCACTTGTTTACTTCCCCGAGAAGCTTTTCATTCCAGTTACTTTGGATCTGCTTCTTAGACACAACAAAGTATTGATCTTTCTGGTGTCCTGAGGATGGTGATGTTTAATCCCCCAGGTTTAGGTATTAGGGCTTGGCCTAGCGCTATAGAGTTTTGCAACAGGAGTGCTTTATCCGCGGGTGAGTCTCCTCGGGGTGCAGCAGCGCCAGGGCGAAGGATGGGATCCGTGATCCAGGGACAGGCGGGGGCTGTGGAATGGGAGCAGCGCGGGAGGGCCGCGAGGGGGCGCCCGCGCACCGCGCACGGCCCTGAGGGCCCCGGGACAATCCCGGGAATCCCGCGCTGGGAAAGGAACATCCCCGGGCCTCCCGCGGCTCGCCTCCAGCACACGGCCCGCAGCCACGGCTCCAGCAGAAGGGAAGGTGCTCGGCCTAGGGGCTGGCTCAGCTCCCTGCTCGCAGCCCGTATACCGCGTTGAGAACCAGCTTAGAAACAATTAAAAACATTCCCGAAGTCACTTGGCCATGAATGAAATTCTAAGAACTGTGTTCCCCAGCAGACGCAGTCTGAGGCCTTGATCTGCTGTACAGTCTCTGTGTAGGATTTGCCAGGGTTAAGCCTCTCTTCAGGCCAGCACATCCTTCAGAGGAGCATTACGCAGGCAGAGAAGTGCAATGGCACAGAACTGAAGAAATTCAGCAAAGATTTCTGCTGGTGTATTTGTAAGTGCAAGGAGCAAGATCAGATCCCAAATGACAATTGAAAAGGGAAACCTAATCTAGTAGCTAAGCCACGAGGCTCTAAGTCAGAAGGTACAGGCTTTCCAGGCTGTTTTCTCACAAAGGCAAACTGGGTGACTCCAGTCAAAGTCTCTCTCTCAAACTTTGCCTGAAGGGCTGTCACTTTTGCAAAAGGACCTGTATGAAAACATGCACTTATAAGAGAAGAGATGTTATAACAGTGTTGACTCATGTTTGAGACTTGATCCTTGAAACCACGTGTGAGACTCAGCTGGAGTTTTATCACCACAACAAAACTCGGTTGTTTTTAATGGTGATACAATAGAAATAGGTCAGAGCTGGTTCAGTTGGCACTGGCTCGTTTACAGGCGAGACTGTCTCTGGTGTCACCCCTTGAAAATGTCAGTTCCGAAATCTGCGGAGGAGAGGCATTGCAGAAATTTGAGGTTAATGCCATGCTGCTAAAGGAAGAAAAAAAAAAGAAACAGACACAACTGTTGCTTAAATATTTAATTTTTCATCCGCTTTAAACAGCTATCAAATGAAACAAATTATGTTTCAGTCCTCATTTAGAATGTGTTTGGTGTTAAAGCACAAACCAGTTTCCAACTGAGGTCAGACCTCTGGGCAACCCAGAAGAATTTCTCAGATTTTTAGACTGCATTTATTCAATCTGGCTGGGAAATCCTGAAGGAAATACATTCAGCTGACCAACTAATATTTTCGTTAATCACACTGTCTGTAAGCCATAAAACTTTAGCTTTCTGAGGCAAAGAGTTCCACTCACTTCTTGTGACTTACTTTGTGCATTTTATCAGCAGGAATGTCTAGGTTGCCCAGACAAGCTGTGGCTGCCCCTTGATCCCTGGAAGTGTCCAAGGCCAGCTTGGACGGGGCTTGGAGGAACCTGGGACAGTGGAAGATGTCCCTGCCCATGGTAGGGGGTTAGAACTGGATGATCTTTAAGGTCTCTTCCAAGCCAGGACATTCTGTGATTCTATGGGTCCTGCAGGACAAGAGCAGTGTGGTCCCAGCTGGATGTGGATGCTGACACCTCACACTGCTCTGCCTTGGGAACTGCTGCTTTAAACTGTTCCTTGAAATCGGCTTGCCTTTGCTGGTGCTTACTCCGAGGTGTCATTTGCTGCCCAGACTTCTAACTGACTTGTGAGTAATGTCCTTTGCCCATCTATACATAAATATCAATGTATTGATACTACTCTGAGCAAAGCACTGCTGCCAATCATTGTTAACTGAGCTGATGTAACCAGACTGAAGATCATCAAGTATTCTGTGTTCTGCAAAGCGGCAAACGTGGTCCGTCCCCTGGTCCCGATGTGGAGGAACACAGTGCAGGGAGCTCGGGGTGCAGCTGCAGGCTGTGCTCTGCAGCAGCCCAGCTGAGAAACAAGAGCCTGGGAATTGCCAGCCCTTCGCCCAGCACAGCGCCCTGCGGCACCAGGCAGGGGAGGGACAATCAAGAGACACGGCAGGAGATGCAAACCCAGACTTTCCTACCTGTGAGGTAGGAAAGGTAATCTGTGAGGGTGTAATCTGTGAGGTTGTAAAAAGCCCAGGGGCTCCTTTGTGCTGCGTCCCTCCTGGGAAGCCATCAGCTCGGGCTCTTCTTTCGTTATTTAGTAACTGCACCGTGATCGAAGTATTTGAAGATCTGGACATCTGAGACCGGTGAGGGAAATCTGGAATGAAGCCAGTAAGGAATCCTGGCCCGACTGTGAGTGTGGGGGATGCAGCTGGGAAGGGGCTTCAGTCCCAGCTCAGGCGCTGCGAGTGTCACCCCGCGTGGCTCCGGGACGCTTACATCAGGGAGTTCCCTTAGCACCAGCGTCATGAGATGCTGAGAAACCCCGAATTTTAAGGTGAAAGCCTCCTGATTGCTCCTGCAGAATGAGAACGCGGAACCATTTAGTGTGCAGAACTCCAGGTGTAAGCCTCACACTGCCACGCCCTCCACTGAACCCTGTCCCCAGGCGCCACATCCACGGGGCGCTTAAATGCCAGCAGGGCCGGTGACTCTGCCGCTGCCCTGTCTGAGTGCCGCACAACCCTTTGGGAGAAGAATGGCTTCCCAATGTCCAGCCCGAGCCTCCGTGAGGCCGTGCCCTGTCGCTTGTGGCCCGGGAGCAGGGCAAGCTATCCCCTACGCTCAGGGAGCTGCGGGCAGCCATAAGCCCTTCCCCCGATCCTCCTTTTCCGCCGGGAGCCGCCTCCGGTGACGTCAGAGCGGGCCGCGGGGCGGGGAGATGACGTCACGGCGAGGCGCGCGGCGCCGCAGTGCGGGCTGTGGGACGTGCGCTCACCTGCGCTCACCTGCGCACAGCTGGGCTCCCCCGCGCTCACCTGCACGCACGTCTGCGCCTACCTGCGCACATCGGCGTTCCCCTGCGCTCACCTGCGCACCTGCCCTGCGCCATGGTTCGGTTCGGGCTGACGGTCGTGCGGCAGTGAGTACCGCCCGCGCATCCCCGGCGGTGGCGGTGCCGCGGCGGCCGCGTCCCGTCCTCGGTCACGGGCAGCGGGAGGGGGAAGTTGAGCAAAAACTCTCAGACTGGGCAAGGGTAGGAATGGTGGTTTGAACGTTTTCCCCGTGAACGTTAAAGAATTGGTGGCTGTGACTTGGGTGAAATTGCTAAGGTGACTTTTTCTCCCACTCAGTTGACAGAGGTTTGTAGCCAGCTGAACCAAGTAGCTCCAGCTTCCTGCAGATGTCAGGAGAAAACTCTCTAATTTGTAGGAAAGCTGAGCTTTTTTTCTCCTTTACTATAAGCCCCGTGGGCAGCAAGGGAGGGGGGATTCTGCCCCTCTGCCCCGCTCTGCTGAGCACCCCCTGCAGGGCTGCATCCAGCCCTGGGCCCAGCACAGGAGGGACAGGGAGCTGCTGCAGCCAGGCCAGAGCAGGGACACCAAGGGCATCAGAGGGATGGAGCAGCTCTGCTGGGAGGAAAGGCTGAGGGGCTTGGGATTGTTCAGCCTGGAGAGGAGAAGGCTTTGGGGTAACCCCAGAGATGGAGAGAAACTCTTGACAAGGGCCTGGAGTGGCAGGACAGGGGGGTAGGGTTCCCTGTGAGGGTGGGGAGGCCCTGGCACAGGTTGCCCAGAGAAGCTGTGGCTGCCCCATCCCTGGCAGTGTCCAAGGCCAGGTGGACGGGGCTCTGAGCACCCTGGGATAGCAGTGTCCCTGCCTATGGACTGGATGATCTTTGAGGTCTTTTCCAACCCTGATGATTCCATGAGTCTATGATTTCTTCTACTCTTGACTTTCTAGGCTCTGTATCTTCCAGGTGTGCAGCTCTGCTGCTACCTTTAATAATTTCTGGAACTGGTTCCCTGTAAAGTTCAGAGAACCAGCTGCCAGCACATGCTTGTCAAAAGAGGGCTCCAGAGTCTTCTTGCAGCTTTGTTCTCTCCAGCACGGAGGTGTAGTTGTTACAGATAAACTGTGCTGCATTTATGATAAATTTAAGAAATCACTTGTTTTACTTTTATTCCAGATGGCTTTGTCTCATTAAAAACTGGCAGCATGATTGGAATTGACATGAAAATTGGTTTTTATTGTTACAAAATCCTCGTATGCATTGTTTTGAAAAGAGTTTGTGCAGCACTGTGTCTCATTTTTTTTTTTTCATTCAGGTGCTGCTGTCTCTTGTTGGTATTTAATACAACAATGTTTTTGAAAATCCACTAAAATTATGAAAAGTTAATTTTTTTGCTGTTGTTTACAATCTCTTTCAGTGGAGAAACGAGATACAACAAGGACAAGATACTGCAAGGTTAGTAAGAGTTGTTCTGTTAGCTGGTTAGGATGGAAATCCTAGAGTTAGGATTTCACAGTGAAATCCTGTCACCACCTGCTCAGATGTTATTAAGCAGTAATACTGTAAACCTTTAGAGACTTTTTGTGTAAGCCAGGACATGACTTTCGTAACGTTATAGAAGTTTTTCAGTCACCCTCCACAGAATATCAACAGATGCTGATGCATTTTGTGTTTTAACAGGAGTATTAGAAGAGTTCCTTTTTCTACACATGATAAAAATATGTAATCAAATAAAATGGTAGCAGCACCTTTTACTAAGGACTCCATAGTAATCCCAGTAATGTGAAGTTTGGGAAAAGGGCTTCTGGGAAAAGGACCTGCAGAAGAATGGATGAAGATCCTGTTGTGAAGGAGGGTGTTGCCTCAAGAAGGGAATCTGTTACTTGCAGTAAAAACCTGCAGCAGGGCAAGGGAGAATGAAAAGTAAAGGTTGTTTAAATGCTTGAATTGTTCAATCCCAGCTCTTTCTAGGAAGGCAGTCTTGATCAGACACATTTAAAACTAGACTTCACCTTACTGGCTGCTGGCTTGTACACCCAGAACTGAACACACTGAGCTGCCTGGGATGTCTGCTGTAGGAAAATCAAGGCTGGGGTTGGACTCTTAATAAATGAGCTTTCTACAATATTTCATGTTGTGCTTCCAGATTTTCCTCCCTCTGTGACATTGCCATTTATAGGTCTTGCAATATGGATTTGTGCTCATGCTAAAATGAGTAAAGAATATTCCCCTGCTTTACTTGCTTAAAAATATTGATGATGTCTTTTGATTCCTTAGCTCCTTGGGTCAAATGATGTGTGGTGCATTGTTCTCCAGTGTAGAGAGAGCATAGCTTCTGTTTTTGAGCAAGCCTCTTCTGTTTTGAGAGCTGTAAGACCTTTACCAGCATACTGGGGTCAGACATCTCACATGTCTGAATTACAGATGAGGTGCTCAGAACTCAGGTCCTGGACTTCTGGTGTCCAGTCTTTTGCTGTTGGATTGTGCGTTTTCTGGGTGAAAATAGTTTATTTTCTTTGTTCTAAATCTGATGTGAATTTCACTCTCTCTGCTCTGCCTTCCTGCAGAACTAGAATGGGTAAAAGGTGTGGGTGTAGCAATCTGTTACATGTTTGTCCCTCTGCCACAACTCTGGGTTCTCCTGCAGACTCTGAGCTGTGGCAGCAGCACACCTGTTCAACTCAGGTTGGATTTCCAAAGTGCTGCTTCTCTCAACACTGTCCTAGAGCTCTGTGACCAATTATTCTCACAGAGTTTTTGGCTGGAAGTATTTTTTGGGAGGCTTGCTGCTTTCCAGCTGGATTTGCTCCAGCATGTGTGAGCATTACTGTCTGTGTGTGAGGTGGAAGAGACCACAACAGATTGTGTTTGCATCTCATTCTCTCGGCAGTATTGTCCTCTTTCTTATTTACATTTCACAAATCTGTTTATAAAGTTTCAGCTGTGAGATATCTCTTGCAGGAACCCGACCAGTGACCTTTCTAAAAATGGTCACATTTATTAAATGTAGGTCTCTGTTTTATGTTTAAATTTGTTAAAGGTGTAGATTAATGTAATTATCATTGATAATGATCCTTCTGTCTTCCTAGACTTTGCTCCTTTTTAGCATTAAATTTGTGTGACTGAATTTAAGGAAGACTAGAAGAGCAGTTACTTTTCCTAATGATTTGCTTTACTAAAGGAGGAAGATTTTCTTATGACTGGGCAGTTTCTTTATTGCTGACATGCCTGGTCAGCTGTTAAATAGCCTAAAATTTGCATGTCTTAATGTTGTGGGGTTTTTATTTTGTAGGTCAAGGAGTGGATGAGCCACTCTCTGCAACTGGTTTCCGACAAGCAGATGCTGCTGGTTTATTTCTCAGTAATGTGAAGTTTACCCACGTCTTTTCAAGTGACCTCCTTCGAGCAAAGCAGGTAAGTGCTTCTTGAGGCAACAACTGGCTTCCAAATCTGGCATTTATTTGCTGTTGGTGATGCAAAAATAATGCAGTGACAGGGTCAAAAGCTGCCCCTGGATCTCTGGAAGTGTCCAAGGACAGGTTGGATGGGGGGGCTCTGAGCAACCTGGGGTAGTGGAATGTGTTCCTGTCCATGGCAGGGTTTGGAACTGGGTCATCTCTAAGGTCCCTTCCAACCCAAACCAGTCCATGATTCCATGATTTGCCATTATTTTATATGGGCATTGTTCTTGCTAAAGGAGTAATGGGGACTTTGGGGTGTCACAGACAGAAGTTAGTTTTTCTCTGAAGAAGCAAACCAGATTGGGTGTGACATTGTGGTGCTGTCCCAGGCACTGTGGCTGCCTGCTGTGTTCTTTTGAGAAATGCAGACCAATGCAGGCAAGGTCAAGTTTTGCTGTGAGATCAGTACAAGGATCATTAAGTGTGCAGAGATGCTGGATTTTTTCAGGCATGTCACACCTCTTGCCTTGGTGCAGTAAATATACAATATAGATTAAATAAATGGCAAAAATTACTCCATGGGGTCACATGTGACCTTGTGTGCAGGATTATTAAATACTCAAAATTAGGGAACCAAAAATTTTAGAGTTAGAGATCAGCTGTTCTAGGAAGGTCATGTCTCCTGTGGAGGCCCTGTCTTTAATTCTCTCTTCTGTTACTGATTCTGTGATTTCAAGAGACATGTAGGGGGTTGAAACACCTAAGCCCTCCTTGTTTGCTTGCTTTTTGCTCTGTTGTCCTGCTAAAAGTCTATGAAGCTGTGCTGTAAACCAGATCAACCAAATGTAGTATAAATTTCTTTTTTTTTCCTTGAAACATACACCATCAACATTGCTCATCAGTTTTGCAGCACAATTCCAGAAACTGCTGCAGCAGCACAACTTAAGCAGAAAACAAAAGAGACAAGGAGGGCAGAGTGCAGTAGTGGGATATTTTAAAAATGCAGAATAGCTGCCTGAATCCCTTCCTTTACATGTGTGAATGGCAGTGATGATATTTTAAAGCATTAAAAGTGCTTTCTAACTTTCATAAAACTGTCTGTGCTGTGTGCCTGCCTTATGGGAATTGGTTAGGGATTTTTTTTCTTGTATTAGAGACAACCTTTTCCGTGAGGAGTACTTTCAGAATTGCACTCTCCTAATGTGAAAGACCTGAATTTTTCCTTTACATACAAGAAATGTGTTCTTCCATTTGTTTGACAAGCTGTCCAGATGTTGGGAAAGCTTTCCCAAAGATGTGTAAAGCTGAAGTTTCCATGTGGTCAGAACTCCCTTTCTTGGCAGCTGCAGTTCTATGAAGGGCCTGTTACTGCATTGTCATTTCACAGCTCGAGTGTGGGAGGAATGTACAAGTTCTGATGCAAAAGAGGAAATTCCTGCATATAATCATACAAATAACTGTGCTGTGCATATACACAAGGAAGTGGATTCAACCCTATCTTTATATCTCTGTTATTCTTTGACAGAAGGTTAAAGTTCCAAGATCCAATTTGTCCCAAGCAATATATTAAATGTGCCAGTAGTACAGCAAGGCTGTGTATTTGTGCCAGAATCCAAGGAGCGTTTTCAAAATGAGTTCTTGAAATGTCAGATTGATGGGGTGTGGATGTTTGCACAGCCCAAACTGTCTGTGAAGCCAGTGCAGCCTTCACCGTTGGGTGCATGTAAGAACCAGGAGCAGGTCAGCTGTCCTGTGGTTCCCAAGAAAGACAAGGAGCTACCAGAGAGGACCCAGTGGAGGCCACAGAGACGATGAGGGGTCTGGAGCATCTCTCTTGTGAGGAGAGACTGAAGGAGCTGGGCCTGGTTAGTCTGGAGAAGACTGAGAGAGAATCTCATTAATGCATATAGATGTCTCCAAAGGGTATCAGAGGATGGTGCCAGGCTCTTTTCAGTGGTGCCCAGGGGCAGGATGAGGAGCCATGGACACAAACCAAAACACAAAAAGTTCCACCTCAACATGAGGAAGAATTTCTGTACAGTGAGAGTGGCAGAGCCCTGGAACAGCTGCCCAGGGAGGCCTGGAGTCTCCCTCTCTGCAGACATTCCAACCCCACATGGACACATTCCTGTATCACCTGCCCCAGGTGACCCTGCCTGGGCAGGATGATCTCCAGAGGTCCCCTCCAGCTCTAAGGATTGGCTGTGGCAGTCAGACAAGTGTCAGATGTTCTTTCAGTTGGATTAACCAAGCAGTTTAGCAAAGTTTAGCAAGCTGTGAGTCTGGCCCCTGTACTACATGTAAAGAATGTGTGGACATGATTGCTCTGTGTTCTACTCCAAAGAAGACGTGGCTCTTACCCCAGAAAACCCTGCTGCCCACCTCTCATGGGTGCTATGTCTTCAGCGGTTCTGGACTTTGAATTGGGAAGGAACTGCCAGAAGATTTTAGCTTTTCTATTTTTATAGCCTGGCCTGGGCTGTCTATCCAATTCTACCAGACTGGTAGCTGAAAAACTTCCTATTTTGTTGTTTTGGGTTGTTGGATGCTGCTGCTGGGATTCACCTTGGCTGTGGTGGTGTAAGGTGGTGTGTCTATGTTCTGTCCAGTTGAAGTGACTGTATGTTCACTTTTTAGACTGCTGCTGCCATTCTAGGGAAAAACAGGTTTTGCAAAGATTTGGAAATCAAGTACGATGCAAGACTGCGAGAGAGAGTAAGTGCCAAAAGAATTTGTTATCAAATATTGAACAATTTGAAAATGTAACTTCCTGCTGATGGGTATCTTGGCTTATTGAATGGTAGATTTAGCAGTGGAGAGCACTATTTGATGTGTTCTTAATCACTGGAAACTGAACTGTTCACAGCAGAAACAATAAATTGTTTGCAGAATGGTGAAGCAGAGCCAAAATTAAGTGATGAATGTTTTAACTATGATGCTTTAATAATTTAAATCAGGTAAGATTTAGTGTTGAAGGAGCAGCATGTGATTAGCATTTCCTGTTTGAATTGTTTTCCTCTTAGAAATTCCAGTTCTTCCCTTGGAATCAGCAAGGGAAATTATGGTTTACTTTTAATTATGAGGGTACTTGTGTGGTTTTGTTTCCTTTTCTTAATGTCTTTTTCAAAAATTCTGAATTGAAGATAGATCCATCCTCTGTTGCAAAGACTTCACAGGTCTTTAGAGAAAATACTGGTTTCTTACATGTGAAAAATAATTTCCTGTAGCTTTTCTGCAAGCAAAAAGAAAATGAGTTTACCCTCATGTGAAGGGCTATGTACTGAAGCACTTGCACTGTGACCTCGGTCACAAAGACACTTGAATTTTGAATGCTGGGGATGGGTGTCAGTGGAAGAAAAAAAAAATTTATATATGTATATATCTGCTGTTTAAAAGGATATGTATAAAGATATTTCCTTGCCCAAAACTGGGATAAAATGTAGAAGGTAACTAAGCCTGGGGAATCCAAGAAAACAAAGCTGTGAAGAGCTGTTTGCAGCCTCTGGAAGGGGCATGGAGAGCTGACACATCCTGGCCAACACCCTTTTTCCCTTACAGAAATACGGTGTTGCAGAAGGAAGGCCTTTGTCTGACCTCAAGGCTATGGCAAAGGATGCTGGAGAGCAATGTCCTTCATTCACACCTTCTGGAGGAGAAACACTGGATGAAGTATGGTATTTACTTATTTATGTATGCCCTGCTTTCTAGGCTTTTTTATCAGTGCAATTGCAACTGTTGGGGGCTTCCCACTGAGAGCTCAGCCCGACCAGAGGTATTCTCTAAGCTAAAAAATACTGCTTGGTCTGATAACAGTGGCTGCCAAGTGGGGAATCTCTTCATAAGTAAAGTATTGATTTTGAGACTGACTCCTCATGAAGCTCTGTCTCACAGGAGAATGATAGCAATTGCTCTCTGGCAGGCAGAGGAGTTTGCACAGCAGTCAGTAACTTACATTGGCTTGGCCTTGCCTGTGAAAAATCTTTGTCTTTTAACTGAAGTAGTTACATGTCAGATTTCTGAAAGGCCAGATCTGTGCTTGCTTCACAACAATCTCTTTGTTCTTCACGTTCCCTTCTGGCCTTTCCCTGCAGGTGAGAGAGCGTGCAAGGGATTTTTTTGAGTTCCTATGCCAGCTGGCTGTTGAGTTGGAGCAGAAGGAGCACAGCAAGCCTGGTGCACCAGGCAGGAGCTCAGGAACATCTGGAGAGCAGTTTGTTTTCCCTTGGACAAACCACTGCAGTGAGGCAGAGCCGAGCTCTGAGGGCAGTGGATCTTCCACGGTATTAGATGCCAATATTTTGGTGGTGAGTCATGGAGCCTACATGAGGAACTGGATTGGCTATTTTGTTTCAGATCTCAACTGTACCTTACCAGCAAATTTAAGCAAGTCCCAGCTGTCTTCTGTCAGTCCCAATACTGGAATCAGTCATTTCATTATAAAACTTGAGAACGGGAATTTGTTAAAACCCAAAATCACGTGTGTCTGTCTTAACCAAGACTCTCACTTAGTGGATGTGGGAGCTGAATGTGTAGCTTCAAAAGTGTTTTAAGAGTCTCTGTGGGGGGAAACTGGGATTAGATCACCATTTTGCTAAGCTTGGGAAGAGTATCTATAGTAATGATTGGGATTGACTGGAATTGCTGACACTAAACTGCAAAAAGGGAGACATGCAGCTGCTTGCCATCTTAAAAACCTCAATTTGCATGGTCCTAGTGCCCGGTATAAGTTGGCAGTAGCAAAATAAAACAAATAATCTTGTTCTCAGAAACATAATACTTGCAGTCACTTGCATATCTGCTCCTACAGCACATATTTCAAACAACTCCTTTGCATTACTCCATAATTATTTTGGTTACCTCCAAGAGAAGGGGTTGGGGAGGGAGAGGAGCGGTACCTCAAAGCTGAGCTGTATTCTTGTTTTATTATAAAATGCTATATTGTAATATGAAACATATATGTTGTCTTAAAATAATTTTTGAATGCAATAGTAAAACCTAGGAAGGAGCATTGCCCGGTGGGAAAGTTTTGGTGCAGAGCCAGGGGATGTGACTCTGACACTGAATATCTGTGAGACTCTGGGCAAGTCTCCTTTCCATTTGTAAAGTGGGAATGATGATAAACCTACCTCGCCAGGAGTATTTCCTAAGAAACTGTTCAGGTTGTTGAGATCTCTGTTGAAGAGCACTGTCCACAAACACAGAGTATTTATTTTTAGCTGTGAGCAGGATGAGGAACCTCGTGTGCACGTAGTAATGGTCTCTTTTCTGGAAAAGGAACTTTCTCTGGGGTGAGTTGTACCTGACTGGAATCCTTCTGCCAGCTGCAGTCATGCACTTGATTCTATGAATATTTTTGCCTAGAATGAGGCAAGTTTGATTGTTAGGTGATTGTTGGTGTTAATACTGCATTCTTTCCCCACTGGGGTGTTTGTGGTGTTACAGTTTGAGCTTATCTGGTTTATGTTATTTAAAAGATTCACGTATTTTTTTCTTCATTTGCATATTTTAAGCTGTTTTGAAAAAAAATTAAAGGCTCCTGAATAGAACTCCCATTTCATCTGTATTTCTTTTAAGGTAAAAATCTTTCTTAATATTGCCCTGTGAAGCTTTGCTCAGATCACATAGCTTCCTTTTTTCCTTCCTGGTATTTTACTGGAGTGAAAAAGACTCCTAGGAATGTTGTTTAAAAGTGTCCATAGCTCTTTTTCAGTAATAAAATAATTCCTTCTCAATATACTAAAGGAAGTAAATCTTCACAGGAAGTTAAAATGGGGATATGACTTTTGCATGGACTCCTCAAGCTCTTTGTGAAACACATTGTCCTGGAAGGCTCCTCAAAGCTGAATTGATGCTCACAGCCAATGAGGATAGAAAAGATTTAATTATGACTTCTTACAGAGTTAATGGTAGGAGAGTGGGGCAGGAGTTCATTCTGAATTTACCTGTCCCTGGTAGTGCCAGTTTATTTCAGGCAGGCCACTTACATAACAGGGAATTCTCCTGTCAGTGCTTTAAACTGCTGAAACTCCCCTGGAAGTACCACGTCCTGAATTTTGCCAGTCATTCCATCAATTCTTCTTGGAGCCAGACTAACGGAGTTGAAAATGCAAGAGGGTGACTGGAGATGTGACACCTTTCTCTCTCTAAGTCTGTCATTTCATCAAATATTTCAAAACACACTAGTGATTGGGGTGCTTCTCACTTTAAAAGGTTTCTTTTTCTTTCTTGCCTGCTCTCAAGCAGGTAATTAATGTTTTTTTCTTGTTGATGATGCCATAACTAAGGAGAACATCTACTTCTTTATTAAGTGCTTTGCCACTGCTTGGGTCACACTGTTCCCGGAGGGATTTTTGACTCTTCCTCTATAATATGCTTTACCTTCTTTTTTTGTATTTATAGGTTGTTAAAATTTAAATCAAACCTAAGAAAGCTGTCTGTGTGATTGTTTTCTTTAGTTTATTGTTACCAAATTGCTCTTGTAACTCTCAACACAAGGCAAGTAGATGGTTCCGTGGTGCCTAACAAGGAAAAATACCAAAGGGTGAAACCACTCAGGTTTTCTAAACAGCTCCTATCTTAATTAAGTCACATTTTTCAGTGAAAATGAACCAGAATCTCCCAATTCAGACTTTGTAAAACACACTGAAATGCTGCAAACACATCTGCTAGTGGCCAAGTGAGTACAAGTAGTCAAGAGTGTCCTGCAGTTGCCTAGATGTGCTTTTTCCTTCAGTATCTGCTCTTGACATTGCTGGAGACAGGGCACAAGCCTAGGTGAGTTTATAGCCTGCCCTGAAATAGTTGCACTTGTTATTTCTCCTTTGTTATGTCAGATGCCAGGTTCCCTCTGCATTAAAAAATCACTCATTTTGGAAGCTCCTGAAACTAATTTTAAAAGCTGTTTTCTTTAGGTCTGTGTATAGTACTCCTCTTTTTAAGTTTTTCATTGACACTGATACTAAATATTTTTTTGGTCAAGTGACTCTTGTGCATGTGTACAGTAAATCTGTACAGTTTACTGGGATCATGGGAAAGGAGAGCTGCAGCAATAGATGGGTCTGTTAGGAATAGTAACATAAATATCTGAGGGATTACTCAGTAGTGGCAATGGATGCTGGCTCCATCTCCTCACAGGTTTGCCTCTCCTCGAGCAGCCATTGGGCAAAGAGCTCTGGTAGTACCACCATACCTTCCTCTAAAGCAAAGGAATTTTCTCTACACCCACAGATCTCTGCTGAACAATGTGTTCCAGACATAGCCCTGCCTTTGCAATAGGAGGGGGGTTTTCCCCCTTTTTTTTCGTCTTTGTTGTTTTTGGTTTGGTTTTGTTTTTTGTGGGTTGTTTTGTTTTGGTTTTTAGTTAGGTTTGGTTTGGTTTTGTTCTTTTTTTTGTTTGGGTTTGGGTTTTTTTTCCTTGGTTTTGTGGGTTTTTTTGGTTTTTTGTCATTTAGAACAGAATTTAAATCAGATGCGTTCTCTAGCCAAGCTTTTGGCTGCCTCAGATCCACAGCCCACATGCCTGGACTTAAAATATGTTAGATTTCCCCCAGATGTGTCCTCTTTTGAGGAGTTTGGCCATGAGCTTGAGGTTTATGGGTCTTTGTAATCCCAGGCAAATGGCAGCTGCATGGGCACAAATGAACAGCCACAGTGATTTGTGAGCTGCTTCTCTGGCATCCATGGATATGGCAGAGCCACTGTGGGGGATCAGTGTGTGTGTGGTGACTCCAGCCCCATTCAGGAGGCTCCTGTGGGACAGCTCTGGGGTTCCTGGGGTGTAGGGACCCCAAGTGGCAATGGATTACTTACCTGAGTGCCAGAGGCTGGCTCCCAAGGGCACAGAGGGTAAGGCACAGGAGCATACTGGGATAAAACCCAGGAATCTTGAGCAGGCTGTTACACCAAAGGAATGCGCCTGAGGTCCAGGCAGAACTCCTTTGAGTGTAATATTCTTTCCTTCTGGTGCCCAGCTGGGTCATCCAGCCATAGCTGAATGGGAGCAGGGTGGTGCACCAGACCTGACTGTAATAAGTCCTGAATGTATTTTGGAAGAGCTGGCCACTGAAAAGTGAATTTACTGAATTTAAAAGCTGAGGTGAAAGAAGGAGGTCTGATTTCAGAAGGGCAGGAATCACAAAATTAGTTTTAGAATCATGGAATATCCTGAGTTGGAAGGGACCCAGAAGAATTACTTGAGTCCAGCTCCTGGCCCTGCATGGGACAGTCCCAAGAATCACATACTTTCTTTCTCCAAAGAAAGTTAAATAATAGTTAATGCAACAAATTCTGAAGGAGAAAGTAATTACAGATGAGAGGTAAATGAAACCTGGAAACTAACTAAATGAGTTTTTACCATAAGTAGTTCACATTAGACTAAATGGGTAGTTCTTTGATGAAGTAACTAACATGTAGGCAAGGAAAAAATGAATTATGATCTAGGTGAATCTTAATTGAATGCTTAATGCCACAATGGAAACTATCAGCTCAGCTGGAAAAGGTAAATGTTGCTTAGGAGAAAAAGCATGGTGAAGAAGGTATGCAAGAAATTAGTGGGCATAGAAGTAGCAATGTCCAAGGTCAAGCACTGAGCTGGAGTAAAGCTGTTATTTAAGTCCCTTAGGGAGCAATTTTTTTGTAATGACTTTGAATAAAAGTACAGCAATGTGGAAATATTAGTGAGAAGGAATAGTCAGTAACTTAAGTGGGGCAGAATAGCTTGCAGAGGAGGAAATTACAAACTTCCAGTCTTACAACTGTGTGAGTCTTCACAGAATGTGTCAGGCTGGACCCTGACAATGGCTCATGTGGTGCCACATCCCTGTTCCAGCAGGGCCATCCCAGAGCACAGGGCACAGGATTGTGCGCAGATGGTTCTGGAATACCTCCAGTGAGGAGACTCCACACTCTCTCTGGACAATCTGTGCAGGACTCGGTCACTGCACAGGACAGAAGTTCTGTCAGTGGAACTTCCTGGGATCAGTCCCTGCCCGTTCCTCTGGTGCCATTGCTGGGCCCCCTGAAGCAGAGCCTGGGCCCTGCTCAGAGCCCTCCCTGTTTCCATTGCTTCTAAAAGACATTTCCCAGTAGAGGTTAAAATCCCTTCATGGTCAGTCTAGACCTACTAAGACCTGTTTTTCTCATAATCTTTTACAGAACTTTTATATTTCGGGTGCATGAAACACCTAGGAAGCTGAAACCTGTGAGGCTGGAAACACAAACATTTTCAGACACTGCTGCTACCATTTATTTGTTCACTCAAGTACTTCTGGAAGGGGGAGCTTGAACAGACAATGCAGAATCCACCATTTGGAGAGAATGGAAAAGTTTATTGGTACTTTTATAAAAGGAATTATAGTCTCTATAATACATTATTATAAATATTTATAAATATTCTATGGGATTTAAGACCCACTCAAATAAATAAATAAATACTGTGACATAAATAAGTAATGCTTTCTTACTAGCTGATGATTTCCAGCATCTCCACTGAAGAATAAATTCTTTTAAGTTTTGATACAGTTGCCTGTAGTTAAAACTACTGTTTGTTGATGGAAAACCAACTGTATATTCAGTCTTAGCTTACTTATCCCCTGGCTACTGATAGGGTGAGCAACCCTTCTTCCTCTGTTCTAGTGTAGGAATATAGAGATGGTCTATAGATGAACCCCACCAATATTTCCCATCAAAAATTAATGTGGATAGAGCTTTTCATGGTTCCAGTTGTTGTAGGGCAGTTGCTTCAGAGTCCCAGGGAGGAGCTCTGTGGAGCTTCTGACAGTTAATGCAAAATGCAAACTTTGCTGGTGTACTTGAAGTCCAGAGCTCTCAAGGAGCAAAAACCAAGAATAATGGTATAGGAATCAAGAAAGGATATCAAACTAGAACATAAATAAATCACACCTCTCCACTGTATAGACAGCAATTTAAAAAGTCTTGCTGTGTTTTGAATAAGCAAGAAAAAGCACAACTGTCTGCCTGCCTGCAATTCCCCTAATTCCTTACAATCACTCTTTCCCTTCAGAAATTAATGAAAAACCACAATAACTTTAGCAAAAGAAATTCCAAGAGATGGAATGCTTGGACTATTCCTGATCATTTGGCTTGTCCTGTGCTCCTAAGTATTTATATTAATCAGGAATCGCTCCATCTAGGAAAACTATTCTAAGAGCAGAATCAGGACCTATGACTTATCCAACATAAGGAGTTGGATGTGGTAGATAAATAGATATTGTGTATATATACAAATATTGGGGGGGAGACGGGAAGAGATTATTTTAAAAGCTGTTAGCAGTCTCGCTGCTGTGCTAAATCCAGAAAAAAATTATATGAAAGCAAGAAGCATGGTTCTTATTTTGATTTTGTTGCAGTGATGTAACTCCAGTGGCTTCAGTGAACTACAGGAGAAAGAAAAAAAGATAACATCCAAACTAATGCTTTTTGTATGTTGCTCTGAGCACACTGAGGAGCAGTGTACCACTTCAAATTGTTGTCAGGCTGATAAATACTCTCAATAAGCCAAGGAGAAGAATCTGTGTTTTGACATGCAAAAAAACCCTACATAATAAAAACCTCAAATCTCTGCCATACTGGATTTTGTGCTGCTCTTCAGTGCCTTGCACCTGATTTTTGCAGAGTTCATCAAGAACAGCTTTTTCAAAGTGAACTTATCCAAAGCATAAACCAATCTAGGGAAAAAAAGTTTTGTCACCATTAGAGATCTCCCAATTAATAGTAATTTCACTCCTACAAGTATAAAACATCTGATACCTGCTGATATTCCTCATATATACAAACAGGGATGCTAACTGGACATTCCTTTTCTAAATACAAACCTAATTTTCACTAGACAAAATAGTCTAAATATTAAACTTTTGATCCTTATTAAACGTAATTTTTTTTTATTTTATTTTTTCCCTGTAGAGTTCAGTATTACGCAAAACAAACCATCCTGTTTAACACACTGTTGATTATTATTAATCCTGGTACTTCCCTCTAGGTTGGAAATATGCAAAACTAATGATCTTTATTTCCAGATTGGGATGCTAGAATTTAGTAAATGTAGAACTGTGATAGAGAACCACTTGAGAGAGAGTGAGATTCTCCTCTTCTTTTTCACGACCTCAGTTTGGATTCAGTGTCAGAAATTGTTTTTTTTCCCACAGGACCCTTTAATCCTGTCCTATTGTCCTGTCAGTTCCTCTAGTTTTCTATGTCTGCTGCTCCTATCACAGCAGAGTGGCCTTTTTAACTCATATGGGTGAAGAGAGAATGAAGCTCCAACTTAAAAGCTAAAAACAAAGAATCACAGAATGGGTTGGAAGGGACCTTAAGGCTCATCCACTCCAACCCCCTGTCAAGGACAGGGACACCTTCCACTATCCCAGGTTGCTCAGAGCCCCATCCAGCCTGGCCTTGGACACTGCCAGGGATGGGGCAGCCACAGCTTCTCTGGGCAACCTGTGCCAAGGCCTCAGCACCCTCACAGGGAACAATTTCTTCCTGATATCCAATCTAAACCTCCTCTCTGTCAGCGTGAAGCCGTTACCCCTGGTCCTGTCCCTGCAGTTTCTGGTGCAGAGCCCCTCTTCAGCTTCCTTGTAGCCCCTTCAGATATTGGATACATGACATATATGATAATTTCTACATAATAAAGTAACACACCACCTGGCAGTTTGTCTACTGTGCTTGGACAGGATGGTGCTAATAAGAGGATTCCCTGTCTCTGGTGGAATCTCTGATGCTCCAAGTCTCTACATCAGTAGCATCATCAGTTTCCCATTTCACACAAGGGATTTCATTTTTTTTGTTTGTTTTCCTCATTGATGCAAACTTGAGGTGATTCAGACCCCAAAAGGTTTGGTTTGTGTTATTCTTTTCAAAAATGGATCTTCTTTCCAGTAGAGCCCAAGCTGGAAAAATCCGACTTATACTTACAGACAGTAGTTTACTGACAAGACAAGATTTGAAGCTAAGGAACTTTTCCCAATGTCTCCCAGGTCTCTAAGAGCCCCTTTGGCATTCAGGCTGAGTGTGACAGACAGTTCCTTTTGCCTCTTCACCTGGCGACTGCGGGGGCTGCAGTTATCTCGTGATGTAGAAGCGAGGGCTTGGGTACCTCCTGGCCTCCATCATAGCATGGGGATCATCTGGGTTCACCACATCGTTCTGGTTGATCCTCATGGGCTCCCTGGGCATGTGGGGAATGTCTGCTGGCTGCTGCTGCAGGGAGCCAAACACCGGGGTCTTCCTCTGCGGGACCAGGATCTGGTGAGGATCTACCGGGTCAACGTCTGCGCTCCTGGTGTGTCGGTGGGGCTCGGGGGTGTTGAATCGGAACAGAGGGATCTCATTCCTCCTGGACAAAAACTGGGAGTATGGTGGTGGATTTGTACCGGGGGAGAAGGCTTGTTTAACTCTGCCTAAGCTCACCAAGAAGTGGTGCTTGGGGGATTGGTACACATCGTACCCGTTTTCTAGTGTCCTGTGGTTGAACACACAGTCCTCTTGGCTGAAGTAATGCTGAGGGGAAAAAATAGGACACCTGTGAGCAGAGGAGTATGGTGAACTACAACCACTGGTTAAAGAAGGAAAGGGGGATGAGATCTTGCAGCTGATGTTTTTCTAATCTCCCAGGTCCGTGTCTGACCCAAATGTACATCAGAGTTGCATGTCCATGCTTTCAGCGAAGGAATTTTAATGATAAACCTTGTTTTCTCCCAGAGGGTTCCCACCCGTGGCTCTGTGCTACAGGTTGGTCCCTCACTGATCTTATATTGTCTTCATTTACCCAAGCAGGACCTCAGATGATTTTTGTCAGCTCTATAACTTAATACAATCAAAGAAGAGAGGAAAGCTTGACCTAAGTATCAGATCTTCTCTAACAATTCCCCCTCCACCTGCAGCTACCCAGGCTTGCCCCGGCTGGGGAAATGGGCACCACAGCAGCAGAATGCACTGGCCGTTCAGCCTCAAGGCTTAGGAGAGGTCACTCACCGAGCCAAATATGTTTCCTTTCATGTCCATACACAGGTAGCGTCCACTCTTCACACCTGTGATTATTACTGAGCCAGCACCCTCAGACTTGATCATTAGGGCACCTGTTCAGAACAAGAAAGACATGAAATCCAAGATCCATTACAGCACTGCATTTACAGATCCACAGATGGTCTGGCTGGAAGTGACCTCTGGGAGTCCAAACCTCCACATGACCTGGGACTGTTGCCCACCCTAAATCAGGTTTGCTGTGGCTTTGGAAAACTCCCAGGGTGGAGTGCCTCTCTGAGTGCCCTCCAATGTTGCACTAGCCTCCCAAAGACAACTTTTTTTCCCTCTGAAGTCCCAAATCGTGGTCTGAGGACATTGTTCTCAGTTCTGCCACTGCCCCCATTCAGGGGCAGTTTGTCCCCCTCATCTTTCATCTTTTTGACTGCCCTGAAGTATTTTTTCAGCAATGCCCAGCAGTGGCACCAGAGTAATGGGCAGGAACTGATACCCAGGAAGTTCCAGCTGGACAGGAGGCAGAACTTCTGTCCTGTGCAGTGACCGAGGACTGAACAGATTGTCCAGAGAGGGTGTGGAGTCTCCTCACCGGGGATATTCCAGATCCATCTGGACACAATCCTGTGCTCTGGGATGGTCCTGCTGGAGCAGGGAGGTGGGAGCAGGTGACCCCCTGTGGTGCCTGCCAACCTCAGCCAATGTGTGATTCTATTACATTGCCCTGAACATGCTTTTTGCTGGACTAAAACTACAACAGATCATGATCAAGGCCCCCTGAAAACCCTCTGCCAGACCAGCTCCACCTTCTACTCATCCAGCTTGAACTGGGGTTGCTGTAGAACTCCAAGAGCAATGTCACTGGTGCCAGGTAAAGTGGGAATTACAACTTTCCTTGACCTGCTCCTTGCATTTGACTCAGTGCCTGTTGCCTTGTCCCACCCAGGAGATCTGTGCATACCCAGGCCATGCCACCCTGGTGCAGAACTTGGCACGTCCCATTGTCTGTGGCTCAGTGGCAGCAAATCAGTCACCCTCACTCTCAATAGCCCTTTTATTGTCTGATTTCTATCTTTCCCGCTCCACCATTCCAAATCTTGCTATGCTTGTTACATGGCAGATATGGAAAAATGTGATATTTTGCTGTCTGTTGTTCTCTAAAATCCCACACTTGGTCTTGATGAACATACCCAAAATGAGTTTTATAAAATCTTTAAATATGTAGGAAGAATAACAAGACAGTGCTTGCATTCCTGTGAGTGTTTCATTATCAATTCCTTAAAAAATAGCAGAATGTGGTCCTTTTTCCTCATTAATTAAGTTATAACTTAAAAAAAATCATTATTTACTTATGTAAAAGCTTCATTATCTTAGATTTTTAACTGAGTGTATAAAATAGATGTAATTATAATACTAATAATAATAACAACAACAACAATCTGATTTTATGATACATAGCTACTTGTGATTTAAATGCTGCTAAGAGAGAAGTATTTTTGAAATGCTATAAAAGAACCCTAAGTCTTAACCCCCCCAACATTTGTCTACTAACTAAAGAGTTTGGGCCAAATATTTAGCAAAGGAAGAAGAATGAACTATTCTCTGTGGAAATAGAATAATAAAATATATAATAAAACAAACAGTGAAGACACAATTTAAGAACCTTTTTGTAGTACATAGGGCATAGTTTCTTCTCATGAGCCCCAAAGGCTCAATACTTCTTTTATGCCAGTCTGGTCTTTCATAGTTTCCTCCTTTTTAACTGACCTTTGCATGCCTATGTTCTGTGCACATTGAAACAGCCCTCCACCCCAAAATACAGATTTTATGGATGCCATCAGTTTTCTCTAATACTCCAGCAAGTTCCCTCAGTGCAGTTCCTTTGGTAGCACCATCAGTGGGAAGTAGCTACTAACCTCTAATAGGAACTTCCACCAGAAACTGGGGGTAAAATCATGAAGAGAAGGATAATTCAGGTGGTTTTTCTTTGCAGGGTGTTACAGGAACCATAGGACTTTAGTTGTCCTAGGCAAGGAATGAAATCCTCTATCCACTAGATTTCTTTGGAGAGATTTTATTTGTTAAACAAAAGGAGAATTATAATGTATATTTTCCATCCCACGGCTGTGCTCCTCTGCCTGCCTGCCTAATGAGAAGAGGGTATTTTCTATAGGTGGTGAGGAGGTAAAAAATTCTTGTAGTCCCTCCCCTGCTCCCATGGAGGTCTGTAGGAAGCCACTTACTGTAGATGGTTTGGTGAGGAGTGCCGTCGATGTAGCCATCAGCGTTGATTTGGAGGTGGAAGCTGCTCCTCTCCGTGTCAGTGTAGAGATGCATCAGGTGGTCTCCATTGCCCCAGCTGGGACTCAGCAGCGGAGAGGAGTTGGGAAAGGCGAGGGAAGCCTTCAGGCTGCAGAGCAGCAGGAGCAGGGAGCTGCAGGGAATGCCCTGGGCAATGGCTCGCCGTTCCATGGTGGGTCAGCGTCAGCTCCTCGCCTCCCCTCGTGCGTGGAGTGTGAATCCTCAGACAGGATCCCTTCTTCTCTGCACGGGCTTATAAAGGGCAGCAACATGACATCACACAGGAAAACCTTCTCCACATCCTTGATTTTTGGCAAAGCAACATTTTAAGTGTCCCGAAACCTCAAGGGAAGGATCTCTGGCTAAGGTGTGTGGGGGAAAAATGTAAGGTTTCTAAAGACAGCTCACGAAAGCTAATCATATGTTCAAATGTTATCTACAACCCTGTGACATCTGAAAGCTTCCCACGCCCCTACTGTTGGATCCAGGAAGGGCAATCCACTGCACTTGAACTGAAGGGAATGACCCTTCGGACCTCAATTATCTTTCTTTTTTGCCAGATGTGTTTATTCAGACTCTCACCTCCCCTCACCGTTTCCAAGCTGCATTCTGATTTAGTGGAAACATCAAATACAGCTAAAATTTTGTTGCAAATGTTACAGAAATTAATATTAAGTCGTCCTGAGCCTGATTCCCCCTTTATTATGGTCTAAGTTCCACAACAAGCCTGTTGGACTGATGTTTGTGTCTCTCCATTTAAGTGAAGGGAACTTGATCTGAGCAGAGCCTACTTCAAAAAATCTGTCCCTTTTATTTCTCCTGTTTCCTTCTGAGTCACATAAATAATCTAAAGTTGGATTAAATCTAAACCAGCTGAAAATAATGTGTAAAACACTTAAAAGTTGGATGTTTGCTCCTGCATTGCACATCTGGCTGGCAAGTTGTAAAAAATGTTCTAAGGTACAAGACCTGCTTCTCAGGTGTCCTGCCAATGTTGTGGGTCTTTACAAACAAATTTTCTGATTAAAAAAAAAAAAAGATGGTTCCATTTATTACATGAAACTGCTATACTAATGAGAAACTGTATATGGGTGAATCAATGATAGGAGTGACAGGTTCCAAAACTAGATGGTGTTAAGGTTTCTTTCAAAATTTAATATAAACTTGACACAAGTACCAAACAGTAAATGAATATTTCTTTAATGAAACCTGATGATTTTAACTGTAGCAGTGTTAGGCTCAGTTTCAGTCCCTAGCTGGACACAGCATAAATAATTCTTAGTTTCATTAAGAAGCTGTGGAGCTGTACCATCACCATATAATGGATTGATAACATTAATAGACTGATACAACTGTAAACCTACTGCAATAGTGGATCTGATTTTAGGTTTTCTTTTATTATTTAAAATTAGTAAAATCCTGCCAAATTCTTCTGGCACACCTGTGTAAATCCAGAGACTTGCGTCAGAGTATATTCACCTGTGTAAATGACAGCACTTTTTAGCCAAAGTGTATAAGGGTCAGATCTTAAACTGACCAGGCTGACAAAACTGGCTCTACTAAAAGACAATCCAGGCCTCATATGTTTTACTGGTTATAACAACTGAAATGCTTTAAATTAAAAGGTAGCTTAGAAGGAAAGCAGAGTTACTTTTTCTTCTCTCTCTTTCTCTTTCTCTCACTCGCTTTTTTTTTTTTTTTTTTTTTTTTTTCCTTCCTTTTTTTTTAAAGAAATATCTCTATTTACTGTTGAAATTATCCACCCATATTTTTCACTCCGGGTTTGTTGGTTGGTTGGTTTTTCTGTTTTTTTTCTTTGCCCCCTTGACTGGACACCTATGGAAAAGTGGATGTTGATACCTCAGTTGCAGAAGTGTCTCACAGAGGCGCTGTACCCTCTGGGGATATTCTGTCATTCTTTTGTGACTGTAGTTTTTCTGGTTTGATGTTTCACATTCACCATGACATTTTGCAGTGTTTGCCAGCATGCACTGATTGGATCCTTCTCCTGTGCCTTGGTGGCACCAAAAACATTCTCAGATGTTTGAAAAATTTATTCAACCTCATTTAAGCACATGCCAGTTGTGAGCATCTGTTTCTCTTTTTACAAGAGTCAGACAAGCAAAGATTACTTTTACAAGCTTAAATTGTTTGGCATTTTCTAATGTTTCCCACAGTGTCAGGAAAACTACAGACTTTACTAAGTTCTATTTAATCTGCTGGGTTAAAGTGAATTTATTAAGTCCCTGCTTGTGAGAATGATAATACAAATTCTGCTTTTTCATAGACTTTTTTGCTATAAACCTATAAATGTGGAGAGTTTGTGGGGTTTTGGTGTGGTTTTTTTTTTGTTTTTTTTTTTTTTTTTTTTTTTTTTTTTTTTTTTTTTTTTTTTTTTTTTTTTTTTGTTTTTGTTTTTTTTTTCAGTCCGTGTCTCTTTTATTTCAGGCTGATCCATTTATTCCTTCTATGGGTTATTTCACTTATCCTCTACCCATTCAGCTGTTGGTGGGGTAGCCAGGTGTATGAAAGCTGCTTTACTCCTTCAACCAAGTCTGTTATAACAGAAGTGATTGATAACCTTTTTCTTGCATGTTATGCTGATGCATCAGCAATAACAATATTTCTGCAACTTTTACCACAGGAGTTGGTATTGATTTTTCAGATTTCTGTATTGCTCTGTGGTGTTTGATGAATTGAGATGGCTTTTCTCAGTTCTCAGCTAAGAAATTGCTGATAATTTACAGAAATTGCTTGTTATAGGGGAGAAATGAATGGAAAAAAATAGGACTGAATTAAAAGATCACAACCATTTCACATTGCCACATTTTCCACTTCCCACTGCAGGGGTGCTACACAGCCAGTGTCAGGTGCCACGGGGTGTAGGGCACTCCTTAGACATATCCTGGAAAGGGAGCTGGGAGACAGCCTGGAGGAGCTACCACCTATTGTGAATGTCAGGAACCAAGGTGTAAAGTGAGGAAATCTTCACTCCAGATCAAAAGATGAAAGGAAAAGATGGATAAGACAGACCCCAGCTTTCAGGATGAAATTTATTCGAGATAATCATTGAGCAACCTGGTCTGGGGGAAAGTGTCCCTGCCCATGGCAGGGGGTTGAAACAAGATGATTTTTGTTGTCCCTTTCAACTCAAAACATTCTGTGATTGATGCTCCAGCCCTTAGTGAATCTCACTCCCCTCCCTCCCTGCCATGCCTTTGTCCTTGGCCTGCTCCTGCTGCCTCCTGCTCCTTGCTCCAGGGGCAGCTCAGCTCAGGTTTAGCCAGGTGTTCTGGGCACTCACCTGGGCTTGGTGCCTCTGCTGGAACACAGATGACAATCAGGCCTCCCTGGTATCATCATTTAACTGCAAAAGTGTACACAGAAGGAGCTGAGGATCACAGCAGCAGACTGAGGTCTGACTATCCCCCATTTTGACTGCTTTGAGTTTCAGTTTTAGGACATTTTGCAATCCAAACTTACCACTCTGTAAAAACCCTCAGCAGTTAAATGTCAGCCCTTGTGCTGCTTTCTTTTACTGCTTGTCCCCTCAGTTCTGGAGAGGACTCACAAGGCAAAGGCAAGCTTTTTTTTTTTACAACAGACTTAAGTTACTACAAGTGACTTGCAGTTATCTTTTGGAAGGGCTTTGTGGACCATCAGAAATTTGTAGGTTAAAAAAAAAAAGTTTTCTACTCAGTCTAATGGATTTGCCTTCCAGGATTCTCCTGCGAGTAAAACTACACGTCCCCTCACAGTGCTGGAGTTCCTTTCATCACGTAGGAGCACCTGTAGCACTCTTGCCTAATAAAGCATATTGACTTATATTTAAACAGCTGGGTGGCTTGCCCTTTTGCAGCATTCTGTGCCATCTGAGTGCCTGTGCTGGCCTCAGGAAGCCTCTTGCTCTCTGCTGCTCAGCTCACAGGGGAGGTTTGGGTTGACAGATTCGAAACTACCTCTGCTCTTAATAATTTCCTTTGCACTGCATCCCTTCAGAAGTGGTCACAGAAATCAAGGGCCTGTCCTTCTGCCTCCCCTTCCTTAAAATCACTGTTATAAGTGGCTCTGGGATGATCACACCCCCAGCATTGGAAGCACAAGGGTGGAGTGCCTCTCCAGCAGTTATTCTAGGAATACTGACGCACTGAACTGAGGGAATGTACAGTGGATGCTCTGTGTGTGTGTGTGTGTGCAGATGCCTTTGCCACAGACTTCACCCAGTGTTGTTAAACACATCCTGAGTGACCTTATTTGGAGGCCCCATTCTTGTCACACTGCCCACGACTAAAGAAAACATCCTGGCTCAGCTCACCTACGTGAAAAAGATGAGGTAAGCACAGCCCACTGGGTTTGGGACCGCAGCATGTACCAGCAGTTTCTGCAGTGTGCCTGCTCTAATGAACTGAAATGAAGGGCCTCATTCCTCCTCCAGCTGAAATCCTTGGCACAGCTCCCAGGCAAAGCAGAACCAGTCCCTAAAAGGTTTTGTTTTCTGAACAGAGAATGTTTCTGTCATTTTAAGGGGGTCTGAGTTTTCTTAGGTGTTGTGGGAGAGAGGATGAGTGCAATTTGTAATGAGAGCTGTTGATACTCTCAATTTCAAAAAAAAAAAAAATCATAGAATCACAGAATGGCCTGATTGGAAGGGATCTTAAAGATTATTTCATTCCAACCCCACTGCCATGGGCAGGGACACCTGCCACTATCCCAGGTTGCTCAGAGCCCTATCCAGTCTGGCCTTGGACACTGCCAGGGATGGGACAGCCACAGCTGCTCTGGGCAATCTGTACCAGGGCTTCCCCACCTTCACAGGGAACAATTTCTTCCTCATATTCCATCTAACCCTGCACTTTGTTCAGTATGAAGTCATTCCCCTCGTTTTGTCACTCCACACCCTTATAAAGAGTCTTCTCTCCATCTTTCCTGTAGGCTTCCCTCAGGTCTGGAAGAAAAATGTTCTGGTTTGGTGTTGAGGCTTGGAAGGCCTGAAGTTTGTCTGGATTCTGAAACCTACCCTGTGCACACCCAGTCCTGCTGACCTGCCTGCCCAGGCAGTGTGTCATGTCTGAGAAAGTGTCTTCCTTCTCCTGGTGTGCTTGCTTCCAGGTGCTAAGGAATCCTGGGGACACAGATACAGAGCCCCAACAAGAAAGTCACCTTCAGTCATGCATCTCCTATTGTAATTCACTGCAAGGTGCTGAAAATCAGGCTGATGATTTTATTTTGGGAAAACTCTTTGGTTTGTGTAAAGTTTGCTATTTCCTCACATTGTTATCTCAGCTTGAACTAGAAACATCCAGGAATCCCTTCTGATCTAAGTATTTCTAGGATTCAACGACATCTACCACTATATTCATTGACAGTTTACAATAAACTAAATGGGTTTTTTCCCCTCAGGGAGAAAGGATCTCCTTTAGGCAGAAGACAAGGATCGATAATAAACTTAGTTGTAACCTAATTTTAAACTTACTCCAATCTCTTGGTTTCACATGTTTCACTCAGTCTGTCTCCTTGAAGAAGAGATAAAAAAGGCTTAGGCTAAAGAAATTAGGAATGGAAAATGAAGAGAAGGAGAGGGGAATGCATGAAACAAGAAGACAAATTATGCAGACATCATCAGCCAAGGGCACTTTTACTGTGGGACAGTAATAACAGAGTAAAAACATTGTATGTGACTGTTACTATGATATAATTCGAGCTGCCTCAGTGCAATTGCAGGTGTTGCTCTTTAGGTCTGAGACTTTTTTTTGTGGGATGTCTTTGAAAATAAAATTTCATTGGAGAAATCTTCGCTCCCTATAAGTTTTAAGAGTAAATTTTTTTAACACAAAAGACTAAATAATAAGTCAAGAAAGTCATGACTGAACATTGTCCTTGTACTCAGTGTTTCTAATGCAAGGAAAAAAGAAAGATTCCCTAAGCCACTGCAAGACCAGTCTATGATTCTGGAGTCCTTTAAAGAAACATGGAGATCAAAGTTTGTAAGGGGCAGGGCAAGACAAGGTACAGTGGCTTCGTTTTTTCAGCTAGACTCTGTTAGCTCATCTTTGCTCAGAAGCTGGGGTCTGTTTTCTGAGGTATTTCTGTGGCAGCACACTGAGGAGGGTTTATGAGACTGAACAGAAATCTGGCAAAAATATGTCTTGAACGCTGTCCCTGATTCAGGTTTTCCTTCACAAAATGACTTTTCAGGTCAATGTGCAGCTACAATTTTTTTTTTTTCCTTAGTGTAGACACAATAGTTCTTCATGTTGCTTTCTCAGTCTGCCACATTGCTGGCAAGGAGGAACTTGAGAGTCACATTGTGCAAAGGTTCATCAGCTGCTAGGACACTGATCCTGCACCTGGGCCCTATTGATCTTTGGCCATTTTCACAGCTGTCACAAGCTGGTGCCATGCCAGGGCTAGTTGGGAAATGCATTCTCTTTCAAGTAAGTCAATCAGGCTGTTTTTCTTACCTTTATTGAAGTTCTGGACTCTCATCAAACTTCTCAGTTCTCCAAAAGCAAAGATTTCTTTGCTGACAATTTTTTTTCTAAACTTAGAAATGCAACTTTATATATATATATATAAATTTAACAAAAATCTTCTTTATTATCCTTTCCATTATGCCAAATGAACTTTCTTACATGCCAGAGGCTTAGCCCATCTGCCTACCATCAACAGACTCTGTCTCTGACATTGGTGTCACTTCTTGACCCTTTGCTCCACGGTTGATTCCTCTCAGTCTCCACTTCTGGTGGAAGAATGGAAATGAATTCAAGGTACCACCTTCATGACCAGCTGATGACCATCTCAGAATGAACTGAGGTTGTGCAGAATGCAAACATACATTAGAAATGTCATACACAAGAAATTCCAGTGACCCAGGTGGCCTGTGGACCTGCATGTTGATTGTTATAGGGGTGTAGGGAAAAAAAAATCCATTGGAGATTAGCTTTTTTATTTTGAAATCTGCAAGCTTCTCTTTAAAATGTGCAAACACATCTGCAAGTTTGCTCAAGATTTACAGAAAGAAAACCCAGACATGCCCCATACATATCCACTTTCCCACAGTTTCTATTTCTGTAGTCATTGCCTTTGCAAAATCATTGTCATCATAGAGTGGTTTGGGTTGGAAGGGACCTCACAGCCCATCTCATTCCAACTCCAGTGCCATGAGCAGGGACATCTGCCACTATCTCAGGTTCCTCAGAGCCCCATCCAATCTGATCTTGGACACTGCCAGGGAAGGGGCAACCACAGCTTCGCTGTGCCAGGGCCTCCCCACCCTCACAGGGAACAATTTCTTCCTCATACCCAATCTAAACCTCCCCTCTGTGACTTTGAAGCCATTCCACCTGTGTTTTGACCCTGGGTTAAATGTGAACTGGCTTGTCCCTCACTGCCCTCACTGGATAACTGATGTAGTTAAAGTGCTCCTGATCTCAATGAATGACACCTATACTGATTAGCATTAATTCCCTTTTTGGGGTTTTTGCATAATTTGGGGGGTTTGCATCTTCAATAAGCTAGAAGATTTGTGTGGGACTACTGAGTCCTGGGATCAGGTCATAGGCAAAGTAACTCCAGGAAAAAAGGGAGGCTCCAGCCACCTGGAATGAGTCAGGATGGATCATTTCTCATTAAAAAAAAAAAAAAAAAAAAAAAAAAAAAAAAAAAAAAAAGACGAAGAAAAAAGGAAGCTCTTCTCTAGAGTGCCCTGAAACAAATATAATTATAAACTGTGTTGTTTTAGGTGTCATCCCTAATGATTTCTTGTTTGATGTAAGTTGGTGTGGTCTCATCCTTGGAGAAGTTATTCCAGAGCTGTCAGCTACGGTTCATGAAAGCATACAATAAGATTGTGAGTTGTAAAAAGTTAATTGTGAAGGGGGAAAAAATTAATCCTAATCAAGGCATTTTGGTCCACACCCTGTGACAAAAAATAACCAAGAATTATATGTGCTCATGAGATCCAGGATTAAATAATATGTCCAAACCTCATGATCCAAGGACACAGCTTGTTCAGCTCATTTGGACTTATTGGCCCCTTGGATTTTGGCCAAACACTTTTCAGCAGCCTATGGCTTCCAAAACAAACATACTTTTGGACTGAGCTGGATGCAGAGCTTGGCTAGAGAGAAAAAAGAAATCTCTGCTTGTGGCTGTATACTTGGTTATTTGTTTTTATAATTTTTTTTCTCTAATGACAGCTATTTCCTTAGCCAGGATTGCTCACTGCAGTTCACTGCAATTCCAGTTTGCATTACATGTATTAAACCTAGAGATTCCCAGTTTTAAGAGTTTTATCTTAGCCTGAGTCTCCTTGGTCAACAGCAGCTGGAAGAGATTCTTACTCCTCCTTTAATCTTGGGTTCTGACAAGGAAACCAAATGTCGTTGTGGCTTCTGCAAGTCATTGTGATTCCAAACATGAAGCACAAGAGTTGGCAGTTGGGCCATTTTTTGAAGGAACAAAGTCACCTGTAGTTAAATACCTGGGACCTAATTGTCTCCTCCATTGCTCAAATTGATGCAGAGCAGGGTGGCTTCAGCAAATGCCCAAAGTAAAACAAACAAACAAACACCCCCCACCTCCCCCCCCCAAAAAATGCAAAAGAGATGTGGGGCTGTTTATTTCATTTTATAAATATATCTAATTAGATGGCCAATATTTACCCCAGGTTTTTCAGAGACCCACCCAACCTGGCCTTGAACACTTTCAGGTATGGGGCAGCTACAGCTTCTCTGGACAACCTGTGCCAGGGTCTCCCCACCCTCACAGGGAACAATTTCTTCCCCATATCCAATCTAAACCTCCTCTCTGTCAGTGTGAAGCCATTGCCCCTTGTCCTGTCACTCCAGGCCCTTGCCAAGAGTCTCTCTCCATCTTTCCTGTGGGTTCCCTTCAGGCTCTGCAAGGCCACAATGAGGTCACCCCAAAGCCTTCTCCTCTCCAGGCTGAACAATCCCAATCCCCTCAGCCTTTCCTCCCAGCAGAGCTGCTCCATCCCTCTGATGCCCTTGGTGTCCCTGCTCTGGCCTGGCTGCAGCAGCTCCCTGTCCCTCCTGTGCTGGGCCCAGGGCTGGATGCAGCCCTGCAGGGGGGTCTCAGCAGAGTGAGGCAGAGGGGCAGAATCCCCCCTCCCCTGCTGCCCACACTGGAGGCTCAGCCCAGTACATGGGAGTGTTCTGGCTCCCAGCACTGGCACTGGTGCTGCCCCTTGCTCGGAATGTGGTCTCGGGCTGCACCAAAGCCACACAGTTCATGGACCTATGTCTCCCACCGAGCTTTGTGTACCTGCACCTGAGCTTATCCTGTACATGTGAGCTATCAGAAAGCCTTCTGTTTTCCGTTTTTTCCCTTTCCCTTCATGGTGCCTTCATGGTACAGAAATCCTTCAGATGATTTCTGCAGCCATTTGTGTTGGTTAGAGTTAGCTGCAGCAGGAGGGATGCTTTCTGTCAATGCACAGGACTAATGTGTCTTGTGTCAACACCCTATAGAAGATGCCAACTCCTCTTAAACTCTTTCAGCAAAGCATGGGCTGCTCTGGTCATCCTTTTGAGACATATGTGTGGGTTTAATCCCCTTTGAGTTGCTGTCCAGAATTTCAACCAGAGCTTAATGAATCATGAAGCTGTTGCAGGGGCTGTTTCAGGAGATGGGTAGATGGGATTCTTCCTGATACACCTTCCCCTAGCTTTGAAGTTGGTCCTGCACTAATCTAAGAGGTTGGATTCAAGCCCTCCCACAGTCTTTTCACATCTAAATATCTCCATAGGAAGAGAGACATTATTAAGTTTCAAATTACCTGTGAGGAAGCAGAAAATGAGGTAAACTCAGCAAAATGTTTCCTCTTCTTCATAGAGGTGTGAGGCATATCCACCACCTCTTGTCCCAAAAATTTCTGGGAGATTTTTCATCCCCCCAAGCTGAGAGCACAGAGTGAGAAGGGAGCATGGGATGTGCCCATGCCTCCCAGGACACCTGGACACTTCCTGGGCAAGAAATCTGAATTACACTAAAGTCTACAAAAATTTGAAGTATACCAATACATACTCTGGTCCTAGAGGTGAATAAAAACTAGGTTTGGAGGAGGAGTTAATACAGCGCTTCTGAATCAAGGAAAAAACCAAATGTTAAGAGGGATTTAGAGTCAAAACACTACCAAAAATGTATAAAATTTTATTTTATGAATACATTAAACTATTGTGCGCAGCACATACATATAAAAATAGAAGCAATTTCACAAACAATTGATTGGACAGTTTTGTGTTTCTTGCAAATTTACAGTCTCAATTGTGAGTCCATATCGATTCAGAACATGAGGTATATTTTAGTGAAAAAAGTAGTATGAGAACTTTGGCACCATTTTACTGTGCAAAATAAAATCTTGGAATTGAAATAGTTAGTGAGGTATACAAATATTACTCTGCTTTTCCACTGTGTGTGTGTGTCTGTGTCTGGGAAAAATACATTTATTTAAGAATATGATTCAATTCCAGCCACATCTGCTTTCTAACAGGAGTGGATTAAGTCTTAGAATGTTATGGGGTTTGCCTGAGGAAAGAGAAACTGTAAGAATAGGCATCAACTCCACAGGAGAATCCCATGTGCAAAATGTGGGCATGACAGGCTGGTGTGGAGTATTCACAGCAATGCTTTCAAAGCCCAAAGCCCATGGCATAACCCCTGTTAATGCACACTTGAGATATGTTTTGAAGTTCCAAATTTGGCCCTGATTTGGGAAATCCCTTTAGCTTCATGAGCTTTTTTTATGTAGTCACATACCCTTCTTTGATTTTAGCTATGATTTCCAGGTTAATCTGGCTGACATTGAGGTGTAATGAGGAAAAAAGCAGTGATGTAAAGAGTAACTCAGCAGAGTGACTGATGGGGCTTTCCAAATGCCCACCAAAACTGCATCCAAAAGGGTCTGCAGTTTGTAAGAACAGTCTCAGCCTAGCAGGCTGTGACTAAACAGATTTATAGAATCACAGAATGACCAAGGTTGGAAAACACCTCCAAGATCATCAAGTCCAACCTTTGACAAATCCCCACCTTATCCAGAGCAGAGCCAGTCATTTCCTGAACACTTCCAGGGATGGTGAGTCCACCACTTCTCTGGGCAGCCTGTTCCAATGCCTGACCACCCCTTCAGTGAAGAAATTCTTCCTGATGCCCAACCTGAACCTCCCCTGGCACAGCTTGAGGCCGTTTCCTCTTGTCCTGACTTCCTGTGCTCTACAGGTTGTCCTCACTTGACCAATGTGTGCAAAATGGAGCCAGTGAGTCTGATTCCCACCTTCTGTGCCCACTGTCCCAATGCTGATCAGTCCTGGCAACAATCACTTTCTCTAGGCTGCCCTGGTTTAAGAGGGAACAGACTTTATATCCTGTCACAAGGATGCTGGATTAAGCTGTGATCAGAAACAAACTTGTGTGCCAGCATTTGAACTCTGTTTCCTTCTACATCCCTGGACTCTTCCATACTTCTTCAAACTTCATTTCAAAGACAACTAGGAATATAATACCAGGATACAGGTTGCCAGGTAATGTATCTCAGCACAACTCTCTGTACCTCTAAGGATTCTGGGTCAAAGTACTGCCCGATACCCTCCAAACCTTTCTTTCACCCACTCTCTCTCCACTCAAAACATCCTGATATTTCACTTCAAATGCACATTTTTCCAAAGCAAAGTGCTGCACACGTTGTGGGTGAACAAAGTGTGTCACCTTGGCTTCTCTCTGAAATACTGCAAGACCAGAAAATGAAGAGCAATTCCTTTCAACTCCTTTCCTTCCAAAGCATCCCATTCCTGTACTGTGAGCCGTATTCCGCTCTTTTTTGCTCTTCATTTACACTGTGATCATCACTTACATTTGAACCAGATAAATTCAAGTATAAGTCACACTAGAGATGTGTGTTCACAAAACAATTGCCTTGACTGCTTCTCGGGAATGGTGGTGGTGGGTGCATCCTTGTGGGTATGTTCTTTGAGCCAAATCTTCTGCAGCTATAAACTGATAGTTTTCCTGGGCTGATTTACTCCAGCTGAGGATCTGGCCCTGACAGTGTCTTTCATGCATGTCAGAAGGCTCAAATTCATCACGAATAGACAGCCCCTGCAAATAGAATGGTATGTCAAGGCTGGACAGAGCCCCATTTTGGCTGGACGTGGGAGATAATCTTGCACTCAGATATTCACTTCTGCAGCAGCATGGTCCATCTATGCTGAAAATGCTCATGCTCTGACATTGCATTGAATCTAGTTTCAAATTTAGGAGCACGCCACCAATGCAGGAATCCCAAGGCTTCTGGTAACTGACATTTATAGTGACGATTGACTTAGGGCCTCTTAAAATACTCTTTCAAAGGCATGGAGAATGCAGCTTCATTGGTGATCTCGAAAGGGGTTGTCAAAATAGCAAGGCAAGGTTATGTGCCATTTGTACAGCTTCTAGGAGAGCTTTGAAGAGTGTTTCATACAGCTTGCTGTGTTGTCTTTGAAACTGATGCTTTGCAAGTGACAGAAATTGGAATTATGGCACGAATTCCTCTCTCCCAACATGGGAAGGTATGCTTGTGTAGCCTCCTTCTTTCTCTGTCCTTCATACCTCAGGGAGGTATGACAAGAAGAACCAAATATACTTAAGACAGTGAAAATTCAACACAGTTTTCTAAAATAACCCTTTGCTGGAAGCTTCCATGAATTTCTTACATTTTATAAAAAGCACCCCACAGACCAATTCTAGTTCTTAGAGATTAACAACATTCAGACTAAATGAAATAGAGTGTCTTTAAATATTTCTTTTCTTTTATATAAAGGCACCTGGGCATCAGGAGACTGGGATGATTGATTCATTAAAAGTATGTAATTACATAGATGCACGCTCACTCATCCCATGTCTCTCTCTCTCTATATATATATAAATATTAATATTAAAGATGTACACATCTATATTGGAGGTAAGTCTAAACTAAGCTCACAAAATGCCATTCAAAGTCTTCAGCTCCAAATCAGTTTTGCATTTGCGACCCATCTGTGATTTATCCTGTGGCCCTTCCCATGGGAAATTGATTGTAGGTCTTCATTTTGCCCACCGGTCCATGTGAGGACACCCTGGAGAATCCCCTCAGAGAGAGAGGGGCTCTGGGAACCGACAGTTTCCTTGTGTGGAAAGAGTTGTGGAATTGGCTCCTTTCTGATCAAAACAGGCTGAGTACTTTACAGGACAGGACACAGTCTGTAGAGGGGGGATGCAGGCAGATATTCAGACGGAGTGAACTGCCTGAAGCTCTGGCAAAGCAAAATCATCGGGTGATTTGGCCCATGATATGTAAACAGCGCACTACAAGAGGTTATTATCTGAGGTAAGTAATATTTAGTAAATCACCTATGATTGATTAGATGGTTGCCCACAGCCATTCTGCATCTTCCAAAACCTTCCTTCGCACTCCAGCTTGCATTTTCCTCTGTACAGCACCAAAGGAGGCACAAAGCCATGTAAAATTTGTACCGAGTAGGAGAGCAGCAACATTGTATTACATACGCTATGTGATGAATCTAGTACAAATATTTTTATCCAAATATACACATACATATAGAGATTTCTTTTTGTTTCTTTTCAATGACCAGTATAAATACTTTACCTGGGAGGTTATTCCCCATGTGCAAAATGAAACAGTTTGTCCTGGGATTTAATCTTCTGTTTTGCTGGTGCTCATATTCTTGGTAAGAAGTGGGTCACTGTCATGGCAGGAGAAACCTTGTTTCCTCTCTTCACCCTGCCGTGCTTGCTCAGGGCTATGTAAGCGCCGCGGTGAGCCTTGGATTCATAGGCGTTGTAGTTATTGGGCAGCAAGGTTTCCTTGAATTTGCACTCATCTTGGAAAACAGCCTAAGGAACAGCAAGGGGAGGGGGTGTGGGTACAAATCAGGTACAATCAATATTCCACCCAGGCCCAGGTCATTTTTCTTCCTCGCGTTTTTACACCAGGGCTCATTGCACTGTGCGACAGGTGGTGCCGCAGCCACTGCGGCCAACAATAAATCTCCCTCCTCGGTGCTAATTTGGTGTCAGATGAACCCAGATGCCACCTGTCCAGATAATGGACTGTGTATTTCCTGTGGCAGATCGAGTTAATTCATTATAAATCATGGATTTATTAATTTTATTTGCAAGTAATGATTTCTGTCAGCATAGCACGCTCTTGCCCAAACAACAGCTTTATTTAAGACCTCCCCTCTGCCAGAAGTTCTGTCATTTATAAAAAAAGTGATAAGCTGGCTGTCAAAACCTTCAGAGCTTTTCCAAACAGCAGTGTCCAGGGACAACTGCTTGCTTGAATAAGAGATTTGATTAGCAATAAATCTTTTCTTTCTTAAACCATTACTAATATTTAACTATGCAGCCGGTTCTAAGCGGAGAAAAAAGTTTTATTTTTCTCCATGTCAAAAACATGAAAATCCAAGGAGAGGGAGTTATCTGGGAGAGGAGGTGCAAGGACAAGCAGGAGACAAATGCAGAGGAAATTAAGAGAAAGCAGAATAATTCTCTGACTTTAAATGCCTGGCACATGAGATGTCACCAATGCAGTTCTATTTGGGCATCTGTGTGATAACACCACCCAAAGCCTGTAGGAGTTTAACTTCAGGCATTGTGCTGTGCAAGGGAAAATGCACATCTCTTACAGCTTTTGAAAGTGTCTTTGAAGATAAACAAAACTGTATTGAAAGTGAGGGAAAAAAATCAAAGGGATTTCTGAAGCCAGACCCTGCACTTCTTTAGGAAGCTAAATAAAGCAGTTGGACTTGTGGCACTTCTTAGGTGCTTATGATTACTTGTGATTGAAAGAATATTCCTGAAGTGGAACCTTAAAGTGTCCTCCTGTCATCATGAGTGTGAGAAGGAATCAGTCAGGTTAGTAATGGCCACAGGTCCCTCACAACATTATTTTAAACCACTGTGATGCTTTGTGGAAATTACAGCTGTTCCAAAGGAAAGGACCTTGCTGTTCCTTGACAAAAGAGATTGATACAACCAGTGCCATTCATTACTTTGAGATGGGTTGATTTTGCCTATTGACCAAAGCCAGCCTCTTTCAAATATACCTCCTAACAAGCACTTTTTCTGCTGGATGTTGGGACTGGAGATGTGTTGCTCACATCTCAGAGGTTAAAATGCATTTAGATAGCAAATCATCTAGATGAGGATGGTGGTGTTTCAGTATGATTTGCATACCATTGTTAATAGTTATTATTATTTTCTCACCCTTTGCAACTGATCTCACAAAACTGATCATTAAAATAACCCCAGCCAGACATGTTGACCTTGTAGGGTAGACTTCCTATTTATTCTTGATGGTGTGGTTGTTTTTGGTAGGGGGGAGCCTGTGGTCGTTATTTTACTAAGGGTAGCTGTTGGAAATAGCTATAATTGTGCCTCTCCTACACACAATGCAATGCAGGATGGAATCAACCCAGCTCAGCTTTGCTACAGTGTGTGTGCAGCCCTGTGACCTTAGAAGAAGCCATCTAATTAATCTGTGCTACTTGCAGAATATGATCATTTTCCCAAGGAGTCCCCTGTACAGTTTTACAAGAAAGACTGAAAATCCCAGCCCTGAAACAGCCACGCTGCTCGTTGCATTAAATAGCACTGATGACAGCAGGCTGGGCAGGCTCCCTGTAACACCAGGGCTATTTTCTCTGCTTGTAATCAGAGATTTCCATAAGGAAAAGACTGAAACAAACAAAACCAAAACAAACTAAACCCAAACAAACAAAGCCAAACACAACCAAAACAAACCACTTCAAAACCTTTTTGTTTAAACTGAGAAACTACTTGCACTTGTACTTACCGTCCCATACAATCTGCCCTTGCTGTTCATTGCAATGAAGAGAGCACTTTTCACACCAAGCAGACTTACAACACCTCTTTCTACAGTGGATATTTCAAATAGACCTGAAAAACATGAAGTTTAATAGGAGTGTTATCACAGAATCTAGAGCTAATGGAAGGCAATTCAGATATCTTTTTTTTTTTTTTTCAAACCCTATCAAACTTGTCATATATTCTTTATAAGAATTATATCCCTAATGCAGGGATATAAATATATTTATATAATTTAGGGATATAAAAATTATATATTATATATATAATAAATATATACACAGAAGATCTTGGGTTTTCCTACATGTCACAGGATTTGAAAATAATTATTCTAAAACTGTAATCATATTCTGTATAGGCCTTTTGCTCTATCAAACTCTTTTGATCTGTCAAACTCTGGACCTTTTCAAAAAGAAAATTATTTTTATGTAATATGCTATATTTACAAACTTTTTTTTTACTGAGTCTTAAAGAAGTGTGGCTTACATTTTGAAGTCCCTCATGACATCTGCTGCAAAAGATTTTAGCAACTGCCCTCTACAGGAAATTCAAATCCACATGACTAATGCTTTCTTTAATTCTTAGGGTAACAGAACAGCACCCACAAGCATGAGAAACCAAGACCAGCAAACCCCTTCCGTGGGACACACTGAGCGTGCCAAAAACACTGGTCAGTGTGATTCAAGAATCATGTTTTGGCCCTTTGGATTCAGCAAAAACCTCCCAGATTCAAAAGGCAAATGAGAAGGTGAGAGCAAGAAAATGCAGCAGAGAGTCAGTTTTCGACCTGGTTTGTTTTTTCTCATCTGTGCAGCAAAGCAGGTAAAAATAAATTCTATCTAAATTTGACTAAGCACTTTGTGCCACGTTTCAGCCTGAAGGGTTCTCATGTTTATTGACCCCAGAGACTTTTAAAAGGCAAAAGATGCAGCACAGGTTAATAATATCAAGTCATAACATTTACACTCTGCGAAGGGTAATTACTAGAGTTCACAGCAATTAAGTGACATCTATTCTATTTCATTTCTGGATGCAACTCACTGTATTGGTTTTCATTGTGAACTCCGCTTATCCTTCCGTCTGGGAGGATTTGAAGGTGAAACCCGATGCCCACGTTGCAGTAAAGCCTCCGCTGCCTCTTGATTCCTAGCAAATAGTCACTCTCCCAGTTCACATCTGCCTTCTCCCCTGACATCCCAGCCATGGACCTGGACAGCAGAGATTGCCATCCTCTCTCCAGCAATGTGCCATTAGTTCTGCTTACAGCTGGGTGCGTGGCAGCAATCCCGGCTAGCAAACCCAGGAGAAGGAACGCAGGCAACGTCCGGTGAGCGCTGGCGTCGCAGGACATAGTGATGAGAAGTCTTTGTGCCGTGGCCATCCGGTTCACCTCCTGGGCACGTGGTTGGAATTAATGGCCCTAAAAATACCGCCCTTCTTGTTTTTCTCCCTTCAGCATGGTGGCAGAGGCTTATTTTTGGAAAGCAAATAGAGCTTGCTGACCTGAAACTAAAGCCCGATAGCAGTTGGGTTGGGAGCAGAGACAGGCCAGCAGGACTCCAACTGGTGGGGACCATGGTTTGTAGATCCTGCTTCCCGCTGGGCAGCCTCCGTTATATTTGATTGAGCCATCTTTATAGTGCAGGGGCTGTCCCTGCCCACATCATCACTCTGACATCAACAGCCTGCCCAAGGTGAGGCTGCCAGGGCTGTAACACAAACCTGCCATCCGCCCTGCCTGCTGAGTTGGACTGCTGTCACCCAAGACTGGAGGCAGGAGTGGGATTTCATTGGCTGGGGGAAGCAAAGGAGTCAAATTGGTCGGGGAGTCAGAGGCCTCCCAGGCAGCTTCCTTATTTAGAGAAGAAGGTGTAAAAACAGTTCGGGAGCTCATCAGTGAGCAATGAGAGGTTTGCAGCCACTTCCTTGGTGGCACGATCAGCGGGTGCTTGTCGGGGCACCTCGATACTCGGGCACAATCGGCTTGAGGTGGCCTCAGATCTTTTTGTGCACACCCCGCAAAGCCAGGGCACCTCTTACTGAGCAACCCACCTGCTAACCTCTGTCTGTACTCTGCAGGGAGTGCTCCTGGCTGGCTGAAGGAGAGGTAAGTCATGCTGCAGGGACAGAAGCCCCAGCTCCCACTGGTTTTATCCCAGTGGGAATTCTGCTGAGCAGGGCACACAGGCTGGAGCATTGATCTTGCAGTGAAGCGTAGCTGGGAACATTAGGCCTTCCTATTTTTCACTGAGGTGACTTCCAAATGATCACATTTACCTGGGGAGAGTGTGTGCCTCCTGCAGGGGCGCAATTGTATTTATAGGAGCAAGACAAGGACTTAGGTGATGTGTTAAAAATGAGATGGCCACATTTTCCCAGTTTCACTGTCTCTTTTCCTCAGGTGCAAATAGTCACTATTTTTATAACTTATGACCATCTTAATTTGCCTCCCATTCCATTTGCTCAGACTGTCTTAATTGTTTTCCCTCATTTTCCACTGACGCTCTTCCAGCACCTTTGGAGTTGGACAGCTTAGACTTTTATCTCAATTAGTTGCACAGAACTTATCAAGACATAAGTCAGAGGAAAACAGCTGAGATTTGTACAAATACTTTTGTTAATATGTCTGTCAGCTTCTCATAGCGTAGGCTTTGAATCTTCTGTATCATTTGAGAAGCCTGCTAATGAGGAGAGTACCTGGAAGCATAATTAAACTGAGCACACCAGTGTGACAGAGTTTCACATTAGCAGAGGGGTCATACGAGGCCTGGAACACTGCAGACTCCCCAGCACGAGCCCCGTGAGGTGAAGGGGAGCCCCTGGCAGCCCTGGCAGGCAGGTGAAGAGTCAGAGTCAGTGATGTATGTGAATATTGATTGCTCTCAGGAGACAGGCTCAGCTATAAAATAATTGGGAGCCTCAGGGCTAGGCCCTGGCTTGTGCCAGGTGACGTTCCAAGGTCTCTGTGCCTTTGCTGAAGCTGAACTTTGACTATCACAGAATCACAGAATAACCTGAGCTAGAATGGACCCACAAGGATCATGCAAGTCCAACACCTGGCTCTGCACAGGACACCCCAACAATCCTACCCTGTGTCTGGGAGCCCTGAACTCTTCCTGAACTCTGGCAGGCTTGGGGTGGTGGTATCCAAGAAGGATATCTTTTGCTGACAAAGAAAATCCTTGGATCCTTTTCTCTCCTGCTTTTTACTTTATCTGATGATTTTTCATCTATGCAAAGCACATATATCATTTTTAGGAGGGAATAATACTAGTATTTCACACCCTCTTATCATAGCTGCAGTCTTCATGAGAGGCCAGCATCACTGGGAAGCAAAGCCCAGGGTCCCTGTTACAAGCATGGAGCACTGATCTCCCAGTTTTTCTTATGCTGCAGTATGAAACCTGCCCATTCCCAATGCATGTGGCTCCTGGCAACACTGCCTGATCTGCCTGATCTCAGGGCCATCACTGTCTGTAAAAAAAATGCATTGTAACATTTTCTTCCCTATTTATTTTTCCTCCTAGAGAACTTTTCAAGTGTAATGGGTGCAGAGCTGGATTTCCATCCTCAGCTTTAATCACCTTCACATCTTTATGTCTCATTCATCAGGTTTCTCAGAGCAAAGACAAACCATGGGCTAAATGAGCTCCTCTAACTTTTGCTGGCTTGTCTGCCACTGCAGATTTCCCACAAGGTGTCCTGATGGCACACGTTAAAGAAACACTTTGTGGGATGCACCGTGTCTCATCCCAGTACCCTTGATCCTAGAAGTAAAAACAAATGATCCGACACAAAACAAGCAAACAAAAAAAGATAATTTCTGACAAGCCTATGGGATGCACTGCTTTGTTGTTTAGTCAGTCCAGCTGCAAAGTGACTGCTGAGGACAGTGGTGACCCAGGGGACAGCCTTGCTCCAGCAGTTTCCTGCTGAGCAAGTCCATCTGACAGCATTCTGTAGGGAAAGGGTGCACAGATTACTTGCTTGCGAAAATTCAGGACTTTTCTTGCCTGATCTGTAAATCAAACCAAATAGCTAAAATTTGTGATTTCACTGGGATACCTGGTCCTCTCAAGACCAGAAGTCTTGGTGTCTGACCCCAGATCAAGTGTGTGCAGATGGGAGACGAGGTGCATTCTGCAGTCTCGTACTGCTCAGCAATTCTGCATCAGAGCTGAAGTGAGTCTTGAACCTTTCTCCAGCTGGATCTGTGGCCAGCAGGTTGCTGAGTTTCTGTGTATTAGCATCTGAATTGCTATGTAAATTCTTGAACTTCTGATTCAATTAGGCAACCCTTGTTTGCTCTAAAAGATGTCTCATTCTACTTAAACTTGTCCTTTTGGCCCATGAAGGGACTGTTTCCAGAAAACACACTGTAACCTTCTGATTTGCAGGTAGCATGTTGTCCTGGCTTCATGTGCCCAGTGAAATTTGGAAGGAGACACCAACAGCATTTGCAGTAAAATAAACCTTGTGAACTCCAAAATGGTAAAAATTCACTTCAGCAATCAAACTCTGCTTGCTCGAACTCTTGAGACCTGGGGTGACAGTGCTCACTGCCTAACTAAAGCAACACGTTTTCATTGTCAGTATTTCAGCACAATATTAAAATAACCCCTCTTCAGAGCACAGCAGTTCAGATCCACTTTCAGACAGTCTAAGAAAAGTCCTGCAGCTGAGCAGTAACATGATATGGATGCAGAGCACGTCTTTCAAAAAATGTGTGATGACTTAGGGTCCTAAGTTCCATTTTCAAATCTGTTAAAAGTCTCTCCCTATTTTAAGGCCTGGAGAGAGCAATCCCTCATTCAAACAAGAAGGATGGACTAAAATTGTTCACCTTGCCTGCAAAGACCCAAGCTGGTGGTGGACAGTGAAGAAGGGAGATTTCCAGGTTATAAATCTGCCTGTTATGGAAGGGCAGGTGTTGCAGACTGGACAAGCTGCATAAAATCTGTGAGCCCAATTATGACCATGGAGCTCCATCTGATCATCTTTAGGTTAATGGGGTTTGCTGGCCAGTGTGGAGAGATTTGTAACACAGATACCAGGATTTTATGAATGAAATATGAATCACAATCTGAAAGCAGAAGAAAAAAAAAATAACAGAGCAAGGGTTGCAGGGCTGTATTGACCCCCAAGGACCCCACCAAACTGGTCCTGGTACACTGTTACCAGTTACAGAACTGGTAACACAGAAGAGGGTGATCTTGGCAACAGGGCTAATTTGGATAGGACCACAGAATAGATGATTAATCAGCAGAAGACCTGAGCTCTGGTAGCAGGAGGATGACAAACAGAGTTGTAGCAGAGTGTATTTGTTATTTCTCTTCCCATTACCCAACAGAGAGGCAGATTTGTTGTCACACTGATCCCCAAAATGAATAAACAGGACAAGAGACAGAACCTTGCCTAAGAGCCTTGGCAGCTGATGAGCTCTTGGAGGCTGAAGCAAGCAAACTTCTGACCCAAAACTATCCCCTTGTTGTAGCTGCTGACTCCTAAAGCATGTACAAGACCTGCTCAAACATGGTTTGTCATCACCAGTCATGAGGAAGCCAAGATATTAACGGGGAGCCTCCATTTTGTCACACACACCAGAGGTCCTGGTTAGGCTACTCAGACACACCTGGGCAGGAGAGTGTGTAGGTTTAACAACTTAGAGTCATCTCAAATAGTTATCTTCCCATTTCTCCACAGGGAAATCTCTCACTGAGATTTCACAGGCTAACTTCTTACAGGCAAACGCAAATCACAGAACAGCTTCCTGCTCTTTTCTTTTTGGAGGGAAGTGGGAAAAAGGATCTACTCCCACAGGAAACTGGAGGATTTAGGACTTGGTGGATGCTAGTTTGCTTGGAAAAAGATCTTGGTTTACTGCTTATTCATGCTGAGCTCATTTTCTGGAGAGGGTATGTCAAGCACAGAGACAGTCAAATGTGCCCACCTTTGTCTCCTGAGCTGGCCAGGTCTCCCTCTCCCTGTCCCACAGAAATGGGAATGATTGTCAGAAAACAGAGTGGTGGCTCCACAGCAAACCTGGGACTTCCCACCTGGTAATGTGCCCACCAGCCCACACTGCTTCTCTCATCACCTCCTCAGCTGTTCCCACTCCACAAGGACAGGCAGTCCAAGGGTAAAAGGCTGAGCTGAAGAAAACAGAAGTGACAGCCACCACCCCCACAGGGATCTGCCTGGTGTTATTTATTAGAAGAGCTGAATGACAAGGGACGTGTTTAATTTGGTTTGTTTGTTTCGTGCACAGTTTTCTCATTACTGCAGAAACAGGGATGCTAAATGCCACATTTAAGTAACTTTTAGAGCAGGAAAGCAAAAAATCCCCTTGTTTTTACTATTGTTGGTGATGGGATTCTGTCCAGTGGCCCAGGTGACCTCTGTGTAATTCCTGACCATAGAACTATTTAGATTAAATGATGTAATGGCCATAGAAGTTTAAAGGCAATTTATGTCATTTGCCAGGTAATTGTGTCTTCCTTGTGTTTTGCACCATTAGCTCAGTTGAGGACTTTCTCTTTCATGTTAATTCTTCATCCATTGGTCTGGATCCTCTCTCATATTTCAAAGGAGAATTCTGAAGCCTTTTGTGCAGTCATCTGGACTTTTCCCTGGGTTTTTCAAGTGGTTTTTTGTTTGGTTTTGTGTTTGTTTTTTTGTTTTGTTTTTTTTTTCCCTGCGTGGCAGGCAACATCTGAAGGCATAAAGCTTGTAATTCATCATTCAAGTAGTTGAGATTTGTAGTTTTAATTTCCATAGAAAGGATTGTGGTTTTGACAAGTCCTCCTTTCCTCTTCTGCCACCCTCTCCCCATTGCCATTGCACTCTGTTCATTCTACAAGACCTACATGTTCCTGCACAGAGCTGTTAGGGCTGCACCCTGTTGGCATTTTCTGTGCTTGAAGAAGGGATGCATTTATGACACAATGTTCTGAATTGTCCACGGAAGGATGACAAAAGTACTTCCCTGATGATAGGCACGACCTTATTCATAAGGCATCTTTCCAAGGCAAGCAGAAGCTTTTTTTCCCTTCAGTCGAAAATGCTCCAAACAGCTTAGCAGTCTCTTGATCCTTCAGAAGCTGCTGATAACACCTTCAGCCTCTCCTTGAACACCTTCAACATGCTCCCTGTGCATCCTTGTGGCTCTCTACTGGACTTCCTCCAATCTGTTGACTTCTTTCCTGTGCTAGGATGCCCTAAACTGGCCACAGCACACCAGATGTGCCAGTGATGGGAAATAATCCCTTCTCTCACCCCTTGACCTCCTGGCCACCTTTGGGCTAATACAGCCCAGTCTGTGGCAGTCCTGCCTTACCACAACTATGAATTTGGGTTCAGCTCTCTGCACCATGATCCCCAGCCTCTTCTCAAAGCAAAGCTGTTCCCCAATCAAACAGCACCCAGCCTGGACTATTGCCAGGAATAATATATTCCCAGGGTCAAGGCTCTGCGTTTCTTAATGCCAGGCTGCACAAGAATCCTGTCAATCCATTATTCCAGCTTCTCAGGGCCAGCTGGATGCCAGCCCTACCCTCATTGTATCAACTTTTCCTACAATTAATTTATTGTTGTCAACTGCAGACTTGCAGGGAAGATAAACTAATATGGGGGTAGTGATGGATTCTTCCTCAAATGCCTGCCACATCCATGCAGGATGTTGTTTCCACTCTTCAAATTATTGTTACTTCTGATTTGGTTCTATGTGGCCATCACACATAGTAAAATAAAATAGTAAAATACAATAGTAAAATACAATATTTAAAAAAATGGATTGGTTTCTGCCAGCGAAGACCTCATTCTTTAGCCTCATCTTTTTACACTCATGTTTTTCTGTGTGTGATTTTAGATGTTTTCCTCATGATCTATGACTATGCAATACACTTACATGGACTTGAATCTTGCCTCCAAGGCACAGCCCAAAGACAATGTGAGATGGGTAAATGCAGTTCTAATCTGGTTGATTACAATGGTCATTCCATATTATTTTTAAAGACTGTAAGTTCTGTTTTCAGAGAGGAGCCTGTCTCTCTGTGTCAAAATATCCTCTGTTCCAGTGCATCAAGGAGACCTCAATATTGGTGCCATTTTTTCCACTGGAGTCTGGGATCTGCTGAAGAGCTGGCTGCGAGTAACTAAAACATCAGTACCCTCTCTACAAAAATCATGTAGGTTTGTGAGTTTCTGTGGTTCAAGGATGTCTCCTTCTTTGCCTTGAAATGATAATTTCCAGTAGTCACTCTGAACAATAGGAAATCTGAGTCCAAAGCAAACTTTTTGTGTTTAAGGCTGCAGCCACCTTGTTATTTCTTCGTCAGGAATCGCAGTGTAAGGTATTTATTGTGATGGTTTTTGACATATGGAAGATCAAGATCAGATTCCTAAAATATTCTGAAAACCAGTTATAGCTTTAACAGTGACTGTGGTTAAATATAAAACCTAAGTAATTTGTTCTATTAAAAAGCCCAAGTCTTATTTTTGTCAAGTGATGTTATGAGGCCATGTTCTAAATCAGCCAAAAGCTCTTGTAGCTACAAGAGCTTGACTTCTGCAATTTTTAACAGCCCAGTTAAGTTGGTGCAGCTCCTTGTGCATGTTGTTAGTACAGATTTCCTCCTCTGACACTGACCAGATCAGCCAGACTCCAGAAGATGAAACATTTGAAGAAGGCAAAGAAAATGCAAGAGCTGAATGACAATGTTGAGTTTATTTTTCCCCTGCAAAGATGAGTCTCATTTGGACAGGGTCAGGTTGTGATGGGTGCACAGGACTAGGAAATAAACCCATACATATCATGCATTCCTGTAAAACTTCTTCTGACATCCCTCTCCATTCTGTCCTGCACCTCTCCCTGTGCCCAGGCCCAGTTTAGGATTACGCTGCTGCTGCTGCTCTGCAGCTATTCCAAGCATCCTCTCGGCAGAACGCGTATTCCACGCAGGATTAGGGAATGGTTTGTCTGATGCCCACTGGACAGGCGGTGTGGAGCAGGGTCAAGGCAAGCATGCAGCAGAGCTCTGAAATTTCCTTTTTGATCAAGCAAGGAGTGAGCATATGTTGGCAGATGGAATGTGTGGTCAGCTTACTTCAGTGGAGTTTCAGCACTGACCTTTTGCTGCATTCCTCCAGCAGCAGTAAAATGGTTCTGCTTAAGTAAACTGACATAGACCACGTGCAAACCCAGCTGTCTTCTCCAGCCCACCATTTCTCCTACTGTTACAAGAAGCCTGGATGCATGGCAATGTTGTAATTTAATGTGTAATAACCTCTCACGGAAATAATGTTGTGAAAATTGATGGTGCTCATGACACAATAATCTCCACCTCGAGGAGCCAGTTTAAGGACTGGCTGCAGGAGTGCATGTTAATAGGTCCTGGGTTGCTGTACTTTATATTAAAATCTTCCTGACACAAACAGGAAGTTAAAGGCTCTTACACCACTCCAGCTTGGCCCATCCTTACCTCTCTTTGATTGCTTTATGTTTTCCATCCTTTGTTTCTCTAAGTGCCTGGCAGGTCTGGCTGTGTATGACTCCACTATAAAAATTAAGATGGATTAGGCAGAAGTAGGTGATCCAGCAGGCCAGTTATTAATGGGCACAATGCTTCTCTAAAGAGCTACTCGTGACAGCATCACGAGTAAAAAGAAGAAAATACAAAAAGGACATGGCTCCACCATGTATTGTACAGAGCCTGCCCTTCCAAATTCTTGATGCCTTTTTCATGGAATCATAAAGTCATTTGGGCTGGAAGTGACCTTTAAAGGCCACGTAGCCCAACCCCCCTGCAACGAGCAGGGAGAACTTCAAGAGATCAGGTTGCTCGGAGCCCTGCCCAGCCTGACCTTGATGGGGCATCCTACACTTCTCTGGGCAACCTGTGCCTCTCTGGGCAACCTCCAATCACCTTGGTGTCCCTCCTCTGCACTGGCTCCAGCAGCTCCAGTCCTTCCTGTGTTGGGCCCCCAGAGCTGGGCCACTTCTTGAGCTTGTCCTCTGGATGCCATCCTGTCCTTCAGGTGTGTCACTGCACCCTCAGCTTGGTGTCATCTGCAAACTTGCTGAGTTTGTTTGCAATTGTTCCCACTGTCCATGTCATTGAGGAAGACATCAAAAATAACTTGGTCCCTTCACAGACCCCTGGGTGACACCACTTCTCAGCCATCAAGAGGTGCTGACTCACCTGCTGCATCTCACACCCAGGAAAAGGGGCTGATTGTACTCATCCATAAATACCTACCTGCTGTAAAATAATCACAGGGAGAAGAAAAACAAGTAGAAAACATTGTTGTCCTCTTGCAGCAAAAGATTTCCCACTGTAAGCAAAAGTAAGATATAAATGTGGTGTGTGCCATTTTGCATGTAGCAACATCAGTTTGCATGACTTGCTCATAATTTATGGACTGCTTGAAAGAAAGAACCACTTCCAATGGGCAGGGAGAAGTGCCCAAAATGGCTAAAAACACATCCAAGATAACAACTGGTGGTCAGGCAGTGGTTTCCAAACAACTACTCAACAGAAGCACTCACATCCTCTTGTGTAGCCGGTCAAGCTTGGGGCCACGCTCCTGCCAATGACCCGCTGCAATTTCCATCTTTGATTGGTGAGCGGGGAGAGAGGTTCATTTCTCAAAAGGGGAGGCTTGGCTGGCCTGTGCTGGTAGGATATCCGCTGTGGGAATAGGCATGGAGCACTCTGATAACTTGGATGCTGCACACACGAGGAGTGGCGGAAGGAAGCAGCCCCTGTTTGTGGGGTCAGGCTATTCCTGCTGGGATTTAAAACTGCTCTTTGGAACAGAGTTGAAACAGTCACTATAAATGACTTGCATGAGAGAGTACAGGGCATTTGGAGGATTATAATTTATGCCAGGCAGGAGCTGTTATGGTTCAGTTTAAGGAGTTTAAAATAAGACTTTTGGGAGACAACCAAACCAGCTTCAACTCTAGTAACTCTCCAGTTCAAGATACTCCTAAATTGGTATGTGCAGGGTCTGTTCCTGCCTGGGGGCCAAGGGCCTTGAACTCCTGTTGAAACCACTGGATCTCAAAGATGCTGTGATGATATTTGGCATTGTTAAGAGTGAGCCAATGCCCATTAGGAAAGAGCTGATAGTGCCTTGGAGCGTATGATTCTCTTTACCCTTCATCTCAATCTGAATTAATTTTAACTTAAGGATTTCTTCCCCCATGGCTTTGTCTTTCATGGAAGATACCTCTTGAAGGAATGTAGAGTATTTCTCCATGGGATCCTCCTTTCTGCAGATTTAAAATCATTCAATTTATTCGGCCAACTGGACATGAAGCACATCTGTCTGGACCCAGATAGTCATCCACGTGCTTCCCAAAGATGGAACAGAGGGAAGGACAAATCAACCCTGACCAAACAGAAAGACAGACATGAAGCCTTGTCTTGCCATCTCCCAGGCAGCTTAAGAGTACTTTATACCACAAAGGCATAGCTGTGTCCTCCTCTTTTCTTGGAAATGACATACTGGCTATCACTCCATTCTCAGAGAAATATTTGTACACTGATTTCTAAGTTTTCAGAAATACTGCTTCTCTAAATCTTCCCTATTTTCCCTTGTTAGTTTTATCCCTCTTAGATAAGTTGAAACTCTTACTGGAACATGCAGTCCAAGCCCGCCTCCTCTTTAGTCTTTGCATCCTTTGAATATTTACAGATGGTTTTCATATTCCCCTTCAGTTGCCATTTAGCCAGTGTTGTTCTGTGTGTATCTCTTCAAACTTAGCACCCTTGATAGGGCACACAAGGCCAAATTTTGCTCTCAGTTACATCTCTGTAATTTTGGAATAACTCAGCAAACTTGATTTTGACACGAGACATGGAATTGACACAAGCAACATACAGAGCAGAAGGTGAATGCCAAAATAAAAAAAACCAGGATGACAGTCAAAACTAACATCACATCCTGCGTGCCACAGACTGTACAAGGCTGGTGCCTATTCTATCATTTTTGCTGTATTCTCAGTGAAGATTTAGAAGAAATTGTGAACTGTAACAGCCATCATGAAGATGCCAGTACCAACCATGGCTCCTCTGAGAAGTGAGATCATTGTATGCTGGTCCATGCAGAGTGCTTGCATGATTTAACAGGGATTTTAAGAGTTTTTTCTACGTTACCTAGAATAATTGATACTAGATACTTCATATTTCTGTGTGTGTTACAAACGTGACACAATAATCTTGTTTTGTTCAGTGACTGTTTTCTCCAATGGGTATTGATAATTACTCCAGCAGAGAACATTTCTCCACCTTTTCTCAGCCCTTCACAGGGCTGGTTGAAAATACTGCTCTATGTCTATTCTGAAAACAGAGAAACTCACCAACGAGACCAGAACTGAGCATCACAAACTGAAGTCCACAAACTAAAAACATATGTCATGTGGAAAGTGCATGCCCAGAGGAAGTTTTGCTTGCTCAAGCTGTCTCATCGTCTCCAAGCTGCACTTGGCACAGCTTGCAACACTGACTTCACATCCTCACAAGTTGATTAATTTCCATGGCTTTTCTCTTTTGGAGCCTTTATTATAAAGGGTGAATGTTGTTTTTCTCTCTTTGCAGGTTATTCTGACGAAAGTAGGAAAGGAAATAAAGAACTATGAATCATCATTCTTTACCCAGAATCTGGCCTAACCTCCAAGGAATAATCTTCAAAAGAATTTGCTTCTAAATGCTGGGGTAAGATTACACCTTAGTGTTTAAATGCTATTATATCATAAAATCAAGCCCTTCAACTTATGTAACCAGAAATAAAACTGTTTGTCCTTATAAATAATAATAATAATAATAAAAAATTCTTTTAATTCTGTCGTCCTATAGGACAACAGTCCTGTGGTTGCTATTGACTTCTACCCCATCCAGTATATAGTATGAAGTAATAAATTTATTTTTATGCAGCACTCATGGTCAGTCCTGAGAGCTCCATGAGGCAAAGATACAAGAGGAGGACAGGCGTCTCTTTACACAGCTGACCTGGTGTGAATACCAGGGAATAGCTCTGTATTTTTGGGTATAGCACTGGCAAAAAATAACAGTAAATGAGGCATGAAAGACTAATGCTCAAATTACTACACAGGCATGAATTAAGCTTTCCTCTAATGAGGGGAAAATGAGGTACAATAAACTGATCAACTTTTAAGCTCACAGAAACACCAGAACTGGGTTAGAACGTGCAATCTCAATCCTCTCAGATGGAACTGGATGTTCTTTAAAGCCACTTCCAACCCAAACTATTCCATGATAATTTCGTCCCTTACATTATATCCCCTCTCCATAATCCCCTTCTGTGGCTCCATTCACCTCTCATACAACAGGAAAAGTTATAAAATATCTCTTTCATCATTAAGATTCTGCTGTCCAGAGTGAACTGCAGAAGAAAGACCTCAGGTACAGTTCCCACCTGTCTGGGCAATGCCACGCTCTAACAGTGACATTTCTGGCATTGCAGCAAGGTAGAGGCACCTGGCCAGGACAGTCTTGTACATGTGCTTAACTGCCTGCATTCCTCTCCTTCTGTTTGTCACCAGTTCCCACAAAAGCAAACAGACACAGGTTGCAGAGCTGTTGACAAGAGGTGAAGGGCACTAAGTTATATCCTTGACAAATTCAGACTCTTGGCATTTTCTTTTTCCTTGCAATAACCTCAGTTCAGACTCTGTAAAGGGCACCTGCAGTTTACAGTGGTCACCATGAGCAAGTTAAAAAAGCTAAACAATGGCATTTGATCCTCACCTCTCCCAGTGGCAAGAATTTTTTACTTGATTCAAGCCATGTGTATAATTTTACACGACATTTTCAAGGTATTAAATACTGTCACCCTTCCAAGGAATCTGCACTGCATATACAAATAGAAAACCTCATGGCTATTAAGTCATTTTCCTCTTAATCTCAAATAGCTTTTCATGACTGAAACAGAATTTCTAAGGTGGCTTTACAGCCATAAACTGCAGCCTGTATTCTACAGCTGCCAGGCACAGACCAAACAGAAAGTACAGCTCAGGTCAGCCCATCTCTATATTCTGCTTTTCTCCAAAGACAGCTAAAAATCTGCTGTTAGCACCACTTCTCTGAGAACAGGGATTATTAAATGCTCTGTCATGGCTGCTCCAGACAAAAATTCCCTTTGGCAGGCTTATTCAGCATTTACAAGGGTCACACTTCAGCAAGCAGAATTAATAGTTTTTCCATTCCATTCCTTCCACTTCGACTTTCCCAAAGCTCATCACTAGAGCTTGTTTGTTCATTTCAGTATCAAAGACCAACTGGTTCTTCTAATGACAAGTTTAGATGCAATCTGCTGAAGACTAAGAACAAGTATTTCAAAAATAAGACACAAAAGGCTGAGTTATTTTCCTGGAAATTAATAGCAGTTTCACCCAAGTGCTACTAAATTAAACAGAGTCTTCATGCTTTGGCAAAAATACCAAACATAATTTTTATTACCAAGGAGTCTAGAAGTGTAAGCAAGATATTTGCTCAAGAATTTTTGGTGTTCCTTGTTGGTAGATTTACTGACTGAAGGAAAATATAACTAATGTAAGTAGGTAACAAAGATCTTTTGCACACACAGATAAACCTTACAACTTCTAAAAAGGAATAGTTCTGCCACCACACCTTTCCCAGACAGAATAGTGTTAGAGCACTTGCTTTTCTGGGACCAGAGTTTGATTTCAGTTTAAGGCCAGCAACGTAAAATGAGCTGTAACAGGATTAATCCAGCTCCTTCTAGAGGAATTTGCATCCTTCTTTTCTAGAACACCAAATTAGGTCACGTTACTTGCATGATTCTTCTTTAGAAGCTGCTGGCTGAGGAAAAGAAAGTATTTGACAGTTCAGCAAGAGATGTTTGCTGGGTCACTTTCATGGCTTCCTGCAGCATGCAAGACTTGATAAAAATACTGAGACTGTTAATTATGCAGTGACTTTATAATCATCATGAAGTAGTGAATATTCCTTTGGTTCTCCATGAGAATTTTAAATTATGCAGCTTCCCCAAAACAGAACTTTTCCATCTTTGCATTTATTAAGCTAAATAACATTTTAAAAAAATCACTATGAAGACAGAAAATAAAATGGGTTTTAATTAGCTTCCAGGTTCTCCAGTTTCCAGTGCAGAATTTCAGCAGTACACAGGAAGAGCTGTGAATCAGAGCTTTCTGATCCAAAGCCAGGTCTGCCAAGATCCCCATGCTTCCCACACAGCAGAACTGTGGATTTGGAAATCCCACCACCTGGAACCCTCACCCTCACAGCTGCTTTGCTGTGAGCTCAGTGCTTCTGGCAATCCCAAGAATCCCAGTTCACAGGACTTTCCCTGTGGCCATGGAAGGGCTGCTTCCAGCTTCTAGGCCCACAGCTGAGCTCTAAGATTGTCCATGATGGGGAAAAAGCAGTTCCCAGTGTCCCCCTTATCACCCATCACTGGGATGCAGGGGTGATTTGGTTGGTTTTTTTTTTTTTTTTGACTGGATTCAAGTTTGTCCAAGGAAGTTTCATAGCTGCATCTTGAGCTGTCTCCCTGGCATTTCTGATTAGTCATAAAATGTTAATAATTAATAAGCAGCAAATTTTATCTGTATAACAGGGTCCAGAACACTTCAGTGTTCCTGTGAAGTTGTTAATATAATAAACTTGTCAATGTGAAATTTAGAAATAAAGTAAAAAGCAAATATAGTTTAAAAAAAGGAAGAAATAATATCTTAAAATTTCTAATCATTGTCACACATGTATATTACTTAGATTTTTTAAAAAACAATTCCATAATCTACAAAATGTAATAGGGTAAATGTTTGATTCAAGTCTTTAATTTTGTGGCAGTAAAATCACTGTGGTCACTGTCACAAATTCCATTGGTTATTCTAAAGAAACACCTGATGTGCTCCATATTATTTTAAAAGTCACTGAGAAAATTCAGAAAATGTTTGTAGAAGCCAGAAGACCTCATTCCTAGCTTAAGCTCTCATTGCTACTACCTATGTACGAGAATTACCTATATATTTCTGTAGATTTCTGTAGATACAAGTTATACTTGTATCTGTAGATACAAGTTATACTGAATATCCTTCAGATAAAGGTGAGGAATTTATCATCAGTCCTGTGCTGCAACAAAGCAAGAGGCAAAAATCAGCCAAGTACAGACAACATTTATCTTTTATTACAACATGATTCTTGGAATTGCAACAAATGCCACTTTGGGGCCATCAGTCCACAGGAAAGAGACATCCTAGTCCAGAACCTCCTCAATCTCATCCTCTGCCAACAGGATACAGGTTAGTGCCCCAAAGAAATCAGTGCTTGGAGGTCAGAGTCAGTGTGGAGGACACTCTGAAGATCTGTGGCAGCATGTTACTCAGCTGGTAAAACATTTCCTCAGAAATTGTCTGGAAAAAAAACCCAATACATAGATAAGCTTTGGCTTTTTGTAGTTTGAAAGAATTAAGTCTCTCTCAACTTTGTTTCTTGGTATTTAAGAGAATTGCTGCTGTTCAGAAGACAACTAAAATAATTTTCAAACTGTGTTTTATAATTCTACTGAATCCAGTTAAAAGATTGACCTAAAAATACTGGCTGTGTATTTATTTGACATATCCACATATCCATTTCCAGTAGATTTCTTGTTCCAGGGATTGATTATTTCTGCCAAACATAAGCAGGACAGTGCTGCTTGTTATCTACAGGACTCCTGCTCTCTGCGTTCCAGGACTAGATTCGATTTTGGAATTTATTTGTGGCTTCCCCCTTGCTCAGCAGCTTTCTACTTTGTCAAGAAATGCATATTACACCTTTCCTAACATAACTCTAATTTTACTGTTTTTTAGAACTTGTGCTGGCCATCCTTCGACATCTTCCTGTTTCTGAAGATCAGTCAGAACTCCAAATTAAATAATTTCAGAATCTAAATTAGAACTAACTTCAAATACCTGGAGAAATAATGTTTTTGTGGAAGCACGACGAGCTTTCTGCATTGCAGCTTTCCATGTTGTCAGACAATATAATAATAAACAACTAATAAACAACTCAAGTTATGTAATGCAAAGTTAGACCATCAGAGTAATTAAGAGCAAAAAAGTCTCTTTTTCAAAGGTGATGCATTCACCATTTGTAAAGGTTTGAAATCCCAGTTTGGAATTTTAGCATCCTCTCAGAAAACACTACTGGATATTCAAAAATATAAACCCACCCTTAGTCCTCTTTTATAAGCAAGGAAACGAAACAAGATTGATTAAATTAAACTCACTCAAAAGGGGCAGGCAAATAAATAGCAAAAAACAACCAAAACAAAAAAAACCACAACTAGATCTGCTGACATACGACTTTTTACCAGCAGTCTCCTAGGTTGGATATGGGTTTCACCTACCTGTGGTACCAGGAACTGTACAGTCCGAGAAATTCCTCCATCCCATGAGGCCATTTCCATCATGAAACCTAAAAAACCAGCATTGACACTGTCTGTGCAATACTCCCCAGCAGTTACAGCATGAGCAGTCAGTGAGGGAATTTTCACACACAAGTAGGGTTTGAACAGCCTTAATTAGAGATGTTCTCAATTGTCTCTACATCAGACTTGGGCAATCTGAATGAAATGTAGAAAAATCTAATGAGGAGTTCTGCAGAATACCTGCACTGAGGACAGAATAATCAGTCCTACTGTGCAGCACAGTGACACACAGCAGAAGTGAGGGCTTCTCCAAACAGTGTGTCAGGAGTTCCTTCCATGGCTTCCTTTCACTGAGAAACAGGGGTGACCCCACTGTGGCCTCACAGTGCCTGAAGTGAGCCCCCACAGGAAAGATGGAGAGAGACTCTTGACAAGGGCTGGAGTGTCAGGACAAGGGGCAATGGCTTCACACGGACAGAGAGGAGGTTTAGGTGGGAGATGAGGAAGTCATTGTTCCCTGTGAGTGTGGTGAGGCCCTGGTGAGGCACAGGTTTTCCAGAGCAGCTGTGGCTGCCCCATCCCTGGCAGTGTCTAAAGCCAGGCTGGACGGGGCTCTGAGCAACCTGGGATAGTGGAAGGTGTCCCTGCCCACGGCAGAGGGGTTAGAATCTTTAAGGTGCCTTCCAACCCAAATCATTCTATGATCCTATGATGATTGTATAGGAAAAAAAGCTCATTTCTTGCTCAAGGGATGAACTACCAAAGGCCACAGGAATCCTCTTGTGGCAAATATCCATTGTGAACTCCTAAAGGCCAGTTAATATAAGAAGAGGTTCCCCAAGCAGGTGGTTGAAAGAAAGTGACTGGTTCAACTACTTAAGTGCAGCACACAAAAATGCAGAAAGTAAAAACACCACTTAGAAAGACAGAAAACCACATTGAATCATGAGGATTATTTTTTTCCTAATATCCAACCTAAACCTGCTGTGAGTGTGAAGCCATTCCCCCTTCTCCTGTCACACCAGGCCCTAATGAAGAGTCTCTCTCCATCTTTCCTGCGGGCTCCCTTCAGGCACTGCAAGGCCACAGTGAGGTCACCCCAAACTGAACAATCCCAATTCCCTCAGCCTTTCCTCACAGCAGAGCTGCTGCAGCCCTTTAAAGAGTTCAAGTCCCTGCTCTGGACTGGCTCCCCAGATCCCACTGGAGCTCTACTCCCGTACCTTTGACACACTTGAACACGAGCTCTGCCCTCTTCAGGCACCATGGAATGGTCATCTCCTAAAATGAAGAAATAAAAAGCCTCAATGCCCCACAGATCTAACCAGCAAGAATAGCAGGAAAATTATTAAAAGGAATAATATTTTTGCCCTAGAACATAATTTTCAAGCAGCATTTGGGACCTAGTTTTCAGAACATTCTAGGCAGGTGTGCACACCTTACAGGTGACCATAAAAGCACCCCCAGTCCTTATTGCTTGCTAGGAGAGCCAGTGTCAGAACAATATTACACATTTTTAATCTGAGATGTTGAATAAAAATGCTGTCGAACCCACTGGAAACTGGGCTGTTCAATTCCCCTGTGGAGCTCCAGAAAAAGTCTACTATTCAACTGATAATTGTCAGGTTCATGCTTCAGCATATCAAAGGCAGGCTCCTGACCACATCTTAATAGCACAATGACTCCTATCCTTGATTTTGTTCAAAGTTTCTTGGCATATCCACATCCTTCAGTAAAACCTCTCTAATACTGGAACTGGATGAAGCCCTTCTTCCTTAAGATACATTTATGGTAAGAGTGAGAACAAACAGAATTCATCTTCATCATCTACATGAAGGAGTTTCAGATATCAACAGCAAATTGTTACCTGAAGTTAAATAGCAAAACATGACATGAAAATCATACCAGTTTAAGATATGGCTACAAGCACTGGGCTAAATAATTTAAGTTTAAAGTTAATGAAACATTTTTTGGCCGTATGCTACAAAGCAAATTACACCATGATGATGTAATTCTCTCAGAGACAGAATGACTCACTGCAAACACTTCTCAGAAAGAAGAAAACAGTATCTGTTTCTTTCTGCTGTTCTCTTCAACATGAAGATGAGAAGAGGAGCACTTCCTACTCTGCATACAGGAATATAAATGTGGAAACCATTTTATCATTCTAAGTACCTATCCAGACTTAAGCTTTACATAGTTTTCTGTTCACTAAAGCCAGTCTTTATTTTGCAATGTCAAACACACAGTGCCATCTGTTCTTATCAGAAAGCTTAATCTCAGGATTAAAGAGTTATTTGAGAGGCAAGGTGATCTAAGAACACCCAGTGATAACCCAACTGATAACTGAATGTGTGGCTTCATTAAACAACTACTGAAAGCCGAAGTTCTTCCTTAGGTCATCCCCCCAAAACACACTGTATGTTAAAAACAGGATAAGTTTGAAATATCTTTTCATAAAGCTTTCATTATGTAAATCCCTGCAACCCTATGTGCTACTTTTAGGGTATACACACCACGTTAATCAGACAGAATGGTGCTGGACAAGCTTGGGTTTGTACTTTTTTTTGTTGTGGTTGCTTTTTGATGTTTTTAAGCATTCTGGAAACAACACTTGGTGTTTATTATAACTCATCTGCCCACGTGCACTTTCTGTCACAAGAAAGGTTTATTGTTGGTTTTGATCACTGCTTTGGCTTAGTAAAAAGCAAGTGACTGAGGAAAGTTCTCTCTCAGGAGCACCTTGAGCAATCAGTGATGGGAACTGAGCCTAACAAGGACTGATCAACACAGCAGGATATGACACCATTCCTTGGATTATTTTAGAGGAAACGAGGTTAAATTTTGTGGGCACTCAGGGAAATAACAGAATGTTGCTCCATGCAAGCCACAAGAACTGAAAATGACATAGTAGTGATTCAATTCTAATCCATCTTCACACACTTATGAATTCACCATGTTACCCTGAGTTTTCTCTGGTGTGGAAATGATGGAGGATCAGCTAAGCACCAATTCAAAACACAGAGAAGGACATAAGAAAGCAAAGAAGCAAACAGCCAACCTCCTAGAGGGAGTTTTGGATAATAGCATTCAAGAAAGTTTAAAAAAAAAACACCTGGAACTTTGGGTGTTTTTCACTAGCAGAGACACTTCAACACTTTTTAGGATGCAATCATTTTGTCAAATTAAGATTTCTTCTGCTCTTTTAGAAAAAAAAAGGGGGCTGGGGAGACCAGCTTCACTGTTGAGAAAAATATGCTGCAACCCTTTTAATTTTATTTTCATTTAATTTGTGACAGGCTCACTACATGGGGCTACTTAGGGCTTGGGCCTTTGCAGAACCATGTCATGATCAGGTAATAAAAAACAGTAAAGTCCACACACATCATGTGGGAAAAATACTTCAAACCAAATTTCAATGGGTAATTTCAGTAAGAATTAGCAAGGTGTTTAACTCACAGGGCATCTGTGCACATCCTGAACATTGGATGAGCAGATATAAATTTAAAGGCAGGAAACTCAGATGAGAAACATTTGAGGCCAATACACCCATCAGTAACCTCTCTATGGACATAAATATTTGTTCGTAAATATTTGTTACTCAGCTTACACTCCTTTCATTTCTACTTTTTTTAAAAACAATTTTGTCTTATATTATGGTAATAGAGACAACTGGACTGAGATCACTGAAGAGTCACATTTTTGTCAGTGTTGCTGTGTGGACAACAGCAATGTTGAAACTACCAACGCCAGCTCTGGCATTTTTAGCAATGCCTTGCTGTTAAAACCATTCCATTCCCCACTCTATAGCAGATTCCAGTGATCAGACAGTAACACCTCACTTGTCCTGAAACCAAACTTGCCTGCTTTTGTCTTTCTCAGGTATCAAATCCATTTTCTTTCCTTCATTTACCTTAATGATCAGACCAGAGAGATCTGGTTTTGCTCTTGCCGTAAGAAAAACAAAGGAGAACAGAATTCTTGGTTTTTTTAATAGAAATAATAATGAAATCTAATGGCTTCACTGAGATCAATACAGTCAAACTGACAGAGAGCAGGTTAGATGGGATATGAGGAAGAAATTCTTCCCTGTGAGGGTGGTGAGGCCCTGGCACAGGGTGCCCAGAGAAGCTGTGGCTGCCCCATCCCTGGCAGTGTCCAGGGATGGATGGAGCTCTGAGGAATCTGGGATTGTGGCAGGTGTCCCTGCCCATGGTGTGGGGTTGGAAGCGGATCCTTTCAGCCCCAGCCATTCCATGGTTCTGTGATATTCCTTTGTTAGTGCACCCTTGGAAATATTCCAGGAAAGGCTGAATGAGGCTTGGAGCAACCTGGGATAGTGGAAGGTGTCCCTGCCCATGGCAGGTGATGGTGGGACAGGATGAGCTTTAAAGTCCCTTCCAACCCAAAGCAGTCTGTGATACTGTGATTACTTTTGTGAGGTTATAAACACCACTCTTCCATCTGCATTAGGAGAAAACCTCTGGGAAAAGCACAGAGAACACTGCTAATGAATGCCTGTCCCAGGGAAGCATGGAAACATCTCTGCAGCTGGGCTCCTGGTTAACCACCTCACAAAAATGTTCTTCTGTAGGTGGTAAATGCAGAGTCAGAACTGCGGCTGCCAAAGGCACTGAGTTCAGGGTAACTTTCAGAAATCTGTCATTATTCACTCTTCCCTCAACAAGGAGCTACAGATTTGTGTGTTTCAAACCAGGTCAGCCACCTGCCAAGCACTGTAATAAGCAAGCTGCTAATGCAAGTCATACAAAGCAGTTGTGCCTGAACACACACCATCCAGCTCACCTTCTGCAAAGACTTACAGCTGAATACGAAAGGTAAATTCTTTTACCAGGACCTTTTAAGAATCCAGCACTAGACAAGAAGATAATTCTTCAGTTTCACACATCTCAAGGCATGTTGAACGCTTGGTCATGGGCTTTATTTGTAGTTTAAAATACAGATATGCAAATAGAAGCTAAAACTAACCATGCTTAAAGGAAACAAAAAACAGAAGAATATAATCAGGTGGCACCCTGATTAAGAAAAAGGTCAATATATTTAATCTATTTCTGAAACACAGCAACTGGGTCCCATGAGTGACCCAGGCTGTTGTCCTGCATGTTGATTACTTTCATTTGTGCCCAAAAAAAGGTCCCAGTAAAAGAAGTGAAAAATTTCAGAAATAATCTCATCTGTTCCTGGAAGTCTACTTTTATGTATGGAAAAACATAGTTTAGATTAGTATTATAGGATGTTTTTACCTTTTTCACTGCCTGCTTTTCAAGATAATAGACCCTGATCCTGCAAAAAATGGTCACTTCTACTCTGTGTTCCAGTCAAAATCTGTTGTAAAACTAGTCACTGTTAAAGGTAGTCCACTGGTGAGCATTTATCTTGATGTGAGGTAGCCACTTTCCATGAAGGAAAGGCAATATTGAATTTACAAGTGAAAAATCAAAGGGTTATTTTAAAAAAACCTCCAATAGACTAGTTGCTACTGACATCCTTGCACGGATGACAGAATTATCTTCTTTTTCTCATTTCTTTAGGTTTACAGACTTTCCAGCTCTTCAGGATATGAGGCATATGGCTGTGCTCCCTGCCCATTGCTTCTCTCCCTGCCTTCCCACCCCTCTTCTTCTCTGTGAGCCAGCTGTGACAGAGAAAAGAGGCTGCTAATAGTTTTAAATTGCTGTGCACTGAGAAATGTTACAGCTGATTGAGACAAGCCCTGCATCAGAGTCCCACTACAGAAGAAAATTCAAAACTCAGCACAGTAAGCAAGAACACAAAGAGCATCAGCAAAATGCTACCTCTTGCCCAACCAGTATCTGAGGGGACTTAGAGAAGAAACAGGGACAGAAATTAGGCAGTGAAGGAGGAGACAGTTCAAAGTGAAGGTGAAATTTGGTTGCTTCTGTGCAGGGCTGAGGTGGTAGAACATTTACAGAAGGTAAAGGTGGTGTTTAGATTTACAGAACTCTAAGCCAAGCTTTGCCAGTTCTGCTGCTTCCAAAACTTAGTTTTAATGTTTTACAACTAATGATAATTAAACGTGGGGATCTGGTATCACTACTGCATCAGCAACTCAGAAGGTAGAGTTTCTAAGCAAGAGCTTCCAGTTGTGTAATCCCATCTTTTATTAATACTTGTACAGCTGCAGTGAGCTGGATCCAGGAAGTGAATTGTCCCAAAGGAGGGGTGGGAATAAAAACTTTGAGTGATTCAGCTGGCTTAGATGTTTGCAATTGGTCCAGCTCCTTAATTTGGGCCACCATGTAGATACAAGTGCCATGTGCTGTGGCAGAAGGCTGCGAGTGAGAAAAACCTCGGCCTAAATCAGCACGAAACACCCCCTCTGCAAAAATCCAAGGATATAAAATCAGCCCAAACGTTTCCATTTACTTACTTCTGACATTTCATGCACCAGCAGGAGGGGAATGCTGATGGTGGTGATGTCGTGTGTGCAGCAGACCTTGAGGATGTTCCTGAGCCCCATGATGGCCGGGTCCCGAGCGGTCACGTTCACAGACCTGATGTTGTCATCCACGCACAGGTGAAAGGCAACGTGGATTTCTGAGAGGTTGGAGTGCCGTGTGATGTAGAACTCTCCTGCACAGTAAGGCAAAGCAGGAAAGGCAAGAAATCATGGTAGTGATCTGCACTGAAATCCAATTGTTTGGCAATGTAAAAAAGGTAAGAGGTAACTACAAATATACAGCAGAGATGAGGACATACACAGGAGATTATCTCGGACTGTCACTGTTATACATCCATCCCACACTCCCTCCACTGCTTTGATGGGCTCCACTGGCATCATGGCCACATGGTGTAATAAACCATAACAGTGCCAGTACAGGATATGATCTCTATATAGCACAAAACAGAAAAACAAACCCAGAGGAGGTGCAATACTCAAAATACACAATGCAAGCACGGAATTGCAGACAGATGTGGGAGGCGGAAAGGCCAAAAAAGGATGGGTTCAAATTAAGGATGCACAGAGCCTGTGAAAAAAGATAGTGGGTTATGTAACAACTGAGATATGGCACTGGAACACAAAGGGATCAGTGACCATTAGAATTTAAAATAATTCAGAGTAGTGGGAAGGTGAGTTACAGAGTTGTTTGAAAAAGGTAACCAAGACATCTTGTTGGGGGTATTTTTAGACTTGGTATTAATTTATCAAAGGTGAGAGGCAGTGAAATCCAGGTCTCTCCATTGTTCGTTTGCACTGTAGATCTATAGTACAGTCTAGGAAAAAGTCTATAGTACAGTCAAGGGAAAAGCAGGTGTGCAATGCCCCCACAGTTTCAGTCAACAAATAAAACATCCCCCTTCAAACCTATTCCCACTGACCATTTAAGTTAAGATCCTTTCTTTGAACTGGAACAGAATGAGTCCGTACTCCTGGATGACTGCTAAGGAGGCAGGAATCCCCAATAGTGACCAGCTATGAGTAGTAACAGACAGGCCACTGCTGCAAGCCACACCTGGATTTATCTCAACCAAGCTGATTTACAATCCACTTCTACTAACAATATTTAAGGCAGTCATGAAATCAATTTTAATAAGCCCTCACTCAGCCATGGGCTGTATGGACTTAATTCCCCGCCCCCCCCAAACTGCATATTCATCTTCAAATTCCACAGCAGCTTTCCTTACTAAACATCACAATATACACAGAAGATAATTTCCCTGAGAGAGGGGTTTCTCAAGGTTAAAAAATCCACTCAAAAATGCTTTTCTGTACCACATCAGTGATATACATATAGACATTTTCAAAAATAATAATATTAAAAAAATTAGCTGCTAGTGTTGAAGTTTCACCTTTTCCCCAAGATGCTCAGAGATCTTTTTTTTTTTTTCACCTTCAAATTCCAAAAGAAAATTTTAGGCAAAGAGAAGTGATTTGCCCCATGCCATGTGATGCAGTGGTGAAGCTGGGAATAGAAACCAGATGTCCTGACACCCAGTTCTCTGCCTCAGCCACAGGAACATCCTTCTCTGAGGTCAGCTTGGGTTCAGTTTTTAATTTATGTTCTGACTTTAGAGCTAAAAATGTGGATGTATGAAACACAATTTGCTTCAGGAAGAGGGGGTCAATGCCACACAACTCACCCGGCAAAATGTTCGACTGGTTTCGTTCGATATTCTTTAATTTATCTTCATTCCCACTGATTTTGTTTTCTGTGTATGAACACATGGAACAAATATTAATCACATCCTCTATTAATTAAACTTGGGCATGAAAATGTTCATGTACTGGTATCTGGCTTGAATTTTGACCATGAAGTTATCATAAAGTCCCCAAAATGCAAGGGGGATGGGTAAAAGTGTTTTTGCTCTCTTCAACACACCCTAAACTGAATCCTACCTCAAATCGCTGCCCCTCTTACTTACCTGTGGTATTTCCTCATTTGGACAAAAGCAAACACGATATTCTCAGACATAAAACGAAACTTTGGAAATTGCCCCCACAACCACATAGTATCTTGCTATTACTCTTTCAATAATGTATTAATTGAAACAAGTTTGTTCCTGAGAGATTTACATAAACCAGCAGCATAAAACCAGCTCTCACCATTTCCCCTGAGATGCAGCAATACGCAGGTTCTCAAGGGAACCTGTTTTTCTGTGTACTCATATTTGTTCATGCTCCTGATGCATTTAAATCACATCAGTACCTCTTTGCAGGGAAAACAAAGTTTCATGATGTCCAATTGCACTGCCTAAACACCATGTGGTCAGAGCATTTCCCAGCCATTTGCAAACACAACTGCAAGGAAAACCATTCCCAAAGCTTTGGTCAGCACTAAAAAGCTAAATACACATTTAGGCAATTTGTTACCTGGTTTTCAGCATTCACTTTAAAGGTAGGGGGGAAAGTCAGAAACACCTCTTCTGCAACTCTTAAAGATTTAAATGTAAATGGCAATAAAAAGGTGAAGACAAATAAAGTTTGTGCTGCTACAGGCAGTTTAGGAAAGCAGAATGGCCTGATGTACTTCCCATGCTGTTAAAATGTGACTTTTATATGTTGATTCATTTTAAAGGAGCAGCAAAGACACCACCCGAACACCACACTCTCTCTGTGAATTTCATGCAGTTTCTTGATGAACCCAAACATTCCATTTTACAGATGAAATAACTGCATCAACTCTGCCCTGCCCACAAACATCCAGCTGACCACCGTTCTATTTCAAGGAGGGTAATTTTGGTTGTCACTAACCATTGTGTCTTTTTGTCTTGCTGCTACGCTGTGCTCTGGCCTTAAGTACAACCTTCTGGACAATTTCAAGTTGTTCTTGGATTCCAGGAAAATGGAAATCCGTGCATTCTTGGCAAACAGTTGCGAAATCTAGGAAAAAAATAAGATTGAAATGCACGTCCTGAGGTTGTGCTCAGTAACATTATGTAATTCTACTCTACTAATCACATAAACCCAGCTATAAAGGCAAACTCTCCAAAAGCAGATAAAGCCTTACTGGACTCCTCTTCCAAAATTTATTGAGGATTATATTTGACAAATTGTGACATGGTCCCATTCTTTCCCCTCTACTGTGGCTGCAGGATCTAGTTGGTGACTACAAGATGAAATTTTGTATTTAATGGCATCATTCTAATATCTGTCTTCTCTCATTACCTAAAATTTAGCATAAAACCAGATCTTCTCCTTTTGTTATTCATTTAAATATTTAAACAGTTAAAAAAGTACCTGCAAAATAAGTACAAGTACAAAATAACACTGTTACAATTAAACAACTTAGAAACCATCAACACCACAAATGCAACTGTAGTTTTTCCTGGTACACTTCCCTCTCCTTCTTGCTACAAGCCTGATTCCAACTGTTTCCAGGAAATACCAACTACCATAGTACATTTTTTAATGGCATGCAAGAATAATGACAAATAATAGTCAAAAAAAGACATTCCAAGTGTGAGTATTTTGGTTTAAACTTCAAGATGGAGTTGGGAAAGTCAAACAGGAATAAACAGAAGTTTCATTGGTTAACCTTGATAGAAAGCACCATCATAGTGCCCATTTCCTCAAAAGACATGCACTTAAAATGGCTATTAATCAAACTTCCCAGGAGCAGGGAAGTCATATTCCTATTGTTCATTTTTTAACGGAATTCACAGTATCAAAAGCACATGGTGTTTTTATATGTTTACCAATCACTTTAAAATCTGGGCATATTTCTTTTCCATTTTTGCTAATAGGTTCAGTGTGATAATCTGGCATTAAAGAGTTAGAAACTCCTATAATAAATTTGCCTAAATCAATATTGAAGGGTCCTCTTCAATATTGTTTCAGACACAGAATGTAGGGAAGAGATGAGAGAGAACAGCACAACACTATCCCCCACCCTCATCCATATCTCTTTTTGCATTTGTTACTCTTTTGCAATACCATATCCAAAACGTGAGTGCCTAAACTGAATTTTAATTTTACAAAGAATATTTTTCTGTGAGAGGAAATAGCAAGATTTTGTTCTAATTTATTATTTTATTCGTTTTCCCTGACACGATACCTCCCATTAGAAGGCTCACCTCTTTTGATGCCACTGTATGAGCTGATCCTGTTATCCACCAGTAACACCAGGCCACAGAGGGAAGTTGAGTAGAGGGACATTGCAGTCTGAAGCCTATGCAGCTTCACCCCACTGCGGTGATGGCGCTTGTGTTTGCAGAAATCCAACATATCAGCTCTCAGCAGCCTCAGGTTGTGCATGGTCTTCAGCTGAGCTCCTGCACAGAGCACACGTGGCTTAATCCCAGTGGAAGACTAAACTCAGGACTGGGATTGAAATGCAAGGGCACAAAGTGCTTCCCTAAAGATCTATAAGGGAGCTGGAACCAGTAACACCCAGAGGAAGTGAGTGGCCACACATTCAGTTTTACAGACACATCAGCAATTTGCAAAGTAGCTATAAAAATGCAGTGTTTTCACAAAGTGAGGCTTGACATGAGCCTTGCTCCCATTGCAGAATCACAGAATTAATAAGGTTGGGAAAGACTTCCAAAATCAAGTCCAACCTGTGCCCAATCCCCACCTTGTCACCAGTCCAGAGCACTGAGTACTGTGTCCAGGCATTTCTTGGACACCTCCAGGGATGGGGACTCCAAACCTCCCTGGGCAGCCCCTTCCAATCCTTTCTGTGAAGAAATTCTTCCTGAGGAATATTGCAGGGCTAGGGATGAAGTACAGATGTGTGGTGGTGTACCCTTCCCCACCCTCCCCAGAACCACTCCACAAGCCCAGGAACTCCTGCTAGGCCTTAGCATCTGTGCAATGAGCTGGGTGCTGAGGTATCCCTTGGCCATCCCAGGAACTGCTGCATGGCTGAAGTGGGAGCTGCATGGAGGGGAAGGGATCATCAGTCAGCCCCTGGAAACATCCCCTACTTGACCCATGGCCTGAGGGGAGCAACACCATTGCTGCTGGAGTTTTGGAAACTCCAGCAATTCAACCTGAGGATGAACATTTTCCAAATGACTCAAGGCAATTGTCTTATGACTCTATAGACAGTGGTCCTCAGGGATGTCCTTGGAGATTTGATGGCTGCATCAGCATCTCCCTTTGACAGAGATGCCTCTCAGAGCCTGCAAATACCCTAGTTTGTGATACAGGGAGGATTGTTGCTGCCCATCTCTGCCTAAATCATTTTAGATTTGGTTGTAATCCAATTTTCCTCTCTGTGTTTTTTCTGCACAGTAATAGAGTGAACCTTGCCTTTGAACCTTTTTGTTCTTTTGCAAATTTGTATCAAACCTGCTATGGCTGATGCCTTTGCTGATGATTTTTTAAGTGACCTAAACCACTCCTGAACAACATAACATGGTCAAAACAGCACAAGAAGATTCTACTGCACAAACAAAAATATAAATTGCAAGTATCTATTCTGCTGTCAACTGATTGTGGGAAGTGAATTCCATAAACACATTTTTCTACCAAATGTAAGAAAAGTTGAAGCATCATTTTTAGGCAATATGTTTTGCTGTTGCTGTGCTTTTTCATGTGAGTCACCCAACCAAAATGGATAAAAAACTGCTTTTAGAATGTTTTCCATTAAGATTTCCACCTGTTTCAGACATTGCTTGATACAGTTTATGCTGTTCTCTTACACATGTAAAGAGAAAACACAAAACAGTTCCAAACTATGGATTATACACATTGAGAGTTAAATACTGTAAATAATACATGCCTTGGATAGGTTATTTATTATTATTTAGCTGTTATTTGATTTACTCCACTTACCTAAGTGAATAGTAAAGCTTTCTTCTAACAGCCTTTGCTCTTCATAGATTCTCCCATTTCCTTCGACAGATTCCCTCAGCTGGCTGGGCTGAACTTTAATTTCATCACTATAAAATAATGAGGAAAGTACCAAAACGTTAATCCTAATTTTTATTCAAGACCAACACCTTTGGGGAAGTTATCCCAAGTTTTCTCAGCTGGTCTGAGACCAGGAGACCAAACCTATGAGCATGAGCTCCACACGTGAGGTTTCACCTTTACCTTCCTGGCAGCAGGAAGAGGAGACTCCACTGTTAGATTTACATTACTTGGCCCATTTGTAAAGCATTCCAAGACTGAGACATAAAAATATGTCACGACACCTAGTTATAACATAGGAAGAATGTAGGAATAAAAGGAAAACAATAAGAATTCTCCTCAGCCTATTTACAACAAAAGCTAATTTATGAAGTTATTAGTTTCTTTTCTCCTTCCCACACAAAATGGGAGATTAAAAACCACCTTACCAAATGTTCCACAGTGTTCAAACTACCAGGAAACATTTCAGGTATCAGTTTTATTTTTTTCCCTAAATTCAACTGTCTGGTAGTGATACAACAAATATTGTTTCTATTGATGAAAGAACATCAGCATCTTTCCAATTTGTTTCTACATCAGTGAGAAGTTTTTCTGCTTTCAAAGTGCCTCACCTTCAAAAATCTTTTATAAACTTGCAAGCAATTCTACTGATTTCAACTGCCAAGCAGCAATGCACTAGTGATAAAGAATAAGGATCCCACCCAATTTACAAATTCCAGTTTCCCTGCCATTTCCTCAAACAGAGGAAAGCTTCTCATTCAACTCTCTCCACAAGTGTTCACACTAAAAAATTCCATTTTTTAGATGTCCATTGACATACACATAGAAAAAGAAAAGAGCCTTGTTAATTCAAACCATTCTTACCATTTTTTTAAAGTACCAGTATTCTCCAGAACATGCTTAGGTGGTAACAGAAAGCCTTGTGAAACAATGTTAAGGACAGACATAGGAAAGAAAGGCAAAATAGGAGGAAATTCCACTGATGTAAAGCTGTACTTTAGTGCATGACAACACTTTCTGGTACAGAGAGGTCATAACATCACACAATGAAGAAACTCCTAAAATTACACATATTTATTTATGATGGTCTATTTGCCTTTGATATGCTTTGATTATCCTATGTAAATTATTTACAGATATTATCATATCATAATAAATTGGACTATAGTATCCTATTTAAAAGATTATGCAAATGCAATTACAGCTGGAATTAAGCACCACAGAAGAATGAAATACCTGACTGAGCTATTGTTGGGATTCTTTAGGTCCTGATGAAGCTTTATCACCCACTCCTGATATTCCTGCTTCTGGATAGCAGTAGTCTGTTTTAATTCATTGGTCCATTTGTTCTCCAAATCCTGACAAGAGAGCAGTGATAATTTGAGTGGTGTGGGTGTTCTTTTTAAGGTGATTACATGCACGACATATTCTAGTTACCTGCTGAGACTCAAAATGCTGAGCTGCTAGGGAATTCACATCCTGGTCAGTCAGTGACTTCCCAAGCTCCTGCATCACCTTATCCATTTCAGCTCCTTGCCTGAAAGAGAAGCAAACACAAATTTCAGAAGACTGGCAGCAGAACACCCTTTGCTGTGAAACAACAACAAACTCGGTTGTTTGTCACTGACAGAATGAACATCACAGATTTAGCAATGAAAATCCACAAAACAAACTGGAATTAAGGGTCAGGGATTCAAGTTAGCTCCTGAGTAAACAGAACACCATTTGGGTTCCCTGATTTGGGCAGCCTCAGCTGCCACCAACATAGGGACGTGGTAAATTCCAACACAGATATAAATTCCAGCAGAGTCAATACACAGCTACACAGCACCTGAGCTCTACAACAACACTGCTCCTTCCTCTGTATGCACACTTGAGAAGAGGCAATGAGCAGCAACGAGATTTGTTAACACCTTACTGGCAATGCTGACCTCCAAACTAGAAATATGTACAATTCAGTCCAGAAGAAACCATAGTATGAACTGATTATGCACTGTCTAATGTGAGCTTAAACATACACAGCTCAAGAGGAACGCTGCCTCTCAGAATGCTAAACCAGACCTACTGAAATTACTCTGGCACAAAAATAAGAATCCACATTCAACGTGTTCCCTCTTGTGGATAAAGGAGTCACCTGCAGCTATGCAAGCTTATTCCAGAACTCGGGACTCAGACGCAACACTTTCTGGAAATCAAGACTTACATTCTCCTCAGTCACTGAAAATAACAGAAGGCCATCAATACAAGGTAGCTGACCCTAATGACATCATAGAATTATGGAATGGTTTGGGCTGGAAAGAACATGAACGTTCATTTCATTCCAACCCCTGCCATGGGCAGGGACACCTTGCACCACACCAGGTTGCTCAGAGCCTCAGCCAACCCGGCCTTGGACACTTCTAGGGATGAGGCAGGTTGTTTCTCTGGGCAACCCCGTGCCAGGGCCTCACCACACCCTGAGTAAAGAATTTTTTCCTAATATCCAATCTAAATTTCCACTCTTTCAGTTTGAAGCCATTGCCCCTTGCCCAATCTCTACATATTCTTGTGCCAGCCAAGTGTTGAGTGACTTTGGCTTTACACAGACAAATTCAAGCTACACACGTTGTCCTATGAGTTACCACGCCCAGTGGCAGGTACCTCTATTTAATAAGAGAGAGGAAAACCTGAATAATAAAAATGTAATACCTTTCACGTAGTTTTTTCAGTTCCACATCCCTTTCACTTATTAATTCTGAGATGCTAACAAAATAATTGTGTTCCAGGTTTAATAGCATTTCAGAAGCTGGAGAATGGATCAGATCATGATAAACATCTGCAAAATCTTCATCCCAGCTGGTTTCTTCAGGTTTGGCATGTTCTAACGTTGTCTAAAGAAAATGAAAGAAATTTTAAAGGGAAGATACCTCTTAGGACATATAAAGATCCCTTATAATGGTGGGGTAAATCCATGTGGCCCACACACAGTCTTTACCATACATAAATTATCTTCCCTAATTTAACTTCTCTGCATTCTACTTTAGCTCTCAATTTTCTCCTCTCCCATTTTTTCTCTTTCAAAGCAACTAAAGTCAGAATCTTTAAGGCTTGGACTACAGTGAGGATTTACCACTTTTCACACAACACCAACTTGGAAAGAACAGCAATATTCACCATAATATTTGCACCTGATGAATTTTAGATAAGGCCCAAAACACCAGCTGTGCAAACAGAAATGCTTTGCTAGTAAGGTTGACTAACCTCTGATGTCACTAAGAATTTGATCAACAACACTGATGTAAGAAAAGCTATTTTTATTGAACAAAGAATGGCCCAAGAACACCAGTTTTGCAAGCTTTTTATGGAATTTTTCACATTTTTCTTATTTCATGAGAAGCAAAATCAATTCCTATAAACTCTTCCTCAAAGACTGAAGGTTTGTCATTCTTTTTTTCTCTTCACTAGGACTCCTCCAGTTCTTTTGCACTTGACTATTTTTAACGTCCCAAGTGAAACTGGAGACATTATTCCAACTAAAGCCTCATACTTCCTAAATAATGTGAAATAGTCTTGAGTTCATATGAACTCAAGAAATGAACTGAAAACTCTCTCTCAAGTGTACACTTTCTCTTTCTAGCCTTAATTGCTGTTACTGAGATTTAAGATAGGTTACCTCTTGCTTGAATTCTAAGCCACTATAAGCCTTATGCCTATTTTTTGTTTGAGTATCAACTGTTAAATGAACAAATGGTTTGCCTCTCAGTTTTTGATCTTTTTATTATATTAAATTCAAGAAAAATCTGACTAAGAACTTTTAGGATGAAGATTTGATGTTCACTTTCAGATAAAAAGAAAAAACTGGAAGAATTGCAGTGAATTTTAGTTTAATATTTCATCCTCACAACTGTGATTGCACACACACACACATACTGTCACAAAGCAAGCCTTGAATATTAACTTTCCAGCCTTAATCTTACCTCTTTATAAGCTTTAGCCCAAGTATCTGCCAGCTGGTTGATGTCTACTTTTCCTGATTTCACTGCTTCCAGAGCCACTTCAGCTTCTCTGTCATAATCTTTTATAGTTTCCTCTTCTACAAATTTACTAAGAGATTGCTTCAGGTCTGTTACAACACGAAAAAAAATGGTCCATCAACAGAACACATCTGTAATCACCGAGGAACCCTGTAAGTAAAGTTTTTCACCTGAAAATATTTTCCTTGCTAGCACTTGCTAGCACTGACAGTAATCTTCTCTGATATTTTGGTGTTTAAAACCCAATTTTGTAAACACTGTTCCACTAAAACACCCTTATTTTGGTTTCTTAGAGCAAGCTGTAGACACCTGTGGACAAGGATACATGAGATTAATTTAAGAAACCAATTCATACCATTTTCTACAAAGCATGGCAGGTTGTGCAGAACCATCAGACGTCCATGCAAATGACTGATATTCTCTTGCACAGGGAATTTGAGAGGCACGGTAAGCACTAAATGCTCATTCCCAGCACTGAATTTGTACACATAGTCTCTCTCTCTAGTTAAAGTTTTCCCTTTATTAGGCTTCATCCTCTTGAGTTTGTTTTCTGCAATGAAAATGAAAGTAACAACAATTACATTTTTGTAAACTCAGAAGTAAAAAATGGTAATGAAAAGCCTTGGGTTTGCTAATAATTAACAGCCAAAAATACTCAACCCCCCAAATTTTCATAGATACTCAGTTTTGACTTACAAATACATGCATCTGGAACTGAAGCATAACCACCAGCTTCCAAAATACCAAGTGCTCCTAAAATGTATTTGAGTGTGTTGATATATAAATTTCGGTAATTGCTCTTAAAAATTACAGCATAAATCTCCTGACTTAAAAGCAGAACCAGGGCAGATGGGAATCCTGATAAATAGAAAATTAACTGAAAACACCCTGACTTCTGCCACGGATGCCTCAAAAGCTGAAATCCTGCAGAGTGCATAGAGATTTTATTTCCTCCTTTCTGCAGGTGCAAGGCCTGGGCAGTGGGGGAGCAGATGTTCGCAACGATCTTTAGAAAGAGCTGATAAACCTCTATTAAAAATAAGCCAAAAGAGATGCAAGGGGGCTGTGTACAGAGTGAAGATGCAGGCTGGGATAACCGTGCTGGTATTTTTACCCTCCACAGGGCTCCTCTGCTCATTCACACCCCTCTGTCTTGAACATCCCCTGCAAAGCTTCAGCCGAATCCTCCCCAGTGCTAAAAACCACACCCCGAGGAGAAAAAGAGAGAGAGAAAAAATAAAATTCTACAGCAGAATTCAGGGGTTTAGGGTGGGTTTTTCTGTGAACAAACGTGTTAGACACAGATAAAACAAGTCAGTTTCAAAAACAAACATCTCAGGACAACCAATACTGATGCGAGGCGGTGTCTCGGCCTCTCTGGGAGTGGGATTCAAAGGGAAATCCTGGGAAACACAAACCCGACCACGCTCTTTCTGCTGCTCCCCGATGCACCGAGGAGGTGGGGAGGAAGCTGATGGAGAGGGAGCGGGGGACAAACCCCCTGTTCCAGAGAGGACCTCCTGCTCCTGAAATCGCAGGCTCAAAGCCGGCAGGACACGGCCTGAGGAACCCCACCCGCCCCCTCCCCGCCGCGGGGAGCTCCCGGTGTCCGCATTCCCTCCGCTGGAAGCGGCAGCGCCCGCGGGCACCGGGAGCCGGCTCGTCCCGTCCCGACTCACCTGGCTCCGGGCGGGCAGGCGCGGGTTAACCGGGCCGCGGGGAAGGGGGAGCCGGGATGTTCCGCCTACCCCGTCCCGTCACCGCAGCTGCGCGTCCGCAGCGGCACTTTCGGCGCTGCTCTGCGGAGGGAGAACGCGCCCAGCGGCGGCGGCGGTGATGGCGCGGCCGGCCCGGAGGTGCGTGTGCCGGGGCTGAGGGGCGAGGGGCTCCCCCGATCCCCTCGGGGCCTCTCGGGGTTTCCAGGGTGGCCCCTTTCCCTTCCAGCGGAGCGGTCGTGATCAGTGGCACAGGGCCGTGTTGGAGGCCTGGCATTAGTGGTGTCCCCCGAGGTTCTGTCGTAGAATGGTTTGGGTTGGAAGGGACGTGAAAGCCCATCCAGCTCCTATCCCCTGCTAGAGCCCATCCAGCCTGGCCTTGGACACTGCCAGGGATGGGGAAAACCTGTGCCAAGGCGTTTCCACCCTCACAGGGAACAATTCTTTCCTGTTTCCTAATCCAATTTGAAACTGCCCTCTGTCAGTGTGAAGCCATTCCCCCCTGTCCTGTTACTCCAGCCCCTTGACAAGAGTCGCTCTCCATTCCTGAGGTCACCCCAAAGCCTTCTCCTCTCCAGGCTGAACAATCCCAATCCCCTCAGCCTTTCCTCCCAGCAGAGCTGCTCCATCCTTCTGATGCCCTTGGTGTCCCTGCTCTGGCCTGGCTGCAGCAGCTCCCTGTCCCTCCTGTGCTGGGATCCCAGAGCTGGGGGCAGCCCTGCAGGGGGGTTATACAGGTCCCAGTGTTGTTTGAATTGCACATCCATGACTTGGATGAAGGGGTCGGTGTCTCATCAGCAGTTCACAGATGACACAAAGCTGGGAGGAGTGGCCAATACCCCGGAGTGCTGTGCAGCCCTCCAGAGGAACCTGCTCAGGTTGCAGAGATGGGCAGAGAAGAAGTGTCTAAAATTCAACAAAGGCAAGTGTAGTATTCTGCACATGGGAAGAAATAGACTCATGCACCAGCACAGGCTGGGGGTGACCTCCTGGCCAGCAGCTCTGCTGAGAAGGACCTGGATGTCCTGGTGGACAACAGGCTCTCTGTGAGCCAGCAGTGCCCTGGGGGACAGAAGGCCAATGGGATCCTGGGGTGCACTGGAAAGAGCAGTGCCAGCAGGTCAGGGAGTGACCCTGCCCCTCTGCCCAGCCCTGGGAGGCACATCTGGGGTGCTGTGTCCAGTCCTGGGATCCTCAGCACAGGAGGGACAGGGAGCTCCTGGAGCAGGGCCAGCAGAGGCTGTGGAGATGATTTGGGGCCTGGAGCATCTCTGACAGGGAAAGGCTGAGGGAGCTGGGGCTGTCCAGCCTCGAGAGGAGCCCCAGCTGAGAGGGGCCCTCAGGCCTGGGTGTCCCTGTCTGCAGGGAGGGCTCCGAGCAGGGCCCAGGCTCTGCTCCGGGGGGCCCAGCAATGGCACCAGAGGAACGGGCAGGGACTGATCCCAGGAAGTTCCACTGACAGGAGGCAGAACTTCTGTCCTGTGCAGTGACTGAGGACTGAGCAGATTTTCCAGAGAGGGTGTGGAGTGTCTAAAAAAAAAAAATCTACAACCTATTTCTAATAAGCCATTGTGTACAGTTGCATTGGTTATAGGTTTATTTCTACTCTCTGTACCAGGGACAGGACCCAGGGAACTGCTGGAGCTTTGCCATGGTAGGGTTAGGTTAGATTTCAAGGAAAAGGTTCTTCCCCCAGAGGGTGGTGGAGCACTGGAGCAGGGAATGGTCACAGCCCCAAGGCTGCCAGAGCTCCAAGAGCATTTGGACAGCGCTCTCAGGGATGCACAGGGTAGGACTGTTGGGGTATCTGTGCAGGGCCAGGAACTGGACTGGTGAGGATGATCCTTGTGGGTCCCTTACAACTCACGGATAATCCACGAATAATTGTGGATTATCCATGATTCCTGATTTTGTCCATCTGAATACATAATGCTTTTTTCCCCTTGTAAAACATTATTTACCCAAAAGTGTTACCAAATCATGATGCTCAGTCAAGTAGGATTAATAGTTATACCTTTTTTTTTTTTTTTTTCGCCACAGGAACAAGAAAGTTGTTGATTATTCTCAGTTTGGGGATTTGGACGATGATGGTAAGTGGGATGTTCTTGTACATCAAAAATCTGAAATCATTGCCTCTTACATAGAAGGACATGTAAAAGAGAGTCTGTTGAATTTTCCATATAAATACATTTAAGGATAGTGCAGTTATAGTTGTTGTGTTATTTTAAAATGGAATTAATTTCCAGGAAAGGTTATCTTGATATATTTTCCGTGTGCAATGAAAATTACGAAATTTAAGAATATAGGAAAACTCATGAGAGCTTGTTGCTGTTTTCCAACAGATGAGGACTTTGCACCTTCTAGCAAAAAGTCCAGAACACAGCTCAAGGAATCAAAGAAGGAGAAAAAAGAGAAGCCAAAAAAGCCCAAAGAAGTGACTCCATCACAGATACAGACACCTAGTAAGAGGTAAGAAATGTTGTGGTCAACTCTGTGTAAAACTGGATTTCATAAGAATATTTGGGTTTGGTTTCTTTTCCCCTAGAGTTTTAAGGCTGAGAACAAACAATACATGACTGCAATACAGATTTGAGCCTTATTGTTGCACCTTCAAATAACTCTTAAAAATTCTGAGTTTCTTAGGGACTCCTGAACCAGAGAAATATAAAGACAAGTTTGATTTCTTCCAAAACGTATTTAAAGGAAGGTACAAAGTCAATGAAAAAGAGAAATGTAATTTCTATTAGTAGAGTTGTGTTTAAATATTACATTTTGGTGTGGCATTTCAAGCAAAGGCAATCACTGTTTTTTCCTGTAATAATGTCAGTTAATAGTTCATATATAGATATATATGCACACATATACTGTTTGCAATCATAATGCTTCAAAGTATAGAGTGCTTTAAAAATTAGTGTGTGTTTTGTCTAAATAATTTCAAAATGTAATATTTGTTGCACAATATGCTATAAATATGTATTGAAATCTTAATCTCTTCACAAGTATCTGAATTTTAAAGAGTTCACTGAGCCAGAAATTGTTCTGTAACACTCATATAATTGTTTTATTATTTAACATGTTGTCATTTTTCCCCAGGTTGTCCTTGGATGACAAACTTTATAAAAGAGATTTGGAAGTTGCCTTAGCCTTATCTGTCAAAGAAAAATCTCAAGATCCCCAAGAAGTGCAAAATTCAGAAGAACAAGGTTACTTTACAGTTCCATGCAACTCTTTATTTATATGCAGTGAATTTGAACATGGCAATTTATTTTACATTGCAATAGGTTGAAAATCAGATTTTATTTCAAGATGTCAGTACAAGAGAGAGTTTCTAGGTATTGCCTGTTTTCTTATGTTTTTGGGGTTTTTTTCAATGAGAGAAGTAACTCTTCTGTAAGATCTTCCAAATATATACTTGGATTAGAGACAGATAAAAACTTCAGCTATTTAAATTTCTTAATATTTTTACTTTTTATAATGTGTTTTTGTGTAGTAATATTTCATATTTTTAATTTTTTTCCTGGATCTTAAAACAGGTAAGAATATTGAATCAGAAAACACACAGAAGAGACCCCCTTTTTCAAACTGCAGTGTAGACAGTGAACTTCTAGGTAAGTTGTTTTCACACTCTTTTCACAAAAAGCGTTTAAGAGCTTATCTCTTCTTTGTTTCCATTGGTTTCTTTTTTTTTTCTTTTTTGTTGATGTGGAAAAAAGAGTCTTTATCTTAAATAAAGGTTGAAGGATGTGTCAATTCTGTCATAAAAAGATTTGGTTCCAGTTTTAAAATGATCAAACCTGTGGATTGGTGAATTTTTGGTCTTCTTTTTGTTAGCCTGATTACAGATAAATGTTGATAAATTTGACAATGAGAAAATGCAGTGAGAAGCACATGAAAACAAGTGTCAGTGGTATGTTTCTGAATAGTATATCTTCATCTCACCAAAGTGAGCTCTGGGGACTCAAATACCAAATTATTTTAGAGGAAGAGAATAGGTTTCCTGTGAATTTGAGCTGATTGAACTGCTTTCTCTTTTGTAGGTCTCAATCAGGTTATGGATGATGAGGCACCTGAGGGTGATGGGAGGCAAAGGACAGCAGCAACCAAAGTTCCAGCACATCACAAGTCATTGGTGGTTGACAGTGATGACAGAGCCCATGATCTTGATTCTGAGCCAGAGTCTGTACCCAGTAAGTTCTCCACTAAAACTCTCTCCTTAGATGTGCTTTGGGTGTGATGCTTTACGTTCAGTTGGGGTTTTTAGTGAAATTTGTGCTGCTTTTACTGCATTTTCTCTTACTCCCACCTTACTGAAGCATTATCCCCTTGTACTCGTGACATCTCATTTGCACTTTCACACTAAATTTACACACTGGAATTTACTCTCTCCCAAACCAGCAAAATGTCACTGCTTCTCTGCATTTGTATGTCAGGAGAAATTCCTTCTGCCCTTGTTGTCCAGGAAAGTTTCATCTCTTTAAAAATCCTCTGTTCATTTTTTTCAGGTTTTTTTTTCTGGGGTTTGTGTCAAAACAGTGACCCTGGAGTAGTATCAGGTGTTGGAGCTTTCACTGTTGGCTTTGTTTAAGCTTATTTTAAAAAGCAAGTAGCCTCTCTTCTTTCCTTCCTGTGACTGTCATCTTTTGGAAGAGCAAGCTGCATCCATGTCTGTCATTCCCTAACAGGCAAGGCGTCTGTATAAATATTTACTGCTTCAAGATGGGACAGTCTAGTACCATCCTCATTATTTCTGCTGTGCAGTGGTCTGTCATCTGAAGTGATGATTTCTCTGCTAAAGAGCACCTTTCTGAAGTATTTTTTCCCCATCCCAGCATCACCTATAGTTTCTCCTTCCTGGATAACGAAACACAACTGTGAGCCGAGGCAGAAGGTGATGTCCAGTCCCTCAGAAGCTGCTGGGAGGCCTCTGCATGCATCAAGTCCTGTCACAGACAGAAAGCCTAAATGGAAACCACCAGGTATGGGTGAGGCTGCAGCTATAGACATATACATTGACTTAAGTCTTCAGCAATCTCTTCTAAAAGCAAGCAAAAAAATTAAACTATTCCAGGAAAATGCCTGCCCTTTATATACATTTTATAAAGGTTTTCTTTGGACAGATTTAAAACAAAAAAGAGAGAAAGGAAGAAAAGCTATATCTATCCTTCTTTTATAGCAGTATCCTTAATTCCTTTATCTTCATGGGGCTTATAAAATGTTTTCCAAACTGTGGATCAGACCTTAATCAAAAAATCCTGTCATGTCCATTTCTCTCTTTATTTAGAGCTTTCTTTATCTCTGGTATGTGCTAAATTATTATCTATTCTAAACAAAGAATATTAAAAAAATGCTGGGGTATTTTAGCAGCTGTAATAAAGCAAATGCTTAAAAGCTTTATTTCCTCAAGGTGTTTGAGCATGCTGCTGCTGACACCTGATTCTTCAATTTTTCTTCATATTTACTCTTCTTTTCTGTACATGGTTCTTTCTGTGTGGCTCCTTTCTCTCAAGTCCTTGTTTCCCCATTGGAGTTGTGCTCAGTGTTTTTCTGCAGAGTGCCTGAAAATGCCCAGGACACTGGGAAGAGTTGTCCAGTGTAGCTGCAGTGTGTGGCTGGGTAATGAACCTGTGCAGTGTAATTAACCTGTGCACCATTCCTGCTGCACTGGCTCCAAGAGGGAGGAATCCCTGGGGAGTGATTTCCACATGCCTCTGTGGTTCAGACCTTTTTGCACTCTCTTCAGAATGCTGCTTCTGTCCTGCTAGGAAAATTACTAGAAGACCACAGTCATGGTATTTTTCCCCTTTAAACTTCTAATACCTTCTTTTTGTTTTAAAATCATCTCCAGCTCCATCAGGAAGCAGTAATGCCTCTGTGAAATGTGTTCCTGTTAAGTCACCTACTCACTGCCTTAGACTTGGCCTCTCCAGGCTGGCAAGAGTCAAACCTCTCCATCCCAGTGCCACCAGCAGTTAAATGGTCAGTAAAAAAGTGCCACACAGAAGAAAGGACTGTGGAAAGGGTTTTGCTGATGAGCAGAGGGCGGGCAGCATCCTGGAATCATCCATTTTGGAGGACTCTTACTACGGATGTGTCTAATGTTAGGATGAGTTTTTATTCTGCTAATTGCTAGACATCTTTAAGTGCTACTGAATAATAATGTTATTTAACCAAAGTGACATATGGGCCACCAGCTTTCTATGTATTGTATTTAGAGATGTTGGTTGGTGATAATTTTAATTCCTTAATACCTAAACTCCTAGCACTAACATAGTCTAGACAGCACTATGGCAGTATGGATAACAGGGAAATGTTTTTTAGAATGTTGTATTTTTTAAAAAAAAATAAAATACTTTATAATATCTAACTGTATTCCTTGGAATTTATTAAATTTGAAGGTCACTTTAAGTGTTGGTTGCAGTCTGGCAGATATTTTTGCCTGTGTATGCCCTTACTGGAAGTCAGCAGCATTAGTCAGGCTCAGACAATGAGGAATTTCCTTGGAGCTCCTGGGGCTTCATTGAGGATCATGATACCGTGCTAAGGTAGGGAGTTTTGTAAAGTAGTGAAGTGATTGTTACTGATTAATTAAGCTGAGCTTTTAGTAATCCACAGTGTCAGTAATTTCCTATCTAAGCCTATTGATTACAGTGGATCCATTTCTCCCTGAATTACTCATGACTCAGGGAATTGCATTAAGAGAAGAATATCATAGAATCATAAAATGGCTGGGGTTGGAAGGGACCATAAAGACCATCCATTTCCAACCCCCCACCATGGGCAGCGACACCAGCGACTATCCCAGATTCCTCAGAGCCTCATCCAGCCTGGCCTTGGACACTTCTAGGGATGGGTTACCACAGCTTCTCTGGGTAACCTGTGCCAGGGCCTCACCACCCTCACAGGAAACCATTTCTTCCCAGTATCCAATCTAAACCTCCTCTCTGTCACTGTGAAGCCATTCCCCCTTGTCCTGTCACTCCAGGCCCTTGCCAAGAGTCTCTCTCCATCTTTCCTGTGGGTTCCCTTCAGGCTCTGCAAGGTCACAGTGAGGTCACCCCAAAGCCTTCTCCTCTCCAGGCTGAACAATCCCAATCCCCTCAGCCTTTCCTCCCAGCAGAGCTGCTCCATCCCTCTGATGCCCTTGGTGTCCCTGCTCTGGCCTGGCTGCAGCAGCTCCCTGTCCCTCCTGTGCTGGGCCCAGGGCTGGATGCAGCCCTGCAGGGGGGGCTCAGCAGAGCGGGGCAGAGGGGCAGAATCCCCCCTCCCCTGCTGCCCTGGGGCTCTGGCTGCAGCCCAGCACAGGGGGGTTCTGGGTCCCAGCACACACGGCTGGGGCAGGGCCAGCTCTCACCCACAGCACCCCCAAGTCCTCCTGCCAGGTCTGCTCTCTCTGCTCATCCCCACCTGGATTGATTCCAGGGGATTTCCTGATCCAGGTGCAGCACCAGCACCTGGTCTTGTTAAACCCTATGAGGTTCCCATGTGCCACTTCTGGAGCCTGTCCAGGTCACTCTAGATGACGTCCCATCCTTCAATCTATGCCTTTGCAAAGCCTCCTGTTAATGGTTTCACTGATTCCTTGCAGATTGTCTTGATGCATTATCCATCAAGTTATTGTAAGGTAAAGATCACTGTTCCAGCTTTCATTATTTCTGAAGAAAACAGAATTTAGTTTTGATTCAGAAACTCTTAGATGTGTGATTATTTCCTTCTGAATTCAAAAGATCCAAAGCCTTAATTTCCCGGGTTTATATTGGTTATTCTCAGATATTATGTTAACGTGAAAATCTGTATCTTTAAAGTGGCTAAATAATAAAGATGTATCTTAATGCTTATTCAGAGACAGGGACTTTAATAAGGGAAACAAATCTTTTCCCATTATTTTTCTAATAGAAACAAAAATGCCCAAATGCCATTTCCTAAGATCAGTTACATCAGGAATTCCATAAGCTGCTCTTTAATTTTCAGCAGAGGAGTTGAGTGTAATTTGCTCTAAGCAGATAAATTTATTCTGCCTTTCCTGTCAAACCACTTTTCTTGTCCCAACTCTCATTAACCCAACAGACTCAAAGCATATCAGTGCAAACCACAAATCTGAAAACAGGATGTTACCACTTCTGGTGACCCTTCTGTACAAACCCCTGTTCTTTGCATTTAAAACACCTTGTCCTGCTGCTTACAAAGAATTTCTGGTCTGTCACCACTCAGGTGTGACATTGTTCTCTTGAGAGGGAGCCTAAAAGCTGTGATGAAAGAAAAAAAAAGAACTGTTGGATCGAGGTTGTTTCTGCTGTGCTGAATCTGTCCTCACCCCCAATATTTACAATACTTGTGTACATTTAAATGAAGACTTGGACCATGAGTTGTTCCTGTGCGTTTGGGATATTTAAAAGCCGAAATTTCTTTTTCTTGCATTTTGTATTTTTCCCCGTTGTTTGGGTTTTTTAAATTGTTTTTGAATGTGACTCAAAAGTTAAAGGTTAGTTTTTTGTAGCCTCAGCTGGGCAAGAGCATGGAAGGACTTAACTGGCCTTGAGTGTGTAAGAATGTACATAGTCCTTAGTGTATTAAAGCTTTGTTTAATGCTCAGGCATCTTAATTCCTTAACCAAATCCTTTTTCATACTGACAGCCCTTGGGGACACTTAAAATACTCCAATATACAAAGAAATCATGAGAAATAGAACTGATTGAAACCCAGATGATGTTTATCTGCTTGGTGATAGACCATCTTGTAGAGCCCAAGATGACAGATTCTGTTTCCCTCCTTGAACAGATGAGAGATTTACTTGGATGTTACAATTTATTTTTTTTTTTTACTTCCAGTAAATCTGTGTAAATCTTATTTTCATTTTATTATCTTTGCAGGATTAATAAAGGTGAAGATTCTAAAGAGTTAAAATCAGGCAGTTCTTTCAGAATTACCTTGTGAACCCCATCCCAGCATAAAGGTTAGTAGATAGGTGCATATTTTTTAGAATGTTAAAAGTCTGTAACTGTAGGAGAAGGGAATACAGGTTACCCTATCCCTGATAAGTAACAGCTGTGTTAATTACCCAATTCAGCCTTGACCCTGATAAGTCACTGCCATAGCCAATAAAGATAAGTGTGATAAAAGGGAGTGGGTCAGCTGGTGAGGGGAGAATCATCATGGAAGATCATGAATGTGAGGATGAAGTAGGAGGATCCTGGGGGGAGAGAATCCCTGCTGTGAGGTCAGCCTGGGTCTGCAGTCAGAGCCTGTTGTTGGAACCTGCAGTCACAGTCTAGCAGGTAAAAGCTGCAGTCAGAGTTCAGCAGGAAATACCCAGCAGTCAGAGGCTGCAAGGGAAACCTACAGCAGGAGCTGCTGCAGCCAGAGTCAGTGAATGGTTGGAGTCAGGATGGCTGAGCTGTCAAGAGGAATAAACCAGGACCCTTTTCATGCTGTGATAAACAAGGAGTCTGTGTCTCAGCTCATTTCTACCCTCTGACAAGAGGGCTCCTGCAACATGTAACTGTGTAGGAAGTCAACATTAGAGGGCACAATAACATCGAGTTATCATTCCAGTGCAGTAGAGCTATGTGGCTATCGCTTGTATTTGCAAAGTGTTTGCATATCAAAGGGTCAGATGACAAGTGTGAGCAAAATATCAAGAACAGAAAAACAAAATGGAATTTAATAGGCTTTAACCATCTCAACTTTTGTCAAGTATTATCAACAACACGGCCTCACTCCAATACATTTTCACAGATCAGTTATTTGTATTGTTAGTAGGTATTTCTTGCATTATGTAATTCAGCTAGAAGCTTTAACATACAGTTCTTTTCCAGATGTTTGCTATAATTTTTGAGTGTAAGTTAGCTCCTCCATGAGTAAAATACATGTTGATTTTTTTTGCTCAATTTGTGAATGGGGTTCAGCTGCTTCAGTCTCCAATTCCATAGGAACAGAGTTGCCTGTAAGTCAAAAAATGTAAGACTGGGCAAATCTTACACAGCCCTGGGAGGCACATCTGGAGTTCTGTGTCCAGTCCTGGGATCCTCAGCACAGGAGGGACAGGGAGCTCCTGGAGCAGGGCCAGCAGAGGCTGTGGAGATGATTTGGGGCCTGGAGCATCTCTGACAGGGAAAGGCTGAGGGAGCTGGGGCTGTCCAGCCTCGTGAGGAGCCCCAGCTGAGAGGGGCCCTCAGGCCTGGGTGTCCCTGTCTGCAGGGAGGGCTCCGAGCAGGGCCCAGGCTCTGCTCCGGGGGGCCCAGCAATGGCACCAGAGGAACGGGCAGGGACTGATCCTGTTGTATTGCACTAAGTAATTAGTTCACTTTGTTATATTTCACTGGTTGCTTCTGTTCTATGTATTCACACGAAGTATTTGCTGTACCTTCCCTTGAGCCTCTGCCCTGCATTCCCTCTACCCGACACCTCCTATGCCTCATCTCCCCCAGGTCAGCCCCCCTTGGCTGGTACACTCCCTCCCCCTCTTTGGCAGAGGGCATAAGACTGCCCTCTGGCAGGGAATTGGTCTCTTAATAACTCCAAGCTGCATGGAGTAAGTTCTGCATTAAACTGTGGAACTGTGTTCCCGAAGAATTAAGAGTGCCTTTTTGTCTTTTATCTTTGTCCTTGCCTCAGTTTCCCCCCGAGGATGCTACAAGCCAGGGCTAAACCTCTGGGGCATGGGAATTGAGGCATGATCCCAGGAAGTTCCACTGACAGGAGGCAGAACTTCTGTCCTGTGCAGTGACCGAGGACTGAACAGATTGTCCAGAGAGGGTGTGGAGTCTCCTCACTGGGAATATTCCAGAACCATCTGGACACAATCCTGTGCTCTGGGATGGCCCTGCTGAAACAGGGAGGTGGGACAAGATGACCTACTGGTCCCTTCTAGCTTTATCCTTTTTTTCTGTGACTTCCCCAGCATATCTAAATCAGGAAAAGGGATGCATTCAGGACAACAAAGCTAGGAGACCTGCATAGACTCCAGAAGATGGAGGCAGAAATGGAACTGCCCAGGAACTTAGAATACTATAGTGCTTCCCTGTATTGAAAATAGGCAGCAATTGGCCAGTTTGCAGGAAGAATTTCTTCACAGAAAGGGTGATTGCACATTGGAATGGGCTGTGCAGGAAGGTGGTGGAGTCACTGTCCCTGTGAGGGTGCTGAGGCCCTGGCACAGGTTACCCCATCCCTGGAAGTGTCCAAGGCCAGGCTGGATGGGGCTACGAGCAACCTGGGATAGTGGAAGTTGTCCCTGCCCATGGCAGGGGAGTAGAACTGAATGGACTTTAAGGACCTTTCCAACCCAAACCATTCCCTGATTCTTTGAGTATTATGATGAACCTGCTGTGTCCTCACACACATGGATACACACACATCACCATCCTCGCAGGAAAGAAATTCTTCATAATATGCTATCTAAACCTACTCTCTTTCAATTTTAAGGCTTTCCCACTTGTTCTGTCACTCATGCCCTTTTCAATAATACCTGATCACATCTAGAAGTCCTGCAGTGATTTTAGGTAGAACTCAATTCCCTTGTAAAAAAAATGTTCTCTTTGGCTGTGTTCACATGGCTGTGCAGATGTAACTATGAAGCTACTGTCAGGTTTTGGGAAGGCAGGCCAGCTGTTTTGCTTGAGAGAAAGATCATTCAGTGAAACCCTTTTAAGCTCATTTTCCTGCCACGTGGATGGGTTCTGGTGCTCCCGCCCATTCCACCTGCACAAAACCTGTTCTAGGAAGGCTTAATCTTGCCCATAAATCAAAGGCAGATGAGATATATTTAGCCATAGCTGGCAGCAGTTAGGTTACCTGCAGAGGAATTGCAAATGTGGTGAGCTGCCAAAGTTCCTGGGAACATTCAAACAAGCAAGAGAGATATGTAGCACTGAATAGTTTGGAAGTGATCATTTTTAAGAAGAATCATGGCCAATAGGAGATGTGTTTTCCACCTCTGATTTGGGTGGGGGGTTGTGTATGGAAAAAACTCTGATTCTCCTCATCCCTCACCTTTGTGCCCTGCACCTTCATTAGCCCCAGGGAAGTTGCAATAATAAGTGATAATGGAGAACACATTCCTTGCTGAGCTGTGTCCCCTTTGGAGCTTGTCTGAGATCAGCTCCTCCTTTCCCTTTCCTCATTTGCTTTGACTCATCTTTCTTGCCAAAGAAATTTGGAGGCAGATTTTTCCAGCTGCTCCCAAAAGAGTGGGGAAGTGTGTTATTGAAGTTGATGGGAAGCATTCTGTCCTCCACACATCACAGCCTGTTCCTAAGTGGGAACACTGCCTAACTTCAAAATTTTCACCCATATCATTCCTGCACATACTGCAGTAGCTCCTCTGTACACTCTTCATTTCTTCTGTGTAAAGGAAAAAATTGATTTGTGATCAAATTTTGCATTTTTAACATGTGATGTGATGTATTACTGTCCTGATGATGACATTATTTTGCACTCTGTAGCTGATCATGCAGGGAGATCTGTCACTCACTCACACATACAGGGTGTAAAGTTGTTGTGTGAAGAGTGAGACAAGGCTGTGGTAACACACCTGAAAACACAGGGCTGGTGTGGTGAGAGTGACACTGCAATGTCACTGTCACGGAATTGTTTAGATTTGAAGCCACTGCTTGAGATCCTCTAATTATTCTTTGTGTATGAAGCAGTTCTCCTTTGAAGTCTCCCTAATATTCTGAGAATTTATAATGCACATTAGCAGAGTACTATTAAAATATTTTCTACAAATAATAGGAAAGATCTTTTAATAAATACAGATTTTTCCTGAAACACCACTGGGGAATGATTGCTGACAAATTCCTCCTCCCCAAAGAGAAAGTGAGGCATAATATATACTTGAAATCTACTGTTTAATTAATGACAGCAATATACATGTGCTAGGCATGGACTTTTTGGCCCATTTATTGTCAATATATTGAGATTACTGTATTAAAATCCAGCATATGCAGATACTGAGATAGATACCTAAAGAGTGAGTCCTGTGAGGAGTGGCTGGTGGTGTTTAGCCTGGAGAAAAGGAGGCCAAGCACATTATTCAAGACATATCTGAGTACACAGCATGTGAAATGCAGACAGCAGCCTGAATCCCAGGGGTTTCCAGTGCTTTCCTTTGGCTGGGGGTGGGAAGAAGTGGACAGCAGTGAGCCACTGCAGGAGGCATGCACCTGCATTCCCGAAATGCCCAAGTGCCTGCAGCATTCCTGAAAATGGGCTTTTGGCCTCTGCAGCTAAATGTAGACAAGATTTAGCTTGCAAGAGCTAAAAGTAGATTCCAGCAGAAGGCTGTTCAGCCTTCCTTAAACAAAATCCCTGGGCCTCACATGCAGCCCTTGCAAGAGGACAGAACCATCCAAAATATTCAGAGCTGGTCTAAAGGAAAATGTAGGCACAGGGATGTGCCCAGAAGTTGCATCCTGTCTTTGCCTATTTCCATGTAATAAGTAGATCTGGTTTTAATTCTGTTCAAAAACCTATGAGTAGTGCTGTCCTTATATTTTTTTTTAATAGGAGCCATGTAATTGCTGTTGTGATGGCTGAGGTTATAAGCAAAGTGAGGTTTGGAAAGAGGTAATTCCTATCAGGAGCCTAATTCAAAATGTTGGGAAGCCACAGAATTATTTCTTTTTTTAGTTGTTGTTATTGTTTGTGTTGTTTGGTTGACTTTTTTTGTTTTTCTGGTAACAATTAGACTGTTCACTTGCAGAGCCGAAGATCATTCCTGTATTTATCCACTTGTCCTGATTGCATTTGTAATTTGCCTCTTCTATTAAATGGTTCACTGACGCTTTCATGTCAAACTGATTTTCCTCCTGTGAGGAAAAGCTGAGGGAATTGGGATTGTTCAGCCTGGGGAAGAAAAGGCTTTGGGGTGATCTCACTGTGGCCTTGCAGAGCCTGAAGGGAGCCCACAGGAAAGATGGAGAGAGACTCTTGACAAGGGCCTGGAGTGACAGGACAAGGGGCAATGGCTTCACACTGACAGAGAGGAGGTTTAGATTGGATAGGAGGAAGAAATTGTTCCCTGTGAGGGTGGGGAAGTCCTGGCACAGGTTTTTCAGGAAAGCTGTGGCTGCCCCATCCCTGGAAGTGTTCAAGGTCAGGTTGGATGGGCTCTGAGGAACCTGGGATAGTAGCAGGTGTACCTGGTGTACCTGCCCATTGCATGAGGGTGGAATGAGATAGTCTTTTAAAGTCCCTTCCAACCCTCGTAAATCTATGATGCCATGATGAAAAAAAAAAAAAAAAAAAAAAAAAAAAAAAAAAAAAGCTCATCTAAAGATTTCTTTTTCTTTAAGTTTTTTTATTCCAAACCCACTGTGGCTTTATTGTTTTAAGGCTGGTATTGCTCCTCTGTTTTTAAAAAAAATTCTTTCATTTTAGTAATATTTGTGTCTGCATTTTTTTTTTTTTTTAATATGAATTGCTTTATCATTCTCCCAAGAAAAGTAAAGAAAATAAGGAACTGAGAGTAAGCATTAGATATTTCCCCATGGAGTCTGTCAGGAATACTTGAATAAAAGAACACCAAGGTTGGTTCCTTTAATATTCCAAGCTGAGGCTGCTCCAGATGCAGGCATTTTGGTGATGGAATATCTAGGGAGTCTATAGAGGATTAGGGTATAAACAGAGAGGAGACAACTTAGAAATGCTCATTCCAACATTGTCAAGAGTTCTGAGTGCTAAGAGGAAGCTATGAGTGTGGTGCTCAGGGGCACTGCTGGGATTCTCAATAACACTGGGAATTACCTTGGATTTACCCTCATTAGACAGTTCATGTTCAGAGCAGGTGAGCTAAAGCTGCAGCTGTGTCTTTGAAAAAGAACAAGAAACAGAAGGAAGGAAAGCAAAGCAGATGAGGCACCCCAAGGGATGGGTTTGCAATGCTGCTGAGCCTAATTGACAAACATGTTGTGCTGGTGTAAAGTCCTCAAAGATTTCATAGAGCATCAGCTTCCCAGTTCAGCTCAATTTGGTTTGTGTCATTGCTAGGGAACACAATAAAACAACCTGGAACTCGATTCCAGCTAGCTCACCCTAAAAATCATCAATCAGCCCAAGCTTTTATTCACAGAGGGGCACAGGTTGGATCAGATTACCTGCAGGGTCAGGTTTAAATCACAAAGAGAACAATTTAATGGAGACAGATTTAAAACACGGAGCTTTGACATTATGGGAAAAGCAAGAAGGAAGCAGTGAGAGCTGCTGTGATTTCAGCTTCTTCAGTAACTCTTGTTTACAAGTGAGAAGAAGTAAAAGAGTCCAGCCTAAGGTAATAATGGTTGGCATTTTTTTTATTGTTTGATGTACAAATGTTTGTGTTAGGTTGTGACATACCTGTTGTAGGAACTGAAAATAAGGAGAAAGAAGATAGTTTGGTCTGTTTCCCCATCTGCTATCAATTCTGTATGATTTATTCATTGCATTAACCATTATTTAAATTTCTTTGGAGAAGCAGAATTAAGATGTGTGATTCTTGAGACTGTCCTATGCAGGGCTTCAGTGATCCTTGTAGGTCCCTTCCAGCTCAGGATGCTCTATGAATCTATGATTTTATGATATAGCAATTTTTAATGAAAGCAGTATCATTACTATTGCTGCAAAGGTAAGAAATTAGCATTTTTTAAATTACAAGGGTATCTTACAGGTTTCTGCATAAACAGTAAGCAAATAATTAATTTATAGAATCTCAGACTACCTAGGGGTCTGCAAAAATTTTCAGATTGACCTTTAGGTTTAAGTGAAAGACTTCATGGTATATAAAAAAATAAATGTATATTGTAGACAGCTGGTCTATTTTTAATTTTAGAGGAAAAAAAGATGCTCTATAGAAATACTTACAGTGAGTTGCATTACTCTGAAATCAAGTGTCCTACATATTTTAAAAAAATGTGTTTGTAGGTTTAAAACTGACATTCGATGCTTTTGTTTCAAGTGCCTTTCTGGAGAAGAATCACTGTGAATGGTCACTCCTTGCTGAGGTGCTGATTTCATACAGTGTAACCTCTCTGAAGTGGTGAGGTAGGGAAATTGTTTCCCTGGTTTTCCTCCTCAGAGCACATGATTTAGGAAGCATATCTGAATACACAGGTGAATGTGTGATGTCAGTAGGATTTGGGGAGGTATTTAGTAACTGTAATTATGAACTACACAAGCTCTGAGAGGCCTTGGTTCTCCTGGATCAGCCTCCAGCTTCCGCTTCGGGCAGCGCAGGGATAACGCAGGCGTTTCACCTGCAAACAGGTAAAAACAGATGGAGCTCTTTCTTGAAGGAAAGTTCTTGCAAAGCTTTCAGGGCTTGACAAACAAGCTAAAAATCCTTTTCCATCACGATAATGATCTTACCAGGCCCAGCATTGCCGGCAGGATCAGTGAGAGGATTGTCCCACTCTGCTCTGCTCTGGGCTGGGGCAGCCTCACCTTAAATATTGTGTGTGGTTTGGGGTGCCACAATGTAAGAAAGATCTAAAGCTGTTAGAGAGTGTCCAAAGGAGGGACATAGAGATGGTGAAAGGCCAGAAGGGGAAGCCACACAAGGAGTAGCTGAGGGTACTTGGTCTGTTCAGCTGGAGGAGACTGAGGTCAGAGCTCACAGCAGTTCTGCAGCTCCCTCACAAGGGGAAGAGGAGGGGCAGGCCCTGAGCTCTGCTCTGTGTGACCAGGGACAGGACCCAGGGAATGGCTGGAGCTGTGTCAGGGGAGGGTTAGGGTGGATATCAGGAAAAGGTTCTTCCCCCAGAGGATGGTGGGCACTGAACAGGCTCCCCAGGGAATGGTCACGGCCCCAAGGCTGCCAGAGCTCCAGGAGTGTTTGGACAGCGCTCTCAGGGATGCACAGGGTGGGATTGTTGGGGTGTCTGTGCTGGGCCAGGAGTTGGGCTAGATGATCCTCGTGGGTCCCTTCCAACTCAGGATATTCTATGATTCTATGATATATTTGCCTATTAAATTTGAGGTTTTTTATTTGCCTATAACTTTTCAACATATCTAGATCTTTATTTCATCTATGCACCCCACTCAATTTAAATCAGCTTATCTGGTTCATGTCTAATTCCTGCTCCTCGTGTGATTCCTCTTCAGTTTGTGAGTCCAGGAATAACCGTATTTTCTGTTCTTGGAATAGTCCTGAGAACAGATTGATGCATTAGAAAAATCAGTTGGAGCACTGATTTCTGGGCTGTCATTTCTTTGCCCAGTCTGTTTTCTAGAAATTATGATGTTGCTGGGGTCTTTGGGGCTTTATACAGTCAGAGATATGTTTGGAAAATCCCCATGTCCCCAAATTCTATTTGAATTCAGTCAAGGACACTTACTCAGATGTTAGGAATTATCTCAAAAAGTTCTAGCAATTACATCCTTAGCAACATAGTGCCTTAATTCCTCCCTATGTAAAAGAGCATTCATGATTCTTTTCCAGCTTTTGAGCATGTTTAGAACAAACAGCACTGTAGGGTTTTTTTTTCTAGTTTGCTAGGAGAAGAAGCAGATCTTAACTGTGATAGGAATTGTTAATTTACTAGCAACTTATTTAAATGTTAGAATCTTGAGTTTATCATATCTTAAGCTTTTGCACTCTTCTGTGAAAGAAACATTCTGAAGGAGTCAGAACCCATGACTGGCTTTTCTATTTCTATCAGACTTGGACTGACTGGTTCCTCTGGTGGGTTCTTTGCCCAAGTAAATGTAGGCAAAACCTTAAATCACCCATTCCATTTGCACTGATTTTGCAAAAGGCAAAAAGCATACGTCCTATGCATTATTAGAGCAAATAGAGCAGGAGTGGCTTAAGAAGTTTTCTGTCAACACCACTCACATTGGGAATTTGGTATTTCCTGGTTCAGCCTGGTTCAGCATTTGGACATTCCCTCTGGCACTACTCAAGCCTGGATGGATGCTACAGCACAGCAGTGAGACAGGGCTCAGTTCATCGTTCCACTGTGCTTTTTGCCTTCACTCAGATCAGGAAGACTGAAGTGCAGGAGTAGCAGAGTAAATGCTATAAAGAGGTGAATTAATCCAATTCTAGGGATGTAAACTTTGGGATATCTAGTCTACATTATTGGAATAGGCTCCTTCTCAAGACAAGCCAATGAAAAGACAGAGGAGCTTCCAAAGAGAAATTTGTTTAACTTGAATGTTTAGCTAAGATGGAATGAATCTTCTTCCCATTCCATGCTGCAAGGAGTTTTCTTTATAGGGAAAGCCCTTTGATTTCCTTTACCACTAATACTATTCTGCTTCACAGGGATGTTGGCAAACTTACAAATTTGTTAAAGATGTTGTCTGTGTGATGATCGCAGGCGGTGATCACATCCGTAAGGATTTTATGTACTATTGCACTTAGCTCCTTTAATTAATGTCTTTCAGTAGTGGGTAATTTAAAAAAAAATAGTTACAAAGATCATAAATCTTTCCTTCAAACTTAAAAAAACTTCTTTGAAATTTATAGCTGAAACATTTTATGTACTGCTTTTTACTTCAATGTAGCATGACTGAAACTTATGAAGAATCCTGGCACGTTTCTCTTGCTTTGAGAGTATTGTTGAGAAATGGAGGAGAAAACTGTATTCATTGTCTTATGTCCTCAAAAATTAGTTAGTCCTCTTCAGATAATACAAAATAATGATCCTGAAGGTTGTTTTAATTCCTGTGTGACTTATCACAGCAAACTTGAATATGTTTACAAGAATGTAATAAAACAAGAAGGAGACAAAATATTGCAAAGGAAGGAAATAAAATAAAGTAAAAGATGTTGTTCTAAATGGGGGATGGCTGAAACATGGGCAGATCTGTTTTCACTCTTTTCTGTGGAGGCTATCCTGGGACTGCTAATGGAGTGAGACTATTGACAAGGGTCTGGAGTGACAAGACAAGGGGCAATGGATTCCCACTGAAGGTTTAGATGGGATTTTGGGAAGAAATTCTTTGCTATGAGGATGGTGAGGCCCTCTGAGATGGCCCAGAGAAGCTGTGGCTGCCCTACCTCTGCAAGTGTCCAAGGCCAGGCTGGACAAGGCTCTGAGCAACCTAGGATAGTGGAAGATGTCCCTGCTCATGACAAGGGGTTGGAATGAGATGGGCTTTAAGGTCCCTTCCAACCCCAGCCATTCTAGGACTCTCTGATCTGCATGTCTCCCCTGCTGGCATGACAGCCTGAGTGATCATTTGGTGAGAAAATGAGAAATTTCTCTTGCACATGAGGTTTATAATACTGGGGAGGATTTGTTGCTTAGAGAGTTGCCAAGCTTGCATGAGTGGAAAAGTGAGAGTGATGGAAGTGGGAGCAGTGTGCCTTTTAGGAAGGTGCAGCCCAGCAATTACATCAGGAAAGGCTTTGCAGAGACCACCATGGGTGCAAAAGGAGTAACTGTTTGTCCTTTGACCATTCCAGCAGCATCTGTAAAAGCAGCAGCCTTCAGTGGGTGAGCACGTATTTCCTCCTTGAAAACCCTGGTTTCTGAGTGAAAGTAGAAGTATTCTGGGTTGTTGACAGATTTCAGACCAGCAGGGAACATGCCATTCTTTGGCTGTATGAAGGAGGAGACCACAGTGTATTTTTGCTTTAGATATTCCCCTAAGACAGCTGGGGAATAGGGACGCCTCCATCAGTGCCCCATCACACAAGCACAGCATCCAAAAGAGGAAGAGGAAAGACAGGAGGGCAGCTAAGCTCTGTCTCATTATCCACACCAAAATAATCCACACACTCATTATCCCACAGGACAGAGCAGCTCTGTACCAATGCCCTCAAGAGCCACAGACCAAGGTGCCACAGTTTGGTTCTCATTAATTGACATATAGTGCCCAACGAGAAACCAACCCTTAAGGAATTAATTAATTTTCATTTTCCAGACTGTCAGTCTTGTTGAAGAGATTTTGCTCACTGTATAGCAAGGTCGCTGTGACAAATTTTGACAAAATCCAAGTTCAAGTGTTTTTTGGTTTCGCAAGCACATGAGCTCAGTGAGAAAGAACAGACTGAGATGACAAGGAGAACAGCCAATCCTGTTATATTTGTCTTTCTTATTACTGACTTGCCATGATAAATATGGAAAATTATATTTGGCTAGAAGGAGGCTGAGAAAGGGAACAGATGGCCACCAAAAGAATACTAGAGCAGCTAATAGTCACTGGCATATTTCCGGGAGAAAAATTTAAATCTGAAGCCAAGCAGAAGCATTATCCATTTTTTTCTGCTCAGGGCACTGTGCATGGAACTGCTCCTGCTATGCTCTGACTAGATGAAGGTGGGCTTCCTGAAATGCCTTCGCCGAATGGAATAAACAGCTCCTATCCTGCACTTAACAGCTCTCGCAGTAATGCTGACAGAAATAGTTGACAAGGTGGGGAAAATGTTTGTGTTTCTACTGTATTTTGAGTGAGAGAGTGCATTTGCTATAGCTTTTTAATGTGTTGCATGATTTAGCACCTGTGTTGTATTGTCTCCATGTATTCTACAGGCTTCATTCAGTTTTGAGAACGGGGGAAGAGAATGCCTATGTGAATCAGGAGACAGTGGGGTCTTTATTTTATGTAGTTGTGTATTGTAAAATTCCAGAATTTTAATGCATTTCTGATTGCTATGGCTAACGTGGTATTGAAAAGACTCTGGTATTTTGAGAATTATGGAAGTGTGTCATAATGTCTGATTTTACAGAATGCTGTAGAACTAAAACTTTGTGATTGCATGTTAGGTGATGGATGAGGACCTTGTTCTGTTTCTTTGATGGTAACTGGAATGAGCAAGGTGATCCAGGATTTGAAGGGCTGGAATAGCAGGAGATGATAGTCTGGGATTGCAGCATTGGAGCTGTAGGACAAGGCTGAATGCCACAGGAGCAGGGAAACCAGGAATGAAATGGAGTGGAATAGTAACAGTTGCTGCCGTTTTTCTTTGGAGTGCACCTGCCAGAAGGAACCCAGCCACAACAGCTCGGCTGCAGAGCCCATAGGGCAACTCCAGGGTTTTGACAGAGCAGCTCTGCTGGGTCACCTGGATCAAGACCATCAAATAAAGCCACAGTGTGGATTGTCCAATAAATCCACCTGCTCCCCATTCAGCCACCAGCAGGACTGGCATAGGCACAGATCAGTTTTTCTACAAATTAAGGTTTCTTATTTACCCATTTGGGGGAATTTTATGAAGATCGGTCACTTACTGATTTTATTGAATAAATTGCCTAAAGAGCAATAAATCCTTAGTAAGTAGGTTTTGAGAAAGGGAGACAAAGAGGATCACAGATATCCATGGTTAAAAAAAGGCATGGACTGGTTTTGCCTTTGCACTGTAAAGAGAAATGTCCACCTCAAAATTTTGTTAATCTTTCCCCACTGAATGGAAGTTAAATGGCTTCCAAATTCTGGAAGCACATCTTGGGGCCCATTCACCTCCTTCCTTAGCTCTTGCTTAGTTTTAAAAATGTTTTTTGAATTTTTCATGCTCTGTTGGTAAATCTTTTTTTAAAAAAATTTAGTAATATAGAATAACTGCCTAGCTTTTTAAAAGTATTGCTAAGAAATAAAATACCATTTTGGAGTAAAGATTCTGCAGTCTGCACAGGTATGTGAAGTCATTGTTTCTTTGGTTTTCAGTGATATCTTTTTCTCTGTAAAATCCTGGCTTTATATTGACTTGTAGCTAGAAAAGCATGAAGCAGTTAAGAAACTACCTTTAAATGAAATGTAATGTTTTCATCAGCTCTGGAAACTGCAAATTATAGCATGCTGGAAAGGAAGTATGGATGAAGTGTGAGGAAAAAGTATAACATGCACTAAAATTCATAGTCTTACTAAGAGCTGGGCTGATATAATTAGTAGAGTTTTGAATGTGTATCCCAGATTCACCTTCACAACAAATGTGATTGTCCCTTGAAATGCAGGACACGTAGATTGCATGAGAAGATTGTCTGTAGATTGTCTGGAAAAATACTCTGGCACTGTTTTCTACAGAGTCATCATCTAAAGAAATTCATACAGGGATATTTGGTGCTCTGACCAAACTGTGTCATGCTCTAGGACACTCCTGTTTAGGATGCAGTAGTTAAGTAGCCCTCTTCTGTGGCATTTGCTGTGTTGACACTGGGAATATTTTGGATTTAGAGCATATCATCCTTTATCTCTGGCTGGGTAATCTCCAGTTCCAAAAATAGGAATTACTCTGTCCAGCAAAGACAGGTTTTAGTACTTATCCCTTTCCTACCATTCTCCTGTGCTTCACAGCCACCCATGACCCTTCATCTCAAGCCAGAGTTGTTCTCAGTTTGCTCTAAATCTGAAGTTTGCCCTTGCAGAAGGGTTTGCTTATTCATTTGTGTACAGAAGAGCACACAGAGAGCAGAGTTATCTCAGGAGCAGTTTCCAGCTGGTCTGCCCAGCTTGAGTGGTGTCTTCCTGGCTGATGGTGAGACAGCTGAACCTGTCAAAGGGCAGCATTTCCTCCATGTGGTCAGGTAGATCTGTGCACAGTGTTTTATCTCCACATTTAGTTTGGAAAAGTCTTTTAGAATCTCTAATCTAAGTGCACGTGCAAGGACGGAAATGCCACAGCCTCTGGAGTCAGTCGAGAGGAGGCCATCAAGATGATCAGAGGGATGGAGCAGCTCTGCTGGGAGGAAAGGCTGAGGGGATTGGGATTGTTCAGCCTGGAGAGGAGAAGGCTTTGGGGTGACCTCATTGTGGCCTTGCAGTGCCTGAAGGGAGCCCACAGGAAAGATGGAGAGAGACTCTTGACAAGGGCCAGGAGTGACAGGACAAGGGGGAATGGCTTCACAGTGACAGAGAGGAGGTTTAGATTGGATAAGAGGAAGAAATTGTTCCCTGTGAGGGTGGTGAGGCCCTGGCACAGGGTGCCAAGAAAAGCTGTGGATGTCTGGAGCCTGGGGCTCTGAGCAACCTGCTCTGGAGGAAGGTGTCCCTGCCCATGGCAGGGGTTGGAACTGCTTGGTTTTTAAGGTCCTTCCAACCTAAACCAGTCTGTGATTCTGTTCAGGGCAGGATGTGCCAGAGCCATTGTCAAGGTAGGTTCAGTTTGATCTCCCAAACTGATTGTTAGTAGCAATGCTAATGTGCCCTGCCTTTATCAAGGTCACAGTGTGTGTGTGGATCAGTTTGCATGCAAACATCCCTCACCCACTACAGCTTAGATTTAGATTTAGATTTAGATTTAGATTTAGATTTAGATTTAGATTTAGATTTAGATTTAGATTTATCTATGTCTATAGCTGTGTTTATATATGGATATCTGCAGTGTATTGGCACAGGTGCAGCATCTAATCCAAGTTGTCCCTGCTTCTTCCAGGCTCAGACAGACCCTTTCAGGAGCCCTTCTGACCAAACTTTGTGGAGTTCATTCCAGCCTGTAGAGCAGAGCTCTAATCTGCTTCAGCCATGGAATTTTCATGGTCTAAATTATCCTAAAGATTTCTTCATTTCATTGCAGTTTATTATTGGGCAGAAATGTACAATGCTATTTAGCATGTTTATTAAAAAACTGCTGAAGCACCAGCAAACTTTATAAAATGGTGAGCTATTTAGCACTTTCCCCATGGTTTTTTTTTTTTTTTCCCTATTTATTGCTAATACTATCTGCCCATTGGAGCCAATGGGATTTTTCCTATATTTCAGTAAACACTGATTTTGTTTTTATAAAATCTGTCCCACAAGCTGAATCAGTTTAATGCTGCTTTTAGCATTGTATGGGATCACAATCTACCTTGTGAGGCAGTGTAAAGTTGTCCTTCCAAGCAGACTCACTATCAGCTTCCAAGTACATATTTAGGGATGGCACAGGGCCCCCTTCCCCTTGGCTGAGCACAGGGGCAGACAAAGCATCTGAGAGGCATAACAACAAAATAAACTGTCCCTGCCCCAGCCCAAAAAACAGCTGCTTGACAGAGAGGTATTCCCAGAGGAGGTAATGTGTTTTCAGCAGCTTTTGTGGCCCTCTCTCACACCCTGTGTTGGTACTGCCACAAAGGAGGGAAACACAGAAACCATGCAGGAATTCCATAATTTTTTTTCCTCCAGAATAATTCTTATTAAAGCCTTGCTTCATGTTTGCAGTCTTCCCATGTGGATGCTTTTTCTCAGTCTCAGCTGACTGTTCAAGAGAGGGATCATCTGGGCTCTAACAGAGTCTTCCATCAGGTACGTGACTCTTCAGCTGACTTCAAATATACCTCAATGCATGTTTTTTAATTGATCTTTGATAATAAATGAATATGGGCAGAATCAAGTCCTCTATTCCCTGTCCTCTTCCATTTCCCCTGTGGCTGTATGACTGTCCCAAATGCCTGCAAGTATTTTGGTTTTGCTGTGTTCAGTAGCATTTGAAGCATTTCTTCTGCCAAATCACTTTTTTTTTTCTTGAAGCTTTCAGGAAAAGTCCACTGGAATCCCAGTTCTAAGCTTTTAAAGGCTATTCCACAGTATTGGAATAAAAAACTTAACTCACTGAACTTGATTGGCTTGAGTGCATTGCTTCTTTGCTTTTTGAGAAAATATCAAACCTCACCTTTGTTGTCAAAAGCTTGCCAAATATGTTTCTATGCTTCCCTGAGGAGAAAAATTTCACAGGTTTATGTGGGTGGTAGCTTTAGCTCTCTGGACCTTATTCTGCATTTCACAGTGCACAGTTGATCTATTTCAGATCTACTTAAAATATTTTTTTATTATTTACCAAAAAAATCGTCTACCTGAAAGAGTTTTCTTTGCTGCTAAGAGTGTGACTTCTCTGACTTGACATATTCAGGACATTGATGAGAGACATACAAGACATTCATGAAACTGCACCCTTAAATGACTGACTGTAGTTAACAAATGATATAGAATTTGCAAATAATAAATGGGAGAAGTCAGGAGGGACTAGTAATCCTGGATTATTTAAATGAGCATAAGCATTTATTTTTAAGCAAAGTTTGTTGAGAGCTTGCCTTTTCTTCACTAATAAGAGTGCAACAAAGGGGCCCACTCAAACTGAGCTCCATAGGAAATGAGGGGGAAAGAAATATGGATAAATCTGTGCAGGGAAGACTTCCCACTGTGTCCACCCCTGGTGTTTGGCAGCAGTCCAGTCCCAGTTTCTCTTCTGCCACTGGGAGTAATTAATGATATTTTCTGCCACTGACACTTCATGCCTACTTATTACCCTATGTGAGTTTTATTTTCCCCACTTGCAGGAGTCCTCCTGCCTGGAACGGCTGCTGGGCTTCCAAACCCAGCCACCCTTTGCAGCTGAAGGAGTCACTGCTCTGATGCTGGATGGAAGTGTTCTTGTGAGGAATATTATTCCATAAATTATGCCCAGACAACCTCCTGCTGCCCATTAGTACAGCTGGAGCTGCCTTAGCATCAGCTCATTTCCCCTTTGCCTTTAGGTGTCAGAGGCAAACCACACACATTTTCCAAGAATTTCAATCCCTCTGGTGTTCACAGGTGTGGCAATGAACTGCTACTGCTTGCTAAGTCATTATGTGAATATTTCCTTGTGCTTTCTATTTAGAGAGTCAGTCGTGGTGTCCTTTCCCTCCCACATCTGGAAGGTCAAGTGAAGCATGGTCTGGCTGCAGACACTGCAAACCCTCCCCCTTTTGAGAGCAGCCTGCCTCAAATAGCAAATAAGAGCTTGCAGAGTGTCCTCCCCTCTCTTCAGGTGAGTTATAAAGCTCCTGGACATCTCGTTTACCTGGTGAACCAGCTTCTAAGTACCACTGAGAGAGTGTCAGTGGCAAATTGTCACACGTGTGTAAGTGTGGGGGGAGAGAAAAAGTGTCAGAATTAGAGATAAGTATGGAAAGATACTTCATTTTGAAAAGAACCCATTTTTACTTGCACACATCCTTAACTCAAACCCCACAAGCACCAGGATGCTTGTATTGAAGTGGTACCAGTCAGGACTTCTTGCAAGGACATGGTGGACCAAGCTTGCCCACTTGTTAGTCCATATCCCATCACCTGGGTTCTCCTTGTCTTGGCAGGTTTTTGAATATGGCTTTGGTACCCTTCTGACACTGACAGACACTGAGCTTATTTTGTCTCCATCCAGCTCCTCTTCTATGAGGACTTTCTCAAAGGATGAGAAATAAATAAATAAAGGAATATTTCAGGTTGGAAGAGACCACGAAGGAATCTGGCCCAGCCTCTCACTACAAGCAGAGCAAACTTGGAGCAGGCTGCTCACATTATGATCCATTTATCCAGTTCATCTCCCACTCACTGGGCTCCAGTGTCACAGGCCCTGCTCAAGGCAAAGTCCACGATGCTCACTGCTTTTCTCCCATTGGCCAAGCCAATCACTTCATCAGAGGAGACAACCAAGTTCAGACACCATTTGTTGGTATATCTGTATTGGTTATTCTAAATCAGCTTCCTGTCTTTCATTTGGTTTGGCATGGTTTCCAAGAGGAATTGTTCCACAGCCCTCCAAGGCTGACCAGCACTGGTATAGATAGCATTTCTAGAGAGTCCCTATACTGAGTGAATCTGAAAGATGAACTTCCTTCTCTCATTTATACAGATTTATCTTTCCATGGTCCAGCAGCCTTTAGTGCTTTTGGCAGAATTTGCTGTCTGAACAAGCAGGGTGTTCTATGTGCCCAAGCTTGCTTGTTCTGTCTCAGCATAAAATTGGCATAGAGATTACTCAACTAATCCAAAATACATATATTGTGGCTTTGTCTCTGTGAATATAGCAGTTCTTTAATTTTTTTTTTTTTTTTTTTTGTGCTTGGCAGGAAAATGGAACTCAAGGCAATTTTCCCCAATTTAACCTTCCAGACAGTCTTCCTGAGAGTGATACCAGAGTCCATACAAAACCATCTGAACTGGAGAGCACCAGCATCGGGGTCAAACTGCCTATGACAGCTTCAGGTAGAATATCCCTGGATAAAGTGAAAGGACTGGAGTGACAGGCTGCCTGCACAGATGAGGAGTGTGTACAGTCAGGTCACTCAGGGACCAGGGGTGCCATGCTAAATGGCTGCTGAAATAATTAACAATTCAGAGCACAGCAATATGGATGGAACTCAATGATTTCTAGTTACCCAGTTTGGGGAGGTACCTAATAGGAGAATGATTTGACTAACAAAAATACAGAAGAGAAACATGCAGTATAAAAAAGAATGTATATTTGTCTAAGATTTAGGGTAGGTGACAGCAATATTTAATTACAGGGATAAAACCCTTTCCCATTTCCTTGTGTCTGTGTCCCATTTTATTGATGTGGGCTAAATTGCATTTTGGGAGTTCTCAGATCTAGAAAGTTTCTGACAGAGTTAATCTATTTCTAGAAGAAGTCTAGGAAAAAAATAGTGGCCTTTTGCTTTGAAATGATTTAGCATCCCTGCATAGCTGGATGAAGATCTGCCACTGTTTAACAAAACACCCACACATGCATGCAACACATTGATTTATAATGCTCCTGTCTGAATATATATCCACATTTAAATGATGGGAGTGGAGGTGTTAGGGCAGTGAAATTCTATGCAGGAAGACTCAGAACTAGGAGAAAAGCAAATTTGGGCTCCATTTAATTCCTAACCTCAGGCATCTCAGCTTGATAATTTTTATCAGAAAAACAAGCACTTGAAAGCTTTGGTTAACTAGACATTGCCATATTTATAAAATGTCACTAATCAAACCAATAAAAATGTATCTTTCATGTAAGTTATGGAGCCTGAGGGAGCAGATAGACAACAGATGGGATTTTCAAAAACATCTATACCCATAACTTCTCTCAGAGTTAAATAATTTTTACCTAAGCTCTCTTAAAAGTCTTCCTGACAGATGATGAATGCTTTATTGAACTTAATACCACAAGACAGAAAAAAAAATAGAGATTTGTACAAAATTGTAGAAGCAGAGAAATCTTAGTTGGAAGGGAGCTCTAGCAGCCTTTCTCAGCATCCTGCTCAAAATGGTTTGCTCTACTGTGAAATGTTTCATTGTAAAAGCACTTTGCCATCAGGTTTCTGACATTTTATTGATTTTTGGTTTTACGTTCTTGTTTTCTGATTTAGAAGCCTTGAAAAATTTTAGAAACCAGTTAACAGTCTATGAGCAAAAAGAAATTTTCAATTATACAGAGCTCTGGTTTCTTGGCCTGGAAGCTAAAAAGATTGAAGGTTTGCCTGAAACCCAGAATAATAATTGTTATGATGATGAGCATGGTTCCTACTTAAAGGTAAGTGGAAAAATCATGGCATTCGTTTTGAGCTCAGTAAGTTTGTAGTGATTTTATGCTAACTCTTAAGTGTTGTCTGTGAGATAAATGTTGTTTCTAGAAGATAAATATTCACATAGTGAAAACATGCCTTTTAAAGCTTGGGAGAATTCACTTTGCATGTCATGCAGGGTTGATGCGAGGTAGGTGGGCTATGGAAGCATCACTTGGGATTTTCCTTGCTACCCTTATTTGATGTAGACTTCACCTGCAGCTAACCCACCATCTGTTATGGACAGCAGACTCACACACACACACCTGAGCTACTTGGAAGCCTGGTCTTTGAATCTGATCTCTTTGAATCTGTGTTCTTTTGAAGGTTTTACATGACCACATTGCCTACCGCTATGAAGTCTTGGAGGTCATTGGGAAAGGGTCGTTTGGGCAGGTGGCCAAATGCCTGGATCACAAAACCAATGAGTTAGTGGCGTTGAAAATAATAAGGAATAAGAAAAGGTGAGATATCTGCTGAGTTTAAACCAGTACAGTCATCCCTGTTATATAGAGGCAAACTGTGACAATGTGAACAAATCAAAATCAAACCTCCTGTACATTTATTAAACAGAGAGAGGGCAGAGTGAGGAAAGAGGATTTCAGGAACTGGCCTGGACCTGGAGGAGACACAGCCTAGGAAAGCAAGCACAGTTTCTCCAGGCTCACAGGGAGGTCTCTCTATCTGTTGCACAGTGAATACACAACCCAAGTGACCAGCCATGCCGGACTGAGAGTGGGGAGCATCCCCACAAGGCTCCAAAACCACAGGAATATGTTGGAAGGCACCCATCACTTGCTTGAACATGAAAAATTCTACACTGTGGTCCTAAGCAACCTGTTCCTGTTAAGTGGCTGGTTACAAATTTGTGAATTTGAAGCAGAGTCAGTGAAACAGATGTTCAGCTGTTCCATTTTCCCCCTCAGTGAACACTAAGTGTAAAGATGCTTTTCAAAACCCACTGTCTGACTGTGGTAGGTGTGAAATATGGCCTTGTTCAAGGAAAGTGAAACACTCCTTCAAGTGAAGACTTGAGAGCACCAAGATTTTAGTCTGGATGCTCATTTTTCATTTAAAGGTTTTTTCAGACAAGTCAGATTAGGTACACTGAAGTGTTATGTAACACCAGTGTATTTAGATTGGGAATTAACCATAAGAAATCAAAATTACAGTGGTTAACAGGGTTGAACGAAATGTTTTAGAAATTGTTCCACCTGCTGAGCTTACAGTAAGCTTGTGGTGTTTGTAGCATTTGCAGAAATACAAATGCTACCCTGAGTTGATGTGACCATTCCTGTGTCATGTGATATTTCAGATTTCACAGCCAGGCTTTGGTAGAAGTGAAGATCCTTGATGCTCTCCTGAAGAAAGACAAAGATGATACTCACAATATCATCCACATGAAGGAATACTTCTACTTTCGCAATCACTTCTGCATCTCCTTTGAACTGCTAGGGTAAAGCACATTTTCCTTTACACACAGCTTGGGGAGAATTGTAGATCTTGTGCCTTACAAGATTTAATTTTTATGTCTTCTTCAGAAGAATTGGCAGCTAGAAAGGAACACTGTCTAAATACAGACTGCATAACTGAGCCTTTGATCACCCAAGGTGAACTGAAAAAGGCCACGTTCAGACTTCACACGGGCAATGACATGATCCAACCCTTATTTTCTGTGCTGAGTATTGAAGTCTTCTTCCCCGAAAGACCTGTGAGGAAAAGAGTAAATTCAGGACTGGTAAACTTCAGGGTATATAAATATGAGTAATATCAAATAATTTAAAAATAAAACTGCGTCTTGCTTTTTATGAGTCTTTGCTGCAGAGCATCTTAGGAGGAATTCTGGAGGAATTTTGGAGAAGTCAGATTATTTTATTCATCAGCCTTCTTGTAATCAAACTGGAGTTAAACTGGAATTATCCAGGCTACCCACACTTCTCCAGCCCTTAGAGTAAAACCCCCATTGCTGCATGTGCTACAGCCCCTGCTGAAGATTCAGCATCATATGGACAGCTTGATACCACAGAGACCTAAAGCCCTTGTGTTGCTGCATGTGAGTCTGTCACTTAGAGGCATGCAGGGTAAGAGGTGACTCCTCTCCAGGGAAGACACAGACCAGTCTTTTCTGAAAGCTGCTATGGAAACACACAGGGAAATGGGATAGCCACTGTCTTTAGTTCCTTACAGAGGAATTGAAGACTGTCACAGAAAAATATTTGGTAAAATTTTCATTGCTTTTAAAATACCGTGAAAAGCCTTTGATTTGTGATCTTTTCCATTAAGTCTTGGCAACTTTAATTCCAAAGGAATGGGCTGTGCCTGCCACAGTGGACACTCCAGTGGGGAATGCAGAAAGCTCCAGTTGGTCATGTCCTTGCAGACATGTGCTAGTGCTAAGGACACCTCTCACAGGGAAGAATTTATTCCTAATAGTCAATCTAAACCTACTCCTTTTTCAGTTTGAAATCATTGCCCCTTGTCCTGTCACTATCACTATCACAAATCTCTCTCCCTCCTTTTTAGAAGCCTGTTAAGGCACTGGAAAGCTGCAGTGAGATCTTCCAGAGCCTTCTTTTCTCCAGGCTACTGGGCAGGGCTACTGGAAGGAGCTAAGATGTGATGGTCACAGTAGGGATATAAAAACCTAATGAGACCTGAATTGATGGGGGGTTATCTAGAAATATTTACTGCTGGTTAAAAACCTTTAGACAGAAATTATTTACTCAAGATGCCAAAGCAAAGAGAAATGACAGCAGAAGGAGACAGAACAAAATTTATTTTAGTTCCTGAATGATTATTATTCTTGGTGAAAATCAGCACAGCTGCTTAACAGCAGAGAGTTCAGCAAGCAAGTTCACTGATTTTACATCTGCTTTAGATCTGGGAGGTGTTTGTGAATATCACATGCAGAGCAGCATTCTCAGGGAGGAAAATAGCTGTCATTTTCCTCTGCATGAGTTCCTCCATGTGGGAACACAAGCTCTTAATGCACTGGAAACTAATCATACCTTTAAAAATAAATCCCCCAATCTCTTATTTGCTCTCTGTCTGCTGCATCTTCCTCCCCCACAGAATAAATTTGTATGAGCTGATTAAAAAGAACAATTTCCAAGGCTTCAGCCTGTCTTTGATTCGCCACTTCACTCGGTGTGTGCTGAGGTGTTTACAAGTGCTCTACCAGGAAAGAATCATTCACTGTGATCTGAAGCCTGTAAGTACAATCATTTCATCACCTGGTATTCTATACAGAATAAATGAGCTTATCCCATTCCTTATTGATTGAGAGGAACTCTCAAGAGAAACCCTAAAACCCAGTATGATGTTTGTACAGAAGTTGTAATTTATTTCAGATTATGTTCATGTACAGTCAGCTGATTATTACCATTGATTCAGTTCATTTACTGAAACATTAAATGAGATTATTTGGTTGCCAAAACGTATGCAAATATGAGTCAAATTCAGGTAATGACTTTTTGCTTAGAGAAAAATAGAAGTACTTGTAAAATTAAGTATTTCAAGAGGGACATTGTAATGTGAGGACTATTCACATGGCAGCCTGTTTCAGGTCATCCTGTTAAGTCTGTTTAATTTCTTAGGCATAACTATGAAAATTAAGTAGCCTAGTAAATCGCAAAGGAATTCTGTGGAACAGTATTTAGGGTGTTCAGCTGTTTCTGGAGGAAAACTAGGTGCTAGGTGAAACATTTCTGTTCTCCTTAAGCCCCAAATTTAAATTTTTGCAGTTTTCTGAGATTTCTGAAGGATTTAAATTGTATTTTCACTTCAGGTGAAAGTTTCTCTTAATTTCCTTTTCAAAAGGGTAAATGAACCAATAAAGAAAGAAGTAAGTTCTCAGGTAAAAATGCTAAGGATGAAATTCTGTTCTCGCTTTGCTGAATGTATCTTGATTTAGAATTCTGAGAAGTTGCATACTGTCTGTACCCGTTGTCTTGCCAGACCAATTTGTAGTGAGAGGAGAGGCTTGCAAGATAACCCAAATATCCAAATCAAAAACAATTAGCCCAATGGGAAATCTGTTTCCAGGCAGCCACTGACAAGGAATGACATTGGCAGCATCAATTAGTGTAATCTGTATTTAAATAGAGCAACATATTAGTGAAAATGTAGTGAGTTAACGAAAAGACAATTTTGTTCTCATTCAACAATTGTACGGTTTCGTGAATTTATGTTGCCTGAAACTCACATCTGTTATCCCATCTGCCTCCTATGATATTTCTCAGCATAAGGTAGAATATGGAGTTTCTCTGGCCTCTATGCTAGGTAATCACTGTCTCCAAAGCCTGGTTTGCCAGTCGATCCTGGTTTTCCAGCTTTGATCCGCTCCATTGCATTGTGAGGGATTCGGTATTAGAGACAGGGCTTTACCATGAGCACAAAGGGATATCGAGCTGCAGAGAGGGGATGTTGCCTCCCTTACCAGAACCAAGAGCACCTGAATTGTGGAAGTCAGTCCTTGTCTTGACTTTCACCAGTAGCAGCTTCTCCTTCCTGGCACATGAAGCATTTCCTTATGAGCTAATTACCCAGGAAACCACTTCATCATTATTTGGCATCCACCTGGGAAGTGTTCAGTCATTCCTTTGAATATAATCACTGTAAAACTGGTTGATAGAGGTAACCATCTGTCTGCTGAGGAGTGGAGAAGGAAATCCTTCATTTAGACAGACTTTTAATGAGCTCAGCTCTGCAGAAGAGAGCTGAAGGCTGTGTTTGCTCATCAGTGCACATATCCCTGAGCTGGCTGTTTAAGGATCATTTATCCAGCTGGAATTGCAGGAACCCAGTGCTGTACCCACCTGCACCCAGCTAAGAGTCCATAGGATCCTGCCTTGTTCATCTATCCCTCCCTTGAGACCTGTGCATCACACAGGTGGGGAGGGGTGAGCTGACACAGAGTCTGGAGCAAGCAGTGCAGGGAAGAACTGTGGAGAGTGGCTCCTTCATGGGCCAGGGGCTTTCTGTGCTTACAAAAGGATGGTTCTGGTTAAAACAGCACAAAGCCAGGTGCAGTTTGGCTTTTACTAGATAAGCTACCCTGAGTTTTGGGGAGCTTGCTGGTGCCCTGTTTGGCTCACCTGCAGCCTGGGTACCTTTCCAAATCCCCCCTCTGCTTTGCACAATTGCACATTATTGGCTGCCATCTCGTGTTAGCAAATGCATTCCAAAGGAGGTTGAATTTTGAAGCTCTCTCTCAGCAGAGAAGTGTAAATGTGATTTACATTCTGATTTTCCCAAGTGTTCACTGACTTAATATTGTGCTAAACCCCTCTTTTCCCTGTGATATTTTTCTCTTTTTAGGAGAACATACTATTATACCACAATGGTCAAGGTTCAGTCAAAGTTATTGATTTTGGATCAAGCTGCTATGAAGACCAAAGAGGTTTGCAGAAAAGTCAAGTTGATGTAATTTTCTTAATAAGCTTTCTTAATTTTAAATAATGTAGAAAAGCTATTTCTTGGATTGGGCTGATATATTGACCTATGCCCCTAATTAGAACCTGGTGAACTGTTCAGCCACTGGTGGTGGAGCAAATACTGGTAGAGACAAGTAAGATATTACCATTCTTTTTCTTTGTCCCAAACCTGATCAGCTCCTCTACTCCTACTGAACTCAAAATTGCACTTTCAGGAGTGGTTAGCTGGAGCAAACTTAGGAGGATAATCCAAATATTTCACTTATCAAGAAGTTTGTCAGGTCCAAAGAGCCTCTCTCTGTGAGATGGTTAAATTATAATTGATACTTTTTGCATAAATACCACAGGGAGGAAAATGGGAACTGTGCTTTTAATTTAGGAACTGTTGATTGATGCAAATGGAACACCTTCAAATAGGAAAATGAGCATGGATAAACTGAATCACAGCATTAATAGAACAATTTCCTTCAGTGAAACTTGTTGAAGAACTATTTCCATATAGAACAGTGGAAAGTATGTCACCCATTACTTCTAGGATGGGGTTAGAAAATGTTTCCACAGCCTATGTCAGCAATCTGTGGATAGACAGATTTATGATTCCTGAACATATGCCACTTTCCTGTGAAATCTGCAATTGACATTTCAGTCCCAACTGTGATATTTTGCTTCTTGTCTGATTTTCGATCCAGTGTACACCTATGTTCAGAGTCGCTTTTATCGCTCCCCTGAGGTGATTCTTGGTCATCCTTATGCTATGGCTGTTGATATGTGGAGCTTAGGCTGTATCATAGCAGAGCTTTACACAGGCTACCCGCTGTTCCCAGGGGAAAATGAAACTGACCAACTTGCCTGCATCATGGAGGTAACTTTTGGGATTATTGGTTTGCAGACCCATTTGATAAACTGCACCACCAGAAGCAAAGAGAAACCTCAGGCAATAATGAAATACAATTGGCTATGGCCTGGCCTTCCAGAGGGAGGTTTAATGCAGCCAAATGGCTCTTTGAGCCAGAAGGGCCCCCCTGAGCCTCTTTTCCTCCAGGCTGAGTCCCCCCCACTCCCTCAGCTTCACCTCATCAGACTTGTGCTCCAGCCCCTTGCCCAGCTCCATCCCCTTCCCTGGACACGCTCCAGCCCCTCAATGTCCTTCCTGAAGTGACAGGTCCAGAACTGGACACAGGATTTGAGCTGTGGCCTCACCACTGCCATGGAGAGAGGGGCAATCACTGCCCTGGTTCTGGCCATGCTATTTTTGATACAAAGACGTGTACAGGCAGTACTAAGGAATCTCTTAATTCCCTCCACCATAAGAGGAAATATTTTGCAGACATTTCACAGTAAATTGCAACATTCAGCTTCTTTTCATAAGGAGGGCAAAATGCCACACCTTGCCTGATGGTTGTTATGTATCTTTATGAAATGAGTAATTCTACGAATTCATTTTCTATGAAGGTATTGGGTCTTCCACCAGCTGATTTTATCCAGGCTGCATCAAGGAGGAGAACATTCTTTGGTAATTTCTTCTGATTATTTGTCCTTGCTGGGCCCCTCCCTGGTAGTTAACCACTAATTAATAGCACTGGTAGAGAGTAGGGTCAGAGATCTTTAGCTAATTCCCCACTGATAAAAATACTTCCAGGAAGAGGTGTGGGAAAAAAAGCAAAGGGATAAAATGAGACCTATGAACGAACCTGGAGCTCTGCTCTTCATGGCTTATGGGCCTCTAATTGCCAACGTGATAGGGAAGCTTCTCCTTAAAAATACTGTTGCTGAAAGGAATGCAGTGGGCTCTGGGAGCTAATTTACATTGTTCATTTCTCTGTGTATAATTTGGGTTTGGAAATTGCTTAAAGCAAACTAACCAACAAAGTGTAGGATGTGGTTTCTAGGATGCAACCAATCCTGTTTGCCGCAATTCTGGCAGATTATCAATCCAACAGGGCAAATCTGGAGTTAGTGAGATGGACATGGATACTGTTTATGCAACTTTTTAAAGTATTTAGTGAAGATTTTTAATGTAATCTTTTGAGGATGTCTTTTTTTTTTTAAGATTCCAAAGGTTTTCCTAAATCCATAACTAACAGCAAGGGGAAAAAGAGATGCCCAGACTCCAAGGATCTAAGCACAGTGCTGAACACCCATGATGCTGGTTTCTTGGACTTTTTGAAAGGATGCTTAATGTGAGTTCATACTGTATGCAACAAGGACTTTGCTTTCATTCGCTTGTGCCTTTAAAATCTTTGTATCTGTTGTGTTTGTGGTTTGGTGGGTGTCTTTTGTTTGTTTTTGTTGGGTTTTCTGTTTGTGGGTAGTTTTTTTGGTTTTGGTTTTTTTTTTTGGTGGGGCATTTTGGGGTTTGGTTTTGTTTTCCACATGGCATCATCTGCATAGCTATTATTATTGACACTTTACTATGTCTTCTTTAGCAGTGACTTCAAATTTCTTTCTAGCAGTTCAGTAGCACTTTCCTAAAGAAATTCTAAAGAAGCTGCTAACTTGTGGTTACATGGGAAGGGAAGAAGAATCATCCCACTCTGTTTCACAAGAAGGTTGCTTTCAGTGTTCTCTGTTTGCCAAGTCTGTGTGAATCATTGATCCATTTTGGTTTGCTGGTTGAATCAGAATTTTCAGGAAATCATTTCAGTGGAGCAAAAAAAAAAAAACAAGTCTTAAACAAGGAATTTTGGATTCCTACCCTAATAGAACCAGAAACTCTATATTAAAAATGGTTTGATGCTGCAGAGGGTTTGATCAGCACAGTGCTGACGTAAATAGGTTTTGAAGGATGGAGAAGATCGCATAAGATTTTTCCATGGTTTTGGGATAAAAAGATAAAATTATTTTGTTTCAAAACACACATCTTCATGACCTGACTTTCAAAAGACAAGGCTGACTCTTTTGCCTTGTACTAATTTTGAGCTAGAAATAGTTGAATAATGATTTGTCTCCCGTGGATTTAAGGTGGGAGCCTTCCCTGCGCATGACTCCTGATGAAGCGATGAAGCACGCGTGGATCCAGGAGCCAAAAATCTTCCGGAAAACACAGGCTCCAAGGAAGATGAGTGATGGCTCATTCTCTACACTGGAAAACAGAAGAGAGACTATTCGTAAGCATGTTCTACCTCAGAACTAAGTGCATTTATATCAGTGTTTGGTGTTTCTTTGTGTTTAGTGTCATCTGCCTGGAGTAAGGGGAGGTGAAAGTGCGGAGGTAATGGATGGCCACTGAAATGGGATGGGTAAAGGCACCATTCCTCACTTGTGTAGAAATGTTATGTTTTAGTTCAGCTGCCTGCCAGAAGACTGGAAATGCTGAAGATTCACATGGAAAGCCCTTTTCCCTGCTGAGTGAAAAGACACAACAGTATCTGATACCTCACCGCAGTGCATGTCACTTCCAGAGCAAAAGAATGAAGCAGTGGGGGTTGTAAGATCCCAGAGAAAACTTCCACCTGATTTGCTGGGAGTTTGTCTCTATCCTGTATTTCACCTGCTGTTAAAAAGTCTGCAGTCTTAACCCTCTCGTTTTAATGATTTATTGTTGCAGAGAATCTCTGGAAAAATGCAGCTGACAAAGTGAGAAGTGAACTGGCTGACAGACTGACTCCCTTCACAGGCACAGCAGAAGGTGATGTGCAGAACATAAGGAAGCATGTTATTCCAGAGAAATATTTGGAAAACCACATGGAAAAGCCTATTAAATACGATCAAGCAGAAGACAGTGGCGAAAGAGCTCTTCCAAAAACTTCTCTTTTTTTCCCACCAATTAAGTAACACAGAGCACAAGCTATGAGTGGCTCAGTTGCATACCTAGTATATTTTGTAGGTATTATTTGTACTCAGGAATATAAGCTATATCTGTCTGTTCATGGGCTGTGCACATTGTAAGTATATTTAATGTTCTTTTTACCCTGAAATCATCTAGTCAACCAAAACAGAATGTGAGAACCATTCCTTTTCCTCATCTACATCTTTGTGATCAGAGATTCTTCACAACCAGCAGCAATAAAATGGAGACTGTAGAGGTGGAGAGTGGCTTATTCTTGGTGTTATAACAGACTTTTGAATTTTATATTTTTCTGGATCTAAAAGAACAAATGTGTTGACTGAAGAATCTGAATTCTTTTACTTACAGCAGCATAAGTCAGGAATAATTCATGGATAAGATTACTGGATTTACTTATGTATTAAAAAAAATAAGAGCAATCAAACCCAGCATCCTCATTTTCCTCCTTCTCCATCTTCCTCTTTTTATAGTGAAGCTGCTAGATGGAAGCCATTGTCACACCTTACTAGCAGATTTAGAAATGTAAATTTTGCTCTTTAGCTCTCTAGCAACAACAAAGTGGAGTGGTATTGTGGGCTCATTTCTGCAGGGATTCAACAGGAAGAATGGATTAAAGCAAGCTGGTTTGATTTGGGAAAATTGTCCTTCATGGCAAGTTTAACTTAATCCTCTAAAAAAAAACCCAACAAAAACCAAACAAATTTCTGTGATCCCTACAGCTTATGTGTTTAATTTAGGTATTTTGCTCTTTGTACAACAGACTGTCTTTTCACTTGCAAAGCACCCACCTCATTGCACCTCTTACATTTACTGGAGTTTATAGCCAGAAATTCAGTTGAAAAGGAATAATAAGAAAATTGTCCTGCCAAAAGCAGCTGCTACTTTAGCAGTGACACTGCAGCAGCCCCAAGGGACAGAGGTCTTCAGAGCTGTTTAGAGTCACCATGGCAGCAAACTCCCACAGGCTCTTTTGCAAAAGGAAAATCCAAAGGATATGGAAATGGTCCTCAAACAGTTCCAGTGTTACAGGAGTAAACAAGCCACCTGACAGGTAAAGTTGATCACTTAATGATAGAAGCCACTTCAGGGAAAATGGACTGCTGTGCTCATCCCCTCAGCTTCAGGCAAATCCTGGTACTCCTGAAGAAACACCTGGAAAATGAGTGACCCAAGAAGGGCAATAGCTCGTTATTGAGGGTAATTGAGCAGAGAATTACAAGGGTATTTTGGCAGACAAATACCACCCTGCTGTGATGCAGACGTTCCTGACAAGCAGGCCAGCTTGCAGTGCCAGAATCAGTTGTACTTCTGGTTTCAGAGAGACTCCTTTGCAGCTGAACCCTCCTGGAGACCATTCCCATTCTTCAGCAAAAGAAGAATGAAATGAGTGAAAAATGAGTTCTGTTCTGCACCATGCTATGGCACAGCACACCTAGGGTTGGTGCACTGCAGAATGTGGACAAAATATGGACAGAATGTGGTCCCTCATCACATGTCTCAGACCCTTAGAACAATAATTTACTAATTTGGTGTGGTTGCTGCTCATTCTTCATCTGCTGTGTCACATTCCCTTCATTGCTTAAGCTGCCCCAAGTTAAAATATCTGATTCTCACAATTGTGCACTTGGGTTTTTGTCTGCTCTACCTTAGGGGCAAAATTTTGGGGCAATTATATTGAGGTGCCCCTGACACCTGGAATGGATGTCACCCTAATGAAGGTATAAGCCTCATTTGATAAATGGGCTTTTGTGCTGGAGCCATGTTATCTTCACAATTAGTATATTTCAGTAGCTCTTTGTAGTAAGCATGATCATATTATTTCTCAGGGCATATGCTGATGGGTTTTCCAAGGCCTTCAGTGTTGAGGGGAAAGTGGCAAGGTCATCTGAGCCTGTAATTCAGTTTGATCATGGTTCCATACAGAAGGCAGATGAATGGCATTTCACTGTAGCTGCCATGAATTTGCTGTCTTCCCTTCCTTGCCGACCTGCTGTTATGTTTTAATTCCTACAGCCTTTATAGTGATCTTCATCTTCAAAACCTTTCCTAATAAGGGCTCTTTTGGATAACTGTTGGATTTTTTTCAGAGATGACAGAAATAAATAGAAATTACTTGGCAGAAATATCTAGCCCTGAGATACCATCAATGCTTTCACATTCATCTGCAGAAACAAGTAGATCTGTGTTGCAGAATAAAGACTTTGCAATTAGAAATTGTAAAGCAGGTATGTTTTATTCCAGCTGGGACGCAGAGGGGGTATTTCCACCAAATACGCCTACCCGGTCAAGACAAGGTCCAGGTTTAAATACACGTTGATCCCACAGACCCACACCTCCCCAGCCGCCCATTCCTTCGTGTTCTAATTAGCTGCCACACCTCCTGGTGGTCGTGAGCTGGGGTCTTGGGAGGAAGCCCGACGTCTTCCTCAGATGTCTGCTGGTTGACCTTTGCTTCTGGGCAGGCACGGTGGAGATGTGGCTATTTTGCAGGTCACTTCCTTCTTGCCAAAAATTAGGAGCCCGATTTTGCTGGATTCAAGCCACAGCTTTCTGCTTTATTGATTTTTCACAATACCTAAGTCTTTCTTTACTGAATTTCCACAATATACATCTTATCTTAATAGTTTTTACCTAGCAACTAAATTCCTATGTGCACCTCTACCAGTTCTTTCTGCTTAACAAGTTATGTTCTATATGCTGTTACAAGTTGTTCTTTTACAAAAATCATTACAAACCGTATATATTTCTGCTTCCCCTTCACCTGCTTAAGCCTATTATATGCTTCTAAAATTCTGAATTTTCATAGCCACATATGTTCCCCATCTCAGATCCATCAGACACAGGTACCATCGTCATATCTGTGCCATTTGAAAGGAGATAATGAGAAAATTCTCTGTGTAAGAGGACAACCTACAAAATGCTGAGAAGAATCCTCTGACTCATCCTCAGCCTGAGCCACCTTCAGACTTTTCACGATGCAGACTCACAGAGAAAAGAAGCACTAATAATTTACTTTCTTGAAAAGCCCAATCCATGCATGATGTTTTGTTTTGCTATGTATTGCCATTTTTTAGCCACATTTGCCAAGAAAACGAGGTGGCTGCTTTCTTGTCCATCTCTGTGCATTGCCCTGTCTCTCTGGTCTAGTGGAAGGTGTCCCTACCCATGGCAGGAGGGATGATCTTTAAGGTCCCCTCCAACCCAAACCATCCTATGATTTTATGATTCTGTCTTCCAATTTTTGCACATTTTTACAGCACAGATAAGTGATTGGGGGTGTAAGGCTGGGAGGGTTATCACAGTATGGAGAAGTTCTAGGAATCCACATCACTGAGTTGAAGAGAATGTGCAGGGACCAGCACTGTTGCAGCAGTGGATATTTACAGGATGCCTGATACAGATCTTTAGGTAATCAAGCTGTGAGGACACAAAGCCTCGCCAACCAAGCTGTTAGAAGACTTCTGTTTCTGAAACCTCATTACCAAACTGTTGTGTGTAAATAACAATCTTTATGGAATTGAATGCTTTCTGCAGAATTGCACTTCACTGCTTCTGGAAGGCTTTGTGGGTATAACTGCAATACATCAAATGCAGTCATTGCAGAGCCTACATCAGTGGCCTTCAAAAGCAGAGACTCTCCTGATTGCTCCTGATCTACTGTGCAAGGATTTACCAGCAGGTATCAATTTCTGCAACTCTGGGTGTGCCTGTGCCCTCATATTTGCTATGTGAGACAAGTAAAGCAAATTTGTCAGCCTGAGAACTGCTCATCTTTGACCCTCTCTGTGCTCCTAGTACTCTGAGCTTTCAGGTGACAAGTTTGTTCAGGAAATGGCTATGTAGACACTGTTTATATCTGTTTCAACATCCCTTTAGCCATCACCTGGGATACTCCTGCATTCAACAGTATTTTTGGCACCCCTTTAAAGCTTGAAAAGGGAAAGGGGGGAAAAAGAACTGCAGTCCTACAATTCCCCATCCTGTAAATATCTCTCACATGCTGATGTATCTGTCCCTGCTAACCCACTTTGCAAATTACTTATTATAAAGAGAATCTCCACCTCTATCCTCACGGGTTTTGGGCATCCAGGATTTTCAGCCTGTGAAGAAGGAAAGGGCTCTTTACAGCTGCAGAGGGACAACTCCTGGAACAGCAGGGTTTGTGCAACACAGCTATGGATAAACAAGCCCAGAGAGCTGAGAAATTGCATTAAGCAAAAGTGAAGTCCTTTCACAAGGCAGCTTGTGAAAAAATTTCCTTTATGCCACCCCCCTTTCCTTCAGGATTGCATGTTTTACTCAACAAGGAGCTTTACATCTCCTCTGTTGCTTCCATATGATCCATAGGATTTGGAAGAAGTAGCCCTGTAGATGTGTGGCAAAAGGTGAGTCAGTTTGGCACCATCTTCTACAAGGGCTACAAGTTGTTTGAAATAATGTGGATGGATTTAGACATGGGAAAGAGGGCTGTCAAAGAAGTGAGCAGCTGAATGTAAGGATATTTTTTAGCCTAGTTACAATAGGTTCAAGTTACCACTCTGTTAAATATCTATCTGGGTATCAGCCTTCAGACATTTTTAAACAAAATTTCTTTTTAAGTTGAATTTTTTGGTTAAAATTTGTCCTGAAAAAGCAGAGGTGTTAAATAACTTCACTAGAATGCAAATACTGTGCAATGATACTGAGATTGCTTCAAATGGCTCTATCTAACAGGATTCTGCTACTTCCTGCACTGCAACAAGGAGGTGCTGAGCTGGGGAGGTGTGGGGTGGAAGTTGGCTGTGAGTCAGGGATGTGTGTGCTGCCTGCAAAGGATTTCAGCAGTGGAACAATCAGGGCTGTTTTCAGAGTACTGGGTATAACATTTTCCTTCTTCTTCACCTCCTGAGTTTGTTGCACGTCATCATAATCCCCAGAGAGAAAGCTCAGTGAAACTTCACTGCTTTCCTCTCCCGTCTGTCTCTGTCTGTTGCCTGAGGCAGATACTCAGAGGTGCCATTGCATCCTGTGGTTCTGACTCTCCTCCCTCTTTTCACACTTGGCTCCTGTACGAGCATTTAGTTTTCTAAAGGAAGCAGATTTTATCTTCCTCCCTCTTCTCAGGTCATTTATAATTTTAAATTCTTCCTTGGCATGCTGCTCACTGCCAATCTGTGGTATCTTTCTGCTCCTGCACATCTCTCCCACGCCCCTCCGCAGTGCCGTGCAAACACCACCACATCCTGTTCCACCCAAGACACCATGCAACTCCAATCCTTGTCACACAGCTAAACCACTTCTCCTTGTAATTCCAGGAGAGTTGCACTTTCCAGCAGTGTCTCAGTTGCATCCTCCAATCTCACACTCTTCTCCATGTGAGGAAGGGATTTTCTGCCTAAAAGTGGAGAACAAGACATAATGAAAATTTCTCACATGGGCAGCTCTGAAAGATGCAAATTCCCTTGCCTTTTCCCCTCCCTACTTCATGATTAATTTTGTCTTTGGTTCATCTCCTGGAGGGGCCAAAGTCTCTCAGGTTTGATATCCCTATGCTGTCCTAACCTTCAAATACTTAATTTGCATTACTGTATCCCTCAGCCCTGGTTCCCCCCAAGAACAGTCTTGGGCCTCTCTGGAGCAGACTGTATAAAAAAAGTCAGTGTTTGATTAGAGAACTGAAATAAGAAACCATAAATATACTTGCATTCTAAAGCAGGATTGCCAACAACATGACCTGGGATTCAAGCAATCTGTATGCCATTTGATCTCTTTAAACCCCGTGCCTGAGGATCAGATCAGGTAACTCTCCTCTGTTGTTCATCTGTTCTTCCAATGCTTGCCCCAGAAAAAAATAATACAAAAGGTTTTTCTATATTTTCCCTGCAAGTTAATAGGAATAAACTACCATGTCCTCCAAAATCCACAGATCTCGGATAAGTTTTATTGTAGATTATGCAATTGGGCAAATTGGAGATGATGGACAAGGCACTTCCTGGCAGAACTGGTCAGAAACCTGCTGAAGGTTTTTGTTTTTATGTCATTACACTGAAAGGTCTCAGGCAGCACAAGAGATGATGCCGTTTTCTCCTTTGACTCACTCCCACCTAGGTACAGCACATGGAGCAGAGCCATTTTTCTAATTCGACTCTTCCAGATTTCTATCACAGGAGCCCTTTCCGTGTGCCACAACAGCTTCCTCTGATAAGCCATGATATTAAGTCTTAACTTCTTTACAACAAATTTGTCCGTGGCACAATCAGGGTTCATTTCAGAATCTGCAATGGCCAGACAAGTTCATCAGAAGCGCCCCTTTTCCTTGGTGAGGAGAGCCAACATTCACCCACCCCGAGGAGTGCTGGGTAGGAGTACACTTGGCTGCCTTGTTTTGGTTCTGTAGTACAAAACAGCTGTTAAAAATGGTTAAAGATGTATATGAGATGGCTTAGCACAGTTTCACTCAGGCAAGGTGCCAGGGCACGTTATGTAAAGTGTTGATCTTTCCTACATTTTAAATTGAATATAGAACAGTCGGGTTCCAGCCCTCCTTCCTGGCAACAGGCCAGCCTTGGGCACTTCCATATAAACTGGGCTTCTTGTAGCTGCCCAAGGTATCAGCAGGACTTAGAGACTGCAGAGATGATGGTGATGGTCTTCTCAGGAATCAAGAGAATGCTCTTCCTCTTGTTCCTTCCATGCTTTTGTTCCAGCCAGTTTGCATCTCCACTGCTGCATTTCCCCACCTTCCTGGATCCTTCCAGCAGGTTCTACCTTCGCTGGGACCACGAGGAATAGGAGCTGATGGGGTTGAGCTGCACATCCACACAACTGGGTGGCATCTGGATTCAGCCCTGATGGAGAGCTGCCTGGATCTGACATTGTGTCAGAAGATGCCTTCCGAAATGGCAGCATCTGCTTCTCTGTAAGTTGAGCAGATTTCCTCTTCATCTCCCTTTGCCAAAGGTCACGCTCCAAGTATGTTGAAAAAAAGGTATATTGAAAGACTAAGAGGATTGAAAATCTTCACCCTGGAAAGACTGAGGGAATTGAAATTTTTCAGCCTGAAAGACAGAAGACTTTGGGGGTCACCTAATTGTGGCCTTTCAGTGCCTGAAGGGAGCCCACAGGAAAGATGGAGAGAGACTCTTGACAAGGGCCTGGAGTGACAGGACAAGGGGGAATGGCTTCAAAGTGACAGAGAGGAGTTTAGATTGGATATAAGGAAGAAATTGTTCCCTGTGAGGGTGGTGAGGCCCTGGCACATGTAAATATGTCAGGCACAGGATAGGACATCCTTGGGAATTCTTGTTTTCTTCCACTGTCAAGCAACCACTAAGGATAGACACCTGATGTTAAAGCAGCTGGAGTTTACAGAGGGAAAAATGCCACCAAGGCTGCTAAATAAAAACCAGGCTATAGTTTTGTTTTGCTTTAATTATAAAAGAGAAACAGGCAGCTTAATTTTATCCAGATACAAAGAGTTTATACCAGTGAAGTGTTTGCAGTTTCAGTGGTTTTACTTTGTTCAGCTGTTTTCAGTTCCTCTTTCATACAACAGTAAACTATATTTTGCACAAAATATGTCACAACGTTTGCCTAAAAATGGGTAAACGTTGGAGGGATTGAGGTAGCCAGCGTTCCCTATGGTCATCAGCTGGTTGCAAAATGGTTCTTGTCCTAGCCACTTTTTAAATCTTCTTTGGATTGTGACCCAGACAGGGACCTTTTGGGTGTGAATCACTGCAGAAAAAAATAGAAGAAACACTTCTTATTTGTTTGATAATGATTTTTAAAAAGTGATTTGATGTAAACCCAAAGCATTTAATTTCTCCTAAAAGAACATCCTGAAAGGAAAAATTGAAATTATTTAAAAAGTATTAAGCATTCCATTATTTTCAGAAAACATAGTTAACATTAACAATTATATTTTCCTCCTTGGTAGCGAAAACTCTTTGTTTATATTAGAAAATAATTTTGGTCCCACCAAAAGTTACAGGTTTTTTCAAATCTTTTACATATCAGAAAATATCTCCCAATTATTTTAGGTCTGGATACAGTAAGCAAGCACATTAAATCCAGAAAAATCCACATTTGCTCAGCTGTCAAGCGCATCCACTGAACCCAAGGAACAGATAGTTTGAGGGAGAGACATCCTAGTTACTGTAAGTGGAATTTAAGTGACATTTTCAATTTGAAATCTTCCTTCTAAACCTGTCTCGTATCCTTGGTTTTTGTTTTAATTTTTCTTTCTACTACAACCAAAAAAGTCATTATCTGAGTATTGTCAAGGGGTGAAAATCAGCCCAAAAGGCTTGCTCTCACAAAGGAGGGTTGTTCTTCCAAGTGTTTACTGCATCCCTTGTTCCTAATGTATATTTCATTTAAAATATTTTATCTATTTCAGAGTAGCTGATTTGCAGACTACTTATCGTTGAATTTGGATCTTGTAATGAAATCTTCACCAAATCTGTTTTCTTGATGAGGTACAGAGACCCATTGGACTCAACTGAGCCCAGAAGATTCTTATCTCTGACCTGAGGCTGCACAATGTAAGTGTTGGACAAGAGCCTGGTAAATCTCCTTCTGTCTTTCTTGGTCATGGCCACACTGAGTTTGGCATCGCACAGGCTGAAAGATGGACATGACTGGTCTTGGAAACATGGAAATAGAGCTGGCAAGAGTAGAAGTGAAGTAGGAGTGTGAGGGGTTACTTGTTAGGAAAATGCTGCCAGATGTTGCCCATGCCCTTAGCTAGAGTTTAGGAAGCCAAGTTCATTAGGTACTAATGAATTCCAGCAGAATTATTAACACAGACATCTCATTACTAACACAGACCTACAGGGCCATTGTCCCACCCATATAGACCCACATTAAAATATCTTTAATTTACTGAAGATATTTACCACTCCCCATCATCGTTTTGTGGGAAATACACAATACCACAGAGAAATAATAAGTATACACTTAAATACTGAGAAGTGTGGCTAAGTGCTCAGAAATAGAATACGAACTACCATGTGTGCTATCCCCAGTATGAAGTCATGCAGCATCTCAGTATCACATAAAAGGATTTACAAGGGGAGCTGGAGCCCCCTTTTAACTCCCCCCTGCCACGGTATTTGCACCATCCTTGTCAAATGGAGTTCAAAAGCACCAACTCAGTGGGGTACTGCACCTTCCTTCTTCAAACAGCACCGGCCCACACAGTCAGCACTCCCTCAAGATGCAGTAGAACCTGCTGATCAGCGTAGGCAATATTCCACAGGAAAGAGGGGCACTATTTTTATGGCTAAATTTGTGGGATCGGTGCTATCATGTGCTTGTCACTCTGGAAAACCAGCAATAAAAACCGAAAAAGTTGATTGAACTCGATGGATGTTTCCTACACTCAGTCCATGTTACAATTGGCAAATTAGTAATGTAATTCCCTAACAGAAAAAAAAATCTGAATGAAAAAAAGAATTAAGACTTTGTGGAGCTGAAAAATCACAGAATACTTTGGGTTGCCCAGGCCTGGAAGTGTCCAAGGCCAGGCTGGATGGGGCTCTGAGCAATCTGGGATAGTGGAAAGTGTCTCTGCCCATGGCAGGGGTTTGGAACAAGATGATCTTTAAGATTCTTTTCAACCCATTCCATATTTGTGGAGCTGTGGACTGGCTTCCCGACTTTGTTGTGATAACAGCCCAGCTTTTAAACTCTTAAACAAACAAGCTGACATAATTTCTAGTTTCATTCCCCTGTTGGATTTCTCCCAAAGCCTGGCCAGGATTCAAGGGGGAACCAAGGGAGTTGTCTTTGATTGTGTACCCCCCTAATTAGGCCAGATGTGGCCTTATCCAGTTGCTGGATTTGGAAAGGTAAACACATGTTTTGCCAATAAATGAACTCATATAACAATAGTTACATTTTATATATATATGTATATATAACATTTGGTTGGAAGGTTCATCTAGAGGCAACTTTGGCTCAGGGCCTGATGTTCAGGCCTCAGTTAGGGTCTGTTGTTTAGGCCTCAGCGCTTCAGCTGCCTTCCTTAGAATTTCTGGGCAGATCTCCCTGTCAGGTCTGAGGGCCACTGCAAACCTTCATTTGACCGCAGCTCAAACTTTGAGTCATCAACCACCACAGAAACTGCTTCATTTCCTCTTTTTTCTCTCACACATCTAGTGTTTGCTTGGCTTCTGTGGACCTCTGATTATGGGACATAAGGCACAGAATACCAGAACACATCCCCAGCCCTTTGAAGAAGCCTCTGCTATTACCACTGGCAGCAGAGTGTGTTCCAGATCTGATGGCCCTGAGAGAATATTTCCAAAATAGAAAATTGTCTCTCTGTGGAAGAAATAGGTTCAATCAGAATTAGTATTTATTTCATTAAAAAACACTCAACTTTTTCCTATAGTTTGTTCTAAATCAGAAAAGCAATATTTCATAGTTCTGTAAAGACAGGAATACAGTAATCATAGAATCATGGAATAATTTGGGTTGGAAGAAACATTAAGATCATCTCATTCCACCTTCCCTGTCATGGACAGAGACACCTTCCACTATCCCAGGTTGCTCAGAGACCTGTCCAACCTGACCTTACACACTGCCAGGCATGGGGTAGCCACAGCTTCTTTGAGGAATCTGTGCCAGGGCCTCACCAGCCTCACAGGGAAGAATTTTTTTTCCTAACATCCAATTTAAACTTACTCTTTGTCAGTGTGAAGCCATTCCCTCTTGTCAGACACTCCAGGCCCTGGTTAAGAGTCTCTCTCCATCTTTCCTGTGGGCTCCCTTCAGGCACTGCAAGGCCACAATAAGGTCACCCCAAAGCTTCTCTTCTCAAGACTGAAAAATCTCATTCTCTCAGCCTTTCCTCATGACAGTGGTGTTCCAGCTTCTCAAGACTTTGTTGGCCTCATCTGGACTCTCTCCAGCATTTCCATGTCCTTCCCGTGCTGGGACTCCAGAGAGAAAAGAGGTTACCCCTCAGCCTCCTTTTCTGCAAACTGGACAAACCATGGAATCCTCAGCCGCTCCTCACAGGATATTCCTTCCAACCCTTCCACCAGCTTTGTTCCCTTCCTCTGAGCCTCCATTCAAGGACCTTCACATCCTTCTTAAATTCTAGGGCCCTGGGCTGGTTTTGTCTGGGTTACAGTTAATTTCCTTCATAGCAACTGGTATGGGCTACATTTTGGATTTGTTCTGGAACAGTGTTGAGAACACAGGGTTGTTTTAGTTCTTGCTGAGCAGAGATTAAACAGAGTGAGAGTCCTCTGCTCGTCATCCACCACTGAGGGGGTTGGGGGTTGCACAAGGTGTTGAGAGGGGACACAGCTGACCCCAACTGCCCAGAGGGATATGACAAACGTGAAAAGCCAAGGGATTGTTTTGTTTAGGCTGTACTGTTCCAGTTGCTGCCTTTGCATATTAAGCACCTTTTGCACTTCCCAAAACAGGCTGAACCAGTCCTCCTTTCTGAATCCCCATTTGCCCCCAGAATTCCCTTGTAGAGAAGCAGACAATGTCTGTGAGGTGCACAGAGCCCACAGTGCTCAGGACACAGCAGGGCAAAGTGTTTTGTGTGTGAAGCTTTGGGAACTCAAGACTCTTCCAATGCCGGAACCACTTGCCAACACAGGTGACCTCAGGGTGGCCATGAACTTATATTTCCTCATGTTACTGACATAAAACCCTGTGACATCAAAAGATGAAGTAGGAACAGACTTCTCCTCTCATTAAAATTTCCGTATGACCGGAAGAGTCAAGAACTTCCTCCTGAAGGTCAGAAAGAGGAGAGAGCTCTGAGTTGTGCCCAGCCCAGTGCATCATTCTCAGAACAGCCAAGAGAGGGGAAAAGGAGAAGTGGTAACAAGAATGGCAGAAAATGTCCTTTATGCTGACTTGAACTTGCCTGAATCAACCAGAGCCAGAATCCTGACGGTCCCTGATGTCCAAGGTAGGTCCAGTGCTGAGCACTGAGCTTTCTTGGCATTATTCTCCAGTCTCTCTCCCACATATGTTGATAGACTTCCTTGGAGCACCAAAGTCCCAAAGAGCACAAGGGAAACGTGAGGACCAGTGCTGGGAAAATGTGCAGGTGGAGTGTCCAGATAGGGTTGTTTATATTTAGAAAGGCAAGTTGTTATAAGATCTACTTTTCTCTTTCTAAGGTGTGAGTGAGCATCTCTGGTGTGATATAAAGAGTAGTTTTTATCCCTTTTGGACACCATTCCAGAGCTGAACATCCACTACTCCTGGCCCAGACCTGTTGTCCCCTAGCAGACAGATTCCTGCAGCAAACTGCTCAGGATGGAGTGGCTGCTGTGGCTGGAGTTTGCAGCAGTCTCCTGCACAGCTGTTCCTGCTCCCTGAGCACAGCAGGCATTGCCTGGGGGCTTCTCCTGCTCTGGCTGTACAAAATGCTTGTTTAATGCACAAGTGTGAAATGTTTCATGGACAGGTTTAGTCTGATTTAAGATCAAACACTTTGCAAAATTCTAACCTATCATTTATCTTTCTTTAATGCACTAATTGTTTTTTACAAAAATGGTTGCAATATTGCACTGGTTTTGCAATATCTGCATAAAAGTACATCCTAAAAATTAACAGACTTTTTACAGTCTGTATTTAACAGACTTCATGTATCTGTACTTAATTTTCTTTTTTCATTCCTTTCTTTCTAACCCTCCTTTCACTCTGACAGAAATTATTTCTTGCCATTGGATGCTTGTCTTTTGCACAAAGTGTGAACCCTCTGCATCTCTTTTCAGATGGGTGGAGTTATTAACACCCATGGAAACAGGGTTTCACCACCTCTCCCAACAGATGAATTCACGGCTCAATAGACCACAATTATAAAATTATTATAAATAAATATAAAATTATTATAAATTATAAAATAAACCACTTGATTGCAAGTTCTATTTTCCTGATAATTTAACCCATGTACTCCTATTCAAAATTTTGACAGATTTCTAGTAACATTTTTATGTTTCTCTGCTTGTGCCTTTCGGGGAAACCCTCACAAACCCTTCTATGTGTTCACTGAATTTATGCACAAGATTTCCCAGGTGTTGTCTCCATCTTCTGAAAAGAGCTCAGAACCCTGGCTCCTGTCCTAGCTCTGTACAGTGACAGAACCCAGGGAGCTCACTGTTGTATATCATGATGACTTTGAGATTTATAATATTGCAACATCCTATTTTTGACTTTCTACCCACTTTTTATCTCGCTCTGACCTTTTTTTCCTCTGTATGTTTTCTTTCCTGCTGGTTTGTATTTATTACCTGCAGATGATAGAACAGATTTCACTATTCTCCATGTTACCTTGTTAATTTTGATAAGATCCCGAACACCTCCAAATTTAGAACAATCTGCAGTTTTCAGGCTTGGATGTTTTAGTCATCCTCACCATTCCTGTCTGGATGAACAACCTTGGGCCACCCTTGGCACTCTCCTCCCCTTTTGTCAAGATTGACAATGGGGGTGTGTGCCCCTGTCCCCTCTGGTATTGCCTGCCTTGAAGAGAAACCAGACCTGTTCCTGCCTATAGTCAGTGTTCCAAGGCTGAAAGTGTCATCATGGAACATGGAATCAGAGCATCCTGAGCTGGCTGGGACCCACGAGGATCATCCAGTCCAACTCCTGGCCCTGCTCAGGACACCCCAACAATCCCACCCTGAGATCGCTGTCCAAATGCTCCTGGAGCTCTGACAGCCTTGGGGCCGTGCCCATTCCCTGTTCCAGTGCTCCATCTGGAGGAAGAACCTTTTCCTGATATCCACCCTAACCCTCTCCTGACACAGCTCCAGCCATTCCATCTGGTCCTGTCCCTGGTCACCACAGAGCAGAGATCAGTGTCTATTATGGAGAAAAATATAATTTGAGAATATTTACCACAGTCATATCAACCAGTTGCTGTCCTGTGTTCAGCATTTCTCACAATTTCAGTCATTTTTTGTTTCATCTGAGTTGATTCTCAGCTCTCTCTGCTCTGTTCTTGTTCCCAGGCTCAGATTGTACCTACGCAGAAGTGAAAGTGAAATCCCAAGACACAACTGCTGCAGCAAACTGCAAATCATCTGGTGAGTTTAGCTGTCTGATGAAGTGGTGGGGATTTAAACAAGAAGGGGAGAGGGGCTGATCCTAATGACACAGATAAACCACGAGGAGGCAGGAGGACACAATTGCCGACTTTCCACACTCGCAGCAGGGGCAGCCCAGGTGTTGCATTCTGTGCCCCTGAACGCTTGTTGGCTTTCCTGGCGAAGGAATAGGAATAGGATAAGATGGGACAGACCCAGACGGGCCCGAGCCCGGGCTGCTGTCCCCAGCAGCAGTGAAAAGCGAACAAAGGAGATGAGGAAGCAGAGGGTGGGCATTGATTGCCAGCACTCTCCTCCATTTCACCTCTCCTCAAAGCCATGGCAGGCTGGGATCTGTTCAGGTCCCTGGGCACAGTGACCGGAGCTGGCAGGGAAGCACCAGGACATTCAGCCTGGCTCCAGCCTGCAGGTCTGGAAGGCCCCAGATTCCCAGTGTGAGCCTGAAAACGGGGGGCACCTGGAATGCAGAGGAAAGATGCTTCTGTGCAGCTTTTGCCCTAATCTTTATTTTTCTGTCCCTCTGTAGGTAAAAGCTGTTGTTCCAGAAAACATGTTGCTATACTGGTGGTGATCATCCTTGTACTGGTCCTGGCCACATATTTAATAATCACATGTAAGTTCTTTTTGTTGTCCTGTTGTCTTGTCATAACAAAAATTAATTTGTGCCTCTCTCCCACTGACTGATGTCCTGGCCATGACATATAAAGCCAGTAGGAACAGAAGTTTGGGTTGAAGGCAAAGGACAGCAGTTTTTAGCCAACCATGGCTGTAAGAGGAAATCTGTAAGAGAGTTGAGTGGTTTGAAAGTTTAAAATTCCAACAGATGAAAAAGCCAAAATCCAAATGAAAAACTGAGAACGTTCAAATGACAAAGAATTCATTATACAATTGTTTTGAAGAAACAAGTTAAGATTTGATAATGCCTACCAGTAATATCATTGCTAACTGTGAGAATCCCACAAGGTGATGAGGTTGCATCAGGAGACCAAGATGTCCATGACACCAAAAATCTTAAAATAATTATGAATTAAAGTTAATTTGAAGGAGGCAACTAAATCACATCTTAAAGGAGCTTGCTCAAGATCACAACATATTTTGAACTACAAAAAAAAAAAAAAGATAAATAATATTTTGTAGAAAATAGTCTCACTTCCATCAGAAAAAGCATTAATAGATCCATTTGGTATTTCCTTTAAATGTTTTCAAGGAACCATTTTTATATTTCAATGGTTTTGCTTGTTTCTTTCCATCATTTGGTAGCTGAGAAAGCTTGAGAAGCTTCTGCAACCAATCACTCTCAAGTCCCAGAGTTTGCCACTAGCTCAGAGATGCACATAGGGAAGACATGGCAAAGTCTTTGACCCTTGCAACTTAAAAAACAGGGCTGGGGGAGGCAATTCGTTCTTCATTTTCAAGGCAAATAGTTCAGGACTGATATCTGACAGTGCCCTGACATTTATAATATGTCAAACAGCAAAGGGTGGGGCAAATGAAAAAAAAAAATAATAAACCAGCACAAAATAAAACTGTGATTTGCATTTTATACAGCTTTAACATGGAAAGAGGAGTCCTTGGACTTGGATCCAGGGCTGGCTTTAGTTATAGCTCCTTTGTGAGGCTCAGTACTGGCTCAGAACACCTACAGACCTGAAAAGAATACTCCTAAGAAACTTGATATCTAGCTCAAACTTGAGAAATGAAATAAAGGTAGGTTTTAAGTTTAAGAGTACACAGGTTTCACTTGTGCTCCAAATAAAAACTTGCATTTTGAGTTTATTCTAAGCTTTAGCTTTGTATGAATTTTCCATAGGGTCTTGTTATGCCAAATACACTGTTATTAAGATATGTTGTTTAAATGAACTAAAGTGTTGCCTTTTACTCAGTGGAAGGTTACCTGACCATTTAATGATTTTTATAGGAGCAAAGAGGCAGAGTTTGCATCCTGTGTTGGGTGAGGGGGGTCAGAGAGGTCCAGCAGAGCTCTGACAGTGCATGTAATGGTCGTTCCTTGCAAGCACAAATTATGTTTTTATTTCCAGATGGCCCAACTGCAGGCAGCCAAAACAGCTCAACAAGATTGTCCCTCATCCCTGAAGAGGCACTAGGTAGGCAATCCTCTGTCATTCCAAAGGGAGTTGCCAGAAGCCTGTTGGATTGATGGTTAAGAGGGACAGAAAACAGGGCTGTGTCAGGATTTTGTTCAGGAGGAAAACAAACCCCTCTGCCATGTCAGGAATACAAAGCTTACCCTGGGACACTCCCAGGATGAGCTCTGGAGCCCATGGAGGGTTTGCATTTGCAGCTCTTTTGGAACCAGTCCTGGCTCAGGTCTGCATTCCTGTTCCACAGGGAAGAACTGATGCCTCTCTGCTGCCAGAGCAGAGCAGTGAGGCAGGGAAGGGACAGGAGAAACAATCCCTCTGGTACCCCAGCCCTGCAGGGAGCAGGATGGACAGGAGCAGGATGCTGCTTTCCCAAGGCCCCTCCACTGCCAGCCTTTGATCTCAGTGCAATTCCATGCTGCTCTCTAGGAGCTTCTGGATCCCCAACCAAAGTGTCCCCTGAAGGCCCAGTCTCCCTGAATCCCATGCCCCTTTCCAGCTCCCCCTCTCTGCACCTCGCACTGCCCTGCCTGGCAATGCACACAAATACTGGTGCTTTCAGTAGCACCTCTGCTGCCCAATTCTGCATCAGGCAAACCAGACTTCGGGAATCTGAGAGCTGCTTTTGTGCCCTGAGCATTCCTCTGTATGCCCTGAGCAAAGATGGGAAAGGCAGGATCATGTTTGCTGTGCTGCTCCCTGTATGGCTGCTGCCTGGTGATTCTGGGCTGGCATCAGCTCCAGAGCCTGTGGGGAATCCCTGGTGCTCTGGTGACAATTCTCAGCAGGAGCATACAGGGATTTCTGTGGCTGGAATTGCTTCTCTGACCACTCTTTTCTCATGGCATCTTTTGGTCAGTGTGAACATGGATTTTCCACACCTTTTCTTCCCTTCTGCAGGCTGCCCCCCACCATGGAAAAAACATGGGAGAAAATGTTACTACTTTTCTCCAGAGAAGATAAAGAAGGACTGGAAAGCCTCCCGTGAAGAATGCACTGCCATGGGCTCAGACCTGGTGATCATTGAGAGCAGGGAAGAGCTGGTGAGATCCAACTCCCTGGGGCAGCTGCTCCAGGACTGGAGCTGCCTGGCCAAGGGCTGAGCAGTGACACTTGTGCCTGCTCCTGTCACACATCCTTGGGCTCTGGGACCTGCTGCCAGCCATGGACACCCCAGTCCTGGCAGTGGCAGCAAAGCCATGGTCACAGAGAGGGGTGTCCTGGGGCTTGGAGTCCTGCCCTTGGAATCTTCTGTGCCCAGGCCTGATCCCATGGGAAGGAGCAAAATCCCTGCCCAGCTGGCTGGGGGTTTACAGGGATTTAGCACACCAGCCAAGGAGGTTGGATAGACACTTCTTTGTGAGAGTCATTGTTTGGCAAGAACTGAAAAGGCTTTGCCACCCCCATCAGAAGGGAAAAGCATCCCCAGGTATCAAGTCACACCTGTTAAACTACAAATTACACCAATAATGGCACCACAGGTGTATTATTATGTTTGTTTTATTCATAAGGGACCTCAAAATGGAGAAATTCATCCTCTGGAGCTGTGGGCAGAGATGCTGTGGCTGGATGCACACTGCACTCTCTGTGCTGGCACCAAGCCTTCTGTGCCTCTGGTGAAGAAAATGTCATTCTCATGTATTCCCATTGTTGGCTTCCTTTCCAGAGTTACCTTCTCTCACAATCAAAACATGAGTACTACTTACTTGGTCTCAAATACTTTCAGAAGGAGCGGGAGTGGAAGTGGATCAACAACATGAAACATGACCCAGCCATGTGAGCTCATTCCAGCAAGTCCCTGCCATACAATGTCTGGGAACAGGAAAATCCCAAAGCCAGGGCATTGGGCAGAGAGCCCAAGGCAGATCAGGGACTGTGGTTTGGGGGAACCTGATTCCTTGAGATCCAGGTGCTTCAGCACATGCCTGTGCCTGTGCCAAGGAATGGGAGCCTTTCAGTGCCAGGGAACACGGGCCTGTCCCATCAGGATGGCCAGAGAGGACAGAGCTGTGGTTCTGCTGGGGAAGGAAGAATCTGACTGGATGCAGTTCCCTGGGGGAAGGAGGGAGACAGGAGGCAGGGACAAGAGAGAGGGTGATGTCAGCACCATTGGCTGGAGGGGACCAAAGCAGGGGAAGGTCTGGATGGGAAAGCATTGCCCAGAAACTTTTCTGGAGATGTGGGGAACAAAAGTGAGGAGTGGGAGGGAGATTTCAGCAAGGCAGTTCCTGGTCCTAGTGGCAGTAACACAGCTTAGCAGCCAGGCCAGGTGCCACTCTGCCTTTCACTGCATGTCAGGAATGTAACAAAATTTGACTTTTTTCCCCTGATCAGGTTCCATATAAGCAGACCTTACAGTGACTATGACTGCATGGTCATTGGATATGATGAAGTAGGAACTGCACCTTGTGGTGGATCCGAAACAACACGTAATATGTGTGAAAAAGCTGCAACAATGTCAAAAAGGCATCAGAAGGAGAGCTAAAACAAAGCAGGAATGTCACCCCAGCTTCCTGTAGGAAATGTGGATGGGATGTATCTCATTTCTCTTCAACTGCCCAATCTCTGCTCCCAGGGACTCCTGCAGCCTCTCTCCAGACTCATGGCCCTGCTCAGCCCATCCTTTCCCTGCTGGTGTCTGAGCCTGGATGGATCCCCTCTGCAAGAGCTGGCACTGGCACACAGGAGGAGTCTGGGACTCTCTTACACCAGAGGTGGCACTTCCAGGCAGGCACTGCCAGGGGAGAAGTGTCCAGGCTGGGGACATGGGTGTTCTCAAACAGATCCTGACTCTGCAAGTCACACCCATCCACAGCCCTGTGTTCCCAGCCCTGCCTGGGCACAAGGAGACCCTTCCCCACATGGCCACAGCCTGGCCTTGCCTGCAGCCACAAGGGAAGGGCAGCACGGATTTATTGTTGGGATCTGGTAGGGAAGGGCAACCCCACTCCTCACCAGGATGGACAGGACAGAGTCAGGTGTGGGTGTGGATAAACCTTCCCCTGTCCCAGACTGTTCCAAGAGCACACAGGATCCCTGAGCCTGTCGGGGGAAACGGGAATCAGCCCAAGGGAGAGGATCCTACAGCAGCACAGCTCTGGGCATAAAATCAGCTGCAGTCCTGTGTGGGAAGGGGAAGGAGTGTCCGATTTAGGATCTGCTGGAGAAGGGCACAGGATGGAGACCAGCAAGGCCTGAAAAACAGAGTCCAACAGAAGCTGAGCTGGACTGTTGTATTCCTCTGGGGAAATGGTTTTTCCCCAGAGACCCCCTGAAGCTGTAACCTTCTTAGTTTAACCCTACCTTTACCTTATCTCTAACCAATGGCTCTGTGCCAGCTATCCATCCCGAGACAGAGACTAGATAAAAACCCCTGCTCGTCCTTGTTCACTCTTTTTGCCCTGGGATCTCCTTCAAGAATAAAGCCTTGGAACATTCCCCTGAGGCAGGAGTCTCTTTTGAATGTTTCACCCTATCCTTGGAGCATATTCCCCCAAAGGTCCCTAAAAACTGAGCTAGCCCAGCAGCCAGGCAGGGCTGGCAGGGGGGTAGTGCTGCACTGGACAGAAAACAGAAGAATGAAACCCACAGTGACCTGTGAAGGAGCTGGTGAGAAGTATGAGAGCGACCTGCAGGGAGTGGCAACACCCTGCTCTGCCCTCTTTTCCTTGGAGATTGATCACAGGAGGAAATAATGCCTGAGGGCTTTTCCTGCTCAGAAGAGTTCAAGCCAACAGCAGAAACAGGTGGCACCAGGACAACAGAGTTGTGATCAGGAAACAGGGAATGTCAAGCTCTGCCCATGTGCTTCAGTGTCTCTTGGGCCTTGTGTGACTCCAGGAATTATCCTTCTTGCTGTGTCCTTTAAGGCAGAATCATGCCTCCTTTATTGGTGCCTTTCTTGCTCTCTTTTCAGCTGCAGGACGGAGAAGGCTCTGTGAAGTGACACTGAGGCCTGGTTTACCACCGAGTGCTGACGTGCGTACCTGGTTCTGGCCCAGCTTGGGCTTCAGCTTGGGCTTCCAGCAGCTCTGATACGCTACAGCAATGCTCGTCTGTGGGGTCTTGGCTCACAGGCAGTTGGCTCACACTGTCATGGCTGTGGTAAAAGAGGGCACTCTCCAGAGGCTTTCAGGAAACAGAGGCTTTATTTGGGGGGGTCAGGGGATCCCCCAGCCCCAGGTGGGTGCCTCCAAGAGAGACCCCAAGCCTGGGCTGCAGGGGGGTTTTGTACAACACAGTCTGGTGGGTGGGTACAATTATACAAACCAAGAAAACAATCCAAACACTACATGCCAACTAAGTTACCTACATTCTAACAAATCCAATACAGGTTTGGGACTGGACTCAAGAAAGTCTTGCCAACTAGTGGCCAAAGCTCTTAGATCTTAAAGATAAGAATTCCATGATAAACAAAGGAAAAATTATGCATAACACAAAGATGAAACAAGAAGGAACCAACAAAGAAGAGTCTCCAGGCAGAGACTCCAGTTGTCCTAGAAACCCTTATCAAACTACGATAAGAATACATTCTAGGACGAGAGGCCCTTTCAAGATGTTTAAACTATACTAAACTTACAATATAAAAAACCCTATACTATATTCATAAACTAAAGTTTATAAAACATTTCTTGCAAACTCACAACTGAGAAAAAAATTGCTCAATCAAAAAATATTTACACAGCATGTTGTGGCCATTGGCAGGGAAAATGGAATCCTACAGGAAAAACTGTCTCTTTCTGACTTGAAAGCACATTTTAGCATCCCTCACACCAGTCATCCTCCTCACTGACTGCTCACATCAAGATGCTTTAGAAAAGAGTTTGCAGTTCTTTCCCTGACTTCCAATCCCCAAAGAACAGAGTAAGAACATGGAGCTGTAGCAGAACAACCTCAGTGTCAGACCCCAGGATCTGCACTGTTACTCCAGAAGGAATCTGACCTGGAGGGCTCTTTGCTTGCACTCACTCTACTGCAGAGGGTAGGAGAGCATTCTGTGTTGCATTATAGATTTCTGCCCTTCTATTTTTTCTTTTCCAGCTGCTGGAATGTGCCCCCTTGGATCAAGTGGGCTCTCCTGAAGGCAGGACCAGGGAAAAGCCTCTTCCCTGGGAGCCACTGGCCCTCGGTTGGAGCCTTCAGCAGGCAGCAGAGGCAGCAGCTGTGCACCAGAGGGGTGGGAAGGGGAAGCCACCTTGGGGCCACTGTGGAACTGCACAAACCCCATGAGAGCCAGAAAGCCACTGGAAGTCTCAGGACTCAGGAGCAACTACGGCTTGCAAGGAAATCCCTACCAAAGGCAGAAGTTTGCTTGAAAGTGCTTTGTTTCCTCTGCCTCTGTGTTGTTCTTGTTCACAGTTCTCTGATCTTGTGATCCAAGTTTTACAATAAACTTTCCCTTTGCAGCTTGTGATTCTTGGATTACCTCTGGCATCCCTGCTGCAAGGGAAGGGTGAAGCATTTCCTCCTCACTCTGGTTTGGTCAGGGTCTAATCCTGATGCCAGGGCAGGCAATCCCTAAGCAATCCCAGCCTGACCTCTCACTGCTTCTGTGCTCAGTGCCTCAGAGAATGCCAGGCTGGTTTAATTCTTGCTGCAGCTGGGCAATGGGTGACACTCCCTGGGACAGGCCAGGCTGGCAGCACCAGCCCCAGAGGGGCATATCCTGGACACAGGACTGGCTCCATTAATGACCTTTACTGAGGAGAACCTGTGACATGGACACCTCCAAGAGCTGATCCTCAGGGCTCATCCTATTTCTGTGGACCTGTATCCCAATACAGCAGGTGGAAAAAATGCTCTGAGTATCTTGGCAAGAATCACAACCAAGGGATTTTGATTTTATTGTAGGAGAAAACAGTGAATGAAGGCAAGGTTTGTAGAACCTCTAAAAAAGCCCAGAAACTGTTGCATGGAAGTAACTAAGCAGCCACAGACATGAATAGACATTTCAGAGATGAGTGATGCTTTATGTAAACAAAAGAAGTTCATGCTGTTTGCACATGCAAACAATTTTATGTGGTTCTAAATGACAAATGTACCAGTGCAAGAAAAGGACCTCACTGCCAAATGGGGTGAGGATGCACTGCCTGAGACATTAATTTTGAAGTACTAAGGATTTAAAGAAAGTTAAGATTATAGTTGCTGAATTAGCTGAAGTAGGTAGGTAAGTTTTGTTTGCAGTTAACAGAAGCTGGACAAGCTATCCCCGATCTAGTAACTCATTGCTTGTCAACTTTATGGTTATATAGCTCTGCTTGTAATGAAAAACAAAATGTGGTCAATAGATCTCAAGGACACAAAATAGTTGCACACTTCCCATGCTTGAAGGACCCACTGAACACAGGAAACTATAAGTTCTATCAAGGATTCGTTTGTCAAGTCTGCATTGAAAAGGTAGAAAGGTCAGAATGAGGAAGACTCATTTTTCTTCCTCATTTCTAGTGACCCCTCCCCAGAATGGACCCCTGACTCATTTCAGAGAACAAACTGTGCACACTTAATAGCCTTTGTTCCAATTAGCATACCAAGCAGAGAAGAAGTGACAGGACTTGAACATGCATTTGTATTTTGTGTACTCAACACTCTTGTAAATAAGAGCTTTGTAATTACCTGTGATCTTTGCAGTGCACATTAGGGAGTTATCCCATGCACTGCCTGGTTGCAATAAACACACACTTTCTAACTTTAAACTGTTAGAGGGGTTTTGTCCATCATGATTGAATACTGATATTAAATCAATATTCATATTTTAATAATTCACGCCAATGCAGATTTGCTGTCAGGACAGCAAGCAGGGTTCAGGACACACAAAGAACACCTTGGAGGTAGCACTGACAGAGTTACAGAGCTCACAGCAATCACTGCCAGATTGGGTTCCTTTTTAGCACACACTGGACCTTCTGGAACTGTTCTGGGTTTGTGCTGCAAAGTCTTCAAACAGTGAGTGATGTTTCAAGGTGCTAAGTGTGATGCTTGCTCTGTGGTGAGTCACATCTTCTCTACAGAGAAATTCTGTTCTTTCTTGGGAAGCAGTCTATGGGAACCTCATGGGGTTTAACAAGCAGGTCCTGGTGCTGCACCTGGATCAGGACACCCCCTGGGATCAATCCAGGTGGGGATGAGCAGAGGGAGCAGCCCTGGCAGGAGGACTTGGGGGTGCTGTGGGTGAGAGCTGGCCCTGCCCCAGCCGTGTGTGCTGGGACCCAGAACCCCCCTGTGCTGGGCTGCAGCCAGAGCCCCAGGGCAGCAGGGGAGGGGGGATTCTGCCCCTCTGCCCTGCTCTGCTGAGACTCCCCTGCAGGGCTGCATCCAGCCCTGGGCCCAGCACAGGAGGGACAGGGAGCTGCTGCAGCCAGGCCAGAGCAGGGACACCAAGGGCATCAGAGGGATGGAGCAGCTCTGCTGGGAGGAAAGGCTGAGGGGATTGGGATTGTTCAGCCTGGAGAGGAGAAGGCTTTGGGGTGACTTCACTGTGGCCTTGCAGAGCCTGAAGGGAACTTATAAAAAAAGAGGGAGAGTGACTTTTTACATGAGCATATAGTGACAGGACAAGTGTTAATGGTTTTGAACTAAAAGAGAAAAGATTTAGAACAGGTATTAGGAAAAAGTTCTATACTCAGGGGTTGGTGAGACCCTGGCACAGGGTGCCCAGAGAGGCTGTGGCTGCCCCATCCCTGGTGGTGTCCAAGGCCAGGCTGGATGGGGCTCTGAGCAACCTGGGATAGTGGCAGGTGTCCCCTGTCCATGGCAGAGGGGTTGGAATTAGACAAAGTTTCTTCCCATCTTAACCATTCCATGATTCTATGATCAGTGAGTGATCACTGGGTAGCAGCAGGCAGGAGGCAGCACCATGGGATCCAACTCTGACTTTTCAAGTCAGTCCCATGAGAGCCCTCTTGTAAAATGCCATGTTTTTTCCTTAAAATGTTTGCAGTTCTCTCCCTACATCATGGCAATGGCAATATTTTAAAGTAATTTTCCAGTGATTCAGTTGGGAGGGTATTTCTGCCTTTAGCCTTCAAGAAATTCATGTCTTGATTATCAATTTTCATTTTAGGAATTGTCTGGAGGCTGCTTAGCCAAACTGATCAGGGAAGATGGTGGTGTCAGTTACAGCACCTGTCACTGTTACAGGTTACACCTGTTACAGGGGTCTCAGTTACAGCACCTGGGGTTAACAGTAGTAGTTTTGGAGGATCAGATAATTCACAGCTACCTTGACAGCATTTCTCAGGGGGCTTTTTGCCAGCCTGGAGATTCTCCTGCAGCTGTCAGAATTACCTTCTGTACTCGAGGATGAGCATGAAGAGAACACTCACTTCTGAGTGCTCTGTGGTTAAAAGCCACAGGTGGTATTTTTGACCTCCATGACAGGCAGGACTGAGTGAATAGCAGGTGCCCAAGCCACTCCTTCAGAGTAAATAAACATTGAATCATAGATTGCCAGCTGTGCAGACACCCATGGTTCCACTGTATCCCTGTATGTAAAACATGCTCTTCTACATCAAGCAGGTGCTGAACCTCCCTGCTGCCCTAATTCCACACCTCATCTCATCCTCTGCCCCTCTGGATTCATGTCTGCAACATCTCTAGAGAAGTCTTCAGCTTGTGCTCTCTGGACCCATCACCTCTTCTCTCTTCTAGAGATCCTCAGTTCCCTAACCTCCTTGAAGCCACCATGCTTTAAAGCCTTGTCACACAACTTTTGGATTCTTCTTCATCCTTTTATCTTTCCTTTTCCTCCCCAGTGCCTTCCTGGGAATTTTGACCAGTCCAGCTCTCCCAGTTCAGTGCTTAAATGAATTCCTGTTGCAGGCAAAGACTGAAGTCAACTGTAATTCAAATTATACTTGTGGAAGTATAAAGATTATAGGGTTCTTTTTAAGCTGTAAACATAAACACCTGGAGATGATTTTCAGCAGCTCACCACTTCTTAGAATCCTTGACAATGAACGTAATTGGAGACTGCAGTGAAAGTTTAAAGTTTCCCATGGTTTTCTGTTTGAAGTTTCCTGCCCAGGTACAGAAGGATGCTTGTTTTGGATAAACCACTGCTGAGTTCCTCACCAGCTTACACAGAGCCCACAGGATGACTTGGAGAGAGCTGTGTTCCTCAGGCTGTTTGAACACACAACACAGCCCTGGGATCTGTTGTAAGTACAGCAGTTTTTGTGCAAGACCACAGACGAAATGGATGATATATATGGCCCTGTCTTCCAAGCAATGCTGAAATTTCTATTGAACCTTCATCCTCCCAGCTGGTAAGGGGATGAAGCATCATCAAGCATCACTGCTATCAAGGATCATCAGGCTTTATGCTCTTCTAGGTAAAGCAAATCACTGGCCAGGTTTTCCAAAGAGGTTTCAGTAATCGTTGTTTAAATACTCGATTTTACTCTTCTCCATACAAAAGAAGAAAATAAATAAATATGAAATAAATAACATTTTTTTAAAAAGCCAAAAGATCTGGAAAAAACCAAACCAAATCAAATAAATAATGATAAAAAACCAAAACCAACAAACAAACAAAACAAAAACAAAAACACCAACAAAAAAAAAAAAAAAAAAAAAAAAACCAACCAAACAAAAAGCAACTCCACCAAACAAAACAAAACCAAAACAGAGTCTTCTCTCTTTTTGTTGGTTCCAGGAATTTAGTGGTGTCACAGGATCCCGGCGAGATCTCGTAGGAGCCGACTTCCCCTTGAAAGCCCCCCCGTTTCCCATTTCTGGGGAGTTGCGAGAGTCTGTTCCCGACCCAAAGCCCGCTTGGTCCCCAGCCCACGCTCCGTGGCCACGCCCCGGGATGGCCCATCCCGGGCAGATGAAAAAGCAGCTGCGGTCAGGGCGGCCGCCCCCGGCCCCGGGAGCTCCGCGCCCATGGGCAGCGGCGGCCAGCCCGGCTCGGCGGGGCGCGGCTCGGCCCACGGCAGCAAAGGTACCGGCGGGGGGCACCGAGGGCCCGCTGGGATGCGGGGGGATCCGGGACATCCCTCCGGAGCGCGGGGCTGAGCCGCGGTGCCGGCCCCGGGAGCGCGTCCCTGGGCAGGGGGGCCGGGGATGCCGCCCGGGAGCCGCCGCAGCGCTGGAAACGCCCCGAGCTGGCAGCGGAGCCACTGCCGGGAGAGGGGACCCTGCTTTGGAGCCCGTCCCGGGACACCTCGTCCCCGCTGCTGCTCCTCGGGACACGGCACCCCCGCTGCTGCCCGGACAGCCGGATAGCGGGCGGTGGCTGGGCGGTGTGTGCTTCCAAAGGGAGGGGACAGGAGAACAAAAGGAGACTAAAAAGCTGTGGCTGGGGTAAGACTGGGTATTTCCCAGAAGTTTTGGGCTCCAAAACCGATGGCGTTCTTTATTTCACTTATCCATGCCATGTTTAGGCACCAGGTCTGTATCAAACTTACTGTCCGCCGTCATTTTTCCCAGGCTCGTTTCTTTCTCTTTTGATCACTTTAAGTTCTGGATGATTTAACTAAAGCTTACAGTAACTCAGAGTTCCTGTAAACTGAGTAGCCTTGTGAAAATAAGCTAAATGTCTCTGCTCCCAGCCTGCTCCCCACAGAGAGCTACTTTTTTTTTTTTTTTTAAAGCTTTGTGTTTCCTAAGCTCTAGTCCCCTGTCAGCTGGTTCTTATTTGTTGTTTTGGGTATTTTGCTTTGTTTTTTAATTCCTTACCATTTTTTCAGGTCTTTTGTCAAACATCTGGCTGTGGCGAGGTGTGGCCGGAGTTCTTACTGCTGCTGTCATTTTGATTTTATGTATTCAGTTTGGTAAGTAAGGAATTTTAAAAGCAAACATAATTAGCAATAGAAATTACCAGAGTGTGGGGTTCAGTACTCAGGGGACGGGGAGGCCCTGGCACAGGCTGCCCAGAGAAGCTGTGGCTGCCCCTGGATCCCTGGCAGTGTCCAAGGCCAGCCTGGATGGGGCTTGGAACAACCTGGTCTGGTGGGATCAGTCCCTGCCCATGGCAGGGGGTGGAACAAAAGGGTCTTTGAAGTAACTCTAAACCCAAGCCACCACTCTGTGATTCTGTGTGAATCTGTGATTTCTGTTTGAATTGTGGGCCAGTGCTGCAGAAACAACTTCTCATGCTTCAGTGGGGTTAGGGAGGCCTTAATTTAGTCCTGGTGTACTTTAGCTATCAAGTTTGTTACGTCACCATTGGTCTTAATCCAAGTTCAAGAAAACAAGCAACAACAGGATGATTGTCCTACCATCTGCAGTCCTTCAAAAATGACATTATAATAAACTAGTTACTAATTCAGCTGTGAGGAAGCAACATGTGCAAAAACTGGACTTGTTGGGATTTTTAAGCTGTAGAAGAGTCCTTGGGTGATACTTCATTTTCACCTTCTCAGCTACTTCTACCAACGTGTCCCTGACCATCCTTTTAAGGACACGTCAAGAAGCAGAAGGGTGCAGGATCCTGAATATATCATTAGTTTCCAATAATTATTTCAGCTGGGCAGAAGTAAGAATGCTGTGGCTAGACTGGGATTATTTTTAGATGATGCAGTCAGAAAGTAAAACCTTTCCCAGCTGGAAGAAATGGGTAGATTTTTTTTTTTTGTCTTTTACCAGGAAACCCTTCTCCAGGCAAAGGCGTTCCTGTGTGCCCTCCCCTGGACCTGTGTCCATCAGGCTGGCTGTACTTCCAGAGGAAGTGTTACTACCTCTCAGAGAATGAAGCCACCTGGAACTCCAGCCAGAGCTACTGCTCTTCCTACAATGCTTCCCTGCTGGTCATAGAAAATCACCAGGAGCTGGTAAGGGAATCAAAGAGGAAGCTTGTTTTCCTCCCAGCTCACTTCTAGGGAACTGCTTCTCCAGCCTCCTCAGCTGAACAGTTAGGAAACTGATGTAAGAACACAATGAGTCACAGCCTGCAGAAAACTTTGTGCTTCTTCTCCCTGAAAACAGGAAACATTTGAGCAGTGGCTGTTTTAGAAAATGTCTGAGTGCTTGTCTGAATTACATTTGGTGCTGCTCACAGCTGTAAGTACTCATATTGAAGGCATCTATCAGGGTAAACACTGTTGCATCTCATTTATCTTTAATTAAACAATTGTTTTCTCATATTGAGATAAATTAATGGCATACAAGTTGGTAAATATGTTAATTGTGACCTTTGGAGTTTGGAGATAATTACCCAAAATGCAGCTTGGAGCATTTTTTTTCTATATTATACCACAATATTAGGAAAGATTCCACCCTGCACAAAGACCTAGGAGAATATATCCTGAATCTGTTCCAGACCTTGATAGCCAACCTTGATATTTTAGAATAGCCTCTCTCTAGGTCAGTCAAGCCTACCCCAGTCACCAGTCTCTGTATATTTAGGTTTCAATATTGTTTCTTCTGCAGGAAAGGCTAGATGGTTGTTTTGCTTTTGCCCTGGATCAAACAAACACCTTGTATTTTGATAGCTGGACTGAGCATGCAGAACTTCTTTTCTCATGTGGGTTTATTCCTACAGAGCTTTATTATGAGGATCACAAAGCAAGACCCATGGATTGGACTCTATAAAAGAAATGAAGAGTTCTTTTGGGTAAATGGAAAAGCATTAGACACTGAACTGTAAGTTGATGTGGAGGGGTTTTGCTGATGATATTCGATTATAGGGGAGTAAGCAAAATAATACAGAAATAGTGGCTTGTAGGAAATAGCTGTTACTATGTTGAAGGGATGATTGTGAGGAGGGTATGGAATGCAATGAAGATTTCATGTGGCATTGTTGAAACTGTGGCAGATGAAAGTTAGGGGATAAATTTGTAAAGCTGAGAAGCAACATGAGGCAGGTAACAGACATTTGAGAAAATTAAACCAAGAGACACCAAGATACCAAGTTGATGGGGAGAGAAAGGGAAGATTACAGTAACACAAATTCCTCATTATAGAATATATTTTGCAGAAATACAAACCTGCATGTAAGCTGTGTGAGGTTCATAGCAAAGAGATTTGGGAGACTGCTAAGACAAGTTTTCATTTTCATAGAATGTTCCTCTGAAAGAGGCTGGTGGAGGGAAGGGAAGATGTGAATTTATGTTGCATGAGCTGCTCTGAGGCCAGGGCCCTGTGTTCTGTGCCACCAGTGCCAGGTGTGGGGCACTTTGTTCCTCTCCCTGGTAGCTGTCTCATCTCCTCAGAGACTGCTGCAGCTCATCCTGGAGCAGCTGCTGGCAGGAGTTGGCAGAATTACCATTGATAGGCATAAGCACTGAGATTTCACAAGTCTGAAATTACCTTAAAAAAAAGTGTAAAATTTAAATCCTTTTAAGTCTGTGACATTACTGGGGGTGTGTGACTATATTCACTTCATCCCCAGGCCCTGAAGGCTTGATCTGACAAAGGCATTTAATGTGAGATGTGAGGAACATGTGGGCACCTCAAACTGAAAACTGCAGTACTTCCCACTCTTTTATCCCCTGTCTGCAATACACACGCCCTCTGATGCTTTCATTTTCAGTGAGGTTCTTCCCATTCTTAGATTTCTGCCTCAAACTGCCCCTCCTGAAGGGGAGGGCAAACACCTTGATCTCTAAGCTCAGCTGTTGCTGCACTGGTGGGGATTTGTCCCTTGGCTTTTCCAGAGACCATTCCAGTTTGCTTGGCCTGTCCACAGGACTTGATAGCATCTGAAAACAGAGTTGCTGAAGGAGGTGTCCCTCTTATCTCTTATGTAGGGACACCTACGGTGTGGAAACTGAGGTTTGATTCTTGTTTCCCCCCTGTCCCCTTAATCATGGTGCCTGTTGGGTTCTGAGGAAGGGAGAAATGAGAGATACATTTACTCCACAGCTTCTGCTGGAACCTTTTAGCTGTATAGGAGGATGTGGAAGTGGAAGGTGGTGGTGCCCAACTTGATGGCACAGCATCCCTGTGAAGGGCAAACCTGAGTTTCAGTCTGTGCTCCATGGGTGTATTTCACATTAAGTGACCACCAAACAAGATACAGGAGTACTACAAGTCCTGGATTTTGTATTCTGGGCACAAGATACCATTAAAAAAGACAATCCCCATGGTGTTCTCTTCAAGGCACAAAACATCATCCTTCTGTGGTGCCTTGCCTGAGATAAATTCAAAGAGAACCTGAGGTGCCCATAGCTACCTTTGCTCTACTTTGACTTTGACTATATTTGACTGTGGGTGTCCAAATAATCCTGTCTTCCCTTCCCCCTGGCAGGTTTGAAGTAAAAGGCTCTGGAAGCTGTGCCTATCTGGAGTCCAGAGGAGTCTCAGCCTCGGGATGTTATTTAACCAGGAAATGGGTCTGTAGCTTGAATGTCAAGCACAACTCAGCACAATAAAGGTGGGCCAAGCCACCACCCTGACACTCAGAGCTCTGATGTGATGCTTACACAGGCTATGTCTATACTTTGGGACCTGGGAATGTGTCCCAGCTCCTACCCGGAGGTGAATGACTTTTCTGGTAGCCAGAATTCTCCATCCTTGGAGGAAGGCTTTAAAGATACCATTTGAAAGGCTCTCTTCAGCATCTTGAGAAGTCATTTCCTTGCTCCATTTCTCCAGCTACTGCCCAGCTGTAATTTCTTTTTGTTGGGCCATTAGTATTTCTTCCACTTACTCTTCTCTTGTAGGAGCAGCTGTTCTTTCTTGCCTTTTGGGTGTGCAGGTGGAGGATTTTGTTCTGCTTTTCCTTTCTTCAGGCTCTGTGCAGGGATGGGTGATGAAGTGGGTCTGTCTGGAGGAGTGCCAGTGCCTCATGGATACAGGGTAATGCAGAAGTGAACACTTGTTTTAGACAGGATCACACCAGGTTCCTCTGTCCATGTTTGATGGGATGTACCTTGCATTGTATTCCATGTTTTGTTAATGTTATATTCCATTAATCTTGTTAAATCCCAGTGATAACACTGAAACACTAATTTATGTAGCTGCACTGCACCTTACAACACTTTCTTTAGCCAAAAAATGGTCACAATAGATAAGAATATTTATTTACCTGAGCATCTGCACTGATTGGGGGTGGGGAGAAGAGCTGGAACTGAAAGAGTGATAGTGAAGCTGCAGGCATTAATGTGTAAAGGCAGAAATAGAGAAATAGTCCTCAATGCGAGGAGGCAAAATCAGGAGAAGGGAACGAGTGAATTAACAGCAAGGGATGTTTCTCTGTGTTTTTCTCATGCCCTGTGTGTGAGGCATCTGAGCAAGGAGGACATTTCCAGATGGACATTCAGTGTTCCCTTGTGTAAGTGACATTTTCAGAAGCATCCTCCAGTGCTCTTGGATTGCTGGGAGCCTGAACAGAATTAGGGCACAGTTCCTCTGACTGAGTCCCACTCATATCTAGCAGGCTATCCAAAGATTAAGAATGCCAATTAACCCAGAGGAAGAAAGTTTTCCTGGAAGGAATATAACTATCAAGGTTCTAGAGAAGGAAGAATGGGAAGTTCACCTTCATTATTTTCTGTGACAGAAGGACTTGACTGTAGCAGGACCATGCACAGGGATACTTGTAGGAGAAGGGAATACAGGTGACCTTGCCCCTGATAAGTAACACCTGTGTTAATTACCCAATTCCAATAAAGATAAGTGTGATAAAGGGGAGTGGCTTAGCTGGTGAGGATCATGAAGGAAAAGGAACCTTGAGGAAGAGGGAACAACAGGATGATGATGAAGAAGAAGGATCCTGAGGAGAGAGAATCCCTGCTGTGATGTCAGCCTGGGTCTGCAGTCAGAGCCTGTTGTTGGAACCTGCAGTCACAGTCTAGCAGGTAAAAGCTGCAGTCAGAGTTCAGCAGGAAATACCCAGCAGTCAGAGGCTGCAAGGGAAACCTACAGCAGGAGCTGCTGCAGCCAGAGCCAGTGAATGGTTGGAGTCAGGATGGCTGAGCTGTCAAGAGGAATAAACCAGGACCCTTTTCATGCTGTGATAAACAAGGTGTCTGTGCCTCTGCTCATTTCTGCCCTCTGACAAGAGGGCTGCTGCAACAGATACTGTCAGCCACTTGTGACTTTCAGATGTTTATTTAAATATAATCACTATTTTTTCTGGATTACAGGTTTTTTTAATTGCTTGTGTTCTTTATAAACACAGTTACAGAACTCTGCAGTATGAAAAGCCTAATTATCTATTAATTTATATGTTGGGGGAGGGTGTTATTCTGCAGTGTTTTTAAGTTAACCTGATTGTGAAGGATATGGTGTGTGCAACAGTCCTGAAAAGGTACTTAATAAATATCTTTACAGAGCTCCTGAATTACAGTGGTTTGTATCTAAATATTGGGACATTAAAGGTATTTTTCGTCTCAGGCACCATTTTGCTGAAAAAAAAATCTGAAACAAAGTAAAATATTCAGGTTTTGAACATGAAAAAAATCTTAAATCATAATGTAAAGACTGACATGAAACAGGACATTTGATCCAAAAAAATGGGTTTTTTTCCTTTTTAACACCTCATAATGTTCAGACTTTCAACAAAAGGTTACAGTAAAAGCTCTTCTGGAATCTGACTCCTCAGGGATGTTAAGAAAAGTGGTCAAGCTGCTAACTCTGCCAACTTGATTTACTCAGAGTGGAGTTTGATGGAGTGCTTTAGTGGTTTCTTTTTTCTTATTTAATAAGTGACTGTTTAAATTGTAGGTAAAGGCCCTGCAAAACTTGTTTAATTACATGAATAGCAAGAAGGCCCAAACAGATGTTTCATGAATATTGTGAAAACCTAAACACCTCAACTAATTTGAGAGAAGCCATCAGGCAGGAATTTGTTCTGCTTGTTAAATTCAGCATGAATCAAGAAAGATCTGCCAAAGGAACCCAGCAATTGTCAACTCCACTGCATGGAGAAGGGTGTGCTGTGGTTACCCTGAAGTGAAAATTTCTCAGCAGTGAGAACTTACCTCTCTATAAAGCATGAATTATATAGGTACAGAGATTGTCCTACTCATTTCAGATTCCTTCCTTTTCTTTGTTTCTCTGTCTAGAATGAACAAACCAATCCTCTTCCCACACATGCTGTGCTGAGTTTGGGGGATTTTTGTTGTTTCCTCTTGCAGAACAGCAGTTTCTGATGTATCTTGTGCTGCTGATGCTGCATTCTGTGGGGTAAATCTGTGTTGGGAATTTTTTGTTGTTGCTTGAAGGGAAGTCCTTGAGGGTACAGTTCACTTTTTACTCTGCAGCACTAAAGTGCTGGACATTAACCCTCCCCAGGCATGTGCAGGTATGAAAAAAAATCTCTGTGAAACTGCAGCTGCCTTTATTTGTGTCCACGTTTTGGTTTAGAGCAAATTTGGGAGGGAACCTCCAAAGGGGGTTCCTCTGGAAACCAAACCAAAACGGCCCCTCCTCGCAGGTGGTCTGGGAAAAAGAACCTTCTCGGAGAAAACTGGAAAAAACGATTTATTTAACAAACAAGATGCCCACAAGGACAAAGAACGAATAATATGAAACAATAAAACCTCTCACTGCTCTGAAGAGAGATGGCAAACTGAGGCAGTCCCTGCCGTGGGTGCAGCTCAGCTCCCTCAGTCTCTCACAGCCCCACTCCCTCCGCAGCTCCAGGCCCGGCGGCCGCAGGTGCCAGCCCTCGCTGCTCCTCTGGGTTTGTCAGTGCAGAGCAGATTGAAACAGTCCCAAGGAAAAGGAAAAAAACAGCCCAGGGAACTTCTCTGCCTCAGCCAGCTAAAGCTGACTAAGAGCACAGGAGATCTCTGTTCCCCCGCTGTCCGTGCCTCAGACGAAGGCCGCAGCCAGGCCGTGTGGGAGTCAGGCAGTTTTCTCAAAACAAACTGCGCTGCTTCTTTCTCCCCTTTGCTCCCAGAACCATTTTAAAGGAACAGAACTTAATGTACAGCACAAACAGAGCAGACAATTGGGGATACAAGCATCATAAAGTTACTCTAGGACATTCTTACCTTCATATTGTCAATTTACTACTAGAATTAAAGAAATTCTAATTTTATACATACATACTTTATACATGTGTATATATAAAGTACATAGTTATATACAGAAAATGGCAGTTAAGTGCAGCAAACAATGATATTTATTTATAGTTTTTACTTAATAATCAGATTTTTTTGAGGTACTCATGTTGCTCTATTTTTTTTTTTTTATTATTTACTATGTGCAACTTGGTTTTTGAGCAAAAACAATTTTATGAATGGGTTTGTTTATACTGGAGGCAGATTTGATTTAATCTGGTTTTTTAACAAACTTTTTATATGTATTACTGGGACTTTGTTTACTGTAGGTAGGAGTTTAGATTGGGCAGGGCTTGCTTTGTTAGTGAAACTTTGGGTGTCAACTAATTAGGTGGTTTTTGTTAAGTGCTGCTTTTAATTTTTGAAAGATTTTCTACTTAATGTTTTTAAGGTGGTTTTTAATAGTTTGTTGTACTTTTTTACTCTGTAGCTGTCGCATGGTGGGGGATATGGTACACTTATTTAATGTTATATTTTTTAGTTTGGGTGTTGATCAGGTTATTTTTGAAATGAGTTTTATTGTTTGATTTAATGTTTTTAGGGATTCTGTGCTTTTAAAGAATTTGTTTTATAAGGTTTAGGATGGTGTTTTGGGCAGTGGCGTGAGGTACAGAATAGATTTTTAGTTATTTAGTGGTTGTTTTTATTATGGTTCATATGTAGTGCTTGCCTTGGTGGGTTCAGGGCAGTGTGATGTAATCAATTTGCTAGGTTTTTTCATGTTTATATTTGGACTACTGCTCGCTGTACTCTAGGGATTTTATTCTCTTGGCTTGTTTGATGGTAGCATATGTTTTATAGTTATGGAGAACTTGAGAAATACTGTTTATGGTTAAATTTACTTTTTGGTTTTGCATTTACTTATAGATGGTATTTCTGCTTTGATGACTTGAGGCATTATAAACTTTTTGAGTTAGGAATAATTTTTTTGTGTTGTTAATTTGTTTTTGACACTTCTGTTTTTGTAGCTTGATTTACTTGATTTCTGTTTTGGTGTTTTTTATTAGCTTAATTTTTGGGGATGGGGCATTGGCATGATGGACTTTTATAGGTAGCTTTTTTACTCTGGTAGTGATTTTTTTTTACTTTTTAGCAGTTTAATTTGGGCTTTTTTACGTTGGTAATTAGCTTTTTTAAGTTTTCCAGTTATTTTTATAGAGCATTGGTTACTATTTAGGAATCAGTGTAGAGATAGAGTTTTGGCTACTTTTTTTTTGGCAACGTTTAGGGCTAATTGCGTGGCTTTAAGTTTAGTAAGTTGGCTTGATTTATTTTTTTTTTCAGCAGCTTGTGTGATTTGTCATGTGGGACTTCATATGACTGCTTTTTACTTTTATTTTTGCAATGTGGAAGAACTGTTTGTAAAAAGAGTATAATGGGGCTTTTTTGTTGGTAGTTGGTTATATGGTGAAGCTTTTTTAACATGTGTTACTTGTTTTTTTTAAAGAGACTAAAGTTTTTATTTTCAGGTTAGTTTGTAATTATTTAAAAAATTTTAAGGCGATTTAGTTTTTTTAACATGGGTGCGCTGTGTGATAAGAGCAATTTACTTATTCTATGTGGCATTGGTGGTATGGTGGGTAGTGGGAACATTTGTTTTGAATATGTGTTTCAGTACTGGTAGTTGGGGTGCTAGGAGGAGTTGTGTTTTAGTGCTTATTACTTTTGAGGCAGTTTGGATTTTTTTATAGGTTAAGGTTTTTTTTAGTTGGTTGGGTTTGTGATTTGCTGTTGGTTGGTTGGGCTTCTGATCTGCTACTAATTGGCTGGGGTTTTGATTTTGTGTTAATTGGTTGGGATTTTGATTTTGTGTCAATTTGTTTGGTTTTTGATTGTGTATTAGTTGGTTTGGTTTTTGATTGGGTTTTGGTTGGTTTAGTTTTTGATTGTGTGTTAGTTGGTTGGGCTTTTGATTGGGTGTTGGGAGGCACTGAGGGTCTTTCCTTTGGATTATTTTTTACTGGTTGATTAGTTTTCTGTGTGTGTTTTTTTGCTGGAGTGACTGCCAGTGTTTTAGGTTTACTGTTTGGTTTAGTTGCTATTTGGGGCTTATTGTTTGGTTTAGCTGTTGACTTAAGCTCCCCATCTGGTATAGTTGCTGATTTAGGCTTGTTCTTTGGTTTAGCTATTGGTTGAGTAGCTAGGGTATTGGCTGTAGCCTGGGGCAGTTGCTGATTTATTTTCCTACCCCCTGCCTTTATTTGCTGTTTTACAGTATTTAGTAGTGTGTGATAAGCATATGCCAGGGCTTAGCTTATTGCAGTGATTTTTTTTTTAAGCATTATTATGGTAGGCTTTTTTTAGATTTTTTTTTAATTTTGTTTGGGTTTTGAATTTGTTTACGTGAAAATTTTTAAGCTGGGGGATTAGAGAAATTTTTTAAGGTTCAGTAATTTTTTTTTTTTTTACACTATTCGGGATTTTTTACACTTGGGTTTACTTTTGGGTTCACTTTTAGGTTAGCAGTTTGATTAGCTTCTTTGGAAATTTTAGACTTGATTTTAGACAAGCTGCAAACTGTATAGAGGAAGTTTACTAGATGTAGTACTAGGAAAGTGATAGTTTTAACATTTAGGGAACACTGAATATTTTTTAAAAGCAATGTAACTGGTTTAAAAGAAAAGAAGGTAAGAAAAGACTGAAAAGCTTTATTTTTTACTTTTTTTTTTAAACAATCTGGGTGCAATTATCAATAAATTTTTAAAATATGTTACTGGAACTAGGACGCAGGGTAGGACGAAGAAACTATAAAATAAATATACTTGGTACGGACTTTAGTACTTGTACAAACTTTTTATAAATTATAATTACTGAGTCTAGGTGAATAGTTATTTTAATTTGTGCACTTTTAGTATAAAAGCTACATGTTAGGAACAACATTGGAGTTATCTTTGGATAAGAAAACAAACTTAGGGATTAGAAAGGTATTAAAATTTTAAAAAAGTTTAGGGAACAGAAATACAGAAAGGACTTTATTCTAAGAAATATTAGGAATATAAGGAGTAACATGGCTACTGACTATTTTATTTTTATACAAAGTACAACTAAAATGTAATTAATGCAAGTTTTTTTTTTACTTTTTTGAGCCCCACGTTGGGCGCCAATAAAAATATATGGCCTGGTTTAGGGCAAATTTTGGGAGGAAACCTCCAAAGGGGGCTCCTCTGGAAAGCAAACCCAAACGGCCCCTCCCCGCAGCTGGTCTGGGAAAAAGAACCTTCTCGGAGAAAAGTGGAAAAAACTATTTATTTAACAAACAAGATGCCCACAAGGACAAAGAACGAATAATATGAAACAATAAAACCTCTCACTGCTCTGAAGAGAGATGGCAAACTGAGGCAGTCCCTGCCCTGGGTGCAGCTCAGCTCACTCAGTCTCTCACAGCCCCACTCCCTCCGCAGCTCCAGGCCCGGCGGCCGCAGGTGCCAGCCCTCGCTGCTCCTCTGGGTTTGTCAGTCCAGAGCAGATTGAAACAGTCCCAAGGAAAAGGAAAAAAACAGCCCAGGGAACTTCTCTGCCTCAGCCAGCTAAAGCTAACTAAGAGCACAGGAGATCTCTGTCCCCCCGCTGCCCGTGCCTCAGACGAAGGCCGCAGCCAGGCCGTGTGGGAGTCAGGCAGTTTTCTCAAAACAAACTGCGCTGCTTCTTTCTCCCCTTTGCTCCCAGAACCATTTTAAAGGTACAGAACTGCATGTACAGCACAAACAGAACAGACAGCTGGGGATACAAGCATCATAAAGTTACTCTAGGACAGTTCATCACAGCAAAGATGAGGTAAAGGCTCACCATCTCAAAAACCATGCTAGAGTTGTTTCTCTTTCTCATTGCTGTAAGGACTTAAATACCAGTCGGTGCCATTTTTTTTAGAGTAGCACCTTCAATTCATGACATTTCTTCATTTTTGTCAAATAGGCTAATCTAATAAAGGCACTGGGTCAGACTGCTCTTAGCATTTTTGTGTTCTAGACCCAGAAATAGCATTTATTCATGATACTTCAGTGCCTAAATGCACTGAATGCACTCCCAGGAGTTAATTCACTGGTATTTGGCTTTGGTACTTCATCATATCATAACTGTGGTTGGAATTTACAGTGTAAAGGGACAAAATATAGGTGGGGAGGAAGGTTATCAACTCTGTTTCCTTGCACTGGAATGTTGTCTTACAGTCAAAGCCCTTTCCCTAGTTAATCTCTTCGGATTCCAAGGCACAGCAGAAGACGGGAGCAATCAGCCAATTAACCATGATTGTTACAAATGACTCCATGCCTGGTCTGCTGTCTACACCCAGTATCTGTGCAGCAGCTTTGCATAAGACACTGTCCAATAAATGCATTTTTTCCAGACCTCAAGTGGCTTCTGTGAGTCACAATTAGACCCCAAGGAAAACAAAACAAAACCACACACTTCAGAAAACACTAAAATCCTGAAGCCCAGATAAGAAATCCTCAGTTCAGCAGCTGCCTGTGTGCAGGAGTGACAGCAGTGGGCCCAGCACACCCTTCATCCCCCACAGGGGCCGTAATTCCTGCACATCACACAGTTCATGTGCACAGTGCTCCTCCTCATAAGTATTTCTTCTTTTCTGACCTTTCCTGAGGCAGCTGCTGCCAAAATCTGTCTGTGAAAGCTCCACACCCCAAAATCCTCGTGTGAAAGCTTGCAGGTCTGTCCCAGGACATGCTTCTTAGGGAGCACAGCAAAGTGCAAATTTCCCTGCAAGTCTGATAAAAATTATTTACATAACAAGCTGGTTTGTCTGTAAAATGGATCTTCTGACAAGAAGCTCTGCCTGTTGTCTGGAAATGGGGCTCAGAGCTCCAGCAAAGTTGCCTTCTTCTTACAGATCCACTCCTTTGACGTCTGGCAATCATCTGTCTGGTTTGTGTTTTTCATTCTGTAAACAGTACAGTTCCTGTCATCCTCCACACTTTTTAGAGCTGTCCTGCTAAGAGACCAAAAGGAGTGCAGTTGTCAGCTTTAAACTCAGCACTGGTTAAAAATCCTGGTGGTGCTCTGACTGAGCCCACTTGACCACACCCTTGAAGCCCAGCAGCTCTGCAGAGGTGGGTTGGCACCCCCAGCAGGGCCTGCTGGCTTCTGTGGGACAGATGCTTGGGATTATTGTTACAAGGATAAGGATGCTGAGGAAAGCTGCACAGATCCCAGCCAATGCTGTGACAGGCATCACCTTCAACAGAAGCAGGCAGCACATGGTCTGTAAAGTGAGAGTTGGCAGGGATTTCAGCAGAAGTGTGTCATAATATCTCTGCATTAATAAATATATGAGCTGTGGCTGGGATTGGTTTTGGAGGCAGAAATCAGTTTCCAAAAGGGCCCAGCAGGAACCTGTTGACTTGGAACTGGCCATGAAATAGTCTCTGAATACATACCTGAGGCTGGAGGGTTAGATCTGTGCTCTGGGTAATTAGCTCAGATTCAGGATTGCATTTCCAAGCAGGGATACCACACTTTGCTTTTCCCAAAGATATCCTCCCCCCACAAATCATCACCTCTTTCCTTTTATGCTTTGATCTCCCACTGAACTTGGTGTTTTCTCCATGTCTTCAGAGCCCCGGCCAATCCAGATATATTTGGCGTCTTTGTTTTTGCTGTCTATAAATTCCTGTGGAATAATTAGAAGGATGTTACCTGACAGAAGAGCTTTCCTGCTCTGGCCAGACCACTGTCCTGCCTCACGCACAGCTTTTATTTCCTCTTGAAGAGCGAGGACAGAGATGCAGCCATGGCAGAGCAGCCCCTTACATCAGCCCATTCACATGACCAGCCTCCTCTCTTCCCAGAGCCAAGCAGAAATGAGTGGAAGGTCCCCAGCATTTCCTCTTCCCAGTCAAAACTACTCTGGCTTCCACATTTGGCACGTCTTGTGCTTCTCCTCTTCAGCTCTGCTCGGCTGACATTCCCAAACCCAGCTCCTGTGCAGAGAGTCAGATGCTTTCCCTGATGGGGCTCTTGCTTGTCTATGTGTACTTTTGACATCCAGGCCATTTTCTCTTGGAGAAATGTTTGGCTGAGGCCTTTCACGTGCTTTTAGGGCTGCTGCAAGACTCACCATCTCAGTGTCATCCTCAATGACAAGCAGCTGGGATTTCCTGGCCAGGCAGTTTTTCTGGCTGTCCTCCCAGCTCCTGGTCTCCTCGGAGAAGAAGTAACATCTGCCCCTGTGCAGCTGCCACCCGGGGGGACACAGCTCACATGTTGTCCCTGTGGGCGGGCAGGGGGAACTTTTAGCTCCTACAATGGATGGAATTCCTCCCCCTGTTTATGAGCCATTGTCTGGAAAGTGTTCTCCAGGACAAGAGGTGGATAGTTGGCATTTCTGACAGCATCTCCTGGCAGAAACAAATGTAATGAAAATACTGGAAACTTTATACCGAAAGAGGAGCAAGACTATCATTATTAAAATACTCATTTAGATTTTGTTATCACTTGTCTTGGGTTATGGAACCAAAAATGTGTATTCTATTTCATCTGTTGAAAGCAGTTGGGGAGATGTTCTTCTTTATCTCTTGTAACTCTGGCAGGAGGGGGGCGGGTGCCTTTTGATAATGGGCCAGCTGTTAAAACCAGGTGGGGCAGTGTTTCTTATCTCTTTTCACAATGGGCCATTAGGACTCCCCAAACTGTACCCTCCCCAAAGCAGTACATCCACAAAGCAGTACATCCACATTCCACCATCCCATTGTGAGATGCTCCACCCAGTGAGGGGAGCCAACCATTCCTACCTGGATAAAACTGAGATGTAGGAACACAAGGTATCTGGCTTCACCGGATTCCTGGAGGAAGACTGGACCCTTCTCACCATCACTGGACCTGTTTTCTACAGGATCATCTCTACTTCAACAGAACCACATCTGCCACTCCAGGAGGAATCACTTTTGGACTGTTTCCAACACCCTGACCAACAGGGTGTCAGGTTGTAGCTCTGACTCTGTCAGGGTTTTCCAGGATTGTTGTTTGTTTGTTTGCTTGTTTGGTTGGGTGGTTTTGTTTTCTACTACATTTGTATTGTTAATATTCCTAGTAAAGAACTGTTATTCCGATTCCCAAATTTTCAGGCTTTGCCTGAAAGCCCTTGATTGCAAAATTATAATTTGGCAGGGGTGAGGGGTTTACATTCTCCATTCTAAGGGAAACTCCAGCTTTCCCTGGCAGATACCTGTCTTTCCAAACCAAGACATCACTGCTCTGCAGGAACACCATGCATCCTGGGTAGCACCAGTGAGTTCCCATTAACTGCAGGGTGTCAGAGAAATGGGAACAGAGACAACAGAACTGTGCACATCACATGTCCTCTATACTGGAAAGGAATAACATGCCTCACCCTGTCCATCTTCACACAGCTCCTCCCTGAGCTGTTCCAGCATTGCTGAGATGTTTCTCTCTGAAGAAATGTCACTGTTGGTGTTATTCAGACCATACTGAGGCAAACTTTCTGATTTTCCTGCTCTGACCTTCAAAACTTGAACAGTCCAAAGTCAAAAAAAAAAAATAAGAAAGAGAGGTCATGGTTAACAACAAGGATAAGGAAATGCAGTCTTTGTACCCACAGCTGTACTGTGAATGTGAGGATGTTTCTATGTACATTGCCTGGTACAGTTATGAGCAAACTCAGTGAGTAAAGCTCAGTGAGCAAAGCCCTCCCAAGAAGATGTTCATGGAATGGCCTGGCTTGGAAAGACTTTAAAGATCATCTCATTCCAAACCCCTGCCATGGGCAGGAACACCTTCCACTATCCCAGGTTGCTCAGAGCCCATCCAGCCTGGCCTTGGACACTTCCAGGGACGGGGCAGCCACAGCTGCTCTGGGCACCCTGTGCCAGGTGTCTGCACTCTGTAGCTGTGCCACAGCTACAGCTGGTCTGTAAGCTGCACAGACAGGTTTGTCCATGACAGACCCCAACTCCCAGCCCAGCTCCCTGAAGAGCAGCAGTAAAGGAGTCCCTGGGTAAGACAATGATCGGTTGGATTGGAGCTCAAACGGGGAACCCAGCCAATCCCGTTCAGTCCTGAGTGCAGACCTCTAATTGGCCACTGAGCTGGGCGGGGCTGAGACCTGGACCAATCAGGTGTTTAAGCAGGGGAATTTGGGGAATTCAGGGAATTTGGAACCCCTATAAAAGGGGCATCCATGGATAAACCTCGGCTGCTGTCGTGTGATCTCGGTGCGTTCAGTCCTGTGCCTGCTCCAAATCTGTGACCAAACGCAGCATCGCTGGGAACAATCTCTTCCTCATATCCCATCTAAACCTCCTCTCCCTCAGTGTGAAGCCATTTCCCCCTGTCCTGTCACTCCCTTGTCAATAGCCTCTCACCTCCTGTGTTTGTGTGTAAGTTGACGCCTGTCAAAAGTTGACAGCTTTTAGTGCAAGTAGGGGAATTTTTCTCCCAGCTCTTTCAGAGGTTTAACCATGTCTGCAATGAAGGGATTGAAGCAGGAAATAGGATCTACTCACATTCCTTGGTTTGTGTGGCCACGACTCCCAGCAGGATGAGCACGAGGACTGCCAGGACCAGTGCCACGTAGAACCAGGCTGAGCACCTGTGCTGGCAGCCTGGAGGGAGGCAGGAGGGAGAGCAGCTTAAGGTACTGGCAGTCTTAAAATTAACACTGGGGAAGCAACAGAGAAATCATCTGCCCAAAATCAGACTGCTGTTGGGAGGATGCAGTAGCATTTTACATATTAAAAATCTGTATCCATTTTGCCTACATGGAAGTGAAATCAAAATATTTGGTCACATAGAGCAAGTGATTGTCAACTATTAAAATTTTGCCTTTTTTGCTTTAACTTATTTTTTTCAAGCATCGCTTGCTCCCACCTACCCACACACACCCTGCAGGACCTTGCAGAGCAATCCAGAGAAAGTATCAAGGATGGGCTGTGGTGTCTGTCAGGGATGGGCTGTGGTGTCTGTCAGGGATGGGCTGTGGTGTCAGGGATGGCTATGGTGTCTGTCAGGGGTGGTTGAGGTGTCAGCGATGGGCTGTGGGGTGTTCTTGCTCTCTGCTCTCAAGTGTTACTGTTCCTATCCCACAGCTCAAAGATAACTTGCCTAAATGCACAGGAAAAAATGCCCCATACTAACACCCCTGGGCACAGGGAAGTGCATCAAAGCAAGCGTCTCTCCAGCTACTTGGCATTCGCCCTGTGTCAGAGGGAAACACTCAGGAAGCTGCAGAACCTGAAGAAATTTGGGGTTAAGGTGCCAGTTCCACCAGACACAGACTGCGCCAATTGTCTTTTCTGAATCCCCATTTGCCCCCAGAATTCCCTTGTAGAGAAGCAGACAATGTCTGTGAGGTGCACAGAGCCCACAGTGCTCAGGACACAGCAGGGCAAAGTGTTTTGTGTGTGAAGCTTTGGGAACTCAAGACTCTTCCAATGCCGGAACCACTTGCCAACACAGGTGACCTCAGGGTGGCCATGAACTTAGATTTCCTCATGTTACTGACAGAAAACCCTGTGACATCAAAAGATGAAGTAGGAACAGACTTCTCCTCTCATTAAAAATTTCCGTATGACCGGAAGAGTCAAGAACTTCCTCCTGAAGGTCAGAAAGAGGAGAGAGCTCTGAGTTGTGCCCAGCCCAGTGCATCACTCTCAGAACAGCTGAGGGAGGGGAAAAGGAGAAGTGGTAACAAGAACGGCAGAAAATGTCCTTTATGCTGACTTGAACTTGCCTGAATCAACCAGAGCCAGAATCCTGACGGTCCCTGATGTCCAAGGAAGGTCCAGAGCTGAGCACGGAGCTTTCTTGGCATTATTCTCCAGTCTCTCTCCCACATATGTTGATAGACTTCCTTGGAGCACCAAAGTCCCAAAGAGCACAAGGGAAACGTGAGGACCAGTGCTGGGAAAATGTGCAGGTTGAGTGTCCAGATAGGGTTGTTTATATTTAGAAAGGCAAGTTGTTATAAGATCTCCTTTTCTCTTTCTAAGGTGCAAATGTGAGTGAACATCTCTGGTGTGATATGAAGAGTAGTTTTTATCCCTTTTGGACACCATCCCAGAGCTGAACATCCACTACTCCTGGCCCAGACCTGTTGTCCCCTAGCAGACAGATTCCTGCAGCAAACTGCTCAGGATGGAGTGGCTGCTGTGGCTGGAGTTTGCAGCAGTCTCCTGCACAGCTGTTCCTGCTCCCTGAGCACAGCAGGCATTGCCTGGGGGCTTCTCCCGCTCTGGCTGTACAAAATGCTTGTTTAATGCACAAGTGTGAAATGTTTCATGGACAGGTTTAGTCTGATTTAGGATCAAACACTTTGCAAAATTCTAACCAATCATTTATCTTTCTTTAATGCACTAATTTTTTTTACAAAAATGGTTGCAATATTGCACTGGTTTTGCAATATCTGCATAAAAGTACATCCTAAAAATTAACAGACTTCATGTATCTGTACTTAATTTTCTTTTTTCCTTCCTTTCTTTCTAACCCTCCTTTCACTCTGACAGAAATTATTTCTTGCCATTGGATGCTTGTCTTTTGCACAAAGTGTGAACCCTCTGCATCTCTTTTCAGATGGGTGGAGTTATTAACACCCAAGGAAACAGGGTTTCACCACCTCTCCCAACAGATGAATTCACGGCTCAATAGACCACAATTATAAAATTATTATAAATAAATATAAAATTATTATAAATTATAAAATAAACCACTTGATTGCAAGTTCTATTTTCCTGATAATTTAACCCATGTATTCCTATTCAAAATTTTGACAGATTTCTAGTAACATTTTTATGTTTCTCTGCTTGTGCCTTTCGGGGAAACCCTCACAAACCCTTCTATGTGTTCACTGAATTTATGTACAAGATTTCCCAGGTGTTGTCTCCATCTTCTGAAAAGAGCTCAGAACCCTGGCTCCTGTCCTAGCTCTGTACAGTGACAGAACCCAGGGAGCTCAGTGTTGTATATCATGATGACTTTGAGATTTATAATATTGCAACATCCTATTTTTGACTTTCTACCCACTTTTTATCTCGCTCTGACCTTTTTTCCTCTCTGTATGTTTTCTTTCCTGCTGGTTTGTATTTATTACCTGCAGATGATAGAACAGATTTCACTATTCTCCATGTTACCTTGTTCATTTTGATAAGATCTTGAACACCTCCAAATTTAGAACAATCTGCAGTTTTCAGGCTTGGATGTTTTAGTCATCTTCACCATTCCTGTCTGGATGAACACCCTTGGGCCACCCTTGGCACTCTCTTCCCCTTTTGTCAAGATTGACAATGGGGGTGTGTGCCCCTGTCCCCTCTGGTATTGCCTGCCTTGAAGAGAAACCAGACCTGTTCCTGCCTATAGTCAGTGTTCGAAGGGTGAAAGTGTCATCATGGAACATGGAATCAGAGCATCCTGAGCTGGCTGGGACCCACGAGGATCATCCAGTCCAACTCCTGGCCCTGCTCAGGACACTCCAACAATCCCACCCTGAGAGCACTGTCCAAATGCTCCTGGAGCTCTGACAGCCTTGGGGCCGTGCCCATTCCCTGTTCCAGTGCTCCATCTGGAGGAAGAACCTTTTCCTGATATCCACCCTAACCCTCCCCTGACACAGCTCCAGCCATTCCCTCTGGTCCTGTCCCTGGTCACCACAGAGCAGAGATCAGTGTCTATTATGGAGAAAAATATAATTTGAGAATATTAACCACAGTCATATCAACCAGTTGCTGTCCTGTGTTCAGCATTTCTCACAATTTCAGTCATTTTTGTTTCATTTGAGTTGATTCTCAGCTCTCTCTGCTCTGTTCTTGTTCCCAGGCTCAGATTGTACCTACGCAGAAGTGAAAGTGAAATCCCAAGACACAACTGCTGCAGCAAACTGCAAATCATCTGGTGAGTTTAGCTGTCTGATGAAGTGGTGGGGATTTAAACAAGAAGGGGAGAGGGGCTGATCCTAATGACACAGATAAACCACGAGGAGGCAGGAGGATACAATTGCCGGCTTTCCACACTCGCAGCAGGGGCAGCCGAGGTGTTGCATTCTGTGCCCCTGAACGCTTGTTGGCTTTCCTGGCGAAGGAATAGGAATAGGATATGATGGGGCAGACCCAGACGGGCCCGAGCCCGGGCTGCTGTCCCCAGCAGCAGTGAGAAGCGAACAAAGGAGATGAGGAAGCAGAGGGTGGGCATTGATTGCCAGCACTCTCCTCCATTTCACCTCTCCTCAAAGCCATGGCAGGCTGGGATCTGTTCAGGTCCCTGGGCACAGTGACCGGAGCTGGCAGGGAAGCACCAGGACATTCAGCCTGGCTCCAGCCTGCAGGTCTGGAAGGCCCCAGATTCCCAGTGTGAGCCTGAAAACGGGGGGCACCTGGAATGCAGAGGAAAGATGCTTCTGTGCAGCTTTTGCCCTAATCTTTATTTTTCTGTCCCTCTGTAGGTAAAAGCTGTTGTTCCAGAAAACACGTTGCTATACTGGTGGTGATCATCCTTGTACTGGTCCTGGCCACATATTTAATAATCACATGTAAGTTCTTTTTGTTGTCCTGTTGTCTTGTCATGACAGCAATTAATTTGTGCCTCTCTCCCACTGACTGATGTCCAGGCCATGACATATAAAGCCAGTAGGAACAGAAGTTTGGGTTGGAGGCAAAGGACAGCAGTTTTTAGCCAACCATGGCTGTAAGAGGAAATCTGTAAGAGAGTTGAGTGGTTTGAAAGTTTAAAATTCCAACAGATGAAAAAGCCAAAAGCCAAATGAAAAACTGACAACGTGCAAATGACAAAGAATTTATTATACAATTGTTTTGAAGAAACAAGTTAAGATTTGATAATGCCTACCAGTAATATCATTGCTAAGTGTGAGAATCCCACAAGGCGATGAGGTTGCATCAGGAGACCAAGATGTCCATGACACCAAAAATCTTAAAATAATTATGAATTAAAGTTCATTTGAAGGAGGCAACTACATCACATCTTAAAGGAGTTTGCTCAAGATCAAAACATACTTTGAGCTCAAAAAAAAAAAAAAAGATAAATAATATTTGGTAGAAAATAATCTTACTTCCATCAGAAAAAGCATTAATAGATCCATTTGGTATTTCCTTTAAATGTTTTCAAGGAACCATTTTTAAGTTTCAATGATTTTAGTTGTATCTTTCCATCCTTTGGTAGCTGAGAATGCTTGAGAAGCTTCTGCAACCAATCACTCTCAAGTCCCAGAGTTTGCCACTAGCTCAGAGATGCACATAGGGAAGACATGGCAAAGTCTTTGATCCTTGCAACTTAAAAAACAGGGCTGGGGGAGGCAATTCGTTCTTCATTTTCAAGGCAAATAGTTCAGGACTGATATCTGACAGTGCCCTGACATTTATAAAATGTCAAACAGCAAAGGGTGGGGCAAATGAAAAAAAATAATAAACCAGCACAAAATAAAAGTGTGATTTGCATTTTATACAGCTTTAACATGGAAAGAGGAGTCCTTGGACTTGGATCCAGGGCTGGCTTTAGTTATAGTTCCTTTGTGAAGCTCAGTACTGGCTCAGAACACCTACAGACCTGAAAAGAATACTCCTAAGAAACTTGATATTTAGCTCAAACTTGAGAAATGAAATAAAGGTAGGTTTTAAGTTTAAGAGTACACAGGTTTCACTTGTGCTCCAAATAAAAACTGTTGCATTTTGAGTTTATTCTAAGCTTTAGCTTTGTATGAATTTTCCATAGGGTCTTGTTATGCCAAATACACTGTTATTAAGATATGTTGTTTAAATGAACTAAAGTGTTGCCTTTTACTCAGTGGAAGGTGACCTGACCATTTAATGATTTTTATAGGAGAATCACGAGCAAAGAGGCAGAGTTTGCATCCTGTGTTGGGTGAGGGGGGTCAGAGAGGTCCAGCAGAGCTCTGACAGTGCATGTAATGGTCGTTCCTTGGAAGAAATTATGTTCTTATTTCCAGATGGCCCAACTGCAGGCAGCCAAAACAGCTCAACAACATTGTCCCTCATCCCTGAAGAGGCACTAGGTAGGCAATCCTCTGTCATTCCAAAGGGAGTTGCCAGAAGCCTGTTGGATTGATGGTTAAGGGGGACAGAAAACGGGGCTGTGTCAGGATTTTGTTCAGGAGGAAAACAAACCCCTCTGCCATGTCAGGAATACAAAGCTTACCCTGGGACACTCCCAGGATGAGCTCTGGAGCCCATGGAGGGTTTGCATTTGCAGCTCCTTTGGAACCAGTCCTGGCTCAGCTCTGCATTCCTGTTCCACAGGGAAGAACTGATGCCTCTCTGCTGCCAGAGCAGAGCAGCGAGGCAGGGAAGGGACAGGAGGAACAATCCCTCTGGTACCCCAGCCCTGCAGGGAGCAGGATGGACACAGTGCCTGTGCTGCTTTCCCAAGGCCCCTCCACTGCCAGCCTTTGATCTCAGTGCAATTCCATGCTGCTCTCTAGGAGCTTCTGGATCCCCAACCAAAGTGTCCCCTGAAGGCCCAGTCTCCCTGAATCCCATGCCCCTTTCCAGCTCCCCCTCTCTGCACCTCCCACTGCCCTGCCTGGCAATGCACACAAATATTGGTGCTTTCAGTAGCACCTCTGCTGCCCAATTCTGCATCAGGCAAACCAGACTTTGGGAATCTGAGAGCTGCTTTTGTGCCCTGAGCATTTCTCTGTATGCCCTGAGCAAAGATGGGAAAGGCAGGATCATGTTTGCTGTGCTGCTCCCTGTATGGCTGCTGTCTGGTGATTCTGGGCTGGCATCAGCTCCAGAGCCTGTGGGGAATCCCTGGTGCTCTGGTGACAATTCTCAGCAGGAACATACAGGGATTTCTGTGGCTGGAACTGCTTCTCTGACCACTCTTTTCTCGTGGCATTCTTTGGTCAGTGTGAACATGGATTTTCCACACCTTTTCTTCCCTTCTGCAGGCTGCCCCCCACCATGGAAAAAACATGGGAGAAAATGTTACTACTTTTCTCCAGAGATGATAGAGAAGAACTGGAAAGCCTTCCGTGAAGAATGCACTGCCATGGGCTCAGACCTGGTGATCATTGAGAGCAGGGAAGAGCTGGTGAGATCCAACTCCCTGGGGCAGCTGCTCCAGGACTGGAGCTGCCTGGCCAAGGGCTGAGCAGTGACACTTGTGCCTGCTCCTGTCACACGTCCTTGGGCTCTGGGACCTGCTGCCAGCCATGGACACCCCAGTCCTGGCAGTGGCAGCAAAGCCATGGTCACAGGGAGGGGTGTCCTGGGGCTTGGAGTCCTGCCCTTGGAAGCTTCTGTGCCCAGGCCTGATCCCATGGGAAGGAGCAAACTCCCTGCCCAGCTGGCTGGGGGTTTACAGGGATTTAGCACACAGGCCAAGGAGGTTGGATAGACACTTCTTTGTGAGAGCCATTGTTTGGCAAGACCTGAAAAGGCTTTGCCACCCCCATCAGAAGGGAAAAGCATCCCCAGGTATCAAGTTACACCTGTTAAACTACAAATTACACCTATAATGGCACCACAGGTGTATTATTATGTTTGTTGTATTCATAAGGGACTTCAAAATGGAGAAATTCATCCTCTGGAGCCGTGGGCAGAGGTGCTGTGGCTGGATGCACACTGCACTCTCTGTGCTGGCACCAAGCCTGCTGTGCCTCTGGTGAAGAAAATGTCATTCTCATGTATTCCCATTGTTGGCTTCCTTTCCAGAGTTACCTTCTCTCACAATCAAAACATGAGTACTACTTACTTGGTCTCACATACTTTCCGAAGGAGCGGGAGTGGAAGTGGATCAACAACATGAAACATGACCCAGCCATGTGAGCTCATTCCAGCAAGTCTCTGCCATACAATGTCTGGGAACAGGAAAATCCCAAAGCCAGGGCATTGGGCAGAGAGCCCAAGGCAGATCAGGGACTGTGGTTTGGAGAACCTGATTCCTTGAGATCCAGATGCTTCAGCAAATGCCTGTGCCTGTGCCAAGGAATGGGAGCCTTTCAGTGCCAGGGAACACGGGCCTGTCCCATCAGGATGGCCAGAGAGGACAGAGCTGTGGTTCTGCTGGGGAAGGAAGAATCTGACTGGATGCAGTTCCCTGGGGGAAGGAGGGAGACAGGAGGCAGGGACAAGAGAGAGGCTGATGTCAGCACCATTGGCTGGAGGGGACCAAAGCAGGGGAAGGTCTGGATGGGAAAGCATTGCCCAGAAACTTTTCTGGAGATTTGGGAAACAAAAGTGAGGAGTGGGAGGGAGATTCCAGCAAGGCAGTTCCTGGTCCTAGTGGCAGTAACACAGCTTAGCAGCCAGGCCAGGTGCCACTCTGCCTTTCACTGCATGTCAGGAATGTAACCAAATTTGACCTTTTTCCCCTGATCAGGTTCCATATAAGCAGACCTTACAGTGACTATGACTGCATGGTCATTGGATATGATGAAGTAGGAACTGCACCTTGTGGTGGATCCGAAACAACACGTAATATGTGTGAAAAAGCTGCAACAATGTCAAAAAGGCATCAGAAGGAGAGCTAAAACAAAGCAGGAATGTCACCCCAGCTTCCTGTAGGAAATGTGGATGGGATGTATCTCATTTCTCTTCAACTGCCCAATCTCTGCTCCCAGGACTCCTGCAGCCTCTCTCCAGACTCATGGCCCAGCTCAGCCCATCCTTTCCCTGCTGGTGTCTGAGCCTGGATGGATCCCCTCTGCAAGAGCTGGCACTGGCACACAGGAAGAGTCTGGCACTGTCTTACACCAGAGGTGGCACTTCCAGGCAGGCACTGCCAGGGGAGAGGTGTCCAGGCTGGGGACAGGGCTGTTCCCAAACAGATCCTGACTCTGCAAGTCACACCCATCCACAGCCCTGTGTTCCCAGCCCTGCCTGGGCATGAGGAGACCCTTCCCCACATGGCCACAGCCTGGCCTTGCCTGCAGCCACAAGGGAAGGGCAGCACGGATTTCTGGTTGGGATCTGGTAGGGAAGGGCAACCCCACTCCTCACCAGGATGGACAGGACAGAGTCAGGTGTGGGTGTGGATAAACCTTCCCCTGTCCCAGACTGTTCCAAGAGCACACAGGATCCCTGAGCCTGTCGGGGGAAACGGGAATCAGCCCAAGGGAGAGGATCCTACAGCAGCACAGCTCTGGGCATAAAATCAGCTGCAGTCCTGTGTGGGGAGGGGAAGGAGTGTCAGATTTAGGATCTGCTGGAGAAGGGCACAGGATGGAGACCAGCAAGGCCTGAAAAACAGAGTCCAACAGAAGCTGAGCTGGACTGTTGTATTCCTCTGGAGAAATGGTTTTTCCCCAGAGACCCCCTGAAGCTGTAACCTTCTTAGTTTAACCCTACCTTTACCTTATCTCTAACCAATGGCTCTGTGCCAGCTATCCATCCCGAGACAGAGACTAGATAAAAACCCCTGCTCGTCCTTGTTCACTCTTTTTGCCCTGGGATCTCCTTCAAGAATAAAGCCTTGGAACATTCCCCTGAGGTAGGAGTCTCTTTTGAATGTTTCACCCTATCCTTGGAGCATATTCCCCCAAAGGTCCCTAAAAACTGAGCTAGCCCAGCAGCCAGGCAGGGCTGGCAGGGGGGTAGTGCTTCACTGGACAGAAAATAGAACAATGAAACCCACAGTGACCTGTGAAGGAGCTGGTGAGAAGTATGAGAGCGACCTGCAGGGAATGGCAACACCCTGCTCTGCCCTCTTTTCCTTGGAGATTGATCACAGGAGGAAATAATGCCTGAGGGCTTTTCCTGCTCAGAAGAGTTCAAGCCAACAGCAGAAACAGGTGGCACCAGGACAACAGAGTTGTGATCAGGAAACAGGGAATGTCAAGCTCTGCCCATGTGCTTCAGTGTCTCTTGGGCCTTGTGTGACTCCAGGAATTATCCTTCTTGCTGTGTCCTTTCAGGCAGAATCATTCCTCCTTTATTGGTGCCTTTCCTGCTCTCTTTTCAGCTGCAGGACGGAGAAGGCTCTGTGAAGTGACACTGAGGCCTGGTTTACCACCGAGTGCTGACGTGCGTACCTGGTTCTGGCCCAGCTTGGGCTTCAGCTTGGGCTTCCAGCAGCTCTGATACGCTACAGCAATGCTCGTCTGTGGGGTCTTGGCTCACAGGCAGTTGGCTCACACTGTCATGGCTGTGGTAAAAGAGGGCACTCTCCAGAGGCTTTCAGGAAACAGAGGCTTTATTTGGGGGGGTCAGGGGATCCCCCAGCCCCAGGTGGGTGCCTCCGAGAGAGACCCCAAGCCTGGGCTGCAGGGGGGTTTTGTACAACACAGTCTGGGGGATGGGTACAATTATACAAACCAAGAAAACAATCCAAACACTACATACCAACTAAGTTACCTAAATTCTAACAAATCCAACACAGGTTTGGGAGTGGACTCAAGAAAGTTTTGCCAACTAGTGGCCAAAGCTCTTAGACCTTAAAGACAAGAATTCCATGATAAACAAAGGAAAAATTATGCATAACACAAAGATGAAACAAGAAGGAACCAACAAAGAAGAGTCTCCAGCCAGACTCCAGTTGTCCTAGAAACCCTTATCAAACTACGATAAGAATACATTCTAGGACGAGAGGCCCTTTCAAGATGTTTAAACTATACTAAACTTACAATATAAAAAAACCTATACTATATTCATAAACTAAAGTTTATAAAACATTTCTTGCAAACTCACAACTGAGAAAAAAATTGCTCAATCAAAAAATCTTTACACAGCATGTTGTGGCCATTGGCAGGGAAAATGGAATCCTACAGGAAAAACTGTCTCTTTCTGACTTGAAAGCACATTTTGACATCCCTCACACCAGTCATCCTCCTCACTGACTGCTCACATCAAGATGCTTTGGAAACGAGTTTGCAGTTCTTTCCCTGACTTCCAATCCCCAAAGAACAGAGTAAGAACATGGAGCTGTAGCAGAACAACCTCAGTGTCAGACCCCAGGATCTGCACTGTTACTCCAGAAGGAATCTGACCTGGAGGGCTCTTTGCTTGCACTCACTCTACTGCAGAGGGTAGGAGAGCATTCTGTGTTGCATTATAGATTTCTGCCCTTCTATTTTTTCTTTTCCAGCTGCTGGAATGTGCCCCCTTGGATCAAGTGGGCTCTCCTGAAGGCAGGACCAGGGAAAAGCCTCTTCCCTGGGAGCCACTGGCCCTCGGTTGGAGCCTTCAGCAGGCAGCAGAGGCAGCAGCTGTGCACCAGAGGGGTGGGAAGGGGAAGCCACCTTGGGGCCACTGTGGAACTGCACAAACCCCATGAGAGCCAGAAAGCCACTGGAAGTCTCAGGACTCAGGAGCAACTACGGCTTGCAAGGAAATCCCTACCAAAGGCAGAAGTTTGATTGAAAGTGCTTTGTTTCCTCTCCCTCTGTGTTGTTCTTGTTCACAGTTCTCTGATCTTGTGATCCAAGTTTTACAATAAACTTTCCCTTTACAGCTTGTGATTCTTGGATTACCTCTGGCATCCCTGCTGCAAGGGAAGGGTGAAGCATTTCCTCCTCACTCTGGTTTGGTCAGGGTCTAATCCTGATGCCAGGGCAGGCAATCCCTAAGCAATCCCAGCCTGACCTCTCACTGCTTCTGTGCTCAGTGCCTCAGAGAATGCCAGGCTGGTTTAATTCTTGCTGCAGCTGGGCAATGGGTGGCACTCCCTGGGACAGGCCAGGCTGGCAGCACCAGCCCCAGAGGGCCACATCCTGGACACAGAACTGGCTCCATTAATGATCTTTGTTGAGGAGAACCTGTGACATGGACACCCCCAAGAGCTGATCCTCAGGGCTCATCCTATTTCTGTGGACCTGTATCCCAATACAACAGGTGGAAAAAATGCTCTGAGTATCTTGGCAAGAATCACAACAAAGGGATTTTGATTTTATTGTAGGAGAAAACAGTGAATAAAGGCAAGGTTTGTAGAACCTCTAAAAAAGCCCAGAAACTGTTGCATGGAAGTAACTAAGCAGCCACAGACATGAATAGACATTTCAGAGATGAGTGATGCTTTATGTAAACAAAAGAAGTTCATGCTGTTTGCACATGCAAACAATTTTATGTGGTTCTAAATGACAAATGTACCAGTGCAAGACAAGGACCTTACTGCCAAATGGGCAGTTCAGGGAGGATGCACTGCCTGAGACATTAATTTTGAAGAACTAAGGATTTTAAGAAAGTTAAGATTATAGTTGCTGAATTAGCTGAAGTAGGTAGATAAGCTTTGTTTGCAGTTAACAGAAGCTGGACAAGCTATCCCCGATCTAGTAACTCATTGCTTGTCATCTTTATATTTATATAGCTCTGCTTGTAATGAAAAACAAAATGTGGTCAATAGATCTCAAGGACACAAAATAGTTGCACACTTCCCATGCTTGAAGGACCCACTGAACACAGGAAACTATAAGTTCTATCAAGGATTCGTTTGTCAAGTCTGCATTGAAAAGGTAGAAAGGTCAGAATGAGGAAGACTCATTTTCCTTCCTCATTTCTAGTGACACCTCCCCAGAATGGACCCCCGACTCATTTCAGAGAACAAACTCTGCACATTTAATAGCCTTTGTTCCAATTAGCATACCAAGCAGAGAAGAAGAAGTGACAGGACTATAAATATGCATTTGTATTTTGTGTACTCAACACTTTTGTAAACAAGAGCTTTGTAATTGCCTGTGATCTTTGCAGTGCACATTAGGGAGCTATCCCATGCACTGCCTGGTTGCAATAAACACACACTTTCTAACTTTAAACTGTTAGAGGGGTTTTGTCCATCATGATTGAATACTGATATTAAATCAATATTCATATTTTAATAATTCATGCCAATGCAGATTTGCTGTCAGGACAGCAAGCAGGGTTCAGGACACACAAAGAACACCTTGGAGGTAGCACTGACAGAGTTACAGAGCTCACAGCAATCACTGCCAGATTGGGTTCCTTTTTAGCACACACTGGACCTTCTGGAACTGTTCTGGGTTTGTGCTGCAAAGGCTTCAAACAGTGAGTGATGTTTCAAGGTGCTAAGTGTGATGCTTGCTCTGTGGTGAGTCACATCTTCTCTACAGAGAAATTCTGTTCTTTCTTGGGAAGCAGTCTATGGGAACCTCATGGGGTTTAACAAGACCAGGTCCTGGTGCTGCACCTGGATCAGTAAAACCCCTGGGATCAATCCAGGTGGGGATGAGCAGAGGGAGCAGCCCTGGCAGGAGGACTTGGGGGTGCTGTGGGTGAGAGCTGGCCCTGCCCCAGCCGTGTGTGCTGGGACCAGAACCCCCCTGTGCTGGGCTGCAGCCAGAGCCCCAGGGCAGCAGGGGAGGGGGGATTCTGCCCCTCTGCCCTGCTCTGCTGAGACCCCCCTGCAGGGCTGCATCCAGCCCTGGGCCCAGCACAGGAGGGACAGGGAGCTGCTGCAGCCAGGCCAGAGCAGGGACACCAAGGACATCAGAGGGATGGAGCAGCTCTGCTGGGAGGAAAGGCTGAGGGGATTGGGATTGTTCAGCCTGGAGAGGAGAAGGCTTTGGGGTGACTTCACTGTGGCCTTGCAGAGCCTGAAGGGAACTTATAAAAAAAGAGGGAGAGTGACTTTTTACATGAGCATATAGTGACAGGACAAGTGTTAATGGTTTTGAACTAAAAGAGAAAAGATTTAGAACAGGTATTAGGAAAAAGTTCTATACTCAGGGGTTGGTGAGACCCTGGCACAGGGTGCCCAGAGAGGCTGTGGCTGCCCCATCCCTGGTGGTGTCCAAGGCCAGGCTGGATGGGGCTCTGAGCAACCTGGGATAGTGGCAGGTGTCCCTGTCCATGGCAGAGGGGTTGGAATTAGACAAAGTGTCTTCCCATCTTAACCATTCCATGATTCTATGATCAGTGAGTGATCACTGGGTAGCAGCAGGCAGGAGGCAGCACCATGGGATCCAACTCTGACTTTTCAAGTCAGTCCCATGAGAGCCCTCTTGTAAAATGCCATGTTTTTTCCTTAAAATGTTTGCAGTTCTCTCCCTACATCATGGCAATGGCAATATTTTAAAGTAATTTTCCAGTGATTCAGTTGGGAGGGTATTTCTGCCTTTAGCCTTCAAGAAATTCATGTCTTGATTATCAATTTTCATTTTAGGAATTGTCTGGAGGCTGCTTAGCCAAACTGATCAGGGAAGATGGTGGTGTCAGTTACAGCATCTGTCACTGTTACAGGTTACACCTGTTACAGGGGTCTCAGTTACAGCACCTGGGGTTAACAACAGTAGTTTTGGAGGATCAGATAATTCACAGCTACCTTGACAGCATTTCTCAGGGGGCTTTTTGCCAGCCTGGAGATTCTCCTGCAGCTGTCAGAATTACCTTCTGTACTCGAGGATGAGCATGAAGAGAACACTCACTTCTGAGTGCTCTGTGGTTAAAAGCCACAGGTGGTATTTTTGACCTCCATGACAGGCAGGACTGAGTGAATAGCAGGTGCCCAAGCCACTCCTTCAGAGTAAATAAACATTGAATCATAGATTGCCAGCTGTGCAGACACCCATGGTTCCACTGTATCCCTGTATGTAAAACATGCTCTTCTACATCAAGCAGGTGCTGAACCTCCCTGCTGCCCTAATTCCACACCTCATCTCATCCTCTGCCCCTCTGGATTCATGTCTGCAACATCTCTAGAGAAGTCTCCAGCTTGTGCTCTCTGGACCCATCACCTCTTCTCTCTTCTAGAGATCCTCAGTTCCCTAACCTCCTTGAAGCCACCATGCCTTAAGCCTTGTCACACATCTTTTAGATTCTTCTTCATCCTTTTATCTTTCCTTTTCTCCCCCAGTGCCTTCCTGGGAATTTTGACCAGTCCAGCTCTCCCAGTTCAGTGCTTAAATGAATTCCTGTTGCAGGCAAAGACTGAAGTCAACTGTAATTCAAATTATACTTGTGGAAGTATAAAGATTATAGGGTTCTTCATAAGCTGTAAACATAAACAGCTGGTGATTATTTTCAGCAGCTCACCACTTCTTAGAATCCTTGACAATGAACGTAATTGGAGACTGCAGTGAAAGTTTAAAGTTTCCCATGGTTTTCTGTTTAAAGTTTCCTGCCCAGGTACAGAAGGATGCTTGTTTTGGATAAACCACTGCTGAGTTCCTCACCAGCTTACACAGAGCCCACAGGATGACTTGGAGAGAGCTGTGTTCCTCAGGCTGTTTGAACACACAACACAGCCCTGGGATATGTTGTAAGTACAGCAGTTTTTGTGCAAGACCACAGACGAAATGGATGATATATATGGCCCTGTCTTCCAAGCAATGCTGAAATTTCTATTGAACCTTCATCCTCCCAGCTGGTAAGGGGATGAAGCATCATCAAGCATCACTGCTATCAAGGATCATCAGGCTTTATGCTCTTCTAGGTAAAGCAAATCACTGGCCAGGTTTTCCAAAGAGGTTTCAGTAATCGTTGTTTAAATACTCGATTTTACTCTTCTCCATACAAAAGAAGAAAATAAATAAATATGAAATAAATAACATTTTTTTAAAAAGCCAAAAGATCCGGAAAAAACCAAACCAAAATAAATAAATAATAATAAAAAACCAAAACCACCACCACCAACAACAAAAAACAAAAAACAACCAACTCTACCAGACAAAACAAAACCAAAACAGAGCCTTCTCTCTTTTTGTTAGTTCCTGGAATTTACTGGTGTCACAGGATCCCGGCGAGATCTCGTAGGAGCCGACTTCTCCTTGAAACCCCCCCCGAGTCTGTTCCCGACCCAAAGCCCGCTTGGTCCCCAGCCCACGCTCCGTGGCCACGCCCCGGGATGGCCCATCCCGGGCAGATGAAAAAGCAGCTGCGGTCGGCGCGGCCCCTCCGCCGGGCGCCCCCGGCCCCGGGAGCTCCGCGCCCATGGGCAGCGGCGGCCAGCCCGGCTCGGCGGGACGCGGCTCGGCCCACGGCAGCAAAGGTACCGGCGGGGGGCACCGAGGGCCCGCTGGGATGCGGGGGGGGATCCGGGACATCGCTCCGGAGCGCGGGGCTGAGCCGCGGTGCCGGCCCCGGGAGCGCGTCCCTGGGCAGGGGGGCCGGGGATGCCGCCCGGGAGCCGCCGCAGCGCTGGAAACGCCCCGAGCTGGCAGCGGAGCCACTGCCGGGAGAGGGGACCCTGCTTTGGAGCCCCTCTCGGGACACCTCGTCCCCGCTGCTGCTCCTCGGGACACGGCACCCCCGCTGCTGCCCGGACAGCCGGATAGCGGGCCGTCGCTGGGCGGTGTGTGCTTCCAAAGGGAGGGGACGGGAGAACAAAAAGAGACTAAAAATCTGTGGCTGGGGTAAGACTGGGTATTTCCCAGAAGTTTTGGGCTCCAAAACCGATGGCGTTCTTTATTTCACTTATCCATGCCATGTTTAGGCACCAGGTCTGTATCAAACTTACTGTCCGCCGTCATTTTTCCCAGGCTCGTTTCTTTCTCTTTTGATCACTTTAAGTTCTGGATGATTTAACTAAAACTTACAGTAACTTAGAGTTCCTGTAAACTGAGTAGCCTTGTGAAAATAAGCTAAATGTCTCTGCTCCCAGCCTGCTCCCCACAGAGAGCTACTTTTTTTTTTTTTTTTTTAAAGCTTTGTGTGTCCTAAGCTCTAGTCCCCTGTCAGCTGGTTCTTATTTGTTGTTTGGGGTTTTTTTTGTTTTGTTTTTTAATTCCTTACCATTTTTTCAGGTCTTTTGTCAAACATCTGGCTGTGGCGAGGTGTGGCCGGAGTTCTTACTGCTGCTGTCATTTTGATTTTATGTATTCAGTTTGGTAAGTAAGGAATTTTAAAAGCAAATATAATTAGCAATAGAAATTACCAGAGTGTGGGGTTCAGTACTCAGGGGACGGGGAGGCCCTGGCACAGGCTGCCCAGAGAAGCTGTGGCTGCCCCTGGATCCCTGGCAGTGTCCAAGGCCAGCCTGGATGGGGCTTGGAACAACCTGGTCTGGTGGGATCAGTCCCTGCCCATGGCAGGGGGTGGAACAAAAGGGTCTTTGAAGTAACTCTAAACCCAAGCCACCACTCTGTGATTCTGTGTGAATCTGTGATTTCTGTTTGAAATGTGGGCCAGTGCTGCAGAAACAATTTCGCATGCTTCAGTGGGGTTAGGGAGGCCTTAGTTTAGTCCTGGTGTACTTTAGCTATCAAGTTTGTTACGTCACCATTGGTCTTAATCCAAGTTCAAGAAAACAAGCAACAACAGGATGATTGTCCTACCATCTGGAGTCCTTCAAAAATGACATTATAATAAACTAGTTATTAATTCAGCTGTGAGGAAGCAACATGTGCAAAAACTGGAGTTATTGGGATTTTTAAGATGTAGAAGAGTCCTTGGGTGATACTTTATTTTTACCTTCTCAGCTACTTCTACCAACGTGTCCCTGACCATCCTTTTAAGTATATGTCAAGAAGCAGAAGGGTGCAGGATCCAGAATATATCATTCATTTCCAATAATTATTTCAGATTTGTTTTTTGTCTTTTTCCAGGAAACCCTTCTCCAGGCAAAGGCGTTCCTGTGTGCCCTCCCCTGGACCTGTGTCCATCAGGTTGGCTGTACTTCCAGAGGAAGTGTTACTACCTCTCAGAGGGTGAAGCCACCTGGAACTTCAGCCAGAGCTACTGCTCTTCCTACAATGCTTCCCTGCTGGTCATAGAAAATCACCAGGAGCTGGTAAGAGAATCAAAGAGGAAGTTTGTTTTCCTCCCAGCTCACTTCTAGGGAACTGCTTCTCCAGCCTCCTCAGCTGAAACAGTTAGGAAACTGATGTAAGAACACAATGAGTCACAGCCTGCAGAAAACTTTGTCCCTCTTCTCCCTGAAAACCGGAAACATTTATGCAGTGGATGTTTTAGAAAATGTCTGAGTGCTTGTCTGAATTACATTTGGTGCTGCTCACAGCTGTAAATACTCATATTGAAGGCATCTATCAGGGTAAACACTGTTGTATCTCATTTATCTATAATTAAACAATTGTTTTCTCATATTGAGAAAAATTAATGGCATACAAGTTGGTAAATATGTTAATTGTGACCTTTGGAGTTTGGAGATAATTACCCAAAATGCAGCATGGAGCATTTTTTTCTATATTATACCACAATATTAGGAAAGATTCCACCCTGCACAAAGGCCTAGGAGAATATATCCTGAATCTGTTCCAGACCTTGATAGCCAACCTTGATATTTTAGAATAGCCTCTCTCTAGGTCAGTCAAGCCTACCCCAGTCACCAGTCTCTGTATATTTAGGTTTCAATATTGTTTCTTCTGCAGGAAAGGCTAGATGGTTGTTTTGCTTTTGCCCTGGATCAAACAAACACCTTGTATTTTGATAGCTGGACTGAGCATGCAGAACTTCTTTTCTTATGTGGGTTTATTCCTACAGAGATTTGTTATGAAGATCACAAAGCAAGACCCATGGATTGGACTCTATAAAAGAAATGAAGAGTTCTTTTGGGTAAATGGAAAAGCATTAGACACTGAACTGTAAGTTGATGTGGAGGGGTTTTGCTGATGATATTCGATTATAGGGGAGTAAGCAAAATAATACAGAAATAGTGGCTTGTAGGAAATAGCTGTTACTATGTTGAAGGGATGATTGTGGAGAGGGTATGGAATGCAATGAAGATTTCATGTGGCATTGTTGAAACTGTGGCAGATGAAAAGCTTTGTAAAGCTGAGAAGCAACATGAGGCAGGTAACAGACATTTGAGAAAATTAAACCAAGAGACACCAAGATACCAAATTGATGGGGGGAGAAAGGGAAGATTACAGTAACACAAATTCCTCATTACAGAATATATTTTGCAGAAATACAAACCTGCATGTAAGCTGTGTGAGGTTCATAGCAAAGAGATTTGGGAGACTGCTAAGACAAGTTTTCATTTTCATAGAATGTTCCTCTGAAAGAGGCTGTGGAGGGAAAGGAAGATGTGAATTTATGTTGCATGAGCTGCTCTGAGGCCAGGGCCCTGTGTTCTGTGCCACCAGTGCCAGGTGTGGGGCACTTTGTTCCTCTCCCTGGTAGCTGTCTCATCTCCTCAGAGACTGCTGCAGCTCATCCTGGAGCAGCTGCTGGCAGGAGTTGGCAGAATTACCATTGATAGGCATAAGCACTTTCACAAGTCTGAAATTACCTTAAAAAAAGTGTAAAATTTAAATATTTTAAGTCTGTGACATTACTGGGGGTGTGTGACTATATTCACTTCATCCCCAGGCCCTGAAGGCTTGATCTGACAAAAGCATTTAATGTGAGATGTGAGGAACACGTGGGCACCTCAAACTGAAAACTGCAGTCCTTCCCACTCTTTTATCCCCTGTCTGCAACACACACGCCCTCTGATGCTTTCATTTTCAGTGAGGTTCTTCCCATTCTTAGATTTCTGCCTCAAACTGCCCCTCCTGAAGGGGAGGGCCAACACCTTGATCTCTAAGCTCAGCTGTTGCTGCACTGGTGGGGATTTGTCCCTTGGCTTTTCCAGAGACCATTCCAGTTTGCTTGGCCTGTCCACAGGACTTTATAGCACTCTGAAAACAGAGTTGCTGAAGGAGGTGTCCCTCTTACCTCTTATGTAGGGACACCTATGGTGTGGAAACTGAGGTTTGATTCTTGTTTCCCCCCTGTCCTCTTAACCATGGTGCCTGTTGGGTTCTGAGGAAGGGAGAAATGAGAGATACATTTACTCCACAGCTTCTGCTGGAACCTTTTAGCTGTATAGGAGGATGTGGAAGTGGAAGGTGGTGGTGCCCAACTTGATGGCACAGCATCCCTGAGAAGGGCAAACCTGAGTTTCAGTCTGTGCTCCATGGGTGTATTTCACATTAAGTGACCACCAAACAAGATACAGGAGTACTACAAGTCCTGGATTTTGTATTCTGGCACAAGATACCATTAAAAAAGACAATCCCCATGGTGTTCTCTTCAAGACACAAAATATCCTCCTGTGGTGTCTTGCCTGAGATAAATTCAAAGAGAACCTGAGGTGCCCATAGCTACCTTTGCTCTACTTTGACTGTGACCTTACTTGTCTTTGACTATATTTGACTGTGGGTGTCCTAATAATCCTGTCTTCCCTTCCCCCTGGCAGGTTTGAAGTAAAAGGCTCTGGAAGCTGTGCCTCTCTGGAGTCCAGAGGATTCTCAGCCTCAGGATGCTATTTAACCAGGAAATGGGTCTGTAGCTTGAATGTCAACTCAGCACAATAAAGGTGGGCCAAGCCACCACCCTGACACTCAGAGCTCTGATGTGATGCTTACACAGGCTATGTCTGTACTTTGGGACCTGGGAATGTGTCCCAGCTCCTACCCGGAGGTGAATGACTTTTCTGGTAGCCAGAATTCTCCATCCTTGGAGGAAGGCTTTAAAGATACCATTTGAAAGGCTCTCTTCAGCATCTTGAGAAGTCATTTCTTTGCTCCATTTTTCCAGCTACTGCCCAGCTGTAGTTTCTTTTTGTTGGGCCATTAGTATTTCTTCCACTTACTCTTCTCTTGTAGGAGCAGCTGTTCTTTCTTGCCTTTGGGGTGTGCAGGTGGAGGATTTTGTTCTGCTTTTCCTTTCTCCAGGCTCTGTGCAAGGATGGGTGGTGAAGTGGGTCTGTCTGGAGGAGTGCCAGTGCCTCATGGATACAGGGTCATGCAGAAGTGAACACTGTTGTTTTAGACAGGATCACAGCAGGTTCCTCTGTCCATGTTTGATGGGATGCACCTTGCATTGTATTCCATGTTTTGTTAATGTTATATTCCATTAATTTTGTTAAATCCCGGTGATAACACTGCCACCCTAATTTATGTACCTGCACTGCACCTTACAACACTTTCTTTAGCCAAAAAAAGTCACAATAGATAAGAATATTTATTTACCTGAGCATCTGCACTGATTGGGGGTGGGGAGAAGAGCTGGAACTGAAAGAGTGATAGTGAAGCTGCAGGCATTAATGTGTAAAGGCAGAATTGTCCTCAATGCGAGGAGGCAAAATCAGGAGAAGGGAATGAGAGGATTAACAGCAAGGGATGTTTCTCTGTTTTTCTCATGCCCTGTGTGTGAGGCGTCTGAGCAAGGAGGACATTTCCAGATGGACATTCAGTGTTCCATTGTGTAAGTGACATTTTCAGCAGCAGCCTCCAGTGCTCTTGGATTGCTGGGAGCCTGAACAGAATTAGGACACAGTTCCTCTGACTGAGTCCCACTCATATCTAGCAGGCTATCCAAAGATTAAGAATGCCAATTGACCCAGAGGAAGAAAGTTTTCCTGGAAGGAATATAACTATCAAAGTTCTAGAGAAGGAAGAATGGGAAGTTCACCTTCATTATTTTCTGTAACAGAAGGACTTAACTGTAGCAGGACCATGCACATGGATACTTGTAGGAGAAGGGAATTGTCTTGGGTTATGGAACCAAAAATGTGTATTCTATTTCATTTGCTGAAAGCAGTTGGAGAATTGTTCCTCTTTACTCTGGGAGGAGGTGGGTGGATGCCTTCTGATAATAGGCCAACTGTCAAAACTCGGTAGGGCATTGTTCCTTATCTCTTTCACCACTGGTCCTCCCTCCAGGGGGATATTTTCTGCTAATGGACCATTAACAGATCCCCAAAATAGACTATCCACATTACATCATCCTATTGTGAGATGCTTCACCCAGTGGGGGGAGCCAACCATTCCTACCTAGATAAAACTGAGACGTAGGAACACAAGAAAGTATCCAGCTTCACCCTATTCCTGGAGGAATACTGGAACCCTTCTCACCACCACTGGACTCTTGTTCTACAGGATCATCTCTATTCCACCAGAACCACATTTGCCACTCCAGGAAGACTCACTCTTGGACTGCTTCAAACACCCTGACCAACAGGGTGTCAGGTTGTAGCTCTGAATCTGTCAGGGTTCTCCAAAATTGTTATTTGTTTGCTGGTGTGGTTGGGTGGTTTTGTTTTTCTACTACATTTGTATTGTTAGTATTCTTATTAAAGAACTGTTATTCCTATTCCCAAATCTTTGCATGAAAGCCCTTAATTGTAAAATTATAATTTGGCGGGGGGTGAGGGGTTTACATTCCCTATTCTAAGGGAAACTCCAGCTTTTCCTGGCAGATACCTGTCTTTCCAAACCAAGACTGGAATACAGGTGACCTTGCCCCTGATAAGTAACACCTGTGTTAATTACCCAATTCCAATAAAGATAAGTGTGATAAAAGGGAGTGGCTTAGCTGGTGAGGATCATGAGGGAACAAGAGGATGATAATGATGAATGTCCTAGGGTGACTTCATGATGCTTGTATCCCAAATCATCTGTTCTGTTTGTGCTGTACATGCAGTTCTGTACCTTTAAAATGGTTCTGGGAGCGAAGGGGAGAAAGAAGCAGCACAGTTTGTTTTGAGAAAACTGCCTGACTCCCACACGGCCTGGCTGCGGCCTTCGTCTGAGGCACGGACAGCGGGGGGACAGAGATCTCCTGTGCTCTTAGTCAGCTTTAGCTGGCTGAAACAGAGAAGTTCCCTGGGCTGTTTTTTTCCTTTTCCTTGGGACTGTTTAACTCTGCTCTGGACTGACAAACCCAGAGGAGCAGCGAGGGCTGGCACCTGCGGCCGCCGGGCCTGGAGCTGCGGAGGGAGTGGGGCTGTGAGAGACTGAGTGAGCTGAGCTGCACCCACGGCAGGGACTGCCTCAGTTTGCCATCTCTCTGTGGAGTGGGGAGAGGTTTTATTGTTTCATAGCATTCATTCTTTGTCCTTGTGGGTATCTTGTCTGTTAAATAAATGGTTTATTCCACTTTTTTCCAAGGAAGTTTTTTTTCCCAGACCGGCTGGGTTTGGGTTTGCTTTCCAGTGAACCCCCTTCGGAGGTTTCCTCCCAAATTTGCTCTAAACCAAGACAATGAAGAAGAAGGATCCTGGGGGTAGAGAATCTCTGCTGTGAGATCAGTCTCGGTCTGCAGTCAGAGCCTGTTGTTGGATCTTGCAGTCACAGTCTAGCAGGTAAAAGCTGCAGTCAGAGTTTGCAAACCAATACCTGCAGTACTGTCAGCAGCTTGTGACTTTCAGATGTTTATTTAAATATAATCACTAATTTTGCTGGATTACACTTTTCTTAATTGCTTGTATTCTTTATAAACACAGTTACACGACTCTGCAGTATGAAAAGCCTAATTATCTATTAATTTATATTTTGGGGGAGGGTGTTATTCTGCAGTGTTTTTAAGTTAACCTGATTGTGAAGGATATGGTGTGTGCAACAGTCCTGAAAAGGTACTTAATAAATATCTTTACAGAGCTCCTGAATTACAGTGGTTTGTATCTAAATATTGGGACATTAAAGGTATGTTGCAATGCGTGCTTGGTCTGGCCCTGGCTCGGTGGTCAGCCAGGGCCTCCCGGCAGCTCCAGCACGCCTCAGCAAGTCACTTTGGGGGGGTTCGGTTCACACAGCTGGGTAACGCTGTAAGGCTGGATCGGAGAAAGAGGGGACTCTCGCGAAGGTTCCAGGGAACAGAGGCTTTATTCGGGGAGAAAGGGGGTCAGGGAGATCCCCCCAGCCACCAGGCTGGTGCCTCTGGAGAGAGGCCCCGAGCCTGGGGTGGTGGGTGGATTAATACTACAATTATGGGGTGGGTTCTAAGTTACAGATACCAATAAAACAATCCAAATACATCATGCCAAACTAAGTCACTTAAGTTCTAACAAATCCAACACAGGTTCTGGGATGGCCTGGGGGCAGTCCAGCAAAGTTAGTGGCTAACATTACTGTACTTCAAAGATAAGGATGATATAATGGGCAAGAGGGAAATTATGCATGACAGAGGGGGTGAGACAGGGGAGAACCAATAAAAGAAAGATTCTAAGCAGGGGCTAAAGCTGTCCTAGAAACTCTTATCGAACTACAAGAAAGTTACATACTAACACAAGAAATACATCCTAAACCAAAAGGGCTTTCTAGAGTTGTGCAAGCTATGCTAATACTTAACAATAAAACCCTTCATGCTGTATTCACAGCCAAGGCCTGCAAATTATTTTTTGCAGACTCACAAAGGTATTTTTTGTCTCAGGCACCATTTCGCTGAAAAAAATCTGAAGCAAAGTAAAATATTCAGGTTTTGGACATGAAAAAAATCTTAAATGATTATGTAGAGACTGTCATGAAACAGGACACTTGATCCAAATAAAGAATGGTATTTTTCCTTTTTAACACCTCATAATGTTCAGACTTTCAACAAAAGGTTACAGTGAAAGCTCTTCTGGCATCTGACTCCTCAGGGATGCAATGGACATCTTCGGGGATGGTAAGAAAAGAATGGTCAAGCTGTTAACTCTGCCAACTTGATTTACTCAGAGTGGAGTTTGATGAAGTGCTTTAGTGGTTTCTTTTTTCTTATTTAATAAGTGACTGTTTAAATTGTAGGTAAAGGCCCTGCAAAACTTGTTTAATTACATGAATAGCAAGAAGGCCCAAACAGATGTTTCATGAATATTGTGAAAACCTAAACACCACAACTCATTTGAGAGAAGCCATCAGGCAGGAGTTTGTTTTGCTTGTTAAATTCAGCATGAATCAAGAAAGATCTGCCAAAGGAACCCAGCAATTGTCAACTCCACTGCATGGAGAAGGGTGTGCTGTGGTTACCCTGAAGTGAAAATTTCTCAGCAGTGAGAACTTACCTCTCTATAAAGCATGTATTATATAGGTGCAGAGATTGTCCTACTCATTTCAGATTCCTTCCTTTTCTTTGTTTCTCTGTCTAGAATGAACAAACCAATCCTCTTCCCAAACATGCTGTGCTGAGTTTGGGGGATTTTTGTTGTTTCCTCTTACATAACAGCAGTTTCTGATGTATCTTGTGCTGCTGATGCTGCATTCCACAGGGTAAATCTGTGTTGTTGCTGTTGTTTGAAGGGAAGTCCTTGAGGGTACAGCTCACTTTTTACTCTGCAGCACTAAAGTGCTGGACATTATCCCTCCCCAGGCATGTGCAGGTATGAAAAAAACATCTCTGTGAAACTGCAGCTGCCTTTATTTGTGTCCATCACAGCAAAGATGAGGTAAAGGCTCACCATCTCAAAAGTCATGCTAAACTTGTTTCTCTTTCTCATTGCTGTAAGGACTTAAATACCAGTCGGTGCCATTTTTTTTAGAGTAGCACCTTCAATTCATGACATTTCTTCATTTTTGTCAAATAGGTTAATCTAATAAAGGCACTGGGTCAGACTGCTCTTAGCATTCTTGTGTTCTAGACCCAGAAATGGCATTTATTCATGATACTTCAGTGCCTAAATGCACTGAATGCAGTCCCAGGAATTAATTCACCAGTCTTTGGCTTTGGTACTTCATCATACCATAACTGTGGTTGGAATTTACAGTGTAAAAGGACAAAATGTAGGTGGGGAGGAACGTTATCAGCTCTATTTCCTTGCACTGGAATGTTGTCTTACAGTCAAAGCCCTTTCCCTAGTTAATCCCTTCAGATTCCAAGGCACAGCACCAGCAGAAGATGGGAGCAATCAGCAGATTAACCAAATGACTCCATGCCTGGTCTGCTGTCTACACCCAGTATCTGTGCAGCAGCTTTGCATAAGACACTGTCCAATAAATGCATTTTTTCCAGACCTCAAGTGGCTTCTGTGAGTCACAATTAGACCCCATGGGGAAAAAACAAAAACCAAGCCCACACACTTCAGAAAACACTAAAATCCTGAAGCCCAGATAAGAAATCCTCAGTTCAGCAGCTGCCTGTGTGCAGGAGTGACAGCAGTGGGCCCAGCACACCCTTCATCCCCCACAGGGGCCGTAATTCCTGCACATCACACAGTTCATGTGCACAGTGCTCCTCCTCATGAGTATTTCTTCTTCTCTGACCTTTCCTGAGGCAGCTGCTGCCAAAATATTTCTTTGTGAAAGCTCCACACCCCAAAATCCTCGTGTGACAGCTTGCAGGTCTGTCCCAGGACGTGCTTCTTAGGGAGCACAGCAAAGTGCAAATTTCCCTGCAAGTCTGATAAAAATTATTTACATCACAAGCTGGTTTGTCTGTAAAATAGATCTTCTGACAAGAAGCTCTGCCTGTTGTCTGGAAATGGGGCTCAGAGCTCCAGCAAAGTTGCCTTCTTCTTACAGATCCACTCCTTTGACGTCTGGCAATCATCTGTCTGGTTTGTGTTTTTCATTCTGTAAACAGTACAGTTCCTGTCATCCTCCACACTTTTTAGAGCTGTCCTGGTGAGAGACCAAAAGGAGTGCAGTTGTCAGCTTTAAACTCAGCACTGGTTAAAAATCCTGGTGGTGCTCTGACTGAGCCCACTTGACCACACCCTTGAAGCCCAGCAGCTCTGCAGAGGTGGGTTGGCACCCCCAGCAGGGCCTGCTGGCTTCTGTGGGACAGATGCTTGGGATTATTGTTACAAGGATAAGGATCCTGAGGAAAGCTGCACAGATCCCAGCCAATGCTGTGACAGGCATCACCTTCAACAGAAGCAGGCAGCACATGGTCTGTAAAGTGAGAGTTGGCAGGGATTTCAGCAGAAGTGTGTCATAATATCTCTGCATTAATAAATATATGAGCTGTGGCTGGGATTGGTCCTGGAGGCAGAAATCAGTTTCCAAAAGGGCCCAGCAGGAACCTGTTGACTTGGAACTGGCCATGAAATAGTCTCTGAATACGTACCTGAGGCTGGAGGGTTAGATCTGTGCTTTGGGTAATTAGCTCAGATTCAGGATTGCATTTCCAAGCAGGGATACCACACTTTGCTTTTCCCAAAGATATCCTCCCCCTACAAATCATCACCTCTTTCCTTTTATGCTTTGATCTCCCACTGAACTTGGTGTTTTCTCCATGTCTTCAGTGCCCCAGCCAATCCAGATATATTTGGCGTCTTTGTTTTTGCTGTCTATAAATTCCTGTGGAATAATTAGAAGGATGTTACCTGACAGAAGAGCTTTCCTGCTCTGGCCAGACCACTGTCCTGCCTCACACACAGCTTTTATTTCCTCTTGAAGAGCGAGGACAGAGATGCAGCCATGGCAGAGCAGCCCCTTACATCAGCCCATTCACATGACCAGCCTCTTCTCTTCCCAGAGCCAAGCAGAAATGAGTGGAAGGTCCCCAGCATTTCCTCTTCCCAGTCAAAACTACTCTGGCTTCCACATTTGGCACGTCTTGTGCTTCTCCTCTTCAGCTCTGCTCGGCTGACATTCCCAAACCCAGCTCCTGTGCAGAGAGTCAGATGCTTTCCCTGATGGGGCTCTTGCTTGTCTATGTGTACTTTTGACGTCCAGGCCATTTTCTCTTGGAGAAATGTTTGGCTGAGGCCTTTCACGTGCTTTTAGGGCTGCTGCAAGACTCACCATCTCAGTGTCATCCTCAATGACAAGCAGCTGGGATTTCCTGGCCAGGCAGTTTTTCTGGCTGTCCTCCCAGCTCCTGGTCTCCTCGGAGAAGAAGTAACATCTGCCCCTGTGCAGCTGCCACCCGGGGGGACACAGCTCACATGTTGTCCCTGTGGGCGGGCAGGGGGAACTTTTAGCTCCTACAATGGATGGAATTCCTCCCCCTGTTTATGAACCATTGTCTGGAAAGTGTTCTCCAGGACAAGAGGAGGATAGTTGGCATTTCTGACAGCATCTCCTGGCAGAAACAAATGTAATGAAAATACTGGAAACTTTATACCGAAAGAGGAGCAAGACTATCATTATTAAAATATTCATTTAGATTTTGTTATCACTTGTCTTGGGTTATGGAACCAAAAATGTGTATTCTATTTCATCTGCTGAAAGCAGTTGGGGAGATGTTCTTCTTTATCTCTTGTAACTCTGGCAGGAGGGGGGCGGGTGCCTTTTGATAATGGGCCAGCTGTTAAAACCAGGTGGGGCAGTGTTTCTTATCTCTTTTCACAATGGGCCATTAGGACTCCCCAAACTGTACCCTCCCCAAAGCAGTACATCCACAAAGCAGTACATCCACATTCCACCATCCCATTGTGAGATGCTCCACCCAGTGAGGGGAGCCAACCATTCCTACCTGGATAAAACTGAGACGTAGGAACACAAAGTATCTGGCTTCACCGGATTCCTGGAGGAAGACTGGACCCTTCTCACCATCACTGGACCCTTTTCTACAGGATCATCTCTACTTCAACAGAACCACATCTGCCACTCCAGGAGGAATCACTTTTGGACTGTTTCCAACACCCTGACCAACAGGGTGTCAGGTTGTAGCTCTGACTCTGTCAGGGTTTTCCAGGATTGTTGTTTGTTTGTTTGCTTGTTTGGTTGGGTGGTTTTGTTTTCTACTACATTTGTATTGTTAATATTCCTAGTAAAGAACTGTTATTCCGATTCCCAAATTTTCAGGCTTTGCCTGAAAGCCCTTGATTGCAAAATTATAATTTGGCAGGGGTGAGGGGTTTACATTCTCCATTCTAAGGGAAACTCCAGCTTTCCCTGGCAGATACCTGTCTTTCCAAACCAAGACATCACTGCTCTGCAGGAACACCATGCATCCTGGGTAGCACCAGTGAGTTCCCATTAACTGCAGGGTGTCAGAGAAATGGGAACAGAGACAACAGAACTGTGCACATCACATGTCCTCTATACTGGAAAGGAATAACATGCCTCACCCTGTCCATCTTCACACAGCTCCTCCCTGAGCCGTTCCAGCATTGCTGAGATGTTTCTCTCTGAAGAAATGTCACTGTTGGTGTTATTCAGACCATACTGAGGCAAACTTTCTGATTTTCCTGCTCTGACCTTGAAAACTTGAACAGTCCAAAGTCAAAAAAAAAAAAAATAAGAAAGAGAGGTCATGGTTAACAACAAGGATAAGGAAATGCAGTCTTTGTACCCACAGCTGTACTGTGGATGTGAGGATGTTTCTATGTACATTGCCTGGTACAGTTATGAGCAAACTCAGTGAGTAAAGCTCAGTGAGCAAAGCCCTCCCAAGAAGATGTTCATGGAATGGCCTGGCTTGGAAAGACTTTAAAGATCATCTCATTCCAAACCCCTGCCATGGGCAGGAACACCTTCCACTATCCCAGGTTGCTCAGAGCCCATCCAGCCTGGCCTTGGACACTTCCAGGGATGGAGCAGCCACAGCTGCTCTGGGCACCCTGTGCCAGGTGTCTGCACTCTGTAGCTGTGCCACAGCTACAGCTGGTCTGTAAGCTGCACAGACAGGTTTGTCCATGACAGACCCCAACTCCCAGCCCAGCTCCCTGAAGAGCAGCAGTAAAGGAGTCCCTGGGTAAGACAATGATCGGTTGGATTGGAGCTCAAACGGGGAACCCCAGCTAATCCCATTCAATCCTGACCTCTAATTGGCCACTGAGCTGGGCGGGGCTGAGACCTGGACCAATCAGGTGTTTAAGCAGGGGAATTTGGGGAATTCAGGGAATTTGGAACCCCTATAAAAGGGGCATCCATGGATAAACCTTGGCTGCTGTCGTGTGATCTCGGTGCGTTCAGTCCTGTGCCTGCTCCAAATCTGTGACCAAACGCAGCATCACTGGGAACAATCTCTTCCTCATGTCCCACCTAAACCTCCTCTCCCTCAGTGTGAAGCCATTTCCCCCTGTCCTGTCACTCCCTTGTCAATAGCCTCTCACCTCCTGTGTTTGTGTGTAAGTTGACGCCTGTCAAAAGTTGACAGCTTTTAGTGCAAGTAGGGGAATTTTCCTCCCAGCTCTTTCAGAGGTTTAACCATGTCTGCAATGAAGGGATTGAAGCAGGAGGTAGGATCTACTCACATTCCTTGGTTTGTGTGGCCACGACTCCCAGCAGGATGAGCACGAGGACTGCCAGGACCAGCGCCACGTAGAACCAGGCTGAGCACCTGTGCTGGCAGCCTGGAGGGAGGCAGGAGGGAGAGCAGCTTAAGGTACTGGCAGTCTTGAAATTAACACTGGGGAAGCAACAGAGAAATCATCTGCCCAAAATCAGACTGCTGTTGGGAGGATGCAGTAGCATTTTACATATCAAAAATCTGCATCCATTTTGCCTACATGGAAGTGAAATCAAAATATTTGGTCACATAGAGCAAATGATTGTCAACCATTAAGAGTTTGCCTTTTCAGCTTTAACTTATTTTTTTTCAAGCATTGCTTCCTCCCACCTACCCACACACACCCTGCAGGACCTTGCAGAGCAATCCAGAGAAAAGTATCAAGGATGGGCTGTGGTGTCTGTCAGGGATGGGCTGTGGTGTCTGTCAGGGGTGGTTGAGGTGTCAGCGATGGGCTGTGGGGTGTTCTTGCTCTCTGCCCCCAAGTGTTACTGTTCCTATCCCACAGCTCAAAGATAACTTCCCTAAATGCACAGGAAAAAATGCCCCATACTAACACCCCTGGGCACAGGGAAGTGCATCAAAGCGTCTCTCCAGCTACTTGGCATTCACCCTGTGTCAGAGGGAAACACTCAGGAAGCTGCAGAACCTGAGGAAATTTGGGGTTAAGGTGCCAGTTCCACCAGACACAGACTGCACCAATTGTCTTTTCTGAATCCCCATTTGCCCCCAGAATTCCCTTGTAGAGAAGCAGACAATGTCTGTGAGGTGCACAGAGCCCACAGTGCTCAGGACACAGCAGGGCAAAGTGTTTTGTGTGTGAAGCTTTGGGAACTCAAGACTCTTCCAATGCCGGAACCACGTGCCAACACAGGTGACCTCAGGGTGGCCATGAACTTAGATTTCCTCATGTTACTGACATAAAACCCTGTGACATCAAAAGATGAAGCAGGAAGAGACTTCTCCTCTCATTAAAAATTTCCGTATGACCAGAAGAATCAAGAACTTCCTCCTGAAGGTCAAGAAAGAGGAGAGAGCTCTGAGTTGTGCCCAGCCCAGTGCATCACTCTCAGAACAGCTGAGGGAGGGGAAAAGGAGAAGTGGTAACAAGAATGGCAGAAAATGTCCTTTATGCTGACTTGAACTTGCCTGAATCAACCAGAGCCAGAATCCTGACGGTCCCTGATGTCCAAGGTAGGTGCAGTGCTGAGCACTGAGCTTTCTTGGCATTATTCTCCAGTCTCTCTCCCACATATGTTGATAGAGTTCCTTGGAGCACCAAAGTCCCAAAGAGCACAAGGGAAACGTGAGGACCAGTGCTGGGAAAATGTGCAGGTGGAGTGTCCAGATAGCGTTGTTTATATTTAGAAAGGCAAGTTGTTATAAGATCTACTTTTCTCTTTCTAAGGTGCAAGTGTGAGTGAACATCTCTGGTGTGATATGAAGAGTAGTTTTTATCCCTTTTGGAGACCATTCCAGAGCTGAACATCCACTACTCCTGGCCCAGACCTGTTGTCCCCTAGCAGACAGATTCCTGCAGCAAACTGCTCAGGATGGAGTGGCTGCTGTGGCTGGAGTTTGCAGCAGTCTCCTGCACAGCTGTTCCTGCTCCCTGAGCACAGCAGGCATTGCCTGGGGGCTTCTCCTGCTCTGGCTGTACAAAATGCTTGTTTAATGCACAAGTGTGAAATGTTTCATGGACAGGTTTAGTCTGATTTAGGATCAAACACTTTGCAAAATTCTAACCAATCATTTATCTTTCTTTAATGCACTAATTTTTTTTACAAAAATGGTTGCAATATTGCACTGGTTTTGCAATATCTGCATAAAAGTACATCCTAAAAATTAACAGACTTCATGTATCTGTACTTAATTTTCTTTTTTCCTTCCTTTCTTTCTAACCCACCTTTCACTCTGACAGAAATTATTTCTTGCCATTGGATGCTTGTCTTTTGCACAAAGTGTGAACCCTCTGCATCTCTTTTCAGATGGGTGGAGTTATTAACACCCACGGAAACAGGGTTTCACCACCTCTCCCAACAGATGAATTCACGGCTCAATAGACCACAATTATAAAATTATTGTAAATAAATAAAAATTATTATAAATTATAAAATAAACCACTTGATTGCAAGTTCTGTTTTCCTGATTATTTAACCCATGTACTCCTATTCAAAATTCTGACAGATTTCTAGTAACATTTTTATGTTTCTCTGCTTGTGCCTTTCGGGGAAACCCTCACAAACCCTTCTATGTGTTCACTGAATTTATGTACAAGATTTCCCAGGTGTTGTCTCCATCTTCTGAAAAGAGCTCAGAACCCTGGCTCCTGTCCTAGCTCTGTACAGTGACAGAACCCAGGGAGCTCAGTGTTGTATATCATGATGACTTTGAGATTTATAATATTGCAACATCCTATTTTTGACTTTCTACCCACTTTTTATCTCGCTCTGACCTTTTTTCCTCTCTGTATGTTTTCTTTCCTGCTGGTTTGTATTTATTACCTGCAGATGATAGAACAGATTTCACTATTCTCCATGTTACCTTATTAATTTTGATAAGATCTCGAACACCTCCAAATTTAGAACAATCTGCAGTTTTCAGGCTTGGATGTTTTAGTCATCCTCACCATTCCTGTCTGGCTGAACAACCTTGGGCCACCCTTGGCACTCTCCTCCCCTTTTGTCAAGATTGACAATGGGGGTGTGTGCCCCTGTCCCCTCTGGTATTGCCTGCCTTGAAGAGAAACCAGACCTGTTCCTGCCTATAGTCACTGTTCCAAGGGTGAAAGTGTCATCATGGAACATGGAATCAGAGCATCCTGAGCTGGCTGGGACCCACGAGGATCATCCAGTCCAACTCCTGGCCCTGCTCAGGACACCCCAACAATCCCACCCTGAGAGCACTGTCCAAATGCTCCTGGAGCTCTGACAGCCTTGGGGCCGTGCCCATTCCCTGTTCCAGTGCTCCATCTGGAGGAAGAACCTTTTCCTGATATCCACCCTAACCCTCCCCTGACACAGCTCCAGCCATTCCCTCTGGTCCTGTCCCTGGTCACCACAGAGCAGAGATCAATGTCTATTATGGAGAAAAATATAATTTGAGAATATTAACCACAGTCGTATCAACCAGTTGCTGTCCTGTGTTCAGCATTTCTCACAATTTCAGTCATTTTTTGTTTCATTTGAGTTGATTCTCAGCTCTCTCTGCTCTGTTCTTGTTCCCAGGCTCAGATTGTACCTACGCAGAAGTGAAAGTGAAATCCCAAGACACAACTGCTGCAGCAAACTGCAAATCATCTGGTGAGTTTAGCTGTCTGATGAAGTGGTGGGGATTTAAACAAGAAGGGGAGAGGGGCTGATCCTAATGACACAGATAAACCACGAGGAGGCAGGAGGATACAATTGCCGGCTTTCCACACTCGCAGCAGGGGCAGCCGAGGTGTTGTATTCTGTGCCCCTGAACGCTTGTTGGCTTTCCTGGCAAAGGAATAGGAATAGGATATGATGGGGCAGACCCAGACGGGCCCGAGCCCGGGCTGCTGTCCCCAGCAGCAGTGAAAAGCGAACAAAGGAGATGAGGAAGCAGAGGGTGGGCATTGATTGCCAGCACTCTCCTCCATTTCACCTCTCCTCAAAGCCATGGCAGGCTGGGATCTGTTCAGGTCCCTGGGCACAGTGACCGGAGCTGGCAGGGAAGCACCAGGACATTCAGCCTGGCTCCAGCCTGCAGGTCTGGAAGGCCCCAGATTCCCAGTGTGAGCCTGAAAACGGGGGGCACCTGGAATGCAGAGGAAAGGTGCTTCTGTCCAGCTGTTTGCCCTAATCTTTATTTTTCTGTCCCTCTGTAGAAAAAAGCTGTTGTTCCAGAAAACACGTTGCTATACTGGTGGTGATCATCCTTGTACTGGTCCTGGCCACATATTTAATAATCACATGTAAGTTCTTTTTGTTGTCCTGTTGTCTTGTCATGACAGCAATTAATTTGTGCCTCTCTCCCACTGACTGATGTCCAGGCCATGACATATAAAGCCAGTAGGAACAGAAGTTTGGGTTGGAGGCAAAGGACAGCAGTTTTTAGCCAACATGGCTGTAAGAGGAAATCTGTAAGAGAGTCGAGTGGTTTGAAAGTTTAAAATTCCAACAGATGAAAAAGCCAAAAGCCAAATGAAAAACTGACAACGTGCAAATGATAAAGAATTTATTATACAATTGTTTTGAAGAAACAAGTTAAGATTTGATAATGCCTACCAGTAATATCATTGCTAACTGTGAGAATCCCACAAGGCGATGAGGTTGCATCAGGAGACCAAGATGTCCATGACACCAAAAAATCTTAAAATAATTATGAATTAAAGTTCATTTGAAGGAGGCAACTAAATCACATCTTAAAGGAGTTTGCTCAAGATCAAAACATACTTTGAGCTCAAAAAAAAAAAAAGATAAATAATATTTGGTAGAAAATAATCTTACTTCCATCAGAAAAAGCATTAATAGATCCATTTGGTATTTCCTTTAAATGTTTTCAAGGAACCATTTTTAAGTTTCAATGATTTTAGTTGTATCTTTCCATCCTTTGGTAGCTGAGAATGCTTGAGAAGCTTCTGCAACCAATCACTCTCAAGTCCCAGAGTTTGCCACTAGCTCAGAGATGCACATAGGGAAGACATGGCAAAGTCTTTGATCCTTGCAACTTAAAAAACAGGTCTGGGGGAGGCAATTAGTTCTTCATTTTCAAGGCAAATAGTTCAGGACTGATATCTGACAGTGCCCTGACATTTATAAAATGTCAAACAGCAAAGGGTGGGGCAAATGAAAAAAAATAATAAACCAGCACAAAATAAAAGTGTGATTTGCATTTTATACAGCTTTAACATGGAAAGAGGGGTCCTTGGACTTGGATCCAGGGCTGGCTTTAGTTATAGTTCCTTTGTGAGGCTCAGTACTGGCTCAGAACACCTACAGACCTGAAAAGAATACTCCTAAGAAACTTGATATTTAGCTCAAACTTGAGAAATGAAATAAAGGTAGGTTTTAAGTTTAAGAGTACACAGGTTTCACTTGTGCTCCAAATAAAAACTGTTGCATTTTGAGTTTATTCTAAGCTTTAGCTTTGTATGAATTTTCCATAGGGTCTTGTTATGCCAAATACACTGTTATTAAGATATGTTGTTTAAATGAACTAGTGTTGCCTTTTACTCAGTGGAAGGTGACCTGACCATTTTATAGGAGAATCACGAGCAAAGAGGCAGAGTTTGCATCCTGTGTTGGGTGAGGGGGGTCAGAGAGGTCCAGCAGAGCTCTGACAGTGCATGTAGTGGTCATACCTTGCAAGCACAAATTATGTTCTTATTTCCAGATGGCCCAACTGCAGGCAGCCAAAACAGCTCAACAACATTGTCCCTCATCCCTGAAGAGGCACTAGGTAGGCAATCCTCTGTCATTCCAAAGGGAGTTGCCAGAAGCCTGTTGGATTGATGGTTAAGGGGGACAGAAAACGGGGCTGTGTCAGGATTTTGTTCAGGAGGAAAACAAACCCCTCTGCCATGTCAGGAATACAAAGCTTACCCTGGGACACTCCCAGGATGAGCTCTGGAGCCCATGGAGGGTTTGCATTTGCAGCTCCTTTGGAACCAGTCCTGGCTCAGCTCTGCATTCCTGTTCCACAGGGAAGAACTGATGCCTCTCTGCTGCCAGAGCAGAGCAGTGAGGCAGGGAAGGGATAGGAGGAACAATCCCTCTGGTACCCCAGCCCTGCAGGGAGCAGGATGGACACAGTGCCTGTGCTGCTTTCCCAAGGCCCCTCCACTGCCAGCCTTTGATCTCAGTGCAATTCCATGCTGCTCTCGAGGAGCTTCTGGATCCCCAACCAAAGTGTCCCCTGAAGGCCCAGTCTCCCTGAATCCCATGCCCCTTTCCAGCTCCCCCTCTCTGCACCTCGCACTGCCCTGCCTGGCAATGCACACAAATACTGGTGCTTTCAGTAGCACCTCTGCTGCCCAATTCTGCATCAGGCAAACCAGACTTTGGGAATCTGAGAGCTGCTTTTGTGCCCTGAGCATTCCTCTGTATGCCCTGAGCAAAGATGGGAAAGGTAGGATCATGTTTGCTGTGCTGCTCCCTGTATGGCTGCTGTCTGGTGATTCTGGGCTGGCATCAGCTCCAGAGCCTGTGGGGAATCCCTGGTGCTCTGGTGACAATTCTCAGCAGGAACATACAGGGATTTCTGTGGCTGGAACTGCTTCTCTGACCACTCTTTTCTCGTGGCATCCTTTGGTCAGTGTGAACATGGATTTTCCACACCTTTTCTTCCCTTCTGCAGGCTGCCCCCCACCATGGAAAAAACATGGGAGAAAATGTTACTACTTTTCTCCAGAGATGATAGAGAAGAACTGGAAAGCCTTCCGTGAAGAATGCACTGCCATGGGCTCAGACCTGGTGATCATTGAGAGCAGGGAAGAGCTGGTGAGATCCAACTCCCTGGGGCAGCTGCTCCAGGACTGGAGCTGCCTGGCCAAGGGCTGAGCAGTGACACTTGTGCCTGCTCCTGTCACACATCCTTGGGCTCTGGGACCTGCTGCCAGCCATGGACACCCCAGTCCTGGCAGTGGCAGCAAAGCCATGGTCACAGGGAGGGGTGTCCTGGGGCTTGGAGTCCTGCCCTTGGAAGCTACTGTGCCCAGGCCTGATCCCATGGGAAGGAGCAAACTCCCTGCCCAGCTGGCTGGGGGTTTACAGGGATTTAGCACACAGGCCAAGGAGGTTGGATAGACACTTCTTTGTGAGAGCCATTGTTTGGCAAGACCTGAAAAGGCTTTGCCACCCCCATCAGAAGGGAAAAGCATCCCCAGCTATCAAGTTACACCTGTTAAACTACAAATTACACCTATAATGGCACCACAGGTGTATTATTATGTTTGTTGTATTCATAAGGGACTTCAAAATGGAGAAATTCATCCTCTGGAGCCGTGGGCAGAGGTGCTGTGGCTGGATGCACACTGCACTCTCTGTGCTGGCACCAAGCCTGCTGTGCCTCTGGTGAAGAAAATGTCATTCTCATGTATTCCCATTGTTGGCTTCCTTTCCAGAGTTACCTTCTCTCACAATCAAAACATGAGTACTACTTACTTGGTCTCACATACTTTCCGAAGGAGCGGGAGTGGAAGTGGATCAACAACATGAAACATGACCCAGCCATGTGAGCTCATTCCAGCAAGTCTCTGCCATACAACGTCTGGGAACAGGAAAATCCCAAAGCCAGGGCATTGGGCAGAGAGCCCAAGGCAGATCAGGGACTGTGGTTTGGAGAACCTGATTCCTTGAGATCCAGGTGCTTCAGCAAATGCCTGTGCCTGTGCCAAGGAATGGGAGCCTTTCAGTGCCAGGGAACACGGGCCTGTCCCATCAGGATGGCCAGAGAGGACAGAGCTGTGGTTCTGCTGGGGAAGGAAGAATCTGACTGGATGCAGTTCCCTGGGGGAAGGAGGGAGACAGGAGGCAGGGACAAGAGAGAGGCTGATGTCAGCACCATTGGCTGGAGGGGACCAAAGCAGGGGAAGGTCTGGATGGGAAAGCATTGCCCAGAAACTTTTCTGGAGATGCGGGAAACAAAAGTGAGGAGTGGGAGGGAGATTCCAGCAAGGCAGTTCCTGGTCCTAGTGGCAGTAACACAGCTTAGCAGCCAGGCCAGGTGCCACTCTGCCTTTCACTGCATGTCAGGAATGTAACCAAATTTGACCTTTTTCCCCTGATCAGGTTCCATATAAGCAGACCTTACAGTGACTATGACTGCATGGTCATTGGATATGATGAAGTAGGAACTGCACCTTGTGGTGGATCCGAAACAACACGTAATATGTGTGAAAAAGCTGCAACAATGTCAAAAAGGCATCAGAAGGAGAGCTAAAACAAAGCAGGAATGTCACCCCAGCTTCCTGTAGGAAATGTGGATGGGATGTATCTCATTTCTCTTCAACTGCCCAATCTCTGCTCCCAGGACTCCTGCAGCCTCTCTCCAGACTCATGGCCCAGCTCAGCCCATCCTTTCCCTGCTGGTGTCTGAGCCTGGATGGATCCCCTCTGCAAGAGCTGGCACTGGCACACAGGAAGAGTCTGGCACTGTCTTACACCAGAGGTGGCACTTCCAGGCAGGCACTGCCAGGGGAGAGGTGTCCAGGCTGGGGACAGGGGTGTTCCCAAACAGATCCTGACTCTGCAAGTCACACCCATCCACAGCCCTGTGTTCCCAGCCCTGCCTGGGCATGAGGAGACCCTTCCCCACATGGCCACAGCCTGGCCTTGCCTGCAGCCACAAGGGAAGGGCAGCACGGATTTCTGGTTGGGATCTGGTAGGGAAGGGCAACCCCACTCCTCACCAGGATGGACAGGACAGAGTCAGGTGTGGGTGTGGATAAACCTTCCCCTGTCCCAGACTGTTCCAAGAGCACACAGGATCCCTGAGCCTGTCGGGGGAAACGGGAATCAGCCCAAGGGAGAGGATCCTACAGCAGCACAGCTCTGGGCATAAAATCAGCTGCAGTCCTGTGTGGGGAGGGGAAGGAGTGTCAGATTTAGGATCTGCTGGAGAAGGGCACAGGATGGAGACCAGCAAGGCCTGAAAAACAGAGTCCAACAGAAGCTGAGCTGGACTGTTGTATTCCTCTGGGGAAATGGTTTTTCCCCAGAGACCCCCTGAAGCTGTAACCTTCTTAGTTTAACCCTACCTTTACCTTATCTCTAACCAATGGCTCTGTGCCAGCTATCCATCCCGAGACAGAGACTAGATAAAAACCCCTGCTCTTCCTTGTTCGCTCTTTTTGCCCTGGGATCTCCTTCAAGAATAAAGCCTTGGAACATTCCCCTGAGGTAGGAGTCTCTTTTGAATGTTTCACCCTATCCTTGGAGCATATTCCCCCAAAGGTCCCTAAAAACTGAGCTAGCCCAGCAGCCAGGCAGGGCTGGCACGGGGGTAGTGCTTCACTGGACAGAAAATAGAACAATGAAACCCACAGTGACCTGTGAAGGAGCTGGTGAGAAGTATGAGAGCGACCTGCAGGGAATGGCAACACCCTGCTCTGCCCTCTTTTCCTTGGAGATTGATCACAGGAGGAAATAATGCCTGAGGGCTTTTCCTGCTCAGAAGAGTTCAAGCCAACAGCAGAAACAGGTGGCACCAGGACAACAGAGTTGTGATCAGGAAACAGGGAATGTCAAGCTCTGCCCATGTGCTTCAGTGTCTCTTGGGCCTTGTGTGACTCCAGGAATTATCCTTCTTGCTGTGTCCTTTCAGGCAGAATCATTCCTCCTTTATTGGTGCCTTTCCTGCTCTCTTTTCAGCTGCAGGAGAGAGAAGGCTCTGTGAAGTGACACTGAGGCCTGGTTTACCACCGAGTGCTGACGTGCGTACCTGGTTCTGGCCCAGCTTGGGCTTCAGCTTGGGCTTCCAGCAGCTCTGATACGCTACAGCAATGCTCGTCTGTGGGGTCTTGGCTCACAGGCAGTTGGCTCACACTGTCATGGCTGTGGTAAAAAGAGGGCACTCTCCAGAGGCTTTCAGGAAACAGAGGCTTTATTTGGGGGGGTCAGGGGATCCCCCAGCCCCAGGTGGGTGCCTCCAAGAGAGACCCCAAGCCTGGGCTGCAGGGCGGTTTTGTACAACACAGTCCGGGGGGTGGGTACAATTATACAAACCAAGAAAACAATCCAAACACTACATGCCAACTAAGTTACCTAAATTCTAACAAATCCAACACAGGTTTGGGAGTGGACTCAAGAAAGTTTTGCCAACTAGTGGCCAAAGCTCTTAGACCTTAAAGATAAGAATTCCATGATAAACAAAGGAAAAATTATGCATAACATAAAGATGAAACAAGAAGGAACCAAGAAAGAAGAGTCTCCAGCCAGACTCCAGTTGTCCTAGAAACCCTTATCAAACTACGATAAGAATACATTCTAGGACGAGAGGCCCTTTCAAGATGTTTAAACTATACTAAACTTACAATATAAAAAACCCTATACTATATTCATAAACTAAAGTTTATAAAACATTTCTTGCAAACTCACAACTGAGAAAAAAATTGGTCAATCAAAAAATCTTTACACAGCATGTTGTGGCCATTGACAGGGAAAATGGAATCCTACAGGAAAAACTGTCTCTTTCTGACTTGAAAGCACATTTTGACATCCCTCACACCAGTCATCCTCCTCACTGACTGCTCACATCAAGATGCTTTGGAAACGAGTTTGCAGTTCTTTCCCTGACTTCCAATCCCCAAAGAACAGAGTAAGAACATGGAGCTGTAGCAGAACAACCTCAGTGTCAGACCCCAGGATCTGCACTGTTACTCCAGAAGGAATCTGACCTGGAGGGCTCTTTGCTTGCACTCACTCTACTGCAGAGGGTAGGAGAGCATTCTGTGTTGCATTATAGATTTCTGCCCTTCTATTTTTTCTTTTCCAGCTGCTGGAATGTGCCCCCTTGGATCAAGTGGGCTCTCCTGAAGGCAGGACCAGGGAAAAGCCTCTTCCCTGGTGTCCTAGGTTACAATGTAAAATTGTGCCCAAAGATGTATTCTATCCCCATGAGCCGTTGGAGCCAAGGTGGGGCAGTGTTCTCCTTATCTTCTGTTAACGAGCCCAACAATGCCTTCCCGGAAGACATTATCTCTGTTTAATGGGCCATCAAGGATCCATTTGCATGACTGATAAGATCAAATCATACCATTGTGAGATGCTCTGCCCAGGGGGAGGAGTCAAGCATTCCCACCTGGATATAATCCAGGGTTTGAGACCTCACTAGCAGCTTCTATCCACTGAAATCTCAGAGGAGACGAGCTACCAGACGTTTCTACAGGGATCACTGCTTTGGATCATCTCTGCTCCAGCGGAACCACATCTGCTGCTCCAGGAGGATTTCCGGACTGCTTCAAACACCCTGACCAACAGGGTGTTAGGTTGTATCATTCTATTTATTTCACCTTTTTTCCCTTCTTCTTCTATTAAATTGTATCTCTGACTGGGAGTCTCACTGGTTTTGCTTTCAAACCAGCACACCTGGGAGCCACTGGCCCTCGGTTGGAGCCTTCAGCAGGCAGCAGAGGCAGCAGCTGTGCACCAGAGGGGTGGGAAGGGGAAGCCACCTTGGGGCCACTGTGGAACTGCACAAACCCCATGAGAGCCAGAAAGCCACTGGAAGTCTCAGGACTCAGGAGCAACTACGGCTTGCAAGGAAATCCCTACCAAAGGCAGAAGTTTGCTTGAAAGTGCTTTGTTTCCTCTGCCTCTGTGTTGTTCTTGTTCACAGTTCTCTGATCTTGTGATCCAAGTTTTACAATAAACTTTCCCTTTGCAGCTTGTGATTCTTGGATTACCTCTGGCATCCCTGCTGCAAGGGAAGGGTGAAGCATTTCCTCCTCACTCTGGTTTGGTCAGGGTCTAATCCTGATGCCAGGGCAGGCAATCCCTAAGCAATCCCAGCCTGACCTCTCACTGCTTCTGTGCTCAGTGCCTCAGAGAATGCCAGGCTGGTTTAATTCTTGCTGCAGCTGGGCAATGGGTGGCACTCCCTGGGACAGGCCAGGCTGGCAGCACCAGCCCCAGAGGGCCACATCCTGGACACAGAACTGGCTCCATTAATGATCTTTGTTGAGGAGAACCTGTGACATGGACACCCCCAAGAGCTGATCCTCAGGGCTCATCCTATTTCTGTGGACCTGTATCCCAATACAACAGGTGGAAAAAATGCTCTGAGTATCTTGGCAAGAATCACAACCAAGGGATTTTGATTTTATTGTAGGAGAAAACAGTGAATAAAGGCAAGGTTTGTAGAACCTCTAAAAAAAGCCCAGAAACTGTTGCATGGAAGTAACTATGCAGCCACAGACATGAATAGACATTTCAGAGATGAGTGATGCTTTATGGAAACAAAAGAAGTTCATGCTGTTTGCACATGCAAACAATTTTATGTGGTTCTAAATGACAAATGTACCAGTGCAAGACAAGGACCTTACTGCCAAATGGGCAGTTCAGGGAGGATGCACTGCCTGAGACATTAATTTTGAAGAACTAAGGATTTTAAGAAAGTTAAGATTATAGTTGCTGAATTAGCTGAAGTAGGTAGATAAGCTTTGTTTGCAGTTAACAGAAGCTGGACAAGCTATCCCCGATCTAGTAACTCATTGCTTGTCATCTTTATATTTATATAGCTCTGCTTGTAATGAAAAACAAAATGTGGTCAATAGATCTCAAGGACACAAAATAGTTGCACACTTCCCATGCTTGAAGGACCCACTGAACACAGGAAACTATAAGTTCTATCAAGGATTCGTTTGTCAAGTCTGCATTGAAAAGGTAGAAAGGTCAGAATGAGGAAGACTCATTTTCCTTCCTCATTTCTAGTGACCCCTCCCCAGAATGGACCCCTGACTCATTTCATAGAACAAACTCTGCACATTTAATAGCCTTTGTTCCAATTAGCATACCAAGCAGAGAAGAAGAAGTGACAGGATTATAAATATGCATTTGTATTTTGTGTACTCAACACTTTTGTAAACAAGAGCTTTGTAATTGCCTGTGATCTTTGCAGTGCACATTAGGGAGTTATCCCATGCACTGCCTGGTTGCAATAAACACGCACTTTCTAACTTTAAACTGTTAGAGGGGTTTTGTCCATCATGATTGAATACTGATATTAAATCAATATTCATATTTTAATAATTCATGCCAATGCAGATTTGCTATCAGGACAGCAAGCAGGGTTCAGGACACACAAAGAACACCTTGGAGGTAGCACTGACAGAGTTACAGAGCTCACAGCAATCACTGCCAGATTGGGTTCCTTGTTAGCACACACTGGACCTTCTGGAACTGTTCTGGGTTTGTGCTGCAAAGGCTTCAAACAGTGAGTGATGTTTCAAGGTGCTAAGTGTGATGCTTGCTCTGTGGTGAGTCACATCTTCTCTACAGAGAAATTCTGTTCTTTCTTGGGAAGCAGTCTATGGGAATCTTATGGGGTTTAACAAGCAGGTCCTGGTGCTGCACCTGGATCAGTAAAACCCCTGGGATCAATCCAGGTGGGGATGAGCAGAGGGAGCCGCCCTGGCAGGAGAACTTGGGGGTGCTGTGGGTGAGAGCTGGCCCTGCCCCAGCCGTGTGTGCTGGGACCAGAACCCCCCTGTGCTGGGCTGCAGCCAGAGCCCCAGGGCAGCAGGGGAGGGGGGATTCTGCCCCTCTGCCCCGCTCTGCTGAGACCCCCCTGCAGGGCTGCATCCAGCCCTGGGCCCAGCACAGGAGGGACAGGGAGCTGCTGCAGCCAGGCCAGAGCAGGGACACCAAGGGCATCAGAGGGATGGAGCAGCTCTGCTGGGAGGAAAGGCTGAGGGGATTGGGATTGTTCAGCCTGGAGAGGAGAAGGCTTTGGGGTGACTTCACTGTGGCCTTGCAGAGCCTGAAGGGAACTTATAAAAAAAGAGGGAGAGTGACTTTTTACATGAGCATATAGTGACAGGACAAGTGTTAATGGTTTTGAACTAAAAGAGAAAAGATTTAGAACAGGTATTAGGAAAAAGTTCTATACTCAGGGGTTGGTGAGACCCTGGCACAGGGTGCCCAGAGAGGCTGTGGCTGCCCCATCCCTGGTGGTGTCCAAGGCCAGGCTGGATGGGGCTCTGAGCAACCTGGGATAGTGGCAGGTGTCCCCTGTCCATGGCAGAGGGGTTGGAATTAGACAAAGTGTCTTCCCATCTTAACCATTCCATGATTCTATGATCAGTGAGTGATCACTGGGTAGCAGCAGGCAGGAGGCAGCACCATGGGATCCAACTCTGACTTTTCAAGTCAGTCCCATGAGAGCCCTCTTGTAAAATGCCATGTTTTTTCCTTAAAATGTTTGCAGTTCTCTCCCTACATCATGGCAATGGCAATATTTTAAAGTAATTTTCCAGTGATTCAGTTGGGAGGGTATTTCTGCCTTTAGCCTTCAAGAAATTCATGTCTTGATTATCAATTTTCATTTTAGGAATTGTCTGGAGGCTGCTTAGCCAAACTGATCAGGGAAGGTGGTGGTGTCAGTTACAGCACCTGTCACTGTTACAGGTTACACCTGTTACAGGGGTCTCAGTTACAGCACCTGGGGTTAACAACAGTAGTTTTGGAGGATCAGATAATTCACAGCTACCTTGACAGCATTTCTCAGGGGGTTTTTTGCCAGCCTGGAGATTCTCCTGCAGCTGTCAGAATTACCTTCTGTACTCGAGGATGAGCATGAAGAGAACACTCACTTCTGAGTGCTCTGTGGTTAAAAGCCACAGGTGGTATTTTTGACCTCCATGACAGGCAGGACTGAGTGAATAGCAGGTGCCCAAGCCACTCCTTCAGAGTAAATAAACATTGAATCATAGATTGCCAGCTGTGCAGACACCCATGGTTCCACTGTATCCCTGTATGTAAAACATGCTCTTCTACATCAAGCAGGTGCTGAACCTCCCTGCTGCCCTAATTCCACACCTCATCTCATCCTCTGCCCCTCTGGATTCATGTCTGCAACATCTCTAGAGAAGTCTTCAGCTTGTGCTCTCTGGACCCATCACCTCTTCTCTCTCCTAGAGATCCTCAGTTCCCTAACCTCCTTGAAGCCACCATGCCTTAAGCCTTGACACATCTTTTGGATTCTTCTTTATCCTTTTATCTTTCCTTTTCTTCCCCAATGCCTTCCTGGGAATTTGGACCAGTCCAGCTCTCCCAGTTCAGTGCTTAAATGAATTCCTGTTGCAGGCAAAGACTGAAGTCAACTGTAATTCAAATTATAGTTATGGAAGTATAAAGTTTATAGGGTTCTTCCTAAGCTGTAAACATAAACAGCTGGTGATTATTTTCAGCAACTCACCACTGCTCAAAATCTTTGACAATGAAATTAATTGAAGACTGCAGTGAAAGTTTAAAGTGTAACCCCCCCAAAGCCATGGTTTCCCCAAACTTCCCATGGTTTAAAGTTTCCTGCCCAGGTACAGAAGGATGCTTGTTTTGGATAAACCACTGCTGAGTTCCTCACCAGCTTACACAGAGCCCACAGGATGACTTGGAGAGAGCTGTGTTCCTCAGGCTGTTTGAACACACAACACAGCCCTGGGATATGTTGTAAGTACAGTAGTTTTTGTGCAAGACCACAGACGAAATGGATGATATATATGGCCCTGTCTTCCAAGCAATGCTGAAATTTCTATTGAACCTTCATCCTCCCAGCTGGTAAGGGGGTGAAGCATCATCAAGCATCACTGCTATCAAGGATCATCAGACTTTATGCTCTTCTAGGTAAAGCAAATCACTGGCCAGTTTTTCCAAAGAGGTTTCAGTAATCGTTGTTTAAATACTCGATTTTACTCTTCTCCATACAAAAGAAGAAAATAAATAAATATGAAATAAATAACATTTTTTTTAAAAGCCAAAAGATCCGGAAAAAACCAAACCAAAATAAATAAATAATAATAAAAAACCAAAACCACCACCACCACCACCAACAACAACAACAAAAAACAAAAAACAACCAACTCCACCAGACAAAACAAAACCAAAACAGAGCCTTCTCTCTTTTTGTTAGTTCCTGGAATTTACTGGTGTCACAGGATCCCGGCGAGATCTCGTAGGAGCCGACTTCTCCTTGAAAGCCCCCCCGACTCTGTTCCCGACCCAAAGCCCGCTTGGTCCCCAGCCCACGCTCCGTGGCCACGCCCCGGGATGGCCCATCCCGGGCAGATGAAAAAGCAGCTGCGGTCGGCGCGGCCCCTCCGCCGGGCGCCCCCGGCCCCGGGAGCTCCGCGCCCATGGGCAGCGGCGGCCAGCCCGGCTCGGCGGGGCGCCGCACGGCCCACGGCAGCAAAGGTACCGGCGGGGGGCACCGAGGGCCCGCTGGGATGCGGGGGGATCCGGGACATCGCTCCGGAGCGCGGGGCTGAGCCGCGGTGCCGGCCCCGGGAGCGCGTCCCTGGGCAGGGGGGCCGGGGATGCCGCCCGGGAGCCGCCGCAGCGCTGGAAACGCCCCGAGCTGGCAGCGGAGCCACTGCCGGGAGAGGGGACCCTGCTTTGGAGCCCCTCTCGGGACACCTCGTCCCCGCTGCTGCTCCTCGGGACACGGCACCCCCGCTGCTGCCGGATAGCGGGCGGTGGCGGGGCGGTGTGTGCTTCCAAAGGGAGGGGACAGGAGAACAAAAGGAGACTAAAAATCTGTGGCTGGGGTAAGACTGGGTATTTCCCAGAAGTTTTGGGCTCCAAAACCGATGGCGTTCTTTATTTCACTTATCCATGCCATGTTTAGGCACCAGGTCTGTATCAAACTTACTGTCCGCCGTCATTTTTCCCAGGCTCATTTCTTTCTCTTTTGATCACTTTAAGTTCTGGATGATTTAACTAAAGCTTACAGTAACTCAGAGTTCCTGTAAACTGAGTAGCCTTGTGAAAATAAGCTAAATGTCTCTGCTCCCAGCCTGCTCCCCACAGAGAGCTACTTTTTTTTTTTTTTTTTTAAAGCTTTGTGTTTCCTAAGCTCTAGTCCCCTGTCAGCTGGTTCTTATTTGTTGTTTTGGGTTTTTTGCTTTGTTTTTTTAATTCCTTACTATTTTTTCAGGTCTTTTGTCAAACATCTGGCTGTGGCGAGGTGTGGCCGGAGTTCTTACTGCTGCTGTCATTTTGATTTTATGTATTCAGTTTGGTAAGTAAGGAATTTTAAAAGCAAATATAATTAGCAATAGAAATTACCAGAGTGTGGGGTTCAGTACTCAGGGGACGGGGAGGCCCTGGCACAGGCTGCCCAGAGAAGCTGTGGCTGCCCCTGGATCCCTGGCAGTGTCCAAGGCCAGGTTGGATGGGGCTTGGAACAACCTGGTCTGGTGGGATCAGTCCCTGCCCATGGCAGGGGGTGGAACAAAAGGGTCTTTGAAGTAACTCTAAACCCAAGCCACCACTCTGTGATTCTGTGTGAATCTGTGATTTCTGTTTGAAATGTGGGCCAGTGCTGCAGAAACAACTTCACATGCTTCAGTGGGGTTAGGGAGGCCTTAGTTTAGTCCTGGTGTACTTTAGCTATCAAGTTTGTTACGTCACCATTGGTGTTAATCCAAGTTCAAGAAAACAAGCAACAACAGGATGATTGTCCTACCATCTGGAGTCCTTCAAAAATGACATTATAATAAACTAGTTATTAATTCAGCTGTGAGGAAGCAACATGTGCAAAAACTGGAGTTATTGGGATTTTTAAGATGTAGAAGAGTCCTTGGGTGATACTTTATTTTTACCTTCTCAGCTACTTCTACCAACGTGTCCCTGACCATCCTTTTAAGTATATGTCAAGAAGCAGAAGGGTGCAGGATCCAGAATATATCATTCATTTCCAATAATTATTTCAGCTGGGCAGAAGTAACAATGCTGTGGCTAGACTGGGATTACTTTTAGATGATGCAGTCAGAAAGTAAAACCTTTCCCAGCTGGAAGAAATGGGTAGATTTTTTTTTTGTCTTTTTCCAGGAAACCCTTCTCCAGGCAAAGGCATTCCTGTGTGCCCTCCCCTGGACCTGTGTCCATCAGGCTGGCTGTACTTCCAGAGGAAGTGTTACTACCTCTCAGAGAATGAAGCCACCTGGAACTCCAGCCAGAGCTACTGCTCTTCCTACAATGCTTCCCTGCTGGTCATAGAAAATCACCAGGAGCTGGTAAGGGAATCAAAGAGGAAGATTGTTTTCCTCCCAGCTCACTTCTAGGGAACTGCTTCTCCAGCCTCCTCAGCTGAAACAGTTAGGAAGCTGATGTAAGAACACAATGAGTCACAGTCTGCAGAAAACTTTGTCCCTCTTCTCCCTGAAAACAGGAAACATTTGAGCAGTGGCTGTTTTAAAAAATGTCTGAGTGCTTGTCTGAATTACATTTGGTGCTGCTCACAGCTGTAAATACTCATATTGAAGGCATCTATCAGGGTAAACACTGTTGCATCTCATTTATCTTTAATTAAACAATTGTTTTCTCATATTGAGATAAATTAATGGCATACAAGTTGGTAAATATGTTAATTGTGACCTTTGGAGTTTGGAGATAATTACCCAAAATGCAGCTTGGAGCATTTTTTTTCTATATTATACCACAATATTAGGAAAGATTCCACCTTGCACAAAGGCCTAGGAGACTATATCCTGAATCTGTTCCAGACCTTGGTAGCCAACCTTGATATTTTAAAATAGCCTCTCTCTAGGTCAGTCAAGCCTACCCCAGTCACCAGTCTCTGTATATTTAGGTTTCAATATTGTTTCTTCTGCAGGAAAGGCTAGATGGATGTTTTGCTTTTGCCCTGGATCAAACAAACACCTTGTATTTTGATAGCTGGACTGAGCATGCAGAACTTCTTTTCTCATGTGGGTTTATTCCTACAGAGCTTTATTATGAGGATCACAAAGCAAGACCCATGGATTGGACTCTATAAAAGAAATGAAGAGTTCTTTTGGGTAAATGGAAAAGCATTAGACACTGAACTGTAAGTTGATGTGAAGGGGTTTTGCTGATGATATTCGATTATAGGGGAGTAAGCAAACTAATACAGAAATAGTGGCTTGTAGGAAATAGCTGTTACTATGTTGAAGGGATGATTGTGAGGAGGGTATGGAATGCAATGAAGATTTCATGTGGCATTGTTGAAACTGGCAGATGAAAGTTAGGGGATAAATTTGTAAAGCTGAGAAGCAACATGAGGCAGGTAACAGACATTTGAGAAAATTAAACCAAGAGACACCAAGATACCAAATTGATGGGGAGAGAAAGGGAAGATTACAGTAACACAAATTCCTCATTATAGAATATATTTTGCGGAAATACAAACCTGCATGTAAGCTGTGTGAGGTTTATAGCAAAGAGATTTGGGAGACCGCTAAGACAAGTTTTCATTTTCATAGAATGTTCCTCTGAAAGAGGCTGTGGAGGGAAGGGAAGATGTGAATTTATGTTGCATGAGCTGCTCTGAGGCCAGTGCCCTGTGTTCTGTGCCACCAGTGCCAGGTGTGGGGCACTTTGTTCCTCTCCCTGGTAGCTGTCTCATCTCCTCAGAGGCTGCTGCAGCTCATCCTGGAGCAGCTGCTGGCAGGAGTTGGCAGAATTACCATTGATAGGCATAAGCACTGAGATTTCACAAGTCTGAAATTACCTTAAAAAAAAAGTGTAAAATTTAAATCCTTTTAAGTCTGTGACATTACTGGGGGTGTGTGACTATATTCACTTCATCCCCAGGCCCTGAAGGCTTGATCTGACAAAGGCATTTAATGTGAGATGTGAGGAACATGTGGGCACCTCAAACTGAAAACTGCAGTCCTTCCCACTCTTTTATCCCCTGTCTGCAATACACACGCCCTCTGATCCTTTCATTTTCAGTGAGGTTCTTCCCATTCTTAGATTTCTGCCTCAAACTGCCCCTCCTGAAGGGGAGGGCAAACACCTTGATCTCTAAGCTCAGCTGTTGCTGCACTGGTGGGGATTTGTCCCTTGGCTTTTCCAGAGACCATTCCAGTTTGCTTGGCCTGTCCACAGGACTTTATAGCACTCTGAAAACAGAGTTGCTGAAGGAGGTGTCCCTCTTATCTCTTATGTAGGGACACCTACGGTGTGGAAACTGAGGTTTGATTCTTGTTTCTCCCCTATCCCCTTAACCATGGTGCCTGTTGGGTTCTGAGGAAGGGAGAAATGAGAGATACATTTACTCCACAGCTTCTGCTGAAACCTTTTAGCTGTATAGGAGGACGTGGAAGTGGAAGGTGGTGGTGCCCAACTTGATGGCACAGCATCCCTGTGAAGGGCAAACCTGAGTTTCAGTCTGTGCTCCATGGGTGTATTTCACATTAAGTGACCACCAAACAAGATACAGGAGTACTACAAGTCCTGGATTTTGTATTCTGGGCACAAGATACCATTAAAAAAGACAATCCCCATGGTGTTCTCTTCAAGGCACAAAACATCATCCTTCTGTGGTGCCTTGCCTGAGATAAATTCAAAGAGAACCTGAGGTGCCCATAGCTACCTTTGCTCTACTTTGACTTTGACTATATTTGACTGTGGGTGTCCAAATAATCCTGTCTTCCCTTCCCCCTGGCAGGTTTGAAGTAAAAGGCTCTGGAAGCTGTGCCTATCTGGAGTCCAGAGGAGTCTCAGCCTCGGGATGTTATTTAACCAGGAAATGGGTCTGTAGCTTGAATGTCAAGCACAACTCAGCACAATAAAGGTGGGCCAAGCCACCACCCTGACACTCAGAGCTCAGATGTGATGCTTACACAGGCTATGTCTATACTTTGGGACCTGGGAATGTGTCCCAGCTCCTACCCCGAGGTGAATGACTTTTCTGGTAGCCAGAATTCTCCATCCTTGGAGGAAGGCTTTAAAGATACCATTTGAAAGGCTCTCTTCAGCATCTTGAGAAGTCATTTCCTTGCTCCATTTCTCCAGCTACTGCCCAGCTGTAATTTCTTTTTGTTGGGCCATTAGTATTTCTTCCACTTACTCTTCTCTTGTAGGAGCAGCTGTTCTTTCTTGCCTTTGGGGTGTGCAGGTGGAGGATTTTGTTCTGCTTTTCCTTTCTCCAGGCTCTGTGCAGGGATGGGTGGTGAAGTGGGTCTGTCTGGAGGAGTGCCAGTGCCTCATGGATACAGGGTCATGCAGAAGTGAACACTTGTTTTAGACAAGATCACTGCAGGTTCCTCTGTCCATGTTTGATGGGATGCACCTTGCATTGTATTCCATGTTTTGTTAATGTTCTATTACATTAATCTTGTTAAATCCCGGTGATAACACTGCCACACTAATTTATGTACCTGCACTGCACCTTACAACACTTTCTTTAGCCAAAAAAAGTCACAATAGATAAGAATATTTATTTACCTGAGCATCTGCACTGATTGGGGGTGGGGAGAAGAGCTGGAACTGAAAGAGTGATAGTGAAGCTGCAGGCATTAATGTGTAAAGGCAGAATTGTCCTCAATGCGAGGAGGCAAAATCAGGAGAAGGGAACGAGAGAATTAACAGCAAGGGATGTTTCTCTGTTTTTCTCATGCCCTGTGTGTGAGGCATCTGAGCAAGGAAGACATTTCCAGATGGACATTCAGTGTTCCATTGTGTAAGTGACATTTTCAGCTGCAGCCTCCAGTGCTCTTGGATTGCTGGGAGCCTGAACAGAATTAGGGCACAGTTCCTCTGACTGAGTCCCACTCATATCTAGCAGGCTATCCAAAGATTAAGAATGCCAGTTGACCCAGAGGAAGAAAGTTTTCCTGGAAGGAATATAACTATCAAGGTTCTAGAGAAGGAAGAATGGGAAGTTCACCTTCATTATTTTCTGTGACAGAAGGACTTGACTGTAGCAGGACCATGCACAGGGATACTTGTAGGAGAAGGGAATACAGGTGACCTTGCCCCTGATAAGTAACACCTGTGTTAATTACCCAATTCCAATAAAGATAAGTGTGATAAAGGGGAGTGGCTTAGCTGGTGAGGATCATGAAGGAAAAGGAACCTTGAGGAAGAGGGAACAACAGGATGATGGTGAAGAAGAAGGATCCTGAGGAGAGAGAATCCCTGCTGTGATGTCAGCCTGGGTCTGCAGTCAGAGCCTGTTGTTGGAACCTGCAGTCACAGTCTAGCAGGTAAAAGCTGCAGTCAGAGTTCAGCAGGAAATACCCAGCAGTCAGAGGCTGCAAGGGAAACCTACAGCAGGAGCTGCTGCAGCCAGAGCCAGTGAATGGTTGGAGTCAGGATGGCTGAGCTGTCAAGAGGAATAAACCAGGACCCTTTTCATGCTGTGATAAACAAGGTGTCTGTGCCTCGGCTCATTTCTGCCCTCTGACAAGAGGGCTGCTGCAACAGATACTGTCAGCCACTTGTGACTTTCAGATGTTTATTTAAATATAATCACTATTTTTTCTGGATTACAGGTTTTTTTAATTGCTTGTGTTCTTTATAAACACAGTTACAGAACTCTGCAGTATGAAAAGCCTAATTATCTATTAATTTATATGTTGGGGGAGGGTGTTATTCTGCAGTGTTTTTAAATTAACCTGATTATGAAGGATATGGTGTGTGCAACAGTCCTGAAAAGGTACTTAATAAATATCTTTACAGAGCTCCTGAATTACAGTGGTTTGTATCTAAATATTGGGACATTAAAGGTATTTTTCGTCTCAGGCACCATTTTGCTGAAAAAAAAATCTGAAACAAAGTAAAATATTCAGGTTTTGAACATGAAAAAAATCTTAAATCATAATGTAAAGACTGACATGAAACAGGACATTTGATCCAAAAAAATGGTTTTTTTTCCTTTTTAACACCTCATAATGTTCAGACTTTCAACAAAAGGTTACAGTAAAAGCTCTTCTGGAATCTGACTCCTCAGGGATGTTAAGAAAAGTGGTCAAGCAGCTAACTCTGCCAACTTGATTTACTCAGAGTGGAGTTTGATGGAGTGCTTTAGTGGTTTCTTTTTTCTTATTTAATAAGTGACTGTTTAAATTGTAGGTAAAGGCCCTGCAAAACTTGTTTAATTACATGAATAGCAAGAAGTCCCAAACAGATGTTTCATGAATATTGTGAAAACCTAAACACCTCAACTAATTTGAGAGAAGCCATCAGGCAGGAATTTGTTCTGCTTGTTAAATTCAGCATGAATCAAGAAAGATCTGCCAAAGGAACCCAGCAATTGTCAACTCCACTGCATGGAGAAGGGTGTGCTGTGGTTACCCTGAAGTGAAAATTTCTCAGCAGTGAGAACTTAGCTCTCTATAAAGCATGAATTATATAGGTACAGAGATTGTCCTACTCATTTCAGATTCCTTCCTTTTCTTTGTTTCTCTGTCTAGAATGAACAAACCAATCCTCTTCCCACACATGCTGTGCTGAGTTTGGGGGATTTTTGTTGTTTCCTCTTACATAACAGCAGTTTCTGATGTATCTTGTGCTGCTGATGCTGCATTCTGTGGGGTAAATCTGTGTTGGGAATTTTTTGTTGTTGCTTGAAGGGAAGTCCTTGAGGGTACAGTTCACTTTTTACTCTGCAGCACTGAAGTGCTGGACATTAACCCTCCCCAGGCATGTGCAGGTATGAAAAAACATCTCTGTGAAACTGCAGCTGCCTTTATTTGTGTCCATGTTTTGTTTTAGGGCAAATTTGAGAGGGAACCTCCAAAGGGGGTTCCTCTGGAAACCAAACCCAAACGGCCCCTCCTTGCAGCTGGTCTGGGAAAAAGAACCTTCTCGGAGAAAAGTGGAAAAAACTATTTATTTAACAAACAAGATGCCCACAAGGACAAAGAACGAATAATATGAAACAATAAAACCTCTCACTGCTCTGAAGAGAGATGGCAAACTGAGGCAGTCCCTGCCCTGGGTGCAGCTCAGCTCCCTCAGTCTCTCACAGCCCCACTCCCTCCGCAGCTCCAGGCCCGGCGGCCGCAGGTGCCAGCCCTCGCTGCTCCTCTGGGTTTGTCAGTCCAGAGCAGATTGAAACAGTCCCAAGGAAAAGGAAAAAAACAGCCCAGGGAACTTCTCTGCCTCAGCCAGCTAAAGCTGACTAAGAGCACAGGAGATCTCTGTCCCCCCGCTGTCCGTGCCTCAGACGAAGGCCGCAGCCAGGCCGTGTGGGAGTCAGGCAGTTTTCTCAAAACAAACTGCGCTGCTTCTTTCTCCCCTTTGCTCCCAGAACCATTTTAAAGGAACAGTACTTAATATACAGCACAAACAGAGCAGACAATTGGGGATACAAGCATCATAAAGTTACTCTAGGACATTCTAACCTTCATATTGTCAATTTACTACTAGAATTAAAGAAATTCTAATTTTACACATACATACTTTATACATGTGTATATATAAAGTACATAGTTATATACAGAAAATGGCAGTTAAGTGCAGCAAACAATGATATTTATTTATAGTTTTTACTTAATAATCAGATTTTTTGAGGTACTCATGTTGCTCTATTTTTTTTTTTTTGTATTATTTTCTATGTGCAACTTGGTTTTTGAGCAAAAACAATTTTATGAATGGGTTTGTTTATACTGGAGGCAGATTTGATTTAATCTGGTTTTTTAACAAACTTTTTATATGTATTACTGGGACTTTGTTTACTGTAGGTAGGAGTTTAGATTGGGCAGGGCTTGCTTTGTTAGTGAAACTTTGGGTGTCAACTAATTAGGTGGTTTTTGTTAAGTGCTGCTTTTAATTTTTGAAAGATTTTCTACTTAATGTTTTTAAGGTGGTTTTTAATAGTTTGTTGTACTTTTTTACTCTGTAGCTGGTGCATGGTGGGGGATATGGTACACTTATTTAATGTTATATTTTTTAGTTTAGGTGTTGATCAGGTTTTTTTTGAAATGAGTTTTATTGTTTGATTTAATGTTTTTAGGGATTCTGTGCTTTTAAAGAATTTGTTTTATAAGGTTTAGGATGGTGTTTTGGGCAGTGGCGTGAGGTACAGAATAGATTTTTAGTTATTTAGTGGTTGTTTTTATTATGGTTCATATGTAGTGCTTGCCTTGGTGGGTTCAGGGCAGTGTGATGTAATCAATTTGCTAGGTTTTTTCATGTTTATATTTGGATTACTGCTCGCTGTACTCTAGGGGTTTTATTCGCTTGGCTTGTTTGATGGTAGCATATGATTTATAGTTATGGATAACTTGAGAAATACTGTTTATGGTTAAATTTACTTTTTGGTTTTGCATTTACTTATAGATGGTATTTCTGCTTTGATGACTTGAGGCATTATAAGCTTTTTGAGTTAGGAATATTTTTTTTGTGTTGTTTATTTATTTTTGACACTTCTATTTTTGTAGCTTGATTTACTTGATTTCCGTTTTGGTGTTTTTTATTAGCTTAACTTTTGGGGATGGGGCATTGGCATGATGGACTTTTATAGGTAGCTTTTTTACTCTGGTAGTATTTTTTTTACTTTTTAGCAGTTTAATTTGGGCTTTTTTACGTTGCTAATTAGCTTTTTTAATTTTTCCAGTTATTTTTATAGAGCATTGGTTACTATTTAGGAATCAGTGTAGAGATAGAGTTTTGGCTACTTTTTTTTGGCAATGTTTAGGGCTAATTGCATGGCTTTAAGTTTAGTAAGTTGGCTTGATTTATTTTTTTTTTTCAGCAGCTTGTGTGATTTGTCATGTGGGACTTCATATGACTGCTTTTTACTTTTATTTTTGCAATGTGGAAGAACTGTTTGTAAAAAGAGTATAATGGGGCTTTTTTGTTGGTAGTTGGTTATATGGTGAAGCTTTTTTAACATGTGTTACTTGTTTTTTTTAAAGAGACTGAAGTTTTTATTTTCAGGTTAGTTTGTAATTATTTAAAAAATTTTAAGGCGATTTAGTTTTTTAACATGGGTGTGCTGTGTGATAAGAGCAATTTACTTATTCTATGTGGCATTGGTGGTATGGTGGGTAGCAGGAATTTTTGTTTTGAATATGTGTTTCAGTACTGGTAGTTGGGGTGCTAGGAGGAGTTGTGTTTTAGTGCTTATTACTTTTGAGGCAGTTCGGATTTTTTTTATAGGTTAAGGGTTTTTTTTAGTTGGTTGGGTTTGTGATTTGCTGTTGGTTGGTTGGGCTTCTGATCTGCTGCTAATTGGCTGGGGTTTTGATTTTGTGTTAATTGGTTGGGGTTTTGATTTTGTGTCAGTTTGTTTGGTTTTTGATTGTGTGTTAGTTGGTTGGGCTTTTGATTGGGTGTTGGGAGGCACTGAGGGTCTTTTCTTTGGATTATTGTTTACTGGTTGATTAGTTTTTTGTGTGTGTTTTTTTGCTGGAGTGACTGCCAGTGTTTTAGGTTTACTGTTTGGTTTAGCTGTTGACTTAAGCTCCCCATCTGGTATAGTTGCTGATTTAGGCTTGTTGTTTCCTTTAGCTGTTGCTTGAGTAGCTAGGGTATTGGCTGCAGCCTGAGTGACTGGGGCAGTTGCTGATTTATTTTCCTACCCCCCTGCCTTTATTTGCTGTTTTACAGTATTTAGTAGTGTGTGATAAGCATATGCCAGGGCTTAGCTTATTGCAGTGATTTTTTTTTTAAGCATTATTATGGTAGGCTTTTTTTAGATTTTTTTTTTTTAATTTTGTTTGGGTTTTGAATTTGTTTATGTGAAAATTTTTAAGCTGGGGATTAGAGAAATTTTTTAAGGTTCAGTAAATTTTTTTTTATTTTTTTACACTATTTGGGATTTTTTACACTTGAGTTTACTTTTGGGTTCACTTTTAGGTTAGCAGTTTGATTAGCTTCTTTGGAAATTTTAGACTTGATTTTAGACAAGCTGCAAACTGTATAGAGGAAGTTTACTAGATGTAGTACTAGGAAAGTGATAGTTTTAACATTTAGGGAACACTGAATATTTTTTAAAAGCAATGTAACTGGTTTAAAAGAAAAGAAGGTAAGAAAAGACTGAAAAGCTTTATTTTTTACTTTTTTTTTAAACAATCTGGGTGCAATTATCAATACATTTTTAAAATATGTTACTGGAACTAGGACGCAGGGTAGGACGAAGAAACTATAAAATAAATATACTTGGTACGGACTTTAGTACTTGTATAAACTTTTTATAAATTATAATTACTGAGTCTAGGTGAATAGTTATTTTAATTTGTGCACTTTTAGTATAAAAGCTACATGTTAGGAACAACATTGGAGTTATCTTTGGATAAGAAAACAAACTTAGGGATTAGAAAGGTATTAAAATTTTAAAAAAGTTTAGGCAACAGAAATACAGAAAGGACTTTATTCTAAGAAATATTAGGAATATAAGGAGTAACATGGCTACTGACTATTTTATTTTTATACAAAGTACAACTAAAATGTAATTAATGCAAGTTTTTTTTTCTTTTTTGAGCCCCACGTTGGGCGCCAATAAAAATATATGGCCTGGTTTAGGGCAAATTTTGGGAGGAAACCTCCAAAGGGGGCTCCTCTGGAAAGCAAACCCAAACGGCCCCTCCCCGCAGCCAGTCTGGGAAAAAGAACCTTCTCGGAGAAAAGTGGAAAAAACTATTTATTTAACAAACAAGATGCCCACAAGGACAAAGAACGAATAATATGAAACAATAAAACCTCTCACTGCTCTGAAGAGAGATGGCAAACTGAGGCAGTCCCTGCCCTGGGTGCAGCTCAGCTCACTCAGTCTCTCACAGCCCCACTCCCTCCGCAGCTCCAGGCCCGGCGGCCGCCGGTGCCAGCCCTCGCTGCTCCTCTGGGTTTGTCAGTCCAGAGCAGATTGAAACAGTCCCAAGGAAAAGGAAAAAAACAGTCCAGGGAACTCCTCTGCCTCAGCCAGCTAAAGCTGACTAAGAGCACAGGAGATCTCTGTCCCCCCGCTGCCCGTGCCTCAGACGAAGGCCGCAGCCAGGCCGTGTGGGAGTCAGGCAGTTTTCTCAAAACAAACTGCGCTGCTTCTTTCTCCCCTTCGCTCCCAGAACCATTTTAAAGGTACAGAACTGCATGTACAGCACAAACAGAACAGACAGCTGGGGATACAAGCATCATAAAGTTACTCTAGGACATTCTTACCTTCATATTGTCAATTTACTACTAGAATTAAAGAAATTCTAATTTTACACATACATACTTTATACATGTGTATATATAAAGTACATAGTTATATACAGAAAATGGCAGTTAAGTGCAGCAAACAATGATATTTATTTATAGTTTTTACTTAATAATCAGATTTTTTTGAGGTACTCATGTTGCTCTATTTTTTTGTATTATTTACTATGTGCAACTTGGTTTTTGAGCAAAAACAATTTTATGAATGGGTTTGTTTATACTGGAGGCAGATTTAATTTAATCTGGTTTTTTAACAAACTTTATATGTATTACTGGGACTTTGTTTACTGTAGGTAGGAGTTTAGATTGGGCAGGGCTTGCTTTGTTAGTGAAACTTTGGGTGTCAACTAATTAGGTGGTTTTTGTTAAGTGCTGCTTTTAATTTTTGAGAGATTTTCTACTTAATGTTTTTAAGGTGGTTTTTAATAGTTTGTTGTACTTTTTTACTCTGTAGCTGGTGCGTGGTAGGGGATATGGTACACTTATTTAATGTTACATTTTTTAGTTTAGGTGTTGATCAGGTTATTTTTGAAATGAATTTTATTGTTTGATTTAATGTTTTTAGGGATTCTGTGCTTTTAAAGAATTTGTTTTTTAAGGTTTAGGATGGTGTTTTGGGCAGTGGCGTGAGGTACAGAATAGATTTTTAGTTATTTAGTGGTTGTTTTTATTATGGTTCATATGTAGTGCTTGTCTTGGTGGGTTCAGGGCAGTGTGATGTAATCAATTTGCTATGTTTTTTCATGTTTATATTTGGACTACTGCTCGCTGTACTCTAGGGGTTTTATTCGCTTGGCTTGTTGGATGGTAGCATATGTTTTATAGTTATGGACAACTTGAGAAATGTTGTTTATGGTTAAATTTACTTTTTGGTTTTGCATTTACTTATGGATGGTATTTCTGCTTTGATGACTTGAGGCATTATGAGCTTATTGAGTTAGGAATAATTTTTTTGTGTTGTTAATTTAATTTTTTTTTGACACTTCTATTTTTGTAGCTTGATTTACTTGATTTCTGTTTTGATGTTTTTTATTAGCTAAACTTTTGGGGATGGGGCATTGGCATGATGGACTTTTATAGGTAGCTTTTTACTCTGGTAGTGATTTTTTTTACTTTTTAGCAGTTTAATTTGGGGTTTTTTACGTTGCTAATTAGCTTTTTTAATTTTTCTAGTTATTTTTATAGAGCATTGGCTACTATTTAGGAATCAGTGTAGAGATAGAGTTTTGGCTACTTTTTTTGTCAATGTTTAGGGCTAATTGCGTGGCTTTAAGTTTAGTAAGTTGGCTTGATTTATTCTTTTTTTCAGTAGTTTGTGTGCTTTGTCGGGGCTTTATATGGCTGCTTTTTACTTTTATTTTTGCAGTGTGATAAGAACTATTTGTAAAAAAGTATAATGTGGGGTTTTTTTGTTGGTAGTTGGTTGTATGGTGGAGCTTTTTTAGCTTCATCAACTTGTTTTTGGTTTTTTTATTTATGAGACTAAAGTTTTTATTTTCAGGTTAGTTTGTAATTATTTTAAAAATTTTAGGGTGGTTTAGTTTTTTAATAGGGGCACGCTGTGTGATAAGAGCAATTTACTTATTTTATGTGGCATTGGTGGTATGGTGGGTAGCAAGAATTTTTGTTTTGAATATGTGTTTCAGTATTGATAGTTGGGGTGCTAGGAGGAGTTGTGTTTTAATGCTTATTACTTTTGAGGCAGTTCGGATTTTTTCATAGGTTGTTAAATTTTTTTTTTTAGTTGGTTGGGTTTGGGATTTGCTGTTGGTTGGTTGGGCTTCTGATCTGCTGCTAATTGGCTGGGGTTTTGATTTTGTGTTAATTGGTTTGGCTTTTGATTTTGTGTCAGTTTGTTCAGGTTTTGATTGTGTATTAGTTGGTTTGGTTTTTGATTGGGTGTTGGTTGGTTTAGTTTTTGATTGTGTGTTAGTTGGTTGGGTTTTTGATTGGGTGTTGGGAGGCACTGAGGGTCTTTCCTTTGGATTATTGTTTACTTGATGTGCTGGTTTGAAAGCAAAACCAGTGAGACTCCCAGTCAGAGATACAATTTAATAGGAGAAGAGAGGGAAAAAAAAGGTAAAATAAAATAAATGCAACAATACAACCTGACACCCTGTTGGTCAGGGTGTTGGAAGCAGTCCAAAAGTAAGTCCTCCTGGAGTGGCAGATGTGGTTCTGTTGGAGTAGAGATGATCCTGAGAGAGAGGGTCCAGTGATGGAGAGAAGGGTCCAGTCTTCCTCCAGGAATCCAGTGGAACCAGATGAGATGTTCTTGTCAAAGCAGTGATTCCATCTGGTAGCTCTTGTCTCCTCTGGGAGTCCAGTGGATAAAAAGCTGCTCGTGAGGTCTCAAACCCTAGATTATATCCAGGTGGGAATGCTTGGCTCCTCCCCCTGGGCAGAGCATCTCACAATGGTATGATTCCATCCTATGAGTCATGCAATGGGTCTTTGATGGCCTATTAAACAGAGATAACTTTTTCTGGGAAGGCATTGTTGGGCTTATTAACAGAAGATAAGGAAAACCTTGGCTCCAACAGCTCATGGGGATAGAATACATACCTTGGGCACAATTTTACATTGTAACCTAGGACACTTGATTAGTTTTCTGTGTGTGTTTTTTTGCTGGGGTGACTGTCAGTGTTTTAGGTTTACTGTTTGGTTTAGTTGCTGTTTGGGGCTTATTGTTTGGTTTAGCTGTTGACTTAAGCTCCCCATCTGATATAGTTGCTGATTTAGGCTTGTTGTTTGCTTTAGCTGTTGCTTGAGTAGCTAGGGTATTGGCTGCAGCTTCAGTGACTGGGGCAGTTGCTGATTTATTTTCCTACCCCCCCCCCCCCGCCTTTATTTGCTGTTTTATGATATTTAGTAGTGTGTGATAAGCATATGAGAGGGCTTAGCTTATTGCAATGATTTTTTTTTTTGCATTATTATGGTAGGCGCTTTTTAAATTTTTTTTTTAATTTTGTTTGGGTTTTGAATTTGTTTACATGAAAATTTTTAAGCTGGGGGATTAGAGAATTTTTTTAAGGTTCAGTAATTTTTTTTTATTTTTTTACACTATTTGGGATTTTTTACACTTGGGTTTACTTTTGGGTTCACTTTTAGGTTAGCAGTTTGATTAGCTTCTTTGGAAAAGTAGACTTGATTTTAGACAAGCTGCAAACTGTATAGAGGAAGTTTACTAGATGTAGTACTAGGAAAGTGATAGTTTTAACATTTAGGGAACACTGAATATTTTTTAAAAGCAATGTAACTGATTTAAAAGAAAAGAAGGTAAGAAAAGCTTTATTTTTTACTTTTTTTTTTTTTTAAACAATCTGGGTGTGATTATCAATAAATTTTTAAAATATGTTACTGGAACTAGGACGAAGAAGCTATAAAATAAATGTACTTGGTACAGACTTAGTACTTATATAAACTTTTTATAAATTATAATTACCGAATCTAGGTGAATAGTTATTTTAATTTGTGCGTTTTTAGTATACAAGCTACATGTTAGGGACAACATTGGAGTTATCTTTGGATAAGAAAACAAACTTAGGGATTAGAAAGGTATTAAAATTTTAAAAAAATTTAGGGAACAGAAACAGAGAAAGGACTTTATTCTAAGAGATATTAGGAATTTAAGGAGTAACATGGCTACTGACGATTTTATTTTTATACAAAGTACAACTAAAATGTAATTAATGCAAGTTTTTTTTTACTTTTTTGAGCCCCATATTGGGCGCCAATAAAAATATATGGCCTGGTTTAGGGCAAATTTGGGAGGGAACCTCCAAAGGGGGCTCCTCTGGAAAGCAAACCCAAACGGCTCCTCCCCCCAGCCAGTCTGGGAAAAAGAACTTCCTCCGAGAAAAGTGGAAAAAACTATTTATTTAACAAACAAGATGCCCACAAGGACAAAGAACGAATAATATGAAACAATAAAACCTCTCACTGCTCTGAAGAGAGATGGCAAACTGAGGCAGTCCCTGCCCTGGGTGCAGCTCAGCTCACTCAGTCTCTCACAGCCCCACTCCCTCCGCAGCTCCAGGCCCGGCGGCCGCAGGTGCCAGCCCTCGCTGCTCCTCTGGGTTTGTCAGTCCAGAGCAGATTGAAACAGTCCCAAGGAAAAGGAAAAAAACAGTCCAGGGAACTCCTCTGCCTCAGCCAGCTAAAGCTAACTAAGAGCACAGGAGATCTCTGTCCCCCCGCTGTCCGTGCCTCAGACGAAGGCCGCAGCCAGGCCGTGTGGGAGTCAGGCAGTTTTCCCAAAACAAACTGTGCTGCTTCTTTCTCCCCTTCGCTCCCAGAACCATTTTAAAGGAACAGAACTGAATGTACAGCACAAACAGAAAAGACAGCTGAGGATACAAGCATCATAAAATTATTCTAGGGCAGTTCATCACAGCAAAGATGAGGTAAAGGCTCACCATCTCAAAAACCATGCTAGAGTTGTTTCTCTTTCTCATTGCTATAAGGACTTAAATACCAGTCGGTGCCATTTTTTTTAGAGTAGCACCTTCAATTCATGACATTTCTTCATTTTTGTCAAATAGTTTAATCTAATAAAGGCACTGGGTAATACTGCTCTTAGCATTTTTGTGTTCTAGACCCAGAAATGGCATTTATTCATGATACTTCAGTGCCTAAATGCACTGAATGCACTCCCAGGAGTTATTTCACTGGCCTTTGGCTTTGGTACTTCATCATACCATAACTGTGGTTGGAATTTACAATGTAAAAGGACAAAATTTAGGTGGAGAGGAAGGTTATCAGCTCTATTTCCTTGCACTGGAATGTTGTCTTACAGTCAAAGCCCTTTCCCTAGTTAATCTCTTTGGATTCCAAGGCACAGCACCAGCAGAAGATGGGAGCAATCAGCAGATTAACCAAATGACTCCATGCCTGGTCTGCTGTCTACACCCAGTAGCTGTGCAGCAGCTTTGCATAAGACACTGTCCAATAAATGCATTTTTTCCAGACCTCAAGTGGCTTCTGTGAGTCACAATTAGACCCCAAGGAAAAAAAAACCAAAACCACACACTTCAGAAAACACTAAAATCCTGAAGCCCAAGTAAGAAATCCTCAGTTCAGCAGCTGCCTGTGTGCAGGAGTGACAGCAGTGGGCCCAGCACACCCTTCATCCCCCACAGGGGCTGTAATTCCTGCACATCACACAGTTCATGTGCACAGTGCTCCTCCTCATGAGTATTTCTTCTTCTCTGACCTTTCCTGAGGCAGCTGCTGCCAAAATCTGTCTGTGAAAGCTCCACACCCCAAAATCCTCGTGTGACAGCTTGCAGGTCTGTCCCAGGACATGCTTCTTAGGGAGCACAGCAAAGTGCAAATTTCCCTGCAAGTCTGATAAAAATTATTTACATCACATGCTGGTTTGTCTGTAAAATGGATCTTCTGACAAGAAGCTCTGCCTGTTGTCTGGAAATGGGGCTCAGAGTTCCAGCAAAGTTGCCTTCTTCTTACAGATCCACTCCTTTGACGTCTGGCAATCATCTGTCTGGTTTGTGTTTTTCATTCTGTAAACAGTACAGTTCCTGTCATCCTCCATACTTTTTAGAGCTGTCCTGCTGAGAGACCAAAAGGAGTGCAGTTGTCAGCTTTAAACTCAGCACTGGTTAAAAATCCTGGTGGTGCTCTGACTGAGCCCACTTGACCACACCCTTGAAGCCCAGCAGCTCTGCAGAGGTGGGTTGGCACCCCCAGCAGGGCCTGCTGGCTTCTGTGGGACAGATGCTTGGGATTATTGTTACAAGGATAAGGATCCTGAGGAAAGCTGCACAGATCCCAGCCAATGCTGTGACAGGCATCACCTTCAACAGAAGCAGGCAGCACATGGTCTGTAAAGTGAGAGTTGGCAGGGATTTCAGCAGAAGTGTGTCATAATATCTCTGCATTAATAAATATATGAGCTGTGGCTGAGATTGGTCCTGGAGGCAGAAATCAGTTTCCAAAAGGGCCCAGCAGGAACCTGTTGACTTGGAACTGGCCATGAAATAGTCTCTGAATACGTACCTGAGGCTGCAGGGTTAGATCTGTGCTTTGGGTAATTAGATTCAGGGTTGCATTTCCAAGCAGGGATACCACACTTTGCTTTTCCCAAAGATATCCTCCCCCCACAAATCATCACCTCTTTGCTTTTATGCTTTGATCTCCCACTGAACTTGGTGTTTTCTCCATGTCTTCAGTGCCCCGGCCAATCCAGATATATTTGGCGTCTTTGTTTTTGCTGTCTATAAATTCCTGTGGAATAATTAGAAGGATGTTACCTGACAGAAGAGCTTTCCTGCTCTGGCCAGACCACTGTCCTGCCTCACACACAGCTTTTATTTCCTCTTGAAGAGCGAGGACAGAGATGCAGCCATGGCAGAGCAGCCCCCTACATCAGCCCATTCACATGACCAGCCTCCTCTCTTCCCAGAGCCAAGCAGAAATGAGTGGAAGGTCCCCAGCATTTCCTCTTCCCAGTCAAAACTACTCTGGCTTCCACACTTGGCACGTCTTGTGCTTCCCTCTTCAGCTCTGCTCGGCTGACATTCCCAAACCCAGCTCCTGTGCAGAGAGTCAGATGCTTTCCCTGATGGGGCTCTTGCTTGTCTATGTGTACTTTTGACATCCAGGCCATTTTCTCTTGGAGAAATGTTTGGCTGAGGCCTTTCACGTGCTTTTAGGGCTGCTGCAAGACTCACCATCTCAGTGTCATCCTCAATGACAAGCAGCTGGGATTTCCTGGCCAGGCAGTTTTTCTGGCTGTCCTCCCAGCTCCTGGTCTCCTCGGAGAAGAAGTAACATCTGCCCCTGTGCAGCTGCCACCCGGGGGGACACAGCTCACATGTTGTCCCTGTGGGCGGGCAGGGGGAACTTTTAGCTCCTACAATGGATGGAATTCCTCCCCCTGTTTATGAACCATTGTCTGGAAAATGTTCTCCAGGACAAGAGGAGGATAGTTGGCATTTCTGACAGCATCTCCTGGCAGAAACAAATGTAATGAAAATACTGGAAACTTTATACCGAAAGAGGAGCAAGACTGTCATGATAAAAACATTCATTTAGATTTTGTTATCACTTGTCTTTGCTTATGGCACCAAAAATGTGTATTCTATTTCATCTGCTGAAAGCAGTTGGGGAGATGTTCTTCTTTATCTCTTGTAACTCTGGGAGGAGGGGGGTGGGTGCCTTTTGATAATGGGCCAGATGTTAAAACCAGGTGGGGCAGTGTTTCTTATCTCTTTTCACAATGGGCCATTAAGACTCCCCAAACTGTACCCTCCCCAAAGCAGTACATCCACAAAGCAGTACATCCACATTCCATCATCCCATTGTGAGATGCTCCAGCCAGTCGGGGGAGCCAACCATTCCTACCTGGATAAAACTGAGATGTAGGAACCCAAGGTATCTGGCTTCACCGGATTCCTGGAGGAAGACTGGACCCTTCTCACCATCACTGGACCCTTTTCACCATCACTGGACCCTTTTCTACAGGATCATCTCTGCTCCAACAGAACCACATCTGCCACTCCAGGAGGAATCACTTTTGGACTGTTTCCAACACCCTGACCAACAGGGTGTCAGGTTGTAGCTCTGACTCTGTCAGGGTTTTCCAGGATTGCTTGTTTGTGTGCTTGGTTGGGTGGTTTTGTTTTCTACTACATTTGTATTGTTAATATTCCTAGTAAAGAACTGTTATTCCTATTCCCAAATTTTCAGGCTTTGCCTGAAAGCCCTTGATTGCAAAATTATAATTTGGCAGGGGTGAGAGGTTTACATTCTCCATTCTAAGGGAAACTCCAGCTTTCCCTGGCAGATACCTGTCTTTCCAAACCAAGACATCACTGCCCTGCAGGAACACCATGCATCCTGGGTAGCACCAGTGAGTTCCCATTAACTGCAGGGTGTCAGAGAAATGGGAACAGAGACAACAGAACTGTGCACATCACATGTCCTCTATACTGGAAAGGAATAATGTGCCTCACCCTGTCCATCTTCACACAGCTCCTCCCTGAGCCGTTTCAGCGTTGATGTTTCTCTCTGAAGAAATGTCACTGTTGGTGTTGTTCAGACCACACTGAGGCAAACTTTCTGATTTTCCTGCTCTGACCTTCAAAACTTGAACAGCCCAAAGTAAAAAAAAATAAGAAAGAGAGGTCATGGTTAACAACAAGGATAAGGAAATGCAGTCCTTGTACCCACAGCTGTACTGTGAATGTGAGGATGTTTCTATGTACATTGCCTGGTACAGTTATGAGCAAACTCAGTGAGTAAAGCCCTCCTGAGAAGATGTTCATGGAATGGCCTGGCTCAGAAAGACTTTAAAGATCATCTCATTCCAAACCCCTGCCATGGGCAGGAACACCTTCCATCATCCCAGGCTGCTCAGAGCCTATCCAGCCTGGCCTTGGACACTTCCAGGGACGGAGCAGCCACAGCTGCTCTGGGCACCCTGTGCCAGGTGTCTGCACTCTGTAGCTGTGCCACAGCTACAGCTGGTGTGTAAGCTGCACAGACAGGTTTGTCCATGACAGACCCCAACTCCCAGCCCAGCTCCCTGAAGAGCAGCAGTAAAGGAGTCCCTGGGTAAGACAATGATCGGTTGGATTGGAGCTCAAACGGGGAACCCCAGCTAATCCCGTTCAGTCCTGAGTGCAGACCTCTAATTGGCCACTGAGCTGGGCGGGGCTGAGACCTGGACCAATCAGGTGTTTAAGCAGGGGAATTTGGAACCCCCTATAAAAGGGGCATCCATGGATAAACCTCGGCTGCTGTCGTGTGATCTCGGTGCGTTCAGTCCTGTGCCTGCTACAAATCTGTGACCAAACGCAGCATCGCTGGGAACAATCTCTTCCTCATGTCCCATCTAAACCTCCTCTCCCTCAGTGTGAAGCCATTTCCCCCTGTCCTGTCACTCCCTTGTCAATAGCCTCTCACCTCCTGTGTTTTGTGTAAGTTGACGCCTGTCAAAAGTTGACAGCTTTTAGTGCAAGTAGGGGAATTTTTCTCCCAGCTCTTTCAGAGGTTTAACCATGTCTGCAATGAAGGGATTGAAGCAGGAGGTAGGATCTACTCACATTCCTTGGTTTGTGTGGCCACGACTCCCAGCAGGATGAGCACGAGGACTGCCAGGACCAGTGCCACGTAGAACCAGGCTGAGCACCTGTGCTGGCAGCCTGGAGGGAGGCAGGAGGGAGAGCAGCTTAAGGTACTGGCAGTCTTGAAATTAACACTGGGGAAGCAACAGAGAAATCATCTGCCCAAAATCAGACTGCTGTTGGGAGGATGCAGTAGCATTTTACATATTAAAAATCTGCATCCATTTTGCCTACATGGAAGTGAAATCAAAATATTTGGTCACATAGAGCAAGTGATTGTCAACTATTAAGAGTTTGCCTTTTTTCCTTTAACTTATTTTTTTCAAGCATTGCTTCCTCTCACCTACCCACACACACCCTGCAGGACCTTGCAGAGCAATCCAGAGAAAGTATCAAGGATGGGCTGTGGTGTCTGTCAGGGATGGGCTGTGGTGTCTGTCAGGGATGGCTATGGTGTCTGTCAGGGGTGGTTGAGGTGTCAGCGATGGGCTGTGGGGTGTTCTTGCTCTCTGCTCTCAAGTGTTACTGTTCCTATCCCTCAGCTCAAAGATAACTTGCCTAAATGCACAGGAAAAAATGCCCCATACTAACACCCCTGGGCACAGGGAAGTGCATCAAAGCAAGTGTCTCTCCAGCTACTTGGCATTCATCCTGTGTCAGAGGGAAACACCCAGGATGCTGCAGAACCTGAGGAAATTTGGGGCTAAGGTGCCAGTTCCACCAGACACAGACTGCACCAATTGTCTTTTCTGAATCCCCATTTGCCCCCAGAATTCCCTTGTAGAGAAGCAGACAATGTCTGTGAGGTGCACAGAGCCCACAGTGCTCAGGACACAGCAGGGCAAAGTGTTTTGTGTGTGAAGCTTTGGGAACTCAAGACTCTTCCAATGCCGGAACCACGTGCCAACACAGGTGACCTCAGGGTGGCCATGAACTTAGATTTCCTCATGTTACTGACATAAAACCCTGTGACATCAAAAGATGAAGCAGGAAGAGACTTCTCCTCTCATTAAAAATTTCCGTATGACCAGAAGAATCAAGAACTTCCTCCTGAAGGTCAAGAAAGAGGAGAGAGCTCTGAGTTGTGCCCAGCCCAGTGCATCATTCTCAGAAGAGCCAAGGGAGGGGAAAAGGAGAAGTGGTAACAAGAATGGCAGAAAATGTCCTTTATGCTGACTTGAACTTGCCTGAATCAACCGGAGCCAGAATCCTGATGGTCCCTGATGTCCAAGGTAGGTCCAGTGCTGAGCACTGAGCTTTCTTGGCATTATTCTCCAGTCTCTCTCCCACATATGTTGATAGAGTTCCTTGGAGCACCAAAGTCCCAAAGAGCACAAGGGAAACGTGAGGACCAGTGCTGGGAAAATGTGCAGGTGGAGTGTCCAGATAGGGTTGTTTATATTTAGAAAGGCAAGTTGTTATAAGATCTACTTTTCTCTTTCTAAGGTGTGAGTGAGCATCTCTGGTGTGATATGAAGAGTAGTTTTTATCCCTTTTGGACACCATTCCAGAGCTGAACATCCACGACTCCTGGCCCAGACCTGTTGTCCCCTAGCAGACAGATTCCTGCAGCAAACTGCTCAGGATGGAGTGGCTGCTGTGGCTGGAGTTTGCAGCAGTCTCCTGCACAGCTGTTCCTGCTCCCTGAGCACAGCAGGCATTGCCTGGGGGCTTCTCCTGCTCTGGCTGTACAAAATGCTTGTTTAATGCACAAGTGTGAAATGTTTCATGGACAGGTTTAGTCTGATTTAAGATCAAACACTTTGCAAAATTCTAACCAATCATTTATCTTTCTTTAATGCACTAATTGTTTTTTACAAAAATGGTTGCAATATTGCACTGGTTTTGCAATATCTGCATAAAAGTACATCCTAAAAATTAACAGACTTTTTACAGTCTGTATTTAACAGACTTCATGTATCTGTACTTAATTTTCTTTTTTCCTTCCTTTCTTTCTAACCCTCCTTTCACTCTGACAGAAATTATTTCTTGCCATTGGATGCTTGTCTTTTGCACAAAGTGTGAACCCTCTGCATCTCTTTTCAGATGGGTGGAGTTATTAACACCCATGGAAACAGGGTTTCACCACCTCTCCCAACAGATGAATTCACGGCTCAATAGACCACAATTATAAAATTATTATAAATAAATATAAAATTATTATAAATTATAAAATAAACCACTTGATTGCAAGTTCTGTTTTCCTGATTATTTAACCCATGTACTCCTATTCAAAATTCTGACAGATTTCTAGTAACATTTTTATGTTTCTCTGCTTGTGCCTTTCGGGGAAACCCTCACAAACCCTTCTATGTGTTCACTGAATTTATGTACAAGATTTCCCAGGTGTTGTCTCCATCTTCTGAAAAGAGCTCAGAACCCTGGCTCCTGTCCTAGCTCTGTACAGTGACAGAACCCAGGGAGCTCACTGTTGTATATCATGATGACTTTGAGATTTATAATATTGCAACATCCTATTTTTGACTTTCTACCCACTTTTTATCTCGCTCTGTATGTTTTCTTTCTTGCTGGTTTGTATTTATTACCTGCAGATGATAGAATAAATTTCACTGTTCTCCATGTTACCTTGTTAATTTTGATAAGATCTCGAACACCTCCAAATTTAGAACAATCTGCAGTTTTCAGGCTTGGATGTTTAGTCATCCTCACCATTCCTGTCTGGATGAACAACCTTGGGCCACCCTTGGCACTCTCCTCCCCTTTTGTCAAGATTGACAATGGGGGTGTGTGCCCCTGTCCCCTCTGGTATTGCCTGCCTTGAAGAGAAACCAGACCTGTTCCTGCCTATAGTCAGTGTTCCAAGGGTGAAAGTGTCATCATGGAACATGGAATCAGAGCATCCTGAGCTGGCTGGGACCCACGAGGATCATCCAGTCCAACTCCTGGCCCTGCTCAGGACACCCCAACAATCCCACCCTGAGAGCACTGTCCAAATGCTTCTGGAGCTCTGACAGCCTTGGGGCCGTGCCCATTCCCTGTTCCAGTGCTCCATCTGGAGGAAGAACCTTTTCCTGATATCCACCCTAACCCTCCCCTGACACAGCTCCAGCCATTCCCTCTGGTCCTGTCCCGGGTCACCACAGAGCAGAGATCAATGTCTATTATGGAGAAAAATATAATTTGAGAATATTAACCACAGTCGTATCAACCAGTTGCTGTCCTGTGTTCAGCATTTCTCACAATTTCAGTCATTTTTGTTTCATTTGAGTTGATTCTCAGCTCTCTCTGCTCTGTTCTTGTTCCCAGGCTCAGATTGTACCTACGCAGAAGTGAAAGTGAAATCCCAAGACACAACTGCTGCAGCAAACTGCAAATCATCTGGTGAGTTTAGCTGTCTGATGAAGTGGTGGGGATTTAAACAAGAAGGGGAGAGGGGCTGATCCTAATGACACAGATAAACCACGAGGAGGCAGGAGGACACAATTGCCGACTTTCCACACTCGCAGCAGGGGCAGCCCAGGTGTTGCATTCTGTGCCCCTGAACGCTTGTTGGCTTTCCTGGCGAAGGAATAGGAATAGGATATGATGGGACAGACCCAGACGGGCCCGAGCCCGGGCTGCTGTCCCCAGCAGCAGTGAAAAGCGAACAAAGGAGATGAGGAAGCAGAGGGTGGGCATTGATTGCCAGCACTCTCCTCCATTTCACCTCTCCTCAAAGCCATGGCAGGTTGGGATCTGTTCAGGTCCCTGGGCACAGTGACCGGAGCTGGCAGGGAAGCACCAGGACATTCAGCCTGGCTCCAGCCTGCAGGTCTGGAAGGCCCCAGATTCCCAGTGTGAGCCTGAAAACGGGGGGCACCTGGAATGCAGAGGAAAGATGCTTCTGTGCAGCTTTTGCCCTAATCTTTATTTTTCTGTCCCTCTGTAGGTAAAAGCTGCTGTTCCAGAAAACACGTTGCTATACTGGTGGTGATCATCCTTGTACTGGTCCTGGCCACATATTTAATAATCACATGTAAGTTCTTTTTGTTGTCCTGTTGTCTTGTCATAACAAAAATTAATTTGTGCCTCTCTCCCACTGACTGATGTCCTGGCCATGACATATAAAGCCAGTAGGAACAGAAGTTTGGGTTGAAGGCAAAGGACAGCAGTTTTTAGCCAACCATGGCTGTAAGAGGAAATCTGTAAGAGAGTTGAGTGGTTTGAAAGTTTAAAATTCCAACAGATGAAAAAGCCAAAATCCAAATGAAAAACTGAGAACGTTCAAATGACAAAGAATTCATTATACAATTGTTTTGAAGAAACAAGTTAAGATTTGATAATGCCTACCAGTAATATCATTGCTAACTGTGAGAATCCCACAAGGTGATGAGGTTGCATCAGGAGACCAAGATGTCCATGACACCAAAAATCTTAAAATAATTATGAATTAAAGTTAATTTGAAGGAGGCAACTAAATCACATCTTAAAGGAGCTTGCTCAAGATCACAACATATTTTGAACTACAAAAAAAAAAAAAGATAAATAATATTTTGTAGAAAATAGTCTCACTTCCATCAGAAAAAGCATTAATAGATCCATTTGGTATTTCCTTTAAATGTTTTCAAGGAACCATTTTTATATTTCAATGGTTTTGCTTGTTTCTTTCCATCATTTGGTAGCTGAGAAAGCTTGAGAAGCTTCTGCAACCAATCACTCTCAAGTCCCAGAGTTTGCCACTAGCTCAGAGATGCACATAGGGAAGACATGGCAAAGTCTTTGACCCTTGCAACTTAAAAAACAGGGCTGGGGGAGGCAATTCGTTCTTCATTTTCAAGGCAAATAGTTCAGGACTGATATCTGACAGTGCCCTGACATTTATAATATGTCAAACAGCAAAGGGTGGGGCAAATGAAAAAAAAAAATAATAAACCAGCACAAAATAAAACTGTGATTTGCATTTTATACAGCTTTAACATGGAAAGAGGAGTCCTTGGACTTGGATCCAGGGCTGGCTTTAGTTATAGCTCCTTTGTGAGGCTCAGTACTGGCTCAGAACACCTACAGACCTGAAAAGAATACTCCTAAGAAACTTGATATCTAGCTCAAACTTGAGAAATGAAATAAAGGTAGGTTTTAAGTTTAAGAGTACACAGGTTTCACTTGTGCTCCAAATAAAAACTTGCATTTTGAGTTTATTCTAAGCTTTAGCTTTGTATGAATTTTCCATAGGGTCTTGTTATGCCAAATACACTGTTATTAAGATATGTTGTTTAAATGAACTAAAGTGTTGCCTTTTACTCAGTGGAAGGTTACCTGACCATTTAATGATTTTTATAGGAGCAAAGAGGCAGAGTTTGCATCCTGTGTTGGGTGAGGGGGGTCAGAGAGGTCCAGCAGAGCTCTGACAGTGCATGTAATGGTCGTTCCTTGCAAGCACAAATTATGTTTTTATTTCCAGATGGCCCAACTGCAGGCAGCCAAAACAGCTCAACAAGATTGTCCCTCATCCCTGAAGAGGCACTAGGTAGGCAATCCTCTGTCATTCCAAAGGGAGTTGCCAGAAGCCTGTTGGATTGATGGTTAAGAGGGACAGAAAACAGGGCTGTGTCAGGATTTTGTTCAGGAGGAAAACAAACCCCTCTGCCATGTCAGGAATACAAAGCTTACCCTGGGACACTCCCAGGATGAGCTCTGGAGCCCATGGAGGGTTTGCATTTGCAGCTCTTTTGGAACCAGTCCTGGCTCAGGTCTGCATTCCTGTTCCACAGGGAAGAACTGATGCCTCTCTGCTGCCAGAGCAGAGCAGTGAGGCAGGGAAGGGACAGGAGAAACAATCCCTCTGGTACCCCAGCCCTGCAGGGAGCAGGATGGACAGGAGCAGGATGCTGCTTTCCCAAGGCCCCTCCACTGCCAGCCTTTGATCTCAGTGCAATTCCATGCTGCTCTCTAGGAGCTTCTGGATCCCCAACCAAAGTGTCCCCTGAAGGCCCAGTCTCCCTGAATCCCATGCCCCTTTCCAGCTCCCCCTCTCTGCACCTCGCACTGCCCTGCCTGGCAATGCACACAAATACTGGTGCTTTCAGTAGCACCTCTGCTGCCCAATTCTGCATCAGGCAAACCAGACTTCGGGAATCTGAGAGCTGCTTTTGTGCCCTGAGCATTCCTCTGTATGCCCTGAGCAAAGATGGGAAAGGCAGGATCATGTTTGCTGTGCTGCTCCCTGTATGGCTGCTGCCTGGTGATTCTGGGCTGGCATCAGCTCCAGAGCCTGTGGGGAATCCCTGGTGCTCTGGTGACAATTCTCAGCAGGAGCATACAGGGATTTCTGTGGCTGGAATTGCTTCTCTGACCACTCTTTTCTCATGGCATCTTTTGGTCAGTGTGAACATGGATTTTCCACACCTTTTCTTCCCTTCTGCAGGCTGCCCCCCACCATGGAAAAAACATGGGAGAAAATGTTACTACTTTTCTCCAGAGAAGATAAAGAAGGACTGGAAAGCCTCCCGTGAAGAATGCACTGCCATGGGCTCAGACCTGGTGATCATTGAGAGCAGGGAAGAGCTGGTGAGATCCAACTCCCTGGGGCAGCTGCTCCAGGACTGGAGCTGCCTGGCCAAGGGCTGAGCAGTGACACTTGTGCCTGCTCCTGTCACACATCCTTGGGCTCTGGGACCTGCTGCCAGCCATGGACACCCCAGTCCTGGCAGTGGCAGCAAAGCCATGGTCACAGAGAGGGGTGTCCTGGGGCTTGGAGTCCTGCCCTTGGAATCTTCTGTGCCCAGGCCTGATCCCATGGGAAGGAGCAAAATCCCTGCCCAGCTGGCTGGGGGTTTACAGGGATTTAGCACACCAGCCAAGGAGGTTGGATAGACACTTCTTTGTGAGAGTCATTGTTTGGCAAGAACTGAAAAGGCTTTGCCACCCCCATCAGAAGGGAAAAGCATCCCCAGGTATCAAGTCACACCTGTTAAACTACAAATTACACCAATAATGGCACCACAGGTGTATTATTATGTTTGTTTTATTCATAAGGGACCTCAAAATGGAGAAATTCATCCTCTGGAGCTGTGGGCAGAGATGCTGTGGCTGGATGCACACTGCACTCTCTGTGCTGGCACCAAGCCTTCTGTGCCTCTGGTGAAGAAAATGTCATTCTCATGTATTCCCATTGTTGGCTTCCTTTCCAGAGTTACCTTCTCTCACAATCAAAACATGAGTACTACTTACTTGGTCTCAAATACTTTCAGAAGGAGCGGGAGTGGAAGTGGATCAACAACATGAAACATGACCCAGCCATGTGAGCTCATTCCAGCAAGTCCCTGCCATACAATGTCTGGGAACAGGAAAATCCCAAAGCCAGGGCATTGGGCAGAGAGCCCAAGGCAGATCAGGGACTGTGGTTTGGGGGAACCTGATTCCTTGAGATCCAGGTGCTTCAGCACATGCCTGTGCCTGTGCCAAGGAATGGGAGCCTTTCAGTGCCAGGGAACATGGTCCTGTCCCATCAGGATGGCCAGAGAGGACAGAGCTGTGGTTCTGCTGGGGAAGGAAGAATCTGACTGGATGCAGTTCCCTGGGGGAAGGAGGGAGACAGGAGGCAGGGACAAGAGAGAGGGTGATGTCAGCACCATTGGCTGGAGGGGACCAAAGCAGGGGAAGGTCTGGATGGGAAAGCATTGCCCAGAAACTTTTCTGGAGATGTGGGGAACAAAAGTGAGGAGTGGGAGGGAGATTTCAGCAAGGCAGTTCCTGGTCCTAGTGGCAGTAACACAGCTTAGCAGCCAGGCCAGGTGCCACTCTGCCTTTCACTGCATGTCAGGAATGTAACAAAATTTGACTTTTTTCCCCTGATCAGGTTCCATATAAGCAGACCTTACAGTGACTATGACTGCATGGTCATTGGATATGATGAAGTAGGAACTGCACCTTGTGGTGGATCCGAAACAACACGTAATATGTGTGAAAAAGCTGCAACAATGTCAAAAAGGCATCAGAAGGAGAGCTAAAACAAAGCAGGAATGTCACCCCAGCTTCCTGTAGGAAATGTGGATGGGATGTATCTCATTTCTCTTCAACTGCCCAATCTCTGCTCCCAGGGACTCCTGCAGCCTCTCTCCAGACTCATGGCCCTGCTCAGCCCATCCTTTCCCTGCTGGTGTCTGAGCCTGGATGGATCCCCTCTGCAAGAGCTGGCACTGGCACACAGGAGGAGTCTGGGACTCTCTTACACCAGAGGTGGCACTTCCAGGCAGGCACTGCCAGGGGAGAAGTGTCCAGGCTGGGGACAGGGGTGTTCTCAAACAGATCCTGACTCTGCAAGTCACACCCATCCACAGCCCTGTGTTCCCAGCCCTGCCTGGGCACAAGGAGACCCTTCCCCACATGGCCACAGCCTGGCCTTGCCTGCAGCCACAAGGGAAGGGCAGCACGGATTTATTGTTGGGATCTGGTAGGGAAGGGCAACCCCACTCCTCACCAGGATGGACAGGACAGAGTCAGGTGTGGGTGTGGATAAACCTTCCCCTGTCCCAGACTGTTCCAAGAGCACACAGGATCCCTGAGCCTGTCGGGGGAAACGGGAATCAGCCCAAGGGAGAGGATCCTACAGCAGCACAGCTCTGGGCATAAAATCAGCTGCAGTCCTGTGTGGGAAGGGGAAGGAGTGTCCGATTTAGGATCTGCTGGAGAAGGGCACAGGATGGAGACCAGCAAGGCCTGAAAAACAGAGTCCAACAGAAGCTGAGCTGGACTGTTGTATTCCTCTGGGGAAATGGTTTTTCCCCAGAGACCCCCTGAAGCTGTAACCTTCTTAGTTTAACCCTACCTTTACCTTATCTCTAACCAATGGCTCTGTGCCAGCTATCCATCCCGAGACAGAGACTAGATAAAAACCCCTGCTCGTCCTTGTTCACTCTTTTTGCCCTGGGATCTCCTTCAAGAATAAAGCCTTGGAACATTCCCCTGAGGCAGGAGTCTCTTTTGAATGTTTCACCCTATCCTTGGAGCATATTCCCCCAAAGGTCCCTAAAAACTGAGCTAGCCCAGCAGCCAGGCAGGGCTGGCAGGGGGGTAGTGCTGCACTGGACAGAAAACAGAAGAATGAAACCCACAGTGACCTGTGAAGGAGCTGGTGAGAAGTATGAAAGCGACCTGCAGGGAGTGGCAACACCCTGCTCTGCCCTCTTTTCCTTGGAGATTGATCACAGGAGGAAATAATGCCTGAGGGCTTTTCCTGCTCAGAAGAGTTCAAGCCAACAGCAGAAACAGGTGGCACCAGGACAACAGAGTTGTGATCAGGAAACAGGGAATGTCAAGCTCTGCCCATGTGCTTCAGTGTCTCTTGGGCCTTGTGTGACTCCAGGAATTATCCTTCTTGCTGTGTCCTTTAAGGCAGAATCATGCCTCCTTTATTGGTGCCTTTCTTGCTCTCTTTTCAGCTGCAGGACGGAGAAGGCTCTGTGAAGTGACACTGAGGCCTGGTTTACCACCGAGTGCTGACGTGCGTACCTGGTTCTGGCCCAGCTTGGGCTTCAGCTTGGGCTTCCAGCAGCTCTGATACGCTACAGCAATGCTCGTCTGTGGGGTCTTGGCTCACAGGCAGTTGGCTCACACTGTCATGGCTGTGGTAAAAGAGGGCACTCTCCAGAGGCTTTCAGGAAACAGAGGCTTTATTTGGGGGGGTCAGGGGATCCCCCAGCCCCAGGTGGGTGCCTCCAAGAGAGACCCCAAGCCTGGGCTGCAGGGGGGTTTTGTACAACACAGTCTGGTGGGTGGGTACAATTATACAAACCAAGAAAACAATCCAAACACTACATGCCAACTAAGTTACCTACATTCTAACAAATCCAATACAGGTTTGGGACTGGACTCAAGAAAGTCTTGCCAACTAGTGGCCAAAGCTCTTAGATCTTAAAGATAAGAATTCCATGATAAACAAAGGAAAAATTATGCATAACACAAAGATGAAACAAGAAGGAACCAACAAAGAAGAGTCTCCAGGCAGAGACTCCAGTTGTCCTAGAAACCCTTATCAAACTACGATAAGAATACATTCTAGGACGAGAGGCCCTTTCAAGATGTTTAAACTATACTAAACTTACAATATAAAAAACCCTATACTATATTCATAAACTAAAGTTTATAAAACATTTCTTGCAAACTCACAACTGAGAAAAAAATTGCTCAATCAAAAAATATTTACACAGCATGTTGTGGCCATTGGCAGGGAAAATGGAATCCTACAGGAAAAACTGTCTCTTTCTGACTTGAAAGCACATTTTAGCATCCCTCACACCAGTCATCCTCCTCACTGACTGCTCACATCAAGATGCTTTAGAAAAGAGTTTGCAGTTCTTTCCCTGACTTCCAATCCCCAAAGAACAGAGTAAGAACATGGAGCTGTAGCAGAACAACCTCAGTGTCAGACCCCAGGATCTGCACTGTTACTCCAGAAGGAATCTGACCTGGAGGGCTCTTTGCTTGCACTCACTCTACTGCAGAGGGTAGGAGAGCATTCTGTGTTGCATTATAGATTTCTGCCCTTCTATTTTTTCTTTTCCAGCTGCTGGAATGTGCCCCCTTGGATCAAGTGGGCTCTCCTGAAGGCAGGACCAGGGAAAAGCCTCTTCCCTGGGAGCCACTGGCCCTCGGTTGGAGCCTTCAGCAGGCAGCAGAGGCAGCAGCTGTGCACCAGAGGGGTGGGAAGGGGAAGCCACCTTGGGGCCACTGTGGAACTGCACAAACCCCATGAGAGCCAGAAAGCCACTGGAAGTCTCAGGACTCAGGAGCAACTACGGCTTGCAAGGAAATCCCTACCAAAGGCAGAAGTTTGCTTGAAAGTGCTTTGTTTCCTCTGCCTCTGTGTTGTTCTTGTTCACAGTTCTCTGATCTTGTGATCCAAGTTTTACAATAAACTTTCCCTTTGCAGCTTGTGATTCTTGGATTACCTCTGGCATCCCTGCTGCAAGGGAAGGGTGAAGCATTTCCTCCTCACTCTGGTTTGGTCAGGGTCTAATCCTGATGCCAGGGCAGGCAATCCCTAAGCAATCCCAGCCTGACCTCTCACTGCTTCTGTGCTCAGTGCCTCAGAGAATGCCAGGCTGGTTTAATTCTTGCTGCAGCTGGGCAATGGGTGACACTCCCTGGGACAGGCCAGGCTGGCAGCACCAGCCCCAGAGGGGCATATCCTGGACACAGGACTGGCTCCATTAATGACCTTTACTGAGGAGAACCTGTGACATGGACACCTCCAAGAGCTGATCCTCAGGGCTCATCCTATTTCTGTGGACCTGTATCCCAATACAGCAGGTGGAAAAAATGCTCTGAGTATCTTGGCAAGAATCACAACCAAGGGATTTTGATTTTATTGTAGGAGAAAACAGTGAATGAAGGCAAGGTTTGTAGAACCTCTAAAAAAGCCCAGAAACTGTTGCATGGAAGTAACTAAGCAGCCACAGACATGAATAGACATTTCAGAGATGAGTGATGCTTTATGTAAACAAAAGAAGTTCATGCTGTTTGCACATGCAAACAATTTTATGTGGTTCTAAATGACAAATGTACCAGTGCAAGAAAAGGACCTCACTGCCAAATGGGGTGAGGATGCACTGCCTGAGACATTAATTTTGAAGTACTAAGGATTTAAAGAAAGTTAAGATTATAGTTGCTGAATTAGCTGAAGTAGGTAGGTAAGTTTTGTTTGCAGTTAACAGAAGCTGGACAAGCTATCCCCGATCTAGTAACTCATTGCTTGTCAACTTTATGGTTATATAGCTCTGCTTGTAATGAAAAACAAAATGTGGTCAATAGATCTCAAGGACACAAAATAGTTGCACACTTCCCATGCTTGAAGGACCCACTGAACACAGGAAACTATAAGTTCTATCAAGGATTCGTTTGTCAAGTCTGCATTGAAAAGGTAGAAAGGTCAGAATGAGGAAGACTCATTTTTCTTCCTCATTTCTAGTGACCCCTCCCCAGAATGGACCCCTGACTCATTTCAGAGAACAAACTGTGCACACTTAATAGCCTTTGTTCCAATTAGCATACCAAGCAGAGAAGAAGTGACAGGACTTGAACATGCATTTGTATTTTGTGTACTCAACACTCTTGTAAATAAGAGCTTTGTAATTACCTGTGATCTTTGCAGTGCACATTAGGGAGTTATCCCATGCACTGCCTGGTTGCAATAAACACACACTTTCTAACTTTAAACTGTTAGAGGGGTTTTGTCCATCATGATTGAATACTGATATTAAATCAATATTCATATTTTAATAATTCACGCCAATGCAGATTTGCTGTCAGGACAGCAAGCAGGGTTCAGGACACACAAAGAACACCTTGGAGGTAGCACTGACAGAGTTACAGAGCTCACAGCAATCACTGCCAGATTGGGTTCCTTTTTAGCACACACTGGACCTTCTGGAACTGTTCTGGGTTTGTGCTGCAAAGTCTTCAAACAGTGAGTGATGTTTCAAGGTGCTAAGTGTGATGCTTGCTCTGTGGTGAGTCACATCTTCTCTACAGAGAAATTCTGTTCTTTCTTGGGAAGCAGTCTATGGGAACCTCATGGGGTTTAACAAGCAGGTCCTGGTGCTGCACCTGGATCAGGACACCCCCTGGGATCAATCCAGGTGGGGATGAGCAGAGGGAGCAGCCCTGGCAGGAGGACTTGGGGGTGCTGTGGGTGAGAGCTGGCCCTGCCCCAGCCGTGTGTGCTGGGACCCAGAACCCCCCTGTGCTGGGCTGCAGCCAGAGCCCCAGGGCAGCAGGGGAGGGGGGATTCTGCCCCTCTGCCCTGCTCTGCTGAGACTCCCCTGCAGGGCTGCATCCAGCCCTGGGCCCAGCACAGGAGGGACAGGGAGCTGCTGCAGCCAGGCCAGAGCAGGGACACCAAGGGCATCAGAGGGATGGAGCAGCTCTGCTGGGAGGAAAGGCTGAGGGGATTGGGATTGTTCAGCCTGGAGAGGAGAAGGCTTTGGGGTGACTTCACTGTGGCCTTGCAGAGCCTGAAGGGAACTTATAAAAAAAGAGGGAGAGTGACTTTTTACATGAGCATATAGTGACAGGACAAGTGTTAATGGTTTTGAACTAAAAGAGAAAAGATTTAGAACAGGTATTAGGAAAAAGTTCTATACTCAGGGGTTGGTGAGACCCTGGCACAGGGTGCCCAGAGAGGCTGTGGCTGCCCCATCCCTGGTGGTGTCCAAGGCCAGGCTGGATGGGGCTCTGAGCAACCTGGGATAGTGGCAGGTGTCCCCTGTCCATGGCAGAGGGGTTGGAATTAGACAAAGTTTCTTCCCATCTTAACCATTCCATGATTCTATGATCAGTGAGTGATCACTGGGTAGCAGCAGGCAGGAGGCAGCACCATGGGATCCAACTCTGACTTTTCAAGTCAGTCCCATGAGAGCCCTCTTGTAAAATGCCATGTTTTTTCCTTAAAATGTTTGCAGTTCTCTCCCTACATCATGGCAATGGCAATATTTTAAAGTAATTTTCCAGTGATTCAGTTGGGAGGGTATTTCTGCCTTTAGCCTTCAAGAAATTCATGTCTTGATTATCAATTTTCATTTTAGGAATTGTCTGGAGGCTGCTTAGCCAAACTGATCAGGGAAGGTGGTGGTGTCAGTTACAGCACCTGTCACTGTTACAGGTTACACCTGTTACAGGGGTCTCAGTTACAGCACCTGGGGTTAACAGTAGTAGTTTTGGAGGATCAGATAATTCACAGCTACCTTGACAGCATTTCTCAGGGGGCTTTTTGCCAGCCTGGAGATTCTCCTGCAGCTGTCAGAATTACCTTCTGTACTCGAGGATGAGCATGAAGAGAACACTCACTTCTGAGTGCTCTGTGGTTAAAAGCCACAGGTGGTATTTTTGACCTCCATGACAGGCAGGACTGAGTGAATAGCAGGTGCCCAAGCCACTCCTTCAGAGTAAATAAACATTGAATCATAGATTGCCAGCTGTGCAGACACCCATGGTTCCACTGTATCCCTGTATGTAAAACATGCTCTTCTACATCAAGCAGGTGCTGAACCTCCCTGCTGCCCTAATTCCACACCTCATCTCATCCTCTGCCCCTCTGGATTCATGTCTGCAACATCTCTAGAGAAGTCTTCAGCTTGTGCTCTCTGGACCCATCACCTCTTCTCTCTTCTAGAGATCCTCAGTTCCCTAACCTCCTTGAAGCCACCATGCTTTAAAGCCTTGTCACACAACTTTTGGATTCTTCTTCATCCTTTTATCTTTCCTTTTCCTCCCCAGTGCCTTCCTGGGAATTTTGACCAGTCCAGCTCTCCCAGTTCAGTGCTTAAATGAATTCCTGTTGCAGGCAAAGACTGAAGTCAACTGTAATTCAAATTATACTTGTGGAAGTATAAAGTTTATAGGGTTCTTTTTAAGCTGTAAACATAAACACCTGGAGATGATTTTCAGCAGCTCACCACTTCTTAGAATCCTTGACAATGAACGTAATTGGAGACTGCAGTGAAAGTTTAAAGTTTCCCATGGTTTTCTGTTTGAAGTATCCTGCCCAGGTACAGAAGGATGCTTGTTTTGGATAAACCACTGCTGAGTTCCTCACCAGCTTACACAGAGCCCACAGGATGACTTGGAGAGAGCTGTGTTCCTCAGGCTGTTTGAACACACAACACAGCCCTGGGATATGTTGTAAGTACAGCAGTTTTTGTGCAAGACCACAGACGAAATGGATGATATATATGGCCCTGTCTTCCAAGCAATGCAGAAATTTCTATTGAACCTTCATCCTCCCAGCTGGTAAGGGGATGAAGCATCATCAAGCATCACTGCTATCAAGGATCATCAGGCTTTATGCTCTTCTAGGTAAAGCAAATCACTGGCCAGGTTTTCCAAAGAGGTTTCAGTAATCGTTGTTTAAATACTCGATTTTACTCTTCTCCATACAAAAGAAGAAAATAAATAAATATGAAATAAATAACATTTTTTTAAAAAGCCAAAAGATCTGGAAAAAACCAAACCAAATCAAATAAATAATGATAAAAAACCAAAACCAACAAACAAACAAAACAAAAACAAAAACACCAACAAAAAAAAAAAAAAAAAAAAAAAAAAAAAAAACAAAAAACAACCAACCAAACAAAAAGCAACTCCACCAAACAAAACAAAACCAAAACAGAGTCTTCTCTCTTTTTGTTGGTTCCAGGAATTTAGTGGTGTCACAGGATCCCGGCGAGATCTCGTAGGAGCCGACTTCTCCTTGAAAGCCCCCCCGTTTCCCATTTCTGGGGAGTTGCGAGAGTCTGTTCCCGACCCAAAGCCCGCTTGGTCCCCAGCCCACGCTCCGTGGCCACGCCCCGGGATGGCCCATCCCGGGCAGATGAAAAAGCAGCGGCGGTCAGCGCGGCCGCCCCCGGTCCCGGGAGCTCCGCGCCCATGGGCAGCGGCGGCCAGCCCGGCTCGGCGGGGCGCGGCAGGGCCCACGGCAGCAAAGGTACCGGCGGGGGGCACCGAGGGCCCGCTGGGATGCGGGGGGATCTGGGACATCGCTCCGGAGCGCGGGGCTGAGCCGCGGTGCCGGCCCCGGGAGCGCGTCCCTGGGCAGGGGGGCCGGGGATGCCGCCCGGGAGCCGCCGCAGCGCTGGAAACGCCCCGAGCTGGCAGCGGAGCCACTGCCGGGAGAGGGGACCCTGCTTTGGAGCCCCTCTCGGGACACCTCGTCCCCGCTGCTGCTCCTCGGGACACGGCACCCCCGCTGCTGCCGGATAGCGGGCGGTGGCGGGGCGGTGTGTGCTTCCAAAGGGAGGGGACAGGAGAACAAAAGGAGACTAAAAATCTGTGGCTGGGGTAAGACTGGGTATTTCCCAGAAGTTTTGGGCTCCAAAACCGATGGCGTTCTTTATTTCACTTATCCATGCCATGTTTAGGCACCAGGTCTGTATCAAACTTACTGTCCGCCGTCATTTTTCCCAGGCTCATTTCTTTCTCTTTTGATCACTTTAAGTTCTGGATGATTTAACTAAAGCTTACAGTAACTCAGAGTTCCTGTAAACTGAGTAGCCTTGTGAAAATAAGCTAAATGTCTCTGCTCCCAGCCTGCTCCCCACAGAGAGCTACTTTTTTTTTTTTTTTTTTAAAGCTTTGTGTTTCCTAAGCTCTAGTCCCCTGTCAGCTGGTTCTTATTTGTTGTTTTGGGTTTTTTGCTTTGTTTTTTTAATTCCTTACTATTTTTTCAGGTCTTTTGTCAAACATCTGGCTGTGGCGAGGTGTGGCCGGAGTTCTTACTGCTGCTGTCATTTTGATTTTATGTATTCAGTTTGGTAAGTAAGGAATTTTAAAAGCAAATATAATTAGCAATAGAAATTACCAGAGTGTGGGGTTCAGTACTCAGGGGACGGGGAGGCCCTGGCACAGGCTGCCCAGAGAAGCTGTGGCTGCCCCTGGATCCCTGGCAGTGTCCAAGGCCAGGTTGGATGGGGCTTGGAACAACCTGGTCTGGTGGGATCAGTCCCTGCCCATGGCAGGGGGTGGAACAAAAGGGTCTTTGAAGTAACTCTAAACCCAAGCCACCACTCTGTGATTCTGTGTGAATCTGTGATTTCTGTTTGAAATGTGGGCCAGTGCTGCAGAAACAACTTCACATGCTTCAGTGGGGTTAGGGAGGCCTTAGTTTAGTCCTGGTGTACTTTAGCTATCAAGTTTGTTACGTCACCATTGGTGTTAATCCAAGTTCAAGAAAACAAGCAACAACAGGATGATTGTCCTACCATCTGGAGTCCTTCAAAAATGACATTATAATAAACTAGTTATTAATTCAGCTGTGAGGAAGCAACATGTGCAAAAACTGGAGTTATTGGGATTTTTAAGATGTAGAAGAGTCCTTGGGTGATACTTTATTTTTACCTTCTCAGCTACTTCTACCAACGTGTCCCTGACCATCCTTTTAAGTATATGTCAAGAAGCAGAAGGGTGCAGGATCCAGAATATATCATTCATTTCCAATAATTATTTCAGCTGGGCAGAAGTAACAATGCTGTGGCTAGACTGGGATTACTTTTAGATGATGCAGTCAGAAAGTAAAACCTTTCCCAGCTGGAAGAAATGGGTAGATTTTTTTTTTGTCTTTTTCCAGGAAACCCTTCTCCAGGCAAAGGCATTCCTGTGTGCCCTCCCCTGGACCTGTGTCCATCAGGCTGGCTGTACTTCCAGAGGAAGTGTTACTACCTCTCAGAGAATGAAGCCACCTGGAACTCCAGCCAGAGCTACTGCTCTTCCTACAATGCTTCCCTGCTGGTCATAGAAAATCACCAGGAGCTGGTAAGGGAATCAAAGAGGAAGATTGTTTTCCTCCCAGCTCACTTCTAGGGAACTGCTTCTCCAGCCTCCTCAGCTGAAACAGTTAGGAAGCTGATGTAAGAACACAATGAGTCACAGTCTGCAGAAAACTTTGTCCCTCTTCTCCCTGAAAACAGGAAACATTTGAGCAGTGGCTGTTTTAAAAAATGTCTGAGTGCTTGTCTGAATTACATTTGGTGCTGCTCACAGCTGTAAATACTCATATTGAAGGCATCTATCAGGGTAAACACTGTTGCATCTCATTTATCTTTAATTAAACAATTGTTTTCTCATATTGAGATAAATTAATGGCATACAAGTTGGTAAATATGTTAATTGTGACCTTTGGAGTTTGGAGATAATTACCCAAAATGCAGCTTGGAGCATTTTTTTTCTATATTATACCACAATATTAGGAAAGATTCCACCTTGCACAAAGGCCTAGGAGAATATATCCTGAATCTGTTCCAGACCTTGGTAGCCAACCTTGATATTTTAAAATAGCCTCTCTCTAGGTCAGTCAAGCCTACCCCAGTCACCAGTCTCTGTATATTTAGGTTTCAATATTGTTTCTTCTGCAGGAAAGGCTAGATGGATGTTTTGCTTTTGCCCTGGATCAAACAAACACCTTGTATTTTGATAGCTGGACTGAGCATGCAGAACTTCTTTTCTCATGTGGGTTTATTCCTACAGAGCTTTATTATGAGGATCACAAAGCAAGACCCATGGATTGGACTCTATAAAAGAAATGAAGAGTTCTTTTGGGTAAATGGAAAAGCATTAGACACTGAACTGTAAGTTGATGTGAAGGGGTTTTGCTGATGATATTCGATTATAGGGGAGTAAGCAAACTAATACAGAAATAGTGGCTTGTAGGAAATAGCTGTTACTATGTTGAAGGGATGATTGTGAGGAGGGTATGGAATGCAATGAAGATTTCATGTGGCATTGTTGAAACTGGCAGATGAAAGTTAGGGGATAAATTTGTAAAGCTGAGAAGCAACATGAGGCAGGTAACAGACATTTGAGAAAATTAAACCAAGAGACACCAAGATACCAAATTGATGGGGGGAGAAAGGGAAGATTACAGTAACACAAATTCCTCATTATAGAATATATTTTGCGGAAATACAAACCTGCATGTAAGCTGTGTGAGGTTTATAGCAAAGAGATTTGGGAGACCGCTAAGACAAGTTTTCATTTTCATAGAATGTTCCTCTGAAAGAGGCTGGTGGAGGGAAGGGAAGATGTGAATTTATGTTGCATGAGCTGCTCTGAGGCCAGGGCCCTGTGTTCTGTGCCACCAGTGCCAGGTGTGGGGCACTTTGTTCCTCTCCCTGGTAGCTGTCTCATCTCCTCAGAGGCTGCTGCAGCTCATCCTGGAGCAGCTGCTGGCAGGAGTTGGCAGAATTACCATTGATAGGCATAAGCACTGAGATTTCACAAGTCTGAAATTACCTTAAAAAAAAGTGTAAAATTTAAATCCTTTTAAGTCTGTGACATTACTGGGGGTGTGTGACTATATTCACTTCATCCCCAGGCCCTGAAGGCTTGATCTGACAAAGGCATTTAATGTGAGATGTGAGGAACATGTGGGCACCTCAAACTGAAAACTGCAGTCCTTCCCACTCTTTTATCCCCTGTCTGCAATACACACGCCCTCTGATGCTTTCATTTTCAGTGAGGTTCTTCCCATTCTTAGATTTCTGCCTCAAACTGCCCCTCCTGAAGGGGAGGGCAAACACCTTGATCTCTAAGCTCAGCTGTTGCTGCACTGGTGGGGATTTGTCCCTTGGCTTTTCCAGAGACCATTCCAGTTTGCTTGGCCTGTCCACAGGACTTGATAGCACTCTGAAAACAGAGTTGCTGAAGGAGGTGTTCCTCTTATCTCTTATGTAGGGACACCTATGGTGTGGAAACTGAGGTTTGATTCTTGTTTCTCCCTTGTCCCCTTAACCATGGTGCCTGTTGGGTTCTGAGGAAGGGAGAAATGAGAGATACATTTACTCCACAGCTTCTGCTGAAACCTTTTAGCTGTATAGGAGGATGTGGAAGTGGAAGGTGGTGGTGCCCAACTTGATGGCACAGCATCCCTGAGAAGGGCAAACCTGAGTTTCAGTCTCTGCTCCATGGGTGTATTTCACATTAAGTGACCACCAAACAAGATACAGGAGTACTACAAGTCCTGGATTTTGTATTCTGGGCACAAGATACCATTAAAAAAAGACAATCCCCATGGTGTTCTCTTCAAGGCACAAAACATCATCCTTCTGTGGTGCCTTGCCTGAGATAAATTCAAAGAGAACCTGAGGTGCCCATAGCTACCTTTGCTCTACTTTGACTTTGACTATATTTGACTGTGGGTGTCCAAATAATCCTGTCTTCCCTTCCCCCTGGCAGGTTTGAAGTAAAAGGCTCTGGAAGCTGTGCCTATCTGGAGTCCAGAGGAGTCTCAGCCTCGGGATGTTATTTAACCAGGAAATGGGTCTGTAGCTTGAATGTCAAGCACAACTCAGCACAATAAAGGTGGGCCAAGCCACCACCCTGACACTCAGAGCTCAGATGTGATGCTTACACAGGCTATGTCTATACTTTGGGACCTGGGAATGTGTCCCAGCTCCTACCCCGAGGTGAATGACTTTTCTGGTAGCCAGAATTCTCCATCCATGGAGGAAGGCTTTAAAGATACCATTTGAAAGGCTCTCTTCAGCATCTTGAGAAGTCATTTCCTTGCTCCATTTCTCCAGCTACTGCCCAGCTATAATTTCTTTTTGTTGAGCCATTAGTATTTCTTCCACTTACTCTTCTCTTGTAGGAGCAGCTGTTCTTTCTTGCCTTTGGGGTGTGCAGGTGGAGGATTTTGTTCTGCTTTTCCTTTCTCCAGGCTCTGTGCAGGGATGGGTGGTGAAGTGGGTCTGTCTGGAGGAGTGCCAGTGCCTCATGGATACAGGGTAATGCAGAAGCGAACACTTGTTTTAGACAGGATCACAGCAGGTTCCTCTGTCCATGTTTGATGGGATGCACCTTGCATTGTATTCCATGTTTTGTTAATGTTATATTACATTAATCTTGTTAAATCCCGGTGATAACACTGCCACACTAATTTATGTACCTGCACTGCACCTTACAACACTTTCTTTAGCCAAAAAAAGTCACAATAGATAAGAATATTTATTTACCTGAGCATCTGCACTGATTGGGGGTGGGGAGAAGAGCTGGAACTGAAAGAGTGATAGTGAAGCTGCAGGCATTAATGTGTAAAGGCAGAATTGTCCTCAATGCGAGGAGGCAAAATCAGGAGAAGGGAACGAGAGAATTAACAGCAAGGGATGTTTCTCTGTTTTTCTCATGCCCTGTGTGTGAGGCATCTGAGCAAGGAGGACATTTCCAGATGGACATTCAGTGTTCCATTGTGTAAGTGACATTTTCAGCTGCAGCCTCCAGTGCTCTTGGATTGCTGGGAGCCTGAACAGAATTAGGGCACAGTTCCTCTGACTGAGTCCCACTCATATCTAGCAGGCTATCCAAAGATTAAGAATGCCAGTTGACCCAGAGGAAGAAAGTTTTCCTGGAAGGAATATAACTATCAAGGTTCTAGAGAAGGAAGAATGGGAAGTTCACCTTCATTATTTTCTGTGACAGAAGGACTTGACTGTAGCAGGACCATGCACATGGATCCTTGTAGGAGAAGGGAATACAGGTTACCTTGCCCCTGATAAGTAACAGCTGTGTTAATTACCCAATTCCAATAAAGATAAGTGTGATAAAGGGGAGTGGCTTAGCTGGTGAGGACCCTGAAGGAAAAGGAACCTTGAGGAAGAGGGAACCGAGAGGAGGAGGATGAAGAAGAAGGATCCTGGGGAGAGAGAATCCCTGCTGTGAGGTCAGCCTGGGTCTGCAGTCAGAGCCTGTTGTTGGAACCTGCAGTCACAGTCTAGCAGGTAAAAGCTGCAGTCAGAGTTCAGCAGGAAATACCCAGCAGTCAGAGGCTGCAAGGGAAACCTACAGCAGGAGCTGCTGCAGCCAGAGTCAGTGAATGGTTGGAGTCAGGATGGCTGAGCTGTCAAGAGGAATAAACCAGGACCCTTTTCATGCTGTGATAAACAAGGAGTCTGCCTTGGCTCATTTCTGCCCTCTGACAAGAGGGCTGCTGCAACAGATACTGTCAGCCACTTGTGACTTTCAGATGTTTATTTAAATATAATCACTAATTTTGCTGGATTACACTTTTCTTAATTGCTTGTATTCTTTATAAACACAGTTACAGGACTCTGCAGTATGAAAAGCCTAATTATCTATTAATTTATATGTTGGGGGAGGGTATTATTCTGCAGTGTTTTTAAATTAACCTGATTGTGAAGGATATGGTGTGTGCAACAGTCCTGAAAAGGTACTTAATAAATATCTTTACAGAGCTCCTGAATTACAGTGGTTTGTATCTAAATATTGGGACATTAAAGGTATTTTTCGTCTCAGGCACCATTTTGCTGAAAAAAAAATCTGAAACAAAGTAAAATATTCAGGTTTTGAATATGAAAAAAATCTTAAATCATAATGTAAAGACTGACATGAAACAGGACATTTGATCCAAAAAAGAATGGGTTTTTTTCCTTTTTAACACCTCATAATGTTCAGACTTTCAACAAAAGGTTACAGTAAAAGCTCTTCTGGAATCTGACTCCTCAGGGATGTTAAGAAAAGTGGTCAAGCTGCTAACTCTGCCAACTTGATTTACTCAGAGTGGAGTTTGATGGAGTGCTTTAGTGGTTTCTTTTTTCTTATTTAATAAGTGACTGTTTAAATTGTAGGTAAAGGCCCTGCAAAACTTGTTTAATTACATGAATAGCAAGAAGGCCCAAACAGATGTTTCATGAATATTGTGAAAACCTAAACACCTCAACTAATTTGAGAGAAGCCATCAGGCAGGAATTTGTTCTGCTTGTTAAATTCAGCATGAATCAAGAAAGATCTGCCAAAGGAACCCAGCAATTGTCAACTCCACTGCATGGAGAAGGGTGTGCTGTGGTTACCCTGAAGTGAAAATTTCTCAGCAGTGAGAACTTACCTCTCTATAAAGCATGTATTATATAGGTACAGAGATTGTCCTACTCATTTCAGATTCCTTCCTTTTCTTTGTTTCTCTGTCTAGAATGAACAAACCAATCCTCTTCCCACACATGCTGTGCTGAGTTTGGGGGATTTTTGTTGTTTCCTCTTACATAACAGCAGTTTCTGATGTATCTTGTGCTGCTGATGCTGCATTCTGTGGGGTAAATCTGTGTTGGGAATTTTTTGTTGTTGCTTGAAGGGAAGTCCTTGAGGGTACAGTTCACTTTTTACTCTGCAGCACTAAAGTGCTGGACATTAACCCTCCCCAGGCATGTGCAGGTATGAAAAAAAATCTCTGTGAAACTGCAGCTGCCTTTATTTGTGTCCACGTTTTGGTTTAGAGCAAATTTGGGAGGGAACCTCCAAAGGGGGTTCCTCTGGAAACCAAACCCAAACGGCCCCTCCTCGCAGCTGGTCTGGGAAAAAGAACCTTCTCGGAGAAAACTGGAAAAAACTATTTATTTAACAAACAAGATGCCCACAAGGACAAAGAACGAATAATATGAAATAATAAAACCTCTCACTGCTCTGAAGGGAGATGGCAAACTGAGGCAGTCCCTGCCGTGGGTGCAGCTCAGCTCACTCAGTCTCTCACAGCCCCGCTCCCTCCGCAGCTCCAGGCCCGGCGGCCGCAGGTGCCAGCCCTCGCTGCTCCTCTGGGTTTGTCAGTGCAGAGCAGAGTTAAACAGTCCCAAGGAAAAGGGAAAAAACAGCCCAGGGAACTCCTCTGCCTCAGCCAGCTAAAGCTGACTAAGAGCACAGGAGATCTCTGTCCCCCCGCTGTCCGTGCCTCAGACGAAGGCCGCAGCCAGGCCGTGTGGGAGTCAGGCAGTTTTCTCAAAACAAACTGCGCTGCTTCTTTCTCCCCTTTGCTCCCAGAACCATTTTAAAGGAACAGTACTTAATATACACCACAAACAGAGCAGACAATTGGGGATACAAGCATCATAAAGTTACTCTAGGACATTCTTACCTTCATATTGTCAATTTACTACTAGAATTAAAGAAATTCTAATTTTACACATACATACTTTATACATGTGTATATATAAAGTACATAGTTATATACAGAAAATGGCAGTTAAGTGCAGCAAACAATGATATTTATTTATAGTTTTTACTTAATAATCAGATTTTTTTGAGGTACTCATGTTGCTCTATTTTTTTTTTTTTTTTGTATTATTTACTATGTGCAACTTGGTTTTTGAGCAAAAGCAATTTTATGAATGGGTTTGTTTATACTGGAGGCAGATTTGATTTAATCTGGTTTTTTAACAAACTTTTTATATGTATTACTGGGACTTTGTTTACTGTAGGTAGGAGTTTAGATTGGGCAGGGCTTGCTTTGTTAGTGAAACTTTGGGTGTCAACTAATTAGGTGGTTTTTGTTAAGTGCTGCTTTTAATTTTTGAAAGATTTTCTACTTAATGTTTTTAAGGTGGTTTTTAATAGTTTGTTGTACTTTTTTACTCTGTAGCTGGTGCATGGTGGGGGATATGGTACACTTATTTAATGTTATATTTTTTAGTTTAGGTGTTGATCAGGTTATTTTTGAAATGAGTTTTATTGTTTGATTTAATGTTTTTAGGGATTCTGTGCTTTTAAAGAATTTGTTTTATAAGGTTTAGGATGGTGTTTTGGGCAGTGGCGTGAGGTACAGAATAGATTTTTAGTTATTTAGTGGTTGTTTTTATTATGGTTCATATGTAGTGCTTGCCTTGGTGGGTTCAGGGCAGTGTGATGTAATCAATTTGCTAGGTTTTTTCATGTTTATATTTGGATTACTGCTCGCTGTACTCTAGGGGTTTTATTCGCTTGGCTTGTTTGATGGTAGCATATGTTTTATAGTTATGGATAACTTGAGAAATACTGTTTATGGTTAAATTTACTTTTTGGTTTTGCATTTACTTATAGATGGTATTTCTGCTTTGATGACTTGAGGCATTATAAGCTTTTTGAGTTAGGAATAATTTTTTTGTGTTGTTAATTTATTTTTGACACTTCTATTTTTGTAGCTTGATTTACTTGATTTCCGTTTTGGTGTTTTTTATTAGCTAAACTTTTGGGGATGGGGCATTGGCATGATGGACTTTTATAGGTAGCTTTTTTACTCTGGTAGTCATTTTTTTTACTTTTTAGCAGTTTAATTTGGGCTTTTTTACGTTGCTAATTAGCTTTTTTAATTTTTCCAGTTATTTTTATAGAGCATTGGTTACTATTTAGGAATCAGTGTAGAGATAGAGTTTTGGCTACTTTTTTTTGGCAATGTTTAGGGCTAATTGCATGGCTTTAAGTTTAGTAAGTTGGCTTGATTTATTTTTTTTTTCAGCAGCTTGTGTGATTTGTCATGTGGGACTTCATATGACTGCTTTTTACTTTTATTTTTGCAATGTGGAAGAACTGTTTGTAAAAAGAGTATAATGGGGCTTTTTTGTTGGTAGTTGGTTATATGGTGAAGCTTTTTTAACATGTGTTACTTGTTTTTTTTAAAGAGACTAAAGTTTTTATTTTCAGGTTAGTTTGTAATTATTTAAAAAATTTTAAGGCGATTTAGTTTTTTTAACATGGGTGCGCTGTGTGATAAGAGGAATTTAGTTATTTTATGTGGCATTGGTGGTATGGTGGGTAGCAGGAATTTTTGTTTTGAATATGTGTTTCAGTAGTGGTAGTTGGGGTGCTAGGAGGAGTTGTGTTTTAGTGCTTATTACCTTTGAGGCAGTTTGGATTTTTTTATAGGTTAAGGTTTTTTTTAGTTGGTTGGGTTTGTGATTTGCTGTTGGTTGGTTGGGCTTCTGATCTGCTACTAATTGGCTGGGGTTTTGATTTTGTGTTAATTGGTCGGGGTTTTGATTTTGTGTCAGTTTGTTCGGGTTTTGATTGTGTATTAGTTGGTTTGGTTTTTGATTGGGTGTTGGTTGGTTTAGTTTTTGATTGTGTGTTAGTTGGTTGGGCTTTTGATTGGGTGTTGGGAGGCACTGAGGGTCTTTCCTTTGGATTATTTTTTACTGGTTGATTAGTTTTCTGTGTGTGTTTTTTTGCTGGAGTGACTGCCAGTGTTTTAGGTTTACTGTTTGGTTTAGTTGCTATTTGGGGCTTATTGTTTGGTTTAACTGTTGACTTAAGCTCCCCATCTGGTATAGTTGCTGATTTAGGCTTGTTCTTTGGTTTAGCTATTGGTTGAGTAGCTAGGGTATTGGCTGTAGCCTGGGGCAGTTGCTGATTTATTTTCCTACCCCCTGCCTTTATTTGCTGTTTTACAGTATTTAATAGTGTGTGATAAGCATATGCCAGGGCTTAGCTTATTGCAGTGATTTTTTTTTTTAAGCATTATTATGGTAGGCTTTTTTTAGATTTTTTTTTAATTTTGTTTGGGTTTTGGATTTGTTTACGTGAAAATTTTTAAGCTGGGGGATTAGAGAAATTTTTTAAGGTTCAGTAATTTTTTTTTTTACACTATTCGGGATTTTTTACACTTGGGTTTACTTTTGGGTTCACTTTTAGGTTAGCAGTTTGATTAGCTTCTTTGGAAATTTTAGACTTGATTTTAGACAAGCTGCAAACTGTATAGAGGAAATTTACTAGATGTAGTACTAGGAAAGTGATAGTTTTAACATTTAGGGAACACTGAATATTTTTTAAAAGCAATGTAACTGGTTTAAAAGAAAAGAAGGTAAGAAAAGACTGAAAAGCTTTATTTTTTACTTTTTTTTTAAACAATCTGGGTGCAATTATCAATAAATTTTTAAAATATGTTACTGGAACTAGGACGAAGAAGCTATAAAATAAATGTACTTGGTACAGACTTTAGTACTTATATAAACTTTTTATAAATTATAATTACTGAATCTAGGTGAATAGTTATTTTAATTTGTGCGTTTTTAGTATACAAGCTACATGTTAGGGACAACATTGGAGTTATCTTTGGATAAGAAAACAAACTTAGGGATTAGAAAGGTATTAAAATTTTAAAAAAATTTAGGGAACAGAAACAGAGAAAGGACTATATTCTAAGAGATATTAGGAATTTAAGGAGTAACATGGCTACTGACTATTTTATTTTTATACAAAGTACTACTAAAATGTAATTAATGCAAGTTTTTTTTTACTTTTTTGAGCCCCACGTTGGGCGCCAATAAAAATATATGGCCTGGTTTAGGGCAAATTTGGGAGGGAATCTCTGAAGGGGGTTCCTCTGGAAAGCAAACCCAAACGGCTCCTCCCCCCAGCCAGTCTGGGAAAAAGAACCTTCCTCGGAGAAAACTGGAAAAAACTATTTATTTAACAAACAAGATGCCCACAAGCACAAAGAACGAATAATATGAAACAATAAAACCTCTCACTGCTCTGAAGAGAGATGGCAAACCGAGGCAGTCCCTGCCGTGGGTGCAGCTCAGCTCACTCAGTCTCTCACAGCCCCACTCCCTCCGCAGCTCCAGGCCCGGCGGCCGCAGGTGCCAGCCCTCGCTGCTCCTCTGGGTTTGTCAGTCCAGAGCAGATTGAAACAGTCCCAAGGAAAAGGAAAAAAACAGCCCAGGGAACTTCTCTGCCTCAGCCAGCTAAAACTAACTAAGAGCACAGGAGATCTCTGTCCCCCCGCTGTCCGTGCCTCAGACGAAGGCCGCAGCCAGGCCGTGTGGGAGTCAGGCAGTTTTCTCAAAACAAACTGCGCTGCTTCTTTCTCCCCTTCACTCCCAGAACCATTTTAAAGGAACAGTACTTAATATACACCACAAACAGAGCAGACAATTGGGGATACAAGCATCATAAAGTTACTCTAGGGCAGTTCATCACAGCAAAGATGAGGTAAAGGCTCACCATCTCAAAAGCCATGCTAGACTTTTTTCTCTTTCTCATTGCTGTAAGGACTTAAATACCAGTCGGTGCCATTTTTTTTAGAGTAGCACCTTCAATTCATGACATTTCTTCATTTTTGTCAAATAGGTTAATCTAATAAAGGCACCGGGTCAGACTCCTCTTAGCATTTTTGTGTTCTAGACCCTGAAATGGCATTTATTCATGATACTTCAGTGCCTAATTGCACTGCATGCGCTCCCAGGAATTAATTCACTGTTCTTTGGCTTTGGTACTTCATCATATCATAACTGTGGTTGGAATTTACAATGTAAAGGGACAAAATTTAGGTGGAGAGGAAGGTTATCAGCTCTATTTCCTTGCACTGGAATGTTGTCTTACAGTCAAAGCCCTTTCCCTAGTTAATCCCTTCAGATTCCAAGGCACAGCACCAGAAGAAGATGGGAGCAATCAGCAGATTAACCAAATGACTCCATGCCTGGTCTGCTGTCTATACCCAGTATCTGTGCAGCAGCTTTGCATAAGACACTGTCCAATAAATGCATTTTTTCCAGACCTCAAGTGGCTTCTGTGAGTCACAATTAGACCCCAAGGAAAACAAAACAAAACCACACACTTCAGAAAACACTAAAATCCTGAAGCCCAAGTAAGAAATCCTCAGTTCAGCAGCTGCCTGTGTGCAGGAGTGACAGCAGTGGGCCCAGCACACCCTTCATCCCCCACAGGGGCCGTAATTCCTGCACATCACACAGTTCATGTGCACAGTGCTCCTCCTCATGAGTATTTCTTCTTCTCTGACCTTTCCTGAGGCAGCTGCTGCCAAAATCTGTCTGTGAAAGCTCCACACCCCAAAGTCCTCATGTGACAGCTTGCAGGTCTGTCCCAGGACATGCTTCTTAGGGAGCACAGCAAAGTGCAAATTTCCCTGCAAGTCTGATAAAAATTATTTACATCACAAGCTGGTTTGTCTGTAAAATGGATCTTCTGACAAGAAGCTCTGCCTGTTGTCTGGAAATGGGGCTCAGAGCTCCAGCAAAGTTGCCTTCTTCTTACAGATCCACTCCTTTGACGTCTGGCAATCATCTGTCTGGTTTGTGTTTTTCATTCTGTAAACAGTACAGTTCCTGTCATCCTCCACACTTTTTAGAGCTGTCCTGCTAAGAGACCAAAAGGAGTGCAGTTGTCAGCTTTAAACTCAGCACTGGTTAAAAATCCTGGTGGTGCTCTGACTGAGCCCACTTGACCACACCCTTGAAGCCCAGCAGCTCTGCAGAGGTGGGTTGGCACCCCCAGCAGGGCCTGCTGGCTTCTGTGGGACAGATGCTTGGGATTACTGTTACAAGGATAAGGATCCTGAGGAAAGCTGCACAGATCCCAGCCAATGCTGTGACAGGCATCACCTTCAACAGAAGCAGGCAGCACATGGTCTGTAAAGTGAGAGTTGGCAGGGATTTTAGCAGAAGTGTGTCATAATATCTCTGCATTAATAAATATATGAGCTGTGGCTGGGATTGGTCCTGGAGGCAGAAAGCAGTTTCCAAAAGGGCCCAGCAGGAACCTGTTGACTTGGAACTGGCCATGAAATAGTCTCTGAATACGTACCTGAGGCTGGAGGGTTAGATCTGTGCTTTGGGTAATTAGCTCAGATTCAGGGTTGCATTTCCAAGCAGGGATACCACACTTTACTTTTCCCAAAGATATCCTCCCCCCACAAATCATCACCTCTTTCCTTTTATGCTTTGATCTCCCACTGAACTTGGTGTTTTCTCCATGTCTTCAGTGCCCCGGCCAATCCAGATATATTTGGCGTCTTTGTTTTTGCTGTCTATAAATTCCTGTGGAATAATTAGAAGGATGTTACCTGACAGAAGAGCTTTCCTGCTCTGGCCAGACCACTGTCCTGCCTCACGCACAGCTTTTATTTCCTCTTGAAGAGCGAGGACAGAGATGCAGCCATGGCAGAGCAGCCCCTTACATCAGCCCATTCACATGACCAGCCTCCTCTCTTCCCAGAGCCAAGCAGAAATGAGTGGAAGGTCCCCAGCATTTCCTCTTCCCAGTCAAAACTACTCTGGCTTCCACATTTGGCCCATCTTGTGCTTCTCCTCTTCAGCTCTGCTCAGCTGACATTCCCAAACCCAGCTCCTGTGCAGAGAGTCAGATGCTTTCCCTGATGGGGCTCTTGCTTGTCTATGTGTACTTTTGACGTCCAGGCCATTTTCCCTTGGAGAAATGTTTGGCTGAGGCCTTTCACGTGCTTTTAGGGCTGCTGCAAGACTCACCATCTCAGTGTCATCCTCAATGACAAGCAGCTGGGATTTCCTGGCCAGGCAGTTTTTCTGGCTGTCCTCCCAGCTCCTGGTCTCCTCGGAGAAGAAGTAACATCTGCCCCTGTGCAGCTGCCACCCGGGGGGACACAGCTCACATGTTGTCCCTGTGGGTGGGCAGGGGGAACTTTTAGCTCCTACAATGGATGGAATTCCTCCCCCTGTTTATGAACCATTGTCTGGAAAGTGTTCTCCAGGACAAGAGGAGGATAGTTGGCATTTCTGACAGCATCTCCTGGCAGAAACAAATGTAATGAAAATACTGGAAACTTTATACCAAAAGAGGAGCAAGACTATCATGATTAAAATACTCATTTAGATTTTGTTATCACTTGTCTTGGGTTATGGAACCAAAAATGTGTATTCTATTTCATCTGTTGAAAGCAGTTGGGGAGATGTTCTTCTTTATCTCTTGTAACTCTGGCAGGAGGGGGGCGGGTGCCTTTTGATAATGGGCCAGCTGTTAAAACCAGGTGGGGCAGTGTTTCTTATCTCTTTTCACAATGGGCCATTAAGACTCCCCAAACTGTACCCTCCCCAAAGCAGTACATCCACAAAGCAGTACATCCACATTCCATCATCCCATTGTGAGATGCTCCACCCAGTGAGGGGAGCCAACCATTCCTACCTGGATAAAACTGAGATGTAGGAACACAAGGTATCTGGCTTCACCGGATTCCTGGAGGAAGACTGGACCCTTCTCACCATCACTGGACCCGTTTTCTACAGGATCATCTCTACTTCAACAGAACCACATCTGCCACTCCAGGAGGACTCACTTTTGGACTGTTTCCAACACCCTGACCAACAGGGTGTCAGGTTGTAGCTCTGACTCTGTCAGGGTTTTCCAGGATTGTTGTTTGTTTGTTTGCTTGTTTGGTTGGGTGGTTTTGTTTTCTACTACATTTGTATTGTTAATATTCCTAGTAAAGAACTGTTATTCCGATTCCCAAATTTTCAGGCTTTGCCTGAAAGCCCTTGACTGCAAAAATATAATTTGGCAGGGGTGAGGGGTTTACATTCTCCATTCTAAGGGAAACTCCAGCTTTCCCTGGCAGATATCTGTCTTTCCAAACCAAGACATCACTGCCCTGCAGGAACACCATGCATCCTGGGTAGCACCAGTGAGTTCCCATTAACTGCAGGGTGTCAGAGAAATGGGAACAGAGACAACAGAACTGTGCACATCACATGTCCTCTATACTGGAAAGGAATAATGTGCCTCACCCTGTCCATCTTCACACAGCTCCTCCCTGAGCCGTTTCAGCGTTGCTGAGACGTTTCTCTCTGAAGAAATGTCACTGTTGGTGTTGTTCAGACCACACTGAGGCAAACTTTCTGATTTTCCTGCTCGGACCTTCAAAACTTGAACAGCCCAAAGTCAAAAAAATAAGAAAGAGAGGTCATGGTTAACAACAAGGATAAGGAAATGCAGTCTTTGTACCCACAGCTGTACTGTGAATGTGAGGATGTTTCTATGTACATTGCCTGCTACAGTTACGAGCAAACTCAGTGAGTAAAGCTCAGTGAGCAAAGCCCTCCCAAGAAGATGTTCATGGAATGGCCTTTAAGGATCATTGGAAAGACTTTAAAGATCATCTCATTCCAAACCCTTGCCATGGGCAGGAACACCTTCCACTATCCCAGGTTGCTCAGAGCCCATCCAGCCTGGCCTTGGACACTTCCAGGGATGGAGCAGCCACAGCTGCTCTGGGCACCCTGTGCCAGGTGTCTGCACTCTGTAGCTGTGCCACAGCTACAGCTGGTGTGTAAGCCGCACAGACAGGTTTGGCCATGACAGACCCCAACTCCCAGCCCAGCTCCCTGAAGAGCAGCAGTAAAGGAGTCCCTGGGTAAGACAATGATCGGTTGGATTGGAGCTCAAACGGGGAACCCCAGCCAATCCCATTCAATCCTGACCTCTAATTGGCCACTGAGCTGGGTGGGGCTGAGACCTGGACCAATCAGGTGTTTAAGCAGGGGAATTTGGGGAATTCAGGGAATTTGGAACCCCTATAAAAGGGGCATCCATGGATAAACCTCGGCTGCTGTCGTGTGATCTCGGTGCGTTCAGTCCTGTGCCTGCTCCAAATCTGTGACCAAACGCAGCATCGCTGGGAACAATTTCTTCCTCATATCCCATCTAAACCTCCTCTCCCTCAGTGTGAAGCCATTTCCCCCTGTCCTGTCACTCCCTTGTCAATAGCCTCTCACCTCCTGTGTTTGTGTGTAAGTTGACACCTGTCAAAAGTTGACAGCTTTTAGTGCAAGTAGGGGAATTTTTCTCCCAGCTCTTTCAGAGGTTTAACCATGTCTGCAATGAAGGAATTGAAGCAGGAGGTAGGATCTACTCACATTCCTTGGTTTGTGTGGCCACGACTCCCAGCAGGATGAGCACGAGGACTGCCAGGACCAGTGCCACGTAGAACCAGGCTGAGCACCTGTGCTGGCAGCCTGGAGGGAGGCAGGAGGGAGAGCAGCTTAAGGTACTGGCAGTCTTAAAATTAACACTGGGGAAGCAACAGAGAAATCATCTGCCCAAAATCAGACTGCTGTTGGGAGGATGCAGTAGCATTTTACATATTAAAAATCTGCATCCATTTTGCCTACATGGAAGTGAAATCAAAATATTTGGTCACATAGAGCAAATGATTGTCAACCATTAAGAGTTTGCCTTTTTTCCTTTAACTTATTTTTTTCAAGCATTGCTTCCTCCCACCTACCCACACACACCCTGCAGGACCTTGCAGAGCAATCCAGAGAAAAGTATCAAGGATGGGCTGTGGTGTCTGTCAGGGATGGGCTGTGGTGTCTGTCAGGGGTGGTTGAGGTGTCAGCGATGGGCTGTGGGGTGTTCTTGCTCTCTGCCCCCAAGTGTTACTGTTCCTATTACACAGGTCAAAGATAACTTCCCTAAATGCACAGGAAAAAATGCCCCATACTAACACCCCTGGGCACAGGGAAGTGCATCAAAGCGTCTCTCCAGCTACTTGGCATTCACCCTGTGTCAGAGGGAAACACTCAGGAAGCTGCAGAACCTGAGGAAATTTGGGGTTAAGGTGCCAGTTCCACCAGACACAGACTGCACCAATTGTCTTTTCTGAATCCCCATTTGCCCCCAGAATTCCCTTGTAGAGAAGTAGACAATGTCTGTGAGGTGCACAGAGCCCACAGTGCTCAGGACACAGCAGGGCAAAGTGTTTTGTGTGTGAAGCTTTGGGAACTCAAGACTCTTCCAATGCCGGAACCACGTGCCAACACAGGTGACCTCAGGGTGGCCATGAACTTAGATTTCCTCATGTTACTGACAGAAAACCCTGTGACATCAAAAGATGAAGCAGGAAGAGACTTCTCCTCTCATTAAAAATTTCCGTATGACCAGAAGAGTCAAGAACTTCCTCCTGAAGGTCAAGAAAGAGGAGAGAGCTCTGAGTTGTGCCCAGCCCAGTGCATCACTCTCAGAACAGCTGAGGGAGGGGAAAAGGAGAAGTGGTAACAAGAATGGCAGAAAATGTCCTTTATGCTGACTTGAACTTGCCTGAATCAACCAGAGCCAGAATCCTGACGGTCCCTGATGTCCAAGGTAGGTCCAGTGCTGAGCACGGAGCTTTCTTGGCATTATTCTCCAGTCTCTCTCCCACATATGTTGATAGAGTTCCTTGGAGCACCAAAGTCCCAAAGAGCACAAGGGAAACGTGAGGACCAGTGCTGGGAAAATGTGCAGGTGGAGTGTCCAGATAGGGTTGTTTACATTTACAAAGGCAAGTTGTTATAAGATCTACTTTTCTCTTTCTAAGGTGCAAGTGTGAGTGAACATCTCTGGTGTGATATGAAGAGTAGTTTTTATCCCTTTTGGAGACCATTCCAGAGCTGAACATCCACTACTCCTGGCCCAGACCTGTTGTCCCCTAGCAGTCAGATTCCTGCAGCAAACTGCTCAGGATGGAGTGGCTGCTGTGGCTGGAGTTTGCAGCAGTCTCCTGCACAGCTGTTCCTGCTCCCTGAGCACAGCAGGCATTGCCTGGGGGCTTCTCCTGCTCTGGCTGTACAAAATGCTTGTTTAATGCACAAGTGTGAAATGTTTCATGGACAGGTTTAGTCTGATTTAGGATCAAACACTTTGCAAAATTCTAACCAATCATTTATCTTTCTTTAATGCACTAATTTTTTTTACAAAAATGGTTGCAATATTGCACTGGTTTTGCAATATCTGTATAAAAGTACATCCTAAAAATTAACAGACTTCATGTATCTGTACTTAATTTTCTTTTTTCCTTCCTTTCTTTCTAACCCACCTTTCACTCTGACAGAAATTATTTCTTGCCATTGGATGCTTGTCTTTTGCACAAAGTGTGAACCCTCTGCATCTCTTTTCAGATGGGTGGAGTTATTAACACCCACGGAAACAGGGTTTCACCACCTCTCCCAACAGATGAATTCACGGCTCAATAGACCACAATTATAAAATTATTGTAAATAAATAAAAATTATTATAAATTATAAAATAAACCACTTGATTGCAAGTTCTGTTTTCCTGATTATTTAACCCATGTACTCCTATTCAAAATTCTGACAGATTTCTAGTAACATTTTTATGTTTCTCTGCTTGTGCCTTTCGGGGAAACCCTCACAAACCCTTCTATGTGTTCACTGAATTTATGTACAAGATTTCCCAGGTGTTGTCTCCATCTTCTGAAAAGAGCTCAGAACCCTGGCTCCTGTCCTAGCTCTGTACAGTGCCAGAACCCAGGGAGCTCACTGTTGTATATCATGATGACTTTGAGATTTATAATATTGCAACATCCTATTTTTGACTTTCTACCCACTTTTTATCTCGCTCTGTATGTTTTCTTTCTTGCTGGTTTGTATTTATTACCTGCAGATGATAGAATAAATTTCACTGTTCTCCATGTTACCTTGTTAATTTTGATAAGATCTCGAACACCTCCAAATTTAGAACAATCTGCAGTTTTCAGGCTTGGATGTTTTAGTCATCCTCACCATTCCTGTCTGGATGAACAACCTTGGGCCACCCTTGGCACTCTCCTCCCCTTTTGTCAAGATTGACAATGGGGGTGTGTGCCCCTGTCCCCTCTGGTATTGTCTGCCTTGAAGAGAAACCAGACCTGTTCCTGCCTATAGTCACTGTTCCAAGGGTGAAAGTGTCATCATGGAACATGGAATCAGAGCATCCTGAGCTGGCTGGGACCCACGAGGATCATCCAGTCCAACTCCTGGCCCTGCTCAGGACACCCCAACAATCCCACCCTGAGAGCACTGTCCAAATGCTCCTGGAGCTCTGACAGCCTTGGGGCCGTGCCCATTCCCTGTTCCAGTGCTCCATCTGGAGGAAGAATCTTTTCCTGATATCCACCCTAACCCTCCCCTGACACAGCTCCAGCCATTCCCTCTGGTCCTGTCCCTGGTCACCACAGAGCAGAGATCAGTGTCTATTATGGAGAAAAATATAATTTGAGAATATTTACCACAGTCGTATCAACCAGTTGCTGTCCTGTGTTCAGCATTTCTCACAATTTCAGTCATTTTTTGTTTCATTTGAGTTGATTCTCAGCTCTCTCTGCTCTGTTCTTGTTCCCAGGCTGAGATTGTACCTACGCAGAAGTGGAAGTGAAATCCCAAGACACAACTGCTGCAGCAAACTGCAAATCATCTGGTGAGTTTAGCTGTCTGATGAAGTGGTGGGGATTTAAACAAGAAGGGGAGAGGGGCTGATCCTAATGACACAGATAAGCCACGAGGAGGCAGGAGGATACAATTGCCGGCTTTCCACACTCGCAGCAGGGGCAGCCGAGGTGTTGCATTCTGTGCCCCTGAACGCTTGTTGGCTTTCCTGGCGAAGGAATGGGAATAGGATATGATGGGGCAGACCCAGACGGGCCCGAGCCCGGGCTGCTGTCCCCAGCAGCAGTGAAAAGCGAACAAAGGAGATGAGGAAGCAGAGGGCGGGCATTGATTGCCAGCACTCTCCTCCATTTCACCTCTCCTCAAAGCCATGGCAGGCTGGGATCTGTTCAGGTCCCTGGGCACAGTGACCGGAGCTGGCAGGGAAGCACCAGGACATTCAGCCTGGCTCCAGCCTCCAGGTCTGGAAGGCCCCAGATTCCCAGTGTGAGCCTGAAAACGGGGGGCACCTGGAATGCAGAGGAAAGGTGCTTCTGTGCAGCTGTTTGCCCTAAACTTTATTTTTCTGTCCCTCTGTAGGTAAAAGCTGTTGTTCCAGAAAACATGTTGCTGTACTGGTGGTGATCATCCTTGTACTGGTCCTGGCCACATATTTAATAATCACATGTAAGTTCTTTTTGTTGTCTTGTTGTCATAACAGCAATTAATTTGTGCCTCTCTTCCACCCATGACATATAAAGCCAATAGGAAGAGAAGTTTGGGTTGAAGGCAAAGGACAGCAGTTTTTAGCCAACCATGGCTGTAAGAGGAAATCTGTAAGAGAGTCGAGTGGTTTGAAAGTTTAAAATTCCAACAGATGAAAAAGCCAAAAGCCAAATGAAAAACTGACAACGTGCAAATGACAAAGAATTTATTATACAATTGTTTTGAAGAAACAAGTTAAGATTTGATAATGCCTACCAGTAATATCATTGCTAACTGTGAGAATCCCACAAGGCGATGAGGTTGCATCAGGAGACCAAGATGTCCATGACACCAAAAAATCTTAAAATAATTATGAATTAAAGTTCATTTGAAGGAGGCAACTAAATCACATCTTAAAGGAGTTTGCTCAAGATCAAAACATACTTTGAGCTCAAAAAAAAAAAAAAGATAAATAATATTTGGTAGAAAATAATCTTACTTCCATCAGAAAAAGCATTAATAGATCCATTTGGTATTTCCTTTAAATGTTTTCAAGGAACCATTTTTAAGTTTCAATGATTTTAGTTGTATCTTTCCATCCTTTGGTAGCTGAGAATGCTTGAGAAGCTTCTGCAACCAATCACTCTCAAGTCCCAGAGTTTGCCACTAGCTCAGAGATGCACATAGGGAAGACATGGCAAAGTCTTTGATCCTTGCAACTTAAAAAACAGGTCTGGGGGAGGCAATTCGTTCTTCATTTTCAAGGCAAATAGTTCAGGACTGATATCTGACAGTGCCCTGACATTTATAAAATGTCAAACAGCAAAGGGTGGGGCAAATGAAAAAAAATAATAAACCAGCACAAAATAAAAGTGTGATTTGCATTTTATACAGCTTTAACATGGAAAGAGGAGTCCTTGGACTTGGATCCAGGGCTGGCTTTAGTTATAGTTCCTTTGTGAGGCTCAGTACTGGCTCAGAACACCTACAGACCTGAAAAGAATACTCCTAAGAAACTTGATATTTAGCTCAAACTTGAGAAATGAAATAAAGGTAGGTTTTAAGTTTAAGAGTACACAGGTTTCACTTGTGCTCCAAATAAAAACTGTTGCATTTTGAGTTTATTCTAAGCTTTAGCTTTGTATGAATTTTCCATAGGGTCTTGTTATGCCAAATACACTGTTATTAAGATATGTTGTTTAAATGAACTAAAGTGTTGCCTTTTACTCAGTGGAAGGTGACCTGACCATTTAATGATTTTTATAGGAGAATCACGAGCAAAGAGGCAGAGTTTGCATCCTGTGTTGGGTGAGGGGGGTCAGAGAGGTCCAGCAGAGCTCTGACAGTGCATGTAGTGGTCATACCTTGCAAGCACAAATTATATTCTTATTTCCAGATGGCCCAACTGCAGGCAGCCAAAACAGCTCAACAACATTGTCCCTCATCCCTGAAGAGGCACTAGGTAGGCAATCCTCTGTCATTCCAAAGGGAGTTGCCAGAAGCCTGTTGGATTGATGGTTAAGGGGGACAGAAAACGGGGCTGTATCAGGATTTTGTTCAGGAGGAAAACAAACCCCTCTGCCATGTCAGGAATACAAACCTTACCCTGGGACACTCCCAGGATGAGCTCTGGAGCCCATGGAGGGTTTGCATTTGCAGCTCCTTTGGAACCAGTCCTGGCTCAGCTCTGCATTCCTGTTCCACAGGGAAGAACTGATGCCTCTCTGCTGCCAGAGCAGAGCAGTGAGGCAGGGAAGGGACAGGAGGAACAATCCCTCTGGTACCCCAGCCCTGCAGGGAGCAGGATGGACACAGTGCCTGTGCTGCTTTCCCAAGGCCCCTCCACTGCCAGCCTTTGATCTCAGTGCAATTCCATGCTGCTCTCTAGGAGCTTCTGGATCCCCAACCAAAGTGTCCCCTGAAGGCCCAGTCTCCCTGAATCCCATGCCCCTTTCCAGCTCCCCCTCTCTGCACCTCGCACTGCCCTGCCTGGCAATGCACACAAATACTGGTGCTTTCAGTAGCACCTCTGCTGCCCAATTCTGCATCAGGCAAACCAGACTTTGGGAATCTGAGAGCTGCTTTTGTGCCCTGAGCATTCCTCTGTATGCCCTGAGCAAAGATGGGAAAGGCAGGATCATGTTTGCTGTGCTGCTCCCTGTATGGCTGCTGCCTGGTGATTCTGGGCTGGCATCAGCTCCAGAGCCTGTGGGGAATCCCTGGTGCTCTGGTGACAATTCTCAGCAGGAGCATACAGGGATTTCTGTGGCTGGAACTGCTTCTCTGACCACTCTTTTCTCGTGGCATCCTTTGGTCAGTGTGAACATGGATTTTCCACACCTTTTCTTCCCTTCTGCAGGCTGCCCCCCACCATGGAAAAAACATGGGAGAAAATGTTACTACTTTTCTCCAGAGATGATAGAGAAGGACTGGAAAGCCTTCCGTGAAGAATGCACTGCCATGGGCTCAGACCTGGTGATCATTGAGAGCAGGGAAGAGCTGGTGAGATCCAACTCCCTGGGGCAGCTGCTCCAGGACTGGAGCTGCCTGGCCAAGGGCTGAGCAGTGACACTTGTGCCTGCTCCTGTCACACATCCTTGGGCTCTGGGACCTGCTGCCAGCCATGGACACCCCAGTCCTGGCAGTGGCAGCAAAGCCCTGCACAGGGAGGGGTGTCCTGGGGCTTGGAGTCCTGCCCTTGGAAGCTTCTGTGCCCAGGCCTGATCCCATGGGAAGGTGCAAACTCCCTGCCCAGCTGGCTGGGGGTTTACAGGGATTTAGCACACCAGCCAAGGAGGTTGGATAGACACTTCTTTGTGAGAGCCATTGTTTGGCAAGAACTGAAAAGGCTTTGCCACCCCCATCAGAAGGGAAAAGCATCCCCAGGTATCAAGTCACACCTGTTAAACTACAAATTACACCTATAATGGCACCACAGGTGTATTATGATGTTTGTTGTATTCATAAGGGACCTCAAAATGGAGAAATTCATCCTCTGGAGCTGTGGGCAGAGGTGCTGTGGCTGGATGCACACTGCACTCTCTGTGCTGGCACCAAGCCTTCTGTGCCTCTGGTGAAGAAAATGTCATTCTCATGTATTCCCATTGTTGGCTTCCTTTCCAGAGTTACCTTCTCTCACAATCAAAACATGAGTACTACTTACTTGGTCTCACATACTTTCAGAAGGAGCGGGAGTGGAAGTGGATCAACAACATGAAACATGACCCAGCCATGTGAGCTCATTCCAGCAAGTCTCTGCCATACAACGTCTGGGAACAGGAAAATCCCAAAGCCAGGGCATTGGGCAGAGAGCCCAAGGCAGATCAGGGACTGTGGTTTGGAGAACCTGATTCCTTGAGATCCAGGTGCTTCAGCACATGCCTGTGCCTGTGCCAAGGAATGGGAGCCTTTCAGTGCCAGGGAACACGGGCCTGTCCCATCAGGATGGCCGGAGGACAGAGCTGTGGTTCTGCTGGGGAAGGAAGAATCTGACTGGATGCAGTTCCCTGGGGGAAGGAGGGAGACAGGAGGCAGGGACAAGAGAGAGGGTGATGTCAGCACCATTGGCTGGAGGGGACCCAAGCAGGGGAAGGACTGGATGGGAAAGCATTGCCCAGAAACTTTTCTGGAGATGTGGGAAACAAAAGTGAGGAGTGGGAGGGAGATTCCAGCAAGGCAGTTCCTGGTCCTAGTGGCAGTAACACAGCTTAGCAGCCAGGCCAGGTGCCACTCTGCCTTTCACTGCATGTCAGGAATGTAACAAAATTTGACTTTTTTCCCCTGATCAGGTTCCATATAAGCAGACCTTACAGTGACTATGACTGCATGGTCATTGGATATGATGAAGTAGGAACTGCACCTTGTGGTGGATCCGAAACAACACGTAATATGTGTGAAAAAGCTGCAACAATGTCAAAAAGGCATCAGAAGGAGAGCTAAAACAAAGCAGGAATGTCACCCCAGCTTCCTGTAGGAAATGTGGATGGGATGTATCTCATTTCTCTTCAACTGCCCAATCTCTGCTCCCAGGGACTCCTGCAGCCTCTCTCCAGACTCATGGCCCTGCTCAGCCCATCCTTTCCCTGCTGGTGTCTGAGCCTGGATGGATCCCCTCTGCAAGAGCTGGCACTGGCACACAGGAGGAGTCTGGGACTCTCTTACACCAGAGGTGGCACTTCCAGGCAGGCACTGCCAGGGGAGAAGTGTCCAGGCTGGGGACAGGGGTGTTCTCAAACAGATCCTGACTCTGCAAGTCACACCCATCCACAGCCCTGTGTTCCCAGCCCTGCCTGGGCACAAGGAGACCCTTCCCCACATGGCCACAGCCTGGCCTTGCCTGCAGCCACAAGGGAAGGGCAGCACGGATTTATTGTTGGGATCTGGTAGGGAAGGGCAACCCCACTCCTCACCAGGATGGACAGGACAGAGTCAGGTGTGGGTGTGGATAAACCTTCCCCTGTCCCAGACTGTTCCAAGAGCACACAGGATCCCTGAGCCTGTCGGGGGAAACGGGAATCAGCCCAAGGGAGAGGATCCTACAGCAGCACAGCTCTGGGCATAAAATCAGCTGCAGTCCTGTGTGGGAAGGGGAAGGAGTGTCCGATTTAGGATCTGCTGGAGAAGGGCACAGGATGGAGACCAGCAAGGCCTGAAAAACAGAGTCCAACAGAAGCTGAGCTGGACTGTTGTATTCCTCTGGGGAAATGGTTTTTCCCCAGAGACCCCCTGAAGCTGTAACCTTCTTAGTTTAACCCTACCTTTACCTTATCTCTAACCAATGGCTCTGTGCCAGCTATCCATCCCGAGACAGAGACTAGATAAAAACCCCTGCTCGTCCTTGTTCACTCTTTTTGCCCTGGGATCTCCTTCAAGAATAAAGCCTTGGAACATTCCCCTGAGGCAGGAGTCTCTTTTGAATGTTTCACCCTATCCTTGGAGCATATTCCCCCAAAGGTCCCTAAAAACTGAGCTAGCCCAGCAGCCAGGCAGGGCTGGCAGGGGGGTAGTGCTGCACTGGACAGAAAACAGAAGAATGAAACCCACAGTGACCTGTGAAGGAGCTGGTGAGAAGTATGAAAGCGACCTGCAGGGAGTGGCAACACCCTGCTCTGCCCTCTTTTCCTTGGAGATTGATCACAGGAGGAAATAATGCCTGAGGGCTTTTCCTGCTCAGAAGAGTTCAAGCCAACAGCAGAAACAGGTGGCACCAGGACAACAGAGTTGTGATCAGGAAACAGGGAATGTCAAGCTCTGCCCATGTGCTTCAGTGTCTCTTGGGCCTTGTGTGACTCCAGGAATTATCCTTCTTGCTGTGTCCTTTAAGGCAGAATCATGCCTCCTTTATTGGTGCCTTTCTTGCTCTCTTTTCAGCTGCAGGACGGAGAAGGCTCTGTGAAGTGACACTGAGGCCTGGTTTACCACCGAGTGCTGACGTGCGTACCTGGTTCTGGCCCAGCTTGGGCTTCAGCTTGGGCTTCCAGCAGCTCTGATACGCTACAGCAATGCTCGTCTGTGGGGTCTTGGCTCACAGGCAGTTGGCTCACACTGTCATGGCTGTGGTAAAAGAGGGCACTCTCCAGAGGCTTTCAGGAAACAGAGGCTTTATTTGGGGGGGTCAGGGGATCCCCCAGCCCCAGGTGGGTGCCTCCAAGAGAGACCCCAAGCCTGGGCTGCAGGGGGGTTTTGTACAACACAGTCTGGTGGGTGGGTACAATTATACAAACCAAGAAAACAATCCAAACACTACATGCCAACTAAGTTACCTACATTCTAACAAATCCAATACAGGTTTGGGACTGGACTCAAGAAAGTCTTGCCAACTAGTGGCCAAAGCTCTTAGATCTTAAAGATAAGAATTCCATGATAAACAAAGGAAAAATTATGCATAACACAAAGATGAAACAAGAAGGAACCAACAAAGAAGAGTCTCCAGGCAGAGACTCCAGTTGTCCTAGAAACCCTTATCAAACTACGATAAGAATACATTCTAGGACGAGAGGCCCTTTCAAGATGTTTAAACTATACTAAACTTACAATATAAAAAACCCTATACTATATTCATAAACTAAAGTTTATAAAACATTTCTTGCAAACTCACAACTGAGAAAAAAATTGCTCAATCAAAAAATATTTACACAGCATGTTGTGGCCATTGGCAGGGAAAATGGAATCCTACAGGAAAAACTGTCTCTTTCTGACTTGAAAGCACATTTTAGCATCCCTCACACCAGTCATCCTCCTCACTGACTGCTCACATCAAGATGCTTTAGAAAAGAGTTTGCAGTTCTTTCCCTGACTTCCAATCCCCAAAGAACAGAGTAAGAACATGGAGCTGTAGCAGAACAACCTCAGTGTCAGACCCCAGGATCTGCACTGTTACTCCAGAAGGAATCTGACCTGGAGGGCTCTTTGCTTGCACTCACTCTACTGCAGAGGGTAGGAGAGCATTCTGTGTTGCATTATAGATTTCTGCCCTTCTATTTTTTCTTTTCCAGCTGCTGGAATGTGCCCCCTTGGATCAAGTGGGCTCTCCTGAAGGCAGGACCAGGGAAAAGCCTCTTCCCTGGGAGCCACTGGCCCTCGGTTGGAGCCTTCAGCAGGCAGCAGAGGCAGCAGCTGTGCACCAGAGGGGTGGGAAGGGGAAGCCACCTTGGGGCCACTGTGGAACTGCACAAACCCCATGAGAGCCAGAAAGCCACTGGAAGTCTCAGGACTCAGGAGCAACTACGGCTTGCAAGGAAATCCCTACCAAAGGCAGAAGTTTGCTTGAAAGTGCTTTGTTTCCTCTGCCTCTGTGTTGTTCTTGTTCACAGTTCTCTGATCTTGTGATCCAAGTTTTACAATAAACTTTCCCTTTGCAGCTTGTGATTCTTGGATTACCTCTGGCATCCCTGCTGCAAGGGAAGGGTGAAGCATTTCCTCCTCACTCTGGTTTGGTCAGGGTCTAATCCTGATGCCAGGGCAGGCAATCCCTAAGCAATCCCAGCCTGACCTCTCACTGCTTCTGTGCTCAGTGCCTCAGAGAATGCCAGGCTGGTTTAATTCTTGCTGCAGCTGGGCAATGGGTGACACTCCCTGGGACAGGCCAGGCTGGCAGCACCAGCCCCAGAGGGGCATATCCTGGACACAGGACTGGCTCCATTAATGACCTTTACTGAGGAGAACCTGTGACATGGACACCTCCAAGAGCTGATCCTCAGGGCTCATCCTATTTCTGTGGACCTGTATCCCAATACAGCAGGTGGAAAAAATGCTCTGAGTATCTTGGCAAGAATCACAACCAAGGGATTTTGATTTTATTGTAGGAGAAAACAGTGAATGAAGGCAAGGTTTGTAGAACCTCTAAAAAAGCCCAGAAACTGTTGCATGGAAGTAACTAAGCAGCCACAGACATGAATAGACATTTCAGAGATGAGTGATGCTTTATGTAAACAAAAGAAGTTCATGCTGTTTGCACATGCAAACAATTTTATGTGGTTCTAAATGACAAATGTACCAGTGCAAGAAAAGGACCTCACTGCCAAATGGGGTGAGGATGCACTGCCTGAGACATTAATTTTGAAGTACTAAGGATTTAAAGAAAGTTAAGATTATAGTTGCTGAATTAGCTGAAGTAGGTAGGTAAGTTTTGTTTGCAGTTAACAGAAGCTGGACAAGCTATCCCCGATCTAGTAACTCATTGCTTGTCAACTTTATGGTTATATAGCTCTGCTTGTAATGAAAAACAAAATGTGGTCAATAGATCTCAAGGACACAAAATAGTTGCACACTTCCCATGCTTGAAGGACCCACTGAACACAGGAAACTATAAGTTCTATCAAGGATTCGTTTGTCAAGTCTGCATTGAAAAGGTAGAAAGGTCAGAATGAGGAAGACTCATTTTTCTTCCTCATTTCTAGTGACCCCTCCCCAGAATGGACCCCTGACTCATTTCAGAGAACAAACTGTGCACACTTAATAGCCTTTGTTCCAATTAGCATACCAAGCAGAGAAGAAGTGACAGGACTTGAACATGCATTTGTATTTTGTGTACTCAACACTCTTGTAAATAAGAGCTTTGTAATTACCTGTGATCTTTGCAGTGCACATTAGGGAGTTATCCCATGCACTGCCTGGTTGCAATAAACACACACTTTCTAACTTTAAACTGTTAGAGGGGTTTTGTCCATCATGATTGAATACTGATATTAAATCAATATTCATATTTTAATAATTCACGCCAATGCAGATTTGCTGTCAGGACAGCAAGCAGGGTTCAGGACACACAAAGAACACCTTGGAGGTAGCACTGACAGAGTTACAGAGCTCACAGCAATCACTGCCAGATTGGGTTCCTTTTTAGCACACACTGGACCTTCTGGAACTGTTCTGGGTTTGTGCTGCAAAGTCTTCAAACAGTGAGTGATGTTTCAAGGTGCTAAGTGTGATGCTTGCTCTGTGGTGAGTCACATCTTCTCTACAGAGAAATTCTGTTCTTTCTTGGGAAGCAGTCTATGGGAACCTCATGGGGTTTAACAAGCAGGTCCTGGTGCTGCACCTGGATCAGGACACCCCCTGGGATCAATCCAGGTGGGGATGAGCAGAGGGAGCAGCCCTGGCAGGAGGACTTGGGGGTGCTGTGGGTGAGAGCTGGCCCTGCCCCAGCCGTGTGTGCTGGGACCCAGAACCCCCCTGTGCTGGGCTGCAGCCAGAGCCCCAGGGCAGCAGGGGAGGGGGGATTCTGCCCCTCTGCCCTGCTCTGCTGAGACTCCCCTGCAGGGCTGCATCCAGCCCTGGGCCCAGCACAGGAGGGACAGGGAGCTGCTGCAGCCAGGCCAGAGCAGGGACACCAAGGGCATCAGAGGGATGGAGCAGCTCTGCTGGGAGGAAAGGCTGAGGGGATTGGGATTGTTCAGCCTGGAGAGGAGAAGGCTTTGGGGTGACTTCACTGTGGCCTTGCAGAGCCTGAAGGGAACTTATAAAAAAAGAGGGAGAGTGACTTTTTACATGAGCATATAGTGACAGGACAAGTGTTAATGGTTTTGAACTAAAAGAGAAAAGATTTAGAACAGGTATTAGGAAAAAGTTCTATACTCAGGGGTTGGTGAGACCCTGGCACAGGGTGCCCAGAGAGGCTGTGGCTGCCCCATCCCTGGTGGTGTCCAAGGCCAGGCTGGATGGGGCTCTGAGCAACCTGGGATAGTGGCAGGTGTCCCCTGTCCATGGCAGAGGGGTTGGAATTAGACAAAGTTTCTTCCCATCTTAACCATTCCATGATTCTATGATCAGTGAGTGATCACTGGGTAGCAGCAGGCAGGAGGCAGCACCATGGGATCCAACTCTGACTTTTCAAGTCAGTCCCATGAGAGCCCTCTTGTAAAATGCCATGTTTTTTCCTTAAAATGTTTGCAGTTCTCTCCCTACATCATGGCAATGGCAATATTTTAAAGTAATTTTCCAGTGATTCAGTTGGGAGGGTATTTCTGCCTTTAGCCTTCAAGAAATTCATGTCTTGATTATCAATTTTCATTTTAGGAATTGTCTGGAGGCTGCTTAGCCAAACTGATCAGGGAAGGTGGTGGTGTCAGTTACAGCACCTGTCACTGTTACAGGTTACACCTGTTACAGGGGTCTCAGTTACAGCACCTGGGGTTAACAGTAGTAGTTTTGGAGGATCAGATAATTCACAGCTACCTTGACAGCATTTCTCAGGGGGCTTTTTGCCAGCCTGGAGATTCTCCTGCAGCTGTCAGAATTACCTTCTGTACTCGAGGATGAGCATGAAGAGAACACTCACTTCTGAGTGCTCTGTGGTTAAAAGCCACAGGTGGTATTTTTGACCTCCATGACAGGCAGGACTGAGTGAATAGCAGGTGCCCAAGCCACTCCTTCAGAGTAAATAAACATTGAATCATAGATTGCCAGCTGTGCAGACACCCATGGTTCCACTGTATCCCTGTATGTAAAACATGCTCTTCTACATCAAGCAGGTGCTGAACCTCCCTGCTGCCCTAATTCCACACCTCATCTCATCCTCTGCCCCTCTGGATTCATGTCTGCAACATCTCTAGAGAAGTCTTCAGCTTGTGCTCTCTGGACCCATCACCTCTTCTCTCTTCTAGAGATCCTCAGTTCCCTAACCTCCTTGAAGCCACCATGCTTTAAAGCCTTGTCACACAACTTTTGGATTCTTCTTCATCCTTTTATCTTTCCTTTTCCTCCCCAGTGCCTTCCTGGGAATTTTGACCAGTCCAGCTCTCCCAGTTCAGTGCTTAAATGAATTCCTGTTGCAGGCAAAGACTGAAGTCAACTGTAATTCAAATTATACTTGTGGAAGTATAAAGTTTATAGGGTTCTTTTTAAGCTGTAAACATAAACACCTGGAGATGATTTTCAGCAGCTCACCACTTCTTAGAATCCTTGACAATGAACGTAATTGGAGACTGCAGTGAAAGTTTAAAGTTTCCCATGGTTTTCTGTTTGAAGTATCCTGCCCAGGTACAGAAGGATGCTTGTTTTGGATAAACCACTGCTGAGTTCCTCACCAGCTTACACAGAGCCCACAGGATGACTTGGAGAGAGCTGTGTTCCTCAGGCTGTTTGAACACACAACACAGCCCTGGGATATGTTGTAAGTACAGCAGTTTTTGTGCAAGACCACAGACGAAATGGATGATATATATGGCCCTGTCTTCCAAGCAATGCAGAAATTTCTATTGAACCTTCATCCTCCCAGCTGGTAAGGGGATGAAGCATCATCAAGCATCACTGCTATCAAGGATCATCAGGCTTTATGCTCTTCTAGGTAAAGCAAATCACTGGCCAGGTTTTCCAAAGAGGTTTCAGTAATCGTTGTTTAAATACTCGATTTTACTCTTCTCCATACAAAAGAAGAAAATAAATAAATATGAAATAAATAACATTTTTTTAAAAAGCCAAAAGATCTGGAAAAAACCAAACCAAATCAAATAAATAATGATAAAAAACCAAAACCAACAAACAAACAAAACAAAAACAAAAACACCAACAAAAAAAAAAAAAAAAAAAAAAAAAAAAAAAAAACAAAAAACAACCAACCAAACAAAAAGCAACTCCACCAAACAAAACAAAACCAAAACAGAGTCTTCTCTCTTTTTGTTGGTTCCAGGAATTTAGTGGTGTCACAGGATCCCGGCGAGATCTCGTAGGAGCCGACTTCTCCTTGAAAGCCCCCCCGTTTCCCATTTCTGGGGAGTTGCGAGAGTCTGTTCCCGACCCAAAGCCCGCTTGGTCCCCAGCCCACGCTCCGTGGCCACGCCCCGGCATGGCCCATCCCGGGCAGATGAAAAAGCAGCGGCGGTCAGCGCGGCCGCCCCCGGTCCCGGGAGCTCCGCGCCCATGGGCAGCGGCGGCCAGCCCGGCTCGGCGGGGCGCGGCAGGGCCCACGGCAGCAAAGGTACCGGCGGGGGGCACCGAGGGCCCGCTGGGATGCGGGGGGATCTGGGACATCGCTCCGGAGCGCGGGGCTGAGCCGCGGTGCCGGCCCCGGGAGCGCGTCCCTGGGCAGGGGGGCCGGGGATGCCGCCCGGGAGCCGCCGCAGCGCTGGAAACGCCCCGAGCTGGCAGCGGAGCCACTGCCGGGAGAGGGGACCCTGCTTTGGAGCCCCTCTCGGGACACCTCGTCCCCGCTGCTGCTCCTCGGGACACGGCACCCCCGCTGCTGCCGGATAGCGGGCGGTGGCGGGGCGGTGTGTGCTTCCAAAGGGAGGGGACAGGAGAACAAAAGGAGACTAAAAATCTGTGGCTGGGGTAAGACTGGGTATTTCCCAGAAGTTTTGGGCTCCAAAACCGATGGCGTTCTTTATTTCACTTATCCATGCCATGTTTAGGCACCAGGTCTGTATCAAACTTACTGTCCGCCGTCATTTTTCCCAGGCTCATTTCTTTCTCTTTTGATCACTTTAAGTTCTGGATGATTTAACTAAAGCTTACAGTAACTCAGAGTTCCTGTAAACTGAGTAGCCTTGTGAAAATAAGCTAAATGTCTCTGCTCCCAGCCTGCTCCCCACAGAGAGCTACTTTTTTTTTTTTTTTTTTAAAGCTTTGTGTTTCCTAAGCTCTAGTCCCCTGTCAGCTGGTTCTTATTTGTTGTTTTGGGTTTTTTGCTTTGTTTTTTTAATTCCTTACTATTTTTTCAGGTCTTTTGTCAAACATCTGGCTGTGGCGAGGTGTGGCCGGAGTTCTTACTGCTGCTGTCATTTTGATTTTATGTATTCAGTTTGGTAAGTAAGGAATTTTAAAAGCAAATATAATTAGCAATAGAAATTACCAGAGTGTGGGGTTCAGTACTCAGGGGACGGGGAGGCCCTGGCACAGGCTGCCCAGAGAAGCTGTGGCTGCCCCTGGATCCCTGGCAGTGTCCAAGGCCAGGTTGGATGGGGCTTGGAACAACCTGGTCTGGTGGGATCAGTCCCTGCCCATGGCAGGGGGTGGAACAAAAGGGTCTTTGAAGTAACTCTAAACCCAAGCCACCACTCTGTGATTCTGTGTGAATCTGTGATTTCTGTTTGAAATGTGGGCCAGTGCTGCAGAAACAACTTCACATGCTTCAGTGGGGTTAGGGAGGCCTTAGTTTAGTCCTGGTGTACTTTAGCTATCAAGTTTGTTACGTCACCATTGGTGTTAATCCAAGTTCAAGAAAACAAGCAACAACAGGATGATTGTCCTACCATCTGGAGTCCTTCAAAAATGACATTATAATAAACTAGTTATTAATTCAGCTGTGAGGAAGCAACATGTGCAAAAACTGGAGTTATTGGGATTTTTAAGATGTAGAAGAGTCCTTGGGTGATACTTTATTTTTACCTTCTCAGCTACTTCTACCAACGTGTCCCTGACCATCCTTTTAAGTATATGTCAAGAAGCAGAAGGGTGCAGGATCCAGAATATATCATTCATTTCCAATAATTATTTCATCTGGGCAGAAGTAACAATGCTGTGGCTAGACTGGGATTACTTTTAGATGATGCAGTCAGAAAGTAAAACCTTTCCCAGCTGGAAGAAATGGGTAGATTTTTTTTTTGTCTTTTTCCAGGAAACCCTTCTCCAGGCAAAGGCATTCCTGTGTGCCCTCCCCTGGACCTGTGTCCATCAGGCTGGCTGTACTTCCAGAGGAAGTGTTACTACCTCTCAGAGAATGAAGCCACCTGGAACTCCAGCCAGAGCTACTGCTCTTCCTACAATGCTTCCCTGCTGGTCATAGAAAATCACCAGGAGCTGGTAAGGGAATCAAAGAGGAAGATTGTTTTCCTCCCAGCTCACTTCTAGGGAACTGCTTCTCCAGCCTCCTCAGCTGAAACAGTTAGGAAGCTGATGTAAGAACACAATGAGTCACAGTCTGCAGAAAACTTTGTCCCTCTTCTCCCTGAAAACAGGAAACATTTGAGCAGTGGCTGTTTTAAAAAATGTCTGAGTGCTTGTCTGAATTACATTTGGTGCTGCTCACAGCTGTAAATACTCATATTGAAGGCATCTATCAGGGTAAACACTGTTGCATCTCATTTATCTTTAATTAAACAATTGTTTTCTCATATTGAGATAAATTAATGGCATACAAGTTGGTAAATATGTTAATTGTGACCTTTGGAGTTTGGAGATAATTACCCAAAATGCAGCTTGGAGCATTTTTTTTCTATATTATACCACAATATTAGGAAAGATTCCACCTTGCACAAAGGCCTAGGAGAATATATCCTGAATCTGTTCCAGACCTTGGTAGCCAACCTTGATATTTTAAAATAGCCTCTCTCTAGGTCAGTCAAGCCTACCCCAGTCACCAGTCTCTGTATATTTAGGTTTCAATATTGTTTCTTCTGCAGGAAAGGCTAGATGGATGTTTTGCTTTTGCCCTGGATCAAACAAACACCTTGTATTTTGATAGCTGGACTGAGCATGCAGAACTTCTTTTCTCATGTGGGTTTATTCCTACAGAGCTTTATTATGAGGATCACAAAGCAAGACCCATGGATTGGACTCTATAAAAGAAATGAAGAGTTCTTTTGGGTAAATGGAAAAGCATTAGACACTGAACTGTAAGTTGATGTGAAGGGGTTTTGCTGATGATATTCGATTATAGGGGAGTAAGCAAACTAATACAGAAATAGTGGCTTGTAGGAAATAGCTGTTACTATGTTGAAGGGATGATTGTGAGGAGGGTATGGAATGCAATGAAGATTTCATGTGGCATTGTTGAAACTGGCAGATGAAAGTTAGGGGATAAATTTGTAAAGCTGAGAAGCAACATGAGGCAGGTAACAGACATTTGAGAAAATTAAACCAAGAGACACCAAGATACCAAATTGATGGGGGGAGAAAGGGAAGATTACAGTAACACAAATTCCTCATTATAGAATATATTTTGCGGAAATACAAACCTGCATGTAAGCTGTGTGAGGTTTATAGCAAAGAGATTTGGGAGACCGCTAAGACAAGTTTTCATTTTCATAGAATGTTCCTCTGAAAGAGGCTGGTGGAGGGAAGGGAAGATGTGAATTTATGTTGCATGAGCTGCTCTGAGGCCAGGGCCCTGTGTTCTGTGCCACCAGTGCCAGGTGTGGGGCACTTTGTTCCTCTCCCTGGTAGCTGTCTCATCTCCTCAGAGGCTGCTGCAGCTCATCCTGGAGCAGCTGCTGGCAGGAGTTGGCAGAATTACCATTGATAGGCATAAGCACTGAGATTTCACAAGTCTGAAATTACCTTAAAAAAAAGTGTAAAATTTAAATCCTTTTAAGTCTGTGACATTACTGGGGGTGTGTGACTATATTCACTTCATCCCCAGGCCCTGAAGGCTTGATCTGACAAAGGCATTTAATGTGAGATGTGAGGAACATGTGGGCACCTCAAACTGAAAACTGCAGTCCTTCCCACTCTTTTATCCCCTGTCTGCAATACACACGCCCTCTGATGCTTTCATTTTCAGTGAGGTTCTTCCCATTCTTAGATTTCTGCCTCAAACTGCCCCTCCTGAAGGGGAGGGCAAACACCTTGATCTCTAAGCTCAGCTGTTGCTGCACTGGTGGGGATTTGTCCCTTGGCTTTTCCAGAGACCATTCCAGTTTGCTTGGCCTGTCCACAGGACTTGATAGCACTCTGAAAACAGAGTTGCTGAAGGAGGTGTTCCTCTTATCTCTTATGTAGGGACACCTATGGTGTGGAAACTGAGGTTTGATTCTTGTTTCTCCCTTGTCCCCTTAACCATGGTGCCTGTTGGGTTCTGAGGAAGGGAGAAATGAGAGATACATTTACTCCACAGCTTCTGCTGAAACCTTTTAGCTGTATAGGAGGATGTGGAAGTGGAAGGTGGTGGTGCCCAACTTGATGGCACAGCATCCCTGAGAAGGGCAAACCTGAGTTTCAGTCTCTGCTCCATGGGTGTATTTCACATTAAGTGACCACCAAACAAGATACAGGAGTACTACAAGTCCTGGATTTTGTATTCTGGGCACAAGATACCATTAAAAAAAGACAATCCCCATGGTGTTCTCTTCAAGGCACAAAACATCATCCTTCTGTGGTGCCTTGCCTGAGATAAATTCAAAGAGAACCTGAGGTGCCCATAGCTACCTTTGCTCTACTTTGACTTTGACTATATTTGACTGTGGGTGTCCAAATAATCCTGTCTTCCCTTCCCCCTGGCAGGTTTGAAGTAAAAGGCTCTGGAAGCTGTGCCTATCTGGAGTCCAGAGGAGTCTCAGCCTCGGGATGTTATTTAACCAGGAAATGGGTCTGTAGCTTGAATGTCAAGCACAACTCAGCACAATAAAGGTGGGCCAAGCCACCACCCTGACACTCAGAGCTCAGATGTGATGCTTACACAGGCTATGTCTATACTTTGGGACCTGGGAATGTGTCCCAGCTCCTACCCCGAGGTGAATGACTTTTCTGGTAGCCAGAATTCTCCATCCATGGAGGAAGGCTTTAAAGATACCATTTGAAAGGCTCTCTTCAGCATCTTGAGAAGTCATTTCCTTGCTCCATTTCTCCAGCTACTGCCCAGCTATAATTTCTTTTTGTTGAGCCATTAGTATTTCTTCCACTTACTCTTCTCTTGTAGGAGCAGCTGTTCTTTCTTGCCTTTGGGGTGTGCAGGTGGAGGATTTTGTTCTGCTTTTCCTTTCTCCAGGCTCTGTGCAGGGATGGGTGGTGAAGTGGGTCTGTCTGGAGGAGTGCCAGTGCCTCATGGATACAGGGTAATGCAGAAGCGAACACTTGTTTTAGACAGGATCACAGCAGGTTCCTCTGTCCATGTTTGATGGGATGCACCTTGCATTGTATTCCATGTTTTGTTAATGTTATATTACATTAATCTTGTTAAATCCCGGTGATAACACTGCCACACTAATTTATGTACCTGCACTGCACCTTACAACACTTTCTTTAGCCAAAAAAAGTCACAATAGATAAGAATATTTATTTACCTGAGCATCTGCACTGATTGGGGGTGGGGAGAAGAGCTGGAACTGAAAGAGTGATAGTGAAGCTGCAGGCATTAATGTGTAAAGGCAGAATTGTCCTCAATGCGAGGAGGCAAAATCAGGAGAAGGGAACGAGAGAATTAACAGCAAGGGATGTTTCTCTGTTTTTCTCATGCCCTGTGTGTGAGGCATCTGAGCAAGGAGGACATTTCCAGATGGACATTCAGTGTTCCATTGTGTAAGTGACATTTTCAGCTGCAGCCTCCAGTGCTCTTGGATTGCTGGGAGCCTGAACAGAATTAGGGCACAGTTCCTCTGACTGAGTCCCACTCATATCTAGCAGGCTATCCAAAGATTAAGAATGCCAGTTGACCCAGAGGAAGAAAGTTTTCCTGGAAGGAATATAACTATCAAGGTTCTAGAGAAGGAAGAATGGGAAGTTCACCTTCATTATTTTCTGTGACAGAAGGACTTGACTGTAGCAGGACCATGCACATGGATCCTTGTAGGAGAAGGGAATACAGGTTACCTTGCCCCTGATAAGTAACAGCTGTGTTAATTACCCAATTCCAATAAAGATAAGTGTGATAAAGGGGAGTGGCTTAGCTGGTGAGGACCCTGAAGGAAAAGGAACCTTGAGGAAGAGGGAACCGAGAGGAGGAGGATGAAGAAGAAGGATCCTGGGGAGAGAGAATCCCTGCTGTGAGGTCAGCCTGGGTCTGCAGTCAGAGCCTGTTGTTGGAACCTGCAGTCACAGTCTAGCAGGTAAAAGCTGCAGTCAGAGTTCAGCAGGAAATACCCAGCAGTCAGAGGCTGCAAGGGAAACCTACAGCAGGAGCTGCTGCAGCCAGAGTCAGTGAATGGTTGGAGTCAGGATGGCTGAGCTGTCAAGAGGAATAAACCAGGACCCTTTTCATGCTGTGATAAACAAGGAGTCTGTGCCTCTGCTCATTTCTGCCCTCTGACAAGAGGGCTGCTGCAACAGATACTGTCAGCCACTTGTGACTTTCAGATGTTTATTTAAATATAATCACTAATTTTGCTGGATTACACTTTTCTTAATTGCTTGTATTCTTTATAAACACAGTTACAGGACTCTGCAGTATGAAAAGCCTAATTATCTATTAATTTATATGTTGGGGGAGGGTATTATTCTGCAGTGTTTTTAAATTAACCTGATTGTGAAGGATATGGTGTGTGCAACAGTCCTGAAAAGGTACTTAATAAATATCTTTACAGAGCTCCTGAATTACAGTGGTTTGTATCTAAATATTGGGACATTAAAGGTATTTTTCGTCTCAGGCACCATTTTGCTGAAAAAAAAATCTGAAACAAAGTAAAATATTCAGGTTTTGAATATGAAAAAAATCTTAAATCATAATGTAAAGACTGACATGAAACAGGACATTTGATCCAAAAAAGAATGGGTTTTTTTCCTTTTTAACACCTCATAATGTTCAGACTTTCAACAAAAGGTTACAGTAAAAGCTCTTCTGGAATCTGACTCCTCAGGGATGTTAAGAAAAGTGGTCAAGCTGCTAACTCTGCCAACTTGATTTACTCAGAGTGGAGTTTGATGGAGTGCTTTAGTGGTTTCTTTTTTCTTATTTAATAAGTGACTGTTTAAATTGTAGGTAAAGGCCCTGCAAAACTTGTTTAATTACATGAATAGCAAGAAGGCCCAAACAGATGTTTCATGAATATTGTGAAAACCTAAACACCTCAACTAATTTGAGAGAAGCCATCAGGCAGGAATTTGTTCTGCTTGTTAAATTCAGCATGAATCAAGAAAGATCTGCCAAAGGAACCCAGCAATTGTCAACTCCACTGCATGGAGAAGGGTGTGCTGTGGTTACCCTGAAGTGAAAATTTCTCAGCAGTGAGAACTTACCTCTCTATAAAGCATGTATTATATAGGTACAGAGATTGTCCTACTCATTTCAGATTCCTTCCTTTTCTTTGTTTCTCTGTCTAGAATGAACAAACCAATCCTCTTCCCACACATGCTGTGCTGAGTTTGGGGGATTTTTGTTGTTTCCTCTTACATAACAGCAGTTTCTGATGTATCTTGTGCTGCTGATGCTGCATTCTGTGGGGTAAATCTGTGTTGGGAATTTTTTGTTGTTGCTTGAAGGGAAGTCCTTGAGGGTACAGTTCACTTTTTACTCTGCAGCACTAAAGTGCTGGACATTAACCCTCCCCAGGCATGTGCAGGTATGAAAAAAAATCTCTGTGAAACTGCAGCTGCCTTTATTTGTGTCCACGTTTTGGTTTAGAGCAAATTTGGGAGGGAACCTCCAAAGGGGGTTCCTCTGGAAACCAAACCCAAACGGCCCCTCCTCGCAGCTGGTCTGGGAAAAAGAACCTTCTCGGAGAAAACTGGAAAAAACTATTTATTTAACAAACAAGATGCCCACAAGGACAAAGAACGAATAATATGAAATAATAAAACCTCTCACTGCTCTGAAGGGAGATGGCAAACTGAGGCAGTCCCTGCCGTGGGTGCAGCTCAGCTCACTCAGTCTCTCACAGCCCCGCTCCCTCCGCAGCTCCAGGCCCGGCGGCCGCAGGTGCCAGCCCTCGCTGCTCCTCTGGGTTTGTCAGTGCAGAGCAGATTGAAACAGTCCCAAGGAAAAGGGAAAAAACAGCCCAGGGAACTCCTCTGCCTCAGCCAGCTAAAGCTGACTAAGAGCACAGGAGATCTCTGTCCCCCCGCTGTCCGTGCCTCAGACGAAGGCCGCAGCCAGGCCGTGTGGGAGTCAGGCAGTTTTCTCAAAACAAACTGCGCTGCTTCTTTCTCCCCTTTGCTCCCAGAACCATTTTAAAGGAACAGTACTTAATATACACCACAAACAGAGCAGACAATTGGGGATACAAGCATCATAAAGTTACTCTAGGACATTCTTACCTTCATATTGTCAATTTACTACTAGAATTAAAGAAATTCTAATTTTACACATACATACTTTATACATGTGTATATATAAAGTACATAGTTATATACAGAAAATGGCAGTTAAGTGCAGCAAACAATGATATTTATTTATAGTTTTTACTTAATAATCAGATTTTTTTGAGGTACTCATGTTGCTCTATTTTTTTTTTTTTTTTGTATTATTTACTATGTGCAACTTGGTTTTTGAGCAAAAGCAATTTTATGAATGGGTTTGTTTATACTGGAGGCAGATTTGATTTAATCTGGTTTTTTAACAAACTTTTTATATGTATTACTGGGACTTTGTTTACTGTAGGTAGGAGTTTAGATTGGGCAGGGCTTGCTTTGTTAGTGAAACTTTGGGTGTCAACTAATTAGGTGGTTTTTGTTAAGTGCTGCTTTTAATTTTTGAAAGATTTTCTACTTAATGTTTTTAAGGTGGTTTTTAATAGTTTGTTGTACTTTTTTACTCTGTAGCTGGTGCATGGTGGGGGATATGGTACACTTATTTAATGTTATATTTTTTAGTTTAGGTGTTGATCAGGTTATTTTTGAAATGAGTTTTATTGTTTGATTTAATGTTTTTAGGGATTCTGTGCTTTTAAAGAATTTGTTTTATAAGGTTTAGGATGGTGTTTTGGGCAGTGGCGTGAGGTACAGAATAGATTTTTAGTTATTTAGTGGTTGTTTTTATTATGGTTCATATGTAGTGCTTGCCTTGGTGGGTTCAGGGCAGTGTGATGTAATCAATTTGCTAGGTTTTTTCATGTTTATATTTGGATTACTGCTCGCTGTACTCTAGGGGTTTTATTCGCTTGGCTTGTTTGATGGTAGCATATGTTTTATAGTTATGGATAACTTGAGAAATACTGTTTATGGTTAAATTTACTTTTTGGTTTTGCATTTACTTATAGATGGTATTTCTGCTTTGATGACTTGAGGCATTATAAGCTTTTTGAGTTAGGAATAATTTTTTTGTGTTGTTAATTTATTTTTGACACTTCTATTTTTGTAGCTTGATTTACTTGATTTCCGTTTTGGTGTTTTTTATTAGCTAAACTTTTGGGGATGGGGCATTGGCATGATGGACTTTTATAGGTAGCTTTTTTACTCTGGTAGTCATTTTTTTTACTTTTTAGCAGTTTAATTTGGGCTTTTTTACGTTGCTAATTAGCTTTTTTAATTTTTCCAGTTATTTTTATAGAGCATTGGTTACTATTTAGGAATCAGTGTAGAGATAGAGTTTTGGCTACTTTTTTTTGGCAATGTTTAGGGCTAATTGCATGGCTTTAAGTTTAGTAAGTTGGCTTGATTTATTTTTTTTTTCAGCAGCTTGTGTGATTTGTCATGTGGGACTTCATATGACTGCTTTTTACTTTTATTTTTGCAATGTGGAAGAACTGTTTGTAAAAAGAGTATAATGGGGCTTTTTTGTTGGTAGTTGGTTATATGGTGAAGCTTTTTTAACATGTGTTACTTGTTTTTTTTAAAGAGACTAAAGTTTTTATTTTCAGGTTAGTTTGTAATTATTTAAAAAATTTTAAGGCGATTTAGTTTTTTTAACATGGGTGCGCTGTGTGATAAGAGGAATTTAGTTATTTTATGTGGCATTGGTGGTATGGTGGGTAGCAGGAATTTTTGTTTTGAATATGTGTTTCAGTAGTGGTAGTTGGGGTGCTAGGAGGAGTTGTGTTTTAGTGCTTATTACCTTTGAGGCAGTTTGGATTTTTTTATAGGTTAAGGTTTTTTTTAGTTGGTTGGGTTTGTGATTTGCTGTTGGTTGGTTGGGCTTCTGATCTGCTACTAATTGGCTGGGGTTTTGATTTTGTGTTAATTGGTCGGGGTTTTGATTTTGTGTCAGTTTGTTCGGGTTTTGATTGTGTATTAGTTGGTTTGGTTTTTGATTGGGTGTTGGTTGGTTTAGTTTTTGATTGTGTGTTAGTTGGTTGGGCTTTTGATTGGGTGTTGGGAGGCACTGAGGGTCTTTCCTTTGGATTATTTTTTACTGGTTGATTAGTTTTCTGTGTGTGTTTTTTTGCTGGAGTGACTGCCAGTGTTTTAGGTTTACTGTTTGGTTTAGTTGCTATTTGGGGCTTATTGTTTGGTTTAACTGTTGACTTAAGCTCCCCATCTGGTATAGTTGCTGATTTAGGCTTGTTCTTTGGTTTAGCTATTGGTTGAGTAGCTAGGGTATTGGCTGTAGCCTGGGGCAGTTGCTGATTTATTTTCCTACCCCCTGCCTTTATTTGCTGTTTTACAGTATTTAATAGTGTGTGATAAGCATATGCCAGGGCTTAGCTTATTGCAGTGATTTTTTTTTTTAAGCATTATTATGGTAGGCTTTTTTTAGATTTTTTTTTAATTTTGTTTGGGTTTTGGATTTGTTTACGTGAAAATTTTTAAGCTGGGGGATTAGAGAAATTTTTTAAGGTTCAGTAATTTTTTTTTTTACACTATTCGGGATTTTTTACACTTGGGTTTACTTTTGGGTTCACTTTTAGGTTAGCAGTTTGATTAGCTTCTTTGGAAATTTTAGACTTGATTTTAGACAAGCTGCAAACTGTATAGAGGAAATTTACTAGATGTAGTACTAGGAAAGTGATAGTTTTAACATTTAGGGAACACTGAATATTTTTTAAAAGCAATGTAACTGGTTTAAAAGAAAAGAAGGTAAGAAAAGACTGAAAAGCTTTATTTTTTACTTTTTTTTTAAACAATCTGGGTGCAATTATCAATAAATTTTTAAAATATGTTACTGGAACTAGGACGAAGAAGCTATAAAATAAATGTACTTGGTACAGACTTTAGTACTTATATAAACTTTTTATAAATTATAATTACTGAATCTAGGTGAATAGTTATTTTAATTTGTGCGTTTTTAGTATACAAGCTACATGTTAGGGACAACATTGGAGTTATCTTTGGATAAGAAAACAAACTTAGGGATTAGAAAGGTATTAAAATTTTAAAAAAATTTAGGGAACAGAAACAGAGAAAGGACTATATTCTAAGAGATATTAGGAATTTAAGGAGTAACATGGCTACTGACTATTTTATTTTTATACAAAGTACTACTAAAATGTAATTAATGCAAGTTTTTTTTTACTTTTTTGAGCCCCACGTTGGGCGCCAATAAAAATATATGGCCTGGTTTAGGGCAAATTTGGGAGGGAATCTCTGAAGGGGGTTCCTCTGGAAAGCAAACCCAAACGGCTCCTCCCCCCAGCCAGTCTGGGAAAAAGAACCTTCCTCGGAGAAAACTGGAAAAAACTATTTATTTAACAAACAAGATGCCCACAAGCACAAAGAACGAATAATATGAAACAATAAAACCTCTCACTGCTCTGAAGAGAGATGGCAAACTGAGGCAGTCCCTGCCGTGGGTGCAGCTCAGCTCACTCAGTCTCTCACAGCCCCACTCCCTCCGCAGCTCCAGGCCCGGCGGCCGCAGGTGCCAGCCCTCGCTGCTCCTCTGGGTTTGTCAGTCCAGAGCAGATTGAAACAGTCCCAAGGAAAAGGAAAAAAACAGCCCAGGGAACTTCTCTGCCTCAGCCAGCTAAAACTAACTAAGAGCACAGGAGATCTCTGTCCCCCCGCTGTCCGTGCCTCAGACGAAGGCCGCAGCCAGGCCGTGTGGGAGTCAGGCAGTTTTCTCAAAACAAACTGCGCTGCTTCTTTCTCCCCTTCACTCCCAGAACCATTTTAAAGGAACAGTACTTAATATACACCACAAACAGAGCAGACAATTGGGGATACAAGCATCATAAAGTTACTCTAGGGCAGTTCATCACAGCAAAGATGAGGTAAAGGCTCACCATCTCAAAAGCCATGCTAGACTTTTTTCTCTTTCTCATTGCTGTAAGGACTTAAATACCAGTCGGTGCCATTTTTTTTAGAGTAGCACCTTCAATTCATGACATTTCTTCATTTTTGTCAAATAGGTTAATCTAATAAAGGCACCGGGTCAGACTCCTCTTAGCATTTTTGTGTTCTAGACCCTGAAATGGCATTTATTCATGATACTTCAGTGCCTAATTGCACTGCATGCGCTCCCAGGAATTAATTCACTGTTCTTTGGCTTTGGTACTTCATCATATCATAACTGTGGTTGGAATTTACAATGTAAAGGGACAAAATTTAGGTGGAGAGGAAGGTTATCAGCTCTATTTCCTTGCACTGGAATGTTGTCTTACAGTCAAAGCCCTTTCCCTAGTTAATCCCTTCAGATTCCAAGGCACAGCACCAGAAGAAGATGGGAGCAATCAGCAGATTAACCAAATGACTCCATGCCTGGTCTGCTGTCTATACCCAGTATCTGTGCAGCAGCTTTGCATAAGACACTGTCCAATAAATGCATTTTTTCCAGACCTCAAGTGGCTTCTGTGAGTCACAATTAGACCCCAAGGAAAACAAAACAAAACCACACACTTCAGAAAACACTAAAATCCTGAAGCCCAAGTAAGAAATCCTCAGTTCAGCAGCTGCCTGTGTGCAGGAGTGACAGCAGTGGGCCCAGCACACCCTTCATCCCCCACAGGGGCCGTAATTCCTGCACATCACACAGTTCATGTGCACAGTGCTCCTCCTCATGAGTATTTCTTCTTCTCTGACCTTTCCTGAGGCAGCTGCTGCCAAAATCTGTCTGTGAAAGCTCCACACCCCAAAGTCCTCATGTGACAGCTTGCAGGTCTGTCCCAGGACATGCTTCTTAGGGAGCACAGCAAAGTGCAAATTTCCCTGCAAGTCTGATAAAAATTATTTACATCACAAGCTGGTTTGTCTGTAAAATGGATCTTCTGACAAGAAGCTCTGCCTGTTGTCTGGAAATGGGGCTCAGAGCTCCAGCAAAGTTGCCTTCTTCTTACAGATCCACTCCTTTGACGTCTGGCAATCATCTGTCTGGTTTGTGTTTTTCATTCTGTAAACAGTACAGTTCCTGTCATCCTCCACACTTTTTAGAGCTGTCCTGCTAAGAGACCAAAAGGAGTGCAGTTGTCAGCTTTAAACTCAGCACTGGTTAAAAATCCTGGTGGTGCTCTGACTGAGCCCACTTGACCACACCCTTGAAGCCCAGCAGCTCTGCAGAGGTGGGTTGGCACCCCCAGCAGGGCCTGCTGGCTTCTGTGGGACAGATGCTTGGGATTACTGTTACAAGGATAAGGATCCTGAGGAAAGCTGCACAGATCCCAGCCAATGCTGTGACAGGCATCACCTTCAACAGAAGCAGGCAGCACATGGTCTGTAAAGTGAGAGTTGGCAGGGATTTTAGCAGAAGTGTGTCATAATATCTCTGCATTAATAAATATATGAGCTGTGGCTGGGATTGGTCCTGGAGGCAGAAAGCAGTTTCCAAAAGGGCCCAGCAGGAACCTGTTGACTTGGAACTGGCCATGAAATAGTCTCTGAATACGTACCTGAGGCTGGAGGGTTAGATCTGTGCTTTGGGTAATTAGCTCAGATTCAGGGTTGCATTTCCAAGCAGGGATACCACACTTTACTTTTCCCAAAGATATCCTCCCCCCACAAATCATCACCTCTTTCCTTTTATGCTTTGATCTCCCACTGAACTTGGTGTTTTCTCCATGTCTTCAGTGCCCCGGCCAATCCAGATATATTTGGCGTCTTTGTTTTTGCTGTCTATAAATTCCTGTGGAATAATTAGAAGGATGTTACCTGACAGAAGAGCTTTCCTGCTCTGGCCAGACCACTGTCCTGCCTCACGCACAGCTTTTATTTCCTCTTGAAGAGCGAGGACAGAGATGCAGCCATGGCAGAGCAGCCCCTTACATCAGCCCATTCACATGACCAGCCTCCTCTCTTCCCAGAGCCAAGCAGAAATGAGTGGAAGGTCCCCAGCATTTCCTCTTCCCAGTCAAAACTACTCTGGCTTCCACATTTGGCCCATCTTGTGCTTCTCCTCTTCAGCTCTGCTCAGCTGACATTCCCAAACCCAGCTCCTGTGCAGAGAGTCAGATGCTTTCCCTGATGGGGCTCTTGCTTGTCTATGTGTACTTTTGACGTCCAGGCCATTTTCCCTTGGAGAAATGTTTGGCTGAGGCCTTTCACGTGCTTTTAGGGCTGCTGCAAGACTCACCATCTCAGTGTCATCCTCAATGACAAGCAGCTGGGATTTCCTGGCCAGGCAGTTTTTCTGGCTGTCCTCCCAGCTCCTGGTCTCCTCGGAGAAGAAGTAACATCTGCCCCTGTGCAGCTGCCACCCGGGGGGACACAGCTCACATGTTGTCCCTGTGGGTGGGCAGGGGGAACTTTTAGCTCCTACAATGGATGGAATTCCTCCCCCTGTTTATGAACCATTGTCTGGAAAGTGTTCTCCAGGACAAGAGGAGGATAGTTGGCATTTCTGACAGCATCTCCTGGCAGAAACAAATGTAATGAAAATACTGGAAACTTTATACCAAAAGAGGAGCAAGACTATCATGATTAAAATACTCATTTAGATTTTGTTATCACTTGTCTTGGGTTATGGAACCAAAAATGTGTATTCTATTTCATCTGTTGAAAGCAGTTGGGGAGATGTTCTTCTTTATCTCTTGTAACTCTGGCAGGAGGGGGGCGGGTGCCTTTTGATAATGGGCCAGCTGTTAAAACCAGGTGGGGCAGTGTTTCTTATCTCTTTTCACAATGGGCCATTAAGACTCCCCAAACTGTACCCTCCCCAAAGCAGTACATCCACAAAGCAGTACATCCACATTCCATCATCCCATTGTGAGATGCTCCACCCAGTGAGGGGAGCCAACCATTCCTACCTGGATAAAACTGAGATGTAGGAACACAAGGTATCTGGCTTCACCGGATTCCTGGAGGAAGACTGGACCCTTCTCACCATCACTGGACCCGTTTTCTACAGGATCATCTCTACTTCAACAGAACCACATCTGCCACTCCAGGAGGACTCACTTTTGGACTGTTTCCAACACCCTGACCAACAGGGTGTCAGGTTGTAGCTCTGACTCTGTCAGGGTTTTCCAGGATTGTTGTTTGTTTGTTTGCTTGTTTGGTTGGGTGGTTTTGTTTTCTACTACATTTGTATTGTTAATATTCCTAGTAAAGAACTGTTATTCCGATTCCCAAATTTTCAGGCTTTGCCTGAAAGCCCTTGACTGCAAAAATATAATTTGGCAGGGGTGAGGGGTTTACATTCTCCATTCTAAGGGAAACTCCAGCTTTCCCTGGCAGATATCTGTCTTTCCAAACCAAGACATCACTGCCCTGCAGGAACACCATGCATCCTGGGTAGCACCAGTGAGTTCCCATTAACTGCAGGGTGTCAGAGAAATGGGAACAGAGACAACAGAACTGTGCACATCACATGTCCTCTATACTGGAAAGGAATAATGTGCCTCACCCTGTCCATCTTCACACAGCTCCTCCCTGAGCCGTTTCAGCGTTGCTGAGACGTTTCTCTCTGAAGAAATGTCACTGTTGGTGTTGTTCAGACCACACTGAGGCAAACTTTCTGATTTTCCTGCTCGGACCTTCAAAACTTGAACAGCCCAAAGTCAAAAAAATAAGAAAGAGAGGTCATGGTTAACAACAAGGATAAGGAAATGCAGTCTTTGTACCCACAGCTGTACTGTGAATGTGAGGATGTTTCTATGTACATTGCCTGCTACAGTTACGAGCAAACTCAGTGAGTAAAGCTCAGTGAGCAAAGCCCTCCCAAGAAGATGTTCATGGAATGGCCTTTAAGGATCATTGGAAAGACTTTAAAGATCATCTCATTCCAAACCCTTGCCATGGGCAGGAACACCTTCCACTATCCCAGGTTGCTCAGAGCCCATCCAGCCTGGCCTTGGACACTTCCAGGGATGGAGCAGCCACAGCTGCTCTGGGCACCCTGTGCCAGGTGTCTGCACTCTGTAGCTGTGCCACAGCTACAGCTGGTGTGTAAGCCGCACAGACAGGTTTGGCCATGACAGACCCCAACTCCCAGCCCAGCTCCCTGAAGAGCAGCAGTAAAGGAGTCCCTGGGTAAGACAATGATCGGTTGGATTGGAGCTCAAACGGGGAACCCCAGCCAATCCCATTCAATCCTGACCTCTAATTGGCCACTGAGCTGGGTGGGGCTGAGACCTGGACCAATCAGGTGTTTAAGCAGGGGAATTTGGGGAATTCAGGGAATTTGGAACCCCTATAAAAGGGGCATCCATGGATAAACCTCGGCTGCTGTCGTGTGATCTCGGTGCGTTCAGTCCTGTGCCTGCTCCAAATCTGTGACCAAACGCAGCATCGCTGGGAACAATTTCTTCCTCATATCCCATCTAAACCTCCTCTCCCTCAGTGTGAAGCCATTTCCCCCTGTCCTGTCACTCCCTTGTCAATAGCCTCTCACCTCCTGTGTTTGTGTGTAAGTTGACACCTGTCAAAAGTTGACAGCTTTTAGTGCAAGTAGGGGAATTTTTCTCCCAGCTCTTTCAGAGGTTTAACCATGTCTGCAATGAAGGAATTGAAGCAGGAGGTAGGATCTACTCACATTCCTTGGTTTGTGTGGCCACGACTCCCAGCAGGATGAGCACGAGGACTGCCAGGACCAGTGCCACGTAGAACCAGGCTGAGCACCTGTGCTGGCAGCCTGGAGGGAGGCAGGAGGGAGAGCAGCTTAAGGTACTGGCAGTCTTAAAATTAACACTGGGGAAGCAACAGAGAAATCATCTGCCCAAAATCAGACTGCTGTTGGGAGGATGCAGTAGCATTTTACATATTAAAAATCTGCATCCATTTTGCCTACATGGAAGTGAAATCAAAATATTTGGTCACATAGAGCAAATGATTGTCAACCATTAAGAGTTTGCCTTTTTTCCTTTAACTTATTTTTTTCAAGCATTGCTTCCTCCCACCTACCCACACACACCCTGCAGGACCTTGCAGAGCAATCCAGAGAAAAGTATCAAGGATGGGCTGTGGTGTCTGTCAGGGATGGGCTGTGGTGTCTGTCAGGGGTGGTTGAGGTGTCAGCGATGGGCTGTGGGGTGTTCTTGCTCTCTGCCCCCAAGTGTTACTGTTCCTATTACACAGGTCAAAGATAACTTCCCTAAATGCACAGGAAAAAATGCCCCATACTAACACCCCTGGGCACAGGGAAGTGCATCAAAGCGTCTCTCCAGCTACTTGGCATTCACCCTGTGTCAGAGGGAAACACTCAGGAAGCTGCAGAACCTGAGGAAATTTGGGGTTAAGGTGCCAGTTCCACCAGACACAGACTGCACCAATTGTCTTTTCTGAATCCCCATTTGCCCCCAGAATTCCCTTGTAGAGAAGTAGACAATGTCTGTGAGGTGCACAGAGCCCACAGTGCTCAGGACACAGCAGGGCAAAGTGTTTTGTGTGTGAAGCTTTGGGAACTCAAGACTCTTCCAATGCCGGAACCACGTGCCAACACAGGTGACCTCAGGGTGGCCATGAACTTAGATTTCCTCATGTTACTGACAGAAAACCCTGTGACATCAAAAGATGAAGCAGGAAGAGACTTCTCCTCTCATTAAAAATTTCCGTATGACCAGAAGAGTCAAGAACTTCCTCCTGAAGGTCAAGAAAGAGGAGAGAGCTCTGAGTTGTGCCCAGCCCAGTGCATCACTCTCAGAACAGCTGAGGGAGGGGAAAAGGAGAAGTGGTAACAAGAATGGCAGAAAATGTCCTTTATGCTGACTTGAACTTGCCTGAATCAACCAGAGCCAGAATCCTGACGGTCCCTGATGTCCAAGGTAGGTCCAGTGCTGAGCACGGAGCTTTCTTGGCATTATTCTCCAGTCTCTCTCCCACATATGTTGATAGAGTTCCTTGGAGCACCAAAGTCCCAAAGAGCACAAGGGAAACGTGAGGACCAGTGCTGGGAAAATGTGCAGGTGGAGTGTCCAGATAGGGTTGTTTACATTTACAAAGGCAAGTTGTTATAAGATCTACTTTTCTCTTTCTAAGGTGCAAGTGTGAGTGAACATCTCTGGTGTGATATGAAGAGTAGTTTTTATCCCTTTTGGAGACCATTCCAGAGCTGAACATCCACTACTCCTGGCCCAGACCTGTTGTCCCCTAGCAGTCAGATTCCTGCAGCAAACTGCTCAGGATGGAGTGGCTGCTGTGGCTGGAGTTTGCAGCAGTCTCCTGCACAGCTGTTCCTGCTCCCTGAGCACAGCAGGCATTGCCTGGGGGCTTCTCCTGCTCTGGCTGTACAAAATGCTTGTTTAATGCACAAGTGTGAAATGTTTCATGGACAGGTTTAGTCTGATTTAGGATCAAACACTTTGCAAAATTCTAACCAATCATTTATCTTTCTTTAATGCACTAATTTTTTTTACAAAAATGGTTGCAATATTGCACTGGTTTTGCAATATCTGTATAAAAGTACATCCTAAAAATTAACAGACTTCATGTATCTGTACTTAATTTTCTTTTTTCCTTCCTTTCTTTCTAACCCACCTTTCACTCTGACAGAAATTATTTCTTGCCATTGGATGCTTGTCTTTTGCACAAAGTGTGAACCCTCTGCATCTCTTTTCAGATGGGTGGAGTTATTAACACCCACGGAAACAGGGTTTCACCACCTCTCCCAACAGATGAATTCACGGCTCAATAGACCACAATTATAAAATTATTGTAAATAAATAAAAATTATTATAAATTATAAAATAAACCACTTGATTGCAAGTTCTGTTTTCCTGATTATTTAACCCATGTACTCCTATTCAAAATTCTGACAGATTTCTAGTAACATTTTTATGTTTCTCTGCTTGTGCCTTTCGGGGAAACCCTCACAAACCCTTCTATGTGTTCACTGAATTTATGTACAAGATTTCCCAGGTGTTGTCTCCATCTTCTGAAAAGAGCTCAGAACCCTGGCTCCTGTCCTAGCTCTGTACAGTGCCAGAACCCAGGGAGCTCACTGTTGTATATCATGATGACTTTGAGATTTATAATATTGCAACATCCTATTTTTGACTTTCTACCCACTTTTTATCTCGCTCTGTATGTTTTCTTTCTTGCTGGTTTGTATTTATTACCTGCAGATGATAGAATAAATTTCACTGTTCTCCATGTTACCTTGTTAATTTTGATAAGATCTCGAACACCTCCAAATTTAGAACAATCTGCAGTTTTCAGGCTTGGATGTTTTAGTCATCCTCACCATTCCTGTCTGGATGAACAACCTTGGGCCACCCTTGGCACTCTCCTCCCCTTTTGTCAAGATTGACAATGGGGGTGTGTGCCCCTGTCCCCTCTGGTATTGTCTGCCTTGAAGAGAAACCAGACCTGTTCCTGCCTATAGTCACTGTTCCAAGGGTGAAAGTGTCATCATGGAACATGGAATCAGAGCATCCTGAGCTGGCTGGGACCCACGAGGATCATCCAGTCCAACTCCTGGCCCTGCTCAGGACACCCCAACAATCCCACCCTGAGAGCACTGTCCAAATGCTCCTGGAGCTCTGACAGCCTTGGGGCCGTGCCCATTCCCTGTTCCAGTGCTCCATCTGGAGGAAGAATCTTTTCCTGATATCCACCCTAACCCTCCCCTGACACAGCTCCAGCCATTCCCTCTGGTCCTGTCCCTGGTCACCACAGAGCAGAGATCAGTGTCTATTATGGAGAAAAATATAATTTGAGAATATTTACCACAGTCGTATCAACCAGTTGCTGTCCTGTGTTCAGCATTTCTCACAATTTCAGTCATTTTTTGTTTCATTTGAGTTGATTCTCAGCTCTCTCTGCTCTGTTCTTGTTCCCAGGCTGAGATTGTACCTACGCAGAAGTGGAAGTGAAATCCCAAGACACAACTGCTGCAGCAAACTGCAAATCATCTGGTGAGTTTAGCTGTCTGATGAAGTGGTGGGGATTTAAACAAGAAGGGGAGAGGGGCTGATCCTAATGACACAGATAAGCCACGAGGAGGCAGGAGGATACAATTGCCGGCTTTCCACACTCGCAGCAGGGGCAGCCGAGGTGTTGCATTCTGTGCCCCTGAACGCTTGTTGGCTTTCCTGGCGAAGGAATGGGAATAGGATATGATGGGGCAGACCCAGACGGGCCCGAGCCCGGGCTGCTGTCCCCAGCAGCAGTGAAAAGCGAACAAAGGAGATGAGGAAGCAGAGGGCGGGCATTGATTGCCAGCACTCTCCTCCATTTCACCTCTCCTCAAAGCCATGGCAGGCTGGGATCTGTTCAGGTCCCTGGGCACAGTGACCGGAGCTGGCAGGGAAGCACCAGGACATTCAGCCTGGCTCCAGCCTCCAGGTCTGGAAGGCCCCAGATTCCCAGTGTGAGCCTGAAAACGGGGGGCACCTGGAATGCAGAGGAAAGGTGCTTCTGTGCAGCTGTTTGCCCTAAACTTTATTTTTCTGTCCCTCTGTAGGTAAAAGCTGTTGTTCCAGAAAACATGTTGCTGTACTGGTGGTGATCATCCTTGTACTGGTCCTGGCCACATATTTAATAATCACATGTAAGTTCTTTTTGTTGTCTTGTTGTCATAACAGCAATTAATTTGTGCCTCTCTTCCACCCATGACATATAAAGCCAATAGGAAGAGAAGTTTGGGTTGAAGGCAAAGGACAGCAGTTTTTAGCCAACCATGGCTGTAAGAGGAAATCTGTAAGAGAGTCGAGTGGTTTGAAAGTTTAAAATTCCAACAGATGAAAAAGCCAAAAGCCAAATGAAAAACTGACAACGTGCAAATGACAAAGAATTTATTATACAATTGTTTTGAAGAAACAAGTTAAGATTTGATAATGCCTACCAGTAATATCATTGCTAACTGTGAGAATCCCACAAGGCGATGAGGTTGCATCAGGAGACCAAGATGTCCATGACACCAAAAAATCTTAAAATAATTATGAATTAAAGTTCATTTGAAGGAGGCAACTAAATCACATCTTAAAGGAGTTTGCTCAAGATCAAAACATACTTTGAGCTCAAAAAAAAAAAAAAGATAAATAATATTTGGTAGAAAATAATCTTACTTCCATCAGAAAAAGCATTAATAGATCCATTTGGTATTTCCTTTAAATGTTTTCAAGGAACCATTTTTAAGTTTCAATGATTTTAGTTGTATCTTTCCATCCTTTGGTAGCTGAGAATGCTTGAGAAGCTTCTGCAACCAATCACTCTCAAGTCCCAGAGTTTGCCACTAGCTCAGAGATGCACATAGGGAAGACATGGCAAAGTCTTTGATCCTTGCAACTTAAAAAACAGGTCTGGGGGAGGCAATTCGTTCTTCATTTTCAAGGCAAATAGTTCAGGACTGATATCTGACAGTGCCCTGACATTTATAAAATGTCAAACAGCAAAGGGTGGGGCAAATGAAAAAAAATAATAAACCAGCACAAAATAAAAGTGTGATTTGCATTTTATACAGCTTTAACATGGAAAGAGGAGTCCTTGGACTTGGATCCAGGGCTGGCTTTAGTTATAGTTCCTTTGTGAGGCTCAGTACTGGCTCAGAACACCTACAGACCTGAAAAGAATACTCCTAAGAAACTTGATATTTAGCTCAAACTTGAGAAATGAAATAAAGGTAGGTTTTAAGTTTAAGAGTACACAGGTTTCACTTGTGCTCCAAATAAAAACTGTTGCATTTTGAGTTTATTCTAAGCTTTAGCTTTGTATGAATTTTCCATAGGGTCTTGTTATGCCAAATACACTGTTATTAAGATATGTTGTTTAAATGAACTAAAGTGTTGCCTTTTACTCAGTGGAAGGTGACCTGACCATTTAATGATTTTTATAGGAGAATCACGAGCAAAGAGGCAGAGTTTGCATCCTGTGTTGGGTGAGGGGGGTCAGAGAGGTCCAGCAGAGCTCTGACAGTGCATGTAGTGGTCATACCTTGCAAGCACAAATTATATTCTTATTTCCAGATGGCCCAACTGCAGGCAGCCAAAACAGCTCAACAACATTGTCCCTCATCCCTGAAGAGGCACTAGGTAGGCAATCCTCTGTCATTCCAAAGGGAGTTGCCAGAAGCCTGTTGGATTGATGGTTAAGGGGGACAGAAAACGGGGCTGTATCAGGATTTTGTTCAGGAGGAAAACAAACCCCTCTGCCATGTCAGGAATACAAACCTTACCCTGGGACACTCCCAGGATGAGCTCTGGAGCCCATGGAGGGTTTGCATTTGCAGCTCCTTTGGAACCAGTCCTGGCTCAGCTCTGCATTCCTGTTCCACAGGGAAGAACTGATGCCTCTCTGCTGCCAGAGCAGAGCAGTGAGGCAGGGAAGGGACAGGAGGAACAATCCCTCTGGTACCCCAGCCCTGCAGGGAGCAGGATGGACACAGTGCCTGTGCTGCTTTCCCAAGGCCCCTCCACTGCCAGCCTTTGATCTCAGTGCAATTCCATGCTGCTCTCTAGGAGCTTCTGGATCCCCAACCAAAGTGTCCCCTGAAGGCCCAGTCTCCCTGAATCCCATGCCCCTTTCCAGCTCCCCCTCTCTGCACCTCGCACTGCCCTGCCTGGCAATGCACACAAATACTGGTGCTTTCAGTAGCACCTCTGCTGCCCAATTCTGCATCAGGCAAACCAGACTTTGGGAATCTGAGAGCTGCTTTTGTGCCCTGAGCATTCCTCTGTATGCCCTGAGCAAAGATGGGAAAGGCAGGATCATGTTTGCTGTGCTGCTCCCTGTATGGCTGCTGCCTGGTGATTCTGGGCTGGCATCAGCTCCAGAGCCTGTGGGGAATCCCTGGTGCTCTGGTGACAATTCTCAGCAGGAGCATACAGGGATTTCTGTGGCTGGAACTGCTTCTCTGACCACTCTTTTCTCGTGGCATCCTTTGGTCAGTGTGAACATGGATTTTCCACACCTTTTCTTCCCTTCTGCAGGCTGCCCCCCACCATGGAAAAAACATGGGAGAAAATGTTACTACTTTTCTCCAGAGATGATAGAGAAGGACTGGAAAGCCTTCCGTGAAGAATGCACTGCCATGGGCTCAGACCTGGTGATCATTGAGAGCAGGGAAGAGCTGGTGAGATCCAACTCCCTGGGGCAGCTGCTCCAGGACTGGAGCTGCCTGGCCAAGGGCTGAGCAGTGACACTTGTGCCTGCTCCTGTCACACATCCTTGGGCTCTGGGACCTGCTGCCAGCCATGGACACCCCAGTCCTGGCAGTGGCAGCAAAGCCCTGCACAGGGAGGGGTGTCCTGGGGCTTGGAGTCCTGCCCTTGGAAGCTTCTGTGCCCAGGCCTGATCCCATGGGAAGGTGCAAACTCCCTGCCCAGCTGGCTGGGGGTTTACAGGGATTTAGCACACCAGCCAAGGAGGTTGGATAGACACTTCTTTGTGAGAGCCATTGTTTGGCAAGAACTGAAAAGGCTTTGCCACCCCCATCAGAAGGGAAAAGCATCCCCAGGTATCAAGTCACACCTGTTAAACTACAAATTACACCTATAATGGCACCACAGGTGTATTATGATGTTTGTTGTATTCATAAGGGACCTCAAAATGGAGAAATTCATCCTCTGGAGCTGTGGGCAGAGGTGCTGTGGCTGGATGCACACTGCACTCTCTGTGCTGGCACCAAGCCTTCTGTGCCTCTGGTGAAGAAAATGTCATTCTCATGTATTCCCATTGTTGGCTTCCTTTCCAGAGTTACCTTCTCTCACAATCAAAACATGAGTACTACTTACTTGGTCTCACATACTTTCAGAAGGAGCGGGAGTGGAAGTGGATCAACAACATGAAACATGACCCAGCCATGTGAGCTCATTCCAGCAAGTCTCTGCCATACAACGTCTGGGAACAGGAAAATCCCAAAGCCAGGGCATTGGGCAGAGAGCCCAAGGCAGATCAGGGACTGTGGTTTGGAGAACCTGATTCCTTGAGATCCAGGTGCTTCAGCACATGCCTGTGCCTGTGCCAAGGAATGGGAGCCTTTCAGTGCCAGGGAACACGGGCCTGTCCCATCAGGATGGCCGGAGGACAGAGCTGTGGTTCTGCTGGGGAAGGAAGAATCTGACTGGATGCAGTTCCCTGGGGGAAGGAGGGAGACAGGAGGCAGGGACAAGAGAGAGGGTGATGTCAGCACCATTGGCTGGAGGGGACCCAAGCAGGGGAAGGACTGGATGGGAAAGCATTGCCCAGAAACTTTTCTGGAGATGTGGGAAACAAAAGTGAGGAGTGGGAGGGAGATTCCAGCAAGGCAGTTCCTGGTCCTAGTGGCAGTAACACAGCTTAGCAGCCAGGCCAGGTGCCACTCTGCCTTTCACTGCATGTCAGGAATGTAACCAAATTTGACTTTTTTCCCCTGATCAGGTTCAATATAAGCAGAATTTATAACGACTATGACTGCATGGTCATTGGACATGGTAAAGTAGCAACTGCACCTTGTGGTGGATCCGAAACAACACGTAATATGTGTGAAAAAGCTGCAACAATGTCAAAAAGGCATCAGAAGGAGAGCTAAAACAAAGCAGGAATGTCACCCCAGCTTCCTGTAGGAAATGTGAATGGGATGTATCTCATTTCTCTTCAACTGCCCAATCTCTGCTCCCAGGGACTCCTGCAGCCTCTCTCCAGACTCATGGCCCTGCTCAGCCCATCCTTTCCCTGCTGGTGTCTGAGCCTGGATGGATCCCCTCTGCAAGAGCTGGCACTGGCACACAGGAGGAGTCTGGGACTCTCTTACACCAGAGGTGGCACTTCCAGGCAGGCACTGCCAGGGGAGAAGTGTCCAGGCTGGGGACAGGGGTGTTCCCAAACAGATCCTGACTCTGCAAGTCACACCCACCCACAGCCCTGTGTTCCCAGCCCTGCCTGGGCACGAGGAGACCCTTCCCCACATGGCCACAGCCTGGCCTTGCCTGCAGCCACAAGGGAAGGGCAGCACGGATTTCTGGTTGGGATCTGGTAGGGAAGGGCAACCCCACTCCTCGCCAGGATGGACAGGACAGAGTCAGGTGTGGGTGTGGATAAACCTTCCCCTGTCCCAGACTGTTCCAAGAGCACACAGGATCCCTGAGCCTGTCGGGGGAAATGGGAATCAGCCCAAGGGAGAGGATCCTACAGCAGCACAGCTCTGGGCATAAAATCAGCTGCAGTCCTGTGTGGGAAGGGGAAGGAGTGTCAGATTTAGGATCTGCTGGAGAAGGGCACAGGATGGAGACCAGCAAGGCCTGAAAAACAGAGTCCAACAGAAGCTGAGCTGGACTGTTGTATTCCTCTGGAGAAATGGTTTTTCCCCAGAGACCCCCTGAAGCTGTAACCTTCTTAGTTTAACCCTACCTTTACCTTATCTCTAACCAATGGCTCTGTGCCAGCTATCCATCCCGAGACAGAGACTAGATAAAAACCCCTGCTCTTCCTTGTTCACTCTTTTTGCCCTGGGATCTCCTTCAAGAATAAAGCCTTGGAACATTCCCCTGAGGTAGGTGTCTCTTTTGAATGTTTCACCCTATCCTTGGAGCATATTCCCCCAAAGGTCCCTAAAAACTGAACTAGCCCAGCAGCCAGGCAGGGCTGGCAGGGGGGTAGTGCTTCACTGGACAGAAAACAGAAGAATGAAACCCACAGTGACCTGTGAAGGAGCTGGTGAGAAGTGTGAGAGCGACCTGCAGGGAATGGCAACACCCTGCTCTGCCCTCTTTTCCTTGGAGATTGATCACAGGAGGAAATAATGCCTGAGGGCTTTTCCTGCTCAGAAGAGTTCAAGCCAACAGCAGAAACAGGTGGCACCAGGACAACAGAGTTGTGATCAGGAAACAGGGAATGTCAAGCTCTGCCCATGTGCTTCAGTGTCTCTTGGGCCTTGTGTGACTCCAGGAATTATCCTTCTTGCTGTGTCCTTTCAGGCAGAATCATGCCTCCTTTATTGGTGCCTTTCTTGCTCTCTTTTCAGCTGCAGGACGGAGAAGGCTCTGTGAAGTGACACTGAGGCCTGGTTTACCACCGAGTGCTGACGTGCGTACCTGGTTCTGGCCCAGCTTGGGCTTCAGCTTGGGCTTCCAGCAGCTCTGATACGCTACAGCAATGCTCGTCTGTGGGGTCTTGGCTCACAGGCAGTTGGCTCACACTGTCATGGCTGTGGTAAAAAGAGGGCACTCTCCAGAGGCTTTCAGGAAACAGAGGCTTTATTTGGGGGGGTCAGGGGATCCCCCAGCCCCAGGTGGGTGCCTCCAAGAGAGACCCCAAGCCTGGGCTGCAGGGGGGTTTTGTACAACACAGTCCGGGGGGTGGGTACAATTATACAAACCAAGAAAACAATCCAAACACTACATGCCAACTAAGTTACCTAAATTCTAACAAATCCAACACAGGTTTGGGACTGGACTCAAGAAAGTCTTGCCAACTAGTGGCCAAAGCTCTTAGATCTTAAAGATAAGAATTCCATGATAAACAAAGGAAAAATTATGCATAACACAAAGATGAAACAAGAAGGAACCAACAAAGAAGAGTCTCCAGGCAGAGACTCCAGTTGTCCTAGAAACCCTTATCAAACTATGATAAGAATACATTCTAGGACGAGAGGCCCTTTCAAGATGTTTAAACTATACTAAACTTACAATATAAAAAACCCTATACTATATTCATAAACTAAAGTTTATAAAACATTTCTTGCAAACTCACAACTGAGAAAAAAATTGCTCAATCAAAAAATATTTACACAGCATGTTGTGGCCATTGGCAGGGAAAATGGAATCCTACAGGAAAAACTGTCTCTTTCTGACTTGAAAGCACATTTTGACATCCCTCACACCACTCATCCTCCTCACTGACTGCTCACATCAAGATGCTTTGGAAACGAGTTTGCAGTTCTTTCCCCGACTTCCAATCCCCAAAGAACAGAGTAAGAACATGGAGCTGTAGCAGAACAACCTCAGTGTCAGACCCCAGGATCTGCACTGTTACTCCAGAAGGAATCTGACCTGGAGGGCTCTTTGCTTGCACTCACTCTACTGCAGAGGGTAGGAGAGCATTCTGTGTTGCATTATAGATTTCTGCCCTTCTATTTTTCTTTTCCAGCTGCTGGAATGTGCCCCCTTGGATCAAGTGGGCTCTCCTGAAGGCAGGGCCAGGGAAAAGCCTCTTCCCTGGGAGCCACTGGCCCTCGGTTGGAGCCTTCAGCAGGCAGCAGAGGCAGCAGCTGTGCACCAGAGGGGTGGGAAGGGGAAGCCACCTTGGGGTCACTGTGGAACTGCACAAACCCCATGAGAGCCAGAAAGCCACTGGAAGTCTCAGGACTCAGGAGCAACTATGGCTTGCAAGGAAATCCCTACCAAAGGCAGAAGTTTGATTGAAAGTGCTTTGTTTCCCCTGCCTCTGTGTTGTTCTTGTTCACAGTTCTCTGATCTTGTGATCCAAGTTTTACAATAAACTTTCCCTTTGCAGCTTGTGATTCTTGGATTACCTCTGGCATCCCTGCTGCAAGGGAAGGGTGAAGCATTTCCTCCTCACTCTGGTTTGGTCAGGGTCTAATCCTGATGCCAGGGCAGGCAATCCCTAAGCAATCCCAGCCTGACCTCTCACTGCTTCTGTGCTCGGTGCCTCAGAGAATGCCAGGCTGGTTTAATTCTTGCTGCAGCTGGGCAATGGGTGACACTCCCTGGGACAGGCCAGGCTGGCAGCACCAGCCCCAGAGGGGCACATCCTGGACACAGAACTGGCTCCATTAATGACCTTTACTGAGGAGAACCTGTGACACGGACACCTCCAAGAGCTGATCCTCAGGGCTCATCCTATTTCTGTGGACCTGTATCCCAATACAGCAGGTGGAAAAAATGCTCCGAGTATCTTGGCAAGAATCACAACCAAGGGATTTTGATTTTATTGTAGGAGAAAACAGTGAATGAAGGCAAGGTTTGTAGAACCTCTAAAAAAGCCCAGAAACTGTTTCATGGAAGTAACTAAGCAGCCACAGACATGAATAGACATTTCAGAGATGAGTGATGCTTTATGTAAACAAAAGAAGTTCATGCTGTTTGCACATGCAAATAATTTTATGTGGTTCTAAATGACAAATGTACCAGTGCAAGAAAAGGACCTCACTGCCATATGGGGTGAGGATGCACTGCCTGAGACATTAATTTTGAAGTACTAAGGATTTAAAGAAAGTTAAGATTATAGTTGCTGAATTAGCTGAAGTAGATAAGTTTTGTTTGCAGTTAACAGAAGCTGGACAAGCTATCCCGGATCTAGTAACTCATTGCTTGTCAACTTTATGGTTATAAAGCTCTGCTTGTAATGAAAAACAAAATGTGGTCAATAGATCTCAAGGACACAAAATAGTTGCACACTTCCCATGCTTGAAGGACCCACTGAACACAGGAAACTATAAGTTCTATCAAGGATTCGTTTGTCAAGTCTGCATTGAAAAGGTAGAAAGGTCAGAACGAGGAAGACTCATTTTTCTTCCTCATTTTTAGTGACACCTCCCCAGAATGGACCCCTGACTCATTTCAGAGAACAAACTGTGCACACTTAATAGCCTTTGTTCCAATTAGCATACCAAGCAGAGAAGAAGAAGTGACAGGACTATGAAAATGCATTTGTATTTTGTGTACTCAACACTTTTGTAAATAAGACCTTTGTGATCTTTGCAGTGCACATTAGGGAGTTATCCCATGCACTGCCTGGTTGCAATAAACACGCACTTTCTAACTTTAAACTGTTAGAGGGGTTTTGTCCATCATGATTGAATACTGATATTAAATCAATATTCATATTTTAATAATTCACGCCAATGCAGATTTGCTGTCAGGACAGCAAGCAGGGTTCAGGACACACAAAGAACACCTTGGAGGTAGCACTGACAGAGTTACAGAGCTCACAGCAATCACTGCCAGATTGGGTTCCTTTTTAGCACACACTGGACCTTCTGGAACCATTTTGGGTTTGTGGCTGCAAAGGCTTCAAACAGTGAGTGATGTTTCAAGGTGCTAAGTGTGATGCTTGCTCTGTGGTGAGTCACATCTTCTCTACAGAGAAATTCTGTTTTTTCTTGGGAAGCAGTCTATGGGAATCTTATGGGGTTTAACAAGACCAGGTGCTGGTGCTGCACCTGGGTCAGGAAAACCCCCGGGATCAATCCAGGTGGGGATGAGCAGAGGGAGCAGCCCTGGCAGGAGGACTTGGGGGTGCTGTGGGTGAGAGCTGGCCCTGCCCCAGCCGTGTGTGCTGGGACCCAGAACCCCTCTGTGCTGGGCTGCAGCCAGAGCCCCAGGGCAGCAGGGGAGGGGGGATTCTGCCCCTCTGCCCCACTCTGCTGAGACCCCCCTGCAGGGCTGCATCCAGCCCTGGGGCCAGCACAGGAGGGACAGGGAGCTGCTGCAGCCAGGCCAGAGCAGGGACACCAAGGGCATCAGAGGGATGGAGCAGCTCTGCTGGGAGGAAAGGCTGAGGGGATTGGGATTGTTCAGCCTGGAGAGGAGAAGGCTTTGGGGTGATCTCATTGTGGCCTTGGAGTGCCTGAAGGGAACTTATAAAAAAAGAGGGAGAATGACTTTTTACATGAGCATATAGTGACAGGACAAGTGTTAATGGTTTTGAACTAAAAGAAAAAAGATTTAGAACAGGTATTAGGAAAAAGTTCTATACTCAGGGGGTGGGGAGGCCCTGGCACAGGTTGCCCAGAGAAGCTGTGGCTGTCCCATCCCTGGCAGTGTCCAAGGCCAGGCTGGATGGGGCTCTGAGCAACCTGGGATAGTGGCAGGTGTCCCTGCCCATGGAATTAGACAAAGTGTCTTCCCATCTTAACCATTCCATGATTCTATGATCAGTGAGTGATCACTGGGTAGCAGCAGGCAGGAGGCAGCACCATGGGATCCAACTCTGACTTTTCAAGTCAGTCCCATGAGAGCCCTCTTGTAAAATGCCATGCTTTTTCCTTAAAATGTTTGCAGTTTTCTCCCTACATCATGGTAATGGCAATATTTTAAAGTAATTTTCCAGTGATTCAGTTTGGAGGGTACTCCTGTCTTTAGTTTTCAAGAAATTCATGTCTTGTTTAGCAATTTTCATTTTAGGAATTGTCTGGAGGCTGCTTAGCCAAACTGATCAGGGAAGGTGGTGGTGTCAGTTACAGCACCTGTCACTGTTACAGGTTACACCTGTTACAGGGGTCTCAGTTACAGCACCTGGGGTTAACAGTAGTTTTCGAGATCAAATCATTCACAGCTACATTGACAGCATTTCTCAGGGAGTTTTGTTTTTGCCAGTCTGGAGATTCTCCTGCAGCTGTCAGAATTACTTTCTGTACTCGAGGATGAGCATGAAGAGAACACTCACTTCTGAGTGCTCTGTGGTTAAAAGCCACAAGTGGTGAATATCAGGAGCCCAAGCCACTCCTTCAGTGAATAAACATTGAATCATAGATTGCCAGCTGTGCAAACACCCATGGTTCCACTGTATCCTTGTATGTAAAACATGCTCTTCTACATCAAGCAGGTACTGAACCTTCCTGCTGCCCTAATTCCACACCTCATCTCATCCTCTGCCCCTCTGGATTCATGTCTGCAACATCTCTAGAGAAGGCTCCAGCTTGTGCTCTCTGGACCCATCACCTCTTCTCTCTCCTGGAGATCCTCAGTTTCCTAACCTCCTTGAAGCCACCATGCTTTAAAGCCTTGTCACACATCTTTTGGATTCTTCTTCATCCTTTTATCTTTGCTTTTCTTCCCCAGTGCCTTCCTGAGAATTTTGACCAGTCCAGCTCTCCCAGTTCAGTGCTTAAATGAATTCCTGTTGCAGGCAAAGACTGAAGTCAACTGTAATTCAAATTATACTTATGGAAGTATAAAGTTTATAGGGTTCTTCCTAAGCTGTAAACATAAACAGCTGGTGATTATTTTCAGCAACTCACCACTGCTCAAAATCTTTGACAATGAAATTAATTGAAGACTGCAGTGAAAGTTTAAAGTGTAACCCCCCCATTGCCATGGTTTCCCCAAACTTCCCATGGTTTAAAGTTTCCTGCCCAGGTACAGAAGGATGCTTGTTTTGGATAAACCACTGCTGAGTTCCTCACCAGCTTACACAGAGCCCACAGGATGACTTGGAGAGAGCTGTGTTCCTCAGGCTGTTTGAACACACAACACAGCCCTGGGATCTGTTGTAAGTACAGCAGTTATTGTGAAAGACCACAGATGAAATGGATGATATATACGGCCCTGTCTTCCAAGCAATGCTGAAATTTCTATTGCACCTTCATCCCCACAGCTGGAAAGCATCATCAAGCATCACTGCTATCAAGGATCATCAGGCTTTATGCTCTTCTAGGTAAAGCAAATCACTGGCCAGTTTTTCCAAAGAGGTTTCCGTAACTGTTGTTTAAATACTCGATTTTACTCTTCTCCATACAAAAGAAGAAAAGAAATAAATATGAAATAAATAACATTTTTTTAAAAAAGCCAAAAGATCTGGAAAAAACCAAACCAAAATAAATAAATAATGATAAAAAACCAAAACCAACAAAGAAAAAAAACCAAAACCAAAAAAAAACCCCACAAAAAACCAACTCCACCAGCCAAAACAAAACCAAATCAGAGCCTTCTCTCTTTTTGTTAGTTCCTGGAATTTACTGGAATTTACAGGATCCCGGCGAGATCTCGTAGGAGCCGACTTCTCCTTGAAAGCCCCCCCGAGTCTGTTCCCGACCCAAAGCCCGCTTGGTCCCCAGCCCACGCTCCGTGGCCACGCCCCGGCATGGCCCATCCCGGGCAGATATGAAAAAGCGCGGCCGCCCCTCCGCCGGGCGCCCCCGGCCCCGAGAGCTCCGCGCCCATGGGCAGCGGCGGCCAGCCCGGCTCGGCGGGGCGCCGCACGGCCCACGGCAGCAAAGGTACCGGCGGGGGGCACCGAGGGCCCGCTGGGATGCGGGGCGGATCCGGGACATCGCTCCGGAGCGCGGGGCTGAGCCGCGGTGCCGGCCCCGGGAGCGCGTCCCTGGGCAGGGGGGCCGGGGATGCCGCCCGGGAGCCGCCGCAGCGCTGGAAACGCCCCGAGCTGGCAGCGGAGCCACTGCCGGGAGAGGGGACCCTGCTTTGGAGCCCCTCTCGGGACACCTCGTCCCCGCTGCTGCCCCTCGGGACACGGCACCCCCGCTGCTGCCGGATAGCGGGCGGTGGCGGGGCGGTGTGTGCTTCCAAAGGGAGGGGACAGGAGAACAAAAGGAGACTAAAAAGCTGTGGCTGTGGGGTAAGACTGGGTATTTCCCAGAAGTTTTGGGCTCCAAAACCGATGGCGTTCTTTATTTCACTTATCCATGCCATGTTTAGGCACCAGGTCTGTATCAAACTTACTGTCCGCCGTCATTTTTCCCAGGCTCGTTTCTTTCTCTTTTGATCACTTTAAGTTCTGGATGATTTAACTAAAACTTACAGTAACTCAGAGTTCCTGTAAACTGAGTAGCTTCGTGAAAATAAGCTAAATGACTCTGCTCCCAGCCTGCTCCCCACAGAGAGCTACTTTTCTTTTTTTAAAGCTTTGTGTGTCCTAAGCTCTAGTCCCCTGTCAGCTGGTTCTTATTTGTTGTTTTGGGTTTTTTGCTTTGTTTTTTAATTCCTTACTATTTTTTCAGGTCTTTTGTCAAACATCTGGCTGTGGCGAGGTGTGGCCGGAGTTCTTACTGCTGCTGTCATTTTGATTTTATGTATTCAGTTTGGTAAGTAAGGAATTTTAAAAGCAAATATAATTAGCAATAGAAATTACCAGAGTGTGGGGTTCAGTACTCAGGGGACGGGGAGGCCCTGGCACAGGCTGCCCAGAGAAGCTGTGGCTGCCCCTGGATCCCTGGCAGTGTCCAAGGCCAGGTTGGATGGGGCTTGGAACAACCTGGTCTGGTGGGATCAGTCCCTGCCCATGGCAGGGGGTGGGACAAAAGGGTCTTTGAAGTAACTCTAAACCCAAGCCACCACTCTGTGATTCTGTGTGAATCTGTGATTTCTGTTTGAAATGTGGGCCAGTGCTGCAGAAACAACTTCACATGCTTCAGTGGGGTTAGGGAGGCCTTAGTTTAGTCCTGGTGTACTTTAGCTATCAAGTTTGTGATGTCACCATTGGTCTTAATCCAAGTTCAAGAAAACAAACAACAACAGGATGATTGTCCTGCATCTGCAGGACTTCAAAAATGACGTTATAATAAACTAGTTATTAATTCAGCTGTGAGGAAGCAACATGTGCAAAAACTGGAGTTGTTGGGATTTTTAAGCTGTAGAAGAGTCCTTGGGTGATACTTTATTTTCACCTTCTCAGCTACTTCTACCAACGTGTCCCTGACCATCCTTTTAAGTATATGTCAAGAAGCAGAAGGGTGCAGGATCCAGAATATATCATTAGTTTCCAATAATTATTTCAGATTTGTTTTTTGTCTTTTTCCAGGAAACCCTTCTCCAGGCAAAGGCATTCCTGTGTGCCCTCCCCTGGACCTGTGTCCATCAGGTTGGCTGTACTTCCAGAGGAAGTGTTACTACCTCTCAAAGGGTGAAGCCACCTGGAACTTCAGCCAGAGCTACTGCTCTCTCTACAATGCTTCCCTGCTGGTCATAGAAAATCATCAGGAGCTGGTAAGGGAATCGAAGAGGAAGCTTGTTTTCCTCCCAGCTCACTTCTAGGGAACTGCTTCTCCAGCCTCCTCAGCTGAAACAGGAAGCTGATGTAAGAACACAATGAGTCACAGCCTGCAGAAAACTTTGTCCCTCGCCTCCCTGAAAACCGGAAACATTTATGCAGTGGATGTTTTAGAAAATGTCTGAGTGCTTGTCTGAATTACATTTGGTGCTGCTCACAGCTGTCAATACTCATATTGAAGGTGTCTATCAGGGTAAACACTGTTGCATCTCATTTATCTTTAATTAAACAGTTGTTTTCTCATATTGAGAAAAATTAATGGCATACAAGTTGGTAAATATGTTAATTGTGACCTTTGGAGTTTGGAGATAATTACCCAAAATGCAGCTTGGAGCATTTTTTTCTTATTATACCACAATATTAGGAAAGATTCCACCCTGCACAAAGACCTAGGAGAATATATCCTGAATCTGTTCCAAACCTTGGTAGCCAACCTTGATATTTTAGAATAGCCTCTCTCTAGGTCAGTCAAGCCTACCCCAGTCACCAGTCTCTGTATATTTAGGTTTCAATATTGTTTCTTCTGTAGGAAAGACTAGGTGGTTGTTTTGCTTTTGCCCTGGATCAAACAAACACCTTGTATTTTGATAGCTGGACTGAGCATGCAGAACTTCTTTTCTTATGTGGGTTTATTCCTACAGAGATTTGTTATGAAGATCACAAAGCAAGACCCATGGATTGGACTCTATAAAAGAAATGAAGAGTTCTTTTGGGTAAATGGAAAAGCATTAGACACTGAACTGTAAGTTGATGTGGAGGGGTTTTGCTGATGATATTTGATTATAGGGGAGTAAGCAAAATAATACAGAAATAGTGGCTTGTAGGAAATAGCTGTTACTATGTTGAAGGGATGATTGTGAGGAGGGTATGGAATGCAATGAAGATTTCATGTGGCATTGTTAAAACTGTGGCAGATGAAAAGCTTTGTAAAGCTGAGAAGCAACATGAGGCAGGTAACAGACATTTGAGAAAATTAAACCAAGAGACACCAAGATACCAAATTGATGGGGGGAGAAAGGGAAGATTACAGTAACACAAATTCCTCATTACAGAATATATTTTGCAGAAATACAAACCTGCATGTAAGCTGTGTGAGGTTCATAGCAAACAGATTTGGGAGACTGCTAAGACAAGTTTTCATTTTCATAGAATGTTCCTCTGAAAGAGGCTGTGGAGGGAAGGGAAGATGTGAATTTATGTTGCATGAGCTGCTCTGAGGCCAGGGCCCTGTGTTCTGTGCCACCAGTGCCAGGTGTGGGGCACTTTGTTCCTCTCCCTGGTAGCTGTCTCATCTCGTCAGAGGCTGCTGCAGCTCATCCTGGAGCAGCTGCTGGCAGGAGTTGGCAGAATTACCATTGATAGGCATAAGCCCTGAGATTTCACAAGTCTGAAATTACCTTAAAAAAAGTGTAAAATTTAAATCCTTTAAAGTCTGTGACATTACTGGGGGTGTGTGATTATATTCACTTCATCCCCAGGCCCTGAAGGCTTGATCTGACAAAGGCATTTAATGTGACATGTGAGGAACATGTGGGGACCTCAAACTGAAAACTGCAGTCCTTCCCACTCTTTTATCCCCTGTCTGCAACACACGCGCCCTCTGATGCTTTCATTTTCAGTGAGGTTCTTCCCATTCTTAGATTTCTGCCTCAGACTGCCCCTCGTGAAGGGGAGGGAAAACACCTTGATCTCTAAGCTCAGCTGTTGCTGCACTGGTGGGGATTTGTCCCTTGGCTTTTCCAGAGACCATTCCAGTTTGCTTGGCCTGTCCACAGGACTTGATAGCACTCTGAAAACAGAGTTGCTGAAGGAGGTGTCCCTCTTACCTCTTATGTAGGGACACCTACGGTGTGGAAACTGAGGTTTGATTCTTGTTTCCCCCCTGTCCCCTTAACCATGGTTCCTGTTGGGTTCTGAGGAAGGGAGAAATGAGAGATACATTTACTCCACAGCTTCTGCTGGAACCTTTTAGCTGTATAGGAGGATGTGGAAGTGGAAGGTGGTGGTGCCCAACTTGATGGCACAGCATCCCTGAGAAGGGCAAACCTGAGTTTCAGTCTGTGCTCCATGGGTGTATTTCACATTAAGTGACCACCAAACAAGATACAGGAGTACTACAAGTCCTGGATTTTGTATTCTGGCACAAGATACCGTTAAGAAAAGACAATCCCCATGGTGTTCTCTTCAAGGCACAAAACATCATCCTCCTGTGGTGCCTTGCCTGAGATAAATTCAAAGAGAACCTGAGGTGCCCATAGCTACCTTTGCTCTACTTTGACTTTGACTATATTTGACTGTGGGTGTCCAAATAATCCTGTCTTCCCTTCCTCCTGGCAGGTTTGAAGTAAAAGGCTCTGGAAGCTGTGCCTATCTGGAGTCCAGAGGATTCTCAGTCTCAGGATGCTATTTAACCAGGAAATGGGTCTGTAGCTTGAATGTCAACTCAGCACAATAAAGGTGGGCCAAGCCACCACCCTGACACTCAGAGCTCTGATGTGATGCTTACACAGGCTATGTCTATGCTTTGAGACCTGGGAATGTGTCCCAGCTCCTACCCCAAGGTGAATGACTTTTCTGGTAGGCAGAATTCTCCATCCTTGGAGGAAGGCTTTAAAGATACCATTTGAAAGGCTCTCTTCAGCATCTTGAGAAGTAATTTCCTTGCTCCATTTTTCCAGCTACTGCCCAGCTGTAGTTTCTTTTTGTTGGGCCGTCAGTATTTCTTCCACTTACTCCTCTCTTGTAGGAGCAGCTGTTCTTTCTTGTCTTTGGGGTGTGCAGGTGGAGGATTTTGTTCTGCTTTTCCTTTCTCCAGGCTCTGTGCAGGGATGGGTGGTGAAGTGGGTCTGTCTGGAGGAGTGCCAGTGCCTCATGGATACAGGGTAATGCAGAAGTGAACACTGTTGTTTTAAACAGGATCACAGCAGGTTCCTCTGTCTATGTTTGATGGGATGTACCTTGCATTGTATTCCATGTTTTGTTAATGTTCTATTACATTAATCTTGTTAAATCCTGGTGATAACACTGCCACCCTAATTTATGTACCTGCACTGCACCTTACAACACTTTCTTTAGCCAAAAAAAGTCACAATAGATAAGAATATTTATTTACCTGAGCATCTGCACTGATTGGGGGTGGGGAGAAGAGCTGGAACTGAAAGAGTGATAGTGAAGCTGCAGGCATTAATGTGTAAAGGCAGAAATAGAGAAATAGTCCTCAATGCGAGGAGGCAAAAATCAGGAGAAGGGAACGAGAGAATTAACAGCAAGGGATGTTTCTCTGTGTTTTTCTCATGCCCTGTGTGTGAGGCATCTGAGCAAGGAGGACATTTCCAGATGGACATTCAGTGTTCCATTGTGTTAGTGACATTTTCAGCAGCAGCCCCCAGTGCTCTTGGATTGCTGGGAGCCTGAACAGAATTAGGACACAGTTCCTCTGACTGAGTCCCACTCATATCTAGCAGGCTATCCAAAGATTAAGAATGCCAATTGACCCAGAGGAAGAAAGTTTTCCTGGAAGGAATATAACTGTCAAGGTTCTAGAGAAGGAAGAATGGGAAGTTCACCTTCATTATTTTCTGTGACAGAAGAACTTGACTGTAGCAGGACCATACACGGGGATACTTGTAGGAGAAGGGAATACAGGTGACCTTGCCCCTGATAAGTAACAGCCATGTTAATTACCCAATTCCAATAAAGATAAGTGTAATAAAAGGGAGTGGCTTAGCTGGTGAGGATCATGAAGGAAAAGGAACCTTGAAGAAGAGGGAACAACAGGATGATGATGAAGAAGAAGGATCCTGGGGAGAGAGAATCCCTGCTGTAATGTCAGCCTGGGTCTGCAGTCAGAGCCTGTTGTTGGAAGCTGCAGTCACAGTCTAGCAGGTAAAAGCTGCAGTCAGAGTTCAGCAGGAAATACCCAGCAGTCAGAGGCTGCAAGAGAAACCTACAGCAGGAGCTGCTGCAGCCAGAGCCAGTGAATGGTTGGAGTCAGGATGGCTGAGCTGTCAAGAGGAATAAACCAGGACCCTTTTCATGCTGTGATAAACAAGGAGTCTGTGCCTCTGCTCATTTCTGCCCTCTGACAAGAGGGCTGCTGCAACAGATACTGTCAGCCACTTGTGACTTTCAGATGTTTATTTAAATATAATCACTAATTTTGCTGGATTACACTTTTTTTTAATTGCTTGTATTCTTTATAAACACAGTTACACGACTCTGCAGTATGAAAAGCCTAATTATCTATTAATTTATATGTTGGGGGAGGGTGTTATTCTGCAGTGTTTTTAAGTTAAGCTGATTGTGAAGGATATGGTGTGTGCAACAGTCCTGAAAAGGTACTTAATAAATATCTTTACAGAGCTCCTGAATTACAGTGGTTTGTATCTAAATATTGGGACATTAAAGGTATGTTGCGATGCGTGCTTGGTCTGGCCCTGGCTCGGTGGTCAGCCAGGGCCTCCCGGCAGCTCCAGCACGCCTCAGCAAGTCACTTTGTGGGGGTTCGGTTCACACAGCTGGGTAACGCTGTAAAGGCTGGATCGGAGAAAGAGGGGACTCTCGCGAAGGTTCCAGGGAACAGAGGCTTTATTCGGGGGGAAAGGGGGTCAGGGTGATCCCCCCAGCCACCAGGCTGGTGCCTCTGGAGAGAGGCCCTGAGCCTGGGGTGGTGGGTGGATTAATACTACAATTATGGGGTGGGTTCTAAGTTACAGATACCAATAAAACAATCCAAATACATCATGCCAAACTAAGTCACTTAAGTTCTAACAAATCCAACATAGGTTCTGGGATGGCCTGGGGGCAGTCCAACAAAGTTAGTGGCTAACATTACTGTACTTCAAAGATAAGGATGATATAATGGGCAAGAGGGAAATTATGCATGACAGAGGGGGTGAGTCAGGAAAGAACCAATAAAAGAAAGATTCTAAGCATGGGCTAAAGCTGTCCTAGAAACCCTTATCGAACTACAAGAAAGTTACATACTAACACAAGAAATACATCCTAAACCAAAAGGGCTTTTTAGAGTTGTGCAAGCTATGCTAATACTTAACAATAAAACCCTTCATGCTGTATTCACAGCCAAGGCCTGCAAATTATATTTTGCAGACTCACAAAGGTATTTTTTTGTCTCAGACACCATTTCGCTGAAAAAAAAATCAGAAGCAAAGTAAAATATTCAGGTTTTGAACATGAAAAAAATCTTAAATCATAATGCAGAGACTGACATGAAACAGGACATTTGATCTAAATAAAGAATGTTTTTTTTTTCTTTTTAACACCTCATAATGTTCAGACTTTCAACAAAAGGTTACAGTGAAAGCTCTTCTGGAATCTGACTCCTCAGGGATGCAATGGACATCTTTGGGGATGGTAAGAAAAGAATGGTCAAGCTGCTAACTCTGCCAACTTGATTTACTCAGAGTGGAGTTTGATGAAGTGCTTTAGTGGTTTCTTTTTTCTTATAAATAAGTGACTGTTTAAATGGTAGGTAAAGGCTCTGCAAAACTTGTTTAATTACATGAATAGCAAGAAGGCCCAAACAGATGTTTCATGAATATTGTGAAAACCTAAACACCACAACTAATTTGAGAGAAGCCATCAGGCAGGAATTTGTTCTGCTTGTTAAATTCAGCATGAATCAAGAAAGATCTGCCAAAGGAACCCAGCAATTGTCAACTCCACTGCATGGAGAAGGGTGTGCTGTGGTTACCCTGAAGTGAAAATTTCTCAGCAGTGAGAACTTAGCTCTCTATAAAGTATGAATTATATAGGTACAGAGATTGTCCTACTCATTTCAGATTCCTTCCTTTTCTTTGTTTCTCTGTCTAGAATGAACAAACCAATCCTCTTCCCATGCATGCTGTGCTGAGATTGGGGGATTTTTGTTGTTTCCTCTTACATAACAGCAGTTTCTGATGTATCTTGTGCTGCTGATGCTGCATTCTGCGGGGTAAATCTGTGTTGGGAATTTTTTGTTGTTGCTTGAAGGGAAGTCCGTGAGGGTACAGTTCACTTTTTACTCTGCAGCACTAAAATGCTGGACATTAACCCTCCCCAGGCATGTGCAGGTATGAAAAACCATCTCTGTGAAACTGCAGCTGCCTTTATTTGTGTCCATGTTTTGTTTTAGGGCAAATTTGAGAGGGAACCTCCAAAGGGGGTTTCTCTGGAAACCAAACCCAAACGGCCCCTCCTCGCAGCTGGTCTGGGAAAAAGAACCTTCTCGGAGAAAAGTGGAAAAAACTATTTATTTAACAAACAAGATGCCCACAAGCACAAAGAACGAATACTATGAAACAATAAAACCTCTCACTGCTCTGAAGAGAGATGGCAAACCGGGGCAGTCCCTGCCGTGGGTGCAGCTCAGCTCACTCAGTCTCTCACAGCCCCACTCCCTCCGCAGCTCCAGGCCCGGCGGCCGCAGGTGCCAGCCCTCGCTGCTCCTCTGGGTTTGTCAGTGCAGAGCAGATTGAAACAGTCCCAAGGAAAAGGAAAAAAACAGCCCAGGGAACTTCTCTGCCTCAGCCAGCTAAAGCTGACTAAGAGCACAGGAGATCTCTGTCCCCCCGCTGTCCGTGCCTCAGACGAAGGCCGCAGCCAGGCCGTGTGGGAGTCAGGCAGTTTTCTCAAAACAAACTGCGCTGCTTCTTTCTCCCCTTTGCTCCCAGAACCATTTTAAAGGAACAGTACTTAATATACACCACAAACAGAGCAGACAATTGGGGATACAAGCATCATAAAGTTACTCTAGGACATTCTTACCTTCATATTGTCAATTTACTACTAGAATTAAAGAAATTCTAATTTTACACATACATACTTTATACATGTGTATATATAAAAGTACATAGTTATATACAGAAAATGGCAGTTAAGTGCAGCAAACAATGATATTTATTTATAGTTTTTACTTAATAATCAAATTTTTTTGAGGTACTCATGTTGCTCTATTTTTTTGTATTATTTACTATGTGCAACTTGGTTTTTGAGCAAAAACAATTTTATGAATGGGTTTGTTTATACTGGAGGCAGATTTGATTTAATCTGGTTTTTTAACAAACTTTTTATATGTATTACTGGGACTTTGTCTACTGTAGGTAGGAGTTTAGATTGGGCAGGGCTTGCTTTGTTAGTGAAACTTTGGGAGTCAACTAATTAGGTGGTTTTTGTTAAGTGCTGCTTTTAATTTTTGAAAGATTTTCTACTTAATGTTTTTAAGGTGGTTTTTAATAGTTTGTTGTACTTTTTTACTCTGTAGCTGGTGCGTGGTAGGGGATATGGTACACTTATTTAATGTTACATTTTTTAGTTTAGGTGTTGATCAGGTTATTTTTGAAATGAGTTTTATTGTTTGATTTAATGTTTTTAGGGATTCTGTGCTTTTAAAGAATTTGTTTTTTAAGGTTTAGGATGGTGTTTTGGGCAGTGGCGTGAGGTACAGAATAGATTTTTAGTTATTTAGTGGTTGTTTTTATTATGGTTCATATGTAGTGCTTGCCTTGGTGGGTTCAGGGCAGTGTGATGTAATCAATTTGCTAGGTTTTTTCATGTTTATATTTGGACTACTGCTCACTATACTCTAGGGGTTTTATTCGCTTGGCTTGTTGGATGGTAGCATATGTTTTATAGTTATGGACAACTTGAGAAATGTTGTTTATGGTTAAATTTACTTTTTGGTTTTGCATTTACTTATGGATGGTATTTCTGCTTTGATGACTTGAGGCATTATGAGCTTATTGAGTTAGGAATAATTTTTTTGTGTTGTTAATTTAAGTTTATTTTTGACACTTCTATTTTTGTAGCTTGATTTACTTGATTTCTGTTTTGATGTTTTTTATTAGCTAAACTTTTGGGGATGGGGCATTGGCATGATGGACTTTTATAGGTAGCTTTTTACTCTGGTAGTGATTTTTTTTTACTTTTTAGCAGTTTAATTTGGGCTTTTTTACGTTGCTAATTAGCTTTTTTAATTTTTCTAGTTATTTTTATAGAGCATTGGCTACTATTTAGGAATCAGTGTAGAGATAGAGTTTTGGCTACTTTTTTTGTCAATGTTTAGGGCTAATTGCGTGGCTTTAAGTTTAGTAAGTTGGCTTGATTTATTCTTTTTTTCAGTAGTTTGTGTGCTTTGTCGGGGCTTTATATGGCTGCTTTTTACTTTTATTTTTGCAGTGTGATAAGAACTATTTGTAAAAAAGTATAATGTGGGGTTTTTTTGTTGGTAGTTGGTTGTATGGTGGAGCTTTTTTAGCTTCATCAACTTGTTTTTGGTTTTTTTATTTATGAGACTAAAGTTTTTATTTTCAGGTTAGTTTGTAATTATTTTAAAAATTTTAGGGTGGTTTAGTTTTTTAATAGGGGCACGCTGTGTGATAAGAGCAATTTACTTATTTTATGTGGCATTGGTGGTATGGTGGGTAGCAAGAATTTTTGTTTTGAATATGTGTTTCAGTATTGATAGTTGGGGTGCTAGGAGGAGTTGTGTTTTAATGCTTATTACTTTTGAGGCAGTTCGGATTTTTTCATAGGTTGTTAAATTTTTTTTTTAGTTGGTTGGGTTTGGGATTTGCTGTTGGTTGGTTGGGCTTCTGATCTGCTGCTAATTGGCTGGGGTTTTGATTTTGTGTTAATTGGTTTGGCTTTTGATTTTGTGTCAGTTTGTTCAGGTTTTGATTGTGTATTAGTTGGTTTGGTTTTTGATTGGGTGTTGGTTGGTTTAGTTTTTGATTGTGTGTTAGTTGGTTGGGTTTTTGATTGGGTGTTGGGAGGCACTGAGGGTCTTTCCTTTGGATTATTGTTTACTTGATGTGCTGGTTTGAAAGCAAAACCAGTGAGACTCCCAGTCAGAGATACAATTTAATAGGAGAAGAGAGGAAAAAAAAAGGTAAAATAAAATAAATGCAACAATACAAACTGACACCCTGTTGGTCAGGGTGTTGGAAGCAGTCCAAAAGTGATTCCTCCTGGAGTGGCAGATGTGGTTCTGTTGGAGTAGAGATGATCCTGAGAGAGAGGGTCCAGTGATGGAGAGAAGGGTCCAGTCTTCCTCCAGGAATCCAGTGGAACCAGATGAGATGTTCTTGTCAAAGCAGTGATTCCATCTGGTAGCTCTTGTCTCCTCTGGGAGTCCAGTGGATAAAAAGCTGCTTGTGAGGTCTCAAACCCTGGATTATATCCAGGTGGGAATGCTTGGCTCCTCCCCCTGGGCAGAGCATCTCACAATGGTATGATTCCATCCTATGAGTCATGCAATGGGTCTTTGATGGCCTATTAAACAGAGATAACTTTTTCTGGGAAGGCATTGTTGGGCTTATTAACAGAAGATAAGGAAAACCTTGGCTCCAACAGCTCATGGGGATAGAATACATACCTTGGGCACAATTTTACATTGTAACCTAGGACACTTGATTAGTTCTCTGTGTGTGTTTTTTTGCTGGGGTGACTGTCAGTGTTTTAGGTTTACTGTTTGGTTTAGTTGCTGTTTGGGGCTTATTGTTTGGTTTAGCTGTTGACTTAAGCTCCCCATCTGATATAGTTGCTGATTTAGGCTTGTTGTTTGCTTTAGCTGTTGCTTGAGTAGCTAGAGTATTGGCTGCAGCTTCAGTGACTGGGGCAGTTGCTGATTTATTTTCCTACCCCCCCCCCGCCTTTATTTGCTGTTTTATGATATTTAGTAGTGTGTGATAAGCATATGAGAGGGCTTAGCTTATTGCAATGATTTTTTTTTTTTTGCATTATTATGGTAGGCGCTTTTTAAATTTTTTTTTTAATTTTGTTTGGGTTTTGAATTTGTTTACATGAAAATTTTTAAGCTGGGGGATTAGAGAATTTTTTTAAGGTTCAGTAATTTTTTTTTATTTTTTTACACTATTTGGGATTTTTTACACTTGGGTTTACTTTTGGGTTCACTTTTAGGTTAGCAGTTTGATTAGCTTCTTTGGAAAAGTAGACTTGATTTTAGACAAGCTGCAAACTGTATAGAGGAAGTTTACTAGATGTAGTACTAGGAAAGTGATAGTTTTAACATTTAGGGAACACTGAATATTTTTTAAAAGCAATGTAACTGATTTAAAAGAAAAGAAGGTAAGAAAAGACGGAAAAGCTTTATTTTTTACTTTTTTTTTTTTTAAACAATCTGGGTGTGATTATCAATAAATTTTTAAAATATGTTACTGGAACTAGGACGAAGAAGCTATAAAATAAATGTACTTGGTACAGACTTTAGTACTTATATAAACTTTTTATAAATTATAATTACCGAATCTAGGTGAATAGTTATTTTAATTTGTGCGTTTTTAGTATACAAGCTACATGTTAGGGACAACATTGGAGTTATCTTTGGATAAGAAAACAAACTTAGGGATTAGAAAGGTATTAAAATTTTAAAAAAATTTAGGGAACAGAAACAGAGAAAGGACTTTATTCTAAGAGATATTAGGAATTTAAGGAGTAACATGGCTACTGACTATTTTATTTTTATACAAAGTACAACTAAAATGTAATTAATGCAAGTTTTTTTTTTACTTTTTTGAGCCCCATATTGGGCGCCAATAAAAATATATGGCCTGGTTTAGGGCAAATTTGGGAGGGAATCTCTGAAGGGGGTTCCTCTGGAAACCAAACCCAAACGGCCCCTCCTCGCAGCTGGTCTGGGAAAAAGAACCTTCCTTGGAGAAAAGTGGAAAAAACGATTTATTTAACAAACAAGATGCCCACAAGCACAAAGAACGAATAATATGAAACAATAAAACCTCTCACTGCTCTGAAGAGAGATGGCAAACTGAGGCAGTCCCTGCCCTGGGTGCAGCTCAGCTCACTCAGTCTCTCACAGCCCCACTCCCTCCGCAGCTCCAGGCCCGGCGGCCGCAGGTGCCAGCCCTCGCTGCTCCTCTGGGTTTGTCAGTCCAGAGCAGATTGAAACAGTCCCAAGGAAAAGGAAAAAAACAGCCCAGGGAACTTCTCTGCCTCAGCCAGCTAAAGCTAACTAAGAGCACAGGAGATCTCTGTCCCCCCGCTGTCCGTGCCTCAGACGAAGGCCGCAGCCAGGCCGTGTGGGAGTCAGGCAGTTTTCTCAAAACAAACTGTGCTGCTTCTTTCTCCCCTTCGCTCCCAGAACCATTTTAAAGGAACAGTACTTAATGTACAGCACAAACAGAGCAGACAATTGGGGATACAAGCATTATAAAGTTACTCTAGGTCAGTTCATCACAGCAAAGATGAGGTAAAGGCTCACCATCTCAAAAGCCATGCTAGACTTGTTTCTCTTTCTCATTGCTGTAAGGACTTAAATACCAGTCGGTGCCATTTTTTTTAGAGTACCACCTTCAATTCATGACATTTCTTCATTTTTGTCAAATAAGTTAATCTAATAAAGACACCGGGTCAGACTCCTCTTAGCATTTTTATGTTCTAGACCCAGAAATAGCATTTATTCATGATACTTCAGTGCCTAAATGCACTGAATGCACTCCCATGAGTTAATTCACTGGTCTTTGGCTTTGGTACTTCATCATACCATAACTGTGGTTGGAATTTACAGTGTAAAGGGACAAAATTTAGATGGAGAGGAAGGTTATCAGCTCTATTTCCTTGCACTGGAATGTTGTCTTACAGTCAAAGCCCTTTCCCTAGTTAATCCCTTCAGATTCCAAGGCACAGCACCAGCAGAAGATGGGAGCAATCAGCAGATTAACCAAATGACTCCATGCCTGGTCTGCTGTCTACACCCAGTATCTGTGCAGCAGCTTTGCATAAGACACTGTCCAATAAATGCATTTTTTCCAGACCTCAAGTGGCTTCTGTGAGTCACAATTAGACCCCATGGGGAAAAAACAAAAACCAAGCCCACACACTTCAGAAAACACTAAAATCCTGAAGCCCAGATAAGAAATCCTCAGTTCAGCAGCTGCCTGTGTGCAGGGGTGACAGCAGTGGGCCCAGCACACCCTTCATCCACCACAGGGGCTGTAATTCCTGCACATCACACAGTTCATGTGCACAGTGCTCCTCCTCATGAGTATTTCTTCTTCTCTGACCTTTCCTGAGGCAGCTGCTGCCAAAATCTGTCTGTGAAAGCTCCACACCCCAAAATCCTCGTGTGACAGCTTGCAGGTCTGTCCCAGGACGTGCTTCTTAGGGAGCACAGCAAAGTGCAAATTTCCCTGCAAGTCTGATAAAAATTATTTACATCACAAGCTGGTTTGTCTGTAAAATGGATCTTCTGACAAGAAGCTCTGCCTGTTGTCTGGAAATGGGGCTCAGAGCTCCAGCAAAGTTGCCTTCTTCTTACAGATCCACTCCTTTGACGTCTGGCAATCATCTGTCTGGTTTGTGTTTTTCATTCTGTAAACAGTACAGTTCCTGTCATCCTCCATACTTTCTAGAGCTGTCCTGCTAAGAGACCAAAAGGAGTGCAGTTGTCAGCTTTAAACTCAGCACTGGTTAAAAATCCTGGTGGTGCTCTGACTGGGCCCACTTGACCACACCCTTGAAGCCCAGCAGCTCTGCAGAGGTGGGTTGGCACCCCCAGCAGGGCCTGCTGGCTTCTGTGGGACAGATGCTTGGGATTATTGTTACAAGGATAAGGATCCTGAGGAAAGCTGCACAGATCCCAGCCAATGCTGTGACAGGCATCACCTTCAACAGAAGCAGGCAGCACATGGTCTGTAAAGTGGGAGTTGGCAGGGATTTCAGCAGAAGTGTGTCATAATATCTCTGTGTCGCTGTGGGACACAAAGAAGGAGATGCGGACTCATCAGATGTCTGCGGACTCCCAAGGAGGGAGCCAGAGGTTTATTGTCCAAACCTATTTTATACCTTTTACAAAACACCCACCTTGGAGGTGGGACCCCTGGAACCATTGGTCACTTGTAGAGACCATCACGTGAAGTCCCTCCCATGGGAAAGCGTGTGGAAAACATCTTAGGTTTACAAATAATATGAACTTGCTTAGCAATTCTGTCCTGGGAGCAGAATTCTCAGAAACCAAAACATGGCAACATCTCTGCATTAATAAATATATGAGCTGTGGCTGGGATTGGTCCTGGAGGCAGAAATCAGTTTCTAAAAGGGCCCAGCAGGAACCTGTTGACCTAGAACTGGCCATGAAATAGTCTCTGAATACGTACCTGAGGCTGGATGGTTAGATCTGTGCTTTGGGTAATTAGCTCAGATTCAGGGTTGCATTTCCAAGCAGGGATACCACACTTTGCTTTTCCCAAAGATATCCTCCCCCTACAAATCATCACCTCTTTCCTTTTATGCTTTGATCTCCCACTGAACTTGGTGTTTTCTCCACGTCTTCAGTGCCCCGGCCAATCCAGATATATTTGGCGTCTTTGTTTTTGCTGTCTATAAATTCCTGTGGAATAATTAGAAGGATGTTACCTGACAGAAGAGCTTTCCTGCTCTGGCCAGACCACTGTCCTGCCTCACACACAGCTTTTATTTCCTCTTGAAGAGCGAGGACAGAGATGCAGCCATGGCAGAGCAGCCCCTTACATCAGCTCATACACATGACCAGCCTCCTCTCTTCCCAGAGCCAAGCAGAAATGAGTGGAAGGTCCCCAGCATTTCCTCTTCCCAGTCAAAACTACTCTGGCTTCCACATTTGGCCCATCTTGTGCTTCTCCTCTTCAGCTCTGCTCAGCTGACATTCCCAAACCCAGCTCCTGTGCAGAGAGTCAGATGCTTTCCCTGATGGGGCTGTTGCTTGTCTATGTGTACTTTTGACGTCCAGGCCATTTTCTCTTGGAGAAATGTTTGGCTGAGGCCTTTCACGTGCTTTTAGGGCTGCTGCAAGACTCACCATCTCAGTGTCATCCTCAATGACAAGCAGCTGGGATTTCCTGGCCAGGCAGTTTTTCTGGCTGTCCTCCCAGCTCCTGGTCTCCTCGGAGAAGAAGTAACATCTGCCCCTGTGCAGCTGCCACCCGGGGGGACACAGCTCACATGTTGTCCCTGTGGGCGGGCAGGGGGAACTTTTAGCTCCTACAATGGATGGAATTCCTCCCCCTGTTTATGAACCATTGTCTGGAAAGTGTTCTCCAGGACAAGAGGAGGATAGTTGGCATTTCTGACAGCATCTCCTGGCAGAAACAAATGTAATGAAAATACTGGAGACTTTATACCGAAAGAGGAGCAAGACTATCATTATTAAAATACTCATTTAGATTTTGTTATCACTTGTCTTGGGTTATGGAACCAAAAATGTGTATTCTATTTCATCTGTTGAAAGCAGTTGGGGAGATGTTCTTCTTTATCTCTTGTAACTCTGACAGGAGGGGGGCGGGTGCCTTTTGATAATGGGCCAGCTGTTAAAACCAGGTGGGGCAGTGTTTCTTATCTCTTTTCACAATGGGCCATTAAGACTCCCCAAACTGTACCCTCCCCAAAGCAGTACATCCACAAAGCAGTACATCCACATTCCATCATCCCATTGTGAGATGCTCCACCCAGTGAGGGGAGCCAACCATTCCTACCTGGATAAAACTGAGATGTAGGAACACAAGGTATCTGGCTTCACCGGATTCCTGGAGGAAGACTGGACCCTTCTCACCATCACTGGACCCGTTTTCTACAGGATCATCTCTACTTCAACAGAACCACATCTGCCACTCCAGGGGGAATCACTTTTGGACTGTTTCCAACACCCTGACCAACAGGGTGTCAGGTTGTAGCTCTGACTCTGTCAGGGTTTTCCAGGATTGTTGTTTGTTTGTTTGCTTGTTTGGTTGGGTGGTTTTGTTTTCTACTACATTTGTATTGTTAATATTCCTAGTAAAGAACTGTTATTCCGATTCCCAAATTTTCAGGCTTTGCCTGAAAGCCCTTGATTGCAAAAATATAATTTGGCAGGGGTGAGGGGTTTACATTCTCCATTCTAAGGGAAACTCCAGCTTTCCCTGGCAGATATCTGTCTTTCCAAACCAAGACATCACTGCCCTGCAGGAACACCATGCATCCTGGGTAGCACCAGTGAGTTCCCATTAACTGCAGGGTGTCAGAGAAATGGGAACAGAGACAACAGAACTGTGCACATCACATGTCCTCTATACTGGAAAGGAATAACGTGCCTCACCCTGTCCATCTTCACACAGCTCCTCCCTGAGCCGTTTCAGCGTTGCTGAGATGTTTCTCTCTGAAGAAATGTCACTGTTGGTGTTATTCAGACCATACTGAGGCAAACTTTCTGATTTTCCTGCTCGGACCTTCAAAACTTGAACAGCCCAAAGTCAAAAAAATAAGAAAGAGAGGTCATGGTTAACAACAAGGATAAGGAAATGCAGTCTTTGTACCCACAGCTGTACTGTGAATGTGAGGATGTTTCTATGTACATTGCCTGCTACAGTTACGAGCAAACTCAGTGAGTAAAGCTCAGTGAGCAAAGCCCTCCCAAGAAGATGTTCATGGAATGGCCTTTAAGGATCATTGGAAAGACTTTAAAGATCATCTCATTCCAAACCCTTGCCATGGGCAGGAACACCTTCCACTATCCCAGGTTGCTCAGAGCCCATCCAGCCTGGCCTTGGACACTTCCAGGGACGGGGCAGCCACAGCTGCTCTGGGCACCCTGTGCCAGGTGTCTGCACTCTGTAGCTGTGCCACAGCTACAGCTGGTGTGTAAGCCGCACAGACAGGTTTGGCCATGACAGACCCCAACTCCCAGCCCAGCTCCCTGAAGAGCAGCAGTAAAGGAGTCCCTGGGTAAGACAATGATCGGTTGGATTGGAGCTCAAACGGGGAACCCCAGCTAATCCCGTTCAGTCCTGAGTGCAGACCTCTAATTGGCCACTGAGCTGGGCGGGGCTGAGACCTGGACCAATCAGGTGTTTAAGCAGGGGAATTTGGGGAATTCAGGGAATTTGGAACCCCCTATAAAAGGGGCATCCATGGATAAACCTCGGCTGCTGTCGTGTGATCTCGGTGCGTTCAGTCCTGTGCCTGCTCCAAATCTGTGACCAAACGCAGCATCGCTGGGAACAATCTCTTCCTCATATCCCATCTAAACCTCCTCTCCCTCAGTGTGAAGCCATTTCCCCCTGTCCTGTCACTCCCTTGTCAATAGCCTCTCACCTCCTGTGTTTGTGTGTAAGTTGACGCCTGTCAAAAGTTGACAGCTTTTAGTGCAAGTAGGGGAATTTTTCTCCCAGCTCTTTCAGAGGTTTAACCATGTCTGCAATGAAGGGATTGAAGCAGGAGGTAGGATCTACTCACATTCCTTGGTTTGTGTGGCCATGACTCCCAGCAGGATGAGCACGAGGACTGCCAGGACCAGTGCCACGTAGAACCAGGCTGAGCACCTGTGCTGGCAGCCTGGAGGGAGGCAGGAGGGAGAGCAGCTTAAGGTACTGGCAGTCTTAAAATTAACACTGGGGAAGCAACAGAGAAATCATCTGCCCAAAATCAGACTGCTGTTGGGAAGATGCAGTAGTATTTTACATATCAAAAATCTGCATCCATTTTGCCTACATGGAAGTGAAATCAAAATATTTGGTCACATAGAGCAAATGATTGTCAACCATTAAGAGTTTGCCTTTTTTCCTTTAACTTATTTTTTTCAAGCATCGCTTCCTCTCACCTACCCACACACACCCTGCAGGACCTTGCAGAGCAATCCAGAGAAAGTATCAAGGATGGGCTGTGGTGTCTGTCAGGGATGGGCTGTGGTGTCAGGGATGGGCTGTGGTGTCTGTCAGGGGTGGTTGAGGTGTCAGCGATGGGCTGTGGGGTGTTCTTGCTCTCTGCTCTCAAGTGTTACTGTTCCTATCCCACAGCTCAAAGATAACTTCCCTAAATGCACAGGAAAAAATGCCCCATACTAACACCCCCGGGCACAGGGAAGTGCATCAAAGGAAGCGTCTCTCCAGCTACTTGGCATTCATCCTGTGTCAGAGGGAAACACTCCAGAAGCTACAGAACCCGAGGAAATTTGGGGTTAAGGTGCCAGTTCCACCAGACACAGACTTGCACTGTCATAACATCCTCTGTCTCGCTGACCTTGCCTGCATGAGAGGAGCAACTGCTCCATCCTCTGGCTGCCTGACCTATCTGGTGCAATGTTTCCTTTCCCCTTACAGGTCCTTCAGTACAGGGAGGGTGGCAATTGCCAGGGCACTAATGAGACCCGGGCATTACTGTGCTTCCAAAGCCAAATGCATCCCTGGGACTCTTCCTCCACGAGGGTTCTAAAAAAACATGGAATTTTACTTTGCTTTACTACATTTTCCATGTAGGGCACAAAGGCGTTTGTAGAAATTATTTTTAAAACATCTCTCAATATTATTTTTAAAAGGAAAGTGTAAAATCTGAGAACCCAGGGGAAAAAAAAAAAAGCAGCAGATGAAACAATACATCAGCTCTTCATTGAGAGAGTGTAAATAAAGGCTCTTGGTAACAGGTTTCACTGTTGGGCAATAGAAAGACCTACATCTATAATTAGTAACCAAGCACAATTGCACAGTACCAGGAACGGAAGTCTCTGCTCTGCTGTTCCCTTGGGGTTGGGGCTTCACGTGCAGCTCAGCGTATGTGATCGCGTTTCCTGTAAAGGAGAGGGCAACGCTGTGGCTCTGCAAATCACCAAGTGCAGGAACAATAAAGGCTGAACCTGTATGAAAAGGTGTGTGTGTTTCCAGGGCTGCTTGTTCAGCATTTTCCTAGGCAACGGCAGGAAAGATGATGATTTACCACTTCCTCCTGCTGTCAGGCAGGCATAAGCTTTGAACTGTTGGGAGCTGTGAGGCTGGAGCAGGAGCCAGACAAACAGGCTGAAGGATGGGAAGCACCTGGATCCTATCCATGGCAAGCATCCCATCTGTTGCTAAGCCATCTCAGAAGGTACCACAGGGGCTGGAGGGGCACCAGACACCCGTGACTGCTTTGTGGGGCAGAGAGATGCCAAAAGGAAAACCAGCACTCAGAGAAGTTCTACTGCTGCAAGATAATTCCTAGGGGCATTCCTGGTGTGTGAGTGTTTATCCCAGGATATTTCAGGTGGTGCCTGTAGTAGCAGAGGAATGGACCTGGTGGTGGAAGACATCCTTTTCCAAAAGCACGTTGCCAAAATAAAACAAAAAAGAGCATTAAAATCTCTCGGTGTGGGTTAAAGGCACGTAGATTCTTTCTGAACATGTTTTCAATATCATTTACCTGGGTATTTTGCAGAGCTACTGGTTAGTGTTATGGAAGATATTTGGATCTTTGGGACACTGCTTTTGCTTCCATAAATGGAGAGATTTTATCCATTTGTGTCAAGAATAAGCTTCTGTGCTACCACCCTAGTTTGTGACCACTGGCACTTTTAAAAAGATGTGTTGTATTAAATATCACTGATCAGGTAAAAACTTGGCAGAAGAAGAGAGTCTCATTAGGTTAAAATGAGACAGCATTTCATATGAGAATTGCTGAAGTGGAGACATTTTACATTAGAAAAAAACACTGAGAACCTGATTGGCAGGTTAAGGGTTATTCATACAGGGGACACAGTCTATGCTTTAGAGACCCTGACCTCATACACTTGCTTGTTTGCTTTACTTCAAATTATTAGTTCAACGAACTACAGAAAATTTGTAAATTAAATGTAATTGTTCTCAAATCAAATGCCCTAGAAGTTTTCTTCTTAGAATGTAAATAATTTTCCAAAAACACTCAGGACTTTTAAATTTTTAAATGCACTAGTCCTGTAAATAGAGGTACTTCTAAAATAAGTACTTTAGCCATTCTGCTACTATTAGTAAATAATATGTCTCTCAAATGAATATTTATTCCTTTAAAGAATATTTCTAAGTCTCTAAGTCTCAGAAAAAAAAATCCATGCAAGCTGAATAATAAATAAAGTTATTATTTCTATTACAGTGTGTATGGGCACATGATTATTTGAATGTGAAGTTCTCAGGAAGAACCTCAGCAGGAGGTGTTAAATTACCACATAACCTTAATTCTGCCAGATGCTTCCACACCCTCACCTAATTCAACAACAAGATGGAGATCTTCCTCAGTCACTAAAACTGAAATTTCACTTCCCTGTGCCTGTTGTCAGGTGCAGAAAAACGTCTCTGTTTATTGGAAGCTTCTGCTTGGTGAATGTGACAGAGAGTGCTCGTGGGGCGTTATCCATTAGGGAATGTTGTGTCCAGATGTGGGCCAGAACATCCAGGGGTCTGGGGGAAGCTGGAGAGGCTCCAGGTCGACCTGGTCAACACCCAGAGCAGCTCAGGAAGTTAAAAAAGGGAACAAGAAGTTAAGGCCACAACCAATAGCAAGATACAATTTCTTGTGGGTTAGTTTGGTGATGCACTTGAACTTTCTTTGGTTTGTTCTTCTCCCAAGGAGAGTTCTGTGTAGCCACTCACGATTCATAATCAGGGCAACTCTCAAATTATCCGTGAGGGAATTGGGACACAAAAACTGCCAGAATCTTTCACTAGAAAATGGATTCCCAGGTGTATTTATCCTTGCTGGGATTTGGGAACACTTTCTACTTTTGAACACCTGTTTTGAAGCACATGCACAGTAAGGGCACCCGCACCTACCAAAGCCTGTGCACAGATAATGCTATTGCTAAACCTTCCTCAACACTGGCAGAGCATCCAAGAATCCCCTCCTCCTTGTTATTCCCAGCACCTGAGTGACAGCTGAAGTCCAACTGTAAGTCCTAGCCCAATCAAACAAAAGGTATTTGAGTGTAATCAGACATAAGAGTGGGGAAGGTGAGACTGGGAGCTATGAACAGTGAAGAAAAGATTAGTTAAGAGATTTTTGTCTCTGTAAAATTGAGACAGCATAACCAAGACTTGTAGAAATATTGGGTGGATCTCTGGTGCTCATTTTTTTAAGGAGATGGAAGCACTGGAGTATGAAAAGGACATCCACAAAAATGATTAGCATTTTTGAGAAGTTAATATTTTGAGAAGTTCAACATTTTTGAGAAGTTAAATATTTAAAGGGAAAAGGGCATTGAGAAATCACTTAACTACCATGGCCAGTAACTTCTCATGAGAAAATATCAAGAGTTAAAATCAGTTCAACTGAAGTTTACTAAGAGCCATCCACATGTTAATGATAAATTTCCTTGGAACTGGCCTGTCCAAAATTGAGCTTTTCCTTTAGGCAGCATGATCAAGGAATAGTTTTGGGTGTCTTCTAATCAAGATTTGATGTCTGTCTTCCTTGATAAATAAGCTTTATCACTTCAGATACTGGGTAAAATTCCAGGCAAGCCCTCTTTGTGTTGCACAGGTTACAGCAGTGCAAACAACATCCATGGGTGCATGAGCACACAGTCTAAGGTAGTATTTCATGTCATACATATAAAAAAGTGAACTCATTTTTATCTTTTGGATACCAGTCTTGTAAAAATATATAAAAGGTATTATTTTCTGTCATTTAAGTGCATGTATTCAGAGCACCTTCATCACTATTAATCTCCATTTTAAGTAGAACATCTAAAAATGCTCATTACACACTGTTGTTTCCCTAAAGGATTAAATACATTAATTACTAATGAAAGCATGAAAATATCCTTAGTTTCAGGCCACAAGCATTTCCTATTTGTTAATAATAAGCTGTCCTTCATATTACATGTGATCCAGAATTTTGTCATTCATGAATGAATTACATTTTTTTTCCCAAGTAGTAGAAATTTCACTTCTTCAGAAAACCTTGTTCAAAGCATGTCCTTACCCTGAATATTGGCTTAATCCTTTGGGGGTTTTTTATAAAGTGATCACAGATTGATAATTTGGTTCTGGAAAATCACCACTGGAAAATTAAAGGGAAAGAGAAGTTTTTAGGGGACATTCAGTATTTCCTTCAGTGACAGTGACTGCATTTTTGACTGCTACTACTTTCCTGATTTATTTGTTAATTTACTGCTCCTTTTCCATGAACAAAAACATTGATCGGACTTGTGGTCTAGGTAGTAATTCAGTGGAGCATTGTCTTGATCATGTTACTAATTTAAAAAGAAATATTAGGCTCATTATTCAACCAAAGAACACTTTTTCTTCCTCATTCTGTTACTTAAAGCCTGCCACCAGACCTGAGCTGCTCCTCCTTGGTGCTTCTGATTTGGGAGCAGATTGGCTGATTTGTACTTTGAGGATCTTGTCCTTCCCTCAACTTCTTGCCCTTTCCATGCAGCATCTTATGGCATTTCTCTAGATTCACCCAATTTAAAATGTGAGAGGGAAAGAGAGAGAGAGCACAAGAGAGCAAACAGTGCGTGCCAAGATGTTTTACCTGGGTTTGATGTCCCTGAAGGAGTGTGTGGCCTCTCCCTTGGCAGCATGGTCACGGCCGCGTAGGTGACATCCCCTGCCATCTGTGAGCCTGTCCCTCGGAGCTATGGAAAGAGCAGCTTTAACACAGTCATCTGCATCCTGTCGCAGCTCTGCCTGCCTCCAGAACACTCACATGCCGTGCTATGGCTCTGAGGAAGGCTGAGAAACACAAAAAAAGGAAGTCACTAAGTTACATCTTTCAGTGCAGCTTCAAAGCCTGTTTTCAGCCACCATTCTGTCTCTTCTTGCCCTTCAGAATACAGGAGAAAATGAAGATTAAAACCCATCATTTTCACATATATATAAGGAAAAAAATCTTGTTGGTTAAAGCAGAGGGAATTCTCTAAGGAATGCCCAGAAATGGACTTACCACAGGTATGAAAGATTTGCTGGTTCTCATGAGAACAGAGAGTACAGCTTGTGCTGTGGCTGTCTTGCGGTCCTTGCATGGTCTGACACAGCCTGTCCACCCGAAAGAAAGATGAACAAGAAGTACATGCATCAGTATAAGATGTTTTGGGGTTAATGTAACTGCAACCACACAGCTTCAAAAATGTAACTCAAATTCTAACCTGCTCCACCCACTAAGTACTTTAATGGTTTAATTTTAGTGGTTGAATTTAGGTGATATTGATGATGCATTAACATGAACTCAAAATAAAATTTAAAAATATATGATCAATGCTTTTTGCAAGAATGTTTCCATACTTTACTGTAACAGCAGTTACAAGGAGCTGCTGTTCTTACATTGCTTGAACTATTCCCTGCTTGAGCCAACAACTCCACAGATGGAAAACTGGAGTTGCCTTTACTACCTTAAACTCCTTTTTCATTACCCACATGTTTGCTGCAGGGTATTTTGATGACAGTGTTTTTATCCTCTATTTCAGGTCAGGGGGAAGTCTCACAGATTTTAATTGAAACATAAACACCTTCGAAAACCTAAAAATATATTTACAACACTCAGTCCTGTGCATGACATTTCCTGCTAAGAATTATGCTCTTGGGTTTGTGCCTTATTCTCACTTAGAAAATTCCCTCCAAGTTCAACACAGAAAAGGTCTGCAAAGCTACATGAGTATGTTGAAAATAATGTTTATACAGACTGTTTGCAGGTTTTTATTAAATTCAAAGGCACCTGAAAAAAAACCAGAGTTTGGGGCTGTGATCTTATATTACACCCTTATGGTGTTAAATGCTGGTAATGGTGTTAAGTGCAAAACCAAAAGGTTTGGGGTGGGGGGGAAATGAAGAACCTTTGATAGTCATGGAACAGATTAGTCAGGAGGGCCCGAGTATGATTTATAAGCAACACATCTAAATCATTATGGGGTTATTATCTGATAATAAACGATAAATCGATACTGTGAGCTGGAGCCTGATAAGGCTTGTTTCACACACACCTACATAGCAGCCATATCACCAGGCCTCACATGAAACAACTTTATCCTCTGAATCAGTTCTCCCCTGCAACTTCTCAGCATCCTTTACAGCAGGATAGTTAGGCTCTGAAATGGAAAAAAAAAAATCCAAAACGCAACCCTGAACCAAACTAAATTTCCTTATTTGGTTTAAAAAAAAAAAAAAAAAAAAAAAACAAAAAAAAAAAAAACCACAAAACTTTGAGCCATAAAGGACAGTTAGAGGGCCAAACAGGTTGTTTGAACTTTCAGTCTCTTTCCACCCCTGCACACCATTTCAGCAGTCCTTTCTCACATGCCTGCCCCCTAAACCAGTCACAACCATCCAGAGGGAACAATGTACAGTCTTGAGGCCATTTCCTCTCATCCAGTCCTGTGTTCCCTGGGAGCAGAGCCTGACATCCCCCAGCTGCCCCCTCCTGTCAAGGACTTGTGCAGAGCCAGAAAGAAGCCCTCTCCTGAGCCTCCTTTTCTCCAGGCTGAGCCCCCACAGCTCCTTCAGCTGCTTCTTCACAAGATGTAATCTGTGCTCTTTAATTTATTGCATGATCCACCTTCATCTTGTGTCTTTTGGGTTCTCCAGGTAGAGCCTTGCCTCAGCCTCTTCTTTCCTCCCAGAAAATGAATCTGGATTAATACACAGATATTACAGAACCTTGTGAGGTCCCTAAAATACCAGGGGCTGTGTATCAAACACCCATATGTCTGGGGAGGAGGGAGTGGTGTTTTAGCCTTGAATTTTCAGGCTTTTTGGCAGAACGTGGAGAGGGCCCAGACTCTGTTGCAGCACCTGCAAGGAAGGATGGTGGGGTTGTTTTGTAGGATTTCTCTGCACATCACGTAGAGCTTGACAGCTTGGAGCTTCAGGGGCACTGTGGGGGTAGGCAAAGGGATGCGAGCTCATGTCATTCCCATCCTGACGTGCTCCTGGGTGCACACAGACTCCCCCCTTCCAACTGCCAAGCCTGAGTGATGTCACTGAGTGATGTTCTGGTGTTAGCACAGTCACCAGCTATGCACAGAACAAATGTGGTGACAACTGCAGATGCCATCCCTTCTTGTGGGTGTGACAGCATCGCCTTCATTGCGTGTGGAGGCAAAGGCAGACTGCAAACAGCGACGTGGGCTGCAAAGCAGAATCCAGCAAAGCAGAATTCAGCCCCTCCTGCCATGAAACAGGCAGCTCAGCCCAGGACTCCAGCTGCCTCATAATGCACATTTGAAAGAATTTGAACTGTGGGTCTGACAATAAAATGCAGTTTCCAAAGGCTGAGCTGCAATACAGAGGCTTCCAGGCTAAACTGAGGGAGTCTCATGAGTAAATGTCCAGTTTAGGTTTCAGCTCTAAGCCTCTGCCTCTGCTGTGTCACAGCAGAGCCTATTTGTATGATGAAGTGCAAAAGCACCACCCAGAAGGCATGATCAGAGCTAGGGCTGAAACAAAGACACCTATTGCCATAAAGGAATGTCTGTGTGTGGTTATCTCACACTGCAGCAGGAAAAACAGGATGTCAGTTAAACTTTTAAACTCACAGCATGGAATTTATTGATCTATTTTGTTAGTCTTTCTCTGTTGTGCTCTGTTCTCCCATACAGACACAGCCTGCCTTGCTTCAGGTCTAGTAGAGCTCCTATCTCTTACCCTTATGTCTGAAAAAGTCTGAGTTTTGGGTATCACTTTAACCTGTGGGTCTGAGAGCACTAAGCAAAGAAGAGCATCAATTCCAGGATGCACTTGGAAAAGCAAAAATAAAAGGGTTTGCCCGAGCCCATTAGCCAGGGCCAGGGGCTAGAAGACTGCTCAGCACTTCTGTCCCTCAGCACAACCCTCACCCTTTTCTGAAGCTGTGCTGGTTTGGGCTGGGAAAGAGCTCATTTCATTCACAGGAGCTACCATGGATTTGTGCTGGAAGCAGTGTGGGTAACACAGGGCATTGCTGAGCAGTGATTACACACCATCTTTTCTGCCTCTCACCCCACCCCAGCAGCCAGGAGGCTGCACAGGAGCTGGGAGGGGACATAGCTGGGACAGCTGACCCCAAGTGGCCAAAGGGATTTTCCATATGGCATCATGATCGGTATTTAAAGCTGGGGCAAGTGGGCACAGAGGGGATGTCTGGGGTGCTGGTGTTTCCCAAGTCACAGTTATGTGTGATGGAGCCCTGCTCTCCTGCAGATGGCTGAGCACCTGCTGCTCATGGGAAGCTGTAGCAACTGAGCTTGCTGAGATGGATAAAACCTGGATGAGCCCAGGTAGTTCATGCACAAACCATAAACCTGAGACCATGGGAGGTGGGATATGGAAATTAGGATAGTAATGGCATTATTCCAAAATAGGTCATGTCTCTGGTTCTCCGTTGGGTCAAGACCTTTGACACATATATCAAACCCCTATCCCTCCTCCAGGATTGGACCTCTGCCCCCAGGTAACCTTATATATTGTTAAGTTGGCCATGCTCCTGGGCCTTTGGATGCTTTCTCCTCAAACCATGTGATCACTGCATCTGTGATCAGACCACCATTAAAGTTCTGCATTTGGGCACCCCATCCCTCCCATCCACCCTATCCCTCCCATCCCATTTATCTACTACGCTCTGCCTGGCTGTACCAGACCTGGTATCACAGTGTTTTTGTGATAGGAAGCTGTGAGTTAAACCCTTCTTTTGGCTTTTCTTGTGTGTGCAGCTTTTGCTTTACCTATTAGAGTGTTATCTCAGCCCACAAGCTTTTACTCTTGTGGTTCTCCTCCCCATCCCCAAGGTGTGAGGGAGCGAGTGGCTCTGTGGGGCTGAGCTGCTGATGGGGTTAACCACGGCAGCAGGCCAGGCTGATTGCTGATATCTCATGGATTTGTGGGTTGTTGCTTCAAAAACTGTAAAACCCCAATCCTGATTCATCAGTTCTCTTCTTTTCATGTATTCCAGAGCTCTTTCTGGAAATACATACCCATGTAGAGTTAGAGATCGCTTAGCCATTAATGCATTTATTTTATGTCAAAGTGCTTTTGGGTGAAAAATTTCTTTCTGCCTGTGAAATTGGAAGCAAAGCTGTTGTAAAAGCAAGACTGTCTGTAAATTCTGTCAATTGAATGGACAAATGGTGCTTACAAGCACACACAGCTTACAATTCTTCCATAAGTTATTTGAATTAATACCCAATGGCAGGAATGAAGAACAAAGAGCACCCTCTTCCACAAAACTTCCAGCTCTCTAGTTTTATTTCTTTACAAGTACATGACATCTTTACATTTTCCCCCAGGAGGCAGAAATGTAACTATGAATGAATTTTTCTTGGTAATGAAAAATTCACATTGGCCTCAGAACAGACTAGTATAACAATGCAGATGATATAGCCCCTAAATGATGATGTTTGCATTAAAGGGGGAGTTAAAGTTAAGAAGAGTTAGATATATAGGAATCCAGCTTGAACAGCAAAGAGTGAGTCAGAGTGTGAGCAGTGAGATCATGTATTGCTTGGATAGAATTAACACATTGGAATTAGTCCAACCTGGAATATTTGCTACCAGTGAACTGCAGCAGTGGGACTGGAGAAGGAGGCTAAGTGTGAAGCAGGTGTTAACAGGAGTGCCCAGCGTTGTGTGGATCTTGAATATGGAAAAACAAGGAAGTAGAAAGAAGAACAGTACAGAAGAATAAGAGAGCCTTTTCAATCCTAAATTTATCACCAGTGAGAGGTTTCACTAAAGAATCCCAGGATGAGTCAGGCTGAAAGGGAGCACAGTGGGTCAGCTACTCCCACCTCCCTGCTCCAGCAGGGCAATCCCAGAGCACAGAATTGTCCACACTGGAGTATCTCCTTTGAGAGAGACTCCACAGTCTCTCTGGTCTCTGTTTTGGCATTGCCCAGGGAAGAAGTTCTGCCTCCTGTCAATGGAACTTCCTGGGATCAGTCCCTGCCCGTTCCTCTGGTGCCATTGCTGGGCCCCCCGGAGCAGAGCCTGGGCCCTGCTCGGAGCCCTCCCTGCAGACAGGGACACCCAGGCCTGAGGGCCCCTCTCAGCTGGGGCTCCTCTCGAGGCTGGACAGCCCCAGCTCCCTCAGCCTTTCCCTGTCAGAGATGCTCCAGGCCCCAAATCATCTCCACAGCCTCTGCTGGCCCTGCTCCAGGAGCTCTCAGCTAAGCTGCGATAATGGGCAAACTGGAACAATTTACATCAATAACATTGCACACTGTTTATCCTGCTACGCTGAGTAATTGATGCTGGCTCTTGATTTTCCTTCTGCTAAAAACTGTTCTTACATAAATGTCCAGCTAGTATTGCTCATGAACTTAACATCAGAGCTAATTAACTGTTTGGAAACTGGATGTCTAAGTTATCTGAGGATTGAGATTTTATGATCTGAGTGGATCTTCACTGGGACACTTGAAAGAAATAAAGTTTAGCAAGAGAAGCTTGAAGCACAAATCTTTGTACTTTCTCCCTTGCTGCTCCTGATGCTTTTGACAAAATCCCCAGAAGTTGCTGAAAAGAGCTTAAGGGACAGTGAGTTACTGTCTTATAGTGTTAATTCCAGTTATTCTTAAATTTTCCTTAGATTGTTCCTGCAAACAAACCAAAGTGAAACAAACCAACCAAACAAAAAGCAAAAATAAACAAAACACACACACACACACACACACGAGAGAAAAATCTCTGAAAACCTATTAAAAACTAAAACTGAGATGATCTCTAAGGGCCCTTCCACCCCAAGGGTTCTAATTGTGGTTTTAAGTATGAACCGGAAGGGAGCAGCGGATGGCCATTGTGCTTTGAACTGAAGCCATGCAGTAGCAGGGCTAGGAAAGAAACTGTGCAGTGTAAATTACACAGACAAGTGAACTCTTTCTCTCTCTCTTTTTTCTTCCTCTCTCTTTCTCTGAGAAACTCCAGACCTTTCTAACAGGTAGTTCTAACACTGCACTTTCTCCTGTACAATCTCACAGTCATCAAAACCACTCTTTAAATGCACACACCCCCCTTCCTGCAGGGAGAATGAATAATAAATCAGGCCCCTTTTACTTGATTGGTGGACTTAATTACATTTATCTTACATTAAAATCAGCTGGTTTAACTTCTGGGTTATTTTTTTTTTTTTTTTTCAAATGCTGGAATTTGCATCTTACTTTACCAAAAGAAGATGGTGTGCATATGTCTCATTACATAGCTGGAAAGGACATTTAAATATATGTATTGATCTGGTTCTGCTTTGTTCTTGTCCACTTTAGGAACTGTTGGTACATTTCAGCAGCTTAATGCCATTATTTAAATGGAGACTTGTGAGGCCTGGAACTACTGAAACAGCTCTGTTGAAATGTTTGCAGTATTTCAGTTGCACTTCAAAAGGGAAAGCCTGGGCTTTTTGTAACAGCGAAGATTTGTTAATTTGAAATTCACAGGCAAGGTCTTTCCACAAAAGTGAAGTGGGCATTCTAGCAAGCTCTAGGTGATCTTTTAAGTACTTTGTCTTGAATATTTCTGTCTGGAATTTGAGGTTTAAGAGGAAAGTTGTTTTTTGGTTTTTTTTTTCCCTTCTGAAATGGCTATAACAATTTCTGTCTGCTGTCAGATTCAGCAGGTTCAACCAGGATTTCTGGGGGGTCAGGATTACATCCTGGCTTCACCTTTAATGTGTTGACAGAGTGTCTAGTGGTGTTAAATCATGGGAGTGCAGCCCATGGACAATCAGCCCTGGAGAAGGGGAACAGTGTGGGGGGAAGGAGAAGCAGAGAGCTGCTCTTATGGACTGACCCCATTGCCCCAATCCCCCTGTGCCTCTGGGGTGGTAGGGGAGGAGGGGAGTGAAGCCAGGAATAAAGCAGTGAAATTGAGGCAAGGAGGAACAGGAGCAAGGTGTTGCTTGAATCTTTTTGTCTGCATTTCTCACTACCCAAATCTATTTTAATTTGCAAAAGAAATTCACTTTCCCTAAGTCAAGTCTGTTTTCTGCATGATGGTAACTGATAAGTGATTTATCTGCTTTTATCATGACCCACAACCCTTTTCCTCTTATTTTCTTCCTGTCCTGTTGAAGAGCAGGAATGAGAGAGAGGTTGGATGGGTGTCTGGCTGCCAGCTAAGGTCAATCCGTCATAACCATCTTACCAGCCTATATTAATTTACAAATTTCTTTTTTTCTTATATCTGTTTGCTAGTCGGTGTAAACTTCTAATAAAACAAAGGCAGTGGATCCTGTGGTTATCTCAAGAAGCTCTTAAAAATATTAGCAAGAGACCACTCATGGAATATTGGCAGAAATCGACTCCTAAGTGAGTTATCCTCCTGAACAGTTTTAAACAAACCAGTTTTAAAAGTCAGGCACCTGCTAAATAAGCTGTTCAAATATTATAGTTCTTTATTTCGCTTGCACTAAGTCCCCCTTTACATTCTCAAATCCGTTTTTCAAAGTCTGGAGTAGAAGTGAAAATATTTTCATGCAATGACACATGAAGATAGCAGAAAGCCCACCCAGGGAAAGAAAAACCAGTCTTTTAGTCTGACAAGAGTAACACCCCTCTCATCTCCATCCAAGTTAAGCTCAAGGCTGTTCACAGGTTGGCAGCAGAAATTGATACCAACATTGTAAGGATGAAGGTCAGAGACAGTGCCAAGCCTTGAAAATCCAGAGCACTGTCTCCACAGAAGGATGAAGGTCCCAAAGGGGAGCAATCCAGGGAAACATAACCATGTTTACATTTAAACCTAATACTCCCCTGGAATTTTCTGAGTAGGTGTGTACCTGCAGATGGTGTGCACTGTTTTTAAAGATCACTTGTTCCTCTTCTGCACATTCAAAGAACTGGCTTCATTTTTCATCTTGCTTCTTGTTACTCAAGCACACTACACGCTTCGGGTTTTATTTCACCAGAAAGAAAACTTCAAAGCCACTCACACGCATATATAAAATGCTATATCACTTCTTTTTTTTTTTTTTTTTTTTTTTGTGAAGTCCAGCACATGCTTTAACTGAATAAACAAAGAGCAATTCTGAGAAATGCAAATCCTTTCTCGGCAAGGTGGTGGTGTGAATCCAAGGCAAAAACACTGGGATTTTTCCTTTATTTCAGAAGGATATTCATATTCCTTCTACTGAGATGATAGATCCAGTGAATAATGGCAGAGATAAGCAACCAGGCAAGAACAGCAAGAAGCCAGCCTACAACAAGGTAGGTGTCAAAAGGAAGCAAAATGAGAGAACTATCATTTCTATCAGGCTGGCAAGCTGTCACTAGTGGGGTTCCACTGGGCTCCATACTTGGCTCTGTTCTCTTCCAAATCTTTGTAAATGACCTGGATACAGGACTGGAAGGGGTATTATGTAACTTTGCAGATGATCCTAAATTGGCAACAGTTAGCGCAATGTGTAAATGCATTGTTCCTTTTCACATCCTATTTTGTTCTTCTGGCTAGGAAGCATCCAATTCCTAAATGCTAGAACATTCTGTTAGGTCAGTGATGTTGCCCATCAAATATAAAAATGCTATGAAAATCCTGAACCAAGAAAATCCTGAACCACAAGAACTCAGAGTTTCTGGTCACACAACTGGTGAAGACTTTTTGCAATGTTTGGGCTTTTTGTCTGAGAAATCTCTTTACATGCCTAAAAGCAACCATGGTTTTAGCAGGTCTCAGTGGTTCATTATCACTCAGATATGTTGGGAAAATCAACCTGTTACTACTCTGATGTGTAGTAACATTGACTTTCGTGAGCATCCTTACAGTGCAACATGTAATAAAACCCCACTTCTCAAAATTCCACTTCAAAGCATGTTTGATGTAGATGAAGATCCAAATTCCTGTAAGTGGCTTTGGTACCATCTAAAGAAGCAGGAAGCTGCCTAGAGGTTTTATGATACAGATCAAAGGACACTAAAGGTGCTTTAATAGAATGTAGACGTTTCACACAGTCAAAACAAAAATAAGAGGAATGAAATTTTGCAAGACTTTCACTTTACTAGTTCCCACAGAAGATCTTATCAGGCTATGGATGTTGAAAAGTTCAAAACCATTCTTATCTGGTAGCACTGTGGTCACAAAACTGGCACCCTCTTTTTCCATCCTCTGCCTTTGGATTTTTTTTCTGCAACTTCCATCTTAATTTTGCCTTCTGCAGAGCAGCCTGGAGCAATGTGTTATATTGTAGAATTATGGATTGGTTTGTGTTGGAAGGGACCTTCAAGATCATCTTGTTCCACCCCTCTGCCATGAGCAGGGACACCTCCCATTATCCCAGAGCCCCATCCAACCTGCTGGGGATGGGACAGCCACAGCTTCTCTGGGCAACCTGTTCCAGGGCCTCACCACCCTCACAGGGAACAATTTCTTCCTGATATCCAACCTAAATCAACTCTCTGTCAGTTTAAAGCCATTCTCCCTTGTCCTACCATTAACTGTCCCTTTCCAGCTTTCTTACAGACCTCCTTCAGGCACTGGAAGGTCTGAGGTCTGAGGACTCCATACCTTCTCTTCTCCAGGCTGAGCAGCCCCAATTGTATCAGCTTGTCCTTGTAGTAGAGATGCTGCAGTCTTCAGAGCATCTCTGACCTCCAGAGCCATCCCAACAGGTCCCTGTTCTGTGCAGATCCCCAGAGCTGCACACAAGCTCATTTCCTAACCAGCTCCTTCTAAAGCTTTCTTCCTGGGAAATAGGTTCCCATTCTACAGCCACTTCTTATTTGTGGATGATTTTAAGAAAAATAATGCAAATAGAAAATGCGAAAAGAATGCAACTAGAGTGTGAGGAAGCTCTTGGACGACCTGGTTTGAGCCACCAGCGAATGGTACTGTGGTTTTGGCAACCTTTAAGCCTCTGAGTAATACGAAAATGGTTGCTGCAGGAAGTGGAGGTAACTTCTGCAGATGGGCAGCTTCCCTTCTATCCTTGCCAGGGCTGAGGTGAGCCCTGCCTGTCTCATCCATGGCCTTCCAGCTGTATCAAGGCTGGATGGCCCATCCATTGGTACAAGGTCAGAGGTGAAGCCTTGAGAGTGAAGCTAGAAGTGTCTCTAGTCTTGACAAATACCCGCCTCTTCTCTATACTCAAACTTTCCATTTGCAGCACTTTCCGTGTCAGCCAGCACAAGTTCTTTAACCTGCCATTTATTTCCTGTTGGTGCCCTCTTTTTTGCAGGAGGAATCCTTACAAATGGGATAGGAAATTGGAATGTGAGACCTCAGGCACAGTTCTCAAATGTATTTGTTCCTGCACTAAATGTTACGTGAACCCCCTCCCACCCCAGAGGATTGTCAGGGGATCCTCCAGGAATCCTCAGATGTGTTTGGTTAACAAGGGAAGGAAGGAAGGTGTCTGTGAGTGCAAACAGCCCTGACACAGGAGAAAAAAAAGCTGCTGGTGCTTTTGTCAGAGCCCTGCCCCTGCAGCCAGCATCAGTGTGTCGTGCCATGGGGCAGCCCAGCCCATGAGACAGCATCTCCTTCACCACCTCCCCTTCCCCTCTGTGAACGAGATGGGCTGGGAGTCCTGGAGACCTGCCTGGGCAGGAGGGCTGTGAGGTTCACCCTTTTGGGTTTGAGAACATCAAAACCTCAGAGGTTGTGGGCAGCATTGCTGGGCACTACAGTCACTGCAGTTTCTGCACCCTAAAAGCTCTGGACACAGTAGATCCCTATAACCAAGCTTTTAGGGAGTTTCCAGTTAGTGCCAGCAGAAACAGGATTATGTCCAACAACCTCTCAATAGAAATAATTGGCAACTAAGGCTTAATTTGAATGACTGTGGGCTTTGAGATTGATATCTCTAAGAAGTGTTCTGTTTTTTAGGTTTACCTTGCATGGCTGGAAAATAGCTGAAATGGGGTGCATGCAAGAAGAAAGGGATCTTTTTGTTGAGTTCTTATGCAACTTACAAGAAAAATGATCATTCTGCTGGACTTCAAGGAATCATGCATGACCAGGCATTTAGACCTTCCCACCTCCCTTTAGAAACGTTTCAATCAGTTAATGAAATGTTTGATATTTAACATGGGCTTGTGTGAATGTGTCACACATTCACACAAGGCCGTGTTAAATACACACAAGCCCAAGTGTCACAACAGCAACACTGAATGTGTCATTGTTGCACAATTCCCTCCCTTTGAAGGTTTCTGCACGCAGTATTCTGTGTCCTCAGCACTTGATCCTGAGCAGCAATTTCAAGCAGAAGGACAATGTGTGCAAATATCATTGATGGCCAAACAGCTGCTTGTGCTGTCTGAAAGCTGCTGAGCTCAGGTGAAGCCTTTCTCGTAACAATAAAAATGATCTCTGAAAAATGCCTGCATGAGGAAGGTCTTTGGTAAACGAAAATAGCTCAGTTTGGCCCAGACAAACACAACCCAAAACCTGTAGTTGTACTTAAATGCAGTTTATTCAAGACCGTTTTTGACTGTCTTTTTGTTTCAGAATCCCAGAGGGAATATCCCAGGTGCAACAGCTAAAAGCCCCAAACTACCTTACAACTCCTCCTCTCTCAAAGAGCCTCTTCCCAGGAACTCAGGGAGGGAGCTTTCCACATTGTAAGTTTGAGACTCACTGCATTCCTCTTTGCATTCTGTTTGCATCAAAATTAATTATTTACGTAAGTAATAAACCACCCACACAGCTCTTGAACTGCAGAGCATGAGCTCTTATTTCAGCTGCACCAGATTAGAGCAGGGATAACCTTAGGGCAGTTGACTGTGGAAGTTCCTGGGTGTGAAGCTGGCATCAGTGGGACCTTCAGGACTTTCTCAGCAGGTCCACCTCCAGTGTTTCTTGTCACTATTGGAACAACCACCACCCCCTTACCTGAGTGCTTTCCTGTGAGCTATCGGAGCCAGTCAGGCTTTAACTGATTCAAACAGAAAAGATCCAGAAAAAATAGAGGACATTGTAGAATTACAATTTATATATCTTTTCATTCCTTAATATGCAAATAATACTAGTTCAAAATTATGCAATTATGCAATTATGCAATCAAAAATAAACTTGTAAATGACAGTTTAGGTCAGCTGTGCAAGGGATGGGCCAGAATTCAGTAGTTTAGCTTTTTAAGCTCATATTCAAACTAAGACAGCATGGAGTAAGAATAAAAACAAACTATTATGATGTTTTCTGCAAGAATATGATGCTTCCTGCAGTATTAGAACTTCCAGGTAATCTATCCAAAATTTCGTGAACCTATTTTTACAGGAAATATGCCTGAAGTATCAATGCTTCCAGTGGGATTTCACAACCATTCAGAGTGTATCTTAATACATCATAAAATTTTTATGATCAAGGCTTTTTGAACATTGTGCATAAAATACATTACTTTTCGGCAGTAGGCAGAGGATTATTAATTTCAACCCATCATCACATCCTTGTAGTTAGTGTTGTTTATGATATACATTGATTGATCTGCTCAGACTCAGGAAGATTTTCAAATATTTTAAATAAGGTTATCAGAGGAAATCCTGAAGGTACAGCATCCAGTACTCTTGAATTTGAAGTATTTTTCTATACTCCTTCTCAGAAAACATATAAGGGAAAAGGTGGTTAATTATCAGATGGGAAGGCCTCCACCCTCCTGAAAATACAGGAATTATTATCTAGGGATACTAAGTTTGCATCTGCAGCTCATACAGATTGCTGGGGGTGGGGGGGCAGGGAGAAAATACTTTTTAAATACTATTCTCAGTGGCTTTTATTCTGCTTGTTTAGCTTTAGTCAGCTCCTCAGTTTACACTCCAAAGCTGAAAACTTAAAATGAAACAATGGCCTATATCCATAGAGATTTATATCCATAAATGTGCTTGTTTTGGATATGAATTATGTTAATTTATTCTTCATAGTGAAGGGTTCAAAACCATGAAGTTAAGAAAGGTTTTCCTCTTCCTACTCTGCCCAGTGCAGGAATAACAACCTGCTATTACCTATTTCAGGGAGGGAAAATGCTGGGTTTTTAGTCTAAACCAGAGGATTTCCTTTAACTAGGAGCTACAGCAGACCTTTAGGTGCTGGGTCAGAGCAGGTTTATCTGCAGAACTCAAGAAATCAAACAGGTCAGTGTTAAGTAACTCATACGTCTGGAAAAAAGGCTACATAAGCACCTGAGATTTCCATCAGTTCAAATGGAATAGAAATTCTGATACATTTTATGGTGAAGTAGAGACATCTAGTGACTATTTTGTGTGATTCAAATGCAAAGGATTAATGTAGGAGGGAAAAAAGCCCCACAAACCTTCTTTCAAATTCTTGAATATCCTTCTGACAATAGGTACATTTTTACATATAAAATAAATTTAGTCTGGCTTTGCATTACTGGCACTGAGGACAGTTTAGTGCCTAAGTACTAACACAAATCCCTTCCTCATGTTACTTTATTAAAGAATCTTCCTTAGAACAACTTGGATGCAATCTCAAGCAAAAAAATATCTTTTTCTACTGAACCATCACCTGCCTGCTAAGGGAAGGGGAAGATAGATGCTGGAATTAGAAGGGGAAGGATTTTGGAATTGGAAGTGGGAATTAGATGGTCTTTAAGGGCTCTTCCAACCTAAAACATCCTGGAATTGATTCCATGCTGCTTTGGACAGAGAAGCTTTAATCCCGTAACCCTCTGCTCACCCACCTAGATGCTTGAATCTCAGCTGATTTCACACTTCTGCTTTTCAGCTGGGTCCTCCACAGTCCTCCCACTTACTCCTGGAAGGTCAGTCAGATACTGAAACACTGTGGGACACTTCACATTCTCTCATTATATCTCAGCAGCCAAAGAGCACATTTTTCCAGAGTGTGGGAGAGTATCACTTTCTCTCTTTGCTGTGCTCCATTCCATGAAAGAAGTACATTGTGGGTTTTCTCCACTCTGCTGAGACCCCCCTGCAGGGCTGCATCCAGCCCTGGGCCCAGCAGAGGAGGGACAGGGAGCTGCTGCAGCCAGGCCAGAGCAGGGACACCAAGGGCATCAGAGGGATGGAGCAGCTCTGCTGGGAGGAAAGGCTGAGGGGATTGGGATTGTTCAGCCTGGAGAGGAGAAGGCTTTGGGGTGACCTCATTGTGGCCTTGCAGAGCCTGAAGGGAACCCACAGGAAAGATGGAGAGAGACTCTTGACAAGGGCCTGGAGTGACAGGACAAGGGGGAATGGCTTCACAGTGACAGAGAGGAGGTTTAGATTGGATATGAGGAAGAAATTGTTCCCTGTGAGGGTGGTAAGGCCTTGGCACAGGGTGCCCAGAGAAGCTGTGGCTGCCTCATCCCTCAAGGCCAGGTTGGACGGGACTTGGAGCAGCTTGGTCTGGTGGAAGGTGTCCCTGCCCGTGGCAGAGGGGTTGGAATTACACAGTCTTTAAAGTCTATTCTAATCCAAACCATTCCGTGAGTAATGCAGAACCTTTTAGTTACCAGGATTGTGAAGGCCCATTCTCAAAACATCTCAGTGATGTAAGCTGAAAATGCCAGAGTGTTCATGCTTCTTCTATGGCTGGTCCCAAGAGGACAGAATATTGCACCCCTTGACTAACCACCATGACAACTCCAATGAAGCACGTTTTCTGCCATTATTGAGAAAATCTGAAAATCAACATGCAAAGGTAGCATAGGTCAGACCCAGCCCTGGTTTAATTCTGAGCTCAATAGAGTCCCAGGGATATGAGGATTAGCATGTGGTGTAGAGCTGGTTGAAGAGCAGAAATTCCTCTCTGAGGATTCAAAGTTTTGGTATCATTCTAAGTTATCAGAAACCCTAAAAATTTAGACACCCCCCCCCACCCCCCCCCACCAATTTAGAAATTTCTATTGGGAGGAAAATCCAACAAGAAAAAGGAAGTGGACCTTATAAAAACATTTTTAAACCCAACTTTTAAAAATAATTCTATTCTGTATAAAATATTTTAAAAAATTAAAATTCAGAAAAACATTATTTCAAAAATATTTAATTTTTTTCAGCAATATCAGATATTCTTTTTGTTCCTCCCCATATCATTGCTTTCTGGTTCCAACCCTGATCTACGGAAGTTTAGGAGGAAGTGATCTGATAATCACAAACCAAAGCAATCTAATAATCACAAAATGAGCAATCTAATAATCATGAACTGAGTATTCAGTTGAAACACATTTTAATGTCCATTGGCTTGAGGAGAATATGAACACAGTCAGAATATTGCCAGCTCAGGTTCTAAATGAAAATTATGTGTCGGTTGAAAGTCACAGTTCATGAGAAAATCGAACAAAATCTCAGTTTTTAATAGAACATACACCAAGAGAAGGGAGTAAGAATTAAAAATTGTTCACCAAAAGCTACAAGGTGAGACTTTACATTTGAAAAAAAAAACGAACAAAAAAACCAAAAAACAAATGGTTCTGGTTTCCTTTCGTTTTGCAGACATCCAAACACTTCTTTTGACCTAATGTGGTGTGATAGGGGGAGGTCAGAAGCAGAGGCTGTGTTTTCTTCAGTGAGTCCATTTTGGTGGTAGACCTGAGACCTGAAAGCAACTTTTCAAAATGGCAAGTGAGGTGCTCTATGCCGAGGTGTCGCCCAAGGAAAGAGTGAATTTTATTTCAGAAGCTTCAGATACAGGTAAAAAAAATATTTATCTTAATATTACTTATTTTCCTTTGCTCATTGACACATTCTTAAAACTTTCACTCCTTTTTAAATCGTTCTCAAGCAGCTGAAGTCATGTGGAAAGCTTTTTATAACTATTAATACCCAACTCTGGTTATTTAATATATCTATAGGCATGGCAAATTCATGTTTATTGATAGAATGAATGCTGAATTCTAACAAAAGTGAAGATTGACTTTTAAAATCCCATTCTGGCTTTCAGTAAGATGGCTGAAATAGGATCTTTCTTAAACACATGAATGTTTAGACTTTAAAGATCTTTATACAGATTATTGGAAACTCATTGACAGTTGAAGTTCATTGAATGGACTTCTATCTCCTGCAGTCCACTTACATTTTGTATTTTAATTTGATTCAGTTTCTTATACACCAGAAATATTTTAAGTTCTAAAGTGAAAGGTCTGTTTCTATTTTCTTTTTTCCTTCTTTCTTTTTTCTTTCTCTCTCTTTCTGTCTCTGTCCCTCTTTCTTTCTCTTCTAAAAATTTTGTGTTGAGAAGAATACAAGTCAAGATTTAATAGAACTTCCTATAATTTTGAAAACTGTTAGTACTGCAATTTCTGTATAACTTACTAATGCCTTCAACTATAAAACTGCATTGCTTAAAAAATATTTTCAAAAAATAATTTGCAAAATATAGCCATTAATAGATTTAGGCAGAAAATAATTCATGGTTTTAAAACAAAAGTATGAAGTTTTACTTTTTCAATTCTAATCAAAAAATAGACCTTTTCTTGTTGTAAGACAATTGAGCATGGAAAATTTATTTTAAATTATAATATTCAGAGATTCCTATAGGAAAGAAAAATATGTCCTGAATATGCAAGTAAAGCAATACTTAATCTTAAAAATTAGATATATATATTCACTCATTAGAACAGAGTATGAAAAGCACCGGTACAGGTATGAAATCTTTGTCTTGCATTGTTAACTCAGTTTACCCCTTAAATTACTTGATCAGTTCTCTGCAGAAGAGCTGCAATGACAGAACAATCCTTGGAACTCCAGTGTGGAACTGTGCTCTAAGGATTTATTGGAGATGCACCCTCGTGCCCTGTACAACTCATTGTGAAAATGTCTCAAACGTGGAGAGTGTAAAAGTCTGTTCCATCTATTTTTATTTTCTTCCTTCCCTGTCCCTTAAATTTCTAGTTTATATTTTCTAACTGTGTGTTACACTTTCAAGTGCTTTCACACAGCTTTTCATTCACTTCAGTGAATCATGCTTAGAAATTGCTGTATACATTATTCTGAGAGCCCCCTAAGCCAAGATCATACTTCTCAAATTTGCCAGTATAAGGTGCTTGGAAATTAAGAATCTAAAAAATTCTAATGGCCAATTATGAGGCTAATTAAGTAACCAAATTTCACACAAAATTCTTTTCTTATGTTTTAGAGCATACCAGCATGGTGTTTAGCCTGTCATGATATTTTTTAAAAAAATATATATTTTCAATTGCAATACCTATATGCTTGTCACTTCTGTGAATCTTGCATCCCTGTTGGTGTCCCAATAAGTGCTTTACTTAAATGGCATCCTAAAACAAGGACTTCCACAGGCTGATTGTAATATCTCGCACTAAGAAATACTTTAAATCTTTCTTGAATTTGGCACCTATTAATAGCACCAGTGTTTCCTAGTGAGATATAGCAGAAAAAAACCCCGCCTATCTATATAGTTAATATTTTTCATGCTCTAACAGATAGAAAATCATATCTATATGTTCTTACAATCTTCAATTTCTTTGTGTGTTGCATCGCTTTTGTATTTGAGAGCACAAGTGCAGGATACTGAGCCCTCATCTTCTGCCAGATGCTGTTAAATTGTTCTGACCACTTGGCTGTTGCCTGTGAAAGATGCTTAGTTCTGAAAATGGGTTACATTTGATATTTTTTGTAAATTCTACTCCACCACACTAAGGTTGATCTCCACAGCTCTGGCATTTTTAGGAGGTTGCTTTTCTTCAGGCAAAAATCATCTCATTTCATAGACTATCAGTGAGCAAATATTTTGAAAGTAGCTCCTGGGGAATGAGGCAAAACATGCAAAGCAGACAACCCTGGAGGTTGTGGTTTGTTACAGTTGATATAAAAATACAGTTCCTTCCTTCCTTCTGTTGACACACCTACTAAAAACTGCAGGGGTCAGTGACACATCCCACACATTTGGGGAAACCCACCCTGCCAACATTTTTTATGCTCTCTGTTGGTTGCAAAAATCTTGTAACACAGGCTGAAGGACTTATTATAATGGTTGTGACCATGAGTGTCACAGCCCTGATTGTGGTTTATTAATAAGTAAACAGAAAAAAAAAGTTAATTTAGCCAAGAAAAGTTGCCAGTGATTTAACTTCTGCTTAAAGATTGACCGAATATATGAATGTGTGTGTAAGATATGGAATGACAAGGAAAAAACAGAATTCATAATAGAGTAGTTCAGTGTATGGTAACTAGGTAACCTAGAAGGATTTGCAAAATTGTGTAAAATTAATAATTAACAAATTAAATTAATTAATTAATTGGAATACTGCACTGAAGAACCATTGTTTCAGGAACTCTTCTAGTACTTTCAGCCCTTTTTGTCCCTCCAGGTGATCCAATCACATATGCTCTGGTGAATGTGAAATGGAGATCCGACAGACCTGACAGCACACCCGAAGTTACACATTCAGGTACGGCAACACCGCAGGACACTTCATGTTTTCTCATTATATTTCAGCAGCCAAACATCATATTTTTCCAGAGTATGGGAGAGAGTCACTTTCTCTCTTTGTTGCAGGCGATTTCAATCCATTTTTCCTTGCTCCCACTCCTGAAGGATGCTCAGAACATGCTTAAAATTCATTTTGCAGTGGAGGCACTTGAAAACTCTTCTGTTCATTTTAGCAACAATTTCCATGTATTGCTTTTCACTTCTGAATGAATTTTGGGTGGATGAATAGCCCAACAATAGTATTTAAAGCAAAACTGAGTTACTTTTTGAAAGTTTTAGCCAAAAAGCAAAAATTCTGAACAGCTTTTTGACAATTCCAGAAAAATTGTGTCTATCTTTCCTTAAGTTAAAATTTTAAGATACTTTAAACTGTCTCAAACCATGTAACCAGCCCTGAAAGAAAATTTTGTTGTGCAAAATCAAATAATGTATTGGATATGAGTTTTGTCTCTTGTGTTTGAGGTGAAAATGAAGCAGAGAATACTGCATTCATGTAATACATACGAGCAATTAATACATGTATGGAAAAATGTTTGCTGTGGAAAATGCTAGTGCAAACAAATATTTCTACTGGGGTTTAATTTGACCTCCCAACAAGGAAAAAGAAACTGAAAGCTTCAGATGGTTTTTCTGACTAGAAGTGGCGGTCAGGCAGACAAGGGAGTGGGCCAGGCGGATACTCTGTTACAAAGACAAAACTAATTTACTGGCTTCATTGAAATGCCTTATGATTTCAAGGCAGTGAATCCAGGCTTGGAACGCAGCATGGAAAGTGTTGTCAGTAATGCAGTTTTGATATAGGGCCATTGACCTGTCTGATTTTTGGCTCCCTTTTACATCCCAGTCATCAATTCCTCCCTTCCTTTCCCTGATGCTGGCTACACTGTCCAGGTTTTTAGAATTTTGTTCAAGGAATATCAAAATCCATGTATGCTTTCTACATATGGATAAACACTACTAAAAGAGCTCTGGCCCTTCACATTCTTAACTGGAACCTCTTTAAAACCACCAAAGCTGAATGTTTGCTCTGATTCTTGTTTATATTGGGGAGCAGTTTAAATGGAATGTATTAAGGAATGGGGATCAAATAAACACAGTGAATCCTAGTCAGGATTAAAGTTGGAGGAGAAAATGGTGGAGGCAGGGATTTAAAGTAAGTAAGTAAGTAAGTGTGTCTTTGTTGTGTTTAAAAATCAAGGTAATTTGGGAAAAGTCCCTAGAATTTCAAATCACCTATAAAATCTTTTTTTTAAAGCTTGAATTGGACCTTCAAGCTTTTCTCGTGAGTCTTCAGTTGTATAAGGATAGCCCAACCACTGCAAGCCATTTTCCAAGGAAAAGGCAGGGCATATTCCAGAGTGAGAAGCACTGGCAGTGCTGTGTGGGCACGTGGCAAAACGCTGGCACAGCAGTGCTGGCAAAGCTGTGCTCTGCCACTAAAGGCAAGAGGTTGTATTTTTAGGTTTCCTCTCAACAGCTGTGATGATAAAATTTAGGACTAGCCAGGAGAAGGTTTCTTCTGACCATGAAAGTGTGATTTTAATATTTACACAGGGGTTTGTATACATCTAAACTTTTATAGATATACAGGTACTGTAAGTATAGCAGGAAGGACAATGATTTTTCTTACTCCCATAACTCAGAACAAAAGTTGCCTTGCTTCTGCCCATGGTGACACCCCTGTCCCTTGTCCCTTTGCCAGTGACCTGCTCAGAGAACCCCCCCTGGTGCTACATTGTCTTCACCCTGCTCTTCTGCGCAGTGGTTCTGCTCCTCGTGGTCATCCTGCTGGTGGTGAAATGTCACAGCCACTGACCCTGCTGCCACACAGGGTAAGCCCTTCCCAGCCCTGCTGGATTTCCATACAATTCCTTGGCATTCAGCACAGGAGGCACAAGGAAGCTCCCAAACCAAAGGCTGGTATTTTTAGGCAGCCACGATAACGCTCACAGCAGGCTGAGCTTCAGTGAGGTACTCTAATTCAAGCAGCTTCTGTCTCTTTTATTTCCAGATAAGTCAGCACAGGAAGGTTCTGCTTCTTCAACAGAACGGGATGCAGTGCTTGTTTTATTTTACATTACTTTGGCTGAAGAGACAAAACAAAGACATGCCATCAGTCTGATCACTCTCCAGTTACGTCATCCCAGATGACATAACCTCTAACCATAACCATCCTCTAACCCCTCCATATGTTGGCAAGACATATATTAATTTTATTTGGAATTTTCTTAATCCTGATACCATCCAACTATATCAGTGCATGTATCAAGACATGGGCTCAAGTTCTTCCATCAAAAGGTGGATTTGGTCCTTGTTTAGACAACAAAAAATGACCAGGTGGAGACATATTTTTAATTCACATCTGACTTGATTCTGCACTGATTTGCAATACAGGCAAGATTTTGGATTATATGCAAATGCAATAACTCATGGACAAAACAGGAATGTGTAAAGTTGCACTGAGCTTTTTTATAAAGCCTGGGCTTGGACTTGGTTTTTCTTCTTTTGACAGCCTTTAGTTGGATTTGTATGAAAGGGATATTGAAAGTTCAAAAAACTAAATGTTGTTAGTAGAGAAGTCTCAGTTTCATCTCCTCATTGGCTTGAAATAAATTATTCTGTTCCACTTGTCCAGAAGAGCATCTCACAATATACTGTTTCTGTCTTGGGGCAGTAATTGATTTTTGTATTTGCTTGGGGTTTTTTGTTTTGTTTTGTTTTGTTTTTTGTTTTTTCCCACTTGCCATAGCTTGAGTTAAAACTGAGTCCTCCACTAGAACTGAGGCACCTGAAGTTCAAATGCATTTGTTTGTAATCATGAACTTATTGTCTGTTTTTATATTATTTTTGGATCTTATCCATTATAACTTCTTTGCAGCAGGCTGCAGAGGATTTACAGATCCTGAGCAGGAGGAGTCTGTATAGCAAATATTTCTAGAATATTTCTTGTATCTAAACTTACCTGTACTTTAGCTGTTGCTGCTGTTTGGAATGTACCCCATCTTTATTATATATATGCACAGAAATCAATAAAAGGGATTCAGTAAAGCACTTTTGCTGGTGTTTGGTTGGTTGGTTTGTTTTCCTCCAGTCTTCTGTTAGTCAGACTGGAAGAAAAATAACATTAAGTATTTTGTATGAGTGTCAGTTTTTGTGGGGTAGCCTGTTTATGGCACACCTGTTTTATAGATCTTGCTACTTACCCTCTTTTATTTCAGACTTTACCCTTGACCTCCCCTCTTCAAGATAAAAATGTAGCTCATAAAACCCAAAAAGCCAGAAATTAGACCCAAGACACAGGCAAAATCATGAGACTGGACATTTGGTAATATTACAATATTAGAAATACAATATTAGAAATTAGATGGGTGGTAGAAGATAGTGCAAGGTGAGCGTAACACAAGGCAATCAGTAATATGCCAATATTACTTTTAATAATCTTACATTTTTTTAATAGTTGAATACAACTCTGTCTCAGAGGAAGGCTATATGACTGGTATTTCCAAGAAAGTAAATTTCTTTTACTCTTCCACTTGCAAATGTCTTCAGCCAACAGCTTCACAAGTACCCTGGGTCATACACCCCTCAGATTTTTACAGTGTGTGAGGATCTGCAGAGAAAAGGAGGAAAATTCAATTGATTTTATGATAATTTCATGGATATTGGCTTTGTAGCCTATTTCTTTGTGAAGTATAAGGAGAGACAGAAAAAAAATTATTGTTTCTGGCCTTTCCATCATCCTAAAAATATTAAAAGTTTCATGTTAGGCCTCCTAGTTTAGTCAAAAAAATTCTTGGAGGTCTGAGAGGGGCTGATTCCCACTCCCACATCCCGTGATGTGGGATCTGGACGGGCCAGATAAGTGGGCTGAGACCAAAGGAATGAGGCTCAACAAGGCCCAGTTGTTATAATTAAACAGGGCAGGAGATGGGGGGAAAGCTTGAAGAATTGCCTACACCCCTTCTGCTGCTGCTGCTGCTCTCTCAATCACTGCTGAGAAGGAAGCCTGAGTCAATTCTGCTGCTCACACTGCAGAGCCAGGAATTCATCCTCACAAAAATTCCCGGGAACTCGCTGGGTTCATTTTAGTCCAGGGGTGTCTTTCTTTCTGAGTGCCTACAGTTATGGTGAGCAGGTGAAAAGCCTCTACAGATAGCTTCATGTCTTGCCAGTCGGGTGGCGTTCTTTGTGGGTCTGGATTTTGTGCTGACTCGTTGTTCCTAGGGGGTTTTTGGTGTTAATTGTACTAAACATTCTGGCAAGGCTCCATGGGGGTCTCTGCAATTTCCATAATAGACCTCGATTTCAGCTTGACGAGCAGCCAGGGAGCCGGCAGGAGGTAGGAAGCAGGAGGTAGGAAGCAGGAGGTAGGAAGCAGGAAGAGCAGAGTGCAGGCAGGGAGCAGCAGAAACTCAACAAGAGGTAAGGGCATACAAAACTGGGACTTGGGTTACAAACTGGATACAAACCATTCAAGATAACAATATGTATAACCATCAACAGAACATCCAATGTATTATTAGGAGTCTTTAACACTTTTAAAGTAACCATCTACAGAACATTCAACATACAACTAGGAGTCATGGAGTTCCACCCACATCACAGTGCTCGGTCTTGCCCTTGAGTCACAACAACCCCCAGCAGCTCCAGGCTGGGAAGAGCCCAGCAGGAGAGGACCTGGGCCTGCTGGTCCATGGTGCGTGCCCACCACAGCACTGTGCAGGTGGGCAAGAGGGCCAGTGGCTCCTGGCCTGGGTCAGCAAGGAGTGGCCAGCAGGACAGGGGCAGTGACTGTCCCCCTGTTGTGGGCACTGGCGAGGCCTCAGCCCAAGTGCTGTGTCCAGTTCTGGGCCTGGCACTGCAAGATGGACACTGAGGGGCTGGAGTGTGTCCAGGGAAGGGAACAGAGCAGGGCAAGGCAAGCTGAGCTCAAGTCTGATGAAGGGAAGCTGAGGGAGCTGGGATGGCTCAGCATGGAGAAAAGGAGGCTCGGGAGGACCTTCTGGCTCTGCACAGCTCCCTGAGAGGTGAGGAGGGGGCAGCCAGGTGCGGGTCAGGCTTTGCTCCCAGGGAACAAGGGACAGGGAGAGAGGACACAGTCTTACGCTGTGCCAGGGCAGGTTTAGTTTGGACATAAGGGGGACTTTTTTTTCACGGAAAGGTTGATTAGGTATCGGAACGGGCTGCCCAGGGAGGCGGTGGAGTCCCATCCCCGGAGCTGCTGGAAAGATGCACGTGGCGCTCAGTGCCACGGTGCGGCGGACACGGTGGCGAGCGTTCAAAGGTTGGCCTCGCTCATCTCCGACCTCTTCTCCCGGCCGAACGCTCCCTGTCACTCTGTGCAGGGCGCAGGCGGTGGGCGCGGCTTTCCCACCACCGCCGGCACCCCCTCGCACCGCGCACCCCATGGCCGCCTCGCTCCGCTCCCGTCTCCACGGCAACCGGGCGGGCCGGGCGGGGCCGCGCCGCCCCTCGGCGCCAGGCGCGGGGCTGGCCGGGCTGCGGCGGGCGGAGCGTCCCGGGAGCGGCGGCGCGGGCAGCCCCGGCAGCTCCGGCCCTTGTCCCTCGCGGCTCCCCCGGCGGCCCTGCCGGCTCCCCCGGCGCCATGTGCGAGCCCAGCAAGCAGGACATCGCCGCCATCTTCAAGCGGCTCCGCTCCGTGCCCACCAACAAGGTAAGGGGCCGGGCCGGCGGGCAGCGCTCCGCCGCGGTGACACGTCGCACAGCCGGCGGGGCGGGGTAGGTGCGGGGCCCGCAGCCCGGCACGTCCCGCCCGGGACGGCAGGGAAAGGCCCGGCGGGTCCCCGGGGTGGCCGTCCCGGGAGCCGGGGGAGCTCTTCCCTGCCTGCCCCCCGTCCCTCCGCCCGGCGTCCCGCATCCCGAAGGGATGAGCCCTTGGGGAGGGAGGTGCCTCAGGTCCGCCGCGAGGGCCAGTTCCGCTGAGCGTAAAAACAAGTTCCCAACCAGCTGCAACGTAGTGTTGAGTGTGTGTTTCTTTCTTTTTTTTCTTCTTTCCCTCCTGTTTTTATTATCCAACAAAGTGGCACAGCCGCTTATGCAGTGATGAAAGCTTGTTGTTTTTTAATCTTGTTGGGCTTGTCCCGTGCTCAGGTGGGTTTTTCCGTGGAGTGAAGGTGTTTCTGTAGTGTCCGTGGCGTGTGGAGGTGTGGGCTGGGAAAGGTGGCTGGCCAGGTGACGCGGCACAAGTGCCTTCAGCTGCTCTGCGCCGCTTGTTTGTGTTGGCTTTGCGATGTAGGCTGAGAACATACATGAAATGTACACCCACCAGGAAACTTCGGATTAGCGTTAGCAAGAAACACGTTGGGTTTGTTTTCTGGGAATAGGAATCCGGATGTCTTGTCTCTCGTCCAAAACTGACTTCCACTCTTTGAACACAATTCATTAAGACTGTACAGGTCTGGTTTCTCAAAGCAGAGCTCAGAGGTGAACACTCAGTTTCTAACAAAAGTATTCTTAACACTTGCCTTTGCAGTGGGGTAAAAAGTTTATCAAGGAAAGGTCTTAGTCCCAACAACGAGGGTGAGAGAAGATCTCTTACAAACTCCTGAAATTCACTGGCACACTGCCTGAAAATTGAGTGGCTTAGGGCTATAGTGATGCTTTTTCTGTATTGGGATCATAGGAGAATTAGAAGTACTGCCCCTGCTTGGCAAGCATGGAGTCCCTCGAGCAGTTCCCCTGTGCTGGACTCCTTGTTACTGTGTAGATGTAATCAGGTGGATGTGGTACCTGTGGTTGCTCAGGTGTATCTGTCTCCCCATGTCAGATGGCACACAGAAATTCAGTGTTGACATAGCAATATTAGCACAATGTGTGCTGCCATTCACCGTGGGCCGGTGGCAAAGAAGTGGCTCAGGCACAGAGAACTCGATAACAATGCGGTGGTGCCTGGTCTGGTTGACCTAAGAATGCAGAGTGAGAGAGTGGAAAACAGCAGCTTAGATCTCACAACTCTCCCATGCCCGTCTGTCTCACCGTTCTGCTGAAGTAAAAGTTGTTTCTTCCATCAGTTTCTCCTCTCCTGTTTGTTTCCTTTATGTTGTGTTCTCCTTAAGCAGTCTGTCTCCCCCTTTTATGTGCAAGTTCTTTTGTTGGGGAAGAAAGACATGGGAAAGTGCAAATATTGAAAAGGGTTCTGGATTAAAAGCTTAGTAATTTGCTTTAACTGTGCAGTTTATGGGTGAGTTGGGGAAGAACTGCCTGCTCTAGGCAGGCATGTGCATTTACACTGCTCTACAGTAGTTCTTAGTGCACATGAGCTTAGGAAAAGCTTAATTTGTGGGTGATAGTGTGTTGAAAGTGATGTTTGAATAATTGTCTTGAAATTAACGTCTGTAATTTCATGTTAGTTCCCTTTGTGATGGGGTTTGGAGTTCTTGGTGTCTTTGGGCGTTACATAATGTAGAGCTGCCTGGTGATCAGCTGCCTGATGACTTAACAAACGTTGCCGTTATTAAATAGGATGTATTTTGTACCCATAAAAATGTTCATAGTCCTTAAGCTACTTGATCTTGTTAACTTGAGTGTTTGAGCTCTACAGCTCAACCCTTTCGAAGACTTGCACACTCAGGCTGTGCTGAAAGTCTCTTTTATTCTGTCATAGATCTGTTCCTCTGAAAATGTTGTGGGTTTTTTCATTTTTTTCCACCTGGTTCATTTCTTTGGTTGATGATGGGATTCCTGTCTCTGCTTGGACTCCCAGTGTACATGTTGTGCTGGTGGTTTATCAGTAGCTGAGTTCTGTTATCATCGTGTGTGTTTGGGTGTGGTTTGCGTTGGTTTTGCCCCGGGATGGACTCTTACTATCTTGTGTCCCTTAAGTCGTGTTGAGATGATGACGCTCACAAAGCAGGCAGTCCTCTTGCCTTCCTGTGGCCAGCGCTGCAGTTCCCTCCCTTACACTGGCATTCCTGGCCGGGTGGCTGTGCTGTGAGTTGTCCTTACCTTTGCTCTGAATCCATGTGACTGTGCAGAGCTGCTTCCCAGCGGGACCGGCAGCTGGGACTATTGGTGCTGACTCAAGAGAAGGAAAGCTTATCTGGGGACAGTGGCTGGTGACTAAGACGAGCTGCTTGGGTTTAGACGGCCTTGGCTGAGTGTGGCATTGCCTCCTGAGCTCCAGCTGGGTTAGTGTTCAGGCAGCTGGATCCACAGCCTGGGAATGGCAAGGTGTGGATCTGCCCTGAGGCTGGAGCCCTGTTCCAGGGAGGATTCAGAGTGCAGAGGCTGAAAGTCACTGTGTGACCCTGACCTCAGGGATAAATGCTCTTGCTGAACCCACTCACCTCTTCTGTTTGGGCCAAAAATAGCATTTCTGTCAGCTATTTTATTACTGCATCTCCATAGCCAGTGCCAATATTTTATTTATTTATTTATTGATGTAGATTTTTTGCGCAAGGTGGATGTTTCATGATTTATTGACTGCTTGCTGTGGATTATACCCAAATCTCTCTGTTTGCTCTTTTACAAACATCTCAGTTAGGTCTTTGGTTGGTTTTTTCTGAAGTGACTCTTACTGAATCTACACTGTGAAGTGTTTCAACACAAAATAAACAAAAAGCCTGGAAGTGTATTTTGAAAGCACTAGATTATTTAAGCATGTCCTTCAAATTTATTTTTTAATCCATATTTTAATTCCACCTAAATCTGTACAGAAAATACAATTTTTAAATTTGTCTGTTTTTAAAATGGAAACAATTTCATAGTGTGGCTCTGAAATTGATTTTATTTTCTTCCTCCTGATTCTTCTTAAAATGTGTGTAGTGTGAAGTACTTTAAAAATTGAGAAAACTAAGCAAAATTAGTCTAAATATTAATGAAACGTGCATCTATTTCTGTTGCATAACATTGATGGAAATAGCAGTTCCTTCTTTGCTTTCAGAAGAAAATTGGATGTTCCTGCTTGCATCTCAGTCCTGAAAGATACATTTTATGCCTGTGAATAATCTCCACAGGTGTCTGGTAGGGACTTCTGTGTGAGTGAAGATACTGAGCTGTGGCAGCCAGCTCCAGGGTGATGCAATTGACTTTAAGATGTTGAAATTACAAAGTGCTCATAATTAGAGGAAAGGAAAGGGAAAGGAGGAGAATCTTCAGGTATGTTTATGGCTGAACTTTTTAAAAATGGTTATTTTTTTTAACCACCCACTCGAGATTCTCATTCCCCATTTGTACTCCAGGGAATTTCCATAAGACTTCCAGCTGTAAGTCAGCTTTGCCCTCCTTTCTCAGAAGTGAGACCAGGGTTGCTCTGTTGGCTTTGGTTTCAGGCTGAATCTTCTCCTTTTCTGTTGTCGCCATCCTCCTTTGGCCTTGTAAGAAAAAGCCTGAAAATAGTCAATTTAAAATGAAGAGGAGTCTCATGTTTTTTAAGGAGCTGCTTCAAAGAATTTGTGAAAAAAACCCCAAGTTCTGACTACTTAGGCCGTGTGTTTTCTTAGACTATGGCATACATGAAGTCTTATTCATTCTTCTTTTTCCCTCACCCTCTCTGTGCCGTTCTTTCACCTGAGCTTGTTTCAGAGACTCCCTGTAACCCCTCCTGTTGCCACCCATTCTGTGTTGCTTTCATTTCTGCTGTATGCCAGTGAATGCCCCCTTTCCACATACAGGAGTGGGATATGTAAGTAACATTAATAAGTGTTAGGTCCCTGTTGGCTGGGGAAGGCAGGACTTGCACATGCAGGAGCTGTGATCTCCATGATTTCTCTATGTGTGTTATCTGTCATTACCTAACTGAAGTTCACCCTTAAAGTGTTCAGTTGTTGGAAGAGTTAATGCTGGATCTGCTGGTGAACTGTGCTTGTGCCTGAGAAGTTTGGACTGCTCAAGCTAAATAAACCAACATTAAACTGAGGAGTTTAGCCTTAAACTGTTCCTGGGCACGTACTTGAAATTAATTTGGATGGATGATGGGTGATGACTTGAGCCCAGATTCAAGGCTTGTTTGTGTATGTACAAAAAGATAGAGACAAAAATCTCTACCCAGGTTTACAGAGGGAGTTTCTGGCAAGAAGACTTCTTAATTTTATTTTTATTTTGTTGTTCAGCTTGACAAGGAGGTGCTGGAAGCTCTGTGGCCTGTTTTTGCTGTTCCATATGTCCCACCTGGCTTGGAATAAACTTTATTTTTTATATCTGCTTGTAGCAAGAACTTCCATTCCTATCTGATGCATGCATCCTCCTTAATATAGGAGGTTGTTAAAGGATAAAATTAATTGCAAGTTGGAATGCTGTCAATTTGTGTGTAAAAGCTTGTCTCTCTATGGAGTTATTTCTTATTAGGTGCCACTGGGTGGATGCTTTTACTGTAAAAATGTTTCTCTGCAGCCTTTAGAGATACCTCCGAAAAAGCATTGATCAGATAAAGTCCTGTCATACAGGAATAGATGTGTACACATGGCAGTAACTCAGAATAGCTGTTGCTGTTTGAAGTTGATGTGTTCATTGCATTTGATAAATGATTTGTATCAGATAATTTTTTTCAGGTTCATGCTTTCCTTGGTCAAAGAGGCACAAAACTCAGAATAGCTGAAAAAGGACTTGAAAGTTGTGGTCTGCCGACCTGGAAAGTGTATGAGACACACACAGACACAGCTTTTGCTGTTTTTGGCTGGATGTTAGAGGTCCAGCGTGGTGGCAGAGGGTAGGAAATTCCTGGTTTTGTCCATGCAGTAATTGAGGACCTGGTTGCTTTTTAACCAGCGTGGCACAGACAGTGGAAAGGCTGATGTGGCAATTGGTGTGTGATGAATCATGCAAATATCTGCAGAGGCTGCCCGGATGAGCAGTGCTCAGAGGCCTTCTTCACACAGCTGGACTTCCATGGCTTGCCCTGAAGGTCAAGGTTTCAATATAGGAAAATAGATAATGATGCCATTAGTCCTGCTGATAACTTCTGGGGACTCACAGGTGCAACATGAGGAGAGCCTGCCCTTGGGGAAATATTTCTTAACCACTTTCCTATTCCAGCAGTGCTGGAAGTGCTCTGTTAAACGTGTGATTGAACTAGACTGATGTGGGTTCTCTGACCTGATTTCTCAACCTGTGTACAGTGGTTATTTTTGGAATTGGGGAGGCTGTAGTTGTGTGGGCAGATTGTGTAACTCCTCTTTAGATGTCTAAAATTAGGATACATGGAGTTGTCATGTCAACAAACGCTGTAAGAATGAGTTAACAAAGTTGGATCACTGCAGGGGTATTGCATTGACCTGTAATGCAACTCTAAGGCCTGGTTATGCTCAAGACCTGTTACTGATTTTTTTTTTTTTTTTTTTTTGCTTTAAGGTGTGTTTTGACTGTGGAGCAAAGAACCCCAGCTGGGCAAGCATCACCTATGGAGTGTTTCTCTGTATCGATTGCTCAGGGACCCATCGGTCCCTTGGCGTTCACTTGAGTTTCATTCGGTAAGTATTGGTGTGTTTTGACAGTAAAATTCATCTTTAAATAGTTGTGTTTGTTCACAGACCTGCTGGAGAGGTAAACCTGTTCTTCCTTCAGCTTCTGATTCAAACCTTCTTAGTGTTTCTGTTGGCTTTGCTGTATCTGATAGCTTCTTGGGAACTGTGTTCTGTTTGCCAGCTTTGCTTCCTGAAGCAGCTCATTGTGGTGGCATCTGAGTTCTACCCTTCCAAGCCAAACTATTCTGTGGTTCTGATGCCTGGGTAGTGCTCAGGCAGTCAGCTGGTGCAATAAATCTGCACCCTGAGCTTGTCCTAGTCCAGGTGAGTGTCCCAGCTTCTGACTCAAGGCCTTTTGGGGTCTGATAAATAACTGCAGATTACAAAAAAAAGGGGGAGAGAGAAACACTTGAAAAAAAGACCCAAAACCAGAGTGATTTTAAATGGCTTTAAGTGGTGGTAAACTAAAAACATTTCTTTGTGTTTAGGTCTACAGAACTGGATTCCAACTGGTCCTGGTTCCAGCTGAGATGCATGCAGGTCGGCGGAAATGCAAATGCTGTACGTACTCCTGAGTGTTTGCATTGCACATTGAAGCTTGGTAGGCTTGGAAAGTGCTGTCTGTCCTTATTGCCTCTCTTCCTGAAATTATTTTTCCAGTCCTTTTTCTTTGTTACAGTCCCCACTCCCCCATTTTTTAAGAATTCCTCTGGATACTGATTTCATCCTACATTCTTGCAACTTCTCCATTTTGCTATAGTCTAAAAATGGTGGTGTTTTTTCTTAGAAGTCAGTGATGAGAATCACTGAGAAGGCCAAATCAGATTCCTTGTTAGTACCTGTCTAATTTGGACAGCTGCTCAAAGATGGCTTGTAAAGCAAGCTTATGGCCCCTTCCTGTGACCGTCATTTCTTCCATGGCTCATGAAAAAACCATGTCAAAACCTATGGAACTGGCAAAAGTCACCCTGGAGTCAAGATCTGACTTGACCTGAGTTAGCACTGAAGATAGGACACGCTGCATTGTTGGAGGGGGACTGGCAGTGTCATGGTTTGGGCCAATTCATATTGACTGTTACTTTCAACTTGATTTTTTTATGTACTTACACAACGTGTCTGTAAATTCAAGTTCTGTTGACAGCTGTCTTGTTCTCAATCTCCCTTTTTGTTTTCTTTTGTAAGCTCTTTGGCACTGAGTGCTTCCTTAAGTTGGCCCACCCAGTGTGGAAACATGCAACTTCCAAAAGCAATTTTTTCTTTTCTTCTAATTCCTTGAATGCTTATCCCTTATATCTTTTCATTTGTGCTTGGTTCTTAATGTTGTTTCTTTAAGAAGCTTCACCCAAGCTTGCTTTCCATAGTCTTTTCCTTGACAGTTTCAACCATCTTTCCTTAAGTCTTTACTTTTTTAAAACTTCTTTTTTGTACATACAAAAAATGGTGAGTTCAGGGTCATTGCTACTTATCTTCCACTTTTATATTTCCCAGTCAAATATTTTTCTTTGAATTTGGCATGCAGCAAGTCAGTATCTCAGGCTTACAGATCTCAGCAGTTACATGGTGTCTTCTCCCTCTTTTTCTTCTGCCTGTCCTTGCTAAGTTATTTCTTTCCGTGTTATATGAATGTCCTCATCAAGTTTCTATTGTGCCTCTTAGTACATAAAAATCACAGTTTTGACTAATGAAAAGAGGGAGCTTTCATGTTAAGAATAGTTTCTTTTTTAGCCAAATGCTTAAAAGCTTTGATTAAATCATATCAGTTTTGCTATGTAAAGGGTTTGAGGCAGTTGGAAAGAAGAAATGGCGAAGTCTGAAAAAGTCTTTAGTTATTCTTAGAAAGCCTGTGAGGAGAAGAATAACAATAAACCTTAATTGTTTAATTTTGTGAGGTTTTGTCTTCCTGCTTGGATGTCACTGTTTCCTAACATACGTTGTACCAAGAGGTGCAATGGCAATGCCCTCAGCCACTCCCCAAATACCTGAGATTCTCAATGGTCTGGTTTGGATTACTCTAGAAATTAATACTCAAAACTTGGAAAAACAGATTGGTAAATTGTCTGGATATTTGAAGTAAAATTAACTCTTTTCTTTTAATGGCACTAAAAAGCCTTTTGGTTGCAGTTAAATACCAAATTCTATTTTTACTATTGGCTAGACGCATTGCTAGATTAACATCAATCATTTGTGTTCTGTAATTGCCTGATGATGCTGAATCCTGGATGACAGCAGTCCTGAGCTTTCTGCTGCATTTTAGATAGCTAAAATACCAAAGTATCCTTAGTTCCTTGTGCTTTCAGATCAGATCTCTATGGTAATTGGAATTAGGGTTTCTAAGAAGCCCCTCTGAATACTAAGCTAATAGGTGTATATATTTACATGCAGAAATGCACAAATCTTCATTTATTCATTTTATATAAACACACAAGCCTAAACATATCTGGGCACATAGATGTGTGCATAAACACCCCATTCTTTTGAAGGAGGACCATTTTTGTACACTCATTTTGATACTATTGAACATACATTGATCTCCCCAGCCTGAGAGAGATGAATCCAAGCAGTGCCTTTTAGAAAATTAGGAATGTCCTGTGGAGCACACTAACAGGCAGTTAATTTTACCTCTTCTTCCACTTAATCACTTCATTTCAGAACAAAGATTTTTTGTATATAGTGGAAGCTTGCATTTGTACATGTTCTTTAGGCATCACACTGATGTATTGGGTTTTTTCCATTTTTATTTATACGTAGAGAATGGAGTTTCCTTTGTACTTTGCAGAGGAGCAGAGTAGTTTGCTGCATTGCAATATATTTTTGTGTCAAATGTCATTAGCTTTTAAGCCTGTTCCTCACAGCATTTTCTGTGTTGTGCTTCCCAGTCTGCTTTTTTCCACCAACATGGGTGCACAACCAATGACACCAATGCCAAGTACAACAGTCGTGCTGCTCAGCTCTACAAGGAGAAGATCAAATCTCTTGCAACACAGGCCACGAGAAAGCATGGGACTGATGTGAGTAGTGTGTGTCCTGAGGCCTGGAGATTCCTGAAAAACTTCACCTTCTTTCCCTCTAAAGTCATTTTACATTTCTAATCAGTAATACAGAAGATTATCAGTCTTCAGATAATGTGGCCATTTCTCCATGAACCCTGCAATGGTTTTATTTTTGCCTATCTGAGATTGACTGTTTAGAGGAGCACAGCATGAAAAATTGTAATGGAATTAACTACAGCCTGTGTGTGATTTAAGTGGGGTTTGTTTTGAACAGGTAAATAATGTATATTTATTTTCTCTACAAAAATAATGTTTGGGAAATTAGCAAGTTGTGTAGAACCTGCTGTTCAGAAATGCTGAGGCGGTTCACACAAGCTGTCAAAACATTGTTAGGTTGCTGACAGGAGTTAAGCAAAGTATCCAGAATTGATTTCTGAAGTGTTAAATAGGTTGGACAGCAGTTCTCTTCCTCATACACAGAAGACATATTTTGATTGTGACTGGTTCTTGAAATTGATCAGATGAGTGGAAATTAAAAGCTTGGGGTTTTTTCTCTTATCTGTGCATCAAGCATGAAATTTAGTGGATCATTCTTAATTATTCGTACTATGGGCAATTCACATCACTAAGTTCAGACAATAGTTCTTTTGACTTAGTAAACATATCAAGATGTGAAATGTGTTCAGGTAAGTACAATATACTGTGTGTATCTAAGCTGATGGCAAGTTCCCCAAATGACTCTTTGAGGAACTGTGATTATCTTGCTTCCATTACGTATTGCATCCAATTGTTTGATACTAAATATTTGAAACATACACTAAATATTTTGGTTTTAGTTGTGCACTGCAAACTTAAGTGATTATGTGCTTGTGCTGTTTAAATTACTGAAGAAAATTTTTCAGACAATTGCATTTAGTATCAACCACCCCCTCCGGTGTCACATGTTAAAAAATTCCTTTTCTGACTTACAATATCGTAATGTCACCCTAGGACACTGATAGAGCTGATTGTTAAATGGTGAGGTGAGCTTGTTGTACCTTCACTGTCCTTTCTGACAGAGGTCATTATTCCTGCATGGAGTAGGGACAGCTGTGAGAAAAGATTTGCCTGTGAGTAATCTTGGAGTGCAGGTCACAGGTTGGAGTCCTGTCCTGCCATCCTGTGGCACTCTGGGGACCCCAGCCCTGAGATCTGGCTTTGCACAAAGCTCTTTGAATACAAAAAATATGTATGAATTTAATAAAAATAGGAATGTCATCTATTGAACATTGGTTAAATTTGTAAGGAAAAAATATGGACAAGAAGAGAAATCAATACATTTTTAACCTGAAGAGAAAACAGAGTCATCTTAAGATTAATGGATTGGAAAAAAATACATTCATACAATTAACCTGTAGAATTCTGTCCCTTAATTTCAGCTGTGGACAGATGGGTGTGGAATGCCACCAGCATCAACTCAAAACAAAGAGGAGGAAGATTTTTTTGCATCCCATGTTTCTACCAAGGTATGAATTACCTGTCTAATTCTTGTTTCCTTTCTCAACACTTTGGTTGACTGTGAGCTCTATGGTGAAGATTAAACCCTGGAAGAAAACTTCATAGATAAAAAGTAGGTCAGGGAGATAATATTTATCTGCTTTTCCTTCTGTGAGTCTCAGAATTCTTCCTGGGTGTGAACCACTTTCTAATATCACCATTTTAAATGACCCACATAATAGCTAAATGTGGAATTAAAGTCTTTTTTTTTTTTTTTTTTTTTTTTTTTTTTTTGTAGACATAACAATTCCACTTTGGGGCCAGGATTTCTTGCTTGGAAAGTGCTCTGATAGAAATGTGCTGTGTTGTACCTTGGGTTTTCAGTCAGCAAAGTGTAACAGTTCTTAAAGCATTTGTTGTGACCTGGTCACAAACCTGCCTGTGCAGGGGGGGTGTGTTTGAAGGGAGTGGGAGGATGCACCAGGAGTGTTGGGAGGACTGCTCACAATTAAAAAAGAAGTGTGTAGAAAATGGGAAGTGCAAGAGCTTGTGGTGATTATATGTAAGTAAATCATCCAGCATACAAAAAATAAATCTAAAGCACAGTTAAAATGCATATTAGTGGTTTTGATGGTAAACATACAGTAAAAAGAAATCCTGAGAGGGGAAATGGAAGTGTTCAGGATCACTTGTTTTTAGTAACAAAAAACATCTTGGTTTTAGTAAAGGTAGGCATTTCTTGTAATTTTAATAGCTACCCTTCTGAGTACAGGTTTTAATCCTAAAAGCTGTAATCATAAGAATTCAATATTAATAAACCAGTGATACTTAGGCAGTCTTGAGCTAAGTGCTCATATTTATTTGCTGTGTTCTATTTTCTGTGCACTTCTGATTTTGTGGGTTTTGGTTTTTTTTCAAGGCAAAGGATACAGAGTGGATGTTACCAGAACCAGTTTCTCTCCAGCAGAAAACTTCAGAAAACATTCCAGAATCCTGTGAAGGTATGACTGATTCTTTGTTAACAATAAGTTGCATTTTTGTGATATTGTCTTAGTTTAGTCTCTTTTTACCCTGCATTAATAGTTAAATAACCTAACCATGCTTAATAACATAAGAAGCCTGCTACTCTTTTAGTGACTGTGATGGAAATACCACATTATGGTGTCTCTGCTAGGCACAACCCTGAGTACAGTGAGAAGATGTGTTTTGGTACTTCATGCATTCTAAAGAGTCTTCTGATATTCTTACCCTTGTTATTCCTTATCTTTTAGGACCAGAACATGGACCAAGTGTTGATGGCCTTAGCACATCCCCACAACCTGCATTAGGTAATGAGTGCAAGCAGCAGAAGAGAGCAGCAGGTGTAGGGAACCCAAATATCCCTTTGGACAGAGAATGTCTGCCTGGGAAGAGCTGTGGAAATAGATTCTGCTCCCTTTTCAAAAATCTGAACATAAAAACTTGGACTGGAAAGATCCTGTGTTGATACTGCAACAAACCTTCAATGGCCAGGCTCTTAACACTGAGCACTTTATCATAATGTGAATAAGGAAAAAAAGCTGATGGAAATAGAATAGAGTAAAATACCTCAGGGATTTGTCACTTTGAGGCTTTCCTGCAGGACTAGGTTTCTGAAAACAAAAGTGTTGATTCTCAGCAGCACAGAGGTAGTAAACTGCTGTCTGGGCCTGTTTCAATACTTTAGGTAGGTATGGTCTTCATCACAGTTTTTATTTGGGTTTGGTTATTTTAGAGCTGGAGGCTACAAAAAAGTTCACTGGATGCACTTCCTGCTTTTCTCACTTGTATCTTTAACATGTTCTCCTAAAACAAGTACTTCTCTTGGTTGGTTTGGACATCACAAGTTCTGCCTTAAGGGAAGAACCTCTGTTCTGTGTATGCCCCTTTCCACACAAATTTCAGCTCAGAGTAGTTTTTCTGTGTGCACAGGCATCCAGTAGGACCTGTTTACAATGCTTGTGATGTTTTAGTGATGCAGGTATGTTTTATGTGTGCCACTGGTGGGTATGAACACAACCTTCTGGACAGGAAGAAACGCATTTTGGAAGTGATCTGAGGTCAGGTGGATCTCAAGTCTGATTCAGAAGAGCAAGTCCTGCTTTCCTGTTCTATTGACTAACAGGGATCTGAAACAGACAACTGAGCTGTAATTTTATTCCTATTGCATATTTTCAAGACATCCCAATCCAAGGTAGCTCCCCACATTTTCTTGGAGGTTTAGCTCAGTTTAGTATCTCAGCCCCTCAGTGTAGAAAGACATGAAAATAAAAGGCAAAAACTATTTTGAGGTTGATGTTACAGAAATTTCCTTCTGCAGTTCTGGAATTAATAAAAATTGTGTGTCAACTCATGTACATTTAATCCTTGCAGAGAACACCACCTTCATAAAAAAGAAGCCAAATCAAGCTAAGAAGGGGGTAAGTTCATGTAAATAATGAGTATTTTTAACTGTTTTATAAGTCATTTATTTCAAGATAGTTTAAAGACAGTTTACTGACTTGATTCTGCATGGGATCTTAGCACTTTCCTAGCATCTGGTCTCTGTAAAAAGGCAGGAAGAAAGTTTAGTGTCTCCAAATGATGGTTCAAGGCACAGGAAAACTGAGGAAAGCAGCTCAAGTTTTGAATGTGTGGAACTCAAGAAACAGCCCTGACAGTCACCCTCATGCTACCCTAATTGTGGGCTATCAGGGTGACAGCTTGTTACAGGGAGTCACTCCCTTTAAGTCTGGGTCACTGTAGGACAGAAGATTTTGAAAGTTTATTGGAGCAGATAATTTAGTTTAAATCCCATGATTTTATGCTCCCACTAGAAGACCCTGATACCCAAGAGGAATTTTTTTATTGAGTGGTTTGTGCAGGTCTGTTCCCTTCCAGTGAGAACAACAGAACTGGGTTGACAGGTGCAGGTACAGTTTGTGATCTGTGTGTACATGGCCTGGAACTTTTACATGAAGGCTTTAAAGCTATAAAAGGTGAAGATAAATGCATTGTGAATTTTATTGTTGCTGCAGCATTGCAGGTGAGGAACTAAACACAGAGGAGACTAGGAGGAGCAGTTTGAGGGCTGTGCCACCATGTGAATCAGCACCATTGCATTTGCAGTATTAAGTATAAATCTCATAATAGTTCCATTGCAACAAAATTTATTATATTATTCCTATACAACAAAAGAAACCAAAGTTGTTTTATGTGTTATGTTTATTTCAGCCTGCCAATCTTTGAACAATTAGAGCCTGAATATTTCCATTTTTCTATGGGACTTCACTGCAAAGCGAACTCAATTTTTAAGAACAATTAGCAGAAACAGAATTTTGAAGTCCAAAATATGCAAAGAAGTATTTACTCTGCTCCAAATTGTCCTTGCTGTCTGCAAGGCCTGCTACCAGACAGGGTGTAGTGTTTGCTGTTGCTTTCACGTCTGGCTGTTGAGTCAGCTGAGGTGGTTGTCTCAGTTATAATATTGGGGCTTTTGGTTTTTTGTTTTTCAATAATTCTAGCTTGGTGCCAAAAAAGGTGGTTTGGGAGCCCAAAAAGTGAGCTGCCAAAGCTTTAATGAGATTGAAAAACAAGCACAAGCTGTAGATAAAATGAAGCAACAGGAAGATCTTCACAGTAGTAAGAAAACTGAGAAGGAAGAGCCACTGTAAGTATGAATTAATTATACAACGGTAAACCATGAAGCCTAATTTAATGAGCTGATTGACAGCATTTTGAATACTGCTATGGATTAGCACATGACAGTAAAACTTCAGTTCTTCAAAAAAATGCCCAAACAGACATGCTTGAGATGAGCCAAGCAGTAATTCTCCCAGTCCCTTTTTTTGGCTATTAAATAATAATAAATGTTTATACATTTGATGAGTTACTGTAGGAAATTAGGTATTAAGAAGACTCTTGGCTCTTGATTTTTTTTTTTTATCTCATGCTAATTATCTAGTTTATTTTGATTTGTTGTACTCAACTCAATACTATTGAGATCAGTCTTTCTAAGAGTATAGGGAATATTCAGCTTAACTTGTACTTACCGGGTATGAGCAGAGGAAGTTTCAGTGTGTCTCAAATGGCCTGATGAAGTTTTCAGCTGATTTGTACTGGAACTGTCTTCATTTTCCCCAAAACCCTTTGAATAATTCTGCGTGAATCTGTTGGTCCTCCTTAGTAAATACTCGGCCCTAAAGCTCAGAGGGTGCTGTTCCTGATTCCTTCCACATTCCTCTGCTAGGGGCTTTTAGTTTTTAATATTTCACTAGTTCTCATCAAATAAATAGTTGGTAGTTTACACTTACACTGTTACTGAGCTGAACATCTTGTCAGGTGTTAGAGAACCCTTCCTATAACCTTTTAAGAAGTTTTCTGAATTACTACATAATTATGGGATCACTTTTTGCTCCTGATACCAAGGTCTTTGATCTATAATCTCCTCCCCATTCCTTTTGCTCACTTTGATGTTGTCCTTGCAGAAATGAATGTTTTGGTTGCATTAAAAATGCCAGTCACAAAGGGATCATTTGAAGTTTTTTAACCACAACATTATAGTTCTTGGTGACTGCCAAAAACTACCAGTGGAGAGACTGAAGTAACAACTAAATAATCAAAAAAAGGATTATTGGTGTATTATTATTCTTTATCACTGTTGTCTTTGATTGTATAATTTAGTTTGGAAGAAAGTCCCAAGTAGTGTCTTGGGTTTTGTGTCAGAAATGTATAAATCTAAAGATCCAAGCCAACTTCTATCAAAAGTTCTGAAACCTTTCTGCAGTATCCAAAACCCTTTAAAATACTTGTAAACATGAGGAATGCACAGAGACTGAGTTTATGGATCCAGTCGCAGTGGATGGAGGCAAGAGAACTGTATTTCCCTGAGATTATAATTTGAGAATTTTAAACTGTAGGTGGCAGCAGTTACCAAAATGAAAGGAAGGGTGAACTCTGCTAAAACTGCATTTGCTTCCAACTAATTTGTGTGGTGGTTTTAATTTTAAAAGCTTAAGTAATAAGCTTTACTGAATTAATTCAATATGACTTTGTTATGTGGCAGGAGTGGAAATGATTCTTTTATACTTTAGAAGGAGGAAGAGTTCTGAGACTTGAAACTGCAAATGTGATTTTAAATTCATACACAATTTCCTTATCTTCTGCTGTGCATTGACAAGAATAGATAGCTGAAATTACTTTAAAAAACTTGATCAGTATTCCCATTTGTTTTAATCAACAGCAAATAATAGTAATAAAATAGATTTCCTGAGAAGGGCTGCTAATCTTACTGCTTAAAGTGCTGGGTGGATGTTATCAGTTATTCCTTTCTGCTTTGCAACACATCTGCCAGCAGCATCCTAAATCTCATTTGCCTTTCTTCTGATAGTTCATTTGTACCTCATGCCAGCTGAGACTTATGAATTAAAATATTGCTGAGTTGCTCATTAAAATCAATACAAAATGTGTCCCTTTTGACCTGACAAATTAAATTTAAGCAGTATTTGTACAATTCTGTAATCAAGATGAAAAACCTCAGTCTCTACTGCACTGGTGTGACTGGAAAATATTAAGGTGGTTTAGAGGTAAGGGATGGAGACTTAGCTGGGCCCAGGTATGCCTTAAGGGAAGATATTAGAAAATACAGTGCTACAATAAATACTGTTAATGCTCTACTGATACTCCTGGGCTGATCATTCAGTTAGCATTGGATATTTCTCTGGTAACTGGTTTTTTGTTGTTTTTTTTCAGTGTATCATCTTTAAGGTTGGCCTACAGAGATCTTGATATTAAAGCAAAAGAAGAAACCCTAAACCTCTCTGGTAAGAAGAAAACGGAACTGGAGAGGCTTGGCATGGGATTGGGCAGCAGCAGGAGGTATGTGAAGTTCTTGAAGCTGTGTTTGAAATACTCCGTGGTTTTATGCACTTATCCCTTGTTTTACTCAGGAAATGAAGAAATGGACTAGAGCATGTTGTGGAAAGTTGAGCAGTATCAGCAAAAAATCATCTTTATGTCGAGTAGAAGCTTCTGATAGATTTAAGTTCTAACCTGCCAGACAGAGATCAACCTAGACTGTGTTTTCCAGCTGTCAGAACGGGCTTTGTGTTCAGAAGTGCTGTCCCTGCTTGAGAGAACAGTTTTCCAAGGGTTTCCTTTATTTTAATTCCTCTTTCCTTAAATATTTGTGTAGCTTGGGCTTTCTCAGCAAGCTTCAGAAACTAGATTTGGTCTTTGATTTCTGTTTTTTTCTTTTAGGATGTGAGTTTTGTCATCTCTTTACATGCTTGTTTTCTTCCTGTCCCCAGTGGCATTTCTCACTCAGTCAGCTCAGATATGCAAACAATAGAGCAGGAGACACCTACAATTGCAAAGCCGAAGAAGAAGTACATGGATGATGTGGAGGATTCTTACTTCTCTTCTAGCTCAAGGTATTCTGTAAGCTTTTGATTTTGGATGGGCCCAGAAGTATGTGCAAGTTCCATAATAATATGCACAGTATGTTTGAAAGCTGCTGTGAAGGCAGTTTGAACTGTGTACACACCAGCATGTTTTCAGGGGACATCTGAAAGAGAAGAGTTGTGGAAAAGTTGACTTTGCCTCAGACACAGATGGATTTGTGAAGGAGGGGAGGTAGCTTTCTTGGGAAAGTGGTCTGAACTATGTGTGTGTAGATTTTGTCTTGTTCAGAGTGTAAGTCTCTGCTTCCACAGACAGTTGCCATATAAACTTTTATTTGCTATATTCCAAATCCAGTGAATTTTTTGTCAGAATGCCTTCCTCCCTTCCTCATCTTTCTTCCTCATCTTTCTTCCTCGTCTTTCTTCCTCGTCTTCAAATTAAACAAGCATTGAAGTCTGATGTTAGTTATACTACAGTTGTGTCATTCTCTGCATGCCAAATGCAAAAACTTCAATCTTTTGGAGGTATTTGTGCTGGGTGTGTTTTGTCTGCAGTCCTATTTCAAGAGATTTGTATGTAAAATGTAAAACATAAAGTGTAAGTGAAAAATAATTGAAACATTTGTTACCAGAGCATGAATGCAATGCACACTATAAAATACTACTCTTGGGAGAAGAAAAATAACTAAATTTTACAGGCATTAATTGCAGTGAACCAACTGTTTCTGGACTAAGAGATAGAGACAGGTGTTGCTGTCATAAACTGCCTTTATTGGATCCATGTGACAGCAACATGAGAAATTGTAGCTAATTGTTTGTAGACAGGCAAATAAAAGCACAAAGGCTTTTGTGTCACTATTTTGTAGTGCAGTCACTGCAGCAGAAATACAAATGTGGGTCCAAGGAAAGTGGCAGCAGTCTTGTAAAGTAAAACATAGCATTTCAGTGCTTGCCTCGTTTGTTTCCTGAAAAGAACTGTTCCTGCTCTCAAGTCATCAGCTACCAGCAGGCAAAGGATGAATTATGGAGGAGGCTTTTTAATGTGTTGTGGTTCAATGATTAGAGGATAAATTGTAACCTGGCTTTTCCCTGCTCTTGTTCTGATTCAAGATGGGAGGATCTAATTGGAGTTGGTACACAAGTCCATTCTCTTTAAAGAAAGAACTGTCAGATTTGGACTTGTTAAGGGTATTATTATCCTTTATTTCAAGCTGTGACTTTGAAATAGAGGCAAAGTAGCCTTAACATCGTCTCAGTATATGCCCAAATGCAAAATAGTCATCCTGGGTATTAGAGTGCTGATATGTGAATTAAGCAAGCTAAAGGTCTCAAGGTTTAGACACAAAATTGAAGCCTTTGAAAATCCTGAATTTTGATGTTTTGCTTTTGCTACAGTTAATAAAATCTTTATTAATGTCACAATGTAAAATTTTGTTTTCCAGTAAATGAAGTTTTTCTTTCTCCCCACCCAAATACTGAGGAAGTATTTTGCAAAGCTACAAAAATCTGAGAGGGAACCTTACAGAAAATAAACACTTTACTCAAATCAACGCATGTAGCCCCCTACCCATTGCCATGGTTTTGGTGGCCATGGTGAGACTGGAAAGTTTCAAATCCATTGAAACACCTTGATTGTTTGTTGTTATGGAATTTAGAAGATTGCTGTGGTTTCTTTTTGTCTGTCAGGAGAGAGGCTCCTGGTTTTGTAGAAGTTCATTCCAAGTCAGTGCTGAGACTTTGCTGCTGCAGGTGTCTCATTTCTCATAAACTGCAAAAACGAGTGGCCTGACCATTCATAGTGCAAACATGGAGAGCTTTCTTTTTTAAGAGTATTTTTCACAAAATGCAGGTGCAGACTTTAGTATCCTATCTTGTTCTACTGAATGGTTTCATTCTCCTATTTCCCTGTGGTTTTGATCATCTTTCTCCCCATCCTGGTCATAGCCAAACTTCAGGTAAATTTCTTCAAGCACAAAATCGTAATCTTTGGCATTTAATAGATTTTGGTGGTGTATTTTTTTTTTCAAGTATTTCCACATATGCTGAGATAAGTATAGGTAATCCAAAGGGGAAGAGATCAAATCATGTACTGGAATTGACAAACATGCTTCATTTTTTTTCCTTTATTTTGTGTTTTTCCTGCAGTTTTGATGTGCAAGAGAAGATTACCTCGTTAAATTCAGACTCACTTTCAAGAAATACATTTTTAGCATTTAATTTTAATAAAATGTGCGAAACTCACAGGTTCTTAATATTTGGATTAAAAAATACAGAACCAGAAATAAAGGCTTTCCTGTCTGTTCTGAGCCATTGGGTTCAACTGTACAAAGTTTCTAAAGCAGTATTGTGAAATCCAAATTACTCACTGACAACTGTAATTTGAAAGTATACTTGCTAGTGAATACTTACAGCAGTCGTTATCTAACAGCAAATAAATATATTTCCACTTTTCAATGAATAACAAAGTTCTGCCTTTCAATAGGTTTTTCTTTCTTTTGTTCTAGGTACTATGATTCTTCAGATTTGAGGAGCAGCACTTTCTCTAAATGGGATGACAATTCAGATGCTTTTTGGAAGAAGGAAAATAATAGTAAAGACATTGATGTATTGTTAACTTCAAAAAGCACAGGATTTTCAGACAGGTACACCAAGAAAATCAAACTGATTTTTGTTCAGAAAGCCCAAGTTTTAATTTGATTTGAGTCCTGGTCATAGTAGTGGGATTTTCTTCAGTCTGTAGAAGAGAATTTGGCCAGAACTTCCATCAGCAGTCAGGGGATCTCCTGGCTGAATTTCTTTTGTAAGCTGGATTTCTCCCTTACATTTTAAGCTCTGTCTATTGTGCTTAGAGCTGTACAGCCCATGTACCGGAAGTAATTCCCAAACACTTCAATCAAAAGAGGAAGTAGACAAAAGATGTGGGGAGAAACTCAAATATTTGCCCTGTTCTGAGCACATACTTGCTTTGTTTATTGTGTGATGAATCAAAGGAAACCTTGTTAACAAATGAATGAAAATTTGAAGTGCTCAGTTCTGAGGACGAAGGTACTGGAGACACAAACAACAGGTCTGATTGTGATGATAAAAAATACCTTTTCTCTATGAAAACTGTATTTTTTGTCTTTGTAACCAAGTAGAAAATGTAAGAAGGGGGGGGGGGGGGGGATGGGGATGGTACGTGCTTGGTTGGTGTTATCTGCCTCTCTTCTTTCTGCTTTAAATCATATTTTTTATTTATCTCTGCAATACAGTTTGAGCACTTCAGTGCCTCTTGTTTGATTCCTTTCATTCTGCCACGATGTGAGTGAGGTTTCTCTCCCTGATGCAGTTCATTTTCCTTCCAGGCCTGCGTCTCGGCGTAAGCCTGAGTACGAACCTTCTGCAAACACAGACGAGGCACAGAAAAAATTTGGCAATGTCAAAGCCATTTCATCAGACATGTACTTTGGAAGGCAGGATCAGGCTGATGTAAGTAGGAAACAGTGATAAGTGTTTTTAAATGTTAAAATATTCTTCGGCTATAAAAATGGTGTTCTTGTGAGTAAGAGAGAAGGCAATAAATAGTTAAAATTGGTAGAATTAATGAGCTTACAGAATTATGTCCCCTTGATTATTTGCTTGATAGAAATGTACAAATTTCTGATCATTTAGAATTTAATTTTAAGGAATTGCAGTTGCCCATAGGACCATACCTCCATCATTCTTCTTTCCTGATAGAAGTGGCAGACCATGGTTCAGCACTCCTGATTTTTGATGGAATCAGCTTAATTTATTCTAAATACCCAAACTGATGCCAGCAAACCACTGCTGAAACATCTTCCTGATGTGTATTTGTTACATGAAAAAATCATTAATGTTGTAAAGCTAACCAAGTAAATAAATTGTTCAGTGAATTGCATGGACTTGAATCAGCCTAGAAAAAATGAGATCAGTATTGTGCTGCTTTTTGGAGGTGGGATACAGATTTTTAATGAACATCTAACAGTGTAAATACTAATTAAAAATATAATTACTGTTTCCAGGGAACTTGGAAAAAGTTGACTTAAAAGTGTCATGTGGTTGCAAGGGTCAGCAGGAGGTTAGCTGCAGTGCTTTCCCCTCAGTTTCACATTTTTTAGTTGTTTTTAATGGTTGCATACTTTTTCAGCAAAAATTGTAGGGTAACTAACAGCGAGTGGGACCCTTGGGGTTGCAGTGATAAATGTCATTCTTGGGTAACTCAGAAACGAGGTGGTGGCAAACTCAGTATAAGTGATGTGAAAACTGAAATGGGCACAACTGTTCAGTATGGTCCACTTCAGTTCTAAATATCTGTAGTATCTCAGATTATCTGATGTGACCTTAAAAGGAGGCAGCAAGCTGATAAAATCCTTTTTATTCTCAATCCTTTTCCAGTATGAAGCAAGGGCTCGGCTAGAAAGGCTTTCAGGAAGCACATCCATAAGTTCAGCTGACTTGTTTGAAGACCAGAGAAAACAACCAACAGGTACATACCAAACAGTGTGAGAAATTGGAGCATGTGGGGAATGCAGGCCCTGACTCTGCTTCTAATCACAATCATCACTGTGTTCTGCAAGCCAAATGCCAATAGCTCAAACAGGCATGGCAGGTGTAGTTCTTGTTTAAAAATTAACCCCTTGAAAAGCTCTCTGTTTTTGATTCTGTAAGTTCAGTGTTTCATACTGGGTGTGTTGCAAATAACAGACTGTTTAGTAACTAACATTTATCAAAGGAAAACTGTAATATTTTCCAATGAGGTAACACCTTAATGGACTCTAAGGTAGATTTTTGATCAGTTTCCATAGGTGGCTCATTAGCTGTCATAATAATACTGGATCTAGGTAAAACCATTAATAAAATGTTAGTGGACTTGAAGTTCCCATGTAGTCTGCTGCATGGCATATCAATTCAGTGGGATATTTACTTCTACCTCTGGCCTTGCAAAATTATTAAGGAAGATTTTCACTTGGATTGTCTGTTTCAAAGATTTGTTGGAACACCTCACAATGCAGAGTGTAGTTCATCAGATCAGAAAGGGAGAAAGATTAGATTGAGTGAAAAGAAGCCCCTTGTGGTATTGAAATGTCTCATGTTTTCTTTCCAACACTTCTTGGATTGTGCAATAATGTGCAATGGAAAAGGTGGCAAATACTGGAACCTTCTATAGGCTTAATCAGTTGAGTTTCATTCCTTAACTTTTGAAGAAATTGGAAAAAGAAGAGTTAGTGAAGAACTTGAAATCTCTGAAATTATTCAGATAGGCTGGAAAAACAAACAGTGTGCAGCATCTGATTTTACTTTGGAAAAGTAGGAGGGAAAAACCCCAAAACACGTGACTATTCAGTTTTGATCCCCTGAAAACAAGTTTGAATACACTGACTAGCAGAGAAATAACTCCTGTTACTGGTTGCTTAAGTGCAACCAGGATTTAGGAATTTGAACTGTGAGAAAAATAATTAAGGAGGGAAGAAGATAGCAAGCAGAAATCACAGTACATTGCTTTAGCCACTTGAAAGAGCATTTGCAATTTATGGTGTCATAAATTTACACTATATCAAATGTACAGAAACTTCTTTCCTGCCTGCATGTCTCTGCTACACCCCTCACCCCAAAAACTGAGGGGTGGCCCTTCTTGGAGAAATGCTACTGCATTGACAGTTTGTCTGGTGTGGAATTAATGCCCAGACTATCATTAGTTCCATAAAATAAATGTAATCAGGACACTGTCTACAAAAACAGCACTGTAGTTCTGGAGGCCTTGCCGGGATAAAACATCTGAGGTTGTTTTTGTAGCACTGATGAGATGTCTGGGTAGAACAGTGTGGGGCTCCTTGCTTTTGTACAGAATGCTGTAGGGAGGTTTTTAAGCAAAGAGGGGGCTGCAAGAAAAAGCCTTTTTGCATTATTTCAAAGCTGATACTTATGAAAGTCAAGTGGCTGACTTGGAGGTGCTGATTTGGAGGGAAACCACAAGAAAAGGAGTTGCTTTCCTGCCTTGTTTGCAAGAACTGTTTTAGACCACCAAACTTAACCAGCAAATGATGAGGGAATTCTTGTGGCTGAGAAGTGGTTAGAGCTTCTCAGGTTATATCTGCAGATTTTATTTCTATGACTGATTTTAGTAACAAAATGCCTGAAGCATTTGATGAGTGGAACAGATTGTAAGGAAGTCCAAATGACACAGCTCAAAAATAGGGCTGAGGAGAATCTTGAAGGTAATTTATAAAGAGGATCTATACTATCTATAAATCCATGCTGGGTTGAAGGATTGGAGTGGGAAGTTCTTGGAACGTGACAAGGCATCTGTGCTACAAACCAGCCCTTGATCTTAGGTAAAACAAATTATCTCCAGGACTGTCTGTCTCAGCCTGCTAAGGAAGCAGATGCCTTGAACTTCCCAGGACAGAGGAGCTACAGGTTCCCTCTCTTTCTGTCTTTCTCTCTCTGTCTCTCTTTCCTCCACCCCTTTTGGAAAGACAAAAAGAAGTCTTCCTTTGGAAGATGATCTGGTTTGGGATGGTTACTCCCTCAGCCCCATTTATTTCCCAGATTATTAATTTGGGGTGACCTCATTGTGGCCTTCCAGTGCCTGAAGGGAGCCCATAGGGAAAAATGGAGAGAAACTCTTGGCAAGGGCCTGGAGTGACAGGACAAGGGGCAATGGCTTCACAGTGACAGAGAGGAGGTTTCGATTGGAGATGAGGGAGAAACTGTTCCCTTTGAGGGTGCTGAGGCCCTGGCACAGGTTGCCCAGAGCAGCTGTGGCTGCCCCATCCCTGGAAATGTCCAAGGCCAGGCTGGATGGGGCTCTGAGCAGCCTGGGATAGTGGGAGGTGTCCCTGCCCATGGCAGGGGGTTGGAATGAGATGATCTTTGAGGTTCTTTCTAACCCAGGCCATTCTGTGATTGACTCTGTGATCACTGTGATTCTGGTTTATTTGGATTTGTGCCTTTGTCAGTATCCCATATTTGATATTAAGGCATGCCAGTAATTACTTTCACCAATGAATGGCTGATGGTCATTATTAGCATGTTAATACTTCGCATGCAGTTTGTTTAGAGTGCAGTTAGGGTAGTTAGTTAATTATCTTTGATTTCTGTTACCCGTAGACCTGCACTTTCCATGATAACAGCAGAGCTAATTCTGTCCAAAATAAATTGGCTTTAAGGAAGGCTGGATTGCCAGCATCATTCTAGAGTTTAAAAACCTAACTTATATGCATTTACTGTAATTTCTGTGGATTTTTCCAAGCCTTGGATGTAGTAAGGCAAAATATACATGTTTATACATCATGGAAATCACCCCTCTGCATGCACACAAATAGGATTCATCACTTCAGCCACCTCTGAAGTGCATTCATCTTTAAATTGCAAGGGGTTAACAGCTGTTGAGGGTACAAAACAACATTGTCACAGACTGGAAGTACAGAATAAGTCATCTACTATCCAAACATGAATTGCTTAGCTGGGAATACAGAGTGTAGAGGACTCTTGGGGGAATTATGAAAACCTGAAAACAATGCAAAGGAAGATGCGTTTGAGACATTGAGGTCTACTGCTCCTAGTAGTAGACCTGTACTTCAGGGAGAAAAAAAAGTTGATTTTAATATAAAATTCTGTGTGTGTTCTTCTTTTAGGAAGCTACAATATTACCAATGTTTTGCCTTCAGCTCCTGATATAGCTCAGTTTAAACAAGGAGTGAAATCCGTGGCTGGAAAACTTTCTGTCCTTGCTAATGGAGTCATGACATCTATACAGGTGAGTAAAAATGTCACAATCTATTAACCATCCATTGAAGTCTTTCTAAAGGGATTTAGTACCAGGGATCCTGCCACTCAATTATCTTTAGGAAGATGAATTTGGGTTTGAGCTCTGTAGACCTCTCAAAGTAGATGGTAAATCTTTATAATTTAAAAAACAAATCTGTATCTGCTAGCTCACCTTGATTAGGAGGTGATTTTAAATTTTATTTAATTTAAAGGAGGTTAATTTTAAAATTAAAATAAAAAAATCTTATCATTAAAGTTATTTGTTGTCACTGTTTTTAAACTCATCACAGTTCCTAACTCAGAATGGAATAGTTTGGTTGGAAGGTATCTGCAGTGATGATCCAGACACTCTTGTGCTGGCTTTTTAATTGCTCTTTGATCCATGTTTTTGCATGAAATAAGCCATCCTGGCCTCAGTCTCCTGCACGTTTTGTGCTCCAGTCACTTGGTAATTCCTGTTTGAGGTCATTGGGAGCTCTCAGGTTTGAACATCAGGCTGATTATCCTGGAATTGAACCCTTAAGTCCAATTCTTGGAAGCACTGGTCAATTTTCTGAAAGTGTTGAAGAATTCAGCCACTGTTTATCACACAAATGGAAGTAAAACTGATTTATTTCCATGGCAAACCCACTCATACCTGGTTTGTTACTTGTTTTTACTTTTCTAGGATCGATATGGTTCCTAACTGAAGCTAAAGAAGAATTCCTTTTCAGGCACACAAGTAATTACTGCTGATTCAAATGAAGGTTGCCTTAAGACTGATGATGTTTTTCCCTGTTTCTTAGTGCAGATTTCTGACTCAGCCTTTTCTTAGTGGTTTCATCTTAACAGAGCAGAAATCTCGCAGCAACTTGTTACATTGCATATATTTTTTTCTTTTTTTCTTCCTTTCCAGTGTTTATTTCTTAACAACCTTATTGTTAGATAAGCTGGGAGCTTTATTTTATTACTGGCTCTGTCTGTGAGGCAGGAGGAGAAAGGAGGTGGTGGTGTTTAGTTGACTATAGCAAAATATACATTTAAATGAAACCTGTGCTTGCCAGGAAATAAAAGCTCTTGAAGTCACAAATCAATGTGCATTAAAGTGGTGGGGAATTAGTGGTTTAAAACAGTATTCCAGATAGAAGGTTCTGTGTTTAGCTGTGAAGTGTGGAGAAATCAAAACGTGGTAATGCTGAATAGTGGATTTCACCTTGTTGTGGAAACAGTCTATTTATTCCTAGTTTTGAAAGTTACAAAAAAAATTGCAATATAGAATCCTTAAGTGCTTTTAAAAATTCTGTATTGTGTAAAAATTAAAAAAAAAAAAAACTTGAAATATACTAAGGGCCTAATAGAGTAGTTAATTAAATATTTGTTAAAATGTTTAGAAAAATCTAAGATTTTTGATAAATTATCAATTATTGAATAAGGAAATAGTGGGACTGTGTTTTAGACAGTCTAGGATTTATTGCTGATGACATCCTGCATAAAAATTATTATGACTTTAAAGAAAAATCTTTACACCCAAGAATGAATTCAAGTTAATTCTGTTCTGTAATTTTCTTAATTGAAATTTGTAAACTGCTGATATCTAATAAAAACAATTGATATAAATTCAGTTTTGAATTCAATTTCTATGCGTGGTCATCAGTATCCAGCTTTCTAAACACTGTCATCTATATTTTGTCTGTACAGTGGTCTGGTAAAATCAGCCTTTAGCTTCAGGTAGTCAGACTTGCTTTCTTATTAAATTGCTGAAGTGATTTAAAAATCTAAACAAGTTAGGGTAGAAAATAAACTACTGAACTGAGATACTGTGTTAAATACAGTTAACAGAGGAGCTGTATTTGGGGTTTAATTTCTACCTGCCTCGTATCTAATTCCCTCTTCTGATAACTTGTTCTTGTGGTTGCTGGGTTTAGATTTATTGATTAAGTTTATTCATCAAAAAATTCTTTCTTTTTTAAGAGAGTTCCAAGATGAGCATTTGTTCTGCCTAATGGTACAGCTTTACAATAAAAAAAATTGCTTTCCTGCCTCCTTTCCCACCCTATAGGGATGATTTTGGTAATGTGACAAAAAATGTAGTGCTCAGGGCATGCTTTGGTTTTCCCTGATTACACGTACCAGTTTCTGGCTTTCAAAGCATTCTTCATTTGAGTGTACACATGAATTCCTTACAAATAAGCAGTGATTAAGATCAACTTTTCGGAGTTGTGATACACAAGCAGCATCCAAACTTGCAGAAGAGAGTCTCCTCTAGTGTCTGGGCTGCATATTCAGGCATCTGAGGATGGATGGAGATGGTTAAATTAGGGCAGGGGAGGGTAAGGAGGTGTAGTTCTGTCCCCTCTCATGGTTCCTCATTTGTAACAATTTGTGACATCAGCTACACTGCAGTAATCCTGTCCTGGTTTTATGCATTGTTGCAAACCACTCCTAGATGGAAAAATACATACATACATACATATATATATATATATATATATATATATATATATATATATAAAAATAAATGGGTTTGTGACAAGCTTCTAAGGGAGACTTGGTGTTGGTCACCAGTTGTGTTTGTTGCAACTCTTCATCCCTTAATTCCCTCTTCCCACCATTCCATGTCATGATTTCCCCAAAAACAGTAGCAGCAACTGTGAGCCATGCAAGTTAAGCTTCCCTCTTAAAGTCCTGTAAAGACACTGCATATAAGGGAAGGGGAAAGAGGGTTATTTAATACTTTGTACTTCAGGGGGTTTATTTTTGATGGTTAAATTGAAAGAGCTAAAAAAAATGTTTAAACATCAGAATGAGGTTTAATTCTGTGTCCTGCACTCTCCTTCCCCAAGTAAGTGAATGGAACCTTGTGCTCTTGCTTTAATGCTGTCACTCTGGTCTGCTCCACATCAGCTTGTCCACTGCTGGGAGAAGTAATTCCAGAGCCATTCAAGATATTTTTTTACAAGGAATTTGCAGTGCAAGAATGAGCTGAGTGACTCCCCAGCACAGGAGACTGTAAGTGTTGGTGTAATTGCCTGTGTGTTCACACTGCTGCTGTCCTGCTCGAGCCATAGGAGTCCAGTTGCTGTTGTGAATCAGGGCTGAAGCTGAAGGCCACCTTAAACAGGCTGTGCTTCTACAGCAGTCAGGACTTCTTGCATATCCATGCACATGAGAGACTGGATGATGACTAACGGTGAAGCAGACCTGGAGGGGGTACAAAGCAGAAGAGTTGAGGCCATTCTTTGTTCCCCTGCTCACAATTTCACAGACACTCTGTGGCACTGCCTTTGTCTCCCTGCAAGATCAGCTGCAAGTGTCAGTGATCACTTTTATTCTCCAGAGAAGGGAACAGAGCTGGGGAAGGGACTGCTCAGGGAGTGCTCAGAGGAGTATCTGGGGAGGCTCAGCCTGGAGAAGAGGAGGCTCAGGGGGGACCTTCTGGCTCTGCACAACTCCCTGATGGGAGGGTGCAGCCTGGGGCAGTCGGGCTCTGCTCCCAAGGAACAAGGGACCAGGACAAGGGGAAGTAGTTTCAAGCTGTGCCAGGGGAGGCTCAGGTTGAAGAGCAGGAAGAAGTTCTTCACAGAAAGGCTGATTGGGCATCAGGTGGTGGAGTCCCCATCCCTGGAAGTGTTCAAAGAAAGGCTGCATGTGGCACTTGGTGCCTGGTTGATAAAGTGATGTTTGGTCACAGGCTGGACTCAGTGATCTCGGAGGTCTTTCCAGCCTGACTGATTCTATGACTCTGTAATGAAAGGCTTTGTGCTCTGGCAGACATTTGCAGCTTTCCTGGCACCTCACCCAGCTACCCCAGGCTCGTGTGCCCCCAACCCCTGGTTTTGGGCATTCTGTCACAGCAAGAAGACAGATCATGACTGGAAACTCCAGACAGGGCATCAAGGCAGGGAAGGGCTGATGGCTCACCAGCCTGCCCAGGGAAACACAGACTATAGGGGTTCAAGAGCCTCTGGACTTGCTTGGCTTCTGCCAGAAGTTGGTGGGAGAGTGACCAAGCAGAAGCCTGGGAGGGGCATGGATGGGCAGGATCAAGGGGTGAGCATCAGCCTGCTGAACCCTCACCTGCAGGAGCAGAAACAGCATCGTGGTGAGAAAACAGCTCCCACAAACTTGCCTGCTCATCCTCTTCACTGGCTCTTGGTCATTCCCAGCAGGACAGTACTAAGTCCTTTCCGCCTCAGAAATTTGACTTTCTCTGTCTTGTTTGCCCACTTTGCCTTCTTATTTCCTGTCTGGACTTAGCTGTGCTCATGTCTCAGCAATCCCTTTGCCCAGTTAGGAGATACTGGTTTTTGTAGCCTCTGACCTCGTGCTCTCAGCACTTGTATCACCCACCCATCTCTGCCTGGTTCCCTTCCCCTCAAGTGCCATTTGCCTTGCAGTTACTTTTAGCATGATGAAGCCAGCTTGATGGGTTTTCTTGCCTTCCTTAATGTCTTTAACTCAGGCCAGTTGCACTTCTGTGCTCAGTTTCTCTTCATTTTCCAGGACCCGATAGACAAATACAAGAAGTTTGGGACCAACACCTCAGGTCTGTTTGTGTTTGAGGTTCCCAGTCTGCAGGCTTCAATTAAAATGTGCTTGTTTGAAATGAGGGGTGAGGGGCCAGGGAGGCAGAAGTACACACCCCCAAGGCTGGGGAAATGGGGAGTGGGCAGAAATGTCAAGTAAGACATTGCTGAAGTGTGAAATTCATACATAGCTGCATAACCGAGCTTTAACTGCTGCTCTGATCCAATTTGGTTGATAGAGAGAGGAGCTGATGCAGCAAATCAGTAGCAAGTGGCTTTTTGCCTTGTCTCAGACATGGCTCTCTCTGGCTTGTTTCCTTAAGTTTTCTAAGCATCCATGGAAATAGTTTAATACTTTTACCTCCCTCTTCTCTCAGTGGAAGCTGTGACACTCCAGCTTTTGCAGGATCTGAGGCTCTCCTGGGTTGCAGTGGGGGGTCCTGCAGTCTGGGAGGTGGGTGCCCAGCAGCAGCAAAGGCAGCAGGGCTATAGAACTGCCTGCCTTTGCCAGGCTGAGCAAGCAGCCTGGGGTTTAACACGCTCAGCCTAAGAGGTGATTTTTTCCTTCAAATCAGAGACCTTTCAGGTGAAGGATATCTTGCATGCACTTAAGTGAAAGCTAAACAGACTGGTCAAAAACACCAGGAAGAAATTCTCTCTTCTCTGACTCTTTATTTCCCATGGTTTTTTTGGCATGAGCAGACTGGAATACCCAATATTTTTTGTTGACATCAAGTCCTCACTTTGTGTTGAAAAAACCTGGATTAGATAGGATTTGGGGATTTTTGTTCAGTTTTTCCTCATTGTCTCCCTCACTGTGTGCACAGGATGAATTACAGCCCATTCCCCAAATAGTTTCCAGTCTTCCCACAGGTACAGGACAGGAGAGATCCCTTCCTTAGGGATGAAGGGGAGACCAGAGCCATAGACAAAAGATGTCCAAAATGAGCTCAGAAATTCAGACTGGAGGAATGCAAGGAAGCTACACCAGAAGAGCATCCAGTAAAGTATCTTTAGGGAGATTGCTCCTCGCGTAAGAGTATTTGTGTTACGCAAAATCCAAGTTTTCACTAAAAAAGAATTTAAAAATCTCACAGTCATAGTTGAGGAAGTAACTTTAAATGAATGTACCTAGGAATCACTTCTGCCTGAGCCTCTACAAAACCTGCAGCAGCAAGGTTCATGTCCTGATTCCCCACAGCCCTCCCCACGGTTCCAGTGGTGCCTTGGTCTCTCCCCTGTGATGGCCACAGCCAGGAGACGGGCACAGAGGGGTCCCAGAGGAAAAATGAGGCGAGTTGTGGTGACCAAGCACTCACACAGCAGGTGCCTGGTAGGACTTCCTCCCGTTTGCTTTAATTTTCCTCAGTAGGACAACCCAATGGAGGGTGATCTGAAGCTTCATCTCCCTGGCACAAGGCTCTCCAGGTAAGATGAAAGCAGCTTTGGCCCTTTGGCTTCCACCACAGGAACACAGCCACTGTGATTTGTCCTGAGAGGAGAAGGGTGTCCTGGAAAGAAGGTCCATCAGTGGCTTCTGGCGTGATTTTTGGCAGGACCCACTCACCCTCTCTCCCACTGTGTCCCCAGGTGGGTGACAGCCCCACCAAGGGAGCAATTCCAGGCAAAAGGTGGTGGCACAGCCACAGCAGCGCATGGGGAAAGCTGTGCTTGAGCCTGGGTGCCTGTAGGGAAAGGATCCTTGAATCCAGGGGTCAGATCCCACCACAACCACAGAGACACCCACCCTGGGGACCAAGTGCTGTGACTTGGGCTGCTGGGAGGCACAGGAGGCTCCTGCTCCAAAACCCAGTGGTCAGCCACAGGCAGGGGATTGCTGAGGTGGGCTCTTTCAGGAACGTGCTTGGGAAAGTTTGTAGGTTTGCAAGTCTGCTGAGATGAATAAACAACACTGGCTCACTATTTTAATTTGGGTTTGGGGATGGCTTTGAGGCTTTAAAGTACTCCTACAAAGCTTTTTGTCACAGCTTCAGCATTCTACTTCCTTCCCTCAGTATGTGAAGCTGCTGGGACTTTGTATAGGAAGCACATGTGATGCACAGCTAAGGAAAGGAGCAAAACTGAGTGGGACTCATTTCATAAAGCAGCAGCTTCCCCCAAACCTGTCAGAAGGAAATCCATGTCCCCTGAATGGATGGAATAGTGGAATGCCAGAATGGTTTGAGTTGGAAGGGACTTTAAAAGCTCATCCTGCTCCACACCTCCCACTACCCCAGGTTGCTCAGAGCCCCATCCAACCTGGCCTTGGACACTGCCAGGGATGGGGCAGCCACAGCTTCTCTGGGCGCCCTGTGCCAGGGCCTCCCCACCCTCGCAGGGAAGTATTCCTAATAACCAACCTTAATATTTTTCCTTCAAAACAAGGTGAATCTGAAAACTTTGCTAAATTCTTGTGTTCTGTCAAAAAAAGAACCCCAAAACAATCTAAAAATACCAATGTGTCTTTTCCCCACCTCCCTCCCTGCAATGTGGCATAAATGTCAGTGATGGGAAGAAGCTGGTAGAAGCTGGATTTCACACAGTGGGGGCTGTGGCTCGTGCATCTGAGAAGGAGCTGCTGAACATTAAAGGCATCAGTGAAACCAAAGCTGACAAAATCCCACTAAGGATGTTCTGGAATTTTAACCCATCCTGACTTTTCCCTTCTCTCTTGTGGGGAGACAAGAGGAGATGCTGCTGAAGGCAGTCTCCCTCCTGATATCTTACAGCTGTGTTAATTGTCCTAGAGTAGAAACAGCCTTGCCCTCACAGCCATGGGCCTGATAAAAGAGTGAGTTAACTAGCAGGAGTCAGTTGGAGTCTGCTCGCCGTGCTGTGAAGACCTAGGGACAGGAGGTTGTGCAAGGGCCAGAAAAGGTAAGATACTGTACGTAGGACAGACAGGGTTAGGCGGCTGTGCCAGGGTCAAGAAGGAATGATCCAGAACAGAAGAGAGCCAGAGCCAGTGTGGAGCTGCTCTGTTTGAATAACAAGATGCTTGAAGCCTTCTGATGATTCTAAAGAAGCACCTCGAGTGCAAGTGCAGTGTCCATGTCGACTACCACACATACATCGACTGTGACACTCTCCCTGTCAGGCTGTACCTGCAGCAAGGCCGAGGTGAGACCAGGATCTGTAAAACCTTTGACCCTCTGTGTCTTGCTGAGTCTGAAGCCGTATTTGCTGTCAGTGCTGAAAGAGTGGGAGATGCTAACGACTGAGAACTCCTTTTGCTCCCCTGGAGCCCCAGGCTCTGTGTCCCTGAGAGGCTCCTGCCCTGGGGCCTCAGGGATGCTCCCCAGGGCAGCGGGGAACGTCGGACACACGGAGCACAGCCCGAGCTGCTGGGAGAGATCTCCTGGGGCTGCGGGCACGGATCAGCTCCCTGTGCTCCCTGGGCAGTTCCCACGGGGCCAGAGCCTGCCTGTGCCCCTGGATCCCACCCTGGGCACGGATCAGCTCCCTGGGCAGTTCCCATGGGGCCAGAGCCTGCCTGTGCCCCTGGATCCCACCCTGGGCACGGATCAGCTCCCTGTGCTCCCTGGGCAGTTCCCATGGGGCCAGAGCCTGCCTGTGCCCCTGGATCCCACGCTGGGCACGGGGCACAGAACCTCGGTGGCCGCAGTTGGGAACTCGGGGAGTTGGAAGCAAAGCTGAAGGGTTTGTCCACTCAGAGAAGCGGTGATTTATAAACTAAAGCAGGGTGGTGTTCCCCAAGGCATTTGGGATTGGGGATGGTCCCAGTCCATGATCTTTCTGCTCATTTTCTTTTGGATGCTGCAGCCCGATGGGCTGGGGGAGCTGCTCCTTTCCATTTCCATTTAATTCTGTACTTCATTAATTCTCTGTGGAAATCTGCTTTTAATAAAAAGGCCCAGGAGGATTTTGATGGTATGCCAGGTTCCTGGGATTCACAGGTGTGTGTTCAGACCAAGGATTGTTCTGGCTGGCAGAAGCTGCACCAACCTCTCAGGAATCTCAATCTGGATTTTCTTTTCTCCCAGTTCTCAGTTTGGGGGTGCAGCCCTGCCCTGTCCTGTGTGTCTCCTAGAAGAGTTTCTGGGGTTAAAAAGGTTCTTTTATATTCTGCAGTATTTGTAACTTGATTAAAAAGAATGAAACAAAAAAGTATCAATGTGGTTTTGAATGGTTCATTTGCATTGGTTAATTAAAGCAAATCATTGAGAAGGGGTTGAGCAGCTCTTGGTTGGAGCTGGCAGCTCCTCCTTATTTATTGTCTCTTCATTCTCTGACTTTCTCTGAATTGTTTCTTAGGCAGTTACTGCAGTCAGGATACACAATGAGGAGAACTGAGGCACTGCTGCCCTGCCGCGTTGGGAAATCCAAGTGCAGTTCCTCGGAGAGACTGAGGGGATGGGGAGCTGAGCCTCAGGCTGGGTGTGGCTGCGGGAATTCAGTGAGGAGGGGAGAGGGGAGATCCCCAAAATTGGTTAAAGCCAATTCTGGGTTTGTGTGCCCCCAGCCCAAATACTGACCCTGGTTAAAGGGGACTTGAGGAAGCAGCGGGATGTGCTGGGGGAGCTGTGCTGGGACCCCCAAACCCTGGGCAGGGATGCTGGGCAGTGCCAGAGCCACAGGAACACTGGGGGGGCTGTGCTGGGATCCCCAGATTCCAGCCAGGAATGCTGGGCACTGCCAGCTCTTTGGGACACTGCCTGATCCAGAGAGTTTTCCCATCATTTTCTGTCGTGCTCAGCACCTGGCATTTCCTTAGAGTCCCACAGGATGAAAATCCCGTGGGAGCAGCTGGAATCACAGCCAGTCACACAGAAGCCGGTCCAGGATTGGAAATGAGCTGTTCCAGATTTATTTTTCCCAAATAACGGGGTTTTAATTTAAAGCAGAACACTGCCGGTCCCCCGACCCCATATCCTTTATTTCTGGGGTTTCTCCATGACAATTACCTGCTTATGCTGATGAAAAATTCAGAACCAATTCCCCGCGCTGCAGGGCCGGGCGGGTCTGGGGGGTCCCGGAGCCCCGGCGGGGCCGCAGCCGGAGCAGGAGCGGCAGCGCCGGGCTCGGCCCCAGCGCCCGTCCCGGAGCGGCTCCTCCCGCCCGCGCCGGGCCCGGTGCCCATCCCAGCGCCAACCCCGCCCCGCTCCTCCGGCCCCGGCACCCCCGGCGGGCACCGGCAGGACCCGAAGCCCCGGCCCCGCTCCCAGCCCCGGTTCGGCCCAGGAGTGAGGGGCAGGGCTGCGAGCGATGGATCCGGCCCCAGAGCGGGCGGGGCTCGGGGGGAGCGCGGGTGGGGCCGGGGCTCCGTGAGGAAGGGTCCGGGATGGAGCAGTGGATGCTCATCCCGGGGTGCGGCGGGGCTCGGAGCGCTGTGCGGAGCCCGAGGCGCTGAGGTGGGGCCGGTACTGGGATCCGGGTCCTGCCGGTGTCTGCTGCGGGTCCCGGGCGGAGCCGCGTTTTGCTCGGCGGGTGGGGTGCGGGATGGGGGATGGGATGGGGACGGGGACCGGGATGGGGACCGGGATGGCCGCGGGCGGGAGGAGCCGCTCCGGGACGGGCGCTGAGATCGGGCCCGGCACTGCCGCTCCTGCTTCGGCCGGGGCGAGGTTCGGTCCCGCTGTGGCCGCGGGCAGCCGGGGCCGTGCCGGTGCCGGGAGGAGGGCGGCGGTTCCCGGAGCAGGCGTTGGATCGCGGCTGGAAGCGGGCGAGGCGCGGACACCGCCTGTGCCGGCCCCGGGACGCTCCCGGCGCCGCCGCCCCCTCAGCGCCGCCCGCGGCCCCGCCCCGCCGGGCGCCGCCTGGCGGACACGGAGCGGCGGCGCGAGCGCAGCGCCCCCCGGCGGGCAGGGCCGGCCCCAGGGCAGCGCCCCCCGGCGGGCAGGGCCGGCCCCGCAGCCCCGCTCCGCTCCACTCCCGCCCCGCCGCCCCCGGGATGGGAGCGGGAGCGGCCCCGGCCCCGGCCCCGCAGCCCCGAGGCCACCGCACCCCCCGGGCAGAGCGGTGCCCGCCTCCCCCTCCCCCGCGGCCGCACCCCGGGGGCTCCGCCCGCCGCGGCCCCGCGGAACGAGCGGGGCTGGATCGGGGCGGGCGCTGGGGCCGAGTCCGGCGCTGCCGCTCCTGCTCCGGCTGCGCCCGGTGCGGGACCGGGGCTGGGTCCTGCTCCAGCCTCATCCGACACCTCCCGGCTGAGACCTGGTGCTGTCCCTCCTCTCCCTCGCTTTCCCTGTGGTTCCCACTCTCCAATGGAAAAACCTGTGGGTTTATAAAGCCAGCGAAAACTGTTTACTCTTTATTTCCAGAGCACAGGAGATTCTGAGTTGGAAAGAGCCACGAGGATCAAGTCCAACGCTGGTGAGTGACTGGCCCAGATGTGGATTGAATTCAGAGTCTTGGCCTTCTGAGCACCCTGCTCCCAGCACCTGAGCCAGTCTCAGGGTCGTGGGGAAGGTCCTGCCTGGGATGGGAATGGCTGCTGCCAGCGAGGGAATTCCTGTGCAAATGCAGCTCCTCCTTTCCTGGAAATGCTGCTTTACACACCAGCCCCCAGTAAGGCTCTAGAGCAGAACTGGCTGGCACCTGACATGACAGCACAAAACTCTTCTAATAACCCTGCCCTTTCCAGGATTTACCCAACAGCTGTAGGGGTGCTCATTCCATGTCCCTTTCCAGGGAGAAATGAGCAGGACAACTCCTGAGGGTTCACTTGGTCCATGGCCAAGGTTCTTCTGGAGAGTGTCAGGGCTGGTCCCACCTGCAGAGGGGCGTTTCCTGCAGCTGAGTGTTCACAGCCCAAAATCACAGCAGCTGCTGAGGCTGGGGCTGCTTTCCTGGCCCAGAGCTGCACAGAGCCCTCAGTGACTCCTGCTCACTGCCAGGAGCGCTCCTTGGTGCTTCCTCTGTGTCCCAGCTGGCTGGGAATGCGGGGTGGGAGGAGGAGCCCCAGGAAGGGAACAGCACCTCTTGTCCTCGGTGTGTGCAGGGCAGGAGCTGTGCCTGCAGTGTCCTGCCCGTGGCACACAGCGTGCCCCACACACAGCCCGGGGGCACTGGGATTCCTGGGCAGCGCTGGGATGGGCACGGAGAAGGAGCTGCCTGCGGCTCCTCAGCCAGGGGCTGCTCTGAGCAGGCACCCCGAGGTGCTTCAGCCTGGACAGACCCCCCCAGCCCAAAATGACCCCAAGGAGCAGCCGGCGTCACCCGGGAATGTCGGCACGGGGCCTTTGCCGCGGGGCTCCGACAGCGATTCCCGGTGCCGAGCTCCCGGAGCTCCCGCACACCCCAGGGATGTCCCAGCCACCCCTCGTCCCTTCCTTCCAGCCTGGGGACATCATCCATCAGCAGTGTTGAAGTCAAGGGAATCTTCTCTCACAGAAATGAAACCCCAAGCAACAACCCTCAGAGATGCCTTAAAATAAAAGGTTGGAGTCAGATAAAGTTTTGTTTGGATTACGTTTGGAGTTTTTCAGGGCACCAGCTGGAACTACAGAACTGATGGAAAGCCTCCACAGGTGGGTCCCACTGAAGGTGTGCTGGAAGCAGGGATGTGCATCCCTTTCCTCAGGGAAAAGACCTTCCAGAGGCCATTCCTGGGGCTCTGGAATGAGCTCAGCTTCTGCAGGGAGAGATGTCCTGCCCTGGGCACAGGAGCTGCCTCAGCACGGGCCGGGAGCGCGTCCGGCCGCCGCCTTCTCCTCTTTAAAATATCAACTGGGGCCTGGCCTGAGGGAGGGAGAAATTGGCTGAATTCCAGAGAGCTCTGTCAAGTGTCCCTAGGGACATCAGTGGGGATGAGGAGTATAAACAGCAAATTCTATGGGATATAAACCTGTCCTTGTCCCAATCCCAGTGAGCTTCCCTGGAACCTCTGCTGGTTCCTGGCACAGCTGGTGTTCAAGTGGCAGCTCTGCATGGCAATGTCCATGCTCCAGGAGGCACTGTCAGGTTATTCCAGCAGGAACTGAGCAGGGAATTTGGGACTATGGGTGTAATTCATCTGAGCTAGCAAAGCTTAGATACTGAACCCCAACTCTGGGCACACACAGAGAACAATCTTTGTGCTGCCCTGTCAGCTAAAGCCCCCAGGCTGGGAAATTTCAGCAGCCAAATACATGGAATGATCTAAATCCCAGCACCCAGCAACCCCTGGAGGGACAGTCCAAGTCCCAGGGTGGGAGTGCTCATGTCCTTCCCCTGCTGCTGGCGGGACAAATTCCCCTGCACAGCTGCCCCGGCCGGGCGGGAGCTGAGCAGGAGAGGCGGGAGAGCGATCGGCTCCAGGGAGCACCGGGAGATGAGGCTGCTGGAATCTCACCTGGATCCACTGAAAACCTTTCCCTGTAGAAGGCAGGAGCCAAAGCAGATCCCTCCTGGCCAGCTGGGGGAAAACACCCTGCCCCTGCCAGGAGCTCTGACTCTGCCTTTCCTCCCAGCTCCTGAGCAGTGTCAGGGCCACTGTGGGGGAGATCAAATCCAGATAAACCCCACAGCCCATGGAGTGAATAATCCCAACAGGGAAATGCAGTGTTGTCATAAAAGCTTAAAGCTCTGTTCAAAAGGCTATGACAACACGGTATTGGGAGTCCCAGGAACCTTCTGAGTGCTCTTGGTTCCATTTTTATGTATTTTTAGTCCCTCAATTGGGCAGCTTGTACAATTTATCCTGGGATTTAAAAACTGAGCAGGGTTGGCTTTGGATTGGCCTTCACCTCTTGGTCCCACTTTGTGCAAACACCACTTGGGCCAAGCTGGCTGAACTCATCACCTCAGCTTTTCCCTCCAAAATATCCCCTTACTTATTTCCCTGCAGATGAACTCAGATTTGGCCCCAAACTGTCCCCTCCTCACCTCCACCTGCCCTCACAGTGTCCATTCTGTTCCCCACAGGTGCCCTGGTGACACCAGGGAGGTCCCTTTGCCCACAGTGCCTTTCTCCTGCCCCTGCAGCAGAAAGAGCTGCTCCTCTGCTCTTTCTCTCTGCCCTTGTCCCACGTGGTGGGGCAGGAAAGGGGAAAGGTTTGAGAACACATCATCATGTGTCTCTGTTTCAACAAATCTCCCATCTAATCATCTTTGTAATGCTTTCCACGTGAGGTTTTTGTGTAAAAAGCCCATGTTTTCCTGTTCAGACTAACTTTGAAGTTTTTAAGATTATCATGATCTCACAGGGACTCTCAGAAATTCTCCCAACACCATTTGCTGCTTCTCTCTCTGCCAGGGCACCAACAAGAAGTTCTGGGTCAGTTCTTGTTCCATGCTTGCCAATGATCTCGAGAGAAAAAGGTACAGTTACTGCTATTAATTATTGCCACAGGCTTTGGGTTCACAGCTGGGTTACATTTCTGTTATTTTCTCTAAATATAGGGAGACAGACATCAACCTGTGGCTCAGTCACTGGAGCTGACTTGTCCATTCCCTGCAACCAGTTGGCCAAACCCAGCACTGCTGCAGATCTCTACAACAGCACAGCAGTTTATTCACAGGGGGCTTCTCCTAACACACATTTCCCATAACATGTCCAGAGCAATCCAAGTGCTTATTTTACATCCCCACAAGTGTGGCCAAAGCCCCAGATATGCAGGAACACCAAATTTTAAGAGTGTGCCAATAGAAGCACCAACAGATTGTTAAGTATTATTCTTCACACAGCAGCTAATCCAATTAACTACTGTACACTTGGACTGCTTGGTGTGGGAGGGTCAACAGAGGTTCTGTATATCCTGAAGTATGAAACATGAAAAGAAAGTTAATTTTTTCCACAAAACAAAATGAAAAAAAAAAATCATAAAAAATTATGCCATACACTAGAAAATGCCTTTTTAAGCTTAGTGTCGTAGAACTCAAACATCCATTACAAATAAAAACCACACATGAAATGGAGAAAAACACCAAATATTGGACAAACCTTCAAAGAAGGTTCAAAGAAGCATCATTCTAGAAAATGGGCTCTCCAAGTCTCTTTGCTTCATCCAAAACCTCTCTCCATCCTCAGGTGTCACTGCACTCACTCCGGAGTACTTGGTAGGAAAAAGATGCAAATGGAGGCATCTTGGCTTCCCTGGGATCTCTTCTCCTTAGACCACTGTGGGCAGTGACCAGCAATTGGGAAATGCTCTCTGGGAACCCAGTGTGAGGTCCAGGGAGCATGGGTGGGCTGGTGAACTGGGTCAGCTTATCAAGAATTTGCTTCCTTGGCTGTGTTTTATACCCAGAACCAAAACTCCCCCCTGCATAGCCCAGTAACCTGCCACTTCTGATGTTTGTGGGATCTAGTTGGCTTTTAAGGCTTTTTGGGGTGGGAAGAGTTGCATGTTTTAACAAAACACTGAAAGGCACTGTGCTTTCCTGACCCACCCAGGCACAGTTTGATGTCAGCGTGGGCATCCCACTTCAAGGCTTCCTTTTGCAATGCCAACAAAACCCTCTGGGTGTCCGTGTCCATCCTGGTCCTGCTGGCTGCTCTCACCAGCTTCCTGACGGGGCTGTCCCTGCAGAGGCCAGCAGATGCAGCCCCCGTGGGCACTGGGGACTCCTGGACGTCGGTGCAGCAGCTGCTGTGGCCCTACACAGGACTGCAACACAACGGCCCCCCCCCGGTATAACCCTGGCCCCGCTGCCCTGCCACGCTCCGCAGGACAGGGGTGAAGCTGGGATTGATTTAAGGTTACACATCTGGGTTTGTTTTGTCGGGTTGTGGGTATTTTTTGGAGGAGAGATGAACTTTTTGTCTTTAAAGCATGACTTGAAATGAAAAAAATGTATCTTTTTCCCATTCTGACAAAAGTCATCTTTAAAAGTAGCTAAAAGGGTCTCAGTTCTATTGAGGTTTAAAAAGAACAGCAATTTTGAACATAGCTAACAATTAACATGTCTAGGTGAAATAGCCACAAGAGAATAAAGAATTTCTTTTGCTTGAACAAAGATAAAATATTTGCATTTTAGAACCTGTTTCAATAATTTGAATGGAAAAGAAATTAAGACTTGAAATGTAACTTTATTGAAAGCTTTTGATAATAAAGTTTTAAAGGAAATCATGCGGTATCTAAGAGTATGCTAAAACTCTGGTAGCAAGGAGCAGCTGATAGACAGAATCAATAAACAGAAAGCCAGCTCTTTCCACTTTATCCATGGCTTCACTGCTGGCAGAATCCTTGAGCATATGGTAGAGTGTGGAGTGAAATTCAGACTCTTCTTCCAGCTCTTCTGAAAAAGCTTCACTGGTTTCAGTGAGCTTGAGGTTTTGTACTTTCTCACCATTGAACATATAAAGAGACCAGTCGTTGTCTTTGGCAGAACCTGCTGTAAGATGTTCACTTACCTATTGCAGGAAAAAAATGCACTGTGAGGTGAAAGCTGTGCCACTGTCACAGTACAAATTCTAATATTTGTGTGTCACATGCATTTAACCTGAGAGTGAGAAAGCCACTCCAGCTTTCAGCAGTGGGGTGTGTTACCTTTCTCCAGCCACACGTGGGAGTGCTTGGCTGCCTGGGAGAAGTTTTAGCCATGTGTTTTTGTTCACAGGTAGAGACAAATCAACACCAAGGGTGCTTATTGCCTCCTTTCCAGGAAGGGAGCAAAAGAAACCCTACAGGCAGGAATAAAGTCCCAGCTGTTCATTAAAAAGCTGGCAGAGCAGATTGCTGATTTTCAGGGGTCTCTGAAGAGCATGAAGCTCTGTCACCCAGCTCTGGCTAAAGCCTCCCTTGGTGACTTATCAGCTCCATTTTCCTTAGCAAGTGTCTTTGTTGCTGAGACTCGTGTCCCCTGAGAGCTCTCTCAAGTGCAGTCTGTGACTCTGAACTGAGGCAGGGGCTGAAGCCACCATGGGTGAGTTAATTGTTTCTGTGTAACTGGGGAAGGGGTCAGTGCTGGTCTGCTCTGGAAGTTTGGTCTGACTCCACAAACCTTGAACACAACTTGCTCTGGCCCTGCTTCTCCATTCCACTTGCTGTGAGCAAAAGCAAAAGCAGCTGCAAGCAGAGCCATCTGTTCGTAGGCCTTCACTTCTGCCAGGGCAGCCTGCAGTGCACAAGTACAAACCAGACAAGCAGATCTCACTCTATTTCCCTGTGTTATAGCACTGTCAGGGCCTGCTTTACTCAGTCCCTGGCTCAGCTGGCAGCACAGCAGGTCCCAGTGCAGGAAAGGGTGACCTGAGTGAAAAACAGGGGGAAAAACCACCAGGAAACTCCCTGGCACTCACCTTCATGGGCACAGGGACGTACTTGGAAGAGTACTCTGCTGGGAAAATGTTCACTCCAGCTCTTTTCAAAGCTGCTCTGAGAGCAAAAGGACTCATCCATTTTCCTGTGATGTGGGAAAGCACCTCCTCCTCTTCCACCACTACTGAAGACAACATACACTGATTATCCTGTCGTACAAACCAGTGAAAGCAACTTACTGGTCAGGGAAGCTACTTCCTGGTTTAGGATTCAAATATTGATATCTTTGCTATGCTGGGTATCACCCACATCATCTGCTGCTCTGGGCTGTGACCTTTCGTTTACAGATCCTGAAGAAAGCCAGCTTTGTGTAGGAATTGAGAAATGACACTGGTGTACTGGTTTGTACAGCAATGAACAGATGGATAATCATGAGTAGCCTGAACTTTGAGAAGAAACAAGCAGCATTAGTAGTGGGCTGCTAGAAATGCTTTAACTTCTCCTGGTAGAGCTGGGGAGAAGAGAGGAACAATTTTCAGGTCTCTAACAGGTGGAACAGGACTCACAGTAAATAACTGAAATTAAATAACCAGTGCAGTGCTTGGAGAGGAAGAGAGATTCAAATTACTCTTGTGGAAGCATCCCACATCCTTAATCAGGGACACTGTAATCATGATGGGGTTTGTAAACTGCAAATATTTGATAAAAAAACTATAGAGAGTACCTTAATTTGTATCTGAATGGTTGCACAGACTGCAGTAACTGTGAAGAGTCCTTCATCCACACCAGTGGGGTGCAATTCCCAGGCCTGATAGGGCAGGTTCAGGTGAGCATCCTGGAGAAGGGCTACTGTATAAAAGGCACCCATCCCAATGGTGATGCTCCTTTCTTCTGCTTCGTAGGTTATGTTGCTGATGCCATCAGTTCTCCACTGCTGGCCTGGACAAAGAGGATGGAAAGATACAATGATGTACATGGAAGGCTTCTGGCAGTAATGCTGAAGTAAAACAAAACCAAAAAAGTAATAATAAAAAAAAATTTAAAACCCCAAATCAGTTAACATTGAAGTGGCCCAAGTATTTCTGGGCTCCAAACTGGCCCTTGTTTTACAGCTGGATTGTAAGAACAGTCCAAATCAGGTATAAATTCCACTCTTGAAATTTAAAATAAATTCATGTCCTAAGTTTGTACCTGCAGGATCCCATCGGGCAACCACAGGCACTTGAAAATAAATCACATTATCAGGAAGCCTCAAGGTTATCTTTACTGCTGCCTGTGTGCCATCTTCAGCCTCTTCTGGGGAATATGAATACACCTCCAATCCAACATCCAGCAGCTTTGGCAAGAGAGGAAAAGGACAGGTAAGGGGTTTATCAGGAAATGCAGGTTTTCTTCTTTAAGTTAATCTAACTGCTGCAAAGTCTTTCAATGCACCATTTAAAATGGTTTGCTAATATTGCACATTTCCAACTACAGCTTGGAAGGCAGTAGAAGAGTTGCTACCACGAGGCCTTGGAACCTTTCCTGTGCTGCTGAAGGCAGCCCCACACCATGGGCACAGCCATTTCCAACAGATCCACAGCCTCAGAAACCAGGAGCAGCTGGGAGGCAAAAGCAGGTGGAATTCCCACTGTCCCACAGTGTCAGAGGGAAGGAGAGGTCACAGGGGCTGGGAATGAACATCCCAGGCTCTTCCCCTGCCCACAGCCCTGCTCTCTGTGTTTGGCTCACTGGGAATTCTGCTTACTAAAGGTTTCCAGCTTCACAGTGCAATTTGTGGGTAGGTCAGCACTAGAGGAAACCAGAACACAGTGACCACAGTCCTCGGCCAGCCTGAAGAGCCTGGAGCTGAACCAGCAGTGATTTTTGGTACCACCATGCTTTCCCCTTTCACATATGAAAAGCTGATGATTTGCAAGCCTTGCCTCGTTAGTTTGCTGCTCAGGAAGTCGTGTCCAGTGCATGTGACAGCAGTGACAACTCTCAGGAGCAGCTCCTCAGGGGGGCCAGGGCAGCAGGGGCTGATCCTTTCCTCCCTCACCTCCACCATGCTCCAGTCGCCGACGTCCTGGACCTGGGGCGGCAGCTGCAGGGCATCGATGTGGTACACACCCCCCAGGGGCACCAGCTGCTGCAAATCAACAACTCTTGGTGCCTCTTCTCTGCCTCCTGGCTCCTCCTGCAGCAATCCATCCTCTTCTGAAAAATCCACCGGACAGCAGGAGTTAACCTGGTGCCCCAACTCACCGACCTTTCCCCCTCTCCTGTCTTCACTCTGGGTGCTGGAAGTGCTTCACTCTGGGTGCTGGAAATGCTTCACTCTGGGTGCTGGAAATGCTTCACTCTGCAGCGTTTCAGCCCCATCTGCTGGTGCTCTTCACTACTCACTGGGATGTGGGGAAAGGCAGAGAGCTGGGCAATGAAAAGCACTTCCAGATTTGGGGCCAAGCTGTTGGATTTGTGGCCAGTTCCAAATGATTTCTACAGGAATAAGGATTTACTGACAAAATTGTCCATCATTACCCACAGCAGAGTTTCACAAGCACAATAATACGGTAGATTCTGGACAGGTTTAGTAAGATTGTACTGATATAAAAAGAAATTAAGCAAATAAAAAGATATATAAAAATAAGGCACTAAAAGGTCCTGTGCTGAAGGTGAAAGATGGTAATTGTGAAGAGCAAGAGGGATTTAACATGAAACACAATTTTCAGATAAAGATAATTCCTTTTTTTCTGTGCATAATTACTTATATATCACAACTGTATGAACTTAGCATTTAATTAGTTGGAAAATGTTAGTAAAAGGCAGAGACATTGTGGACAAAAATGGCCATAAATATTTTCTTAAAAAAAATCAAACCAGCCTACATAAACCATCACATGGGATGGTACAGGAGAAGTTACTGTTGACAGGAATCAAGAAAAAAGTGTTCAATTAAAGCAGCAACTCTAAAGCAGCAACTGTTAAAAATTTGCTCTGAGAGAATAAGACCATATCAAAAAAATGGCAACTCTCTATATAAATTGTCTTCAAGCTTTAAAAAAAAAAAAGTGAAAATGGTGTTAATTTTATGTCAGATTTAGTTACATTCTGCAGAGGTCTAACTCTACTGTATCACACACCACCATACTGTCCTTTTGTAGATATTGTGATAAACAAACTTACCAGAATTTAAAAAACATTTTACTGCATTTAACAGTGGTAGCTTGTACTTTAACTTGGTTTTAAAAATAATAATACAAAAGTATATAGGTATCTTCTAAAGAAACTATTTATTGTCCCAAGGCAACTTATTTCCTTCACAATGGTACAGTAAGGGTAAATTCAGAGAAACTATCACTCTTCTCTGTTGTTGCATTTCTGGTTTTTAACCCTCATTTACCTGGCTCTTTGTTTTGAACTTAAGGTAACTGAGCATCCTTTCACTGCTATACTCAAAAATGATTGAAAGGGTTTGCAAACCATGAGTGTGCCAGAAAAAGCAGGTTTTTTCCTTCTTTCCTTATTAAAACAGATGAACAAGCTGGAAAACACTCAGGTATAACTGGTATCTCTGCACATCCACTTCACCTAATACTGTGGCAGGAGTTTTCAAAGCCTGACAGAAATAAAATACAAATTCCTCCACATGAAGCTCAAGTCCTTTATATTCTCTTGAAAACCTTGCTTTTAGGGTCTAGTCTGACAACTGGTTCTCTGGACTGTGCTCAGTCCAAAGTGTTGTGGGTTGGGATTTGGTTTTTTTACCAGAAGAAAAAGGCTGTAAAGTGGAGCTAAATTATGCTAACACTGTTTGCAGTTGTTTTATTTAAGTCAATACCACAAGAAAACTCACACTTATTTAACCAAAGGACAACACCACAACACTGGAGAAATTTGTAACTTACGTGGGACAAACAGTTTTATTTCCCAGAATCAGGCCCTCTTTTAACAAGATGTACGAGCAGGTATCTCGCTTTAAGCACCCATTTAGGTAATGCTCAGTAACACCCCATACTGCACCAATGGCTACCATGATATGCATTGGAATCATCCTTTTCTAAGGAAGTCAATCTACCCAGAGCCTGGCAGATTCATAAAGATTGTGTGTCTCCCCCATAAGCATATGTATAGTAATACACATGTCCATACAAACATGATAAACATGTACATAAGCATGAATAATAGATAAATAAAAGTAAGTGTGGGGGCAAACTCCATTTTCCTATCTGTCCTCTCTCCACATTTAACAATCATTAAGTGTTATCAAAACATCCCTATATTTATAAACTTTGCTCCATTCACTGGAGATATTGCAGTGTTTCCATGGATCATAGAATGGCCTGGGTTGGAAGGGACCTTAAAGTCCATTTCCAGCCTCCTGGACACCTTCCACACACCCCAGGTTCCTCAGAGTCCCATCCAGCCTGGCCTTGGACACTTCCAGGGATGGGGCAGCCACAGCTTCTCTGGGCAGCCTGTGCCAGGGCCTCCCCACCCTCACAGAGAACAATTTTTAACATATAAAGTATTTACCCTAAGTAGTTTTTTATTGCTGCACGTAAAAACTAACCAAATACCTTGTGATGGCTCATCCAAAATGTCTGAATTCTTTTCAGTTTTCTCCTCTGTCTCTTCTACATCATCTGTGCTGTTGCTCTCTTTCAGTGAGACAACACTCTCCTAGACAAAAAGTAAGAGATGTTTTTTCATTAGTCAGAGAGAAACACAATGAAGAAGAAGGTATCACCTCCTTCAAAGAGGCCCAAGGAGAAGGCATACAGAAACATTTGTACCAATCTTGCTACAGGGTCGAGGTTTTTAAGAGAAGTAATTTCTACCTACCTATCAAAAATATTTTGATTAAAGGTAATCTCTAATTTGGAACTGGATTTATAAATAGAAACAAAGTAATTACTTCATTTCCACAGCAAATTCCGTCTTAAGCTCCCTGAGTACCAAACAAGCACCAGCACCCAGCACTTTTTCAGCAGTGTGCACTCCAAAGTTGTGGTTTTGCTGATTTTATGGCCAGCAGAGTGGCACCAAGTAAAATGCAAGTCGAGGCTGAATCCAAACCAATACTGAAACTGTGCCAGAGCCTCACCTGTGGCTTTGGCCTGTGCCTGGCCCATGATATTTATTCCCTTCCACGCTGTATTTCACTCTATTTACACACAGGGTTTGTATGTGTGGGGGAGCTCAGGGCACAGCCAGACAGAGGGATGCTGAGAAACGTTCCCCTGGATTTCCAGACAAATATCCAACCCAGACAGGGCTTCAGTCACGCCACAGCACACTCCTCTGGAGGCACAGCACCTTCTGTGCCCTGGCTGTGCCTGCCAGCACATGGGAAGAACACACATCTCCTTCAACAGGACAGGAGGTGGGAGGGCAGAAGCCAAGAGAGCCTTCAGAGGGAAGAGGGAAATTCACAAAATGGATTGAGAGAGCGAGCAGAAGATGTGGGAAAGAAAAAGAGAGGGAATAAAATGAAGGAGCTTAAAGAAAGTCTGAGAAATGTAAGTGGAAAGTGCCAAAAGATAAGATTTTTCATACAAAAAAAGGAACCAAGAGACATAGGATTTCAAGCACTGATTCACTACAAAGGTGCTGGGGACTGAAAAGGAGAAAAGCCATGATCATGAACAGAGATCTGATCCCTGTTTGATCCCTGCATGGATCCCAGAATTTCACTTAAGCGTTGGACTTGAGGATCCTTGTGGGTCCCTTTCCACTCAGAATATCCAGTGAAATTGCTCCAAAAATACTAGTAAACCTAAAACCTGATGTTTTGTCAGTTATTTCTGCAGAAATTTTAGGCAGAGAACACAGGGCATTTATCTGAAAGTCACAGGTGATACAGAAAGTGAAAACCCCAAATGCAGTATGGGCAACACAAAACCAAGCAACCTCCATTACACCGAAAGCCAACACATTCCATGGAAAAGAGCTGAGGAAAAGGACAGACAGCCAGAAATAGTATTTGAAAAGCCCTCTAACAGCAAAGGGTCAGCACACAGACATGGAGCAGCCAGGCACCCGCACAGACAACACCTGCTGAACTCTGAATCTTACTCTGCACGCTGCAGATTTTCCTAAAATTGGATTCCTGCAGGGATTTTGTAGGGCTGTCAGTTTTGCAGAAGCAGAATCCATTCATCTGTACATACACCAGAGATTTACAGAAATACCTTGCAATGGCACTTCATGTTTGAGCCTTCCCTTAAACCACCAACCAAATGCCACCTGCACACCCTGTCCAAACTTCTCTTTCTACTTTCCATCTTTCCATTCCCTCGAGAAGATCTATGACACTGTTGACACAAGCTGCCTTTTCCTGTGAAACATTTAAGGATTTGGCTGCCCTGCACAGGACACTGTGATTGAGCTTCAAGGGTCAGATATCCTTTCAGGTGGTTTTTGACTTACCTTTCTCCCCTCAGAAGAGAAAGTTTCTTCTGCGGCAGGCACGCTGGGTTCTCCCCTGACTTTCTCCTCCTCTTCTCCTGCTTCTTGCCCAGTGTCCTTTGGATGCTCAGCTAAGTCCTTGCTGTCTGAGGCCTCCTGCCTTGGCAGCCCCTGGCACTGCACCCACAGGGGAGACAAGTGGTCGTAGCGGGTGTGCAGCACGCGAATGGCCACGCTGCTCAGAGCCAGGGATATGGGCAGCTCAAAGCCATGCCCTGCCTCCTGGAACACGTGGTCCTTGAACCTGGGAAGGGCAGTGACAACAGCAACAGGCCCTGGTAAGAGTGGCAGAACTTCATTTGGTGTATCCTCACAAAGGGTCAAATCTCTTTTGGGATTTGTTGCACCATCTGAGAAATGCTGTGGGATGTCACAGTGCTTGTGCTGGCAGCTGTCTGTAAGACCCTCCAGCAAAGCCACAACTGCATCAAGGGGATCAGATGCTTCAAAATTAAGTTGTGACAGGGTGACGGTGAGGCAGGAGCAGATGGCAGCTCTTCTAGAAACTACATTCCTGGTAAAACTCATATATTGGCAAAAGTGGTCTGTGTTACATCACTCTCAGCACCTTTCAAAATAATTCAAATAATACTTAATTTGGATAAGATAAGCTGGTCACAAGTTCTAAAAATCTTCTAGTAAAGCAACATCTAGCTTTTAATTGTTGGTTGAATAATCTAAGTGCATCTCTCTGCTGCCCAAAAGGCTTTAACACTTAACCCATATGGGCTCTTCCTGCAGGTCAGTCTGACATTGCTCAGCACCCACCCCGCTCATCTTAACAAAACTCACAGCATCAGGTCCTTAGTCAAGTTAAAGTCCTTTCAGAACCTTGTTCCTTATAGAGTGGGAGTAGGAAGTCTGCTCAAAAATCCCATTTTGAGAATGTACCATTTAAATAGTAGTCCAATAAAAACACAAAACTTAAAATTCAGAAATGATAGTGCATCCAGGCTCTAAAATATTTTCTCTAACTGAGCAAGAAGTATCATTCACTGCTTTGCAAGCAACTGGAACAACTTACAAAATATTAAATGCATCAGCAAGAAACACTGCTTCCAGAGGAATTTCAAGTCTCTGCATGAGCTTTACTGTTTTTCTTCCAAATTTGTTCTGGCAATGACAGGGTTCTGCTGTTACATTTAAAAAAAATATATACATATATATCTCTAAACCACTCCTCAGCAATAGCCTGCACTGAGAGTCTGCAGAATGGATGCTATTCAACAACAACAAAAAAAGATGATGTGAAATTGATTCTTGGTGTTTACTCAACAAAACCAGGCCTCATTTCAAATTAGCAATTTCAGTGTGCTGTACCTTGCTTTCTTCTTCAGATTGACCCAAATACAGAAAGTACTATTTTTATCCTTTATGACTGTGTGCATATTCCCAGTTTCAGAATCTTCATATTTACTAGCTGTCTACAAAGAAAAAAGCCAATTAAAATATGTGTTATTTATTTCACTTTGATTTACCTACATTTACTTGAATAAATAAATAAAAAATGCATAAGAATGAAAATACACCAGACCAAACCCAGCTGTGTTGTACTTATGTACTTAGGTATTTCTGTACTAAAGCACAACAGTTATGAACTCAAATCTGTTTCTTAAAATTTGAACTGTTCCTTTTTCCTCTGACTTTATAAATTCTGTGAGCCAAGTACTGCCAAATAGGGGTCCTTCCTATCTTCTCAGGATAAATTATAAAAAAAAAAAAAACAACAAAAAATAGGATTTGCTGAGCAACAGTGGACTCCCCAGAGTCACTGCACAGATTACTTTATCATTAAGGCAACATCAAACTTGTGAAGTAACAATTATATTAGGAGCTTAATCCTAAATTCAATAAACAAGAATTCAACATTTCTTAATTTCCAGGGGGTTTTGACTGTGCACATAGAACTGGTTCACTATTTCACTAATATTCTTTTGCTAAACATAGGTATATATATATATGATTAATATTCTTGAGATAGCAAGGTCATTACCTACACATGCAGCTCAAAAAACTGACTCTCCAGCACAATTTCATTTCCTTGTTTGAGTACTCTTCACCTTTCCCAAGAGCTTAGTTTCAAAAATATTTTAATCACATGAACTCAATGTGTACACAGCAACCTTATGAGCTGCTCTTCACATCTACATTTTTTTTGGTACAGTCAACAAATTTCACACAGCACCTTTTGTTTTCATCATTTCCAAATTTCACAAAACCTCCCAATAGTTTATTCTTGTTGGACTTAATGGTGAGATTTTCCACTGTAAAGTTCAGAATTTCAGGATTTGGAAACTCACAGACTCATCTCTCTGACAGCTTAGGACCAAAGAAAGCCAAACACCATTACAGGACACTTGGAGTCACACTGATGTGCTTGCATCACAGCTTTGAAGCAGCAAATCTCACTCACTTTGAGCAGGTTCTGTGTAGCCTCATTGTACTTCTGATGAAGCAGATCCTGCAACTGCAAAATAAATTCCTGGTACTGGTCTCGTTGTTTTTCTGTCATCTCATCTGGTGATGCCTCCAACAGAAGAATCTCAAACTTCTCAATCAACTAGAAAGACATTTAAATGGGAAAAGTATCTGTTTTGACACCAGCCTTAACATTTTGTGTGTTCTGTCATAAAAATGAGGCAAACCCATCTCCTTTGTACCTAAACAGATTTTAGTCATTAAAAAAGCCCCCTTTTTTAACAGACAGATAGGAAATCTAACTCAGAACCAAATCAGCCCAACAAAACCTGTATTACACATGGAACTTATCCCCCCGCCCCACTTTCTAGAAGACCCCATTTAACTTTCTGAAAAACAACACAAAGTCAGCATAAATGAAAATAAAATCCTAAATTTACAGAGCAGGCGCAGATTGCTTAAAATTGCTTCCCAAACTATCAATGGCTGGTGACTTCTGTTAGTAAAAATCAGTTCTGGGAACTGTTGCTCTTACATGACACTTCACTGGCTCAAGTGTTACCAAATGAGGCTGTTGTCCACCAAAGCATTTATGTTTGACATGAGCTTGTATGCTCTGTTTTAAAATGAAAGGGAATATGGGTGTTGGAATGCTAGAGTTCAGTGTAGAAACACAGCACACAAATCCCTTAAATGCATATTGAGAGTCAATACACATCTTCTTTGGGTTAACAATAAATCTGTGATTCAAGAAAAATAGAAAAATTGAAGAATTTCTGGGTGTTGAAGATCTTTCAATCATTTGGCCATGAAAAAAAAAAAAGGGAAAATAGAGTTAGAGGGGGCTGTTAAGGATATGTTAAGCTTAAACTGAAATCTATGATTTTAACACTTACATTTAGGACCACTTCCTCCTTCTCCATCACAAGCTGAATGTCCTCATCATGGTCATCACGCCACAAGCTCATGAAGGTGTTGATTTCCTGAGGTACAGTGGGGTCAGGAGTCCCATCACAGCTGAGGTAATGCTCCCACTACAGAAGAGTTCAGAGAAAAGGATACAGGTGTGCTGCACACTGCTATTACAAGAAAAAGGAGAATTCTGAAAGACAAATATATTTTAGTGACAAATTCACACCTGTGCCTAAACAGGAGTCTAACACCACCTGGTTTATTATCCCTATGCCAGGAAAAATGGTTTACTTTGATATTAATGTGTTGAGATGCTTCTGCCCACCTCACACTTGCTGTTCATACCTATTTATGAGTGGGTGCTCCACAAAAGCAACGAATTCAGTACCTGCTACAAGGGAGAGGCTGGAAGTATAAAATGACTGAGAACAGAAATGAGGAAGGTGCAGGTGGAAGAGGCAGGTGGGTGTCAGATCAGAGTCTGCCAAGAAAACTGAAAATTCCTACACTGGTAATAAAGAGCCAGTGATTAAGAGCCTCTACTGCAACATATTTACTCCTCCTTTCTCTGCCTCTGCAGGAGATTTCCTCTCCCTTACCACCATTAATTCTCCTGTTGTAGAAACCCTTTGTAGGAATGTGAAACCCTAGATTAGTGGGTTTTTAAAATAATTTTATTTTTAAATCAACTCTTGGTCATTCCTGTAAAGTGGTGGAAAGAAATATATCAGTGGCAGACTAAACCCACTCAATGCTAAACACAAGCCTAACATTGGCTCCTGGGATCAAGTTATCACTCATAATGGAATTTTTCATCCATAGAATAGGATAATAATGAAACACTGACCTCCTGTTTGCTGTGAAGATTAACAACCCCATGTTACTGAAAATTGCATTACAAAGGCAAATGTATCTTTTAAAGCAAAAGCACTTATAGGATTGCATTCCCAACCACTTCCATCAGCATTCCCACTGACTTCAAACAAAGCAACAATAGGGGAGTGCTGAGTGCACTGCAAACTCCTGTATAAAAGACTGATCAATTTTCAGTAGTAAGACATCTGATTTCTTTTTTTTCATGTCTTTGCACTTAAAAGAGAGCTTCACTTCTATCATCCCATACTTAGAAGTAACAGCACTTATTTTGAGAAAAAAGGATAAAATTCATGGTAAGTTGTAAATGCATGTCTTCATCTAAACTGAAATTGTTCAGAAATAGATGTGGAAACTCAGAACCTCGTATTATATATTTCCTTTGCCCTAAATAACCTTAACAACAGACTAACAGAAACTCTGATATTTCCCATAATCTAACAGTGTCTTATCAGACTTACTATAAAATCAATTTTATAATCAAGTTCTAGTTTGTCAAAAACATCCATAAACAACAACTGGCAATGATCACAAGCTGTAACAGGGAAATGCCAATTGAATTAAGAGAAAAACTGTTATAGTGAAAGTGGTAAAGCTGTCAAAGATGCTGTGGTATCTCCAACTTTTAAATATTTCAAAACCCAACTGAGCACCTTGATTTAACATCAGACTTTGCCCTGCTTGGTGCAGGAGGTTGAGCTACAGGAACTTCAGAAGCTCTCTCCAACATGATTTATCCTATGACTGTGGAGTTCTTCTACAGAGACTTTAAAAGGATTAAGCAATACACAAGAAAAAGAGAAAATCCTTGTGCCCACAAGACTGTAGGATACTAAACCTTTGGTTCCCTACCTGACCAAATCTCATTACCACACTGTTACTGAGTGATGTGTCTGCAAGATTCACAGGAGTGAAATCTACCCTATTTCCACACCTTACCAGCTAAAATTGAACTTGACAGGTACATAATGCCATTGGGTGATGATTCAACCACCACAGATGTCACCCTGAGCCATCAACTTTTAGCTGCATTTTCATACATTTCCAGCCCTGACCTGGGTCTGTGCCACATCCTTCAAAAATCTGGCAAACCTCTCTGAATGGTGATTTGTGATATCCAGGAACCACTGAAGGAAATGTTTTTACAGAATTTCTTTTTTAAGCCCTGACAGAACTTTTTTTTTTTTTTTTTTTTTTTTTTTTTTTTTTTTTTTTGGTGAAATGGTTAAAAGCAGAATAAATTAAAGAAATAAAAGAGCAAGAAGACACCAGAACATCTGAAATTACAATTCTTTGTGACTGTTGGGGTAAGGTGTGGGGCATCAATACTTTGATCACCAAACAGGCTCCTCTCTGCCCACATTTATGTTCTGTGTGCTCCAAAGTAAAGAAGTGAGCATGGCCTGTCACTGCTTTGAGATAGAATTCAAATGCTGTCATAGCACACACCTCCCTCCATTCAAGAACTGGAAGCTCCTAAGCTCCTAAAGTCTCTTCCTTGCCAAACCTCTGGGCAGATTTTGGCAAGAAAGCTTACCTTGGCTTGTTCTCTGTAATCCATTTTCCACTGCTGTGCAGAAAGAAACTTCTGTTCCAGTGAACTAAATTCTGCTAGTTCAGACTCCCTCTCTCCTTGATACTGTTAAAAACATGTATATATATCAAACAGAGTAGTTAAATATTTGGCTTATTTCTTACAATTATTTTGCCTAGAAGAAACAAATTTGGGATATTTGAATGAGTTATTATTTAAACAAACCCAAACACTGAAAACTTGCTTTTTTTACTAAACATATTGAGAAGACTGCAGTAGTTTGCAGTATGTTATTGTCATCACAGTAGCTGCTGAGCCATATGATAAACATAATGTGACATATGATTGTAACCCCTCACTTGAACAGTTTCCATATCACCATCCTGGAGACAGCTGTAATGGGAGCTGCTAAAAAATGTAAGCATCATTTGGAAAAAGTGTGCAAGATAGTTTTATTTTTTCCCTTTAAATTTCTATTATTTTAAGGTCACCTTCTCCCTAGGAGGAAAAAATATCCTGGGAAGTACAAGAGGAGTAGACAAGAGTGACTCTTTAAAAAAATCAGTTTGTTGTAAATCTCTTCATTTTCTTTTTAAACACAAAAATATTTATCTATTACAAATCAGTTTTTGTTCTGAATGCCAGACTGTTCAGAAAAAATAAATATATATAGTCTAATACACATATATATATACAAACACAAATCACTGTATCTGCCTGAGCAGGGAACCAATTAAGGAATTTGTACCAAATATCCTCATGGGGAACATGAAAAATACATTCAATTGAAAGCACAGTGGAAATGGAAAAAAAAGGCATTTAATCAAAGTGAAGAAACATATCACAAAAGGTAATGCATTTAAATTTATCAAAATTGAAAAATTTCCTCAATATTGTTCCCAACACATAAGGAAAGGAAGGAAGTAAATTCCTATATTAGGAAGTTAATTGAGGAAATTAATTCCTATAAATTACTGGTGTTTTACAGGCCTTGTCTCAAGTTTAGAAATAGGATTAGACTTTTTCATTGAGTAAAAAACTAACCTTGGCCTCTAGCTTTTCCAAGAGCTCTCGATACAGTCTCTCCTTTTCAAGTCTTTCTGCTTCTTCTTGTTCAGCTCTTAACAGAGCTTCAGCTAAGGATTGGGAAAGAGATCAAGGGCATAGCTATGCTTTCCTAAATAATTTCTAAAATATTATTTGGTTACCAGCTGTAATGATAAAACCACTGTAAAATTAACGTTATGAGCAATATAAACGTTGTATCTTTCACTGCACAGAAATCTCCCATATGAAGACTGATCCAAATTAATTCAAATACTACTTAAACACACTCTCTTGGCACTGCCCTCAGTCTGTGAGGATGAAAGTGGAAACAAGGGCCAGCAAGTGCAGCAGCAGGAGTGCTCTCTCCATCTACAGCTTCAATGGACACAGGTTCTCAATCCAAAATCTTGACTGAAACTCAGTGCTTTAATCCCAAATTCCTCTTCTTCTTTCCTACAACCACTGGTTTCCTACAATTTCAAATTTACAACTCTTTGTTCATCGAAATCCTCTTCAGGATCTGCTACTCCACAGTTCTGGCTTCTCTTTGCTGCCATAGGGACTAGAAAATCAGAGAGGATGTGAAAACTAAAACTGATTCAACCTCCAAGCCTTGTCTAAAATGGCACAGCCTGTGCCTCAGTCCAGATGTTCCCAGTGACTTGATGGCATCACCTCCAAGTAAATCATGTCAAGTGTGTGTGCTACACTGAGGCAAGTTCCCAAATTTGCCTGTGCCCACCTGAGCTGCCACTCCCACCACAAAATCTCACCAGTGATTAGCAGCCACTGGCAGTCACAGCATGCTAAAGCCCCCACCAGGATGGATTAATGGTAAATTAATTCTCCCCAACTTCCTAATTGCAGTAGGAACAACTAGAAAAGAGAGTATTGCTCTGAAAGGGAAGTGAGATGCAGCATCAAGGACAGGGAGTTTGGCCCATACCAGAAAAGAGAGAAGTACCATTTGTATTTGTGAAACAGACAGCAATTCAGGTCTAGTTCACAAACTTGCTTTCAGAACATTTATTTAAAATAAGTAACTTGTCTATCATATTGCCTCTAAATAAAGTGCACAGTACCTCTCAGCCTTGCTTCCTTTCCTTTCTTTTTTCCACCTTTGCCACCGGACTTCAGGTTTGCAGTAATGGAGAAGAAAACAAATGTCAGTGTTATTTTAATACAGCTTGGCACTTCCATAACTCTGTAACTTTGCCCCTTCCAGTGTGATCCCTCAATTAAGATTTTAGACTCCTTAGACAGCCAGTGAAGCCCCCAGAATAGTAAAACACATTCTGGACTCAATTTTCTTCTCTTTTTTATGGTAAGGTCTTACAATTAATGTATTTTTCTATGCTAGACATTCCTAAACACAGCCATAACATGACAGTATTAAAATCTTTTGATTCAATATAGGAATTGAATAACAGGCAGATCTGCTAAGAAAGTAGATGTTACAACTTCAAACATTTTAGGAGATACCGGAAAATGTATTTTGGGACAAGCCTGGCATTTAGAAGCATCTAATTCAAAAGACAAAATACCAAAGAGTTCTCTTTTCTGTTATAAAATCTCACTGCAACTCCAGACAGCTCACTGCTCACCTCCAGCATAATCCTAGAATAACTGTATTTTAAATTTGAGGTTCTCAGAAATTATCTGACCACTGGTCCCTCTTCACACACCAAGTATGTTACAAATACTCTTATTTCACACTTTCATTCCCACTATCACACATTCAGATATAAATAACTACTTGTTCACTTCACACTACTTGGCATGGCAATAAATATATTGGCATGAACATATATATAAATGCAACTTTGAGTACAGAGATTGCCATGAAGCTGGGACAAATACAATGGTGACAACTAAGTGTCACTGGAGTCCGAGTGCATCTTATCATGTTTGACACCAAAGCACTCGTTTGCAAAATTACCCCAAGACAGAGTCAGTAAAACTCACACTTCTACCCATTACAATTTCTGAGAAGAATTTGTTCTTTTCACTTTGAAAAATAATTAAATAAACTAACTAACTGAAAATGGAAAATCTGCTTGTCTCAATTACTTGCAATCACATTTTAGTCAACCTCTTTTTACATTCCTATGACTTAACAGAGCACTGAGAAGAGTGAGATGCACAGCTGGGGCAGGGTAGATAAATTCCTTATCACTGAATTAAGAATAACCCAAAAGATAAATTTGTGCAACTCAGTTTCCCATGGACTTCTGCCTGTTGTCTCTTCGCCTCCCCTACTCTGTGTCTAGCCTATGGCTCAAATAACAGAATCCCAGAATCATTCAGGTTGGAAAAGACCTCCAAGATCATGGAGTCTAAGCTGGGCCCAATCCCCGCCTTGTCACCCAGCCCAGAACACTGAGTGTCATGTCCAGTCATTCCCTGGACACCTCCAAACCTCCCTGTGCAGCCCCTTCCAATGCTTGACAAACCTTTCACAATGAAATTCCTCCTGATGTCCAACCTGAACCTTCCCTGAGACAGCTTGAGGTCATTCCTCTCGTCCTGTCCCTTGTTCCCTGGCAGCAGAGCCTGACCCCCACCTGGCTGCCCCCTCCTGTCAGGGAGTTGTGCAGAGCCAGAACGTCCCCCCGAGCCTCCTTTTCTTCAGGCTGAGCTCCCCCCCAGCTGCTCCTGGTGCTCCAGCCCCTTCCTCAGCTCTGTTCCCTTCCCTGGACACGCTCCAGCCCCTCAATGCCCATCCTGCAGTGAGGGGCCTGGAACTGGACTCAGGACTGGAGGTGTGGCCCCAGCAGTGCCCAGCACAGGGGACAGTCACTGTCCTGGTCCTGCTGCCACCCCATGGCTGGGACAGAGCCAGGACAACGCCTGGACACCCGTTGCCAGGGCAAACAAGCAGTGGCTGCACTGGCCACGCTCTCTCCAGCAGCGCTGCAGGAACACTTGGCCTCCTTGCAAAAGCACAAAAGCTCGGTGTCCTGGAGACGCCTCCTCCTCCTTCAGATTCAACCCTGGCCAGCCGCCTCAGGAAAAAGCAAAAAAAGCAGATTAAAAAATTAAACACAACAGTGAACTACAGCTTACCTACCTTTTTTTTTGCACCCTAAAAGATCAGAAGGGGGAAAAAAAGAAGAAAGGGAACATCAGACGACAATGTATCAGCTAGCAAGGAATAATTAGAAAAACACTTCTGTTAAAACTGGATGTGATCATCTATTGAAAAACTATAATGACAATAATTTCACTACTGTAGAAAATCAGCCACTAACACATGACTCTCGGGATGAAGTTTGTTACCAGAGAACCACTCTGGCAACGAAACCAGAGCCACCTCCCGGCTGGTTCCACGGGGAGCAACCACAGCAACAAAACACTGCACGAGGACTTACACCGGGGCTCACGCAAGAGATAACGCGTCCTTCAGGTGCTTCTTTCAGCCTAAAAGATTATTTTCCACCTCCCGGGCAGCTAACAAGGAACACCTCGCTTTACTCCACCACCTCATCCTTCCCCACGGCACCATCCTTCCCCTCGCCACCACATAACCCGTACCCCAGGCCCCTTCCCCGCCCCACCATGTCCCGCAGCGGACGGCGGTGCCCGTGCCCGGGTCCCTCAGGCTCCCGATCCCGCGGAACTCCGCAGACCCCAGAGGGTGACGATGTCTGTGCCCGTGTCCCTCAGGATCCCGCGGAACTCCGCAGACCCCAGAGGGTGGCGGTGCCCGTGTCCGTGTCCCTCAGGATCCCGCTCCCGCGGAACTCCGCAGACCCCAGAGGGTGGCGATGTGTGTGGCGGTGCCCGTGTCCCTCAGGCTCCCGCTCCCGCGGGTCTCCGCAGACCCCAGAGGGTGGCGGTGCCCGTGTCCGTGTCCCTCAGGCTCCCGCTCCCGCGGGTCTCCGCAGACCCCAGAGGGTGGCGATGTGTGTGGCGGTGCCCGTGTCCCTCAGGCTCCCGCTCCCGCGGGTCTCCGCAGGCCCCGCCCGGCGGAGGCGGCGGCGCAGGCGCGGCTCGGGCCGGGCGCGCTCCCGGCGCTGCCGTAAAGCGGCGCCGCGGCGGCTCCGGGAGGGAGCGGGTGAGGTCCCGGCCCGGCCTTGCCGGGGTCCGCGGGCACCGGGGGTGGCTCTGGGGGGAGCGGGGCGCCAGGCAGAGCCAGGGGGAGGTGGCGGCCCCGCAGCGGGAGTTGGATTGGATTCCAGTCGCGTGTGATTTGGTTTTGGCTGCCCCGTCTCTGGCAGCGTCCAAGGCCGGGTTGGACGGGGCTGGGAGCAGGCTGGGGATAGTGGAAGGTGTCAGGGGGTTGGGACGAGATGATCTCTAAGGTCCTTTCCAGCCCAGTGGAAATTCAGTGACTTTGTGCTTACAGAAATAGAAATCAGTTACTTTGTCACTTATCCTTAAGTTTTGCCGGTGCGCACTGGACTCAATTTGTAATGCACTTAAATAGTCTTTAAAAAAGCAAAATTTATGAATGCGACAGTTAGAGAAATATACGCATATATGTATAAAATGGATATATCTGTATATACAATATAAGAATATGTAATACATAAATATGTATGGAGATAAAAATAAATACATCAATATATATTATTATAAACATTGCTATATAAATATATAATACATAAGTATGTATTCTATTTATATACCTTTACCATTTTATATGTGTATATATATGAAGATACAGTTCTTTAGCAGACCACAGAAGCAGCCAGGCCAGCAGGTACAGAATTGTAGGGTGTGCGAAAGCAGCCAAAGAACAGCACAAAGCGTCCCAGTTGTTGAAAATTATTCTAAGTTTCTTGTTTTCTGTTTGAGGGGGGAGGAGAGAAGTCAATGAGAAGCTAAATGGAGTAAAAAGTAAGAAAGAAAAAGAAAGAAGAGACAGAATAGAACCAGGATTAGGGCAAACTGGGCTTAATAGGATACAGAAGTTTTAGGATGGCTGAGGTGATTGACTGACTCTCAGAGAAGGCTAATTTTTAACTGATTGTCCTTCAGGTAACAAAACCCAAACAAACCAAAAAATCACACAAGGACAGAGTTGACTGAAATGTGAGAATGGCCAATTCTTTAAGAAGTGAAGTGATAAAACTGTACAAAAATGTAAGTGTCTTCAATGCCACCAGCACTTGCCTTAACCAGAAAATGAACCCCCTTTCACTGTGCCTTCAGGTAATTAAAAGCACATTGTTGTCTTCTCTCCAAGCTGCTGTACCTTGGAAGGGAGTATCCCAAAGGAGCAGACTACTTCAGACGCCGTTTGAAAGCAGCTTTTCTAAAAAACAAAGATGAGACAGACCCTGAAAAAATTAAGCAACTGATTGCTCGGGGAGAATTCGTTATAAAGGAGCTGGAGGCTTTGTACTTCCTGAGGAAATACCGAGCCATGAAGCAGCGCTACTACAGCGACGACAAGCCCTGACTGTGCCTGTAACCACACACACCCAGGAAAGGTAACAATAAAAGAGCTCTAACTGCAAAAGAAGTGAAATGTAAATCCTTCCAACCCCTCTAGAGCACAAATCAGGGAGCTGCTTCCCCACCAGGAGTCATTTGAAGGGTTTGGGGTGTGCAGGTTATGGGTAAGAGGTTTTCCTCTGCTGCTTTTGATCTTCTCAGTCTAAAACTTCAGGTATGAAACAATTTTGCAGGAAGCAGTGGTTTCACAGCCCTGTTCTGTTTCACTTCAATGTATGTGTTAAACAGGAACCCTTCTTACCCCATAGCAGTGTGTTTGTCAGCTCAAGGTGCTGTGCTTGTTACCTGAAAGATGAACCTGATTTTAAAAATCTTCCACATTGAATGATCTGTCTCCCCTGGAAACGAGCACCCTCTCAAAAGTTCTCAGCCCTGGAGAGGGAGTGCTGTGTTCAGTTCTGGTCTCCACAGTTCAGGAAAGACAAGGAGCTACTGGAGAGGATCAAGCAGAGGCCATAAACGTGACGTGTCTGGAGCATCTCTTATGAGGAGGAACTGCAGGAGCTGGGCCTGTTTACTCCAGAGAAGACTGAGAGGGGATCTTATCAATGCATGTTTGTATCTCAAGGGTGGGTGCCAAGAGGATGGTGCCAGGCTCTTTCTGGTGGTGCCCAGCAACAGGACAAGGAGCAATGGCCTTAAAGATAATGCAAGAAGTTCCACCTGAGCATGAGGAAGAATTTCTGTACACTGGGGCTGGCAGAGCCCTGGAACAGCTGCCCAGGGAGGGTGTGGAGTCTCCCTCTCTGTGGACATCCCAAGGCCTCCTTGACTCGTTCCTGTGTCACCTGCTCTGAGTGACCCTGCCTGGGCAGAGGAGTTAGATTAAATGGTCTCCAGAGTCCCTTCCAGCCCTGACTATTCTGTGATTCTGTGAAAGTAAATTCTTGAATTTTTTAACCTCATCTGCTCAACTTGCAAGGCACCACTGTGCTGTGTCAGGGAGACAACTGCAGGGTCAGGAAAGAGGGGTGTTTGAAGAATAGTGCTTTAAGCACTTGGGCACAGAAGACAATTCCTGCTACTACTGATTTCTGCTGTTGTGTAACTGTTGCAGCAGGAATAGAAAATTTGATCTTTGCCCCTGGAAGAGAAGTCTGGCCATAGCTGTTTGCTCCAGGCTCTCTCTGTAGGCCTTGGCTCAACTCACACTTGTGCCAGAGCTGATACTCTGTGGGGTTGGTTGGAGTTTCCACCAACTAAATGACACTGGAGAGAGAATAATCTTTGAAATATAGGTAAGGAGTCACTGCAGTAGGGCTGTTGGCAGCAGCAAGTCTTCACACTGGCACTAAGGAGTGTTTCAAGGTCACTCAAAGAATTGCCAGCAAAGGCAGCAGCAAAAACAGGTTTAACATAAAAGTGAAAGTGTAACAAAGTCCGTTCAACAAGGTTCACTCCACTATTTACTAGGTGGTTAAAGCACACAGAGAAAAAGCAAACTAAAATCTGCAATCAATCTAAACCCAAAATCAACCAAAATCTATCTCTGAGGATGCTGGGGATATAAAAATGGTATGGATGGAAAAGGGTATGGATAAAAAGAATAAGGGAGATGCTCCTGTTGAATCATGAAGTTCAGAGTGGACCCCTTGCAAAACTGAGCCGCAGATCTGACCAGTGGTTTATGCCTGAAGTCTTAACAGCACTTAGTCCATAGTTTAAAACAATTTCACTAAAGATTCATACAGAATTTCTTATAAGCTCAACAGCAACTCGCTCACAGGCCTGAGTTACTTCCAAATCTACAGTACTTAGAATCTCTGAAAGCACGCTCTGATGTACATTTTCTATGGCATATCCACGCTCACAAACAGTCCTGAAGGAAGATGTACAAGGTATAGAATTCCCCTGGAATTCACTGCAGCACTTACCTTGGATACCTTTGCATCTTGGCAGTAGCTGAAGGGTTGAGCCTCAAGGAAGGGGGGCATCATTCCATGCTCTGTTGTCACTGCTGCTCCTCCAAACACAGCAAACAAGAAAGAGTTCACTGGCTCTGAGGGGCTGCACGCAGAGGGAGACTTGTGGTCACTGCCCACTGCAGTCCAGGAGAGCACTGAGGGCCTCACTCAGGCCCACTCTTTATAGGATCACAAGAGAGGTGGGTATAGTCAGCAGTTTTCCATCCTGACCACAATCCAGGTCAGCAACTTCCTTTGAAATTTGAAAAGCAAAAATGCTGTTCCACTCAGGGTGTTCTTCAGGCAAAGTAAGTTTCCAAGGCTGTTGGTTACAAAGCAGGAGCTCTTCAGACAGCACCAGTTCTTGGGAACTGAGATCTGAGGATCTCAGCCCGGGTGCTGAATGAGCATTTCTGAGATTACAGCTGGCCTGAGGAGGAGGGGGGATGCAGCACCATCCTCACAGAATTCTAGGACAGAATGTAACAAGTGATGGCAGAATACAGTACCTTGCAATGAAATGCAAGTGCTCCAGTTTCTGCCATCACACTGATGTGAAAAACTCTTTCCACATCAACTGAGCTCCTCTGCACTTCCACCTGCTCTGAGCAGCTACCCCTCTCAGAGACAGGGACACCAAGGGGAGCAAGGAGAGCAGCTCTGGGACAGGCAGCACCAGCAGAAGTACAAGAAAGAATGGAGAACAACTGCCAAGCACATGGAATTCGTGGGGTGCTCTGTTACCTGAAATTCTTGCAGAAGAAAAGGAAACTGGGACAGACACTCACAATAACTATTTTTTATTACATTACAATAAATAGGAGCAGTACAGTTTGACAAAAAAAATGACAAATTCCAGATCACCTCACAGCACATACTCCTAAAAACATTAAAAATTTTAAAACAAACAGTGGTCTTTTTTTTTTTTTTCTCCTTTTTTTAACTTAATGTCTGGCATGACCAACATTCCTAGGTCACACAACCAAATTATGGAAAAACTGGATCACACTGCATATGTTCCACATCAAATAAAGCACAATGTACAAAATGTGCATGTTTCAGTTTACACTATACAAAAATAGTTAAAATACATTCCAGGTAAACATATTACATTAAGAAGTCATTCTAGTAAGAAGTTGGCACTCAAGAGGAAAAAGCAGAAGTATTTTCAACATGAAAACACAAGACAGTGGAATAAAGAAATGTTAGGAAAGATTTACCATCTATGTAGCTTTATGTAAACTTGAGACACAATGATTTGTTTTACAGTTTGATGGTCTTTGAAGGTAATAATTGTATTGCTTCATAGTCTAGACAAGAGCAGAAGATTGTGTGTGTCAGTATTTACCCATTATCCTGTTACTGTAACAAAGCCCACACAGCAAAAAAGTAGCAAGAAATTTCAGGGCACTGAAACTGGTCAGAATAATTCCTTTTGGAGCAAACCAAGGACCCAGGTATTTAGCAGAGTTACATAAAGCTACTGTAAGAAGGTGTTACTCCCTGACACAGGGCAGTCTGAGGTGGTGACATGGGCAGTGACTCCCAGGCTCGCTCAGGAGCTGCTCTCAGGACACACAGCACCCAGGGATGTTCTGTGGAAGCATCTCAAGCAGGGCAGGGCAGGGCAGTGATGATGGAGCAACCTGCGCCAGCTGCAATCTGACGCGCTTCACCAAATCCCAACAAACAGGAAGACAAAACTGCGCAAGGATGGGGTTGGGTTGGGGTTTTCTTCAAGTAAGTAAGGGCTAATCTAAATGGATTTTGTACTAATTTAATTAGACTGGCAGCTACAGCTCACTTCTGCTGAAAAACCCCAACGCTGGTTCACATATAGCTTTATAGTAGAGCTATAGAAATTCACTTTCGATGAATAAGACATTTCAGCTACAAATTCTCCTAACAGCTTTTAGTTAAATTAACATCAGAATTTTAGACCAGCCCTAAGCTGACATGCAGTGTGACTCAGTTACCAAAATTAAAGTAACCTTAAGATTACTTCCACTTGCTCAAGGCTTACAACCCACTTTTGCTACATTCTTCATGTATTATCAAGAGTGTATAAAATGTGCAAATAACTGTCTCCAACACATTTTAACCTTGGAAGCTCTGAAATATTTAGTGACATTAAGAATCTGTTCTTATTCCTTATTGGTCCTTACGGTATTAAGCTAGGTTCTCCTGTTACTGTTTTTCAGAATATTTCATAACCTACATTTGACATTGAAGCTGAGAGGAGTGGAGGGGTCTGGATTTTGGTGAAGGGTGGGAATGGGGAGCACAGGCAGGGAAAGATCTGATTTCTCCTAGACACAATGAAATTAAAGAATATGGTGCAATCCAGACACTCTGTGTTCCCTGCCAGCTTTGTACGTCCTCACCTACAACAGTCACTCTGGGATTTTTTTTTTTTTGTAGAAGCAAAATACTACTTTTCACAGAAATGGTCCAAGTTACACAGTGCAATTTTTACACACCTGTGTAAAATTTCCATGGAATACCTTAGGCTAGGACAATGCTGCTATTCCCTGTTCCAAATTTTCCAGTGTCCTGAACTATTCCTACTTAATGTCTTGTGTTTTATTTTTTGGGTACACCAGAGTCCCAGTGTCACTCTGCAGCTGAGTTAGCTCCTGTGAAGAAGTGCACCTTCAGGGACCAAAGCTCTCCTGAAACAAACAGCTCCACATTTTCAGGGAGACACTGGGAACTGGCAACACTGGAACTACTGGCTCGTACTTCAGTGGATAACTAGGCTACTGCAGTACCAAAAAGTGAAAGCTCCTGCAAAAATCCTGCACTAATTCCAATCAGGAAAAAAAAAAAAAAAAGTGGGAGGGAGAGAAGAACAAAAATCACAGGAGAACTTAATCACAGAGAAAGACGACATTAAACTCTTGGTGTAGCTTCATGACAGTCTAGACACTGGAATGCCACTCACCAACCATTGAATCAGTACTTCACAGACATCACACAAACAACACTGACTCTGGAAATCATGTTCTATGCTGACAGATTGTGCAAATTCCACACCATTTCCATGGCATAGTGGATATCCAAATTACTTGCATGAAGCAGCTAAATTCAGCTTTTTCATTCACTCATCTGATGTTGCTAGAATTTAGATTTTCTCCCCTATTTTGCATAAAATGGGCATCTGGAAATATTTAATGCCACTCTTGGGGGGGGGCAAAAAAAAGAATGGTTTTACTCCACTATGTAATTTAAGATTGATTCTGATTTAATTCTTATAGTAAATTCTAGGACCATGTATGAAATAACCTAGAATTTGAATCAACTTCTCTGTTAAGGCATTCTAGTATTTCCTAGGGACACTCAGGTGAAATCCTGACCCTACTGAACAAAGCTTCTCAAAGCTTTGACACAGGGGGATTTCACCTTGCTCTTCAGACATAAAAAAAGTCAGAGAAGCTCTTAAAGCAATGCATTAACAATAGCAAATCAACCTAATTCAAACTTTTACTTTTTCCATTGCCACGTGTGCATTGTCTTTTTAAAATTTTTTCTTTTTTTTTAAGTTTTTTTTAGAAAAAATAGAGTATTTAAGGAGTGACTGTGACAAATTGCAGTGAAATTTTTTTTGAAAGTTTTCTTTTTACATTCATTAAAGTTGATCTGAAATGCTACAAGACTAGATGCCTAGAAGCAAATCTACAGGAAGACTATATAAAGGCTTCTGGTCTCTCTCTATTGCAATCAGTCTAAAATAAAGGAAACGCTGAAATGAAAGCTTCTTTTGCTAACTAGTCCTTTTTCCCAACCAAATTTATAAACCCAGAAATTTAGAGGGGATGTTAAAATGTGTAGAGCATCATTTGTTTGCTTTGCACACAGAACAGAAGTTCACAATCAGTAAGAAAAATAGGAAGTTAGCAACTGTGCATGCACCAAAGAGTCCTAAGACAGTTCTCGGGCTTTTTGTGGGTATTTTTTTGTTTGTTTTGGGTTTTTTTGTTGGTTTTTTTTTGTTTGTATTTTTTTGTTTCTTTTTTTCACAGGCATTGCTAGTTCAAGAACCAACAGTCAAAGAATACTGGCACTTTAAGAGGAATGAAGTTTCCACTGTCATTTAAAACAAGCATTCAGGTAAAGCTAACAGGATCATGAAGCAGAAAGTAAAGTAATGCTAAAACAAATGCTAATAATTTAGTGTAATGTACAAAATTACTTCAGTACTTCTTAAGAATAAGGGTAAATTGTATTTACATAATTATACACTTTGTCTTTGTCTTCTTTTTCTTCTTTTTACCATCTTTGCTCATCTTCTCTTTGTGTTTTCTGATTTCTCGAACTAATGTGTAGAAGGCATCATCAACACCCTGAAAAGATACAGACAGATACAAATTAGGATCAGATTCAGACTCACAGGTCTGCTGAGGTACAGCCTGTGTCCCTCCCTGGCCACGAGTGGGGGGTTCCATCAGCACATTTTGCTGCCTACCTGCCATCCTGTGAACAGTGAATCCTGGCTGCAGGACTAATCCTGTTCCTCTCTGGAATTCTGAGCAGCGCTGACACAACCACCTGAGGGAACTGCTTTGGTGCCAGCAGCAGCTGACACCTGCTACCCTGTTCCTCAGCTGCTCCTAAACTGGGCTTAGGGCATCCTGCAGGTTACTCACAGGTGCCCCACAGGTGATGTGGGGCATTCCACTGTTGATGTGGGAAGGAAGATAATGAAGTGTGTGCTGCCCTCATCTCCACCTCCAATAGCACACCTAGCCCCACCTCAAGCTAGAAAAGTATCATACACAGGAGATGTATTTATATAATAATACCTCATAATTAGGTTATAAGTATATATATTATCATGGAACCATAGAATGGCCTGGGTTGGAAGGGACCTTAAAGACCATCCAGTTCCAACCCCAACACCTTCTACTGTCCCAGATTGCTCCAAGCCCCATCCAACCTGGCCTAGGACAGTTCCAGGGATAGAACAGCCACAGCATCTCTGGGCAACCCATGCCAAGGCCTCATCACCCTCACAGGGAAGTTGTGAGGCACTATCTGTCTTTATGCTTTAATAATCTATTTACAGCTCTGGAATATGAATTCTAACACTTGTACTAATAATTCAATACCAAGGACATAGTTATGGTTAATCCACATATTCTGATCATTTCTAAGGCACATTGGTAATCACACCACAGTTTTATAAATCTTTACACATGCAAATCAATCAAATCAATCCCATGTCCCAGTGATAAGTTATTTGATAAATCATTCTATTCAACCTCTAAAGGGCACATCAAACACATTCTCTCTGGTGCTGGATAGTCACTTAGAATCTCCACAGCTCCAAGACTTAAGTTACAGACACAAAAGCTAAAGTTTGTTCTCACTGAGTAGTTTCTCATTATTTTCAGAGGTAATTACACTGACCAAAATTAACTCTGATCTAAAGAGAATATCCAACATATCCAAAAGCCTGACATGGACCACTATCAAGTCCAATGTTGTACTGTGTTACAACTTATTTATGGGAAACAATTTATGGTCTTGCTCTCACGTGGCTTCAAATCCCACTAAAGTATTCATGTTGTCAGTCTGCCTTCACATTTAGTAATCTGAATACAGACAGTTATAAAATCTTTAAGATAAAAATGTTCTTGATCTTCCCTGCCTTATTCCTTTTATCTTTCAGATAGATGAGAAATGTTAGTGTATCACAGCAGCCAAATGCATCACTGTAGAACTGGGTCTAGAAATTCAGCCACATGTTTGCCTTCAAGCTGCCAAAAGAAAAGTAACACTCTGCATTTCCTCCTCCGTGCCTACTTCAGTAAAGAACTGAAAGTGAACTCTGAAAAAACAAAAAGCCAAAAATCACCTAATTCATTACTGTTTCAGCCAAACTCCAAGTGGTGATGAAACTTAATACAAAAAGTCCAAACAGCAGGGAAGTGTGAAATAGCTTCACTTAAAAAGCAGCACTCAATATAAGCTAAATTTATTTAAAATCTTCAAGTTCATAAAACATTTACACACAGCTCATGTTCAAAGTCCTTGGCAGTGTATCTCCCAATATTAATAGCACACTTTTGCATATTACAAGACCTTGCAAACAACTTGTTCTGCATTACTGACCAATATAAAATTGATGCAGCATGCCTAGTGGGAGAATAGCCTTATTTTTGCAAAAGGTCATGTCACTCATTAGTGACATTAATTTTTGGAAAATTAAAAATACTTGGTATTACTTTAGAGAGAACTAGTTTATTTTGCTTACAGTTTCAGCATTAATGCACAAAGAGAATATTTAGCAATGTTCAAGTAGGAAAATGCTACGGAAGTAGCAACAGTTCATGATTCCACTGCAGGTCTCAGTATTAAGAATGACAACACTAAGTATCCATCACAACAGACAAAACAAGTTTCATTTTTAAAACACAAGAACCATATAAGAACAACCTCTGCCCAAAACTGTTCACACTGCCTTATAGAACCACTTTTCAAAACTGGCTTTCAGTTGGTGCCTTCAAATGAGACACACCTAAAAATTGCAATTTCTTCAAATGAGAAATCCTCCCTCATTAAACTTGTTTTAAATAAATGCAGAGAAAATAACTTTGTATAAAGTAATACCCAGATACTAGCATGAACCTTTAAACACATAACTTCCCAACCAAGGCTAATTTTTTTTTTTCTACCTAGTCAGATGAAGATCTTTTAAATACGGCACATGTTGCAACACAGAATCATAGAATGGTTTGGGTTGGAAGGGATCTTAAAGATCATCTCATTCCAAGCCCCTGCTGTGGGCAGGGATACTTTTCACTAGACCAGGTTAGAGAACTGACTTGGCTTTCATCCTGGCATTTACACCTTTGTAGACCAAGCCTCACTAATTATTGATTATGTTTGGTCCTGCCACAATTTGTCTTTGATTCAGGTCATTAATAGAACATGACATACAGAACTATGCTTAAACTATTTGTGAGTTACAAGTGAAAAACACAAGGTAAAGGGAGGTCTTCACTTTTCAGCCTGCCCATTAAATTTTAAATGTAAGGAGTGGATACTCTGTCTCTAGGAGGTCCCTGAAGGCATCAATGCTGTGAGATCAAAGGCTGCCAACCTTTCCAGTCAGCTCTTTCAGTAGGAAGGGACTGCAGGCAGCTGACCTTCTTCCTTCTGACAATGCACTTATTGTGTGCAAGCCTTTGGGGAAGTTAAGATGTACTGAATGAGAGCTTTAAATCCAGGCTCAGATTAGAAACTCGCAATTCCCTGTGCAGGCTCAGAACTAAACCCCAGAGCCTCACTAAAGGTGCACTGACAGGCCTTGCTCCTGGCCCTTGTTCTTCCAAAGGGCAGAGAGAACAGAAACAGCAGAACTGATCCCACACAACAGCCTGCTCCTGGCTACAAGCTTTTGGAGCCCCACATGGTCCCATGGCTGCAGAGGAGTCTGGAGATGTGGCTGCATGACCATAAGCATGCACGAGACTGGGCAACAAACCTGGCTAGCAGTAACACCAAATTCATAAGGAATGTGGAATTCCTTAAAAGCCCAGCACCAAAAAAAAAAACAACCCTTAAACAAGTTCTAAACTGTAGGAGTTCTCTCTAACATTTTTTAAAATATATAATGCATACATACTTTTACAAATGTATCAGTCACGAGGAATGGAAGTTATTTGTACTTCTCTGTAGTACTATGGAGAGAAACCATTAAATTGCAGTTCGGTTGAGAATGTAGGCATTTTTAAATTCAAATCTAGAACTCTTCTAATTCAAACTTTTCCCTGTTAACCCAGATCAACACTGATTACATTATCTAGATGTCTGCTCATACTGTGCTTTTTATTTAAGAAAACATGATGCTTTCACAAAAAGAGTTCTTTTGTGGATTTCACATGGAGTTTTGGAGATTTCTACCTGCTAGCTGAGCAAAAGATGTTGTGTCCTTTCTGCTTTACCATATAACAGCCAAAGGAATGAAACTCTTGGAAAGCATCAGCAGTTCCTGGCAGTCTGGGTAGTCAGTTTCCTTGTGGAAGACTAATATAACTTAAGAAGGCATCCCACAGGCAGCAAGAAGATAAACAATATTCCAAAAGGGAGAAAACCACTTTGAACCATCCAACCTGATTATTCACAGAATTCTATCATAGCAATCTGTGTTACAGTGAATATTCCAGAAGTGTAAAATCCCAGCTGTAAGGCTCACACCAACAGGTGCTGCTCTCCTTAGCCACCTACTATACATCAGACTGAAATAATACACTTTTTTAGTGACTGTAAAGCAATACAAGCCAGGCTGGTTTAAATACCAGCCTTCTGAAACCACTACTGAACTACAGCTGTGCCATAATAGTTCTGGAATATGCTACCTCCAACTCAACTCCCTAAATACAAAATTGCTGAAAATGCCTATCAATACCATGTAGAATTCACTTGGGAATAAAGGCAAATGATTCCTTCCCTAAACACAGTCCTGAAGTTCTAGAGCCTTAGATCCAAGACTATTCTCTAAACAGGGTGCAGGGAAAAAAGAAAACACAACAACAAAAATCCAGAACTCAACAATATCCACTGTTGACAGAAGATCTCCCTCATGGGGGAAACAAAAAAAAGGTACGACCCTCCTCCAGAAATACTTCTCTTGGACATCACCAGAAAGAAAGTAGGAAGCTGGTAGAAATAAAGCATATGTTCACTGAGACATAAATAAGAACCTTACAATCTGCAAAAATCCTTCCACTGAAAACCATAATTCCCATTCTCGTTCTCCCAACAGCAGGGGAAAGCAGACAGAACTCAGGATCTTTCAAGTCCCAGTATTAAAAAAAAAAAAAAAAATCTACTTCATGGTATGGTTCCACCAGTAACACACCAAGCAACTGCAAAGTTGGTTTCCAGAAGGCTACAGGGCTTGAGCAATTTAATTTCTATTGCTCTCATCAAAAGTAATCTTGCCCAGCTTCTGTTTGTTGTTTTCTGATAGCCAGGGAAGGATAAACCAAGGTGTTTTGATGGCATCAGTTTTGGTAATACTTGGATGCAACACTAGGGAGCTTCTTGACTGAAGTTTCCAGTTTCCTGCAAAGGAAACCTGTGATGCAAAGAGTATCATAAAGTGATTGAATCATGTAATTAAGGTTCGAAAGACCTCCAAGAGCATCAAGTCCAACCCCTGACTGATCAGCACCCTGTCAACTACATCATGGCATTAAGTGCCACATCCAGTCATTTTCTGAACACCTCCAGGAAAGTGGACTCCATCATTTTCTTTAGGAAAAAAAAAAAAAAATCAAAAAATCTAAGTAGTTACCTCTGAGCAGTCATTCATCACTTAAAAGCTGAGACTAACAAGCCTGAGCAGATCTAGTAAAAACTGATATGAATCAAAATTTCTTCCCCAGAAAGAGAAACAAAATTCCCTCATTGAGGAGAATATTCCCATACTGTGACAGTCTCTGGAGGATACAACCCAAATTTTACTACTTCTCTGCCACATTTTCTGAAGTACAAACATGCACCTTGAAAAATGAACAGTTTTTCTTCCACACAGTGGGAAATCCCAGGTCATCCCCCACTTGGACAAGTATATAAGGAGTAATAACTCACTCTCTGCACTGGTGCAGAAAGAGGTAAAAAATTAACGTGATAGGAATATCTGCAAGTAGCTGCTCCAATGGTTTGCTCAAAAGGCACTGAAGTGAATTTAGACAAGCACTTCTTTCACACCAGTTTCTTCTGTCCTCACCTCGTCCCTTTTTTCTTACAGTGGGATATACAGATTAAAAAAAAAAGATTTTGTGAGAATTTGGGTATTGGGCCTTTTTGGTGCTTTCTCTTTGGTTTTGGCTTAGTCCTCTCTCTCCCTCCATTGTTCCTTCACTGTTGCTTAATCTGCACCTCTTGTAAAGGCTCTCAAAAAAAGGTGAAACCTTATTTTGTCCAAATCTGGATAACTCACGACATTATAGTTGACAAAAATCTCCTGGAAATGGTAAGGGTAAATTTTCTAAGCTGAGGAAGAACAAGGAAAAAATAGCATGGCTAAGGAAGGGCCTGAGAATTAAAAAATCCTGTACATCAATCAAACTCTGTTTTGATGGATTAGGAACCTCCTACTTCTGAATCTGAGGAGGACTTGTAAGTGCTGTCATCTTCTCCCCTCAGTTCATCAGCCTGAAGCTTCAACCAATACTCACATCAACAGCATCTGCAATATATTCCTAATAAAACTGCTTCCTCCTAACTTCTTCCCACTCAGAACTCTGCCTCCATTTCCCAGCTGGAGAATTCAATATGCAGTAAAGACTTCTTGTTAATCCATTTATCAAAACCCCACGAAACAAAACAGATCCATATTCAGGACACTGAAATGTGATTAGTTTTATATCTGAAATTATGTCATTGATTAGCCACAGAAAGTCTGATTGGCAAGACACCCTCAATCAGTTTTATTTGGCAAGTGATTTGCAACACTTACCCTGGTACATTACAAACTTACCCTGTTACATTACAAGGCATTTTTTAATTTTCATGCACCCTGGAGTCTTTTCTTCTTTGCTGATTTTTTTCACTCTGTACTGTCGGATCTCTCGCACCAATGTATAAAAAGCATCCTCCACTCTCTGCATTGTAAAATACAACTCCTTAAAAATCACTTTGTTAATGATTGAGACAAACTGGGACACCCATGGAAGGGGTAAAAACCACAACAAAACCACTGAAATTATGAGCTTTACTTGGGAGAGGTATATGGAGCTTCATTTATGTATTTAAAATGCTGGGCTTGCTCATTTGCTGCTCGATAAATACTTAATTCAACACTTATTGATTACCAATTATTGCGAGTATGTACGCTTCAAGCTCTGCTTTTCTTCTGTGCACAGTAACATTGGGAATAAAAAAGAGCAAGACTTGTTTTCTTCCATTGCTGAAAATGATACTGCTTGTGTTACTGAATCTATTCCCACATTTCTGTGGGCATGGATGTATGCAGGAGGCACAAAACCTTATTAGATTGTCAACTAGGGGGTACTTACGAACACACATAGTTAAACCACCCACTTGCAGTTTTGAGCCAAACTGAGAACATGTTACTGTTTGGGCAAAGAAAAGCAAGCTCCTTTATATTCTGTTCTTTAGGTAAGAAGAGGAGCTTTGCAAAAATCCATGGATGATGCAAACAAAGTATTAAAAAAGTCCCTCCGGTTGATTTCCTAAGTGGTTAGAAAGAAATAAAATTTTCTAAGAATACTAAATTTGGGGCAGTGGTGTTTTTAACTTTACAAAGCAAGCACTATGCTATTAAATTTAGGAAAAGTGGTATCTCAGCCATGGCAGCAAATGTTCATTATTATAATCTTTAGGAGCTTTGTTACATGTTTGTTACAAGACACACCTGATCTGTTCCCTCTGTGCCAGACTCAGCAACCATGAGGGTCCTATAACAACAACTAAATGCAAACAACCTGTGAGATTCTGCTGCTCAGATTTTAATCTGCTGCAGAAATGTTCATCCCTGCGTTCCAGGGATGACACAAAGCTACATGTTTTACTTCTCTGGTCTCACACCTTACTTTTCTGCAGCTGTGCATTTAGGCCACTTGGATATGACACCACAAGCATTAAAATAAAAATAAAAATAAATGCAAGGAGACTGAAGACATGTTAAACCAAATACAATATAAAGAGATACAGCACTGGCTCTTAGTTATAATATTTCAAAATTAGTGTACCTGTGCATAAATTTAAGGATTTAGAGCAATCTGTGAGGATGTTCTTATTAGAACAAGATGAAAAGTGTTCCACTGCAGCTTTTGAAGAGGAGAGCAAATCCCTGCTCTGCCTTACTATCAATCTCAGTACTTGTCTCCTCTATCAGATCAACAGGGCTGTTAATTTAATACAAACTCATCATTTGAAAATAAAACCAGAACACCCTGATGATTACAGTAAGCAGCACAACCATTTAAGCCCCAAAGCTTTATTACTACCAATGGACAGTCTGGGCTTTTATTTGGCAGATTTTCCATAAATTCTCTCTCCATTTCATCTTCGTATTATGCACTGAATAAAGCCAGCCAGCATTTCCTGCCACAATTACTGGGTCATTTTGCATGACCTGTGCCACAGGTTATCACATTGAACACTTATTTTTAACACACTGCTGCTTATCTGAGGGTTCTTCTGAACTACAGCCTCTTCAATTTGCAGATTAAATGAATCAGATTTATTTCTTGGATTCTATTTCCCTGTACATACATAATGTGCCATCTTTGGATGTAGTAAAGTATGGACAAGTCTTACATTCCAGGTCTGATAGGTTGCAAAATGTAAAGAAAGCCACTAAACAAGGCAAAATCCAAGTAAAGCTCATACTTCCATGTTTTTCTGGAAGGAACTGAAGTTCCTGAAGTGGAAACAGCAAACACTGATCAGCTGCTATGTGCCAAAGCACAGGCTGCACAAGAATCAACACTTGCAAATCCACTGTTTTGCAGTAGAAAGATGTAATTTGATTATGGAGTTTTCACATGAAAATTACGTAACAATTGCCGAGTCAACATTTATTGCCAACTTTCCCATCACCAGTAGGAGCTGTAATTTGCTTTAGCAATGCAGAGAGATGGAGAGACACAGAGTGAGAAAAGAAATTGCTATTACTGCCACCACCAAGAATAGACTTATTAACCCTGCTGAAAGAGATTATTCTGAAAGAAAATCTGTACAGACACATGTTTACTTATATAATTACCACAAGGCAATATTTTTAAGAGCCAGATGCCAATCCTACAAACTTAAGCCATTTTAATACCAATTTAAGACTCTCTAGTATATTTTTCCTTCAAAAGGCAATGACCATATACATAAAATGGGACTAACCAGTTCTTTTAGCTGTCAGAGCTGGAAGCAAAAATACCCTTTGGCAGTTATTAAAAACTTCAGAATCTAAACAGCCTGAGGAGCCCAGGACCTTGAGGCAATGTTTTTGAGGTGCTTTTACCTCCTGAATGACAGCTAAACACTCCATTTAAAATACGACCATCTGCAAAGAAAGGCTGCTTCAAACACAGACCAAAGTACCCAAAACAGGAATTTTCACAAGTTCCACTTCTGTAGTGCTTAAAGGAGCCTAATGAAAGTTAGTCCTGACAACTCGAAACTGTTCTGTGCCCATCCTTAAACACCTGATCACAGCTGATCTCTAAAAGCAACAAAGCAACCAAAACTTTCTTCCCTTTGTCCCTGGGAGAGGACTAAGCTTTTGCAGAAAAGTTCTACCTTACAACAGACAAGTGACATGAAAAAACTTAACCCCCAAAGTAAAAAGTCTGATCAAGTTAAAACTCATTGAAAACAAAGCTTTAAGATGAAACCTGTGCATGAGAATTGGATTAAAAATCACTTGGAGTGATATAACATCATGAAACAGATATGACAAACCCCTAAAAAACCATTCAAGCAAACTAAGTTATCAGTTAGCCATGAATTTTAACTGAGACACAGGAATGAGTTTCTGTAAATGCTGCCCCAGTTAACCTTCACCAGACCAGGCACAGGTTCTCAACTTAGTCTGATCACAAGGCTGGGGCCTAACCCACTGTACATCAGACAGCTGAAATAACCAAAATGCTTTTTTAACAGTGTTCTTGGGATTTGGGTCAACTTCTTCGTTGCACACTTCAGAAGTGTGTTTAAGCATATATTCTAAATAGCGAGACCTCAAACTCTGGGAAATCCTTTACTATGCTTGCAATAATGCTCACTCATCTGCTTTTCCTGGGAGTCCAATACCAGCAAGAAAGCAGGAATGTTCCAAGGGAAACAAAACCCTACAGTCAAACCACACTGGGGTGGTTTGGCCTTACAGCTTTGCCCTGTGTAACTCCCAGGCAAGGTGAAGCCCAATGAAGAATGGTGGGTGCAGCTTTGGTGGGGATAAATCCAGTTTGTCTTCCATCAATATTACTGATAATATTGGGAGCTACATGCTCATGTAGACAGGGAAGAACCTGAATATAAAGCTTCTGTCAAACAGAGAAAAGCAAAATCAGCTATTAAAATAAACCTAAGCTATTCATCCCCTTCTCCATACAGACTGTGAAAGGATGAGTAAATGCTCATGGCCTTACAAAACCACCAGTAGTGCCACTTGCTTACATTCAGAAACAGGACTATCACTATTTTTCATAAACTACATTATACTGATTTTAGTCATTGGTCTAATTGAAAATATTAATAATCTGTAGCCTTATACCCAAGTTGTAGGGTCCACTAAGGCAAGGTTTCACTGATGAATTCAATGATTTGTTTGGAAACTCAGAGGGATTTGGCTTAAAACACAATCTTCTTGACGTGAGTTGAAGTTCACATCTGAGTCAGAACCCAAAAACCCTAACTTCCAGAACAACTGATTTCTATACTTCATTTCAATATTTTTCTCTTTTCTGTCCTTGCCTATGAATTTTTGAAAATCTTAAAAACTTAGCTGAACTGAGAGCATGAGCATGCAATGCCATCCTTTAAAAAAAGTGTCCTGGCAATCAAAAAAGTCTATTCTGACAACTCCCTCCCATTTCCACCTTCCCAGTTTTCCTTCTGCAGAAACATTTCTGATTCCCTCTGAGCTCCAGCAGAACTGGGCACAGCAAAGGGCAGAGGCAGGAAAATGGTGCTCTTCAGCAGGGAATTATGTGTTTCCATGTGGTGGAAGGTGAGGACAGGAATGGAAAAGAAGGTTCCTGCTTGGGAAGATTCATAGCATAGTCCCACAGACTCCAGAAGACCACCAGCTGCCTCTGCTCATACTTGGAAGTTCTCCATAAGGACAGAGAGGACCAGAGTTTTATTTATATATTGACTTTTAGACAAAAGAGTGAATATAACTATAGCCCATGAGCTATATACAGCTCACAAAATGGTTTGATTCCTCTAATTTAAAATTATTTTTGAAGGTGCATATAAATATATGTTTATATATATGATATTGTGACTGAAAAATCATTGTATGCACATACACACACATGTACATACAATCACATACACTAATATTTAGATCCTCTTGCTTTGTTATCTTGCTATAACAAAATTCCTATTCTTTCTCCAATGCCCTTTGTTCTTCCCAAAAATATTTTATTTACATGGCATCCTATGAAGGAATTTCATAGCACAACATGCTCTAAATAGCACTGGGAAAGAATCAGCAGCCATCCCTAGGGGTGCCAACTTTTTGAATCCAACAGGTTCTAAACAGTCTACTGGGCATATTCATTTTAAAATATCCCTTTTAATAGAAATGGCTATGCAAAAGGAATATTTCCCTAACAAAGCCTGATGCTGTATACAACAGACTGAACAAAGGAAAACCTAGATGCTGGTGTAGCATTTCTATTGTTTCAAACCTTAAATGTAATTTCAGAGTCATTTTCTCACCCTCCTATCTCTAGCAGACACTAATACAGCACCTTCCAAACAAAGCCACTGTCATTATTCAGTCCACCTGGCCCCTTCTTCAGCACACTCCTGTGGCTTAATTTATTCCGCCATTCAAGTTCAGCCATTCTGCTTTGGTTTTTCTACTCTTACCTAACAGAGACTTTCTTTGTTGCCAGAAGTTAGCATTGCTCTGTGAAGTTTTACTAATTAGTCCAGGTTTCAACTTGTTAAAAAATGTGGGTGGGTGGAGCAAATATGCACTAATAAAATATTCATTTCTCAGATCCAAAAATGCTTCACAAGCTATGAGGAAATTCTGCTAAGTGATGTAGCTGGATCTGTACAGAAATTCTGAGCAGTTACTCAAACTGCAGCATTCTGCCCTTATTTACCTCCTGAATTCCTGACTGACAACCTGCACATAACACTTCTGATTATGCAGAGTAGGAACCACTCAGGCCTGATCCAATTTGTACTGACACTAAAATCTTTGCTCTTAAAAGAGAAACCCACCAACCAGCATTTTTCAAGATTGCTCTCCTCCACAAGTACTGAACCAGTTCCACCTCTATCCATAGTTTCTCTTCTCCTGAATGCTCAGATGTGCCACTCTTGTCACCTGTGTCCTCATGCAGCCCAAAAGAGGCACTGAAAGGCCCAGTGAGCTACAATAAATCAACAGTGAGCTCTAAAGTCTTATGAAAAGTATCATTTTACACAAACAACTAATTCAGGTGTTTCAGAAATAGCCTTAAAGTCAATTGCTTAGGTGTATCAAGCATGTCCCCCTAATTAGAGAATCAACGCCTCAAGGAAAAAAATCCTTTGTTATTAATGAAAATATTTAAACCAGAATAAACTAATTATGTGTTTGTCTGTTTAATCCTCTTGCTGAGGGAAAAAAAAACAAAACAAAAACATTTCACCTCTAAGCAGAAGTGCTTTTGTTTCATTAAAACCTCTCACAAGGTTAAGAATGCTGCAACCACCTGACAGAGGAGAGCAAGAGCAGGCCAGGTCTCACTCTGAGTCTGCTCACTTGAAGCCAATCAATCACTTATCAATAAACAATTATCAATTATAAGCAAGTTGACAGAAAGAAGAAACACCCCAAGGATTTCCAATCTGCAGAAATGCATCCATTGATATGACCAAGCAAATGCCAATGCCTGGAATAATTAACATTATGGCAATTCAGGTGAGAGCTCTGCCTTTGCATCTGGGAAATTTTGAGCTTTACCTGTCTTGTCTTTGCTGATGTTTCAATGAAAGGAATTCCGTAACTTCTTGCTAAATCCTGAGCTTGTTTTGTATCTACTGTTCTGGAAGGCAAATCACATTTGTTTCCTACTAGCACCATTGGGACATCTTCTGAGTCTTTAACTCTCTTTATTTGTTCCCTAAAAAGAAAGAAAAAAGATGGGATTTAACAAGTATTAATATTAGTAGTTCATACGGTAGATTTTAAAATAGTTAAAACATTAAATTAACAGAGGTAAACATCATTCTTTGTTAGTCTACTGCACATGCACTATTAGAAGCCACTAAAAAATAAATTATCAATCCTGTCACCACCAAGTTTAGCATCTTGCTAAACAAAACCAAACCAACCGACCAAAAGCCTGACATTTCACAACTACAGATGATAATGTCATTACACTGGGGTTTTTTTGGGTTTGGTTTTTTTTTGGTGTTTTGGTTTGGTTTGTTGTTGTTTTTTGGGGTTTTTTTCACTTTTTAGCAGCTAATACCAGAATAAGCTTAACAAGCTCTGGTATTAATCTTACTACTTACCTCTCATATTCAACACTCATAATACTCAATTCATTTGCCAAAACACTGCCAAAAGCTCTAGGTCTGTTGTCTTGATTTTGGTTTGGTTTTGGGGGGAGGTTGTGATTTTATTTTGTTCTTTAATTAAAGGCAGCATTAAAATTTCTGCACTTTAGGGGGTTTAAAACTTTGAAGACCACTGGTCTAGCTTTCTACAGAGAGAAATTTGGTAAGAGTCCTTTCAAGCACTAGTTAGACAGCATCTTGAAATTAGATGTACTTGTGAAAAATCTTGTGAAAAGTCATTAATTTCATTACTTTTGCCCTCCCAAATAATCTAGCAGTGTGCTCCTTAATTAATATAGACACTGTTTCCAGCTCTTTCTCATCATTCAGCTTAAAGCCTGGAAGGTCACCCACAGGTCTGTCAATGCACAGAAGAAATTCCAGCACTCAACTCCCAACACTCTTTGAAATAAACTGTGAAGGTCTTTCTATGCAAATCTGCAACTCTCTTTAAAAACAAAAATTCCTCATGAAAATCTCTATGCTCCTTCTTCCCCTTACACCAGCATCTTTCTTGTCTTTTAACCCTCCTCCTCTAAACCCACAGGAAACCCATTTGTGATATTATTACTCAACTGTGGACAGATTAACACGTTTGGGACTAACCTTAGGCTGATGCTGATGAACTCAGAGATCTTTGGTGGGAATTTCACTGGCTTCTAACAGAATACCCAGGGTGAATGCAGGGTAACAGTAAGGATCCTGAGTATCTTATAGTAAGATCATTATAAATGATCTGCTATGGTAATCACCAGAGACTGCTTCTATTTCTAAATTAGTGTAGTTGACAAAGAAAGCATGAGTTGGAATTCTTAACTAATAATTTAAAAGAAGATAAGATGAAGAACTTAGTAACAGGTTGGTTTTTACTGCTATTTTGGAGCTCTGGTTTTCTGGTTCTTCTCAGGCATCAGGGCTCACACAGGTTCTCACAAGATTTCCCACATATTTCCCCCTCCAGCCCCAAACAAAACCAGGAATTGACATCATTGTCTGTACAATTACAACAGCTTCAGCTTTTCCATCTTAGCAAACAATTTTATCAGTGGAATGGACAGAATTATCTTTGGCTAAGTCTTGACTCAGAATACTAAGTAGCAATAATTTACACCTCATTTATGAGCCAGGCAGATTTTCAGATTACCCAAAAGTCCAGATAAGAGATGCACAAATAAGTTGCAATATTGTTAATTTTCAGATTTTCCCTATTTCATGAGAGATCACTGTATTATCCAGAGGAAGAACAAGCCCCCTGCCCACCTAATACAAGAGCTGGTGGATTATGTCTTCATATACACACCTATAATGGTGAATATCTTCAAAAGACTTTGTATTGTTTATGGCAAACACACAGAGGAAGCCTTCCCCTGTTCTCATATATTGGTCCCTCATTGCACTGTACTCTTCTTGACCTGCTGTATCAAGAATATCCAAGAGACAGGTTTCTCCATCAATTACTACTTGCTTCCTGTAGGAATCCTAAGGAAAAAAAAATACACCTTGGTTAACCACAAACAGGTAAGGTTTTGAACATCAGTGAATCTGGAGATAAATCATTTACCAGCAATAAGAGTGACTGAAAAGGTGCTTAATCTACTAATTTTGTTTTTTCAACTACAATTAGTCCCTCATTCTAAGCTACAAGAATGCACAAAATAATAAACCAGAAAGAACACACAAATAAGACAACTCCAAAAGTCTTTGAAAGAAAGAATAAAAAGCCTTCAGTGTTTGGGACAGGAAATCTGTTTTGTATGCCTGAGCAGGTGTGTATAATGGCATCTGTTATTAAGTTATCAAAGTTGAGCTGATATATTTGAAATTCAAGTTCTTCAGCCAGCACACACTAACAGAGCCATATTAAAACCCTGATGGGCTGGTTCACAGAGATGTCAGAAGAAATTATTTCAATGCTATCAAATCAAAGCTTTCAGGTCACTGACTCAAGTGACTAAGATCTGTACAAAGTCCCACCAGATAGATTTTATTACATCCCTGTTTCGTGCCAGGCTTCTATGAGTACACAGCTTTAGCAGTAAGAAGGTGAGCATTACATGCCCAGTAACCTCTACAAACACCTCTGTGTTTGAAATAAAGCCATGGCAATGAGCTTGGAAAAGGTGTCATCAACCAACACCATGAATTATTCCCAGTAAAGCTCTTGTAACAAATTACAGGTATGAACACAAGCTCCTGCTTATCACCTTTCAGCTTCCTTAGTCAGAGATTAACACAACATTGCTGCTGCTCTGACACTACACAGGAGTGAACCTAAGCTACTGGGAAGGGAATTAGAGAATTAAAATTGCAATTCTAGCCAACTGCAAGGTGAATTCAGAACAACCTTTCTTCCTTTGTACCCATTTTTGGGCACAGTACACCTACTCAGGCAGTTTCTATCCATTTGTAATATTACAAAAGACTCTCTTCTTTCCTGTTGCTCATGCTAAGAAACAAGCAGGAGATAATTGTAAAAAAACCAGTATTTTAAATAAACTGAACCAACTCTGTAATCTCACATTTACTGGTAAACGTCATCCAGGCTCATGATACCAGGTAAAACAATACTTACTGTTTACCTTAAAGATAAAAGTTTGTCTCCAATATGATTTTGGGACTATTTATTTCACAGAAATGCAAATTCAGTGTTCAGGTAAGAAGTAGGTAAGTTACTTCAGAAACTTATAAGCCATGTTTAAATATTGATACAGCTGAAAAACACACAAGCTCCAATGTGTCTTAAAATAAAATTAATATTCTATCTTGTGCTTAAAGGGAAAAAAATTTACAATCCCCCCCCAAATCTAAGGATGCATCTTCATTCCAACACTTCTATTCAATAGCAGATTCCCACTGTCCTAGCATACCTTTATCACAGTACTGGCAGAACTTCTATCATTATACCAGACATATTTACAAAGCTTGCATTTTCTCTTCTTGCAATTTGACTGCTAGTTCAAAAATATGAAAAACAGTTCTTGAAAAGCCTGTACTATTCCTTTCCAGCTTAAGGACTTCAAAGGGAAAGAAATTCCCCTCAACTGAGCTCTAAACAAAAGCTTTAAGTAATTTTCATCAAAGAAAAGAACTTTTAAGAGAAAAGAAAATCACTTTTAAGAACTGCCTACCATGTTAGCAGTAGCAGCAAAGATGCACCAGCATAAAGCACAGCACAGATATAAAAATTACTATTTTGAGGTGCTAAGTTGCTTTGCCACTTCTGGGGAGAAAATCTTTGTGACTACCTAGCAAGGGGATTTGAAGCAGAAGGAAAAGAAAGATGTGTGAGAGAAAACTGAAGCTTATGATTTCCAGAGAAGTGAAATAATAAATATTTTGATTTGGGGCATTTTTTGCCCTCCCCTTTGCAAAACATAAAACCTGAAATCACATTTGACACTATTAAGTAAAAAAAAAAAATGCAAACTGCAAATAATGCAAACCAGAACATTAATTCCTGATTCCTACCCAGCTCCAAATGTGAAATTCCAGTTTTTCCCCAGTATACAGTATGTAACTTTTAAAAATTTCATTGATCGCTTAACCTCCTTTTATTGGCATTTGCAAGCCATAAAAACCAGCAGGAATTATGTTAAAGCAGTAATAATTCCATCTGCTCACAAGCACTGATAAGAAAATGTGATATGAAAATCTCAGCTTTACCTTACATATGGAATTTAGCTAAAAAAACAACAACAACAACAACACAAACCAACAAACCAGGGCTTAATAAATCCCATCTAGGCAAGTAATTATTACTGCACAAAACTCCATTATACCAGAGATTTAATGCTAAAATATCACAGCTCCTGAGACTAAGCTATTACTAAATATTGGTGCTTGTTTCATGAGGGCACAGGTCATTTAAGAACACGGACTTAAATATCAGTATTCCTAAATCAGCCGAGGGATTTGGCTAATCCAATTTCAAAACCTCTGACACGCAGCTACGAGAGCTGCCCTTTCTCTGGGACGTTTAAAAGACGACACATATTTAGGGCTGAAACGTCCTGAAAGAGTAAAAAAGCTAAAAAATGAAAGAAACTCAAGTGAGCACAAATAAGATTTACTCAACCTCGGCCGGTAGAGGGCACTGCCCCAACTGCTCAGGCCAGATTTACGACGTCTGTTGCCCATTTAATTTAAAATATAACACTTAAAATTACTTGGCTATAAATCCTTGCTTGGACATCTCCTTCAAATAAAGCACTGGACTGTGAAACACACATAAAGCATCGATATCTGAACAACTGCAGCCACCCAAACACTCATTTTCAGTCCTCCCCCTGCCCTGCCATCTGCTGTGCTCAGATTTAAGTAATAAAACACTCAAGCAGGCTCTGAAACTTAACGTTTTCCAACCAGGTTATTTGTTGAATCACTAGACTTATTCAACCAAAAAACAGCAGCAAAATTAACACTGTAAAGGCACCTGTGATTAAGTAATTAGTGTGGTTTTTTCCTCTGCTGCACCATATCATTTCTTCACAACATGACAATTTTAGAAGTATGGAGTTTCATTCTATTAATTACGAAATATTTAGAATTATTCAGTAACTATGCCATTTATGAAATATACCTGGACAGCAAATAGTAAACTATCTTCTCTATCTTACCCCAATTATTTAGCTTGATTATATGCAGGGAAAAGTAATATTCTGCTGTATGGCAATGAAAGAAACAGTAGTATGTGGCAAACAACAGTAGTGACACTACTGAACTGCCCTAATTATTTACCAGTAAAGGCAATGTTAGGCTTATCTCCTCATACTGCCTAAAGCCCATTCCACAGCTATTGTTCTTTGATCAGCATCACAACTGCACCTACACAGGAAGCACCACCACCAAACCCTTCTCAACCAAGTGGGATTCTGCCCAAGCATGAACTGGAACATTTAAACCAAATTTTTATTCTTGACTGCCATACCAAATCACAGCCTGCACTTGTTGGCACTGAATTACTGCTTAACCACATGTGAGCACACACAAGGCCAGTCACCAGGAGGACGAAGACACAGTTTCCGTCCTCAGGTCTCAGAATTTACAAGATAAGAACAGGATCTAGTAAACAAGAACTTGTAAAAGGAGCAGAAATGAATGCTGCTATATGTGACAGGCCGTGAATGGTAGCAAAATCTATTAAGCTGCTCAATAAGCAGTTAATTTGGTGTGATTCTTAAAAAAGAACACATGGATTCTGGACCACAGCACTGAATTTGTGGCTGCCCCATCCCTGGAAAGGGCCAAGGCCACGTTGGACAGGGCTTGGAGCACTCTGGTCTAGTGGAAGGTGTCCCTGCCCATGGGGACAAGAGAATCTTTAAGGGTCCCTCCAACCTAAACGAGTCTATGATTCCATGAACAAGAGACACAGTTCTGGGATTTTCGGGTTCATTCCATGAGGAACTCTATTGCCAATTTATTGTTTTACATTAAAAATGTATTTAGTGTCCTTCAAATCACTCAGCTGGTTGAATAGCAAAATCCCTCTAAATGCTCCAGGAATACTAGCTTTTAAGTTTCTGTGTTCCTAAATTGCTTACAGAGGGACAACTTGTAAGACAAGCACTTTGTGCAGGGCTTAAACACATCTCTAACCTGAGAGAAACCCAGGTAATTAAGAACAGGCATCAAAGACCAACAGCCTCCAAAGGTCCTTTTGCAGGAAAAAAGTAAAATCCCATTTGGCTTGCTCCTCTCAGCAAGTTTTGTGTGATTTTAGAAAGTATTTGGGGTTGCTGTTGGAAGATTTTGTATCTTAGTAATTGAAAGAGCTGCTCAGCTGGTGTAAGTCAAACAGAGTTTTCTGCACAGGTCTAGTCACAAAAGCTTCTGCAAGCAAGATGTTATTTGGCCATGCAAGAGACACACAAGAAGACACAGGCCCATGAAACAACCTCAAGTCAACACATCTCTGTTTGGGCTCAGGCCCTCACTGAATTTGTGCCACCTCAGGGCACTGGCTCCTCTTGCTTGTGCCTCCCTGAAAATCACTACCTACACACTTCCCAAGTCTCCATTTTAAGCCCAGATTTAAGCACTTGTGATTCCTTCACGTGAGCCTGGAAATGCCTTGCTGGATAAACATATAAATGAAGTCATGAGATGCAGAGCTTCAGTACTGGGAACATAAAAACCTGGGGTAAGTTATGGTGTCATTTCTCCTTTTATAGAGTCGGAGGTTGTTAAATGCAACGATCCACAGGAGATTTCAGACAACACCAGTATTTTTCCTGTATTTAAAAGGCAGAGCTTGCCTGCTCATTATAAACCTTTAAAACACCCCAACTTTAAAGCTTAAATACAATTTCAAACTGATGTACTGAGCCATGTATTTCAAAGAACCCATTCCAGAAGCTATCTTACAACATTTTCTCTAGATAGGGAAACATGCACTGGTATGTTTAAACAGATTAAAAATAAACAGGCTCCAATTTTTGCTTAATTCACTGTAACATTTTAGGACACATTTCTCCCTGTGTGAAACAGATCCCAGCAATAGGAGCTGAGAAAGACTGGCACACACGTTTCACAACCACTAATTTTCCTTCTTATCAAAGGAAAAATATCCCATTTAAGAGGTTGCACAAAACTATGAAGAGTTTCACCATGGATTTTCAAATGAGTTTGCAAATACTTTGTCATGGAGATCCTAAACACATGCTTCCAAACTGCCCAAAGATACATGGCAATTAACACCTCACTTTTAATTGATCAAAACTGGTAATTTTTTACTGCTGCTGTTGTTCCACAGCCAGATGAAGAAGCACAGCAATTCTGTCTCCAAGATCATTATCTCTGAGCTCTTTACTCTAAAGCCCTGTCCTTGTGGTAAGTGTCCAAAAGCAAACAAGCACCATTATTATAATCTCCCCTCACAAAAAGTATGAGATGAAAGTATTTACCTCTATTGTGGGGTCATATTCATCCACAAAGTGATTCTGGATTAGCTGTATTGTCAAGGCGCTCTTGCCTACACCACCAGCTCCAACCACCACAAGTTTATACTCTGTCATTTTTTAGCAGACCTGATGACAAAGAAACCAACATTAAGCAGAGCTGGGCTCCAACTAACGAGGATGCTGCCGGTGCCTTCTCATTCAGCGTCAGGATCCTCTACTACTACCGGGAAGCAGCTCCCTCCCTGCAAGACAAGACAAAAAGGGATGAGGGAATGCTGTTCCTCAAATATTACACACACGGGGAATGCAGAGTGGGCACTCGGCCGACAGGCAGCGGTCACACAGAGATTAAAAGAACATGAAATAAGTAAAAAAAAAAAAAAAATTAAAAAATACGCTAAATACATTTAAAAGGAACTGAATTCCAGGAAAGGCCAAAAGAGTATTTCGTGCAGAGAATTAATCCGTGCAGGGATTTAGTTCCCCGCTGCTTCCTCCCGGTGCCCGCCCGTGTTTCCCGGAGCGTCCCAGCTCCCCTCGGGATGAAGCTCACAGCCGGGAACGCGCCTGCCGTGCCCGGACAGGAGACAGGGTGAGCACGGCTTCCCCCGGCGGCTTCCCCTACACACTTTAGGGTGGGTTTTATTAATTTTTAATTGCCGGGCGAGCCGTGCCTGCGGGACCCCCGCGGCTCCGGGGCATCGCCCGCCCCGCCCCGGCTCCCTCTGCCCCCGCCAGCGCCGCGCCCGCACCGCCCCAACTTTCCGGGTTCAAGGATTTGGGAGAAGGGGTGGAGGGGAAAAAAAAAAAAAAATCCATGAAGGCTCAGGGAAGGGCGGGGGATGTCTCGGGCGAGCGTCGGGTCCCGCAGGGCGTTGGCCACCTGTCCCCTCCCGCCGGGAAGGACTGGGAATGCGGCTCCGGGGGGATGCCGGCGGGAGCAGGGAGGGTGCGGGTTAGGAGAGGGAAAGGGGGTCGGGAGGGGGAACGGGAACGGGGGAGGAAAGGGGCGCCGGCTGCACTTCCCACCTCGAAGGGAAAGCGGGGAAGGAAGGAAGAGGGTCGCCCCGGCTCGGCGGGGTGGGGGTAGGCGGTACCTGGCTGGCCGTGCCGCGGGAGCTCCCGGCACCCGCCGTGCCCGCGTCGCGTCTCTTCCTTTCCTCTCCTTTTTCTTCCCTTCCCGCTCCGCGTCCCTTCCCTTCCCTTCCCGTCCCGGTGCGAAATGGCGGGGGACGGGCAGGGCTGGGCGGGCGCTGCCCAGGGAGCCGAGCACCGATGCACGGATGGGCGGCCGCGATCGATGCACTCGGCGCTCCGGCGCCCCTTGCGGCAGCGCCGGCACCTCCCTCCCGCTGCCGAGCGGGGGGCCGCGGGTTCGAGGCCGCATCCGGCCACTCCCGCGTCCAGTCCTGGGATCTTCACGATGAGGGAGACGTGGAGCTCCTGGAGCGGATGCTGTGGAGATGATCTAGGGACTGGAAAGGCTGAGAGAGCTGGGGCTGTTCGAGCTCCAGAGGGGCCCTCAGGCCTGGGTGTCCCTGTCTGCAGGGAGGGCTCCGAGCAGGGCCCAGGCTCTGCTCCGCGGGGCGGGCGGGCCGGCAGTGGCACCGGAGGAACGGGCAGGAATTGATCCCAGGAAGTTCCACCTGGGCAGGAGGAAAAACGACTTCCAGAAGAAGTCCTCCAGACTGCCCAGAGAGGCTGGAAATTTCCTTCACTGAGGATATTCCAGAGCCATCTGTGGCTGTGCCCGGTGCTCTGGGATGGCCCTGCTGGAGCAGGGAGGTGGCACCAGGTGCCACACTGAGGTCCCGTCCAGCCTGACCCATCCTGGGATTCCATCGGGCCAGAGGATGCTGGTTTGGGACCGGGGAGAGGCCTGGAGGAGACATTTGGGAAGAGTCCGTCCGGGAAGTGCACGCTCAAGGGCGATGAAGGGAAATGTGTACAATTCCAGCATTTCCTCACTGTTTCCCCCTTCCCTCACTGCTCACGGGGACCCTGGAGGGGAAGAGGCACAAGAGGCACCGTAAGGCTTGGGACAGGCTCGTCCTGAGGGGACAGTGCCTGGTTACACATAAAGAGCGATTTTATCCATCATGGAAATGTCAGCAGAGGCTTTGTGGAACTGCTGCGACACTTGTAAACCAAATAAAGTTGGTCAGCTTTCAAAATAAAATGCAAGGTTTTATTATTAGCTCTGAATAAAAGTTAATAAACACAGTGTTTGAGGTTTTTAAACAAGTTAGCAGATGCATAGTAAACCATGGTTTCTTATTAAAAGGCTAAAACCTTAACTCCCTGTAACTGAAATACAGGATGACAGAATGGCATGAGTCAAAAAGCACCTTAAAGATCATCCAGTCCCACCCCCTGCCATGGGCAGGGACATCTCCCGCTATCCCAGGGTACTCCAAGCTCCGTCCAACCTCGTCTCGGACACTTGCAGGGATAGGAAACGCTTTATGATCCCCACCTCCCCTCTTCCACAAATTTAGGTGTCAGTAACCCAGTAATTTTTTTGTTAAAGGTTATTAAGTTGTTTCCCAACAGCCACAAAACCAAAACAAAACAAAAACAAAACCCCCAAAAAACTCCCAAACAAACAACAACAAACCCCACAAATAAAAACCCTCACAAAAATCCATGTGTCAGAGTAACATGAGATCATCTCGCAAATCAGGGTTATTAATTAGGCTGCCTCACATGAGCAGATGTAAAACCCAAAAGTCCGACTTGCTTTCAAAGAACAAGTAGCCTGGTGGTAAAACCACATGCTTGGGATGTGGGAAACCCTGAACCCACACAGCCACAGCTGGGATCAGAAGAGTATCCGGAGAGCAGCTGCTGTTGGCAGAACCTTCTCCATGAAAACTTCAGGTCCTGATGACAGCTTGTGCTGTCCTATCTTCATGCGATCTCAGCGAAATGTGCAAACAATCCTTTGGCATGTCATGTGGAGGGAAAACAAATTGTTAGGATTCTGGAAAAAGCAGAATGCAAAGCTGCATTTTTTGTACACTGATTTTGTTTATAAAAGTCTATGATGAAATTGCTTTTTGCTGTATTTGCATTTAATTCAGAAATATCTTCTCGTGCTCATGTGTGGCGTGGTTGGGAAACAAGATCAAATAAATGAGCTGATCAAGAACATTAAGTGCCAGCCCATTCACTGCATTGATAGGAAAGCTGATGATAGTCAGCACAAATGATGGAAAAATCTCTTAGATTCTGTGGAAGTTTTTTTTATGAGTTATCATCTTAATTTTAGTGATTGTTTCTTTGGTGTAATTTGCACAGAGAATTCTGAACATGTGCAAAGATGATGCACACCCTCAGATCCCAGAACACTTCAATGTGCTGCAGCTAAATACTTCTGTTAAGTTAAAGCATAATTTCAATTCAAAGGTTTCTTCACAATGGCAATAAAATATTCCATAAATGTCTTCTGAATCCTCCATGGATATGGAACATTGAGGGCAACACCAGTCACAGCTCGTTACTCCAACAGATGCTCCCTTATGATAGCAAGCACTAGGCCAAGTATAATCCCACATTTACAGTACTCAGATTTGCCCATTCCTAAACATGATACAATAAATTTAGTGACATTTTTGTTTTGAGAATATAGGAGCATTCCTCACGTGTCAGGAGTTGCAGGCTTGGGGGGCAGGACATGTAAAATTCAGCTCCAGCCTGAGGATGAATAGTAAGCTTTCCCTGTTAACAGAGAGCATCAGACAAGCTGGGACAAGAGTTAATTTCCCTGTGGCTTTTCCTGGCATTGAACTCTATGCAAAGCAGATGCAAAGCCAGTGTAATGTTAGCACAGAAAGGTAAGTGGGTTTTGTGCAGCTTCAGGTTTGCCTGCTGTGAATTAGGAATATTAGTAAAGGGAATTTTTTTTTTTTTTAGATAGGCCAGGGGTGGTAGTGATACCTACATTGCCAGACAGGCACCAGCATGGATTCAGTCCTGGCCACGCAGTGATGCTTCCCTGGGTTTAGCCAGAGCTCACTTGGGATCTACCAGCCTTCAGGTTTTACCTTTGCCTCTTCTCCCCCCAGGAACATTAGGACTTTTAAGGAAGTCCTGCCAACTTCCTTCTGCTGCTAATTTGTTGAAATCACCTACAGAAGATTTTTCATTTTAAGTTCTATTTAGCACAAATGTGCTTGCAATTTTTCGTCTGCTGACACAGCAGGACACAATTATATTCCCCAAGACTTTTAACTCAGTAGCTCTACTCAAGACAGAATCTACAAGGCATTTATACAACAGCGTACAGTGAACTTATATATATAAATATTTGCATCCATAGATAAATATCTCTACATGTGCAGTTTGGAATATGTGAGTTTATATTAAAATAAAGGCCATAGTTCTCATGAGATAGTGACTTTTATGCCCTGTCAAATTTCCTGGAGTGGACTGGGGGGCTCCAGTAATTTTACATGTACAGATTGAAGTTTAACAAAACTGAACTCACTCAGATTATCAATACAGCATGCATGGGCTCATGCTGAACGTGAATGTGTATTGCCCCATCATTGCAATTGTCTTTTAAATTACCTGATGGACCTCAAGAAATCCACAAGCACTAAACCAAAAATTACATTTCAAACCCTCAGCTATGTAAAGCACAAGTCTAGGTCCTGCTCCTTTGGCTTCAGTTGCAACTTGGTTGGCCACTACCCACTTTAAGCACAAGAATAACATGAGATCCTGCAAACCTTCCTTCCTTTTTTAAACATGTAGGCACTACAGGAAACATAGCTAATGTATTTGTCTGCAGTAACATTAGATCTGGCTTGAAAATAACATGCTAAGACACATGGTATTTGTGAATGGTTTGACTTTTAGTTTAATTCAGCTGTATCTGACTCTTTGAATATAGTTCTCTACTAAAAATGGGGTGGGGAGAAATAGAATAGTTCAACTGTGAACTATTCTTTACAAAACTGGATGCTTTTGCCATCCCACTAATGTCATCTGGCATTAATTAACATAGCATCTCTCTAATTATATTGTCAGCATACATCCACCAAATTAAAATACAAAGAGAATCATTAAAATTTCCCAATTTAACTTCGGTATTTCTTTTAAAGCACAACTTTTCAACTCTTGTGTATGTAGGAAATCATCCAAAGCCCACTGAAGTTAATGGGTTTCATCCCAATGGGGCACAGAAATGTTTGGAAAAAATCAATGGGATGTCCAGATTGCCTCTCTAAACCAAGTGATTCGATGCCTCTTTTCTGTTGTTGGCACCAGCAGCTCAGCACCCAAAACTGAGGGTGCAGGGCTGGTGGGTCCCTCAGGGGAATGAGGACCATCCTGTGCAGAGGAAAAGAGGGCACGAGGCACAGTGGAAGTCCACCATCCCTCAACTCCCTAGAAGAAACACAAGGAAGAAGGACTTAAGTAGATCTCTGCTACCTGAGGCAGCATGGAAGAGCATGCAGTGTTGCAGCATAACCTGCCTCCATCCCAGGTGTCACACCAGGATCAGCTGCCCCCTGATGCTCTCCTCATGAGTTTTGTAGCTCTTTCTTCCAGTGGGGAGGGCTGTGGAGGAGAACTGATGTCTTGGCAGAGTGTGCTCTCAGGCAGGGAGGGCTCAGAGACTTCGAACAAACCCTTGGGTTCCAGCTAAGTCCATCCTGCCTCAAAGCACCCTGTCCGTGGGCAAGAGGAATCCGTGTGTGAGGCTGATCCAGGCTGAGGGCAAGCCCAAAGTAAAAGACAGCTTTGATTTTGCCTTTTGGCATGGCCTAGAGCTCAGTCCTGCTATGAGTGAGTGGCAGTGCTGCCACTTGTTTGTGCCTGGCCTTACACATTAGCATTGTCTGCCCTTCAGCACCACTGGCCTCTGCAGGCATCCCTTGGTGTTATTAAAATCTTTGGGATTGAGCTGATTTCTACCTCACCAAGAGCTTCACTTCACCTCTCTGGAGTTTGGAAAAACTATACATTGCCCTGAGATGATCAGAAACACATGGAAAAATATTAAAATGGTTTGTAACGAGAGGGAGAAAAAAAAAAAAAAAAAGAAATATTTTCTTTCCAAGAATTTTACTGCTGATTTTTTTACTTCAGGGGGAAAAAAAAAGAAGATGCTTGTCAGCACTTTAGAAACTTCATTCTTTTTTCCACCTCAACAGCCCTTTGTCTATTTTGCCTAGACCTGTTAAGCTGAGTATGTGCTGCAGCTCAGGACAAGGCATGGAGAGCTAATATTTTTCAAAGAAATAAAAAACGTTCCAGCAGCAGTAGCAGGTCACGTTTTTCTTGGACAGGATGTATTTCCCCAGCTCCCCTGGGAAACTTGAAGCAGAATCCCAGGGTAGCCCTTCTCACTGACTGCTGTGCTTGGGCGTCAGCTGTTTGGGGAGTATGAGCCAGACCGGGAAAATCAGTCTCTGGAGATGCTGGACAACTTGGAAGACTTAGGGAAGGCTGGAAGCTTCTGACCTCAGTGACCCACAGACCTTTCAAAGCTTGGAGCCTGAAAAGCCAAGGCTCCCAGGCCTCCAGTTCAGGGAACTGCCTGATGGCTTTGGAGTAAGCAAGTAGTTTAAATTGAAATCACCAGTTCCACACAGAAAATTCCAGGTGGCAAATCTGTGTTTCTCCATCAGGACCATCACCTGGATGCAGTTATTTGCCATCAGAAGGCTGTTTAGCACAAGGCTGTGTTAATTCCTGCTGGCAGCCCTGAATGCAGAGGGTAAGGAGCATGCTGGGCTCATCCTACATGGCCTTTCCCATAGAAAATGGGTGCTGCCCCTTCCATGAAGATGTACACATCTCTTGCTATGGTACTTTCATTACCTGCCAATGATTTTCATTCACTGCTATCCCAAAATCTAAAGTATGGAGTGGCATTTTTTGCCTGTCACAGTAATCCAAGACTGGATTCCCTGTACCCTGTGACTTCTGTGTCCCTGCACACCAGTGGCAGAATCTGTGTGGGCAGGGCACACATGCAAGGCCAGTATATGGAAGTGGTGGGATTTTACACAGGGAGAAGGGCAAGCACATGCCCATGTTCCCAGGCACGAGGAGCTTAAAACAATCTGGTCGCTGAGCAGATCATTCTGTGAACTGAAAGCATGAATATAGAATTGTTCTGCTCATTCCTCTTGGTTACAAAAGCACATTCTGGTAGGTGGTAAATGGTCTGGGACAACCCCTGAAGCCAGACCCTCCATGGGCATAAAGGAGTGAAGTGTGAGTACGGTGATACAAATGAACCCTCTTGCAGCCAGCTTTGGGCTTCACAAGGTTGTATTTGGAATGAAGTTTCAGAACTCAAATGGGTGGCTAGAGGCAGAGAAGACCCTTCCATCCCTGCAGTGGGAGACAGAGATGTGTAACTAGGACAGAACCTCTGGTGAGCTGAGCTGTTCATTCCTGTTGCTGCCCAGGCACAAGGAGGCATTGGACAGTGGTTGCTCCTGGGTATGGCCAGTGCCAACCAGATTAATCATCTGTATCCCAAATAACCAAGCTCTTCTTGGCACAGCACCTTCCACACTCTGCCAGAGCCATGGGCAAAAAAAAAAAAAATAAGAGGGTCCACACTACTCCTGCCTCTTCCCCTCCTGGTCTGCTGTCCTCACTCTACACCTGGAGCCAGCCTAAATAAATTATATATGTTAATATGTATTTTATATCAACCTAAAAAATGGGTTTTGTTCCTAGTTTAAGCCTTTGGTTGTAACTACCATAATAACTAAACAAACACAGGAAGAAACAATGTCTGTCTGCAGCAGCAGCAGTTTGGTTACCTGCTTCCTCACACACACACACATACACTCCAGGGCTAGAATTTCATGTCAAGAAAAGCTCACTGTACTCAAAGTTGCAGGTCCTGCTTTGCTGTGCAGTAATTCAGTTTTCATTCAGCCTAATTTCAGGAGACTCCACTGTCCATTCAGCAGCTTACACATGCAGAATTTTCTGGGAGTGGCTGCATTTACTCCAGACTCGAATTAGAATAAATTACAGCAAAATGTGTCTAATGGGGGTTAATAAGTCCACAACAGCGTGCAATGAAAATGCATCCGGGAGCACTGCAAGAATCATCCTAGAATCTTAAAATCACAGAATGGTTTGGGTTGGAAGGGACTTTAGGCTCATCCAGTTCCACCCTCTGCCATGGGCAGAGACACCTTCCACCAGACCAGGTTACTCTGAGCCCCATCCAACCTGGCCTGGAACACTGCCAGGGATGGGGCATGTGAACACAGCTGGAAGTATTGCTGAGGTGTAACACCTTTAGATGGTTCTAAAAATAAAAGGAACTTCTGTTTAATACCAATGTTGGGATTTTTAGGATTGCTTGCTCCTGCAGAGGCAGCTAAATAGATCCTGACATAGAGTACCAGGAAAGGAAATGTACGTGTTTATTTTGGAGTGTTTGGATCATTGGATAGAAAACCTATAGGAAAATGGAAAACATTCAGCAGTAATTTATTTCTAATGGGAAGGAAATTCCCTCACAGCCTGCTTCAAGCCAGGTTTTCGGCTGGTGTAAATCTGAGGCTAGGTTAAAATTATTGGAAGCAGCTCATGTCTTGTACCAATAGCAAGCAATAGGGCAGTGGTGACTTGAGGCCCTGAGCAGCTGGCACTACCAGAGTCCTGCATCAGGGTCTGCCCAGGGTTCTGTGCTAGGATCAGCTCCAGCTCCCACCCAGAGAGGAGCTGTGCAGACAGGCAGGGGTCCCTGTCCCGTGTTATGTGTCAATAAACATGTCCTGTGTTATGTGCCAGTGTCTTCCTCCTCCCACCAACCTGTCAAGGCCCTCCCTGACCACGTAAAGACACCATGTGAGCTTTGCAGCAGTGATTCTTATTCTCTTGTCCTTAGGTCCCAGCTCTCACCAGCTCAGCAGACTGAGAGCATGTTCTCTGTGATTTCCGCAATACGTTTGTGTTATCAGCTATTACATCTTTTATCACACATCATTGAATTTGATGCATCAGGGCTTCTACACAGCTTGCCCCTGCTCTCTAGGAATTCCACAAATAAATCACTGCCATGCACTGCAAACTGTCAAAGAGCTGCTGACATGCTCTGCAGCAGAAAACTGGATAACCTTTGGCACTAGAACACTATTTTTAAGTGCTTTAATAAAGAGCTCCATTGTATTTGAAAATGTACAGCTATGGTGAGAGGAGTTAATGGTTTGCACATGATGCATCACACCCATGATAAAATTCTTCATCGAAAAGTTAAAAATCCGAAGCAGTAACCACACACACAGAATCGTTAAGGATACTCTGTGGCTTGAAGCTCTTGCCCCTGTCTGAGCTTTCTGAGCAGCCTTTGTGAAACTGAGCCCAGATTTATAAAAGCCAAGCTTAATGATCCAGATGCTTTTCCACACCACGGGGTCAGAGCCTTGGGCAAAGGTTCCCCCCACTCACAGTCAGGGGTGGGGGAGAGAAAGGGATGCTGGATGTGTCCAAACAGCTGCCTCTCAGTTTTGTGAGTGGCCCAAAGAAAAAAGACACCAAAGCATCTGTTCCTTGCAACAAGGCCGTGGTGTTTCTGCAAAGGGGAATTGACTGTGCTGTTTATAACCACCCTTGTGGTGATCAGCAAGTGTCAGTATGTTCTTTAAATAGACACATTACCCTAAGGAAACACCCAAGTCAGCACCTCTGTATCCTGCTCTGAGAGAGGAAACCTGACCTACAAGGCATCAAAATTTGCTGTCTCTTGGCTAAGGGGCAGAAATACTCTAGCTAAGGCCTGACTGCTGCTTGCTTTTCTTGGAGATTTTGCTTCCTTCAGCTCTCATGGAAGTCAGTTTTACTCTGGGGTGACTCCAGTTAGAGTTTCTCAATAATTACACAATTGGCAGTGAGAAAAGAACCAAGCCTCAAGGAACTGCTTCCTAAGTAAAGCAAGGATATGATCGAGTAATTGATCAGTTTATAGATTCCTCATTAATTCTCACTAATTGCTGTTTAATATGGAAATATTTCCAAAATTTTGTCCCAGGAAATTGCTGCTCTTTTATCTGATGCTGAAATCTGACTGTATGAATAATTCAAAACTAGACAAGACAAGCCACGAGAGAGTGTGTTAAGCGAAGTGAGGATAGAGTTGCAGCTGATCAGAAGAAGAGAGAAGATGGTCTTCCTTCTTCCTCAGTGCCTGCAGAGGAAAGTTCTGTACCACAGTTTGCTAAACTGATGTGCTTCAAAAAGCGAAGACTGAGAGTGGATCTCATCAATGCATATAAATATCTCAAAGGGTGCCAAGGGGATGGTGCCAGGCTCTTTTCAGTGGTGCTCAGGGACAGGATGAGGAGCAATGGACAGAAACTAAACACAAGAAGTTCCACCTCAAAATGAGCAAGATTTTCTGTACATTGAGGGTGGCAGAGCCCTGGAACTGCTGCCCAGGGAGGTCCTGGAGCCTCCCTCTCTGGAGACATTGCAAACTCACCTGGACATGCTCCTTCTGGCACCTGCTCCAGGTGACCCTGCCTGGGCAGGAGGTTGGACTAGGTGATCTCCAGAGGTCCCTTCCAACCACAACTATTCTGTGATTCTCTGACAAGGAATGTTGCCTACACACTTTTGAGGAATTTCTCTGAAATTCCCATCAAGCAGCACTGCTGGTAAAGCTTAGAAATCTGTTTGGGACCCAGGAAAGGAAGATGACACAGGACTGCAAGATGCCATTGTAGAAATGGAGTAGTTCACCAAAAATAAGACCCTGAAGACTTACCCCTGTCCTCACCCTACAATTATGGGGAGGGAGTGACCTTAGAACACAGCTTTTAGGACACCACGGAATATATTTGACTTCCATGCAGTTCTCAGAACACCTTGTCATACGTAATTAGTGAGGATGCTGGTGCTTATTTAGGGCTTGTGGTTGTGAAAAATAGAACAAAGCAATTTGGAGGCCGGGGGGTGGGGATAGGCAATAATCAAGGCAGCAAAATAATTTCTCTGCTTTCTATGCTTTTTGTTTCAGGTTTTCTATCACAGAATCAAATCAAACCTCACCCTACCCAGTTTGCTCACTTAACTCACTTTTTTGATAGCACATCCTGTGCAAGACTTTTTTCCTACATTCCCTTTTGCCTACCATCCTTCCATTTGATTCTTGCTGTATCATCTTAAAGCTGGGAGATCTTACAATTTCAAACTGGTTTTGAGAGCCCGTTGTTAGACTGACAGAAGGCAGCAGGGAATGAGCTTACCTTGCTATTTTCCTCAATAGTTCTCTTTGAGATGAAAATGCCTCCTTGGCACACGCAGTCCTAAATGAAAGAGCAATTTCTGACTTGCTTGCCTTTTGATTTTCTTCTTTAGTCTGCACGTGTCTCACAGATATTTTGACAGTCTGTGCTCTTTATGGGCCAGTTTCATCTTACCTCACTCTTCCATTTTTATCAAAGCTTTTCTTTCTCAGAAAGATGCTTTGTAAAAAAAAAAGTTCAAATCAAAGTTTCCCTGAGCTTTGTTAGAGAAATCACCCTGATAATTCTTGGGGTGTTGGGTTTTTGTTTGTTTGTTTGTTTTTGTTTGGTGGTTGTTGTTGTGTTTTAGGTTTGTGGGGGGTTTTTTGTTTTGGTTTGTTTGTTTGGTTTTTTTTCCCATGATGTTCTGGGATCCTTTTTTTTTTTTTTTTTTTTTAATTTAAGAGAAATCTTGGTTGGGGTTTTTGAAACTACTTTTTGAAAACATAAACTCGTATTAGCACCTGAACTTTGCAGCTTATGCCCAACCATTCCTTTAAGTGTTCATTAAAAAAAAACACTTAGTGAAGGCAGAGAAATAATTAGTATCGTCTGACATCACAGGCAGAAATGGAGGTTGTGTGTGGCCAAACAGTACAATTAAAGAGCATTACAGAAATCTAACTCAACTGACTTGCTTTAAGCCTGCTCTGCAGTTCCTTTGTTTCAAGGTGAAACAAGATAAAGGCTGTCTAGGTGAGTAATAAACTTGTGTCACAGACATTAATATACAGTAATCAGATAGTAAAATCTTATTCAAAAGGCCTATTGTGCAAGACACTGTACAGAGTTCCTGCCTGGCAGCTCCATAAAGGCAAAAGGGAGAATGAATCAATTTAACAGAAGATTAACACAAAGTATTGCAAAGTCAGTGCTGGTCTTCCCATGGTCTTCCCTTGACTGCAGCTCCCATATGCACATGTGTACATGTATGTCCTGCCTAAGTTACACATTTAACTGAGTTGCAAGGCTTGCAGTGGCACTTCATACGAACACCACTGCATGAGGTCATAGAGAAAGGTTTGTGTTGGGAGGGACCTCAGAGATCATCCAACCCCCTGCCATGGGCAGGGACACCTGCCACTATTGCATGGTGCCTCAAGCCGCATCCAACCTGGCCTTGGACATTTCCAGGGATGGGGCAGCCACAGCTTCTCTGGGTAACCTGTGCCAGGGCCTCAGCACCCTCACAGGGAACAATTTCTTCCCCATATCCAATCTAAACCTCCTCTCTGTCACTGTGAAGCCATTGCCCCTTGTCCTGTCACTCCAGGCCCTTGCCAAGAGTCTCTCTCCATCTTTCCTGTGGGCTCCATTCAGGCTCTGCAAGGTCACAATGAGATCACCCCAAAGCCTTCTCTTCTCCAGGCTGAACAATCCCAATCCCCTCAGCCTTTCCTCCCAGCAGAGCTGCTCCATCCCTCTGATGCCCTTGGTGTCCCTGCTCTGGCCTGGCTGCAGCAGCTCCCTGTCCCTCCTGTGCTGGGCCCAGGGCTGGATGCAGCCCTGCAGGGGGGTCTCAGCAGAGCGGGGCAGAGGGGCAGAATCCCCCCTCCCCTGCTGCCCTGGGGCTCTGGCTGCAGCCCAGCACAGAGGGGTTCTGGTCCCAGCACACACGGCTGGGGCAGGGCCAGCTCTCACCCAGAGCACCCTCAAGTCCGCCTGCCAGGGCTGCTCTGGATCTATTTATCCCCAGCCTGGATTGATCCCTTGGATCACTTGGTCTTGTCGAACCTCATGAAATGTCCATGGGCCACTGCTCGAGCTTTGGATGCCATCCCCTCCTTCAGGTGTGGTAACAAACCCCTCAGCTTGGTGTCATCTGCAATTTGCTGAGGGTGCACTTCATCCCTGCCCGTACTGAAAAAAGAAGCCACTTTTCTCCTGGCAATGAAATCAATGCCTTCTGTGTTTAATTGCTGTCACTCTCCTGGAATGGGTCGGTGTCCTAACAGCTGTACTGTGACAGAAACAGGGAGTGAGGGAGGATCTATCTTGAGCAGAAATAGAGGATTACATTTTAGAAAAAAAGTATTTTTATGGAGAATAATAATGTGTATTTTCATCCAAACAAGCTGTTCTATGAGAAGGAGAAGGAATTTCACTATTTGAATTTTCTGGGGTTTATTGTAAGCTGAGGTACGCAAATCCTACACTGAAGGCATGAGCTACAAAGGTTAAACCTAGCAAAGCAGAGTTTTAACAATGTGGGGGCAGGGTAAGAATGCATCTTTTCTCTCACAGTATTTCAAGAACTAGATCTCACAAATTTTTGAAATATTTTGTGTGGCATTTAGTGAAGCCACATGAAGACTCCCTCCTCAGCCCTTAAGAGATGCTATTGTCTTTTTCAAACAGGCTTTTTCAAAGCATACTCCTTCGCTGCTAAACTCATGATAAAAACAGTGTGAAAGGCACAGAGAATTTTCAATACATGAAACATTCCATTTGTATGGCAAACAAGTAGCTCAGGAGCTGGACGAGAGAAGCCACTGTCACAAAGTCTCATGAACAGGGGACAATGTTTTAAATGATGTTGAAGGAAGGTGGGTGCTCTCCCTCAAAAAGATTGACGGAACCCAGTGTGAAATGCTCCTGCCCATGGGAACTTCCAGAACTTCCAGAACTTTGAGTTCCCATGGGAACCCAAAAAACAGGTTTTTTTGCTTGGATTTAGCTTTTATTTGTGAATGCTTACTCCCTCATTGCCCTTTGGCCCCTTATGGAGGAGGCTGGCTCCTACAGAAAGATTGCTGTACCTTTTACCCAAATCCCACTTCCCAGCTTGTTCCTAACTTTCCCTAGCCTAGCAGCAGTAATCTCAGCCTCAAAACCCTACCCAAACTTCATCAAATAAATGCATTCTGCCTACCCAGCTCTCCTACTTCGTTTCAGTAGGAAGAATTCATGCTGCAGGTTCCATATTGCTGTGTTTTATAAAGTTTTTACAATGTAAACGTACCAAGTCTTTGCCAAAATGTGCCCTACTTCTGACACAGCCACAAATGTGAGGGGGAAAAATTTCTCAGTGCATGGCATGCACTGATGGCTCTGAAATGTCTTTGTGGGAAGGAATGTCTATAAATTATGTATAAACTTGTTTTTGTTCATTTAAAGGCATTTCTTCTGGTGGCTCATTGTCTCAGGCTAATGTAAGCAGTTATGCCACCATCGTGCATTTACAAATCGGGCTATGAATAAACAACAATTAAACTGTTTATACTTTCATTTTCAAATTTCACATCCTACTGGCACCGAGAACGTATGACTTGAAGGTTGAACCCAGGGATACTATAAAGGAAGGATGCACATGGCTAAGCCTTGGGTTTATAACATCTTGCTTGCAGATATTTCCTTTTGTATCTAATGGGAGGTGAGGGGAGATCCATGTTTCAGTTTATTTGAACCACCAAAGTTTAGAGAGAAGGAAAAGAGTGGGTGGGAGAAGAGGAAAAGGGAGGGGAGGCTGGGGGAAAACAAAAAATTCAGCTGTTATCTGTCTGTATTCTAAACACAGAATCCTCTGATCTACTGATGTATCATTCATACCAGCAATTTGATACCTTGAAAATATTTTGCAGGGGGCTGATGATGTTACAGAGTTTTCCTCCACCTCCTTTAACAAACAGGGCCATGGGATGATTTTCCTCTCTTAGCCTGAGTCATTTCCTCTTCCGTAGCCTCGAGCTCTTCCAGCTACAACTGACAGCAGCCATCTCTCCATCAGGGGAGCCCTCCAAGTGTCCCTGCCCAGCTGCAGCTCGCAGGAATGCAGGAATTCCTCATTGCTCTTTGGGGAAACTGTTGTGACACTTGCCAGGGTGTCAGTGGAGTTATTGTGGTTGAAATTCCCATGAGGACACTCTTATTCTGCCTTCTTTTTTTTTTTTTTTTTTTTTTTTTTTTTTTTTTTTTGTAGTTTGATTTGATTCAGTTCCAAATGAGCCTATGCTAAAGCCACATGGACATAATGGACATATCTACATGGAAAAGTAGCTTGAAATAGCTTGTAAGGCCTTGCATTCTTCCAATGTAGAGATGGCTATTCCCACCCTAATTACCCTCTGGAATTGCCTACTGAAACCTTGGGTAGTTTTACATTAAAAAAAATGTTTCTATTATCTCTTTCATGCTGCTAACTGCAAGCAACTCTACCCAGCTATATTAAATGAGAGCTTCCCTGATTACCCTTTTTCACAAGCATTCTGAAACGCCTTCATTGAGTAGTATTTTATAGATTTTACTGGAACACCACAGATAAAACAGAGATCTTTTAAGAAAAGATCATGCTGATGAGATGTTGCTATAGAAATACTTAAAATATAAATGGCTTTAAACTTCAGCCATTGTGATGGAGAAAAAAAAAAAAGACAAAAACTTACAGGTTTCTTGGCACTTCAGGCTAAGCCTGGAAGCAGTGGGGTGACAGAAGCAGGTAGCAGGCAAGCAGAGCCAAGGTGTGAGGCAACACCATTTCATCAGGCAGAGCCAGAGGAGCCAGGAAAGAGGCAGTGCATGGTTAGTGAGAGCCTGGAGCTCCTGGGGCACGGTCAGAGGAAGGGATTTGGGCTTAGGAAGGAGTGGAGTGTGCTGAGGGGAAAAGGGCTTTGGAGGAAAGACAATCCCAGCAGAAGCAAGGGGGAAGTGGGGAGGTGGAGGGCTGAAAGAGGCTGCTCTACCCTCCAGCCTCTGGAGGGTAGAGCAGGGACAAACCTTGTGGCAGGCAACCAAATCAGAAGTAGTGCTGGCTGGGAGGTGCAGGAGGGCTCTGAGATGAGGTAGGTGGGAACTGGGCTGTCTGGGGCGCTGAGAGAGTTGGATTCACCATGGACGTACTCCTTCCCAAGTATTTCCAGTTAGACTTGGGGTCTAATAGGAGTGGCCCCATCAATTATTCTTACATTTACTGTGAGGAACGTGGGAGGTCAGCTCAAAGCTCTGTGCTTGCTGCTGGTGGAGCCTCTTTGAGCTCGGAGGGTTTTAGCAGCAGAGCTGACAACCCTGGCTGCTGCAGGCCATGGGAAGCCTTGAGGGGTTCAGGGCCTCCCCCAGAGCTGTGTGAGCCACAAACCTGCTTGTGAACAGCTTTTGAATTCAGAATTGGATGTAAGTTAGGCTGGGATACTCTGAGGAGAGCTTCATGTGCTGGGAAACCACTGCAATCCAGGGAGATTCAGGCTGTGAGACCACCAGGACACTCCCTCCAAGGAGAATGTCAAAAAGTGATGGAGATGTTCCCATCCACAGACCTGAAGAGTGAAATCTCTGTCCCACAGGGCTGGAATTGTATTTGCAGAAACTATAGGGACTCCTGAGCAGCAAGTCAAATGCTGCTGCTGCTGTGGCTGCCCAGGAGTCCACTTACTCATCACTACATTTGGCAACATCTTAAATTACTTCTCATAATTCCATTTAGAGCATGGAAAACCTTTAGAGAAAGAACTGAATGATAAGGTCCTTCGAGTTGGTTTTATGTTGAGGGCTTTATCTTTTAAGAACCTAAGTTATGACATATTTTTAAAAAGCATTTGTCTGTATATCAAGCCTTTACAAGAGTTGGGAGGGAAAAGGAAGAACAGCAGATATTTCATCCTGAAACATAAAGGAATCATCTGGATCTTGGCTTAGTTCAAATTAATTTCTACTTAGGTGATATTTTTCATAGATTTGTAACTTGCTATAAAAGCATATTTGAAGCCTTGGATATTGGCAGTCAAAACTTTCAGGTCAGGAGAATATTTTTAGCAATATTTTATTAAATAAAAAGAAAACTGTGAAAGGTTGTTTTTAAGTCTAGAAAGTTAAAGGGAGAGTTTTAAAAAGCATGGGTTGGGTCACATTTTGACACCCATGTTTGTTTTATTTTCCCTTAAAGAAAAGAAACTAAATTCCCATCCAACACGCTTCCAGCCTGACAGATAATAAAAGACATTTCAGATTGATCCTTTTAAAAACTGCCCACAGGCTTTTTTCATATCCAAGAGTAAATAGTCCATTTCAACTAATAACCCATAAAAAGCTGAAATCAAGGGACTACTGTGAATTTTAATGGCTGGGTTTAATGAGCAGATCTTCAGCTTGTGCAGATCATTGCAACTCCTGGAATGGCAACAGCACTACATCAACCAGCACTTACTGAAGATGTGGATGGTAAATATACACTACACTCCCTCCCTCAAAACACGTGACTAATTCAGCAATACTGAGGCAGTAATTAAGATAATTAATGCACTGGAAGGAATGAAGACCCAATGAGAGGAGACCAGTCAGCTCAGCATGCCACACACAAGAAGCATCAGGACAATTTTGGCCACGTGTTCTGGGGCAAACACCTCGCCACAGAATCTTTCGTTTCACAGTTTCCTTCAGCCTCAAAATTACAGAGGGGCTGAGTCAATCCTGCCAGGATTTGAGTTAGTGGTTCCAGGGAGACCAGGAGCTGAGCCACTGGCACAGCTCAGCTGGGGGGCAGAGAAGGTGTGGAACACACAGAGCAAACAGGAAGGTTCATTTCTGGCCGTTCACTCACACCCTCTTGTGTGTTTTTTGCTGCACAGTCTCCCTTCTGTGAACTTAGGCTCCCTTTAACATTGTGGGCCAAATCCAGCTCTGGCTGTCTCTTTGTGCTGTCCCTGTATGGCAAAGGGGTGTCTTAAAAGAGCAGCTGCTGTTATGTTGACACTAAGAGAAATCCAGATTTGGTATAAGGATGATTCATCCACCTGCTCCCAGCTCAGACCAGGAAACTCTTTAGGACACTGTCTGGGCCAAACCTAAGACACCCTCTGCAATGAAACAACCCCTATGAGACCATTTTAGAGAAGTTATGGCATTAAATACTCTGGAGACAAATTGATCCCAGCCCTGCAAAGTTTAGAGGGATCAGAAAGATCACTGTGACAGACTTTACTCTCACCACAGGTTCTGTATTCAGTTCAGCCCACCTGGGCCTGAAGATCTAGTTCTTCTAAGATGACCAAACCAACATGTAAAAGCAATTCTTAACCCCAAAGGAGGTCTTTGAGTTTATCTTCAGATGTTTTACATCCAGCACTGACTTTTGCAGTCCCAATTACTACCTTAGTCTCTGTCCCTCCACCCCTGCTCTTTCCACCCTCATCCTCCCTTGCTCTCCCTTCCCTGCCTCCTTCCTCCTGTGGCTGGGTCCCCCCCTCTGGGCTGCACACACACCCTCCTAATGATTTCTGCACATCTTCCAAGCACGCATCCTTCCTACGGCGTGTCACAGGGCGCAGCTCCCCTGCCGAACAACCGGCCTTTTCTTCCAGCTGCTGTCCACCGGCTCGGTCCCAGCACCTCGCCACAGCCCAAAATAGAATAGAGCAGGGAGGGGGGCGCCTGGGCAAGGTTTGGGCTGTGCTGGGCTCAGTTTCACACCCAACAAAGCCCTGGGGCAGCAGCTGGGTTGTCTGCAGCCTGTTGGCAATTAGCAAGGTAGCTGTGCTGCAGGAGGTGGATGTGTGCTTTCACTTAAAGGTAGGGCTCTGCTAACATCATTTAGGGGGAGAATCTCACCACTCAGCTATTTCAGCCAGGCTTTGAGCTGCTGCTGGAGCTCTTTCAGCTCCAGCCTAGGTATTATATAGTTCCCCTCACTGCAGAATTGGAGCACCTCCCAAGTATTTGGAAACAGAAGTCACAGTAACAATCTCCCTTTCTTACTTGGCAGTGAGAGGGAGAAATACTTGGCGTAACTTATGCATTTGTTTGCATATTCGTGGGTGGGATCAAGTTATTTGTTGATGTGTATATGGGAAGAATTAAATCTCTCTCAGTAAGTTGAAAATATTTTAGCATAAGGGAAGATGACTTCAGAGGCAGTTTTCCACGTACACACAGTGCAGCTCAATGAGCTGCCTTGTGTCCCCTTGTGTTCCCTAGGTTTTGCCCAGAAGGCAAAGGTGTGGTCAAGGCAACGATCTGGAGCTCATCGTTCTTGTTAATTAGCTAATGGGGTCCCCTCTACATGAAGAACTTTCTGTCCCTTCCTTTCTGCTTCCAGGCAAAGCCACAGCACTGCTTTGGAAACACTTCTGTGCTCTGGAAGGCCTTTTGAAAAGGCCGAGCAGCCCACCCACGTGGCACAAACACCAATTGTTTGTTTGGAGAAGTCTCTCTCTAATGGAACATTCTTCACCCCACGCCCTCTGTCACCCAGACAGGGCCGACTGCCCTGGGCTGCAGTTCCTATCAGGAGCTGGCTGCATGGATCCCAGATATGACTGTACATGACGTGTACTCATCAGCTCACACATCTGTACACTGAGGGAGGACACACCTCAGAATGAGCTCAGCACTCACTCTGCTGAGAAATACAGCTCAAACCTTCATGGGTTACCAACTTAGCAGGGATCAATCCCAGAAGGGGACTGAGCCTGGAGAATCAATGGGAAACGATGAAATTGCTCACAGATCAATATTGGGAGGGGAGGGAAAGGATGGAAATGGAAGAATTCAGTCCCATTGCCTGCCTTAAATATAAACTGGAGGTAAATATGGTGGGCATAAATAAATGTGAGGAGAAATAGGAAAGCGGGACTATCTTCCCAGACTGAGATTTTTTACTCTCTGAACACAATCTAAAGATATAGGATGTACTCTAGGACTGAATGTCTGGATGTATTTATCAGGAAGTCTCTCTGCTGGAAAAGGATAAAGAGCAAGGGCCTTTTTCTGTCTGGATGTGTCCTTGAAGAGAGCAGATAACCTTAGATTTCTTTCCTTTCTGTCCCTTGTTTAGGCAAAAAAATTGAAAGGCATTTCAAGATATTCTTACTGTTCTCTTGTTATTAAGTAATTTCTCAACAAAGATATGGAATTTAACATATATTCCCATGATACTGGCATCGTTTTACTTCTTGAAGCTTCAGATTTTCTGGTGAAATGTCCCTGGAATGCTGCAAAACTTTGGCAGAAAGTGGTCTGTAAGTAATGCCCATTATGGACTTAGAGGCCTGGAAAAGCCAAACCTGCTCCTTCTCACTGTGAGTTAATTCGGGTGATGTGGAGCCATCTCCCAGCCTCTGGAAAGGTGTGAGGTACCACCCCACAGGAGTGTTCCCTGTAACACAGTGCCCTACAGACAGGTGATGCAACAGCTGAACTGCTCCTGGGATGTTGGATGGTAATTTGCCTCTGTTGCAACCCGTCCCACTTGGCCTGTCTGGCTCCTTGTCCCTTGCTGCAGCTCCACTCACCTCCCCAAAACCTGAACCTGAGGCTTCCTGGTGGGTGCTTGCTTTTCCTACACCTGACCTAAAATAGCTTAAGCCTCCCATGTTGCCTGCTTTGCTACCAGTCCCTTTTTGTCACAAAACCAGATGGGTGAGCTGAAGGTGCTTTTGTCTCTTCCAAATCATGGTTGACTGACCAGGGATGAACCCGACCCGACAGCCTCTGTGTGGTCATGGGCAACCAGCAGCACTCTGAGCTCATTAGGGCTTTTCCTCACACCATCAGTGGCTCTCTGAAGAGCTTTCTACAGTTTTCAGAGTGTGGTTTACTGACCTCACATGTGTTCCAGCATGGAACATCATGGTTTGTTTACCTGGTCTTACAGGTAATCATTTCTCCAGGCACCTCCAGAGATCAACTAATCCTACCCTCTGCTCAAGGCAGGATCAGGCTCAGGACCATGCCCAGCTAGATTTTGAATATCTCCAAGGGCAGAGACTCCACAACCTCTTTGGGCAACTTGTTCCAGTGTTTGATTGCCCTTACAGTAAAAAAGATTTTTTCTGTTTATAGTGGATTCTCCATATTTGCCCTTGCTATGTCCCTGGGAAAAGCCTGGCTCCATCTTCTTTATATCCTCTTATCAGTTCCCTATACACATGGATAAAATCCACCAAGCCTCATCAGCTTCTCCTTGTGGGACAGATACACCAATCCCTTAATCACCTTACTGGCCCTTTGCTGGATTCACCCTGTATTTCCATGTCTCCCTAATGTCGGGACCCCAGGACTGGATCCAGCACTCCAGATGTGTCTCAGCAGTGCTGAACAGAGAGGAGAGATCATCCCTTTGAACCTGCTCTTCTAATGCATCCAGGAGGCTCTTCCTTGCCTTCCTTGCCCTGGCAGAATGCTTATTTTTGGGACTATTTCCTGCTAGCAAAGGTGTACACCCAAAATACACAGGAAAATGAAGCTACTCTATTTTCCCTCCCTGTCACTGAAGCACTACAGTTGTCACTGGACTTATCAGGAATAGACTGTGATTCATGCTCACTGGCAAACATGCATGGATCCTACGCAATTCTACCACAATCAGAAAATCCCTTCCATGGCTCTGGGCTGCTGGCACTGTTCTGACTATCATGATTAACACCAGCCACCAGAAAACACTTGTACCAGGGCTCTTGAATTACGAGATGTAAACAGCCCCATGTGGATCACTGGAGTTACACTGGAAAGCTTCTGGCTATCCTGCAGAAAGGTTTTGAGCTGCTGGGCGCAGTGACAGCATCCCAGTACCCTCATTTTAACACTTCCACTCATGCAGGTAGCGTGTGTCTCCATGGGAGACCCTGACCTTGCAACTGCCTTTAGCATAAGCCAGAGTAAGGTAAAAGCAAATAAGAGCAAAGTAAGTTCAAAATGTAAGCAATCCAAAATCCAAAACATCTTGTAAAGATTTATGAGGGCAGAGATGACAAAGAAGACAGGAAAAAAACATTTATCATGTGATGAAATCCTTAAATCCTCCTCCTCCTTCCCCCTTAAGCTGATAAGCTGTAGATCCACTCTTAACCCACATGGTCAGACTGGATCCCTGTGCACGCTCCTGCCTTCAGGCAGCATTTACAGCTGGTAGAGCCACACCAGCTCTGCAGTTTCACCTTTGTGTGGAATTTGTGTGGGAATTGTTCAGATTCACATCTCAGGCTTCTCCCAACTTGGCTGCCTCCTGGTTTCAAACCTCACCTCCCGAAACCATACCTTTTTTTTGGAAATACCAATCTCTGTGCCAGGCCTGATGTGTCAGAGCTGACTCTGAGGAGGTGTAAAACGCCTTTTCTATCTGACAGGACCAAGTGCAAATACTCAGTGAGCAGCATTTCCCTACACTTGCACTTATTTTTCACAGGAATATGCACATGGCAACCACACTGAAGGCAGATACCTGTCTGAGAGGCATCCTGGCTGAGATTTCACGTGACAGTGATTAATTACTTCAGACAACGACATACATGGGAAAGCTGAGCAACCAGTTCTCGGTTTGGGGATGTTGTTTGCAGCTGCATATAGTCAATTTGCCAGGGCAAATCAAAACTAGTGTCATGCACCTGAATTCAACACTGGTACCTCCTTTTTAATGTAAAGTGGAGCCTTGTTTTTCCCCCCTTCACACATCTGCAGTGGCATGACTGGGCAAGATGCGGAGAAGCTTCCTCTCTTCAGGATTTTCTTCTTCTTCTTCTTCTTCTTCTTCTTCTTCTTCTTCTTCTTCTTCTTCCTCTTCATAATAATAATAATAATAATAATAATAATAATAATAATAATACACTTGAATAGCGCTTTTCACCCATGAGGTTCCTCAGTAGTGTTAATACAACTAGCTAACTTAATTTTCCCTCCCCTTTCTCCCTGAACGTGCATGATGCAGGCAAAATGAGGTGCCAGAGGAAGTGTGAGAGGCCCTGGCACCCACCCCTGAGGCCGCTCCCTCTGCGAGGCAAGTGACACAAGACCTCCCATACAATGCCCCAGCTCCTCCAGCTCAGTGTGGTGAGCACCTTTAAGTAGCAGCTTTTGTTCTTTGTCATCCAAGGCAAACAGCTTCTGGGAAGGGACCTGCTCCTGTTTACCTTTGCTCTGTGTGCCACCATCAGCGCTCCCCAAACCCAGGCAGGCAGGGAACAGGTGCCAGGGTTGCGTATTTGAGCCACCCTCGGTATAAAAGCTGACTCATAATTGCAGTGAAGGTAGAATGTGCATTCAGAGCTGTGGGGAGAGACGTGGAAACTGATTGTCACGTTAAAGAGAGGTTGTCAGCCCTCTTGGTCTCTAAGGAAACAGGGTTTGACAGTGAAAATGGATAATGATATCATTTCTGAAACATTTTTTAGAGTTTATGACTCCTAGACTTTACACAAATCAATTAAGGTTCTCTATGCAGCCGCTACAGAAACACATCTAAAAAAATACACATTTATGGAGGCAGTCTCTCAGTTGTCCTCAGGGAAAAAAATTTGCATGTAAGTGAATGGAAGTGAACAGGCACAAAGACCACCCATTTTAGCTTAGATTGAAGTCAGAGCTGATCCCAAGCTATGTCAGGCACTGGTGAGTTTTCAATATGTGAAAATTAGTTCATGTTCAGGCACTTCTGCACACTATGTGCTCTGTTTGCTTTCATTACTGAGGATGGTCTCCCAAATTTGGAAAAGATTCTTCCTTCACTAGTGAGTGAGGAGGTAAATGAAGTAAAATGGACAATCTCAGGAGGCAAATGAACGTGGCAAAATGAGAGACCTTTAATTTCTGCAAGACGATGGCCTTTCCTAGCTTTGGACTAGCAGCACTTCTCTCCATCCCTTTCCCTTCTCTGCAGCTGGCAGCTGGGACAGGCAGCTGGAGTCCAGCTGGAAAGGTCATCGCTGCATTAACCCCTGCTGGGCTGATTTCCTGCCCTTCAGACCAAGGGGATCCTGGACTGGGAGTATCTGAATGTACTTTGCTGAAGGACTGGAATTACTGATTCTAATTTGGTAGAGGAGGACTAAATGACCACCTACATGGCTGCATCCAGCACAGGAAGGACAGGGAGCTGCTGGAGCCAGGCCAGAGCAGGGGCACCAAGGGCATCAGAGGGATGGAGCAGCTCTGCTGGGAGGAAAGGCTGAGGGGATTGGGATTGTTCAGCCTGGAGAGGAGAAGGCTTTGGGGTGATCTCATTGTGGCCTTGCAGTGCCTGAATGGAGCCCACAGGAAAGATGGAGAGAGACTCTTGGCAAGGGCCTGGAGTGACAGGACAAGGCGGAATGGTTTCACACTGACAGAGAGGAGGTTTAGATTGGATATGAGGAAGGAATTGTTCCCTGTGAGGGTGGGGAGGCCCTGGCACAGGTTGCCCAGAGAAGCTGTGGCTGTCCCATCCCTGGAAGTGTCCAAGACCAGGTTGGATAGGGCTCTGAGCAACCTGGGATAGTGGCAGGTATCCCTACCCATTGCAGAGGAGTTGGAACTGGATGGATTTTAAGGTCCCTTTCAACATAATTCTTTCTATGACTTTATGTTTTTGGCCCATCCAAATGCAAGGAAGAGTTTATGTCCAATACCAAGGGAGCTTTACAGGCTAATGTACATGCACAGTACTCTTACATCGCACATTATTCAAGGATTATCAATCACTATTTTTAAATAAAGGAAATATAACTATCCCCATTGTATAGAAATATCAGGCACAGGAAGTTGTATGTAAACTTCTGAAATGGACGTAAACATCTCTGTTAGAACGGCAGTCAGAACCCAGGTCACTGCTCTAACCTCTTGTTTCTCTCTGCTGGGTGTGTGTTAATTCAGATATTTCACAGACAAGTAATTTCAGAGGTTAGATTTTCTAAATGTTGCAGAAGAGCACCATGATTACTCAGAAGACAAGAGCAAAAATACCGACTCACATTCCCTCTTCATTACCTCATCAAAAATGCACTTGAGAGGGCAATATCTACTCCCCACCTGGTTACACACCAGGTAACTTCCCAGAAGGGATCAAAGAGTCCTGCCAGGGAGCAGATCTGCAGCAGAACAATACAGTTCTGGTAAAGCAAGAACCACTTCCTCTCACGACGATTACGCCGGATCAGTTCCCTGGGAGACAATCTAATCAAGTGATCAGTTTGATCAGAAGTTTCTGTGAATGTTTTATATGCCCCTGTCTGGCCAAGTTCTGGCATGTTTGAATGATTGAGAAATAACAGATTCCAGGACCAGCAGTTCAGAAGGACTTCTGCCAGCAAAGGCCCAGATCCTGCAATCAGAAGCAGGTGAGCAACCTCCTACACCTACCAGCCACTGGTGATTGAAGTGAAACTTTGGACTCAGGACAATTCTTGCCCATGCACTCCCCATTGTTAAGCTGAGCCAAAGGCTGCACCTCCCAGCCAGGGACAGATTCCCAAGGAGATGGGAAAGCTCCAGGGGCAGGATTCACACCATGCACCTGTATTCCAGCCCCACCTGCACTGTGTGTGCCTTTGGCAGAACAGGAGGCACCTTCCTAGTATCTCCTAAAGAAGTCTTCCTCAAGAATAACTGCACCCTGTCTTCCTTTGTCTTGTTCTCCAAAGCTTTGTGCATTCATCTAATTGTCTCACAAAACCCCCTCCTTGCTGGTTTTCATCCAGTCCCCTCCTGCATTTACTGCTGTTTCCACAGTCCTGCTAAGTACTTGGAGATTATCTGGAGACCACACCAGTCTCCTGCCCTACAGCATCATCTCATTACTACCACCTTTCGTGCCAAACAGCAGGATTTCTCCTACCATGGAACATCCCACAGGCAAGGAATCCAGTATTTCACCTCCAGTACTTAAACTGTTCGTCCCATTTTGTTCTCTACTCTTCCATCATGGTAGTGATGGGCTGAACAATGCACCTGACTCTCAACTAAAAAACCAAAAAAACCCAACAAAACAACAACAACAACAACAACAACAACAACAACAACAACAACAACAACAACAACAACAACAACAACAACAAAAAAAAAAAAAAAACAAACCCAAACCAAACCAAAAAATCAACCAAACACAAAAAACCCCAAATCTGGGGAAATTGAAATTTAGACCTGCAGCTGAGATCACCTCTGCAAAGCAACAGTAGCAAGAACTAAAAAACAATTCGACTTATCCAACCCTGTCCATGTCTAAAGAACTGACATGACTTTGCCTCAAAGTCAAGGACACAGAGCTTGCCTAGTTCACCATTAGTGTGACACCAGAACCTCCACAGTTTTGGTAACTCCTCTGTGGAACAGGGGAGTCACCACAGAGCATCCCTGAGCTCTATACTCTTCCCCTCCAACTGCATCAAGCTCTCTAGGACACATTAGCAGTTTTGGTACTAAACTGAGGGCTCAGGCATGTTCTGCTTAAGTCTTACTGAAGAGGTTCAGACTCTCATTCCAAAGAAAATTTACCTTACGGGTTTTAGGAAGCATGTGTTCTTTTACTTTCTCAGCCAGTATATGTAAATTAGGCATAAAACAGAACTTTTAATGAGTAGAAGTCCTTGCATCATGTCTGTTTACAGCTGCCAATTGTGAACGTGCCAAGTGTTTGTCCTGGACTGCAATTAAAAGTGAAGCCAGTGTAGTCAGAGGAGAGCAGGAGTTTCTGTGTGGATATGTGGGAACAAACCACTTATTTCCAGCACAGCTGTCCCTGGGAGAAAACCACTGGCTGCTACATCACCAAAGGAGAACCCATCCGCTGGTGTTTATTATGTAACTTGGAAGCGCTAAGATATCTGTCAGAAACACGGGTGTGACTACAAACCAGCTCTGCAAATTCGGGGAAATTCTGCTCTGTGATGCCTCTGTCTGGGCAATTCCCTCTGGATAGGCAAAGTCCCCCTAGGTCCTGTGCAGGACTGGAAACACGAGCACTTAGCTCTCATTCTAATGGCCCTGGGATGATTTCAGCAGAGCACTGCGGCATGATTTGAGCTCAGCACCCCCTGAATCGATTTTCCATGCTCTATAATCTTTGCTGTAAACAGCCTGCTCTGCAGCTAAGGAAGCAGAAAGGGTTTTAATGCCATCAGTTTCACCCTCAGTGCCCTCACATTAAGCTCAGAGAGCTGAAAGGATTTCATATGATTTGTTCCAGGCTTGTATCAGACCCTACATCAAGGCACCTCCCTTGCTCTAGACCACCAAGGTGGCTTCTCATGTTTGGCTCTTTGCAGGACCAGCCCTGTGTTCAGGCTAAATTAAAGCAGCTGGAGCATTGCATCCAAAGGAGCAGGGACACCCTCTCAGGGTAACCTCTGCCCTCCACAGGCTTGGCATGTGCCCATGTTGGGAGCCAGACAGAAGTTCCACAGGCTGCTTTACCTTCCCTTCCAGCACAAGCCCCAAGGAAAGCCAGTTCTGCCATGTGATGTCCCCTTTGAACAGCTGCACGGCCTCCAAGAGGTCACAGTGCTGGGGAGGGGTGAACTGCTCTCTTTGTTTCTCATTTCCACCCTGCAGTCAAACATCCATTCTCTTTTCAGCCATCCAAACTATAACAAAATCTCCAAAGGCATTTTCCCAACCTTCACCCCCAAATAAACCACACAAGAGGATGCCACAGGGTGCTAGAAAGACTTTGAAGTCCCCATGAGAGAACTTTTCTGTGACGTTCCCTCCCTTATCGTGCCTGAATTATGCTTCTAAAAAAACAACAGCATAAGAAAGATAAGCCATAACCTCCTTTTGCTTCGTCTCCATTTAAAACTGAAGTGTGTGAAAAGCTGAAGATAAGGTCTGACATAAATAAAGGAGTTGCCACTTGGGGTTGAACCACAACATTGGGCTATCTTTAAAATCACAGGATAATATCATAAGCAAAAGAGCATTTAATAAATGAGAACTCATCCCTGCAATGATCCAAACCCTCAGAAATACAGCAGGTTTTCCATAATTTAAAATAGTGGGGTGTTTTTGGAATACTCTGAAATAATAACTGCGCAAACCCCCTGTGATGCAGCAGATGATGAAGACTGCTGACTGGTGTAGCACTGTCACCATGTGATAGAATTCCTTGAGAGATTTCCTACTGACAGAACAGTGCCCCCTCTTTTTTTTTTCTTTTTTTTTTTCTTTTTCTTTTTTTTTTTTTCTTTTTTTTTTTCTTTTTTCTCTCTTTCTTCTTCTGCAGCATCTCTTTGGAAAGAAAAAGAACTGGCCAAGTGGCCACTGTAGCTACTGAAAAAAGAGTTAGACTAAAAAGGACAAAAGGTTGAAGAACAGAGAGCCAAATGTGAAAAAACAATCTCAACTTTTCACATTTCACATAGTTCTGCCTTATTTTTTAAAAGTCTGCAGTACCAGTGTTTGGATTTCAGAAGTCCTCAAAAACATTCAGTGTTTGGATCTCAGGTTCTGGTTTGAATTAACTCTTGTTTTCAGGTTCTGTTTTCCCTTACCATTGCTGTAGGTACATTTTTTGTAATGCCTCACAATGATTACCACACCTTTTTGATTTTTTCATTTGTCTTCTGTATGGGTATGAAAAGAAAACAAACCCTCAAACCCTAAACTTTCAATTGAGATAAAGGAAAAATCTCATTAAAAAAAAAAAAAGGAAAAAAAAAAAGCAGGGTTTTGCTTCCAGAGTCCTAAGTCTAGCTACATCTAGCAATTATTTTATTTTGGTACATTATGAAACAAAACCAGTATATCGAAATCACCTGAAACATTTAAATTATTACACATGTTGGAATTTTTTCTGCTGAGCTCAGAAATGGGGCCCTGCCCCCACCAATTCCTTGGAAGGATGGAAGGGAGGCAGGAAGGAAGGAAGAGAGGAAGGAAGGAAAAGTCAGCTCGGCTTTTCCTGTGATATAAAGTGAACCAAGCAGAGGTCCCTCGTGTCTGATTCTACAGCTGAGAGAGCCTCTGTGCTGATGAACAGGTTGTGAATGGACAGAAAGTGGGACATCAGATGTGTTTCCAGCAGCACCTCACTTCTCTCACAGCACCCTTCACAGGGAGAATGGGCACTGCCCAGCACCTTGGGATGGTGTCCAGACTCAATGGGGCTGACTTTTTGTTGCAATCTCTTGAGAGAAAAAAACCCTGCAGAATAGCATTTTGCATCCTCACAGGTGGGCTCTTCCAACAAAGACTTGTGAGGTGCTGTTGCAAGTTGCTTCCCAGGGGCAGATCATGGAATGGCCTGGGTTGGAAAGGGACCTTAAAGATCATCTCATTCCAACTGCTGTGGACAGGGACACCTCCCACTATCCCAGGGTGCTCCCAAGCCCTGTCCAGCCTGGCCTGGAACACTGCCAGGGATGGGGCAGCCACAGTTTCTCTGGACAACCTGTGTCAGGGCCTCACCACCCTCACAATAAAGAACCTCTTCCCCAAACCCATTCTAAATCTCCTCTTTGTCAGTGTGAAGCCATTGCCCCTTGTCCTGTCACTCCTGTGCAGTGGCTGTTCCCCACATTGTGCAGAGGGGAAACAAGAGGCACCACAGGCTCACATCACTTGCCCAAAACAACACAGTAAAGCTGCAACAGCCCAGCAATAAAGCCCACAAGTTATGAGATAATGATAGGAACTGTCATTTTCTCATTATTTCACAGTTTGATGGGGGATAACACATTACAGAACAGCAGCTGTCCCTGTCATATTGTTAGCCTTCACTTTTTGGATGTGTGAACACTTTACTGAAGCAGTTGGGAAGTGCTGAGTTTTGTTTCTGTATCCCAAGCCTGTGTATTTTTCATGCAAATGCCAGCTACAAGGTGTTGTCATAGTGAGGGCTGAGGGCAAAATACATATATTATAACACACTCAGCTTGTTCAGCTAATCTTTTTGTCACTCTTCACAGCTTTTTTGTGGTAGGTTTCTGCACGCACTGGAGGTGCCTGGGCAAAAAACATTCAGCTAGTGCACTTCCTCCATTGTACACATAAGCCTTTGCTAAAAATTAATTTCAGATTAGCTTGTGCAAGAATCTGTGCACCAAATGCATGCACACAACCCATCCAGGCAAAGGGAAGAGGGCTCAAGGTGCTCGATCAATCACAAAAATCAGGCAGTGTTTTGGATGAAACACTCCCCAACCGTGTAAAACCTGCTCCCTGTCCTTGGTGTGCCAGGGCATGCAGGTGGTTTAATGCAGCTTTTGTCTGCTCTGCAGATCTGCCTTTCCCTTGACTACTGACATCAGCTCACCAGGCTAAACTGGGGTTTGCACTGCTGGGGTTTTGCTGTTGGCTGTCAGGTTTAGTAAGAACCCTTGGCCAAATTAATTCCTGGCAAAATTCTGACTTGCTCTACAATTATACAATCATCCCCCTCCAAATCCTGTTACTGGTAGCAGTTCTGACACCTGTTTAAAAATCCCTGTTTTGATCACTTGCAGCCAAAATCAATCCTGTGGTTCCCTTCTGGGGCTCGGCAGGAACCACTAATGTATTCAGGGCTGTACCGAGGGTGGGGCAGAAATCAAGCTAGCTCTGGATGTTCCTCCAACAGAGGCACGAAATGGGGAAAAGAACAAAGCAAAGCAGCTCCTTCTGGATTTGGACATCAGTGGGAGACAAGCAGGGGAACTGATTTCCTCATCCTGCCCCAGACAGGAGCGTGCCTTGCTGCAATCCCGCATATGCCGTACCCTGAACTGAGCAGACTGAAAGTTCTTGCTTAGCTGATAGATAGGAAAATGAGGTGAACCTCATCTGATGCAGCAGAGACCTGACTGCATAACCCCCAAGGAAGCTGTTGGGGTCAGGTTCAGAGCTGCAGCTTTCCATGGAGCAGCAGGGATTCAGCTTCAGTGCATCAAATGAATATGCACCGAGCTCAGCTCAGTGGCAGCCTCACATGCCTCATCCCCAGGGGCCTGTTCCTGGAATGGGATAAGGAATGCCAAGTCCAACAGCTGGGCTGATTACCTGTCTGCAAGAGGAACATAAGGAGACTTGGAGTGAAAAAAAATGGAACTCATAGAAAATGAAACTCCAGAAGAGGCACAGCAGAACAAGGCAGTTGTGGCATGAGCATGGACAGCTCTGGAGTTCAGCAACCACTGAACAAGGGACTTTTAGGTGACCCCTCAGTTCCACTTAAATGCTGTTGTGGCCCCTAAACCATCTGGAACCCTCAGTCTCACCAGGAGAATGAGCTCTCTGACTCTTCCTTTCTGCCCTTTGCATGGCTCCAAGTCCCCAACACAAGTCCCCTGCAGGGAGACCTGACACTGCACGAAATAGGCCTGACCCAGATATCTGAAAATGCATTTTTGTACTAAGCAAGGAGGTTCCCCATCCTGGAGAAACTCAAATCTTCTGCCCTCCTATAGATAGTGTGCATGAAGGTAAAATGCTGAGGCTACTGGCTAAGGAGTGCAAATGACTGGAGTCTAAAATGTGGCAACCTACACCCCAACCTACCCAACAGGTTTTGGTTAATTGTAAAATAAATGAGCCCTGGCTTTAAAAACGCACCAACCCAAAACACTGCTCCTCACTTACTTGAGAGAGCTTTGGTTTACTGGTATTGAAAGCACCATATGGGAAACTTATTACAAGTAGTACCTATTCTTAGATGAGCAAACGTCACAGCATTGTCACAGCAAAAAGGGATCTCTAAATGCCATCACTAAGGCCTGTTGCCTGAGATTCTGACCCTGCTGTGCTGGCACATGCCCAGAGATCCTTTAGGCCTTGAACACACAATTGGTGAGCTTTTCAAAGAGTAAGGCCAACACCATCTGATCCCAAACAAGCTCCCCAGTCTCAGGAAATGAGAAAGAAGGGCAGTGCAAAGGTGTTTGTAAATAGGACATGTCAGCAGGCCCCAACATATTTGCAAATTCCATACAAAAAAGTATTATCCACTTTGTCACTGCGGGATTTCCTGCTGAGGGTCCATAAATTGGTCTGTGTTACTAATACAGGACACAGGATGAACTACAGATGTGGCCTTTGAACTATACACTGGGGTCTAAAGCAGATTAATCAGGTAACTTTGGGACAGCTTTAAAAAGCAAGCTGTAACTGAGGGCTGCAATTTGGGGAAACCCACATGTCAAAACAGCTCCTTTCCTTGGTAAGTACTGAAAAATGTGAACCACTAGCTTGAGGCCACTTTCAGCCAAACTTCCCCTCAGTTTTCCCATGTATAAAACAGGCACAGAGTTACCTTGCACTGGGTTTTAGGCTAGACTCCCATTTAGGAGGGAAAAAATGAAACTATGCCAGAAGAACTATTTTGAGTCTCTTCATATAAGAAACAGTTTGCAGAGCAGGGTTTAGAGATTGCTGTACGGCATATTCTATAGACAGAGATGCAATGCTGCAGGAACTAAATGTGAGCTCTTTAATCCCAAGACATATTTACACAAATGTGTTCTATTTCAAAACCGCCTCTAAATTATTTCAGGCAAGCAGAGAACGCTCCCTCCCCAAAGTGTTAAATTATGCACAGAAATTGCAATTCCATTCCAGTAAAACGCTCATTCTGATGCTAGATTTATTTTCCCCTCCTGATTAATTGCATGTGCTGAAAAGACTGCAGAGTCCCCAACAACCTGAGGCCGTTTTACTGAACGCTGCTGAGGTCATGTAAAAAAGCTGCATAATGGGTAAGGCAGGCAGCTCTCATAACACACCACAAGGCTGGAATGACACACCTTCTGTACACTCTGACACCTGGGTTCCTTTCCAGAGTACAGACCTTTATGAAGGAGCAATTTTAGTCCACAGACCAATAAGGCAAGACAAGTTGCCCAGGTTGGAAACATGGGAGGAGCTGCTCAGAAGAATGTGGCTCTCAACGTACTGAATTAATAATTAACAAGACAGACAGAAGGACAGGAAAGAAAAAAAAAAGAAAAAGAAAAGAATGAGCTCATTGAAAGCCACATCTCCAGAAGGCCCAAAGCCACTCTTGCAATACTGCTGTGGAGAACTGTCCACGGAGTGTGACACCCACCCTGTTTGGGTTCCTCGCCTAACTTAGGCTTTGTGAAAAAGGCAACCAGCTTTGTCAGCATCTCCCCTGGGTTGGTGTTTCCTGTGGGATCCTACTCAGCTTGCCCTCACTGCTGTTCTTCCTTGGCACTGTCAGGCAGATGGCAAGCCAAACTCCACCACACAAAGTCCAGGTTTTGTACTCTGACTCTGGCTCACAGGCTTTAATGTTCTCCTACTGATACGCAGGACTCGAGCTGCTGGAAGGATCTGAAGATTAGTGCAATTTACAGGCAGAAAAAATTCAGCAAAATGTACATTGAAGTAGCCTGAGTGCTACTCAAAAAAAAACCCCCACAAACAAAAAAACCACAACCAACCAACCAACCAAACCCCATAAAAACAAAACAAACAAACAAACAAACAACAACAACAACAACACAACACCCTCCCCCCCTGCCCCCCCCCCCCCCCCCCCCCCAAAAAAAAAACCCCAACAAAACAGCAGAAAAAAGACTTGAATACTGCTTTTTGTAAGGGTATGATGCATTTTGGATCTAGAGGTGATTTTTTTTTCTTTTGGCTGTGAACTTATGTCATCTTCTGAATCTGGCTCTGCTGGTAAAATCTGTTACCACCCCAAGCCCCTCTGCTGGATGTTGGCCTCTTCCAACTGCCTGTGGAGCAGTTCCAGTGAGCACTCCTCCTTTCCCTTCAGATGAGCTCAGACTGACTATTGCAACTATTCAAACCAGCCTGCCTGATTTTTGCCTGAAAAGAATTAGGATGTGCTCCCACAGACCAGCAGCTTGCTAGGAATGGCTGTTTTCAGCCAGGAGACAATTACAGACAGCCAGAAAGCTGCTTGTGAAAAGTGGCATCTTCCTACAGCCTGATTGAAATAACCAGTCTGGGAAAGCAAATGTGGCAATTCTGCAACAAAAAATGTCTTACTTGTGCTGCCCAGCCTCATCCCTATCCCTGGAAGTGTTCAAGGCCAGGCTGGATGGGGCTTTGAACAACCTATTCTAGTGGAAGGTGTCTGTGCCCATGGCAGAGGGGTGGAATTAGATTGTCTTTAAGGTCTTGTCCAGTGCAGGCCATTCTGTGATCCTGCACCTTAGCCAGGGGCCTGTGGCTTCCAAAACAGGCAGTGTGTCCCCCTTTCCCTCCCCAGGGTGCCCTGTCTGGTCTTGCACTGCCTCTGTTACTCACCAAAACCAAAAACGGGAATTAATTCAGCTCACTAATCAATCATAGAAGGAGTGACTTTTTTCAGTGATTTGCTTCAACAGTGTGTGAGTGACTTCAGCCAGCTCTACCTGTGGACTGACAAGCAACAGAGACAGTGAATGTGTGGGACAGACTGGTAGCACTCACCCTGGAGCCCTCATGGGGATGGTTGGGAGCAGATCACCTTTCTTCTGCTGCTAGCAAGCTCTTAGATCTGTACAGTCCCCACCAGATAGCTACAAACCCCAAAGAGCTGTGTTTCTTTTGTTGTGATCTGAGTGAATCGATATTAATTGGAAACATCAATGTGACAGTATCCCTGTCACAGCCCCAGAGTGCTCAATTCTACCAACACTGCTCAAACCAGAAAACTTCTGCATTTAGACAGCCCCAAATTTCAACCTCTGTGGAACGTTTCTAAAGAAGCGAAACCCAAAGGATTTTTCCCTTTATATATGTATATACACACACATATTCTCTGTATATACACACTCTACTGGTATAACTACATTGATTACTATTCAATGTCTTCAGTAAAAGATCTTTATTGGCACAAGTCCCAGTGTAGATACAATTATGGGAAGCGAGGTTGTGCTGCTCCCAAAGCCATCAGCAGCCTGAGGCATTCACTAAGCTATTCAATTTTCATCAGGGGTAGTGATTTTAAAACAAACAAACAGACAAAACACAAGCATATCAGAGGTTGTAACTAGAATGAGACTTTAGTAGGACAACAGGCAGGCAAACACACGCAGGTGAGTGTCTGGGAGAGGGACAGGGGGACCTCAGCATCACTCCTGGATTCAGGCAGCTCCCCAACAAGTCCCTGCCAGAACACACCCGGGGCTGCTGAATTTCCCCGCAAGCCTTTCAGAAAGGCAGTCACCCTCACAGGCTGCTCGGTCACAGATGGAGCTCGATTTCTCTGTGCCAGCACGGGCCCTGCCTCTCCACCTGATCCTGCCCTGCAGAACAAAAGCCTCCTGCTCAGCAGCCGCGGGGGCCTGCTGTGCACGCCTTGCTGCCCAGCTCCATCCCATTTCAGCTGGGATGTGCATAAACCTCCTTCCTCGCTTTGCTCCCTGCTGATATCTGGTCGTTTTCAATTTGAAAGCAGTCCCTTTCTTTGTACACACTGAATAGAGGGGCGGGGATTTGGGAATCCTTTATATTCCTGACCAATGTGAGCATGCAGATGGTATTTGCTGGTGACGCTTCACACCCAGCCTAAGTCCACTCTTTGTGGATCTGGTTGGTTTTTGCTTTCATTTGCTATGGAATATAATCCAGAGCATGAAAAAAGTACAGAATTACTGGCATCTATTTCATGCACTGCTTGTAGTCATACATTGCTACTTAAACTTCCCTGTATTCAGGGATTCCCTATTGATTTAACCACAAAAGGCAGTAAAACCTACAGCTTTAAAATTCCACGTGAACATTGCAGTCAGTTCTCAAGCAGATGTCTACAAAAGTGCAGTTAGAAAAACAGAGAAAAACCCAACCAAACAAAACCAGGTCACTTGAAGCACATTCCAGCTATGAAATACATTTCTCCCACTGTGGCTGCTTAAGAATTCCAGAAAGCCCTTGTAAAATGCACTTACCCATCACAATTCTTTAGCACACAGTTCCTTCTAGGGCCTGACCCACATGATCTTAAAATTACTATTCTAATAAATCTCTGCACTATTTGAATGGGCATTGGTTGTAATTTAAAATGCTCAACAAGAATGAATCATTTGTTGCCTTTCTTACTGATTTACTCCCAACATCTCGCCCTTTCCCAGATCCATTACAGTTTCATCCTGGAAACAACTGTCCTGCTCTAATAGAACAGGGGACAAGTCAATCTGTGCCCTTGCAGCACCATCAAGGCAGAGTGCTGGCAGCAGGGACATGAGGCTACCCAAAGCCCTGCTGGCAGCCAGCTCTCAACACACAGATAGGCTTTGGGGTTGCTGTGGGGTTTCCTTCTTTTCTTGGTTTGAGGGAAATCTTAATAAAAGCCAGAGAAAACTTGTCAGTCTGCCTCTGCTGTGCCAGCAGTAAGAGTTGGAGCATTTCCTGTCCCCATTCACATTCACATCCTTCTCTTAATTACGTGCAGTGAGGTGGGCTGCCACACCTGAAGGACGGGAGGGCATGCAGAGGAACCTGGACAAGGTTGAGCTCCGGGCCCTGGGAATCTCACTGGGTTTAACAAGACTAAGTGCTGGTGCTGCACCTGGGTCAGGACAGCTCCTGGGATCAATCCAGGCTGTGGGGTTGGAAAGAGATGGGCTTTAAGGTCCCTTCCAACCTAGGCTATTCTGTGATACCTTAGCAGAGTATCCAGGCTGCCTTGCCAACAGCTTAGGGAGGTTTAAGCTGGTTATTAGGAAAAGGTCCTTTCCCCAGAAAGTGGTGGGGCACAGAACAGGCTCCCTCAGGGAATGGTCATGGCCCCAAGGCTGCCAGAGCTCCAGGAGCATTTGGACAATGCTCTCAGGGACAGGGAGGGATTTGTGGGGTGTCCTGTGCCAGGCCAGGGCTTGGACTTGATGATCCCTGTGTGTCCCTTACAGCTCTGCACATTCTGTGATACTTTGATATGAAGTTTTTCCTTAAAACAGGAGTAAAGACATTTGCAATTCTTATTCACAGAACCAGCGCTCAGCTGTGCTGTGGGAAGGAGAGACAAGCACAGGTATTAACCAGATGAAAGGCTATGTATGAAAACACATAGTGCACCCAGAAACAGCAGGCTGGGTTTCTAAATGAAGGGGGAGACGCTGCTGATTTCAGCAGCACTGCAAGCTCTGTGACAAATGACAAGCGCAGCTTATGGAGACACAAAGCTGCTGTTCTTGACAGAAAACCCCTGGGTGCCTGTTCTGTGGAGGGCTGAGAGTGAGCTGGCGAGTCGGGCTTTGATCACCAGAGCCGCTCTCGGGGCGGAACAGCTACAGAATCCCGCTGCCCTGGCAGTGCCGAGGGATATGCCATCTGACACACCTACAGGTGCCGGGACACCTCCGCCAGCCCTGGAGCATCACCGTGCCTCCCTTCCAACCCTCGCCGCCGAACCTTTACCAGGCGGGGGGGATGAGGGGGTGGTGCGGCAAGAAAGGCTTTCCACAGCGCTGAGCTCCGCTCCGGAGAGCACGGCACGGTGAAGCTTTCCCAGCGCTGTATGAGCCGAGGGCCGGAGCGCTCGCCGTGCCGGGGATCGGGGCCGGGACACGGCTCCCGCCGGGAGCGGCTCGTGCGGCTCCTTAAATAGCGGCTATAAATACAACGCCGGCGGCGCGCTCCCATTGGCTGAGCCGCTCTCCAGATTTGCATAAGGGGGCGTGGCCGGAGGGCGCGGGCGGGGTGCGCGGCGCGGTTTGCCCGGCGGGGCCGCAGCGCCCCCCAGCGGCCAGAGCGGGGAGCGCACCAGGACCCCCCCGATCCCCCCATCCCGCGGTCCCCCGATCCCCCCATCCCGGGACAGCGCTGGCCTGGCCGCCCCTTATCCTGCCCTGCCTTGCACTACTCTTCACCTCTCCATCCGTGTCCTTGTTCCCGAGGCCACACTCAGCGCCTCGGAAAAGTTACTGGTAAAAATTGAATGAGAACACCCTAAAGTTCAAGTAGTGACCCCACCTCACGGTATCTGGGTGCACTCAAATTGCATGAAAATCACTCATAAATTGGTATATTGTGCTTTGCTTCTTCACCCAGAAGCGCTGTTGTAATGCATTCCATATATTGGATGATAATTATAATTGATGCACCAAACCACTTAACAAGGAGGTAATAAAGGGTATGAAGGATTTACTGCAAAATTTGAGCCTCATCATGGGAATCAGAGTTGCTACTTTTGACAAGAAAAACCTCTACCCTGTAGGCTAGAAAATGTCTTCTCCATTTCAGGTGCAGGTCATAAAAGAGTGTCATGGAAATGAACCCTGGTTTTATATGCTGAAAAAGGGTGTGGGAAAGGAGACTAAATCTGTGGGTGTCTGGAACAAAAGGGAGGATAAATTGTAAGATCTTACCATCCCACTCTTACACTGATGCTCATCACAGTGCTGTCCCCTGCCTTGGAGAGGATTCAGATCTGGCCCGCAAGCAGCACGTCCCAGTGATGTGTTTCTGGAATTAGGAGGGATGGGGAAGACAAATAAGGCCCTTGGAACTGTGGGTGTCAAGAGTGTGCCACACTGTGGTTGATAATGACCATGCAAACCACAGCTGGGTGCCAAGCAGTGGAGCACAGGGCCAGGGGAGGTCACTCCAACCAGCCTGGGGATGGACCAGCTGGGTGGAAGAGTGGAGCCCAGTTCCAGGCCAGGCTGGATGGGGCTCTGAGCACCCTGGGGTAGTGAAATGTGTCCTTGCCCATGGCAGGGGGTTGGAATGAGTTGATCTTTATGGTCCCTTCCAGCCCAAACCAATCCATGACTGAAAAAATAGGAAAGCAGGATGCCGTGAGCACCTGCTCCTTGCAGAGCTGCACTTTGCAGAATTGAGTGATATGTATTCATGGAATTGCCCAAAAATTTCTGAGAACACTTTCAAAGCTCCCCTTTGAAAAAGAGTTGCCAGGCAAAAAATATGCAAGGTGGTTTGTGGGAGCAGGATTTTGCTTTCTCATATCCCGAGGGGCTGTTCAGAGAGCTCCTTTAGGTCTGTTATCATGGCTGCAAGCTGAATATCTTATTTCAAATGAGGCCAAATTAAGAACGAGGACTGCTGTTGAGTTTTTGCTGACTCACCCTGAAATAATATTAGAAAACGTTCATATTTCTTGGCATAAAAATCTGGAATTTTGACAGCTCCTGGAATTTACAGAGTTGCCCTGATTCTTCAGCAAGACACAGACCTTCTCTCCTTTGCCAGAAGGAGGATGAATCTCTTGGGCAAACAGGAGAGAGATTTCCCATACTCTCGAGCAGTCACAGGGCTTTACCTCAAGCCCAGCTGACCCCAAAGCCTATCCACACTAAATACTTGACCTTTCCCAAACCTTTGATCTGTGGGGCCTCCAAATTCCTGCTATGCCTCCAGACTTGTGCTACATCCACCACAGCACATCCCAACCTCACCTAAACAAGGGGATCCACACAATTTGTGGCTCAGGGGCAGGCAGCTTCCTTAGGCAGAGCCTAGACCTGCAGACTGCTGCTTGAAAGACAGCAGGCAAAATCAAAAGCCTGAGTATTCCTTAGGATACAAAATAGCCTTTTTGTTTAGTAGCAGCTCAGCAGTGGAACTTGGAGGTGGAAATATATGGGGATTGATCTCAAGGTTTATATGTGGGGTGTTTTTCTTAGCCCTATGGTACTGAGTCATGTGATTATAACAGACTGTCAGCTTTAATTACAGAAAAGAAAGGGTTCTGCATCTCCTGACTGTGCAGGAAGATGCATTGTGGTAGCTGTAAAGGAGACACATGCAGGGGGGGAGAGAGAGAGAGAGAGAGAAGACAAGCCAAAAGGCAAAAGGAGCCAGAATCTGTTATATGAACAATAACTCGAGGTTTCTGTGTTCTTGGCATTGGCTGTGCCTCATCCAGCTGCAAAGTGCTGTGCGTGGGGGAGCTGCAGCTCCTGTAGGAGTTACCCCATTCCCACTGAACAGGTAGAACAATGTTTGCCCACACGCTGCGTTCCTCAGTAATTCTGCTTGAGCTGAGGTGACCTAGATCTGCCTGAGAGCCGTATGTATTCCTGAGTGCAAACATAAATACACTCTCTTTCTGCATTTAATTTTTGAGCAGCTCTAATTAAACTTAGCTTTGTTTAAACACATCCAGAGCTCCCTTGGTATTTGGCCCTCAGTGTGAAGACTCTTTGCCATTCACAAGAAGAGCTGGGCCATAAATGAGAATGAATGGCAGCTGCTCCTGCACCCCTGGTTGCTGCTGGTGGAACCTCGGGGTTCTGCTTCTGCTGCAGCCCCAGGGACATGTCTGAGCCTGATGGGCTCTCACAGGGCTTGTGTGCTGAGGGCAAGGGAAGGGAATACAGAGTGAAAACACTGAGACTCACAGGCTGCAGGTCTCAGTTGTCATGTTAACTCTTGTTTCATGCCTCCGTTGCATTTGCGTGCCGGAGAAAAGCAGGGAATGTCTTCACAGCCCAACATGCAGATGGGTTTTCTTGTGTAAATAACAGTTAAAATGGGCAGTTCATGTTTCTCCCTCTCTCCTGACTTTCCCATTTCAGCTGGCAAAGAGACCAGGCTTTTAAAACCACGGTGGGTTTTTTGTTTATTTTTTGGTTGCGCCTTTTTTTTATTTTGCTTTTTGCTTGCAAGAATGAGCCATTTTTGATCTCCATCCCCAAGAAATTACATTGATTTGTAAGGGACTCAGACAGACACATCTGCAGACAGGACCCTGTAAAGGGCTGCAGGCCAGGCCTCCCCCTGCTCTGGCAATGTGTCATAACCCCTGTCAGACTCACCCCCACTACCCCTCTAACCCTGCCCATCTCTCTGCTTCCAAACCACCAAATTTAGTTCCTTATGCAGCCAAAGATTGGGTAGATCTCAACAGGCACAGCTCTGAGGGAGGGGTGGATGGCAAAATCTGCTCAAGCACCTTCCCGCCCTTCTGCCCCACAAAGTCCCACTACCATGGGCCAGCTGGCTGCTTGCACTGGCTGTTGAGTCTTCTTGACCTCAGGGTGGTATGCTGTGGCTGGATTTGAGTCCCTGTGTCCCAGTGCTCCCTTGTGTGTAACAAGGAGGTGCACTTTTGGGTCTTGAGCACTGACTCTCTCTCCCAGCAATAAAAGCCAGTCTGGGCAGAGCAGGTTAAGAAAGAGGAGCTACTGTTGTGTAGCTGCCCTTTCCCTGCTTTGCTTCCTGTTGATGTCAAAGAGCTCCAGAAGTTGAAACCTTTTTGAGCAGCACCACCATGGTACCCGCTGGCTGCACTGCCTCACCAGCTGAAACCTACTCAGACCACAGCTCTGTTTGCTCTTTGTACCACAACAGCAGTTGGTTTGTGTAATGAAACACTTCTTGTGTTGTAATCAAAACCTACTTACGTGGTGCCACCAGTGAGGCAGGCTTATCTCTTTGCCTGTGTCTACATGCACATCCAGAGATGCTAGTTTTCCTCCAAAAGGCAAATAGAACCAGAACCTGGTCATGAGAAAATGCAAGCATTAGGGTGGGAAGGTCTTGTTGCATTAATAGATTTAAAGTAGCAAACAATAACACATTTTACAGTCACCCATCCCACTGCAAAGTTGCTATGAAGTACTTCAAAGGCTGACTGCTCACCCATTTTAAGGCATAATAAATGACCACACAAGAGACAGTGCCATAAAGACTCAGATCAGTGATCTATAAGTATTCACACCGTGCAGCCAGCCAAGTCCTATCAAATCCTATATTGCTTTTGGCATTTCTACACTGTTCAATGCTCGTGTGAGTGCCAGGTTATCCTGAACTTTATTATATATGGCTTTGAACATTTCATCAAGTCCTTCTCTTGCTGGAACAATAAATAACCAGTCCTAACTAGGCGCAACTCTGGAAAATTAAAATTGCACTGACGTGGAAAATTTGCCCCTGATAGCAAGACTCCAGCAGCTGGACCAGTGGGACTGTGCAGACCAGCCAGGGAAACACTGAAGCTGGTGGTGGGAAGGATTTAGCTGCCTGAAGCAGAGGTGTCTTGTGCTATTTTGGTGTGTGTGTGTGTGTCATGCCCAGCCCTTCCCTGCCAGTCCAGAGGGGCATGGGCCTCCCAGGGGCTGTGTGTCAGACATGCCAGGCCCACATGGGTGTGTGGGGCACCGTGGGATGTATAAACCAGCCAGGCAGAGGCTGGGCAGGGTAAACAAATGTGCTTAAAATAGCACTGCATGACTACATTTAGGCAAATGAGTGTTTCCTTGGCAGGTCTGAAACCCTGCCCTGTGCTGTCATTCCTGTACCTGACGCAAGGCAGGGGGGAGACTTGGTCTCCTGGGCTACACAGAACACACTGATGCAGTGCTTAGAAAAAACCAATGTGGGGAGGGAAGGATGAGTTAGGTGGAAACTGAATGGGTGTGGCCTTTTGGAGGGGTCACAGCTTGGGGCTTGAGGGTTTTGGTTCCCTTTGGGTCGTGCCTGAGGTACTTACACCCACCTGCAATAGGATCCTGCCCGGGCCCACCCCTGCAGCCTTTCCCTGCAAGTGCAGATGAGGATGTGTGCCTCACTGCTGGCTCCATGGGCTGCAAATGTCCCAGGGGATCCTGCAAAGGAAAAGAGAAGTGAGGCCTCATCAGTGCTGGGGGAACTGGTTGTGAGCTCAGAGCAAGGAGGCTTCTCCCTGCTGGAAGCGTCTGCTGCAGCCAAGGAGGGAAAAAAATCGTCTTTGTACAGTCTTTATAAATAAGTAGGTTACACCGAGCTCCTCACTGACTCATGCTGCTGTCATCCCAGGGAAGCAGCTCGGCCAGGCTCTGAACTCTGGCTGCCCGGCAGGATTACGTGGAGAGGAGCTCACTGGAGGGGCTGGATTCAGCCACACCACACAACTCCACTGCAGGCTCCTCTGGAAACAGTGCAGAACTGTAAATTTGCCATCTTTTCTGGGCTTGGAGAGACAAGTTTTGCAGTGAGCAATGTCCCTGTCACATTTCCTATCAATTTGTGATCAGGAAGGGAGGAGAGATCCCACATCCCTGTAGCACAGAAGGCTCTCCCCAGGCAGCCTGTGTAGTTTGCTGGGGGAAGGGACAATAATTTTGGCTTTTGCTTTGTTTATAACTAAGCAGAGCATCACTTCAGTCATGCCTCTTATTTCCAGTGATGATATCTGCACCAGTAAAGCAAAGAGAGTCCGGGCATGGCCGCAAGCAGCAGCACAGGGCCCTGTGTGGTTTTTAAGTGTTAGCACACTCCCTGCCACCATTCTGGCCCGTGGTGCCCTGGGATGTCCCAGCTGGCAGCCCTGGGGCTGGTCCTGACCGCAGAATGGGTGAGCTCACCCCCTCCTGGGGACAAAATGAGGTCAGCCCTGAGGACACGAGCTGGGCTCTGGGCATGCTTGCCTGACCTCAGGGCAGAGAGCAGGCCCTGGCCAATTGCTCACTGCTGCAGATACTGCCAGCTCAAATGGACTCTTTTGCTCAGGATACCATAGCAGTGGTGCCATGTGCCACAAGAGTGGCATCCTGTTGACTGCTGAGGTGATCTCAGGGGCTGCCACTCAATTTGCAGGTTTTCTGTGGGAAGCAGAACATCCCTGACCTCTGCTTTGGCAAATGCTTGACGCAGATGCTTCCACAGGACATTACTACATCCTGAGAAAGCCCTCATTGTGCTGGTGTGTGAAGTGGCTTCTGAAGGCGAGGTACAGAGCTGAAGACAGAGAGATGAGAGAGATGGAGCTCGTGCTGGGCCCAAGGGAGCTGCAGCAGGTAAACCTCTCCTGCAGCCTTTCCCCACTGAAGTGCTAATGCAGAGCAGAGCTTTCAAGCAGTGCTTCCAGCTGCTCAGCACTGTCAGCTTGCCGGCACCCCCACGGCGTTCTCCCAAAACTGCTGAGAAAGCACAGTGTGCCCCAGAAAAAAACTCCTCAGAAACTTCTGTGAAAACTTAGCTGAACACTTTACATTGCAAATTCCTACTCATGGCTGATGGAGGGACAGCCCTGCCCACATCCCTGAGGTCCCAGTGCAAACAGAGTGTGATTAACACACCCCATGCTGGCCTGGGTTCCTCCTCCAGCCCATGTTCGAGGCTGTGTCTCAGGGGATTGAGGAATCACTCTAGGGAGCAGGTGGCCACCCCCTGGCACCCTGCACAGGCTAAGCAGGTCCAGTCCTTTCCTATATCTCACACCAAGTCTGGGCTCCATTCTTGCCCTGTGTAAGCCTAGTTTGAAGCCTAGAGCATTGCCTTGTAGAGCAGGCAGGAGTCTGTGTGGGCTGAAAATGTTTCTCCTCCCAGAGAGAGGCACTTTTAGATGTAGGACCTGTGGCTCTGGCTGCATCTGAGCGATGTTTCCTCCCAGCTGCTCATGGCCAGGGGGCTCCTGGCTTCAGCCTGGGCTGATGGCTCTGCATCCAACTGCAGCCTCAGGGAGATGGTTTTTGGCATCCCATTGTGACAGTGCTTTTTCTTCAGCCACCACAGACCTTTGCTCCAGGCCATTTTGATGCTTTTGGAAGACAGCCGTGTCTAAAATGCAAATGCACAGCTATGACAGCTTTGAGCTGAAAGATCACAGGACACCTTTGCAAGGAGTTAAATTTGCAGCCATGCAAAAACAAAAGCAGCAGTCTAAGCAGGTTTATTTAGGGCTCAAAAAGCAACCTGACATTTGAAGTCTGTCAGGTATTTTCAGAAGTCTGCCTCTATCAACATCACCTCTACCCATGGAGTCGCTTTGTGTCGGTGCTTATGTTCTACATTGTCATTTTCCCCAGCACAACCACTGTGTATCAGTGGGGATGTCACCAAATGCCTTCTGAAGGCTGGAAAGAAAGAATGGAGAGCTGGGGAGCCAGGGAAAACCAGGTACAAAGCTCCCATGGCATTTGAGCAGCACAGCCTTGGACACCCACCCAAAGCCAGGTCGTTGTCCTCACGGTACCTTGCTGGTTCTCAAAGCATCCAGTTGAGGATAAGCCCTGCTGCATCCCTAAGGAACTGGCACTAGCTATGTAGCAAACAGACAGGGATGGCTGCAAGTTTCCAGGACACTAAAGAAGTACCACCTATTTTCCCTGGAATTCAGATTATTCATAACACGCTAGTGATAATTTTGCATCTCACCTAACAGGTGGTCTGTTAAGGTTTCTTGGCTGCAGTTGCAGAAACAGTACTTCTGGGCTTTACAAGCAGCATTTATCATGGCTGGCAAGGTAATTTATTTGTGTCTTAAATACTTGTAATTAGACTGCCTCGTAGCTAGTACAGCGAGGAACAAAACAGACTTCAGTAACACACAGATAAATAATTCAAAGAGCATTCCTTAAAAGAAGCATTTGTTTTCCCTCTCTGTTCCCACTGTCACTTTGAGTTCCTTGATCTAAAAGCTGGGATCAGTCTCCCCGGGGTTTGCAGGTCACATAGCTGCCACCCCTCCCGGGAAGTTGGAAAGTTCAGAGAAAACCAAAGCATTTAAGAGGGAAAGAAGTTCTGTAATGTCAGCTTCTCTATTCTGGAGAGCCAGCTCCCAGCTGCTGCCTCTCCAATAGCAACTCCACCCAGCCCTCAGATAATAATCACAAGCTATTTCGCCAGCTCTGTTTCCTTCTACATTTTTGCTGTTAACTCCATCAGCTGAATGGATAGCATTTAGCTCAAGAGCACAGAGACTGATAGAACAGAAAGTTTTTACGTGGGTTCTGGATGATAAAAAAGCATTGCCCCTTGTCCTGCAAACTACACAAGCACCTGCAAAGCTTTGTTTCAAGGAGTAAGAGTGAAGTTAAGCAGGGGTCTTGAAGAAACAGGGTCAAAAACGCATGGGGTGCTTTGCCAGGGTGAGCCGATTTCCTAAATAGATGTGGATGTTTGTAATGTCAGATTTGTAGGAGAAATCAGTGCCATACCCTGCCCTTCAGGCTGTGCCTCAGGGAGGAACAGCTCTGCTGTCCAAAGGCTGAGTTCTCCTGCTCCCATTCAGGCAAAATTCCCACTGAGGGCAGGAGTTGAGACAGCAGAGTGGAAATTGCAAAACTGGATTCAGACTGGCACCTGGTCAAAAGCCAGGAATCTTCGGTGATAAAATGTTTTTATTTTTCCAAGCATGCATCAGATTCTGAAGCATATTTTAGTTTTCAAAAGTGTCATTTTCTCCCTCAGCTGCTCACAGTTTCCCTCACACGGAGGATTATTTTAGCAGCCCCAAATATGTGTATCTGCATGTGCGAACTTCAGCAGCACGTTAAGGAGAACTGCCCAAAACACTTCAGTCCTCATGAAGTGAAACTTAGAGTGTCTGACATGGAAAGTTTGTATTAGCTTAAGCTCAAATAATTCAATCCATCTGCCACAGAGACCTAATAAAACTCCTTTTGCTGGACTGGTTTTCTCTAAGGCTTCTCTTCATCCGCACAGGTCTCTAGGGTTGCTTTTCCTGGTCATGTTTGCTGCACACAAACAGCATCCAATACTCAGGACTTGGTATTTCCCAAAAAAATCATCCTCATGAAACCCAGGAGGGCTTTCTCTCTCATCTGCTCACATGACATGGCTCCAAAACATCATCTCTGATGTCCCAGCATCCAACCCACATCTGCAAGGACCTGTGAAGCTGGAGAGGTGCACACATTTTCCCAAGGCATCAAAGTGCACTTCAGCCAGCACACCAAGGAAACAGCTGAGGGAAGGTTACTGTGCATACAGAACAGCACAGGCATGTCCCCACCTGTTTGAGGGCTTCCCTCAAAGTCCACTAAAGAGCTCAGTGTACTCCATTACTCACAAGGATTTCTTTGGGGTCTCAGTTGCCCAGATAGAGCAGGAGTTCTCAGTGCCCTGGGATGAGTCCGTTCCCAGCTGGCCAAGCTTGCCCTGCAGTGGAAACCCTTTATTTCAAAGGCACCTGTACCCTCCACTGACTGATTCCCCACTTTGTGAACACTTTGTCCTTTCCCTGGCATTCAGTCCTGGATAACTAATCCAGCCTGGGAAGTGGCCTTCTCCAAATCCAAGGGCTTTCCATTCCATGCCACCATGTATACAAATACCATGAAGGTATTTCCACCCCCTAGCCCCCATCTCCAGCTCAATGTGGCAGGGAAATAGGGATGAGAAGGTGAAACAGCCCTCCAGTCAGGGTTGTTCTGCTGGCACAGGTGTGCTGAGAGAGGCCCTGGTGTCACAGAGCCATAGAGTAGACTGGGTTGGAAGGGGTCTTAAGAGTAATCCAGTTCCACCTCCTGCCATGGGCAGGGACACTTTCCACTATCCCAGACTGCTCACACTTGTTGGACACTGCCAGGACTGGGCAGCCACAGCTTCTCTTGGCAGACTACACACACCTGTGTGGCCAAAATCCTCTTATCAACACCCAGCAAATGACAGCAGTTGCCAAACAGGAGAGGGAAACTCAGCTGGGTGCAGACAATTGGTGATGGTAATTTTCAGCAATGTAAACATGGGGAAGCTGTCCTAACCTTCTGCTCAGGGTGACAGCACTCCAGGCTATGTTCTGCCAGCTTTATTTATCCTGATTTCAATGGGAACAATCAGAGGCTGGAGCAGTTGCTGCAGGTTGATGACAGAGTCTGGCACGCAGGGGTGACCAGAGTGTTACAATTTCTTCTCACTGAGCTGATAGAAGTAGCTCAGATATCTCTGCTAAGCTCCCATTTATGGGATGGTTTGGCTGAAACCCTCTGCTTCATCACATTGCTTAGTTAGTCCTGGTTTCACACAGCACTGCTTTCTAGCAGCTACCCCAAAGATGAGAGTTTCCCAGTGGGGAAAAGTTGATTACAATAAAATCAGCAGCATCTTCCCATTTATTTCATGGCAGTAGGATTTGACCAAAGAAAATCTCTACAAGTCTTTGAGTATTTTGATTCCATGAAGAGCATGCAACTAGAAGAAGACTTTGCTCAAGAAAAGTGTCTGTAAACAAAAGGGAGCTCAGCTAAAACTGGGAGAGGTGAGTCTGAACAAACTCAGCACACCCAGTATCTGCCAGTCTGATTTGCAGGCAGGAAGTTCCAAAATGGTTGTTGTTTGGACAAGAACAAGAAGTTTGGGCTCCATTTCTGAGCTAGATAATCATTATGGGCTGAGGCCAAACCCCACAGCTTTTCTAAGGCTGGGCTATTTCTTGCCTCATATTATTAGGCACAAGAGACAGAGCTGAGTTGGATTTACAGAATCTTGGCTCAAACACAGTTAGCATTAGCATGACTACCGAGGAGGAGTGTATTCTCAGTTAAGGCCCCTTCAGGAATTGGGTCTTTTCATGGAATTTCAAAAGCCCAGTGGAGGTGCAGCTTTCATTTCTATCATAGCATCACTGGTGTGTTGCATGGGGAAGTATAAGATTACATCCAGGGTATACTTGGGTTGTAGAGTTTGTCCTTACTTCAGCCCTAAAACTGAATCAGCCCAGGCAAATCCTGGAATGGCTGTCCCCTCTGCATCCATGCTGCCCCTGGCTGTGGTCAGGCTTTCCAGCATCAGGAGCTACAGAGGCTTCCTTCCATCAGGCAGCTGAATTCCTGCAGAAAAATCCTTTCCAAAGTGGTTTCCCTGTGCTGCACTGCTGAAATGCAGCTGACTGGAGAGAGGCTGGATGCAGTGCAGACACACCACAGAGCAGCTCTGAAATGGAAGGGAAGAATAACTTCTCCCAATAAAAACTCCAAGGGGAATCAAGGCAGCAATTTTGGCAAAAGCCAGGATAAAAAGCATCTTTTTCTCTGGGAGGGTTGTCTGGAGAGTTTTGGATGGCTCTGGGAACTTAGTACAGTTTTCCACCTTATCCAAAAGATGGCACTGTGAACATTGCAGCCACGCTCTGCTCCTGCCCGGGTCTGGCCCTGCTCAGCTCCTGGGGGCTGATCTCACAGCCCACCCTGCTCTGGCACCCAGCTTTTTACAGTGTTTTCCACAGCTGATTGTCTTTGTCCCAGAAAAAAAAGAGTAAGTCACAGCCTGACTCGGTTCAGGAAGTGTTTGATTCCTCTAAAATCAAATTCCTCAGGTTTTGGAGCAGCTTTGTGTTTAAAAGTGAGATGGGATGCAGGGAGAAACAGGAGAGGGATGAGGGGGAGACGGGATGAGAAGTTGTGAGAAGGAGCAGGGGGAGGGGAAGGAGGGAGGGAGGGAGGGAGGGAGGGAGGGAGGGAAGGAAGGAAGGAAGGAAGGAAGGAAGGAAGGAAGGAAGGAAGGAAGGAAGGAAGGAAGGAAGGAAGGAAGGGAGGGAGGGAGAGGGGCAAGGTCCCTCCTTTGCTCACCAGAATTACCTGGCTTAACACCTGGAGGGGACACCTGTGACTGCCCAGAGCAGGATGGGCCTTACACTTGGTCAGTGCAGCTCCAGCCTCATGCTCACACTGCTCCCCAACTAGAGACCTTTGTAGAGAGATATGAAAATAATGCATCAGATTTTTAGGCAAGCACAGGAACATCACACAGGAGTGCTGGAGAGGAAGTGAGAAATTTTGCATTAGCTTGAAACTACAGAAGTTTAATTATACGTACATGCCTTTCAATCCAATTTGTAACTTTTATGATGACCCCAGAGGGTTGTTGGTTGGAGTTTAATTGACCTATTTGCAACCGAGCCAGTTCATTCCTACAGCTGGGGACACTTTTTTCACAGATTCCAATTCAGTGATTGAAGCTTCTGAGGCCAAAGGGACCATTAGATCATGTAGTCTGGCCTCTTGCATATGGACTTTCTTCCAGACATTCTTCTGAGCTGCACAAGATGTGCCTGGTGAAAACCTGTATCCCAAAAAGGAGCTCAGGCTGGACCAGTGTTCCCAGGGATGGGCAATGCACCACTTCCCTTAATCACTTGTTCCTGTGGGCACTCACTCATTTGGAGATTTAAATGTAACCATCATCAGGATCTTGGTCATCCAAGGCATCGCCTGACCCAAAAATGTTTAGTGAGCAGTGCCTGATGGACATGCCATTGATTCTTTAAACCAAATTTTTTAAAATGTAAATTGGATTATGAAGTACTTAGGAGATGTTAATTTTGCTGAGTGGTCTCATTAGCTCCAGATCCAGACAGAGCAGACTAAGCAGCAGGAGTCATCAGTTGTTCTCTCAGCTTTAACTTGTATGAGTCTTGTGAAAACTCAAGCCCTTCTGAGCAATGGCATGCACAGAACTCAGTTTTTTAGTTATCCTTTGGAAGCTGTGACGAGGAAATGCCCCTGTATGACACCACAGATGGCTCTTTCCATGCACTGCTTGGCAGATGTGCAGGAAAATTACACTGGAAAGTGGGCTCTCAGCTGGGCTTTGCAGCAAGGTGCTAAATGCTTCTGTAGTAACATTTTGTGAAGCTCAAAATCTCCCATCTTCACAAAAAAGAAGGCAGTGAACCCATGCCCCCCAGCCTGGGATGTGGTGCTGCCTTCTGGGGTGCAGCTCTCCCTGTGGGCACAGGCTCTGCTCTCCCAGGTCTAACAACACCTCCTCAGCCCCTCCAAGCTCCCTTTAACCCTCGTTCCTCTTACTTTAACCCCCGGCCTCCTTCTCCACTCCCAACGCTGTCACCTCTGCTGCTTTTTTCTGCAGCTCTCCAGGACAGCCCCTTCCCTCACAGCCATGAGCTGAGGGAGATGAGGATTTTCTTCTTACTGATGCCCAGCTGGGGACCAGGTGCCATGAAGTAACTTTTTGTAAAGCAAAACATTCACCTGTCAATCTGAGACACGGGAAAACACGGCCAGGGTCTGCACACTCATACACTGGGCTTCTCTTCACACTGCAGTCAAACTCACTCCCCATAAATACAAGCATTGCAACAGCCCTGCAACATGTCCAAAAGTCTGTCCAGGGAGCTGGGAGAATCCTCTCTTCCAAACACTAAAGCCTCCAGCACACACACTGCATGCAGGGCTGGGCCATGCCTATTAGACTTTCTGTCTTTGCAGCCTGCCTGAGCATCAGGGCTTTGCCATAGACAAGGGGCTCCTCCTCCACCGTGCTTCCACTCCTTTCAGCACCAAGGCACGCTGCTGCTTTCCAGGGATTCAGGCAATCTGGGGAGTGCTGGCTGACTTTTGATGCTATTTAGGCCAGGCTGGATGGAGCTGTGAGCAGCTTGGTCTAGGGGAAGGTGTCCCTGCCTGTGGCACGGGGTTGGAACTGGAGAACCTTTACGGTCCTTCCAACACAACCCATTCATTGATTCCATGATTCTGTGATTCCATGATTATCCTTATTACAGTTATTTGCCCAAGAAAAGCAAGAAATTCGGCTCAACAAAAAATCTGAGGGCAAGACACATCACACCTGCTGGCCACAGGACAGTGATGCCCTGCAAACCCTGATGTGGCAGTCCCAGGCAAAGGTAAGGTCTCAGCTCTAGAAGAAACTGCAAAGGGAATTTTAAATTAAATTGGGATTTTAAAATTTAACAGCATTTAAATTTTAAATAGTCCAGCTCTCAGCAAAATGAAAGCAGTCTTTCTGTTCCAGTGTGGAATGGGACAGATCCTCTGCAGCTGTAAGTTTGGTGGCCCTCTCTGTTTGCTGGAATCAGAGGGACTTAATTGATTTGTAGCAGCTGAAGGTCTGCCAGCTCAGGCTCTCTCCTGAAAATACACCACTCTAATCTGGCTGGCAGTGCAGCCTTGATGTTTCATTAATTCACAAGAAAGCTCCTTCCAGGACAGACACACGTGGCTGAAAAAAAGAAAGAAAATTACTCTAAAACTTGTTATCATCCGTCATGTTATTGAAGCTCATTTGAAAAAAAAACACTTCCCAGGCTCCCAATCTCAAAGGATGTTGTTTTTCTTTCTGTGTGCCTGTGTTAGGAAACCATCAGTCTCGTTGTGTTTTTCAGGCTCTGTTGCTCTCAGGAGGGCGAGGGCAGGGAGTCACTGAGGAGGAATAGGAAAGACCCTTCATGCCCTGCCAGCACAGAACCATTCCCCACACTCTGGCTTTGTCCTTCAAAGCTTGAAATGACTCATTGATAAAGGTTCCCACTGCTTCCTTTGGGAGATATTTAACAGCCCCTTCAGGCTTCAGTGTTAGGATGTTTTTCTTGATAGTCAGCCTAGACATTGCTTTGCTCCGTTTCCTCCCATTGCCCCTGGTTACACCTCGTCCCACCCTAAACAAGTCCTTATCCCCTCCTTGTGTTGATACTGTGCATATCAGAAAAGGAGGGGGTGACTGACACAGGAATAACACAGAAACATGTTTTTAGTCCAGTCTGCAGAATGATTTCCAGCCAGAGTTGTCATAGATTACTATTTACCCATCATCTTTTGGACAAAGAATGAGGACAGGTATAAAATGGCATCAGGGCTGTCTTAAGGATTTAACCACCTTCCACCTGCTGTCCATTCCCTTCAGGTACCACCACCACCTCTGGGAACTGGGCCTCATCTCGTGGTCCTGGCTCACTGTCAAAACTGAATGTAGCAGAAGCTGAAAGATCCCTCTGGATGAGGCAGCATACGGAAAAAAAAAAAAAGGATTTAATGGCAACATTCTATCATAATCACAATCTGAAAAGTACTTGAAACTTGTGTTTATTGACTTCTCTGCCGCAGTAACAGCCTGGCAAAACAAAAGGCAAGAAAAGCTGACAAATGCAGAGATACAAATGCAGTGCAAAGCAAAGCACAGCCAACAGCTTTACTGATGAGAGATGCACTTTTCCCTCCTGGTTTATAGCAATTGTGCAGCTCCCTCTGTGCTACTGAAGTGCAGCAGAGATTTTTGGCTTATCAATTGAAGTTGCTTCCAAAGCAGTGCTTTGAATATCTCTGTATGTTTTGGGGTAAAACCTCACCTTTCCCAGGTCTTTTGGCTTCCTAATGTAATAGAGCCAGGATTTAAAGGCACTGCTCAAAATGCAAACGAAAAGGTTGACTTCGTTTTTGGCAAGGAAACAGCAAAGAGAAGTTCATTGGGCCAACACTGCTGCACTGTGATATTCCCTGTAAAAAGCATCACCTGCAGATATGGGATGGGCAGGGAAGGAGGAGAGAGCTCACCTGGTGTGCTGCTGTGACCCACAAACACAGATTTTGGAGGAAAATCTCCATAAACACCTATTCATTAATATTTCTTCCCATAATGCCTTAGGGCATCAAATCGGGTCACCAGAACGGGTTAATTTTGGGGAAAGATTCAAATGTAATCAGCCTGGGAGAAAGCTGCACCTTGGAGGCAGGAAATGGGAATTGTTTTGTCTCCTTGTATATGACTTCAGCTGACTTTCTCCTCAAATTTTGGGGTCACTGAAAGCTTTGAGCTGCTTTGGCTTTGTTGCTGCCATCTGGGTTGTTCAGTAGAACGTAAAAATCAGCGAGGCCAACAACACACCTCTGGGGATTCAGGCTGCAAGGCCAGGAGTGCTGCCTGCATCCTTCAGCACTGAGGGGAAGCACAGGCATTCCCCCAGGTGGCATTTCTTCTGGTGGCAGAAATCACACACCTCTGTGGCCTCCTCCTGCAGGGAGCAATTCTCTAACATGCTCAAAGCTGAGGGACTAATTTATTAAAGCCTGTGGAAAAAACAGGTCTGCAGAAAGAACTGGAGCAAGGTTTTCTTGCTGACAGTAGGACTGAGGCAGAAGCACAGCTTTCCATACCTGGATTAAAACTAGTCATTTAGAGTCTGGATTTCAATTTCATAACACTCTCATAACAAGGGAAATTAAAAGGGCCTTTGGGATCTCAGCACTCCTGGGTTTACGGGGAGCTGGGATCTAAAAAAAAAATTGCTTTGAAAGCCAGGCTTTAGACAGGATAAACATAGTCCTGGGGACAGATCTGATTAGGTGAGCTCCTCTGAAGGGGAGCCATGGTATAAATAGAGCTGTGGTTGGCCTTTCTGACTCAGCTAATCTGATCATTACCTCCTGCTTGCCTTGAGGTCACCCTATCTGACCAGCTCTGCTGACCCCTTGGAATATCCCAGCAGCTCCCACTCCACCAGGTGACTTGCCTGTGGCTTACAAAGCTAAAGAAGAAAGCAAATTGAGGGAGGGAAAGCACCCTGCAAAATCTTTTCAATATCCCTTCCTTCCTCTTGCAAAATGGATGTTGCTTCTGAAGAACTCCTGAGGTAAAATCACTGACCTATGTAGCAGTGTTTGTTTTTTTCTCTTAAACATTGCATACAGGCTGATGTGCATAGAAAATTTATAAATTATACACACTCCAGTGTGCATCAATACAAATGTGGAATTACTGAGCAATGCTACTGATGAGAACAATTAAAATAAACCTTGTTATTAAAATACACTTATCAGTCTGTGCTGATAAGTTTGACAGCCTCTGATATCACCACAGAGCCAAAATTCTTCCTTTCTTGAAGAAATTGTTGTTTTGCAAAGGATTAAACAAAAAAAAAAAAAGGTCAAAACCCCAAGCCCAGATAATCTCTTCCTGTTCATGGAAGTGGTTCTGGAAGCTAAAGCAAGTGATGTATTTGCAGCATGGAGATGCAGGATGGAGTGACACAGTTCTTCCAGAGAGCAGTGACATATGGGGTGAGACCCGACAAAAATTACCAAAACTACACTGGAAGGAAAAAAAACTCTGAAGACCTCTTGTAAGTTCTGGCAGTTGACACAATTAATAACTTTTAACTTGATCCCTGCTGATTTAGTTTAGCTGCCTTTTTTTTTTTTTTTTCTTTTTTCTTTTTTTTTTTTTTTTTTTTTTTTTCCCTCTTAGTAATTTAATTGCTCACCAATGCCTCTGATTATTTATTCAGTATTTGGCAGGTTGAGCAACAAAAGAAATATCCCTCGTGGCATTCCTAGGCCCTGGCACCAAGGCTCCAGCAGATATTCTCTCTGTGTCTGGGTCCTTTTCCTGAGACTTCTATGGGAGGCTAACTGGTGTTAGAGAAGATCATGGTGTTATTTCTATTTGCACTCATTTCCTGGGCGTTGGACTGCACAGGATTTTGTATTTAACTCTCCAAGCTGTAAATTGATTGCTACCAATAAATTTTATTGGGAAATTATTCAGGTGAGCACTCTGGTAGTATAAATATCACTGTCCTTCCCTGTTCTATGACCCATACTGTCCCTGCCCTCTTTTCTGGAATTTCATCAGAGCAAAAGATAAGGAGCAAAAAGAGAAATTGAGATTTTCCAAGTCTGCTTTTGACCTTGGAGACTGAAGATGGCATTATTGCAACAGGGCCTGGTTTTCACTGAGTATAAACATTCATTCACTTTTAGAAAAAAATCAATGGTTACTCAAGGTCATCACCTAAATCATAAAATGGTTTGGGTTGGAAAGGACCTTAAAGCTCATCCAGTCCCACCCCCCTGCCATGGACAGGGACACCTGCCACTACCCCAGGTTGCTCAGAGCCCATCCAGCCTGGCCTTGGACACTGCCAGGGATGGGGCAGCCACAGCTTCTCTGGGCATGGTACCAAGGCATTGTAGATCAGTGGTCTCTTTCTACACAGAAAGGACCTAAACTGTTTAAAAAAATGGCATTCAGGCAACATTCTGAGGTTCAAGACTTTACATTTTCCTCTCTGCAGTGGGAAAAAAGAAAAAAAAAATGTGTCCCAAATTTAGCCACTGCATCCAAGAATGTGTGCCAACAAATTGATATTTTCATTACCTTGCAGTCTTTAAAAGTGTTTCTGGTATCATGCAAGCAGCTGAAAACAGGAGATATTAGAAAAAAAAAATTCTTCATTGTGAGGGTGTTGAGGCCCTGGCACAGGGTGCCCAGAGAAGCTGTGGCTGCCCCATCCCTGGCAGTGTCCAAGGCCAGGCTGGATGGGGCTCTGAGCAATCTGGGGTAGTGGAAGGTGTCCCTGCCCATGGCAAGGGATGGAAATCATCTTTAAATTCCCTTCCAACCCGGCCATTCTGTGATTCTATAATAGGAATTTTAGATGGCTGCATAAAGAAGCACCAAGGAAGAAAAAAAAGTAATTCCTGAACGACTGAGGAGACAATTCAGGGATGCAGTTACTGCTAAAGCACTCACAAAGGGAAGATCCAAACTTTGGGGTAGTCAAGGTCAACACGACTTTCCACTGCTTCCCGTGGGCTTTTGCACCTTAGCAATGCTCCTGCTTAAAAACAAAAATGCTGTGTTCTCCTTCTGATTCAGCTTCCATAAAGCCTTGTAAGATTGAAAACAATATTAAATCACTCTGAGTCACAGGTGTCCCTCCAATACTTTGTTCAACCCAGCTGGAATTGTCCATTTAGCCAGAAGAAAAGGTGTAAGACACAGTTGAGTTGACATGTTTGTCAAAATGTCTTGGCCAAGAGCCACTGGAATGCCAAATATGATGTGAGATTGCAAGAAGGTATTTTTTTAAGCTTGCAGTGCCCTGCCTGGGATTTCAAAAAAGACTAAGGAAGAGACTTTGCTGTGGAAGGATGTGGGCTAGTGGCTAAAGGAACAGTATGATTTTCAAGAGAGACTCACAGATTTATCCCTGGCAGCTCTATGCACTGTGACCTTCAAAAGGTTACAGGAGGCATCAGGCTAATAATACCTAGGACACAGGGATAGTAGAGGATTAATTAATCACAGCCTTGAAGTTTCAAATCCAGACAAGGAAGGTGAGAATCAGTATTATTTCAACAATTTGGGCCCTCTAGCTGATTATGTTCAGGATCAGATAGCCAGAGTGATTTAAGAAGGACGTGTTGGCAGGTGCCCTGCAGCTGGCTTGTGACAATTCCCTGCTGGGTGCAGGTATTTTTAGCTGCCAATGAACACACAGTATAATTCAAAGATTTCCCAGGCTGTGGCATGGAGAGCTGCAGTGGAATTCAGGAGCAGAGCTGTGCAAGTTGCCAGCCATGGAGAGTGGACAGCAGCAAAAGTTCCTGGGGAAGAGGAAACGGGGGCAGAAGTGGGAGTGAACGGAGCAGCCACAGGGTAACTCCTGGGCAAAATTATACCTTGCAGTGAGAGGGTCTCATCATTAACTGTACACTGTGGAGGAGAGACCTCTTTGATCTCTTCTAAATGCTCAGTTTAATTAAATTCCTTTTATTCTTCTTGAGAAGAAATAATAAGCTTAACTAAAAGAGTTACCTTCTCTCCAGTGTTTTTCCTTTTATTCATTGCTAAATGACAGCTCCAGTCTTTTGAGCTTCGCTTCCCAAGGACTCTTTTATCTGGTAATTTCAATGTCCCATTTCTAGACCTTTTCTATTTCTGCTAAATACTTTCAATTAAAAAGATAACTAAGAATTAATACAGTATTTCAGATATGCCAATAAGCTTGGTTTATCAAGGAGTTCTGTAATATTTTCAGAGCCTGTTTTGCATCCTGGGCTGTGCAGTACTCACACAACTTGGTTCTTGGATGTCTCTGCATTTTAAGCAAGTATTTTCACTGTCACCAGTGATGACCCACTCTCTTTTCTTTTTCCTCAGTGATTTTAAGTTTTTATGAATAGCTGACTTTTGGTGTTGCTTCTTTTTTCCCCCTGCTAGACTCTGATTATTTTGTATTTATTCAAAACAGAAGATTCTGCTTGCTCTTATATTTCTATCTCATCTTGCTTTCCTAGAGTCTTCTAGAAGTTTTCACGGCCATCCCTAGTCCTCAGTGACCTTCAACCACTTTGTGTAATCTCCACAATTTCTGACTTTGCCGCTCACTCAGTTTTCCAGACCATTCATAAAAACAGCAAAGAATACATCTGACAATGTGGATCATTAAGACACTTGCTTCTAATCCTTTGCCAAAGTGGAAGTGTCTAATTTTCTCACACATTATTTTCTCTGTCTTATCTAATTTCTAAGAGTGAGTAATAATTTGACTTTTGCTTAAGGTGCTTACAAGGAACCCGATAAATAAGTCTCAGATATTGGTGCTGTGAGATTACATAAAAAGTACTTTGAATAAGGAGTGCTGCCTGAAAAGTTGTCTCTGATGATTCTCATCTTATGTTAATATTGTCTATTCTCCTTATGCTCCTAATGCCAAATTGCATTAGACCTTAAAATGACAATAGTTTGGAACATAAAGACAGCCTGCTGATATTTTTGATCTCTGTATTTCAGCACAATGTGCCCATCCAAACTGTTCTGTTATTTTTTTCTTTATTAAAATAGCAATCTTAGGTACATACCTGGGAAGAATAACTGGACTGCAATGGAGTAGAAATTCCATTGCATACAACAAGGGAAAACACAATTATCTCTACCTGTTAAAGCAGGACATCTATTCTAGGAATAAATCTGCTGGGACTGATATTCTGAACAGAGAATTTCTGCACATTCATGAAACCACCTTTCAAAGCTCTCTGAAAAAAAAAAACCAAAAAAAACCCAAACCCCAAACTGCTGTTCTCTGGTGTTTAGTAGGGCTGTAAATTCAAGAGGCTTTGACTACACTGAATCTTTCTGAAATAATCTGATTTTGGACAAATCAATTCATTAAGTGTTGAGTCCCTTAGGTGAAAGTGGAAGTGACTAAACTAACACATGCAGGAGAGAAGTTTGCAAGCAGAAGAAAGAGGGCAGCAAAAGGACAGCTGATGTTCATCCAGGCTGGTTTCACCTCGGGTTATCTGGGATCAGTGCAGCCCCATGTGACACAGAACTGTCCTGCATGAGCTGCCCAGAACAACCCTCTGTGCTGATGCTTTTGCTCTGCAATAACGAGGGCATCTCTAAAGCTGGAGCGATTAAATCACCACCCTGCTGGAACTGTGATTCTGAGGGGGAGGAAGTCTGATGTGGCTGATGATTACAATGAAAAATTTACAGACTCTTCCCCTCCTCTGGCAAATGCAGCAGAGGCAGTGGATCCCGTGAGCTGTGCCAGTGAGATTCTGGGAATATCTGCAGCACAGTGACTCCCTGCAGCAGCAGCCACTGCAGCTGAGTGTCCCCAGGCAGCCAGCTCCCAGAGCTGCAGTGAAACTCCACCAAGTCAGAAAAGCTCCCTCATTCAGGAAGGATGCCAATGCTTCATTTTGGAGGGGTCCCAAAGTGCATGACTGATTTCCCCATCATCAATTTCTCTGTCATTTGCCCCATTCTTGCTCCTGGTGTCCACAGAGGGATTGGGTGGTCACCCAAGGGAAATGGCCACGTGGTCCTGGTGGCCTGGCTTATGGCCACATGAAAAGGAGGAATCAGGAAGAGATAAACATCAGCCTAATAGATGGATCAACTTAATCACTCTGCAGGCCTAGCAAAGGACCATCCATCTGTTAATGGCAGCAAAGGGATTCTTACAGGGGTAATTACTAAGCAGCACATTTAGAAGGCGGGTTGTTCCGCTTTAGTTTTTAATTACTGAGAAAAAGGGAGAAATTAGAATATTTTAATGAACCTCCAGATGTCAACAAGTTGGTCTAATAAATTGGATGTGGAAGATAACAATTTGCAGTTATAATTTGTCATCTCAGAAGCTCCAGTGGGAAAGCACATCTTTCAGAGGCTCCCACAAGATCCAGAGTCACGCTGAGCCCAGCTCCCACAAAACATTCAGCATATCGAGAGGAGAGAGGGATTTGTGTCTGCATTAGGGACATTCTGCTCCCTTTCATCCACACACACATTACTCAGTGCAAACTGCATTGCAAGACCAGGTCTTTCATGGACTGTTTTTTCACCTTGGGAGTGAAATTATCTTGACTATCTCGACTTCTGTTGACTTTGCTGTTACCTTACTCAGCCTCAAGGAGGGTCCAAAGCCTTGACTGAAGCAGAGAAGCCCCAAAGGACTGTAACCAAATACCTTTCAGCACACCCTTCTCACCAATATGTAACCAGCTAAAAGGCAGACATCCCATCCAAGCTGGTCACACAGATTTTCCCTGGCAGTATGGAGGAAGATAACTCCCCTGGGAAAATCATCCAGTCAGCCCTAGGCACCTATTTTTGGGCAGGATGAATCATCTTCTAGAAGCACCTCTCTCTTCACTGGCTACCAGTAGAGCCCAGACTGAGATTAAAACTGAATTTTTAATGCCTGATGTCAAATGAAGGAAGTCTTACACTAAATCACAGTATCATTATGTTTCAATCCAAACAACTTATTGTTAAATCTTCAAAGCGTAAAACCAACAATTTGTCACACAATCAAACAGAGAGAATGGTAATGATCCTGATAATAAAATGGGAGGTGTAATTTATTCTAGAAATGCCAGTTAAAAAGTAGGAATTATCAAGGCTTAGGGCCTCTTCAGGAAAATTAGGTTCCAATCTTAAACCTCAGTAAAGGAAGCTAGATTGGTGCTGTGTTCTCACTCCCTCCTTGCAAATACAGTAAAAGTTCTGGGTCTACCTCCTGCATTTCCTTGCTATTCCTCTGGCTTGGTACCTAGCATAGTAAATAAAAATGATCTTTGCATACAAGATAAAGTTCTTAATATGTCACATTTATGTAACTTCTTGGTGCCTCTTTAGGATCTTGAATCAATAAATCAGTCCTGGGAGGTTTTGGCTCCCTTCTGATTTGCTGCCTTATGCAAAAAAAGAATTGTTTTTCCAAAAATATTTGTCAGCTTTGAGTTGAGCATCCCAAAAAAGTGTGGGGAGTGAAGTCAGTGCACACAGCTTTTATAACTGAGCACATCTCAGGCAGAAGGCTCTGTGCTTCATGGATAGTGCAGCCAGAGCAGGCATCACCTCTGCATGGAGGGGATGGGAAAAGGAAGAGCTCAAGAACTGATCACTGCTGGGTTAGGGAATCAACACACCCACCCCATATGTCTTGAGACTTTAGGAGCTTTCCAGGGCTGCTGCACCCTTCTTGGCAGGAGCCCATCTGCAGGTAGCTCTCAGCTTGTGGGTGAGGCTGGATTTCTCTCTCCAGATCTGCAGACTCTCTCTGCCTCCCTCTGCCTCCCTCTGTTTTGGAGGAGCTGCATGAGCTGCCTTAAAACCTCATGTTGCTTCACAAAAGGAGTAGTGCCAATGACTAAAACCCCACAGAAATGGAACAAAACACCTTGGCTCCAATCATTCATTTCACAGCTTCCTGACCTCTCTTTCTGGCAAGTAAAGGAAGTTAAGTGGAGCAGCATTTTCCTTTCCTCTAAATAAGGCCTTTCCTTGCTGAAGTTCCAGCCATCTCCAGTGATCTTTTTTCTGTCTACCTGATCTCAGACTAATTCAAAAAACAGTTTTTGAGAATGCCTCTGGAGTATCACCAAGCTTAAAGTGAGTTTTCAAGAGAAGGACTACAGCCAAAAAGTAGTCAACATATATTCCAGTAGCAAATCCCCATGACTTCGGGTCAATTCTTTTGATGGAGTGATCTGGCAGGGCTCATTTCTGACAGCAGAGGTGTGTGCTGGTTTATACCAGCTGAAAGTTTCATCCTGCCTTTGTTTACCAAATGAATGCTGAACTTCCAAAAACTAATGACATTAACAGGTCATGCAGCTGCAGCCTTCTGTTCCTGACAGAGAGGAGAAAGGGGAGTCAATCCTGCTTTCCTCTCTTCCCAACAGAGTCCAGTCCCACTGGTGGTACAGAGATGGGAATTTCTGGGGAGGATTTCAGTCTCATTAGCTTCTCCATAACTGGGGAATTGCTACTTTTGAAGCAAAAATGCTGATCTTGTTGATTCAGCAATAATTACACAAAAATACAGAGCAATGAATTAGAAAATAGGTGCCCGTGGTAACAACTCAGTATTTAATAATACTTATCATGAGACTCAGCAGGACTAAATATAGATGATTTTTCTCTGAAATTAAAGCAGCTGTGAAATGTGAACCAGATTAGAGACAATGTCCACCCATTTCTTCTTCTATCTTAAGCAGATGCTTAATCAGACTGCTAAATTCTAGGAGAAAAAGAGGAAATCACTGTACTGCACTCTCCTGCTTCTTTTTAATTAAATTTGCAAACAAGGAGGATCAAATAAGAATCTGGCCTCTGATTTATTCATCTAATTGGAACCTGAACTCTGCTACTTTGAAAAACCACCATATACAGGCTTGTTTCTAGCCAAGGATTTCTTTCTAGCAAGAGATCCTTAGATTGGGAAGAATTATGTGCTTCACACCTCTTTGTACAACCCTTTGGAAAGGGGGAGCATCTCAGTGTGGGGAAGGATGTGCATGTGTATGTATGGGTGCAAAATCCCAGAGGACACTCAGAAGAGCCAAATATACTCCATATCATTAGGATAAAATAAATCATGCTGTTTTGCTCACAAATTACAATGAGAACACAGAGATACTCAAGCTGGGTGTAGATACTCATAGCCTTTGCTTGCTACCTGCTTGGCAAGAGATACATGTGGAATTATCTCTAGTTGGACTATGCACCACAGTGCTCAATTCAGCCATAAAAATGCTCTGATTTATTGAAACAGTGCAGTTGGATGACATGAAAGCTAATCCAGCTAGTGATGCCACAGCTGCCTGGAACAAATCATATTTCACAGTACCTCAGCCCATTCCTCCATCATTTAGGAGCAATCACAGCACTATTAAAACATGCTGGAAAAGCAGCACTTGAAACTGAAGTTCCCCTGTTCTCCCGCAGAACAGAACAAATTAAAAGAAGGCAATGTAGCCCCATCCTTGCAATGAGACTGTGCCCCTCCTGCCAGCAGAGACAGCACGACAGTCACCTCTCCCTTTTCTGTGGGCAGCCTCTCATGGCACAGGTTGTGCCACGGATCCCCAAAGCCAAGCGTTTGGGGACATTGCAGAGCACAGCCCTCAGGAATGAAGCTGCACTGGTTTCTCTGGAAGGAACAGCTGTGCCAAGAGCTGAGACTGAGCAGTTTTGTCTCCACAAATCTGAGCTGGCAGCACTCAGTGTTAGCGTGGGTGGCTCTGCCTTAAGTACTCAGTGGAAGAGGGCAGGATGCAGGTGCTGGAACACTCAGGGAAAAGCCCTCCTGAGACTGGCAGAGCTCATGCACTCTAAGGAAGTGCAGCATCACTCTCAGGAAGAATTTCTTCATGGAAAATGTGGCTAAGCATTGGAAGGGGCTGCCCAGGGAGGTGGTGGAATCACAATCTCTGGAGGTGTTTAAGGAAAGACTGGATGTGGCACTCAGTGCTCTGGGATGGGTGACAAGGTGGGGATCAGTCACAGGTTGGACTTGGTGATCTTGGAGGTCTTTTCCAACCTAAATGATTCTGTGATTCTGACAGTCTGAGCAGACTCCCTCCTGCACCACTCAGGTATCTTTCTAAAGTGCTTTCCACTACAACCTACTGCATAACCTCAAATAGTCCATTGGTTCATGCTCCACTATTCCAGACAGAGAAGAACCAGCTGTCTTTAGAAAACACTGCAGCCCTGCAGATGGTCAATATTACTTTATACAGGCTTTCAAGTGCTGAGAGATTCTGCCCATGCCCACTGAAATAATGATTTGAGAGCTTCTTCTCCACCCCCCTGAGCACACACAATGTCCTAAAGAAGCATCAAAACTGAGAAACTGGACAAGGGGAGGCTGTTACCCTGGTGAGAGGGAGTGGAGGAATGAAAGATCTGACACTTTCACTGTAACCCAGAGAAGCCCACAACAAGCACTGGGTGTGTTGACCTCCAGATCTTCGCAGTCCTGGGCCATCTAAATTGGGCCAACTCTAAGAATGTTTCCTGGCCTTCACCTCCTCCTGCCACTTCATCTCACAGAGTGGTACCTTTATCACGTGCTTCAACTGTAGTTATCAAGGTGATACAACAGGCTGAGCATCACCTTCAGCCACAAGCACATTTAAATCTGCAGCTGGAAAGGCTGGCCTGTGACAGCCACCAAGCCAAGTGTTGTTTCTAGGTGACCTGGAGTCCAATGCCACCACTTGGGAGGGGCAGGAGGGAGCTGCCCAAGGTGCATTCACAAGAGGGTTTGTCCTCGACAGAAATGCTGTAAATTTGGGAATAAACATTTGTAGGAATGTCCTGTGGTGTATCCAGTTCAGCTTTGGGTGAAACCTGCAGCAATGCCAAAGGGTATGGGCATGACCAAACCAGCAAAGTCATGGAGACAAAGTCGATTCCCTGTGCTTTCACCAAAACAAACCACGCTGCACTTGATTTAGTGAAATGTTGTCATGCTGCAGGTGAGGGCTGAAGCAATCACCCCTCTCCTTGTGCTCTCAGGCTTCTCTGCAGCACCGTGTCCTGCTGCTGAATCAATTCACTCCATGTCTGCAGGTTCCTGCAGTAATCCCTGGTTTTACTGGATGGACATGACTCGATGTTTCTCTGTGCTGCACTTCCCCATTTGCAATGGGGTTTTTTATAGGCTCAGGCTGTGACTGAGGACACAATGTTCTGGCCCAAAAGGATGTGTCTGACAAGACATTTAGAGTGAGACTGCATCTGCTCTTCTGGGGAGACACGAGCCTAATAGGCAATCTACTTGATTTATGTACCATGAAGCATGATTAGAGTAGGGGTAAGATCCTCATTCGTTACATAATTTCTTTGAAATTATGAACATGGCGTGTTTGTTATGAGATCCCAAACAAAGAGTAAAAGGACATTTTCAAGGTTGGTGTTAAGCTTGTGTTTAGCAAAACCTCTTTTATTGCTCCTCAGACTTATGAAAATGCTGTGGAATTCTATTTATCTTTCTAAACAAATTTTTTTTTTGTATTACTTAATCCCCTGTGCTTCAGGTACTTTAAAAACAAGCATCATTTAAACTTCACAAAAGGCATTATGCCCTGGATTCAAATGGATAAATTGAGGCAAATGGACAGGTTAATAATTTCTCTGAGGCTGAGTTTGCCCTCCACCAGCCTTGCCCTGCTTTACCCACACCTCTCCTGCCTGGGTTTACCTGTTCCCCTCCCCTGCCTTGACCCCAGGGCTCCCCACTGGCCCTTGAGACCTCTGCCCATCTTTACCCTGACCAATCTCTGGCACCCTGCCCTCCTTGACTCTCCACCTTGAGCCCTAAATCCCCCACCATGGACAGGGGGAAAGGAAAATGAAGATTTTAAAATCTCAGAGGCACATCTTTAATTAAATGGTTTCTCAGCTGTGGAGAATCTTTGTGTAAAGGATGTTTAGGACCCGATGCAGAGTCTTGTACTGAAATCTCACCCTGTCTGAAACAAAGCCTGGATTAGGGACTAATCTCTGTCTTGTGCAGATATTTCTCAAGTGCAGGACGTGACAGATTATTCCATGCACACCTTAAATGAAAGAGTAAGGGGAAGCTAAGGTAAATAATATCTATTAAAGAAGAGCAAGGAAATGTTGGGAGACCATTCAGCTGTCCTTCCCCTTTTTAAAAACAAAGTGTCAGAGGAAAGAGAAAGTAGTAATTGGGAAATGAGGTGCACTCCATATCTGAAAAGATGGTGTCTATAAAAGAACAAAAATCTAATACAATATTAATTTACAATTACTCTCTTCCACTCTCTCTCCTACCAATTTCAAAGGATATGTTTACCTTCACAACAATAAATATACATTTTTGTTCTATTAGGGGATTTTAAAAAAAGACTTTGACAGTTCCTATGCAATTACTATTTTCTTTTCTTAGGTTATAAATTACGAATCTTCAAGCTGTACTCTGCTGCTCTCTATGGCTACTCCTCAAGAAAGGTAAAGACAGCAGGACATCACAAGAGGACAAGATCTCATTACACCGGGTTTGAATTTACACTTTTGTGTACAAACTGCTTTGTAGCACTCAGAGCTGCTTTAGAGCCACACAGTCACTGCCTGAAATACCCTGCCCATGAGGAGGGACTGGAAAACATCACATGGCAAGGGAAGCCATTGTGTTGTCCATCTGGGTGGTCACCCTGGCAATTGCTGGAGTCTATAGAAAAAAAAAGAATAGAAAGTAGCCGATTTTCTTAACTGCTTTCAAATGTTTAACCATCCATGGCCAAGATTTATCCAATTATCCTCCAAAGTTTCGGCAATAAAGCCTGAGATCAAGGTATTTTCCTTAAAGGGAGTATGTTCAATTCTGCTTTTTGCGCAGCTTCTGCAGGAAAAGCACAAAATGAGGATCAGGGGACACGATGAGGTCTGGTTAAGGTGATGGCACACACCACGTGGGAAGGGTTCCTGCTGCTGTGTGTGATGGAGCACCACTCACCCACAGGATGGATCAGGAAAGGGTTGGTTTGTGAGGCTGTGGCATGTGCTGTATCTGCTGCTGCCTGATCAGCTGGAGCCAGCTTCAGGTGTGAAAAATCAGATTTGGACTGAATGAAAATGGAGCTACACTATTTCTGTTGCACTGTTGGTGCCTTTGCTGTGGGCTGTTCTTCACCCTACTTTGGCAACTGCATCACAGAATCACAGAATGGCTTTGATTGGGAGGGACCTCTGGAGATGCTCCTGTCCAACCTCCTGCCCAGGCAGGGTCCCCTGGAGCAGGTGGCATAGGAGCATGTCCGGGTGGGTTTGGAATGTTTGCAGAGGGGGAGGTTCCAGGCCCTTCCTGGGCAGCTCTTTCAGGGCTCTGCCACCCACAGTGTACAGAAATTCTCCCTCACACTGAGTTGGAACTTCTTGTGTTTCCTTTATGTCCATTGCTCCTCATCTGTCCCTGGGCACCACTGAAAAGATCCTGGCACCATCCCTGACACCCACCCTTGAGATACGTGTATGTCTTGATGAGATCAGTACACAGCCCCTTCACACTGCCAGTGCAGGGCAGGATTTACAACCATTACTGCCCACAGAAGTGAGGAGTGGAAGGATGAGATGAAGGCACCTTCTCATGCTCCCCACAACCCTCCAGACCAGAACTCAGATCATACAAAACTTGCCATCTCTACTGCTGGCCAGTCCCCAGCACTCTGCTGCCTCCTCCAGCCCACATAACACCTCAATTCAGCACTGCCTGAGAAACTGGGCAGTCATGACCCAGTCATGATTTGAGGGATACTGGGACAAGTCAGGGTCATGGAGTCTGTCTAAGTTACCCCAAGTTTGACTGGCTGCCCTACAGACTGAAATAGTACCTAGGCTCCCCAAAGTTTCCTCACTGCTCACCAGTTTTTATTAAAGGTTCAATCATAGGTCAAAACTCATAGGAACAATCTGGGTCCCTTCTCTCTCTATCCTCTAGGATAAAAAATAAAAGGGGCAAGCCCACAGACTATCTGTGAGTCATACCAGTGTGTTTGTACTGCATGCATTTGTAATATTATCTTGATAACAAAAATTGCAAACTCATCTGTGTGACTGACATATTTATGGAAATTTGGGCCTGTATGGAAATCAGCCAGGGCCAAAGTTTACTGGATAATTCACCCAAAACAAACAACTCTCCCAGTGCTACGGAAATACGATGTACCCTGCTTATTTGGTGACCTCTGTGAATTAGTGCCCTTCACCCCACCCTCACTGAAACACTGTTTATCTTCAGCAGAATTACTACACAGCTGGTATTATTTGTTATCTCTCTGGACACTCTCTGCAGAGGCACTTACAAATGAAAGGGCACAGAGACTCAAGTACCATCATCAGTTTTCAGAGGAAACTCAGCCTGCCACTTCTCAGGCTTCCCTTTGATTTGTGGATAAAAGCAGAGTCTCGAGGAAGATCAGTCTGGAAACTCTGAGGAGCCACAGGTTTTGCACATACTTAAGTTTAACTGATTTTGCAAACTAGAAAGGCAACCCCCCATCATTAAAACAGTTGATGATATCACAGCATCATTTATTTTGAATTGTAAGTTTAGGTTTATGTATATGGGCATAAACTAAAATGTGAGAAGTTCCACCTCAACATAAGGAAGAACTTCTTACACCGAGGGTGGCAGAGCCTTGGAACAGCTGCCCAGGGAAGGTGTAGAGTCTCCCTCTTTGGAGGCACTCCAAACCCACATGGACACACTCCTGTGTCACCTGCACCAGGTGACCTTGCCTTGGCAGGGGCGTTGGGCTGGGTGATCTCCAGAGGTCCCTTCCAACCCAAACAATTCTGTGATTCTGTGATTTGTACTAACACTTAATAGAGGGTTATTAAATCTTGTGCAGCAGGGTGTTGTGAAAGCAATGAAATGACAGGACGTGACCACAGCACTTTCCAGAGGGAAATCACTGGGTCTGCAGCACAGCTGAGAATGATCAAGATTTTTCTTGCTGCCAGATGAACTTTGTTCAGAGATTGTAAGACAGTAAAAAAACTCATAAGTGAGAGAAATTAAAACCCACAAAATTAGAGTGTTGGCAATAAGAGGAAATAAATCAATTATTTCCAAGCCCAACTCTTAGGCTCTATTCCTGTGTAGAGAACATCCCACAGCCTTTACACCTCCTGCCTTGTGTCATGCCAGGCTGCCTCTGGTTTGCAGCCAGCATCTCTTGCTGTTCTTGTGATTCCACAGACTGAGGAAACAGCAGCTCTTTATCTCTTTAATCACCATTAGCCAGCACAACCACCTCCCCATGATCACTAGGGCAGGGGTGCAAGGTTGTGGTTTCAAACGTGGCAATCTTATAAAACTCTAAAAGAACTCTTTCCAAAGTCAAGATAGACTGAGCCTACCTTTCCAAAATGTATTTCATAATTAGAGAAATGGAAAAATTCTCCTTTCTGTCTAGTTTCTACCCTGCAGCCATCTGATATGCTTGTACTCATCACACACTACAACAGCAGAAAGGAGGGCAAGGACAGCACAGCACCCTTAAACCCCAATGTCAGCAAAGGAATCAAAGCCGTTTCTGTGGTGTTCCACAGGCTGCAGTTCAGCTTCTTCAGGATAAAGGACACCAAAAATAAAGTTTGTTTATGGTGGAAGAAGGCACCAATGTCATCCTATTATTGCAAATGCATGCCCAAGTAAGACAGAAAAGGACACAGCCAAAGAGCAAATGGACCCAAATCCCACATTTTGAAAGTCGAAAGAGGCATGGAAAAAAAACCAAACCAACTTCCTCTTGTTTGAGTCATACTGATTCCCTTCACGGGACTATGAAAAATAAACTAACAAAGGTTTTTTTGCCATTAATTCACTCAATCACCATAAATACAGAGTGGATCAATGATTTCAGGGGACTCCTCTGTCTTTATCACTAGCCAGCACAGTTATCTCACAGTGATTGCAATGAAACTTCCATCCACGGGATTTCCAGTGTGCACACAGGTACCAGCCTTACACACCTCTCCATAAACCATTTCCATATCAAATTCTGGTGAGAAATGTGATGCAAATCAAAATATCTTGAAGGCAGAGATGGCAACACAGAGCTGGAAGAGACCAAGATCCACACACTTTGGAAGGAGTCACTAATTTTCCACAGGAGGATGGAAGTATCAAGTAGCTGGATAAAGATTTGGTAAGAAACAAAGAAGGGGAGCTAGCTGGGGAATATAGTACAGGATCCAGCTAGCAGAGGTAAGAACTCCCTGGTTAAAAGTACTGGAAAACACTTGGAGGATACTGAAGCTTGCCAGCAAAGCTTGGTCCAGGCATAACCCGCACACATCGAGAGTTGAATGAGACAGGGTGAAGGGCAGAACTTTAATTCCTCAGGGATCTAAACTGAGGTTGTACAGGACATCCTAATTCTGGCATGTCAGTTTTTGCTCACAGAGTTTTGCATCATGAACAATCTCTCGCTGTTGCTTTTTCTGTACACTGTCATTTTTCATTTAAATGAGCAGTGAAGTGCAATTTACCCCTACTGAACTCAGAAAATATATTTTCATTTAAAGCTCTTTCACAAGAAGTTTTATGCACCTGTACCTCACTGTCCTAAGTAACATTCTACCTAACACTCTGAAGGCCTGGACTTGATTGGTAGAATGCATTGGGATATTTTGGCAATAAAATTTAGAACGGAATCCTTGCTTTCTTCATTAGTTACATCCCACTTGAAACTGCCACTGAACATTAAAAATGTGACCTGAGCTGAACAGGTGGAGTCACACAACATCTGTTGACATCCCTTCAGCAGGATGACTTGATCTTTGAAACTGCAAAGATGTACACAGTGACTGATTTCTTTTGGTTTTAAGTTTTGTTATGAGAAGTTTCTCTCAGCACTGAGGAGAAGAAAAGGGAACCTGTCAAAAGCAGAGACCTCTCATGAGGTTTTGGGAATGCATTTTCTCTCAGCAAGGTTGCAAACCAGGCTTCTACAATACCCTGAAATTCACAGGAGCCCCTGTTGTCTTCCTAAGCTCTATTACATCCCCTGTCTTTCTAATAAGTGTGATAAAAATAGCGTGTGATTCCAGCCTGCCTTCAGAGCTGTGTCTAAAGAAGATGTGCAGCGACACACGGACACGTCCCAACTCCCTGGGATTACGCACAGTAATATCAGCCTACAGATTGGACAATAAATTTTTAACATTCATCTCCAGCCTGAGGGGGAGTTCACTCTGTGTTACAGTGTCTCCTGGGTGGAGCAGGCAGCAAAATTGTGATTCACCAGGTGTTTTGTTTAACAGGGAAGAGGCAGACTGAAGGAAAACAGGGCACTCTCCAAAAACTGTGCGTTGCCTTGTGATTGTGCAATCATTCCAGAATGGAGTCATGGATGTCCTTCAATTGTTTGGAACTTGTATCAGATATTCCTGCAAAAATGAAGTGCTGAGGGCTCAAACCTGTGGGCAAACATGGCTGCTGCATGTGGGGAAGGACATGGAGCTGTTGGAGTGAGTACACAGGAGGCCACCAAGGGCATCAGAGGGATGGAGCAGCTCTGCTGGGAGGAAAGGCTGAGGGGATTGGGATTGTTCAGCCTGGAGAGGAGAAGGCTTTGGGGTGATCTCATTGTGGCCTTGCAGTGCCTGAAGGGAGCCCACAGGAAAGGTGGAGAGAGACTCTTGGCAAGGGCCTGGAGTGTCAGGACAAGGGGCAATGGCTTCACACTGACAGAGAGGAGGTTTAGATTGGATATGAGGAAGAAATTGTTCCCTGTGAGGGTGATGAGGCCCTGGCACAGGTTGCCCAGAGAAGCTGTGGCTGCCCCATCCCTGGCAGTGTCCAAGGCCAGGTTGGATGGGGCTCTGAGCACCCTGGGATAATGGAAGGTGTCCCTGCCATGGCAGGGGGTGAGAACTGAATGATCTTTAAGGGCCCTTCCAACCCAAACCATTCCGTGATTCTGTGATTAAAGAGTAAGACAGACTATGGAGTGGCTTTGCCCCACATTACTTAAAAGGGATAAATCTGAATAGAGGGCTTCCATATCAGAAGGGCTTCCATATCATAACTATAGAGAGTACAGGGATAAGAGATAAGGTGCAAATTTAATTTCCTTCTTTTGAAATACCCTGTTTTGTACTATGATGTCCAAAGCAGGCTCAGGTGTGAAGAACTGAAAGGGATAAAGTTACACCCAGCCTGTCTTCACAGATCTCTAGAAATAGCTGGACCTCTTTTGGGTGCTTGACACTGCCTTAGTTTGTAAAAGAAGCCATACAGCTAGCCTTGGAGAGTAAATGTCATAAATTCATAAATCCACAACACAGGGTAAGCAGTTTGAACGGTGTTTTTATGCTATCCATTTATTTTGTCTTAAAACTGTCCCACAGCTTTGCTTCTCCTCTCTGCCTGTGCAGTCTCTGCCTTCTCTGTTGGGATTGCTACCAGCAGCACACAAAGGGGTGGCTTCTCTACCAGAGGCTCAGCTGACACCCACAGACACGTCCCACACAGCTGCAATCTGCTTGTGACAGCAGCTGGGACATAATAACCCACACTGCTGACACCAGGTGAGAGAGCCTTTGGAATGAAATCCCTGTCTTTAGCATCCCCCCTGCTGAGGCTCAGCACTGGGCCTGACTGCAAAGTGACACAGGGTGCAGTGGAAGAGGATGAGAGAACAAAAGGGTACCAGGAGAGGCTGCCTGTTCCATCTCTCCTCTAACAGTAATCCAGAGTGTCACTTGTTCCTGAGCTATTCCCAATGACCTGAAATGCAGTGAGGAGGATTTCAACATGAATTCTGCACTGCTATTCTGACAAATGACTGTGTGCCTGCACATAACTTGTTTGTACTGCTTCTAATTCATTGTTTTTTTTTTTTAAATAATACCTTGGGACACAACAACAGCCAGTGCAGAAGAACCAAACTAAATGGAAGAAGTACAGCTCAGGAGCCACAGGGCCTTGCTGATTTGAAATCTGCATTTTGGATTTTTAAATCCTTGTGTTTTAAATGCTAGGACTCTTCATGAGAAAGAACAGATAAGTCAATACCTTTTCCCATCCTGCAGTTCCCATGCAGCCCCACAGAAGAGTTTGGGAGGCAGCCAGCCTTGTCCTCTCTATCCTGCTTTCCCTCACCCACAAAACAGAGCCTTGCACTGGATGGACAGCAACACTTCTGATCTAAGAATCTAATCATCTTAGTTTTCCCAAGTCTATTTAGTATGTAAAAAGTCCATCTCCTGCCTAGAAATAAAGCCCCTCTTAGGCCAATCAGCTTCAATGGTAAAGCTTCTTGATTATTGCAATCAGATTTTCCTTACATTAAATGCTATGAAAAACCCAATTCAAGAACAACAGAAACCACTCAGGAAGCCATTATTAAGTCACCTGAGCTCAGTGCATACTCACAGCTATTCCCCTACCATTATCATATGGGAAAGAACATGTTATCTATACCTAATGAAGGTATTTATTAAGGTGACCTGTATGGGAAAAATTACTTGTATAATTTTACTACTGAGTTCACAGGGATTGCACTGCCCCTATAGATATTCCATTCAAAATAAGAGTTGGGGGGTTTGCTTGTCTGGGGTTTTTTTCTGGTTTAGTTTATGTAAGTTTGAAAGTGAAACAGGTTAAGCCAGGAGAAGAGAGTTCTAATTAGGAGTAAGACTACCCCTAAAGCATGCATTCAGTGATTGAATTTTACCTATTCCTGTTTCCCACACTGAATTTTACCTTTATAGGATCAAACCTTTTGTGTTTCTGAGTTTCTGGTGTCTCTCAGAATCTCCTGCCTACTACATGATTTTAGGTCAGAATTTAGGACTACATAAACATTCTGATTGTTTCTGTAAAATCATAGTGGGCCAAAAGACCTTAGACACAAATGTTATCTTAATAGTCATCATTGTTACAGCACTCCAAATGCACACAGAGTTTGTGAAAATCATTTAAAACTGTCTATACCCATCACCAGCAGTAAAATATAAAAAATTATTCTCTAAGGCAATTAGCAAGTGGATTTTCTTGGGCACCAGAGTGAAGCCCCATTTGAGTTCTGTGTCCTTGTGGGGGCTAAGCACACCTCACTTTCAGCAGCACATCCCACAGTCCTTCTAGATTCAGCACAATCAGCTGCTCTGTTATTTCTGACCCTGTGCAGCAACTTCCAGATCCATTCCAGTTACTTTGGACCACCCTTCATGGTGAAGAGGGCAGGTGGCCAACCCTTGTGAGAGCTTCTCTTGGGACTGAAGGCAGTGCTCTTGACAGTCTGGCTTGACTGAGAGCAGATTGCTATCAAGTGAAAGGATTTTTAAGGGAAGTCTGAATGAAAGCCTGACTTGGCTGAGAAGCAGATGTATTTTTAGGGCTCTGCAGCACAGCTGTGACACCAGAATTTAATGAGTTGCTATAGGACAGCTAGGTCAGTGTCAAGCTGAATTTTTAACACCCTGGAATCTCAAGTATACTTTTAAATCTCTTTTGCTGAAAACAAAACAAATATCCTTGTTTTCATTTGCTCTGAGAGAACTGTGTATAGAGTTAGTTACTGCTGTGTTACAGGTCACAGGATGAGTTTGTTTTTGAGCTCTGAAATATCCACTGTGTGAACCAGCATCAAGCCCACAGTGCTAAGGGCCTCCTCCCCATAAAGTTGTAAAATGTCACATAATTGTCCTTGGCTATTGCAATCCTTCCACTAAACCCTGACTATCAGGTAACAAACCTAGAGATTAGAAAGCAAATTTCTTGGTCATGGTTTTCTTGAGGTCATTTTAATCCAGCAACTTCCTCAGGAACTGTGGAATTCTTAATCAAGATGCATTTAATCTAGTGTCACTGAGAAAAACATCAATTCAATGCACTTCTGAAGTGCCTCTCAGCTAAAGATAGAAAAGATTTTTACAAACACTGCTGACTCACACTGCCCCTAGCAGAGAAGTGTTATTACTATCATTTTATATAAGGCAAAGCTGTAGCACTGATGTGTAAGCCTGTACCTGGGCAAAGTGAGCAGAGAGGCACAAGCAACAGTCCTCCAGTTCCCTTTTTCTTCTTTGTTTCTACCTGATGTGCATAGACTGATTCTTCTTCTTCTATATATTCATGTATATGTAGGCCTATTTATTCATGTTATCTACATATATATTCATATATTCCTACATATTCATTTATATATTTATAAAAATGTATAAGGGACTTTGGAGAACACTAAGCATTGCAACATCAATACATATTGCACAATTTAATTATTATGGCAATAATAATAGAAAATTTTATGTATCACTAGTGTCATAGACAAACCCCACAATTCCTATACTTTTGCAACAGAACCAAAGAAGTAAAATAGGATCTTGGAATGATATTTAACATGTTGCAGTGTTTTCCCAACACCTGAATATTTAATGATATTTTGTAGCACAGCCATAGTTAAAATATTCGGAATTACAATGAATCATGAAACTGATATCAAGTAAAATCAATCATCCAGCTCCCAGAGAAGAGTCAGGAAATCAAGAAGTTGGAAAGTAGAACTTGCAGCAACTCGAGTCAGAGGGTCTGTGTATTTACATGTGGAGGTTTCATGACTGATCTCAGATTCTGGGCCTTTAGAAAGGGTAGTGCATGCAACAGAATCTTCAAAGAGATTAAAAATTATGTCTGGGTGTACACTTGAATCTTTATTTTCCCAGCTATAGGAAGGAACACTGTAAATAGTTTCCAAGTGAAAGCAAACCTAAGATGCAAACATGGAGTTCTGTAGAGTGAGATGTGTGTGGCTGTGATCAAATTGCAATGCCTGGATCCAGATGTGTTCCATTTGTGGTCTGGCATAGGTCTTTCTCACAGAAAGAAGACTAAAAAGATTTTTAATAAAATAAAGGAATTCTTGTATTCTGAAATGTGGGAGTTTTTTTTAAACTCCAACGTTTCTTTGTTTTGTTTGTTTGTTTGTTTGCTTTGAAAACTGTTTTGTAGCAACTCTACTCACCCCTGGTTGAGTCGGCCACCTTCTGCCTTTCCCACTCACCCAGCTGGGAACTGAAGGATTTTTCTTCTGGCTGCTTCCTTCATGTTGATGACAACACTCATTATTTCCACATACCTGCTTTGAAAAGAAAGTCAGTTGAGGAATCAAACACGCTACAACAAAAATGCTCTGTTTCTTCTGACTTTATGGAAGAACATTTTAAATAAAAGCCACATGGGGATAAATACAGTCACATGCAAGGTCAGTAGCTGTCACAAACATATCTTTACTTTAAAGGGTGAAACTCTCAGGCTTTTGGTTAAATTTGCTCTCAGCAAGCATTGGTTGGCCAAAATCACAGTTGCTCTGGCTGCCCATGGACATGTACCTTTCCAAACGTTTAACAGCCTCTGAATGGAGATTACCTCATTTTCCTTCCTTCTGTGTCTTTCCCTCTAGTTGGTGCTCTCAGACTCTCACCATCTCTCTACACCATCTCCACAAGTCTCACTGCAAAAGCCATCACATGTTTGGCTCCCTCTTTTCACTTCCTGCAGTCCTTCACAAATTCCTGGCAGGGAGGGAGCAAACTTTTTCAGTCCCTCACCCTGGACTTCTGTCAGTTCTTAGAGCTGTGTCCAAACCTAATCTCAGCCCTGGACATACTTTTACCATAAAATCATCTTTTAAATTACTCCACATCAGTATTGACGTGAGCAGCACCTCTAAGCAAGTTCAGCTGGAGATTTCCTAAGTGCTGGGGGTTGTTATGACATGAGAGCAGCTTCCAGGAGCAAATCTCTGGACTCCAGTTTACCACTCTGTTACATGACTCAGCCATGGACAGTGTGCTGCAATGGGTGACAAGAAGATAAAGGGCCACCCTTAGTCATGGCTTCTTAAAGGTCAGGTTGTTCTGCCAAAATTATCCAGGAGGGAATTGCTTTGTCACAGGCCAACCTGACACTTGCAACCACAGCTTCCCCATAGCCATCAGCTTGTGAGGGAAGCAAAGGGCAATAAATGAACTTTTTATCCAGGCAGCCCTGCTGATATTTCCAGGTGACTTGTGCTTGTGGAAGTGTCCCCATTTCAAAGACAGCTCTCCAGACTTTCCTCTCAGCCACAACCAGAGTTGGCAAGTGCCAAATGTGTCAGCAAACCTCAGCATGGTCACCCACATCAAAACTGGGAGAGGTATTTGGTTTCCTAAGGTCTTTAGAAAGCCTCCTATCAAATGCTACCTCCTCTCTCACTCAACATAATGATGCTGAAATCTCTGATTTGTTTTCTCTGGCACTGAAGTATCCATAAGGTGATTTACTTGACCATGATGGAAGGAGTGGAGTTGTTTTCTTGTTTATATTGCTTGAAGATGTTGGCAATAATCTTGAGTTCCTTTCACAATTTCCATATGTGGCCACAGAGAACTATTATTTATCCCTTGATTTGCCCTGTTTTTTCCCCTCTGCCGAAACTCTAGGTCAGAATAACCTCTTGGTTTTGTTTCCTGAAGAACCAAGAATACATGTTTGCACATTGCATCATTGGGTTTTAAGTGGTAAACAACAAAAGATAAGGAAATAATTTTGATTTTTTAATATGCCAGCCAGATAGAGAAAGACAGTGTCAGGTCGTAAGATATCATGGCTGAGATGCTTCACTTTGTGTCAATAGGAAGAGTTCATTGATCCACTCTGGTCAATTGATCTACTGGAAAAAGCAGCTGACTTAGTTTCTCCCTGTGGGATACCTTGTTTGTTATTGTTTGACCTCTTGCTACTTAGAAATTGCATCTGTGTGTTTGTACAACATCATTTAAAGTGGCCGGGTTTATTGCTTGGTCTTGCCTGTAAAATGTCAACGCCCTAAGGCAGAAGAGATGAATCTGCAAACATTGCTCACAGCTAACTGGAAATTACTGGGCAGTTCCATAAACTGTGGAAGTCCTTGGGACAAGTCAAGAGAGGAAATGCATCATCATGTGAGTGCATCTCATCTCACTCAACACTTAATTTCTGGGACAAAACCCTCGAGAACCAGTGGTAAGAGCAGAAAGCTCTCAGTGGTAGGAACTGGCTCTTTCTCACTGAAAATGAGTGCTAAATGTGCTCCTCGTCTGCAGGTTCAATTTGGCTCTGAAAGCTTTATTAGTGTTCCTTAGCAACAGGGAAACATCCTGATTGACAAAACTCACCCGTTTTGGCTGAGACTTCAAAGTGCTCACTTTACAGTTATTTTTAAACTTCCCAAATTCACAGCTGAGCATTTCGATTCGGAGTGAAATTCATCAACAACAACAGACAAGAAATATCCCCAGAGTGATGCATTTCTGGAGAAAATGGGAAGTAGGAGCTCAGCTCAAACTTTGTGATCTGTGGCAGCAGCAGTTTCTTGCCTTATCCCTCAATCTAGAGAAGAAAACGGGGCTATCTGGGTGAAGAGGAAACCAAACAGAGTTCAACAATTAATGAAAAAGACTATAAATTAAAGAGAGTGAGGAATTAAGTGAAACCATTTGTAGATAACTTGTGAAGCCTTTTGCAATCTGCACCAAAGAGCTTCAGGAGGGGCTCAAAAGGCAAAGTGGACAAACAGTGAAGAGAAATCAAAAGATAAAAAAGAACATATTTATACAGTTCAAAATCATAATACTATTGTATATTTGAAGATATTATTCCATCACCATCAGAAATAATGTCTGGTGGCATACTTGTACAAATTTACCTAAAGCATTTGTAATTTCTGCATTGTAATAAAACAAGAATTATGCTTACCTGTCTGTGTATTCAGTTCTGGAAAAATCCGGCAGTAATATGTACTACACATGAATATTTATAAAAGTAAAAAAATGATTATACCCTTATTTAATTTTTAAACTGAGATTTTGGATATTATTAACTCTCCTGGCAGTATTAAGAGGAATAATTTCATAATTCAGTAGTGAAGAGAACTGCAAATGAACCGTAAGTAAATAGAGCTGAATTATCTTTTGCAAAGATCTCAGAGACTGCGGGTATGCAGGTCGCATGTGAAAACCTGCAGAAATCAGATACATTTAATGTGTGACAGACCACTTTTCTCTGAGTTCTCATGCTCAGGAAATAAATCTGCAGGCATCCCTCTCCCTCTGCCTGCAGCCCTGTGTCCCAGAACAATGTGACTGCATTGCAGTCTCAGGTGCTTTGGTTTGATTGCCTATCTATTGAAAAAGTTTTTAGTCTCAACAATTGCAAGGGAGAAAAAGAATTAAGCTTGAAACCAAATGTAGGGAGTGGCAAGAGCACTGACATCCATGTGGGGAGATGTGACAGGAGATTGAAACACAGCAAAAGAATGCACACAGATTATCCACACTGTGCTGGCAACTCCCTTTGGAGCAGCCTTTCATACCCAGAAAGGAGCTGTGCCATGCAGAGGTAGGTGGGACGTCCCAGCCCAGAGCTGGGACAGAGTAAATCGTCCTTAAAATGTGTGCAGGGTGCATGCCAGATCTGCAGCAACCAGGGGTTTGTCCTACGGGCCTGCCCCTGTTTGTTCCCAGCATCTGCTTGTGTGAGCACAACCTCTGACGCCACCAGCACCCCCAGGTGCCAATTCCCACTCTGTCCCCAGCCCTCCCCTGTGCAGGAAACCAGAAGAACACACATGATGGGGGAGCCAGCTCTGCAGAAGACCAGAGTGACACACAACAAAAGAAAATGAAGTTTTGGCAAATGAGACAAACCAGGACTACACAAAGTAGACACCCAGTAGCTGATGCTACCAATGATTAAGACAGAGCAGGAAACAAATCACAAAATCTGGTCTACTACAACTGATTCCATCAGGTTTTAATCTTAGAATCACAGAATGGTTTGGGCTGGAAGGGACCTAAAAGATCTTCTCTTTCCAAACCCTCTGCCACAGGCAGGGACACCTCCTGCTATCCCAGGGTGCTCAGAGCCCCATCCAGCCTGGCCTTGGACACTGCCAGGGATGGGGCAGCCACAGCTTCTCTGGGCAACCTGTGCCAGGGCCTCAGCACCCTCACAGGGAACAATTTCTTCCTCATCTCCAATCTAAATCAACTCTCTGCTAGTATGAATACATTCCCCCTTGTCCTGCTACTACCTGCCCCTATAAAAAGGTCCCTTTCCTGCTGTCTGCTTTGCCTGGATTTAAGAGTTGAGAAGGATCTTCCCTACAGTCCTCCCTGGTTGCAGGATTACTAACTGGGAGTGCAAAGCTAAGCATTTGCATAAAGACCCTCCTGGCTCAAGCTGAAAGGCTTTTCCTAGGCTGGCATTCCTAGAAATCACATTTTAAAATACTTCAAAGTCATTTTGTATTTATCTCTTCCTTTTAAATGTCTGCTTATGTGCATGTTTTACAATGTACACAATATATACTTGTAGTAGTAAATATATGTCATTCACAAATAAATAAGTATATATTGTGAAAGGGTACAGAGAGAATGTGTGTGTACCCAAAGATTTTTTACTGATACAGGTGCACAATTAATAACCTTTGGAGATCACTGCTACAGAAGGAAAAGGTGGTAACCTACACATATTTTAAGTCTTAAGTCTGGTGTTATGTTGTGGTGATCGATAATTCATGTTTTCATAAGGTTGTTATTGTAGTGGATGATAGTTTATATTTTTATAATGTTGTGATTAGTATAAATCAGAAACTAAAGTGTACCCTTTTTAAGAAAGCCAAAAAACCTCCCCAGCATGATGGAGGGCTTGGAAAATTTTGCAAGGACCTTCCCTGTCTCCGTCTCTGAGAGGAGAACAAAGAAATTACAATTCCAATGGAAGGTGGAGAACAACCTGGACAAAGGTGCTCTGCACCTGATAAGGACTGAAGGCCTGAGATGATGATATCTTATCTGGGACATTAGGAGGTGCTCAGGAACCTTCCACACCCAGAAAATCCATTCAGAAGCTGGACCCTGCTTTAGAAATCTCATCAACGGAGACACTGAGGGACAAAAGAACTTATGGAAACCTCAGACTCACGTAAGCCCTGCCAGAAAAAGTATAAAACAGCTGGCTTGGGCTGGGGTCGGTGTGAAACCAGGGGGAGTGTAACACAGTAGAGGTTGCACTCGTGGTTTCACCCAGTGCTGGCTCTGTTTCCTTGTCTTGTTGGCTTTGTCCATTTTCTTTGTCCAGAATTCTCGTTGGCAAATAAATTGTTTTTCGATGGAATTTGCTCTTTAAATTTATAACAATGTTTTCCACACACTTTGCACATACATGTATGTGCACAGGGTTTAAAATGATGTGTATTTCATGTATTACTGCATTATTTCTTGCATTGCATTAGCATATTTATTAATATATTTTGCATAGGTTTACGGAGCTTCCCACACACATACATTGTATTTATGCAATATACCTAACAAACGGCACACATATATTTGACACATTCTGCATTTAGTTGTAGGTAGAACTGCAACTTCTACACTGTTTGACATACCACATTATAATTTACCATTTGCCTGTGGTTATAATTCTGCCAGGTTTGAACTCTTTGCACTGCATTTTTACATAATTTTTTCCCTGCTTCGGAGTTACTTTCTTTGGAGAGTTTGAGTAAAAGTGATCTAACCATTTTTAAAGAAAAAAACACTAGTCAAAAACAGCCAGTATAATCTCTGCTGAAAATTGTTCATCTTATGAACATCTCCAGCCACAGTCTGGAGAAGAAATTTAGAGAAGAGCAATTCCATCAATGTCACTTTTTTTTTTTTTTTTTTTTTTTTTTTTTTTTTTTTTTTTCCTGGTGCAAATATATCCAGATTGGCAAATCCTTTACTTTTTAAAAACATATTTTACTCCTGTGAATCTGGCTCAAATCTTGGCTTTCCCAATTGTGATCTCTGAGTGGGACTGAATATGTAACAATAAAGTCACATTTGAAGAAGAATTTTACTTGAATTTTACTTTCCACTTAGTCATGACTGACAGTGAGTGCACTCCTATAAGGAGATTTCAGCTGAATTCCTGTTTGAAGCTTAAGGTTAATTTGTATTTTCAAAATGCAGAGCTGCTCTAGAATTGCTTACCAAGACACTAATTTAAAAGCATTCACTTACAGAGCCAGTCTGGCACAATGCTGCAATTGCAGAGTGCACATAATGAATGTCACACACACCTTTTAATGAAGATTTGTCTTTTCTTGTGCTTGTCATGGGTCAGCCTCTTCCACTCTGCATCATTTGTAGTAAACTCCTGTTCATTTTGCCATCCCTCTTTTTGCTCTGTTGTTGAGAAAGTTGTAAGAACAGGTTCTCAAATTGATTTTCCTCTTTCAACACCCATCCTTGTCTTCTGCTGCAGTAGAGAGGGGTGTACCAAGCCACAGCCTGGAAAAAATCAACATCATTTCACAGCCTATTTATATCCAACATCTTTTCATCAAGGTAATTGTTTTTCAATTACCAATTGAAAAACCTCAATCAACAGAGAGGGCTGAAAGGGGAGGTATTTCAAGGTATTTCTGAGTTATTTAACATTTGAAAGATAAAGACTTATCACCACCACCAAATTCCAGCTTTTTTACATCAGTCTTTAAAATCCATTTCCAGTTTTTAAATATATTTAGGATAAATTCATCATCTAAGGGTTTTAAAACTCCATGGCTCCAAATAAATAAAGAGGTTGAAGAAGGAGAGAAAAGAGGAGCAAGTATGGCCAAACTGAGTTAGGAGAGGAGTAAATGTGAAAAGGTGAGACTAAAAGTCAACATTCACTCAGCAGTTTGTGAGGTGTGCATTATGGTGCCTCGGGGAAGCTGTATAATTTACACTGCTTATGAAAATCACAGATCTTTCCCATGTTCACACTAGCTCGAGTTTGTCTAGCTAAAAATGACCACACACACAATTACCACTGGGCAGCTCTGGGGTAAAAAATTATCTTGTGCTTTCTCTCATCCCCAAATTAACAGAACTTTGTCTAAAAATACTCAGCAGGGCTGCCAAGCCAATGGCAGCTCCTAACTGGGCAGCCTGGACTGGATTGTTCATGGCTGAAACACAGGACTGTGGGCTGCTCTCAGCAATCTCCTGGTTTTCTTCAGATCGTGATAATCAACATCCACACTGGAGCAAGGCTGACAGAGAGAGGTCACAAGATTTATTGTGCTTGATTCAACAAGGACTTGAACAACACAGTCCCAAATCTCTGAAGGAAGCCCAGTGACAGAGTTGCCACTGGACAAAGGTGGTGGTGATGTTGCCCCCACTTGACCACAGAGCTCACAGGCAATGATTTGTCCTAAATCTCACCAGATCCTCCCAAAGAAAATCTGAGGGAACTTTGTGAAGCATTGGAGCATCTGCTGCTCAAACCTCCAAAGATTTAAGACAAAATGGCTCCTGGATATTTATACAATATAAGAACTCAGTAAAAAATAATGTTTTCCCTTTTCTCTTTGATTTTTATAGCTCTGGTCACTGTTTGATCTGTGACATCAAAGATGAAAGAACTTGCAGCTTAGTTTTAGTGATTATTTTCAAGTACCTTTCCTGTGGATTAACAGAGATTAGCAGAGGCACATTTTTTTTCCAAGGTGTGATGGTAAATCCTGGGCTTTTTAGTCTGGCTTGCTGAGAGTAAGATTAAAAATAGGCAGTTTCTTTTATTTTCTAAATTACATGGGGCACTGGAAGAGATCTGTGGTATTGGCTTTAAAATTCTGGTCTCTGCTGGATTCTGGATTCCCTCTGTTCAGGGAGAAGCTGTCTCTACTGGAGACTAGACATTTTTTGTACTTTTATCCTTATACAAAGGATTTAACAACGTTGTGCTTTAAAATGTGAATGCAATTACCTGTGACCTTTATCACTAACACAGGAGCAAAAGGACCCATTATGAAAACATTTCTCTTACATGAGGCAACCACAACATGTATTTGCAAATGGTGTTCCTAAAGGATTTGGCATTTGCCATCTGTGATAAAATAGCTGCAACAATTTCCTGTAAGCCAAAGCAATTCTCACTCAATTTTAAAGGAGAAAAATCCTGAAGAAATAAAATGCTCTCCCCCAAAAGTGCTCACCATACTCTGCCAAGGTCTATTTGTGGCTTCTTCACACACTCACCAGAAGACATCATTGAGTGTGGCTCAATTGTGAGCCCCCCAAAATTGCATTTTCAGCTTTCTTATGGGAGGGCTCACACAGGGCTGCACCGAGCTGGGTGGTGAACAGACGTTGCCTCCTTTTATTCTGCCAGACCTCAATTTTCATTTCAGAAAAAGGAACCAGCACCGGTGGTAGAAGAGGCCTCAGGCCACGTTCCAGCCATCTACACCAGCATCCAAGTGGAGCACTTTGCCTTGGTTCAGCTGTTGCTCTCTCAGGGGGCTGGAAGGGCTCCCTTGCTGGCTTGGCTGACACAGACACTACTCTGCAGGAATTTTAGATGCAAGAGTTGGCAGTCTGAATATGACCCTTGGAAATTAATAAACCAGCAGAGGTTTTCTGCTTGCCTATGCTGGGTTCAGACTGAAAGAGAGGAAATTTAGGTTAGATATTAGGAAGAAATTGTTCCCTGTGAGGGTGCTGAGGCCCTGGCACACGTTGCCCCGAGAAGGTGTGGCTGCCCCATCCCTGCAAGTTGGACAGGGCTGGACAGGGCTGGGAACAACCTGGGATAGTGAAGGGTGTCCCTGCCTGTAGCAGGGGGTGGAAGTAAATGATCTTTAAGGTCCTTTCCAACCCAAACCACTCTGTGATTCCATGAAACAGAAGCTGTTGCAGACCCTCTCCCCCAATTCATTGCTTATCCCAGAGCCTTTTAATTATAATATTAACAGTAACAATCAGTTCACATGTTCAGGCTTTTTTCATCACCACGGATGTCAGATACACATATTTGTTATTTTCTCTTTAAAGCTTTTCTGGCTAGCAATGGAACCATCTGACTCCTCATCTTAGCTCCTACCTACCTCTCTAACTCTTATTCAAACAGGCAAAAAAATACATCTGAACTAGCTGGAGGGGAAGTGAGCAGCAGCCCATGCACTGAATTTTTAACATCTAGTTCTGGCACAACATCAAAGAAGAGCACATCATTATCTTCCTCTTCCAGAACAGGAAACTAAGGTGCAGAGTATCATCATCATCATCTTGCCCAAAGTCATCCAAGGCAAAGCTGGGAACAGAGTCCCATTGCCAGAACTCTTGTTTATGGCTTTCTGTGCTGGCTAGCATCTGTCCGCAGATAGTGGACACACTCTGGAAAGAAATATAATTTTTCTTTTTATTTTCAGATGAAATCCTACTCTAGTGACACCTCAATCTATACAGAAGCCCATAATAATTCTTTCAGTAGCAACAAATAAAACTAATTTCCTTTCCAGTTCCCTGATTTGTGGGTTTCTGATCCAGGGTTCACACCTCTGTTGGCAAACACTGGCACAGCTCAATATTCTGACAGTACAGAGAGCATTTTATGTGAGCTATGGTTGGAAAAAGAAACAGATCAAAAAGGACTCCCCAGGACAGCCTCCCTTTGCTGGGCAACATGAAATGATGAACAACATGAAATGCTGAGTTGTCATGCAAATGCCAGGCTTGTACTGATGATGGATATTTGCAGCTTTTTCTGAACTCACCATTATTTGTGAGTGCCAGCCTTTCCTAAAACACAGATTTGACTCTGTACCACGAGGCTGAGAGTGTACCCTGGTCTGGCAGCTGAGAAAAGGCACCCATAAGCCCCTACATCAGGGGGACACCAAAATACAGCCACTTGGACATCCTGGTTCAAAAGATAATTCCCAATAATTTCCTCTGCTTCAGAGGAACAGTTCAGGGTCTTTCCAAAATGACTGCCAGGATAAACTTCATCAATTTTTGTATTTTCAGTAGCAGTGAAACCACAGAAGTTGGTTTGAAAATGCAAAAGCATTGCTTAATTGAAAAAAAAAAAAAAGTATTTTCTTATAGCAGCTAGCCTAGATGTCAGTAATTACTGGCAAGTAATTGTACCAGAGGCAGAATATTTACAGCACTGCCACTTGACTTTTTATGCAGTGCCTTTCATCTGAAAAAAAATCCATTTGCATTAAAATTATTAATGTCTATTTCTCTTTCACATTTAGGTGGCATCCATTACCATCAGAAATTAAAAGATTCTTTGTGGGGCACAAAGCCATCAGTCTACTGTTTGAATTTGGGTTTGTCTAAATTTATACAGGCTACAGCCTCTAAGACTGCCTTGGATATTAACTTCCTGTGATTAGTGGGAGTTGTGTAGCTGATTCTCTTCAAAAGTTTAGACAATTCCTCCTGCCTCTCATGATTTTTTCCCTCCTGGAGAAAGACAAATCTTCATTATTAACACTTTAGCAATAACTCAGAAAGTCCATGCTCAAAGACTTCAGAGATTTCAGCCCTCCCTTGTTTCAGAATCCCAACAAAGCAGGGTCTGTTTTGCATCTGCACTAAGATCAGGGACTTCTTGTGTGAGCTGGGGAACACTCAATCCCCCTTAAGCACAGGAAAACAAATTTATCACTCGAGTGTTCCTTTAAGTAGCACACATGTCAAGGGAGCCCTTTCAAACACTCAGTCCCAGACTGTAATACTCATCGTAGGTCTTAACAGACAGGTTGTGAATGAAGCCTAAAAAATGTTCAGCTTTCGACATGGCATCCACTGCAATAAATTCCATTATTTAGTACAGATGCAGTGCCTTGCCTGTCTTCTGTGCATGTAATACTTTTGCCCTTGCCACATTCATCTTGTTCCAATAAGTTTAAGTCAGAACTCAGTGTGTTGGGACAACTCTGTCCCAACATCCCAGAGAGCCTATGTGCTTGCTTAAAATAGCCAAATCTTCATCCACAGTGTGACAAACACCACCCACCCACCCCAAGTAACTCAGCAGAGTGGCGTAGCAATGAGTCACACTTGCTCAGGACAGCCAGGCTGCCTCCAGGCTGCCGCTGGCATTGATGGATTTGGAAGCAGAGCCGCAGGGAGCTGCCCCCTCCACGTCCAGGAGATGTGCACAGCAAATGTAACACTTGGCTGCCTCTCCTCTGCCTTCCTGCAAACTTTGGGAACCCCTGAGATCTCTGCTCCCACTCAGTCCTGGTCTATTTGTGCTTCATGTCACCACAGGGAGACTGGAAGTGGCTCTCCCCCTCTTCTGACTTTCATCTGCCTGCCACAGTCTGGCACGTTTCTCCTTCCTCACTGCCTCTGGGACCACACTCTAAGCTGGCCACTGAAACAACTCAGCACAAAAAGTTTGGGGGGGGACATTACTTTAACCTGATGTTTTTGGCAGTCTCTGCATGTTTCTGTATTGCTGCAGCTGGAGGAATGGGCAGCTGTGCCTCAAAACTTTGGAAACGCTGCGACTCAGACCCACAGCTGGTTTGTGCGTACATCACTATAGCAGTGCCCCGGGGCTCTGAAAACAGCAAACAGCAACACCAGCAATGAAGAGAAAACCTGACACTTTTACCCTTAGGAATGGTCTAGAAATAGGTTGGTCAGTAGGAGAAAGGAGAAGAAAAGTAGGAGAAACCATAGGGAAGGCAAAGATCTTCCTGATCTTGTATTTCCCTCTATCTGTGCAAGGAAAGTTTTGGGTGCCAGTGTGTTTTTAGGTGGAGGACAGAAAAAAAAACAGATGGGAAAAGACACCTCCTAAAATGGTCCAGAGAGGACCTGGGCAGGGATGAGCAGCAAACTTTATTGTCTGCCTGTACATCTCAAACAGAGCTGCTAAGTCAAGAGCCCCTTTTTTGTTAACACATGAAAATCTAAGAAAAACCCCCAAGCTCCTTCAGTGCCAGTTTTTCAGAGTCAGTGTCAGTTTTTCATACAGGCGTGGAGTCTGCACATAGTAAAAGAGAAAGAAGTGGAAGAAAAGCAGAAAGGAAGGAGAACAGGCCACAGCACCCAACACCAAGGACTATGACTCCACTCACCACAAAACTTAAGAGCAGGTAAAATTCTCGCTTCTAAGAGAAAGTGGAGCTCTCACACACTTCCTCACATTCCTTCCTGCTCTTTTCCACAGAGACTTCTCTCTTTAGCCAGTCATCTTTGTTGTATGTTTCTTTACATTTAAATTGGCTAGTCTTTCATATTTCAAGGGATTCCTTTGCCAGACAATTCCTGGGGATATAGCTTTTCTCTGATAAAATCCAGAGTGACTAAATTAACAAAGGACTGACCAAATTAACAGAGACTGAATAAAGATAAGATTCTTTTTTTGAACTGGAAATCTTGCTTTACCAGCAATGGTTTTTAAAGAATCCTATAGTAAAATATGTATGCTTCCACCTTAATGTTCTGGTATCTTATTTCTTGGCAACCAAGACTCTCAATTTATTAACATCACAACTTACATATCTGTCTCATTGGGAATTTGGACCTTAGCCTGTGCACTTCCTACATTTGACCTTAAAATCCCAAATGTATAAGTACCTTTAGAACTAGTTTTCCCAAACCAGTCTAGGTTTTATACTAAGTGTCCATGCACCTCTCAGCTGCATGCCAAAGCCCTACAGGAGGAAGGGAGCTGGTGGGGAAAGTGAGACCTGTGGGGTTTCTCTAGGAACTTGTATAGCCAGGAAGATGCTGGATGTCAACAGACTTCTGTGAGTTTAAATGAGGGAGTAACTTCTCTAAGGAGATGTTTACTGAACGCTTCAGAGCTTTTTTAGCAAGTTAGTTTACTTTCCAAAACAGTGGACCAGCTCCCGTGAGACTGAAGTGCTGAAGTGCGTGGGGAAGGATTGGTGTGTGTTGATGCTGCAGTTTCTGCTGCTGTGTGCTGCTGTTCTCTGGTGGAGCAGAATCCAAAGTTTTCCACGACATACTGCACATTGCAGAGGGGGAAACATTGCTCTCAGCAATGGCCACAAGCCAAAACATGACAAGTTTCACCTCAGAATGAGGAGGAATTTCTTTACACTGAAGGTGGCAGAGCACTGGAACAGCTGCCCATGGAGGTCATGGAGTCTCTCTCTCTGGGGACATTCCAACCCCACCTGGACTTGTTCCTGTGTCACCTGCTCTGGGTGACCCTGCCTTGGTAGGGGGTTGGACTCAATAATCTCCAGAGGTCCCTTCCAACCCTAGCAACTCTGTGAAAACAGACACCCCAAAACCACAGGAGATTTAACACTGTTCAGGTGTGGAGGTCAGGGAAAGGTTTGGGGTGACATTCATTCTCTGTAGACACTATGAGTGTCTCTAAGCTTCAGTGCCAGGGTGCCAGGACATGTGTGGCAATGCTATCACCTCCTTGTACACAGCTGAGAGCTAAAAATCCTAAAACAGTGAATCCTGATGCTGCTGAAAATCCTGATAGCTCAATTCCCATCCATGTCTTAGGATGACACCGGTCAACAATCTAATCAAACACATAACCTTCAGGGTGTTTTTAAGCATGTTCATGTATTCTCAAAGCAACTGGATGTAAATGAAACTCAATTAGAAATAAAAATGTCCTAATTGGCCAAACCCGCATATTTCTAGTAAGTTTGTGTATATTTGTATTGTGGCCTCATGGCAGATGAGCTTTAGCCATAGCAGTCATCAAGGCTCTCTAGAAGTGTTACTAAATTATGTATTCACACTGAGATACCCAAAGCATGTTGGGTAATGCAACACCAAATTAAAACATTGTGTATTGTGTACTACACTGCAACGGTATTTATTTAAAGGGCATAACAAGAAAAGATAGAGTTGAAATTCAAACTGAGTGGGGTGAAAAAATGAAAGTGCTGCCATTGTGGGTTATCATAATAGTAATGAACAAGTGAGAACTGAAAGAATTGTTCGATTTATGCCTTTAACAAGCTTAACCACACACAAAGCAAACTGTCATCGCCTTTTACTCTTTATCTGCAACAATTAGCAGAGCTAATGACTCCTTTTGCCTTCTGTATGAGACAAGATGTGATCCAATCCCCACTGGAGAAGAGTTCACACAATACAAGGAAATGCACAAAGGGGAAGGTGATCCCTTTTATCTCCTGGTGCTTATCTGGAGTTATTCTGCCAGAGCCCAGTCAGGCACTGTAGTGTATATCATTATTTGGAAACTGCTTTGGAGCTCAGAACACAACTGGAGCTTTCATGCTGGCCTTCAAAGGGATCTTTTCATGGCTCTCCCTATAATATCCTGAGAATTACACAGATCTCTTTACAGAAACATATGCAAGGAGCACCATGGGTTTACAAAGACTGAGTCCATGAGAAAAAATGCATATAAAGTCAACAGAATTGCAAAATGAATGAGAGCAGGGAGAGCAGCAGGCATCAAAGGGCTGGGAGTCAGGAAAGCGTTTGATAAAGTGCCTCTCAAAATATTATTTCCCATTGGCTCAGACATAAATACTGTCACAGGAGCTGTCTGAAAGACTGCAAACATGGAATAATAATAGACCAGGGGGTTGTGTCTCATGTGTTTCCTATAAAGACAAGGGGTAGCTCTGATTTCATGGAGCATCTCTACTTGTGATGTGTGAGGGGGAATAAAACAGCTGGTTAATAAAATATGTAGATAACATTAAGCTGAGAGGAGAGGGTAGAGAAACACAAATGAGAGCAAGAGAAATAATATGAAGAGCCCTAGAAAGCTTAGAAAGATAGGCAGGAAATAAGTGAGATGCAGCTCTTGGAAAATGGTGCACTAATTTATCAGGGGAGAAATGGCATTTACTGGAGGGAAAAGTGTGGAGAGCAATAATGCTGAAAGAAGGAGAGGAGGAAGCCAATGATGCATTTGCAATTTGACAGAACAAAAAAGGCTGTTAGGGTTTTATGGCACTGTCCTTGTGGAGCAGTGAGCATCAAGTGGAAGATTCCCTTTGTGCCGCTATGGAGAGGGAAAATTGGGAATACTGATTCTGATGTTCACCAGTGCCTGGTGTGACCAGTCTTCACTTTGAAAAAACTCCTCCTAGGAGCAGAGGCAGGTAAATAGAATTCTCCCACTTCTAATCCAGGCAACACAGAGTTCACACACATTTTGTCCTGAGGCACTGAACATAAGAAATCATCCTTGGCACTTGCTTTTAGTTTAACTCCTATACTGATAGAAACTCTGGATTTAGGCTGACATGAGATCAAAATAAAATGTACTGAGTTCATTTCAGGACATTTTATCACCAGAAAATTACTGACAATTAACAAGGAATTATGAAGAGCAAGGGATCCAGGGGCTGATATGTGTGGAGGGATAAAAGAGCTAAATGCATGTCTTCAATAGATAATCACAAGGATCATAGTATGGGTGCAGCAAGGGGATGGGAAATCTCAAAAAGGGATGGGAAACCTCAAACAGGCAAAGTGCTTGTGCAGCTGAACTATCCCTGCAGATAAAATATCCCTGTAAAAGGAAAAATGTAGGTTAAGTATTGTGGAATCAACCTCAGCAATAGCATAAGCAGGCCTATCCAATGACCAATGCAGTAGAAAAGTCTGTAGCAGGCAGTGCCCACATGGGATAAACCTTAAAACTGGAGTTGTCAACTGTTGCCCTTTCTCTGCAGGAGACAGATCCAGGATAATTGAAACCAGCTGAGGATCTGTTTTTCTAGCTCTCTCCCACCCTTAGTACTTGTGGCACTCAATTAAAGATGACAAATGCCTTTTTGGGACAACTAACTTCCTCAGGAGACAATTCTTGATTTTTTAAATGGGATTTTTAGGTGGGTGTAAACCTCCTAGAGCCCAGTTCACTCCTTTGGCTGCCTGTTACTGCCTCAGATACTTCGTGCAGCCCACAATGGTGGGACCCTCTGAATCCCCTGCAGTATCTGTTCTGTTCTTAGATTCAAAATTAGGTGGGATCAGTTGAAGACAAGGTCAAATTACCCATGAAGTCTGAGTTTTTGCTCCTTTTAAGGACTACCTTCACAAGGAGATATCTCTGAATTTGTATTAACAGCCACTGGAGGGGACATAGTGAAAGCAGGGGATCTGTCCTTTCTGAGAGTGAGTGAAGTCCAATGTGGGGGAAGTTGTTCCTGAAGCAGTAAGTGAGATATTTATATTTCAAAGCCTTTGATGTTCTCCAATATTCTCCTGGATAACGATTCAATCCCTTATCAAGAGTTTGCTTGTGTTTCACAGCTCATGTAAACAAGACACTGCAGCAAACACCTTCTCTTCCTACAAAAATAACCTGAAGGGAAGTTCCAAACATGTCTGTACCTGGACTCAGACTTTTGGTAATCCTCCTATGCAGATTCCTTCCAGGATTCCCCATGCATCCCAGGCTCTGGGCAATGTTCCTTCAGTCAGCAAGCAAAGGGCTGAAGCAGTTCTGGCATCATCCAGTTTGGCATGTCAGTACCATCTCTGGGCTGAGCTGATGAGCAAGCAAAAGGCAAAGACATGGAGTTATGCAATAATAACAGAAAGACAAATTTTGAGAAACTATTTTTTTTTTGGTAACAAAAAATGGAACATTTAATTTCCTCTTTGACTCTAATTGCAAAGTGATGCTTAACAAACACTCCTCTCAAAGCATTAAAATCTATGGCTATAAAATAGAGCACAGCTGGCAAACTGAGTATTTCTTACTGACACATAGATTTACGACCTAATTGGAAATACCTTGGGTAACAACAAAATCAATAAATTATGCCATCAGCAGTATAATTGTCACTCTGCAACTTCAGTGCTGTTAGTCAGCATAGCATCAGCTGTGAATGAATATCAAATATAACAAGGCTTCCTTTCAATTACAAAATGAAAGTGGTAACATCTCATAATCTCCTTTTTGATACCCTTTTCAAATATAAATGTTCAAGAAGAGCCCCCCATCCTGGACAGGGCTGGAAGAACCAATGGGAGTGAATATGCCCAGTGAATTTGTCTTTCACACCACAAACTTAGCTCATCTCCCCATCCACATTCTCCCAACAATCCTTCTCCCTTTCCCAACAATTCTCCCTTTCCAGAGCCAGTACCTCAGACTTCACATTTGAGATTTCTTTCAGTATTTTGTGCCATGTATTGTATGAGACTCACCCCCCCCAGGCGTTCTATCTCTAACCAGATGTGGTGGGGCAGGGTAAATTTTTTGGGGAAAATGCATCCCTCAGCTCATTTTAGCACTGAAATGACTGGAGCACAAATCAGCTTCGCTTGGATGAGTGTTTGGGTCAGGCAGCATTCCTGCAATGCAGCTCAGCATCACCAGCTCCCTGGGAGTGTTGTTGACAGTGTGACTTTTCCCCATATGAGTTTTTAATCACAAGAACCAGGGTGTTAGAAACCCTGCCATTCCTTCTCGTTGTGCATTTCTTCACTGCGTGGCAGTGGCCCTGCACCAGACACTCTTCCAGCAACATCTGTGACCCATTCCCCTGGAACACCCAGGGAAACACCTCTTGGACAGTTTGCTGTTTCACCTGCCTGGGTTACAGACAGGGACACAAAAGTGTGTTTAACACAGGGGCAGTAAGGAGGTGAAACATCCCAGCACAAGCGGCCTGAAAATAAAGCTACAGCTGGAGTGCAGCTTAATGGAGTGCAACCCTAGCTGAGGATGAACCAAACTAAGAAACATTAAGTAATTACCTTTGGGCTTTTGGTAGCAGGGAGAAGACACAAAGGGCAGAGAACTCCCTAAGCCAGGAACAAGAAAGGCTGGGCTTTGTTTTTCTGGGCTGGAGCCTTTGCTAGATCAAACACTGTGAGCTGGCAGCCGCAGGGTGAACAGACTGTGTTGGAGCTGCTTTTCATTGAAGTGTCAACAAGCCAGTCTGCTCCCCAGCTCAGACCAATTGCTGCTTTTGCTGTTGCTAGGATCTGGCATCTTCAAAAGGGGCTTTAGGGGAGCCTCTAGGAGGGGCACTGACACTGCTGAAATTCCTCGGGATCAAATGACTCCTTTAGAAACCGCTGTCTAAACTGTGATAGTGCTCCACAAACAGCAGGAAAAACAGCTGCAGGAGAAGCCTCCGGGAAAGAATCTCCTGGGCAATGTCCCCTCTCCTGTGCCACTCTGAGCTCTGGGAAATCCCATCTTCATCAGCCATTAAGCTGATGAAGCATTAGAAAGTTCTCCTGAGAGAGAGGAAACTCTGAGTTCAAACACATCACATCCAGATCAGGGCAATGATTTCAATCACAGTTTTCCTCTTAGGGGGTTGGGCTAGCTCCGAGGCAATGGTGTGGAAGGGACAAAGGGTCTGTCAGCAAATCCCACTGCCTACCACGCTTCAGTGTTCACCAGCACACATTTGGGAACAGGAGGGAAGGACTTGAGGCTCGTGCTAGAGTAACCTGGTCTAAGGGAAGATGCCCCTGCCCATGGCACAGGTTTGGAACTGGATGATCTTTAAAGTCCCTTCCAACCCTGGCCATTCTATGATTAAAACATTTTCACAACTTCTTTTTCTCTTTAACAGCTGTTCAGGACAGGAGAATATACAATCCTTCCAGGCAGATTGAGTCTTTCTTTGGCTCCTAATACCTGGGGTGAAATCCACATTAATTCATCAATACTTTGGAGATGACCAGCACTGCACTTTTGGAAAAGGGGTGTCAACCTCTCCCAAGTCTGTGGCAGAAAAGTGCTGCGGGAATAGGCTGCAGCTGCTCCCTGCCCAGCCCTTCCTTACATCCCTCCACCAAAGCTCAGTGTTTTGATTTGGTTCAACAGGCAGGAATGAAACATTTGAACTGAAGAATGGCAAAGCATTTTGTTTAGGTCAAATGAAACATCCTGACCTTTCCAAACATGTTGCTCCCCAAGCAGCTGAATTAATGAAGCCTGTTTTCTAATGACTTTTTTCCCTTCATTCTGCTTTCCCACCCCCCTGCCCTGCATCATGTTGGTTCCCTGAGAGCTAGTAAATGGGAAGGAGGGAAGGACAAATCAGCCTTTGCTTTAAGAGGAATACTAAAAGTATCTCTCATGCCTGACTGTCAATTTTCAGAAAATATCTACGGCTGCATCCCTGAGGACACTATCCCATGACAACTTGGAATGGAAGAAACTGGTCCATGTATTTCAAAGTTATTAAGGTTAGAAAAATGGGTGTATATGCACAAGCACCAGTAGCTAGGAATAAAAATATCTAATTTTTCTTTATTTCTCCCAAAATGGCAATACTTCCATTTTTATCAATGTGTGAATCAAATGCCAAAGTACCAGAATTGCCCGCTCTGGCAGACTGGGCATCTCTGTGGTCCCTATGACAGAGACAGGATGAGATAAACCTATGAAGAACATGTCTGAAGAATACATTGATCCATCTGCTGTGGACCTTGGAGTGATGGAATCTGGACCAATAACTCAGAAGGCTGCTGGAAGGATATCTATGATTCTATGTCACCTCTGTGCTGGATGAAAAAATGACCCTTCCATTTGTAATTTGTCTAGAAAATGATCTTGAAAACAAGATTAAAGCATACAGTGGTCTCTTTTTCTACTAAATAAATAAGTGAAAACAGGATCTTATGTGGGAACAAGTCATATCAGTGTAGACCTGGAGAATGATATCACAACCTGCTCCTCATTTTAACATGGACACAGCCCCAGCTGGGCAGTACTGCATGGAGAGGGAGCCGATAAACCTGTCTCCAGCTCTGAACAAAACCCCTGCACCATCTCAGGTGCCTGCATGCTGGGCTGTCACATCCTGCCACCTGAGCAGGCCCACATCTGTGACAAGATCTTTGTGCTCCTCCAGGCTGCCTATGCTGAGGGGTGCTGGAGGCTTTTGGCTGGAATCTGAACCTCTAATTCTCTCCTGCACATCCCCGGGAGAGGAGCAGAGTAGAGTTGAGGATGTAGTGCCTGCTCCCTGGGCCAGGGGCACATAAAGCCACTTCCCACCTGGAAACCCCCTTGCCAAGTCAGCACAGCACCATGTCCTAAATACATCACTCGTTTTAACACAGGTGTGGAGCAGAGCTGGTTTATATTCACCCTGCTGGGAGCACAGAGAGATTTGTATTTGTCTGCACTCTTTAATCTACACGTGTTTCCAGGTGCCAGCTGTGTGGATTTCTCCCTTAGAAGGATGACCAGGCAGTGGTTCGAGAGGTTCCTGGTAATTTGCCAACACAGGGCAACAGGGTTTGCAAACATCTTCAGCCATGATCTTACAGGAATTGCTGAGTTCTCCGTACTAAGTTCTTCCAAAAAAGTCTTTGTCCTTGTGTTGAAGTTAAATAACTACATGGTTCATTTTATGTCATTCAGGGGACCTTTCAGAATTCCTTATTGTGACACTGCTCCAGAGTCAGGGTGGCAAGAGAGGTTCAGGGAAGGGGGGAGATGAGGCTTGGTGGAGTCCCTCAGCTTCGCCTCTTGGGGCAGGATGTGGGAGCTCTTCCAAGAGCCTAAAAGGGTGGGAGCTGCAGGTCCTGTGAGGACAGAATGCTACCTGAGCAAGAGTTGTTCTTGTGTTCATGAGCCTCGTGAAGCCATGGAGAAGGCAAAGACATTATTTACCTCTCAGAGCCAAGTAATTTAACTGATGCACTTCTTTAAAAAGTGTGTGGGATCAGACACAATATGCCTGTATAGAGATATAAATATATTTATAAATACAGAGTATAAATACAGAGGCAGCCCCTGCAGACACAGAGCATCCAGCACTCTCAGGGCTTCCCTGGATCCTCATTATGAAACAGGAGAGCAGAAAAAGTGCCACAGTTGGTCCAACACTGACACATGCAGGACACTTTCCAACAGGAAAACTGAAAGCCTGGTGGCACCTGTTGAAAACCTCCAAGGAAGAAAAGGTGTCTTTGTGTTTATTGTAAATATTGTGTTTATTGTAAATATTCCTGAGAACACTAATTTGGCCACACAGCTGAGGCTGACCATACACAACCTTGGCAGAAAAGGAGTTTCCTTCCCAAACATCTGGCTTTCATCTGGGCAGACACACTCAGCCAGGCCGTTTGTTTTATGAGCCCCACCTGCACCCCTGTGCCTGTGCCTCTCTGCCTGTGTGGGCAGGCAGTGCTGAGTGTCTGCTCTATGTTAAAAAATTCAAAAATTAACTTCATTAGCTCCTGCTTCCACCTACAAGTGCAGAGAGCTTTCAGTAACTTAGTGAAATGACTGGTGGGTTTATACAGGTGTTAGTGAGAGCACAGCTGAGCCCAGAGAAAATATTCACATAAAAAATATTCACAGAGAGTAGCATCTGATTCTAATACCTGACAAAACCCCTGCTTGTGCAATGGATGTCACTGGGCATTAAAATACATTACAAAAACCTTAAACATAGATTTGTTGCAAGCATCATGCTGGACAGAAAGAGGATGTTTCAATGTCCACCCCACCCTGCCACCTTTTGGAGTTAAAAGCCTGCACTGCATATTGGAATTAAACAGAGGAGTGAACCACAGCCTCCCTGCATTAGGGGAGGCAGGTAAGGACAGAGGTAGTCTGGAAATGACACATCACAACCAAAAACCATGCAGATTTGTTTTCCACATGAATCTCTGCTGTTTCCAATCTGAAAGGCAAAAGATGAGCCTGTGTGGATGAAAAAGGGGAGCTCCTTAGTTTAGCAACTAGCAAATGGCTCCAGTAGGGGGGGGAAAGCAGAAGGTATATGGCTTGCTTGATATAATACCTAAATTAAATTTATGTTTTGTTATCATGCTACGCTACATTACATCATATCATCTATTTTATGATTATATACATGTACACATACAGTTACCTACATAGATATGTGTCTGTGAACAAATGAATGGTCAGCAGGATTCATCAAGCCATTAAACCAACAAGGTTTATCAGTGCAAAACACACTCCTTGCCACAGGGAGATCAGATCACTGAAGCAGGCATGGTATTTGCAAATCTGCTCTTTGTTCCTCTAGATTTTCTAATCAAAAGAGCTCAGATGTGCCTATGTTTACTGATGTATGTGCAGCCCTTATGTTCTCCTTCCTTTAATTTTGTGGGCTTTGGAACTACAGCTGGTTAGTGAGCCTTCTTCCTCTCACTTTAGTTTGCAGATCTCTGGCACATGCAGGTTTGAGCTGCAGGGAGCAGCAGGAGGAGAACTGTGCCACTGAAATTCATGGCTGCTCCAGGGACCTGCAGCACAGTTCAGATACTGAGTGCTCAGTGGAACCTGAGCATGAACTTCTTGCTAAGTGGGTAGAGAAAGAAGAGTGAAAATAAGCATGGTCATTTCAGCAATTCCTCACACAATTGTTCTTCATCTGCCTTCTCCAGGCACAGCCCTTCCAGCAGGTGCTTGTGGCTTCTTGCTTTGCTCAAAGAGAGGGAAGCAGTTGTCTTCAATGTTGTATGTGCAGGAAATAGATGAAGGTGATATTTCAGAAGTTCCAGGTGGTGGTTCCCACTCTCAGGGTCTGCTTGGAGAAGCAAAGAACTCCTCATGTTCAGTCAGGAGCAGCTCAGAGGCACATGGGGTGAGGTTGGCTTGGCAAGTCTGCATAGGCTGCTCTGCCTTGGGCCAGTCTCTGTGCCTCCCAAATGAAGGATTTATGGAGATTCAGCATGCAGGGCACTGGAAGTTGGCTTGGAAGAACACAAGAAAGAAGCTGAGGGAGCTGACTGGGACCTTTCTGGGATTTGCCAATCCTCTTCCCTCAAAGGGAGCAGATACTAAACAGGTCCACCAAGGGGAAGGGAAGGGCAACAGAGAACAGCAAAGAGTAAGAGCACACACAGTATAGGAATTAAACTTACTGGCCTTGGGCAAGTGGGAAACCTGAGAAAACTGGGGATCTCATGCAAGGTCTGACCACGTAGGCTCAGGAGTACTTTCAAAGCAAACATGGAGAGCATGTGAGCACCATGCTCTGCTCTGGGAGGATGGATGGAGTGAGAAGGGAGCAGTTCAGAAAGGAAGAACTGGCAGGAACTCAGGAGGCAAAATTATGTCTAGCACCACATGATAAAAACTGCTCTGTCATACTCTTACAGGGACTGCCTGACATTTTCCTTGGATTCAGGATTCCAGTGACTGCCTGACATTTTTCCTTGGGCAATAGACTAGTTTTGAGGGATGGTGGCACAGACCTGTCGTTGTCTGCTCTAAAGTGATGTACAGCAAAACAGGAAATAAGTTCAGCAGAGATTGATTTATTCATTTAACTCTTTCACCTGTTCCTCCTCCAGGCACATCTCTGGGTGACCTGACTACACTTTCCAGGAAGAAGTAATTCTCCTGAACTTTGTTCGGTGCTCCTTTCTTGGCAAGAAGGTCTTGCACCTCCCAATCATAGAATCATCTGAAATCAGTGAGAAAAGGGAGGCTTCCCTTTGAAGCCATGATCACATCACCCATTATAACATGGACTTCAGATATGAAAAACAAAGTTTTCATTCATATTTTGATCATTGAGCTAAAGGAACTTCAAATGTCTTATAAATTTGGCAACCTATAATACTGATTTTTTGAGCCAAATGGGATGGTGGGGGAAAAAATAGGGAAAAAGTGGTCCAATATCCATTAAATCTTAAAACTCAGCCATTTGCCATTAGTTTCTCAGATAATTGTGTCTCTATTTGCCATTTAAGTAATGGAAAAATCATTTATAGTCAATAGTGGCAGTAGTTAAAGAGTGCAAAGAAGATAAATGGTGCTAAAATTTTGACTCTAACTTGGTTGTACCAGCTTGGAATTTCTGTCTTATGCACATACACACAGAAAAGGGGTTCCTAAAATAACTGTACAGTGGCCTGCACTTTAAAGGCAAAACAGAAAAGCAGCAGCCCCAAATCCCACCAACTTGAAGTGACCTCTGAGCTCTCACCCAGGAAAAAGCTGGGAGAGCTGATACTTCTGCACACAAACCAGTTATGTCACTGTCCTGGAAGGTGCTCCCCATGGGACAGTGTGAGCCAGGTACAGCATCCCAAATGCACACCCAAACATTCCTGGTGTGTGGCTCTGAACAGCTGGACAAACCTTCTGTGGAAATGTGCAGATGTCTCCCATGCACTGACTGAAGAAGGTTCTCACAGCTGCCCAGAGTGGGCAGCAAGGTGAATCCAGGCATATGCAGTTGCACTGGGGAAAGAACTTCCTGGGGCTCCTGGGAAATTGTTGTTCTGCTTACCTGAGCAGGGAGAGCAGCACTAGGCAGCACAGAGAATTTAGGATCAGTTAGGCTGGAAATGACTCCTAAGAGCATGGAGACCAACCACAGGCAGTACAGAAGCCTCCTGGCACACTGCAGGGTGGGAAGCTGTCTGCCTCTCCTCAGGAAGGGCCAAGACACCTCAGGGTCAGCTGGGACAGTGGGCAATGGGTGCCAGTCCAAAAACTGTCCAGCTTTGCCATGGAAAGGACACTGGAAGCCACAACAACCATTAGCCCCGAGTATTGTTTGACATGTGGGAGCAGCTTGCTCAGTGAGTGTTTTGACCTTCATCAGGCCGTGGATGGGAGGCAATATTTCGTAATCTGCAAGCAAATTGAGCTAGTTCTTAGCTCGAGTACAATAGGTCAGTGCCCCACTGCTGAGCATCACACTTCTAGTGCCATCATTTTTCTTCTACCGTGACAAAAACATCCCGAATTTGATTACAGCCGCATCGCGGATGATTTGTGCAATCAGTAACCATAAGCTATGGCTTCAAAGATTAGGAGACGCCCCATAAATTATGTACACACAGAACACGGCAGCTGAAACATTTCTAGAAAACAAATCTTAAATCAGACTGGCTTGTACAGCCCCTGGAGATCTCATCCTTCCCCAGAATGAATGAGTAGGGCTGAATACGTCTCTGTGGTTTGCCTGCTGCCGAATCAGTGCGTGTGAGAAGTGAACTTGTACCTCCTACATGACACCAAATTTGGGAGCACGGCTTTTGCAATGTAAATATTTTGAGGAAAGAAAACTGTCTCAATGCTAAAATAATGTAACTTTAGTCTGGGTTGAGGAACTAATAGAGGGAAATTTGCCATGTGGAACACGACAGTGCCACAATACATTTATAAACAGAACTAGTCTGGGCTAAAAGACATATTCCAAACACTAAACAAAGGTTACCTCACATATAAATAGGGACAAAGAATAAATGTGGGGAGTCATGAGTTCCACTTTGAGGAAAGATGAGATGGTTAATGTAAAGAAAGCATTGCCTTTGCTCGGATTGGCACGATGTCATTTATGACCTCATTTAAACAAAAAAAATCAAAAACACAGACTATAGTTTATAGGTTTTTCTGAGTCATGGAGATAAACCAAATGAGGTTAACTGGAGTAGCCTTTAGAAGAGCCAGCCTGAGAATGGTTTTTCCTTCCCCAGAGGTTTTCATGATGCTCCTTCTGCCAGCTAAAGCCAGCAGATCTGCACAAGCCCAGGTGACTGGTGCTGACACTGGGCCAAATTCTTCTCCTTCCTTCTCCAGACCCAGACTGGGGACTCACAGAGGTATTCCAGGGTCAAGGAAGTTTCCCTGCTATTAAAAGTCGCCCTCAAAATCAAACCTGAAGCTTTTGATGTCTTCGTTCTACATTGCAAACTAACAAAGGGGACAATAATAATTAACCCTGCATTTCAAATGTTAATTACACAGGCATAGGTCTGATAATAAAAAATACATTTCTAGTGAACTTTAATTAACCTCAAAGCCTTGCCTTACTCTTCTTTTAGACTTATTACTAGACAATAGAAAAATCTGTGATATTTGGATTTGAAACCCAAATGTAATCCAAGGGCAGATGAGCTTTAAGATGAACGAACCATCAGTTTGCCACTGAAATATTTTGCTTGAATACACAGTTATATTACTATTACTCAGTACATTTGAGTTATTATTTACTAATTTTGCTGATACTTAAACACACATAGAACAGCTCTTGGGAGCATCAGACATGATGAGACTGTCATGTATATATATTTAAATCCTATGTACATGCGGGGCAGCTCAGGTTAATTGAATGCTGATTGAGTGTTCAGTTTGGCTGAATGCTCCAGACAGATCTACATTCATCACTTCCAGGGTAAAAATTCATCTTGCTCTCACTAGTTGTTTCCTAATCAGCTGACTGCTCAATTCACTTGATTGCTCCCTCTGACCACACTATGGCTGGCTGCATCCTTTGCCTCCCAATCACACTAATTGACCTCTTAGTCAAAAATATTCCAGGTTTCAGTGCTCTGCTCACAGCTAATTGCACCCTAATGTATAATTTTGGCTGAGCATTCAGTGTGCATTTCCAGGATAGGCACAGTATTTTAGGAGGCACTTGAATGAGAGGATTAGTGGAAATAATCTGCGTGAAGGCACCACGTGTAGTCCCATGATCCTACAAAACCTGGGAGACAGCAACTAACTTAGGGTCTGTCCAAGAGCTTGGGCACAGAGCACAACTGGGTCTGTATGAGAAATCACAATGTTTCAAACAAAATTTACCAACCCAGTTCTGTGCCAGACTAGCATCCATCCATGGAAAACTGTAGGCCTCTCCCATTTACCAAAATAAGGTTCTGTTAGCACCCCAGCCATGTCCCCTGCACACTCCACGTGATATCCAAAATGAGAGTTTTTAGGAGCCAACAAAATTTAATACATAAATTTAAAAGCAGGGTATCAAGGAGTGACTCTGCTGCCATTAAACATTAAAATAACACCATGTTATTTGCAATAATAACAATTTCCACAAACAGCAGGGAGCAAGCTGAATAGTGCTGGGAAACTTATCTTTGTCAAGAAAAGTATCTGTTGTCAAGAAGATGGGAATTATTTTGGGAAAGTGCATTCTAGTCAACACTTTGTTTGCATTATGTGCTGCTAGTGCAAATTAAGCACCATATAAAGTTTACCCAAGGTTGTTAAAGGTTTGTTTGCTGCCAAGAAATTAGTTTCTTAACACTAACCATTTCTGACAAATCAAGGAAATCCAGCATGTAAAAACAGCAAGCAATTTGCTTACTGAAAACATGTACCGTCCTCTATATTTAGAGATTTACCTACAGTTTTGTTCCAGATCTTCTCTTTAAGGCATAGAATTTTGCAGATCTGACCTTATTCTAGATGACTCTGGAGAAATAGGAAGGACATCACAGAGATTATGTGCTTAGAAAGCAGAAAGACTCAAAATGAGGAAAGCAGAATTCCTGTGGGGCTTTCCCAAGAGACTGCCTTGTCTTATCCTGCACCTGGTGTGAGCCCAGAGGCTCCACCTGCACACTCAGAGATGGAACTCCCTGAAACCCTCCCTGCAATACTCAGAATATTTCTTAGTTTTCACAGAGTCATTAAATAAATATCAGTAACAACAATACCAACAATGTTCTGCTAATAGGTCTTCACACAATTTGAAGGGACAGCAGAGGGCATATGTGGTCTTACTACCAAGAAAGAGCTATTTGAGAGAGCAAGTTTTCAGAAGTACAAACTTTAGCATCTTCTGTGATAACCAGCACTGGAAGAAAAGAGCTGTTCTTGTCTGCTTAATTTAACTTGTAACAATGGTAGGGCTCACTATGAAGGTGCTGTTAGAAACTGCACGGCCTAACCAGCTCCATGACTCCAGCAGGAGGTCAAAAGCAATGCATTCATTTGAATTCTTGTCATTCTGAGATAATTTAGGGGCACCTCCTCTTAGCTAACACGTGTCGCATGCTCAGGCTGTTGTATCCCTCTGGGGATTGTTTTACCCGAAAAGGACCCCCAAAGCCTGTAACTATGTAAGTTTGACCCTACCTTCCCCCCAATCTCTGACCAATTGGCTCAGTGCCAGCTATCTGTCCTGGGACAGAGGGTCTAGATAAACCCATGCTCTTCCTTGTTCCCTCTCTTTGTCCCTGGAACCCCTTCAAGAATAAAGCCTTGGAACACTCCTAGGTAAGGAGCCTCTTTGGGGTCTCTTTCCCTATCTTGAAGTATTCCTTGCCCAAAGCCCCCAGAATCTGAGCTAGCAGCTGGGCCCAGAGGGCGGAGGGAGGGATTACTTCACTCAGGCAGGGCCTTTGCCTGAGCTCCCAGCTGATGGAGATGGATGAGAGCCCCTGCATCCACTGGGGATCAGCCCTGTTCAAGGCTCCTGCTACAGAATCTGGCCCCAAAATCAGGGATTTTTAAGCTTTCCATTGGTTCTGTCAGGTTCAGAGAGAGGCTGTAGCATCCCCATGCTTTGTCCCATTTCCAGATGCCACCATTTAGACCTGCGAAATTCTTCCAGCACAGGTGCCTTGCTAAGCTGAGGACTTCACACAAAGGAGAGAGACCTGGCAGGCCTGAGTGGGGGAAAGGATTTAGAAATTACAGAACACACTAATTTATTTTTTTCCTTCCAATTCCTGCAGCACTTCCCATCAGGAAATGCTGGAGTACCTTCAGGGCCCGGTGTACAGACGGAAGCAGCAGCAGCTCCGAGAGCACGTTTAAAATGCAGTCTCTGTATTTATCCCTCTCTCCGGGTGGATGTGCAGGTGCTGTCGAGCACCACGTTGCTATGGCTACTCCTGGAGCACTACCTGAGCCCACCGTGTGCCAAAACCAGCCCAGGAGGAGCCTGTGAGAACGGCAGTCAGCACAATTAATGCAGGGCAGAGCCGCTCTGAGCCACCATCCACAGCAAACACACTTTGGGCAGGTGGTGCTTTGGGATTTGCAGTCCTAGAAGCACCTCTTGGGAGGAAAAAAGGAAAAAAAAAAGGCAAGGTTTGATTCACTTTTACTCCAGTTCAGTTTCAGGCAGTTACAAAGAGCCAGCCCCAGGATGAATGCAGCATTGCCAGGCTGGGGGAGACAACAATCATGGGCCAGGAGGATCATTAACAACACTGCTCAGGTGCACAGCTCCTTGCATGAGCATTTTCTACTACTCACCTTCTTTTTTTTAACTTCTGTGCTTTTCACCATGCACTGCCTGGTCTGTTTTGCTTTCAGCTGCCCACAGGCATTCAAAATTGAAAACAACAGTTATGGATCTGAAAGGTGTAATGCCAGAATTCACACTGAAAACACGACTTTCAGGGTATGAAAATTACATTTTCAATTGTCAGACTGGGAGGACATGTATACAAACATTCATAGAATCATAAATGGGATGGATGAGACCTCAGAGATCATCTCATTCCACACTCTGCCATGGGCAGGGACACTTCCCACCACCCCAGCTTGCTCCAAGCCCTGTCCAGCCTGGCCTTGGACACTGCCAGGGATCCACGGGCAGCCACAGCTTCTCTGGGCAACCTGTGCCAGGGCCTCCCCACCCTCACAGGGAACAATTTCTTCCTAACAGCTAACCTAACCCTACTCTCTTTCAAATTGAAGCCACTCAAATGATAAAAATTATTTTAAAATCAGTAACTCTTATTAAAAGGTGATATGCGTATAAAGACATTACATAAAGCAGTCACTGGAAAATGAACATATACAAGTATGGGAAAGCTGTGGATTGTGCCATGACTCTGCCTTGTCTTTACTCAAGACAGTCAAGAAATCACCAAGGTGTTGAGACAATATTGTCATTGCTCCTGCTATTTCTGTGGGCACCAGTAAGTGAAGAAATTACTATCCTAACCCAAACTTTTGACCGGAAATTCCAAACTACCATTCACAAACATTCACAAAGACAACCTTCTCCTGAGAGGAGTGGGAACTTCTCTGGTCTCTTGTAGATACGGACACAGCAAGAGCTCACAGTTTTCAGAACACAGTGAGACACCTGGCATTATCCAGATACGTCCCTGTCTCCCTTTCCTACCTGATTCCCACAATGTTTTTCTGAGATGCATCATGAGTTCGTTGGACTCCCCTCTCTAAAACATATTATTCCACCTGGTGTTACATACTGCTTATATTTTATTAGTTCTTTCTCTGATGGAATAGAAATACTCATTATAATGTTGTAGAAAGCTGTTACAGTGTTTGTGTTGTGCTTGGTTACACCACAGCAAGCAGGATTTAAAAGATAAGAGGCTTTCAGTGCATTATTGCTCCGAAGATAACCATTGCTGTTATTATTTCTGTTACATTTATCCCTAGAAGCCCCACCAAGGTTGTACTAAGCAGTTCTGAAATCCACAATATGACATTTGTAACAGATTTTTTTTCCCACCCTAGCACACGAAGCAAAGGCAGGCGGGCAACTTAGACACAGAAATTAATGTAGCTTCCCCAAGGAATGATCTCTGTAGTTATAAAATCACATCCCCTGGCTCACCTGAAGTCCTCATCCACTAAACTGTGCATCATCTCTGCTCCTGCTTTGTATCTTGCATTACTTCTAGTAACTTCTCCACAGAAGGCATTTATTGGGCCTTTCAGGTTATATCAAATAGCATGGAGGGTATGGATCTGTACCACTGAAACATCAGTGAAACAACTTTGATGGCTTATTTGGCCATCAAAGGGTGCAAAAATTGTCAGAGAGGCTCCAGTGCAGTCACTGGAGGAGGGATGAAGAGAAATAACATGCATGAAAGAAATATGCATGAGAAGTCCTGTGCCTGTCTGCAAATCTGTGTTTCAGTGCTGCCTTGTTCATTTCTCTTTCCAGGTGCATATCAAGTTCTCAGTATAACCCAAAATGTTGGGGGCAAACTTTAGTCCTCCCCTGCCCGTCAACAGGCTTGGGGATGATTTGAATGGAGATGTTTTGGCAATATTAACAAGGTGGTATTCACCTAAGCAAGAATCTGCTTTCAGAATTTAGTAAACTTTACTGGAAGTCAGTGGGATTATGGGTTCCCCACTCACAGGAACATCAGTTCCTGAGGAATTCTCATGTGTCTGTGTCCAAAAATCCCCAGCTCTAAAAAGACAGCAATACCCTTGCACTTTGCTGTAAAGCAAGTAACAGTGCACAAAAGTATTATCTAAGTGCAAGCCTGACCCAGAAAATCAGAGGCAGTTTTCAAACAGATACATCTGTCTCCAGTGAGTCCATGTGCCTGTGCACAAGGGTGTGAGTGTTTCAACAACTAGCTTGGTGCATTTTTATGGATGGTAAAGTACCATTTCAACTGGACTCTTACTCAACATTTAAAAAAATAATTTATGAGGTATTTTTGTGTGGCTTAAGTACATTCTCTTCACTTGGTGTGCAAGTATTACTATTAACCCTGTGAAAACTAGACTAGAAAGATAGGTTAGGGAGAGAACTTCACAGAACAGGAGAATATTTTTCCTCAAGGATGAATCAGACTTTAAATTTGGTAATGAAAATAAAAGGAGCATGTGGAAAAGATCAGAATAATTACATTCTTTGTCATCAAAGAGCATAAGTGGGGTTGCTGTTCTCCTGGAATGAGAACAAGCTCAAAAGCATATTACAGAAACGAATGGGATTTCCACAAGATTTCATGGGTGGCCAGACACCTCTTCCCCTGAATGCTGACCTGGAACACCTGCAGAACTTTGGGAAAATCCCCCAACAGGCTCTTGTGCTGAGGAGCAGCTGCCCTGGAGAAGGATGTGAGGGCCAGGCAGGAGAGTTCACTTGACTCCTGCTCAGGCTGTGGAGCATCCAGCTCATGCTAAAGCCTGATGCAAGCTGGGAGCAGCAGCACCCCATCAAAGCCAGGCAAGACAAGTGGCTGGGAAGGGCCACTCTGCAGTCACCATCACCTGAAAATTGCAGCAGCTACCTTCTGTCTGGCATTTTCCACAGAACTCACTAACTTCTGGAAATGGCAAAGTCCAAACCTCCAAACTGGAAGGTATAAAACTTCAGCTTAGTCCAAAAGCTCTTGAAGCAGATCCAAGAGCAGCTGGACTGCTGAGGCTTTTGTGTTTCCTAGTGGGCTACAGGGGATGCTCACACCGTGGTGGAGCAGGAAGGATGAGCAGACTCACCACTGAATAGGGAACTAATTCTTTTCTTCATTCACAGGTGATAATATTAAGAGTCAGGGGTTATAAGTTAGGAAATCATACAACTTGAATGGTGGCTGAGGGAATTAATGCAACAAACAAGTCACAAAATGGTGACTGAGCCCTTGTTTGTCATCTTTGTTCAATTATGAGCTCGTGAAAAAAAGTTTAAATCACAGATTGCATTGTCCTGTAAATATGAGAGGTCTGAAAGGACCCTGACAATCAGTGCAAAAGATCAGGCTGCAAAAAAATTTGCTGTTCTTCAACTCTTTCAACATGGTTGTGACTTTTTGGAGCCAGAAAGGACGGGACAGCTTTGCTGTGGAGGGTCAGTGTCCTCCTCTGCTGGTTTTCCCTGCACTCCACATGGAAAGTTCCTCCTCCTGTTACAGCAGCCTCTTTGTGTTTAATATTTATAGCAATCTCCTTCTGCTTAATTCACAGCATGGATCCCAGATGGTTGAACAGCCAGAACCCTGCTTTGCTGGATGGTCACAACCAAAAACACACAGAAAGATCCAATTTCTTGTGTGCTGAAAGAGGTGGTTGTTGGTCCTCTCCAAAAACCAGCACAGGAAGTGCCTCTCCAGCTTTGTTCTTTTCCCACTGAGTCTCCCTTTTCCCAGGAGTGCTGTTAATCTGGTTATCCCATGCATTACAGTGATGCAGATTAGGACTGAACATATATTTTCACATACCCATCGTTTAACATCCAGTAAAAAAAATGCTCAGAAGTATTTAATAAAATGACTCATACATTTATAAAATATCTGTATCAATTAATTGCTAATAAGTAGTTCAAAGCTGACTCAGAGCTGATTTAATAATTTAACACTCATAACTTATTAAATTAATTCCATCTCTCTGCTTTTTTTTCTGGAATGACTTCTCAGGAGTTATCTTCTCTTTGTGTCCAGGCAAGGATCTTCAAGTCTGTCATTTCAAATTAAAATCTTTCCCTCTCCTGAAATGTTATTACTTCACAAGATTGATCTCATACAATTTATTGCAACTATTTCATAGTAAAAATTCAAGTGCTGTTGAGAATCAAGATGAGAGAAATATATGTGTTTTTTCATGACAGTTGAGAGTCATTCTTTTCATTCTAAGGAATGTTTAAAAAACCCTCTCAAACTCTGCATTTTTCTGGGACAGGGAACAGGGAGGGCAGAGAGAACAGGTTATTATACTGACTACTGGAATTTGGGAACCTATCACAGCTTTCTCTCTCTGGCACAAAGAATTGACTGAGGCAGCATCACACTGGAAAAAACAGGCGCCTGTGAGATTACTGCATTTGCAAAAAGATGCACACAGCATTTTAGATACCACAGTGATTTGTTTTTTACCTTTCTCACTGCAGGGGAATAATGACACAATCAAAAACACACTGAAATCACTGAAAACCTTTGAGTCCTTTCAGTTGAATTCAGAGGGCTGAGATGCCAATAAATAGAATTGCTTGGCAAACATTGACAGTTTAAGGACAGACACTATATAAATGTTGAGTACTCTGTGCGCACCCAGCTTCACATTGAAGATTTAAATATGTTTTTGTTTCTTTAGCTGGCCCTCAGTAAAGCATCAGTAGAGAGAAAACAAGTTAAAAAATGGAGAAAGAGTGGGGGAAGTAACAAAAACAGTGACCTTTATGTAATGCACCCAAAGGACACCATGACAAGATCCACAGATGAGCAATCTGTGACCCCTGTGGCTTCAATCCAGGCTGAAGCCTCACTGATCACAAATAAAGCTGGGAGATACAAACACAGAACTTGCTTCCAAATGAAAAGAAAATAGCAGCCATCATTCCTGGTTCTTAATGCCTGCCTTGTATTCATTTCTCCCCAGTGAAGATGGTTGATCAGCATAATGCTTTCTCTGCTTTTCTAGAGCTTTAACTTTTGTATAATACCACTAACTTGGGAAGAGACTGTGCTTTGATGCTGCCTCTTTTAATTATTTTCATGAAATTTGAATTAACAAATATTCATTAAAAATTTCTAGAGATGAGCTTGAGGCATGGAATTTGAAGATAATTTTCTCTGAAGTTCAGGACAAAATGCATCCAAGCTTTTTATGACACTACCTTGGATACAGGACTGAAAACCAACCGGTAGCAGATAGTGGAACTGTAAAGGAAATTATTTTGTCTTTCAGAACCTCTGTTTCAACATGTGAAACTAAAACTAATGACAGCAGTACCTTCCTTTGTGATGAAATTTGGTAACTTGAGCTTGGAACCTGGAAATTGTTAAGTGTCATTCCCAGGTTCAATGTGAGAGGGCTCCTGTCTGGCATTTTGGGTTTGGCCCATTTATAATTGCTTCATTTTGAAATATTTTGAAATTGAACAGTAGGTATTCAGCTCTTCAGGTAATTAGGATGCTGATCAACACAGTCATATCTACTGGTACAAGAATTATAAACTTCACAGCATATAGATAACTTGTACTATTTTAAAAATAAATATATAATTCACACGCAATAGCACAAAGCATAAAGGATATTACCTGCCTTGCCTAAGTGTATTTCAGCTACAAGAAATCAAAGACAAATAGGAATTGTTCAGAAACCTGGGAGGCTGGCACTTACCACTCCAGCTGCTTACTAGAGCAGGAAAGAATTCCCTCCAGCCTGGCAGGGAAGAGGAGTTACCAGTTACTGCATTGCAGCTCTAGTCCTCAAGCACTGCACAGCCCCTGAAAGCCAGCACAGGAAACACAGGCCAGGCAAGAGGCTGCACTCAGTGCCAGCCACATCTCCCTGGGCATGTGGGGAGAGAGAAGACCCCTTTTCAGAGCTGCAACAACTTGCTTTCATTCATCCTCCTCCCCAGGAGGGAAAGACAGCAGAGCAGTGCTTGCAAGATCCAAGCAGGTCTCGCTCACAGTTTGGAGTTCTCTGAGCAGCACTGCTTTCTCCTGGAGGATCAGTCAAGCCCAGAACCACTGAGAAAACAGGATCAGGTTATGCTGTGGAATGATTTATCTTTATACACATCTGGTGGGTGGGTATGTTCACATAAAAAAATCTGTGTGGTTGATCAAACGTGCTGGTGATGGGTTATAAAATGTAACCGCTGATTGCAGCAACTCTGAAACGAAACTTCACAGCTCTTTAAAATTAACTGAAGTCCCACTACAGCAAAGTGGCTAATTATTTCTATGTCATTAAGCAGGGGTTTTGTCAGCATGCAGAGACCTGAATTCCCCAGTAACCACAGACTGATTTCTGTGCAAAATGGGCACCTCAATCTCTCTGATGTACCAGAGAACCTGAAGGTATTTACAACCTAAACAGACAGGAAACTGAGAAGGGGAGGGGATAGCAGGCTTCATTATATCTCAATTCATTAATAAAAGCTTGAAAAAAACCTGTCCTGGGTTGTGGAGCCAGGGTTTGTATATTCTATTTTCATCTGTTTGAAAGCAGCTGGGGAGATGCTTTTCTTTATCTCTAGTAACTCAAGGGGGGAGAGGCCTGATGCCTTTGAGTAATGGGCCATTAGCACCTTCCCAGCCTGTACCTTCCCCCCCAGAGCGGTGCATCTGCATTTCTATTACCCTATTGTGAGATACATCTCATCCCCTGGCAGTGGGTGGGGCAGGCAGTTTTGCTGTCTGGATAAACGGGGACTCACAGACACGAGAGCTGCTGGTTTTTCACCCGATTTCCTGGGAGGAAGACTGGACCTCATCTCACCAACACCAGACCCCATCTCACCAACACCAGATCCCTCCTCACCACCCCTGGACCCTTTTCTATAAGATCATCTCTGCTCCAACAAAACCACATTTGCCATTCCAGGAGGACTTACTTTTGGACTGCTTTCAACACCCTGACCCTACAGGGTATCAGGTTGTAACTCTGTCAGGGTTTTCCAAAATTGTTTATTTGTTTGTTTGTTTGCTTGTTTGGTTGGGTGGTTTTTGCTTCCTATTACATTTGTATTGTTAATATTCTTAGTAAAGAACTGTTATTCCTATCCCCAAAATCTTTGCCTGAGAGTCCTTGATTGCAAAATTATAATTTGGCAGGGGTGAGGGGTTTACATTCTCCATTCTAGGGGAACCCCAGTTTCCCTGGCAGAAACCTCTTGGTCTTTCCAAACCAAGACAAAACCCCAAAAAGCAAACTGGAAGGCAAAGGGGAGCTTGGGTTTGGAAGTACCCAGCTGGAGCATTGTGCTGTGCCTGCAAAGTGGCTCAGGGATGACCACATTGCTTTTCCTTTAACTCCAGAGGAACACAGAGGAAGCTGGAAGATTAAAGGTGAAGGCAGCCAGGAGGAGGGTTACAGAACCCTGGAGCACTGCTCAGGGACTGCAGAAGGGCTAAAGGATAGCAACTGTGGATAGGCTGTTGTGGTGAAGAGGGGTTGAACCCTTCAGGACAGAGTGGTGGGGGAAAAGGAAAGACAAAGCAGTTGACTCTTTATTCCCTGGTGCACGAAGGGTTAAAAATTAAAGAGAAGAGAGATGAACTTTTGGAAAACTCCAGTGGTTTGGATTCTGTTCAAGGCTTGGATCAACTCATCCCAACTTGAAAAAACAGGACAATGGTGTCCACTTGGCTCAGCTGCAGGCTCTATGGATTTTTATTACCAATGGCTGAAGTTCAAGACTAGTGAATTGTAAATAAGGAGAAATGAAACACAATAAAATAGTCTCCAGAGATTTACCTAGAAAACATCTGGAGTTTTGGCACTAACATATAGAAATCTATACCAATGGGAATGCAACATATTTCTGTGAAGTGCAGTAAGAAATAGCACAGATAAATGAGAAGTTAAGGCCTCGTATATATCACAATATTTCAGCTCCTTTCGGTTGTGTGAGTTTCCAATACTCTGAAGTCCTGCCAAATATTTCGTTGTTACCTTATTAGATGTTCTTGGTTTACTACCTTTTGCTTTGTAAAGCACTGATTTAGTGTCAGTCAATTTAATTTTTAAAAACACAACCAGATGTCCTGTTCATTTAGCATATGAGAAAACCACATCGGAAACATGTGTTTTTATGCATTCCAACACAGACACCAAGACTTCTTTCTCTTGCTAAAACAGTCTCACTCCTGAAGTAAGTCCCCCTTTTATCTTGGACATCAAATGCCACATTGGCATGCAACACTATTCTGATCTTTGCAAGCTTTCCTTAGTGCTCGTATTTAGCCAAAAGATCTTTAATTTGGGGTTTGTCTCCTGGATTCCCACAGAGCTTTTCATTTCTTTTACAATGGTGACATCATTGTTTGCATTCTGGACTGACCTGGCCCGCTCTCTTTGGTGGCAGGGGAAGCACTTGAGCCTGGGGCCCTCACAGAGCTGGAGGTAGCCAAGCATAAGGGAATGCTCCAGACCTACCCACATTGTTTAGGGAAAAGGGTTTCAGCACTGTCAGCACAACGACCTCGGGAGCAAAGGTTAAGGAACCTCCCAAAATTCAGTCAGCAGGGACGTGCGTCTCCTCCCAGTCAATGTTTAACTGGCTCCATTCTCCTTTCGCCCAGGGGGTGCAATATCATCCCGTTTAAATTTAAGAGTGGAAAATGAGCCACTCTGCACCCGACGCAGAGAAAGTATAAATAAAATTATCTCCACACTGCTGCAACTTAGAAATTCATTGTTTCCCAGTGTTATTTTTCAAAGACTAACACACATCTGTGATTAGCAACTCCTCTGGAATGGCAGGGAGTTTGGAGGTTACTCCAAGTTGAGAGCTGCTTTTGTTTGTGGCTGTGCTCTTTCCGTGGCCATCTGGGAGATTGTTTCGATGATTCGCAGCCCTGCACTTTCATTGCCTTCCAAAAGAGTAATTCTGCATTTGGCTAAACCTGTAAGCTTTCTTTCTAAATAATTTGATCAAGAACAACTAAGCCTGGATGCTGCCTATTGTGTCAGCACCAGAGGACAGATGAGTCTTTCTGCAGATGTTTACAGTAACCAGAACCAAGTTAGGAACACAAAAACACCAAGGTGAATGCAGACTCTCACCCTCACCCTGCCTGATGTTAGCACTGAGGCATCTCTATGCTTCTCTCTTATTTTAGAGATCTGTCACTACTGCCTACAAAGATAATACTCTCCAGAAGATCCCCCCAGGCTGAGGGGGAGCCCAGCACTGTTTATGCCCAGAGTCCAAACTCTGGATTTACCTAACACAAGGGCAATAATTTCTGGGAATCACACTACGACTGAGAACTAAAATGCTCCTGGCAAAATCTGGGTTCAATGACTACAAACCCAAAATTCCATCTGAATCAATAGCCCAGATGTTTCCAGGCCCAAGCCCAGCTAGGAAGAAAGCCAGGACTTGAAGTCTGGGTTGATACTCATACCAAGCCTCTGTGAGCATGAGCCCTGCCCTCACAAAAACGAGCTCAGACAAATCTCAGATGTTGCTGAGAAAACCTACAGGAGATTCTCTGGGTCACTGTACAGCCCCAGAACTCTCTGTAGCTTAGATTTTCTCCCACAAAGTTAATCATATTTTTCCTCTTCCATTATTAACACTTCTAGCACAGGATCGGGGAATGGTTTCAAACTGGACAAGAGTAGATTTGGATCAGATATTAGGAAAAAATTGTTCCCTGTGAGGGTGCTGAGGCCCTGGCACAGGGTGTCCAGAGAAGCTGTGGCTGCCCCATGCTTGCAATTCTCCAAGGCCAGGCTGGACGGGGCTCTGAGCAACCTGGGATAGTGGAAGGTGTCCCTGTCCCATGGCAGGGGGTTGGAATGAGATGATCTTAAAAGTCTCTTCCAACCCAACCCAACCCAACCCAATCTATGATTCTATGATTTTCTCCCAAGTTCCTCATAAGTCACTGGCTGTGGCAGTGGCAGCCACTGTATAAACCTTGAGCTGTTGGACTGGCACAAAACAGCTAGGGAGGTTCAGGTCTCTCTCATGGATCATGGAGAGGTGGATCCATCTCATGGATCAGCTTCCCCTACAGGCCCCACTCTAACACACCAAGGATGTTGGTTAAAAATGAACAGCAAGAATAGGTTGTTCCCCTTAATTGTGCCTTGTTCATGTCCTGGATGTTGCAGTCACTATGTCCAAAACGAGCCAGGAGAAGTGGGTGGCTGGGATGACAGCTAGAGGGTACTGCCATTCTGCCCAAAACTGAATGCAGTGCTGGATGACCAGCCTCTATCCCAGTTTTTGTGATGCACCACATGTAGAGACAAGGCATGTGGAGAACTGGTGCCAGCTGTGGAAGATGGAGACACTATAGGAGCGCAGAAGACCTTGACACTTGCACCATGCTGCCTGACCAACAGCCTCACAAACTGCCCAGAATAAAAACTGTTTGCATGGCAATCACTTACCACAAATTCCCCACAGATTCCAGAGCCTGCTGCACCCCTGCACTGGTGCAAGGGGCCTGGCCAAAAGTCCATCAGCTGCAGTTACAGAAACAGGAGCAGAAACCTGAATCTCATGTTCAACCACTTAAATAATCACAGACTCTTTGATTCTGTAATTATGAGAATCACTTTCTTCCCATTTTCCAACCACCAGTTAACTGGAGACTCTCATCTGCATCATAATAAAAAACCCCTTTCTCTTAGTGATCATGCAAAAGTGAGAACGTAGACAATGTAATCATGTTAGAAATGGTATTCAATTAATAGTTAGCTAAAAATTATTCAAATGGTGATTCAGGGAATGAATAATAAATGGGAAATGGACCAATTAAGCAAATGGACAGGTTGCAGTGCAACAAAGTGAGCCCAATGACAATTTGATAAATTAATAGAAAGCTTCTAGGCCGGCTGACACATAAGGAGCAGAGGAAATAGGGAGGTATGGATAATTGACATTCTGAAATCAGAATACAACTCTGGCAGGAGACAAAAGGAGGGCTTTGAGCAAGCAGAGCCTATGGAAATCAGACATCACCCTTTGACACTTCACAGAGCTCTACAGGGATGTTTCAATCACATCGCTCTGACCACTGTATCAAGTAGATGCTCGCTTCAAATACATGCAGGAAGTTTCTGATACGAAAAAAGATGTATCCAAAATCTGAATAAGAACAGAAGCTGTCCAGAGGAATTGGCAGAAATTAATGCAGTTTAGAAAATGATCATTTTGCTTTAAAACAAACAGCACAGGCTATCTGGGGACTAGCTGCACCGCTGAAACAACTGCCTTTGTAGTCTCAGCAGCCCTAGAATACATGCTTAGTGCAAAAATACAAAAATAACATTGTATCTATGAGTTAGTTGACAAATTATGCCCGTGCATTCTAACATGTCAGCCTTAAGTCAGTCTTGTAAAGAAACACAGAATCTCCACACCAGGCTACCATTCCTTATGACTTCCCATTAAGAATCTCATTTTGGTGTTTGATCTCAGCCAGATTTTCTTTGTCACCTCTTGAAGAAACAATCCGATGTTTCACCCTCAGGCCAAAGTTATAAGCATCTGGAAATGGTTGAAAGACAATATTAATTTTGCCTGAAAAATGCCTTTGCTAAGTGAAGCCTTTATCTGCGATAGAAACACAGAAGTGTAAAGGAACAACAAGAGGGTGTATGCCATCATCCCTTTTCCCTAGGGGCTAGAAATCCCTTTTTTTTCTGTCCCTCAGTTTTTCCATTTGCTCAGCTCCATTGGGATTGCACCTACTTGAACACAGCCATTTCTCTAAACTTCCCTCCACTGAAAAGCATTACATTATATGAAACAATAACTCCAAACGTTTTTTTTTTCACTGCAATAAAGTGCCCTAAGCTTCTGGGGCACTGTGGCAGAGGACTATAATCCCCCTCTTATTCAGAGAGAGGAGGGGAAGGGAAAGGACCTGCTCCAAGCTCCAAGTGGCAGCAAGAAAAAGTTAATAGGTGGCAGCACAAAACCTCCAAACCAGCAAAAAACCTTGCAAAACCAGCAAAACAAGAAAGTCAGTTCCTCTCATATCATGGTTTCTTCAGCCTGCCTATTACCTTGCAATAACAGAGGTCTCATTCATTGTGCTGGAGCAAGCAGCCTTTGCACTAAGTGGTCCTTGCAGTAATACAGAGCAGTGCAGCATTTTGTGGCTTGGAAAACTGGTTGATTTAGTTATAATATGCTTATGTAGCCATAAATTCTCATCAGGAATTATTCTGAAATTGCAGTGTTTTCCAGGGTCATCATGTTACATGAAATGTTCAGCCCTTCCTGGGGCAGGGTAATATGTAAGAAACACAGATATGCCTCAAAGCAAAACAATTAAAGGAGGCTTTCTGCTGGCTCCCAGGATTCTTGGTGTCATTGGGTTTTAGCTCACATTCACTTTTAATACCTCATTTTATTTCTAAGGGTATTTTAAATGGTCTTTGAAAGCTTTCCAGAGGCCATTTCTTGCTTTTAATGTTCTGTTTAAGATTCAACCCTACTAAAACATGAGCATTATTTTTTTTTAGCTTTAAGAACAATGTACCAGTGACACACATGGAGATTTGGACTGGCAAGTTAAGGACTACATGTGAGAACCCACAGAAGTATTTCAGTGCTGAGCCACACAGCTTTCACTGTCTGCCTTGGGCTTTCCAGAAACCAGAAGTTTTCCTGAAGAGCCTCTTACCCTGCAATTTTACCAGGCACAAAGAGCAGATCAGACCTTTGCGGGTGCTGTTCTGCTGCAGAACTTTCTACTTTTTCAGCACTGCAGTGCCAAGATCATAGAGTCTGCTTTCAGTTCCTGCCATTTACTTGATAATATATGTAATTTAATGGTACATCATCATAACTGTTTTTAAGTGAAACAGATTTTCCAGGGGGGTTCAAGTTATGATCTAAGAGTTAGAAATTCCAGCTGAGACAGATGTGTATAATCCTGGCTTTGTTACCAGTGTAAAATTTTGCCCTTCTATAAGCAAGGTTCTTGGTGTGAACTAGGGCCTGGCATGAAGAGTGGGAAAAGCCTGAAATTCAGCCTATGATCATGGCAGATCAGGGGAAGTCAAAGAGCTCAAATCCACATAAAGAAACCAGTCTCTTCTTCTGGTCCTAAAATCTGAGCAGACACTTCAAAAAGAGGTCTTCTCACAGTAGCTCAGCATCTCTGAACTTTGTACACACCTCAAAAAGGAAAGGGATGCAAAAAAACCCAAACAGTGGGAAATGGCTTAGCTGTGCTGCTCCTACTTATTAATTTCAATTTAACTGGTAATACAAAACAAGCCTGCAGAGCATCCTTCTCTCAACTCAAACCAAAGGAATCCAAATGCAGTCCATTGCTGAATGTACATGCTCTGACAAAAATTTAGTTTGCCATGAAAACAAGGATGCCACCTACCCACATAACACAGTAATAAATGTTTTTCCCACCCTGTGTGTTTAAAGCTGCAAAATACATAAGCACACATACACACACACACAAATACTAGTCCACAAGAAACAGCTCAGAGCTTCAGTTTCAGTTTCCATTTCCAGACAAGGTTCAGCTAAAAATCTGTTCTCAGTCTGAACCATCACATCTTTCTGGTTTTTACTCCCAAGCTGGTTTTACCCCCAAGCTGGATACTGGACGTCAAACACAGCGAGAGCAGAATTGAGATGAATGCAATCAGACTCAGAAATCTTTTCATGAACATTCTTTGCAGAAGAATGAAATATCCTGCTACCTCCCTATCAACACGGAACACATGAAAAAACAAGCAAAATTAAATCCGACTTCTAATACAATTGGTAGAGTTGCTGCTGTCCATGGACTTCAAATAAGGTTTGAAAGTGATGGTCTCAGAAAGTCAGGCCATTACCTTCACAGAACCTATTAAAATAAAATTCTGGCAATGGGAAACACATCTCAAGGAGACATTGTTGGAAAACGAGCAGGAATACCTGGGGGCTACAGTCAAAGCGTAGTTGCTGAAGATCCAAACCAGACCCAAATCTTTATTTTATATATATCTGTTTTACTTCACATCAACTCCACAATCTGTTATATAAAAATATGCTCATGATATACAAGGCACTGCATGCTCCAAAACATCTCTTTCCTTTTCCCAAACTATAATAGACGTGTTTTTGTGTCGCTCTATTTACATTTCAATTCTGAGTAAGTCGATGTGCTCAGACAGTTCCCATCTGAGCTAAAACTACCTAAGCCTTTCCAAAAAAGGTTTCTAAATTTTGCTAGCTAAAACTCAATCTATTTTAAGCCTTCTCTTTAGGACTGGCATTTGTCCTCTACAGATCTGGATTTTTTTGTATCACAGTTTTACTGTGGAACAGACAGATTAGTTTACCAGCAGTACCTGACTGGTATGAAAACAAATAATAAGGACTGGAATATTTTTGGGAAGAGAAAGCAGATTTTCTTTTCTCATTTCTGTACTTAATTTAGGGCTTTCTTTCTTTTTATGCTTTTCCTATGAACAAGAAACACTGCAAAGATGACATATTTTTATGGTTTATGATTTGATCTTGAATTAGTGTGCTGGAAGCAGCAATGGATCCATTGAAGCCCTCAAACTTCCATCTATTTTTATTTCCTGGAATCATGCATCTGGGAGCAGAGATCACCATCAAAAACTTGGAAACACCCAACACATGATAAGGGAAAATTATGGAAGCGTTTCTAAGAAGTGCCAGATGCACATCTTTGTCCAAAATTTCCCTCTGTATCTGCTTCAGAGGGGAATTCCAGGAACACCCTTCCTCCTCAGGGGCTGCAGGGGCACAGTTTCACCACAGGCTCTGCAGAACTGCAGCAGGTACTGCAGGGCCCTCAGTGCTGCAGTGCACCGGCGACAAGAGCATCGCACACCAGCACGAGGAGCAGACAGGCTTCCACCCCTTCTGCTGCTTCATTTCTTCCACCCCTTTAGGCACCTGTGCTGCTGTGTTCTCCCTGCTGCTGGAGCAGCATCACTGTGGCTGCACTTTGGCAGCAGGTCCTTGAGTCATAAATAGAGCAGCCCCACGTGGCACCTGGTGCCTTTCTGATGTTGCCGTGCTCAGGACATCTCCCAAGCTGGGGTTCAAAACCAGGTGTTCCTTGCAACACTGATGATCCTGGCAGGTCCCTTCCAGCTCAGCATGTTCTGTGATCCTGTGATTAATTAGCATTTGGGGGAGCCTCTTGCCAGCAGGTTCTCTGCAGCCACAGGCTATTTTCCACAGGAATATACGTGGGCTGTAAAGTATCTTGCTGCTCTCAGGAGCGAGCTGGAGTTCAGCACTGTAAGTATTTAATTATTCTCAATGGTTTTACAGCCTGGGGCAGGCTTGTGGCTAGCTACACTGGTGTGGGAGGCCCTGAGAAACCCTGGGATATTGCATTTAAATGGAAGCAGTCCTTCCCTAAGTTTTAAAATAGGTACATCTAACAAAGCATTTCAGGCGTTTCAAACTACATCTCCAGAACTGCAAACACACCCACACCCACTGGATGCTCACTTTGAGTCTTTATCAGAATAAACCTGAAGTAAATCATATTTTATTGCATGACAAGTCACACAGTAATAGCAAAATGTGCCAAATCCTCTCAATTGTTTCCCATAGCCATTGACACATATATTACACACATACACATATAAATGCATGTATAAACACCCACACGTACAAATTTCACTTCACTCTTGCTCTTTGAGCATGTACAGTTGCACGTGAGTAAACCCTGACTAAAATATAGGAATTAACCTCTCTGACAGTTTCTTGGGAAGTTCAGAATTTTTTTGTTCCATAGCTCTTCTCTACAAGGCATAAATAGGGAGAAAAAAAAAAAAAAAAAAAAAAAAAAAAAAAAAAAAAAAAAAAAGCTGGTCTTGGCCAGACAAGCAACTCCCTTTGCCAGACTCTGCTTAACCTTTTCTCTTCATCCACCAGGATCCTCCTTTTCTTTCTCCAGGATCATTGCAACAGAAACTATTTCAAGTACACCCACTCAAATGGTTTGCAAAGTCCTCACAGTTTTCTGTGAAGGTGCTAATGCTGAAGGCAAATAGATTTTTTTTTTCATTGGAATGGACTCAAACAGTCACTTACTCTGTCTCAACTGAAAAAAAAAATCACAGCAGGAATGGGCAGAGGGAAGGGAAAAAAAGAAGAAAGGCCACATTTTAAAAATCTAATTCTTGGACCAGGCAATCAGGGTGGACACAGGGCTGCACCTCTGCTTGGCAAGCTCTGCTTTGACACTGAACATGGATAAAACACACTTCATTTTACAAGCATATTTTTTTTATTTCAGGGGGTTGGTTTTGGTGGGTTTTTTGGTTTTTTTTTTTTCCTTTCAGATTCTTTCCAAGAATGCTGCAGGCCCACAAACTGACTTTTCAATCACTTTTTTGTGCTCTCCTCACTGAGGGTAACAGGCTTGTGGAAAAGGCTGCTGACAACTGTTGTACTGCTGAGCCAAACCTATTTATGCCAAGATAGATTTGTTCATTTCTTCTCCCCCTCCTTCTTCTCCCAATATTCTCCTCTCTCAGACTTTTAATAAGGCAGAAAAGCAATGATGCAAATGAACAGAGCCTCAGTATGGCCATATGTACATCACCCCCAGTTGCTGGATCCTGCAGAACAGCAGTTAATTTTGTGTGTCGTATTTTATGTCACACTTATTAGCCTGAAGTGCAGTAATGCACGTTTCCATTCACAAGGGAACCTCTTCTGAATAACAAGGCCATGAATGGGTAATAATAAAAGTATATTCCATGTGCCAGGGACCATGCTAATTAGCAGACTTGGAAATCTCTGTCAAACACTATAAAACGTTACACTGTTTATATAAACGTTTAATAATGGAAATGATAACAAACTGAGTGGGGATGGCTTGGGGAAAACAGCCATTTGAGCAATTTTCTGAGCATGAGCGATGAAACAAAAAAAGAGGCTTTCAAGTCAATGTTTAACCTGGCTGACACATTTGAGTAAAGGCTTGTCCCAGTCTGCAGTTTAGCCCACTCTAACAGGAACAGAAGAAATGCTGTGAGCTTGGTCTCTTTTGGGGCCACAGACCCTATTTCCCAGAGGGATCAGCAGGCTCCCAAATGTGCCTTTTCAGCCTCAGTGCTGCTGGTGGACACAGGACACCCCACACCTCTCCAGGCATTGCTCTGAAACAAGAGCAGCAAATCAGGGAATTAAGAGCAGGACACAACAGCAGCAAAGCCAGCACACACTGACAAGGCTTCCAGAACCTCAGGTGTGGTCCTATGGTTTGCCTTTTATTAAACACTGGCAGCTAAATACATGTTTTGATTTAAAAATATGATGAACGTAAGTATTTTGACAAACGAAACTAAAATAGATTTCATTCCAGATAAACTGGAATGAACTGAACTGCAGTGCTCATAAATGAGGTTAAACCAAGGATAAGGTGATAGGAACATCCTCCTCCCCCCGATCCTAAAGGCACTTTTCAGAAATACACCATTATTTCACCTTTTTCAAGTAGCACATCTGGGATGACCTCAGTAGCAGAGCTCCACTGACTGCAGCTCTCCTGAGCACCAGGTAGAAGTAATCTAGCCCCAGGCAGGGCTTTTTCATTATTGAACGATTTTTAGACTGTAATATTTAACATGTAAAACCTCTTTACTTAAAACTCCAAATTTAAAATAAGAGTTTTGCACTAAACCAAAAGCAAATACATAATTCTTATGTACACACAGAGTAAATTCACAACTCTCTGCTTTGGAGGAATGTCTAAGTTCTAAACAGAAATGAAAGGCAGCAGGCTTTCCTCTGGCACCGTTTCCACTTTTAAAGCCCAAACAAATGCTGTAGACATGGGTGTAGCAGAAAGCAAAGCATCTTGTAGCTCCCTGTGATCCCAAAAGGCCCCCTGGCCAGCCAGCAGGTTGTGCCAGCATTCCTCAGCTGCAGGGATGAGGAGATGCCCCAGCTCAGGGGTGAGCTGGCAGTGAGTTTTACCTTCTGACCATTCAATATGTGTGAACCTCTCCTTAGAGCCAAGTCCCTTCCTCACAGCCCACTTCAGAGAACTTCCCCACAAATCACTGAGTATTTTTGCTAAATGCAGTCCCCCAGCAAGACCTGTTTGGGGGGAAACCCTTGCTCCCCACGTTAGGTACAGGAGAGGGGTGTTACACAGTGGAGCACAGCTTCCAGAATCCCATGGATGCTCCGAGAGTTTGCTTTTTTAAACACTGACAGCAGATACAAAATGCAGCTGGATCTGTCCTCAGGAAAGCTGAGACCAGAGAGCTTGCCCCATCACCTCCTATCCCTGGGAACAGATCCCAGCATGGGGAACAGCACGGGGGCTGCAGCCCTGGAAAGCAATAAGGAAATGAGCTACAGCAGCAAAGACCCCACCACATCCCAAGCCCTGCTCGTCACTGCGGCTCAGAAACCCTGTTTTCTTGAGAGACATGGGAAAGGTTATGGTGGAGAATTAGAGGTCCCTCTTGATCCCTTTCCCTGTGCTTTTTCAAAGCTGAATCCTGCCCTGGTGTTACTCAGCCCTGGTCTATGGCTCACAAGCCACAGTCCATGCGGGAGGTGATGTGGTAGCTCGGTGACCTGTTCACATCCTCGCCTCCTACCATAAACAGAAAGAAATGTATAAATAGAAGTATTTGAAGGACAGACTCAGGAGGCTCTCCCAGGGTTGGAAACCAACATTCAGCTCTCCTGGAGTGCTCATGCACAGGGCTATTAGGAGCAGCTGAATCCCAGGACTAATGATGGATTATGTCTGTGTTTTCCTCCAAAGCAGGCAAAGCATTGGAAAATGGAAATCTGAATCTTGACCGTCTCGCTGCAGTCAGCAAAGTGAGCTCTGGCACAGAACTGACAGGAAACGGGGTATTAGCTGGGGGAAAATAAATGGAAGAAATGTCCTTCAGCCTGGCCCCCTTTCAGGGGAACTGTAGGTTCTTCACTTTGGTCCCCAAGTGAGCTTTAAACCTCCTGTTTGTGGCTGCTTCTTTAGGCTCAGCGTGGCTCAGCATCTCTGAGTTGCTACAGAGCCAAATGGCAGCTGATTTTGGTGTTTTTCCTTCCAGTGCACCACAGCATCCATGTCCCTGACTCAGGATCTGCACCTTTTGTTCAAGCACCTATTATAACTAATTTTGGGGACATTTTATTTTTGTCTCTTCAGCATAAAGACACCAAATTAATATAAAATGAGCAAATATTACCACACAGGTAGAGTATTTTGCCTTCATCGTGTAATTGGTTCCTTGGCCCATTAGAATGTGAATTCTATTAATTCCATATAATTTTTCCTCTCTATTTTTCTTGATTTATTTCCCAGTGCCCTATGAAAGATACTAACATCATGATTTCCATTCTTCACTGCCTACCTCAAACACAGAATTGCTGCAAACAGATTTCAAAAGACTCTGTCTCTTACTGAGTCCTGGTCCACCACAAAATGGTTCACATTTTCCTTTATTTTTATCACTGACAACTGTTTATTATTTCTCGGATTCCCACTGTACAGAGACCAGAAAGGACTCACTTGTTCTGGCAATAAAAGGGGCTCTTGAAGTGATCCCACAGCATAATAATGCACTGGTGGGTTTAGTACCTCTTTTTAAAGCCAGACCTAAATTTCAAGTCATAACTCATCTGTCAGCTTCTTTAAAACATCTCAGGGATAAAGAGAACAGTTTAGGCTTACAATACAATAGACTTGAGGAGTCTGGGTCTGTAACTCTGAAGGAGGGAAAGAGAATGGAAGAAAAGTATCCAACCCCAGTATTGTGTGGTGAAGATATCCCATGGAGATATGTAAAAATTGAAGCATACAATTAATAATACTTTTCAAAGATGTGCCAAGATATACTTAATGACCGTTTTTAAAGTACTTGGAAACCCTCAGAATGCAAATGAACCTAAATGCAAGGCAGCAAATGGGGCACAACAAAGTCCTGATGACAGGAACAGAAGAGTATAAGCCTCTAAAAAATACAGAGGAAAATATTACAAAAAACCAAGGTCGGATAAATCTTTAGTCCAGACACTAGATTATGTGCATTAGATTATGAAACCTCTTCAGAGAATATAATTTTACTATGCTTCTAGCCCCTTTCTCCTCTGCCTTAAAACCACGTAGCTGTGTGCTCTGCGTTCCCAGATCTGCTCTCTTAGCAATTAAATGCGCCTGCACGCCCCTCGGACAGGAAATCCCTTGCAGGGGTGCAGCGTGTGCTGGCAGCCAGAGGCAGCAGAGCTGGCAGTGCAGTTGGATCCTTGTCACCCCAGCGCATCCACGGAATGTGACAGAGCGAAAACTGCCGGCTCCGGAGGGCCCCGGGGCAGGACGGGGCCTCCTGGAGGTACCACAGCACAAATAATTAACAAACAACAGCACCAAAGGCCCTGGGTTTTTCCCCAGTAGGCCAAGAGCTGCTCCATGGGCTGAGTTTGTTGCCTCTCCCATTCAATGAACAGCCTGGGCAGTGGAGGAGCCTGGGGGTGTCCTGCTTTGCACAGCCCATCAGGCAGTGTCCTGCTGCTCCTGCTGCTCCCAGGCCTCGGCTGTGCCAGTGGGTGATGGAGCTCTGAGGGAGCAGCTCAGTCTCAGGCAAAGCTGGGGACTCACACAGAGACCAGAGCAGCCCCAGGCTCACAAAATCGCTCTGGGACAAGGGCAAGACAAGAAATGACACTGACAGAACTCCGCTTCTGATAACCACTCCCTCCCTTCCCCCAAGGGGAAGAAAAGCCATGTGTTGACAACTGGCCCGGAGCTTTCCTCACAGAGAAGCACTAAATGAGAGGGGTTTTAATGCCAGGTTGTTTGCAGAAGCAATTGCAAACCACAGAGCTGGAAGCCAAAAGGTGAAAGGCTGATGTCTCCCGAGACCAAGAGCGCCTGAACCTGTTGTTTGTTCACTCCTGGAGCTATCTAAATGTCACAACAACAGCTTCCTTCTGTGTCTTCCTGTTCTTTTGCCACGAGCTGCAGACAAAAAGGGCTGGAAAAATGACCACGGAGGCTGGGGCAAAACTCAGCAAGGTGCAAAGAAGGTGAAGAGATATTTGAGCAATCCAAGGCAGTCACAAGAGAAGATTCCTGCTTAGTTTATAGTTCTGTTATGACTACAAAAGGCCATACCCTTCTAAAAAGAGACTGTAATTAGCTCAAAAGCTGACAAGTACCAGAGATAAGTGTGAAAAGACATCTCTTTACTGAGAAAGGCAAGATTCATAACTCACACACTGTGCAGGTAGTTGGCTCCTCTGCTAGAATTCAGCCCATGAAATCCACTTCCTGCCAATCTCAATTGTGCTGCTGCCCCTCGAGAAGTGCCAGCTGGAAGCTGAGACAGAGTTTTGCAGATGACATTACTTGGTTGCTACCAAACTCCAGTTGCTGTTTTATATATTTACTCACTTAATTCAAGGTTAAACCAGCTAAACTCCAGGACAAAAACCCTGCACCAAGTGCTTGCCACATGTGAGACTGACAGCAGCTAACTGCACGGATGGAAAGACAATCAGTCTTCATTTTAACACTGTGCTAGTGGATGACAGCCACAGCTGTTCTGGGCAAGACAGACTGCACAAAATGCAGCCCACTGCAGGGAGAGACAGACCTGAACCAGAGCTCCACAGAACCTCTCTTCTTCCCTTTCTGGGGGTGGGAGATCATCACCTGAAACTCAGATCTGCCCCTGGGCTTCAGATCAGATTCAGTGAGATACAGACTAATTTTTTAAAATCTTATTTTCAGCCTGGAAAGAGCAGAGAGAATTTCCCAAGATCAGTTTATCTCAGTATTTTTTTTCCAATTTTAGCTGACCACATGAGTACAAACATATGAAGGTTTAGCAAAATCAAAACTGAATCCATATCTTAAACCTGCATGTTGCTACTGAATTTTAACATCCCCCAGTCTAAACTCCCACTTAGCTGGAGGGGCTGGTGGGGAAATGGGGGAAAAAAATCTAAACTTTTGTGGTTTATCAATGAGATGACTTCCATCTAGTTTATACTATTAAAAATATGGAGTAAATCCTTTAAATCAAAGGAGAAGCACCAGGATAAGCTGCCAAAAGGAGTTATCAGATGGAATATAAATTCAAGTTCCCTTAATTCAATGTCATCTTTATGTTTTCCTTTAAGACAAATTCTGGCTATTAAAATTCCATTAATTCTGAATTACTTAGATAGAGGGATAGGAAGAAACCTTCAGGTGTCCTAATGTGGCATTACTGATGCACGAAGAAACACTAATTCTAATCTCTTTTAGCAGATGTGAGTCAGGATAAAAATGCTCTTCTGATTGAACTTTCCCCCCTGAAAACTCTGGCTCGGACATGGACCATCAGAAGAAAGACCTTGCTGATGAATTATTTACAGGGAATCACCAGGATTATTTTAAGGGAGTTCCCCAGTGGATATGGAGAGCAGCTTTGTTTCCAGTGTGTTGGTGGTCTCTCTGAAATTCCTTCACAAAACTCCTCCTTCCTTTGGGATGTGCAAAAATTCAATGGTGAGATCAGCAGCAATCAATGAAGGGTGTGCAAAGACAGACCAAGACCTACTTCAAGAGATTGCAAATCCATCTCTAGATTCAAAAAAGATTGAGCTGCTGATTTATGTTCAATCATAAACTTGGAAATTTAATCAGAGTCCTTCCATAATATTTCTTTTTTTCTCTGAGGTACCACAAACAAAAAGAGATTCAGTGAAGTCAGCACATGTGGTTTGGAAGGGAAGCCTTGCAGGGTGGGAGTTTGGGCTGTGAGGCAACAGGTCACACAAACTGAGCTATCCCTGAACCACCCTGGATTTACAGGATGCCAGTGCTGAAGAACAGATATGCATTCTTTTTTGCTTTAACCTGTAAGTGTGTGCAACACAGGTCAGGCTAGAAACATAAAGGCTACTGTTTTGTGGGTAAGAAAAAGTAAAAGGCAGAACAAGGAAAGACAAGACTCAAGTTAAATTTTTAATAAGGAGCATTTAGAAGCATCTTCTGAAAAGCCAGTGAATCTTTAATGCAAAAATTGCTTCGAAAAGGCAATTATCCCAAAAAGAAATTACTCTGCTCTGCAGAGGGACAAAATTTAATAATTAAAGTGCACACTGAGAGATTTTACTGCTATTTTAAGTACTTTCCTAGTTCAGCCCAACTATGAAGATTCAGTTGTTGCCTCCCTTACGTAAGGCCAGCAGGCAGTTCAAGCTAAACCTCCTGTAAACCAGGCTGTTGTAGAAATGTGACTGCCTTTGGCAATCACAGATAGAAGCAGATTCTCTGGGAAGATGAGGGGGATTGTTTTAGACAGAATGATGTAAAGAAGTAACTTTAAAAAATAAAAACACCCAGGTAATCCACAGGGTGAAGGCATTAATGTGATGTAAAACTCAGTTGCCTCACATTTCCTGATCTCAGGGCTTCACTTGCCATCTTTCAAGGGGCAGAGGGCCTGGCTACATGTGGCGATGGTGATATGATGGTACCTAGCAAGAGACACTTTATTTGCAGTCTCAAAAACAGCAATGGAAGAACCAAGAATCCAACAGTGACCCCATACTTCTCTTAGTCCTTTCACATTGCTCTCCTGAAGGTGTTAATAGACTACAAACATGTCCATTTTATGTCCTCTTCTCCCTTATTGACTGACCTGGGGTAGGATGCCACGGTAACATGCTGGGAAAGGGACTGACATTCCCTTCTGACATGACAGAAGGCTCTAGTGCAAGTCCTCCTGACTCACCCAAGAGCATGCTACACAGGCAGGAGGTGCCAAACAAGCACCCACCGAACAAATCAATGTCAAATATCACAGAGCTTTCCTGATGCATTCACATTCCTGCTTGTTCCCTCTGCTCCTCTCACTCTGCCTCATCCGCGAGGGGGAAACCTAAAACCAAATCACAGCAGAGGTTTGTGGCTGGTGTGGAAAGCACTGAGTGTATCTCAAATGGGACATTTTCAACCCAGCATGTGCCTGGAACAAGAAAACCAGGGGTGCAGAGGTAATGCTGAATATTAACTACAGCGAAGTGCCTCTAGGGCAGCAGAGGCTTCCAGACAGCACTGGAGAGTGTCTGGCCCCTCAGGACATGGAGGAAAGAGGCTGAATTTATAGATCTGTCCACCTAGACAAGGCCAGAAAGACTTCACAGCTGAGGATCTGCCAGATTCTCTTAGGGCACAGGAGCTAAAAAAGCCTAATAGATAGCAAAGGCATACAATAACTACACTCTCTTTCCCATCTGTGACTTGCAGGATACATTGTGCTTCCAAATATACAATAGAAATCTGTCTTGGTTTGGAAAGACAGGTATCTGCCAGGGAAAGCTGGAGTTTCCCTTAGAATGGAGAATGTAAACCCCTCACCCCTGCCAAATTATAATTTTGCAATTAAGGGCTTTCAGGCAAAGATTTGGGAATAGGAATAACAGTTCTTTACTAGGAATATTTACAATACAAATGTAGTAGAAAACAAAACCAACCAAGCAAACAAACCAACAACAATCCTGGAAAACCCTGACAGAGTCAGAGCTACAACCTGACACCCTGTTGGTCAGGGTGTTGGAAGCAGTCCAAAAGTGATTCCTCCTGGAGTGGCAGATGTGGTTCTGTTGGAGTAGAGATGATCCTGTAGAACAAGGGTCCAGGGATGGTGAGAAGGGTCCAGTGGTGGTGAGAAGGGGTCCAGTCTTCCTCCAGGAATCCGGTGAAGCCAGATACCAGTGTTCCTACATCTCAGTTTTTATCCAGGTAGGAATGCTCCCCTCACTGGGTGGAGCATCTCACAATGGGATGATGGAATGTGGATGTACTGCTTTGTGGATGTACTGCTTTGGGGAGGGTACAGTTTGGGGAGGGTATAGTTTGGGGATGTCTGAATGGCCCATTAGCAGAAAAAATTTCCCTGGAGGGAGGACTGGCAGTGAAAGAGATAACAAACACTGCCCTACCTGGTTTTAACAGCTGGCCCATTATCAGAAGGCACCCACCCCCCTTCTCCCAAAGTTACAAAGAAAACAGAGATAAAGAAAAAAAAAAAATCTCCCCAACTGCTTTCAACAGGTGAAATAGAATATACATTTTTGGTTCCATAATCCAAGACAAAATAACTTCAGTTATGTGCTCTAATCCTTTTTTAAGTAATTAAAAAAAGATAATGTGATTTTGAAAATATATGTACAGTTGACCAAACCGAAAACTACTGCTCACATGCCCAGGCTTCTTTCCTTTCCCTGTCCTTCTCTTTACTTACAAACTCTACACAAGTATCCATTCAATGCTGAAAACTCAGGAGGCTTTTCACTTATTCAGAAAAGAAGGTTTGTTGCTGTACTTAGAGAGTGTTTTGTGGTGATGTACTTTGTTTTTGACAGTTTTGGTTTTTTTCACAGATGTTCAGGAAAGGGTTGCTGAGCATGACCACGGCTGTCCATTGAAAGATTGGTGTCCAGGTGAGATTTAACCAGCAGCACTGAGTGCTCTAGGATTTTTTCTGAGACAGTCTTAAGGTTTGTTGGAGCTCTCAGGCTGCACCAGAATTCTGCTGTCCTGTCTAAACTTAATTATAAAACTTTAAAATCTTATGTTTATTTGAAATACAATTCAGTGCTTTCAGAAACCGAGATAACTTTCCTTGTTCTCCTCAGCACAGTTCAAGTTGAGTGGAAAGGGCTGAAGAGAAGGAAAATATGTTTCTTTTTAGCTGCATGTGTCTGAGATGGCACTGCAGGAGAAATCAAAAAGACATGCCAGAGGAACATATCAGGGAGTCATGTCTCCTCAATTTGCTGATTAAATCCAAGCAAGCAGACTTTTCCCCCACAAAAGGAGGTGTGCAAGAAGAGGGGGATCAAGAAAAAGAGCAAGGCTGTCTGGAACCATGAACAGCTGGTTTCCACTCCCTGAGGAAGAAGAGGGTGGCTCCAGGGGAGGGTCTGAGGTGATGTAGTGGCTGTCAGTGCAAGACTGAGAGGGGAGGGTGCTGCTAAAGCACACTGTGGTTGCCATATCGAAGGCATCTTGTTTCCCTTCTACCTGATTCTCAAATGGAAACAATCGAAAATATTGGAAAACAAATATTGGGGACAAATGCAGAATAGATAGGGAACTGAAGGCAAACACTGAAGAAAATCTTTAAGTGGGAGAAAGAAAAATACTTAAGAGCACAAGAGTTCACCAGTATTGACAAAAGACAGCAGTCATCATGTAGTTTCACACCACTTTTCTCCACAACAATTTTAGTTAAATTGCATTTGGTTTTGCTTTGGTCTGTGCTTTGAATTAATTCCAATCTTGCCAAGTATTTTCATGTTGCTTATTGAAGCAACCCTCAGCCCCAAACCAGGGGAAAGCTGAGCAGATCAGTAATTAAAAGGAAAGGTGTGTTCTTGAGGCTAGATGGTGTCTGGAGGAGTAGACTCAGACTGAAACTCTCTACAGAAAGGAAGAGCAAAGGTGAGCTGACATTGTTTTGGACAATAGGTATAACCCAATGTGCTGTGGAGCCAGTGGCAGAACCTCCTGCTGTTTAGAGCAGGGTCAGGATTTCACTGTTTTCTTTTCAATATTGAGGGGTTTTTTTTCCACATATTGACATGGTGCTTCCTTCCCCTTAAGGGTGAGTTGTTACAGGTCCTAACCTCCATTTCAGGCCAATATATAGCAAAGCAGCACTGTCAGAGCAATGATATCACTGGCAAGAGAGAAAAACTCACTGGCAGCAGCTGGGCAAGGTCTGGGAGACTCACAGTCATGGAAAGAACTCCTCTCTACAGGCAGCACTGGCAGGGCTTGTGCCACACCAAACTGGGTTTGTGCAAATCCCTGGCAGTAGTGACCAAAAAGGACACCCAGCACCCACAGTCTCTGTCCCTGCTCCCTCTGAAAGCCAGATCAGCTGCTGCCCTCCCAGAGGTGGATTTAAGCCTGAGCTGAGCCTTCAGGAGAGGCACAAGCCAGCTGGGACTCAGCACCACAGAGAGCTGCCCAGCTCCAGGAGAATTCCCAGGGAAGAGAGGAACCAGGGGTGGCCTTCAGGCACCGCAGATTTCCCCATTCCCTCCAGCCAGGTGGAACAATCAGGACGTGTTTCCCCTCCCATCCCGCACCTCAAAGCCCCTCTCTCTCTCTCTCTCTCTCGGGAAATGCCGCTCCTCACACCCAGAGCACCTCTGTGCAGAGCACTGAGTGCAGGGAGGTGTCTGGGGCTGCCTCGGATCCGCAGCTCCTGCAGATCCCTGGGGAAGGAGAAATGCTCCCTTCCTCCCAGGGACAAGCCCACAGAGCCCTCCAGTTAAATGTAAAGTTGTTAAATTTCTCCCAAAGCTGGCCTTGCATTCCTCCCCCCTCAGCTCTCTGGGTATTGTTTAGCAGCCGTCAGATAATTAAGCACAAAGGCTAAGATAACATCATTTGAATGACAGCTAATGAAACCCTCTGCAGTTATTTCTGAATGTGTTATTTGTCTTCCCTCTCTCACATGGTAACTGCGATTGCCTCTCACAGAAATCTCCAAGCAGGTGATACACCACAAGTGCACTCTCTTGACTTCCATCTTGACTTCCATCTCTCCTGCTCTCACCCAAAAACCTCTCAATCCACCTCTCATTCCCTCTGTCAGAGGGGATTTCTGCCTGTGTCTCTACACAGAGCCCACTCCCCATGAAAGCAGCCCCTTTTTGCTCTCTCACTTCCATTCCACACCTGCCCTCTACCACTGTGTGGGACTGATCAAATTTTGCATAGGAAATCCCTGTGAGAAAGGAAAACGAGAAAAGATTTGGAAGCAGGAGCTGCCACTCTCACCTCATAACCTGTGGACACACAGGAGGAGCAAAGCTGGCTCAAGGATTTATGAGAAGCAGCACAATTTGCTGCCTTAAGGATGAGGATGATCACAGGAGCCCATGGTCTCAACACCTTGGTTTCCAGCCTTTCCCTTCAAAGAAGCAGCAGCTCCAAAAAAAACCTCTGTGGGTAAAATTATCCCCTTTGCTGAAGCACCTGAACTCTTGTGCAAAGACAACAGTCCCTCCCCTGAAAAGAAGCTGTGATTTATAGCTGCACTCCTGAGTTTTTCACTGAATTTAATTTGAGCTCAGTGTGATAAAATCCTTGCCCACCTAGACGACAACGTAATTTACAAAACACAACTTGAGTGTTTATTTATAACAGCTTCAAAAATGTTTCACCCACAGCTTTGTGGCTTGTCTGGCAAAGTGAGGACCTGACCAGCTGGAAAAAGAATTATCAGGAAGCTCAGTATAAAACCACCTTCCTGATCTGTTTAAGGTATTCAAATTGATTACTGATAGGAGTAAAGTTTGGACAGGTGACATGGGAACCATCAGCACAAGAAACTAATCTCCAACCTGTCTGAAGGCAGAGAGGTCAGGAAACACCCAGGAGTGGGTGATGTCCAGTGCCAGTTCAGTGGAAAAGTTGTGCTGTAAAAAAGGCAGGGACAGCACTGAGAGATGCTGTGCTCAACATTTCCAAAAAGCAGGAGATGTTGCAGGTACAATCCTAACAAAGGAAAGTCATAGATCAGGGCAGAGTATTTTTAACTGAGCTTGTAAGTTAGATTTGTGGGGGCTTTTATTCTTTAGTGATTTTTTTTTTCTTTTTTTCCCCTAGAACTTACTACTGTCTAGAAGGCAAAAGAAGTGGGAAGTGTAATAAGAGTGGTGGGAGAATGACAGGAGGCAGACAGAACTGACATAAATTTCTGCTATCATACTTGGAAAAACAGGAGAGACTGACTGGAAAAGTAGTTGTATTTAAATGAGAGGATATGTTGTAAGCTGACAGCTCTAAAACAGAGTAGGAAGCATATCTAGAACTCCATATGAGGCAGTAGGGTTTAATTCTGTAGTATCCACTATATTGGACTCTGCTGGATCTACAGTTTATGTGGAGCTGTTAGATCCATCTTTATAGAGAGTTACCACCTGGTCTCCAGTCAATTGCCTGCAGTAAATTAAAATATTGACAAAGGCTTCACTAGCCTTAGTTTCCTAGTTCTTGATAGTATGTCAGGAAGGCATTTCTATTCCTCTAAAGTGAATTTAGAATTGCTTGGATAATAAAGCTTCCATCTGAGCAAAGGGCCCTCACTGGAGGCAGGAGGATTCCATAGCACACACAGTCCAAATGATGGGATAATACCCCAAGTAATATGAAACAAAAGAGGGCCCACATGTCTGTGATGTTTTGCTACAAGACCCTGAGAAATGGTCATGGACAGATTCACAAACTCCCTAAAAACCAGCTCAGTGTTCCCCTCCAAAACCATTCACTCAAGTGGAGAGAAAGTTGTGACTATAAACAGAGTCCAGTGCAGCAAAGCTTTCCACAAGGACTGCAAAATCCACTCATCCCAACCCCTTCCACACGTGGAAAATGACATATCTGTAAGCTGAACGGAGCAGTGGGACACTTGTCCTGAGGAAGGGAGTTACCTCGGGTGGATCTCAGTCAGCTGAAAGACAACCTGACCAGAGGGAAGGAGCTGGCTTGGAGAGTCATCAGAGGTAAATCCTTCTGGTTTATGGGAAGTTTGCAGGAAGCATGAGCTCATTGGGTGGTGCAAAATAATAAACCATAAATAATAAACCAGGCCTGCTAGAGGAAGGCATTGAGTGTGATAAATGCACTCAGGATCTCTACAGCACTTGATGCCTTGGTCCTGCTGCCCTGTGCTGGAGCAAGGAATGAAGCCATGTATTTTTCCAGGCTAATTTGTTACCTCTAGAGCACATTTGAAAAAAACAATCGCCATTCATTAAAAAATGTTGTATCTTAACACTCACTTTTCAGTGCAAAGCAAAATGCAGGAAGTTATAATGTTAAACATTTCAAGTGGTCAGGAAAAAATCAGCCTTCCTAGGCTACCATATCTGCATTATCAGCATCTCCTACAACCTTCCTGGCTCTCCACCACCCAGCTCTCAAAGACAAATCCTGGTCATACCTGGGATGCAAAGCATGCCAAGGATACACATTTAGAAGCTTCAAAGGAAAGTGAAAGAGGTCCTGAGATGAAATAGAAACCCTGAAGAATGGATAATACATGCATAAAAAGCTGATAATTCACTGACTAGATAATTGGTTTCATTAAAAGATAAATATCCCTCTCTCCTAATGATATTACTCCATTGATAACACTCAGCTTAACATAACCCCTTTTTACCACTGCAGAGTCATGTTCTGCTTTCCAAAAGAGCCTCTGCCTTGAAGAAAGATCAAAGAACCTTGTTTGTGACCTGAGCTCTTCAGCCATCAGCCAGCACTTTTCAGCACTGCCCCTAAGTGATAGATAGCTACATCCCATCACAAAGGACTAGAAAAATAGATTGCATCAGAAAGAATAAGCGTTCAAAAATGGGTACACGTTTAAAGAGAATGGAAAGGCAAGAGTGTAAAATATTTATTTCCCCACTACAATAACACTAGGCAGGAAAAATGGCTGAAAACCGTTTCTTTCTTTTATTTCCTAACTTCTCAAGTGATGTGAAAAATCACTCCACTTCAGAAAACAGTCCAAGATATGTGGGCCAAGGAATATTTTGGGAGAAGAACCCAAGCAGACTAATGTGGCTCTATGGATTTTTAAAGTCAGAGAAAAATAATTGTGGTATCATGAATATGACAACTATTTTAAATACTGGGCAAATACTAACTCTGTTTTCACAAGATGTATTTTCTCTGCTATTATAAAAGGAGGATTACACTGTAGTAGTATGATATTCCCTTTATAACTATGATTGATCCTCCTTTTATCATAACTGAAAAATTATCTGTAATAAAAACATACACAATCTGCCTCTTGTGCATTAAGAAAGCTCGTTCATGATCATAATTTGAATCATAATTTGAATTGCATTCCTGCAGAAGATGGCTTTGTTGAGGGAGGTTAGCCAGCCCCAGGCAGGGAGCAGAACACACAGCACACACAGAGAATTGTTATATCCATATTCCCCTGAGCTCAAAACCCTGCTAGGAAAAACAAGGCAGCACTCAGGGGTAGCATTTCATCCCAAAGGAGACTGACAGTCACAAGGCTGTGTTATCACCTTAACTGACTCTCTCAACTGAAAGCTTCCAGAAAGCTCACACTGCACCTTGGATTGACAGCTGCTGGGATGATGGACAGGAAAGGAGAAAGTCTCAATTCCAGTGCTGCAAAACTGGGTACTTTGCTGCTTTGGATGTACAAGAGCCCATAACAAAAGGTATTCTCCTTAACCACACTCTAAAGTCTCCCCTGATCAATACAAATATTTCCTCTGCTTTTACATAGTGGCAACAGGACTCAAATGTGAGCTCAGTCTGTATTTTGTAAGAGTTTGCTTGCTTTTCCTGATGTTTTATTTCCTTTTTTTAAATCCCTATAAGAAAGCCTCCCAGCCTAATTCAGCCCTTATGTTTCCTGTCCTAAATTCATGCTTGACATGTTTCAAGATGAAGACATTAGTGCAGTGAGAGTGGAATGAGTGTGGGTGCATTATCATCAAATAATAACTTGATCAGCACATGAGATAACCTACAGCCTAGCTCAGCTCCAGCCACAGAGGCTTGTGCTGCACACCCTGTGCAAACATCCCAGTGCCTCTCCAGCTGCTGAAGGATTGAATAATCACCAGAAAAGGCACGTTTGCAAAAAAGTGGATTTCAGAAGCATCCTACAGCTTCTGGTTGTCGCAGCGCTCTGCTGCAGGTTGACCAGAAATCCGGTGTGCTCCAAGTTTGGATGTTTCCGAAATGATCTGGATGTTTTCAAAATGATCTGGATGTTCCAAGAGTCCCACCCAAGAAGCCCCACGGGCCATTCCCAGCCTCTGCATAATGAAAGCAATCCACCTGCTGCACAGCCATTTCCTCAGCTCCAGAGCAATCCAGACACAGATGTGTCACTTTCCTGCCACAGCAGCCCCGTTTGGGGACAGTGTGGAGGCTGCCACACTCGCTGCAGTTATCCTGCCCATGAAGCTCAGCAAAAAAAAAAACCAAAAAAAAAACAAAAAACAATGTTAGGCAGCAAAAAATTCCAGCAATTCTTTCCCTCCAGTTACAATAAACTTGCTTCCAATTTGTTGTCCATCCGTTGCTAATTTCATTATCATTTCACACATGCTAATGAGACACATGCTGGTCACATGACCTCCCCTTTCCCTCTGGGCCTAATGAATTATATATCATGAATAATTAAGGGCAGTTTGTTTTGGCATGCAAATTCATTAGTGTTTTAATATAAAAATGCACAAAAGGGGAATTAATGTTTCATGACAACTAAAATAACCCTTCCTGCTAAAAATGTGGCCACATTGAGGCCATTTATTTATGGTGGTTTTTTTTTCTAATTAAGTCAGAATTTAAAGATCTCCAGACCACATCACTAAAGAGTGGCTGAATATTTAAAAAGTGATAGTGTACAGCTTTTGGCAGATTTTCTTCAGATCCCATAATGTTTCCTGATGTGGAATGACTGATACGAGTTTCTCCCCCATGAGTGCAGAGATTTCTCCCTCTCCAACAGTTCACTATCAACATTTGAAGAGGAAGCTGTAGCTTTCAGTTTGAATGCCACATGAAACAAGCTGATAAGGCTGTCATTTTTTATTTTTAAGCTGTAATTCAAGTGCAGTCTTATATGTCTGTAGCAAGAATCTCTTTTCATGGTATCTAAGAAATCAGCTGGGCTTCTCAGATTTTTCAGAGGAAAATAGAAAAGTAAGAAGTCAACAGAAAAAATTTTGATTTAGGTGCAGATGGTGACATTGCTTATTTAACCTTTTAATGCCTGGTAGGAGGATTTTTTTAATACTCTTCTAAGCCATGGCACCCTTTGCTGGAACACACCCTGGTAACACTGTCAGCATTCTGCCAGCCCAGCAAATAATGATCAGCCCAAGTGGTTTGGATATGAACAACCTCACAGCAAAGAGTGGCCAAAATTCAGTCTGACCTATGACTGGAAAATGAGGAAAATGAGAAAGACTCTGATGTTTTCCATGGAAATCAGGTGTAAAATCTTAAAACCTAAGCCTTTTTTTTTTTTTTTTTTTCCCTATGTACTCTTGGAGTGGGACATCCATTCTGCAGCTTTGCTGGCCTTGAATTCTAGATATTTTAGCACCTTCAGAGAAACACAGAACCAGTGGGACTGAAAGGCACCTCAGGAGACCAGTAGTGAGGCCATGTGCTCCCAGCCCTTGCCAGTCACCTGGAAGTGCTGAAGTACCAAAGTGCTTCAGGATGTGATTTCTTGAAAGCATGAGCAGTGACAAGTTTTTGATACAGAGCTTTATGACGACATACACTGCTGGTCAGTTTTAAAGGAGCCCTCATAACTGCTCTCCACAAAATTCAAGTGTCTTCATACTCCGCAGCGAGCAGATTAAATTTGAAAGGCTGGGTTCAAGTGTGCAAGACTTGTCCTTTGCTACCCCTGTAAAACATTACCTGGTTCTGACTGAATTCTGGCTGAACTGAGGCCTCACTCAAGGAAGGTTCAGCACTTTCAGGCCAGCATCTGGATTTTCCCTGGGCTCCCTGTACCCTAAGTGTCCCTGGCTCCCTCTCCTGTGCCCATTTTCCCCCTGGGGCATTGGGATTGCTGCAGGATCATCCCTCCTGTGCTGTAGTGCCACTTGTACAGCAAGGAGGCTGGAAGAAGGGGGGTCCCCAGGAAGAACAAAACATAAAATCTTGGATGACAAGAGGGGCAACAGAGGAAGCAGTTTAGGACAGAACTGAAGAAAGCTCTGACTTCTTCAGCTGAGGATAAGAGACCTTTGGGCATGAAGGCTGGAAATGGGATCAAAGCACATTAGGGAAAGCTGCCTTTTTCTGGTTATTGAGGAAGGAATAAGGGTGGGTGAAGTCAAACGCTGAGTGCTCTAAGCAAAGTCAATACACATCTGTCTCCCACTAGAATTCCTGCAAAAGGATCCAGGTCCTGCCAGTAAATCTCATAAATCTAAAAGAAAAATGATGTAACTATGTTATAGCACATAGCACATCCTAACTTTGGCCAACTATCCTAAAAGAAGCCGTTCCCTTTCATGGACAATAGTGAAAAATCTGTCCTAATCCTAATCCCAATTCTTCTCTTTATAAATGGAGGAGAAAGAAAAAAAACAAAGAAAAATTCAGATCAATCAATCAATCAATCAATCACTAAATTGTCCCATTGTCTAGTTGACTGTAAAGGAAAAGAGGATGAATAACTAAAATATAATTTGTCTAGATCAAGTGAGAAATATTTTACTACCAACCACTCTGGAACCACTCTGCACTTTCACTTCCTTTGTTTTACCATTTGATTTCCCATCAAAATCACAGCATAAAGTTTGAAAACATCTTTTTAAATGATGGTATAATTTATTTAGAATCACACATTCCCTAGCTACTTGTATGGTAAACTGTGAATAGAAAAGATTGAGTGAAGACTGTTGGACATACTGAGGAAAACAGAAATTGAGTTGAAACACAGAAAAAGCATCAAAATGTTCAGAGGAAAATTCTGCTACTTAAAAGTAACAGAAAATGGATGATAATGTCCTATCATCAAATCACATATTACTTACATGGTAAAGGGACTGTGAAAAACAAGATGCAATTGGGATGTGCATAATAAATAAGTAGAAGAGACAATTTATTAAAAAAGACAGCAAACACTTTAGGAAGTAAATGCAGTAAGCGAAAAAAAAATGTCAGAAGGAATCTTTTACCTTCTGCAAATCCTTGGATATAAACCCTGACCTCTCTGTAGGTGCAAAGGAGAAAGAAAGAACAAGGCAGAGTAAAATAATCAGGTGGCCAGAGAAGTAAAACTTTTAGACTTTTACATTCCTAAAATGGAAGGAAAAGTCAGCTACTAAAGGGGCTTGTGTCATGGAGGATGTGAATCCAGAGACAGAAATATTTGCTCTCAGTGTCCTCAGTGAGGACATTATGTTGGTCCTGTACACCAAGCAGCTGTCAATGAGCCTGAGCTGATGTTCACATCTGCAGTGGAAAGCCACAAATGCCAACAGGAGACCAGGGACCCTGAACAGAAGACAAGTTCAAGGTCATCCAAGTAGCAGAGCAGAAATAGTAAAGCTAAAATCCCTCATCTATTGACAAGCTCGTCCACAAGGTTTATTTAATTGATAAACACTTAAAACCTATGAAGTACATGCTAATGCACTGGCTTGTGAGTTAATGAACCATGGCATTCCTCTGGATAGACTCAGAACAAGTCGGCTGCAGTTCCTAAGCCACGATGGTTTTCTATGATTCATGTGCCAGATGCCCGTACTCTCAGGCCAGGTAATCTTGCTGGTTTCTTTGGGCTTTTAAAAGCCTCATGTCTTTTGCACGGTGGCAACTTGTAATTTCTGAGAATCAACCTTTTTCTTTCCCATTTCTGATTCCTTATAGTTGTTTAGCTCTGTTTTGGCTCACTACCTTGTGGTCTTGCTTTGCTCAGATTTTTTCCTCTAATAAAAATGCGTCATTTTCAATAACGTACTTTGTGCAGTTAGGGAGAGTGATGCTGTACTGCAGTTTTCCTTTCAGACTTTGGTGTGGGTTTCTTTACATGCTCCTCTAAGCCTTCCCCTGCATGGATTTTAATTCAGCAAAGCTGAGAGCAGAGGGGCAGAATCCCCTCCCTCGATTTTGCTTTTGGTGCAGTTTCCTGGAGTCCTTCAGAGCCCCTTCTCTATCCATGGATTTAAAGCTGCTGTTGAGAGGGAGGAAAGGCAAAATGCTGCCCCATAACCTCAGATATGTTACCTCCACCCTCACTCCTGTGCCAGATGTAGAAAATCTCCCAGGCATTCTTCTCAGCTCAGAGAGCACCAACACCAGTCAGGAGACACTGCCAGATGCAGAAAGTTTTAAGGCCAACTGATGGTGCTGGATATGCTCCTGCTCTAATCTCAATTTAAATTAGTAACTAGAGGCAACACACTGGGAGCTTTTCTAGTCTGCTTCCTCAAGAAGTAAATCGAATCCCAAATAAAATATTCAGCATTTGGAGGCTGAGCAGAGAATGCTGTGAGTCTGAGCACAGCCCTTAGTGTGCACTGAGGAAGTATTTTTCCTAAGATACCAGAAATGTTGGCAGCTCACTTTGGTAACACGTCCAGTTTTATTTGTTTTAGAATCTCTGCTCCTCTGGAGGCATGCAAGACAATCTGGGGTGCTCTGGGGAATTTCACCTCTACCTCTCTTTACCCTTGCACTTCTCTTCCTTTTGATCTATTGCTACCCACTGCCCAGGGCTGACTCATTTGCTCTACAAGCCACTGTCTGATCCATCCTCTCCTATCCTGATGGCCAGAGCCACCCTTCCCACTAAACCCAAACTGCTGATACTGTGACAGGTCCTAAGTCAACACTTCATCAGCCAGGAGCTTTTATCAGCAGCAGAGAGGAACCCCAGCACTGGCAGCAGTGATAGCCCTGGCCAGCAAAGATGTTTTTAGAATTATATTCTTGGCATCTTGCGGCATCTTTAACAAAGCTGGCAGCGACTGCTGAAAACCTGCCAGGTAGATTTGCCCAGAAGAAGGAAATGGGATGTGGTAGGGTGTGGTGGTGAGGGGAAAAGAACATTTCAGAGCATATTCCCATTTTCTCACACAGATTTCTCACCCCTTAACACTTGGGAGGGGAGAGACATTACTTTGAGGGGTGTGACCCATCCAAACAAACAAGACAGTGGGAACAGACCAAAGGGATCCATCAGCCCTGTAAAAACCAGCTCTTTTCCAAGTCTGGCTTGAGAGATCAACACAATACTTAGAGGCACAAACCCTGCCTGAATCAACACTCTGCTAGGCTCATAGAAGGAACAAAATGAATTGTGCAGAAATGAAGGTTCACACAAAAGGTCTGGGTTTCATATCAAGATCTTCTGCCCACCAGCTGCCCAGCTTCAGATACATATTTGTAATGCTCCATGCAAGCAGCGCCAGAACACCTGCAAAATTAAAGCTCTATGATACCTAAAAACCACAAGCTCAGCTCCAGTAATGATCAAAAGCTAGAAGTGAGTCTAAAGACCATCACTTACTTGCTGAAACTCAGTGATGCTGAGACAAAAATCTATTAGTCTTAAGAGGATGTATTCATATAATCATTAATTTCAGCTCCTCCTCTGTAAAATGTGAAGAACAACTGCCTTCTCTCCTGGATACTGTAAAGTACAGTGTTTTAACATTTGTCAAGTGCTTTCTGTCCTCATGCAGCAAGAAGTACTGCTTTGGGTACTATGTCTATTCTGCCAGTCAAAATAGTTGGCTGCCTCTGCCAGAGTGGTTAAATTTCTTTGGGGTAGAGTAAAAAGCAATCATGTAAATTGAAACGAAAAATCAAGCTAGAGACTTACTTCAGGCAGGAAAAGAAATACAGTTTTTTCAAAAAGATCAAAACCATCTTTGTAAAAAAACCCCAAAGAACAAAAATGCCTACAAACAAACAAAAAACCCAAAACCACTCCTGATGCCGAAACATTTCCCTGAATTCCCTGGTTACAGCTGGTAGATTTACAGAAATACTTGGGAAAACAGCTGCTGCTGCTATTGACTGGACAAGACAAAAGATGAAGGGCTGAACCAAAAACCAGCCCTCTTTGATGTATTCTCCATACCAAGATGGCAGCCAAAAAAGTTTCCATGAAAGCCATTGAAGTTTTTCAATATTTATCACCACAGGGAAACCAAAACTAAATCCAGAGATTGTTTTAGGTACAGAGTTAATTTCTCTAAATCCCATGAAGTTTGTATGTCTAAAGGCCTCTCATCCATGCAGAAAAACCAATCATGCCCAGGCAATCAGTTACAATAAGGTTCTGTCTGACACTGACCCAACAGAAGTTTGTTCTGTGAAGGGAAAACTGCTCTATAGCTCTGCCTCTGGAAAATCCTGCCTCATGTACCACTTGCTCTTCAAGCCATGGGCAGTAACAGGAATTGCAGCCATGGTTAGGCCATGGCTGTGTCTGTTCTCTAAAGTACTCCTAGTTTCTCAAATAGAAGAGAACAGGTCCAAAGGACATAGCTATTTACAGAACACCTTCTGCAACTCCTGGTGGGCATGGTCACAGATTTGAGCCCAATTATCCAGACTTGGACGCAATTAGCACAGCACACTTCATCCACGTTAGTCATCCTCTTTGCCTGTACTGTACCAAGGCAATTATGCCCAAAATCAGAGTTTGCTTATTCTGTTTCAAAACAACCCCACCAGGGACCAGCCAAGCCTATGTCATTCTCTCCAACCCAGGAGATGCCTGCATTTCACAGAGGGCATCAAGAGCATCAGCTGCAAGTGCTGCATCCCTGTGTCTGACTTGTCCTTTAATGTGCCACACAAAAGCCAGGGACAATCCAAGGATTTCACAAAGCCCTTCTCAGAGGCCACGTTTACACGTAAGGCAGCCGAATATTTTGAATAATTTAGTTCACATTCCTGGGGATCAACTCATTGAAAAGGTCCAGGACCTGACTGTGCAGAGGCTGGGGAGGGTGGCTGCAGTGTCTGCACGGGGGTGAGTGACTCCTGGCCTGGCTGGTGGTGTGCCACCTCCCACTGCCACCTCGCAGAGCGCACCCGGTCACTGGCCTCTGCTGAGAGGAGCGAGGCAAAAGGACAGCTCTGTGAGAGAGAGAGGGAAAACACTCCACAAAAGAGGATGGAATGGAGTAATTAGCTTCTTCCTCTGCAGCCTCCAGCACGCTGCCAAGCCCGGCTGCCGCACGACAGGCGGACAAAGGCTTTTTCAGCTGTCACACGTTTCACCGCCTCGGCCAGGGACAGCAGCCACGTCCTCGTGCCTTTCAGGGATTTGCACACATGTGCTGCTCTGTCTGCAGGCCAAGGAAAAGCAGCCTTAGCCCTCACCAGACGTGCAGATACAAAAAGCTCGTTGCAGTGCTGCTGGCACTCAGTGTATGGTTACCCTGATTTATTTCTGTTGAAACAGAAGCCAGAGTTTCTTCCTGCTGAGGCCCTCCGTGGTAGAAACAAGGGGCAGTCTGTGTCCTGGAGACCTCAATTCAGTGCTAAAAATGACATTTTGTCCTCACCCTTTGCCATCATTTCTGGATGCAGGCACTTGAATAGAAGGAAGCCAAGGTACTGATACTGCACCTCACGTATTTAATTTCCTAGGAACTAAACGGTGAGTGTTGCTTATGCAACAAAAGCGTGTTTCAGGAACAGGCTGTCCTTTTTTGTGTTTATTCTGCTCAGTAAAAAAAACCCCAACAACATTTAAAAGGATTCAACCAGCAGCAAGATGGTTTTCCACCAGGACTGCTGGAACATGAGTTCTTTTTCTGTCCATGTGCATGTCTGGGTTTCTCACAGACGCTCATGGGAACTGTGGTTTTCAGCTGTGTGCAGAGGCAACAAGGACAAATTAGCATAAAATCAACATGCCCTACCTCTGATTGTAATCCACATGAGTAGAATGACAAACCCCTACTCCCTCTCCAAACTAGATCCATGAGCCTGGCTTCGTGTAACAGCAAGTTAAATGCCTGAGACCAACTGGGTTATCAGACATTACAGCAATAGAAGTTAGCAGTTGGTTGGTGTGTAAAATTCAGTGACTTGTTGTCAGGGTGCACCTCACAATACCAGTCAAGTTATAAAATTCAGGCACAATTACATGCTAGCTGAATACATTTGCCTTATTTCACTTTACTGTATATTAAGCTTTCCCTTTCATGTTTGCATAATAAATCTGAATAGAGCTTTTTATTGCATTCACACTTGGTTGATTGCTTTTAGTTATTTTTTAGCATGTTATAGGGGGAAAGAGAAAAAAACCCAAAGATTTTATTGCAAAACTGTAAAACAAAACTAAATGTGAATGCCTGCTCTAGAGAGGTGATGAACATACTTCATGTTAACTTAGAGGTGCCACTTGTTATCACTGACATGTAATTGCTGATGATACTATTGTTATTATTTTGGGGTATGTCTCAGTATCAGAACTTAGTGTAAAGAATTGTTCTTCTGTTTTATTTGTTGCAGGTACAAGTGCCATGGGGAGGCAGGCACAGCTACAGGAACACCCACAGAATTTTTTAAAGGAGATACCCCAGGTGAAACTCTCCTGGTGGCAGAAAGACAACACAGAGCCTGAGCAGGGTGTCAGCCTCCCACCAGGTCTGCAGATGCTGAGTGGGTCTTATACAGCTCTGATGTGGTGGTGACTCTGACGTGGGGTGAATGCTCACCTTCTAGTTTCTGTTCCCAAAATGCCACACAGACAGTGCATGAGAGAAGAAAGATTTGGGGATTTTCACTCTTGCAAAACAGGGGTGAAGAACCTGCTCTTTGCTGAGTGTCAGACAGATCTTTCAAAGCCTTTTGGCAAACCGTGAATTAACACACCCCAAATATATACACTGGAAAAAAACCCCAAAGCAAAGAACATTAAAACACTTTCCTTCCACCTCCCTCCCCCATAAAAGCTGTCACAGTAAAACGCAGAATAAAGAAGGTATCAGTAGTAAAATGTAAAAAAAAACAAAAAAGTAGTAAAAAAAAACTTGAAAACACAGAAGTCTTGAAAGAAACAAACAAGAAAACAGAAGGAAGTTATATACAATGATAATTGGGGAAAAAGATAATCTTAAAGAACCATTGAATAAAGACATAAAAGCTGATATAAACATTTACAAGCATACCAGGAATAAGGAACGTGAAAGGCAATCTAGAAAGCCACTAGGTGAGAAAACAGAGAAATATATGAAACTGGTACATTAGAAGCAATCCACAATCCCACAACCCAGCTGAGTGTTCTGTCTGCAAGTGATCAGCATTTGGTAATGTGAAAAACAGGCTAAAAGCAGGACTAGTGCATTTCTTCTCACCTTCTGGCAAGGTGTGATTTAGAGATTCTCTAAAGTAAACTTGCATCTGCATCTCCTCAGTTTTATCATATATCCTAGTCACCTTTTCTCCAAAATGAAAGCCACAAGGATGAGGAAAAGTATGCCAAGTGTGAGGATGAAGCAATGGGGATTCTTCAAGTAAGAAAGAAAAAATTAGCCTGTGGGCTGCTGGCAGAGAGGTCTATACAGTCTCAGGTAGGATGGAGATAAACAAGGGAAGATTAATCACTCACTCTTTCTTAGAATGCAAGAAGTAGGGAGCACTCGAAAAAAATAGCACATGCATGTTTTATAAGAAAGGAAAGGCAGTGAATTTTCAAGCCATGCACAGAATGGAGAATTCACTGCCACAGGACATGAAGATAAACAAGTGTAAACAGGTACCAAAAAGACAGACTCACAAAAGCAAAGCCTGTCAATGACTGATAACCATCAAAGGCTCTGCTTCTCCAGAAAATCCCAAAAGCCAGATACAGCTAAAAACAATGAATTTTTGCCCGGGGAGATTTGTCTTTATATGCCCTGAGTTTATCTTTTTCTCTCTAAACAACTACTCCACTGATGCTGGGCAGGAGAGATCCTTGGCCTTTCCCAGATTCACATGGCAGTAAGACTGTGCCATTAAAATACACATTCATGAAATATCATGTTATGAAATGAGCCTGTGGATTATAGCTAGGTCTCAGGCTCTGGTGCCTATTTTCCAACTTTCATGCACCTATAAATATTAAAACACCAAACAGCACACTTGAAAATGCAAAATGCAGGTTCATCACCATTTCAATACCACATTCTCTGACAGAAGTAATTTATTTGCTCATCAGCCCATCATTTTTTTTTCAGGTCCAGTAAAAACTATCATTCCATTGTTCCAAACAAGCCCTAATCTCAGTTTACAGCTCTCAGTTTTATACAGATGCTAATTATTATAACTGCAGGGCAAATCAGCACAATAGGACCAAATAAATAAATTTTGCTCAACACATAAAAGAAAACCCCCTACAACCCTGTACTTGTTGGGTCTCCAGAATCACAGCTGTACAGTGTTAATACTGCACTCATGACCTTAATAGAAAATAATCCCTTGAAAATTAATTACCACTAGACATTAATAAGCACTTTGTTAATTAAGCCAGTAAGCCAATTAGGCCCAAGGTGAACTCGAGGGCAATCAACTCTATAAACAGTGTGAGCTAAGTTTTAGAAGTACACTCTCATTTTGAAAAAGCCTGGTTTTGAGGACTGGATTGCTTGTGGGATTGCTCATTACAGAACAAAGCAACTGCCCAAATGCAACCCAGGTCAGGAGCAGCCAAGAGCCATCATCACCCAGCAGCTTATCTGTGTCCTCAAAGCAGCTGGTCTCGACCTCATTTGACACCTTACCAACTTGTAATTAATAGTTTCTTTAAGTAAACCAAATGAGAAACCCAGCAAAAAGCAATTCAGAGGTGCCTCCTGGGAAAAAGCTTAAGCTGTAAGGCAGGGTAGGGTGTAGAGAGAACAATTTACAGCAGAATCCTTTTGACTACAGGTAAGCATCAGGCAGCTATCCCTGCCCCTTCTGCTAGGCTTTCACAGACCGTGGGGCATCCACAAAACCTGCACAGAAATGGCTCAAGCCTTTCTGAGGAGATACAAGTATTTAGCAGCTCTTCCACCTCCAAAAGTCCCCATTGCATGGCCTCTCTTACTCACTGTCCAGGAGCAGAGACTGCACAGGCAGGAGTGCAGATACCTCAAAAACCTTTATTTCTGCCTTGCCTTTGCAGCTGAGAGGAGCAAATCCATTCCTGGCTTTGCATTCCTGAGGAGAAAGCTGTGTTGCTCAAACACACTGCAGACAGGAAAGCTGTTAGGGGAGAACCTTCCTAAGATCACTCCTCTGTGGGCACGGCTGAAGATGTCCCCAGGGCAGTGGTCACTGTCCCAAACCTGCCAGAATTCAAGAAGCATTGACTGGTGTGACTCTTGGGGCTCTGCTGTTCAGAGAGTTCAGGGAGTTGGACTTAACAATCCCTGTAGGTTCCTTCCAGCTCAGGGTATTCTACGATTCTATGATTTTTTCCTCCTCCAATGCTCCTGTTCTGTGGGTTTTTGCTGTCTCTTCACAGGTCTCAGCAAGCTCAAATACTTCAAGCCAAGAGCATCCAACTTCCCCCTCTTCTCCGCTTAAGTGAAAGGAGTTTATCCACACAGTGAATTTGGCACAGGCCTGGAGAAAACTAATTTGTTTCTCTAATTGATTCCATTTGAAAAAAGATGCCATTAGTCCTCACACATCTGTTGGCACTGATAAATGTGCCCTGTGTTTTGAATGTTTGTCTTGAGGCCTTGCAGGCTGGGGACTCAGCTCTACCATCACCTTCTCACTTGTTTTTTTCCAGCAGTGTGTGGACATCGAACCCACCAAGCTGCAGGAACAGTGCCACTCCTCAGACTCTTTCCAGGGCTAGCCCTTCCTTGTTGCTCCATCTTTCCCATCACAAGCTTGGACTGCACAGTAACTTGTATGAGAAACTAACACATGCAGTTAAAAGGCCTTAAAATTCACAGGATGCAAAAGAGCAGACAATTATTCTGTGCATAGTGATGAGCTGCTAAGTTGGAACATGTTCAGATATACAGTAAGTCTCTGTAATAATTTTTATTAATTTTTAAGAATGCTGCATCATCTCATCTGAAGCCAAAGACATTAATATTTGCATTAATTAGTGCTCATAATACAGTGTATCTTTTGAGTCTTACTGCAGTCATTTGAATCTTTCCTTACACTGACTTTCTAAAAAAGATCACCTTGATGAATGGGGTTTAGGGATTTTTTTCAGCCTAGTGAAAAATATTTTCCTAGAATAGTGGTCAGCTTTCTGCCTTTGTTTTTCTTGTCTTTTTTTTCTGAGTGTTGGTTGTTTTGGGTTGGCTTTGAGGGTTTTTGTCTCTTCCTGCCTTAGTAGAATATGGGGATAATGATGTAGGCTTGACTATGCATATAAATTGAATAATTTGCAATAATGCTCTAAAGTGCCACTGGGATGGAATTCAAAGGGCTGTTTGCAGAAACAATTGCTTTTTTTAAAAATTAATTTCTGAAAAGTAAATGTAGAAAATGGTGAGATGGCTCAGGGGATTGAAAATGGCAGAGAGACTTTCATCTCCTGGTCACTGCTTCAGATCCTAATCAGGCTGAAGAGCAACTAGAAAATATTACTGTGAGAAAAGTACTTTGGGTCTCTGCAAATTTTAACAGAATAATCTGTGCTGAGGTTATGAATAAGATTGGATTTCACTGAAAATAATAGCAGAGGGTCAATTCTACTACATATTTTAGAGAGGTTTGTTTTTTTTAAAGTCATTCTACTGATGGAATATAAATCTATAATTTTTTTCATATAGCAATCATTTAGTCACAGACATTGTAAAGCAAAACAGAATTCATATCCTTGGCCATAAGTAGAACTGGTTACCCTTCCTCAGGGTAGATAATGTATTTTCATGATAGTAATCATGTGTGTCGAGTTGGTTATGTAACAGGAGAAGACAAAGGGCATTTAAACCACTTAAATCAGACTGGAAGAAAAAGAAAATTATGTTTTCAGGATGGGGTCGTAGCTCAGTGATGTTAAGAATCTCATGCAGTTTAAGATAAATGCACAATCACTCTACGCTTTACATCTATTTGTAAAAAGACATCAATAATCCATTTTCCTACATAAAACTGCCAAATGTGCATGTGTATTTCAGTCTGCTGATTTCTGTCAGGACCAGAACTAGCCCTGGCAGCTTTCACATTATCCACGTGGATTTCTGATTGATCAGACACCAGGTCCATCCCTTCCACAGAGCGAATCCAATGCTTCAGAGAGATGCTTCACTAGAAGCAGGTTTGCCTGAGGATGGGAGGACACCCATTTGGAGGGACAGGAGTGACAAACCATCACCTACAGCTTCACAATTAAACCCTGTGCTGGTTTCCAAAGCTCCTTGCAAGTAGATTTAAAACAAATCCAGAAGCAGGCACTTCAACACTCCCCAAGGTGCCTACCGAGTTTCTCAAGAATGTAGTTATTGATTTCTGGCAATATCTACGGTATCTTAAGGGATTTCCAAACAGAAAAGGAGGAGCAGCCTGTGGCCTGAAGAGTAAACACTGAAGATTGAAAGGATGAGATGCAGAGTGTTGGAAAGCTGCCAGCAGCTGCTTTCTAGCAGTGCAGGCACCGAGAGTGGCTACTCCAATGTCAACACAGAAAAGGGTTAGAGAGTTGGTTTTATTTCAAGCTTGAATAAACCTGCTCCCAGAGTTATTCAGCTAACTGTGGATATCTGCCTGCTCATTTCCCACACAGATGACCATCCTGAGATGCAACTTTGGGGTGCCCATGAGGCAGCAGCATGATCAGGAACAAAGGGAACAAGAACGTGAACATGTGAAAACAGACTGACCTTCTAGAAAGGGCTGAGATAACTGGGTTGACCTTGAATTACATGAGATCTGGCTCTGAGCAAAGCCAGCACAATCCCAAGCACTGCTCTGTGAAAGGTGGGTGTGCATGTACAGCACTGTCAATCCAGTGCTACACACTAAGAGGAAAGAGAGGGTGGGGAAACAACCACTGTCATTTCTTTCTAGAGAGGATATTTGCCTCTGCTGCTTCTGAGGGCCAGAAAGACTTTTACATCAGCTTCATGAGGCACTTAAAAAGCAAGTTCCAGAAGCACAGGCCCTGGCTGCTGAGCACAATGCTGTCACTGGAGCTGATCTTTCTCCTGGGGGAACAGCAGCAGGACATGAAAAGAATAGCAGAGGGTCAACTTTGCTGTGGCTGTGACCACCCTCTGACACAGCAGTGCTCTGCTCTAAAGGTAGTTGAGCAAACAGAGAAACACATCTCTGCTCAGAGGCAGGCAGCAGAGCAGAGCTCAGTGATCTTTGCTGGATGCCCTTCAGGATCAGGCAGTGAAACACCGCGTGTTTAATCATGGTGAAGGATAATAGAGAGCAGAGAACCAGGGAGGCAGCTCAGCTAACTCCAGGCATGCTCTGTTAAACCCTATATGATATAAAAATGGTTTATAGCCCATGCAGCATACTTCCCTTGGATAAGGACCATCGCACACTGAAATTAAAAGCAATTAGTGTCCCTTAAGTGCTTGAAGAGAATTGTTTTTATAAAGCGCTTCCTTCAATCTTTAGGGGGAAAAAAACATACAGGAAAGGCATTTTTATGCAGAATGGCATTTGTTTACAACTGACACCCTAAGAGATTAGAGCTGGCTTTCAGACCTGTTATTAAAGCTACAAAAAAGTTGCTGTTAAACTCCCATTGAGGCTGACTGATAGGTCACTACGTGTGAATGTAAAACACATTGTTTCAGGATGCTACAGCATGTCCACATGTGCAGCATGGCACTTCTCTAAAACACTGGAGTGCTCAGAAATTTCATGTTGACTATTAACAAACTCCTTCCCCCACAGCCATTGGAGGCTTTGATTCAGCCAAACCCCACTATTTCATCCTCTGCTTTATTTGGTAATTAATCTGAAGGACTGATTCCATACTAACATTTAAACTAGCAGCTGGATGCTGGGATCACAATGGCCTACATTTTGAAACCCAAAGAATGGATGTTGTACTTTATTTATGAGCTATTAGTTTAGCAACTTAGAAACTATCCATCAAAAGCCACAGACATTAAACAACACTAAGAAATGAAATACAATTTAATAAAAACAAAAGCACTGATAGATCCCCACTCCTCATTAAACTTCACATCAGCCCTGTAAAACCATGTCCTCAGACAAAGATGGAGTTTGAAAAAGTGCTGAAATTTCTTTGCCTTGTTTTTAATGCTTTCTTAGTTTAGATTCTACCACAAATTGCAAGTTTTATGACCAAATGCTCCAGTGCTGTATAACAGTGTCTTCTAATGCTCCACTTTGACAGGAACAATTTCTAATTGCTGTGCAGTAAAACACTGCCAAGGAGCTACAAAGAATGGAGCTGGACATCATCTTTCAAGGCTTTTCTACAATCACAGTAACATTTACTGATCTTTAAAACTGTTCAACACCCAGAATATTCTCCAAGGTTAAACCTTCAGAGCTAGCCATGAAATAACAGAAATTAGCATTTCTATAAATGGCGCTAGGTTTGCCAGCATGGGAAATTGTACTTAATTACAAAATATCTCAAGGGCAGGTGTAATGATGTTTACTTTACAGTAAATAAATGTGCTTCAGCTTCATCTGATCAGCTTAGGAGCTTGTCTAATCACTGAGCCTGCTGTTGAGGAAGGCAATGCAGCTGCCAAGTGTGATGAGGCTTTTGAAGAAACAAATACACAGTCAGTGTGGTCGAGAGGAGTCTGAGGGTTTGAATCTCCCACCCTTCCCCTCCAGGACACCATCAGCTGTGCCTGAGCTGTTCTCCAGGTGCTGGTCACCTCACTCCCCAGCAAGTGACAGTGGCAATGCCATCTCCCCTTGTCTTTTGTTGCCATGCATAACCTCTCCATTACCCTTTTAAAGCTCTCAGGCCAACATCTACCTTTGATCTTGCTGTCTGCAGTTTCAGCTGTTAGCTCTTCCCTTACCAAAAGAAATACATCCACGTGTGTCTCTTTAGGATTGCCTTTACACAGAAATACTCATTTCAGGGCTTTGTGACTACAGCATTCTCTAATCTCCTAAACACTCCTTTGCTTCCTTCACACTGCTGTGATTGAAGAGAACCCATTAGCTGACTGCACACACGTGTGAACACAAGAAGAAAGGAAGAATTATAAGTACAATATCAAGCAGCATATGGCAAACCCATTTATGTCTTTCTACAGCAGGTCAGGCACTGAATGGGACTCATTCCTTGGAGTCATTGTTGGCAGTGTGGAGGCTGCCTCGGTGGTAATGCCTGGAATACTGAGTGTTCTGGGACTAATTGCATATTTGATATTCATGTGATAAATTAATTAGCTGCTTATTGCCAATGAATAGCCTGGATTCAAATAAAGCTGTCAGATGTAAGGTATGGGAGATGCACATGTGTTAAAAATAGCTCCTGAGGGGGATGTATCTGTAAATATATATACACATGTGTATATATGTATCAGTCTGCTACTACAATAATTTAATTTAGCTTTGCCCTCAGCCGGGAGTTGCCTGGAGACTCACTAATAACAGAAGCATTCAAGACGTTTTTTCTTTTGTGTTCCCTTTCCTTTTTGAATAGATGCATTTTGCACCTTAAGCCTTGATGCAAAATACATAGAAAAGCTCTTCAACATGGTTTTCATTTATGAAAAACCTAATCTAAATAATGGATGAGATTAAAAAAAGAAAAATGAACTATGACTTTAAACCAGTGTAGGGCTAAAACTGGGATCAGTTTCAGTCTTACTGGTGGGATTTAGCAGCCAGTAACTTCTAAGGCTTTTGCTCAGAATTAGTGACTCTGAAAGGGGATTACTAATCTCAAAAATTAACTAAGAGTTTATAATTTCACAAAATAACGGCCAGGTAAAGGACAGAGATTTTATTAATATCCTCACATATGCAAAAAAACCCACCACAGCCACACTCTCTGGTTTCCTGGTGAACAGAGATGCACGACAGACTGGTCAACCTCTGCCAACCCAAAAAGAACAATCACAAACATTTTACCTTATATACAAAACCCTGTTGCAAAAAGATACCAAAGCTTAAAAGTACCTAAGTTTTATTACTGCTGAAACTGTAAATTTGATTTATCAAATATTCTTGCAGATGAGACTCCACCACTGTTACCTACATTTGTCTTGTAGTACCTGTAGTTCACACCTTAGGGTGTTCACACCTCCAGGTTTGAGATTAGAGGTGGGAAAAGGCTGGGAATTCTGCCCAGAAAGGAATTTGAGATATTAAGTATGAAATTATTTCAGCTGGAAAGGGGAAAGTCCCCTGAGGGACTTTTCTTGACCCTTTGTGGACTGAAGTCTGCAGATGATAGAAAGAAGTACTTTCAAAGACTTTTTCTTGACAGAGTAATGTTTCATCCTGAAAATGTATCAGTAGAATACATCAAGGTGGGATGAGCATAGGCTTTTCCCTCTATAAAGGATTTTCTGCACCACTGGCATAATTTGTCAAAACATTTCCACTTCAGCTATAATCCTTTCACCGTCCAAAAATATTTCTGGGACAGTTTTCCCACAGCCCTACCTGGCTGCATCACTGATGGGCTCTGTGCTGCCTGCTGTGGCTTCACTTGGCTCCCATGAAGGAGGGAAGCACTGAATGGGACAACACACCTGGACTTCAGCTGTGCTGCTTTGTGAAGACCTGAAAACAGCTGGAAACACTTGCAATGCTTAAAAATACCTCTGAAACACAAAATATAGAGGAAGGAAAGAATAAAAATGAGTCTAGCTCTGCTCTGGCAGCCCTGATTTCCCTGTTTTGGATATTTTACACCAAATCCAGCAAACCATGTATGCGTGCAGGCCTGGATGTTGTCCTAACACCCAGCAATCTGATGTGCTCAAAGCAGAGGACACGTAAAGAATAGAAAGTAACTGCCAGAAACTCCTCAGTGTGCATGGACAGGAAGATGTCCTTGCAGCTGTGTCCCCAGGAAAATTCCCCATGCACAATTCCCAAACTGTCAGGGAATATTACCTGGGCTAAGTGCCTTTACCAGTGTGTAAACACAAGCAAATGAAATAAAGACTGTTGTCACCACAACAACAAGGAATTGCCAGCTCCATCTCCTGCCTTGCAGCTGCCCTCCAGGATGTGGGCAGGTGTAGGATGTCTCACATCAAAGCAAAACCAATCTTACAGCTATTCCACCTTCTGAGAAGGATCAAAACATGAGAGGAGGAGGAAGGCAAAGGGATGTCATAAAATCACACCGACCTGAAGCTCTCAAATATGAGAGAGGAAGTACAACAGCTCTGGCTTGAGGGCTGTGCTTTTGTTTGTGAGCAAAAAAATAAAGAGAAAAAGCCCAACATGCAACAGGAAAAAAAACCCCAAACATATCCATGACCTTAACTAAATCCTAAATTACAGAGTTCAAATACTTTTTAAGGAAAGCTTAAAGTTGTAAACAAAGGATTACTGATTGTATTTTTATCTCATTAAAACTGCATCAATTATATACTATTATATACTATATACAATTACTTCAGAAAATAGTTCCTCTCAAACTGATTATATCTGAGCAGTTTTATCTGAAATTCATAGCTGCAGATATATTTATATATATATATATATAAATCCACCTGCAGCATTTACCGGGTACAGCCAAAGAAAAGAAATTATTGGCTTCTGCTTCCTGTAACAGTTTTACTTCTATGGAAGTAGAAATCAACTTAGCCTTCAAAAAACCCTTAATCCAAACTCAGGGATTGGGGTTTTTCAAATTGTCTAATCCACAGGTTGCTAAAATCACAGTAGTCTTCTATACTCATTGAGAATTACCTTTACATTCTTGTTTTCTTAATTTTTTAAAAATAGAATATAAATATGCACAATATCTTTGTACATTGAGTGAATTTATAAAACAGCAATAAAACCACAAGGCTTCCCCAGAACATTAGATTGCATGACTAAGCACAGCAACATCCAAAAGCACTGAAGTTCAGGCTGTGCTCATGTTCTAACTGAGCTTTCCCCTCTCTTCAGCAAGAATTACAGGATAGTGTCACAATCTGGTTTGGCACATAGGGGCTGCTCAACATTTTGAGTGTTTGACAAATGACTTTAAACTTCAATCATGGATATATAACTTGAAAGTTTCATTTCTTGTAGCCCTGGACTCCACAAACACAAGTTGCACTCTATTCTTTGAAGTACAGGTGCTCAATTCTTAAATCAGCGAGGCTGCAGAGTGGTTTGGGGTTGTTTCAGTTTTTGTAACATTCCCAAAGTTCCTTCTGATCACTTCCTCTTCTCTCCCAGCACAGCACCTATAGCACCTGCATAGGTAACAATTGTTCTGTGTGTGGGAGGGGGAACCCCAACACTGAAATAAGCACAGATCAGGTCAGGAGTGAAACAACAACTAGCAGAGCTCCACAGAGGAAGTCACATCAAATTCTCTCTTTTATGAGCATCAAGCACAGAACAAAAGTGAAACCAACTCTTCTCCAGGGACCTGAGTCATCTGTTGGAGGAATTCTTGACTGGGAGTTTTGTGTTTCCTTAAAAGCTAATAACGATGTTAGGAAGTTCTAAGAAGTGTTTGGAAAGAGTCTTTCTGGGGAAAGAAATCTGGTTTTGTCCAAAGATAGTACACTATTCCCATGGTACGCACTTGAAGAACACAAGAACAAAACAGGATTTAAGTATCTTTTATAAAATATCCTCCAACAGCATTTTCTGTTGTTGGTACTCTTCAGATACTTTCTCTGAACCAGAACCACAGGAAACCTCTGCTCTTGCTAAAATCACAAGGACAGACCTGAGGTTTTTCTCTCCTTTGTAGTGTGTATCTACACCTTGGGCAGTGAGCTCTGCGAGGCAGAGAGGACCAGATGAGGCTTTGCAAAGAGACACAGGATCATCACTGTTTTTCTCTAGTGCAAGTAGATTTCCTGTGTAGCTCCATTTGTGTTGCCACCCCCTGTCCTCATCAGTGTGAATAAAGCTGCTGTGCTACTCTATTACTTATGTACAAGGTTTTGTGACTGGCAGTAAATCAGCAGGTTATCCAGAAATAACATGAATCATTCATTTTGGGTAGGCAGAAACACAAAACAGTGTTGCAGATATTGGCCAACTTTTTTCTTCTTGATATAATTTTTTCCTAGTATTCTTTTCTTGCTTTATTAAATACAGTAATAAAAGGAGCCTCTTGTCATATATATTGTTTTTATTATGCCAATCAGAGAGATAACCCCTTTTTACTTTTCCACTTTCCAACATCTTCATCTCCTAATTAATACACAAATCAGGGACAAAGACTGGTATGTCCATAATAAAACCAAAAAGTGGTTCACACCTTCAAACATCTGACAAAAAGGGGATTTGACACTCTGCTCAATGCACACCTGGGGTTGTTGCTTTTCAGGAGTTAGCAGTAAATTCTGCAGAGCTTGGTTTAATCAGCTCAACCTCCCATTATCAGTGTTAGCTCTGAGCAATTATATCTCATTTATCCCTGGAAAGCTGTGGGACTGCTGCTCTTCCAAGGGAGGCTGTGGGGGCATGGTTTTGTGTGGGAAAGCTCTTTTGGGGGATTGGACCCAGGAACAGAGGAAACAGGGGCCAAGAATATTTTTTTTTTCTCCCACAGGATTTTTTTTTCTGAAATGTCTCTGCTAAAAGCACACACCTCATAATTTGCTCGCTGCAGCAGGACTATGTTCAGAGATAACATCAGTGGTCCTGAGAGCTCTGTGGGATTTCTTCAAATTGAATGTGGGGAATCAGAAGAGGTTTTGGTTTTTTTGCAGCATTGCTCTCCTTTCATATGACCAAACTGAGTTATTTTTCACGTATTTACATCTGTCAATCCATGCTATAATTTGAACTGCTAAAATGAGGAGATCCTTAAGGCACAGAGCAGACTTGAGTGTTGTTCAGCTCAATATCTTGCCTAATGAGCCAGGCTCCATGATATTCCGAAAATAAAAGTGCATAAATCAAAGTATTTTTCCTATTAGCCAAAATCCACTAGCAAGTATGTAGAAACACAGAAAGATGGAGAACCAGTGGCCCAGAGAATGAGCAGTTCAGCTGTGGAGGACTCAGGGCTCTCCTGGTTCTCACAGAGGATGGGAATGCAAGCATGCTTCTCCTAAGGGATACACACGTGTATCTATAAATTCACATATGTGCACAAAAATAAACCTCCCAGACAAAAGGCAGCTACCTGGTGTGTGTAACACAGAAGCTGGCAGATACCACAGACCTTTTGCTTCTCCTCAGAACAAGCAGGAACACCCAGGGTGCTCCTGCAGGGATAGATTAAATGCTCCATGCATTCAGGGGCAAGGCTGTCCCTCTCCTCAATGGGACTATGAGGCAAAACTCCAACAAAAGTATAAAAGAAATGGGTCCAAAGCAAAATACTCTGGCCAATGCAACCTCCACTGAACTCCCTGTGACCTTGTATGAACCCCTGTGAACATCATGGTGTCTTTCTCTGCTTGTACTGGTTGTTTTCCACCATAGTTTATTCAATACTTCAAGTTACTGAAGTAATGCAATAAAATCTGTTCAAGCAGCACTTAAATGCCCAGCTCAAACCCATCTTGTAGAAACACAGGATTTCTACATAACCCCCTCCTACAACATCCTGAAATGAGGCATGAGAAATGACCTAGTGACAGATATGAGACTTCGACCTCCCTAGGAACAGCTGTATGAAAACCTGAAGAAACTTTTCTGGGAAGACACAGGAACTGTTACAGGGTATAAGCCTTTCCTTAGGCCTAAAGAAACTCACAGCATTAAAAATATTGTGAATAAATTCATGCCACTTTCATGGTCTCACTGGGACCTGCTCAACTGAGGCTGAGTCACAGTCATGGTGACTTCCAGGAGTTCTTTGAAGGATATCAGTGTGAGTGGGCTCAGAAAATTGAGTCACAGCTGACTCACAGCTCCTAGCAGGTCAGGGAAACTGCCTCATCCCGGCAAGGAGCCCTTCCAGAGAGGGATCACTAACAAACAGCTAGTCACACTTCCTATCTGAGCTATTATGCCAGAGAAATAAAGAACAGGGGTGAGTTCAATGTTCTTTTTGTGTGCAGTCAAAAAGAAGCGTTAAAGGGGCACCTAAGGGGATGCTGCCAGATGCTTGATCCCACACACTGCCCTGGTGATGATTTCACAAGAAGCAAATCTGTGCTACTTGGACTGTCAGCCTTATCCTACTCCTGTTTATACCCCTCAACCAGCTCATGTTGACCAGCCCAACCCTTATCTTCAGTCACAGCCACACACAGGTGGACACCTGAATGGATTTTTGTCATCTCACTGGTGCTGTCACTCACCCTGTACTGGGTGTTCTAGCCAATGTCAGCACACAACTCCACACCACGAAACCAAAACCTCATACAAATATATGGCCTGGGAGCCCTAGAAACACACCTTATTGCTGAAATTGCTGCTTAGCAGAGTTTACTGTTTCAAAAGAAAGCTTTCCTCTTTCCCCTCCTATCATGGAGCGGCATCCTGGGTTATCTCAGTCACTTCCCTGCCTCTCAAAACAGGGGAAGTCTATCTATCAGCAAGAGTTGTAACTGCTGTGTCCTACCCATCCCTTTTACTCACACATTTGGTGATTCAAGTGTCTAAAAATTAAACATGAATATTACATGAGCAAGCCAACATTTCAGAATCAGACCAATGGGTCCACACAAACCTATTTGTCTTTGGCTTCTGTGTGCCATTAACTATTAATAACCAAACACACACTATGGAAAAAGTCTAATAAAATAAAATCACCTGTTAAATCCACTCATTTAGGACATCCATCAACCCATGCTAAGTCCACTTATTGTTAATCATGCACTTTTATTTTTTGCTCCTGGTCTAAAAAAGGTACCTTTCCCCCCACCCCCAGTAACTGAAAATGTTGGTCTAGTTGGAAAAACAAAAATTGGGGATTCTTTTTTTTTTTTCCAGGAGCTTGATGAGCTTGCCTGCTCAATGGCTCTGATAAAGAACTATGTGCAACAAGCAGTGTGTGTTAAAATGTTGGCCTCAATATGTTTCACTGAGTGTTTTTTTAACAGTCTGTTGCCCTTTAGAATTATTTTTGTCCTACATAAGTAGGATCTGTGCAGGGTTTTGAAACTTTAGGCATACAAAACAAAAAGAAGAGTACAAGGGAGAGCTGCAGGATGTAAAAACTGCAGTAAAATCCCAGCAGCAATTATCTCCTCTCAAGCGTTATTGGAAAACAAAGAATTTTGTTTATATACATATATATGTTTATATATAAAAAAACTCGTATACACACACATCCCCCCACAACTTTTCTTATTATCACTGTCCTTTAAAATGAGATGCAAATGAATGCAAATTGCTGTTGTCTTCTAAGCACAGTAAAATAAACAGAACAAACAAATTATCAGAGGCTGTAAATGTTGCCTGCACAGTAGGAACAAATAGATATGTCAATAAATACAAAATTTTGTTTAAACTCCACAATGGCCACAAAGGGAAACTTCAATGTCACTATTTGAAGCTATTTATCCATTCTTACCAATCCAGACACCTCTTGGAATGTGTATTCTTGTGAAACAAGTGATGTGAGAGTTTGATTTGCAGAAGCAGGATGATTCCACTGTTTGTTGGGGTTGTTTAAGCTGTCACTGGGTGAGTTTTGTTCCTTAACTGGAGAAGGTCAAAATGTTTGGGAAGTGGGAAAAGTGGTGGCCAGACACACATAAGAAAATTGAGAATTCATATGTGGAAACTGTATAAATCCTGCTTCTCAATTTGCTTTGTATGATCTCTCACACTGGTAAGATTTGATTGCTGAACAAAATATTAAAGGGTCAGAGGAGGATGAAAGCATAAAGCTGTGTTTGCTCCCAGAAACCCGAGATCAGCACCACTGGAACCTGGATCAGACTTTTCAAAACACAGGGAGGTCCCTCCACCAACTTCAGTGCGTTTGAGGTCAAATCTTTCTTGAACACAGACTTTAGAGACTGCTCAACTAAATACAAACAATCTTCCTTGGGGCAACTCCACAAATCTGCTATTTACATAAGGTGGCAAAGGCTGAGCCAGTTTTGCTTATCTGCATCAGCAGATTGTCCCTTCCCCCTGACAGAAAAGTGCCTGACGCAAGCCAGCCTAAAACAAAAGCTACTTAAACCCAATTATGTGTTCAAGAAGATAACTGGAACAGTGGGGCTGAAGGGACACTCCCCAAAAATAAGATGGCTCCTCAGGAAGGTAATTTGTACTCATGAGAAGTCTGGTAAACCCAAACACGCTTTGACATTTGCAGACTCAGGAGTTCAGGTGGTATTTGCCTCTCTCGTGACCAGGCATTGCATTGAAATTACACCACCACATTCACAAATTAAAGAAAGCTGGTGTTAAAAAATAACTACATGATGTATATGATAAATTAAATCAATGCTGTGCCAATTCAATTTGGTCTCCAATGCGATGTTGGGATGGAAACTTAGGACAGGCTTTTGAAAAAGCAAAGTTGTGCAGGCTTCCTTCCCTGTGTGCTTCTTGTACAGCCTTTGGTGTGATCATGTATGGATCAGTAGCTGGTCTGGCTGAGATGCTAGCATGGGATAAATTATTATGCTTACTCTAGTCAACTGTATTTCAATAATGCAATATAAACCACAGTGATAAATGGAAAGGATTTTCCCAGTTTTTAAGTTCCTATGAAAATAAGGAACCACTCCCAGCAGCATCCTACAGAAGTTCAGATGCAGCTCCATCCCAGATTCCTGTGTGAGCTCCTAAAGCTGCAATCTGCCTTGGAAGGAGGTGTGTTTGCAAGTGTCTGCTGTGTTAATAGATGACAATATAAACAATACCTATATATATATCAATCAACATAATCTTCTTCTTTACACTGGCCATATGCAACAGTAGCATACCCTGCTGCCTACAAGAGAAGGCAGTAAAGCACAATTCACAGAAGAAAATCTCTATTTTTCCATTGTAAGAGCTGTGTTTGTTCCTATACTAACTTACACAGAATATGTTAGTTCCTATATTAACTTACACAGAATATACTGGATGGGATCCATACATTTTTATACAGATCAAGAGCTAACAATAACAAAAGTCCTATCTTAATCAAAGTATGTCTTTATCTAGACATCATCAGTGAAAGTGATTCCAAGGCAGATCAAAAGCCACAACAGAAAGTAGTTTGGGATCTATTTTTATAGCATAGATGCCAACATCAGAAACTTTTTCAGGACCACAAGTGGCTAAACTGAGTCTCCTTGCCAGCACAGAGGATAAACTATTTGCCACCAAGAAACTCGTGTGAGTATTCTTTCCAAACCAAAACCAAGACCCATTGGCATCACAGAGTAGAATGAGTTCACAGCACCAGATCTACAGCCCATGTAAAAATCAGCCCTGGAGCCTCAAGCTCCCCTTCTGTTCCTGGGGTGTGAGACAAAGGGAACAGGAGGATTTAGACAAACACACTGACAAAATGCAGTGTTTTATTTCTAATACCCACACTCAGGCACAGGAGCTGTACATGCAGCAACCCACGTGTACATAAAGCAAAACACAGCTGGTGGTTCCAGGTCCTCCCTCTTTGCTGCTACAACAGCATTTAGGAAGCTCACAAGAAGACTCAATACAGAGTCCCTATGGAAAGGGCTGGAATGTTGGGAAACACTCTGGATACACTGCTAAAACTCCTGCTTACACATCCAAGACCTTGGCCTAGCTTTCCAAGTGTTTATACTCTTTGAAGTAGGTTTCTAAGAGCAAGTACAAGTTTATCCTCCATCATTTGCCCTGCTCAGACACAACCTGGTCATGGTGGAGAGAAGAAAAGACTTTACCAGCTTCTTCAGGGACTCAGTTACCAAATTAACTGGTGCCATCCTGGGGAGCACAGGCCACCCTCTTCCACAGTGGCAGCAGAACCATCTCCCCCAGTGGGGAGATGCCCACAGTGCATTCATAACCAGGTCTTTAAAAACTTGAGCTGTAACTCTGCATTTTCTAAAACATCCTGGTTCAGACAGATGGGGAAGAGCCCAGGTCACACACACATACACACCTCAGAGCCTAGTTCCTCAGAGCCCAGTTACCCATCTGCCCTTGTATTCAGATTCAGCCTGAAGATCCCACTGTAGCTCTGGTTGCTCATTAACCCCTGCCCAAAAGCCCCAGGTGGTGCAAGGAGACTCCTCACACCCCACCCTGTGGCAGGAAGGCTGTGGGAAGTGCAGCAGCAAGTCTGGAGACCAGATCACCCCTGTATCTATCTGCCACTGCAGCAACAGCAGCAGTGCTATCGTGCTGGAGGATTGCTTTGCATGGTATCTGGAAGGAAAAAGGTGGGGATTACTAATTCTCTTTAAGGCATCACTGCTCTAGCAGCATCCAGCACATGGCTTGGAGCAGAAAAGCCTGAAGATGAAAACAGGACTGCACTTCCATCATTGCTGGGCTGTCCTGAGAAACTGAGCACTGCAGCAACCCCCAAACAAATCTTTGGGTTACATTGGCATTAAGAGAACATTTGACACTACAACACCTACAAACCAACAGCTTGACCCTTCCTTCTCTCCGAGTGACTCACACACTAATGTGTATCAAAACCTAAGCGATTCATTAGCAAATGAAACAGTACCTAGAATTGCACTTCAGAAGCACAGCAGGGGCTCTGGCTGACAGCAAACAAATGGTGTGGTATTTTTGAGCACAAACCCTCTCCATGGGGTAAAGGGAAAACAGGCAAACCAGCCCAACCACAGAGCTAGTTGTCAAAACACACCAACTTGTTTTTTCACAAGGGAACAAGTAGAGTTGAGTGGAGGCAACATGGATTTATCTGTTCCAGCCCAGGAGGTGTTGGCAGTGCAGCCACAGAGTTCTGCAGGACACAGCAACATTACCATGTATTTCAGAGAAGAGTCTGTGGGTACTGGCATCAGCTTTGATGCTGAGAGCAGAATCAGCAACCTGGCTGAGGTCAGAAATGGGTTAAATTTGTGTCTCTATCTTGGTCTCCCCATCCACAGGTTGTCCTTGCTGCACCATTCACATTTTCCCTGCTTCCCAGACTGCTCTCTCCCTTTCTCTTCTCCAGTAGGTCTGCCTTGCACAGGCTATCAGTGGGCAATTCACACAATCCCTTCCCACCCAGGGCCATATTCCCTTTCCTCGGGATGGCCCCCACAGCTGGGCAACCCCACAGCACTCTCTTCTTGCTCTTCCACTTCTGCCTCAAAAACCAGACCACCTCTGATTGGCAGTCTCCCTTACAGGACTCTGGGCAGTGGGGAAGAGTCAGGCAGATTTGTGCATATGCAACTTTTTCTGAAGCTGGGGGATGCTTTTCCTCAGGTTTTTAAGCTCTGTGGTTCAGCCAGTTCTTGGTTTGGTTTCCTCCCATCAGCCTTAAGACAGATTTTACAAAGCAAATTAGAGCTGCTTCTACTATTGTGTTCTTTATTGTAGTCACATCAAAAGATAACTAGGTCCCTGGTGCAATTGCCTGGTTTAGTATTTCCCTGTGGCATTGCATTTTCTAGGTTTGTTCTGATTACATTAATCAAATACTGATTAAAGGGGGATATCCTCCTGAAATGAAAACATACAGATGCATAAATATGCACACACCTATTAACATACAGTGGGTATAAATCAGTCAAGCAGGTCTGATGCCAAGAAGGTGATTGTGAGTGAGTCATAATGGTAGCCTGGATAGTACAGGGGTTGTGCAAGGACACAGAGGATTCATCCAGCCTGGACTTACTTAGCTATTGATATTAAAGATGCTCCAATAAAAGCACCTAGGCCAGAACCTACTGTACAAAATAAGCCTATGAATTAATTTACACCCTCTCCCATGCTGACAAGCAGAAGTCACATCACTCACAGGCTTTGTCTAAAGGCAGTTTGGGTTTGGAAAAAGGTTGGGCTAAAAACAAAGCACTAAGATGACAAATACAAACATAAACCATGATGAAACCAGCAGAGAGGTACCTGTAGGGATTGAAAACTCCCCAAATCCTTTCATCTCAGGCTGCATCACAAAACTTCAGACATGGATTTATTCTGCCAGTAAATTTTAAAATATTCACAAGCATTTGTGGGATTAGGGCCTCAGATAATCAAGATAAGGAGCAGATCTAATTCATAATATAATGCCACCAAGGAGCACTGTGCCATCAGCCATCGGGTCAGTGCATTGTGCTCAGCATATGATTCATTGAACAATAACATAATCATATTTGATCACAGTGAGCCAGCTAAGGCTGGAAAAGAATAATTACATCTTCTGCTATCAACCATCAACTCATAAATTACCACAATTATTGGATTAACTTTGCTCTGAGCCCTGGGAATTTTTTTTTCCCCACTTCCTACAGTAGGGAGAAGGGGATGAACTAGTGTTAAAGAAGGAGGAAAAAGGAGTTATTAAACTGTACTCCAGTCATGGATAACTAACTGCAGGCAGACCTCTGGATAGGGTTTGACTGACTCTCTGGAAAGAGAAATGTAACCTGGAAAGGCCATTTGAACAAATGGGAGGTGTACTTTGAGCACATATTTTTGGGAAAGGACACATTGTGCCACCAGACAGCTAAACCTCTGTAGAAAAGCCAAGTCAAGGAGCAATTCTGAGTTCATTTAGTATGGCATGCAGGAAAAGGCTCAGCTAGGGATCCAGTCAAGGACCCAAAAGGCCAGTCCATAGCCCTGTTTCAACAGCTTAATCCCCTCTGATATTCCAAATAGCTCTGCCAAGAGGTTAATCACTCAGTTTTCAGTAAAATGTGTAAGATTAGAAACTTTGACATATCCCAGGATTAGGCCCAGTAGAACTGATATTACTCAAAGGAGAGGGAAAAAAAAAAAAAAAAGAAAAAAGAAAAAAAAAAAAAAAAAAAAAAAAAAGCCCATTTCAATGTAAGTACAGAGACGTGGGCACAATTGCTACATTTATGTAAGGAGCATAAAAGGGAAAATTTCCTGGCAGTAGGAACTGTGATAGCTTAACTAGCACACGAACGGAGAAAATCAGAACCTGCTTATAATGGATGCTTTGCATGCTCAGTCATACCTCTGGTCCAGCAGCATATATCTGCACACATTAAAGACAAACAGCGTGTGGTGGGAGCTGTGGGAGGTTGGTAAAAGTAACTGTCAGGGACATTTTAGGCACATTCTGGTTCTAGCTCTTGGCACATCAAAATTCTCAGAGGAGAAGTGGTAAAACCTGGCTGATTCAAATCAATAGGTAATTGGGATATTCTCATAGACTCACAGCAGAAACTTTGGCTGCAGAAAAATGTTGAATTCTAAGTCCATAGCACTGACTTCACAAAGCTTTATTCTTCATAGATGCAGAATGAAAGAAAATTAGACCAAGAGAGACTTCATATGCCAAGTAAACACACTTATTAGTGAAAGAGAGATTTATAACTACTCTAAAAGAAACCAAAGCAAAAAATGCCACCAAACTGCAGGACACATCTACCATACCTCCATAAGTGGGAAGAGTTCCTACAGATTGTCTGTAGGACTGTGAGCCAGGTAAAAGTGGAAATCATGACCAAAAACACTGAGCTCTGGCCCAGGTGAAAGGCAGCTGCACACTCTGGCATGTGCAAAGCCTGAGGCTGGAGTGGATGAAGAATTCAAAGCCAAAACAGGCTGGGTTTACACTTATGGATGCTATGGTCAGGTCTTATTGAAAAGCAGAGGGACAAAACTGCACGAGCTGTGTGATGCTTGGGACCAGGGAGGTGCACAGGTATAGAGAAGCAGGAGGAGGGCACAAGAACACCTCTCATGTACAACACCATTGTTGGAGAGGATGAAGTAGCTAGGCCCTGCAGAGATGATTTATTAGTAAAAGATTCTAAAAGTATGAAACCCACAAGAGGAATAGAATTAAAAGCAAGATTTGAACTGTAAGCATGGACAGGAAGAAGGTGATTAGACAGCTGAAAAGACTTGGCTGGGTGAGTCAGTAACACCCCTGCCAAGACAAAAGGATGAATAAAAGGTTGGACCTTCTCAGATATCAGGGATAAGGTGGGTTTCACAGGTCTTGGTATGTAGAGTAGTACTGTAATGTTGTAGTTCCCATAGGCTCTATGTAGATTCTGTAGGTTTTGTATCTTGAGGTGATTGGTTAATGCTCATTAGAATATTCACGATAGAAAGGGTTAAAATGGAATGTAACAAGGAGCTCGGCCTCTTTTTTTGCGCACCTTCTCTTGGACCCTCTTCCCTCTTGCCCTCTTGGACTCTTTGCACTGGATCCCTGGACTCTTCCCCAGTCAGGCTGCCTCCCCACGACCAATAAAGCACGTGTTCCAAAGAGCATCTTGGTCTTCAGATCACCTCTCTTGTCGGACACAACCATTGTGCCTTCTAATACACCATCAGCAAATTTTGTCTCCAAGAACAAAGACTCCACCTTTTCAATCTCTCCACAGCCCAAACTCCAACGTGTTAATGAGGGGAGGCAGCCCCTCTGAGGCTCAGCTGGGCAGGAGGCATCTGGCATAGATTGCAAACCAAGATTTGTTGCTTGTCAACAATTCTGACATTATCCAGTACTTGCTTTGTAAATCCAAACCTGTCTCTGCAGAAACAGACTCTTGTTTGCTTCAGTGACAGACAGCTTATGTTTTTTATCCACCTTTGTTTATTTACAATAGAGATCCTGACCATCAACTTCTCCTCATAATGGGGAAAAACCAACAAGACTTAAACTAACAGAACAACAGGCTTTGGACAAAAAGGGCCCATGGTATTCACTGACAACAGAAATGGAGTAAGCTGCATTTCAAAGGGTAGCTGACAAGACTCACAGATTGTGTGTGTTTTTCAGCTCTGACAGTGTAGAGACTTACAAAGGCAAAAAAACCCACAAAATCAAAGTGTCTTTCCATACATTATCAGAAAGAGTAAACATATTAGTGCTGCTAATTATAATTGCAAATAAACATCCCCAGGAAAAGTCCATTACTGTCACAGTTTTTCTAACTGCACAGAGAAAAAAAGCATTTCGGGACTGAAGGGACAGGAAAGACAACATTCCCTTCCAAGACTGGGGAGCACAGGGCTCCACAAGAAACTGCTGCCTCCCACCAACCTGTGGAGTGTGGATGCTTCTAGGTGGCAATAGAGGGCTGGAAAACAGAAGTCAGACCAATTTCCCAATCTTCTTTAAGATTTGCTGCAATGGAAAATGGAAACATGGGGATCCCGTTCCTCACTATCCCCACCTTCCCTTCAGGAAAGAAAAAAAAAGGATAGGACCCCTCTATCAGCTTTAGTGGAACTAAAAACAGAGCTCTCTTTCACCTAATTTCTCCTTCATGGCTGGGGAAATCAAGTGCAAGCCTATATACTGATCAGTCAAGGTCTTTACTCATCATTACTTGTTTGGGAGACAAAGCGTAGGAAGTGTTCTAGGAAACAGGACAAACATTCAATCACCTTTGGCTTAAAATAAGTAGAAAAGAATGTGAGGGGAAAAGACTCAAGGAAACAAATAATATAGCAGCCAGAGAAAAGATCAAATCCATGTTTAAACGGGAGTGACAGAGTCTAGCACCAACATTTGTACCAAATGCTTAAGCACATCAAGGAACACATGCCCCTGCAGAAATGATGGAGAATTTGATGTGGGAGAGAGGGAGGTGGAGACAGATCCAGGGGTCTCTGGGGCCCAGTGGAAGCTGCAAATGCTGCCTGGGATGCTCATGCATGTGCTGAACCAGTTCTGCTGTCATAATGCACCGCTTGCCAAGGCTGGGCTCTTTGGGTGCAGTGAAATTTCAAATAGAACACGACTTGCCAGAGTCAGATTATAGTTAAATATTCTTTCCTTCCTCTCCTCTTTCTGCATAAAATCCCTTGACTGGGGGGCAGGGAGAGAGAGAGAACTCACAACTGGAGCAGCCATGCCGTGGAGTTTACGATTTCACATGGAACAGGCTTACTAAAGATTGCAGCTGTAACATCCAAACTCATCCTCCTCCCTGGTAAAGTCTAAACAACAGCTTGATGCAGCTCAGGAGAGCAGAGAAAGGGCCATGCCTCAGAGCCATTTGGGGAACAGTTGCTTTGCTTTGTCATAACAGCACAGGGATAAGATGTTCTCCCCCCAGTCTTCTAAATCTGCCTTATTTCCAACTAATTCTGCACATATACAAACAGCCTATCGAAATTTGAGGGGAGATTTGTTACAGTACAACATCTCTCTGTTTGCAATTTATGGGCAAGCATGGTAAATTGTTTTTAAAAAAGTCTGCCAGTTGAAAGCCCCTGTAACAGCCTTAGTCCAAATCACTTCAGCCTCTTCTCACCTCTGACCTCTCCTTAGTAAAGTAATGCAGGCCCTCCTTTCACAGCCCTTTGCAAACTAAACATAGTAAGTGCCATAAAGGATAAGAATCATTATAACTATTTTGCTTCCTTTCTAATGTCCAGAATACAGGTATTTATATTAAAGGCTTTAAAATGCACAAATAATTGAAAAATGAGACGTGGCCAAGAGGATGTAAATCATAAATGTCTGTGCAAACACAACACAGATTTTAGGGTTATGTAATTTACCCTCAGCTCCAGTTGCCTGCCTGAGGGAGAGTATGAGCAATTGGCACAGTACCTCAGGGCCACCGTGAAAAATATGCTGGAGAACTTCTCCACCCACACACCCTCCCCTCCAATCTGACCCACTCCAAACTCTTTCTCAGCTTGGATCTGTCACTTACATTGCTATGGACAGGATGAATAAAACAGGGAGTAAAGTGCTACCATTTCTCTGACAGAGAAACATCTCTACAGACCTTAGGATGTAAAACCTCAGTATAGATTAAAGATAAATTTCACATGCCTAGTTCTTAGAAAAGTCAAGCTATTCTGCAATTATGCTATTTAATCACAGAACAATTTGGGTTGAAAGGGACCTTAGAGACCCATCCAGTTCCAACTCTCTCCATGGGCAGGGACACCTTCCACTATCCCAGGTTGCTCAGAGCCCCATCCAGCCTGGCCTTGAACACTTCCAGGGATGGAGCAGCCACAGCTTCTCTGGGCAACCTGTGCTAGGACCTCACCACCTTCACAGGAAAGAAATTCTTCCATATATCTAATCTAAATTTCCCCTCTTTCACTTTGAACCCATAATTCCTTGTCTCCTCGCTCCAGTTTCTGAGGAAGAGCCCCTTCAGATACTGGAAGGTTGCTATGAGGCCTCCACACAATCTTTTCTTCTCAAAAGTGAACAGCCCCAACTTCCTCAGCCTGTCTTCATTGGGAAAGTGCAGAAATGGTATCATAATCTCTATTTAGAATCTCATTTTCAGTCCTAATTTTCGGAGTAGTACCTTTAAAGTCAGATACACTGTTCTACCCTATTTGTACAAACACACAATTTTTCCAAGCACATGCTTGAAATATAGTAGATAAGCTGTAAATCAAGCACCTCTAGGTGGAACTATGCCCCTGTACATCTACCTCCTATAGCCTGGGAACTGCCCCTTTTCTGGAGAACCTCCTGAATTTCCTGCCCATTCTGCCTTTGAAGATGAGGACAAAGGCGTAACAACACAAAAGGGAGGAAAGCTAATTTGAAAGTGCAACCCTCTCCTTTCTGGGACCTGCTTGGCTGTGTGTCTTTTGTAGATGGCTCTGCTCAAGCACCATGGTCTCCCTAAGGCTTCCACTTTCTCAGGATGTGCAGTGCTTTGTCCACCCAGCCGGGCAGCAGCCTTTCCAAACACAACCCTATTATTTCATGGGGTAAGTGGGACAGCTCATCTCATTTTCCATTGGAGATGAAAAGTAAAGGCTGCTGCTCATGCACCACACTTACCAGACCTTACATAACTGACAAAGGCTGCTCTGGCTCTGGCTGAAAGGGAGCTGGGAGAAATCATCTGGCTGGGAGGAATTATCTATTATAAATAAATCACATGCGTGCACACAAAGAGCAGTTCTCACCCAGACTAAACACTTCTCCAAGCGAGGTGTCTGCTTTGTGCTCTGTGAACAGGAAAATCACATGTCCCACACTTCAGATCAAAATGCTCTGCAGTAAAGGAGACAGGATAATCACTTACTCTGACTATCACAGCCAAAGCCTTGAAAATTCACCCAGTGGCTAAATTAATCTGTATTTCTGCCCATGCACTTGGACAGGAACAGAACAGGGGTTTGCAAGCACCTTTTACATTGTCTGTGCTTCATTTTGAGGGGCTTGTTCACTCCAGATTATCTCACCACCATCCTGTAAATTGCTGTACAGTGGTTTCTGCAGTACACAAGGATCCCATCCAGCACGTGAATCCCACTGCAGCCAGAAGAGAGCTCCTCTCAGGATACTGGGGGTGCCCCTCAGCACTGTGACCCCTCCCACTTGGGCTGCCTATGAACTGTAGGAGGGACTGAACTCCTCTCAGTTTCACCACCGTGGTTTTACTGAAGCAGCCTCAGTTTGGCAGTGTCTACATGAAGGAAATCCAACTGGCGACACAAATTCCTTCCTAGAGTCACTCACACTCCATGGCATCAGGTTTCAGCAGCTTGCTGCAAGCTCTTCCCACAGGTTCACCTCCTGATGTCAGCACAGCATTCAGTAATTGTCCCACCACCTGCTGACTGGGCCCCTACAAAGGACAGGTGCTTTTGGGTACAATCCACTCCACCAGGGCAGAGACGCGCTGAGGAAAGGTTAGACACAAAACAGTATGGCAATGTTGCTATTTAAAATAGGTGTTGTTTAAAGAAAGAAATCCTTCATTGGAATCCACAAGACTGCACCAAATGCACATATTTCAGCAGTCCATCAGTATTTCCCCCTTTTATGTGACATCGTTTTTACAACTCAAGGAATCAGCATCCTGGAGAAGTGTTTTAAATAGGGGTCCAAAGAGAACTCACTGTATGGGGGAGAGGAGTTTTCAACACACATGAGCTCTTCCATCTCCTCTGGGCACTTCTAAGGAAATAAAAGCCAAAAGCAAGGAGTTGAAACCTCACTCCAGCTTTTCCCTGTGACCATGTCATCCCAGGAAAAGTGAAGAGGTTCTCTGGAGAAAACTTTGTCTATGCAAGCAACTTTCAGAAATAAGTCACAAAGGCAGCAGTGGTGTGATGGGAGCCGTAAGTCCAAGCCTGTGCTGAGCAACCCTGAATTCAAGACCAGGGATTCTGGTCAGTCAGGAGCTCTCTGCAGAGATGCCCCCAGGTAGAAAAACTCCTAGGCAGGCAAAGGGGAAACTTTCCAAAAACTCAGGCACTTTCAGTGTGTGTTAACCGTACTGAGAATTTTGCTGTGATTGCTACTGCTCTAACTTTGCTAGTAACAAAATACACATTACACTGTTACCCAGACCACATGAGGGTTTATCACTGTATTTTAATCTCTGAATTTCCAAAAAAAAAAAAAAACAAACAAACAAAACAAAACAAAAAAAAAACCAACAAAAAAACCCCAACCCTATAAACAATAAAACAATACCCACCATGACCCAACTACCCACCACAATCCAAAGAGAAAGGGAAATAAGAGACATATTAGTATAAAAGGATATAATCTTTAAAACAAATGGCTTGACACATATAAAACCATTTAAAAGTAACAAGGTTCAAGACAATGCTCAAAACCATTTGGTTTCTATTCCTGTGTCCTGTCCTCTGGTGGAGGAGGTTTGCACTCCTGGCTGTCAGTGTCTGATACAGCCTCACTTTTAGACCCTAGAGGCATTTGGAATTTCACCATATATATTGGATCCTTACCCCAAATTAACTATTTGAAGCTGTTGGTTTCCCTCCTGCTGATAATGCAGACAAAAATGGTGCTTAATGTTACTTCTTTAAACTAATTTATGCATGATTTAAAGTAACTACAATTGTCATCATAATTACCTTGTTTGGTGAAGGTCATGCTAATTATTATTACACTTATTATCATCTTTAATTTCTTTCATTTCCTACAGTAGAGTGATGCCCTCATCTCTTTAAACACACTCTGGGATTTGCAGCTGTATTTTCCCCTCACCTTTTCTAAAATGCAATTTTACTGTCATTTTCAACATATTGGTCAACTCAGGGAACAGAAGAGAGACAGGTTGTTCTACATGGAAGTAATTAAACTGAAACACTGTCTGAAGCTGAACTGCCAGGAGATGAATCAAAGAGATGCTGCTGCTCCTGGGGTAAATGTTATGGGTATTCCCTTCCTTGTAAATCAGGTACCCTACAAGAAGTTGGTGCTAAGGGGATTGAAATATTTGATGGTGTCAAGTCCATTTTCCAACCCAAGCACCCTAAGCTCCTTGCAGATTTTTTAAGTGGGGAAAGAGTAATGGAAAATCCTCAATGAGAGTACAACAAGGAGAGTTTACTTGGGGAAAGAAAAACAAAACAGCAGCTGGAGGGGTACACTGACCCTTTTCTTCTTTGCTGTTTGCTGGGAGAGTCCCCCCTTTTAGCATCCTCATGGAAGGAAGCAGAAGGAAGCTGTTGCTCGTCTCTGGCACCTTTTGCCCTGCTGCTGCTCCCACGTCCCATTGATTTGTTCCCTGTGCAGCAGATACCCATCAGGTAAAAATGGAATATTTATCTCTGCAAGGCTTTATCTGAAAAATCCCATCAAACTCTGCCTTTCAGGAGGTAGCAAGGAAAAAGCAGCTTCTCTCTCAAAAGGAATGTTTCCATACAGTATTTGGCTTTCTCTCTACCACATCCTCAGAAAATGTTGGGGTTTTGTGACCCTTAGGACCTGGAAGGATTTTCAATTCAGTTGCATGGATCAGGCTCAATGCAGCAGCTGTTTCACATTGTCCAAATGGTGTAAAAAAAAAAACAAAAAAAAACCCAAAAAAACCCAAACAAATGAGTTACACTGACCATCAAGAAATACACTGATTCTACTTTATCATCCCTTTGTATTAGGGGAGAAACAAAATTCATCTTGGAGGAGACATATGCAATGGAAAGGATGAGGAAAAGAATGGCTCAATAGCAGAATCGATAAAGTGTGTCCAGGGAGGTCTTTGTTGTTGAGTAAAAAAATATTTTTTCAGTCTGAAACCAAAATTTGCATTTCATTTTCTTGTTCTCAAAACTCTTTGCCCAGTTTCAATTAAAAAAAACTGGCTTTTTTTTCCCCACAAAAATGTTTCTCTTTTAAAAATCCTTCCAAATGAATTTTTTTTGCCTGTTAAGAAATTCTTACATCCCAGTCTAAGAAAAAATCAGTGTTGGGCTAGAACTATAATCAGAAATGTTTGTAACAATTTTGAAATGTGTAGCCTGGATTCCCTAGAAAGTGCATCTTGTTCAACAAGAAAGGAACATTAGAAGAGCAGTGTCCTGGGATCAGTCTGAAATACAAAAACTGTCACTGCCACAGAACCATCCGTCTGGCAGGGTTGGAATTAACTAATAAGTGAATATGACTCACATAATTTTCATTAGGCTGGCTATTTCTTTGAGCCCAGGCAGAACCAGGACATACAATCAGTAAGGGAGACTTCCATGTCTTCTGAAATACACAAGGTAGGACCTGAACAAAAATCTCCCAGCACTGCTGGCAGCAACCACAGCTGTTTATTTTGTAATATTTAACAAGAAGGTGTCCAAGCAACCAAAAGCAGATGACAAGATGAAGATGTGAGTGGCTGGAAACAGAAAGCATCAGGAAATTGGCAAACACAGCATCTGAGGTGGCAGTCTCTATAAAGTGTTGGGAAATGAGAATGTAATGTCAGAGTTTATGGAATTACAGTGCTCACTGCACTCAGCCCTTTCACAGCAATCTCCATATGAAAGGTGTCAACCACAGACTTAATTTTTAAGAGAACTAGATGATCATGGATCATGCTATTAGTTTACATTTTCCCAAAGACTTATGCCCTGAAGAAAAACACTGGGACCAACAGAGCCAGAAAGCAAACATCTCCCTCCCTTCCCTGAGGCTACCTCAGAACTACTGCAGCAAGAAGCTGCTGCTGCAACCTAAGCAGAATTCCCTGCCTGGTAAACCCTCCTCCCAGCTTTATGTTCAAGCTGCTCACATGGCACAAGTGCTATTTTATTACCTCATGGCTGCAGTGAGCTAAAAAAGACCAAGAATGGCTGCACAGATCAGCCTTGCCTGGATCCTGGCTGCATCCTGCCTCAGCCTGCAGGGAGCTGCCTGGTGCCAAAGGATTCTCACATTAAACGGGACTCTGTCCCCCCTAAGGGTGTCCCCATCCTGAAGCAGGCATTGCCACCTCACCCAGGAGCATCCCAGTAAGTAAAGGAAGACCTACCTCTGCTAATATCTCCAAAGTCAGGCAAAAGGAGAAATGAGACTCCAAAAAAAGATGGAGAGAGACTGTTTGCAAGCACCTGGAGTGATGGGACAATGAGGAATGGCTTCACACAGACACAGAGCAGGGTTAGATTGGACATTAGGAAAAATTCTTGACTATGAGGGTGATGAAGCACTGGCACAAGCTGCCCTGAGAAGCTGTGCCCCATTCCTGGCAGTGTCCCAGGCCACGTAGGACTTGGAGCAACCTGGGATCCTGGGAAGTGTCCCTGCCCGTGGAACTGGATGAGGTTTAAATCCCTTCCAACCCAAACCATTCCAGGATTCTACAGCTGGGTCAGACAGCACCGCAAGACCCCTGTGCAGTTTTATGGGGCTGGCCACTGCTGGAACAGCCCTTACAGACCTTCCATAAAACAACCGCTGTCCCTATTTACACACAGATTGCTCACTGCCTGAGGCACAGCGCCGGATTTCCTACTCACAGCCACAAAGGATTTCACTGAGGGCAATATTGACAACCACAAACAGCCCGACCCTGTCAGCAGCTAAACTGAGAGCCCCAGGGCAAACCTGGGGGGTGTCAGCCCTGCTGGAACCCAGTGACAAAGCACTCATCAGCCCCCAGGACACAGATCACAACCCACCAGTAAGGAAACAAGATGCCTAAGTAATTGAATTAAGTGCAAATCATTTAAGAGATCAGATAATGCCTTGGCTGCTATTTTTTAATGCCAATCTTACTTTATTCATTTGCATTTTCAAAGCAATACATTCCTATTTAATGAATTACCAGATATTTCTCATCAAAATGAGTAAAGAAATTACAGTAGGGATTTTTTCTTTATTATTTTATCGGGTTGGCAATATCAGAAGAGATAATGCAATGTCCCCTGGCACCATAAAATATTCAGCATTGTGAATAAAGTTCTTGATAAAAGAGCAGCAGAAAGCAGCATTTTATTAGGGCCCAGTGCTTTAAAAAGGCTTTTAAATGATTTAGTTTAAAAATTAAATCACATTTGAATCATTTGATTACTGTTTAATAACAATACATAATTCATATCTTTTTTAAAAATCAGATTCTGCTCTCTATGGCTATATATATTTAAGAAAGGGATTAATGATTAGAAATTTTCCCCTCCAACCAGCCAGTTCTGACACTGCATCTTCACCCTGGAAAGTTCCCCTCTAAAGTTGCATCAAGGGCAACCAGAAAGAGTCAGAAAAATTGAAGGATGATGTAAAACTGCACTCTGTTTCCCTCCCTCTCATTCTTTATATCAAGTTCATCTGATGGCCACAAATGTGATATTTTAACCTATATTGAAATTAATTCTCTTTTTTATTTTTTGGGCACAGGAAAGAAGAGCAGCTGGTGGGAAAAAGAGAAATATTTGGCACTCAAAGTAGACCAAGATGTTCACTCCTTAGTGCCTGTTTTCCAGAGGTAAGGAAGTGTCAGACTTACTTCTAAGAGCCACCACAATATTCCTGTCACACCCCTTCAAAGGGCAATTTGTACTCATACATTATATTTAAAGCCAATCCAAAGCAGAGTGCTGTGTGAAGAGTTTTTCTGATAAAATTTCTTCTAAAGTTTTGAAGTATTACCACCTTAAACAGATAATAAACCCTGGATTTGTTCTTTTCCCTTTACCTAAAAGGCTCTTTTTCTTTCTTGGATTTCTAAAACTGAACAAGCAAAAAAAAAAAAAAAAAAAAAAAAAAGAGTGGTGGGAAAAGGAGGAGAAAAACATGATAAAAATAAGAAGCTTGGTGTGTGTGGAAGAAAAAAATTTAACAGTCCAGCTGGCTTCTAATGAAAAAAAAAAAAACCCTGAAAAACCCTCCTGAATGTTTTTGTTGGAAGGGATGATGCTACATCCCCCCATTTAATCCTAACAAACAAAAGCTGAGCCACAGTTAGCTGGATTAAATAAGACTAATTAAATTTTCTCTCGGACAGACATCACCACCTTAATCTCCCCACCTGCAAGCTTAAGCAGTGTTTCATCTTTTAGAGGCAAAACTGGTACAGAACTCCAGAGCTCCCACCAAAGGGAACAACTCTCCCAAACCACATAATGCAGAAACAGCTCTGCCTCCAGGCACTCCATAATAAGCATTGTTAAATATTAGCCAGCCAGGATTGTATAAAACCTCACATATCTCCCCCCCCAACACTGAACCAAACCGTATGCAACTCTACAACTCTGAGTTCAACTTGCTTCTCCTGCAGACGAACTAAAGGAGTTGGTCTATAATCAGACCAGCTGCCTAACAGTTAAATCTCTGTCCAGAAAATGCATAGACCTGTGGGGAAAAGCTGTCCCACAAAATAAAAACATGTGCAACGAGCATTACTCAGCAGGCTGTCAAATCACAACAAATGCTTGGGAGGGGTTTTAATTTAATCCACTCCTTGTAAACACAGCCAGGCACTGAAAACATTGTAAACTCAAAGAATGAAATTTAAAGCAAGTCTTTGACTGAAGGAGCTTCGGGCCACTGGGGATATTTGAAAACTAAGGTCACACAGTCTCTTCAGCTTTTATGGTTGCTTGGTCTATACATGGTTTAATCCCATTTCTGGAAAAACTGAAAAGCACTAAAAGGGGATATACACTGTGCATTGCAGATTTTCTTTCCCCTCCCTCCATAGAAAACAGCTTCTAGACTTCAGTAGATGTGGGCTAATTTATGCCACTCAGGGTTCAGATTTTCTGTACTTCTCTACCCAGAACACAGTTGTACATTTAGAGAAGATTTGTGCCACGTTATAAGCTCTTTAATTAATCAAAGTTTCTGATCTAGTCTCTTTATACTCTCCACTTGGGAACATTTTTATGAGGGAAACATAATTTTACCTGGCTCCATATGATACTTAATTCTGCTTCTCAAATATCAGTTAATCTCATAAAGCCACACTGCTCGTAAGTGTTCCCTTACTCTCGCTTAATTAATTTTTAATGCTCAAAAAATTGCAGTTTTCAAAGAAGCCAATTAAAATGATTCATCCAAAAAAATCCCCAGTAAATGCCCTTTCAGGATGACTCAACTGCTTGTATTTATCATATTTGCTCAAGTCAGTGAGGAGAAACTATTTTTGAAGTTGGAGGAGAGTTACAAAATAGAAAGGGGATTTATAACGAAACAGCCACGTTGCTCAGCATTTTTTGATCCAGGAGAAAGTAGCCAAGGCGTGACATCCAAATTACAAAGAAAGCTGAGGGATCACTGAGGAGGCAGTAAGTAAGGACATTGATATGCAAGGGCCACAAGAGTGAGATGGGGGTAAAGGGATTTACCAGTGTTTTGATACTTCCCCAGGCAAGCTGAGACCAGAAAGTTTTCCTCATATATCCATCCATATGAACCCTTTCCATGTGCTCTCTGGGACAGATGCTCACACTGACTCCTACTGTGCCTCAGGCACTGCAAAGTCAAATCCCTCTTGGGTCTGAATCCTTGTTCTTCCTTCAAGGGCAAAATGCACTGGAGAAAAAACTGCCTGATTTAGGGAGTTCTTTGGTTGTGTCTTTCTTCTCCTTGCCGTTTATTTTGTCCCTCCTCTCCTTCCTTATTAATTTTTAAAAATAGGATTGGTCGCTTCTACATTTTCACAGTTAAGTGTAGTTAATCAAGTGTGTGATAAGGGTGGACTTGATGAAGGGGTTCCTTGAAGGTCAGCTAAAGATGGTCCATATAAAAACTCTGCACCCATGTGAATCCCTATAAAGTTAATCCAAGCAAACAGAGGTAGTTTTTAAAACCCAGACCTTGGCCGAAATCATGTGGTTGCACTGGTTCAGTGCCAGCTTCAGGCAGAGCTTCCACCTACTGAGTGATCAAACCCAGCTCTGGCATTTTCACCATGTCTCCTTAAACATTTATCCTCTCAGTCTTCAAGGGGATGCCCAGAACAGAACTGAAAACAATCCTAAAAGTTGCCATACATCCAACCTACATACAGCCACTTGCATTCTTATATTTAATAGAGGATAACTTCATTTTTATAGGCTCCTTTGGAACAGTAAGTTATCAAAAATCACTAGTGAAATCTTTCATTTGTGATAGACTTGTGATGTAAGAATAAAATTACAGAAACTTATAGAAAACTACAGCTCTACCTCTCCATAAAGGGGAAGCCTTAATATGTTTATGTAATTCCCCAAAGATAATAGCTAAAAATAGCTTAACGAGAAAGGAGTGACAGACACCAAAGGAAGGGTCACCTTCAAGATAATGATTGGGACTGGCAGAGTCATCACAGCCTCAGTGAAAGACTAAGAGTGAGCATCCTTTGGTAGTGGAAAGCTAAAACACCTCACATGATGTCAATTCTTTTGTTTTGATCAAACCAGGAAATTATGCTCCCCAATAATTTACACTTACATGGCAATAAGTAGATTACAGCACTTGACTAAACAGGACAAAATACCATGAAATGCTAAAAAGAACTTGCTGGAGACACGAAAATAATATCCAGATTTGTTTACAAGAACAACAGTGCTCAACTTCATTATCTCAAAGAGAAAGTGCAGCTACAAAGATTCCATATAGCAAAAGCTGAAAAAAGTCCATTTCACAATGATGAAAGCATCCAAAGGCTCCTTATTTATTAAAAATGTATCACTGCTAAGTTCTTCCAGAACAACATTCAGCAGATCTAGTTCCAAGGCCTTAGTGAAGATAACTGCTCACCTCATTCATCATTATTTCTTCATCATTTTAAACAAGAATATCAAGTTAGTAAAGGCTGGAAGAATTTGTTTGGTTGCTATACACAACCATGGCAAAGTCTCCTAAGATTTGGCATATGGCTAACAATCTTCTTGACCCTTAGTTTACTTGATGGCAACTTCTAGAAAAATAAAGAATTTTATACTTAGCACACATTCAGGTGCAGAGCCTAGGCCTAGGCCAATGAGGTGAAAATAAGTCTTATTTTGCACAGTAAGTGTTGTTAGTAAGCATTAAATTATCCTCTTAATTAATCAATTATTTTAATTGCGGTATGGATGTCAAATGTCTTGGTGCTTATTAATATTCTACTCTTTAAATAAGCATCACTGTAAGGAAAGTAGAATTCAGTGGGGCACTGGAGTCATCAGAAGTATTTTCTAAATATAGTTATAGCTGCCACCTAAGTGGCCAAATTCCTACATCAGTTCTAGCAGCATGATCCAAGATAGATCTGTAAGCTAAATATAGAAACAGTGAAAAGAAAGAATAAGAATGAGTAGGCTGCAATAAAAGTGGAAAGGGAAAGCATCACAACCATCCTTGAAGTGTCCAGTTCTCCTATAGTTTACTGAAATGGATATGTCAGGGAGGGGGCCAGGTATGCAGTGCTGTTTCATAAGTCATCTATTCTCAAAGCAACCACGTTTTTATAATGCACATCTATATAATAGGTGCTTACATGCAAAGGAAATATCCTCAGCATCTGGACTGGAATGATCTTTGTGGGTCCCTTCCCAACGCAGTCTATTCTACAATCACTTCATTTTTAGTTCCTCTCAGAGTTAAAGAACAACACATAAAATACAGAAGTGACAAAATACTCAAGTTCTCTGCAATTTGACAAGTCTGTGAGATTTAAAGTGTAGATTTTTTTTCCTCTACTGTGTTGGCAATAGTGCCAGGATGGGAGCAGAGTCACCCACCTGGAAAAAAAATTGGCTATTTTTTATCTCCTTATCACAAGCTATCTGTTATGATGGAGTTGCATTAAAACAAATCCAGAGAGATTTCAGGAGGGCCAGAGAGGATGAGGAGTAAACAGCCACCCTGTGATACAGCATCAGCACAAACCAACTGGGAACTAGGCTGGAAACCTGGGATGTGCTTGTGGGATCTCATTGGTAACTGGCAGGCAAAAAAGACAACAGATTCCTCAGCAGTTTATACCCAAGTGCTCATAATCTCTCTAGTTGTATATGTATTTAGCCTTCTAGTGGAAGCTAGGAAATGCAGAAAGATCCCACAATACTCATCCCGGTGCTTCACTGGAGTACAAAATCCTAGGAAACCACTTGTGACAAACTGAGAGCTCAGGTGCAGAGCAGCAGAAGCTGCCAGTAGCAGCACGTCACAGGAAGATAAGAGACCATGAGTATCTCCAGAGGTGCCTCACTCCCACTCTTGAGCATTTCTGTGCACGTTGCCCACGTGCCTGGAAGCTGTTTAGTGTCCATGTCACAGAAGTTGGCAGAAGTACCTCACAGCCTTTGGCAATCTGAAAATCCCTCCTTTGAACAAGAATTGAGAGCAAAAATTAGGCTAAAACCTTGAAAGGATTAGAATTATTTCTAATCACATTAGATTAGATTATTAATTCACATTAATACTGGGTCTGAATTTCAACATTAGTTCCAAATCTGTAACCTCCCACTCCACCCATACTGAGAGTGCTTGGATTTCATGTTTCAAAGTCCAGTCAGAAAACATGTTTGCTGTCCCACGAAATACCAATCACTCTGAGATTGTACTTTTGTGGCATCTGGCAAGAGGGGAGGAAAAAGGGAATATGGATATAAAGGGAACACCTTTTCAGTTTAGCAGATTCAAGCATTGGAATATTTTGTTCTGAGTACCAACTTAAAGATATTATCTTTTCCCATGACGTGCACAGAAGAGTCATGTGAAGTCTCTCAAAGTCAGTCAGCTCCTGACACACATTTGCTTTTGAGGGAAGCAGCAGAGAAATCAGAGAATGAGAACTCCTGTGCTTCAGATACACTGCTTTACAAAACTGAGCACCAAGCAAGATGAGAAATGAGAGCTGGTGTCACACACAAACCCCTGACTGCCTACTGGGACTACTCACACCTTTCTGGCTCAATTCTAAAATTCAGAACCAGGTGCCAATCTTAAACTCACCAACCTTTCCCCACCTGGTGCAATGGACACCTTTTCCATTTTGTACTAACTCAGCAACAGCCTCACCCACAGACCCACCCACCTCACCTGCCCAGGAGCTGTTTTTTATCCATCAAGATGTATCTGCACCAAGTTGGTCTCCATATATTTTTCATTTATTAATTCATTACGCACACATATATATTACACAATGAATAGAGAACAGCTGAAACTAAATAATCTTTGAAGTCCTTTCCAATCCAAACCATTCTCTGACTCTAATTCTAAGTGCAGTTTTCCTTCACAGTCTCCTGACAAGGTTCTGTAGCACTGGTACAGGAACAGTGATCAGGAGCTTGAAGCAAACTCCACAGAAATAATCTGTGGAAAATTCCCCACGACACTGGAGCCCATGGGCTGCTCTAGGCTCAGTCCTTATCAAAGACATCCCCATGGCACTACACAAACAACACACAACTGTGTGGACAGTAGTCTGGCTACTAACAGAAGGCATAGAGAAATACTGCTGGGATTAACATAGCACAGGATAAAAGCCAGCTCCTTTTCCTATCAAACTCCTGATGCTATTTTGGATAACCTCTCTGACAGTAACTTTATTTCACAAGCCAACAGCAGATGACTGCTTGCAGCACAATGCTGACTTGCTTCCTCACACACCAGCACCTGGTCACAACAGGAAAAATCCCAGCATGACCAGATATGTCAGCAGCTTTGGGGACACAACACATTTTAGGACCTCTCCTAGTGCACACTGTCCAGTCAGACTCGCTCAATCAGCTCTGCAAACTCAAAGGAAAGCCTCCAAAACACTCATCATCCTTCCTGGCACTCTGCAGTCAGTGCCTGTCATCTTGCTTTGGGCCAAAGTGTCAGTCAGCACACGGACAGTTAGTACAGCTGTGTCCAGAAGCTTCCTATCCCTCAATAAAGGGCACACCTGCAACACCAAGCACACCCTCAGCTGCCAGTGTGACTGCAGGAAGAGGTCTTTGTTTTAGTGGATCAGCTGGCACATGTCCAAACCCCATGCAACATTCAGCAGCATCATTTTTCCTTTGATGAAGCACCTGTAGATCCCAAAGTGCACAAAGGGACACCCTTCCCAGTTACTGAGGCACAGGCCAGGCATCACCTCCTCTTCATCTCTCACTTACTGAAAGTAGGCACAGAAACATTTATTAATGTGTGTATAGAGACTCTGTCAAAGAAAAAAAAAAAAATAACAAATGTGGCACATTCCTCCTGGCTCTGTATTTTGCTTACATACGTCTCTTCTTTATCTCTGATCTACAGATGCTCAGGACAGACAAGCTAATAGAGGAACTGTCTCCAAATTAATCCTGAACTATCAAGATACACAACACAGGAAGACTTGCAAGCTGCAGAAGAAATTGTGCTAAGAAAGCAGGACTCTATCCATAGCGGGGGCAAAAGTTGTCTGCATTTTAGTTACAGCTTCAGCATCTGCTTTACAGGGCAGGAAGAGAATTCTTCCCAATGTTAAAACCCTCAAGAAGATAAAATCTGTACTACTGGCTTTTGTTTTCCCTTTTAGATCAACTGTTTTAATGCTCCCTATTTAAATACATTAAAAAAGGTGATGTTTCAAATAGAAGTGAATGAACAAAGCACACAGCAGCCCCTGTAAGCCCTCCTGCTGGAACTGCCATTTCTTTTTGTAGGAGAGAACTTTGTGCATGTGTTTCTGCACGAGCTATGCTGGTTGTGCTTGCTTACAGGACTAGGCACAGCACCTCCAAGGGAATACTGAAATAAAGACAGAAGTGCTCTGGCCTCTTGGTCCCCTGGGTTCTGTTGGCTGGCAGGACAACTTACAGATGCTGCTGGAAGGCAGCAGGCTTGGCACTGCCCTCCCATACTGTCCCCCAGCTTGTCAGGAGGCTGATCACAGGTAAAATGCTCATGGCAGCACTCCAGGCTTCCCAGGAGTTTGTCAGCTGCAGGACATCCAAGCATGGAGCTCCTTGGAAAGGGTTCCTTCAGGAGGTTACTTGTACATCCAAACAGGGCCTTACACTGCTGCTTCTTCAAGTAAAATGTTGAAGCAATAATTTACTAAATGTATCACACACACATTTTTAGCTGTGTTGCCTGACCCCACAAGCTATGGGGGGCAGGGGGGAAGGAATAAAATAAAATTTATTTCTTTTTTTGGGAACAAATAAAAGGTCAGTTGTCTTATCAAATTTCATCTCTTAATAATATGCTTGTTCCCTCAGGGAAATCTCTAATTGTTCCTCAATAATTTCAGTATTTGGCTTCTGCAGCATCACTCAGTAATTATGCTGCAAATTTTAGGAGCTTCTGCAGGGAGGAGTCCCTAGTTTACTCTGAATAAACCCTTAGTAACCCAAACAAGAAGAGACTCCCATCATGCATCATTTGCCATTGAAATGTATGGCAAACACCAGACCAACTGTGAAGACAACATGCGTGCAATGACACTACTGCCACTTGTGATGTTTCTCTCACAGCACAGGGAAAGGTTTGGATGATATATTGGTTAGCAAAACTCATCATTTCCAGGCAAAAGGCTCTTGATATCAAACCGTTGATTTTTTTGGCTCCCTAAGTTGATGTTCTCCCTTACACATCAACACCTACACATCTACTCCACAGTCTAAAACTCTGCAACCAAACCAAAGGAGAATTCATGAGCTGAGCAACCACAAAGCAGCACACCCCCTCATCTCTTCTGTCTTTTTAGAAAGGGAGAATTTAGAGTTACTGCATATCTCTGCCAGAGCAGTGCCAGAGCCTTATCTCAGTTAAGAGCCCAGAACTCACAAAGCAAAGGCAAGTACTCATTCCACAAATAGCCACACACTCAAGGGCTCCAACTTCAGTGAACACCACAAGCTGGGCTAAATAGTAAAATTACTCAAGTGTTGAGCTATGGGAACAACTGTGTACAAGGCAGGAGTCCACAAGATGTGGCCTAATGTCTAATAAGATATCACAGCAAGCTATATCTGGTATTTTGCAGCCACTGTATTGCAGAAATCTCTTTACCATTAAATTCAAAACTGTAAATGGGAGAAAATAACCTTTTTTTTTTAAGCAGAATAAGACTCCTGTGGCTGCCTATCACAAGAATGCAACAGAGAGGTGTATAATCTGCAAAGCAGTTGATTAATTTTGCCCAGCAGTCAACTTTAATTTATAGGACAGCCTTAAGGCTAATATCAAATCCTTACTATGCAGTCTCTGGATAATCACAGGCTGTGTTCTGGGAGTTCTGCCTCTGCAGCAATGGGGACAGGAGTCCATTTGAATGCCTCTTCTTTACGTGTGGTTCATGCCTATTTCACTGCCATGTAGGAGGTGCAGGGCTGCTGAGCCTCCTGCATTTCTCCTGCCTCCCTTCTGCCCTTCCACAGCGGCACGCTTGCTCTTTGGGGCAGCTCCTGAGGCTGGATAAATGCAGGCAGCAGAGGAGCTGGGTGGGAAGAAGTTAAACAGCCCACCCAAAGCTGGGGCTGTGGACACAACCCACGTTTGCTGCCAGCCCGCTCCCCAGTGCCCACGCTGATGCCTCCAGAAATTGCCTCCTTTCAACTGAATGATTTGACATTTATGCTAAACATGTGCTTGCCTTACCTGTAGGCATTTTCTGGTACATAGAAAGTTCTCTCTGGAAAAGGCAGACTGGCCTTGTTCCAACTCAGCATCCCCTGCTCCTCAGCCCCTTTGCTGCAAGAGCCCACTGCCTCTGCACACGGACAACGCACACGTCACAGGGACCTTAAATGTCAGTGCACATCTTTCATAAGGACTTTCAGGCAAATCTATGATTAAAAGTAGATATTCAAGCAGAAGATGAATCTATTATGTCCTCAGGCTCCTTAAGTCATGATCCATATTTATAATGCAAGGCTAAGGCTTCTGTTGAATAATTACATCTTTTGCCTGCCCATTCTCCCCTCCCACCCCCATATGTATACACTCACCACAAATGCATATATAACATTTAAAGTGAGCAATTATTCAACCCAAAGGCAGAATATCCTTGAGTATGTGCATGCTAGAGAGAGAGAGCCTAATTCTGTAATTGTCATGCAAGGTCTGCAGTGGCAAACCTTGTTGAGATTGAAACACCTCACTCAGCACGAATAAAGGTGAGAACAGCATCATCCAAAGGGGCTGGAGCACACCATGGCTAACAAATCCCAGGACTGTAGTAGCCACAAGCATTCCAACTCCAGGTAAATATTTTTCTTCCAAGCAGAAGTCTCTGATTTAATGTTCCTGACTTCTTACTTGGTCAGTTCTTCAGAGTAGAAGGTGATGTTTTAAAAACAAATGGAAGGCACTTTAAAACATTTGGCAGCCATTGAATTCAGAAATCATACAAAATCCCCCAACAGTATCACAGATATTGCTTTTCAGCTAATGTTGATCTCCCCTCTTTATTTGAGGTCACCTTTTTCAGCAAACAAGCACTGCCACTGGATGACTTGAAGTCAGAAACTTGATTAGAAGGAGCATTTTGACCAGTATCCTAGAAACATAAGCCTCTATTTCTTCACCCTTCTCAGGTCAGCAGATTTTATTATAGAAGGGGGATACTACAGGTATCACTGAAAAGGATTCCACACAGCCAAACAGACAAGAACTGCATTCAATACAGCTGGGAAATACAGCTTTTACACACAAGTACATGTACATGTACGCACATGCAGGTAGGCTCTTCTAATTAATCAGAAAATCAGAAGATTTTTCACTAAATTGAACACTCTCCATCTTTAGTAATCCAGTTCTCCCCTAAAATTTGCCCTCCAATACACAAAAGGAGCAGAAAGTGCTGGGAGCCAGCACAGAGCATTGTCTCATGGGCTCCACTAAACCAAGAGCGACTTCCATGGCAAATTTATTATCACAGACCTAGTCCCAGATAATCAGTGTCAATGAAATGCATTCAGCTAACTGGGATTCCTCCCATGATATTATTTTAAAATCCAAACCCCTTAATCAAGCAGAAATACAAATCACAGTGACACTGGTCCACTGAAGAAAAAAGTCACAGCTGCAATAATGGGTGTCATGTTCTGGGGGTTGGCAGAGCCAGACAAGAACACTAGTCCTAGAGCAGACTACTTGAAAATTAAGCTCTTCAGCTCTGAGCAAGTCACCAAGACATCACTCAAAGCAGAAGTATGGGAAATACAAGTGATATTACATGGTCAGGCAGCAGGGGTGGGGGACTGTGAGCAGAGATGGACACAGCATCCTTGAAGAAGCTACTGACTTCTTGCTTAATTCATATCATCCCTCAAAAAGACAAATGGCAAAAACTCCTGCCTCATCCTCATTGCTCGTGGTTTAGCAGAATCAGTGATTTGTCTTTCTTCTTTTTCCCATCCACCTCCAAAAGAGATAGAAATCATTACCTCCTTTCATAAAGAGTTTCATCACATGCCCTGATCAAGAAGCAGGGTGTAACCAAGCTCCCCCTGAGTTGTCCTCCCACCTCTCTTATCCACAAAGAGAGAAGAGCAGAGAAACAGAAAGACTTATTGGTCTTGACCTGCAACAAATTAGCTCAGCTCTGTAGCAGATAAAGGAAGTTAATGCTACACCAACAGCCTCTGCAGAGGAGAGAGATACACAAAAAAGGGTATTTCTGAGGCTGTAGCCTAATCCCTCCCTGAAAGATTTTTTGTTAATTCAGAATAGTTCCAATATTCCATTCCAAGCATTTGTGTCTGCCAGTAGGGCATGGAAGCCACAAAGAGAGGTCAAGCTGCTGAATTTTCACAGGGTAAAGTTAGGCCCCTGGAATTTTTAGTTACTCACCAGCAGAATTCCTGTAAACACAGATGGATGGCAACATCCAGAAATGGATGTATTGACTTGCTCTGCAATCCAAATACTACTGTGAGGTCTATCCTGCATCACTTTTTAGCACACTGCAGCATCTCACACCAGTGATGTCTCATTTCTAGCACTCACTGCAATTGCAGCAGAAGAATTCAGTTCCTAAGCACAGTTTAGAAGAAAATCAGCAGAAAAAAATAAGAATTTTTGTAACTCAGGCTAAATTTCTGGGTTATTTTGGTGCATTTTGCTGCTGGAAAAAGAAACCCACAACAAGATGCAGCCACTGTATTCCCATGGCATGTGTCCTCTTGTTTAGTCCTAAAGAGGATTGCATTTGTCATCTCATGACACACAGGCCATGTGCTGTGCTCTTCACTCATTCTGCCAGTTACTCAGTTTTATGTTGCAGGATTCCTTGCTGCTGTGCCTCACTCCTAGAGCATCATTTAAACCTGGTCTTTATTTGGAGTGGCAGGTACAGGAAGCAGTCCTGCAGAGCTACAGGAGAACATCTGCATCTGAGGCTTGCTCCTGCTTTGTCATTATGAATATATAATATCACAGCCCTGGGAAGGGAGGAGGCCAGAGCATCCTCCAGGTGTGTTTGATGGTGTGGGTAAATCTTGCCTATAATAATAACTAAGAAGCTGATGTACTTATGATACACTAGTAATAACTTTTGGAGACAGTTGAGCATTCAGGAGAAGTCAGATGAGGTGGGGTAGAAGCTCACCTTGAAAAGCCAAGGGGTGACACCCAAGTTACAGTGTGCCAAACTGAACAAAGCAACTGGGAATCATTTCTTAACTGCATCCAGACTACCATGACAAAACCATTAGCAACTGCTGTGGACTCATTCTTGCCAAGGGGCTTGTCTGTGCATTCCACAGCATCCCACTGCTCACAGACCAGCTCCATGCTGACTTCACTGTCTGCCAGTGGCTGAAATCTCCAGGATAGTCCTCAAAAAAGAGGAGATTTTCCCTGGGCACCCCCAAAGAGGAGCTTCTCTTAAGGGTGCCACTGCTTTTTCCATCTGCTCCTGGGATCTCTGGTGCAACAGTGAAACTGCTTTGATCTCCACCCTTGTCCTGGTGCAGGTCTCTTCACATCTAGTGCCAGCCTGGGTGCTGAAAATGCCTCTGGCTGAGTCTCCAGGAGCTGCCAGCACCTTTGGGTGCCTGGGTGACTCTGCTGCTCTATGGAGCTCACACAGGCTTTATAAGAGGATGCAGAGGTACACACCCAAAATGATGCCACAGAAGAGTGGAAGTGTGCATAGACAATCCACAGAACAGTCACCAGAATTCACATCAGACATCAACTCCTCACATACATGGGGAGCTGTCAGACCACAAAACAACTGTGACTGCCACCAAGAGCCAAACCTAGGGCAGGGAAACAAATACAGAGCAGAAGAAACATCTCACATAAACCAAGCTCACCAGAGCAGTGCCTACCAAGTCTACCAGTGTCTTGGTTTGGAAAGACAGGTATCTGCCAGGGAAAGCTGGAGTTTCCCTTAGAATGGAGAATGTAAACCCCTCACCCCTGCCAAATTATAATTTTGCAATTAAGGGCTTTCAGGCAAAGATTTGGGAATAGGAATAACAGTTCTTTACTAGGAATATTAACAATGCAAATGTAGTAGAAAACAAAACCACCCAACCAAACAAGCAAACAAACAAACAACAATCCTGGAAAACCCTGACAGAGTCACAGCTACAACCTGACACCCTGTTGGTCAGGGTGTTGGAAACAGTCCAAAAGTGAGTCCTCCTGGAGTGGCAGATGTGGTTCTGTTGAAGTAGAGATGATCCTGTAGAAAACGGGTCCAGTGATGGTGAGAAGGGGTCCAGTCTTCCTCCAGGAATCAGGTGAAGCCAGATGCCTTGTGTTCCTACATCTCAGTTTTTATCCAGGTAGGAATGGTTGGCTCCTCCCACTGGCTGGAGCATCTCACAATGGGATGGTGTGCTTTGGGGTGGGTATAACTGGGGGATGAGTGCTTGGGGATATGTTAACGGCCCATTAGCAGAAAAATATCCCCCTGGAGGAAGGACAGGTGATGAAAGAGATAAGAAACACTGCCTCACCTGGTTTTAACAGTTGGCCCATTATCACAAGGCATCCAACCCCCATCCTCCCAGAGTTACAAGAGATAAAGAAAAAAACTCTCTCCCCAACTGCTTTCAACAATGAAATAGAATACACATTTTTGGTTCCCATAACCCAAGACAACCAGGTATCCACATCCTAAAGGAAAGCTTATGACAGTTGTAAGGACTGCTTGATTTCAGATTACAAAACACAAATATAAGTGAAAATAAACTTTAAAATGTCACAAATGCACCTGGAAAATTTTCGGCTCCTCCTATATTAGCTTATATTTAGTAATATAAAGCAACAGTAGAAACAAAGCTCCAAAACTCTGCCTGGGATTTAAGTCTGACAACCTACTTTTACTCTTTAAATACTCAATCCTCTTCTGGCTGATTAGAGGAACAGGATACCCTGAGAAAGGCTGCTTTTGTATTTCCCGGACTTTACGGAGTCAAAATAATTTCAGAAGTTTTACTGGGATTTCATGCTTCTTCATTAAGTAAGGAGGTGAAACGCCTGTTAAAAATAATTCCCCAGCTACAAAGGAGATGAAACTCCAGTTAAAAAAAAAAAAAAAAAAAAAAAAAAAAAAAAAAAAAAGCCAAACTTTTCCCAGCTACAAACACCCAAGTTATTATTTTAATGCTTACATTAAATCATATAAACTGTATTTTGCTTTAGAAGCTTTGTGTTTTTGCCAGGACTGTAGAAAATGTGGTTGCCTCCAGGGGCAAAATCTAGAGGAAGGAGAAATCCATTCCAGATAGCTGATGGGTTTTCTTGCCATACATCAAGATGCATGCACCTTCTGTGATGCCTACAACATGTTTTTAGCCAAAACCTGACCCAGGTGATGGAGCACACCATTACATCAGAGCATCTTTGGGTTATTGCACCACACACTGTACAGTATCCTAACCAATCACAGCCCTTTATCCATGAGAACAGTCTTTATCCTAACTCAAAAAATAGTCTAACTTCTGATATGCTGACTTAGAATGTCCTTCCCTTTGATTTTTAAGTAATTACTGGATTGTTTGGGCAGTTTTGCTCTAAGCACTGCTTCGAAAAATTATTTTCCCTGATTCAATTATATCTTCACTAAAACAAGCTAAAACATCATTTAGATTCAATTATTTTAGCCATCTATTTCTCCTCAGAGTTGAAAATATTATTTTAAGAGAATCTGAAGCATGAGGTTAGATGATTTACTGAATTACATCAAGATGCAATCAGGAGACTCAAAGTTAACTTTTTAGAGTATTTGGGTAAACCTCACTTCCTCTTTTTATGAGCTTACTCTTCACAGTACCATTTAACTAAAAATGTTCTAATCACTAGAAAAACTTGTCAGTGCAGTTTATCAAGTTTCCTACAAGTCTCATTTATTTTGCCTTAAAGAGACATTAGCTAAGTACCCCAGAGCCCCTCACCCTCCACAATGTGTCTTCTTTGCAGCTCCTTTTCTGCTGTGTTAACCAACAACCCCCCAGGGAGGTGACTCCTTGTCTCCTAAGCCAAAACTCATCAACACCCATGGGGTCCAAGACAAGGCTCAGATGCATTTCTCAGGACCCAATTCCTTTCCTTGCTGCTGATGCTCCTAGGAGCAGGGATTTGCAGATTTGCAGGACAAGGATAAAGTTCTCCCTAATCTCTCCTCCAAATGGAAAGATTACACTAGAGGTGCCACTGTCTGACCATAAACTCTCTGAGGAGTGTTTCTGAAAGTGGTACAGTGTTGGCCAGGGAGATATTTTTAAAGGTCTGAGTTTGAAGATCTTTGAAATTGAGTGTTTGCTGTTCTTCCATAAGAAAGTGTTTTTATATCTGTTTTTCATACACCTCTGCTGTAAGGAAAGGCTGAGGGAATTCGGATTGTTCAGCCTGGAGAGGAGAAGGCTTTGGGGTGACCTCATTGTGACCTTGCAGAGCCTGAAGGGAGCCCACAGGAAAGATGGAGAGAGACACTTGGCAAGGGCCTGGAGTGACAAGACAAGGGGTAATGGCTTCACACTGACAGAGAGGAGGTTTAGATTGGATAGGAGGAAGAAATTGTTCCCTGTGAGGGTGGTGAGGCCCTGGCACAGGTTGCCCAGAGAAGCTGTGGCTGCCCCATCCCTGGGAGTGTCCAAGGCCAGGTTGGATGGGCTCTGAGCAACCTGGGACAGTGGCAGGTGTCCCTGCCCATGGCAGAGGGGTTGGAATTGGATGATCTTTAAAGTCCCTTCCAACTCAAACCGTTCCATGTTTGTACAATCAAACACCAGCTCCTGAGACAAAGTACTGCTCTACTTGCAGGGAAAAAAATAAGAGCAGAATCATCTTTGAAAACCCAAAGCACACAAATTTGCAATTGCTACTGGCATCACAGTTCTCTGAACATTCATCCCTTAAGTTGAAGGCCCCACACAGAAAGCTAGTGGAAATTGGTCCTTTTTCTTATACTTTTTCCAATAGCCTCTGCATTAGCCTTTGATTTGCACACCTATATTTTAGTAAGTTACTACTCCATCCAAGGTGAGCAGTACAGAGATCTGCCTTTTATTCCCAGGGTTGCTAGCAAAAATTCAGAAAGCAGGTGTGCCTCAGCATCACCCTCAGGATGGTGGGAGCTCAGATTGTCCTTCTGCACTCTGGCCTACTCTAGTTGGAACATTTAAACATCTCAGTAGTGGAAGTCTCATTTCCCAGCTGTGCAACAAGCATAATGACATCAGGCTTGATGGGATCCAGGGTGCAGCTTCCCCTGAACTGAGAGTGCAGCATGGAGACACAGCAGCTGGCACTGCTATGGCTGCACTTGTAAACACAGGCAGCCAAAACCCTGTGATTGTGCAAACATCACATTTCTACTGAAAATGCATTTTTAAAACAGCACACAAACATTTTTAGGTGCTGGGAGAACTTCAGGCATTTTTGATGAAGGAGGACTTTTTTATTACTTAACAAACAGATGCAATAAGCTTGCACCAAGTTTGAGGAAATTGTTTCAGTTCTTTTGCCATTTACCTGAATATATTTTTCTAGGTTTCCAGACATATCTTAGTTTAAAAATAAAGATGTTGAACAATCACCCTCTTTGTTTCTACCTTGCTCTACAAAAATCCAGTATGTGCAGCACAGCACTATTCATGTGGGACTCAATACCCTGAGTAGAAAATTTTAGTCCAATAGGCTCAAAAGCTGTTTTTCAGTTCCATTATTGCCTCCAAAAAACAAACATAACCTCATTTGTTCCACAAATACTAATGTAATTTGGCTTTGATCTTGTCTGGACCAAGATAAAAGGTATCCTTTGAATTAGGTTTGTTAGGGCTTTAACCCACTTTTAAACAGAAGGCAGGTTTCACACAACCTCATCTAAGCATTTTACACAGCTAAATAAGGAGGACAACATCCTCAGCTACCTCCTCCAGAGGATATCCTCACCAGACTAGGGACACCAAGGACAAACATCTTGAACCCTCTATAGACACAGGGAAAACCCCACAGAGAATGAAATGATTCCTCTTACATTAAAACAGGTGTCTGTGAAATGATTTGCCACAGTTACCATTCCAATGACTAATGAGAGGACAGAGAAAGCTCCAGGAATTTTAAGTTAGAATAGGTTGTTCCCACTGTCTTGGTTACAGGAGGTAGGTAAACACACATCTAAGAAAAACTTGATTCCTAACTTTTTGGCAGGCAAGTTTAGGACTAAGCCAGTCCTAGCCTTTTAATATAGGCAATTACATATTTGACCAAAGTTGACTCCTCTCCTTCTTCCAGTGCTTGGTCTACACGTTTCAGGAGTTAAACATTAAGCCCACATGCAAGTCTAGATTTCCCACCAGCACCCCTGTCTTCGCTTGCAACATACATATGCTGCTTTTCAAAAAAAAACCCCAAAATCTTGAAACTAGTCCTTTGCTTTGGAGTCTACACAGATGTTTGACACAGGTCAAAAAGCTGCAGGAGTATCAAGAGTTTAGATTGCTGAACAGATGAAGAGCAGCCTTTGGCTCTTCCCCTGTGCACTGAAAACTTCAATATTAAGCATTTGTCATTAACTGCTTTGTCTCCATAAGAAGGCAGAATCCACAGCCTCCTGCTGCTTGGCCCAGTCCTGCATCCCGACCCCAGGTCCAGTTAAGCTCAACCTTCACTTGCACTCATCAACAGATCCTCAAGGACAGAGCTACAAAAGAACCCTGAACTGAGTATAAACTGAGCAGTATTTCATCCTTATGGACCATTCCATTGAGGATTCCACACACAGCATGCCCTACCCATGCACTAATCTGACCAAACCCAGGCTTTTTTCAGAGGTGGGGGGGAATAATTACTGTCATTTAATGCAATAGAGCCAGGTTTCATACATTTTGTAGCTCATCTGTATCAAGAGATATAAAAACTACTAGAAAGTTAGGCACACTTTGCATAGATTTATACTGTACCAAAAAATGTATTACACTATTCATGTATAAAGTCTACCAGAATGCAATTTATTGGATCAGTAGTCATAAAGAGCAGGGCGTGTCTTATTGCCTCCAACAAAAGCTTTTTGCCTTCTCCAGCCGTGAAAAGGTTGAGTGCCTCCCACTCTTTAAATAACTGCTCAATAATCTCCCTTTAAAGTATGTAACTCTATCAGACTTCAACTCCTTTTAAAAGAAAAAAAAAACCCAAACCCACAGTAGTTTTCCTCAAGTCCACTCTGGCTTATTCTAGGTATAGAAATGCCAGGCAGTTACAGCAGTGCTGCATTTGGAAGCTTTCCAGAACCACGTGTGACTGAGAACACCAGTTTATCTTCTCATAATATCTCCAAGTAAACAGCATTGCAACGTTACTCATGCCGTGAATTATGCTCTGAGGCACGCAGAAATGGCAAACGTGCCCATGCAAAACCTCAACTGCATAAAAATCCATAGCTTAACTTGCTCCCAAGGCTCAAACATTCCAACAGCCTCTATTATCCTTCTATCGATCTCACCCTTTCCTGCAGATCCATAAGCTCAGCTGACAGACTGGCAACTTGCTGATCCAAGCACTGACTCTCCCCTTGTTCTTGTTTCAGCATGACTTGGTCAGCATGCAGCCTCATTTGTAGCTTGTGAAACTGCAATAACTAAACATACATACATGAGGGACTTGTCAAACAAAGCAGCCTGTAAAATTATCAGAGTGGAAATCAAGTGCCAACATTTATTATATGGTAGGCCACACCTCAGCTGGCAAATTTCAGGCCCACAGCCTGATAAGAGGGAAGAAATGGTTCCAAATTTCTCTGTATTAGCTGTGACAAAAGTCTCATTAAAAACAAGCCTAGAAAGCATTTAAGGAGTAACACATGTGCACACATTCATTTGGATTTCCCTTAACACTGCAGTGCATTTTATCAGAAATACTTTTCTTTCAGCAATTTAATCCTCCTGATACAGCTCCTAGTTAAACAGTATTACTACTACAATCCATTAAAATGCATGAAACTTCACATGTAAAATGTATTTCACTTTTGCTTCTTTATCCAGTGCATTTTTTCCACCAACACAAGATTTGAGCAGCCTAGTGATTTGTGCTGGTAGTAAAGCAACACACTGAGTATTAATTATATCAGGTTACAACATTTTCATCTTTCATTTTTCAAGAGCAGCTGCCAGCCTTGAAGATTTCTCCTAGATTAAGGGCAATGCCAAAGGAAATTAAGGCAAAGAAGGCAGGTGACAATAAAGTAAGCCTCTCATCAGCCAGGGAATTTGTTCTTTAGGTACAAATGCCACTCAGTGACAGGATGCAGACATAGACTGCAAACAAGTGCCAGCGAAGGGAGGAACAGTCCTTGGGAGGTAAATGGCAACCTAAGAAGAATGCATTTTTCAGTTCCAGTCAGCAATACTGCTGGAGGAGTTGCCTGAGATGTTTGCATGCTACAAATATTTGAGGTGGTAATTATTAATTTTAAGGCTTTTTTCCAAGTCTAAGTGTGTGGATACACAGATAACTGGAAAATTACTTTTTATAGGACTAACCAAACCCATAATACTCAGGCAATGTACCATTCAATGCACAAAAAAAAAAGAAAAAAATCTCAAGCCAATACTGCTAACTTTTCTTTATGTAGGTATACAAGTAAATAATAATCTTATTAATATGCTGGCAGTTTAAAAAAAGCTTAATTTGTTATTCAACCTGAGCAGTGATGATGAATGAAGTCAATGTCAAGCTTAAGAAAAGAGTAGGAAAGAAGGGAAGGAAGTAGGCCAGGCTTTGCCTTTCCCTCCCAATAGGCTAAACATTACACCTCAGATCTTTAGGTTAGACTAGATTGGAAAAGACATCCAAGACCACTGAGGGCAGCCATCAACCAAATACTGCCAAGGCCACCACTAAATCAGGGCCTCATTAACTCATTTACAAATAACATCTCTGCCTGGTTATATCAGTTCGGTCCAGTGCTAACTAGTACAGTTAGATGATGACTCAAGAAATAGTAGAGAATCTGGAAAACATCAAGTCTGGACTTTGTCTGCATACAAAAACACTTGATCTCAAAAAGCAGAGCATCAGCTGACAAAACCAGGTGGGAAATAACCTTCAGGTGTTGAATCCTTCAGATTTAACAGGGCTAGAATCTGAAGGTTTAGACAATCAGGATTGCCATTGTAAGCACTAGAAACCTGGGCTTTGCTTCAATTGGAGGAAAAAGCACTATCTGGGAAACAACAGAGCCAGAGCCATAGCTGGAGCTGCAGGGACAAATTCAAGGAACAAGGAACACCAGTCCAGCAGCTCCAGAAACAAATTCACGATCAAGTTAAGTCAGTGTCTTTCTGCTGCATTTTTGTAGGTGTAAAAAAAATGGGCCCTATTCTCAACTGTCCTACAGTCCTATCACATCATTTTTCTCCTCTCTACCCAACAGAAAAGAGATGGAATGGTGAAAAGAGGTGTCAAGAGGACTGTGGGTGAATATATTATGCTATGACTTAGTTGGTTCCAAAAAGCCACAGAAACACTGGGGAAGCAGAATCACAGAGTGACTAGGTTGTAGGAGACATTCAAGATCATCAAGTCCAACTCAAGCCCTCACACCTCAATTAACCATGGCACCGAGTGCTACATTCACTCTATTATTAAACAAACCCGGGGATGGTGACTCCACCACCTCACCACATTGATCATTCCATACTTTATCATTCCTTCTGTAAAAAACTTTTTCCTACTATGCATCCTATATTTCCCTTGGTGCACCTAAAGACTGTGTCCTCTGGTTCTGTCAGTTGCTGCCTGGAGAAAGAGGCCAACCCCCACCTCTCTACAGCCACCTTTCAGGAAGTTGTAGAGAGTGATAAGGTCACCCCCGAGTCTCCTTTTCTCCAGGCTAAGCAACCCCAGCTCCCTCAGGCCTTCCTCACAGGGCTCGTGTTCCAAGCCCCTCAGCAGCCTCGTCGCCTCCTCTGGACGCGCCCGAGCGTCTCACTGCCCTTCCTGAGCTGAGGGCCCAGAGCTGGACACAGCACTCGAGGTGCGGCCTCACCAGAGCCGGGTACAGGGGAAGAATGACCTCGCTGCTCCTGCTGGCCACCCCATTCCTGATGCAGGCCTGGATGCCATTGGCCTTCTTGGCTACCAGGCCACACTGCTGGCTCGTGTTCAGCCGCCTTTCACCAGCACCCCCAGGTCCCTTTCTGCCTGGGCTCTGTCCAGCCACACCGTCCTCAGCCTAGAACGTTGCAGGGGGTTCTTGTGGCCAAAATGCAGGACTCGGCACTTGCACTGATTCAACTGCATCTCACTGGACTCTGCCCATCCATCCAGCTGTTCCAGGTCTCTCTGCAGAGCCCTCCTACCTTCCAACACATGGACACACGCTCCCAGATCTGTGTTGTTCACAGATTTAGTAACGAAAGGCTCAAACCTCTCATCCATGTTGTCAATAAAAATACCAACCAGAACTGGCCCCAGCACTGACCCCTGAGGGACACCACTGGTGCCTGGCTGCCAGCTGAATGCAGCACCATTCACCGCCACTCGCTGGGGCCGCCTCTCCATCCAACTCCTAAGGCAGCCAGGAGTGCTCCTGCCCAAGCCCTGGGCTGCCAGCTTTTCCAGGAGCGTGCTGGGGGAGACAACATCCAAGGCCTTGCTGAAGTCCAAAGTGACAACTTGCTCAGCCTTTCCTGCATCCACCAGGCGGGTCACCTGGTCATCAAAGGCTGGTCAGACATGACCTACCCTTCCTAAACCCATGCTGGCTGGGTCTGATACCCTGGCCAGCCTGGAAGTGCTGCATGATGGCACTCAGTTATCAACTGAGCCATGACCTTCTCGGGTACTGAGGTCAGGCTAACTGGCCTTCATAATTCTTGACGTGTTAGAAACCAGAGAGAAGCTTGAGAATGGGCACTGAGTGAATAGGGGGTCTCCTTGTGTGTAAAATCTTCACCACACCCGAGGCTTATGTCCGGAAAAGACACAGAGGAGTCCTGCAAGGTTATTGGAATAAAGGGAGAGGGTAGGGCACATTTCCCATGGGGTGTCTCAAAATCGTGGTGACCCAGGACAAGGGCACAGCCTCCTTTTTTCCCCTAATTCCCAGGTGCATCACCCTCTTCCTTCCCCCACTGCCTGAGCTACTTGGAAGGTACAGACTTCCCAAACTGCCTAGCCTGTGGCCCCTCTAAAATGCACCCTCTGTTTTATACACATCCCTCCATAACCGTGCGGAAGGGACAGGCAAGGAAGAGGAGGGTAACCATGAACGGAGGGTAACCATGAATGGAGGATGACTGAGGAGAAGAAAGGATTTCATTTTTAGAGGCAGTTAAATGCCTGCTCAAAACCCAAAATTCTTTCTCAAGAGGCTTTTTTACAGGGGAAAATAGAAACTCCTGGTCCAGTTTCAGTAGTGGAAGGGCCATTTGGAGGGGACACGTTTGATTTCTCAGCCTCTCTGGATGCATTTGCAGATGACAGCTCTTGTGGGGGGGAGCAGAAACGAGGGGGGGGAGCAGACATCACTGATGTCTGAGGAAGGGGCTGGGAGGCTGCTGTTCATGGAAGGGGTGATGCAGAAAACAGCAACTGCACAACTGAGTTGATCTCAGGAACCACTCAGTAGTTGGACAACAAAAGGAGTAGAATGGGGCACAACAGCTTGTTGGACAGAGGGAAAAATGCCAAGGAAGAGTGAGCTCCAACAAGGGATTGTAGAATCTCTTCCTCTGGGCCACTTCACTGCCAGAGGGACTCCGAGAGCTTCTTCCCCCTCCAGTCCAGATCCTACATGTGGAATGAGAGGCACCTCTACATTACTGGGCAAGTTTCTTCTTTTTCTGGCGCACCCAGCAACTCCCGGCACAGTACGAGGCCAATTTTGCAGCCGTGCTGTGTCAGCCAGCGAGCCTCACGTTCTCCCTCTCATCTTCCATTACAGGTGCGTTCATTCACTCTCCTCTCTACTAGCCTTCTTTCCAGGATCCAAATGGCAAGGATGGAGGACTCCCCAGGAGTGTCTAACCACTGCCAAGCTCCCCATTGCCATTTCTATTTGTTTGGTAATTCCCAAGAACAAGCACTTGCCATAAAATATCCGTTGTATTTTTTTTTCTTTCCCGACGCACCTGAAGTGCTTCAGAAATACCAGCTAGCTGATGTGCTAACTTCACTTAAAACTTACAGATTTTTCTGTGTGGTAGGTGTGTGCATTGGTTTGAGCTCAGGTAGTTATCTTCCCAGTAGCTCATGCATGTTACGTCCATGCTCGGTTCTGGCAACCAATTGAAGAAGAAGGGTTGTTGTACCTTCTTGTCCCTTTAGCTTTCAACCAAGTTGCATGGAATTTCTAAGCTACCGCCAGGAGAACTCCTGCCTTCCACTCACGGAGCTTATTCCAGGGCTTTTCAGTTCTGATCAGGGCCTGCTTAGAGGATTTCCCCACAGAATAAAATTACCCAACACACATCCCCCGACAGATATTTCTATATACGACACCCTGCGATGACAGAACTGTTTCCTGACGTGGCCTGTTGAGTTACTCTGGGCTAGAGGTTTGCAGCAGAGGGGGCACAGCCATTCCACAGGACAGAGGGCACCAGTGCTGTGCTTTCATTGAATGTTTTATCAAAATCTTCTTCTGTGCGGTTCCATCTCATTTGCTCCAGTGGTAGTCCTGCTTTGCAGTTCTCTTGTTTCTCTTTCAAGTTACTTTTCCATGCTTTTTGGTTTTTTCTTGGACTAAGCCCAACAGATTTAGCCAGCCTAACTTTCCTTTGCCAACCAGCCCCTTTCCCTCGGCTTCTTTGCTGTGATTTCAGGGACGCTTCACAGGCAACTTTGTACCTCACTTGAGACATGGAAGGGGTGAGAAGCAACTATGTAGTTAAAAAGTTATTTCACCGTGTTAGCCAGGTGTTGCCACAGCAGGATAGAGTTGTCTTTTTCGACTAGAGCTCATAGCCTGTAGGATGATTTCCACTGCCCTTTATCCAGGTTGGTCTGACTGTGTTTCCTCACCTCTTTGCCAGGAGATCCAAATGATGTCAGGGCTGATATTCCTTTCCTCTGCCAAACAGAAGTCGACCAAAAGAGGCAAAGACATCTCCCGAGGAAGCAGTCGTCTTGAGAGGGAAATGTACACCAAAGTCATTTTCTTTGCCCCATCCTGAGCATGCACGGAGAAGAGGAAAGTGCCCAACACTTCATGGGTGGCCCCAGAGATAGACCACGTTACTGCAGCTCTTCTCCTGGGAGGCAGTTGGGCGGCAACCGGGAGTGATAAAAACCCTGAGAGAGTTCAGCGTGGGATTCATGATTCCCTGTAGGACAGTGCCAGTCAAAGGTATCCAAAATTCACAGAAGCAGCCCAGCACACCTTGACCTAGCATCCCTCTCCCCATGTGCCTTCATTTGTTTCTGACCAGGGAGAGAATTCAGGCTTTGCCCAACCTGGGGCCTTGCTGAAGGCAAAGGCCAAGGCAGGGCTCTCCCTTGTGCTGCCAGGGCCATGGCAGGCCCCAGAGCAAGAGGCCATTTCCGGGCTGCAGGGATCCCATCTTGACAGTGCGGCCTTGCAGGTTAGCAAAAGCCACACGGGCATCCTGGCCCATGGGGACAGGGTTTGGAGTGAAAGTCAGTGCATGGAGCTCAGTCTAACTGAGAATGAGTAGGGCAGGAGTGTTGATGTGCCTGAGGGTAGGGAGGCTCTACTCAGGGATGTGGACAGGTGTACTTGAGGGGTCAAGCCCACCTGTCTGAGACAGAAGGTGGCCAAAGGCTGGGTGCTGCACTTTGGCCTCTCCCAGCCCATGCAGTGCTGTGAGCCGGGGGAAGAGGGGCTGGAAAGTGGCGGGAAGCCAAGGGCATGCCAGCTTCTGTCAGAAGCTGTGTGGCCTCCAGGAGCAGAGAGAGCAGTGATTGTCCCTCTGCCACAGGGCACCGGTGAGGCTGCACCTCAAATCCTGCACTGGGTTTTGGACCCTCACAACAAGAAAGACTTGCAGGTGCTTGAGTGTGTGCACAGAAGGGGCATGGAGCTGGGGAAGGGTCTGGAGCACAAGTCTGAAGAAGAAGGGCTGAGGGAGCTGTGGGTGTTCAGCAAAGTGGAAAGGTGCCTCACAGGAGGACTTAGAGTTCTCTACAGCTCCCTGAAGGGTGGCTGTGGCCAGGCTGGGGTCATTATATTTGCCCATGGAAGAAACAATGCAACCAGAGGAAATGACCACAAGTTGTGCCACAGGAGCTTTAGATTGGACAATTTAGATTGATACCCTTTCAACAAAAAGGGTATCAATCTTGGGAAGAGGCTGCCCAGGGAAATGGCCGAGTCCCCAGGCTCAGAGAGATTTCAAAGTCATGTGCACGTGGCCTGTGGGGAGCCAGGCGACTGGTGGAGTGGGCAGTGCAAAGCTTGCGGTTGGAGTGTGCCGTCTTCAGGGTCTTTTCCAAGCTGGACGACTCCGAGCTTTAACTGTAGCTCAGCATCGAGGCATCAAGGTTTAAAGGGAATGATCTTCAAGGGTGCCTTCCAAGATGGAGATCTGTGAGATTGCCAAGGGAGGACATCTGAGAAGAAAGACAAAAGAAAGACCAAGAGAAGTTCCTTGCAGAAGATTCACTCCTAGGCTGCCACTCTGACTGGCTGAGCTGGGGTGGGGACAAAGGGCGGGGCTGGCCTGGCTGTGGTGTACTGTGACACCTGTGACATCACGGGGCACCTGTCACAATGGGGGCAGCCGTAAAAGGCCCCAGCAGGTAACGTTGGCCTCGCATTGCTTGAGCAAGCGGTGAGTGCACACGTGGTGGGGAGGCTGGGCTGGGGACAAGGCCTGGGGCAGAAAGGCTGCACCCAGGGTTGCGTTCTCCCTCTTCATGCAGAGACAGCCCCTCATGGCAGAGCCTTAGGCAGGGCCCCGTGCTGCTGCTGCTGGTGCTGGTGCTTGGGATGTGGGACAGGCCTTGCTGCTTGCCAGCTCTCTGGTGCCCTGTCTTCCTGCCCCCAGATCCCTGACATTGCCACCCCTGCTGCCCCCACTGACGGCTGCTTCCCTCCCAGCACCACTCAACAGCCTTCTCTCCCTCCTCCTGCAGACCATGGATACCTTGGTATTGTGGTTCTTGCTCTTGCAAAGCATACTGCAGTACCCACAGCCCGTGGGTGATGGTTTGGACGAGGCAACACGTCTGCGGATGGAGGCGCATGCAAAGGTCCTGGAAGCGGAGAAGATTCGTCTGGAGCGGGAGGTGGAGCAGCTGGCCCTGATGAAGCCGAGTGTTGGGACCTGGGGGCACCTGTTCTGGTCTGCCTTGCAGCCCTGGCAGGTCTGGCCTCTGGCTGGGCTCCTGCTCCTTCTCTTGGCCCTCTGGTCTATGTGGAGGAAGAGGAGCCTGAAGAGAGCGGAGCATGAAGAAGAAAACGGTGCTGCAAATGAAGGGGAAGGCAGAAATGTGGATGCAAACCAAGAAGCTGGTGGAGAGGAAGAAGAAGAGTTCGGAAATGAAGAAGAAGAAGAGAATGATGTGGATGGGGAGGAAAACAACAAAGATGATGGCAATGCACAGGAAGTCGACAATGCTGCTGCAAATGAAGAAGGTGGTGTTGGAAATGAAGCTGGCAACGAGGCTGCAAATGCAGCAAACAGCAGTCAGGCCGGAAATGAAGTTGACATTCGGGATTGGGATGATATCATTGGGAGAATGGCAGTGGAGCGCATCCAGCGGCCTGCACAGCACCTGCAGGAAGGATGCCAGTGGACAACGAGCCTGATGAACGCGTTTGTGATTTACTCTCGACACCTCTCGTCGAAGAGTTTCTACCCGGTCCTGAAAGAAGCCATTGGAGTGGCCAGTGCCTTCGAAGGCTGGTATCACCATGAGCAGGATGTTTTGTACCAGGTGCTCATCCCCATGACTCCTCCTCGAGGGCACAGCTTCCACCTGGAGCGGGACGCTGCAGGGCGGAGGGACTTCCGCATCCGCGTGGAGCAGGAGTGCACGTGCACCAGCGAGGAGCGGGGTAACAACAACATGCTGTGCTTCCTGCACCACCCCGAGGAGGAGCTGAGGGCGTATCAGGATCCCAGCCTCCTTGACACCCTGTGCACGGGCTCCTACCTGGACGTGGAGAAAACTGCCCTCTGGTTCTGCCAACTGGTGACAGCAATCTGGCCGGCTTTGCCTCAGGCCCGCAGTTGGCATTTAGCGCTGGTGCCCTCCAGACGCTACTGCCAATTCAGGGTGAGCAACGGCTCAGAAAGCTACCGGGTCAGGATGCTCTTTGGGCTGCGGCGAGGCAACTCAGACGTCTTTGTAAGCAGCCAGCGCGGGAAAGACCACATCTCAAGCACAACCTGGCTGGAGACGTACGCCGTGGCAGAGGCAAAGTTCTTCGAGTCCATCGCCAGGCGGGCCCCTCCGGACAGCTTGCACCTCCAGTGCCTGCGGCTCTTTGCCCGTCTGTGGCGGCAGGGCATAGGGTTTTCCCCCTACACCATGAAGACCCTTGTCATGCACCACCTGAGCGTCACACCCGTGTCGCGGTGGGGCAGGAGACATTTGGCGAGGCGACTGAAGTACATCAGGGAGAGCCTGCGCGTGTGCCTGCATATGAGACGCCTCGACCACTTCATTGTTGGCAACTGGAGGCTTCCGGAGGACATCAGTTTGCCCCTAGATGTCCTAATGGTCAGGCCAGACAATCTCTTCTATGACCTGGCGATGGATCCGGTTGCCCACTCCCAGGCCATGGGGCAGTACCTGGATCTCCACCAGTGGCTCGAACAAATCATTACCAACGAGCAGTGAAAGGGGCTCCCCTGCAAAGAGCGGTGCTTGTGGGGCTCACACCTGGTGGCAGAGAACCTCCTCAGAGCACATGGGAAAAGAGGGCAGAATGTGCGAGACAGAGAGGGAAGGGAAAACACCACCTAGCAGCTTAATGCCATCAGCAGCAGCAGCAGCAGCGTCACCTCAACAGTCTCCCCAGCCTTGCATCCAGCCATGACCAGCTTGGCTCCAAAGATGAAGGACCACACGAGAGGCAATGTTATTATTGCTTCTTTTGCTCTCTGGGGTCCGCATGGAGAGCCTACAGCCCGGGGAGAAGCCGACGCAGACCGGAGCGTGCGGCACACGGAGAAGGCACGGCTCCATCGGCAGCGGCAGCTGCGGCCGTGCCTTTCCTCTAGAGCAAAATCACACCTGGGGAGTCCGGCCTGATGGAGCTGAAGAGGCCGTGGCCAGGGCGCTTGTGAGACAGAGTCCCCTTACCAGCAGAACTGGGACTGCCCCCACCTCTATCTCAGCGTCCATTTTCCCTCTGAGAGCTTCACCTTGTGCCAAGACCGTGAGCTCAGAATCCCGGACGAGGGAATGTTGGAAAGGACCACCGGTGGGATCATCTGGTTCAGGGCTGCTCCAGCAGGGTCTTCCTGACGTGCCTTGCAAAGCCTTGGCTTCAGACGGGTCCTGACCCTCTCCGCTCAGGGAGACTCCACCATCTCCGGGCAATGCCCGCGTTCACTCCGTGGACGTTGTGCCTCCGTCACCTCGAAAGGGAAACTTTAGGTCAGCCCTGTACACCTCTGTTGCAGCTGACCTTAAGTGTTGTATATATAAGAATCTAGATTTTTATTTCATATATTTATCCATATGATGTATACATATTATATACGATAAGGCTTATCAAATATCATATCAAAAAGTAAACTATAAAAAGCCAATATATTAGTATAAATAATATCAAAGGTATAGAATGTGTTGTTAGTATAGCATTATAGAAATGATCATAAGGAGTTGATAGGTAGTTATATTTAAACCATACAATGTAGGACACATTTAATGTCACTATTTGTTGTGAGACATATTAATTCCCATAGTGCATTTATAGCTGGAAGGATTTTTATGAAATAGTTCTATTTCTATCATATATAAGATATTTAAGACATATGTGACATATATCAATAATATATACACATAGGATATTATCTTTTTTGTATACAAGTAAAGCCAGAGATGGTGTCTCTGTCTGTTGGGGACACATAAGTATGTTCTGTAGTTTGGGCACTTACGAGTGGCAACTGGGTACTGTTTTGCTCTTTATTCAATAAACTACAGTATTCCAGAATCTGGATTGTGCAAGACTTTATTGATCTCCAGCACACCCAGAGTATTGGTAAATCTCACCAGGTGGGAATGTGAGCTTGCGAACTCTGTCCGTGAACTCAGCCAGCGCTGAAGTGGTTCTAAGCAGAACTTAAGCCCGGCTGCCCCAGGCCCCTGTGATGACAGAAGGACAGAAGAGCTTGGCTTGGAGGGGTCCCTAGAAATGGTCGTTCTTCCAGCCCTGCGGCCAAGGGCAGGGACACCTGCCACCAGGCCGCGTTGCTCCAGGCTCCAAGTCCAAGCCGGCCTGGAAACACAGCCAGGGATCCGGGGGCAGCCACAGCTGCTGTGGGCAGCGTGGGCCGGGGCCTCAGCAGCCTCCGAGGCAGGAATTGCTTCCACATCTCCAGGCTAGGCCTGCCCTCTGTCAGAGGGAAGCCACTGGGCCTGGTGCTGTCCCTGCAGGCCCTTGGACACAGCCCCTCTGCAGGTCTCTGCTGGGCCTGGTGCAGGGAGTGAAAGGCCGCAGGAAGGTGCCCCTGGAGAAGGCCTTGGAGAGTCCTGGGGCCAGGAGTGGCACCATGAGGGCAGCAAGCAGGGCCTGGTGTGGCCATCGGGACGGGAGGGCACAGGGCGGGCGCTGAGGCCCTGCCAGCCGCAGCTGGGAGCTCTGGGCTGCCGCTGGCAGAGAGCCGTGGGAGATGTGTGCAGCAGCAGGGACACTCGAGGGCTTTTGATGTGGTAGAAGGCAGAGAGGAGCTTGAGAATGGGCACTGAGGGATTAGGGCGTCTCCCCGTGTGCAACAACCTGCAGGACACCAGAGGCTGATGCTTCTGTCTCTCGTTGTGTCAGTTGCACCCTGGAGAAAGAGACCAACCCCCACCTCTCTACAGCCACCTTTCAGGAAGTTGTAGAGAGTGATAAGGTCACCCCCGAGTCTCCTTTTCTCCAGGCTAAGCAACCCCAGCTCCCTCAGTCCTTCCTCACAGGGCTCATGTTCCAAGCCCCTCAGCAGCCTCGTCGCCTCCTCTGGACACGCCCGAGCGTCTCACTGCCCTTCCTGAACTGAGGGCCCAGAGCTGGACACAGCACTCGAGGTGCGGCCTCACCAGAGCCGGGTACAGGGGAAGAATGACCTCGCTGCTCCTGCTGGCCACCCCATTCCTGATGCAGGCCTGGATGCCATTGGCCTTCTTGGCTACCAGGCCACACTGCTGGCTCGTGTTCAGCCGCCTTTCACCAGCACCCCCAGGTCCCTTTCTGCCTGGGCTCTGTCCAGCCACACCGTCCTCAGCCTAGAACGTTGCAGGGGGTTCTTGTGGCCAAAATGCAGGACTCGGCACTTGCACTGATTCAACTGCATCTCACTGGACTCTGCCCATCCAGCCAGCTGTTCCAGGTCTCTCTGCAGAGCCCTCCTACCTTCCAACACATGGACACACGCTCCCAGATCTGTGTTGTTCACAGATTTAGTAACGAAAGGCTCAAACCTCTCATCCATGTTGTCAATAAAAATACCAACCAGAACTGGCCCCAGCACTGACCCCTGAGGGACACCACTGGTGCCTGGCTGCCAGCTGAATGCAGCACCATTCACCGCCACTCGCTGGGGCCGCCTCTCCATCCAACTCCTAAGGCAGCCAGGAGTGCTCCTGCCCAAGCCCTGGGCTGCCAGCTTTTCCAGGAGCGTGCTGGGGGAGACAACATCCAAGGCCTTGCTGAAGTCCAAAGTGACAACTTGCTCAGCCTTTCCTGCATCCACCAGGCGGGTCACCTGGTCATCAAAGGCTGGTCAGACATGACCTACCCTTCCTAAACCCATGCTGGCTGGGTCTGATACCCTGGCCAGCCTGGAAGTGCTGCATGATGGCACTCAGTTATCAACTGAGCCATGACCTTCTCGGGTACTGAGGTCAGGCTAACTGGCCTTCATAATTCTTGACGTGTTAGAAACCAGAGAGAAGCTTGAGAATGGGCACTGAGCGAATAGGGGGTCTCCTTGTGTGTAAAATCTTCACCACACCCGAGGCTTATGTCCGGAAAAGACACAGAGGAGTCCTGCAAGGTTATTGGAATAAAGGGAGAGGGTAGGGCACATTTCCCATGGGGTGTCTCAAAATCGTGGTGACCCAGGACAAGGGCACAGCCTCCTTTTTTCCCCTAATTCCCAGGTGCATCACCCTCTTCCTTCCCCCACTGCCTGAGCTACTTGGAAGGTACAGACTTCCCAAACTGCCTAGCCTGTGGCCCCTCTAAAATGCACCCTCTGTTTTATACACATCCCTCCATAACCGTGCGGAAGGGACAGGCAAGGAAGAGGAGGGTAACCATGAACGGAGGGTAACCATGAATGGAGGATGACTGAGGAGAAGAAAGGATTTCATTTTTAGAGGCAGTTAAATGCCTGCTCAAAACCCAAAATTCTTTCTCAAGAGGCTTTTTTACAGGGGAAAATAGAAACTCCTGGTCCAGTTTCAGTAGTGGAAGGGCCATTTGGAGGGGACACGTTTGATTTCTCAGCCTCTCTGGATGCATTTGCAGATGACAGCTCTTGTGGGGGGGAGCAGAAACGAGGGGGGGGAGCAGACATCACTGATGTCTGAGGAAGGGGCTGGGAGGCTGCTGTTCATGGAAGGGGTGATGCAGAAAACAGCAACTGCACCACTGAGTTGATCTCAGGAACCACTCAGTAGTTGGACAACAAAAGGAGTAGAATGGGGCACAACAGCTTGTTGGACAGAGGGAAAAATGCCAAGGAAGAGTGAGCTCCAACAAGGGATTGTAGAATCTCTTCCTCTGGGCCGCTTCACTGCCAGAGGGACTCCGAGAGCTTCTTCCCCCTCCAGTCCAGATCCTACATGTGGAATGAGAGGCACCTCTACATTACTGGGCAAGTTTCTTCTTTTTCTGGCGCACCCAGCAACTCCCGGCACAGTACGAGGCCAATTTTGCAGCCGTGCTGTGTCAGCCAGTGAGCCTCACGTTCTCCCTCTCATCTTCCATTACAGGTGCGTTCATTCACTCTCCTCTCTACTAGCCTTCTTTCCAGGATCCAGATGGCAAGGATGGAGGACTCCCCAGGAGTGTCTAACCACTGCCAAGCTCCCCATTGCCATTTCTATTTGTTTGGTAATTCCCAAGAACAAGCACTTGCCATAAAATATCCGTTGTATTTTTTTTTCTTTCCTGACGCCCCTGAAGTGCTTCAGAAATACCAGCTAGCTGATGTGCTAACTTCACTTAAAACTTACAGATTTTTCTGTGTGGTAGGTGTGTGCATTGGTTTGAGCTCAGGTAGTTATCTTCCCAGTAGCTCATGCATGTTACGTCCATGCTCGGTTCTGGCAACCAATTGAAGAAGAAGGGTTGTTGTACCTTCTTGTCCCTTTAGCTTTCAACCAAGTTGCATGGAATTTCGAAGCTACCCCCAGGAGAACTCCTGCCTTCCACTCACGGAGCTTATTCCAGGGCTTTTCAGTTCTGATCAGGGCCTGCTTAGAGGATTTCCCCACAGAATAAAATTACCCAACACACATCCCCCGACAGATATTTCTATATACGACACCCTGCGATGACAGAACTGTTTCCTGACGTGGCCTGTTGAGTTACTCTGGGCTAGAGGTTTGCAGCAGAGGGGGCACAGCCATTCCACAGGACAGAGGGCACCAGTGCTGTGCTTTTATTGAATGTTTTATCAAAATCTTCTGCTGTGCGGTTCCATCCCATTTGCTCCAGTGGTAGTCCTGCTTTGCAGTTCTCTTGTTTCTCTTTCAAGTTACTTTTCCATGCTTTTTGGTTTTTTCTTGGACTAAGCCCAACAGATTTAGCCAGCCTAACTTTCCTTTGCCAACCAGCCCCTTTCCCTCGGCTTCTTTGCTGTGATTTCAGGGACGCTTCACAGGCAACTTTGTACCTCACTTGAGACATGGAAGGGGTGAGAAGCAACTATGTAGTTAAAAAGTTATTTCACCGTGTTAGCCAGGTGTTGCCACAGCAGGATAGAGTTGTCTTTTTCGACTAGAGCTCATAGCCTGTAGGATGATTTCCACTGCCCTTCATCCAGGTTGGTCTGGCTGTGTTTCCTCACCTCTTTGCCAGGAGATCCAAATGATGTCAGGGCTGATATTCCTTTCCTCTGCCAAACAGAAGTCGACCAAAAGAGGCAAAGACATCTCCCGAGGAAGCAGTCGTCTTGAGAGGGAAATGTACACCAAAGTCATTTTCTTTGCCCCATCCTGAGCACGCACGGAGAAGAGGAAAGTGCCCAACACTTCATGGGTGGCCCCAGAGATAGACCACGTTACTGCACCTCTTCTCCTGGGAGGCAGTTGGGCGGCAACCAGGAGTGATAAAAACCCTGTGAGAGTTCAGCGTGGGATTCATGATTCCCTGTAGGACAGTGCCAGTCAAAGGTATCCAAAATTCACAGAAGCAGCCCAGCACACCTTGACCTAGCATCCCTCTCCCCATGTGTCTTCATTTGTTTCTGACCAGGGAGAGAATTCAGGCTTTGCCCAACCTGGGGCCTTGCTGAAGGCAAAGGCCAAGGCAGGGCTCTCACTTGTGCTGCCAGGGCCATGGCAGGCCCCAGAGCAAGAGGCCATTTCTGGGCTGCAGGGATCCCATCTTGACAGTGCGGCCTTGCAGGCTAGCAAAAGCCACACGGGCATCCTGGCCCATGGGGACAGGGTTTGGAGTGAAAGTCAGTGCATGGAGCTCAGTCTAACTGAGAATGAGAACGGCAGGAGTGTTGATGTGCCTGAGGGTAGGGAGGCTCTACTCAGGGATGTGGACAGGTGTACTTGAGGGGTCAAGCCCACCTGTCTGAGACAGAAGGTGGCCAAAGGCTGGGTGCTGCACTTTGGCCTCTCCCAGCCCATGCAGTGCTGTGAGCCGGGGGAAGAGGGGCTGGAAACTGGTGGGAAGCCAAGGGCATGCCAGCTTCTGTCAGAAGCTGTGTGGCCTCCAGGAGCAGAGAGAGCAGTGATTGTCCCTCTGCCACAGGGCACCGGTGAGGCTGCACCTCAAATCCTGCACTGGGTTTTGGACCCTCACAACAAGAAAGACTTGCAGGTGCTTGAGTGTGTGCACAGAAGGGGCATGGAGCTGGGGAAGGGTCTGGAGCACAAGTCTGAAGAAGAAGGGCTGAGGGAGCTGTGGGTGTTCAGCAAAGTGGAAAGGTGCCTCACAGGAGGACTTAGAGTTCTCTACAGCTCCCTGAAGGGTGGCTGTGGCCAGGCTGGGGTCATTATATTTGCCCATGGAAGAAACAATGCAACCAGAGGAAATGACCACAAGTTGTGCCACAGGAGTTTTAGATTGGACAATTTAGATTGATACCCTTTCAACAAAAAGGGTATCAATCTTGGGAAGAGGCTGCCCAGGGAAATGGCCGAGTCCCCAGGCTCAGAGAGATTTCAAAGTCATGTGCACGTGGCCTGTGGGGAGCCAGGCGGCTGGTGGAGTGGGCAGTGCAAAGCTTGCGGTTGGAGTGTGCCGTCTTCAGGGTCTTTTCCAAGCTGGATGACTCCGAGCTTTAACTGTAGCTCAGCATCGAGGCATCAAGGTTTAAAGGGAATGATCTTCAAGGGTGCCTTCCAAGATGGAGATCTGTGAGATTGCCAAGGGAGGACATCTGAGAAGAAAGACAAAAGAAAGACCAAGAGAAGTTCCTTGCAGAAGATTCACTCCAAGGCTGCCACTCTGACTGGCTGAGCTGGGGTGGGGACAAAGGGCGGGGCTGGCCTGGCTGTGGTGTACTGTGACACCTGTGACATCACGGGGCACCTGTCACAATGGGGGCAGCCGTAAAAGGCCCCAGCAGGTAACGCTGGCCCCGCATTGCTTGAGCAAGCGGTGAGTGCACACGTGGTGGGGAGGCTGGGCTGGGGACAAGGCCTGGGGCAGAAAGGCTGCACCCAGGGTTGCGTTCTCCCTCTTCATGCAGAGACAGCCCCTCATGGCAGAGCCTTAGGCAGGGCCCCGTGCTGCTGCTGCTGGTGCTGGTGCTTGGGATGTGGGACAGGCCTTGCTGCTTGCCAGCTCTCTGGTGCCCTGCCTTCCTGCCCCCAGATCCCTGACACTGCCACCCCTGCTGCCCCCACTGACGGCTGCTTCCCTCCCAGCACCACTCAACAGCCTTCTCTCCCTCCTCCTGCAGACCATGGATACCTTGGTATTGTGGTTCTTGCTCTTGCAAAGCATACTGCAGTACCCACAGCCCGTGGGTGATGGTTTGGACGAGGCAACACGTCTGCGGATGGAGGCGCATGCAAAGGTCCTGGAAGCGGAGAAGATTCGTCTGGAGCGGGAGGTGGAGCAGCTGGCCCTGATGAAGCCGAGTGTTGGGACCTGGGGGCACCTGTTCTGGTCTGCCTTGCAGCCCTGGCAGGTCTGGCCTCTGGCTGGGCTCCTGCTCCTTCTCTTGGCCCTCTGGTCTATGTGGAGGAAGAGGAGCCTGAAGAGAGCGGAGCATGAAGAAGAAAACGGTGCTGCAAATGAAGGGGAAGGCAGAAATGTGGATGCAAACCAAGAAGCTGGTGGAGAGGAAGAAGAAGAGTTCGGAAATGAAGAAGAAGAAGAGAATGATGTGAATGGGGAGGAAAACAACAAAGATGATGGCAATGCACAGGAAGTCGACAATGCTGCTGCAAATGAAGAAGGTGGTGTTGGAAATGAAGCTGGCAACGAGGCTGCAAATGCAGCAAACAGCAGTCAGGCCGGAAATGAAGTTGACATTCGGGATTGGGATGATATCATTGGGAGAATGGCAGTGGAGCGCATCCAGCGGCCTGCACAGCACCTGCAGGAAGGATGCCAGTGGACAACGAGCCTGATGAACGCGTTTGTGATTTACTCTCGACACCTCTCGTCGAAGAGTTTCTACCCGGTCCTGAAAGAAGCCATTGGAGTGGCCAGTGCCTTCGAAGGCTGGTATCACCATGAGCAGGATGTTTTGTACCAGGTGCTCATCCCCATGACTCCTCCTCGAGGGCACAGCTTCCACCTGGAGCGGGACGCTGCAGGGCGGAGGGACTTCCGCATCCGCGTGGAGCAGGAGTGCACGTGCACCAGCGAGGAGCGGGGTAACAACAACATGCTGTGCTTCCTGCACCACCCCGAGGAGGAGCTGAGGGCGTATCAGGATCCCAGCCTCCTTGACACCCTGTGCACGGGCTCCTACCTGGACGTGGAGAAAACTGCCCTCTGGTTCTGCCAACTGGTGACAGCAATCTGGCCGGCTTTGCCTCAGGCCCGCAGTTGGCATTTAGCGCTGGTGCCCTCCAGACGCTACTGCCAATTCAGGGTGAGCAACGGCTCAGAAAGCTACCGGGTCAGGATGCTCTTTGGGCTGCGGCGAGGCAACTCGGACGTCTTTGTAAGCAGCCAGCGCGGGAAAGACCACATCTCAAGCACAACCTGGCTGGAGACGTACGCCGTGGCAGAGGCAAAGTTCTTCGAGTCCATCGCCAGGCGGGCCCCTCCGGACAGCTTGCACCTCCAGTGCCTGCGGCTCTTTGCCCGTCTGTGGCGGCAGGGCATAGGGTTTTCCCCCTACACCATGAAGACCCTTGTCATGCACCACCTGAGCGTCACACCCGTGTCGCGGTGGGGCAGGAGACATTTGGCGAGGCGACTGAAGTACATCAGGGAGAGCCTGCGCGTGTGCCTGCATATGAGACGCCTCGACCACTTCATTGTTGGCAACTGGAGGCTTCCGGAGGACATCAGTTTGCCCCTAGATGTCCTAATGGTCAGGCCAGGCAATCTCTTCAATGACCTGGCGATGGATCCGGTTGCCCACTCCCAGGCCATGGGGCAGTACCTGGATCTCCACCAGTGGCTCGAACAAATCATTACCAACGAGCAGTGAAAGGGGCTCCCCTGCACAGAGCGGTGCTTGTGGGGCTCACACCTGGTGGCAGAGAACCTCCTCAGAGCACATGGGAAAAGAGGGCAGAATGTGCGAGACACAGAGGGAAGGGAAAACACCACCTAGCAGCTTAATGCCATCAGCAGCAGCAGCAGCAGCGTCACCTCAACAGTCTCCCCAGCCCTGCATCCAGCCATGACCAGCTTGGCTCCAAAGATGAAGGACCACACGAGAGGCAATGTTATTATTGCTTCTTTTGCTCTCTGGGGTCCGCATGGAGAGCCTACAGCCCGGGGAGAAGCCGACGCAGACCGGAGCGTGCGGCACACGGAGAAGGCACGGCTCCATCGGCAGCGGCAGCTGCGGCCGTGCCTTTCCTCTAGAGCAAAATCACACCTGGGGAGTCTGGCCTGATGGAGCTGAAGAGGCCGTGGCCAGGGCGCTTGTGAGACAGAGTCCCCTTACCAGCAGAACTGGGACTGCCCCCACCTCTATCTCAGAGTCCATTTTCCCTCTGAGAGCTTCACCTTGTGCCAAGACCGTGAGCTCAGAATCCCGGACGAGGGAATGTTGGAAAGGACCACCGGTGGGATCAGGGTGGTTCAGGGCTGCTCCAGCAGGGTCTTCCTGACGTGCCTTGCAAAGCCTTGGCTTCAGACGGGTCCTGACCCTCTCCGCTCAGGGAGACTCCACCATCTCCGGGCAATGCCCGCGTTCACTCCGTGGACGTTGTGCCTCCGTCACCTCGAAAGGGAAACTTTAGGTCAGCCCTGTACACCTCTGTTGCAGCTGACCTTAAGTGTTGTATATATAAGAATCTAGATTTTTATTTCATATATTTATCCATATGATGTATACATATTATATACGATAAGGCTTATCAAATATCATATCAAAAAGTAAACTATAAAAAGCCAATATATTAGTATAAATAATACCGAAGGTATAGAATGTGTTGTTAGTATAGCATTATAGAAATGATCATAAGGAGTTGATAGGTAATTATGTTTAAACCATACAATGTAGGACACATTTAATGTCACTATTTGTTGTGAGACATATTAATTCCCATAGTGCATTTATAGCTGGAAGGATTTTTATGAAATAGTTCTATTTCTATCATATATAAGATATTTAAGACATATGTGACATATATCAATAATATATACACATAGGATATTATCTTTTTTGTATACAAGTAAAGCCAGAGATGGTGTCTCTGTCTGTTGGGGACATATAAGTATGTTCTGTAGTTTGGGCACTTACGAGTGGCAACTGGGTACTGTTTTGCTCTTTATTCAATAAACTACAGTATTCCAGAATCTGGATTGTGCAAGACTTTATTGATCTCCAGCACACCCAGAGTATTGGTAAATCTCACCAGGTGGGAATGTGAGCTTGTGAACTCTGTCCGTGAACTCAGCCAGCGCTGAAGTGGTTCTAAGCAGAACTTAAGCCCGGCTGCCCCAGGCCCCTGTGATGACAGAAGGACAGAAGAGCTTGGCTTGGAGGGGTCCCTAGAAATGGTCGTTCTTCCAGCCCTGCGGCCAAGGGCAGGGACACCTGCCACCAGGCCGCGTTGCTCCAGGCTCCAAGTCCAAGCCGGCCTGGAAACACAGCCAGGGATCCGGGGGCAGCCACAGCTGCTGTGGGCAGCGTGGGCCGGGGCCTCAGCAGCCTCCGAGGCAGGAATTGCTTCCCCATCTCCAGGCTAGGCCTGCCCTCTATCAGAGGGAAGCCACTGGGCCTGGTGCTGTCCCTGCAGGCCCTTGGACACAGCCCCTCTGCAGGTCTCTGCTGGGCCTGGTGCAGGGAGTGAAAGGCCGCAGGAAGGTGCCCCTGGAGAAGGCCTTGGAGAGTCCTGGGGCCAGGAGTGGCACCATGAGGGCAGCAAGCAGGGCCTGGTGTGGCCATCGGGACGGGAGGGCACAGGGCGGGCGCTGAGGCCCTGCCAGCCGCAGCTGGGAGCTCTGGGCTGCCGCTGGCAGAGAGCCGTGGGAGATGTGTGCAGCAGCAGGGACACTCGAGGGCTTTTGATGTGGTAGAAGGCAGAGAGGAGCTTGAGAATGGGCACTGAGGGATTAGGGCGTCTCCCCGTGTGCAAAAATCCTTCAGGACACCAGAGGTTGATGCTTCTGTCTCTCGTTGTGTCAGTTGCTGCCTGGAGAAAGAGGCCAACCCCCACCTCTCTACAGCCACCTTTCAGGAAGTTGTAGAGAGTGATAAGGTCACCCCCGAGTCTCCTTTTCTCCAGGCTAAGCAACCCCAGCTCCCTCAGGCCTTCCTCACAGGGCTCATGTTCCAAGCCCCTCAGCAGCCTCGTCGCCTCCTCTGGACGCGCCCGAGCGTCTCACTGTCCTTCCTGAGCTGAGGGCCCAGAGCTGGACACAGCACTCGAGGTGCGGCCTCACCAGAGCCGGGTACAGGGGAAGAATGACCTCGCTGCTCCTGCTGGCCACACCATTCCTGATGCAGGCCTGGATGCCATTGGCCTTCTTGGCTACCAGGCCACACTGCTGGCTCGTGTTCAGCCGCCTTTCACCAGCACCCCCAGGTCTCTTTCTGCCTGGGCTCTGTCCAGCCACACCGTCCTCAGCCTAGAACGTTGCAGGGGGTTCTTGTGGCCAAAATGCAGGACTCGGCACTTGCACTGATTCAACTGCATCTCACTGGACTCTGCCCATCCATCCAGCTGTTCCAGGTCTCTCTGCAGAGCCCTCCTACCTTCCAACACATGGACACACGCTCCCAGATCTGTGTTGTTCACAGATTTAGTAACGAAAGGCTCAAACCTCTCATCCATGTTGTCAATAAAAATACCAACCAGAACTGGCCCCAGCACTGACCCCTGAGGGACACCACTGGTGCCTGGCTGCCAGCTGAATGCAGCACCATTCACCGCCACTCGCTGGGGCCGCCTCTCCATCCAACTCCTAAGCCAGCCAGGAGTGCTCCTGCCCAAGCCCTGGGCTGCCAGCTTTTCCAGGAGCGTGCTGGGGGAGACAACATCCAAGGCCTTGCTGAAGTCCAAAGTGACAACTTGCTCAGCCTTTCCTGCATCCACCAGGCGGGTCACCTGGTCATCAAAGGCTGGTCAGACATGACCTACCCTTCCTAAACCCATGCTGGCTGGGTCTGATACCCTGGCCAGCCTGGAAGTGCTGCATGATGGCACTCAGTTATCAACTGAGCCATGACCTTCTTGGGTACTGAGGTCAGGCTAACTGGCCTTCATAACTCTTGACGTGTTAGAAACCAGAGAGAAGCTTGAGAATGGGCACTGAGCGAATAGGGGGTCTCCTTGTGTGTAAAATCTTCACCACACCCGAGGCTTATGTCCGGAAAAGACACAGAGGAGTCCTGCAAGGTTATTTGAATAAAGGGAGAGGGTAGGGCACATTTCCCATGGGGTGTCTCAAAATCGTGGTGACCCAGGACAAGGGCACAGCCTCCTTTTTTCCCCTAATTCCCAGGTGCATCACCCTCTTCCTTCCCCCACTGCCTGAGCTACTTGGAAGGTACAGACTTCCCAAACTGCCTAGCCTGTGGCCCCTCTAAAATGCACCCTCTGTTTTATACACATCCCTCCATAACCGTGCGGAAGGGACAGGCAAGGAAGAGGAGGGTAACCATGAACGGAGGGTAACCATGAATGGAGGATGACTGAGGAGAAGAAAGGATTTCATTTTTAGAGGCAGTTAAATGCCTGCTCAAAACCCAAAATTCTTTCTCAAGAGGCTTTTTTACAGGGGAAAATAGAAACTCCTGGTCCAGTTTCAGTAGTGGAAGGGCCATTTGGAGGGGACACGTTTGATTTCTCAGCCTCTCTGGATGCATTTGCAGATGACAGCTCTTGTGGGGGGGAGCAGAAACGAGGGGGGGGAGCAGACATCACTGATGTCTGAGGAAGGGGCTGGGAGGCTGCTGTTCATGGAAGGGGTGATGCAGAAAACAGCAACTGCACCACTGAGTTGATCTCAGGAACCACTCAGTAGTTGGACAACAAAAGGAGTAGAATGGGGCACAACAGCTTGTTGGACAGAGGGAAAAATGCCAAGGAAGAGTGAGCTCCAACAAGGGATTGTAGAATCTCTTCCTCTGGGCCGCTTCACTGCCAGAGGGACTCCGAGAGCTTCTTCCCCCTCCAGTCCAGATCCTACATGTGGAATGAGAGGAACCTCTACATTACTGGGCAAGTTTCTTCTTTTTCTGGCGCACCCAGCAACTCCCGGCACAGTACGAGGCCAATGTTGCAGCCGTGCTGTGTCAGCCAGTGAGCCTCACGTTCTCCCTCTCATCTTCCATTACAGGTGCGTTCATTCACTCTCCTCTCTACTAGCCTTCTTTCCAGGATCCAAATGGCAAGGATGGAGGACTCCCCAGGAGTGTCTAACCACTGCCAAGCTCCCCATTGCCATTTCTATTTGTTTGGTAATTCCCAAGAACAAGCACTTGCCATAAAATATCCGTTGTATTTTTTTTTCTTTCCTGACGCCCCTGAAGTGCTTCAGAAATACCAGCTAGCTGATGTGCTAACTTCACTTAAAACTTACAGATTTTTCTGTGTGGTAGGTGTGTGCATTGGTTTGAGCTCAGGTAGTTATCTTCCCAGTAGCTCATGCATGTTACGTCCATGCTCGGTTCTGGCAACCAATTGAAGAAGAAGGGTTGTTGTACCTTCTTGTCCCTTTAGCTTTCAACCAAGTTGCATGGAATTTCTAAGCTACCCCCAGGAGAACTCCTGCCTTCCACTCCCGGAGCTTATTCCAGGGCTTTTCAGTTCTGATCAGGGCCTGCTTAGAGGATTTCCCCACAGAATAAAATTACCCAACACACATCCCCCGACAGATATTTCTATATACGACACCCTGCGATGACAGAACTGTTTCCTGACGTGGCCTGTTGAGTTACTCTGGGCTAGAGGTTTGCAGCAGAGGGGGCACAGCCATTCCACAGGACAGAGGGCACCAGTGCTGTGCTTTTATTGAATGTTTTATCAAAATCTTCTGCTGTGCGGTTCCATCCCATTTGCTCCAGTGGTAGTCCTGCTTTGCAGTTCTCTTGTTTCTCTTTCAAGTTACTTTTCCATGCTTTTTGGTTTTTTCTTGGACTAAGCCCAACAGATTTAGCCAGCCTAACTTTCCTTTGCCAACCAGCCCCTTTCCCTCGGCTTCTTTGCTGTGATTTCAGGGACGCTTCACAGGCAACTTTGTACCTCACTTGAGACATGGAAGGGGTGAGAAGCAACTATGTAGTTAAAAAGTTATTTCACCGTGTTAGCCAGGTGTTGCCACAGCAGGATAGAGTTGTCTTTTTCGACTAGAGCTCATAGCCTGTAGGATGATTTCCACTGCCCTTCATCCAGGTTGGTCTGGCTGTGTTTCCTCACCTCTTTGCCAGGAGATCCAAATGATGTCAGGGCTGATATTCCTTTCCTCTGCCAAACAGAAGTCGACCAAAAGAGGCAAAGACATCTCCCGAGGAAGCAGTCGTCTTGAGAGGGAAATGTACACCAAAGTCATTTTCTTTGCCCCATCCTGAGCACGCACGGAGAAGAGGAAAGTGCCCAACACTTCATGGGTGGCCCCAGAGATAGACCACGTTACTGCACCTCTTCTCCTGGGAGGCAGTTGGGCGGCAACCGGGAGTGATAAAAACCCTGTGAGAGTTCAGCGTGGGATTCATGATTCCCTGTAGGACAGTGCCAGTCAAAGGTATCCAAAATTCACAGAAGCAGCCCAGCACACCTTGACCTAGCATCCCTCTCCCCATGTGTCTTCATTTGTTTCTGACCAGGGAGAGAATTCAGGCTTTGCCCAACCTGGGGCCTTGCTGAAGGCAAAGGCCAAGGCAGGGCTCTCCCTTGTGCTGCCAGGGCCATGGCAGGCCCCAGAGCAAGAGGCCATTTCTAGGCTGCAGGGATCCCATATTGACAGTGCGGCCTTGCAGGCTAGCAAAAGCCACACGGGCATCCTGGCCCATGGGGACAGGGTTTGGAGTGAAAGTCAGTGCATGGAGCTCAGTCTAACTGAGAATGAGTAGGGCAGAAGTGTTGATGTGCCTGAGGGTAGGGAGGCTCTACTCAGGGATGTGGACAGTGTACTTGAGGGGTCAAGCCCACCTGTCTGAGACAGAAGGTGGCCAAAGGCTGGGTGCTGCACTTTGGCCTCTCCCAGCCCATGCAGTGCTGTGAGCTGGGGGAAGAGGGGCTGGAAACTGGTGGGAAGCCAAGGGCATGCCAGCTTCTGTCAGAAGCAGTGTGGCCTCCAGGAGCAGAGAGAGCAGTGATTGTCCCTCTGCCACAGGGCACCGGTGAGGCTGCACCTCAAATCCTGCACTGGGTTTTGGACCCTCACAACAAGAAAGACTTGCAGGTGCTTGAGTGTGTGCACAGAAGGGGCATGGAGCTGGGGAAGGGTCTGGAGCACATGTCTGAAGAAGAAGGGCTGAGGGAGCTGTGGGTGTTCAGCAAAGTGGAAAGGTGCCTCACGGGAGGACTTAGAGTTCTCTACAGCTCCCTGAAGGGTGGCTGTGGCCAGGCTGGGGTCATTATATTTGCCCATGGAAGAAACAATGCAACCAGAGGAAATGACCACAAGTTGTGCCACAGGAGCTTTAGATTGGACAATTTAGATTGATACCCTTTCAACAAAAAGGGTATCAATCTTGGGAAGAGGCTGCCCAGGGAAATGGCCGAGTCCCCAGGCTCAGAGAGATTTCAAAGTCATGTGCACGTGGCCTGTGGGGAGCCAGGCGACTGGTGGAGTGGGCAGTGCAAAGCTTGCGGTTGGAGTGTGCCGTCTTCAGGGTCTTTTCCAAGCTGGATGACTCCGAGCTTTAACTGTAGCTCAGCATCAAGGCATCAAGGTTTAAAGGGAATGATCTTCAAGGGTGCCTTCCAAGATGGAGATCTGTGAGATTGCCAAGGGAGGACATCTGAGAAGAAAGACAAAAGAAAGACCAAGAGAAGTTCCTCTCAGAAGATTCACTCCAAGGCTGCCACTCTGACTGGCTGAGCTGGGGTGGGGACAAAGGGCGGAGCTGGCCTGGCTGTGGTGTACTGTGACACCTGTGACATCACGGGGCACCTGTCACAATGGGGGCAGCCGTAAAAGGCCCCAGCAGGTAACGTTGGCCTCGCATTGCTTGAGCAAGCGGTGAGTGCACACGTGGTGGGGAGGCTGGGCTGGGGACAAGGCCTGGGGCAGAAAGGCTGCACCCAGGGTTGCGTTCTCCCTCTTCATGCAGAGACAGCCCCTCATGGCAGAGCCTTAGGCAGGGCCCCGTGCTGCTGCTGCTGGTGCTGGTGCTTGGGATGTGGGACAGGCCTTGCTGCTTGCCAGCTCTCTGGTGCCCTGTCTTCCTGCCCCCAGATCCCTGACACTGCCACCCCTGCTGCCCCCACTGACGGCTGCTTCCCTCCCAGCACCACTCAACAGCCTTCTCTCCCTCCTCCTGCAGACCATGGATACCTTGGTATTGTGGTTCTTGCTCTTGCAAAGCATACTGCAGTACCCACAGCCCGTGGGTGATGGTTTGGACGAGGCAACACGTCTGCGGATGGAGGCGCATGCAAAGCTCCTGGAAGCGGAGAAGATTCGTCTGGAGCGGGAGGTGGAGCAGCTGGCCCTGATGAAGCCGAGTGTTGGGACCTGGGGGCACCTGTTCTGGTCTGCCTTGCAGCCCTGGCAGGTCTGGCCTCTGGCTGGGCTCCTGCTCCTTCTCTTGGCCCTCTGGTCTATGTGGAGGAAGAGGAGCCTGAAGAGAGCGGAGCATGAAGAAGAAAACGGTGCTGCAAATGAAGGGGAAGGCAGAAATGTGGATGCAAACCAAGAAGCTGGTGGAGAGGAAGAAGAAGAGTTCGGAAATGAAGAAGAAGAAGAGAATGATGTGGATGGGGAGGAAAACAACAAAGATGATGGCAATGCACAGGAAGTCGACAATGCTGCTGCAAATGAAGAAGGTGGTGTTGGAAATGAAGCTGGCAACGAGGCTGCAAATGCAGCAAACAGCAGTCAGGCCGGAAATGAAGTTGACATTCGGGATTGGGATGATATCATTGGGAGAATGGCAGTGGAGCGCATCCAGCGGCCTGCACAGCACCTGCAGGAAGGATGCCAGTGGACAACGAGCCTGATGAACGCGTTTGTGATTTACTCTCGACACCTCTCGTCGAAGAGTTTCTACCCGGTCCTGAAAGAAGCCATTGGAGTGGCCAGTGCCTTCGAAGGCTGGTATCACCATGAGCAGGATGTTTTGTACCAGGTGCTCATCCCCATGACTCCTCCTCGAGGGCACAGCTTCCACCTGGAGCGGGACGCTGCAGGTCGGAGGGACTTCCGCATCCGCGTGGAGCAGGAGTGCACGTGCACCAGCGAGGAGCGGGGTAACAACAACATGCTGTGCTTCCTGCACCACCCCGAGGAGGAGCTGAGGGCGTATCAGGATCCCAGCCTCCTTGACACCCTGTGCACGGGCTCCTACCTGGACGTGGAGAAAACTGCCCTCTGGTTCTGCCAACTGGTGACAGCAATCTGGCCGGCTTTGCCTCAGGCCCGCAGTTGGCATTTAGCGCTGGTGCCCTCCAGACGCTACTGCCAATTCAGGGTGAGCAACGGCTCAGAAAGCTACCGGGTCAGGATGCTCTTTGGGCTGCGGCGAGGCAACTCGGACGTCTTTGTAAGCAGCCAGCGCGGGAAAGACCACATCTCAAGCACAACCTGGCTGGAGACGTACGCCGTGGCAGAGGCAAAGTTCTTCGAGTCCATCGCCAGGCGGGCCCCTCCGGACAGCTTGCACCTCCAGTGCCTGCGGCTCTTTGCCCGTCTGTGGCGGCAGGGCATAGGGTTTTCCCCCTACACCATGAAGACCCTTGTCATGCACCACCTGAGCGTCACACCCGTGTCGCGGTGGGGCAGGAGACATTTGGCGAGGCGACTGAAGTACATCAGGGAGAGCCTGCGCGTGTGCCTGCATATGAGACGCCTCGACCACTTCATTGTTGGCAACTGGAGGCTTCCGGAGGACATCAGTTTGCCCCTAGATGTCCTAATGGTCAGGCCAGGCAATCTCTTCAATGACCTGGCGATGGATCCGGTTGCCCACTCCCAGGCCATGGGGCAGTACCTGGATCTCCACCAGTGGCTCGAACAAATCATTACCAACGAGCAGTGAAAGGGGCTCCCCTGCACAGAGCGGTGCTTGTGGGGCTCACACCTGGTGGCAGAGAACCTCCTCAGAGCACATGGGAAAAGAGGGCAGAATGTGCGAGACACAGAGGGAAGGGAAAACACCACCTAGCAGCTTAATGCCATCAGCAGCAGCAGCAGCAGCGTCACCTCAACAGTCTCCCCAGCCCTGCATCCAGCCATGACCAGCTTGGCTCCAAAGATGAAGGACCACACGAGAGGCAATGTTATTATTGCTTCTTTTGCTCTCTGGGGTCCGCATGGAGAGCCTACAGCCCGGGGAGAAGCCGACGCAGACCGGAGCGTGCGGCACACGGAGAAGGCACGGCTCCATCGGCAGCGGCAGCTGCGGCCGTGCCTTTCCTCTAGAGCAAAATCACACCTGGGGAGTCCGGCCTGATGGAGCTGAAGAGGCCGTGGCCAGGGCGCTTGTGAGACAGAGTCCCCTTACCAGCAGAACTGGGACTGCCCCCACCTCTATCTCAGCGTCCATTTTCCCTCTGAGAGCTTCACCTTGTGCCAAGACCGTGAGCTCAGAATCCCGGACGAGGGAATGTTGGAAAGGATCACCGGTGGGATCAGGGTGGTTCAGGGCTGCTCCAGCAGGGTCTTCCTGACGTGCCTTGCAAAGCCTTGGCTTCAGACGGGTCCTGACCCTCTCCGCTCAGGGAGACTCCACCATCTCCGGGCAATGCCCGCGTTCACTCCGTGGACGTTGTGCCTCCGTCACCTCGAAAGGGAAACTTTAGGTCAGCCCTGTACACCTCTGTTGCAGCTGACCTTAAGTGTTGTATATATAAGAATCTAGATTTTTATTTCATATATTTATCCATATGATGTATACATATTATATACGATAAGGCTTATCAAATATCATATCAAAAAGTAAACTATAAAAAGCCAATATATTAGTATAAATAATACCGAAGGTATAGAATGTGTTGTTAGTATAGCATTATAGAAATGATCATAAGGAGTTGATAGGTAATTATGTTTAAACCATACAATGTAGGACACATTTAATGTCACTATTTGTTGTGAGACATATTAATTCCCATAGTGCATTTATAGCTGGAAGGATTTTTATGAAATAGTTCTATTTCTATCATATATAAGATATTTAAGACATATGTGACATATATCAATAATATATACACATAGGATATTATCTTTTTTGTATACAAGTAAAGCCAGAGATGGTGTCTCTGTCTGTTGGGGACATATAAGTATGTTCTGTAGTTTGGGCACTTACGAGTGGCAACTGGGTACTGTTTTGCTCTTTATTCAATAAACTACAGTATTCCAGAATCTGGATTGTGCAAGACTTTATTGATCTCCAGCACACCCAGAGTATTGGTAAATCTCACCAGGTGGGAATGTGAGCTTGCGAACTCTGTCCGTGAACTCAGCCAGCGCTGAAGTGGTTCTAAGCAGAACTTAAGCCCGGCTGCCCCAGGCCCCTGTGATGACAGAAGGACAGAAGAGCTTGGCTTGGAGGGGTCCCTAGAAATGGTCGTTCTTCCAGCCCTGCGGCCAAGGGCAGGGACACCTGCCACCAGGCCGCGTTGCTCCAGGCTCCAAGTCCAAGCCGGCCTGGAAACACAGCCAGGGATCCGGGGGCAGCCACAGCTGCTGTGGGCAGCGTGGGCCGGGGCCTCAGCAACCTCCGAGGCAGGAATTGCTTCCCCATCTCCAGGCTAGGCCTGCCCTCTGTCAGAGGGAAGCCACTGGGCCTGGTGCTGTCCCTGCAGGCCCTTGGACACAGCCCCTCTGCAGGTCTCTGCTGGGCCTGGTGCACGGAGTGAAAGGCCGCAGGAAGGTGCCCCTGGAGAAGGCCTCGGAGAGTCCTGGGGCCAGGAGTGGCACCATGAGGGCAGCAAGCAGGGCCTGGTGTGGCCATCGGGACGGGAGGGCACAGGGCGGGCGCTGAGGCCCTGCCAGCCGGAGCTGGGAGCTCTGGGCTGCCGCTGGCAGAGAGCCGTGGGAGATGTGTGCAGCAGCAGGGACACTCGAGGGCTTTTGATGTGGTAGAAGGCAGAGAGGAGCTTGAGAATGGGCACTGAGGGATTAGGGCGTCTCCCCGTGTGCAAAAATCCTTCAGGACACCAGAGGTTGATGCTTCTGTCTCTCGTTGTGTCAGTTGCTGCCTGGAGAAAGAGGCCAACCCCCACCTCTCTACAGCCACCTTTCAGGAAGTTGTAGAGAGTGATAAGGTCACCCCCGAGTCTCCTTTTCTCCAGGCTAAGCAACCCCAGCTCCCTCAGGCCTTCCTCACAGGGCTCATGTTCCAAGCCCCTCAGCAGCCTCGTCGCCTCCTCTGGACGCGCCCGAGCGTCTCACTGTCCTTCCTGAGCTGAGGGCCCAGAGCTGGACACAGCACTCGAGGTGCGGCCTCACCAGAGCCGGGTACAGGGGAAGAATGACCTCGCTGCTCCTGCTGGCCACACCATTCCTGATGCAGGCCTGGATGCCATTGGCCTTCTTGGCTACCAGGCCACACTGCTGGCTCGTGTTCAGCCGCCTTTCACCAGCACCCCCAGGTCCCTTTCTGCCTGGGCTCTGTCCAGCCACACCGTCCTCAGCCTAGAACGTTGCAGGGGGTTCTTGTGGCCAAAATGCAGGACTCGGCACTTGCACTGATTCAACTGCATCTCACTGGACTCTGCCCATCCATCCAGCTGTTCCAGGTCTCTCTGCAGAGCCCTTCTACCTTCCAACACATGGACACACGCTCCCAGATCTGTGTTGTTCACAGATTTAGTAACGAAAGGCTCAAACCTCTCATCCATGTTGTCAATAAAAATACCAACCAGAACTGGCCCCAGCACTGACCCCTGAGGGACACCACTGGTGCCTGGCTGCCAGCTGAATGCAGCACCATTCACCGCCACTCGCTGGGGCCGCCTCTCCATCCAACTCCTAAGGCAGCCAGGAGTGCTCCTGCCCAAGCCCTGGGCTGCCAGCTTTTCCAGGAGCGTGCTGGGGGAGACAACATCCAAGGCCTTGCTGAAGTCCAAAGTGACAACTTGCTCAGCCTTTCCTGCATCCACCAGGCGGGTCACCTGGTCATCAAAGGCTGGTCAGACATGACCTACCCTTCCTAAACCCATGCTGGCTGGGTCTGATACCCTGGCCAGCCTGGAAGTGCTGCATGATGGCACTCAGTTATCAACTGAGCCATGACCTTCTCGGGTACTGAGGTCAGGCTAACTGGCCTTCATAACTCTTGACGTGTTAGAAACCAGAGAGAAACTTGAGAATGGGCACTGAGCGAATAGGGGGTCTCCTTGTGTGTAAAATCTTCACCACACCCGAGGCTTATGTCCGGAAAAGACACAGAGGAGTCCTGCAAGGTTATTTGAATAAAGGGAGAGGGTAGGGCACATTTCCCATGGGGTGTCTCAAAATCGTGGTGACCCAGGACAAGGGCACAGCCTCCTTTTTTCCCCTAATTCCCAGGTGCATCACCCTCTTCCTTCCCCCACTGCCTGAGCTACTTGGAAGGTACAGACTTCCCAAACTGCCTAGCCTGTGGCCCCTCTAAAATGCACCCTCTGTTTTATACACATCCCTCCATAACCGTGCGGAAGGGACAGGCAAGGAAGAGGAGGGTAACCATGAACGGAGGGTAACCATGAATGGAGGATGACTGAGGAGAAGAAAGGATTTCATTTTTAGAGGCACTTTTAAATGCCTGCTCAAAACCCAAAATTCTTTCTCAAGAGGCTTTTTTACAGGGGAAAATAGAAACTCCTGGTCCAGTTTCAGTAGTGGAAGGGCCATTTGGAGGGGACACGTTTGATTTCTCAGCCTCTCTGGATGCATTTGCAGATGACAGCTCTTGTGGGGGGGAGCAGAAACGAGGGGGGGGAGCAGACATCACTGATGTCTGAGGAAGGGGCTGGGAGGCTGCTGTTCATGGAAGGGGTGATGCAGAAAACAGCAACTGCACCACTGAGTTGATCTCAGGAACCACTCAGTAGTTGGACAACAAAAGGAGTAGAATGGGGCACAACAGCTTGTTGGACAGAGGGAAAAATGCCAAGGAAGAGTGAGCTCCAACAAGGGATTGTAGAATCTCTTCCTCTGGGCCGCTTCACTGCCAGAGGGACTCCGAGAGCTTCTTCCCCCTCCAGTCCAGATCCTACATGTGGAATGAGAGGAACCTCTACATTACTGGGCAAGTTTCTTCTTTTTCTGGCGCACCCAGCAACTCCCGGCATAGTACGAGGCCAATTTTGCAGCCGTGCTGTGTCAGCCAGTGAGCCTCACGTTCTCCCTCTCATCTTCCATTACAGGTGCGTTCATTCACTCTCCTCTCTACTAGCCTTCTTTCCAGGATCCAGATGGCAAGGATGGAGGACTCCCCAGGAGTGTCTAACCACTGCCAAGCTCCCCATTGCCATTTCTATTTGTTTGGTAATTCCCAAGAACAAGCACTTGCCATAAAATATCCGTTGTATTTTTTTTTCTTTCCTGACGCCCCTGAAGTGCTTCAGAAATACCAGCTAGCTGATGTGCTAACTTCACTTAAAACTTACAGATTTTTCTGTGTGGTAGGTGTGTGCATTGGTTTGAGCTCAGGTAGTTATCTTCCCAGTAGCTCATGCATGTTACGTCCATGCTCGGTTCTGGCAACCAATTGAAGAAGAAGGGTTGTTGTACCTTCTTGTCCCTTTAGCTTTCAACCAAGTTGCATGGAATTTCGAAGCTACCCCCAGGAGAACTCCTGCCTTCCACTCACGGAGCTTATTCCAGGGCTTTTCAGTTCTGATCAGGGCCTGCTTAGAGGATTTCCCCACAGAATAAAATTACCCAACACACATCCCCCGACAGATATTTCTATATACGACACCCTGCGATGACAGAACTGTTTCCTGACGTGGCCTGTTGAGTTACTCTGGGCTAGAGGTTTGCAGCAGAGGGGGCACAGCCATTCCACAGGACAGAGGGCACCAGTGCTGTGCTTTTATTGAATGTTTTATCAAAATCTTCTGCTGTGCGGTTCCATCCCATTTGCTCCAGTGGTAGTCCTGCTTTGCAGTTCTCTTGTTTCTCTTTCAAGTTACTTTTCCATGCTTTTTGGTTTTTTCTTGGACTAAGCCCAACAGATTTAGCCAGCCTAACTTTCCTTTGCCAACCAGCCCCTTTCCCTCGGCTTCTTTGCTGTGATTTCAGGGACGCTTCACAGGCAACTTTGTACCTCACTTGAGACATGGAAGGGGTGAGAAGCAACTATGTAGTTAAAAAGTTATTTCACCGTGTTAGCCAGGTGTTGCCACAGCAGGATAGAGTTGTCTTTTTCGACTAGAGCTCATAGCCTGTAGGATGATTTCCACTGCCCTTCATCCAGGTTGGTCTGGCTGTGTTTCCTCACCTCTTTGCCAGGAGATCCAAATGATGTCAGGGCTGATATTCCTTTCCTCTGCCAAACAGAAGTCGACCAAAAGAGGCAAAGACATCTCCCGAGGAAGCAGTCGTCTTGAGAGGGAAATGTACACCAAAGTCATTTTCTTTGCCCCATCCTGAGCACGCACGGAGAAGAGGAAAGTGCCCAACACTTCATGGGTGGCCCCAGAGATAGACCACGTTACTGCAGCTGTTCTCCTGGGAGGCAGTTGGGCGGCAACCGGGAGTGATAAAAACCCTGAGAGAGTTCAGCGTGGGATTCATGATTCCCTGTAGGACAGTGCCAGTCAAAGGTATCCAAAATTCACAGAAGCAGCCCAGCACACCTTGACCTAGCAGCCATCTCCCCATGTGCCTTCATTTGTTTCTGACCAGGGAGAGAATTCAGGCTTTGCCCAACCTGGGGCCTTGCTGAAGGCAAAGGCCAAGGCAGGGCTCTCCCTTGTGCTGCCAGGGCCATGGCAGGCCCCAGAGCAAGAGGCCATTTCTAGGCTGCAGGGATCCCATATTGACAGTGCGGCCTTGCAGGCTAGCAAAAGCCACACGGGCATCCTGGCCCATGGGGACAGGGTTTGGAGTGAAAGTCAGTGCATGGAGCTCAGTCTAACTGAGAATGAGTAGGGCAGAAGTGTTGATGTGCCTGAGGGTAGGGAGGCTCTACTCAGGGATGTGGACAGTGTACTTGAGGGGTCAAGCCCACCTGTCTGAGACAGAAGGTGGCCAAAGGCTGGGTGCTGCACTTTGGCCTCTCCCAGCCCATGCAGTGCTGTGAGCTGGGGGAAGAGGGGCTGGAAACTGGTGGGAAGCCAAGGGCATGCCAGCTTCTGTCAGAAGCAGTGTGGCCTCCAGGAGCAGAGAGAGCAGTGATTGTCCCTCTGCCACAGGGCACCGGTGAGGCTGCACCTCAAATCCTGCACTGGGTTTTGGACCCTCACAACAAGAAAGACTTGCAGGTGCTTGAGTGTGTGCACAGAAGGGGCATGGAGCTGGGGAAGGGTCTGGAGCACATGTCTGAAGAAGAAGGGCTGAGGGAGCTGTGGGTGTTCAGCAAAGTGGAAAGGTGCCTCACGGGAGGACTTAGAGTTCTCTACAGCTCCCTGAAGGGTGGCTGTGGCCAGGCTGGGGTCATTATATTTGCCCATGGAAGAAACAATGCAACCAGAGGAAATGACCACAAGTTGTGCCACAGGAGCTTTAGATTGGACAATTTAGATTGATACCCTTTCAACAAAAAGGGTATCAATCTTGGGAAGAGGCTGCCCAGGGAAATGGCCGAGTCCCCAGGCTCAGAGAGATTTCAAAGTCATGTGCACGTGGCCTGTGGGGAGCCAGGCGACTGGTGGAGTGGGCAGTGCAAAGCTTGCGGTTGGAGTGTGCCGTCTTCAGGGTCTTTTCCAAGCTGGATGACTCCGAGCTTTAACTGTAGCTCAGCATCAAGGCATCAAGGTTTAAAGGGAATGATCTTCAAGGGTGCCTTCCAAGATGGAGATCTGTGAGATTGCCAAGGGAGGACATCTGAGAAGAAAGACAAAAGAAAGACCAAGAGAAGTTCCTCTCAGAAGATTCACTCCAAGGCTGCCACTCTGACTGGCTGAGCTGGGGTGGGGACAAAGGGCGGAGCTGGCCTGGCTGTGGTGTACTGTGACACCTGTGACATCACGGGGCACCTGTCACAATGGGGGCAGCCGTAAAAGGCCCCAGCAGGTAACGTTGGCCTCGCATTGCTTGAGCAAGCGGTGAGTGCACACGTGGTGGGGAGGCTGGGCTGGGGACAAGGCCTGGGGCAGAAAGGCTGCACCCAGGGTTGCGTTCTCCCTCTTCATGCAGAGACAGCCCCTCATGGCAGAGCCTTAGGCAGGGCCCCGTGCTGCTGCTGCTGGTGCTGGTGCTTGGGATGTGGGACAGGCCTTGCTGCTTGCCAGCTCTCTGGTGCCCTGTCTTCCTGCCCCCAGATCCCTGACACTGCCACCCCTGCTGCCCCCACTGACGGCTGCTTCCCTCCCAGCACCACTCAACAGCCTTCTCTCCCTCCTCCTGCAGACCATGGATACCTTGGTATTGTGGTTCTTGCTCTTGCAAAGCATACTGCAGTACCCACAGCCCGTGGGTGATGGTTTGGACGAGGCAACACGTCTGCGGATGGAGGCGCATGCAAAGCTCCTGGAAGCGGAGAAGATTCGTCTGGAGCGGGAGGTGGAGCAGCTGGCCCTGATGAAGCCGAGTGTTGGGACCTGGGGGCACCTGTTCTGGTCTGCCTTGCAGCCCTGGCAGGTCTGGCCTCTGGCTGGGCTCCTGCTCCTTCTCTTGGCCCTCTGGTCTATGTGGAGGAAGAGGAGCCTGAAGAGAGCGGAGCATGAAGAAGAAAACGGTGCTGCAAATGAAGGGGAAGGCAGAAATGTGGATGCAAACCAAGAAGCTGGTGGAGAGGAAGAAGAAGAGTTCGGAAATGAAGAAGAAGAAGAGAATGATGTGGATGGGGAGGAAAACAACAAAGATGATGGCAATGCACAGGAAGTCGACAATGCTGCTGCAAATGAAGAAGGTGGTGTTGGAAATGAAGCTGGCAACGAGGCTGCAAATGCAGCAAACAGCAGTCAGGCCGGAAATGAAGTTGACATTCGGGATTGGGATGATATCATTGGGAGAATGGCAGTGGAGCGCATCCAGCGGCCTGCACAGCACCTGCAGGAAGGATGCCAGTGGACAACGAGCCTGATGAACGCGTTTGTGATTTACTCTCGACACCTCTCGTCGAAGAGTTTCTACCCGGTCCTGAAAGAAGCCATTGGAGTGGCCAGTGCCTTCGAAGGCTGGTATCACCATGAGCAGGATGTTTTGTACCAGGTGCTCATCCCCATGACTCCTCCTCGAGGGCACAGCTTCCACCTGGAGCGGGACGCTGCAGGGCGGAGGGACTTCCGCATCCGCGTGGAGCAGGAGTGCACGTGCACCAGCGAGGAGCGGGGTAACAACAACATGCTGTGCTTCCTGCACCACCCCGAGGAGGAGCTGAGGGCGTATCAGGATCCCAGCCTCCTTCACACCCTGTGCACGGGCTCCTACCTGGACGTGGAGAAAACTGCCCTCTGGTTCTGCCAACTGGTGACAGCAATCTGGCCGGCTTTGCCTCAGGCCCGCAGTTGGCATTTAGCGCTGGTGCCCTCCAGACGCTACTGCCAATTCAGGGTGAGCAACGGCTCAGAAAGCTACCGGGTCAGGATGCTCTTTGGGCTGCGGCGAGGCAACTCGGACGTCTTTGTAAGCAGCCAGCGCGGGAAAGACCACATCTCAAGCACAACCTGGCTGGAGACGTACGCCGTGGCAGAGGCAAAGTTCTTCGAGTCCATCGCCAGGCGGGCCCCTCCGGACAGCTTGCACCTCCAGTGCCTGCGGCTCTTTGCCCGTCTGTGGCGGCAGGGCATAGGGTTTTCCCCCTACACCATGAAGACCCTTGTCATGCACCACCTGAGCGTCACACCCGTGTCGCGGTGGGGCAGGAGACATTTGGCGAGGCGACTGAAGTACATCAGGGAGAGCCTGCGCGTGTGCCTGCATATGAGACGCCTCGACCACTTCATTGTTGGCAACTGGAGGCTTCCGGAGGACATCAGTTTGCCCCTAGATGTCCTAATGGTCAGGCCAGGCAATCTCTTCAATGACCTGGCGATGGATCCGGTTGCCCACTCCCAGGCCATGGGGCAGTACCTGGATCTCCACCAGTGGCTCGAACAAATCATTACCAACGAGCAGTGAAAGGGGCTCCCCTGCACAGAGCGGTGCTTGTGGGGCTCACACCTGGTGGCAGAGAACCTCCTCAGAGCACATGGGAAAAGAGGGCAGAATGTGCGAGACACAGAGGGAAGGGAAAACACCACCTAGCAGCTTAATGCCATCAGCAGCAGCAGCAGCAGCGTCACCTCAACAGTCTCCCCAGCCCTGCATCCAGCCATGACCAGCTTGGCTCCAAAGATGAAGGACCACACGAGAGGCAATGTTATTATTGCTTCTTTTGCTCTCTGGGGTCCGCATGGAGAGCCTACAGCCCGGGGAGAAGCCGACGCAGACCGGAGCGTGCGGCACACGGAGAAGGCACGGCTCCATCGGCAGCGGCAGCTGCGGCCGTGCCTTTCCTCTAGAGCAAAATCACACCTGGGGAGTCCGGCCTGATGGAGCTGAAGAGGCCGTGGCCAGGGCGCTTGTGAGACAGAGTCCCCTTACCAGCAGAACTGGGACTGCCCCCACCTCTATCTCAGCGTCCATTTTCCCTCTGAGAGCTTCACCTTGTGCCAAGACCGTGAGCTCAGAATCCCGGACGAGGGAATGTTGGAAAGGATCACCGGTGGGATCAGGGTGGTTCAGGGCTGCTCCAGCAGGGTCTTCCTGACGTGCCTTGCAAAGCCTTGGCTTCAGACGGGTCCTGACCCTCTCCGCTCAGGGAGACTCCACCATCTCCGGGCAATGCCCGCGTTCACTCCGTGGACGTTGTGCCTCCGTCACCTCGAAAGGGAAACTTTAGGTCAGCCCTGTACACCTCTGTTGCAGCTGACCTTAAGTGTTGTATATATAAGAATCTAGATTTTTATTTCATATATTTATCCATATGATGTATACATATTATATACGATAAGGCTTATCAAATATCATATCAAAAAGTAAACTATAAAAAGCCAATATATTAGTATAAATAATACCGAAGGTATAGAATGTGTTGTTAGTATAGCATTATAGAAATGATCATAAGGAGTTGATAGGTAATTATGTTTAAACCATACAATGTAGGACACATTTAATGTCACTATTTGTTGTGAGACATATTAATTCCCATAGTGCATTTATAGCTGGAAGGATTTTTATGAAATAGTTCTATTTCTATCATATATAAGATATTTAAGACATATGTGACATATATCAATAATATATACACATAGGATATTATCTTTTTTGTATACAAGTAAAGCCAGAGATGGTGTCTCTGTCTGTTGGGGACATATAAGTATGTTCTGTAGTTTGGGCACTTACGAGTGGCAACTGGGTACTGTTTTGCTCTTTATTCAATAAACTACAGTATTCCAGAATCTGGATTGTGCAAGACTTTATTGATCTCCAGCACACCCAGAGTATTGGTAAATCTCACCAGGTGGGAATGTGAGCTTGCGAACTCTGTCCGTGAACTCAGCCAGCGCTGAAGTGGTTCTAAGCAGAACTTAAGCCCGGCTGCCCCAGGCCCCTGTGATGACAGAAGGACAGAAGAGCTTGGCTTGGAGGGGTCCCTAGAAATGGTCGTTCTTCCAGCCCTGCGGCCAAGGGCAGGGACACCTGCCACCAGGCCGCGTTGCTCCAGGCTCCAAGTCCAAGCCGGCCTGGAAACACAGCCAGGGATCCGGGGGCAGCCACAGCTGCTGTGGGCAGCGTGGGCCGGGGCCTCAGCAACCTCCGAGGCAGGAATTGCTTCCCCATCTCCAGGCTAGGCCTGCCCTCTGTCAGAGGGAAGCCACTGGGCCTGGTGCTGTCCCTGCAGGCCCTTGGACACAGCCCCTCTGCAGGTCTCTGCTGGGCCTGGTGCACGGAGTGAAAGGCCGCAGGAAGGTGCCCCTGGAGAAGGCCTCGGAGAGTCCTGGGGCCAGGAGTGGCACCATGAGGGCAGCAAGCAGGGCCTGGTGTGGCCATCGGGACGGGAGGGCACAGGGCGGGCGCTGAGGCCCTGCCAGCCGGAGCTGGGAGCTCTGGGCTGCCGCTGGCAGAGAGCCGTGGGAGATGTGTGCAGCAGCAGGGACACTCGAGGGCTTTTGATGTGGTAGAAGGCAGAGAGGAGCTTGAGAATGGGCACTGAGGGATTAGGGCGTCTCCCCGTGTGCAAAAATCCTTCAGGACACCAGAGGTTGATGCTTCTGTCTCTCGTTGTGTCAGTTGCTGCCTGGAGAAAGAGGCCAACCCCCACCTCTCTACAGCCACCTTTCAGGAAGTTGTAGAGAGTGATAAGGTCACGCCCGAGTCTCCTTTTCTCCAGGCTAAGCAACCCCAGCTCCCTCAGGCCTTCCTCACAGGGCTCATGTTCCAAGCCCCTCAGCAGCCTCGTCGCCTCCTCTGGACGCGCCCGAGCGTCTCACTGTCCTTCCTGAGCTGAGGGCCCAGAGCTGGACACAGCACTCGAGGTGCGGCCTCACCAGAGCCGGGTACAGGGGAAGAATGACCTCGCTGCTCCTGCTGGCCACACCATTCCTGATGCAGGCCTGGATGCCATTGGCCTTCTTGGCTACCAGGCCACACTGCTGGCTCGTGTTCAGCCGCCTTTCACCAGCACCCCCAGGTCCCTTTCTGCCTGGGCTCTGTCCAGCCACACCGTCCTCAGCCTAGAACGTTGCAGGGGGTTCTTGTGGCCAAAATGCAGGACTCGGCACTTGCACTGATTCAACTGCATCTCACTGGACTCTGCCCATCCAGCCAGCTGTTCCAGGTCTCTCTGCAGAGCCCTCCTACCTTCCAACACATGGACACACGCTCCCAGATCTGTGTTGTTCACAGATTTAGTAACGAAAGGCTCAAACCTCTCATCCATGTTGTCAATAAAAATACCAACCAGAACTGGCCCCAGCACTGACCCCTGAGGGACACCACTGGTGCCTGGCTGCCAGCTGAATGCAGCACCATTCACCGCCACTCGCTGGGGCCGCCTCTCCATCCAACTCCTAAGGCAGCCAGGAGTGCTCCTGCCCAAGCCCTGGGCTGCCAGCTTTTCCAGGAGCGTGCTGGGGGAGACAACATCCAAGGCCTTGCTGAAGTCCAAAGTGACAACTTGCTCAGCCTTTCCTGCATCCACCAGGCGGGTCACCTGGTCATCAAAGGCTGGTCAGACATGACCTACCCTTCCTAAACCCATGCTGGCTGGGTCTGATACCCTGGCCAGCCTGGAAGTGCTGCATGATGGCACTCAGTTATCAACTGAGCCATGACCTTCTCGGGTACTGAGGTCAGGCTAACTGGCCTTCATAATTCTTGACGTGTTAGAAACCAGAAAGAAGCTTGAGAATGGGCACTGAGCGAATAGGGGGTCTCCTTGTGTGTAAAATCTTCACCACACCCGAGGCTTATGTCCGGAAAAGACACAGAGGAGTCCTGCAAGGTTATTTGAATAAAGGGAGAGGGTAGGGCACATTTCCCATGGGGTGTCTCAAAATCGTGGTGACCCAGGACAAGGGCACAGCCTCCTTTTTTCCCCTAATTCCCAGGTGCATCACCCTCTTCCTTCCCCCACTGCCTGAGCTACTTGGAAGGTACAGACTTCCCAAACTGCCTAGCCTGTGGCCCCTCTAAAATGCACCCTCTGTTTTATACACATCCCTCCATAACCGTGCGGAAGGGACAGGCAAGGAAGAGGAGGGTAACCATGAACGGAGGGTAACCATGAATGGAGGATGACTGAGGAGAAGAAAGGATTTCATTTTTAGAGGCACTTAAATGCCTGCTCAAAACCCAAAATTCTTTCTCAAGAGGCTTTTTTACAGGGGAAAATAGAAACTCCTGGTCCAGTTTCAGTAGTGGAAGGGCCATTTGGAGGGGACACGTTTGATTTCTCAGCCTCTCTGGATGCATTTGCAGATGACATCTCTTGTGGGGGGGAGCAGAAACGAGGGGGGGGAGCAGACATCACTGATGTCTGAGGAAGGGGCTGGGAGGCTGCTGTTCATGGAAGGGGTGATGCAGAAAACAGCAACTGCACCACTGACTTGATCTCAGGAACCACTCAGTAGTTGGACAACAAAAGGAGTAGAATGGGGCACAACAGCTTGTTGGACAGAGGGAAAAATGCCAAGGAAGAGTGAGCTCCAACAAGGGATTGTAGAATCTCTTCCTCTGGGCCGCTTCACTGCCAGAGGGACTCCGAGAGCTTCTTCCCCCTCCAGTCCAGATCCTACATGTGGAATGAGAGGAACCTCTACATTACTGGGCAAGTTTCTTCTTTTTCTGGCGCACCCAGCAACTCCCGGCACAGTACGAGGCCAATGTTGCAGCCGTGCTGTGTCAGCCAGTGAGCCTCACGTTCTCCCTCTCATCTTCCATTACAGGTGCGTTCATTCACTCTCCTCTCTACTAGCCTTCTTTCCAGGATCCAAATGGCAAGGATGGAGGACTCCCCAGGAGTGTCTAACCACTGCCAAGCTCCCCATTGCCATTTCTATTTGTTTGGTAATTCCCAAGAACAAGCACTTGCCATAAAATATCCGTTGTATTTTTTTTTCTTTCCTGACGCCCCTGAAGTGCTTCAGAAATACCAGCTAGCTGATGTGCTAACTTCACTTAAAACTTACAGATTTTTCTGTGTGGTAGGTGTGTGCATTGGTTTGAGCTCAGGTAGTTATCTTCCCAGTAGCTCATGCATGTTACGTCCATGCTCGGTTCTGGCAACCAATTGAAGAAGAAGGGTTGTTGTACCTTCTTGTCCCTTTAGCTTTCAACCAAGTTGCATGGAATTTCTAAGCTACCCCCAGGAGAACTCCTGCCTTCCACTCCCGGAGCTTATTCCAGGGCTTTTCAGTTCTGATCAGGGCCTGCTTAGAGGATTTCCCCACAGAATAAAATTACCCAACACACATCCCCCGACAGATATTTCTATATACGACACCCTGCGATGACAGAACTGTTTCCTGACGTGGCCTGTTGAGTTACTCTGGGCTAGAGGTTTGCAGCAGAGGGGGCACAGCCATTCCACAGGACAGAGGGCACCAGTGCTGTGCTTTTATTGAATGTTTTATCAAAATCTTCTGCTGTGCGGTTCCATCCCATTTGCTCCAGTGGTAGTCCTGCTTTGCAGTTCTCTTGTTTCTCTTTCAAGTTACTTTTCCATGCTTTTTGGTTTTTTCTTGGACTAAGCCCAACAGATTTAGCCAGCCTAACTTTCCTTTGCCAACCAGCCCCTTTCCCTCGGCTTCTTTGCTGTGATTTCAGGGACGCTTCACAGGCAACTTTGTACCTCACTTGAGACATGGAAGGGGTGAGAAGCAACTATGTAGTTAAAAAGTTATTTCACCGTGTTAGCCAGGTGTTGCCACAGCAGGATAGAGTTGTCTTTTTCGACTAGAGCTCATAGCCTGTAGGATGATTTCCACTGCCCTTCATCCAGGTTGGTCTGGCTGTGTTTCCTCACCTCTTTGCCAGGAGATCCAAATGATGTCAGGGCTGATATTCCTTTCCTCTGCCAAACAGAAGTCGACCAAAAGAGGCAAAGACATCTCCCGAAGAAGCAGTCGTCTTGAGAGGGAAATGTACACCAAAGTCATTTTCTTTGCCCCATCCTGAGCACGCACGGAGAAGAGGAAAGTGCCCAACACTTCATGGGTGGCCCCAGAGATAGACCACGTTACTGCAGCTGTTCTCCTGGGAGGCAGTTGGGCGGCAACCGGGAGTGATAAAAACCCTGAGAGAGTTCAGCGTGGGATTCATGATTCCCTGTAGGACAGTGCCAGTCAAAGGTATCCAAAATTCACAGAAGCAGCCCAGCACACCTTGACCTAGCAGCCATCTCCCCATGTGCCTTCATTTGTTTCTGACCAGGGAGAGAATTCAGGCTTTGCCCAACCTGGGGCCTTGCTGAAGGCAAAGGCCAAGGCAGGGCTCTCCATTGTGCTGCCAGGGCCATGGCAGGCCCCAGAGCAAGAGGCCATTTCTAGGCTGCAGGGATCCCATATTGACAGTGCGGCCTTGCAGGCTAGCAAAAGCCACACGGGCATCCTGGCCCATGGGGACAGGGTTTGGAGTGAAAGTCAGTGCATGGAGCTCAGTCTAACTGAGAATGAGTAGGGCAGGAGTGTTGATGTGCCTGAGGGTAGGGAGGCTCTACTCAGGGATGTGGACAGTGTACTTGAGGGGTCAAGCCCACCTGTCTGAGACAGAAGGTGGCCAAAGGCTGGGTGCTGCACTTTGGCCTCTCCCAGCCCATGCAGTGCTGTGAGCCGGGGGAAGAGGGGCTGGAAACTGGTGGGAAGCCAAGGGCATGCCAGCTTCTGTCAGAAGCAGTGTGGCCTCCAGGAGCAGAGAGAGCAGTGATTGTCCCTCTGCCACAGGGCACCGGTGAGGCTGCACCTCAAATCCTGCACTGGGTTTTGGACCCTCACAACAAGAAAGACTTGCAGGTGCTTGAGTGTGTGCACAGAAGGGGCATGGAGCTGGGGAAGGGTCTGGAGCACATGTCTGAAGAAGAAGGGCTGAGGGAGCTGTGGGTGTTCAGCAAAGTGGAAAGGTGCCTCACGGGAGGACTTAGAGTTCTCTACAGCTCCCTGAAGGGTGGCTGTGGCCAGGCTGGGGTCATTATATTTGCCCATGGAAGAAACAATGCAACCAGAGGAAATGACCACAAGTTGTGCCACAGGAGCTTTAGATTGGACAATTTAGATTGATACCCTTTCAACAAAAAGGGTATCAATCTTGGGAAGAGGCTGCCCAGGGAAATGGCCGAGTCCCCAGGCTCAGAGAGATTTCAAAGTCATGTGCACGTGGCCTGTGGGGAGCCAGGCGACTGGTGGAGTGGGCAGTGCAAAGCTTGCGGTTGGAGTGTGCCGTCTTCAGGGTCTTTTCCAAGCTGGATGACTCCGAGCTTTAACTGTAGCTCAGCATCGAGGCATCAAGGTTTAAAGGGAATGATCTTCAAGGGTGCCTTCCAAGATGGAGATCTGTGAGATTGCCAAGGGAGGACATCTGAGAAGAAAGACAAAAGAAAGACCAAGAGAAGTTCCTTGCAGAAGATTCACTCCAAGGCTGCCACTCTGACTGGCTGAGCTGGGGTGGGGACAAAGGGCGGGGCTGGCCTGGCTGTGGTGTACTGTGACACCTGTGACATCACGGGGCACCTGTCACAATGGGGGCAGCCGTAAAAGGCCCCAGCAGGTAACGTTGGCCTCGCATTGCTTGAGCAAGCGGTGAGTGCACACGTGGTGGGGAGGCTGGGCTGGGGACAAGGCCTGGGGCAGAAAGGCTGCACCCAGGGTTGCGTTCTCCCTCTTCATGCAGAGACAGCCCCTCATGGCAGAGCCTTAGGCAGGGCCCCGTGCTGCTGCTGCTGGTGCTGGTGCTTGGGATGTGGGACAGGCCTTGCTGCTTGCCAGCTCTCTGGTGCCCTGTCTTCCTGCCCCCAGATCCCTGACACTGCCACCCCTGCTGCCCCCACTGACGGCTGCTTCCCTCCCAGCACCACTCAACAGCCTTCTCTCCCTCCTCCTGCAGACCATGGATACCTTGGTATTGTGGTTCTTGCTCTTGCAAAGCATACTGCAGTACCCACAGCCCGTGGGTGATGGTTTGGACGAGGCAACACGTCTGCGGATGGAGGCGCATGCAAAGGTCCTGGAAGCGGAGAAGATTCGTCTGGAGCGGGAGGTGGAGCAGCTGGCCCTGATGAAGCCGAGTGTTGGGACCTGGGGGCACCTGTTCTGGTCTGCCTTGCAGCCCTGGCAGGTCTGGCCTCTGGCTGGGCTCCTGCTCCTTCTCTTGGCCCTCTGGTCTATGTGGAGGAAGAGGAGCCTGAAGAGAGCGGAGCATGAAGAAGAAAACGGTGCTGCAAATGAAGGGGAAGGCAGAAATGTGGATGCAAACCAAGAAGCTGGTGGAGAGGAAGAAGAAGAGTTCGGAAATGAAGAAGAAGAAGAGAATGATGTGAATGGGGAGGAAAACAACAAAGATGATGGCAATGCACAGGAAGTCGACAATGCTGCTGCAAATGAAGAAGGTGGTGTTGGAAATGAAGCTGGCAACGAGGCTGCAAATGCAGCAAACAGCAGTCAGGCCGGAAATGAAGTTGACATTCGGGATTGGGATGATATCATTGGGAGAATGGCAGTGGAGCGCATCCAGCGGCCTGCACAGCACCTGCAGGAAGGATGCCAGTGGACAACGAGCCTGATGAACGCATTTGTGATTTACTCTCGACACCTCTCGTCGAAGAGTTTCTACCCGGTCCTGAAAGAAGCCATTGGAGTGGCCAGTGCCTTCGAAGGCTGGTATCACCATGAGCAGGATGTTTTGTACCAGGTGCTCATCCCCATGACTCCTCCTCGAGGGCACAGCTTCCACCTGGAGCGGGACGCTGCAGGGCGGAGGGCCTTCCGCATCCGCGTGGAGCAGGAGTGCACGTGCACCAGCGAGGAGCGGGGTAACAACAACATGCTGTGCTTCCTGCACCACCCCGAGGAGGAGCTGAGGGTGTATCAGGATCCCAGCCTCCTTGACACCCTGTGCACGGGCTCCTACCTGGACGTGGAGAAAACTGCCCTCTGGTTCTGCCAACTGGTGACAGCAATCTGGCCGGCTTTGCCTCAGGCCCGCAGTTGGCATTTAGCGCTGGTGCCCTCCAGACGCTACTGCCAATTCAGGGTGAGCAACGGCTCAGAAAGCTACCGGGTCAGGATGCTCTTTGGGCTGCGGCGAGGCAACTCGGACGTCTTTGTAAGCAGCCAGCGCGGGAAAGACCACATCTCAAGCACAACCTGGCTGGAGACGTACGCCGTGGCAGAGGCAAAGTTCTTCGAGTCCATCGCCAGGCGGGCCCCTCCGGACAGCTTGCACCTCCAGTGCCTGCGGCTCTTTGCCCGTCTGTGGCGGCAGGGCATAGGGTTTTCCCCCTACACCATGAAGACCCTTGTCATGCACCACCTGAGCGTCACACCCGTGTCGCGGTGGGGCAGGAGACATTTGGCGAGGCGACTGAAGTACATCAGGGAGAGCCTGCGCGTGTGCCTGCATATGAGACGCCTCGACCACTTCATTGTTGGCAACTGGAGGCTTCCGGAGGACATCAGTTTGCCCCTAGATGTCCTAATGGTCAGGCCAGGCAATCTCTTCAATGACCTGGCGATGGATCCGGTTGCCCACTCCCAGGCCATGGGGCAGTACCTGGATCTCCACCAGTGGCTCGAACAAATCATTACCAACGAGCAGTGAAAGGGGCTCCCCTGCACAGAGCGGTGCTTGTGGGGCTCACACCTGGTGGCAGAGAACCTCCTCAGAGCACATGGGAAAAGAGGGCAGAATGTGCGAGACACAGAGGGAAGGGAAAACACCACCTAGCAGCTTAATGCCATCAGCAGCAGCAGCAGCAGCGTCACCTCAACAGTCTCCCCAGCCCTGCATCCAGCCATGACCAGCTTGGCTCCAAAGATGAAGGACCACACGAGAGGCAATGTTATTATTGCTTCTTTTGCTCTCTGGGGTCCGCATGGAGAGCCTACAGCCCGGGGAGAAGCCGACGCAGACCGGAGCGTGCAGCACACGGAGAAGGCACGGCTCCATCGGCAGCGGCAGCTGCGGCCGTGCCTTTCCTCTAGAGCAAAATCACACCTGGGGAGTCCGGCCTGATGGAGCTGAAGAGGCCGTGGCCAGGGCGCTTGTGAGACAGAGTCCCCTTACCAGCAGAACCGGGACTGCCCCCACCTCTATCTCAGAGTCCATTTTCCCTCTGAGAGCTTCACCTTGTGCCAAGACCGTGAGCTCAGAATCCCGGACGAGGGAATGTTGGAAAGGATCACCGGTGGGATCAGGGTGGTTCAGGGCTGCTCCAGCAGGGTCTTCCTGACGTGCCTTGCAAAGCCTTGGCTTCAGACGGGTCCTGACCCTCTCCGCTCAGGGAGACTCCACCATCTCCGGGCAATGCCCGCGTTCACTCCGTGGACGTTGTGCCTCCGTCACCTCGAAAGGGAAACTTTAGGTCAGCCCTGTACACCTCTGTTGCAGCTGACCTTAAGTGTTGTATATATAAGAATCTAGATTTTTATTTCATATATTTATCCATATGATGTATACATATTATATACGATAAGGCTTATCAAATATCATATCAAAAAGTAAACTATAAAAAGCCAATATATTAGTATAAATAATACCGAAGGTATAGAATGTGTTGTTAGTATAGCATTATAGAAATGATCATAAGGAGTTGATAGGTAATTATGTTTAAACCATACAATGTAGGACACATTTAATGTCACTATTTGTTGTGAGACATATTAATTCCCATAGTGCATTTATAGCTGGAAGGATTTTTATGAAATAGTTCTATTTCTATCATATATAAGATATTTAAGACATATGTGACATATATCAATAATATATACACATAGGATATTATCTTTTTTGTATACAAGTAAAGCCAGAGATGGTGTCTCTGTCTGTTGGGGACACATTAAGTATGTTCTGTAGTTTGGGCCCTTACGAGTGGCAACTGGGTACTGTTTTGCTCTTTATTCAATAAACTACAGTATTCCAGAATCTGGATTGTGCAAGACTTTATTGATCTCCAGCACACCCAGAGTATTGGTAAATCTCAGCAGGTGGGAATGTGAGCTTGTGAACTCTGTCCGTGAACTCAGCCAGCGCTGAAGTGGTTCTAAGCAGAACTTAAGCCTGGCTGCCCCAGGCCCCTGTGATGACAGAAGGACAGAAGAGCTTGGCTTGGAGGGGTCCCTAGAAATGGTCGTTCTTCCAGCCCTGCGGCCAAGGGCAGGGACACCTGCCACCAGGCCGCGTTGCTCCAGGCTCCAAGTCCAAGCCGGCCTGGAAACACTGCCAGGGATCCGGGGGCAGCCACAGCTGCTGTGGGCAGCGTGGGCCGGGGCCTCAGCAGCCTCCGAGGCAGGAATTGCTTCCCCATCTCCAGGCTAGGCCTGCCCTCTGTCAGAGGGAAGCCACTGGGCCTGGTGCTGTCCCTGCAGGCCCTTGGACACAGCCCCTCTGCAGGTCTCTGCTGGGCCTGGTGCAGGGAGTGAAAGGCCGCAGGAAGGTGCCCCTGGAGAAGGCCTTGGAGAGTCCTGGGGCCAGGAGTGGCACCATGAGGGCAGCAAGCAGGGCCTGGTGTGGCCATCGGGACGGGAGGGCACAGGGCGGGCGCTGAGGCCCTGCCAGCCGCAGCTGGGAGCTCTGGGCTGCCGCTGGCAGAGAGCCGTGGGAGATGTGTGCAGCAGCAGGGACACTCGAGGGCTTTTGATGTGGTAGAAGGCAGAGAGGAGCTTGAGAATGGGCACTGAGGGATTAGGGCGTCTCCCCGTGTGCAAAAATCCTTCAGGACACCAGAGGTTGATGCTTCTGTCTCTCGTTGTGTCAGTTGCTGCCTGGAGAAAGAGGCCAACCCCCACCTCTCTACAGCCACCTTTCAGGAAGTTGTAGAGAGTGATAAGGTCACCCCCGAGTCTCCTTTTCTCCAGGCTAAGCAACCCCAGCTCCCTCAGGCCTTCCTCACAGGGCTCGTGTTCCAAGCCCCTCAGCAGCCTCGTCGCCTCCTCTGGAAGCGCCCGAGCGTCTCACTGTCCTTCCTGAGCTGAGGGCCCAGAGCTGGACACAGCACTCGAGGTGCGGCCTCACCAGAGCCGGGTACAGGGGAAGAATGAGCTCGCTGCTCCTGCTGGCCACACCATTCCTGATGCAGGCCTGGATGCCATTGGCCTTCTTGGCTACCAGGCCACACTGCTGGCTCGTGTTCAGCCGCCTTTGACCAGCACCCCCAGGTCCCTTTCTGCCTGGGCTCTGTCCAGCCACACCGTCCTCAGCCTAGAACGTTGCAGGGGGTTCTTGTGGCCAAAATGCAGGACTCGGCACTTGCACTGATTCAACTGCATCTCACTGGACTCTGCCCATCCATCCAGCTGTTCCAGGTCTCTCTGCAGAGCCCTCCTACCTTCCAACACATGGACACACGCTCCCAGATCTGTGTTGTTCACAGATTTAGTAACGAAAGGCTCAAACCTCTCATCCATGTTGTCAATAAAAATACCAACCAGAACTGGCCCCAGTACTGACTCCTGAGGGACACCACTGGTGCCTGGCTGCCAGCTGAATGCAGCACCATTCACCGCCACTCGCTGGGGCCGCCTCTCCATCCAACTCCTAAGCCAGCCAGGAGTGCTCCTGCCCAAGCCCTGGGCTGCCAGCTTTTCCAGGAGCATGCTGTGGGAGACAACATCCAAGACCTTGCTGAAGTCCAAAGTGACAACTTGCTCAGCCTTTCCTGCATCCACCAGGCGGGTCACCTGGTCATCAAAGGAGATCAGGCTGGTCAGACATGACCTACCCTTCCTAAACCCATGCTGGCTGGGTCTGATACCCTGGCCAGCCTGGAAGTGCTGCATGATGGCACTCAGTTATCAACTGAGCCATGACCTTCTCGGGTACTGAGGTCAGGCTAACTGGCCTTCATAATTCTTGACGTGTTAGAAACCAGAAAGAAGCTTGAGAATGGGCACTGAGCGAATAGGGGGTCTCCTTGTGTGTAAAATCTTCACCACACCCGAGGCTTATGTCCGGAAAAGACACAGAGGAGTCCTGCAAGGTTATTGGAATAAAGGGAGAGGGTAGGGCACATTTCCCATGGGGTGTCTCAAAATCGTGGTGACCCAGGACAAGGGCACAGCCTCCTTTTTTCCCCTAATTCCCAGGTGCATCACCCTCTTCCTTCCCCCACTGCCTGAGCTACTTGGAAGGTACAGACTTCCCAAACTGCCTAGCCTGTGGCCCCTCTAAAATGCACCCTCTGTTTTATACACATCCCTCCATAACCGTGCGGAAGGGACAGGCAAGGAAGAGGAGGGTAACCATGAACGGAGGGTAACCATGAATGGAGGATGACTGAGGAGAAGAAAGGATTTCATTTTTAGAGGCAGTTAAATGCCTGCTCAAAACCCAAAATTCTTTCTCAAGAGGCTTTTTTACAGGGGAAAATAGAAACTCCTGGTCCAGTTTCAGTAGTGGAAGGGCCATTTGGAGGGGACACGTTTGATTTCTCAGCCTCTCTGGATGCATTTGCAGATGACAGCTCTTGTGGGGGGGAGCAGAAACGAGGGGGGGAGCAGACATCAGTGATGTCTGAGGAAGGGGCTGGGAGGCTGCTGTTCATGGAAGGGGTGATGCAGAAAACAGCAACTGCACCACTGAGTTGATCTCAGGAACCACTCAGTAGTTGGACAACAAAAGGAGTAGAATGGGGCACAACAGCTTGTTGGACAGAGGGAAAAATGCCAAGGAAGAGTGAGCTCCAACAAGGGATTGTAGAATCTCTTCCTCTGGGCCGCTTCACTGCCAGAGGGACTCCGAGAGCTTCTTCCCCCTCCAGTCCAGATCCTACATGTGGAATGAGAGGAACCTCTACATTACTGGGCAAGTTTCTTCTTTTTCTGGCGCACCCAGCAACTCCCGGCACAGTACGAGGCCAATTTTGCAGCCGTGCTGTGTCAGCCAGTGAGCCTCACGTTCTCCCTCTCATCTTCCATTACAGGTGCGTTCATTCACTCTCCTCTCTACTAGCCTTCTTTCCAGGATCCAGATGGCAAGGATGGAGGACTCCCCAGGAGTGTCTAACCACTGCCAAGCTCCCCATTGCCATTTCTATTTCTTTGGTAATTCCCAAGAACAAGCACTTGCCATAAAATATCCATTGTATTTTTTTTTCTTTCCTGACGCCCCTGAAGTGCTTCAGAAATACCAGCTAGCTGATGTGCTAACTTCACTTAAAACTTACAGATTTTTCTATGTGGTAGGTGTGTGCATTGGTTTGAGCTCAGGTAGTTATCTTCCCAGTAGCTCATGCATGTTACGTCCATGCTCGGTTCTGGCAACCAATTGAAGAAGAAGGGTTGTTGTACCTTCTTGTCCCTTTAGCTTTCAACCAAGTTGCATGGAATTTCGAAGCTACCCCCAGGAGAACTCCTGCCTTCCACTCACGGAGCTTATTCCAGGGCTTTTCACTTCTGATCAGGGCCTGCTTAGAGGATTTCCCCACAGAATAAAATTACCCAACACACATCCCCCGACAGATATTTCTATATACGACACCCTGCGATGACAGAACTGTTTCCTGACGTGGCCTGTTGAGTTACTCTGGGCTAGAGGTTTGCAGCAGAGGGGGCACAGCCATTCCACAGGACAGAGGGCACCAGTGCTGTGCTTTTATTGAATGTTTTATCAAAATCTTCTTCTGTGCGGTTCCATCCCATTTGCTCCAGTGGTAGTCCTGCTTTGCAGTTCTCTTGTTTCTCTTTCAAGTTACTTTTCCATGCTTTTTGGTTTTTTCTTGGACTTAGCCCAACAGATTTAGCCAGCCTAACTTTCCTTTGCCAACCAGCCCCTTTCCCTCGGCTTCTTTGCTGTGATTTCAGGGACGCTTCACAGGCAACTTTGTACCTCACTTGAGACATGGAAGGGGTGAGAAGCAACTATGTGGTTAAAAAGTTATTTCACCGTGTTAGCCAGGTGTTGCCACAGCAGGATAGAGTTGTCTTTTTCGACTAGAGCTCATAGCCTCTAGGATGATTTCCACTGCCCTTCATCCAGGTTGGTCTGGCTGTGTTTCCTCACCTCTTTGCCAGGAGATCCAAATGATGTCAGGGCTGATATTCCTTTCCTCTGCCAAACAGAAGTCGACCAAAAGAGGCAAAGACATCTCCCGAGGAAGCAGTCGTCTTGAGAGGGAAATGTACACCAAAGTCATTTTCTTTGCCCCATCCTGAGCATGCACGGAGAAGAGGAAAGTGCCCAACACTTCATGGGTGGCCCCAGAGATAGACCATGTTACTGCAGCTGTTCTCCTGGGAGGCAGTTGGGCGGCAACCGGGAGTGATAAAAACCCTGAGAGAGTTCAGCGTGGGATTCATGATTCCCTGTAGGACAGTGCCAGTCAAAGGTATCCAAAATTCACAGAAGCAGCCCAGCACACCTTGACCTAGCAGCCATCTCCCCATGTGCCTTCATTTGTTTCTGACCAGGGAGAGAATTCAGGCTTTGCCCAACCTGGCAAGGCAGGGCTCTCCCTTGTGCTGCCAGGGCCATGGCAGGCCCCAGAGCAAGAGGCCATTTCCGGGCTGCAGGGATCCCATCTTGACAGTGCGGCCTTGCAGGTTAGCAAAAGCCACACGGGCATCCTGGCCCATGGGGACAGGGTTTGGAGTGAAAGTCAGTGCATGGAGCTCAGTCTAACTGAGAATGAGTAGGGCAGGAGTGTTGATGTGCCTGAGGGTAGGGAGGCTCTACTCAGGGATGTGGACAGGTGTACTTGAGGGGTCAAGCCCACCTGTCTGAGACAGAAGGTGGCCAAAGGCTGGGTGCTGCACTTTGGCCTCTCCCAGCCCATGCAGTGCTGTGAGCCGGGGGAAGAGGGGCTGGAAACTGGTGGGAAGCCAAGGGCATGCCAGCTTCTGTCAGAAGCTGTGTGGCCTCCAGGAGCAGAGAGAGCAGTGATTGTCCCTCTGCCACAGGGCACCGGTGAGGCTGCACCTCAAATCCTGCACTGGGTTTTGGACCCTCACAACAAGAAAGACTTGCAGGTGCTTGAGTGTGTGCACAGAAGGGGCATGGAGCTGGAGAAGGGTCTGGAGCACAAGTCTGAAGAAGAAGGGCTGAGGGAGCTGTGGGTGTTCAGCAAAGTGGAAAGGTGCCTCACGGGAGGACTTAGAGTTCTCTACAGCTCCCTGAAGGGTGGCTGTGGCCAGGCTGGGGTCATTATATTTGCCCATGGAAGAAACAATGCAACCAGAGGAAATGACCACAAGTTGTGCCACAGGAGCTTTAGATTGGACAATTTAGATTGATACCCTTTCAACAAAAAGGGTATCAATCTTGGGAAGAGGCTGCCCAGGGAAATGGCCGAGTCCCCAGGCTCAGAGAGATTTCAAAGTCATGTGCACGTGGCCTGTGGGGAGCCAGGCGACTGGTGGAGTGGGCAGTGCAAAGCTTGCGGTTGGAGTGTGCCGTCTTCAGGGTCTTTTCCAAGCTGGACGACTCCGAGCTTTAACTGTAGCTCAGCATCGAGGCATCAAGGTTTAAAGGGAATGATCTTCAAGGGTGCCTTCCAAGATGGAGATCTGTGAGATTGCCAAGGGAGGACATCTGAGAAGAAAGACAAAAGAAAGACCAAGAGAAGTTCCTTGCAGAAGATTCACTCCAAGGCTGCCACTCTGACTGGCTGAGCTGGGGTGGGGACAAAGGGCGGGGCTGGCCTGGCTGTGGTGTACTGTGACACCTGTGACATCACGGGGCACCTGTCACAATGGGGGCAGCCGTAAAAGGCCCCAGCAGGTAACGTTGGCCTCGCATTGCTTGAGCAAGCGGTGAGTGCACACGTGGTGGGGAGGCTGGGCTGGGGACAAGGCCTGGGGCAGAAAGGCTGCACCCAGGGTTGCGTTCTCCCTCTTCATGCAGAGACAGCCCCTCATGGCAGAGCCTTAGGCAGGGCCCCGTGCTGCTGCTGCTGGTGCTGGTGCTTGGGATGTGGGACAGGCCTTGCTGCTTGCCAGCTCTCTGGTGCCCTGTCTTCCTGCCCCCAGATCCCTGACATTGCCACCCCTGCTGCCCCCACTGACGGCTGCTTCCCTCCCAGCACCACTCAACAGCCTTCTCTCCCTCCTCCTGCAGACCATGGATACCTTGGTATTGTGGTTCTTGCTCTTGCAAAGCATACTGCAGTACCCACAGCCCGTGGGTGATGGTTTGGACGAGGCAACACGTCTGCGGATGGAGGCGCATGCAAAGCTCCTGGAAGCGGAGAAGATTCGTCTGGAGCGGGAGGTGGAGCAGCTGGCCCTGATGAAGCCGAGTGTTGGGACCTGGGGGCACCTGTTCTGGTCTGCCTTGCAGCCCTGGCAGGTCTGGCCTCTGGCTGGGCTCCTGCTCCTTCTCTTGGCCCTCTGGTCTATGTGGAGGAAGAGGAGCCTGAAGAGAGCGGAGCATGAAGAAGAAAACGGCGCTGCAAGTGAAGGGGAAGGCAGAAATGTGGATGCAAACCAAGAAGCTGGTGGAGAGGAAGAAGAAGAGTTCGGAAATGAAGAAGAAGAAGAGAATGATGTGAATGGGGAGGAAAACAACAAAGATGATGGCGATGCACAGGAAGTCGACAATGCTGCTGCAAATGAAGAAGGTGGTGTTGGAAATGAAGCTGGCAATGAGGCTGCAAATGCAGCAAACAGCAGTCAGGCCGGAAATGAAGTTGACATTCGGGATTGGGATGATATCATTGGGAGAATGGCAGTGGAGCGCATCCAGCGGCCTGCACAGCACCTGCAGGAAGGATGCCAGTGGACAACGAGCCTGATGAACGCATTTGTGATTTACTCTCGACACCTCTCGTCGAAGAGTTTCTACCCGGTCCTGAAAGAAGCCATTGGAGTGGCCAGTGCCTTCGAAGGCTGGTATCACCATGAGCAGGATGTTTTGTACCAGGTGCTCATCCCCATGACTCCTCCTCGAGGGCACAGCTTCCACCTGGAGCGGGACGCTGCAGGGCGGAGGGACTTCCGCATCCGCGTGGAGCAGGAGTGCACGTGCACCAGCGAGGAGCGGGGTAACAACAACATGCTGTGCTTCCTGCACCACCCCGAGGAGGAGCTGAGGGCGTATCAGGATCCCAGCCTCCTTCACACCCTGTGCACGGGCTCCTACCTGGACGTGGAGAAAACTGCCCTCTGGTTCTGCCAACTGGTGACAGCAATCTGGCCGGCTTTGCCTCAGGCCCGCAGTTGGCATTTAGCGCTGGTGCCCTCCAGACGCTACTGCCAATTCAGGGTGAGCAACGGCTCAGAAAGCTACCGGGTCAGGATGCTCTTTGGGCTGCGGCGAGGCAACTCGGACGTCTTTGTAAGCAGCCAGCGCGGGAAAGACCACATCTCAAGCACAACCTGGCTGGAGACGTACGCCGTGGCAGAGGCAAAGTTCTTCGAGTCCATCGCCAGGCGGGCCCCTCCGGACAGCTTGCACCTCCAGTGCCTGCGGCTCTTTGCCCGTCTGTGGCGGCAGGGCATAGGGTTTTCCCCCTACACCATGAAGACCCTTGTCATGCACCACCTGAGCGTCACACCCGTGTCGCGGTGGGGCAGGAGACATTTGGCGAGGCGACTGAAGTACATCAGGGAGAGCCTGCGCGTGTGCCTGCATATGAGACGCCTCGACCACTTCATTGTTGGCAACTGGAGGCTTCCGGAGGACATCAGTTTGCCCCTAGATGTCCTAATGGTCAGGCCAGACAATCTCTTCTATGACCTGGCGATGGATCCGGTTGCCCACTCCCAGGCCATGGGGCAGTACCTGGACCTCCACCAGTGGCTCGAACAAATCATTACCAACGAGCAGTGAAAGGGGCTCCCCTGCACAGAGCGGTGCTTGTGGGGCTCACACCTGGTGGCAGAGAACCTCCTCAGAGCACATGGGAAAAGAGGGCAGAATGTGCGAGACACAGAGGGAAGGGAAAACACCACCTAGCAGCTTAATGCCATCAGCAGCAGCAGCAGCAGCGTCACCTCAACAGTCTCCCCAGCCCTGCATCCAGCCATGACCAGCTTGGCTCCAAAGATGAAGGACCACACGAGAGGCAATGTTATTATTGCTTCTTTTGCTCTCTGGGGTCTGCATGGAGAGCCTACAGCCCAGGGAGAAGCCGACGCAGACCGGAGCGTGCGGCACACGGAGAAGGCACGGCTCCATCGGCAGCGGCAGCTGCGGCCGTGCCTTTCCTCTAGAGCAAAATCACACCTGGGGAGTCCGGCCTGATGGAGCTGAAGAGGCCGTGGCCAGGGCGCTTGTGAGACAGAGTCCCCTTACCAGCAGAACTGGGACTGCCCCCACCTCTATCTCAGAGTCCATTTTCCCTCTGAGAGCTTCACCTTGTGCCAAGACCGTGAGCTCAGAATCCCGGACGAGGGAATGTTGGAAAGGATCACCGGTGGGATCAGGGTGGTTCAGGGCTGCTCCAGCAGGATCTTCCTGACGTGCCTTGCAAAGCCTTGGCTTCAGACGGGTCCTGACCCTCTCCGCTCAGGGAGACTCCACCATCTCCGGGCAATGCCCGCGTTCACTCCGTGGACGTTGTGCCTCCGTCACCTCGAAAGGGAAACTTTAGGTCAGCCCTGTACACCTCTGTTGCAGCTGACCTTAAGTGTTGTATATATAAGAATCTAGATTTTTATTTCATATATTTATCCATATGATGTATACATATTATATACGATAAGGCTTATCAAATATCATATCAAAAAGTAAACTATAAAAAGCCAATATATTAGTATAAATAATACCAAAGGTATAGAATGTGTTGTTAGTATAGCATTATAGAAATGATCATAAGGAGTTGATAGGTAATTATGTTTAAACCATACAATGTAGGACACATTTAATGTCACTATTTGTTGTGAGACATATTAATTCCCATAGTGCATTTATAGCTGGAAGGATTTTTATGAAATAGTTCTATTTCTATCATATATAAGATATTTAAGACATATGTGACATATATCAATAATATATACACATAGGATATTATCTTTTTTGTATACAAGTAAAGCCAGAGATGGTGTCTCTGTCTGTTGGGGACACATTAAGTATGTTCTGTAGTTTGGGCCCTTACGAGTGGCAACTGGGTACTGTTTTGCTCTTTATTCAATAAACTACAGTATTCCAGAATCTGGATTGTGCAAGACTTTATTGATCTCCAGCACACCCAGAGTATTGGTAAATCTCAGCAGGTGGGAATGTGAGCTTGTGAACTCTGTCCGTGAACTCAGCCAGCGCTGAAGTGGTTCTAAGCAGAACTTAAGCCCGGCTGCCCCAGGCCCCTGTGATGACAGAAGGACAGAAGAGCTTGGCTTGGAGGGGTCCCTAGAAATGGTCGTTCTTCCAGCCCTGCGGCCAAGGGCAGGGACACCTGCCACCAGGCCGCGTTGCTCCAGGCTCCAAGTCCAAGCCGGCCTGGAAACACTGCCAGGGATCCGGGGGCAGCCACAGCTGCTGTGGGCAGCGTGGGCCGGGGCCTCAGCAGCCTCCGAGGCAGGAATTGCTTCCCCATCTCCAGGCTAGGCCTGCCCTCTGTCAGAGGGAAGCCACTGGGCCTGGTGCTGTCCCTGCAGGCCCTTGGACACAGCCCCTCTGCAGGTCTCTGCTGGGCCTGGTGCAGGGAGTGAAAGGCCGCAGGAAGGTGCCCCTGGAGAAGGCCTTGGAGAGTCCTGGGGCCAGGAGTGGCACCATGAGGGCAGCAAGCAGGGCCTGGTGTGGCCATCGGGACGGGAGGGCACAGGGCGGGCGCTGAGGCCCTGCCAGCCGCAGCTGGGAGCTCTGGGCTGCCGCTGGCAGAGAGCCGTGGGAGATGTGTGCAGCAGCAGGGACACTCGAGGGCTTTTGATGTGGTAGAAGGCAGAGAGGAGCTTGAGAATGGGCACTGAGGGATTAGGGCGTCTCCCCGTGTGCAAAAATCCTTCAGGACACCAGAGGTTGATGCTTCTGTCTCTCGTTGTGTCAGTTGCTGCCTGGAGAAAGAGGCCAACCCCCACCTCTCTACAGCCACCTTTCAGGAAGTTGTAGAGAGTGATAAGGTCACCCCCGAGTCTCCTTTTCTCCAGGCTAAGCAACCCCAGCTCCCTCAGGCCTTCCTCACAGGGCTCGTGTTCCAAGCCCCTCAGCAGCCTCGTCGCCTCCTCTGGACGCGCCCGAGCGTCTCACTGTCCTTCCTGAGCTGAGGGCCCAGAGCTGGACACAGCACTCGAGGTGCGGCCTCACCAGAGCCGGGTACAGGGGAAGAATGAGCTCGCTGCTCCTGCTGGCCACACCATTCCTGATGCAGGCCTGGATGCCATTGGCCTTCTTGGCTACCAGGCCACACTGCTGGCTCGTGTTCAGCCGCCTTTGACCAGCACCCCCAGGTCCCTTTCTGCCTGGGCTCTGTCCAGCCACACCGTCCTCAGCCTAGAACGTTGCAGGGGGTTCTTGTGGCCAAAATGCAGGACTCGGCACTTGCACTGATTCAACTGCATCTCACTGGACTCTGCCCATCCATCCAGCTGTTCCAGGTCTCTCTGCAGAGCCCTCCTACCTTCCAACACATGGACACACGCTCCCAGATCTGTGTTGTTCACAGATTTAGTAACGAAAGGCTCAAACCTCTCATCCATGTTGTCAATAAAAATACCAACCAGAACTGGCCCCAGTACTGACTCCTGAGGGACACCACTGGTGCCTGGCTGCCAGCTGAATGCAGCACCATTCACCGCCACTCGCTGGGGCCGCCTCTCCATCCAACTCCTAAGCCAGCCAGGAGTGCTCCTGCCCAAGCCCTGGGCTGCCAGCTTTTCCAGGAGCATGCTGTGGGAGACAACATCCAAGACCTTGCTGAAGTCCAAAGTGACAACTTGCTCAGCCTTTCCTGCATCCACCAGGCGGGTCACCTGGTCATCAAAGGAGATCAGGCTGGTCAGACATGACCTACCCTTCCTAAACCCATGCTGGCTGGGTCTGATACCCTGGCCAGCCTGGAAGTGCTGCATGATGGCACTCAGTTATCAACTGAGCCATGACCTTCTCGGGTACTGAGGTCAGGCTAACTGGCCTTCATAATTCTTGACGTGTTAGAAACCAGAAAGAAGCTTGAGAATGGGCACTGAGCGAATAGGGGGTCTCCTTGTGTGTAAAATCTTCACCACACCCGAGGCTTATGTCCGGAAAAGACACAGAGGAGTCCTGCAAGGTTATTGGAATAAAGGGAGAGGGTAGGGCACATTTCCCATGGGGTGTCTCAAAATCGTGGTGACCCAGGACAAGGGCACAGCCTCCTTTTTTCCCCTAATTCCCAGGTGCATCACCCTCTTCCTTCCCCCACTGCCTGAGCTACTTGGAAGGTACAGACTTCCCAAACTGCCTAGCCTGTGGCCCCTCTAAAATGCACCCTCTGTTTTATACACATCCCTCCATAACCGTGCGGAAGGGACAGGCAAGGAAGAGGAGGGTAACCATGAACGGAGGGTAACCATGAATGGAGGATGACTGAGGAGAAGAAAGGATTTCATTTTTAGAGGCAGTTAAATGCCTGCTCAAAACCCAAAATTCTTTCTCAAGAGGCTTTTTTACAGGGGAAAATAGAAACTCCTGGTCCAGTTTCAGTAGTGGAAGGGCCATTTGGAGGGGACACGTTTGATTTCTCAGCCTCTCTGGATGCATTTGCAGATGACAGCTCTTGTGGGGGGGAGCAGAAACGAGGGGGGGAGCAGACATCAGTGATGTCTGAGGAAGGGGCTGGGAGGCTGCTGTTCATGGAAGGGGTGATGCAGAAAACAGCAACTGCACCACTGAGTTGATCTCAGGAACCACTCAGTAGTTGGACAACAAAAGGAGTAGAATGGGGCACAACAGCTTGTTGGACAGAGGGAAAAATGCCAAGGAAGAGTGAGCTCCAACAAGGGATTGTAGAATCTCTTCCTCTGGGCCGCTTCACTGCCAGAGGGACTCCGAGAGCTTCTTCCCCCTCCAGTCCAGATCCTACATGTGGAATGAGAGGAACCTCTACATTACTGGGCAAGTTTCTTCTTTTTCTGGCGCACCCAGCAACTCCCGGCACAGTACGAGGCCAATTTTGCAGCCGTGCTGTGTCAGCCAGTGAGCCTCACGTTCTCCCTCTCATCTTCCATTACAGGTGCGTTCATTCACTCTCCTCTCTACTAGCCTTCTTTCCAGGATCCAGATGGCAAGGATGGAGGACTCCCCAGGAGTGTCTAACCACTGCCAAGCTCCCCATTGCCATTTCTATTTGTTTGGTAATTCCCAAGAACAAGCACTTGCCATAAAATATCCATTGTATTTTTTTTTCTTTCCTGACGCCCCTGAAGTGCTTCAGAAATACCAGCTAGCTGATGTGCTAACTTCACTTAAAACTTACAGATTTTTCTATGTGGTAGGTGTGTGCATTGGTTTGAGCTCAGGTAGTTATCTTCCCAGTAGCTCATGCATGTTACGTCCATGCTCGGTTCTGGCAACCAATTGAAGAAGAAGGGTTGTTGTACCTTCTTGTCCCTTTAGCTTTCAACCAAGTTGCATGGAATTTCGAAGCTACCCCCAGGAGAACTCCTGCCTTCCACTCACGGAGCTTATTCCAGGGCTTTTCACTTCTGATCAGGGCCTGCTTAGAGGATTTCCCCACAGAATAAAATTACCCAACACACATCCCCCGACAGATATTTCTATATACGACACCCTGCGATGACAGAACTGTTTCCTGACGTGGCCTGTTGAGTTACTCTGGGCTAGAGGTTTGCAGCAGAGGGGGCACAGCCATTCCACAGGACAGAGGGCACCAGTGCTGTGCTTTTATTGAATGTTTTATCAAAATCTTCTTCTGTGCGGTTCCATCCCATTTGCTCCAGTGGTAGTCCTGCTTTGCAGTTCTCTTGTTTCTCTTTCAAGTTACTTTTCCAGGCTTTTTGGTTTTTTCTTGGACTAAGCCCAACAGATTTAGCCAGCCTAACTTTCCTTTGCCAACCAGCCCCTTTCCCTCGGCTTCTTTGCTGTGATTTCAGGGACGCTTCACAGGCAACTTTGTACCTCACTTGAGACATGGAAGGGGTGAGAAGCAACTATGTGGTTAAAAAGTTATTTCACCGTGTTAGCCAGGTGTTGCCACAGCAGGATAGAGTTGTCTTTTTCGACTAGAGCTCATAGCCTCTAGGATGATTTCCACTGCCCTTCATCCAGGTTGGTCTGGCTGTGTTTCCTCACCTCTTTGCCAGGAGATCCAAATGATGTCAGGGCTGATATTCCTTTCCTCTGCCAAACAGAAGTCGACCAAAAGAGGCAAAGACATCTCCCGAGGAAGCAGTCGTCTTGAGAGGGAAATGTACACCAAAGTCATTTTCTTTGCCCCATCCTGAGCATGCACGGAGAAGAGGAAAGTGCCCAACACTTCATGGGTGGCCCCAGAGATAGACCACGTTACTGCAGCTCTTCTCCTGGGAGGCAGTTGGGCGGCAACCGGGAGTGATAAAAACCCTGAGAGAGTTCAGCGTGGGATTCATGATTCCCTGTAGGACAGTGCCAGTCAAAGGTATCCAAAATTCACAGAAGCAGCCCAGCACACCTTGACCTAGCAGCCATCTCCCCATGTGCCTTCATTTGTTTCTGACCAGGGAGAGAATTCAGGCTTTGCCCAACCTGGGGCCTTGCTGAAGGCAAAGGCCAAGGCAGGGCTCTCACTTGTGCTGCCAGGGCCATGGCAAGCCCCAGAGCAAGAGGCCATTTCTAGGCTGCAGGGATCCCATCTTGACAGTGCGGCCTTGCAGGCTAGCAAAAGCCACACGGGCATCCTGGCCCATGGGGACAGGGTTTGGAGTGAAAGTCAGTGCATGGAGCTCAGTCTAACTGAGAATGAGTAGGGCAGGAGTGTTGATGTGCCTGAGGGTAGGGAGGCTCTACTCAGGGATGTGGACAGGTGTACTTGAGGGGTCAAGCCCACCTGTCTGAGACAGAAGGTGGCCAAAGGCTGGGTGCTGCACTTTGGCCTCTCCCAGCCCATGCAGTGCTGTGAGCCGGGGGAAGAGGGGCTGGAAACTGGTGGGAAGCCAAGGGCATGCCAGCTTCTGTCAGAAGCTGTGTGGCCTCCAGGAGCAGAGAGAGCAGTGATTGTCCCTCTGCCACAGGGCACCGGTGAGGCTGCACCTCAAATCCTGCACTGGGTTTTGGACCCTCACAACAAGAAAGACTTGCAGGTGCTTGAGTGTGTGCACAGAAGGGGCACGGAGCTGGGGAAGGGTCTGGAGCACAAGTCTGAAGAAGAAGGGCTGAGGGAGCTGTGGGTGTTCAGCAAAGTGGAAAGGTGCCTCACGGGAGGACTTAGAGTTCTCTACAGCTCCCTGAAGGGTGGTTGTGGCCAGGCTGGGGTCATTATATTTGCCCATGGAAGAAACAATGCAACCAGAGGAAATGACCACAAGTTGTGCCACAGGAGCTTTAGATTGGACAATTTAGATTGATACCCTTTCAACAAAAAGGGTATCAATCTTGGGAAGAGGCTGCCCAGGGAAATGGCCGAGTCCCCAGGCTCAGAGAGATTTCAAAGTCATGTGCACGTGGCCTGTGGGGAGCCAGGCGACTGGTGGAGTGGGCAGTGCAAAGCTTGCGGTTGGAGTGTGCCGTCTTCAGGGTCTTTTCCAAGCTGGACGACTCCGAGCTTTAACTGTAGCTCAGCATCAAGGCATCAAGGTTTAAAGGGAATGATCTTCAAGGGTGCCTTCCAAGATGGAGATCTGTGAGATTGCCAAGGGAGGACATCTGAGAAGAAAGACAAAAGAAAGACCAAGAGAAGTTCCTTGCAGAAGATTCACTCCAAGGCTGCCACTCTGACTGGCTGAGCTGGGGTGGGGACAAAGGGCGGGGCTGGCCTGGCTGTGGTGTACTGTGACACCTGTGACATCACGGGGCACCTGTCACAATGGGGGCAGCCGTAAAAGGCCCCAGCAGGTAACGTTGGCCTCGCATTGCTTGAGCAAGCGGTGAGTGCACACGTGGTGGGGAGGCTGGGCTGGGGACAAGGGCCGGGGCAGAAAGGCTGCACCCAGGGTTGCGTTCTCCCTCTTCATGCAGAGACAGCCCCTCATGGCAGAGCCTTAGGCAGGGCCCCGTGCTGCTGCTGCTGGTGCTGGTGCTTGGGATGTGGGACAGGCCTTGCTGCTTGCCAGCTCTCTGGTGCCCTGTCTTCCTGCCCCCAGATCCCTGACATTGCCACCCCTGCTGCCCCCACTGACGGCTGCTTCCCTCCCAGCACCACTCAACAGCCTTCTCTCCCTCCTCCTGCAGACCATGGATACCTTGGTATTGTGGTTCTTGCTCTTGCAAAGCATACTGCAGTACCCACAGCCCGTGGGTGATGGTTTGGACGAGGCAACACGTCTGCGGATGGAGGCGCATGCAAAGCTCCTGGAAGCGGAGAAGATTCGTCTGGAGCGGGAGGTGGAGCAGCTGGCCCTGATGAAGCCGAGTGTTGGGACCTGGGGGCACCTGTTCTGGTCTGCCTTGCAGCCCTGGCAGGTCTGGCCTCTGGCTGGGCTCCTGCTCCTTCTCTTGGCCCTCTGGTCTATGTGGAGGAAGAGGAGCCTGAAGAGAGCGGAGCATGAAGAAGAAAACGGTGCTGCAAATGAAGGGGAAGGCAGAAATGTGGATGCAAACCAAGAAGCTGGTGGAGAGGAAGAAGAAGAGTTCGGAAATGAAGAAGAAGAAGAGAATGATGTGAATGGGGAGGAAAACAACAAAGATGATGGCAATGCACAGGAAGTCGACAATGCTGCTGCAAATGAAGAAGGTGGTGTTGGAAATGAAGCTGGCAATGAGGCTGCAAATGCAGCAAACAGCAGTCAGGCCGGAAATGAAGTTGACATTCGGGATTGGGATGATATCATTGGGAGAATGGCAGTGGAGCGCATCCAGCGGCCTGCACAGCACCTGCAGGAAGGATGCCAGTGGACAACGAGCCTGATGAACGCATTTGTGATTTACTCTCGACACCTCTCGTCGAAGAGTTTCTACCCGGTCCTGAAAGAAGCCATTGGAGTGGCCAGTGCCTTCGAAGGCTGGTATCACCATGAGCAGGATGTTTTGTACCAGGTGCTCATCCCCATGACTCCTCCTCGAGGGCACAGCTTCCACCTGGAGCGGGACACTGCAGGGCGGAGGGACTTCCGCATCCGCGTGGAGCAGGAGTGCACGTGCACCAGCGAGGAGCGGGGTAACAACAACATGCTGTGCTTCCTGCACCACCCCGAGGAGGAGCTGAGGGCGTATCAGGATCCCAGCCTCCTTCACACCCTGTGCACGGGCTCCTACCTGGACGTGGAGAAAACTGCCCTCTGGTTCTGCCAACTGGTGACAGCAATCTGGCCGGCTTTGCCTCAGGCCCGCAGTTGGCATTTAGCGCTGGTGCCCTCCAGACGCTACTGCCAATTCAGGGTGAGCAACGGCTCAGAAAGCTACCGGGTCAGGATGCTCTTTGGGCTGCGGCGAGGCAACTCGGACGTCTTTGTAAGCAGCCAGCGCGGGAAAGACCACATCTCAAGCACAACCTGGCTGGAGACGTACGCCGTGGCAGAGGCAAAGTTCTTCGAGTCCATCGCCAGGCGGGCCCCTCCGGACAGCTTGCACCTCCAGTGCCTGCGGCTCTTTGCCCGTCTGTGGCGGCAGGGCATAGGGTTTTCCCCCTACACCATGAAGACCCTTGTCATGCACCACCTGAGCGTCACACCCGTGTCGCGGTGGGGCAGGAGACATTTGGCGAGGCGACTGAAGTACATCAGGGAGAGCCTGCGCGTGTGCCTGCATATGAGACGCCTCGACCACTTCATTGTTGGCAACTGGAGGCTTCCGGAGGACATCAGTTTGCCCCTAGATGTCCTAATGGTCAGGCCAGACAATCTCTTCTATGACCTGGCGATGGATCCGGTTGCCCACTCCCAGGCCATGGGGCAGTACCTGGATCTCCACCAGTGGCTCGAACAAATCATTACCAACGAGCAGTGAAAGGGGCTCCCCTGCACAGAGCAGTGCTTGTGGGGCTCACACCTGGTGGCAGAGAACCTCCTCAGAGCACATGGGAAAAGAGGGCAGAATGTGCGAGACACAGAGGGAAGGGAAAACACCACCTAGCAGCTTAATGCCATCAGCAGCAGCAGCAGCAGCGTCACCTCAACAGTCTCCCCAGCCCTGCATCCAGCCATGACCAGCTTGGCTCCAAAGATGAAGGACCACACGAGAGGCAATGTTATTATTGCTTATTTTGCTCTCTGGGGTCTGCATGGAGAGCCTACAGCCCAGGGAGAAGCCGACGCAGACCGGAGCGTGCGGCACACGGAGAAGGCACGGCTCCATCGGCAGCGGCAGCTGCGGCCGTGCCTTTCCTCTAGAGCAAAATCACACCTGGGGAGTCCGGCCTGATGGAGCTGAAGAGGCCGTGGCCAGGGCGCTTGTGAGACAGAGTCCCCTTACCAGCAGAACTGGGACTGCCCCCACCTCTATCTCAGAGTCCATTTTCCCTCTGAGAGCTTCACCTTGTGCCAAGACCGTGAGCTCAGAATCCCGGACGAGGGAATGTTGGAAAGGATCACCGGTGGGATCAGGGTGGTTCAGGGCTGCTCCAGCAGGATCTTCCTGACGTGCCTTGCAAAGCCTTGGCTTCAGACGGGTCCTGACCCTCTCCGCTCAGGGAGACTCCACCATCTCCGGGCAATGCCCGCGTTCACTCCGTGGACGTTGTGCCTCCGTCACCTCGAAAGGGAAACTTTAGGTCAGCCCTGTACACCTCTGTTGCAGCTGACCTTAAGTGTTGTATATATAAGAATCTAGATTTTTATTTCATATATTTATCCATATGATGTATACATATTATATACGATAAGGCTTATCAAATATCATATCAAAAAGTAAACTATAAAAAGCCAATATATTAGTATAAATAATACCAAAGGTATAGAATGTGTTGTTAGTATAGCATTATAGAAATGATCATAAGGAGTTGATAGGTAATTATGTTTAAACCATACAATGTAGGACACATTTAATGTCACTATTTGTTGCGAGACATATTAATTCCCATAGTGCATTTATAGCTGGAAGGATTTTTATGAAATAGTTCTATTTCTATCATATATAAGATATTTAAGACATATGTGACATATATCAATAATATATACACATAGGATATTATCTTTTTTGTATACAAGTAAAGCCAGAGATGGTGTCTCTGTCTGTTGGGGACACATTAAGTATGTTCTGTAGTTTGGGCCCTTACGAGTGGCAACTGGGTACTGTTTTGCTCTTTATTCAATAAACTACAGTATTCCAGAATCTGGATTGTGCAAGACTTTATTGATCTCCAGCACACCCAGAGTATTGGTAAATCTCAGCAGGTGGGAATGTGAGCTTGTGAACTCTGTCCGTGAACTCAGCCAGCGCTGAAGTGGTTCTAAGCAGAACTTAAGCCCGGCTGCCCCAGGCCCCTGTGATGACAGAAGGACAGAAGAGCTTGGCTTGGAGGGGTCCCTAGAAATGGTCGTTCTTCCAGCCCTGCGGCCAAGGGCAGGGACACCTGCCACCAGGCCGCGTTGCTCCAGGCTCCAAGTCCAAGCTGGCCTGGAAACACAGCCAGGGATCCGGGGGCAGCCACAGCTGCTGTGGGCAGCGTGGGCCGGGGCCTCAGCAGCCTCCGAGGCAGGAATTGCTTCCCCATCTCCAGGCTAGGCCTGCCCTCTGTCAGAGGGAAGCCACTGGGCCTGGTGCTGTCCCTGCAGGCCCTTGGACACAGCCCCTCTGCAGGTCTCTGCTGGGCCTGGTGCAGGGAGTGAAAGGCCGCAGGAAGGTGCCCCTGGAGAAGGCCTTGGAGAGTCCTGGGGCCAGGAGTGGCACCATGAGGGCAGCAAGCAGGGCCTGGTGTGGCCATCGGGACGGGAGGGCACAGGGCGGGCGCTGAGGCCCTGCCAGCCGCAGCTGGGAGCTCTGGGCTGCCGCTGGCAGAGAGCCGTGGGAGATGTGTGCAGCAGCAGGGACACTCGAGGGCTTTTGATGTGTTAAAAGGCAGAGAGGAGCTTGAGAATGGGCACTGAGGGATTAGGGCGTCTCCCCGTGTGCAAAAATCCTTCAGGACACCAGAGGTTGATGCTTCTGTCTCTCGTTGTGTCAGTTGCTGCCTGGAGAAAGAGGCCAACCCCCACCTCTCTACAGCCACCTTTCAGGAAGTTGTAGAGAGTGATAAGGTCACCCCCGAGTCTCCTTTTCTCCAGGCTAAGCAACCCCAGCTCCCTCAGGCCTTCCTCACAGGGCTCGTGTTCCAAGCCCCTCAGCAGCCTCGTCGCCTCCTCTGGACGCGCCCGAGCGTCTCACTGCCCTTCCTGAGCTGAGGGCCCAGAGCTGGACACAGCACTCGAGGTGCGGCCTCACCAGAGCCGGGTACAGGGGAAGAATGAGCTCGCTGCTCCTGCTGGCCACACCATTCCTGATGCAGGCCTGGATGCCATTGGCCTTCTTGGCTACCAGGCCACACTGCTGGCTCGTGTTCAGCCGCCTTTGACCAGCACCCCCAGGTCCCTTTCTGCCTGGGCTCTGTCCAGCCACACCGTCCTCAGCCTAGAACGTTGCAGGGGGTTCTTGTGGCCAAAATGCAGGACTCGGCACTTGCACTGATTCAACTGCATCTCACTGGACTCTGCCCATCCATCCAGCTGTTCCAGGTCTCTCTGCAGAGCCCTCCTACCTTCCAACACATGGACACACGCTCCCAGATCTGTGTTGTTCACAGATTTAGTAACGAAAGGCTCAAACCTCTCATCCATGTTGTCAATAAAAATACCAACCAGAACTGGCCCCAGTACTGACTCCTGAGGGACACCACTGGTGCCTGGCTGCCAGCTGAATGCAGCACCATTCACCGCCACTCGCTGGGGCCGCCTCTCCATCCAACTCCTAAGCCAGCCAGGAGTGCTCCTGCCCAAGCCCTGGGCTGCCAGCTTTTCCAGGAGCGTGCTGTGGGAGACAACATCCAAGACCTTGCTGAAGTCCAAAGTGACAACTTGCTCAGCCTTTCCTGCATCCACCAGGCGGGTCACCTGGTCATCAAAGGAGATCAGGCTGGTCAGACATGACCTACCCTTCCTAAACCCATGCTGGCTGGGTCTGATACCCTGGCCAGCCTGGAAGTGCTGCATGATGGCACTCAGTTATCAACTGAGCCATGACCTTCTCGGGTACTGAGGTCAGGCTAACTGGCCTTCATAATTCTTGACGTGTTAGAAACCAGAAAGAAGCTTGAGAATGGGCACTGAGCGAATAGGGGGTCTCCTTGTGTGTAAAATCTTCACCACACCCGAGGCTTATGTCCGGAAAAGACACAGAGGAGTCCTGCAAGGTTATTGGAATAAAGGGAGAGGGTAGGGCACATTTCCCATGGGGTGTCTCAAAATCGTGGTGACCCAGGACAAGGGCACAGCCTCCTTTTTTCCCCTAATTCCCAGGTGCATCACCCTCTTCCTTCCCCCACTGCCTGAGCTACTTGGAAGGTACAGACTTCCCAAACTGCCTAGCCTGTGGCCCCTCTAAAATGCACCCTCTGTTTTATACACATCCCTCCATAACCGTGCGGAAGGGACAGGCAAGGAAGAGGAGGGTAACCATGAACGGAGGGTAACCATGAATGGAGGATGACTGAGGAGAAGAAAGGATTTCATTTTTAGAGGCAGTTAAATGCCTGCTCAAAACCCAAAATTCTTTCTCAAGAGGCTTTTTTACAGGGGAAAATAGAAACTCCTGGTCCAGTTTCAGTAGTGGAAGGGCCATTTGGAGGGGACACGTTTGATTTCTCAGCCTCTCTGGATGCATTTGCAGATGACAGCTCTTGTGGGGGGGAGCAGAAACGAGAGGGGGAGCAGACATCAGTGATGTCTGAGGAAGGGGCTGGGAGGCTGCTGTTCATGGAAGGGGTGATGCAGAAAACAGCAACTGCACCACTGACTTGATCTCAGGAACCACTCAGTAGTTGGACAACAAAAGGAGTAGAATGGGGCACAACAGCTTGTTGGACAGAGGGAAAAATGCCAAGGAAGAGTGAGCTCCAACAAGGGATTGTAGAATCTCTTCCTCTGGGCCGCTTCACTGCCAGAGGGACTCCGAGAGCTTCTTCCCCCTCCAGTCCAGATCCTACATGTGGAATGAGAGGAACCTCTACATTACTGGGCAAGTTTCTTCTTTTTCTGGCGCACCCAGCAACTCCCGGCACAGTACGAGGCCAATTTTGCAGCCGTGCTGTGTCAGCCAGTGAGCCTCACGTTCTCCCTCTCATCTTCCATTACAGGTGCGTTCATTCACTCTCCTCTCTACTAGCCTTCTTTCCAGGATCCAAATGGCAAGGATGGAGGACTCCCCAGGAGTGTCTAACCACTGCCAAGCTCCCCATTGCCATTTCTATTTGTTTGGTAATTCCCAAGAACAAGCACTTGCCATAAAATATCCGTTGTATTTTTTTTTCTTTCCTGACGCCCCTGAAGTGCTTCAGAAATACCAGCTAGCTGATGTGCTAACTTCACTTAAAACTTACAGATTTTTCTGTGTGGTAGGTGTGTACATTGGTTTGAGCTCAGGTAGTTATCTTCCCAGTAGCTCATGCATGTTACGTCCATGCTCGGTTCTGGCAACCAATTGAAGAAGAAGGGTTGTTGTACCTTCTTGTCCCTTTAGCTTTCAACCAAGTTGCATGGAATTTCGAAGCTACCCCCAGGAGAACTCCTGCCTTCCACTCACGGAGCTTATTCCAGGGCTTTTCACTTCTGATCAGGGCCTGCTTAGAGGATTTCCCCACAGAATAAAATTACCCAACACACATCCCCCGACAGATATTTCTATATACGACACCCTGCGATGACAGAACTGTTTCCTGACGTGGCCTGTTGAGTTACTCTGGGCTAGAGGTTTGCAGCAGAGGGGGCACAGCCATTCCACAGGACAGAGGGCACCAGTGCTGTGCTTTTATTGAATGTTTTATCAAAATCTTCTTCTGTGCGGTTCCATCCCATTTGCTCCAGTGGTAGTCCTGCTTTGCAGTTCTCTTGTTTCTCTTTCAAGTTACTTTTCCAGGCTTTTTGGTTTTTTCTTGGACTAAGCCCAACAGATTTAGCCAGCCTAACTTTCCTTTGCCAACCAGCCCCTTTCCCTCGGCTTCTTTGCTGTGATTTCAGGGACGCTTCACAGGCAACTTTGTACCTCACTTGAGACATGGAAGGGGTGAGAAGCAACTATGTGGTTAAAAAGTTATTTCACCGTGTTAGCCAGGTGTTGCCACAGCAGGATAGAGTTGTCTTTTTCGACTAGAGCTCATAGCCTCTAGGATGATTTCCACTGCCCTTCATCCAGGTTGGTCTGGCTGTGTTTCCTCACCTCTTTGCCAGGAGATCCAAATGATGTCAGGGCTGATATTCCTTTCCTCTGCCAAACAGAAGTCGATTAAAAGAGGTAAAGACATCTCCCGAGGAAGCAGTCGTCTTGAGAGGGAAATGTACACCAAAGTCATTTTCTTTGCCCCATCCTGAGCATGCACGGAGAAGAGGAAAGTGCCCAACACTTCATGGGTGGCCCCAGAGATAGACCACGTTACTGCAGCTCTTCTCCTGGGAGGCAGTTGGGCGGCAACCGGGAGTGATAAAAACCCTGAGAGAGTTCAGCGTGGGATTCATGATTCCCTGTAGGACAGTGCCAGTCAAAGGTATCCAAAATTCACAGAAGCAGCCCAGCACACCTTGACCTAGCAGCCATCTCCCCATGTGCCTTCATTTGTTTCTGACCAGGGAGAGAATTCAGGCTTTGCCCAACCTGGGGCCTTGCTGAAGGCAAAGGCCAAGGCAGGGCTCTCACTTGTGCTGCCAGGGCCATGGCAAGCCCCAGAGCAAGAGGCCATTTCTAGGCTGCAGGGATCCCATCTTGACAGTGCGGCCTTGCAGGCTAGCAAAAGCCACACGGGCATCCTGGCCCATGGGGACAGGGTTTGGAGTGAAAGTCAGTGCATGGAGCTCAGTCTAACTGAGAATGAGTAGGGCAGGAGTGTTGATGTGCCTGAGGGTAGGGAGGCTCTACTCAGGGATGTGGACAGGTGTACTTGAGGGGTCAAGCCCACCTGTCTGAGACAGAAGGTGGCCAAAGGCTGGGTGCTGCACTTTGGCCTCTCCCAGCCCATGCAGTGCTGTGAGCCGGGGGAAGAGGGGCTGGAAACTGGTGGGAAGCCAAGGGCATGCCAGCTTCTGTCAGAAGCTGTGTGGCCTCCAGGAGCAGAGAGAGCAGTGATTGTCCCTCTGCCACAGGGCACCGGTGAGGCTGCACCTCAAATCCTGCACTGGGTTTTGGACCCTCACAACAAGAAAGACTTGCAGGTGCTTGAGTGTGTGCACAGAAGGGGCACGGAGCTGGGGAAGGGTCTGGAGCACAAGTCTGAAGAAGAAGGGCTGAGGGAGCTGTGGGTGTTCAGCAAAGTGGAAAGGTGCCTCACGGGAGGACTTAGAGTTCTCTACAGCTCCCTGAAGGGTGGTTGTGGCCAGGCTGGGGTCATTATATTTGCCCATGGAAGAAACAATGCAACCAGAGGAAATGACCACAAGTTGTGCCACAGGAGCTTTAGATTGGACAATTTAGATTGATACCCTTTCAACAAAAAGGGTATCAATCTTGGGAAGAGGCTGCCCAGGGAAATGGCCGAGTCCCCAGGCTCAGAGAGATTTCAAAGTCATGTGCACATGGCCTGTGGGGAGCCAGGCGACTGGTGGAGTGGGCAGTGCAAAGCTTGCGGTTGGAGTGTGCCGTCTTCAGGGTCTTTTCCAAGCTGGACGACTCCGAGCTTTAACTGTAGCTCAGCATCGAGGCATCAAGGTTTAAAGGGAATGATCTTCAAGGGTGCCTTCCAAGATGGAGATCTGTGAGATTGCCAAGGGAGGACATCTGAGAAGAAAGACAAAAGAAAGACCAAGAGAAGTTCCTTGCAGAAGATTCACTCCAAGGCTGCCACTCTGACTGGCTGAGCTGGGGTGGGGACAAAGGGCGGGGCTGGCCTGGCTGTGGTGTACTGTGACACCTGTGACATCACGGGGCACCTGTCACAATGGGGGCAGCCGTAAAAGGCCCCAGCAGGTAACGTTGGCCTCGCATTGCTTGAGCAAGCGGTGAGTGCACACGTGGTGGGGAGGCTGGGCTGGGGACAAGGGCCGGGGCAGAAAGGCTGCACCCAGGGTTGCGTTCTCCCTCTTCATGCAGAGACAGCCCCTCATGGCAGAGCCTTAGGCAGGGCCCCGTGCTGCTGCTGCTGGTGCTGGTGCTTGGGATGTGGGACAGGCCTTGCTGCTTGCCAGCTCTCTGGTGCCCTGTCTTCCTGCCCCCAGATCCCTGACATTGCCACCCCTGCTGCCCCCACTGACGGCTGCTTCCCTCCCAGCACCACTCAACAGCCTTCTCTCCCTCCTCCTGCAGACCATGGATACCTTGGTATTGTGGTTCTTGCTCTTGCAAAGCATACTGCAGTACCCACAGCCCGTGGGTGATGGTTTGGACGAGGCAACACGTCTGCGGATGGAGGCGCATGCAAAGCTCCTGGAAGCGGAGAAGATTCGTCTGGAGCGGGAGGTGGAGCAGCTGGCCCTGATGAAGCCGAGTGTTGGGACCTGGGGGCACCTGTTCTGGTCTGCCTTGCAGCCCTGGCAGGTCTGGCCTCTGGCTGGGCTCCTGCTCCTTCTCTTGGCCCTCTGGTCTATGTGGAGGAAGAGGAGCCTGAAGAGAGCGGAGCATGAAGAAGAAAACGGTGCTGCAAATGAAGGGGAAGGCAGAAATGTGGATGCAAACCAAGAAGCTGGTGGAGAGGAAGAAGAAGAGTTCGGAAATGAAGAAGAAGAAGAGAATGATGTGAATGGGGAGGAAAACAACAAAGATGATGGCAATGCACAGGAAGTCGACAATGCTGCTGCAAATGAAGAAGGTGGTGTTGGAAATGAAGCTGGCAACGAGGCTGCAAATGCAGCAAACAGCAGTCAGGCCGGAAATGAAGTTGACATTCGGGATTGGGATGATATCATTGGGAGAATGGCAGTGGAGCGCATCCAGCGGCCTGCACAGCACCTGCAGGAAGGATGCCAGTGGACAACGAGCCTGATGAACGCATTTGTGATTTACTCTCGACACCTCTCGTCGAAGAGTTTCTACCCGGTCCTGAAAGAAGCCATTGGAGTGGCCAGTGCCTTCGAAGGCTGGTATCACCATGAGCAGGATGTTTTGTACCAGGTGCTCATCCCCATGACTCCTCCTCGAGGGCACAGCTTCCACCTGGAGCGGGACACTGCAGGGCGGAGGGACTTCCGCATCCGCGTGGAGCAGGAGTGCACGTGCACCAGCGAGGAGCGGGGTAACAACAACATGCTGTGCTTCCTGCACCACCCCGAGGAGGAGCTGAGGGCGTATCAGGATCCCAGCCTCCTTCACACCCTGTGCACGGGCTCCTACCTGGACGTGGAGAAAACTGCCCTCTGGTTCTGCCAACTGGTGAGAGCAGTCTGGCCGGCTTTGCCTCAGGCCCGCAGTTGGCATTTAGCGCTGGTGCCCTCCAGACGCTACTGCCAATTCAGGGTGAGCAACGGCTCAGAAAGCTACCGGGTCAGGATGCTCTTTGGGCTGCGGCGAGGCAACTCGGACGTCTTTGTAAGCAGCCAGCGCGGGAAAGACCACATCTCAAGCACAACCTGGCTGGAGACGTACGCCGTGGCAGAGGCAAAGTTCTTCGAGTCCATCGCCAGGCGGGCCCCTCCGGACAGCTTGCACCTCCAGTGCCTGCGGCTCTTTGCCCGTCTGTGGCGGCAGGGCATAGGGTTTTCCCCCTACACCATGAAGACCCTTGTCATGCACCACCTGAGCGTCACACCCGTGTCGCGGTGGGGCAGGAGACATTTGGCGAGGCGACTGAAGTACATCAGGGAGAGCCTGCGCGTGTGCCTGCATATGAGACGCCTCGACCACTTCATTGTTGGCAACTGGAGGCTTCCGGAGGACATCAGTTTGCCCCTAGATGTCCTAATGGTCAGGCCAGACAATCTCTTCTATGACCTGGCGATGGATCCGGTTGCCCACTCCCAGGCCATGGGGCAGTACCTGGATCTCCACCAGTGGCTCGAACAAATCATTACCAACGAGCAGTGAAAGGGGCTCCCCTGCACAGAGCGGTGCTTGTGGGGCTCACACCTGGTGGCAGAGAACCTCCTCAGAGCACATGGGAAAAGAGGGCAGAATGTGCGAGACACAGAGGGAAGGGAAAACACCACCTAGCAGCTTAATGCCATCAGCAGCAGCAGCAGCAGCGTCACCTCAACAGTCTCCCCAGCCCTGCATCCAGCCATGACCAGCTTGGCTCCAAAGATGAAGGACCACACGAGAGGCAATGTTATTATTGCTTCTTTTGCTCTCTGGGGTCCGCATGGAGAGCCTACAGCCCGGGGAGAAGCCGACGCAGACCGGAGCGTGCGGCACACGGAGAAGGCACGGCTCCATCGGCAGCGGCAGCTGCGGCCGTGCCTTTCCTCTAGAGCAAAATCACACCTGGGGAGTCCGGCCTGATGGAGCTGAAGAGGCCGTGGCCAGGGCGCTTGTGAGACAGAGTCCCCTTACCAGCAGAACTGGGACTGCCCCCACCTCTATCTCAGAGTCCATTTTCCCTCTGAGAGCTTCACCTTGTGCCAAGACCGTGAGCTCAGAATCCCGGACGAGGGAATGTTGGAAAGGATCACCGGTGGGATCAGGGTGGTTCAGGGCTGCTCCAGCAGGGTCTTCCTGACGTGCCTTGCAAAGCCTTGGCTTCAGACGGGTCCTGACCCTCTCCGCTCAGGGAGACTCCACCATCTCCGGGCAATGCCCGCGTTCACTCCGTGGACGTTGTGCCTCCGTCACCTCGAAAGGGAAACTTTAGGTCAGCCCTGTACACCTCTGTTGCAGCTGACCTTAAGTGTTGTATATATAAGAATCTAGATTTTTATTTCATATATTTATCCATATGATGTATACATATTATATACGATAAGGCTTATCAAATATCATATCAAAAAGTAAACTATAAAAAGCCAATATATTAGTATAAATAATACCAAAGGTATAGAATGTGTTGTTAGTATAGCATTATAGAAATGATCATAAGGAGTTGATAGGTAATTATGTTTAAACCATACAATGTAGGACACATTTAATGTCACTATTTGTTGTGAGACATATTAATTCCCATAGTGCATTTATAGCTGGAAGGATTTTTATGAAATAGTTCTATTTCTATCATATATAAGATATTTAAGACATATGTGACATATATCAATAATATATACACATAGGATATTATCTTTTTTGTATACAAGTAAAGCCAGAGATGGTGTCTCTGTCTGTTGGGGACACATAAGTATGTTCTGTAGTTTGGGCACTTACGACTGGCAACTGGGTACTGTTTTGCTCTTTATTCAATAAACTACAGTATTCCAGAATCTGGATTGTGCAAGACTTTATTGATCTCCAGCACACCCAGAGTATTGGTAAATCTCACCAGGTGGGAATGTGAGCTTGTGAACTCTGTCCGTGAACTCAGCCAGCGCTGAAGTGGTTCTAAGCAGAACTTAAGCCCGGCTGCCCCAGGCCCCTGTGATGACAGAAGGACAGAAGAGCTTGGCTTGGAGGGGTCCCTAGAAATGGTCGTTCTTCCAGCCCTGCGGCCAAGGGCAGGGACACCTGCCACCAGGCCGCGTTGCTCCAGGCTCCAAGTCCAAGCCGGCCTGGAAACACTGCCAGGGATCCGGGGGCAGCCACAGCTGCTGTGGGCAGCGTGGGCCGGGGCCTCAGCAGCCTCCGAGGCAGGAATTGCTTCCCCATCTCCAGGCTAGGCCTGCCCTCTGTCAGAGGGAAGCCACTGGGCCTGGTGCTGTCCCTGCAGGCCCTTGGACACAGCCCCTCTGCAGGTCTCTGCTGGGCCTGGTGCAGGGAGTGAAAGGCCGCAGGAAGGTGCCCCTGGAGAAGGCCTTGGAGAGTCCTGGGGCCAGGAGTGGCACCATGAGGGCAGCAAGCAGGGCCTGGTGTGGCCATCGGGACGGGAGGGCACAGGGCGGGCGCTGAGGCCCTGCCAGCCGCAGCTGGGAGCTCTGGGCTGCCGCTGGCAGAGAGCCGTGGGAGATGTGTGCAGCAGCAGGGACACTCGAGGGCTTTTGATGTGGTAGAAGGCAGAGAGGAGCTTGAGAATGGGCACTGAGGGATTAGGGCCTCTCCCTGTGTGCAACAACCTGCAGGACACCAGAGGTTTATGTTTCTGTCTCTCATTGTGTCAGTTGCTGCCTGGAGAAAGAGGCCAACCCCCACCTCTCTACAGCCACCTTTCAGGAAGTTGTAGAGAGTGATAAGGTCACCCCCGAGTCTCCTTTTCTCCAGGCTAAGCAACCCCAGCTCCCTCAGGCCTTCCTCACAGGGCTCGTGTTCCAAGCCCCTCAGCAGCCTCGTCGCCTCCTCTGGACGCGCCCGAGCGTCTCACTGTCCTTCCTGAGCTGAGGGCCCAGAGCTGGACACAGCACTCGAGGTGCGGCCTCACCAGAGCCGGGTACAGGGGAAGAATGAGCTCGCTGCTCCTGCTGGCCACACCATTCCTGATGCAGGCCTGGATGCCATTGGCCTTCTTGGCTACCAGGCCACACTGCTGGCTCGTGTTCAGCCGCCTTTCACCAGCACCCCCAGGTCCCTTTCTGCCTGGGCTCTGTCCAGCCACACCGTCCTCAGCCTAGAACGTTGCAGGGGGTTCTTGTGGCCAAAATGCAGGACTCGGCACTTGCACTGATTCAATTAATTAAATCTTACTGGACTCTGCCCATCCATCCAGCTGTTCCAGGTCTCTCTGCAGAGCCCTCCTACCTTCCAACACATGGACACACGCTCCCAGATCTGTGTTGTTCACAGATTTAGTAACGAAAGGCTCAAAACCCTCATCCATGTTGTCAATAAAAATACCAACCAGAACTGGCCCCAGCACTGACCCCTGAGGGACACCACTGGTGCCTGGCTGCCAGCTGAATGCAGCACCATTCACCGCCACTCGCTGGGGCCGCCTCTCCATCCAACTCCTAAGGCAGCCAGGAGTGCTCCTGCCCAAGCCCTGGGCTGCCAGCTTTTCCAGGATCGTGCTGTGGGAGACAACATCCAAGGCCTTGCTGAAGTCCAAAGTGACAACTTGCTCAGCCTTTCCTGCATCGACCAGGCGGGTCACCTGGTCATCAAAGGAGATCAGGCTGGTCAGACATGACCTACCTTTCCTAAACCCATGCTGGCTGAGTCTGATACCCCAGCCAGCCTGTAAGTGGTGCATAACATTTAGAGGATGTAGAGGACAATCAGCTCTGAAATTGCTCTTTTAGCCATGCAAGCTCCTGTTTGTCCCCAGGGGCCACAGCAGATGATTTAGAACACTCTTCTGTCCCCTCAGCTCTCATTCCTACTCCTCATCTAAGAGAAGAGTGGGTGGCTTCAAGAGGATAAGACATGACCAGTCATCATATGGGTAGAATCCACACTAAAAATGCCAAGGAATTGCTGCTCCCCCTAAGACCTATTCTTGTGTTAAAGCAGTAAATGAAGCTTGTAATGAATTAAAATATAGTGATTGATTTTGCACGCAGTCAATCCAGCATTTACCATGGACTTACTCTTAGGATCTGGGGAGAGAAAAAGCACTGAGTGTTGTTAGGCAAAGACAGCTTTTTCCCAGAAACAGAAAAGGATCTATGTTCTTTGAATGGTGCTTTCAGGAGGTTAGAAATATTTTTGCTGGTAGGTCCACTGTTTTGGGGACTGTCCTACCAACAAGGTAAGTCAAAATAAAAATTAAAAACGTCAAGAGCAGCAAAAATACTGAGACTTCCTTTTGTCTGCAGTCTCGAGAAAGGAAAAAAACCAAACAAACAAACCAAAACCAGCATAAAAAATATACTTCAAATCAAATGACACGTGTGCTTGAGGAAAGGTAAGCTGCCTGGGGGGGTTACAGCAACAGTCAGGCCAGCCCAAAGCATGATCCTGCTGGGTAAAGCCACTCCTGGCTGTGCATCCCAGCAGGGTGACATGATCACTGCAGAGCATGCAACAGGTGCACCTTAAATTTACGGTTTGATTCAGAGGACCACACACCGTTACCTCTCCTGGAGGAGCTGTCTGTAATAACTGTGGTGCTCACGCACCACCTTCATCCTTGCATTTAAAAACACAGGCAAAGTGGAAGGTGTGATTATTCTTCAATGTCATAGCCAATAAATGTAGAGCTCAAAATTAAGGCATGGAGAGAAGCATCTACAGAACAATTTTCCCTCCATTAAAAATAAGGCATTGGTGCCTGGCAGATTTTAATTTACTAAGCCTTTCTCAATCATGCATCCCAGTCAAAAATTTAAGATCTTTTCTGTCTAAAAAGAGTCATTTACTGAACTTTATGAGCAGGAGAATGTTGTTACTGACTGATTTTAGAAACTAATAAACAGTATTCTAAATGATAGTCTGCTGGATTTATTTGGAGTGGGAATGCCTGTGGTGTGCAATGTGGAATAAAAAAAAATGTTAATTTATAGGAATAAAGCTGCTTGTAGTTCTGCTTAAAAGACATGAAAAGCCCTCCACAGTGGATCTTCTGCTATGTGCAAGATGCACATCAAGACTCTTCAGTCTTCCAATATTGCAATGGTCTCAGCCATCCCATGTCCTGTAACAAATTACCTCTGATTTGCGTGCTGTAAACTCACTGTGCACAAGGAATGTTACTCACATTAACTAGACCATGAATTTAAGAATTCATAGTTAAAAGCAGGGATGTTGTTGAAACAGGGAAAAATGAAGAGGAACACTGTGTTCTGTTTCCATGCTGTACTGACTGAGCTCAAGCCTGCAAATCAAATTTAATCCCCCTCACCAGAATTGCTCTCAGACTTGGTACAGTCATTATCAAAATTAATACTTCTCTATATAAAAATAAATACACATACATTTAGAGAAGTGAAAATACACATAACAACTAAACTGCTTTCAAACCTGGAGCTATAATTTAGTTTTATTGATTAGCTATTGCTATTTAAAACAGAAACAACAGTACATATACAGTAAATTTGAAACAACTAGCCTAATTCTACAGTTCATTCAAAGAACAACTCCACCACTTAAAAAAATTAGAAAACCCCCTTGTTTTCTAAACAAGATTTTTGATTACAGAGTCCACCTGAGCTCTATATCTGTCCCTGCTAAAAGTCAGGGTAACTGATAGGCCCAAAACAACCTGAAAATCCCAAAGAGGAGATGATCCTAAGAAGAAACTGATGCTGGATCTCTCACTGGGTTTATCTCTGATGCTGACAGCTGGAGCTACCATGACAACCATCCCAGACATAAGGTCCTCCAACAGCAGGAGATACTCTCCAGTGGTTACTTGATCTGCTATAAAGCCATTTTGTACTCTAAGAGTGCTAAAGAACAGCTTTAATATACTGGTGTATCAGACCGAGAAGCTATTTAGCTGCAGAAGAGTACTGGCAAGCACATATAAATTATCTTTTCCCAGGGAAACACACTCTCAAATTCTCTATTTTCCCCCACAGGGAAGGATGTCTTCAATACTCTCTTGGTGGTTATTACACAAAAAGCTCCTGAGCACCATCAGTGTTTCAGACAAGCACAAAGGAGATAAAACAAAGGACATAAAACACAGACAACTCTAACAGACTGTTAGTGTACAATCAATAAAGGCTGTGGATAAGCTCCAAACTGGCCAAGACCACACTGCTAAGGCTCAAACCAGTCCCAGTACAGCAGGGGAACTGGGTGAGGGATGGAAGAGCTGCTGACTCTTTCCTGGGTTAGGGAGAGGCCACAGCACTTACCACATCTGCTTGGTCCTGTGTTGATAACATCATTGGTTGCTATGGAAGCAAGGCAACTCGTAGCCCATGGTATGTAGGGAGCTTCAAGCACTTCAGATATCCTTCCTAAGGGTTTATGGACTAGAGGAAGCACAACCCTGGGGGCCTTTTCTACCTTAAAAGAAAGAAAGAGAAGAAGAAGAAGAAGAAAAAAAAAAAAAAAAAAAAAAAAAAAAGGAGGTGGGTAGACAGAAAAAAACCCTCAAATATGTTTGACCCTTCATTCTAATTCTCAGAGAACATGAACTGACATCAGGAGTTCTCAGTCTAAGAGGTGGCACAGAGCCTGTCAACTCCAAAACTGTGACCTGGGCAAGTCCCTGTTTTACTGGGAAATGGGCAAAGCTGAAAACACAGAGGGGGGTGACACTGAGGCCCTTCCTTTCTGCTTGCCCATCACCATGGCTAACCCTCTCCTCCAAGCAGTCCAGACAACCTTCACCTTGTAGGAAAAGGTGGCTGCAAATCTGTCTTTGTCCTGGCCACAGGTGTGGTGGAAGGAGCTGCTGCTGCTGCACAGTCCACATGTGCCACAGCAGCAAGGGCAGCCACGCTCCAGAGGTGCTCACAGCACCTCCAAGAAGGAACATTTCTCCTGAGGATTTGCATCCTCAAAGAGACCTCAGTAAAAAGAAAACCAACCTGACTTCCAACACCCAGGGAGAATCTACAGAGTCAACAGTTAAGAGGAAAATAACCCTGAAGGTATGTGTAATGATTTTGTTCTCAAAGTCCATGAAAGTCAACAAACACAGTGCCCTGGGATGCTGTTCTCCAAAGAACTTCTCTTCAGGGGAGAGGGGAAGTGGTTCAAGCTCTGAAGAAGGGGCCAGGAACAGAGAGAGGCTTCAGAGCAAGCAGGCACCAGGAGTTAAGCAGCTTGCTGCTCAGGTGTTCCTCACCAGGTGTGTGGATTTTAATATTCAGCACCTCCCAGCCCTGGTATTGCTGTGTGATTTTGGCAGCACTCATGCTGACAGCTGTGTTGGTTACACTGCAGAACTTGGAATTCATCAACTTCTTGCTTAACACTTCTTTTATCTCCTTTACAATAGGTCTGCTTCAGAAAAAGTTTTACATTTGGGGTTCCTCATTGCCAGGGCTAGCAGGAAAGAGTAAAGGTGGGGAATTAAACAAAATTATCACATATGAAGTACACATCAGCCCAGGGTAACTTGGGACAGAAATAAATCAAGTTTCCCTTAGAATTAGGCAAAGAAATAAAATACCTATTTTTAAAGCCAACAAAGCACTATTTCTCATGTACATACAAGCGTCTCTTCTTCCCAGCTCTAAGAGAGCCACAAATATATGTATAGATCTGCTTACACAGCCTTTTTAGCCCTTTGCCAGCACAGAGAAGATAAGAAAACACTCCCCATGAAACACAGTTCTCCCTACTGGCACATGTACACTACCCAGCAAGGAAGCAGAGTGCCCTGAGGCACTCCAGGAGATCTGGTCCTTACTGCTACAGGCAGAACATCCCACTTGAATCCTGGGAGGAAAAATCACACCACAGACTTCACTGGCACTGCCAGAGCATCCACTGACCCAGCTCCTGGTGTCCAAGCTGGGCCATTCATCCCTAACTCAAGTGCTTTCAGTTATTTACCAAGAAGCAATTCAAAAGCAAGCACTCCCTTTTCTCTGCTCCTCTGGATTCTCATCTTCAGTCTGAGAATATTTAATGACCTACAGGATATCTTGCAAGCTCTCCCCATTTTTAGAAAACCACCTCATACATTCATCAGGATTAATTAATGGCTTACTGTGGTCTGGACAGTCACCATCAACTGGATTTACATCTTCCACTAATGCACTTTAAACACTTGGAGACTAGCTTAGTACCTAAATCTTCACAACAGAGACACTTGAGACACTTGGAAAGTACTGCCAATATTGTCAAGTCAAAGGCCAAGATGCAAAGGAAGGTGGGAGAATGGAAAATGGATCATTTAAAAACAATGATATAAAAGATCTGTCTACTTTTGTTGCCTTTCTAAGAAAAGAGCATCGAGTTGCAAATGAGGCCATCCACTGAGACTGAAAAAGGCAGACTACTTAAAATCTGTTGCGCATTCACCTCCAGAGCACACTATTGCAGGTGACAATTAAGAACAACCTGAAAGCAAAAGAAACACCCTATTAAGTATAGAAGGGTTTAGAGCCTCACATCTCAGCACAGAGCCCACCTCCAGCTATGAGAAAGGAGCTTTCCTGAGGAGGTTCATTCCTTCAGTGCCACCCAGAGGGTCTCTGCCTTTTCCCACTGAAGCAGCTGGTGAGGGCTGAACACAGAGGTCCAGGGCCAGCAGATTATTTTTCCAGCCAATTATGGAAAACCTTCTTCATCACCACAGGGAGATGCTGATCACACAAGTGTTGTGTTTATTTCCTGAAGGAAGTTCCCTCACTTAACAGGAATCCAACTCGTTTCTCCTACACCAGTGTTACCTAAGAGAATCACTATTTTAAGTTCTTCTAGCTTGACATTCAGACAAACCTAACTGGATCAGAATAAGATGCTCTAGTGGAGGGTGATGAGGAGGAAAAAAAACCAAAAGGAATTACTGACTTGCAGTAACAAACCCACTGGAGTGCAAAACAGCCTCCCAGAGGAAGTAAAAATCTCTATGTTGTAGATAAGAGGCAGGAATGAATCACTTTTCCTTACACATTTTCTCTGAAGGAGTAATTGGACAAGATTAAGGGGAAAAACAAGACCATAATCCTCCTGAATAATACTGGTAAAGGACTACATTGAACGACATTGTCTTCTGGATAGCAGAGCTACAAGTCACTGGTGCAGAGAGTAGATTTAAGTATTTAGAACAAGAAAGAACCCAAGTCTTACCCAGACTTCTTATGCTCTATCTGGGAATACAGTAGTGTAAACACAAAGTATTAAATCTTCTTCTTACAGACCCCTATTAGAAGTATTTGGGGTAAGATGTTGCTGTAAACATATCCTTCATTTATCTCAAGCAGGGTGGGTAAAATCCCAGTGCTTCCAAGATTATTTATCTTCCAAATATTGAGCATGCCAGTAACTTTGTCAAAGTCAGCTGGGATTACCCTCTAGCTCCAAGCAACACTGGCTTTCAACACCCCTCCAAACCAAAATTATTAGTTCTATAGCCTCATAAACAGAACACACACACAAAATACTCCCTCTAACAGATTTCAGGAAAAATCTGGACAAGCGGAAAAAAAATTAATCCATCCATCAATGGTTTTCAAACACAGTGACCCAGAAACAACTTCTGCCTCAGGAAGGCCCAAAGTAGAAACAAGGAAGGTATTCAAGGGAATTCTTGCTTTAGCCTTTGTTGAACATCTGCTTCTTGGCAACACCAGGAGAGAGTTCTGACATTTAATTTCATCGGAATCATTACGCATTTCTCCAGCATCTCTGGAGGAATTTATGGTCCATGTACTCTCTCTGCCCATCTCTCCGTGGTCAGAAACCCTTACAAAAGCACCATGCAACACAGAGTTTGTGTTTCAGCAAACAGGTATTTTCTGACCAGGTGTTCTGCTGAATGTGTGCTGACTTGTTCTGGCACAGAAAGCAGAAAGCTCATCTTACCTCAGTCACCCCTGTACTGATGGTGACAGGTGCCTCATCACAAATACAAGGAGGCAAACTAGAGCTGAACAATAATCAGCAGGCAATAAAGACAAGAAACAGCTGCATTTTTAGATTTTGTGACTAGCAGGGACAAATTAAAAGCAAAGGGGAAAAGGTTAGCAGCTCCTTCCAAAACAGAGCCTTCAGCCACATGCCTGGATGGTGAAACACAGGAATATGACCCTGCTACTTTTTCTTCTCTTCACTATTGCCTAAAGGTACTGGAAGCATAAAAGATGGGAAATTCAAGAAAAACATGTGATTCTTTTTTTCTGTTAATGTTTGTATGTCAAATCCTAGGTCTAACAAATCATTACTTATCTCTGTCTTGGCTACAGGGGAAAGAAAAAAAAAAATCACTTGTTATTCCTCAGTGGAGTGCATTTCAATTATTTCTGCACTTCTTTCTTTACTTAACCTGTTAAATAAGGTGGATGCAAAGACAGACTATCGCTGAATGGAGCAAATTGACTATGGGAAAGAGAACTTGAATGTTAAAGCCTTTTTATCTTGCTCTTAAGACAATAATATAATGGAATTAAAAATCAAATGCAAGGGTTCCCCCCCTCCTCCCCCTTTAAGCTTGCTCCATTCCAAGCTCCAATTAAGTATTTTTATTCAAAATTTCTGCCCTTTTCCTCCATCTCTCATAGGTATTTGACATTCAGGTACCTTCCCGTTCAGAATGAAGGGGACCTAAGTTTACCCAAGTAATAGCAGAGCACAATGGAAGTTAAAAAACTGTATCCAGAGCAAAAGAACGATGCCCCAAACAAACACAAAACAAATCCCTACACTTTTATATTTAAAATAGGTCTAGTCTGCTTATAACCACTAGCACAGGACACACAAACCTATGGGCCTGAGGAGGTGCATCACTTTTGGAAAGAGACCTGTGCATTTTTCCTTGCTGCCAGGAACACAGTTAGGACAGAAAAATTCAAACCAGCTGGGAAGCAACTTGGGGAATATCCCAAGAGAATTTTGCTGCTTGCCTCATGGGTACTCCTCTCCCTTGCATGAAAGGCAGAGACAGAAGGCTCCTTAAATCACAACCTCAGGGGGGAATTTCTTTACCTTTAATTTGTCTCATATTTTCCTGCTCTCCCACTCTCACCCCTCTCCTACTTCACACACTTTCCAAACACCTGAGACACTGAATAGCCACACCTCTGCCACAAACCCTCCTCTGGTGCTACTGTCCCCAGCACAGAGCATCTTTAGAGGCATGACACAGCCTCAAAGCCATCTCAGCAGAAGTCAGGGAGTAGCAGAGCTTCTCTTTGTCTCTGGGTAAAATTCTAGACAGAATTCAGTGCTTTCTTGCTTCTCTCTCTGTGTAGTTCAGTTGTTGTGGCCCAGAGGAGCCTGGGTGCTCAGGGACTGGCACTGGCAGCTTTCACCTGAGAGCTCAACAGCTCAGCCCAGCAGCAATTCCTCACCCTCAGCAGCTGCATTGGAACCGCTGTGGGGCAGCTGGTGCTCAGGCTTGTTGATACACATCCAAAAATGCCTTTACAAGTGTTTCCCATTAGCAGTTTTGCTCGTGGCCCCGACAAGGCCAGGGATTGAGCAGGAGCTGGCAGCAGCCTGGTCCCATGGGAGGCCACCCTGCAGGGCAGGTCTGAGCTGCAGCACTGACAGCCACTGGTGCTCGTGCCTGGCTGTGGGTTTAATACATCCTCAGAGCTGTCAGACCACCTCTCACCAGTGCGAAACCCTCCTTTCTTGCAGCAGCTGGGAATAAGGATTCTCTGGGGAATCCCCAACCTACAGCATTTGTAGGATGGGCTGAAAACTGCTCCAAAAATCCTTGTCACAAGGAAGAGCAAACTCAGTGCTGCTTTACGTGGCAGAAACTATCACACTGCAAACATTGCAAGTGCAGTCTTGTTTGAACTCACCTTCTCTCATTGTTCCTTTTATTCAAACCTATTTTGTGAGCCTCTCAGGGAGGTGAATTAAAATGTGTCAGCAGAAGGAGGCTCCACTCAGGCCTCAGAGCCTGCACAGTATTTATCATCTGACTGCAAATCTCAGTCTGCCAGCCTGTAACTTCCAAAATACATTACAAGCGTGCCAGAAATGAGAGACAAAGCAGCATTTATTGCTTAGATAGCTCTCCCTCACTTTAAGTAAAGGGTGAGTTATGGGCTGCACCTTCATGCCACCCATTACACAACAGCATTTGCCACCCTGCACCCTTTACTGTAAATATACCACCCACAGAGACACTACAGACCTAAATCTACTGCCTGACTCTCTTCACATTAACAAGTCAGGAGTTATTTTATTTGTGATCAGGCGTAGCTCCATTGCAAGATAATTGCAGACAGGAGTAGAATAATTTTTCCTTTCAACCTGTATGACTAGGTTTAGAAATAACATACTTTCTGGTGTGTTGCTTAGTCTTAACCACCAACTGATTTATAGAACTATTAATGAATACTTATTAGAAAGTCTAATGGGTCAGTAGTTAAACTAACCTATTAGCAGCAGCTTTATAAAAATCTCTGAATCGCATAATCATCTTTTAATTTAAAGACTTTAACACACAGCATTCCTGTACTACTTTACAGATGTAATTACTGCATCACATTATCAAATTCTTAGAAATAAACCCATTTTCTCTCTTGAGGCAGAATTCATCAGTCAGTGATTTCCTTTCACTCAAATGCACAAGTGTCCTGGGAAGCATTTCCATCTTCTTACACTGCTTGATATGGTTTGCAATTTCTCACTTGATCTAGCTAAATGATTTCCACTGGTTATTAGTATCTCAACAGGTCTGCTTCCAAAAAGAAAACCCAAAACACAAGGATTTATTCCTGCTGTGATGTCAAACAAACAAGTAGGGCTGACCATCATTTCTCAGTCTTTCAGGCATAGCAGCCCACCTCTGGCTCAGCAGCTTTTACACAACCCTCGTGGGCAGCAGCTTGGGGAGGCAGAGAGAAGAACCAGCTGCAAACCAAATGCAAAAGTTGACCCTCTCCCAATCCCATAGGTGCCAAGCTCCTACCATTAAATTCACATAGACCTTCTCATGCCAGTTTAACCATTTTCAGCAAGTAATTAAAGCCTGTTCTAATCCCTTTTACTCAGGGGGAAAAAAAATCAACTACTGCAGACCAGGTGATTCTAGAAGCCTGAATCACACAGCCTAGAGCAGCCACATGGTTCAGTGGCACAGACCTGGCTGAAGAAGCTGATGCTTTTTTTCTTTCTCCCTCCCCACAAACACTGTTACAGCCATTGATTCTTACCCTTGTGCTTATTGTTTATAGTTTCCAAAATCAACGAAAAGCCCAAGTCAGAAAGAAGCTCAAAACTCCACAAATATCCTTTTATATTTTTAAAAAAAACAAACCTAGAGGTCAGTGATACCACACTGGAGCAGGAGCACTACAGACTTGCTGCAGGGAGTCCTGTACCTGAGCCCAAACAACCTGGCACCTCCTTGAAACCTTTCAGAACCCACCAGAAGTCAAGACCCACCACTTGGGACATACCAGCTCAGGTTTAACAGTGCCATCAGAGCCATCCTTCTTTCCACTCTCCTAAAAGAACCCAATGTCCTGATGAAGTTTATGGCAGACCTCTAAACACCTGTTTTGGGGTCAGGACCCACCACTTAGGCTGCGCACCATGATCAGATCAAACAGCACAGGGCAGTGCCCTGGGGTGCTCAGAACAGAACAACAACAGCTCACTGAGTGCTTGCACATTCCCAAGACACAAATATATATCCTTTTTCTCCTGCTCACCATTTACCCTCCTCTTAGGCAGCAAAGACCCATTTGACAACTTGTCATCTTCACACTTGCTCACAGCACTCATTTGCTAAGCACACACTCTGTTCCTCTAGGGATGGAAGAACTTGCTGCCAGCCTGGAATTTCAGTAAACACCATTTGCTTATAACTAATCCCTCCTGCAGCACTAAACAGCTGACTGCTGCTTCAGGGGAGCTGACATTTACTTGGGAGCCTAATTCACACCACACTGAGGTCAACAAGGTCCCTGTTAAAGTGGGATCAGGACCCCATTCCCTACTGCAAGTGCACTGTCATCTCCACAGCAAGCTTGTGTCACTACCATGGGGACACTAGTGTCATTATCTGGACTCAAGCTGCTGAGCTTCATGAAAGTCCAAATCCAGGTGTTACAAACCCAACAGCCCTGGCAGAGGTATTATTGCAAATCTCTTACACTGCCACAGAGGATGAGGAGGGTGGCACACAAAAAGAGGTGTTCATTCTCTCCTGCTGAGGGGTTTCAGCAGGCTGGCAGCTACAGGAAGCACTGAGGGGTCTCTTCTCTTGGTGTTCCACAGGAAGGAGATGGGATATTCACATGACGATACCCTTCACCCCACTGCAGGAAGACCACAGTGCCCCAACAGCCTCTACATTTGCTTTAGGTCCCCAGGCTCCAATTCATGCTTATAACAGAGCATTAAAAGTCTGGGCCTTCTCCAGATCCTGGAAAAAGAGAAACACTTTCTCCTCTTGAGGAGGAATTGGAGGCTACAGGGGGTGGAGAATGACGACAGACAAACACATCCAGCACAGTTGATCACTGCTTTTGGAAAACAATACAGCATCACAAAAGTATCTGTAAATGTTTTAATAAAGCTTCTTTTACACAGAAAAAAAGAATCACTTTTTTTTTTTAATATGGCGTAATGTTTTAAATGTTCTGAACTTACCAGGGAAACTGTTGACTTTGGGATTTAATAGCCAATATAATATTAAGTACACATTTGCAGCTCATCAGGAGAAGCATACCCGCTGATCAGAAACATAATGTGAAAGTAGAGTTGCTGATGAACTGTGGTCATTTACCTCCTCAAATTTCCCCACTGACGCACAGCATCAGAGCCCCTGCAAAGAGAGCTGAGCCTGTTTCCCCCGAATCAAATAGCAAGGGAGATGTTATTTGAGAAACTTAACCAACTTGGGAGCATATGCCTTGCAGACTATCCCCAGTGAGGAATTCGTTTTACCCGTGCCAGAGCTTTGCACCCTGGGATCCCCCTTCATGACTGAGGCAGGGAATTAAGCTACAATCCCATCAGTTACACATTACTAGAAAGAGAGAAACACTGATATTGTCCTTGGAGGAAAAAAAATAGTCAAATAGTAACTATTCAAGTATAAGTAATTGAACAGATGATTTTATATAAGTGAGTCAAATATGGTTTTCATCTATAGTCATACATGAAAGGAAAAAAAAATTGCTGAAATGACCCCAGTTCTATGGGTCTGTTGGCAAAAAACCACATTTGCTTGCAAACAATTTTACTCCATGTGATGGTAAGTTTGGACTTCAGAAGCAGAGTTTGCAATAATGGTTGTAGCAGTTCTCAGTCCATGACAGATTGGCCAAAGGTCTGTAAATTTGGGCAATACCTAGTCAAAAAACCCCACCCAAACCCCACTGGATGAATGTCTTGGGAAGCACACAAATCATAACCCGACATGGCAAATAAGTTTCAGTCCTATTAGCAGAATAGGACTCTGATCTATTCTCAACCATGCATCCTCTGATAAACAATCCTTCAAATAATCAGAAGGATTCTATGGTCTGTGAAAAGCTTGCATAATCATTAGGCTTTTATGACTTGTAGGTTCCTAAAATATGGCAACAGCAGGGGAATGGGGGGCACCATAGGCTGCTTAATTGATCCAATGTCTGTTTCTACACCTATTCAATTAAAAAAAATTTAGTCTGAATTTCTAAGGTTGTCACTTTTGTTCCTTAAGGAAGTGAAGCCTAAGCAGTTTATTAAGACATTCACACATGTGGATGGGCACACACACAGAGTCCCTCTCACCTCCAACAGCTTTAGGACTTACTGGCTAACTTCAAACAGGTTTTATAGAGCAGCAGGAATTAACCTCATTGCCCAGGAGCAGTTGGGAAAAAGCAAAATTAATGCCTATCTGAGGGAAGAACTACCATAATTAGAGAATCAGCTCAGGGGTACAGGACAAAAAACTAAGTCCTACTGCTATCCCCATATGTAAACTATGACTGAGGATAAACTTAAGACATGATGAGTTCCTTGTAGGCAGAGTTATTCAAGGCACTCATTCAAGAATATATATATATATATATATATATTTTTTTTTTTTTTTTTTTTTTTTTTTTTTTTGCATTTGTAGATCCTTATACTTCTTCCAGTGGAAGTGCAAATCTGTTTAGGGCACTTAAGCCTGATGATAATTATCTTTTATGGCCTCTCAGTTCATGGATCCTCCAAGATTGATGTATTACAAGTTGTAAAGTAACTCATCTCATGCAGACTTCTTGCATCTGCAGTTTGGGGCTAGAAGTTTCAGGAACACCCAAGTAGATGTGCAGAATTTCCTAACTCTGGCTGAACTAGAAACAAAGCCAAGAAACCTGTTTAATAGTATTTTAGCATTTCTAATTGTGGCTGAAAAAATAAAATTGACAGCAGGAAGCAACCATTGCTGACATCCAGCACAATTTTTCAAAGAGAAATGAAAAATACCTGTGAAAAAGTACGTTTGAAAGCCCTTTCCTATATCTTAACCAGACATCCCTAGTGCTCTGCTGTGGGATAGGTTACAGCAAGGACTTAGATCTTTGCAATTTATTCCTCTCCTCTCCATCCCCAAAAAGGTCTTATAAGACTGGGCTAAAAAGAGTCCATATTGTGATCCTATTCCAGTAGCACACCTCCTCATACACAGGCAGCTCTAATGAGAGTTCTTCCTTAAAAAGTCCTACTTTGATCCCTTATATTTTTGCTACACTAAAACCAGAAGAATATAAAGATTTTTTGGGCAGCATTTCAAAAAACAGCACTAGTCATTTGTCAGTAACTCTCACTTCGATTTCCTTATTGAGGTTCTTTTGAAGAGAAATGATATTTCAAATGAAGATGTGCCTATTAGCATTCAGAGGCATAGTTTATTTGATAATTGATGCTTTACTAATCAACTGCTCACACAGGGATCTGAAGAGAAATCCATGGGAACACGACAAGAATAAGACAAGGGACACATGGCTTGGAAAGACAGAGTACCCTCCCGGGCCTTCTCAGACTCCTCCAATTTGTGTACTTTGGAAGATGCATTTTCAGCCATCCTATAAAAAAATCAACCAATTACTCACATCATTCTTTTGTTTCATTTTTCTCACACACATTTCACTGGTATATTATTTTCACTGGTTCCTGACCAACACATTTTTGGTGCCATTTTTCAAAATGGCTGTTGAACAGCAAAAAAATTTTAACTATGCTTTCTTTTGGACAAGGAAACTGCAAACTATGCTTTATGGCAGCATGCTGACCAGTAAGTGCTTTTTCATAAAAACAAAACATCCCTCAACCCTGAGATGCATTAACAGAGCTCTGGCTCTCTGAGGACACCTGTGGCCTTAGTGGCCTTGCCAGTCTCACCTGAGGTCCCAGAACACGACCCCCTGTCCACAGACCCAACTCAGCCCCAGGACTCCAGTCCTTGCTGGGGCCATATGCTGGCACACCTGGGTACAGCCCCATCCTTGGTTCCCAAAAAGCCCCAGGCCTGTGCTGCAGATAATGTCATTTCTGACCAGCTGACCATTCCAGGCCAGATAAGGTCACTTCTGATGCTGTACACTGGGTAATTCTTCTGCCAACACTGAGCATAGCTCCGTCTCCAGTCCAGTCTCCTGCTGTTTACACAGGAATCCCCCAGAGCAAGTCCACCACCTTACCTTGTTTTGGTCTGTCAGTGGATCCTGCCATTGTCACAGAATCATTTAGGTTGGAAAAGACTTCCATGATCAACAATTCCATCCTTTGAACAATTTCCACCTGGTCAATTAGACCGTGGCACTGAGTGTCACATCATTTCTTGAGCACCTCCAGGGATGGTGACTCCACCACCTCCCTGAGAAGCCAATTCCAACAGCTGACAGCTCTTTCAGTGAAGAAATTCCTCCTGATGCCCAGCCTCAATCTCCCCTGGTGCAGTTGGGGCCATGTCCTCTCGTCCTGTCACTGGTTGCCTGGGAAAGAGGACAACCTGTTGTCACCAGGTACTGCAGCCCTGGGCTCTGGGGACAGAGGGTCCTGCACAACCCCTGTTGGCATCACCCTCAGTCACAGCCATCACCCCCATGTCCAGCCCCTCTTGGGCTGCTCCATTACATCAGGTCAAGTCAAAAACCACAAGAATTTGTGTTCTGGCCTGAATGGCAAGGTCATGTAGAACATCCCAAACATCTTTCCCCCTGACCTACTTGCATGCTATGTATGGACACACATCCTGCCTGGCCACAGCCAGTGCTGTAGCAGGGAAAATGCTGCTCCTTCCAAACACGCAAGAGAGGAGGTCAGAGACTTGCTTCAAAACACTTTGCTGCTGCTTTCAAGGGCTTGCAGTCAGGAGCCAGGAAATACTGCACAAAGAGAGGCAGGTAGGGCACAGGCTATGGAAGTTCAGAGCAGAATTTCACTCCTTGAGTGCTGTCACCACTTATGGATAAATGAGTTGGGCAACACAAGAGCCACAAAAAGCCCACCAGAATGTACCAGCATACATGGAATAAGGGTTTTTAGAGGGGAGGGGGAAAGAGGAGCTGATGTCTCAGAATATCTGCAGATAGTCAATTATTCATATGCCCTAATGGAGAGGGAAAAAGAGCAATATTTCCAGTTCAGCATCAGCACACACTGAAAGCACTGTGAAAAACCACCAGAGGTGTGAAACAGCTGTCAATCCATGTGAAAGGCTAAGATTAAACACCTCTCTCACCCAGCAATCTTAGTCTAAGGATAGCAATCATGAATCAGCCACTCAAAACCCACATAGGGCTTGTTCCAGGAAACAGCCCTTAGAAAGGGCTGGAATGGTTTGGAAATGCACACAGACAAAACCACACCAACAATCTGCCCACAAATGGATATTAATAATCTACAGACTGTACATGCACAGGCAGATTGCTCCAAGCCTCCCTTGGGTGTGGGGCTGGGAGCACATCCTCCCATTCTGCCCTCTCCAAAGGAGCAAACTGCGCTAACAGAGGAAACAGAGAGGAAGGAAACCTCCTCATACCTCCTCACAAAGGGCAAGCCCAAGAAAAGCAGGGATCTATTTACAGTCCTCCAAAGTCCCTCCCTGTCAGATGGTCCCTTAGAGGTCCTTGGTGGGGCACAGCTTCTGTGTTAAGACTCCCCAGAGCTGGGATAAGCCCAAAGCAGGAAGGAACCAGAGGATTGTGCCAAGTGCCACCAATACAAGACCACACTGTGTGAGGTGCACATGAGCTCATTTTCCGTGGAAGACGACATTAGAAGAGAACCATGTGTTTTCAGGCATGACGTAAGGAAGGAGGAGGTTATTTTTTATGAAAAAAAACCCTAAAACAAGACCACAAAAAAAAATCTTAAACAAACAAAAAAACCAATCCTGCGAAGTGCCCCTAGAAGGCTGTAAAAGATAGAAGCCAAGCTAACAACCCTTTGTTCTTCTTGAAATACCTTCCTCTGCCCATAGCAACAGAACCAGGACCCCACGTTACCATCTTAAGTTAGACATGGGCCCTATTGGCTCTCAGGAGGCCAGGATTTAAACTTCTTTGTTTTCATAAAGCAAAAAAATACATGCTTGCAAAAATCACTCCCTTCTGATTCATTTCCTCTGGCATTGTATTGTTAAGTTGCTTAAACAAAATACTCAGTTTTCTCCTCTTCCTCCCCCTTTCCTCTCCTTCAGGGCCACGTTTTCCCCCAGCTGGGAGAAAGTCTAACTTTCTAAATAAGCTGTTACTGCAGCTAATAGCCTAGAGGGAGAAAAGCCCCCTCGTGAACCCTGAAAACGCTGTGTATCAACTCTCGTAAAGCAGACAAATGAAAGCAGGAACACATGTTATACATTAGAGGCTCAGATTTTGATGGGCTGCTGCAGCCCAACCTTCAATTAATTCTGCTCCTGCTCCCTTGGCTTCTCAGGTTTTCTGAACTTCAGCCATTAAATCTGGGTTTGCATCACTCAGGTCCTGAAGGTTTCCTTCTAGGTGGAAGCAAAGAGCTGCTGACCACACAAGCCCCATTCCCATGCTGGCATCTTTAGTGTATCAAGAGATAAATTGAGACAGTCTTGGGGATAGACAGGTAAAGAACATGGCCATATAACATTTATTACCACTGAAAAAAAACTCACTCAGGTTCTGGAGCCATGCATCTGCTGAAAGGAAACAATTATCTGATTGCTAGGCCTGGTTTTAAAAGAGGGACCTGTAACATACCGATGTTCCTTGTTAGACTCAGTTACAAATTGCTGTGGGCAAAAGAGTAGAAAGCAGGAGGAAAAAAACCTAGCAGTAAATTTACTATACTTTTCAAGTCAACAAAAGAAAATGATATTTCAGTTGCAACCTAGTGCTTCCCATGGAGTAAATATAGACACATGAAAATTATGTAAAACTGTTCAGTCCACACCCTTCAACTAATCACCTACAAGCCAGCAGTAGGCTTTCACCCCAGTCCTTCAAAATGCTTTTATTCCTCATAGCCCTGTCCTGTGCAGCATCTCTTGCTTTCTAGTTGAAAGGATGGCTTGTCACCACACACACACAGACACAAGCCAGCCTTAATATTCCATTGCTTCTTAAAGAATTCTCACATGTCACCCATCATCTCTATGCAAACTACACAGTTTTCTTTTCACAATAGATTGTGGAAATGTGAGGAGGAAAAAAAAAAAAAAGAAAAAAGAACCAACCACCAAAATAGATGTAGGATTGAATTATATAAAAAAAAAAAAAAGAGGAAAAATTGGGAGTTCTTCGATAACCTTTCATTCACGTAAAAGCATCTTTCTTTATGCAGCAATACCAGATATTAATGCTCCAAGAATTATCTTTTAATAACACGTACTGGTGATTTGTTTTACATAGAAAAAAAATCTATGCAATATTTATTTTTGCTGAAGAGTGGAAACTCTACTCCACTGAAAAGCAACTGTGCTCATTATTATGACACACAAATACATATGATATGAATTATATGGAGTAGCTGGCTGAGGTGAATCATTGCTCTTTCCTGCTGCCTCAGAGCTTTAGCTGGGGCTAAACTGCAGGTAACAGTTTATGCTTCAGATGGAAACACTCTTCTGGAGTGAGAGCAAGCACCAGCAGGGATTCAGAGACAGCCCAAACGCTCTGTGTAGTGTCAGCAGCTAATCCCATCTCTGCAAGGAAGGGCTAGGGGGAAAACAGTGCTGGAGAGGGCATGCTCAGACTTTCTGGCTGATGAGATTCCCAGAGCTCCTCAACATGTGCTGGGCAGTTACATCATGCACATGGCTCTGGTTCCAGCAGCCTGCTTAATACATCAAGAGCTGCTGTGGGGGAAAGGAGGCAGAAGAGCAAGCAAACTCCTCATCAGAGTGACCTCAGTTAATGCTGCAGCCAAAGCTGCAAGGTTTGAGTCCAGAACACCTCCCAGCATCCAGACCTAGAGCCCTAGGTGCTGCCATCACAGAATGAGGGGCAAACAGAGGCAATAAATGTTTTTTTTTAAAAAATCAAACTTCAGCTCTAACCATGGCCCTCATACACAACACACAATATGCTTTTATCTGTATCCATCTCTGCTTGGTGCAAGAACAGTTCAGCCAGCAGCACAGGACTTCAGGAAGATTGGCAAAGATCTTCCCCTTCGTGCCAAGGGCAACATCTCTTGCCTGTGGCATTTTCCACCCACACATTAATTCACCTCACTTCATGTTTGAAAATAAAGAGGAAAAAACTCCATCATCATTCAATAAAAGCAGCAACATCAATTCACCAGGGGAAACAACAAAGGCAGGGGAACACAGGGAGGAAATGTTTGTACATGCATAGGAACGGCCAAGAAAACCAACTGATGAAAAGACAGAAAATAAGCAAATCCCACCCTGCCCTGCTCACCCCACACCTCCAGCTGCAAACCAGCCTGGACTTTGTGTCAGCCTGGTGCAGGTGCCAAAACTTTGTCCTGGCAGCCATCCAGAGGTTTTTGCTCCTCAGGTCAGAGGGACAGCAGGGATGGTTAAAGCAGCCATGCCCTGCTATTTGCTTTGCCAGTGCTCCACTGGGTTTGTTGTTAAATGGCCACATGTGGGAGTCCAGGGTGTTCCTCTGGAAACCCTGGACGAAGAGAAACCTGTACAGAGGGGTTTAAAACCTGTACAGGGGGGTTGCAGACCCTGGCATGGACCCCAGACAGGCAAGGGTCTCGATTATAATCCATGGGAAAAATTACCAACATTATGGGAGGAATTGCAAACCCTCCAAGGTAGTAGAAAGTATTAATAATTTCACATTAGGGGTTTTAAGATAAGAAGGACCAGAGACAAGATGGAGGATTCTGGGCGTTACCCTAGAGTCTTCTCCTTCTTCTTTGTCTTCATTTTGTGCAGTGGTGATGACATGAAGTAGATTTAGGGGGATTGGGTCAAAGTAGAAAACACCTGTTTAGTGTCAAGTGCATGCATTGTGTCACAATTGTAAATAATGCACACACAATTATCTGTATATAAGATGACGAGCTGGAAGCAGGCAGGCAGTCGTCCCCTGTTGCCCGTGCTGTCCAGACCTTGGCAGAGCTCAGAGAAAAGTGTAGAGATAAGATAAAATAAACAAGGAGGAAAACCTTGAAAAAGAACATCTGAAGACTCCTTGTCTTTTCTGTGGGCGGCTCGGGGCTTCCCGAAGGACCAAGGGCAACGACCACCCTCGTTCTCGGGCAAGCAGAGACCCCCGAGAGCCACAGTCCCAGCACACCAGGCTGCTCTTCCTCACAAGCAATTTTGTTTCTGTCACTGAGAACCTTCCATTTCTCCTTGCTCCTCTCAAAAGGCTTTATCCTCCTCCACAGAGAAGAAGCACTTTGGATTTGGAGCACCTCCCACCAGGTAACCACATCCCTGTTGACACCCATTCCAAAGTGGCAGGCAGTCCCCAGCCTGACTCCCCTGAATGTTTCCACTGGGGAAGGATAAAACACCTTCACAGGTCATAAGCAGCAGACTTTGTCATCTCAGAACCATACTTCTGCCTCCATGAAGAATGACAGACTCCAGGGACAAAATGGGGCTTCTGCTTTTGAGTTGTATGGTGGAAATGCCAAAAGGGGTGGAAAGGGAGGGGAAAGAGTCACAGAGAAGTGGAACACCTTACAGAAACAGGCCTGTACTAGTGATTAAAAAACCCTCTGGCCCTGCCAGAGCCAGCTCCTACCCAAGTCCACAACAGAAGGGCAGGAAAAAAAGAAACAACCACAAAAAAAACCTCATTGGACCTCCCTCCCCATTTTTCTGAGTTCCACTTTCACACAGAGTGTATTGCAAAAGACCACAGTGTATATTGCAATCCCATTTTACCTAGCAGCTTGCAACATCAGTGCTAACAAACAGCTTTCCTTTGGATGTGCTGCTTCTTCACTCTGCACACAGCCTAGTTGTGTTCTCATTGTTTCTACTCCTGGAGGTACCTGGAGTCAAACCAGTTACTGATGAGCACTGGGTTTTACCACAGATGATGTGGAAGAGCAGAATATGAAGGTGTCCTGTGTCCAGAAGAGCTGAACTAGTGACTTCCCAGGGCTGTTTATAGTGACAAGACAACACAGAGGAACACTGAGACCCATCTTGTATCCCCTGTCTGAAGGAAGACTCCTGTTGTCTTCTGTCTGCTTCTTGATTCTATGTACTTTTAATATCCCTGTGTTTGTACAAGGTATTAAACCCAGCAAATGCTGATTACTGCCTTTGCTTTCCCATTCAGATCACTAAGGAAAAGTCAACGCTCCTAATTTTGGCACTAGCACAGCTCCTGTGCCTCTGAGGGAAGGTTGGAGCCCTCACTCTGTGTCAGCTCCTTCGCAATGTGCACACAGAAACAGAATTCCTACCTGCCCATTACTAGAAAACAAGTTTCCTAATCAACAACTTCAGCTCTCATCTCACCTTGTGCAATTTTAAGTGTTCTCTAACACAAAACAAACCACTGAAAAAAAAAAAAACAAAAATCCCCTAAGCAGTTACTGGCATGACTCCTGCACTGTTCCCATAGAGAGTCTCCTAAAGTGAATGACTACAAAAATGAAAATAAATAAAAGGAAATAGTTCATAGGCTGTGCCAGAGTAAGCTTAAAAGGCAAGTGAACTTATTTTAAAATTAAAAGCCACCCTGACACAAGATGATCCTAAGAAATATTTACATTTTCTTCCCAGCAGCCTCTTGTCTGTCTACACAAGGAACCAAAGTAAGAACCATTACTAGAGCATTCAAATACCTTATTATTTTAGTTTGCAACCATCCAAATCAAGGAGCAGTTCACTTTTAGGCAGAAAACAGAGACAACCTAAATACAGGGCACAAAAATCCTCACTGTCCTCTGGCTAAGTCAGTCCCTGCCACACATCCAGGCACAAGGGGAAAGCAAAGCCACCCTTGTTCCCAAGATGTCGATGGTGTTTTAAAAACAGCTTACAAAACACTCGTGTGAGGACTTGGGTCAACACAGCTTTCCACGACCTTCATTTCTTGCAGAAGTCATCAATATTCACCTACTAATGAGAGCTCATGGCCTCACAATTGGCTTTTCCCTCCCAAGCTGTGTTCTAAAGCTGTTCTTGCTTGCCCTAGGATAAAGGGATGGAGGGAAGTACTCATGTCTCTAGAGGGCAAAGTCAGAAACCTAAACATAGAACCACTCCTTCTCCTTTTGTTGGGCTTTCATTGTCAGTGTCAAGAGTGCCTTATGGATCAGCAAGGTGACCACCAAAACACACACAGGGCTTTTTGTCTTGTGACTTTGACGCCATTCTCTCGAGTGTCTCTCAATACAAATGCTAATTTATGCTTTGCTTGTTCTTTTTGAATTCATGCACAGGAAAGATTTCTCTTGCCAAATTGTTATTTTAGTGGTTTCATCAGAAAAAACAAAAGTAGACTAAATGGAAAGTTAACCCTGAGGTTTCAGGAGGAAGTGTGGAAGACCCAAATCTGGCAATACTCATTCCTACTAAAATAGTTCCAAGTACACAGCTTTTGTCATAGTATTTGCAGCTTGACTTAGTAACATTCCAAGGAATCTCTCTTTCATTTCCCCTCGACCACAGGATTTCATTCTTGTGTGTATTTTCTTAAAAACACAAACACCAGTGCTACATTATCTCAACTCTCTTCATCCTCTCCCATTGTTGCCCCACCTTCTGCTTCTGTGCCTCAGCTGTAGTAAATTAACTGATCACAACCAAAAATCACAGTAGGGAAGAAGTTTTTCTCTTTTACCAGACCGATAAAGGCAGTTCCTGGACTAACAAGGGCTTCAACACTCCTCAGTCTCTTGGGGTGGGAAGTCATCAGTCCAGGTGGATGCATTCCCACTGTACTCACCAGAAAAAAGAATTAATATTAAAACACTTTTCAACAACGTAAGTGCTGACAGACCCCTTAATGAAACAGCTCTAGCACTCAGTTTAAATAACAATCTAACCCTGAAAGCTTACAGCATAAAGCCATTAGCAAGCTCAACAAATCTCAGGTAACTTCTTCACAGAATTTTTAAACTCTTAGCAAACACTAATTAATTAAGCACATCACATCACCTTCCAAACTAAATGACTGAATTTACCACGATAATACATTGGATTTTCCTGCCTGCTCTTCAGGTTGTTCAAACAACTTGCTTTCTCATTTTCCTTAGAGAGAACACTCGCTCTTCCCTTAGCAACCACTGCAGCCAAACCCACTACAAATACAGCGGCCTGGATACCTTTTGAATCAGTGAGTGAAAGAGGGATTTTCACCTTTTACCAGCTCTAAGTCCGGCATTATTCTACCCCCATCCACAGGTGGGCTCCAGGGAAGTAAGACAGCATGCTGGCCATAAAGGTCAATCTATATTAGATGTGGTCAGGACAGAAGAAATGTTCCCAAAAAAGCAGGTTTCTCATCACTCCCCCTCAGTGTGGCATTAGCTGATAACACAGGGAGGCTGAGAGCACACTGAGAAGATTCCTTTGAAGTGCAGCAGAACAGAATGATCAGCTCCATTTGCTAATGGACATTCAGCCTGCTGGATGAGGCTAAGAGAAGCCCAAAATACATATACTGTGGATTTCGGGTCCTAAGCAACAGCTATTTAGTGCTGCAAGACCATTCCTATTGGGCTACTCAATTTATCAACAGAAATAGAGCCACAAACAACCCACTCCTGAGAAGAAAGTGCTAAGGCTCTTTAAGTGCACATTTCAGCAGTGAAGGAACATCAAAGCATCAGAATGGAGGCTTCAGTTTCTTCCTTTCAGACAGCAATGCACAGAGGAAAAGAGTTTGTTTAAATTCACACAGAGGCAGAACTGCATATCTAGGGCAGCCACTGGAGCCACGGCTTCCTTAGCTCTTTGAGAGCTCCAGAAAAACAGTTAGAGAAGTGCCCTTGGATGAAAGGGTCTGGATCTAGAGAGCAACACTTCCCCCAGCCATGACAATTTTCCTCCTTCCTGCAGTAAGAGCACGTACACCCCAAGCAAAGCTGAATGCTATATAAATGTTACGTCACCTTGAACTGTGGCTATTCAAAAGATACTTATTCAAAGCTTATTTACATATTCTTCTTGCAAAGAACCTGTGACAAGTCACCCATGAGCAAAATTTAGAAGTGCCAGCACATGCCCTCTGACACAAGGCAACAGCACCTACTCAATACCCCTCTGCAAATAAGTGCACAAAGTCTAAAGAGTAACTTTACACTCAGGCAAAACCATTCTCTATCTCATATCACCAGTGTTGCTAAAGTATGACATACTCGTGGAGAAAACATCCCAAAAAGGCAGCCTCACATCACAACCAGCCTCCAGGATCAGACAAAGGCTCCAGACTCTTTCTACCTCAAAGGCAACCTTTCCTAGCTACGTACAAGGGAGGAAAATTTAACCTCTACCAGGTGCCTCAACAGGTGTGGCTGTTTAGCAGTTAGGCACAACAGCTGAATTTGGGCCAGTCAGCACCCAAGATGGCTTAGCAAGACCCAGTAGGGCAGAGATGCAGCTGACAAAAATGATGAAGTGAAATTGTGCAGTCTGGGGAGTGCCTCGTACCCCAGCATTTAAGAGTGTGGCCATTTAAACACCCTAGCAGCATTGCAGCAGTTAAGTTCCGTTAGTCTGTGCTCATCTGCTTTTGAAGGAAAGTCAGCTCTGTGGCAACAGCATCAGCAGGAGGCACTGAAGATGCCTGTTTTAAAGGCAAGGTTACTTTTTGGACCTATAAGAAATAATTTCTTTGATTTTCCACCTGGTGCTGGTGTTACAGTACTTGGTCCTGTAATTTCTTGGGCTTGATATTTGGGGAGGGGGATTAGGAGAAATAAACTGATGTTGGTTTCTTTTGTGTGTGTGATTTGGAGTTTGTGGGGGTTTTTTTGTTTGTTTGGGGTTTCTTTAAGGAATCAACTCTAGTGAATAATGTGAAGCACAAATCACTAGCACTGGGAACTGGGAGCGGAGCGGGCTTGAAACGTTGTGTGACCAGTGTTGCTTTATCTCTCAGATACCCCAGTTTGGGTCTGTCACGGTGGCGAGGGGCAGGGCAAGCTGTTCTCTGTCACCTTCCTGCCTCCCTGCTTCTCCCAGTGCCTTTTGCATCCCGTGCCGGTGGGAGCAGGATGTCGCTCGGCAAGGCTTTCCAGCCCACCCCTGGGGGAGCCTTGTGCAGCTCGGTCAGCCTGCAGGTTGGTTTCGATGGTTTAGAAAGCAGACGTGCTGCAAAAGCAGCAGTCTCGGCCGTTCTGTTAAAACGCGCCGATCCGACTGTGCAAAGAGACAAAGGGTAAAAGAAAGCAAAGCGGGTGCAAACAGACTTAGATCCTCCCTTCTTTGTTTCTTAACAAATCTGCTGGAAGCACTCACTTGGCTGAGAGGAAAATCGTAAATTGCCTTAGGACTCCTTAAGTCGCTGCTCCTTTGCTCAATAAAGATCATGAGCCATTGTTTTCCTGCTCTCTGAAACGGGTGCTGGGGCAGCGTCCCTACAGTGACTCTGGGGGAGCCTTTTGACTTCCTGGCTCCACTTCTGACAAGCAAACTCCTTGCTGCAGGGTGGCAGCCCCAGTCTAAGTTTCTGAAGAACTGTATTCTAAATTTCTGAAGTCCTCTCTTACCAGACTCGATCTCTTCTTTTGGGGGAGCAGCAGAGAGACCGTCACATTATAAACAAGTTGCACATTGTCACTGAAGATTAAAAACTGCTGCTTGTTTAGTTTTAATTTTAACGAATGGAAACTTTAGGAATGAAGAAAAAAAAAAAAGCTATGTAAAATATTAGCCTGAGGATCACAGATTTTGGCCCAAGACCTTTCCCAATTTCAGTGGCATGGTTGAATACACACTACAAAAAGACAACTATGTCACATAATGCAGCCCGTTGCTCTATAGAATATCTAACCAAAGAATGATTCAGATTCTGAAGGTGCTACAGAGGCAAGTAAAGTTCAGTTGGTAGAATTTGTTTAAATCCTTATTATGCTTCTTTTCCTGAAGAGGAAAAGAAAGTGTTTTCAAATAAAGAAACATTTTTCTCAGAAGTCATCCGGTTTCTTCAAACACTTTTGGAAAGAAACGCTCTGCTTTGTAATAGATAATCATAATTTATCTTCCACTGAGCTCTGCTGTAGGAGAATTTGTTTCTAGCCTTGTTCTTGTACACCAAAGAATTCAGAATTCTTAATTTCTGTTATTCTTAACACTGTCTGTGTACCAAACTAAATTCTTAATTTTCCTGGTTTACCCCTACCCTTAAGTACTCTCAGTAGGAGGTATAACCACTTATCCACTCAGTGCCTAGCCACAAAGCTTAAATATGTTTGAAACTCCTTCAAGGTTTCTAGGTGAAATGAAACATTGCCATTGTGAAAACAATTCTTTCCAAATGCTGCAGAGTGCCATCACACAGTGAAATTGCTATTATTGCACACAAGCACCAGGGAATACTCACACCTGATGTCTACAGAAAGCTCAGGAGGAGTAGAAATGCCCAGGGTTATGCTGATACTGCATACTTCAACATCCTGCTCGATGTTCTTCAAGTCCCAGGACATTCAACAAACCTGGAGGCAACTCTAGATGACTTGTTGGCAAGGAAAAGGCTTGTGAGTTTCAAGAGGCTTTTGCTTTTCTATTTTTTTTTTAATAAGTATGCAAGGAACAAAAAGCCAAGGTGCAAGAATTTTGTATTTACCTAGAAAAGCACAGTAGGTTTAAGGTAACTCCTAGACAAAACTGCTGGTGCCCCAGCCCAGGTCATGGCTGGAGTCTCAAATGAATGACATTTTTGTACCACACCAGTGCTGTTGATTCTACAGGAGCTGAGCTGAATCCTTCATGTGCCACTCAGGGCAAATGCCCCTTGACTCTGGAGCAAAACCTACCTGGTCAGTGTCTGAAGGATGCAGCCCTGGGGTGTGTGGTTCACTGCTACTGCCAATTAACTGAAAAAACATCCCCATCACTGACTGGGATCCCATTGCATCTTTATTAACCTTTCCAGGCTTTGCCTGTGCCCAGAAGGCTTAACTGAGCTTGGAGAGGCAGTGTGCTAGGCAGGGTCTCAGCAGAGAGAGAGCATCTGTCTGCAGGAGGCAAAAGGCAATACCTCAAGGAGCAAGGCAGAAAAAACCCATGCAAGTGGGTTATGTTCTGCCCTGGGCCCTATCCATCAGAATGTGTTATCTTCCCTTAAACTCAAAGAATAAAGTGGCCACATTTTTATCCCTCTCTTTCATATGGAAACTGCTCAGGTCATCAAAGGCCAGCTAGCTGCAATCACAGAAGATACCTTTTTAGTCAAACCTACAATACATGCAAAAGGTAAAAATTCTTGTTGGCATCCCAGCCTAGACAAGACAAAAAAAAAAAAAAACCAAACAAACCCAACAAAACCCCCAAAAAAAAAACCCCACACCCCAAAAAACAAAACAAAACAAAAAAAACCACATATAGAAAGGTAAATAAGATGTAGAAAATTGCTGCATTTCTAAACCCTAATTTTTAAGATTTTTCTTCCAGCTTTGGAGAACGGCCAGGTTGCTTTACAATGCAGTTTTTTCCTTGGTGTTTTGCTTTCCTATTACCAGGTGCTAAACTGGCTGGGGTTCATGCTTGCCTTTCACACAACAATCTTGGATCTTTGAAGTAATAATAGGTGCTCTCAGATGTTGCACAACTAACCATGTCGTGTTTGCCAATTATACTCTACTTCTCTGTTGTTAACAAACCATGCAGTTTCTAGTTTCCTACAATAAATTCAAGTATAATTATCTTGTAATCTTGCAGGTATAAATGTAATTAAACCGTGGAATCATAGTAATAATTACCAGGTAGATACCAAAGACACTGTGGTGATCCCAAATCCTTCTGTATGACACTAATCATGTCACATGGTATTTGTATTTCTTTGATACTTTCCTTAATATCTCTGAGAACAGCCATGTGAAACTGATTATCTTGTACATTATTAACTAGGGCCTCCAATTTAAATTGACTCTCCAGCTTGCAAGGCAATCACAAATCTTACATGGGACAGAGATGTGACAATTTCATTCCTAGATAACAATGCAAATGTGAGACCAAGCTATGAATAGCAATTGGAGTCAATCACACCAAAGTAGTTTCATGTTAAATTGCATTGCTTGGTGATTTTTTTGAGATAACAGAGATTCCTGTGCCCTGCATCAGCTTCCTGTCAGGAAACATCATCTGCCAAACTTCCTGCTTGCCACAGTGGGGAAGAAGAGGACAATATAACTTTCCCTTTACCGGGATCATTGCATGGCAATGGACATCTGTGGGGAACTGCTTCCAGCTGGGCAGGAAAAACAGTGAACTAACAGCAAAAAGGGATGAGAAGAGACAAATACAATGAGGAGACCAAGTTCAAAACACGTGAGACCTCTGAAAACAATTCACCTGGACACCCCTCCATTTTCTAGCACAGCATGAAACTGAGACCAGCATGACCTTGTGGATGCTCCTGTACATTCTGAAGACATAGAAAGATCAAGAAATAATTTGCTTTTTAAAGCCCAGAGAAGTATTTGTGTTTTTACGGGAAAAAAATGGGGAGTTCTCAAACATATCCTAAGGTACAGCAGCGACACATTCCTAACAGGCAAAGCCAAAAGGTCAGAGTTGTTAGGTGAAACACACCTCTTGTAGAAGAAGGACAAAAGGTGAAGGCCCAGGGCATCTAAAAGATTTTGCTCATGCAAATGCAACATAAAGGCAGCAGTTTTGCCTAATTGTTAACAGAACTTCCGCTGGCTTTTCATCTCCCTGGGGCTCATTCCCACTTCATCTGCTAATATAGCAAGTTATATTGAATTGGTTGTCGTCAAAGTTTGCTGATCAGGAACCCAGTTTTTCAAGCTGGCAGCAAGCCTGGAGTATGGATTTGTCACAATAATGAGGAAGGCTGGGATATTTTGAATAAACACGGGCTCCCTTGGTGCAGGGCCAATTTATCAGCTGAATAGGAGAAGTGTGATTATGGGTATTAAATGCCAGAACACTAAAAGCTTGGAGACTCCTGAGAACCCTACCATGAGCCAGCTCCCCTCTTCTGTATGCCTAAGCAACACAGGAGAGATAAAAACACTGGCTGGCACTTGTATTTCCAAAGCATTTACATTTAATTTAATAATATTTGGAATGCGTTCGGTGAATAAGCCGTGGCAAATTCCACCAAACTCTCTTGTACCTGAGCAAGCCTGAGCTCCCAAAGGGACTGGAATTAAAGGCTGGAGCAAAGCAGGGGCTTACATGGGAGCAATGGCACAGCCCTGCTGCCCACTCCTTGTTTGCACTGCCAGGCTGCTGCCTGCCCTTCCCACTGGGAAAGAGGGCTCCAGGGACAGGGGGCAGCTGTAACTGCCCTCTGGGAAGAGGCAGAGGAGGCACATTCCTTCTTCAGGAGACCCAGACTGGCTGGCAGCCTGACAACCCGCTGGACTTTGAGGGCAGCATGGCTGACTCAGACTCTGGGCAAGGGCAGACCCGAAGCTCTTCAGCTGGCCAGTGGTTCTTGCTCTGTTTCAGCACTGACAAGGTTGGTTTCCTATCCTCTTCAAGGCATCATGATGTCCTTATTTTTGCTGCCTATGCTCTTTTCCTGGCTAAACCCAGCAGCATGGAGGCTCCCCTTCAGTCCTTCAGCCTCCACAGGTCTCCCACCAGCTGCCCTGAGAGAGGTGGTGATGCCTTCATTGCTCCTCCACCCTGCATAGGCACAAAATCCAGCTTTATCCAGGGATGGGCTGGGATTTCTCTCATGTAGGGAGATGTGTTTACTCCCTGCATGAAGTCCCCCTCATTCTCTGCCAGCTGCTGCCCCAGGTGTGACTGCAGCCATGCCAGAGCTGCATTTATCACCTCAGGGTGTGCCCTCTCCTCGGGGCCCTGGCATGGTTTGGGGAGGACCTGCCCTCAACATTGCTCTGCTTAGCTGAAAGACGACTTCTCTGTAGAGAGCAGAAAGTAATGACAGTCTGTAGGAAACAGTGGGTTGTCCTCTGTAAAAGGCAGCAGAAAGCAAAGGTGCTTTGGTACAGGTTTTCTCTAGCATTTTGTCATGGCCTCTGATGGCTTTTCTCTGCCAGTGACTGCTTTTTGTCAGGACCCACAAACACCTCATTTTCTAAATGGTTTGGGTGCTGGATGAAGGTCTCATCTGCCTGGAGAAAGTGAGAATGTGTGGCCACTCATCAGTCCCAGAGGATAAAGTAGCAAAGTTAAACTACCAGGAGAACACCTGCTGCCCTCACAGTGCCTCAGCCCCAGCCGTGCCATGGCAAGTCTGTGTGACTGGTGGGGAGTAAAGTCCAGCTCCACTTTCTCTCCTGACATCTAAACTATCCAAGCTGCAAAGTTTTATATTCCACTGCATCACTTTTCTGCAGCCTTCCAGCTCTCTATGCCCCCTAATCCAAAGCTGCAGACTGGACTGTGACCCCAACAAAGGATGAGACTGCTTAGCTCAGCACAGAGGCTTCTGTGGTGTCCCCAAAGCAACCCTCTCTTGTTCCTCCTTCCCATGTGGGGAAAAGCTAAGTCTCCCTTGTGCTTCAAAGCTCACTTATTAAGCTCTCTGAACAAGCACAGCACAAAGCCTGCAAGATGAACTTTCACTGGTGTCATGCAATCATTGCTAGCAGGAGGTAGCCAGGCCTAAAGCACATCATGTTCCCCACAGCCATCAAGCAGGAACTACTCTCTGCTGCAAGGTGGAGTCTTGTTTTGCTTTGAACAAAATCCTACCTCACTTCTAATATGCAGCTCTCCAGAGGAGAGAAGGCAGAGCTTCCTCTGATGTAGAACAGCTGCTCCAGCTCATTGATTCATGTGGGACACCCAGAAAACCTGCACAATGCTGCTTTGTTACAGATGCTGTAACACAGCCTGTTAAAAGCAGTCACAACACAGCATTAGCACCTCAAAGCCTAGAGAGCCAGGGCAGTGTAGAGAGCAGACTGGTAAAACACACATTGAGAGAGAAACCCTTCTCTGAACAAATGACAAACTAAACTTTCAAGGCACAGCTCTACATGGAGTTATCTTCATGTTTAACTGGAGACCAGCTGAGATAGAGTGAAGAAAGGTTTCCCCAGGAACACATGTAATGGATTTTGTTGCACATACTGGGTCTTCAGCTAATGCTCAGTGATCTCTTGTGAATTAAATGCAAGATGCAAGCTTACTCACATCTGAAAAATAAGAATATAGAACAAAACCAATGTTTTCAAGCACGGCCAGCAAGTGCTGCCACCTTGACATCCCTGACTTGAGTGCTGCAGCAAAAGTCACAAGGAGCTGATGCCACTGCCTCATGTATTTGCAGAGAAGGTGAAATTCACCCTTAAGCAGAAGGGTCTGGGTATCACACCCTCAAAAGACACTCCAGCTGATACACAGAAGTCAAGAATGAATTGTACCCCAAGACAGCAGTACATCAATACCAAAATCCTGATCTACCAGCTTCATTACTCCAAAGGAACCCCAAAACCCCACGAGGTCAGGAAGCAGCTTTCATCCTTGGCAAGGTGTAGCTGTGAGGATTAGAACATGATGACAAATCTAAATCCTGATGAAAAACTGCCAGAGGCCCATAAGGCTGCCAAAGTACAGCAGGCAGGCTTTCACATAATTGCAAGTCTTCCTTTCTCAAATGCTCAACCTGATTGACCAATTAAAGTGTTTAATTCTCTGAGAAAGAGTCTATCATTAACTGTAATTTGTTCTAGTCTCACCAGTCCTTTCATGGCTGCCTCTGGTGAAAGAACCATTATGTATGATCTCAATCTCCATATTATAATATGGAATTTTTGATAGTTTGCTATAAATAGGAATTGATTCATAAGGAGAATAATGAATTCATTGCTAGTCCTTTACCAACTACTTAATGACTGTCAAGATACATTAAACATCCTTAGCCCTACACTAGGGCCTGAGTTTATTCTTGGCTAACACATCTTGACTGTATTATGCACTCTAGTGAATTAATGCCAGGTGAAAAATAGTCTCAGCGAAAACACATTTTAGAGTGCTTTATTTCATCATAAATATTGACACTGATCATTACAAATGCCTTCCAGATGAGGTAAACAAATAGATAATCTATTGCCATTGAAAAGAAAGAGGAAAAAAATAAGCAAACAAACACACTCCTTAACCTAAAAAAAAAAAAAATTAAAATCACCAAACATACAAACAAACAAAACCACAACAAATGAAACCAATCCAGTCCAGCATATCATGTTATCACCATGCTCTCCTGGTTACTCTTACCTGAAAGACCCTGACACCATGCTAGGCCCTGTACAAGTTACAGGCACTTCTTAGGCTGTACTTCTTGCTAGGTGATTAACAACGGAGTACAAACCCACTGATATCTTTAATTTTCTCAATCCTCACTTCCATGCCATGTCCATGCATCAGTATCATTCTCAAAGTGTGCTGACAACTACATTTAACTTCAAAATAACAGCAGACATTGCTCAAGGCTCACAACCCCCTGCTCTTACACAGCCTCTCCTCACAGAACCAGCTGCAAAGACTGAGCACAGGCTCTGAGCACAGCAGGCTCTGAGAGCTCACCAGGCTCTGAGAGCACAGCAGGCTCTGAGAGAACAGCAGGCTCTGAGAGCTCACCAGGCTCTGAGAGCTCACCAAGCTCTGAGAGCTCACCAGGCTCTGAGAGCTCACCAGACTCTGAGAGCACACCAGGCTCTGAGAGCATAGCAGGCTCTGAGAGAACAGCAGGCTCTGAGAGCTCACCAGGCTCTGAGAGCTCACCAAGCTCTGAGAGCTCACCAGGCTCTGAGAGCTCACCAGACTCTGAGAGCACACCAGGCTCTGAGAGAACAGCAGGCTCTGAGAGCTCACCAGGCTCTGAGAGCTCACCAGGCTCTGAGAGCTCACCAAGCTATGAGAGCACACCAGGCTCTGAGAGAACAGCAGGCTCTGAGAGCTCACCAAGCTCTGAGAGCTCACCAAGCTATGAGAGCACACCAGGCTCTGAGAGCTCACCAGGCTCTGAGAGCACAGCAGGCTCTGAGAGCACAGCAGGCTCCGTATTTCCTGCACTATTCAGGTGTTCCCAGGGCTCACAACTCCTCAGGGAAAGGTGTCCAAAAAAAAAAAAAAAAAAAAAAAAGCCTAGGATCTCGTCATTGCAAACAGGGAGAGCCTAAATGCACAGGAAAATTTTTTTGGAGGCTGTGTATCTCTTACACCAGCGTCCATTTCCAGCTCTTGCATTTCCAAGACCCAGGGAGGAGTGCCTGTTGTGCTACAAAATCATGAATCCATGGTTTGTATTTTTAAAGGAAACAGAGTAGAGCCAGGCACTGTGGTCCTACAGGGAAAGCCTGTGATGTACAATTACACCACAGAACATTCCCTGGCATGATGTAAATTGGCACTGGGAACAACCTGGAGGCTTCTCTGCAATTGTTTGTGAATTCAGCATGAGCTCTCATTATTTGTTACATGCACTGGGTACACACAGTGAGTTAATTCAATAGCAAGGGAGGATGGATGACTGCAGTCCAGATTAGTCTCTCAATACACCTCCAGAACTACTAAATTGTTACTTTTTCTTTTTCTTTTCTCCAGTCCCTTTAAAAAGGCTGAGGATGCACAGAGGGATGGTAAAGTTCATGGATACCTTTGCAGACATTTCCTAAGAGAAAAGGAACATGCCCAAACTTCATAGTCAAAACCAAATAGGAAGCTAAAAATGGCTAAAGAAGCCATTTTCTGAAGGAGTTAAGGGACTGAGGCACTTTTTCCTGAAAGCAGCATGGTGTTTTCTGGTGGAAGTGACTGTTGCAGCCAGACAATTGCTCCAGGAAACTCTGCTTGGACCATTACTGTCTTTTCTTGCAAGAGCAGTGCCAGCCCTACCTGAGCTGCCTCCTGTCTCCTCATGTTCCAACAGGGCACCCTGAACCCACCTCTGGCCTGTGACTTCTCTTCTGGGAGCCAAACACCTTCCCAGCTCCTAACAACACGGTGGAACCCAGTTCCTCACATTTCTTCTAAGGCCCCACTTCCTCAGGTGAAAACAGCCTCAAATCTGGGCAAAGAACATGTTTTTGTGACTCCCATATACTCATGCAAATCCCTGCAATACATTTTCTGCTGTGGCACCTGGTCTCCCACTGGTCATATCAAATTAAACTTACCCTTGCAATTTTTAATGAAATTCATCCATAACCTGGTACAGACACTTGAAGCTTACATTGGTTCAATAAATTAGGAAGAGGTGGAATAACAACCCTTGGAACCTGCAGAAAATATATGTAGAGATTACCAGTCAACGAGAAAGGGAAGTCTTTAGTCAATATTCCTGAGGCAAAAGTATTAAGGTATATATATTACCATGTATATATGTACAACGATGAGCTGGCACAGCTTGCTGGCAAGTCACACTGAAAACACACACATTAAGAACAGCTGTCTCAGTTTTTCATAGCACTCATCTTTCCCCAGATCTTTTCACTAGCCAACAACAATCCAAAACCTGTAATCCTTGTAAATTAACACTACTTGCTAATTTAGAGATTATCACATTCAAAATGTGTTTTTTTCCCAGCTAGGACAGGCCCTCTGTCCTACAAAAGATGCTTGCATATAACAGCAGTGCAAATAGGAAGAAAATATTGGAAATCCAATTATTTAAATCCTGATTCAAATGAGGCTGAGGAAGCCACAGCAATAAATCACCTCAAGGCACAAAATACACTTTTATGGGAAACCCAGGGTGGGTAAAGCAGCAGGAGAGAGTATGAAAATAGACCCTTCCTGGTGCCCCCCAAAGAGGAAATTTATACAACAGGCAGATAGGGTCTAATGTTCACACAGGTACTGGAGCATGATCCAGTGAAGCCCAACTGCTATTTAAAATGCCCAGTGACTGTTTGTGTTAAAAGGACTCTGATTGCCAAGTGCCAGTGGGGGACAGGAAGGCCTCAGTAACACAATTTACATTTCCTTCTCCTCTGCATCCCTTCTTAAAGGAAGTGTTCAGTAGGCAGCAGCAGAAGAAAGACATGTGATTAATAATAAATTATATTCCTCACAACCTCAACAGCTTAGCCTGCAGCAGAATCTTTCCAGAGGATGTTTAAAACAAAGAGCATCAGCACTTTTCTGCAGATATACCATTATCAGGCTGGTTCTCTATTCCAAGGATAAAGATGATTCCCAATATTGGAGCTGTCTTGGGAGCACTGATGAATGTCATTCTTCCTGCAGAGGCTCAGTCATGAGAGTGGATGTCAGGGAAGAGGAGACTTTGGGGCTCTGCCACCAGACCTCATTTGTCTGAGCCCCAGATGTCCTCTTGATGTGGCAGAAATAAGGATTAGAGCTGCCCTGAAAGCTTATGAAGCCTGAAAGAAACCTTGGGTAGAACAGATGGTGTTTGCAAGAAATGCCTATTTTTGTATAAACGTTTGGGCTGTTTGTAATAAAAAATCACACAAACCAGATTTTTTTTTATTATTATTATTATTATTTCTTATTTTTGGCAAGGAAAATCCATAGCTTTTCAATGAAATCCAAGGGAAAAATAAAAACTATCTTCCTTCCCTAAAACCTTATTTTAGTTTTGTGGAATAAAGAATCGACAACAATAGGGAAGTAAGTCTTTGACTAACCCTAATGAATCTTACTGGTCATAGAGAAACACTTTGGCTGAAAGGCAGCATTTAAGAGCCAAATGCTGTTATGGATCAGCTCCCTCTTGATAGCACAGCTATGCTGAAGTCCTGGTCCAGCTGACAGCATCCTGACTTTCACAGGTCACACAGGTGGAGACAAGGTCAAGCTGTGTTGAAAGCACATTAAAGTCCCCCACTGAACCATTTTTCTCCCACTTACACCGGCAAGTCTAAACTGAGTTGTGTCAAGGTTAAATGACTATTTAGCTTGAGCCAGTGACTCAGACGTTAAATCAAATGGATAGCCTCTGGTACCTAAAATCTTTCTTTGTGATGGTCAAAGAAACTACGTCAGTCCCCTGTTTACTAAATATTTATTCAAACTTAGTTCTCACCAGCTTCAGTTTCAGGCACAGTCTCAAAAGATTGAGGAACCTGGGGTTATCTTAACAGACCATTAAAACCAGACCAACATCACATTTTAAACCATTTTTTTAAAACCAGCACACCAAAGTAGCCTTACTGAATGAAACACCACAGCAGCAGCTACAGCTACACAACACTGAGAACATCCAGTGCATGTTTGGACACCCAGCAGCACTGAGAATACATCAGCAGCTTTGGGAAGGAGAGACAAAGGGATCTTCAGAACACAAACACGTTTATTTCCTAGCACTTTCCCCAAACAGTTCTAATGGATGTGGTGGTTACATATTCTTCCCCCTCAGGGCTTTCATTTGGATTGCCCAGGGTAAGTGATTTTGATAATGTTGCCTTGGCTTTCTGTGGTTGTAAATAGAGCTATTATTTCCAAATGGACTTTCTAAACAACAGTGGAGATGAGAGACCATCAAACAAACATCTGCTGTGAGCCTTGGGGATGCTGACTGGAAACGTGTCAGAGGTGTTGTTTGAATAGGCAGTCAAGAAAATACCCATTTTGATTCATGTGTACAGGCATTAGTATCAATCATCATTTCCTTCCCAGAGAAAGACCTTGGAAATGCAGCACTTGAACCCAGCTGTAGACACTGCTTTGGACATGCTCATAATGTCTCTTTCAAAACAGAGCTTGCTGGGCTACTTTTCTTGACCTGTCAAGAGAATAGACAATAATCTGAGGTATCCTAAATGCAGCTAATTACTCTAATCTACATAGAGAACAGAAATAAAAGATGTATCTCTTTCCCAGTAGAAATCAGCTACAGGAACTATTTATACAGGGGAGAAAAGGGGGTTGGTCATTTGACATAAATCAGTTCCCTTTGGTGTTTGCAAAACAGAGCAAGATCACAACACACGAGCAGACTGAAATTGCAGCTGAATAAATTTATAGACTTGTTTTCATTTGTCTTAAAAATAGATTGTAACATCTAAAAGCAATCAACTGATGGTTTTGGTCCACTTCTGTCTAATCAGTGCTTCAATTGATGCGTCTCCTAAAAATACTTGAAATTGAAACTGTCAGATGTTAACAATATCTCTTCTTCTGCCATTAGATAATATGCAATCAGTGATTATGGGCAGCAATGAAGCTCCTTAATTCAATGACTACGCACCACCTACTTTCTCATTTTGCTGACAGAAGACCCAGCTGTTTCTGGTTTATATCAATGCTCTTCAAAGATTGGCAAGTATAGTTACAAGACTAAAAATAGGAGTATTCTGCATCCCACATCAGTCACCCTTTTGCAGCAAAAGAATTTCAGAAAGTTCTCGACTAGACCAGAAAGAATGGGATTTATTTTTAATAAGCACGAGACACTCACACTGGTAATCACTGGGATATATTTTCTCCTAGTAACAAAAAATGACAACATTACTGGTGGATGAGTTGGCTCTTGGGCTGCTTTGCTTCCAATAAAATTATCCTATACAGGGAAACTTTTATCGTGCTGCATCAGTCTTCTAGCCAATACCTGCCTGCAAAGTGTCTTAGGATTTGGTCCCTGGAGACAAACAGTTCAGCTGTTTTCTCATCTGCTGTGCTATGGCTTCTTCTGTGGGGTTATGTTCACTGTAAACATTTAAACTAATGAAGTATATGGGAAGCTCAAATCAGAGAGGGCAGATTTGCCTTGAGTGATGCTGGGATCTGTGCCTTTCTTGATGTGAAAGGTGGTGACATGTCCCACATCAAACTCAGGCAATTATTCCTGTGACCAAAGACTGGTCCCACCCCACAGATCCCTCTGGTGGGACTGGGCAGAGATGAATTAGTGCATGCAGGTGTCAAAATGATTGTACAGAAAAATCAAGTATGCCTGCTTTGAGGATGAAGAACATTCTTAACTTTAAAATGTTGCAAAGAACTCTTGGACCACTTAATTCCAAGAACTGAGGACTCTTTCATCCATGGTGTGTGCACGACAATGCACGCTGTCTCAACTCAAGGCAGTTTTCTTTAATCACTATTATTTTTAGATGCCTGTAAATATGGGTGCCTTGAAGCAGTGACTGTGATTATTCAATGCATTTATTCCGGGGTTGTGCAGGATGCTGAGCTCCACTGGTGCGTGTGCTCCTAAGTCCCCAAAGCTGTCAGCCTTCCTGCGGTGCAGGTTTGCAGTCTGTGCTGTGCCCAAGTCCTTCCCTCTCCTTCTCCCAGCCCTGCCATGCTGTCAAGGCAGTGAGGAAGCAGTGTGGAAAGCTGTGGTGTGTTTTGGGGTGGGGACATCTCCTCCTGTCCTCCCAGCCTCCTCACTGCCATCAACAGAGACCAAAAGGGCTGCAGTCTAGCCTGAGGTACTTTATCTGACTTGTCTCTAATAAATACCACAGTCCCAACAGCAAATTCTTGCTGAGAACTATTTATGGTCAATTCACAGCCTGAAGAATAAATGCCATTACAGAATTAAAATTCTTTTGAATTACAAAGCTGAAGAAACTGTGTTCTGCTTTCAGGGAGACTGCACTAAAAAAAAGATGTTGCCTTCATCACAGGGCCTTTACTTGCAAACTCTTTCAAGGGGAGGAAGCAAAAAAAATACCAGCATTGTCCCCAGGGATCTGCTACTGGGTCTACCAGGTCAGCAGGGCCCGTAAGATCCCCAGAGCCTGCCCAGGAGCATTAAATTTCCCAGAACTTACTTCTCCCTAGAACTGGCCTCAGTCACTTCTGTGCTGTTGGTTGTCTCTTGTGGTTGGTTTTCTTTCCTTCATCCCTGTTGGGTGTGGATTTACTACAAGGAGCAAATGGTACTGAGCAAGGAATGCACAATGCACCTCAAAATAAAAAAGAATCAGTTCAAAGTACATTTAAATCTACCTGAGTGCAAGTCACAGGTATGGATTATACTTCCCTTTAAGTCTAGCATTTGTTTGTGCATTGTGTGTTCATCTACCACACTGGCACTCAGAGGACTAACAGGACCTACTTCCTAGTCTCTGTCCCAAGGACTGAGTGGCACAGAAATAAGGGAGAAACCAGCAAAGAAACTGGGCTGTCCCAAACATGGCAATGTCAACTGACAGAGACTGGTGCAGCTCAAAGCTCTGGTAAAAACAGAGCTGAAATGACTGAATTTACCCACGGCATGGCAAGAGGGCTGTCCCCACAGATAGGTTCTATTTTAGGGACAAAGTCCCCCCACATGAAGTAAAACCACATTTACTTCTGCTGGAAAGAGATGAATTCTCAGCACTGGGGCAATCACATGGGAAATTGGTATTTGCTGAATTGGATTGGAGGCTTAAAGTCGCTTTAGCTCTGCCTGCTTCCTTGTATCCCTTTTACAGCAAAGTCCCTCCATCCTAGGCTCAGGTTTTGCCTAGGTCTAGTCCAGATGGACAATCTACATCTGACAGGCACCACTGTTTTCCTCCCTTCCAGCCACGTTTGGAGCCTTTGCACAGAACCAGATGAAGCTTCGTCTGCTCATTAATTAGCCTTTGCTCAAATGAGATTTTCCTCAATTATTAAACCTATTTCCCTTTGCCCCTTCCCCATTTGATTCTTTTCTATCTTTATGCTCTAGGGAGATTTTCAGAGGTCTTCTTGTGAGGATTACAAAGGCAATAAGCAGATTATGGAAAAGCAGCTTTTTGGTGTACCCAGCATAATACAAATTAGGATTGTTTATAATTTCATTCCCTTATCAGTTATTGCTGTGTGTATGCTGAGGTACTTTGAGGTCTCTAAATAAACTGAGAGGGCCAAAGGTAACTGAATTATTTTAACTGGCACATTAAGGAACACACTTGCCAAAGAAAAGATCATGTGTACAATGCTTCTAATTAGCAAAGTTCATCTTATTTTTAAAAGAAACTGTGGAAAAAGGAGGGATCTTGTGCAGAAGGACACAGGACTTCTGCAGGTTGAATTTATCTATCTGTGAAAAGAGAACTGTGCCAGACTTTGAAGACTCTCTGGTTTCTTTAGGTTTTAAATTCTTCACAGCAAGGAGTGCCTTGTCACCAGCCCAGCAGAGTGAAATTCTGGGCTTGATGAAGAAAATGTTCATCTATTGCTAATTAAGAGTAATATTGTTTAATATTTCTCCCTTTATCTGTTGGGAAATTTACCACATGCATTCACTTCATAGTGAATCTAATTCCTGGTACCCTATCACCAGGAAGTCCAAAGAATGCAAAACTGGGTATTTTATTTTAGTTTATTCCACTTTTGCCTTTGTGGCACCTGCTGTGTTCAGGTGTCCAGACCTACCAAAGAATAGACCAGATACTCAGGGAACAGAACCTGTTCTGGTAGGCAGAAATTCCTCTGCCTTCAGGCATTCCTGTAGCTTTTAAACAGCTGCAAAAAGAGAGGGGGGAAATTAAAAATTGATTGCTCTATCATGAAATAAATATATGCTCTGGCATTTGATTGTCCAGCAGAAGTGGTCAGGCAGTTATTTATATCACTAAGAACATCAATAACAAGGTGCAGTGCACTGCAATAGGGGTTTGTTAATGAATTGATGAAAAGAGAGTTATTTTTAGATTGTGAATAGGTCTGAGGAAGTGAGCTCTAAAACTCTCGAGGAGAAAACAAAATGCACTGTGTTCAGGTTTACCAGCATTGAAAGCCAGTCCCCTGTCTTCTGATAAAAACACAGAAGTGTAAATGTCAAGCCAAGCCAGTGCTGCCCTCTGACTTCTCTGAAAATGCCTCGATTCTTTCAAAAGAGCACTGGGAGAATAGGCTGAATGACTAACTGGGAGATTGTGCTCTCTGGAAAATCCCAGAGATTGTGTTGAAATTACTGAACTTCCCCAAAGGCAGGATGAGCAGAGATCCTGGGATCTGCAGGACAACAGCTCTGCCTCGCTCCAACATGACAAGAGACTCCTTCCCCACATTTCCCACATTTGGGGCTTAGGGGAGGAGAGGAATAAGGAAGTCCTCATCTTTGTTTTTTTCCCCCTTGAAGCCTGAGCTGATTTTTAAGCGTATGCTCATGTTTTCCCTCCTTTTCCTCTCCACCTCCTGTTCCCAAGGGCACAGGTATCAGCATAGGGGCAGCTGATGAAACCCACACTGCCCTGACCTAGGGAAACATTTTGAAATGGGAGGGTCAGGATCCATAACCCCTTGCTGATATCCACCCTCAGAGGCTGCAGCACTTTTTAAAGCCCCTCTCTGTGGAAGGCAGCACCTGGTCCCTGGATAAGGCTTTACAAATGACTGTAATTCTGTTTGTGCATTCCTGTGTTCCATAATCTTGCAGCTTGTGTTGTCTCATTTCTCTGTGCTGGGAAGGGATGGGAGGTGTTCCTAGGTGAGCCTGGAGACAGCACTCTACCTGTGGGGTACCTGGGTAAAAGATCCACAGGCAGATATGGTTTTTCAATACAAAAATACAGAGAGAGCACACACACCTGTGTCTTTTAATGGATACACATATCTTCCCCTGACAAGGTTAAGGTTTTACATAACAAGTCAGCAATAAGAACATTAAAATATACTGTAATTCAGGCTATTGGAAGGGCTGACTGGGACATTTGCACCTCTGCAGATTTTTCAAGCCTTGCTTAGGACTGCAAGGCTGCCTGATGGTGTTTTTAGCATCTGAGACAGGCACCTCACGGTCCTTTCCTTCCAAACTGGCTCAGGATCTCTTCCTGCTCTCAGTGTCAGTGACCGGGGTGCAGCCAGGCTGGAGGAGCCTCCCATCACACCCTGCAGGCATTGCTTAATATTTGCCCTCTGAAAGCTCCTACAGGTTAAATCTTCCCGAGGCCAGGAATTCTCAGCTGAACATCAACACAGTAAAAACCACGTACTCTCCATCCCCGCGGTGAACTCGGGCAGATTTGTTGTTGGTTGCTACGGGCAACTCCTGATTGATGGTTTCCAGGAACTTTCCACCAGCAGGGTGGGGCTGGGGCCACCCTCTTTCCAGGGCTCTGCAGACAGGCAGAGGCTAGAGGAGAAAAAGAGGGAAACTGTAGGACCATAAAGATACCAGAAGTCGTTCAGACTTCTGCCTGTGAGTGGCTTGTAACCACAGACTCTCTGTGGGAGTTTGTAAGTGATACCAGTTGCCCGCTGTATAAAATAAAGTAAAAACAAAACAAGGCAAAAAGTTGGTAAAACTCTTTCAGATCCATCCATATTAAAGTCCCTGCTCACTTTCTCATACTAAAGTCATCTTGGTGAGACAAATCTCTTTTAAAATATTTATCAGAAGAAAAGGGAAACTGTCTGAAAGAGATTTGCACAAAACCTGTTTATCAGTCCCGGGTGTGGGAGCCAATCTATCAGCCCTGCCGTGACTCTGGGAGCAGTTTCCTCTGCCTGGCTCATATACTTCAGAAGATATGGAAGCATTTCTGTGCACACTTGAAAAGTTGTTCTCCGGATTTATTCTTCAAGTATTTTTCTCTAACATGCTTATTTGTCTCTTTTAAAGCCTGCTTTACATTACATAGTCTCTTTGTGTTCCCTGCAGATGAAAAGCACATGCATTTCCACTCCTCCCTCATTATAATGCTGCTTTCTGAAGAAAAGCATCTCATGGGCTCTAAAAAACCATTGTTATTACAAAGTTTTTTAAAACCTGTTGATGACTCATTGGGAAGTAGTTAACAACATTATTTTCCCAGCTTTGCCTTATACCCATTCGATCCTAGATCTTTCTGCCAAAACGGTGCAAACCCCTTCTTGTAGGTGGGGCTGACAGCTCTATGGTTAGGACTGTTCAAGTACATTTACCAAACATTAGATATTTTAGCTACAATTTCCATGCTGAACATTTACCTAAACCTGAACTACATAGGAAAATCTTAGCCAGAAGTTTCTCTTATCTCTAAGACCAGGGCTAGGTTGTATTTTGCCTTGTCAAAATACTCTGGCAATCTTTTCCAGAGAGCCTTTAACTCCCTTAGCCTTTGCAAAAGGAACATGAAATTTGCCTTTGTGAAAACTTGCCCCAATTTATTGACATTTAGGAGGTTTTGAAAAACCTCGGGCACCATTTGGCCAGACCCAGAGACCACACCACTCTGACCTGCTGAGTTTGTTGAAGGGCTCTGGGATAAGGGAAGGGGAGGGTCCCTGCCTGGCTCCTTCTCCTAGCCGGGTTGTCTCAGCCCCCTCAGTGTCACTTCTCTCTCTTACAAGGCCCCTTCACACACCTCACTCATCTCACAGAAAGGGACTGGATGAGCTCTGTGCCAGCAGTCAGAGGTGGGTCCAAGGGATAGAAGGCAGGGGGTTGGAACAAGAAGATTTTTAAAGTCCCTTCCAACACAAACCATTCTGATTCTGTGATTCCTGCTCCTCCAGCCCGTGAGCGGAGCACCGAAGCAAACAGCAAGCCCTCCTTCCCCCTGCTTTCCCAGGATTTCTCTCCTGCTGAACCACATGCAGTAGAAAGCTACAGAACTGTACAGCAGCGTGAGGAGCGAGATAAGGAACAAGAAAAGGCCATTAGGTTGAGAGACAATACCTGAGGCAGAGAACAGAGACTTGAGGTTTACAGAGGTTACCTGTGGTGGGGAGAGGGAAGCTGGGCATGACCTGCGTTAGGATGTGGCCCCTGGGACCTCCCTGTAGTTTGCAAAACCCACCCAAGGTGATGGGAGAACCCACAGACAACACTTGGCTGAATAACATCCCAAGAATGAAAAGGGGAAGCTGGATGCTTCCAGTAGGCAGGCAGAAAACTGGTCACTAGAACACATCCCTCTCTGGAGCTGGAGAGGAAATCAGAAGTCCACTGCTTTTCTGCTGTCAGCAAACACCTGCTCCAAAGTGCATCCAGCCTTGCCCGTGGCAAGTTCACAGTCATTATTGGCATTCCATAAGCCCAAAGAGTGGAATTGCTTCAGCAGGAGAGGAGGTCACTCTCCTGCTGGTGTTCTGTTAGCAAGTCTTGGAAGGGCAGAGGAGATGTTAATCCAGTGTAAAAATAGGTACTTGAAACTCAAAAAATTCCTGTTCTCCATATAGATGATCTTGCTTCGTGTTCCTTATGCATATCACAAGGGTCACCAGAGTAATGGCTTTTTATTTCTGTCCTTGTGACCCTCAGCACACAGACAATGGGTGTGCAACAGGGACCTGTTTGGTCAGGTTTATTTAATGAGGCCATTGCTTTTCTACAGCAAAAAAAAGTACAAGGTCATGGAAGTAAAGACATGTTCAGAGTGGCTCAGAGAACAAGGGACCAGATAAAGGTTTCAGTGACTGTGTAGCTTTTCCTGGCACTTAAAAAAAATCTCTTTTCAGAGTAGAAATGTTCTTTTATAATGTTAATGCTCACTCACACCGTTATCCCATACCACCCTATAAGCAATACCCAAAGATTTGAAAGCAAATTGGACCCCAAATCTGCCATGTTGGCTGCATGTTCCCAAGATTTCTCTTCATTTAGCAGCCATGAAAGGCTGTTTGAACTAAGCCATGGGACCAGCCACTGAAACAAATGAACAGATGAAAGAGTGCTCAGGTTCCTGCAGTTCTGCTTACACTGCTCATTTCAGCTGTGAACGCCTCAGCATGGCTGTGGACCACAACAACCCCATCACTTTCAAAACTGACCAAAACGGTGAAAATCAAAGGGCAGACCTTATATGAGCAAGCCCAGCTAACTTCATATAGCTACCAAGCCCTTTCCAAGAAGGAGCAATGTTGGATCCCTTCTCATTTGGAGCCGATTTCAATCTGTGATTCAGACTTGAAAGCCTCTGTCTTGTTTTATTAATATTTTCAGATATTTAACCTTGGAGTAATCTGTTTTTTCAAGCTGTAACAATTAACAATTCCTTTCCAATGCCAAAATGTATCTGTAAGCTTGTCTTTTTGCCCACCAAACCAAACAAAACAGAGTCACCCAAACCTTTAGAAAAAGAGCCAGGTCAGGTTCTTTAGGTCAACCCTTGGTGAGTTTGGGGCTGAGGGAGAAATCTGACCTAATACACAGAAGAACCTCAAGTTTTTTTTGAGTACTGCCTTAAGGCTGGATGTAGTTTAATTAAACACCTATCCACTGCCCCTCACTTGTTTCTCACCCCCTCCCCATGTTACTCTGTGTCAGAAAGGGCCATGGTGCTTTCCCAAGTCATTAGAACCCTGTTACTGCCCGGCCTCAGGCATGACTGCAGAGTGTAAGGATGGTGACAGTGCCCCAGCTGTGGTCAGGTTGGCTGTGGTGCAGGGACAACCCCTGGCCTGTGATTTTCAGTTCCCATTGTATCCAGCTGGGATATCCTGTGACTTGGAAGAGGTTATTGTGGTGTTCTGTCTCTTTGCATCACACAGCTCAGCATCACTTCCAGCTGCTGCTCTTTACTCCTGCAGTGACTATATCTCTTACGACCACATCAAGCACAGATCTTTCACCCCAAACCCCTTCCTCCATCATCTCCCATTCCCTGCTAGGCCCCAGCAAGGCTAACACCTTTTCCCTGCACTGCCTCCCTTCATCACACAGCTCACCAAGTCCCTCCTTCCCACTTTTCTCAGCCTTTTCCTTGCTGTGTTTTATAGGCTAATATATCATGCTGCAGCTATAATATGCAGAGTAGCATTTCACTGCATAATTCCAGAACTGGATGCATTCATCTCTTCCCCAGTCACAGCTCAGAAAGCTCCTCTGAACAGATGATTAGTGAGTCAAGAAGTTTATTAGAAGACAAACAACACACCAAGGTAAAAGCCATAAACACAAAGCAAATTGCTCATGGCCGTGGTTCCTTCTGGTGCCAAGAGGAGTACGACCTTTAAAGCTGTGTTTGATGGCCTGGTCCTGGCTCTCTGTGCTCTCCTCAGGTTGTCATTCTTGTAGGCTTCAATACAGAGCAGAGTTCAGGTTTTCTATTAATGTTCCTGAAGACAGTGCGGATCCGCACCTCAGTTTGCACAGGTCATTCTGTAATGCAATAATGTCATGTTCTGATGGTCCTGGACAGAATGCTTCCCCAGGTTTTCCAAGATATTCAGCAGGAAACAAGTGTGGAGAGTCTCCTCCCCCTCGTATGTCAATACAAAAGTTTGGTTTTAACATGGGGCTTACACAATGCAGAGAGGGCCAGCACAAGGTGTGTACTATCAGGAATACATCATTACCAACACTGAATATTCAAAAGTTGTAAGCTAGAGCTCAAAACATTATGCACTTGGCACTCAAAAAAAAAAAAAATCAATACTAAACATTTAAAGTTGATGCTTTTCAGCTTTATCTAACCACAAGAACTAGGCCCTGACTTTTGTATAATTGTTTGAATGATGCCAGGACAAAGGGCTCTAGAGAAAACAGTAAATATTTTGAGACATGTCAAAGTTACAGTTTTTAACCTGCAATCTGTGTGTTCATAGAGTGTTCTTAAGGGGTCTGCAGAGGGTAACTAAGAAAAGCAAACCTATTTTCTGCAGTATTAAATCACTATACAGGAACTGACACTTCCACTGGAAAAAGAAAGGTTTTAAGGTGCTGCAAATTGTAAAAGGTTGAAAAACATGTTTCTGGTGATTCTGACTGGAGCTTTCAATTATTCAAGTGTGCGAGGGCCTCAGTTCTACTGAAGTTAACTGGGATTTGTTCTAAATCCCATAGGTACTTCGGAAAGTTCAAACCAGAGTTTCTGGATGAATGGTTCCAACTGTGTACAATGTGCAGAGCTCTGATATTTTTTTCTTTCTTTTTTTTGTTTATGTCCAGTGGAGGTGTAAATCCCTGTGTACAGAATTTAGGCCTATGTATAGCAAGGCAGCATTTTTTGATTACGTTCTGCAGCCCCTTTCCTGACAGGCCCTGAGCCTTGGAATTTCCACACAAGCTGCTTGAGCTTTTATAGTGACTTGCTCCTGTCCTTCAGCTAATATTTCTGTGAGGGATTTCAGGGATCTTTTTTGGCTTGGGAGTAGTTAGTTAAACTGTCAAGGAAATGATGAATGGAATCTGCACCCATGTGTTACCACAAAGATGCCTTGCAGACATTTCCTCAGATCTCAAGGCATCTGGCTGGGGCTTTTCCTACGTCACCAAATACAATAGAAGAATAGTAATGATTAGCAGTTGTATAACAGCAGCACATTTCTCCAAGTTCTTTTTGCTTGGATGTTTATAAAGCTCTGCTGGAAGAGAAACAATAATTCAAATAGGAAAACTAGGGAAGAGGTGAAGTTCCTTGCTTAAGCCACAAATCCATCTCAAGTCAGTGCCCAACACACAATTCAGATTCTGTGCTCAGATCAAAACTTCCCAGTGAAGGCAGGTTTATTTAAAAATGAGGAAAAGATATTTTAGTTTCAAAACCCAAAGGTTTATTGACAGTAGCACTGAAAAAAACATATTCAGTTCCTTTGAAAGCTGTGTTACAATTCAGAAATTATGTGTATTAACTTTTCTGTGTGTCTTTCTCACATCTCTTACAAAAGTTGTTCAAACCAGAAAATGAGCAAGAGGAGCAGTAAGGCTCATCCTTAAAAAAGAAAAAGAAAATAAAAAAACCTGAAACTGTGCAATAGGAAAACAAGTGATTCCTGAATTCCAATGATTTCTTAGTGCTCCAGTTTTGCTTAAGGCTAAGTCACTCCTTTCAAGGAAACATCCACAGGAAGGGCAAGGTTGTTCAGGCTCTGAGTCAGGGTCTGTCACTGTGTTCCTGGGAGAGCTGCCCAAATCCTGCCTCCCTGCTCCTCCTGTTCCTGGGCAGGGCAGGAGGAGGCTTTGTGTCCCTGTGGTGTGGGATGATGGGGCCTCGAGTAGATCTTGCATGGAAATGCCTTTGCTCTGGCCTCTGGAACAAGCCTTTCCTGCCCCATGGCATTCCAGCCCTCAGCTCTCAGTGATGTCTCTGTGATTTGGAGGAAAAGCAGATCACATTTGAGTTTCCCAGGCCCTCTCAGGGGTTAAAAACAGAGAACGTTTGGGGAAAAGGTTTGTGCTGATGGTGCCTGTTAGGAGCCAAAGATCTGGAAATGATTTGTGATCTCAAAACAGGAGACATCAGGTAGGGCACTTAAATCTGAACTTTGAGGGTGTTACTCTTATATCCTGGGACTGGTTTAGAGCTCCAATAAGTAACAAAATAATTTCAACATAAAGCGTGGGGTTTTTATACTCCTTCCCTCTGCCCTGTCCCTGTAGTCCAGTTTGGCATCTACAGGAGGAAAACGGTTGAACACATTTCCTGTCCATGAGAGAAACTCGTCTGAACTGCGATGCCGTCCCTGCATCCCTGCCAGCCTCCACTCCTAGCCCCAGCCCCGGAGTGAGGCACTGGCAGGAGCTTGCCTGCTTACACAATCCTGCTGACAATAGGAGTCCCAGTCCAAGCTCAGACCAGCTTCCAGCGCCTCTCACGCTGCCTTTGCTCTTTCCTCCCCACTCCTAGTCGTGGGTTTTCCATCCTGGTTCGCTGCAGCAACCTCTGCAATTCAGCTTTGATTCCTACCGAGATTTTTTCCCCCTCCTTTTTCTAGTGAACAGCTCTACTCTGAGTTTCTCAGTGACCTGCAGGGATAATCCCAGGGTGCTGAGTGAGGCTGAGGGATCAGACTTGCTCCAGTTCACATCTGTCACCTTGTCCCTTTGATGATGCTGGTGCTTCCCGCAGCGATGTTCCTCCGGTGCTTGTTGCACTGAAGCATCTCTCTCCCCAGACAAGTTTTTAGCCTCAGTGGCTCATCCCCTCGCTGACGGAGTTTGTGTAGCCTTCAGGTTTGACTTCTGAAATTGCTGCTCAAGCATTTTTCTTGCTGGTATCACATGGGCTGGGGATATCACCACGCTTCCCCCACCACAGGTGATCTGGGCACCTTTGTATCCCCACAGGGTCATTTTAGCTGCAAAATTCTATGCAGAGATAACTCAGGAAAGGGTTTACACTGCAAACCTTCCACATGTCTCCTGGCAGGCCGGTTGCTTGATGGGGCATCCACCCAGGCTTTTAGCACATTTTTGTGATTGTGAAAGCTCTTCCGAAGAGGAGCTTTTTATTTGCACATGGCTGGACAGCACTTGGCACATGCTAAGCAGCGTTAGCGGCCGCTCCGGTGATGTGTTGCAGCGTTGCCCGGTGAATAAGGTTTGAAGTGTTTTATTTTTTTCCTGCTGTAGGCACCGCTGCTGTGTCTCTCCACGCCACCTTCCCAAAAGGATTATTGGCTCCGCACTGCATCCCCGGTCCGTGAGGAGCAGGCAGCTCTATTAACGCAGCTGTCTCACCCTGTGCTGTTATCAGCTTGGCTCATCACAGCAAGACCTCTAGAGCCTCCCTGGAATTCCTGACAGATACTATCACTTCCTAGGTATAATACATTACCCTTTAATAAATTAGTATGTGCCTAACTTTAATGACCCAGGGAAAAGTAATCTTTAAATTGATGGTATCCTTTTAAAAGAATTTAACCAAAGATAAGTCTTATGTAAATTGCGCAGTGTGTTAGTTATATCCACCTTGAAATGACTGAACGGGCAGCCTCCAGCTTGTGGGAGATTCACGTTTTTTAAAGACACAGAATAGAGAACAACAGTTCCAACCTTTCCCTTTCATTGCTCCGTGCACCATCAGGGGTGTCTGGGTCTACATCCCCTCTCTGGGCTCTTTTGCTGCTGTGTAATTAAGAAAACGTAATTCTGGAGTTTGGTACTGCTGCACAAACAGCACTGCCCATTTCAGGGCCATAAAACTGCCCTCAGCCCCAGCACGGGACTCACGAGAGCCCTGCTCCTGGCACAGTTTGGCCCTGACTGTGCAGGAAGCTCATTACAGATCCCATTCCATGTACCCACGTAAATTTGTCAACCAGTAACTGGCAGAATGGTGCTCCAGGAACAGAGCATTCACTCACTACGTCTGTTTAGCTCGCTGGAGCCTAGGAAGGAGTTTAATTTTTCATACCCCTCATTAAAAGAGACCACAGGGAGGACAAATGAGCAAGCAGAGCCATAAATACATTACAGATGTGCGAAGTTTCCTTTGGGGGCTCGAGTCAGAAGTGATTTGGCTGGAGCTGGCTGACACTCGCACTGTTGCACAGAGGGATTTCTCCTGTGGCACAGAGGGAAGGGCACAGCGTGTGCAGGCCCAAGGCAGATACCAAGGGCACCTGATTGTGCCTGCAGACTTTTCCAGCACCAGTGGAAAGCAGGGATTTTCTCTCAACAGCTTTGAAAACTAAGGCTGGTCTGGGGGATTTCTGTGTCTGCACAAATTAGGAAGATGGAAATACATGAATTCACTTGGCAGGAAGCACGGGGTTTTGCTGACACTCCAGGAGTTTTCTCACAAGATACTGAGTGAAAACCATTCCCACCAAATTCCCAGGTGATGGCCTGCATTGGCCTGTCGTGTAACACAGCAAATCACGCGTGCTTGGGCTCCAAAACCACTGCCAAGCCCTGAAGAAAGAGTAGAGGAGGTGAAATTGGCCCCTTAATTTCCTGGAGACCAATGTGATAATCACACAGAGCCCTCAGAAAAAATTCCTATCAGTGTCACACATCGAGCAGGGGACTGTCAGTTCAGGCCACCCCTTCACATCCCTCATGCCCTTGGCTTTCCTCTCAGGTATTTACACCACAGGTCCCTGACCTCTCCTCTCCTTTGGGCCCGTGCCAGGCACAGATGTTTGTCCTGATGTACAATCCCCCCGTGGGCTGTACCTGGCCCAAGGGGCCATGGATCAGGGGTATGACCCACAGGACACCCACAGGGACAACAGCCCTGCCCCTGAACATCCCTTTTTGGCTGCAGTCATTTCCCATGGGATGAACAGCACCAGCACTCTTTCACCCACATGCAAAGTAAATACTGACCATGAGAAAACAAATTAAAAAGGAATACTTGCTCAGATTTGAGACATCCCCTCCCTCTGTGGAAGTTCATAGTACCACACATTAAATTAGACCCTTCTGAGAACTCCATTCTTTGTCATGGAAGGGATGCCAGGCTAGTCCTAAGGGCGTTGGATCTTGTGGGTATCTACAAATTGCTCCCATAAGATGGGGAGGTGATGTGTTTAAAAAAAATAAAATCAAAACTATCCCAGATACCTCTGCATGGTAGCACTTCTGCATTAAAGCATTGATTTTTCAAAGCATTCAGTTTTGTAATTTTTCTCAAGGTTATTATTACTTTGAAGTTTATAAACACTTAATACTGGAAAAGAGAAAAATAGCCGTCATTTATCCCAGAATTATTTAGATCCCTGTTTTCATTATGAGAGTCTTTGGCATGGCTTATGGAAGATGAAATATTTACAAAGTGCAAGGCATAAAGAGGTGCATGACTTTGGCAAACTTTCCCCAAAAGGGATGGTAACATTGTTTTAGGAAGGGTGCCTTTGGATGAAAGAAAAACAAAAAGAAATTATGATGAAAGAAAACAAGAGCAGCTCCGCAGCAGGATTTAACTGGCAAAGCGCAAACAGCATCATCTTCTTAACCCTCTCACTGCTAAGAAAAAATTCTGTCTAAACCAAATTTTCCTTACAGTCAGCCTGTCCCTCTCTATGTGTTCCAAGTAACAATGTCCTGTTATTACCCTCCCTCATTTCTCAGTCTACAGGAACAATTCTTGCTTGCCCCAAATGCCTCTGATTTCATTGCCAGCCTCTAAAATATTCACTGGACCATCTGGAACACCATTTCTCACCTGAATGTAGGCAAGAGCCTCTTTTGAATTGGGAGATCTGCACAGCATCTCTGAGATACGCCTGGATCAGCTGCATTATCTGAGTGCAAAGGGCTTATCATTACTTTACAAGTGGTGTTTGTAGAGCGCTGATAAACAGAATGATTCTCTTACAGCAGCTTGGCTCTTCCTTTGTTCCTGTCTTTGGCTGAAAGGCTGGGTAATTAGTTGAGAAACCCTCTTCTGCTACAATACCTAAAAAGAAATTCTTATTCAAGACTCTACAATACCTAAAAAGAGAGTCTTATTCAAGACCTGTTTTTCAGCTTCTCTTAGCATTTCAAAGCTCACACCTCTGCCGTTTGCACATACAGGTCGTAGAAAACAAATTAAAACTGACCAGGAACAAAAGATCAGTCCATCTCTTTGTTTCGGCATGACACAAACCCAGTGACATGAAAAAGCAAACAAACAGCAGAAGTCAGGGACAGGTCAGAAAAACAAAGAGATTAGAGGTTACTTGTTATTGCTTGAAAGAATAAAAATTGGCCTAAATCAATTTACTGCGTATTTTCAGCTTTCCTGCTTGCCTTTTCTTACCGAGCAGACCCTTGAAGGCAGCTTGGAGCTGTGATTTTACAGCAGGGAAGAAAAATACATCCAGTCAGTGTCAGAGGGCTGTGCCTGCATCACTTATACCTCCCGTGCCCACATTTACATGGAGAGTTTTAGTGAGCAAATTAAATGATGTCTATGTGTTGGAAATTTCTACCGTGTCGTGTTAACAGATCCCTTTTACAGCTGAATTCCTCAGAAAAACATCAATAAATCAACAATTTTGCTGAGGTTTGACCAACTATATTTGATGCCAATATTTTTCCTGCAATTTAGCATTACAGTCCTTTCTCTGTTTTCACACCACTTTCATTCTCTTTTGAGGAATTGTGCTGGTGGGCTGCCTGACATAAAAGATACAATAATAAAAAAATGGTACATCAATAATCAGATTTCAAGGAAATTCACTTATGTAGCAGACTACCAGGCAAATGTAGGTACTTAAAAAAACAAACAGAGCCATTCTCTCTAAAGCTATTACTTTTTCTCTTCCTCTGCTTCCTCTAATAAGAAATTAAAATCCATCATGTTCAGGACATTGGAATATTCATCATTCTGTTCACTGGAGGGTTGTGCTTCAGGAATAGTGGGGGAAAAAATAATGAAACCAGTGCTCATTTTTACTCGGTATACAAAATTAAAGACCAGATGGTCATTGAGTACAAATCATTACAGCTCTTTTTTGAAGCAATGCTGAGAATGTGGCCTTGGACCCAAAATGAAAATTACCCTTCTTCAGGCATTATGGTTATAAGTATAGACATTTTCAGAGGTTTTGCAGTTATATTTTCACATAAGAGCACGATATTTTCTGTTGGGCAAAAATAGATTATTGCAGATCAGAGGTCCCTCGTGGAGTTACAACCAGGAGAAAGTGCCACTCACTCACCCTCAACCACCAGCAGACAGCCCCAAAAAGTTCCCTCCCAGCAGGACTCTGTTCCTCCTTGTTGCAGGAATGCCCCAGGGATCTGTGTGCTCTGTAAGGTGACTCTTCCCCTTTCCTTCCTGCAAAGGGACCTTAGATAACCACCACCACAATGGAGTATGAGCAGCAACAACCCCCCTTCTGAGAGCCTGCTTCTCAGAGCTCACCAATCCTTCCCAGTTACAAAAGATGTGGAGCTGCAAAAAGGGAACTGGCTGGGCCAGATTTGGCTTGGTACTCAGAAAAAAGAGCTGCTCTAAATAAATAACTGCCCTAAAATACTTCCCTAGTATAGAGAAGAGTACACTGTGTTTGGATTATTTCCCAGAAAAGGAAATTAGCCTGCCCTGATCTCAGGTTGGGCCTGAGCTTAGATCAGCACTGTTCCAGCTATCCAGGACTGGCTTGGCTACCCCTACACCATGCTCCAGTTGCTCCTGTGGGCATATCCATACCCAAGGCTGTGGGGGAGGCTCTCCCTCGTATCAGGATGCTGGAAAATGCACCTCCCTTCTGCTCCCTGGAGACTGAGTGCTGGCTGTGCAGAACACAGCTGCTGGGAAGGGATGCCAGCCCCTGCTCTCTCCTGGGCCAGCGAACATCAGCTGAGATGTGGGGTACGTGGAGGTACAGCCTGGTTGTGAGCCCACTGCCAGGACTGCTCAGATCCATCCATGCTCTCAGAGGACAAGGAATCAGGGTGTTGCACAACAAATCTGCAGGACTTGTCTCTTGGGGGAAGAACACCGGGCACAAACCAATACTGGGAATCTCCCACCTTGATTCACCAGTGAATTCTCTGCTCCCAACAGATATTAGAAGCCAAGACACGTGACTGTTAAGGTTTAATACAGAAAACCCTAATCCAGCAAGGATGTGCACAGATCTGTAAATGAATGCATGGCTGTGGATGCAGCATCACACAGGCTTACAAGATTTTTGAAGGTTTTGGCCTTAAAGAAAAAAAAGACACCATGTAAAAGGAAGAGAAGGGACAAGGAAAGCGGCAGGAAGGAAATTTTAAACCCAGTAACAACCAGTTAATACTGTAAATATCTGAAACTTACTTTGCCAATTTCTTTGCTCTTTTTCAGTTTGAAGTAGACAATAAATGAAACCTCTCGAAAACAAAGGGCTCAATGAAGGGCAACAACAGGTAAAGCCAGGAAAGAGCTTTTCACAGCTCTGATTTCCAGTAACTTACTTGTAAGGTATAGAACTACCCAATTATCCTAAAACAGTCATCCAATTTGTTTCTCTGTGGGGAAGCTTGGCTCACTCGGGTCATAAGGATCAGGAAATTAGTTCTTTGTTGAAAGAGGGTATCTTGCCCTCTCATGTTTCCCAACCTACCACAAAAGCAAGGAGTGAGACTGAGAAAAAGACTTTACAGGACAACAGGGAAACTTCCACAAAGAAATGAATCTGCTGAACTCAGTTGAAATACAGACCTTGCAGAGCAAAGCACAAATTTTTGCTGCAACAGATTTGTAGGACAGCCTAAAACTTCTATTACAAAGTTTCTGGAGGTGCAGTGAAGAGTCAGTGTTTATTCCCAAGCTTTTTCAAAAATCCCTGAGAAGTAAAAAACTCTTCTTTTTTTCCCATGCAAACTTCTTAAGATATAAACCTCAGCAGCAATACTTTATTCTGTGGTCGAGTTTTTTTTTCTTCTCCATTTTAATGTGTGTTTTGAAAGCCCTTTAGGCGTCTATTTGCATTTTCCAAAAGCTTTGGAGATCTGGCCCTAACTTACTTATGAAAATGGGGCTTAAGCTCGGGAGCTACTGAGGTGTTTTTGAAATTTTGCACTCTTCATATTTTAAAGTATATTAGCCATGATGTTGCTGCTTCAGGGGACAGGTAATTCCTATCATTTTCAATAGAGATGAAATACTGTGCAGCAGGAAAAATCGAGGGTCTAGAATTTATTGACAAAGTCAAAATATGAAAGGGGTTTGGTGCTCCTTTTTATGTGCATGATAAAAATCTGAGCATAATAGAAAAGCAGGCATGACTTCTGGCACACCTGCCGGCTTTACAGAAGAATAACAGCAAAACTGATTTATAAACTGAAAGCGAATATAGTTATAAATATATTTAAATATCTTGCTGATGGGCCATATCTTACACTGGAAATGATAATTGTCCTAAATCAAAAGTAACAGTGCCATGCCAGACCCTTTAAACATTCCTGGTTTTTGAATTCCATGGAAGGATATCCTACTATCCTAATGTTTTGTATCACAGCTGAAGAGAGAGAGAGAGAAGGTTCCACTATGTTTTACAGGAAAAACAAAACCAAAACACCCAACCCAAAGAAACATTGGAATTACAAAGGTTTTACAACTTTTCTGTGTGTTATAAAAGAACAGTCCTGTCTAAATGTCCTTGATCAGGGAAGGGCACAGATTCCAGGCACCCAGCAAATTAACTCCTGCATTAAATATTACACCCATTTCAAGGGCACATTTCCAGGTTCCTAAATTAAAATCTTCTCCTTGTCACTCCCTCCTAGTTAAGTCAACTATTTTTGTCCCTATCATTGGATTTCTTTTAAGGTGTGAGGTTTTTTTTCTCTGCTGAGCCAAGTCTTCAACAGAAGACTCGTTTTAGATAGTTGGACCTTAGATGGTTTCTCAGTCCTTGCTTGGTGCAATGTTCTGTCACCATCTAGGTCCTCCATGCAAGAGAGATCCAAGTCCCCATAGAGATATTAATTTGTTTTAGCTGATATCTGGTCACTTTCTCAGAGCCACAGTACATAACTTTCTCTCTTCTGAATTGCTTGAGATTTACAGTGGTATTTCTTTCCAGGACTTGGCAAAAAGGTGATGCAAAGTACTTGCATAATACTTAACAGACTGAGCATTTTTGCTGTCATTATGTTCAGATTAAATGTCTGAAGGCTGATACTGGTAATTTCTCCTCCCTTATCATACAACACTTAGATTTCCTCTTATTTGCATTTGGGTTTCAGAATTGTCAAGGTTCACATCTTTCTTGCGTTTCTTTGTAACCATGGCAACTACAAACTTACTTTTTTTCTCTAATGAAAGCCAAGGCTCTTGTGCAGTGATCTACAGAAGACAATACTTGAAGAAAAATACTTTAAAAATTACAGTTTACTACTGATCATGCCAGAAAACTATTGATTTAAATAGGCCTTTAAAAACTGGTTTAAATGTGTTCATCCCAATCTTAGAATCTTATGTCCAATGCAAAAGGGTGAGGTCTGCTGGTAATGTTTCACTCCTCTGTAACATTCCCCCACTTTAGACTTCAACATGTTCCTCTAACTTGGGTGAACTGGTCTACGTCTGAAGGAAGAAGATGACTTTCTATTAATCAAGAAAAATCAGAGGAAAAAAAGACATTTGTTGATGAACAACACCTCACCTGATTCCCATTCCTGTGCAATAAACAGAAGAGCCACACTCATGAATATTGAGTATCTTGCCTGCCAGAACTGTAACTATCCCTGAATATATTCATACTGTGCTTAGGCTGGACCCAGGAACTGGGAGAGTTACTGCTGGTACTGACAACAAAAATAAATTTGCTCTGGTTGCTTATTCAAGGCTAATTCCCTAGTTAGTGTGAGTTAACATTCATGGCCAGGTCAGAAAGAAGGGAGAAGAATTTGGTTTGGGATTCTTTTTTGAGCTCATTTGGATCTTTTCCACAGAGCCGAGTCTTGAAATCTGCAGTCTCTGTGAGTATCCAGAATCTGCTGTGTGAAACAGAAATAGAAGCCATTTCCCATCTTAGAATATCTGTCTTTTGAATTTCAACCATTTGAAGACTGAGATTGCATTTTTCTGTATACCGAACACAGCACATCACTCACACTCAATGCACAGCAAGGCAAGACCTAGAAAACACAGAGGAGAAACAACCAGGAATTATTGCTCCTCAGGCTCCAAAGAAATAAATATTAATGGAAAAGAAAAACAAAACTAAGAAGAAAGAGTTTGAAGAATGCACTTAAATTTTAATCTGATGTTTGTTTGCTTCCCCTGAAAATCAGACAGCAGCTCTATTTTAAAAGAAATCAGCCTCTTGAAATGTCCATTTCACAGTTAATCAAATACACCACTGGACATAAATTAACCCCACTCCAAATTAGCTTGTTTTTCTGCTTGTTGAGTATCAGTTCAGATTTATTTGCTATGGACCAAATTCAGCAAAGTACTTAAGCACATGCCTAACTTTGATCATGCAAGCAGTCCCACTGAAACTATTCACATGCTCAGATATATGTACACAGTTAAATAATTTGCTGGATCCAGCCCTTCTTTTCCTCAAGAAAGCATTTGCAGAGACAGAGTTTGTTCTGTTCCACGAAGAGCTTCCTGCAAACCCATGAGAGTGAAAGCAGCGTTGCTCACTTGTCACTGGTCACACAGAGCTGTTCCTGTTCTCAATGAGCCGGATTTTATATCTGGATTAAATTTGAAGAGCCCATCGAGACGCTGCACTTCTCAAGGTGAAATGACAGTGGCAAGGGCAGTGGTAGCTGCTGATAGATCAAGGAGAGGAGGAAATTAAGGAACCTCAGAAACATTCTCTTCCTGGTTTTGGTCAAAAAGGCATAATTCTTGGAAAACTTACATAATCAAAGGGCATGTGGGCCTATTTTCTCCTTTCTGTGCTCAGTAAGAACCTATGTGGAAGGCTCTATGTCTGTGTGCCTGTGTGGTGTAAGGAATTCCCTGTGCAACTAGAATCCAAAGGGTGTCTTACTCCTTTCCTGGGATACTTAAATTACCCCTTTGGCAAAACCAAAGCAGGATCTTTATGGCAAAACTGCTTTCCTACAGATCTGAAAACTTCTCTGGCTAGATCCTCCTTACCTTCCTCCAGCAAAGTGTGGAAAAAGGATTGAGTGAAGGTGAACGTGACACAAATTATTTGGGATTACATTGAAAGTAACAAAGTTAAGAAGTGATTGGGGTGGACACCAGGAGTGAAGAATTGTCACAGAAGAGTCACCCCACACCAGCATAAAGTCCTGCCCTTGGCTGGTACAATCTAGCATCACTCTGTAACTTCTTCCTAAGCAATTTTCTGGGGAAACAAGGAATCTTGTTCTTTCCCAAAAGAGCAGCTGGACTGCTGTGTTACATAAGGGAGGTATTTGTACAATTTTAGCCCCATTTCATGGCTGGATTTGAGCCTGATTCCCCCTTTTCACTTTAATGATCACTGTCATCTTCCCTGTGCTAGCCTTGGTCAGATTCTTGGTCAAATTTATGCAATTGAAGCAACATGGAAATTCGGTTTTCTCTTTTTGCCACCACTTCACCTTCCGAAAGAATTGCATTTTTGATGTAAAAAATCACTCTTGAAAATGTATTTGATGCCCTTTCTGGATACCCTGTCATATCAAGCTGTGCAAAAATTGTTCTGAAAAATCCACAAAAGCTATTTTGAAACAGCAGAAATGTGTTCCCTTTGGTGGTTTCATAACCAAATTGCAGAAGGGAAATAGGAAGAAATAAGACATTAGAATATTAAAAATGTCAGTGCTCAGCCAGCAAGTCAAACACCACAACACCACTGAGCATAAACATTTTATGCCTTGTTGTATATGTGCTGAACATTCAGAAATCTCTTAATCGTGGCCATTAATCTCCTCTCTATAAAGGGGTGTTTTTCATTCCCTAAACTTTCTCACAGGAAATTACAAAGAAAGTATAAAAATTATTTGTTGGGCTTGAGAAACTCATTGGTGAGTGAACTTTGAATAGAAAACATGATGTTTGATGTTGTGGCCCCTGGTTCTGCTGAACACCTGGAGCAGTCAAACAACACAAACTCAATGACTTATCAAGTACTTGTTTTCAGTAAACCATTAACTCCTTCAAAAAGGCTTTTCTCCTCCTAACAATAATTTCCCAGGTCATATAGCTTCAATAGCTTCCCAGATCATTCACTCAGTAAGAGTCCCTGAGAAGCCTGAATTTTGGTAGAATTTCTTCCCCGAGTTTTACGGCTCCTGTTGTGTTTGCAGGCTTCATGAAAAACAAAATAAAGCAGCGGTATATTCTGAAAATAGCAGCCCTCAGGATCTTGACAGGTATATTTGGTTAAATATTTTGCAGCAAACAACCTGCCTAGAAAACACATCAAGCTTTTATTTTGTTGCCTGACATTTTTGAAGGTTATAGTAAAAAATGCTTACTGCAAACAAATCTCATCCAGTAGAGTGCAGAACTGGTCATCAGCACCATTCCTTTTCCCTTTTATCGCTCAAGTGTTTTTTAAAGTTTCTTTAACTGAAAGTGTGTGCGTGTAAATGACCACAGAAAGCACACGGTCCCCAACAGAATAATCTCATTTTTACAACCACACCTACACTTCATGCTGTGCTTAAGGCTCTTCTCACAGACTGCTTAGCACCCCTTCCTGTAAAAGAAGATAAAAAGACCTACACAAAGAAATAAGTGACAGCCTTCTGAAGACTTTTTCAGCAGGAACTTTGGAGGTGTGCTGACAAAAAATCTACTTAGCAAAATGAACCCACGAAGAAAGATGCGATCATAACCCAAGGTCCAGACCTACTAGGAATATTTGTACAAACATCCCCAACCCCGAATCTCACAAATATTTATTTGCTTGCATCTAAACTGAAGTTACACATGTAGTCTTGAAAATGTCCTCCGTGTAGCACCAGCACATTGTTTGTGTGGAAGCAAAACCCTGCATGGAAGCAAAACCCTGTTGTTCTCTGAAGGATTAGGAATTAAAAAAAAAACCAAAAAACCAAAAACCAAAAAACAAAAAACCAAACAAACAAAAAACCAACACAAAAAAAAACAAACAAACAAACAAAAAAAAAACAACAAAAAAAAACAAAACAAAAACAAAAACCCCACCTCTATAAAAACACTTCGGGATGCTCAAAACCCACAAGAGGAATAGTGGTAACACAAAGAAAAAAAAGGTTCTTTTGATGAGATTCTTTAAATGACCAGCGTGTCCTGGGCATGGCACAGGCAGTTTTGGGAAGGCCACAAGCCCAGGGAAGAGCTGGGACTGCTGGGCTGCTGCAGCTGCTGCCAACCGAGCGCAGACCCTGCGCCAGTGTTTGCAGACAGCGAAAAATGCCTGTGCATCACAGCGCTGAAGTTCATTTCCAAACAGGCTTCGGATTTTTTATTTTTTTTTAATGGTCATTTTCCCAAAACTGACTAAAACTTCATACTCAAAACTTTTTTTGCCCCAAACAGCCGCCTGCAGTCTTTGCTGCTCTGAGGTTTGTAACTTTTTTTTTTTTTTCCGGGGAATTTTCCATCATCAAAATCCAAATCAGCAGCAACGCAGAACACTGCCTGCCGGCTTCCCGCATCCCCGTTCAAACGAGCACCAAAGGCATTCTTGTTCCTTCCAGAAACAACAGTGAGGAGAGAAAAATAAGATCTCGTGGAAAACAACAGAGTAACCTGAGGTCTCCGGCGCGGCCGGGGCTCGCCCTGTGCTTTGGGAGCGGGGTGTGGAGGAGGGCGGGCGGCCCGAGCTGCCGCCGGTGCCGGGCACGGCTCTGAGGGGCTCCGCTGAGGCGAGGCTGCAGCGCCGCCGCCTCCCGCGGCTGCCGGGGCGGCGGGGGCGGCTGCGGCTTTAAGAGCTCCCACAATGCCGTGCTGGCGCCCCAGTTCCGTTACATGTCTCCCCCGGTGAAGGGGAGCCAGGGAGCGGCAGGAAGGAGGCGGAGGACGCCCGCCCACCCCCGCGGCGCGGCGGGGCCGGGGGAGGAGCGGGGCAGGGCCGCGCCGAGCCCCGGGCGCTGCTCCGGCCGCGCCGCCCCCCGCGGGCAGCGAGGCGGGGCCGGCGGCCGCTGGCGCTGCCCGGGAGCCGCGGCGGGACGGGCGCCCGCAGCCGCTGCCGGCACGGCCAGCGAGGGGACGGGCGGTAAGTCCGGCTCCCCTGCCCCGCTCCCCTGCCCCGCTCGCTCCCTCCGTCCGTCCCTCGCTCCCTCTCCCGGCTCCGCGTCCCCTCTCCGACAGCTCCCGGCTCGTCCCCGCTGAGGGGTTTGTGACCCTTCCCTGCCTCCTCCTCGCTCGCCAACTTTCCCGTCCCTCTCACCCGTTTCCCATCTTTCCTCAAATTTTCGTGGATTTTTTTGCTTTTTTTTTTCCTGTTGGTTTTTTTGGTTTTTTTTTTTTTTTTTTTTTTTTTTTTTTTTTTTTGGGGGGGGGGGGTGTTGTTGGTTTGGGTTTTTTTTTTTTTCGCGTTTTCAGCTCCGCCGTTCCCCCTCTCGCCTCTTCCCAGCCCTCTCGGTCTTGCCTCTGTCCTTTCGCTTCTTCCTTCGCTACTTCCCCGGCTTCCTCTGGCTTTTCCTCTCTCCTGGCATTCTGTTTTTCTCCTTGGGCATCGCGTGGAAAAGTAAGGGATATTTCTCGGTGTCCTTGAGGAAGGGAATTCAAAATCTACTTTTCTTGCACCGGGAAATCTTTGTAGTAGTTTTCTTTCCCCTTCTCTTCCTGTCACCGGAAAGAAAATTAAACCTATTTTTCTCCTTTTCATTTTTTTCCTCTTTTGCTACGTGGACTGTTTGTTTTGGTCTTTTTTCTTCTCCCCCTTCTCCGGGCAGTGCCGGTTTGTTTCACGATTAATCTCTTTTATTCCTGCCCCAAGCCCTCCCTCTCTCTTCTTCTTCCCCAGTAAGAAGAAAGATTAGAAGAAAATGTGTTTTGCCAGCAGGGAATGCGTGAGACTTTTTGGTTTGGTTTTTTTTTTTTCTTTTTTTTTTTTTTCTTTTTGTTCTCGTGGGGTGCTATTGATGAGAAAAGCTTTAGTAAATACAGAGGCATGAACTTTAAAGGGTAAGGAAATGGGTTCTGCTGCTTGGTTTCTCCGGCTCTGGAGTGTTGTTGGGGAGGTCTGCTCCGGGGTCCGGTTTGGGCTTGTGCTAGTCCGGTGTGTGCCAGCCTGTTTTCTGCCCGGCAGGATGGTGATTTGAATGCAGTTCTAAACTGCATTTCAGTGTTGCTCGTGGGTTTCGTCAGCGTGGAAAATCAGGAGGCGGGGGAAGGTTACAGATTCCGGTGGCCCCTTTGGAATTACACCTGTCACGCCTCCCATCCCCGAGCTGCAGGTGTGTCGGAGGCTGACACATTTAACAAAATCGCTGGCAACTGCTCGCATCCGCGGCAGAAAGTGCTGTCGGGAGTTTAGGAAGTCTGGTTCGGACCTGTGAGTTTCTGCCTCAGCTCTAGTCAGTATCACACGTTGAAACTGAGTGTTTGCTGGGCTGTGGAGAGCGAGCAAATCAATTGCCTAATGATTTCTGCAGAGACACCTGTTTAAGGGCTTTCAGGCTCCCAGCTAATTGTGTTTGGGAGCGGTGCGATTGTGTTAAGTGCTGTAAAAGTAAAGGGATCTGTCTTTTTCATTAGAGGATATGTAGCTTTTGAATGAACTGTTAGTTTCTTTGATTGAAGGTGAGTCTTCTTTCTGTTACATTGCCTCTTTTGATAGATACTGTGCCAGAAGTCCGAAACACTGTGTGGCTGAACTGCAAATCAAATCAGCCTTACTTTTTTCCCCCGCTTTCTTTAAAGAAGAGAGAAAATTTAATTTCGGATTAACTTTTTGTTTGATGGTATCTCATTGGAAAGTAGGCTAGACATGAAATTGGAAATACTTCTGTGAGTCTTAGAGGAAAATATTTTTTTGATACGGAATGAATTGCTGAGGGAACTGAAATGACTGCTTGGGATTCATCGTACTTAGTTGTGTGCCCTTTAATACAACTGAGAGATAAAGGTGGTTCACTTCTTATAGTTAAGTAATCTCTCCATCCTTTCCACCTTCACGAGCCCAGCAGAATTTGATCAGTTGTTTGAATTAATCTTGTTTTTAGTCTTTGCTGGAGATGAAAAAGTTTGGGATAGCGGGAAATAGGAGGAGAAACATACCAAGTCATATTTAACAAGAAGTTAAAGTCTTTCAAAACTATCTCCTACCGTTACTGGAAACACCAGCAATAATTCTGAAGAGCCAAATTAAGTTGATTAATGTGGCTTCCTACAATCTGTTTGAGGGAAGCTCCGGAAAGGAATGAAGGAGATTGAGTTGCTGAGAGCACGGAGCTGAGCACTGAGGATGGTGGGTTCTGTTCCTGCTTCTGCCATTGCAGGGCAGTGTGACCTCCTGCCTAAGCTGCCTTCCTGCCTGCACCGCCTGGGATACTGAGATTTCCCCGCTTCTCTTAAGTACTTTTTCACGTGATTTGTAAGAATAATTGCATGTGAATGTTCACTTATGGTTTTGATTGCTGATCGGGTGGTCGTTTGGCTCGTGCTAATACTCATTCTTATGAAGATGTGGGGATCTTGAGCATCACTGTTTATTTTGAGCCACGCTGGATTTTTACATAGTTGCAAAGGTTTTGAGGCTGGGGTTAGTTTTATCCCGTGAGTATCTCTGACAGTGTCGGTGTGTGCTTTTTCTATGGTCCCTTACGTCTGCCTCAAGCTGAGTATGAGGGACAGCATTGACCTCTCCAGAAAGAAACTGTTAAATTGAATTACAGGGTGGAAAACTGTCCTGTATGGGCCGGGCCGAGGACCCCCCTCAGTGTGATGCTTGCTGTTTCCTGGTAATTTTATTTTGTGAGGTCTTTAATTATGAACTTAGCTTAGTCCACTAGTGTGTTTGCTTTCTAATTTTAGGGTTTTTTGCCTGGGTTTTTAACTCTTTAAGACTTCTATATTGACATTAAATGCAAATGTTTTAGGGTTTTCTGGGGCTTTTTTGCAAGCCTGAGTTTTCCTGTAATTTTTTTCATGGTGGGGTTGGGACTTTACAGTGTGATGAGATTTATTATCATCTCAGCGCCTGCCTTCCTGTAATCTTTGAGACTGGGATACTTTGTAAATGCGAGGCTCTAACCTGTTGCTTGTCTCTCCTCAGTGAAAATGAGACTCTTCTCTGTAGAAAGTTCTTACTAGGCAAGTACAGGTGTGTTTGTGTGTATGTATGTGTCTTGTGTGTATAACTTGTTGTCCTCCTGCCCATGCACATAGCCAGCTCCATGCTTCTGAATCTGGACAGTGAATCTAGTTTCAAATTCAGTTTCATAAATAACTAATTCTCTCTACCCTTCCCATTCCCCTTCAAAGCATGTGGTGATCTCACGCCTTTGACAGGAGTGGTTTTCCTGGCTGATAAGGGGATGCTCATGTTGTTTTCTCCCTTGACTGTTCTGAGGGCTGTGTGTTATCTCTCTCCATGCTGATAAAGTGTGGGGAGGGGGTTGACTGGTCTGTGTGTGCTGAGCGGTGCCATCCTGCTCCATCTCTCTCCAGTTTGTCACCTGTGAAGTTGAGATCACAGAAGTTGTCCTGCTTGGGGAAGGAAGGTGAGCTGGAGGTACAGGGGTTTGTCACATCTGCCAGGGCAGCTGCAGACCCCTCAGGGTTGTTACTGCACTCGGTTCTCTGCAAGCATCGGGTCATCTTTGTGATGACATAAATATGGAGAGTTGATGTGTCTGAGAGGACTCCGGAGACCGGCACCGTGAGCTTTCAGCTGGCAGGCGCTTGAGAAATCCGCTTAGTTCACCTTTCTGCTTTTGAGTCACTCCTTAAGGAGGGAGGAATATGTTTACTTTCTTGATGTGCTTGGAAAACGGGGCTCACCCACAACAAAAGCCCCTGTAATGCTTGCTGTAGTGCAGGATTATTGCACAAAAGCATCTTACTGTGCAGCGCTGTGGCTGCGCTCGGTGTTGTATGATAACACATGTTTCTCAGCTGTTGTTGATTCCTCAGTGGCACAGACTTCAAAGGAATGAGCTGAAAGAGAGCTGCAGCCAGGGAAAAACGGGGTTTGTTCCAGTGGCCTGTACCATCCATCTGTTTAAATACTTTGCTGAACTGTTCCAGAGTGTTGAGGCATCCAGTTAGGACTGGCAAGCAATTACAGCTGGGAATAGAGCCTGCTGCAAAGAGACCACCTAGGGGAGGCTTAAGTGCTACCTCCTTTCTGTGGGTCAGAGCCCCCCTGCCCTCCCAGCCAGCCAGGAGAGATAAGGCTCCTCATTTGGGGTATCTTTCAACATGACATTGTCTAATTCCTAATGCTGTTGAGGATTTATTTATTTTTACTCTCCATGCTATCTTTAGCACAAGAAGAGAAGAATGGTAATGAGGACAGACGGTCATCTCTGTAGTCTCCTCTGTGTGGATAGCAAGCTAGGTCTGTAATTTAAATGAGTAAATATTTATAACTAGATAATTCTTTTTTTGTTGTTCCCAAAATGTGTGGTATAGTTCATAGAGAATGATCTGTTGATTACTTGTGTCTCCAAAGGTAGTGATATACATTACTGGATTAATTTTAGCTCCAAAACATGAGCAGTAAAGTCACGTTGCAGCCAATTAAGTTGTGCTCTTTCAAACTGAGTTTGGGGAAACACTTTACAACTTCATCCATGGTAACTAAAAAAACTCCAGTGTACTGCATTATAATACAGGAGGCTGCTGGCAATTCAAGTATTATAAGTTACGTTTTTACTTAAATTCCAATATTGGAGTCCGCTGTGCATGACAGTCTACACCTGTCGTTGACTGACTCTTCATGTCATGGCCTGTGTGTTCTGTGTAGTCCCAGATAGTGGAACTCAGAGGAAATATTAGCAGAGAGGCTAAAAGTAATCCGTGGATAACCTGTGTAGATCCCTGAAGTTTTTCTGTGTGAGACTGACATTAATTTTGAGGATTGGAATGAGCACTGTAGATGAAGCAATGTGTGTTTCAGCTAAGAGGGTTTAACCTTCTTTGCCCATGGAAAATGCTCATGCAGATGCACTAAGAGGATATTTGAGCTTGGAAAAGTTGTGGGGCGCTCCAGGATTTGTTTTTCACCTGTAAGCAAGCAGCACAGCTTTAAAGGTGAGTGTGGAATGTCCTCTGCTGTAGTGTTGCTCCCTCCTTAGTAGTGTGATGTGACATCTGTGCCTTTGAAAGGAGAGTTCTTTCTCCCCATGTTGGCAGTCATGATGGTTTCATGGTATTTTGAGACGTCAGATTTTAATGCCTTACTACCCCTTTGTGCAGAAAGGGGAGGGAAACTTCTAGAAATGTGTAATGCAACTGACTTCCAGCTTCTGCCCTTGCTCCAGGCCTGACATTGTAGTTTGAATTTATTTACTTGCTGTGAAAGCTGTACTCGGTGTAACCTTGGGTTTTAGTTCCTTTACTACAACAGTACCTGACGTGTTTCCAGCCTGTACCTCGCTGTGCCTCTGCGTTGTCCAGTTTCATACTGGCCAGGCTGTCGGTGCTTTCTTTGTGTTGTGTTCTCCCCAGGAATCTTCAGAGCTGGAACTTCCTTTTGCTTCAAGTGAACTGGAAGTGTTTTGCTAAAATGTGTTTGGACTCCTGAAGTGTTTGTCAATGTTTCCAAGCTGTTGTTCAAAAGGAGTTTGGAGTTTCCAGAAGAATCTTTGGAAACTTTAGGTTTTACTGTCAGTCAGCAGTTCCGTGAGCATGGATAAAGAGAGCGTGTAACTCCACTGGGCAGCCAGATGTTTTGTGTCTGTGCTAAAGTGGGAGACAGTGTGGCTTTAGGGGTTGAAGGGTCTGCTGTTCTTGTCATAGGGCTGTTTGGAGATCTTCAGTGGATTGGATCTGCTTTCTCTCCTCTCCCTTCCACTCCCTCCTGCCATGCCTGTGCTGATGGTGATTACCTCCTCCTGAATAAAATGGGATTATTGAGAGCAAAACATAATTTGCTGCTTTCTAAAAGGTAGATATTTGCTTGTGTTTCTTAAATGCTAAGTTTGAAACCATATAAAGGCTTCATGTATCTTGACAATTAGTGACTTTATAGCAATTATCCAGTAGATTAATACTAACATTAATTCTGACTAGTGTGGCATTAAGTGAACTTCATAAAGAAATCAGTTTTCCTTGCAGACAGAGGAGAGAGCACTCATTGATGCATATCCTCCAGTTCCATATTAAATTGCACCTTTTTAGGCACTTAAACACTTGTAAAATCTGTGTCTGTCCTTGTCTTTCTTCTCCCTCTTCTATGTGACATATGAGGGAAAGTTAAAGGAGCTCATCAGTGCCTGCATGTGTCAGTCTTCCTGGAGAAGAAAGTAGGAAGGTGCTGCAGCTGATAATATTTAGAAGTCGGTATTGGGAACCAAGAGAACAAATGCTTAAATGTGCCATTGCAGCTGTGTAGCTGGCAATATTAACTAGCAGTAGTACCTGGAATAATAATTCCCATCCGGAGAGAAACATATGGCAGTGGTTGAACACCCTTGAACACCACCTTGATTGTGGTGTTTTTTTGGTTATTTCTTTTTTTTTTTTAGAGAGCTTGCCCTGGGCTTCATCTGTGCCTCCAACTCAATCCAAGCATTTGTGCTGTTTTTATTGTGAGCAAGGACAGAAACTTCGAATAAGCTGAGTTGGAGACTTTGTATTTTGAGCAGTGGAAGTGGCACAGAGGAGCACAGGACTAACAAAAAACAGTCATGCTGAATACAATGCAGTGTTTTCATGCAGTTAATGGGATTGAAATTGGTAACCTGATACTCCAGAGAGATAACAAAGGCTATTTAGCATACAAGGGAACATAGATTTATTTTTTTGGAGGAGTTGGTAGAGTGTAGCAGAATCTTTTGTCAGAACTCATTCTAGTGAGCAAGTTCTGACAGAAAATGACTGAATTAACAAGAGTTTATGAAATACCCTGAATAGAAAATGAGTTTTCTTTTTTACTACCAGTGTTCTTTCATTGCATTTCTTGTATTTGCTGAGCAGTTTACCTGCTTCCCTCATGTCCTGTGAACTTAGCCTTTGTTTCAAACTGAGATATACCATAAATTAGAAGTCTTTGGGCTTTTCTTCTTCCGAGAATGGAAGAGGGAAGCAAAACAAAATGATATGCACAAAGTTGTCATAACAAATCAGGTACCCTGCTGTTCCCTTATTTCCCAGAGAGTGACCAGCTTGATCCAGATCACAGCAGTGCTACTTGGTTAAGCTGTCCTGTAGGAGACTACAGAGAACTCTCTGTAGATCGCTTTTGGTGTAGTCAGGATGGACATCTGTGATGATGATCAGCTGTAAGAAAACCTAGTCTGACCTCATAACTCAAGAATTAAGATGATATTCTACTTCAGGCCTGCTGCTTGCTCCACTTGTCGTTTTAGTGAACCAAAGGACCTTGCAGTCCGTGTGGGCAAGGCTGGGCGATAAGAGGCACATACCTTCAGAAGGTGATGTGAGCTGCAGGAGGAGAGCTGGGTGTCAGTTTGCTGTTGGCAAGTTCTGTGTGCCATGGGTTGGTCATTTTTCTGAGGCAGAAATTAAGGGAAGAGGCTCACTTTCCTTAGGTAGGGTGTGAGAGAGCTGGGCTCCTGCCAGCAGTCAGAAATTACAATTTAAAAAGTACTCCGGTGGTGGGTTTGTTTTTACTTAAACTCTTAGCAAGACAGAAGGGGGTCTGGGTCTTTTAGGAGTTAGTGACTCACTGCAAAGCTCCTCATCAGCCTTGATCAGCAGCCTGGGCTGGTTGAAGGTGTCCCTGCCCATGGCAGAGGGTTGGAATGAGATGGTCTTTAGGTCCCTTCCAACCCAGACTATTCTGTGATTCCATGATTCTATGTTGCGTTTGCAGAGTGCCTTTTGAATGAAACATGGGGCTCTTTCCCAACCCTTGCTGCTCTCCGTCCCATTAGTGACTCGTTCTGTGCTCCCCGTGTGTGCCTGATGGCCCTGCCACACCTTTCTGCCCTGCCACCAGACTTCCTAAACACTCCCTCATGACTTTGTGGCTTTCCAGGTGCCCCTCTGGTTGCAGCACAGCTTTTGCTTTTGGATGGGAGGGAAAGACACTGGCACTTTCCCTTCAAATCTCCCAGCCACAGAGCATTCCTCCAATTCCTCTGCTGCTGAGCTATTTGGGGCAGAGCAAGGGGAACACTTGCTTTGCTGTTTCCTTGTCCGGGAGTTGGGTTTAACTTGCACAAAGCACCTGTCCTGTTGTGATCCTGACATCCTGTCAGTGCTCATTTCCCCTGCTCCTTGAGAGACAGCGTTTTTGTTGCTGGCAGCTCTCTGCCTTAGCCTTCTAGGGAAGCCCAACCAGAAATTTTCTAGAATTCTTCTGTTCTCTCCCTCTCCTTGTCCTTCACTGACCTCTAACCACATTTTTATCTTTCTTGACAAGATCCTTAGTTTCGTTTATCAGCTGCTTTTCTCTTCGTTCTTCAGCTTTGATTATTTTTCCAGGAGATGCTTAGAAACATTAACCATTACAGATGTGCAGAACAGTCAAATACAGTCACATTCCTTAGTGTTTTGTTTTTTTTTTATTGTACTCTAATACTGAAGTACCTGGGGCAGGTAAATATTTTTTATGTACACCACTTGTCATGACAAAAATATCCATCCTCAGCACAGGGTAAGGAACTGCAATTGGCTGTATTTTCATATTACAATATACCAGTATTACCAGCTGCAAGAGCCCTGTGTTTCCCTCCCTGAGCATAAGCTAGTGTAGTAAGTTCTGACTTTTTTCCAAGTCACTAATGTTTTCTGAATTTGTATTTACCCACTGTCAGATAAAAATGTGACGTAAATAGAAGGAAATGGCAAATACACTTTCCCATCTTAGTCTCGTGGCTTCCTAAGTGCTTGACAAATGCTGTCACCTCCAGACAATATTATTTTGTTCTAACAAACTTAGATATTGCTTCAACTTTCATAAAAATATGTTTGCTTTAATTGTGGATAGCAGGGAAGAGGATGACTGCACTTATTTAAACGTGTGCTGCAAGGGTATTTCTTTCCTATTTTGCAGTGCCCTTTGTGCTTGTCATTGTAAGTGTATATGCAAAAGCCTAAATAATTGGAAATCTATATGCTTCCTGAGCATGGTTTACTTTAATAGTCCGCAATGATCTCTGGACAAACTGTATTTTATTTCAAAAGACCTCCATTATCCTCAGCTTGAGCAGTATGAATGAGAATAGCATTCAATGTATACACCATTTTTAAGAAAACCGTTCTTTTTCTTGCTGACGTGGACATAAAGCATGTGGTAGGGTGAAGACAGCTCTGTAATGGAGTAGGAAATTAAACAAGAGGGAAGAAGAGGGTATGGCTTCAGGTTTATAGAGAGGAAGCTTAGATTGGATGTTAGGAAGAAATTCTTTCCCGTGAGGGTGGTGAGGTCCTGGAAAAGGCTGCCCAGAGAAGTTCTCAGTTGCTCCATCTCTGGAAATGTTCAAGGATCTCATAAAAAACAAACAAACAAAAAAACCCAACCTTAAATATCTTGTGGTGATGTCACAATGTGTAGGTGTAATGTTCTTCATTCTGTGATTTCAAGTACAAAGGAGATGAGAATCTCTGCTCTGATTTTAATATTGGCAGGGGGAGCCATCTGAGTTGCTTCATTTGGAGTTCAAACCTTAGTACAAGGTTACAAGGTGAACTTCCTTTGGACATTCGACCACTACTTATCAGTGGCTTTTTTTCCTGAAAAAATGAAAGGCATGGCTACTGGATGACTAATTAGACCTTAAACCAGCAGTTGGTAGGTGCATGTCCCATCCTCAGTGGGCGAGACGGTTGGCATTCCCAGGATAATGTCCCTGTAATGCAGTCCAGCTCTGGAGCAAGTTCTTGATAAACTTGTGTAGCAACATGACAGCCTCTGTTGCACCCTGAAACGCTCCTCAGCCAGGCTGGAGTGGCAAAGGCACAGATGTAGAGTGATGATGGCCAAACAATGCCACCTGCGAGCCACTCCGTGAGTCAGCAGAGCCTGTGTGCTGTGGCTGCCACATAAGCAAGGGGAAATGCCTGTGGAAGATGTTAAACTGCTTTACCTGGCACCCTGAGTGGGATAACAGCAGGCACGGAGCTGGGGTACAGCTTCTCTGCTGGCAAGAAGCTCAAGCAGAGGGAAGTGTAAACTGGGGGGTTCTTTTGGAATACTGAACATTTTAAGGGACAAGTATCCAGGAAAGGGTCATCATTTTTTTTATGAGAGGAGCTGACTGTGTCAGATTTGTTACAAGGTAATTGGAGGCAGCCATGAATTGATAGTGTGCCTTGTCGCTTCCAGGAGCTGGGAAGGGTGTAAAGTGTAATCTGGCTGTTGGTTACACAGACACTGTGTGGCAAATAAACCACTGGCTATTCTTACGTCTTTTCTTGCAACTTCTACTTTAGTTTTCTTGCAGGATAGTAACTCTAATGCCAGTGTTCCAGTGCTGTTTGAGCACACAGAGCTTTCTGAGTGGGTTTGTGTGTTCTTCTGATGGAAGTTCAAAATAACCTTGCTGTGTAACCACTGCTTTTCATTTTGCTCTGTGTTTTGTTCTTCTTCTCCCTGTTGCCCTGACTCCTGCAATGTTCTAATAAAGTCAGTCCTGTGCTTGTTGGACTAGGAAAAGGGAAATAACTACAATGCTCCAACATGGATCCTTTCTACTACACCTGACATTCAAGGAAGACATTAAAGCCAAGGCAAATCTTGAGTAGTTTGACTTGGTTCATTTTCATACTCCTTTTCCGAAACATGTGTTTTTGAAATATGATTTCCTGCAGTGAATTTATTCCTGATGTTGAGAGTTAATAGAGATCTTCAAAAGAGATCACAAAGTAAAGAATCAGTTTTAGTTTTGAAGCTTTTAATGTTGTTGTGGGGTTTTTTGTTTTGTTTTGTTTTTGTTTGTTTTTAATTCATACAGTAGCAAATTGATGGGAGTATCCTTTGAGAAATCCTTTACCATCAGTTCTATTAAAAAGAATAATAGGTTCTGTTCTGCTGTGCTGAGCCCGTCATCAGGGTTTCTAACTGGTTACCTTGTACTTAGCACTCTTGAGGTGTAAATGGTGTCTGTTCTTCTATTCACACTGAACCCTCTGGATGTGTTGAGATGTTCTTTCTGTGCTTTGTTCACATGACTTAATTTCATTAAAGCAAAGGCCAAGCATGTCCTGGAATTCCTAACAATATTGTTTGCTCTCCTAGTGCCTATTTGCTCATTGTCACTAATTTCACAGTGTGTGAACCTGAGGAGGCAGAGCTTGACTATGTGGGAATTGGTGATTTGTGCCTGCATTTGCCTCTTCTTAGGGAAATTTCAGGTGGTTGTTTTGTTTTGGTTTTTTCCCCCATTAACATTTACCAGACTGGGCTTTATTTGAAAAGGAAGGAAGAAAAAAGCTTAAGATATGGATTTAAGTTGGCCTGTTAAAATGTGTTCCTTTGTCAGCTTATGCTATTAAAATATACTATATGAAGGAATTAATCTGTTGGTTTTTATGTAAAATGCTCTTACTCATTTAATAAATGCTGAAGTTTATTTGAAGCATAGGAAGTGTGTGTAGAGAGTGAGGTGAAGAGTGATTGGTTGCAAGTCAGTTTGAGCCATCATCCCCAAACAAATATTGTGACACAAATCACTTAGCTAAGTTTGTTTTTATGTGTTTGCTTATTTGGGTTTGTCTCTGGGAACTGATTTATTTGTGTTGTGTCTTGTGATGGAGGGGACAGCAAAGCAGTTGTGATGGCTGATATTAAAAACTAGTATGCAAACTTACCTACATAGGTTATTTCTACAAAATTCAAGTTGATTTATTCCACCTTGTCTCAGGCTGGGAAAAAACCAGTTGCTGTCTTTGAGTCAATACTGGTTGTCCTCAGAGCTGAGGCTCTGACTGCCTGTGTTGATGTAGTCATTTATGAGCACAAGTTGCTTTCAAATGTATTCAGCATCAATAATAGGGGATACTTTCTGCACTTTATTAAAAAACTCTAGGAATGCGTTGGGGAACTGTAGTAATTCAGTGGCTCTGAACTTCATTAACTGTAGAAGTATTTAAAGAAAGCGATTTAAGATTTGTCACTGGCTTAGGGCTAGTGGGAGGTGTCTGATCTATGTCATTATTAATGACCATATGTAAGGAAGGCTTTAATTTTCCAGGGAAGCATCTTCATCCTTTGACTCAGTTTTCAGACCCAGCTGGTGAAAGCAGCCTGGTCTGAATGGAGCACTGGCCTTGCTTTGAGCAGGAGGCTGGGCTCCAGCAGCTCCTTCCAGCCTGAAGGATTCTGGCTTTTGGTTTATTTTCTTTTTCTTTAAGAGGTGTTTGTACTGCACAGCCACCGTCAGCTGTAATGGGATTGCCTTGCTGATACTGCCAGCCGTTAAGCCAGAGGAGTAAGTAAATCCTTGCTTGTAAGTAATTTTTATAAAAACCTCTATTTTTGCTTATCTTTACAGCACTTCTATTGGATAAATGCAGAACATGTAGGATTTTCTTTGCATCTTGTTTTCTGTCTGCTGCAGAATCTGTTTAAAGAGGTGGAGTAGGGCAAGTTATTATGACCTTCCTCTATACTGTAGGGTAAGTTCTCAGCTTTCCAGGAGGTGGATTTTTATATGGAATATAATGATTGTGTACTTGAATGCAGCAGACAAACAAACTGTGCTTTAGAGAAACTTGTCACAGATGTATAGCATATTGAAATTACCCATGAATTATTGAGTTGGGAAAAAAAAGCTATAAAGATAGCAAATATTAGAGATGATAAAGAAGGGAAGGAAAAAACTTTTATCCAAAGTATTTCTAACAGAATGTAATGTATGCATTTACATGATGAGACCTTTAGCAAAGAGTTGAAAATACAAGTTTTTTATAGGAATGTTTATGTACATACTTGAGTAAGGTGATTTGGGAAAAAATACATGCCTGGTAATGAATCCAGGATTTCAGGGTTGCTTGTTTATACACAAGGAAGGAGTAGTAGAGCTGGGTGCTACTTTATGTGTTTGGACTTGTGTCACAGAGGAGCCTGTCCCTTCCTGGTGATAGCTCTGAGATTGAGAGAGCCATCCCACTCTGGACCCAAAAGGACAAATCAGGCTTTCAGCTGTAAGCTTTGAAGTGTGAGCAGAAGAAGAGATTTTTAATGAAGTTGAAGGGGAATAAGTGATTAATATCCTGTGCTTCACTAGGTGCTACATCACTAGAATTTTTTCTTGAAATGAAATCCTTGATCAAGCCATTCTGCTGTCTCTTTATTTGTTGAGTGAAAGAGTTCCCCTTTGGTTCAAGTGCTGTCATATAATTTTTATATAGTTGACATTGAGAGGTGGCTTGATGTACCTTTTTCATAGAAAGCTGATTCTCTTTCTTTCAGTTAACTGATTTTTTTTTTTCTTTTCTGGTAAAGCAATGCTAGAATATGCTGTAAGAAAGGGACAAATCTAATAATTTTTCACTATTTTTTACTTCTAGGTGAAGTAATCTTGATAGAAGCAAATGATAGCTGGAATAGAGAGAAATCAAACTTTGCCAGGAGTAAAGTCACAAAGGAAACTCACTGAGTGGTCACCTGTGCAAAACCAGTCAGCAACTACAGCATCAGTTCTTAGATGTTTTGGCAAATACCTGAACATCACAGCATGTGCTTAGTTATTTATATAAAGGCACCTGGATTGCAAAATCTTGAGTTTCTTAATTTAAAAACCAGTACATTAAAAGTTCATTTAATAGAACTTACACAGTGAGTCAGGGGAGGTTAAAAGGAAAGTGTCAGGAGAGTGGTGTGTTCTGTCATCATCTACTGGTTATTTAGTCATGTGCATCAATACTAATCTACCCTAATGATAATTTTCTGTTTTCTAAACAGAAATTAGATAGAAATTTGGAGTCACTGTGGTGTATCAGGTGGTTTCTTGAAAATTATTTTGGTATCTTTTCCTTCCTGGTTTTGGTAAAATGTAAGACTTGATTTAACTGCTTGCTGGCTTGTCTTGGAAGATTATGATTTAGCTCCTTAGTTTATTTACTAAAAAGTGATAATCAGTGGGGATTTGAGCAGGGGGCTCTGAATATGAACTTATTGCACTGATTCTGCAGCCAGTGGCCAGATGCCAGCTGGGGTGGGCAGAGCTGGAACTGAGCCACTGCTAAACACCTCTGCAGTCACAATCATCTGTGCCATGGGAAGCTGCTGTGCAGGGGGTTGGCTGCAGGACTAACACGTAATTTGGATTGGATCCAAATTGTTTTTTTTTTTTTTTTTTTTTTAGAAAATAGATGGGAGTAGGAGGGTTAATTGCAGTAGAGGCTGTGTCTGTTGGGATGTGGAGCTGCAATACTTCAGAGTTGAAATAAACCCTGTAGTGTTTGGGTGCTGCCAGTCTTATGCCAAGGTGCAGGCTCATGGCCAGAGCTGTTGTAAAAGCAGTTGTAGCAGCTCTTGTAAGCAGGTCCTGGAGGTCACTGAAGTGGCAGTCTGTGACTGGTAAGCCCTAATTACTGACCATGTGTGGGAGTAGACCTGCTGGATCTTGGAGAGCCTTCTGCAGTGTATCACCTGCAAACCATGGTATTGATGATACTGCCTTGAAATGCACTGGTGTTAGTGGGAGCTTTTTTTTTTTTTTTTAATATAGATCATTGAAGATCTGGGAACTCTGAGCTTGTCATATGTTTCTGTAGCATGCTTTAGCCAACTTTCAGCCATTTGGGTTGGTATCCTGCTGAAATAAATGGCTTTTTGATGATGTGATTCTCTTAAAGGGATCAGTTGATTAAAGTGTTTGTTAAAAGTTCACCAGTCAAGCAACACTTATAAATTCTGTCTTCTTTTGATGGGACTTTAAATAGCAGAGCAACTGTGTACTTGCATCTGTCTTTTTGAAAGGGGGAAAAGAAGCTTCCACATTTTCACAGCAAGACTTTAAAAATACCTATCATTGCCTATGGAGCTTTTTCTAACTGTATATTTTCATGTCAGAATTTTGCATTTCCTTTGCAGTGACAATTTACAGTGGAAAAGCATGTTTATTTTTGGCAATCTTCTCAAAAAAACCCAGATTAAGATCTTTGACCTACAGCTGTTGTAAATGCAAGTCTTTTTGTTCTAAAGCCTTGCAGAGTTGTTCCCTTTTTGTGTTAATTGATTAAGATGTGTGCTGGGTTGGCCCAAGTTCCTCTTAGTAATTGGGTAAAATGAAACCCCAGAATAGACAGAAAAATCAACATTGCATCTTCCTTTTGGGGGAAGTTGGTTATTATTTAGATGGACTCTTTTTGCCTTTTGTGGGTGTGTATATATATATATATATATATGTATTTGTGTGTTTTAGCCTCAAGACCCCTTAGATTGACACTGCACTTCACCAGGTCTGTCTCAATGTTGCAGAACAGATGGTTAATTCAAAACCAAGAGTATTAAGGCTGAGTAGCTAAATCTGATCTCCTGAAAACGAGGTTGCCAAAACAAGCTGCTGTATTTGATGTAGCTGCTGAATTGGTCTTTTATTTGCTACAAAGGCGGCAAACCTGAGTCCAATGCCTAAATGCAAAGAGGTTGGTAATTTCCAGATATTTTCAGCTTTCAGTTTCTCTCTGAGCCTGTAACTTGGTGCAGGAGGTTGCTTACATACTGTAGGGGTTCTGGAAGAGAAAAAGGCTCATTTCAAGCCCATTGTTTTTTCTGGGCTTATCGCCGTGGTCCTGGGTTTTTGAAGTAACAGAGACAAATTGCAGCAGTGGAGTGAGGCTGACGCCTGTGTTTCACGTGCTGTGATTTGCATTTTGCTTCTATTTAGGTGGTCAGTGAAATGAGAAGAAAAGGGCAAATTGTTAGAAGAAAGGAATACAGTGTTTACAGGCAAATTCTTTCTCTGGTTGTCAGCAAATAGGATAGATAATTTGAGACAGGTGTTGTGCTAGAAGAAACCTTCTGATGTTGAATCCAACCTGCACACTGCAGATCCCAGTTATCTCTGCACAGGGCCTAATAAATATGTCCTGATACAAAAGGGATTAAAGCATTTATTTCCTGCATTTACCCTGTTGGGATTATTTCTTAGGGATGCCATTTCACACCAACATACTTTCCTAATTTCAAATGAAACATGAGCAGGCTGATGCTCTTTATCTCCCTTCTTGGGCGTTTAAATACTTGCAATTCTTATGTGAGCTGCTGAAAGTCATAGTCACTTTTCAGGAATCTCTGACCTTGCAATCCATTTTCCCGTGGTGGATTCATCTTAAAAAGAGTGCTATATGTGACTTTTGGGGTGTTATTTTTCACTTATATGATTCTGTAAGATGAGCTCTCACAGTTTTAGGACTACTTTATCTTGAATGATAAGGCATGGCATCAAGGTAGTGTGATCATTGTATAAAAATTTGAGACAGCAGCCAAGTTATTTGTGTATGCTTCTGCCTTAAGAAATGCCCTAAGGTTAAAAAAAAAGCAGGCTTCCAAATCTTTATTTGCTTTTCCTTTTGATGCTTCTTTTAATGTTGAACTCTGACAGATGCCAGGCAAATGGGTACAAACTGAATCCTTCCTTCTCTTTGATTTAGACCACAAGTTTTGTGGATAGAATTGATGATGGTATGATGCTGCATAAGCATTTTTTGGGGGGTAAGCCACTATTTGCCATAGAGAGGATATTGCTTTACTAGGTTGCATATTTAATTGCTAGGGAAAATCTTGATTTCCATGAGATTTTTGGGCTTTTCTTAAAAGAATAAGTTTGTTTAGGTCCTTTTAAAAATCTGCTTCTTCTCATTGGACCCTCTCATTTCAGGGATTTTGCCAGCTCTGTTGATGCCAACAGCCACATCCTCAGGCTTCTGGAGGTGATGGTCTTAAGAGGGGGAGTTCATTTGAAATCTGTTGATCTGTGGGTTTGGGCATGGGTTAGGTGTTCACATCTCAACTTGAAATGTCCCCTTCAAACATCGTGGAAGAAGTGCAGGAAGCGGAGAAGCCTTGGCAAAGCTTGGAGAAAGCACCACATTAGGGAAGAAGTTGGCAGAGGCAGTGAAGTGTCTGAGAGCAGATGGAGTGTTGTCATCAGCTGCAAAATCAATGTAAATACTTCCAGAAAATTACTCTTCCTCTGTTCTTGCCAAACAGAAGGAACAGGAGCCATAAAAACCATTGGCAAATTGTTTTAGCTGCCAGTGAGCACCCTTGCAGTTGGAATTCTCCCTTGCAGCACTGGGCAGCCACTGCTGCAGGAGTGTTGCATTAGTGGTGATGAAATATCCTTTTTGTTTTTTTTTTAATTCCTGCCTGAAGATGTACAGTTGGAAAATCCCACAGTTCTGTCGCTGTGAGGTTCTGTTGGGTCATACCAAAACAATAAAAACGAGAGTTTTGTTACTGATTGTGCTGTATGGCACAACTTCCCCGTTCTGGGTGGCTCAGCATGGGGCTGGAAAGCAGCTATTTCATGTGTATTAGCAGCACGTCACTGGGAACCAGTCTGTCCTCCCAGATGCACCGTTTGGGGATACTGTCGTGTTTATAAATGTGTCTGGCTGGCTGCTGCTGAATTGATGGCTCTGGTGCCTGGTTTGGAAGGGGCTGGCAACCTCTAAATGAAAATGGGGAGCCACAAGGCAGGGTGAGTTACTGGATCAGTAATGTGTGTGGCATTCGTGCCTCTCTTGACCCCTCATTACCCAGGAAAAGTAATGTTGGAGTAAAGTGTGGGAGATGGAGAGCGTTGGGTTTTAAATTCTGAAATCCCTGTTTGTACTGATCCAAATTCCATTTCCATGGAAACTGGAAGTTTAGTACTCTCGCTTGTCAACTTCAGCTTCTGGCTGGCTTTGGGGAGACTAAAATGGTTCACTTACACTAAACCTTCCAGAACTGAGAGTCATGTCAGGATACTGGCACCACGTATTTTGTGGAGACTGAGAAATTGTAACTATAATTACTTCATGCATTTGTTTTCTGAGAGGTGCTTAACTTCAGCAGCTTACAGAACAGAAATCTGAATGTTCAGAGCCTGTGCCATGTTATCTAATAGTGGAATTGTCTTGTGCATAATGTCTAAGATCATAGTTTCTGGTGGGGATGGTTTCTTCATTGCTGGTGTGGTTTTGCAGGTGCTGAAGCAAGCCCAATTTATTTAATTAGCTGACTGCAGTAGTGCAGGTGTCCTTCCTTGCTGTGCATGCATCATCTGCAGCAACAACTTTACCCCTAAAGACATCATCAATCCACACTCTGTTAAGCAACCCTGAGGCTCATCATGAAGATTTTCTGAGTTCTGGTGCTGCCCTTGCCAGCAAAACAGAGCTGCCAGGCCAGGTCTGGCTGGAGTTTGTGCTGACAGAAGGGCTGTGCCAGGCCTGGGAGGGAAGCAGTGCAAGGCTGAACCTTCTGGGAGAAGCCCTGAAGGAGCTGATGGCTCTTCCTGCCTGTGAGTGGAATGGAATTGGTGAGATTGTGGAGATTCTAAAGAATGTACCACTGTGATGTGGAGCTGAGGGCAGAAACCTGCAGTCCTTTGGTCAGTCTGGAAGTGTGGGAAGGTAACTTTTCTGTTCTTGAAGCTTGGCTGGTGAAGTGAAACTTGCTGATGATTTAGACATGCTTTTATCAGTGTTCCACTTTCACTTAGAGCTGCTCTGGGAGCATTATAATCACTGCAACCTCTATTTGAAAGCAAGTATTCTTTATGGATTGGCATTTCTGTGTTTCTGTAAGTTTAATGTGCAAGAACATGCCACAGTAACAGTATATAAAGTGTGAGGGGAAGCAGTGTTAGAGACTTGTAACCTCAATTTTTTTCACTCTTTTCTTGGTGTAGAATAGTAGAGTATAAATAGTGTAGCAGTGCCTTTGTGGGGCATTAACTCTATGTTTGGGTGCCAATCCTGCATGTAGCTTCACCAGAAACACTGATGCCAGTTTAACTTTCATCAGGTGCATTAAACTTCAAGTTCTCTTCTCTGAATCCTAAAATATTCAGCTGTCAGTCAGGGCAGGTGACCTTCCCCGTAGGTGCTGTATTCTGTGAGCACAACTGGCTGTCCTGGATGTGTTTGAACAGAAACATTGAAGGAGAGAGCTCCTCTCACTTCTTTTGTGCAGTAGTAAGTCACTTTGAAAGAAGATAATCTTTTTGGTAGGTAAATAGGACTACTTTTAAAACAAAATTTAAAAACAAACAAACAAACAAAACCCACAAAAAAACAAAAACAACCAAACCCTAAGCTTTCAGCTTTGTAAATAAGTTACAGCAAGGTGCCATTTTGATTTTGAAAAATGGCTAAGGTGGTTCTCAAGCAGTGCCTGAGATCTTGAAAGAGATGTCTTCCAAACACTTAAGGAAAAATTGTTTACAATTAAGAACTTAGATGTAATTTTGTACATTTTAAGGTTTCTCTTATCTGGCAGAAGTATCAGTGTGATGATTAGTGTATTCTTTCCTCTGAAGATCATAAGGTGAGAAAGATAAGTAGTATCAGGAGTGAAAAGGGAGGATCATTTGATTTGCACATACTCTTCTGTCGTGAGCTGGAATTTGCTGTAGATCCATCTTCCTGCCTGGATTTCTTTAATTCCAGGTGCTTTTTTAGGTGCAGTATGGCAGGCTTGTTTAAGGGGAGGAACATGCAGCATTATTGCTCTGATGGCCTTGTCTGTCTTCAGGTAGAAGGTTTCAGGTTTATTCTAAAATACAGGCAACTCTTCCCTGCTGTGATGGTTGGAATTCGATTGGAATTTGCCATTGTAAACCAGGAGCTGGGAGAAAAAGAGGCCTGGATTTTTCTTACAGCACAGATACTGGGTTATGAGAGAAACAGCCAGAAATTAACATAATTAAATAATTCTGATGCTACCTGTAAAGCCAAGAAATCTTATTTGTTTGTATTAACAAATTTGCCTTATGTTTGAAAGATGTTGCCATAATGATAATTTGGCAATGGCTTCTGTTCTCTGTTCCAGCAATCAGTAAGTCTAAAAGCTAAAGACAAGTTCTAAAACGGTACATGTGCAAGGTAATAAACCTTTACTTAGGGAGAACATTCCCAAACTACCTGCAGCTAAATGCAGGAACATCGAGTAATCCAAGGGAGCTTCTAATCTTCTTTGAAATGTTACCTGAGGAGGTGCTTTAACATGTAGAAATCCTTTTGTTGTGCTGGTGTTTGTGATCTTGTACATTAATTTAAATGGAGAAATATGAAAACCTGAAGGAAACTTCAGCACAGCTTTTCTTTCCATGTCATGGGTATTATTTAAAGGATCAACACAGGGTATCTGTGTGCCCAGCTGGGCAATTATTCAGTTGCTTGTTTCATGCCTGCTGCTCAGTTCTCCTGTAATTACTTGACTTCTCACCACTTATATAGGTCATAGGTTTAAAGAAAAAAAAATTAAAAATCAGTAATAATGGAGAAGATGAGTACTGGTGCATGAAAGCCTTGAGTGATGGAAGGTGTGTCATAACTGACTAGCTCAAAATCCTGTGAGATTTCATTCTTCTCGCAAGTGGGAGTTACCTCACGTTGTTCTCATTGAAAATGGTTTTCTGTCCATGCTGTTTAATGCAGTTAGAGCATAACAGATTGTTTACCAGGAATTTTGTTACCTAGGCTCTCCACAGTGTGTGTAGAAAGCCAAGATGCAGGTAAACAACTTCAGAAACATAGGAAGGCTGAACTCCTGTCTACCTCCATGTAATATGTGTAGATAATAGACATGAAAATAATCACATATAAGCAAATAAAGAGCAAAATCTGTTTTCTGGTGCTAGTAATCAGTTGTTGAGAAAGGAGCTCCTTGTCCCACCCAGAATCTTTGAGCTGAGATTCTCATCACGTCATTCTTGGACGCAGTTTGCTCACCAGTAGTCACTCTCCTTCCATTATACTCCTTATTTTTAGAAGGCTCAAGGAGTTATGTTGTAATTGAATTACTGTAAAGAGTGTTCTGATCCATTATCTAGCACACACTCAGTCCTGGTCAAGTGGCTTTTAATGGCATTAAAAATAACCTCATTAGTACTCAGAATATATGTGTTTTCCCCAGAATTGTTGATTAAGGATGGAAAAAACCAGCAGCATGTCATAATCTTGTGTTGTAACACAGCTGAGTGAAAAGGGAAGTACTCAGGATGCTCTGGGTCACAGACATTTGGCCATTCTATCCATAAAACAGGTATGGGCTTGTACTTGAGTGTAACTGATTTTACTTTGTCTGAGGGTTTCGTGTACTGTGCTGTGAGCAAAAGCAGACAAAACTACTTCTCTCATGCCTCTCAAACCCACGGGGATGATGGTAGGGGCAGGTCTGCAGTTATATTTGCTTCCAGCAGAAGATGGTGACTTCTAACTCTTGACTTGGAGGAGATGAAGAGCTCCCCTTGCTGATGACAACATCACCTTGGGTTAAAAAACTGGGTTTGCCTTGTGACTGAGCTCTAAATCTCTTATTTCTAGGGTTTATGTAGACCATAAACCATGCTATAAAAATAGCTTTTGGCCTTTCAACTAATATGCATAAGAAGTCAATTCTGAAGTCCTTAGAATGGTAATTATGGTTGGTTTATGAGCATATGTCTTAAACTGATGGATTTCCCCTACACCCCTTTATGACAGTGTACATTGAGCATAGTTCCAGGTTTATTTTAGGCAGTATGTATTTAATTAATGTGGTTCGCTGAACAGAATAGAGCTCTGTGCTCCAAATGATTATTCCTTTTGGAGTCTAAACAGCAATTTGAGATATTGTGTCCTACTTTGACTTTTTTAATGTGAAACATTCTTAGAGTTTAACAGGGGTGTCGAGCCATTGCTTAGTTGGTTGTTTTCCTTCATATGGTGTATAAAAATGAGATTTTCCCTTCTGTAACTGCATTGTAACTTGCCTTTTGGGGTGTTTGGTATCTTATTTAATTTGGTGCAGCCGTGCTGGTTCTGTACTTGGATATGCATCTGTTGTAGCTCTGAACTGGACTGCACGTGGGTTACTTCTTGCTGCTGCAAATAGAGATAAAAGATTTGATCTTGCCCTTCCTACAGCAACAATAGCTAAAATAATCTAATGATGGTGAACAGATTTTAAGAAGAAATTGTTCCCTGTGAGGGTGGGGAGGCCCTGGCACAGGTTGTCCAGAGAAGCTGTGGCTGCCCCATCCCTGGAAGTATCCAAGGCCAGGCTGGACAGGGCTCTGAGCAGGCTGGGGCAGTGGAATGTGTTGGAACAAGATGATTTTTGGGGTCACTGCCAACCCAAACCACTCTAATTCTAATGGATGTAGTGTACCCTGGGCACTCCTCTCATGTTTTTCAGGTTTTCAGGTTGGTTTTGGGTGAGGCTTTTTGTAGCTGCCTGAGACTTTAGAGCATCACCTGTTCTGCTTTATACTTATAAGGAACTTCCTAAACTCTCCATTCAGTCTAATTCTTGAGTCGTTTTGGATAAAAAAAAATGCACAAGAGAGGTTTATTTTCCAAATACATAGCTTTGTTTTGATGTATGAACTTCCAGGTCTAAATGGTGCAATGAAAGCAGTTATTTGCATGGGGAAATGGTGATCTGGGTGTGTTTTACCCTTCAGGTTTCTCTGTGGGGCTTCCATCTACACCTCAGACTTCATCTATGGCAAAACTGCTGCTGTGGGCAAGGGCTTTTCTAGGACATAGGGTGCTGCAATGTTAAATATGATTGCATTTAAATTATATTTTTGTTTCAGCTATGCAATAATATCCAAAGTATGAGACACTCTTACGGTCAAGTGACAGGAGTCTTGCCTTTACTGCATTAGTCAAGTAATGTAAACCAATTTCACTTAATGTTGGGTAGGAAACAAGCTTGAAATGAAATAACTTTTAAGTTGGATTGCTACCAGCTTGCTACACTGGCAGAAATGAAATAATTATTTGTCTGTTAATGGCAAACTGTCAAGAAAATGCTGATTCTGATTTTAATGCATTTCCAAAACTTATTTATTAAGAATTACATAACAGCCTGTTGGCATATTAACATTGCAGCTTTGGAGGCTTCAGTCTAAAAACTGAATTTTAAATTTTTTTGTGTGTGTTTCCAAGAATGAAACATAAAGAATATGGTGTTTGTGTTATCTGGTGGGTTTTTTTTTTATTGTGAATATGATAGCTTGGTGAAATGTCTTACCTGTATCCACTCTTTATTTTTTTATAATGATTCTTTTGGAGGTAACGAAACCAATGTTTTTGTCTTATCTTATGCCCATCTTAAAAATATTTTGTGTAGCAAAAAAATAATTTCGTGGCGAGACCAGGTCACGTTTAGTAAAATCTAGTAATAGTTCTCATCTGGGATATTATGTCCTATGCAAAGTATGTGCTTTTCTAGATGAAATTAATCTCAAGGGCAAGAAGGACAAAAATGACTGGAATAAATAGCAGAGAAATATGATTCCTATTTTCAAATAATAAAAAAGAATGTCCTTTCTAAAATGTAACTGAGAAAAATGAACAACAAGAGTGTCTGGTTGCATTAATGTTGGTGGAGTTTGATAGTTTTGTTCCTCTGCTACACATCAAATATAAATAACTCTTGTTACTCCTAATCCTCATCACTGTTGAGCATGGCTTTAAAAAATTTAGCTCCCTCCTCTGAAGATTTGGGCTAATTAAACTTTCATTCATCTTCTGAAACAAAAAAAAGTAATGTTCCATTCTGCTGTTGCCTTCTACAGAGAAGGTACAATGAGCATTGGTGCATCCAGTGCCTGGGAACGTGGCACTCCTGGGCTGTTCTGCTGAACATCTGGATTTCCAAAGCCTCTCTCCATCACTTGCAGAGTTGTTTCAGGTTGTATAACGCTTTTTTTGTCCTGCTGGACTCCTGCTGTGGCCATTAGTGGCTCTCCCGTTTTCCTGGTGAATGAATGCCTGAAGAAGAGAGTTTCTACCACCAGCACAGTGGGGTGAGGAGATCTTAATTCCTGAAGCAGCCCATTCTCCTTGTGCTGTCAAATCTTTTTAAGGTTTGGTTCATGGCGTGGCTGGGATTTTTTTGTGTGTGTGTATAGGTCAGCTATTAGGTTTTTCTAGATTCAGATTTTTGTTTCAGTTCTAGCAGGCTGTTACTTGTGGTCAGGGAAGGCTTGCTTCTGAAAATGCTGATAGGAGCCTGAGATAAGCGGTGGGTGAGTCATGTTTGATTGCTGTGTAGCACAGGGTGAAAGCCTTGCACTGCTTTGTTTCATGTTGGTTTTTCCCCTTGTTTCTGGATGCCTGCCGTGAATGTTTGAAAAATCTGATGGAATGCTTGGCCAACCACATTGTTGTAGTCCTTTTGCCAGAATTACTAACTTTCCTGTGATAATCATGTACATACAGAATTATTTTGAAACTGCTTACCTGGCCTCTACATCTCTTCTTTTCCTTGGTGCCTCGCAGACCTGGACTAACACAAAGAACAAAGTACTACAGTGTTCCTGAAAGAAATTTGGCCAAGGAAAGTAGTGCTAACCTAAAAACTGGTAGATTTTGGGAGCAAAATAGGTCTTTTTGGTGACAAGTTAGAAGTGTTTCTGCCTGGCACTGTTACTCTGTGTTTTCTTTAGCACTGAGCATCCATGAGGCAAGACAAGATAACTAGTTTTTAGAAGATTGTTTTGTTTATAGAACTCCAGGAGTTACCTAATTAGCAGTAGTTTCTGTTGGAAACTGATATTGGAAATAGAGAAATCTCCACACAGGGAGTTGGTGCTGTGGCAGAGAACCAGTCTACAGTATAGAATTATTTAGCTGTAATCGATCAGGTGAAAAAATGAATTATTTTTTGAGCTTCTGTCAGCAAAGAGGATTGTCAATCACTGCAGCTGAATTTAATATTGTGTGCAACTGGTGTATTATGTTACAAAGAGTGCTGTAGGTTGATAGTTTTTTATGAAGCTGAATAAAATTTTCATTTCTATAGATGTCTCTTCCAGCTGAAGAGATTGCCTGAACTTAGATGTTGCCTAGTGATTATGAACAGCAATGTCTAGTAAAATGCTTGAGTGTGGCTTTTAACTCAAAAAATTAAGACGTTGTTAATGTACTGAGAAGTGGCCTGTTTTCTCACCATAAAGTGGGATTTTCACTTAGTATTTGGCTAATCTTAGAAACTACATAAACATCCTTTAGAGCTTTTGATAGTTTTAATGCATAACTATGCTAAGTCAACTGAGTTGGTGAGTTCTTAACATAATACTCAAGGATTATTATTAATAACTGAGTGTTCTTTGTGTGTTTTTTCACAAAGCATTAATTCAAAGAGTAAGCTGTGCAGATTGCACTTGATGGTGCAGCAAGAAAGCACACAAGAGAAGGAATACAAATGCAGACCTTCTGGTGATACTTGTTTCTGCCCAGTGGAATTTTAGGTGCCTATATGGCATTTCCATAAGGAAATATTTGCCTGCTTAGGGGCATCATTGAGGCACTTTGAGGTAATTACTGGTTTGTGCTGGTTTCTTTGGAGGTGGAATTGTCTTGTGTCCTTGTGGGAATTAGCAAAGTGATGAACAAACCAGGGAGAATCATGGTCTGTATGTGTATTGAGTAAATACAGAAAACTTAGTGAGGATTTTCTTGTTCAGCTCCCAGCTATCCTGTCATGGGATAAGCACTCCCAACACCTGGGCTTTTTGTTCAGGTGGTTTCATCACTTGGTATCTTCTGAGCCTTTCATTAAGTGGTATGAAGCATAAAGGAGAAAAATAGATGTTTCCCTTAAATAATTATCAGAGAGGTAGTGCTGTCCTGTGGGTTTGTGATGGAGTTTGGTCACTATGCAGGTCTTGTGCTCACCATTTGGTTGTTCCTGTGTCTCAGCTCTCTGGTGTTGTGTATCCACCTGCTGTTAGGATGTAGTAGCAAGAGTATTTTAAATGAGTTGGCATTAGACTTTTTATAGAAACAAGCTGTACATCTCTTTAGCCTCCAAAAGCCTTTTAAGGCTGTTAGGTTTTGTCATTTTAAAAGAAGGTTAAAACATTCTATTCAGCCTCTTTGTTATATCTGCAGTTTCAAAAGCTGTTTGATTGATTGTGAGTGTTAGTTTCAGGCAATATTTACACTTGGCTCTTGAGTGTTTTGTAAGTTTAGTGTGTAGGTGGATTCCATTTGCCCCCAGCGAAGAAGCTATCCTAAGTAAGGCTTTACTTAGCTGTTTCTTGGTTTTCATTGAAATTCTGGAAATTAAAAGGGAGAGAGCTTATCAGAATTGGTGTAATTTGGATGGGATCTGAGTCAGTGTTAACTAAAATCATCTCCAAACCCCAGCATGGAAGGACAGGGAGCTGCTGCAGCCAGGCCAGAGCAGGGACACCAAGGGCATCAGAAGGATGGAGCAGCTCTGCTGGGAAGAAAGGCTGAGGGGATTGGGATTGTTCAGCCTGGAGAGGAGAAGGCTTTGGGGTGACCTCACTGTGGCCTTGCAGAGCCTGAAGGGAGCCCACAGGAAAGATGGAGAGAGACTCTTGACAAGGGCCCGGAGTGACAGGACAAGGGGGAATGGCTTCACACTGACAGAGAGCTGGTTTAGATTGGAGTGAGGAAGAAGCTGTTGAGGGTGCTGAGGCCTTGGCACAGGTTATCCAGAGAAGCTGTGGCTGCCCCATCCCTGGCAGTGTCCAAGGCCAGGCTGGATGGGGCTCTGAGCAACCTGGGATGGTGGCAGGTGTCCCTGCTCGTGGCAGGGGCCTGGGATGGGATGATCTTTAGGGTCTCTGATACTGTGAATTAGATTTGTAATACCTTGTAACAAAACGTTTGTGGTTTTGCAAACAACTAGGTTTGGGGAGGAGGAGAGTTTATAAAATTGTGTCTAGATGTAATTGAAAGAAGAGTTTTGATAAAAATACATGGAAAAAATGGCAAAGTCATCAAAAGAAACAGACTTAATGTTGTGTATCAGCAGGCCAGGACAGCCTATTTTCTTGGCCACTTGGCTTCATGTCTCCCTTGATTGAGCAGGCCTCTGAAAGGTATCAGTACATCTTTACAACATGTTGGTCTCCTGTGTTTGCAGCTTTTTGGCTTTGAACTGCAGAAGTTTGGGCCTCCCACATGTTGTTACAGTGCATGGGACCTTTTCAAAGGGAATTTGAGGGCTTTGCTGGCCACTGCTCTAAATCAAGAGAGAGACAGTTCCACAGAAGTCTGAAAACAGTGCAACAGACACGATGGGTTTTATTGCTGCTTTTCTCTATCTTGATTCTTTTCCTGTTTCTTCCGCTAATGGCAGCTGGATCTCAGTCCTGCTTTTGAACTCTGAAGAAATCTTTCTGTTTTGTCTGGCTTGTGTTAAGCACTTAATTTTAGGTAATGAGTCTGACAGTCCCCTACCAAAAGCAAGCAAACAAAAAAAGTAAATAAGTAACTGCTTGTTCAGCTGTAAGGAAGGGTCTGAGTAAAAGTGTTGACTTCTGCTTTGGTCTGATTCTGGGGTTAATGTGAGGACTTCATTAGTCAGTTAGGAAAACTTTAAAAAGAAAGGATTTCCTGCTTTGAAGATCTTGTCAAGAAAAAGCTTTGGGAATATGAAGATGTTCTCTCATTCCACTGTTCCAGTGCTTGGAGAGTCTGGTTATCTGGACTCACAGACTGGTTTGGGTTGGAAGGGAGCTTCAAGATCATCCTGGGCTAAACTCCCTGCCATGAGCAATGATGCCACTAAGCTTTATGATGTTTATTTTTACTTTGCTATACAAGGTATTTTTTTAAGCAGCCCATTATCTTCTTTGTTCTGACAAACCTTTTTGTGGTTACTTTCCTTTTTTATTTGACCTAGTAGACTTGAGACTATCTATTAAAGTAGCTTTCCTTTGTCTCCCATCCCATACCTTGCAACTCACCCCCAAAAATACACCTTTTTCAGAGAATTCAAATACTGACTGATAGGGGTCATGTTTGTATAAGAAAACTTGGTTTTAGTGTTCACATTAAAATTAATTATTTACATTTAGCAACTCCATTGGTTTGAGATGTGAGGAGCTGGGTTTAACAGTGACAGTACCAGCCTGTGCCATAAGCTGAACAGTAGAACTAGACAGTAAAGTGATGCTTTCTTCTTGATGATTAGTGACCTTTTAAGTGTTGTTTTGCCAATGACAGAAATTAACTTTCGTAGTAGATGAAGCAAGAACTTATGTACCTTTATACAATTAAATAAATATATAAATAAGCGTTAAAGACTTTAATGGCATAAATTGCATTTCCTGGTACCTGATGATGAGTTGGCCCTTGTGTCTCCCAGGTGCTAATTAACTTACCAGTAAGTGTCCAACTAGAGATTGTAATTAGTTCTGAAACTGCTGTGCCTTGATCACTTTCTGCAGGGTTTCTCCTAAGTTGAAATCTCAAGAGAGACGAATGCTGTGGCTTTACTTCCTGCTGTTTGGGGAGGAGGCAGTGGATTGCAATAGAGAAATTAACTTTTCTCTCTCTCACATTTGCCTTACACTTGCACCTGTGTGAGGTCCAAGTGTACTTGGAATTTGTTACACAGAGGGTTGATTAAATTTCCTTGGACAGAGTGCAGTAAATCCAGCAAAAATCAGCTCTGTGTTTGTCTTCCATTGACTCACGGGTAATTGCAAGGAAAGAAAAAGGATGTTTGGCATCTCTTGACTACATAATGAAGTGGGAGATTAAAGCTCCACATGAAAAGAAATCTGTGATTATATAATAGCAGTAGCTGCTGTAAGATGTTTATTTCTTTGGTTAGTAACTAAGAAATGGTGTATTATAATCCTGATAATATTTTCTCACACACTCTGGGAGGGGAACACAATGGCACAGGACAGGGATGTTTGATGAAGGACTGATGGAAAGAACTCATCTTCCCCAAGGACAAATGCTTGTGGAGGAAGCTGGAAATCTGCAAGCTTTCAGGCCTGGCTTTGCTTTCTGCAGGTGCCATCTGCGACTGTTTTTTACAGCCATGGAACACGTAACAGCTGCACACTTCAGTGTTTTACCTCTTATTAGCCCATGTGTGCTTTCAGTTAAAGACATTTGAAGTTCATTAGGTGGAAGCTGTTTGCAGACACAAAGCTACCTGGAAGAAATTTCTGCTTAACAAACGTATGATTCTTATACTGAATCTGAGTTACTTTCATGATGTTTCAACATAAACAAGAAAACTACATGTTGTTGTCCACTTTTCCATATTTCACATACATTGATGAAGTTTTTTTCAAGGCATCATCTCAAATAAAGATGTTTTAATGTATTGATGGTAATATGAAGTATCTTTGGCCCTTGAGCATTTTAACTTTGCATTGTGTACAAAGGCAGGACCAAGAGGTGGGCTTTTGATTGCTCTCATGAGTGAGAGTGGTTTGTCTTGGTGATGTCCTTTCCTTCTGGATGAACACTGGCATGGCCTGGGAGGAACGCACTGGCTCCTTTTATCCTCTCAGCAGTGTAGTTTCATTGGCTCGTGCATATTGCTGGACTCTTTGTGAGCTTCTGGCTCTTACAAATGTGGACTTGATTCCTGACCCAGTTCACTCAGAGCTGAGGGGTGTCACGTGGGCCAGGCAGAAATGGAGCAGGCAGGAAGAATAGTACAGTTCAGAATTCTGCTTTCAAGTATCAGTGGAGCTGTGTGCTTTGGAAACGGGGAAAAGATGAGTTTATGGAATCAAATGCAAGGCTGCAGCAGTGCACTGCCTGCAAGGTGGCAGTCACAAAGGAGAGCACTGCAGGCCTTTGGAACAGGGGCTGGATTTCTCTGTCACCTGCTAGGTTTTGCTGCTGCTGAGGGCACTGTCTTAAGTGCTTTGCTTTGTCCTGGGCGATTCTAAGAAGTCTGGAATCGGGGTTTTTAGCAGTGGGTTATGACTCCTTGCCAAGAAAAGGGTAATTGAAGTTAACCTTTAAACCCTCTGGAAAATCACCGGTTTGGGTGAGAACTGTCTTATATTGAAAGGGTTATTTGGAAATGCAGAGCAATGTTGAATGTTCTGCTGATGTTACAGATGAAACTGATTTGATGCTGGATATTTCTGTTGGCTTGGGTTAATCCTAAACTGAAACAATTTGAATTTACAAACAGTGACTGTTTAATCCTGATATCTTAATTATTTTATGCTCCTGATGTGAGCTCTGCAAACTAACCTACCTTGGTGCTCACACAAAACCAGGCTAAATCATCACACAAAGGGATGCTGCGTAAACAGCCCAGAAAAGCAGAAAAGAAGGGCTTTTACTTGCAAAAGATACCAGCAGTCTTTCATTATTTTCAAAAGTAGAACAGCCTCTCAAGAATTGCCTATAAATTGATATGATGTGGAAATGGAAATTGTCTGGCAGTGCCTAGAAAGTGGAGCATTGTTTACTCAGGAATTGTAATATTAACTGTGAGCAAACTGGAGGGGCTGATGGATTCTGGCTGTACTGCAATCACAGGCTGCATGGTGAGCCACTGCTTTGCCACCAGTGTAGTCATTCTGCTGGCAGGGACACCTGCTCACTGGTGAAGGAATCATAAAATCTAAGTAGCTTGGGTTGGAAGGGACTTTAAAGCTTATCCTGTGCCAACCCCCTGCCATGGGCAGGGACACCTTCCAGCTTGCTCAGAGCCCCATCCAACTTGGTCTTGGACACTGCCAGGGATGAGGCAGTCACAGCTTCTCTGTAAAGAGGAATTAGGGTTTATTTTTCATTAGTTCTACATGATTTGAACTACATAAATGGAAATCAACCAGAATCTTATTACTTTTTTTTTTTTTTTTTTGCTATTACTGTTAAATAGGCTTATCCTCAAGGAAAGAAATGAAAGCAAATGCCATGTTATTGTACTTCTGTTTTTCTGTGCTACCCCTTCTATGTTTCCTAAATACTTGGATGACTTGCCCTAAATACTTGGATGACTTGCCCAACTGTAGTTCTTCAGAGACATGCATGCTTAATGACATACATGTTTTAACTTGAATTGTTTCTTCAAAATGCCTAGGAGTAATAGCAAGAGCTAACCTCCAACGCAGACAGGTCAGTGGGTGTGTGGATAGCCAGGCCTAATGCTGATTTCTGCTAAATGCTGCTTGACTGTATTACTCAGTCTCTTGCTCTTTCTTTTTTTAAATATGCTTTCTCATACACGCTTTTCTGAGAACCAGTGCAGAATACTTAGTCACAGGTTGGTATGGCAAGCGTTTGCTGTGTTTGAAGAACTAGTACTCAAGTGTGAAATTGTGCAGGTAAGGCAGGAATGTAAAGGGATGAAGCTGCTCTCTTAAAATCAGAGGGCAGACTTGGGTTGACTGTGAGTGAAAAAGAAGTTTTCAACAACAAAGCAAATTCTTGCCATGACTTTCTCTGTTGCTCTGTTGGATAATAACCTTGTGAAGTGAGCCTGACTATGTGGAACCACAGCGTTGTGGCCAGGGCAGTGTTTTGGGAGGGAATTCTCTGATCAGCAGCTTGTTGGAACCATGATGCTTCCAGGGCTGCTGAAGGAAGCAGAGGAAAGCATTCCTGTCAGTTAAGTGGGACACCTCAGTGCTCCTGTGTTGAAAAAAATGAAAATCTTCTTGCTGATAAGAAGAGAAACTCCTGCTTTCTGTGCAATTCCCCTGGTGTTTTCCAGGCGCAGCTGCGGGGATGAAGGAGTAGAGTAGGATGTGCAGGTGAGTCTGTGGGTGAGCTGTGATGGTTCTCTGCTGTATTAGCACCCCCTTTTCATCCTGGAGTCATGGTTCCACGGGCTTTAATCACAGTGTTAGTTTGGAGGAAGAGAAAGCAACGTGCTCTGCCTGTGGGTATTCTTCTCGGGTGTCCTCTGAGCTCATGTGTGGAGGCTCTCCTGGCTGTGTCATTTAAACAAAAAGAAAATGAAGCACTTCAAGTGTTTTTTTTCTTCTTTCTTGTTTCTCAACAGCTGGAACTTTAAAGGCTTACAAATGTATTAAATGAATTCAAGCCTCTTGTTCCTAGAAAGCAAATGCCCTTCACGTACTTGCAAGGAGACAAATGACAGGCAGAACTCGAGAGATCTCAGTCAAGACTTTTCTTTTACATCAGGCTGCTTTATAATTTTAATTTCACTCCTCTTGGTTTATGTGTCAACATGTTTCTTTGTAGCACTTGCTTTTCAACACCACGGTAGAGCTTAAAGAACTAGGATACAGTGTCGTGAGCAAGTAAGGAGTAATTTAGGGCTGAATTTGAAGACCAGCAGGTTTTTTTCTCTTCTAGAGAGCTTAAATAGCAGTATCAAAGAAGCACATTCTTTCCTGAGATGTAAATTGTGTTGCTTCTGCTAACACAGAGTATGGGACTTAAAAATGGTGCAGTGAAGTCTGGGCTGGACAAGTCCTCTCTCAATTCTATTTGAGGTGTTGGGTTGCTCAGGGAAGAGAGGCAGTAAATGTTTTGGGTCTTGTTATGACTGGCCACCTTTGACAGTCAGGTGAGGATGTGAACAAGTGGCTGCAGTCAGTGAAGACATGAAGAGCTTGATGCTCTTGATAGTCTCCTAATAAAGTGCCTTGTTTCCAGTCTGGATCAGTTTTGTCCCTGTAGGTAAGAGCAGTAGCCAAAGCAGGGTGATACAGATCCTGTTAATTTGGGAGTACATGCTGATTATGAGTAGGGTCAGAAAGGGCAGAAGAGTGAGCTGGCAGGAGGGAGAACTGCCTTCTCCTCCCCACTGGTGTGCCCCTGAATTGTCTTGATAGCATTCTGTTTTCACACCTGATGTGAACACATTGTCTTGCACCTGCAGAGCTTCATACCACAGGCTTGTAAATGAGACTCCAAGCCAGGATGGTGCCTGTACTGACTGACTTGTGATGGGCAAGCCCTCCTCTTGCTAGAAGCCAAACACCAATCCCAGGTTTATTTTTGCATAGGTTATTATATAGCTGCTGAAGGATGACTTCTGATTACCAGTGATGAGAAGATAATTGGGACCATCTGCCCCAGATGTGGTAAAAGGCCTCCCTAGCTGGCAGCACCTGATCCTCCTCACCACCCTGTCCAAAGCAAACATACCTTTCATCACTACCTCAAGGCATCCACAGATCCTTGTACTTTGGATATGATGTTGTATCTTTCTAGGCTGTCGCCTCAAGGCTAATAATTCATAGTGGTGTAGGCTCCAAGTGGTATCTGCAGTCTTTCAGAATTGTCATTGCCTTGGTAGGAACAGAAGCTAACATCTTGTATCTCCCATTACCCACAAGAACTGAGTGAAATGTTCTGACCTTGTTAACATTACAGATGTGTCTCCTTGGAGATAATGACTCAAATTTTCTAAGCTATTCTTTCTATATTTTTTTCTTCTTTGTGGCTAATTGTTACTTAATTCAACAAAGACAGAAAGGGATGTAATTTTAAAGATTTCCTGCTTTTAATCAAGAGTGCTGCTTTCCTGTATTTAAAAAAAAATAAGCAAACACCACCCCCCCCAAAAAAAAAAATCCACCCCATTCCAAGTTTGCAAAGTGAACTTCACACGTTTTTAATGCTCTTTCTCTGTAAGGTCTTTGTCAGAGTCATAAGCTGCTTTGTGTTTCCTGAACTTCATTTAGCAGAGGGTTGTTTTTGTTCACATGAATTGAGGAACAGTTTTGATCATCCAGTAAGCTGTAGACCACCTGTGAAGAAAATAAAACATGATTTAAGGTAAAAAGATTTGTTACCATGCCAGTCGTATTTTTCTTCCATGTGAGTGGAAGGGTCACGGTTGCTTCAGAAGTGTGTGACTGAAAGAGACCACCTGAGTTGGAAAGTAATTTCTTGTTCTCCCCAGTCCTCCTCCTGCACTGCAGACTATTGACTAATAAAAGTTCAGTCAAAAAAGTTTTTGGGAAAAGCCTCCATGGGAACAGGTCATCAAAACAGGCAGTTTGCATTTCCAGCAGTCCCTCAAATGTGTGTTTAGTTTGGTGAAAGAATGAGCCTGGTTAGGTTTGGGTTTAGTGTTCTCCCTTCTTTCAGAGGAGTGGGGGATCTTTCCATCTGCTGGAAAGGGAGTTTCCTACCTACAAGAGGTAGAAATCTTGCTGCTCCCTGTGTTTGCTCCCTCCCACTGAGTTCCCTGCATGTTCAGTGTGTATTTCCTCCTGCTCTGAGATGCACATGGTCACCAGCACCATTTTACCAGTGTGGAGGTGCCAAAACAGATTGATTGTGTAGCAGGTTGGTCATCTTGGTTCACCTTAAAAAGAAACCTGACCTCTGAGAGAGTCCTTTTTTGTGACATCTCTTAAATTAGCTCTTCCTTTGAACTGTTTGTGGCATTTGCACGTGTGCATCTCCTCAGAGCCTTGTGGGAATGGGCTTTTAATGTCTCTCTTATTTTACCTGCTTCTGTTAATTATGTTTTCTTTCTAACTTTTGTGTTTTTGAGACAGTATGCCAGCAAACCTAGGCAGCAATTTGTGCTATGTGCCTGCTGAGATTCAATTAGGCTGGACTCCTTTCTTGTTGGTTTGACTGACTTCTCTCTATTCCTGTACCTCTTTGCATTTAATATGAGGATCTCCTTCTACAAGTATGAACTGTAACTGGGGCTGCAGTGTGAGAACAAAGACCACTTTAGTATTTTCCTTGGGACTTTCATAAAATAAAATACATAAAACATCTCCATTAAAATGTCTGGATTGATGAAGGGAAGGAAAAAAAAAAGCCTTTTCCTCCAGCAGTGGCTTGATTAATGGATTTATTGTTCGTACAGATTTTGTCAGGAAGCCATATGGCTTGAGGAAAACAAAGAGGAAGTGGCTGATGTTGGGAATCTGATTTAATAGGGGTCCCTAAGGACAGAATGTGGCTCTTATCCTTACTCCTTCCCACTCAGTTTGCAGAGTGGTCTGAAAAGAGCTTTAGGGTTTCACTCAGCTGCAGATAATGTGGCTCTGTTGGAGTGGAAGTGTCGGTCCCTGCTCCTGGATCAGCATCACAGCCACTCTATTCTCAGGTTCAGAATACACCTTCCTTTAGCTTTTGTGTAAAGTATCCTGGGGTAATTAACAAGCAGCAGTAATTGAAATGTTTACTATTTGTGTATTGGCAGTTGATCAGTTTGCAGTAGATGAAGACAACTTTTAGCATCTCAAAGCTGAGTTTTCATAGTTCAGGGTGAGATGATTATTTCTTTCTTCTCTTTCTCTCCCTACCCTAGCAAAATTCAAGCATCTGTGCCCCTGGATTAACTAATTCACCATCTGTATCCTAAAACCAGATTTATTTTCCTAATCTAACATGTGTAAGTGGGGATTGGTAAATAACTGGTGCTCAAGCACTGGTGATTTACCCTGATTTGGTGGGTTAGATGAATGTTCTGCATTTTCTATGACTGTTTGACCCTACTTCGGACTATGTGGTGAATAAACCTGAATAGAGAACATAAAGAAATGTTCTCTAATGGAACTTCAATCAAAAACATTAAGGAGATTTAACAATCATATCTTCCTTCTGTTAAATTACAACTTCTCAGCTAAGAGACATAAGCTCACCCAAAATTATTCTGTTCATTTCAGAGCTAGAGTAAAAGGCTCATGTCAACTGTTAGTGAATGTTAGTGGGTTTGCTGAGTGGAAAGCAGAGAACATCACAAAAACATTCTGGCAACCCAGGAATTCAATTAATATAGGTTTGTGAATGAAAACTACATATTCAGCCAGTCATGGTGGAAATTATTTGATATGTGCCTCAGACTTCTGGAGTTTCCTGAATGTCCTATTGTGGAGTTTGATAATGAGAGAAGCAATTACTCCTAAAGGCTTTGATCTATCGTGTGCACGATTTAGTGTTTTTACAGATCTCCCTTCTTTCCAGATCTTTAAGAAGTTCTTGTTGTTTTCTGAACTCTTATGATGTTCCTGTGCTGGAGTTGGTACTTATTACCTCTTTCCATTGGAAAGATATTGAGAGACAGACATTTTGTCTGGATAAAATTCAGTGTCTGACAACAGTGGTCGAGGAGATGCTGAAATACCAGTGGAAAGTTTTTCTGATTTATAGCTGTTTTTCCATGCTGCACTCTATAAAGTTCCTGTGTAGAGTTACACATCATAGATATGCTCCTTTAAAATGTGATTCAGAAAATCTTTGGTCTTGAAAGCTTAAAAATAACCACATCTCACATGTTCTCCTTGGCTGTGCCATAATATTAGGCAATGTCTGTCACAATGATGCTGTTAAACATTGTTGTAGTAAGCATGCCTTCCAAGCTGATTATTAGTCTTAATCAGCAGTTTGGGATTTGTTACCTTTTGCCCAGTTTGTTTGGCTGCTTGTGCATGCATTGCTTGTGATTCACTGCTGTGAGGGAGTCAGGGTGTGCAGCTCCAGAGCATTTGGAGGGTTATACATCTGGAAGCGCTCCAGTCTGAGGATTATTTTCCTTAAAAAGAAAATTGGGAAAGAAGATTATTTCACAATCTCCTATATTTACAATTTACCAGTGGTAGACGCTCGTGACTACCTAATACAGTGCTTAGGGTTTGGTTGGTGGTTTTTTTTTTTTTCCCCTAATGTTCTGGAAAGTTGTTGAAATGTTGTTTACCACACTTGGTTATTTATAGCAGGAACATGTCACACCAGGTATAAGAAGCAGCAAATTAAGAGCAGTATTCCACGTTTCTTTTGAACTAACTTTTCAAAAATAAAATACTGCTTGTGTGTACCAGGCTGTTGTAGATCTATAGGTGCCTGGTGAACACTGTGTTTTTCCAAAACATTGAAAGAAGGAGGGGGACTAGAACTTCATCCTCAAGAAGGTTGTTTCACTAATGTGTAACAATATTTCTCTTTTTTTCCTTCTAGGAGCTGCCCTCATCAGCAGAGTGGACACTGATGCCTGGAGTAGCAGATCGTGCATAAGCAGACATCTCTGTCTTCATCTGCAAGTAAGAATTCAACACCAAAACCCTCCAAGAAGGGGTTTCCCTGCTTCCTTCTGAAGGTACTTGCACATAAAGCATTCTGAAAACTCTAAAGCTTCAAGAATCACAGAATGATCTGGGTTGGAGGAGACATGAAGGATCATCTCCTTTCACCCCCCTGCAATAAGCAGGGACACCTTCCACTAGACCAGTATCACAGATTGCTCAAAGCCCCATCCAGCCTGGCCTCAAACACTTGCAGGGACGGAACAACTTCATAAGTTCATCACTCTCCCTTTATTCCTGAGATGAAAAATCTCAGCAAAATCCCAGTTCCCCTGCTCTGTGCAACATTTTCTCTAAACAGTTGTGTTCTGGGCAGACCGGCCCTGGCCCTGCTGGGTTTCTCTCTCCTGTGATGGCGTGATCTCCTTGGATATGCACCTTCCTGCTGTCTAAGAGGGAGGCCCACAGCTAAGCTGTCACTGGGGGGGGTGGAGTGAGAGAAGGCTTTTGTCCTTGGCTCCTCTGCTTGTCAGATGATTCTAGGCAGCAGATCTTCACTTGAGAAAGAATTTCTTTACTGAAAGGTTTGTCAAGCCTTGGGATGGGCTGCCCAGGGAGGAGGAGTCACCAGCCTTGAAGGTGTTCAAGAAACAACTGGTGCTTCTTTGGTTTGGGTGACAAGGTGGTGTTTGATCAAAGGTTTGACTCTGTGATATTGGAGATCTTTTCCAACCTTAATGATTCTGTGATTCACTGTAAGGAGTTGTCCCTAGTTTGGTTACTTGGACATTGCCAAAAATAAAATAAAAAAAAAAAGTCAGGAAAAGTAAACAGAGGCAGGTAGTGTTTTTCCTGACAGTGTGATGCATCTTGATACAGGAAAAATATCAGAACTTAGACGAAAACATATACTTTCAGATTGTGCATTGGTTTATTGTTCATAATGGCTTGATTTTTTGAGTCCCCTCTTCTATGATATAGATGAGGCTGGCAAAGCAAGTGAGAAAAACTGAGAATGCAGCTTCTTCTCTGGCTTGTCAACATTTGCAGGCCTTGTTTAAAGTTGATTTGCCTTTTGTACACACATCAGCTTCTCAGTTATAGACGTCCATAGCAATCACACCACCTTTTTCATTTCTGTGTGTATATTGCCATTTTACCACTCCTTCTATGGCAAATGCAGTATTTACAGCAGTATTGTTGATAACTGAAGCAGCTGAGGGACCAACAGAGCTAAATAAATTAAAATGCCTTGTTCATTTGCCACAATGACAGCTTGTCTCATGCTCTGTGTATCAGAGGTACAGATAAGGATAAAGGTACAACAGCTTTATCTTACTACAGGAAAAGCTGAAGCAAAGCAGCATTGGATGGATACTTCCATTCTTTATCCTTAAAATAGTGTAGAACTAGCAGAAATATCAATGCACATACATAAAATGCACTCTCTGTGGTGAAGAGGAGCTTTGCTGAAGGGTGTGGATGCATCTGTCCATATGTATAGCACCCAGAATGCTGTGTTGGCTAGAGTCTGGCTTTCAGACTTGTCTAAAGTTGCCTCATATTTGAGAGGTGTTTTGGGTTATTCATTAAAGCACTTTCAGCCCCGCATTCCAGGCACCTTATGTGTCTCTTTAATGCACATCAGTGGATTGTTTCTAAAGCAAACATTTTCAGAGCATTAATTGCTGCCTTCAGCCAACATCATCCTGCTAAAGGGATGTGATGGTTTGTGTGGGGAGGTGGTACCAGCCGTGGGACAGTCCTGCTGGCTGAACCAGCACACAGAATTTAGGCAGACACCAGTCTCTTATTTTTCCTAGGTGACACTTAGCCAAAGCACATATACATATGTATGTTAACCTGGAACTCCAGGAAGCTTGGAATGCAGTGGTGTTGAGCCAGGTTTTCTTCTGCCAAGTTAAAATATTTAAGGATTTGTTGTTGACTCTATTTTGAATAAATTCCTTTCAGTGGAGCGAGTTTGTGGCCGGCTGCCAGGTGACTGCAGTGTCACTCCTTTATGTGTCACTTTGAAACAAGTCATGTGAGTTAATTACTGTCTCTGAATGATTTTATTGTATGAGAGCAGAAGGTATTTGCCTGCTGGAAATTCATCAGGAAGGTGCCCATCCTCACACGGGGAGAGTTACTTAATTACCTTCACTTGTTTTGAATAAACTAGTTTGGTTTTTTGCCTTAAGCATCACTAATGTAATCTGTTGTTGTTACGTGACTTTATTTTGCTGTCTGTTCTGGGGCACAAGACAGGGTCAGCTTGTAGTATGTGTTTTATTAAAACTATTTTTTCCCTAGCTGATATCATGGAGTATTAATAAACTTTTGTACTTAAAAAAAAAAAAAATCAATCCACTTTTATTCAGTTTTAATCAAAAAATAAAATAATTAAGAAAGGAGCAGAACTTACTCTGGCAGCAGAAGTGGACATCAAATCAGAGGACTAACTTTGGGAAATATTTTTGTTTCAATACTTAAACTTTAAATATGAAAAGTGGGCAAAAATAGACATAACTTTGAAGTTCAGAGTAGGTCTAATGATGCTTTAAATTGAATTAACTCACACAAAGTCTTAAATACAGTTTACAAAAGCATTGTTTTGAGACCCACTTCAGAAGCTTTCACTTGCAGAATGCTACTTCTTGTTTCTCTGCATAGTGATAATTGCATTTTCTTGGATGTTTGATAAGCAACAAAACCAGGCTTTGTTGATTTGTGAGCACTGAGACTTAATTTGTATCCTCCAGCTGTTTTGTGGCCTGTGTTTGTCATGATTGAGGTATCTTTGACCTACCTGAGCTGGGCAGATACTTCTGCTGGCTGGGCTAAAAACATCTGTGCTCCCTTCCAGAACCATGGAACCAGAGTGCAATTCCTTTTTCATCTTGAGTGCCCCAGGTCATGAATGAGAAAATACTCCATTCATTGAGCTCATGGTTTCCTGCCCTTCACCTTTGATTGGTATCCACTGAAAGGCATTAATAGGTGAGAGAAGTTCCTTGGTCCTCTCTGAGAGGATCTGTGGCTCAGGGAGAGTTTTGCTCTGATGTGCTGGCAAGTTCTGGTTGAAGTGAGGAATAATCTCAAGGGAAAAGTGCTGCCTCTCAGGTTCTCATTGCTTCTCCTGCCTGTCTCAGCTTTGCTGGGTGCACACCTTTCTCCTGCTGCCTGGGCACTGAGTCACTGCATGAGAAAACCAAGATTTCTTTGACAGTGGTGTTGCCAGGATCCTTGAGTTTTGCTGCATTCTTTGCATTACAAGAGACACTTTTCATCTCTTGTCTGTCTTCTCTCCAGAGCTGAACACTGAACAAAGTGCCTCTTGTTTCCTTGCTGTCTGTGTTGCACTTGTTCAGTCTGGCGGGGTAGCAGAGCTGAAATTGAAGATACCATGACACATGGATCCATTTCTTTCCTCTTCCTCACTTGGTCACATTTTTATTACGTGTAGCTTCTTGATTTCTTAATTAAGGCTTCTTTTCCTTTACTTTATAGTCCTGTGTAAATCTGTCCTTACATAAAACTTGTATCTTATATCCACATCTCAATGGTTTCTTTGAGCTTGGAGCAGCAGTACTTGAAGTATTTGAAATGCATTTCAAGTTGAATACTTAGAAAGTGTTTCTGAAGAAATACAGTGGTCTGATAGTTGGAAAAAAAAAATTTCTTCTAGTTTTTTTATTTTTTAGAGTTGGGATTCATCGTGTGCTTGCCAGCTGAGGGCAAACTGAAAATGGAATGTAAGTGGAGACAGGATGTCTGGAAAGGACCGAAGTATTGATAATAAATGGCAGGGGGGATGGTGTGGGGAAATGCCACTTACATGAAGAGACAGTTGTCCCTGGCTTTTCTGTTTCAAAAATATTTGGTTCTTGAGACATGGGTTGCTGCATCCAAGCCCTGGGTGTTACAGGCAAACCATTTCCTCCTTTTTTTTTTTCATTAATTTATCAAGCTTTGGCAAGGTTTGCATCCTCTCGCTTGCTGTAGAACAGTGGAAAAAAGTGTTATGCAATTCCTGTGGACTCTAAAGTTAAAATGACTTTGACTTCATTTGGGTTTTATTAATTTATCAATCACTAGGGAATTTTGCAATATTCTAATCTTCGTAGTAGCTAAATGTGGAAGACCTCACCTCATGGGTGTTTAATGATTCACTGTCATTAAACATTTGAGAGGAAGAATGTGCTTATTACCCAACTCAAAAGTTTTCCCACTTTATTTACTGCTGTGTAAACATCAAACTGTAGATTTTCCCAGTCTGCAACTGCAGAGATAGTATTGTGTTTTGCACTAATTGCAATGCACATTAGTCATTTCTCTCTCTGGCAGGAAAGAAACTCAGCTTTTTGGAGGCATGTCATTTTGATACAATCTCTTCTCTTTGTTCCATGTATGTTTGGGAGTTCTGCAGACTGCTTCCTACAAAGGATAGTTGGACAATGCTTAAAATTGAGAATTTCTGGGCTTTAAAGAAATAAAGGTTTACATTTTGAATTGTAGTTGTTAAGGAAACATGCTTTAGTATTTGATATCTTGGAGTGAGGAAGAGAAAATAGTAGCTAAATGAAGTCAAATGTATCGCTTTTGTCAAATTGCAAAAATCTTACAAATACCTGCAAGTTAATATTCAGGTCATTCATAACTAAATAGGAAGAGAAATGTGAATGCCTGGCTTGCCTCACTCTGTAAGCCTGGCTTTGTACTTTTATAAATAAGAATTTTATAAAGAATAATTTAAGATTTCTTTCATATAACGTTTCTGAGGTCTGAGGAGGCTCATGTAGTTGGTTTTTTATTTAAATGTTATGTTTTGGATGTTTTTATGATTTAAAGCATATCATTAATGCTTTAAATTTCACACAGTTTTAGGTGTTTATTTCTGTGCTACCTTATGATTAGCACAAACCTTCTGTGGGCACTTCCCCTTAAATTCTTTCCAGGATTTAGGTTGCTTGCTAGGTAATTGTGCTTAATAAGCCATTTTTGCCTCCTGATGTTACCTGGTATTTTACACTTCCATAGCTGCATATCAATAAAGATTAGAAATCCCAGCAACCACTTTTTATTTAAAAGAGAACCAGGCCAGGCTCTTTTTGTTAAGCTCCCTCACACAGTTCTGAATCCCTAACCCTGTCTGCTAACTTACTCAGTGCTGCCAGTGGCTCTCCAGACTGCACAGCCTCTCCTCTCTGTGGAGAAACAGAATCCACAGATGCTGGGGTGTTTTTAAGCAAGAAAGACCAGGGGAAACTAAAGATGTCCTAATCAAACCTCTTGGTTTTGGTTTGTTTGGTTGGTTTTTTGTTTGTTTGTGGGTTTGTTTTTTTTTTTTTGGGGGGGGGGGGGGGTTGTTTTGTTTTGGTGGTGTTTTTGGTTTTTTTTTCTGCTTCCAAAGAGAAATGCAAGCTGGACTTAGTCCTTCATAAGCAGTGTGGTGATAACCCAGAGAGTTCATCACAGCAATTCACGCAGCAGTGCTGAGATGCTGTTTTGTTTAACTTGGGCTCTATGTCAGGAGGGCTTCAGGAAGAATTTCTTCATGGAAACGGTGGTCAGGCATTGGAAGGGGCTGCCCAGGGAGGTGATGGAGTCACCATCTCTGGAGATGGTTTAAGAAAAGAGTGGATGTGGCACCTAGTTGACAAGGTGGTGACTCAATGATCTTGGAGATCTTTTCCAATGTTAATAATTCTGTGTTAGTACCAGTGTCTGGCATCCCAGGCATCTTATAAATTCAGAAAAAATTATGAAGATCCACCATGATAGGAGGAATGATGATGCAATTCCTTCTGGAGGGACAAGCTTACTTCCAGAACGGCTTGGTTATGTTGCCCACCTTCTGTGTGCTTTGAAGGAGCTCTTTAAAGCAGAACTGTGTTTGTCTTGGCCTCTCTGAAAGGCAACAGAACCCCCAAAGAGAAGGTGCACCCTGCCCAAGGTGTGGAGGTGAATAGAGTAAGCTCAATCAGCCTGAAAAGCACTAGGCTCTCACTGGCTGATCCGTTGTGTTTCGGTAGGTGTTCTGCAGAAGTGGGTTAAGGGACAGCATGAAGGAGGATAAAGGATTTAAACAGTAACTTGGTGGAGTTGCACTTCCATGTGCATGTCTGAGGTGACTCTGGCGAGTGACCTATCAAGAGTTCACTGGGTAAACAGAGCAAGAAGCGAGTAAGAAGGGCAGAGACCAGTGTGGAAGGACTTCCTGAGTGAAAATAAGTGGATCAAGTGAAGAAAGGGCAGAGCTGCTCTGCCCTGCCTGCATTTGGCAAGTCTGCTGACTCCAGAAATCTGTCCTGACATCAGCATGCTTGGCAAATGGACACCATGGGGTTGCTGAGGGTGCAGTGAGGAGGGAAGATGTAGCCATTAGGAGCTGAGATGAAAGCTGTGTCTGCATGTGTCTGCAGTGAAAGGCTCTATCTCAGAAAGTGCAAAATGTAGACGCTGTCTGAAAATACAGAGGGAAATCAATTCATGGAAATATGTGCTGGTTTAAAAATTGTTGCCACAGACAAAGAAGGCAGGAGCAGGAAAATGAAAAGTTTTTTTCCCTCCTTGCTGTATTAAATTTGACCCAACATCTATTTTCCATTGGCATTGCTGGCTGTGACTTCTGTTAATTGCTGTCAGTTTTTTGGCAGAGAATCATGATTTTCCTGAAGAGCTCTTTGCTGGGTCTATGAATGCGATAAGTGATCTCTACAAGACTTCCAAGGGGAGGTGTATTTAGTATGATGTTCATATCTGCACTTCTTGCTCCTTCCAGTGAGTTTTGGAGTTTAGGTGAGTTTCAGCAAAACTTACAGAGAATTAGTGGTTTAGAAACTACACAGTTTGTAACAGTTTCCCTAAAATTATCAGCTGAATAGAGAACCTAGGCATCCTCACCTCCTGAAGAGGAATTTGGTTCTGCATCTTTTCTGTGCAGTGTGACCAGCTGGCCAAAGTGGTGTAGGCTTACGTTGGAGCTGCCTGTGGCACTGCCACACAACTATGGAAATTCAGACTGAAAAATATGGGAATTTCAAACTGAATGAGGGGGAAATTAGGTGAGATATATGGAAGAAGTTGTTCCTGGTGAGGCCCTGGCACAGGTTGCCCGGAGAAGCTGTGGCTGCCCCATCCCTGGCAGTTTCCAAGGCCAGACTGTGGATGGGGCAGGGAGCAAGCTGGGATAGTGGAAGGTGTCCCTGGCCATGGTAGTGGGATGGGAAGGAGATTAACTTTTTCTAGCCCAACCTGTTCCATGAATTAAGTAATGCACTTTGAGTATTTCAGCCCATAAGCTATTGCTGTGTGTTATGATTACCTCAGATTTTGCACTAATAAAATTAGCCAAGCTCACAATTGTCAAGAGAGGAGAAATACTAAAGTGATCCAGCTGAGTCCTATAAATAGAGAATAGAAGAAGCAAAGAAGTTCTTTTGTGCCTGGGGAAGTATGGAAGTAAGCACAGCCAAGTGTAAATTTTAGAAAGTGATGGGTTCCCCCCGCTCATTTATCTTGCTTAACTGTTTAAAGGTTCCTCGTAGTAATAAGTTCTGTTCTGTGTTGCAGACTTTTCTAGGTTGCCAGGAGAGCAACTTGAAATTTCTTAGGTAATGTTTAATGAATAATGTAGCTGCTCACTGAATAAAGCTTTGAGATTATAATTTTTGGAACAGTTATGTTGATTAAGTTGAAAGTGCCTCACCTTCTTTCTGTTTCAGAAATTGCATTTCATTACAGTGAGATTTTGGTAGTCGTGTCATACCTTGTCTTTAAACCATTTCCTTAACTGACTTTTAAAACTTCTGTTAATTCAAATTTAAGTAGATTTCAGTTGCAGGATATTATTTTATTTCCTGTCTCCTTCAGTGCAAACTTGGAAGGGGAGGAATGGGCTCGTTTGTATGCAAGGTTCACCATAATATACAAGAAAAAGGTGTTGTGGTTTGGTCCATATCTTGAAATGTAGGAAGCGTAACAAGTTTCTTGGTGTTTGTGGTTTGTTTTTTTTGTTTTGTTTTTTTTTTTTCTTTCTCAAATTTGCCCTCAGCTCACATTTGAGGTGCAGGGAGCACCTCTCTAACATCTGAGACTAAGGGTGGCTGTAGTCAAATGACAAAGGAAATGCTGCACATGGGCTTGACTGAAGTGTAAAGAAAAGATTCAACCCTACAAAACCAAGAGTTAATGCAGGTCTTGCCAAAAGGGAGCAGATGAGCTCATTGCCTCATTAGTGTAAATATTGGCAATTACACACAAATGTCTTCAGTCCCTCAGCTGGGTGTGTTTGTGGACAAGCCATGAGGAGAGAGGGGAAGAGTTGAATGGGTGGAGCTGTCTTTCTTGGAACCAGTTTGGAGAATGACCTATTTTGTCTCCTTTGAAGCCAGGGCATCTCTAGGTCTGAGGCAACTTTGAAGTAAGGTGTGTGTTGTAGCTTTTGTATAAATATTTCCCCTGCAATGAAGCAGCTTGCTTATTTCTCTGCACTTTATTTTCTTTCACTCCCACACACTACTTAGACCGTATTAGAGATGTATAGATGTGACTTCCACCTAATGCTGCTGTTTATTAATAAAGTGGTGTGTAATAAAGCTGTTTTCTCAAATGCACTATATATTTGCGACTAATGAGGAACAAATACTTACACGGCTTTGGAAGACATTACAGTGCAGTAAATGTCTGCCTGTTGACTGAGATGATGAATCAGGAGATGTTTATTTAATGCACATGTCTTTTTTTGAGCTGTTTGTCACAGCATTTATATGCAGTGCAGGCTCCTTGGCTAACGTATCTGGAAAAGGATATTCCTCTGCCACAGAATAAATCCATCCCAGCTGCTGTCTGAACCTCTGCTGTGCTGCCACCATCTATCCTGCTGGAGCCAGGCCAGAGCAGGGACACCAAGGGGATCAGAGGGATGAAGCAGCTCTGCTATGAGGAAGGACTGAGGGAATTGGGATTGTTCAGCCTGGAGAGGAGAAAGCTTTGGGGTGATCTCATTGTAGTAGCGTTGTAGTAGCCTTGCAGTACCTGAAGGGAGCCCACAGGAAAGATGGAGAGAGACTCTTGACAAGGGCCTGGAGTGACAGGACAAGGGGCAATGGCTTCACACTGACAGAGAAGAGCTTTAGATGGGATATGAGGAAGGAATTGTCCCCTTTGAGGCTGTGGTTGCCCAGAGAAGCTATGGCTGCCCCATCCCTGGAAATGCCCAAGGCCAGATTAGATGGGGCTTAGAGCACCTGGGATAGTGGAAGGTGTCTGGGCCCATGGCAGGAGTTGGAACAGGATGGGCTTTAAGGTCCCTTTGAACCCAAACCATTGTGTAATTCTATGATCCAGCCCGTCCTAGAACAGTGGTTGGCCAGTGAGCCTTTCCAGGATGAATCCACTCAATCCTGCCTCTCTAGGATTGTGGTGTTTCATACTGACAATTTTGTTTGTTAATAGTTAAACTAGAGGATGAGGAAAATGAGTGCTTTGTGTAAAATGAAGGTGATACTTCAGTCCTAATCCTGAAACAGATTCAGGTTTGGGATTTAGTGAGTAAGCCTGCTTGAATTGAATTCCACTGTTTCAAGAGCTGAAGGAAGTGCTGCATCAGATATTGTTTTGATTTGCTGGTACATATGGTAAATATAATGCTTCTAAGTTTTAAATTTTTAAATTTCTGCGTTAGAAACTCTCTGACTGAAATCTAATAGAAGCAAGGATCCTTGAAACTCTGACTTGAGTGCTGTCATCATTTACAAAACACCCTTGAGTTTCTGTACCATAAGTCCTTGTGGAGTTCAGATGCTTTTTATATTTAATCTTAGGGAGAGTATTAATTTCAGAGTTGTTGCTCTTGTTGAATTAAATCAGTTTCAAGAGTGTGAAAGTTACTGTTAAAAATGCAAGGTTATGTTCTCAGTAGTGACCAAATGCAAAGGAACTTTTAGTAAGCCATCTGTTTCCTTGGCTCACCTGCTGGCTTGTTTCCTTACCATTATTTTGCGGGGATTTGAAAATGTTTTGCAGCACAGTTGGGTGAAGCCTGGTAGCTCCTACAATACAAAGTGTTACAGACTGTGACAGGAGCACTATCACTCCAGCCATCAATCTGTGTTTGTGACAGCTGGTTGGAACTCACTTTTCTATGAAGGCCATGAGAGCTTTAGACACAGTTCATAATTGTGAAGGTTTGTAGCTATGTCATCACTTGTATTCCAAGTTGGATGAATGTTTTGTGCTGTACTGCAGTTAAATCTTTACTAAGTGATGTCTCTGAATTCTTCACGTTGTCACTGTGCAAGATGATGTCCTAAAAGCTTAACACACTCGCTGAAGTCAGAGATCAGTCTTAGAATTAAAATACTGAAGACAATAAAATTTTCAAGGTGGAAGAATTATTTCATGTAATAACTGAATAATTGCCATTAACAAAGTGTATCTTTGCAAGAGGTGACAAGAAGTGTGGCTGATTGCTTTACCTCCTCCTATCACTCCTCCACCCTCTAAAGAAAACAAGTTAATTCCTTCTAGCTAATTCTCACCAATACAAAGGGAAGAGACAATTTGTTTTTTCTGTGCTGTAAAGATTGCAGCTCAAGGAGAGATTGTAGCTCAGAGAGAGATTGGGAATGTTCTGTAATTAGGCAAAATACCAGCTATAGAATTCGTGCTTCAGAACAATGTTTCTTTCCCTCATTTTTTCCCACCAAATTGTTAGCTGTATTGCAGCAGGAGAAATTGCAGTGCAAGCAGCAGTTCCTGTTCTGGGCAGCTGAGGGTTCCTGGATGGAAGTCAACTGGTAATTTGTCTGGGAAACTGCGACTTGGGGAATTTTGGGTTATCCAGAGGCGTGATTTTGTGCAGCCTTGGCTTCCAGAAACAACTGCCTGCACATCAATGCTTGTACAAATGCTTGTGTTGGTGCTGTGCTAGCCTCTGACAGGTGAGGGGGGTGTGTGTGTTTGTGTGTCTCATGTGGTATCAGGATTTTGGCCTGTTTGACACAGATGTCAGACCATCTTTTGGCCAGTCTCATGGAGAAAAATTCCTTGGTCTTAAACTCTCTCTCAAGCTCGTTCTCAACACTGTCATCTTCATGTTTGTGGGACCTCTGGTTTATTTGTTTCAAGCAGTGCTTATTATCTCAGAGCATTCTTCTGGAGTAGCAAAAGAATAACCTCCACGAGGGTTAGTCCCACAAAAAACCCACTGGATGCTACCTCTGAGTAAACACTCTTCTTTTCAAAGAAAGTCATGGGCTGATTTCAAACTCACAACCAGTTTCTTTTGGGTAAAAAGTTTTGCCTGCAGAAGACTTTCACTTGATATTTTGGACTTGAATCTGCCATGAAATATTTTTGCCCATTTACTGATGGGAGGCTGCTTATCTTGTAGGATATTTCTTCTTCATCAGTCTAAGGGTAAATACTAAGGAGCTTATTTCCAGTAGACAGTTCTGCATTTGCAGTTAACTTCATCTGGAACATGTTATTTGGCTCTGTACCAGGATTCTTCTGGTGGGGAAGACCTTCCAAATGCATCCCTGTTCATGCTCTTCTGGATGGTTTATAAACTCTTTCTGGGTAGCTGGACTGGCTTCTTTGTGCTCGTTTGTTTGGTATTTTCCAATGAAGGCTTTGTAGCCCTGACTAATTATTCTTATTAATGGCTTACAGCATGGGTGGACCAAGCTGCCTGTTTGTCCAGGGCCCTACCTGGTGTCATAATAGGGAAAAACAAGGAGCACAACTTGGCCATAGTGCACAGGGAATGGAAAATAAAGGGTAAATGGCAAACTCCAAATGACGTTTGGTTTTTGCTAATTACAAATGAAAGCACCCTGACCTCCAAGTGTACTAAACAACATGCTGGTGACTTGCTGGGGCTACAGAAAGTCACTGAAATGGTTGGTCAAAATCCTACTGTAGCAGGGTTTAGCCCTGATTTGAGGTGCATGATGCTTTCAGGCAATGTGAACCTTCTAAAAAGTAGAAATGAGGTGAAATCAGCATCTTGATTTTAGTTTTCGGGTTTCCTTGTGACTTAACACTTATGGCAAGATGTCTTCCAAACATCTGCTTGGAATATTGTTTCTTCTTAATTGCTAGAAAAATCCTTTACACTTAGTCTGATCCACTTATCTTTCGTGAAGCTTCAGCTTTTTCTATATTGTGTGAACAAGTTGTGGAGAGGTAGCTAAATAGTAGCACATATATGTGTTATATGTATTTGTGTGTGTATACATATGTGTGTACATATATATGTACATATATATATATGCTGGATTTTTTTTACGCTTAAAAACTGAACAAATATCTGAGAGAGTAAGATACCATCAGCCAATTAGGATAAAAGGGGAATTTAGGGAAAATGCTTAATGCATGGTAAACAAGGTAATTGAGGAGGCTTCAGGCAAGGTAATGGAGAAATGGTGGGGAAGGAAGTAGCTGTGGAATGCCAGATTTCCAGTGCTTGGTTCCAGGCAGAACTATGTGTGGCTATGGAGCTGATGGCTGACAAACTGGGAAAAAGCTGTGATCACAGGCGTGTTTTGGCTTGTGTGTCTCTCAGTAAATTAATTTTGCATTCCTATTCCCAGTCATTACTGAAATAAGTTATGCATGAGGTGAACTGGTTTTGAACTTACAGGATTGAGAAACCTGAAGTGAGGTTTTTTTTTTTTTTTTCCCCCAGCCCATACATTGGCTTCAGAAATAAATTTGCACAGTATTAGAGGTAAGGCTTATTTTGTCTCCTTTAACATAAAAGCACAATGTGAATTCTTGGCTCAGATTTCAGGTCAAAAAAGATATTTGGGGCTGTCAGATAACCTTCAGTGGGGAGGCAAATCAGCTTTTACTGGTTACTGAAAGTTAACTAACAGCAAATAAAGAACTGAATACCTATGAAGGAAAACCAAAGGCTAATAAAAAGGTGCAACAGAGTTACATTTGGGAAGCAGAGATAAGCACATGGCCAGAAAATCTTCTGGTTTTCAGACCTCTCTGTGAACTTCTACTGCACAATTCTAGAAACCAAACCAGTCCTAGATCTATTTTTTTTAACTTACTACAGATAAGCTTAGAAACTCTAATCAGACACAGTGATTTCAGCACAGAGATCTTGTATTTCTGATGTGAGTGTATGTTCTTAGTGGCAGGTCCCCAAAGGAATCCTGTGAGCACTTGTGGGACACATGGAATCCCAGAATCCATGGAGGAAAAGACCTCCGAGATCATTGAGTCCAGCCTGTGATTGATCCCCACCTTGTCAATGAAACCAGAGCACTGAGTGCCACATCCAGTTGTTCCTTGAACACCTCCACGGATGGGGACTCCACCTGGGCAGCCCTTTTATTAACACACTCTTTAATTCAGCCCTGCCTGTTGGTCTGAGGGATGCACGTACCATAAATTCTTTATCTTATTTAGTCTATTAAAACTAGTTGTTCTGTAAGAAATGAATGAGAATGTTTCCCCTGAGCTTCAACTAATTCAAAGGCACTTTGTTCAGATCACTTGCAGCTTTGGTGAATGCTTTCTTCAAACTTGGATGTGTCAGCAAATACTTCCTTATTATATGATGCTTCTCTTTAGTCTTTGCCTTTTTTTAAAGATGGACTGTAGGAAAACAAATGACCAAACCTGATCTGCACTGAGCACAAGACTGTACATTGTGTGCTGACTGGGGGAAAAAGTGCATTTGCTGGCTTGCTAAATTGAGATAATGCTTTGGATGTTGACAGACAGAAAAACAATTAGAGCTGTCGGATGCTTTGCTGACGTGTGCGTTGCCACATGGAGAGATGGCTTGGTCGGTGCCAGGAAATCTGAACTGTTCAACCCTCAGCAAGTTATTAAGTTAATTAATAAAGTTCCTTACAGCTGGGCTTGGAATGTGAGGTCTGTTTATTTGTGCAGACAACTGGTCCAAGAATAAATAGCGGAGGTCACTGATGAGGCCTGTGAGGTGTTTCCTTCAGTCACTGCTATGTTACAGGCTGGTAAAAGATTTTCTTCTGCTTAGTTTATTGGTACATTAAAATGGCATTAACCTGACTGGAGGGGTTTCTGTGTTTGTACATGGTTAATGCTTGTGCAGATAGAAGTTTTCTTTGAGTTACCTAGCTTTATGTGGGAAAATGTTTATCAAAACCTCTCAGGTTTTTCAGGTGCTTGTTCATGACTCAAAAAAACATTTCTGTATACATTGATATGAGATCTGGTTTTACTACAAATTTTACAAATTTTACATGTACTTCTGAACAGGTAGGTTTGGGCAGGGGTCTTGGGGATGTTTGCTGGCCTGACTTTACTTCTTGGTGTTTTTCTGCTAAAGCTCATCCTGTTGGTGTGGCGGGACCCCTGTGGCTCTACCAGGTTCTCAGGTTGTTACTGCCCCAGCCTGTCAGGCGAAGATCTTTCAGGTGTCAGTATTTGTCATCTGCTGGGTGAACTGTTTGGTGGTAGATGGGAAGTCACTTTTCCCCTCTAGCTTTGGGGCTGCAGTGGTGCATCTTTTAGATGCAGGAAGAGATGTTCACATCCCCTGAAGAAAGCAGCTCTGGTTAGACTGTAAATCTGAACAGCACTAAGTATATGCGTAGTGTTCTCTGCACCGTTTCTGCCTCCATGCGGTGCAGTTCTGTTCAATCCATCAGCATCATCAGATTCCATGTTTCCCATGTAACCCTACCCTGCCTGTCTTCACTCATCTCCCCTAAATAATTTACAGGTTTCTTTTGCTTCATCCCTGCCATTTTCTTGGTCCTTAATTCTTCAAAAATATTGTCTCTAATTTTATCACTTTATCCATATGGGATTACCTAAGCACATGAGCTTCTTTTATCGTGTTATCACTGTTTATTTTCCCTTTATCTGCTTAAGCAGCCCAGCTGTCTCATTAGGTTTTCTTTATTTGATTTTGATTTTTTGTTGTTGGTTGGTTTGTAGGTGGTTTTTGGGTATTTGCTTTCTTGTTAGTTTCTGGGGTTTTTTAAGACTTCATCATCATTATTGGTGGTTTTGGTTTTGTTTCATTTTTTCGGGAATGTTCTGTCTTTTGAAGACAACATTTTTTTGTTGGATTTACTACAATTTTTTTGTTTTGCTTAGTATCATTGCAGTGCCTATGGAAAAACCTAGGAAAAGACATTAGACAATGTCTGGTTCCTCACAGAACTACCTCTACAATGCTTCCCCTGATGCATCCCCTTGTTTTTAGAGGGAGAGAGAAGCAATCTGAAAGCTTTGCTTTCTGGGTTCTGGTACAAAATGCAAGGGTTTGTTGGGAATAGGAACCTTCAGCTGCTCCTGCAGGAAGACAAAAGTTGGACTCTCATGAATGGCTGTAATTAAAAATATTTCCCCCTTGTTTTTGTACAGCTCCACCTGCTACAAATTATTGAACGAACATTGAAAGCATCCTTACTAGTCCCTGGAAACATTCAGGCAGCATATAAAGGAATAGGGGCACCTGTTATTGGAAACTGTTACGAGTTTGTTCTGGAGTTGTTTATTTAGTGCCATTTCTCTGGGTGCTCTTTTTGTAACAACTTGTAAAATTTTAGGAAATATACTGTAATGAAACTTGGGGTAAGTCTGCAGAAGAAGTAGGCATTTTAAAGCACAGGATCCTGGAATGGAATCATAGAACTACTGAGGTTGGACGAGAATACCAAGTCCAACCTGTGCCGGATCCCCACCTTGTCACCCAGCCCAGGGCACTGAGTGACACATCCAGGCCTTGCTTGGACACCTCCAGGGATGGGGACTCCAAACCTCCCTGGGCGACTCCCTCCAATACTTGACAAACCTTCCATGATGAAATTCCTCCAGATATCCCACCTGACCTTCCCCTGGCACAGCTTGAGCCTGTTCCCTGGGAGCAGAGCTCAACTTGCCTTTGGCTCTCCCCTCCTGTCAGGGAGTTGTGCAGAGCCAGAAGGTCCCCCTGAGCCTCCTTTTCTCCAGGCTGAGCTCCCCCAGCTGCTCCTCATCAAACTTGTGCTCCAGCCCCTTCCCCAGCTCCATTTCCTTCCCTGTACATGCTCCAGCCCCTCCATGTCCTTCCTGAAGTGAGAAGCCCAGAACTGGACACAGATTTGAGGTGTGGCCTCACCAGTGCCCATGACAGGGGGGCAGTCACTGCCCTGGTTCTCCTGGCCACACCATTGCTGACCAAACCCAGGATTGACCTTTTTGCCCACATGGGCACAGCTGGCTCATGTTCAGCTGCTGTTGACCAGCACCCCCGGTGCTTTTCTGCTGGGCACCTTCTGCCATTTGGCCCCCAAGAAGTATGGATGAGTGGTTCCTGGTGTTGTTTTTAAAGAAAGGAGGCTGTGTTGCCTCTCTTACCTGATAGATGTGAAATTGTCAACTTTTCAAATTGGTGATTCCTTGCTCTAAACACCAAGATTTTTCTCTGTTCCAGCTGCTGTGGGAAGTCATCTGCGTTGTCTCTGGTGCAGCTGCAAGAATGACTTGACTGATTTGCATTCATGGCTCTTGGATGATCTGGTGAACCATGGAGCTCAAAGTATGGGTGGATGGAGTGCAGAGAATCGTGTGTGGAGTCACCGAAGTCACAACATGCCAGGAAGTTGTAATAGCCCTTGCTCAGGCTATTGGTGAGTACTGCCAGGTGGGAAGTGGGGTGAAGCTTTTTTTGTGAAGCTAAACCCAGGGGAGGTGAAGGAGCACTGGGTACCAGTGGAGCAGAAAATGCAATGCACAGTGGGATAATCTTGGAGTGTAAACTTGTAGCCTTGCATTTTTCATCTGCCACAGAGAGATTGAAAAGACAGAAAAGAAATATTTTGAAATCTATAACCTTCCTTCAGTAAAAATTTATTCTCTAAGTGATAATAATTATGCTGCCATTGGTTGTTGTAAATACAGCCTGGACTAAGGAAGGTGCTAAACTGTCAATATTCTGAGTACCAAAGAAAATACAAAAGCAGTGCAATATAATTGGTTGACTAATAATGTTTATTGAAATGATACCCATTGCAAGTATCTTTAGCTCTATTGGGAATAGAGCAGATCAATGAAATAGATCCTTCAGGGTCTCCTCTGACTCCTGCATGCCACGTAACTCACTGCTCATGAAAGGGTAACTTGGAAGCCTCTACACTGTTAGCCCTTTGCTGAACAGTTTAGAAGAGAAAAATAAAATCTTTCAGGCTCCACCACAGGAAAGTCTTGTCAGATATTTCTCAGTGATTAAGGAATCCTGAATAAGCCTCAGCCTCATCCCATCAGTATTTCCTATGCTGATACTTATTCTTCACTGAAATGTTATAATTTGCTTTATATACTATTTAAATCTAGGAATTAAAAACCTGTGTTTTACCTAAAATTAATAGTTTAAAGGTGAGCTTCTGCATTTTTCACTATGCCAGCTGTTTTGCAAGATTGTATTAGCTGTGCGACTCAATTTGAAAATAATTTCTAATAAAAAGCAAGTTAGGCCTATGAATGTCAACAAGGTATTCTCCCTGTAAGCACAAAGTCAATTTCTCTGAAATTGATGTTTATTTATTTAAATGATTAACTTCTAAACATAATTTCCATCTACTTACATCTGATGGAATGGAAGACTGGGTTTTATTTATTTTATACTTTAAAAGGATTGAACAAAATGCTAGCATGTGCTTATCTGTATGCACCAAATGGCTTTTAAAGCTTCATTTAAAAATTGTAGAAAGTCAGTTTGTCTCTCAAATCTTGTATTTGATGTTAAACTGTTAAATGTTTCTTTAGTGGTTTATTTGCAGCTTTTTGTTTAATGGTAATTGGCTCATCAATTGCTTCCACGTCTCATTTTCTGCCTGCAGGTTTTTTTGGAAACAATTCTGCTAGCATGATCATTTTCTAGTCATGATTAAGTGATATGTATTTAGAAATAATACAGTAGTTGTGATACTTTTGTTCTTCACTTTGCTTTCAATATCCCTTTCATTCTGTTTCCTTTGTCTTCTCCCACAGAAGTGTCAGACTCCCAGTTACAGACAGTCATTTAACATTCTCCTGTGTAATTTCTCTTTGGGTTTTCTTCTGTATCCTCAGTTATTAGCCTGAACTCTGTAAAGACTCCCTCAGCCTTGGAAACACACACGGGTTTTGTCAGCTCTGCAGACTTCCTTTTCTGTAACATGTCACCAGTCTGTCTGGGACAGGTGACTCTGCTTCCATGCAGAGATAAATTTCAGCTGCAGCCAGAGCCAAATCAAGCTAATCCCTTGGAAATTCCTTTCCAAGGCAAATATCCTCTCTAGAAAAGCCCCAGAACAATTCCTCAGGGAGGCAGCTAGAACAGTATCAAGCACCACATAAATTACACCTGTGTGTCTTTGGCAGGGAGGGCTTTCCCAGCCCTCCTGTCAGGCCATTCATCAGGACAGAACCATCTGGCTGCCCTGTGATTTGGCTGTAAGGTCCTAGCTTACCAGGAGCAATTGTCACTTAAATTTGAATGGCAGTCTATGAAAATGGATCACGTTAGCTTTCACCTGACATTTGGTGATGAAAAGTAGCCAGTCTTACTTAGCTGGCTTCCTCCTTGTTTGGCTCTGATGGGATTTTCCACTTTGCAGTCTGGCTCCTTCAGCAGTCACATAACTTGGCTGCACTCAGGACTGTTTTGTCCATCTGTAAAGTTTGTGAGATGCTCCTTTTGTTTTATTGTGCCTTACAGTTTATTACTAGGTCCTTGACTTAAAGCATACAACACACACAACACAGTCTTCTTCACTGAGCCTGAAATGTAAATTGCAAGAAATATATTATTTTCTTGAAGTGCAGTGTCTGGAATATCTGCAAACTGGCTTATCTTACAGCCATATCCACTGAGCAAAGCACAAGACAAAGATATCTAGATTAAGACATCCATAGTTAAGGAGCTTCTCATGGACAAATGAAGCTACCTCTGTTCTAGACATGTGAAAAATAAAGCTTTGTCCTGTATTTCAAAAATAGGAACATGAAAATTAGTATAGATCTGTGGTTGGAAGTCACCTTTGGACAGTATCCAACTCTGCTGCAGGGCCAGGCAGAGCAGTTTGCTCAGGACCAGGGGCAGTCGGGTTCTGAATATGCCCAAGTGTGGAGACCTGACTGTAGCACTGTTCACTCACCCTGGCAGTCAGAGTGTGTTGTCCTTAAATGGAATTTCTTGTATTTTAAGAAGTGCCTTTTGCTGTCACTTGATCAATTGCAGGGCCCTGTCTCCTGATCTCCTGCTGTGATAAAAGCAACAAAAAGGTTTCCATCTATGTACTTTCAAACTCTTCCCCCATGTCATGAAAATTCAGTAACAATTTCAGGATACAAAAGTTTCTTGGGTATTTTTTGCTTTCTTTTTTTTATGTTCTAGGGCTATTTTAGCATTTAAAAAATCAAGTTCTACTGGGCTATGAGAGTTTGTAAGAGACACATCTAGTGTCTAATCCTTTGGCCATGGCATTCTGTCACTTAACTTGCCTGGTTAATGCTCCTTGATTCCTTAGAAATTGGAGCTCTTCCAGTAAAAAGTCTCTCTCTGGGATTGTGCTCCTGATAAGTAACATTTGTGTTACCTGTTTTTGCACTGTGAGCTCCTTCCCTTTCCACTGCTGCCCATCTCTTGATTACTGCAGAACAGGAAATGACTACCCAAAGTAAGAATTTTAGGTTTTTTTGGTTGGCTGTGGGGTTTTTTTCTCTCTCTTTTTTTAAATTTCTGTTTAGTTTGGAGTTAAATCTCAATCTCAAACGCCCTCATTCTTTAAAACCAAAAAAAAGGAGAGAGTTGTCTCCCTTGGTGCACCAACAAAGCTTATTTTTAAAAATGTGTATGTAATTTATTGAATGCAAGAGAGAATAGTGTCAGTTGGATATAACTTTGGATACTAAAATTGTCTGTATCTGTAACTTAGAAAGAGTTGGAATTGCCTTAGCTGGAGGGCGGGTCGCTGGAATTCTGTTCAAGACAGACATAAAACTATTCAGTTACAAGTTTCCAGAGAGTGAAATCATCTCTCACTGGGATCTTGAAGAACACTTGATACTACCTTTTATAGTTTTATCTAGGTATGCTTTATATTCTTTTTTAACTCAAGCTGTTTGCAAATGACAAAGAAGATTTGGCTTTTTGATACAAATAAGAGAAGTGATTGTTTCATCATGAGAAACAAAGCCCTCACCACACCAAAAATACACCTCAGCACGCAGTTTAAATAGAGGACCACTAGTCTTGTTTTAAAAATATTTTTGCCAGGAGAGATGAGCTTCTCCAAGATTCATCCTTGTTGCTTTTAAAAGTGTGCATTTGATAGCACATTCTCCACTAAGTTTTCTGTGCGTTCTGTGAAAACCAGAGTGGCTTCATACAAACATTGCTTGGTCATTCTGATTCCTTTTCATAATTTGGACAACTGAAAAAAAGTAAAGAGTTGCTGATACTTTTAAACTTTGTATGTGATGAGATGGTTGATGAATCCAGCCAAAGTTCTGTTTTGAATGTGTGTGAGCAGAGTGACTCCTCTCAAAAAATCATTGTAATAGTGAGAGGAAAAGCAGATGCATCCTAAAGAAAGTGAGCTAATCATTTTAGCCAATGGTTTTGGCAAATGTACTTTAACTATAGTTGTTTTAAAATTGGCTTTTACTGGTTGTGTTCCATTCAAACAGAAAAAAAAATCTTCTAAAGGAATGTGGTGACAAATAGTGCAGTTACAAATACACTTGTCCTGTTCCTTCAGAAGTGCTGCTGTCCCACCTCCAGCCCCCATGAGGATTTTTATTGCATTTGTTGTGATTTCTTTTACCCCTGAAGCCTAGAATTCATCTCCTCTACTCAGAATGACATGTTTGTTTCCTAGAAAGAGAATATTTCAGTCTAGAGACAAGAAACTTGAATTTCTTACCATAATAAACCTGCCCTCCTCCCTGTAATTTTCTGTGGCAAATAATTAAATTGGCAGTCTTGCTTTAAATAGTGCTGTGGATTTTGGTGCTTCTGGCTGGAGAATGTGAGGGGCACTTCACTGAACAAGAAGTACAGCTGTCTCTTTTTAAAATTAAACAAATGCAGCCATCAGGGTTCTCTTTTATTATTCCAGTTGAGTATTTTTCTTTAAAAATAAATGGAGTGTATTTATTAAAATGACAGTGCTGTCTCAAACATGTGTTTAGAGCATTTTGAGCTCAGCCTGAGTTGTATGTGGAAAGATCAAACCACTTCTTTTACAAAACCGTGTAGAGACAGGACAAGGGACAATGGCTTCACACTGACAGAGAGGAGGTTTAGGTTGGATATTAGGAAGAAATTCTTCCCTGTGATGGTTGGGAGGCCCTGGAACAGGGTGCTCTCAGCAACCTGGGATAGTGGGAGGTGTCCCTGCTAAGGATCTGCTTAGAATTTGTGATTTTTCAACCCCAAGATTTCATTCTCTGCCACTTCAAATAGTGACATTAAGAGGGAAAATAGGTACAAAAGAATCTGTGCTTTGTGGTGGTCCCATGGTGTGATCATATAAACCTTCTGCATCAGAATCTGACAGTGACAGTAACCTCACTGAGAGGGACCTGAGCTGCTGGATGTGCTTTGCCACGTGCTGCTGTGTGATTTCAGCCAAACTTCCCATTGTTTCACCTATTTAGGACACAGCTCTAAAATAAGGGTGGTACCTCAGGGTGCTTGGACAAAAGGCAGTTGCAGGTATGAAGTGATGACAGAGCTTTGTTCTGTCAGGTTGCTAAACTCCTGAATACCCTTTTTTGAGAGCAAGGATAATAGTAACAAACTAAGGTTTCAGTCCTGGTAAAGACATGGAGAGATGGCCGTGCCTGGAGAGCTCAGCAGGCCTTCAATGGAGCCTCTGTGGGCATTTTTTCCTAGGACTGGACTCCTCCTCTCACTCTTTATTTTCTATCGTATTTCATACCTGTGGTTGCAAAATATAGCAGGAGTTAAGAAATCTTACAGTTACAAGTTACAAGAAATCTTACAAGTTACAAATCAGAGTAATGCAAACTCTGACCTCTATTTTGAAGGTTTGTTTTGATTGTTTTGTTGTTTGCTATGGATGTTAACTTAAGTATCACATAATGAATGAAATGTCAGCTTCATATTTCAAAGATACTGAGTTCAAATCATCCTGGGTGGATTAAAATTGCCAGCAGTTACTTTTCTGTCAGTGCTGTTAAAGATTTGGGAGTTAATGCTGTTGTCCCTTTGGTAAGGCAGAGCATTTTCACCCACATGTTCCACATATTAAGAGCTCTTAGGAGATTTTACCCACAGGCAATGACTTTTTCTTTGCATTACCTTGTTAAGGAAGACAGCCTAGGGCTGGGAAGTTGTCTCTAGGAAACCAAGTGGATCAGAAAGCTGTATCCACATTGTGGAGGGTGTGCATTTTTCAGTGCTCTGGGCAGTCTGAGTTTGGTTTGAGCCAAGTGTTGGGAGGTTTGGCTTTACCTCCATGGAGACCTATGTGCAGACAGGTGACAGTGTGTTTGTTCTTATTACACACCATGATAAGTCTGGGGTGCTCATTCAGATTTAGCTCAAGACTGAGACTAGTGCAACTTCCCTTTTAGTCCCTTTTAGTGTGGCTGTCTTAAAACTTCTGTCTTAGGTGCAGTTTTTCTTTTTTACCTTTATTTTTTTTCCCCCCCAAGACTGTCCAGAGTGCCATGTTGCAGGGCAGGCTCTTGGCATTGCTGCTGTGCAACAGAGATGATGGGGCCCCTGGGGAAAATGGGAGCTAGGAATGTGTCTGCCAGGGAACTTCCCTGGTACTGAGTGCATCCTGGTGGTCTCAGGGAAAGAGGAGAAACTGGGAGCAAGACTGCATTGAAGGGTTTGAGAGCAAGTGCTATGAGGAGTGGCTGAAGGAGCTGTGGGGGATCAGCCTGGAGAAAAGGAAGCTCAGGGGGGACCTTCTGGCTCTGCACATCTCCCTGACAGGAGGGTGCAGCCTGGGGAAGTTGGGCTCTGCTCCCAGGGAACAAGGCACAGGACAAGAGGGAACAGCTTCAAGCTGTCCCAGGGAAGGTTCAGGTTGGACATCAGCAGGAATTTCTTTGTGGAAAAAGTTGTTAAGCACTGGAAGGGGCTGCTCAGGGTGGTTTGGAGTCCCCATCCATGGAGGTGTCCAAGGAATGACTGGATGTGGCACTCAGTGCTCTGGGGTGGGTGGCAAGATGGGCATTAGGCACAGCTTTGAGCTTGATGATCTTGGAGGGTTTTTCCAGCCTAAATGATTCTATGACCTCTGGTGACAAAGACCTGCTCCTGCTAGCCCCAAAAGGGGTTCCTTTTCTAGGGAAGGAGAAGTACCCTCATATTTAAGACTGCTCATCCCACCACTTCTCCTAAAAATTATGTGAGACCAGGGCAATGACTCACCTGCTTACACTGACTCACTGCTGTACTGTAGGAGAAGGGAATAGGGTGACCTCACCCTTGATAAGTAACAGCTGTGTTAATTAATCAATACAGCCTTGCCCCTGATGAGTAACAGCTATATCCAATAAGGATGAGTGAGTTAAAAGAGGGGGTTGGCTGGTAAGAGGAGGATCATCATGGAGGAGGGAACCCTGAGGAGCATGAAGGAGAGAATCATGAAGCAGGATCTTGGGGAGAGGGAATCACTGCCATGAGGTCAGCCTGGGTCTGCAGTCAGAGCCTCTTATTGGAACCTGCAGTCACAGTCTAGCAGGTAAAAGCTGCAGTCAGAGTCTGCAAACCAATACCTGCAGTCAGAGTTCAGCAGGAAATACCCAGCAGTCAGAGGCTGCAAGGGAAACCTACAGCAGGAGCTGCTGCAGCCAGAGCCAGTGAATGGTTGGAGTTAAGATGACTAAGCCGTGAAGAGGAATAAACCAGGACCCTTTTTCTGCTGTGTTTAACAAGCTGTGCCTCAGCTCTCTTTTACTCTGTAATAAGAGGGCTGCTGCAACACTGTGTCCTGGCTCTGAACCATGGGAGATGCTTAATAGAAAGATGGATCTTGCTTGGTGCTTGGCATGTACATTTGTAGCCTGGGAAAGATAAGGCACAGATACATTTTTTTCATGGTGTATAATACTACCTGCATAGAAAAAAAAGAAAAAAATAAAAAAGAAATAATAATAATAATAATAATAATAATAATAATAATAATAATAATAAAGTAATGCCTGAAATGTTTTGCTTGTAGAGGATGGGGGACTTTTGGGTGGGAGTAATGGGGTGAATCATTTCTGTCCTGAATAAGGGAATTGATGATCTCTCAGGTTACAGTCCTGCCAAGAATGTTGCTACTGCTGCTTTCCTTTGGAGTTTCATTTTCACTTTTGGCAGCAGAAATGGCTGCTCTGTCTACTGTGTCAGCTGCAAATATTAAAGCATATAGAGGAGCTTGAAGTGAGTAATGTTGTCCTACTACCTTCATGGAGTATAATTTAAAAATCTGCCTCTTGAGAGTCTAAAAAAATGTTCATTACCTTGTACCTATATTTCATTAGTTTAATCACTTTTCACTGTGATGGGATCTGTGTTTAAATTAGCAAATTACATCAATCCAAAGCTAATACTACAGTAGCTGGGCACATGACATGGGTACTTTGGGCCCAGAGCTTGTGTTTGGCTGTGCAGCAGAGCCAGAGCCAGGACACTGAGTGCAGTTTGCCATTTAATGTCACAGGAAGTGATTGCGCTGTGCCACAACGCAGCCTTGAGAGCTTTTGGGGCCCAGAGCACACTGCTAAAATGAGCTGGTCTGAGGGCACAGGGTTAAATAAAGGGGGAAAGGGGCAGATCTGAGGGTCAAGGGCCACTAGGGATAAAGGAAAATGGTGCAGGAGCTTGGCTGAGAGTTGGCAGAACCAACAGGGCAGCAGGGGTGGAGCACTGTGGCAAAACTGAGCCAATGGGGGTCAAGGGAAGGAAGAACATCTAGGGCAAATACATATATGGTAAATGAGGACTGAACAGGGGTGACCTAAAGTAACAGCAGTGAAGGAACAGAACTTACAAGTCATTAACATATGGCTGCAAAGGTCCACAGGAGGGAGGCTTTTCTCTCCCTAACCTAGAGGGGCATCTCTCCCCATTTGCCTCTGCCTCTCCAGAGCTGAGGCATGACCACCTTGGTGGCAGGCCCCTGGGCTTCCACAGGAAGTCTGGGTTCAAACCACTCACAACAGGTATTTGCAGGCTGTCAGAACATCAGCATTCTGGAGTCCATATTTGCCTTTTTTGATGTGTCTCAATTTTGAAATAAATTACTCTTTTGAAGGTGTTCCTGTATTAATAGAACCTGTGATAAATTTGTGTGCTTAGGGAGCTGTAGGTGGAAACTTAACCTATTAAGCTTGACACTGTCCTTTGTGCAGATGCAGTGTGCTTTAGGGATGTAAATATGTATCTGCTTCTATTATTGCTTGTCATTTGCTGTCTGCAAAACAGATAGAAGTTCTTGGTGATTGTTTTGAGATGGTGATACCATATGGTACATGTAGGGTCTCCGTTCTGGGGACCATGTAGTAGTCACAGAATCACAGAATGGCCTGGGTTGGAAGAGACCCTAAAGATCATCCCATCCCAGCCTGTGCCATGGCAGGGACACCTTCCACTATCCCAGCTTGCTCCGAGCCCCATCTGGCCTTGGACACTTCCAGGGATGGGGCAACCACAGCTTCTCTGGGCACCCTGTGCCAGGGTCTCCCCACCCTCCCATTTAAACCTTCTCTCTGTCACTTTGGAGCCATTGTCCCTTGTCCTGTCACTCCAGGCCCTTGCCAAGAGTCTCTCTCCATCTTTCCTGTCCTTTCAGGCTCTGCAAGGCCAAAATGAGATCACCCCAAAGCCTTCTCCTCTCCAGGCTGAACAATCCCAATCCCCTCAGCCTTTCCTCCCAGCAGAGCTGCTCCATCCCTCTGATGCCCTTGGTGTCCCTGCTCTGGCCTGGCTGCAGCAGCTCCCTGTCCCTCCTGTGCTGGGCCCAGGGCTGGATGCAGCCCTGCAGGGGGGTCTCAGCAGAGCGGGGCAGAACCGCCTTTCCCCTGCTGCCCATGAAGTAGCTGAACCTGAAATAGAGTGCAGAGGTTCCGTGCATTCTCCAGCCCTTGAATTTCTGTTTTCTGAAGAGGAAACCACAGAATACAGTGCTGCTCGTGCTTTTTTGGGCCTGTCTGGACAGTTTTCTCTACCTTTCCCATCAGTACAAGGCTTTGATGGAAGTATTAAAAAAAAAAAAAAAAGTCCAATGTGTTCTAGTTGCGGTTAAAGAAAAATATTATTTCAGAAGTTTTAGGGGGATTCACTGAACTGGTCACCACCCCTTCCCTGGAGATACTGCAAAATTCGTGGTGGGATTCAATATAATATTCAGCTGGGAGAAACACACTGTAATTTAAGGAATCCTATGCATTGCAGATACATGGCCATCACGTGAATGCAACTGTAACTTAATTTTTACAATAATAAGGTTGCATGAATGAAAGTGGACTGAGTTCTGCCAGGTGTTTTTTGTGTCCAGAGGCTTGTGGACAACACACAGGGCAAGAAGCAGCATGCAGGCCTCTAACTGTTCCTCGTCAACAACTCAGGCAAGCTGCTTTCTCCATGTCAGTGGTGGCTGCACATCAAAACCAGCAGTTTGCTACAGGGACGCCTGCATTCTGCCTCTGTACTGAAATACTCTGTCATTAGTTCTGAATTAACTCATTCACCCTTTCATTTGTGAATTAATCCCCTCTAATGCAGGCAAACATCACAGTTGTGGTTGTCTGGGTATTGTTAATCTGCGTCATGCACAGGCTGAGCACTAGACCTAATGATCTCGGAAGAGAACAGCTTTGTTTTAGAGCAGTTCTGAGCTCCAGGTGTGGTTGTTGAACTGTGCAAGTATTACTTCTACAAAACACTTTCTTTTATGTGGATCTTGAGTGCTGAGTTCATTCTTTAGGGCTGCATGTTGATTTGGAACCCTAAGCTAAGACAAAAATAGTTCTTGGCAAGTTTGTGCTTAATTCTTTAATTCACTTTTGGTCAAGGTTGTTAGAACTTCATTCACCTCCCCCTTCTTTTTTCTTTTTTTCCTTTTGTCTCCAGTTATATTTCTTTTAAGTAATAAATTTAATAGCAGAGTGAATAGAAATTGCACTCTGCTTGCTCCCCTAGTGGTACCTACTCCAGTTTGCAATTTCAGGACTTCTTTGAACTTGACTGATTCTGACACAACATGAACATTAGTAGCACAACCATGATGACAAGCTGGAAACTTCTAAGATGAAGAAAACAGAGCAGTGAAGTGCAGCCTTTGTCCTGGGGTGTGTTTTAACTTAATTTTTCTTTTCCAGGATTTATTGTTTGTATGCTATGGCAAACAGTAGTAGGTTTATTTTTCCTGTAACAACACCAATGCCTACTACAAACTATAAATCTTCATGGATCAATTGGCAGTATTGTGAGTTAGCAAAAATCTCTCACTTTATACCATATACCTTTGTAAACTTGATTTTGAAGAACTTTATTAGAATGAGCCTTAAATCTCTTTCTGAGAGTGTTAGCCAAGCATGTTAGTATGCTGATAGGTTTGGGGTTTTTTCCCCACTTTTTAACTCAGTCCCTACTCAGAGTCATTTATGTCTATGACATTTGGGGTGCTGGATGGCTGTTCTCAGGCTGCCCGCCTTGTTTTGCTGACTTCCACCAGCCAAATCTTTCAGCCCTCACTCCTAACTTGGAAGTGAACATGGACATTTTGGTCTCTGACTGGGCCAGCCAGTCCCTCTGGGATGACCACAAGCCAAAGCTGCCTGTTCTCCAGGTGGTGCCTCTGCAGACAATTTTTGTTCTTATTCTTTGCTTTGGGAGCTAATTGTGAGAAAGTGAGAGCAGAAGAACATTTCCAACACAGTAGTTGCAGCTCAAGAAGCTCTTTAGAAGGCAGTGTCTGATTTTAGAGGGGTGCACAGTGTGTTGATCACCACAGTGCATCTTGTTTCCTACAAATCTGAAGTGAGGAGTCTGTGTGAGTGTTGTGACTGCAGGTGAGGGGCAGATCTCCAGCCTAAGACTAGGATATTTTTGTCCTTTTCAGAGAAGTGTGATGGGTGGGCAGGTAGTATAAGGTAAGAGAACGCATCAAATGCATTACCACTGATAACTACGTTTCTTCCAACTCCTCCCCTCTGTAGCTGCGTATATGACAGATATTTCAGGCTTTTATGCACTGAAATAAATCATTTGAATGATCATTTCTCATGAAGATGAATGTAGGTAATGCATTGAAGTAGCTAATGATGTTTTTAAGGTTAATGGCAATTGTAGAGCTGTTCAGAAATTCATTAGCATCAAATGCTTTAAAAGCAGTTGATCTTTCCCATCTTTTTGTAAATAATGTTGTGGCTTTTAAGTGAGGTTACTTTGATAGGGGAAACTCTTCTGGAGTGGGAGAATGCTGTATTTCAGAGTAGTGAGAGTGTTTACAAAAATATCCCATAATTGGTGTTGGAGGAGGAAGACTGCTGAGCTGAATTTAAGTGTGTTTGATAAGAACAGAAATGAAGCCCTGAATGTAAGTTGTATTGTCAATAGAGCTCTCAGAAAAACTCTCAACACTTAGGGAAGGACTTGAGCTGCTTCCTAAAGGCTGGGTTATCCCAGTGGGGATGTCGGAGCTGCTGTTACAGATGACAAGATTGTGCAGGGAGCCTTAATGCTCGTTTGCAGTTTAGGCAGCCTCTGCTGCTCTTGTCCCTGTGCTCTCCTCAGTGAAGGTTTGTCACATCAGCAGCACTGCCACAGGCATCACAGGCTGTGGCCCAGGCTGGATCAGTGTCTGAGTGAACTGGAGGGTATCAACAGGGGAACTGAGGCTCTGTCAGTCATTAACAGCTGATGAAAGCTTTCTGACTGATGAAAGTTTAACAAGAAGTTTAACACACTGCCTGCACATTTTTTTGATATTTCTACATGGCTGTATGAAAGATTTGGGACTCCTGTTGTTGTTTTCTTGGTCTAGAGGTTTGCACTGGGTGTATTTATGTGGTGATTACCAGCATTGCCGGGTCACTTGCTTTATTCTTCCATGAGGCTGCTGAGGCCCTGGCACAGGTTGCCCAGAGCAGCTGTGGCTGCCCCTGGATCCCTGGCAGTGTCCAAGGCCAGGCTGGATGTGGCTCTGAGTAACCTGGCATAGTGGAAGGTGTCCCCGCGTGTGGCAGGGGCTTGGAACTGGATGGTCTTTAGGTCCATTCCAACCCAAACTGTTGAGCAATTCCATGAATCTCAGTCCCTCCCAGCCTGCCGGCAGCTCCCGGGTTGCACAGTTCCGCCGGTTCTCACGGTGTCAATCCTTCTTCACTGCTGCCGCTCCCGCCCTGCGCGGGGAGGGTTTGGAGGCGAACTGGGTGATGTGCGGGCACCGTGAGGGAGGCAGCGTGTGCTGCGACAGGCGCTGAAGCAGCCTGTGCGGGGCGGGCGGGTCCCGTCCCGGTGCCGGCCCCGCCGTGTCCCGGTGCCGGCCCCGCCGTGTCCCGGTGCCGGCCCTGACGGGCGGAGCGCGGCGCGGTGGCGCCCCCCCGCGGCCGCGCTGACGCTGTGCTCCCTTGCAGGGCGCACCGGGCGCTACACGCTGATCGAGAAGTGGCGGGACACGGAGCGGCACCTGGCACCGCACGAGAACCCCATCGTGTCCCTCAACAAGTGGGGACAGTACGCCAGCGACGTGCAGCTGATCCTGCGGCGCACCGGGCCCTCCCTGAGCGAGCGGCCCACGTCGGACAGCGTGGCGCGCATCCCCGAGAGGACTCTGTACAGGCAGAGCTTGCCGCCCCTGGCCAAGCTGAGGCCGCCCGGGGACAAGGCCATGAAGAGGAGGGAGCCGAAAAGGAAATCCCTCACCTTCACTGGCGGCGCCAAGGGGCTAATGGACATCTTCGGGAAGAGCAAGGAATCCGAGTTCAAGCAAAAGGTGCTCAACAACTGTAAAACAACAGCGGACGAGTTGAAGAAACTGATCCACCTCCAGACGGAGAAGCTTCAGTGCATCGAGAAGCAGCTGGAGTCCAACGAAGCCGAGATCCGCTACTGGGAGCAAAAGTACAACGCCAGCCTGGAAGAAGAAATTCTCAAACTGGAGCAGAAGATCAAACGGAATGAAGTAGAGATTGAGGAGGAAGAGTTCTGGGAAAACGAGCTGCAGATCGAACAGGAGAATGAAAAGCAGCTGACAGAGCAGCTGCAGGAGATGAGGCAGAGGATCCTGGAGTGTGAGAGCAAGCTCAAGGACTACGTGTCTCAGATCCACAACATGGAGAGTGGCCTTGAAGCAGAGAAGCTGCAGCGGGAAGTTCAAGAGTCCCAGGTGAATGAAGAAGAAGTCAAGGAAAAGATCGAGAAAGTGAAGGGAGAAATTGATATTCAGGGCCAGCAGAGTCTGAGATTGGAAAATGGCATTAAAGCGGTAGAAAGGTCTTTGGGCCAAGCTACCAAGCGATTACAGGTAAGACTGCCTTTTATCCATAGCTAGAGAAAGTCAAAGACTGTCACTGATTTCTCTTACACAAATCTGAAACCCATGAAAGGCAACACAAGACAGTTTCCAAAGTGAATTGGGGTAAAGAGGGGATGTGTTGCTTTCATTTTCAAATTGCATTTCAGTTTGTGGGAGTTTTTTTTGAAGAGCAGACTGTTTTTACTTCACCTGTGTTTAACTTACTCCTCCAGACTGTCTGAGAAGAAAAGCAGTAATTTGCACCATCATAGGCTTTTCTGAGGATAAACTTCTGATCTTTGCTAGGTTTGTCTGCCACCAAAAGAGATGAATTACAAAGAAAGTCCAAAAGCAGCACCTGGAAAGGTACAGAGCTAAAGTAAAATACCTGCAACCTTACAGGGCTTTGGTTTTGAAGAACAGCATCCCTCTTCTCCTGGCTTACTTCACTGGTGTTCAGGATTTTATTTTCTCTACACCTTAGGCATTTGTGGTACATGTGTCAAAAGAGAATCCAGTCCCTGTTTCCTTCCTAAAGTTAATGATGTCACTTGGAACTTGATAGAGCATGAAAGTATAAAGGAACTCCAGCTGCTAGTTGGATGAGGTGGAGGAAAGATTGGAGCTCCTGGGATTTTTATGTGCCACATAGGATAGTCCTGAGGCACCACACATCAGTTGGAGTTGTGGTTCTTGCTGATTCCCAGGATTCACAGTTAGTATATTCTGCAGTGCTGCAATGCCATTAAGGTGATTCCACTGTGAACATGTAACAGGATTTCGTATCCTTACTCCTGTGCCAGTATGAGCTGTTTTTACTAGATGATCAGGGAGGAAAAAAGTAATCTTTTCATCCAAAGCAAAATGGATGAAAACTGTAAGCAGTTTTGGTCATGTTTATCTATGCTAAGTTTCCAGACATGCTAGGCTTAAGGATTTGCACTGGTGGAAAGCTTCAAGTCCTCTTTATGTGTTTTAGCTATCCTCAGTCACATTTACTGAGGCTATGATGGAGTTCAAAATATTTCTGGCTTGGTTCTTTTCATAGTCTAGGTTTTCTTGGGAAAGTTCCCATTCAATCCAGATCTTCCAATCTTGTTCCAAACCTGAAGGTGCACAAATCTGGAAGTCCACAAGAACATGAACTGAGCTCTGCATTATGGAGCTTTGCAGGGAGAAAATAGATAAGCATTTTATTGCAGACCTAAAGATATCTGCTAAAGCAGCTCAACCTCTGTGTGTGGGAATAGCACTAGTCCAAAACTTTTGTGATCTATTAGAGCTGTAAGGTTTGCATATCATGGCAGAAGTACAGAGAAAGATCCTAAATGATCATCTGTACTTTGAAGGGGTGGGGAACCAGCCAGGCTTTGGCTTCATTGCACAAAACCCTTGCAGAGTGAGAAGGTTCTGGCCAAAAAAGTTTAAATAGAAAATGCAAAGAACAAGAAGAGAGAAGAATTTTACTCCTTTTAAGATCAGAAGAATTAAATGAGCTGTCCAAGCCATGCTGGACTCTTCAGGAACAACTAAGGCTTGGTGCTAGACTGCTGCTTGGTTGATTATTTTTTCAGCCTTCACACTATTACCTTTATTTGCTGACGTGCCAAAGTTTTTCTCAGGTGGTATGAGAAACAGCTGCTAGTCATCCAAGAAGCAATACAAAAATAAAATACATTAAGAAAAACCCAATTAGGGTCATGGGTTGGACTGAATGATCTCAGAGGTCTTTTCCAACCGAATTATTCTGTGATTCTAGTGCTAGTGAGTGTTGGCTCGCTTTTTAAATTACAAGATTAAAATACCTTTCAACTCTTCAATTTGCATTTGAGCTTTAAAAATTGGAGGCTTTCTCATGAAAAGGAGAAGCATTAGTTGCCCAACTGTAAATATGGTCAGGAAATGCTGCTTTATTTGCTCAGCAGATGCTTTCTGTTTCCTGGCAGGACAGGGAACAAGAACTGGAGCAACTGACCAAGGAGCTGCGCCAGGTGAACCTGCAGCAGTTCATCCAGCAAACGGGAACCAAGGTGACGGTGCTGCCGGCAGACCCCATGGAGGTGGAGGCCCCACACGTGGAGCTCGAGAGAGGTGCATCCCTCGGAATTCCTTGGGAGGGAGGGAGAAGGGGTGGGCAGTGCCTTTACTGCCGCTCAGTGCTGGCACTCCTACATGAAGTGAATTCTCCCTTAGCAAAGACATCAGCAAAACACTACGAGCGCTTCTTTTCATTCCAAGGGTTTAGCAGGCTCTAAACAAAGAGCAGTATGTGGAGAACTTCTCTCCCACTGTGCCCAGGCATGCGTTTGTCCCATCAGCAATGCATTAAGCCTGCAGCTTTCAAGAGTGGCTGACATGCTGCCAGCATGGAATGTGATTGTACATCTGACATTGCTGTTAGTCTGGGTTCTTCGTCTTCTGGTGGGGGTGTTGTCAAAGCAGAAAAAGGAATGTGTCTGGATCCCAAGAAATCCCAGACAGCAGCCGCACGGGAATAGGAGCCAACCCAGCTGGGCTGCCAGCCATGCAGGAGTCCTGCACAGATGGCTGTTACGGCGGCTGCGAGTTGACTTTGCCCCCAGTGAGATCAGTGCAGCCTGCACGTGCCCACATCTGGAATCAGCATTTCCTGGGCAGAACCATGGCAGTGTTTTGAATGCCTGTCAGAGCTGCGGCACCAGCATGCTCGCGTGCTTTTTCCAGCACTCTGTTTCCAAGGGGCTCTTTGTCTCAGCATTCTTTCGAGCTGGCTCTGTCCCTCTGCTCAGAAAACTTTATAACCAAAAGGCACTGGGAAGGCAAGCGGCTGGGGAGAGAAGAAAAGACAACCAGACCTTTAAATGCAGCACTGGGTGAACTCTTTTAAGCGGGCAGGAAGGTGAAGGTTTGAGTTAATGTTACAGGTTCAAGCCCTTTCTTGCACATCACCATATAAGTGTGTACATGTTTCTTGTGGGAGGATAATCCTTTTGCATGGGTTTTGTTCTGTTTTGAAATGAGTAGGAAGTGTGCACCTTAGATCTCCTCACTTCCTAGCCAGGCACTTCAGAGGTTTGTTACGTGTGGAATTAGTTTTTCTGTATTGCATTAAGCAGGAGGAGGAGAGGTGCACCCCTGCTGATGACTTTTCTAATTGCCCTTTTTCTCATGCAGAGCAAACCTTTCAGTCTGGGTCACTGAAGCGCCCTGGCTCATCGAGGCAACTCCCCAGTAACCTTCGGATCCTGCAGAACCCCCTGTCGTCTGGTTTTAACCCGGAGGGCATTTATGTATGACAGTACTTACCTCTTCTAGAGAGGACCTAGCAAGGTACCCTGGACAAGATACACTTTATTTTATTCTGCCAATGATGAATGGAAGAAGTTTGTCTTCTTTTTGGGTTTTTTTTGGTTTTTTTTTGTTTGTTTGTTTTTTTTTAATTTTTGGGTTTTGTTTTTTGTTTTGTTACACCTCTGTGTTATTTTTTCTTCTTCCTCCACCACCACTTGGAGCCATACCCTGTGCACTGATGCTAAAGAGACAGGAACTGTCTCGATTCATAATTGGCAAGGATGACCTTGCTGTCAACACAGCTTGAGTGCAAAAACCTTCATTGTTTTTGCCACTTCAGAAGTGTTTGGGAAAGTATTGTTCCTTGTATAGGCATAAATGGAAGACTGAGGGTGAAGGAAACTATGTATGCAACTTACCTGAAGTTTAATTTATTCCCTTTAGTCAATGGACCTGTGAATGTTGACCTTTTATATTTTTATTTTTAACTTGTGAATTATCACGTATGGCTGTGTGTCAGTCTGACAAGGTGACTTTAATTTGTGTGTACCAACATCCCCCATCTGATCAAGTACAGCAATCTGCAATGCAGAGTTCTGAGGGGTGCTGAACCATTGCAGTGGTTTCTCACCACTATGTTCATTTCTGTCGTGGGTCATCATATGTCATGTTCCATCCATTGCTACCTTTTAAAGCTTGAAAAGTGAGCTTGTGGGATTGACTTGCTGTTGTATCTGCCTTGAATGAAGCACCTAATGTTCAAAAGATTTATGGATTTTAAAAAACGTTGGCTTGGTAAAAATATTTCCAGCATATGATTGAGGATGCACTAGTTAGATGATATTTTATTATATAGAATGTATATTTGAAATATTTTGCCACATTGTATATGCCTTTTGAGAAAAGAACAATGTAAGAAGTTGTCTTCATATATCTTACCAAAAGAGAGTAGGAGGCTTTCACTATGTGTGGTTTTGTACTTCATTTTTTCCACTAGCCATTACAGTGTTCTTGTTTTGTTACAAATCCTGCTGTTGGAGGGGAAGAAAGACACAACACAAATGAGTATCCACTTCCAGCCTTCCAGAATCCACTCAAGTTTTATGAAGGGAAGAAACCTGGCAGAGTCCCATGAAGTCACTAGCAGAGTTCTTACTGATAGGAGTGAGGCCAGGATTTCATTCAGCTCCCTGATGGAGACATTTGGTCCTTTCAGAAGACAGTCACTCACAGAATGTAAAGCTTCCAGGCAGAAAATTTACAGGTAATTTTTGAAAAATGACATTTGATGGGCATTTTTCACAAAACATATGAAAAGAGAACATTATCCCATCTTGATGTTGCTCTAATGCAATCAAAGCTAAGAAAGAATTAGAAAAAAAGGGTTTCCTGCAGAAAGTAGCCACTCCCAAATAGATCGTTAGTTGCTGGCCTTGAAGTGAGATTGCTGCAGGGGACACCAGGTTTGTGGAGAAAGGGACTGGCATCAGTGGGACACACTGTAAACATTTGGGGCTGGCCTCATGGGTGAGTTAGGGAAGGGATGGGCCTTCCCTGGTTTGGATTCCCTGTTGTAACAGCAACTCACAGCATCACCCCCACCTTGGAGATCCCCTGGGCATGGGGAGGGACACTGTGCCCTCACTGCCATGCTGAAGACTTGGGCTTCTCATATCGTCCTTGGCAGGGTCAGGATTTTACCACTGCTAGGAAAATCCAAGCTTTTAGCCATAGAAAAATACTTAACTCCTAGCATCCTCTTGTGTTGATTCACTGATGTGCAGATAAATGTTAATTTAAGTCTTCTTTTCTAAAAAAGGAGCTTCCTGACAAATGGAAGTTTTAAATGATATGGCAGAAGATGAAGGATTCTGGAGTGTTTAATGCATTTTTTTTCCTTTCCACTTATTAATGGCATCATATATTCTAAAAATGCTGCTGTATTTAGACTAACAGCAACAGATAAGGCTGTGAATATATAAAGGACCTTTCCAAATGGACAATGAATTTTTACTGTTTAACTTATCAGGTGTTTTTTGGTTTATTTTTTTTTTTAATTTTCGTCTTCCCTTGTGAGCAAACTGGAAAATGAGATATTCCTACCTGAGGAACCTTTGCAGTGCTCACCCATTTTACTGTTAGTTTATCACAATTCTGTGCTCATGTTTACTGTGCCCATAACTTTGTATTAAAAAAAAAAAAAAAAAAAAAAAAGAATGTCTGTATATATATATATATATAAAGTGTAAAATATACATAGTTTGGGGACAATATCTGTCCAAGGTACTTGAGTATATATGCCTTACATTCTGGGTTCAATTTACAGAAATGAAATGGCCCTCTCCAGTGGATATCTTGCATCTTCAGCACCTCTTGATGTTAGAGAACTGAGGCACTCAGCACCTTGCAAAGTCTGGCCCAAATTATGCTGCATGGGGGTGGGGGAAACAGTCTTGTCCTGCGATGAAGTATTTTTAAGGTAGATCAGCATATTTACCCCAGCTAATGATTTTTGTCATATCCTGTGACTGGTCCATCTCCCACAGACGTCAGTTTGAGCTGAATTGGGCTCTTGCATCATAAAACCTGCTCTCTTTCTCTGCCAGGTTATTCTGTAAGACAGAGGGAGGAGGAAAAGGATTTAAAGGAAGAATAAGAGCAGCTTTGGAGGGCTTGAATTACAGCTTTGTCATGGACTCAAGGGAAGAGTTTGATGTTTGAGTTAAAAAGTAGCAGCTGTTGGATGCAGGGGCCAGCCTGGAGCTGCCTCAGGAGTGACCACTGCAGCACCCCTGAGTGGCTCCTCCTTGCCAGGGCTTTGGCACGTGTCAAGGTGATCTGAAAAACATTGGCAGCTTCAGCCACTTCTGTGGCCAAGGAGAGGCTTTGGTATCCAGACCTGCCACTTGTGAGACACTGACAAATTCCCCTGCCCCCACCATACTCCTCTTGCTTATTGAATTTCACCCAGGCTGAAGTTCTGTAGCATTTTTGCCCTCTCTGTAAATAAACCAAAAAGAAATGGCATGCCCTTGCATTAAATGTGAATTGACCCACGTGTAACAGTTAGAAAAGTTTCTGACACTGCGGCATTTAGAGTTTTGCTTCTGATCAACTGCAGAAAATCACTCTTCCTTCACAACTGTACAAAACGTCCATTTTCAGAAGTGTTCCAAACCTCCTGGGGCATTAGCAGAAAGGAAGCTACACATCCTAATTTTAACAAGTGCCATATTATTTACCAGGCAGCATGATAAAAATGGGGTTTTTTGCTTGCGTTAAATAGTTGAATATACAAGCACTACTTTCCAGTGCACAGGGAATTTATATGGAGAACTCCTGTAATTTATTACTGATGGAAATTAACTGTGGTACCTCTCTCATCCATGAGGATACAGTTTATTTTTGCTGGAGATGCTATGTTGTTAGGGGAAAAGAGAGGGGGTGACCATCTGAAAAGCCAGTAGGTTAAGGCTAAGGTGAACAGTCTGAACACCTGAGCAAGGGAGAAACCAAGTCCCAACTCTGAAAAGTCAGCTCCCAGTTTCTTTGAGTGGGACTTAGGTTCCCAAGTGCCTGAATTGCTTCTGGAAATGGTATGTTAGTTTTGAGATTGCTTGCTTTTCTAAATCCTGGCAAGTTTGGAGGGAGTTCTTGAAGAAGAGAACTACCACTACTAGCATTAGCAATATGCAAACATATGAGGTAAGAGGGAAAAAGATCCTTTAGTGAAATAAAAATCTCCTCTTGGGGCAGCAATTGCCTTGTTTTTAGCGTGAAGAGTATTGCATTATTTTAGTGAACTGGGATCATATGAGTATGATCAAAGAAACATCGATCTTGTAATTTTTAGTGAGTTACCTTGAAGCATATAAATTCCTGATGTGCATTAACTTGAGTGAATTGGGCCTTAATGATATATGTAAATAACAAAACTGTATTCAGATATTTTTTTCCAGAAAATAGTCTCTAATGGTCTGTACTGTATTAAAAAATGTCAAAGTGTTACTTTTATATTACACCTCCTTTTTTGTGGGTTTTTTGTTTGTTTGTTGGTTTGGTTTTTTTTAGAACATTGAAATGTGCATGTTTATTCTATTCATTACAGTATTTTAATGTTTTGGATGAAGGCCATCAGTTGTATGGAGATGACAAAACAATCATTCTGTCTATTTATTCAGTATTGCTGCTTAAAGTTTTCAAAATAAAGCTTTCAATGCCAATATAGTGACTGATTGAAAGCTGTTCTAGCTCTCTTCAGGTGTTTTTTTTCTATGTTTGTAGAAAACTAAATAAGTGAAACTTGGTATATGAGCTGTTACACCAGCAAAGAACTTATTGCAATAATATTGGGTGCTGGGTGTACGTGTGTGTAGTAAATACCAATGTATGCATGCAGTGAATGCCGTTAGGTCTCTAAGTGGAGTGCTGAAGAATGTTAAATCCTTTGTGGTCTTGCAAGCACTTTACACATGTGACCAAGTACTGGATAGAGCTTTGTGCCCATGTGTGGTGCTTGTGAGGGCCGAACAAGGGGGTCACAAAGGATCAACTCGAAGCCCTTTGAACCAGATTGGATTTAAGCACATTCTTGAGCGTTCCACAGATGTGTTTCTGGCTGGGGCCTAAAAAACGTGTTCTGATACAAAACCCTTCAGTTACAGCAAGGATGCCTCAAGTGTAGCTGGTACCTCTGAAAATTTTAGTAGTTCTGAAATGGATCAGGTGTGCCTGCTGTTCTTTGAAGTGTGTCAGAATGCTGAGAGTGTTCACCCTCCTCACCATCATCCCATGAAACTGCTAACTCGGGGTTCTGACTGGAACACTTGAGTTGCTGATGCTTTAACCTAGAGAAGCAACACAAACTGTGAAAACACGAGTGAGCATTTTATTACTGCTCCGCTTCAATGCAAGATGAAAATCTGTATTATATGTAACTATATTTTTGTCATTTAAAAAGCTTCTATTTTTTATTATTCTCATGAATGGTTGACAAAAAATACTGGATATGCTCCCATACAATAAATTCCCCTCTGAAACTTTGGGTCTTTACAGTTCATGGTTTGCTGGGATTGCACCGTTCATGTTGCGCACGTCTCAGGACAGAGCTGCTGGGACTCTGTCACAGAACACTGTGCCTGAAGGCAGGGCCAAGGCCAAGGTTGGTGTGTCCAGCTCAAACAATTCCAGAAATGGCTCTGTGTTGAGCCTTAGGCCAGTAGCTCTTCTAAATGGTAATTTCCTTGAGGTGTGGGACACACAGCTGGTTGGTGTGGGGCCTTTGTGGCAGACGAGAGCTCCTTTACTGTAAGTGTGCTGTAATCTCAGTCAGATAATGCCCAGGCACTGCAAAAGGGAGGAGGAGCTTGTTTGCAGCTGAGGAACTGTTACTAAAATTAACTGTAACCCTGAAGTGACAGAATTGGTCAGTGACTGGGGGGAAGTGTAACTTAAAACAAAGAGGTAGAGGTTCACTTGGAGGTGATCAGGGAGAGGAACTGAATGTACAGATTCTTCCCACAACAAATGCAGGGTGCCCTGAGGCTTAGGGAGCAGAAAGAAATTAATTTTTGAAGAAGGAGCAGAAGGCAGTTTAGGCCAGATTCAGGTGTAGTTACTGTGCTGACACTAGGGAGGCTGTGAAGCTTGCTTGAGATCATTTGAGCTAATCAAGGCTGGGAACTTGATACTGCTGGAGACTTGTGATTTAAGCCATCCAAATGCAGCCCTTAGTCTAATATCCCAACAAATGGATTTTCCTAAGCTAACTGGAGCCTAATCTCATTAGATGTGAGGAGAAGTGAGCTAACAGTAGTGGCAGTGTTGACGGGCAGTAAGACAATGCCATGAACTCCACGCAAGCCCTAGCACGTGGCACTGTTGTCAGGGCTGTGGAAGTTGTGGAGGCCCTGTGCTCTCTGAAAGGTGCCCTTTCCTGCTCCTGTGCCAGTCAGCTGGCTGGCTTTTGTGGTAACTAAGGTTTCCCAGCGTGCTCAGCAGAGCCAGGGCTGCAGCTGATGGTTCTGATCTTTTGCTTTGCCTTTAAAGAACAAAGTGGTGTATTTGTATGTGGCTGCTGCAGCACTAACTAGCTCAGTGTAACTGAACCACTAATGAGTTGCAAAACCAGACCAGATCAATGATCCATTTCGTTCAGAAGCCATACTGAATTCTTCTGCCTGTCACGTCTGTGTCAGCTAGGTAGTATTCCTTTATAACCCGAATTTTTAATGATTGTTTCAACTAAAATGTCTGGTGTCTGAAGTAGGGCACAATGAGCAATGGTCCCCATTATTGCCTTGCTTGAAAATGATACATTTGCTACCTTTGATATTGTAGCTAGTGTTAATGAGTATTTTCTGGGTCAGCCACTGCTTCATCATTAACTTTCTCCAGAAATACTGGATGGAGACAGTCTCAGTTGTTCTATTTTTTTCCCTTTTTCCAGGTGGGTATGCTGTGTACTTTTTTTCCCATCCTTTGCAGTGTGTTCTGTGTGCTGTCCTGGGCTGACTGGAAAGGAGCCTCTTTGGCATTTGCTAGTGCAACCAGGAACTGATGCAATCAGAGCTGATAAACTTCCCTGAGCAACCTCACGGCTTGTCTGAGCAACTCAGACACTGTCAGTGTCCTCCTGCCACTTCTGGTGGTTCTGTGTGTGCCTCCCTCCTTGCTGCCACACAGGCAGCCCTGAAGCTTCTCACCCATGGAATCTGAAGTTTGATTTCTAGAGGCCTTTTGGATCTGAATCCCTGTCTGTGGAAAGGCTACAGGGATCTCTGGAAGAGCGAGAGAGTGTCATCACACTTCTGTTCAAACATCTGGAAGCTGATGGAGGTGGAATACCACTACACCAGACTATGCTTATTGTTTCAGCTACATGCTCTGTCTTGTTCTACCCCTCTGCAAAAGGAAGAAAGTTGGCAATTGGAAGACTTAGTACGAAAAGGTAGCATAAAAGATCTAATATTCAGTCCTGGGTTAAGTTGTAGGGAAGAAAAGTTTTCTATGATTTATTTTTAATGAGCAAAAGTTGGCAGAAAAAGCGTTCAGAAGCACTCCAGCTGGGCTTGTAGAAAGTGTGCTTAAAAACCTCACTTATCCAATGCAACACAAATAAGTGCCAATAATTACGTGCCTAGGTATTTTTAAAAGGAAGGCTTCTGGTTAAAACAGAAACAAAAAACAACAACAAAAAAAGGGAGGGTGATGGAAGGAAGAGAGTGAGATGTAGACCAAGTAAAATACCTTTAACCTGATCAGCATTTGCCCTGAGGTCCCTTCCAGTGCCAGTGTTATGGAAAGTGAATCATGCAGCTTTGGGGCCAGTGACATGGTATCACAGAAGTACCATCAGGAGCTATTGCTAAAATGAAATTCAGGCCAGCCTTTAAGTGGGAAATAGCTGGAATTTCTTTGTGGTTGCCTGTGGAGCTTCTCCTAAATTACTACCTGTCACAACTTTTATTGTGTGTATCAGACTGCTGTTCATGAAATGTTATGTGCTCAGAACAGATGATTTGGCTTTAGCAGTTCCAATCAGCCTGAGGTGAACTTTGATTGATGAGGTGGAACTGGCCCTCCTGGCACACTGAAGGGAAACCCCAGAGTGCCAGCTGACCTTTGACAACATTTTGTTGCTACAACGTTGTCTTAAAGCGTTTCCTTGACCTGGCAGATATGCAGCGTGGCTGCCAAGACTATGACCTGGATTCTCCATTGTCATGTCGCTTGTGTCACGCACAAAACGAGCGAGGAGGAGACAGTGACAGAGCAAATGAGAAAGTCAGCAGTGTCCATTAGCTGTAGGGCTGAGGTGAAAGGTGATGCCGGGGGCAGGCACCAGATAATCGGGTCTCCTCGACTGTGCCAACGCTGCAGTTCCCAGCAGGCCCACACAAGAGGGCAGCAGTACATGCAGCAGCCACGCGCTGCGGTGGGAAGCAGGTTTTCTAGGAATACACACAGCACGTGGCAGGGAAAATCGGCACCCAGCATTCCAACTTCGTGTCCTTTCAGAAAGGACGCAGTAATACTTAGAAAGAGACGTGTCTTTTTCACAGTGTCAGTGGAACTGATGCACAAATTATGCCATTCCTGCAGGTTCTGAGCAGGCCTGGAAGCTTTCTATATAACCTGGGCTGAAACATTCCATTTTAGATACTGTCCTGTGCCTGGTGTATTTGCCCTTGCCTTGGGAAGCTCTTGTTTCATTTCCCAGCTCTGCCACAGATTTCCTATGTGTGACCTTGGGCAAGCTACTATAATCCCTGTGGATTGGAGTCCCCCAGCTGTAAGCCTGAGATAATACTGCCTCATCCCCTTTGACTTTGTCTATATATACAGCAGCCCACGTGGGGAACAGTATCTTGATTCCTATTTGTTTGGCAAATAGTACTGAACACAACGTGGTCCTGAACTTGGCTGTGTCACCCAGGTACTGCAGCATGAAGTGTATTTTGTGTCCTACCAAGATATAAGAGGGTGAAAAGAAGTCACTCAGAGTTAGCTTTGCCTTGCAGTGAGAGCAAGATGCAGGTGTGTTGAGGGGAACTGGGGGTTTCTGAAGAAGAATTCTTGTTTAGCTTTAAGTAGATTTCTTTTTATAAAGGGGTGACAAAGAAAAGCAAGTAAAGGAAGAAAACCTCATTTTAACTTCTGCTCAGCTCTCTTCTTGCAAAGTGCTGCTATTACCAGAGGCAGTCTAAATCCTTTTGCAAGTGCTGCCTGGGAGTGTGTTGTACCTAATCAGTAGAAACAATTGACTGAACAGGCTGAAATTTGCTTGGTGGTCCTAAATGTTCCAGTGTTTCCACAAGTCTTAGGATGTTCTAGCAATGTGCACGTAACCAGTAATGCACTATGACAAGCTGCCATTTCACAGTTTTCCATTGATACCCAAGTGCCCTTTGGTATTAGTGGCTGAAGAGATAAAGCACACAAGATTTAGAATTGCAGGAAGGTGCCTTTTTTCATTTGCCAGCTCCGAAGTGTTTCTAAATGCTCCAAATAAATTTAATTTACTAACAAACTCCTCAGTTGCACTTACACCAGAATCTTGGCCAGAATGAGTACCCTTCAACATGTCTGAGCAGAGAGAGACCCTACTGCTCAGTTCTGAGGTCAAAGATCATTTAAAGATGTTGCCATCTGAATGCATTTCAGTAATAATTAATGCTGCTGCTGGCACCTAACAATGAATAATCAGTCCTGCAGTACCTTATCTCGTGTCCTGCTCAATGAAGTTCTTGCTGCTGCCTTTGTACATTATCTGAGGAACTTTACAGCAGGAGGCACCTACTTCTAGGAACATCTCCCTCCTTTGGTAGGAAGAGTGGACTGCCGCTGGGGTGCAGTCACACAGGGCAAGCACATAATTCAGGTGTTGTGAGCAACTGCAAAAGCAGGAGCCTGGGCAGTGTGAGTACCTTAACATCTTTGTTCAGTGGAAGAATACAGCCTAAAATTCCCAAGGAAAAAAACTACTTTCTTATGTTACTATAGCAATGATCCCAATCGTACAATTTTTATATATGCACACACATATATGTCTATGTAGTCAACTACATACACCTTGGGAAACTAAAGCCCAGGGAGGTGGAGGGCTTTCCTGGAAGGACTACAAGCCCTTCATCTCCATGTACTGACTTCTGCACATGAGTCATTTGCTAGAAAGTGTGTTCTGACCAACACAAAGTTGTCCTGCCATGGTTCAGTCAGGCTGGGGGCCACCTGGCCAAACATTCTGCCTCGAGCTCTACAGAAAGAACTGACTGGGCACATGCAGCTCACTAGTAAACTACCCTTAGTGTGGCATTACCAAAATAACCTACTTGCAGAGAAAGCATTTCCTAACCCTTCAGTCAGAGGCTAAACCTCTTCCTGATCTTCCTGATAGCTGAGGACTTACATCCATTCTAAAGTGAAAAATGAGAGCATTTCAAAAGAGAGAGACTTATTCTCTCCTTTAGCAACTTTGCACCAGGTTTGACTAATAAAGATTTTACTTTTGACATCTAATTGATTGATCTGTTTCAAACTTAAAACTTTGCAAAACTGTTATCTTCATTTACTGTTAATTTTAGCATGCTGGTTTCAGCATGTGCAGGAATTCAGCTCCTTGCATGATTTGAGTCTGTTCTGGCTTCCTCTTCAGGTAATTATTATATTATTATATGAATGCTTCTCTTGTCAGCCAGAAGCTCACAAGACTCTCCTGCACTGTGGAGGTGCCTTCAGTCAAGGAGTCAGGCTTGCATCCTGAAGGCACTGCTGTGTGGGTGCATCAGGAACATCTGGGGAATGAAGGAGATCCCTCTTCACAGGCTTGTACAAATAAAGATGGTTTGATCTCATTGTGGCCTTCCAGTGCCTGAGGCGAGCCTACAGGAAAGATGGAGAGAGACTCTGCAAGGGCCTGGAGTGACAGGACAAGGGGCAATGGCTTCACACTGACAGAGAGGAGGTTTAGACTGGGTATGAGGAAGAAATTGTTCCCTGTGAGGGTGGTGAGGCCCTGGCACAGGTTGCCCAGAGAAGCTGTGGCTGCCCCATCCCTGGCAGTGTCAGGCCAGGCTGGATGGGGCTCTGAGCAGCCTGGGATAGGGGCAGGTGTCCCTGCCCACAGCAGAGGGTGGAACTGGATGATCTTTAAGGTCCTTTCCAACCCAGGCCATTCTGTAATTCTGTTCTGTGATGTCCACTGGGGAAAGTGCTAGGGTAGCCCTAAACTACCCCCATGCTGCCCCAGCCGAGGCAGCTTTGTTCCTGAAGGTACAGGTGGTGATCTTTGTGTAAAACAAAAGCCAGGGACATGCAGTACCTTCCCACTGGCTCTGCCAGGCAGCTGAATTGCCCTCTACTCCTTGGAATGCACTGTCCTGGGGTTACTGAACTCAAGCAAGCCTGTCACATTACTGTGTACTTTTAAAAGCAGGTATTGCAGACTCTGCATGTTCAGCAATCATAGCAAACAGCTGGAGTCCTGGAAATGCCTTCTGGGCCTGGCAGGACACTGATGGGAGAGTGCTTCCCATGGCTGGCTCCTGGGGCACGGCACACAGATTGCTCTCAAAGGTCATTTTAAATAACTGTACTCACCTTGTCATTTACAACACCAGAATTAGCCCCGTGACCAGTTAGGCTTTTCTCAAAACCACTTCACGTTTTGCAGACATGGATGTATCTTTATGTTCTTGTTTCTGCACTCTGCAGAGCAAACTGCACTCCAAACACAACTTCCCTGCTGTGCTGAGGAGCAGGAACACATGCAGTCCAGATTCACACAAACAGGTTTTCCTTTGCAGGCAGACTAGGAGTGCCCAGGAGCATTATCTAGTGGTGGCAGCTTGATAAGCAAAGGTAGCTCTTTCTCTCTCAGGGAACAGATGTCAAAGGGAACACAGCCTTCTCTGTCCACACACATTCCCATACCCTTCAATTACCTTTGTAGCAGCTATTAAGGAATTCTTGCTTATTCTACACACTTTTCTAATTTTTCTTAGTCATGTTGGTCTATTTGGTTCTACACGATTCATTTCTGACTTTACTGTGGAAAATGAAGTCCTGATGGCAGTGCATTCTGCATGACAGACCCTGTGTCCAAACCAGAGCACCTGTAAGAGTCTGCAGCACTGGAGAAAACAAACGCACCTCACATTCGTGGTTTCAATTCCCTAACTCCCAGCAGATTCTCCCTGGGACAACAGAGGGCACCACTCCTCACACAAAATGCTGGAAGAGGAGCAGCCCTGCCTTTGTGTCAGGATTCAGGACCTAGAGAATTTATCTCTCAGTAGGTGATTGGGATTGAATATTCTTCCTCCCAGGAGGTTCACCTCTGCATATCCTGCTCCGTGCTAAAAGCTGTTGTCAGAGACATGCACAATGTTCCTCTGGTGGATCTTGCCCTACTTTGTGCAGAATGATTAAGCAGTTACTTACTGAGCAATAGCTTCAGCCTGTTTGATTAGAATCTTCACTTGGGGAAGAGGAAACCACAGTGCTAGCTCCTACCCCTGCTCCCATGAAGATCTGTTTTTATTACAGTGAGTTTACAATATAAAATGCATAAACATGCAGCATATCAGGGCTGGAGCCTCTCAGGGGGCTGTGTTATCTTTTGATCTTGCTGTTCTGTCCAACAGGTGCCATTTCATCTGTGCTGCCACCACCAACTTCTTTGAAATAAAATGACCTACAAGAGGCTACAGGAAAGATGGAGGGAGACTATTAACAGGGCATGAAGTGACAGGACAAGGGGCAATGGCTTCACACTGACAGAACGGAGGTTTAGATTGGATATTAGGAAGACATTCTTCCCTGTGAGGGTGGGGAGGCCCTGGCACAGGGTGCCCAGAGAAGCTGTGGCTGCCTCATCCCTGGAAGTGTCCAAGGCCAGGCTGGATGGGGCTCTGAGCAACCTGGGATAGTGGCAGGTGTCCCTGTCCCATGGCAGGGGAGTGGAACTGGATGGTGTTTAAAGGCCCTTCCAACCCAGGCCATTCTATGACTTCGTATCACAGTAACAGCATTGTTACAGCATTACATATTTCAGAAGAATCTAAGTTTAAAAACAGCCTCTACTAAGGTTTTCTCTGATTTATTAACCCTCCAGCTGATGCCCTCAAGGGCTGTAAACCACTTGGTCCTTGTTATTTTCTGTACAGAATTGGCCCATATGTGCATAATGGTACCCTCTGGTTGCTCAATGTGCATCAAGCAAAACTATTGAATGCCAGGACTCTGAACCCCTTGCAGCCCTTTCTGCGAGGACAGGAAGGTTTAGGTTGGACATTAGTGAATCACAGAATGAGCTGAGTTGAAAGGGACCCACAAGGATCATCGAGTCCAACTCCTGTCCCTGCACATGTGATCCCTAAGAGTCACATCATGTGCCCAAGAGTTGTCCAAAAGCTCCTGGAGCTGTCAGGTTTGGGACTGTGGCTCCCTAGGGAGCCTCTGGGGGAAGTTCAGTGCCTCTGGGGGAAGACCCTTTTCCTAATATCCACCCTGACACAGCTCCAGCCATTCCCTGGGTCCTGTCCCTGGTCATATAGACAGAGCTCAGGGCCTGCTGCTCTTCTTCCCTTTGTGAGGGAGCTGCAGAACTGCTGTGAGCTCTGACCTGTCTCCTCCAGCTGAACAGACCAAGTGCCCTCAGCCGCTTCCCATCTGGCTTCACCTCGAGGTCCTTCACCCTCTCCATGTCCCTCTTCTGGACACTCTCTAGCAGCTTAATCTCTTTCCTACATTGCAGTGACCAAAACTGCACCCAATAATCAAGGTGGGACCGCAAAAGTGCAGAGTAGGAAGAATTCATTCACAGAAAAGGTGATCGTACATCGGAATGGGCTGCCCAGGGAGGGGGTGAAATCACCGTGCCTGGAGGTATTTTAGGAAAAGCTGGACGTGGCACTGGGTGCCACGGTCTGGTTGACGCGGTGGTGTTCGCTCATAGGCTGCACTCGAAGATCACCGAGGATTCTTCCAGCCCAATTGACCCTGTGACTCTGTCAGAGGAGTCCCAACTCCGCCCGCTCCAGGGGCGGCCATTCCTGAGGGGAGGTGGCGTGGCGTGGGGGGGAGGCGGAGCGCGAGCCGCGCGCCGGCCAATGGCAGCTGCCACCGCCTCTGGCCCCGCCCACTCCCCCTCCCGCCCTCCCCGCAGCGGGCGCGGCCCCGCGCGCACGTGCCGGGCAGCGTGCGTGGTGGTCACGCGGGCGCGCGCGTGACGGCGGCGGCGGCCTGAGGGGCGGGCGCGCACTTCGGACCGAGGCGGGAGCCGGGAAGCGCCGGGCGGGGCGCGGGGAAGGACGGCGGCACGGAGCGGGGCGGGATCACCAGGGAACCGGCCCGGCCGCCGGGGCCTCTCTGGCAAAGTAGTCGTGAAACGGCCCCTTGGCCCCCTGCGGTGCCTCCCAGGAGTGCTGTCCGCACTGACGCGCCTGGTGGGTGCGCAGGTACTGCCCGAGCGCTGCTGCCCTCCGGACAAACGCAGCGTGGACAAGTGGGACAGACCTTCTCTTTTCACAGCATCACAGAAGCGTTTAGGCTGGAAAAATCCTCTGAGATCATCGAGTCCAGCCTATGACCCGAGACCACCGTGTCAAGCAGACCATGGCACTGAGTGCCACATCCAGTCTTTCCTTAAAAAACTTCGGGGATACTGACTCCCATCTCCCTGGGCAGCCGCTTCCAAAGTCTGATCACACGTTCGGTGAAAAAAATTTCTCTCATGTCCAACCTAAACCTCCCTCCGTTCAGCTTTAAGACTGATGCCCTCTCGTTTCAAGCAAAGCATGAAACGATTTTTCAGCTTTAGTTCTTTTCCAGCCTCTCAGTCTCGTGCAGAGCAAATGAGTTCAACTTTTATATTAAAAGGAGACACTCAGTTTCTCCTGCTGGTAGTTCTGCAAACGCTTCTGGAAATCTTGCTGCTAAGAGAAGATGTGGAGTCTCCCCCACTGTAGAGATTCCAGAACCATCTGGATGCAGTCCTGTGCCCTGTGCTCTGGGATGGTCCTGCTTGAGCAGGGAGGTGGGACCAGATGATGCACTGTGGTCCCTTCCAGCCTGACCTATTCTGGGATTCTGTGAAGAAAAGGGGGTTTTTCTGCATTCAGGCTGCCTTATTGCTACAGAGTCTGCTCTTGGTGGTCTATGACTGTTTTTGATGGATGTGCTCATATTCCAGGTCTTGCAGCTGGAACCTAGGGCCCAGGCTTATGAACTTTACCGGAGAAATGCTGACTGGGGTTGCTACTCACAGGCTTCAAACCTGAAGCCAATGCAGTGCATTCCAACCGAGTCTATAATTATTAGGCCCATGCAGAGGGGCTGCTGCTCCCACCTAGATGGGCTCCTTTGCTAACAACATCATATGTAAGGAAGGCTGTGGGCCTGCCTGCCACCCACAGAGGGGCTGGAGCCTTGGCAGCCTTGTACAGTGAGAATAAAATCCATTTCAGTGTCTGTCAGCTCATCTGGTTCTGTGCTGTGGGTATTAATCCAAACACACTTAGGGAGACAATTTCTTGCTGAGGAAGAAGGTGCCATATTTACGTGGCTCTTTTCCTGAGGTTATTCTCTAGAAATTACTCAGTCATGAGAGTGCCTTGATTGCATCCTTAAAAAAACGTTTAGCAAAAAGTAAAGTAAAAAACCCAAACGAACAACCATGAGGGTTTTATGCAGGCAGGAGAAACAACTCTCCTTGGCCCCTATGACCCAGCAGAGCTGCCTTGGATCAAAGTCCCTGCTTGCTGAAACATAAGGGAATCTCTTCTCGCCTGTCCCAGGCCTCGCCTGCATCCTCAGAGGCGCCGGGAGGGCCAGGCAGGGAGAGAGGAATGTTTGCAGCGGCGGCAGCAGCAGGTGCGCTGCCACTGGGTGCCCCGTGAGTTCAGCGAGGCAGAACAGCCTGTCCCAGGCAGGGCAGCTCCTGCAGCCCGCGGCAGCGCCGTCATCGAGGCTGCCGTGAATTTAGTGCTTGTGACAGATTGACAGCCCTGCAGGCTGAAAGGCTGGAGCCACGGGAAGGATGCAGAGAGCGGAGCAGCTCGCCCTTGCTCACATCCAGCCCACACGTGTCCGGGGCTCACGCAGCTGCTGCTGGCGGCAGGTGAGCCACCGGCTTCTCTCTGCGGCTTCCCAGCCAGCTGTGAGCCTGCAGGAGAACCAGAGACGGTCAAGAGAGATTCAGACTTTTCCTGAGTGAAACTGGCTTTAAAAAATCCAAGGCTTTTTTCGCAGAGAGGAAATTCAGCATTTTTGTTAATTTCTTTCTCCGAGGTTGTACTTATATGTTCATTCCTGCAACTAGAAGGCAGAAAACTTCTCAAAGAAGGCAGGGATCACATGATTCCAGGAGCTGAGGTTTGAAGGGAAAAGGAAATGGGTTGCAAGACCCAGGTTACAGGGCAGGCTAGGAATTTAGAGGTGCTGTTGCACACAGTCCCCAGGCTTGCTGGATGTCAGACATTCAGTATGCCTCGACTAAAGTGAAAATCAAACAAACAAGGTCCAAAACACAAACTCAGGACCTACTCCAAGGCCCACTGTGCTCCAATGGGCCACATGGCTTAAATGGTCGGTCAGGCCTTTCTCAAACAGAGCTGATACTCAAGTTCTGTAACTGTAACCCTTCCAAATATAAAAATTCCTTGTTCTTCAGTTGGAGGTACATGATACTGCCTTCCCTTGGCTTAACAATCCCAACCATCTTTATTAAACACACTCAAATGGATCCTGTCATGCCACTATAATATACTGGATTATAAAATCTGTTTTCAATATTTATTGCTTAAGAAACCAACTTTACATCACTTATTTTGTGGTTTATGGGACAGCAGAATATGGATTCAAGTGCAAACAGTAAATGTAGCACCCAGTCCTGCACTCTCAGCACTTCCATAAGGGAATCTATATTTAGAGATGGGAAGCTCTTGTCCAGTGTTCTGTGATTGTTTTTAACCTCAAGAAAATTCAAGAAATACAAATTGATTTAGGCTCCAAAGGGATATGAGGAAGCCTAGAATTTAATAATTAAGGCTGACACTAGGGTCCCTCCTGTCATTTGCCTTTTGCCTCCAGCAGCAGTGGGTTATCAACCTCAATTACAAACCTTTTTTCCCTGTGTTTGCTTTTGTTAGGCATTGGGATTATCTGAACACACATAATTTGTCTTTATGTTTTATGTCATAAAATGTAATAGATCTCACTGATGCTGCAGCTTGGCATGAAGTCATTTGGCACATTTGATTCAAGGCCTAATAAAAACAAGCCTTCCTGTTACTGTACATGATAAATACTGAAATTGATAAAGCCCTCTAAGGATCTGGGTTTATAGCCCAGTGAAACCTAAACTGATTCATATCCCCAAAGGAAAAAAATTTGAAGGAGACCTAAAGCCTTGCTCATGCTTAGGTTTTCAACTGTGCTCTTCAGGAGGGGCACAGCTTTTTATGAAGTGCTTGTGGCTCCACCCTCTGTGTTCATGTAGTGATCTGGCAGCAAGGGCTTTGCACTCAGGCCTTTTCCCTGGCTGGCAGGAGGAGTTGGAATACACCAGCACCTTCATCCCAGCCTAAATGCTGGCCTAACAAGTGTTAAGCTGTTCAAGTATGCAGGTCAAAGTTACCAAGGGGAAGGGTTGAGCCCAGCTCACTTTCATTCCTGTGACAACACAGGGAGCAGATTCCAAATCCAAAGACAGATGGAGCCAGACAGAGATTTGTTTTCCCATTTCCCTATCTAGTCATTTACTTCGGCAGGTAGAGTGGTGCATTGTAGCAGCCTTTGGTCCATTATTTATGGAAAAAAAATTTTTTATGTGTCCACTGGTATTTGCAGATAGCCCGCCTGTATCTCTAATTGGAATTAAATTCACTACGGCTTCCATGTGAAGATGCCTATTTCTCAACAATCCTACTCGAGTAATTTAAAAGGAGTGCTTATCTTTCATCCAGTTTATAATTCCTTCTGTATTTTAAGGGATTGATGGAATTAACACGAGTCTTAGGAGCTTTTTATTCCATTCCAACTTCATCCCTTGTCAGTCTAGTCACCGGTACTGGAGAGCCAGCAGAGGGAGCACGGAACGTTCCCTTCATCTCTCTCTTACGTAAACACTGGCTACGGTTTGAGGGGTTCCTTTCATTTTATTTCCCTGCAAGAATTTTTGCAAGGAAAGGTGATCTACAGCTCTACTATTCAATCTGTGGAAGCTTTTAGGGTGCTAAAAGCATTTCCATGCTAGGAATGATCTGCCTGCTTCCACCTTCTTCCCCCTTTTCCTCTCCCACTCACTGCAAAATACTTGGTTTTTGTAGAGTATTTCCCAGCTGGGACACCCATCATTCATTCCTGCAGAGATTATGATACGTCATTAGATTGTCAGGCAAATCATAACGTTTGTTCCTTGTGAGCAAAGAGAGCTCCCATGCAGCATCAGGGCTGTCAAGTGTTAATTTTAAAGATTAGTATTTTGCAAAAAAAAAAAAAAAAAAAAAAAAAAAAAAAAAAAAAAAAAAAAAAAAAAAAAAAAGAGAGAGGGGGGGGGGAAAAAAGTAGATGTCAGGAAGAAACCTGTGTGTTCCACACTTTGCTTTGTGAAATGTGCACATATTAAATCAGAGTTTGCCAGAGAGAGTTAAAGGAAACCCAGCAAATTCAAACCCAGATTAGAAATGTGAGTTAATTCATCATCAGCCACACAATCATACAGTTTGAAGCTCAATGCACCAATGATCATATCTTGTCATTGCATTTTTAATTAGTAGACAGCCCCATTTTGTGTATTAAAGTTTTTATTCCTTAGTAAGAATTTTTTTTAATCACAAAATAGTGTGGAAATATTTAGATAATAGAATTCATGGAGTGCTGGAAAATACTGAATATAAAGATTGATTTCTAATATATCACATACTAAACTGTTCTAAAACAGCTGGTTTCTTGCAGACAGGATTTATTTTTTTTTAATAATTTAAGACAGCATAAGCTTGTATCAAGCGTAAGCATTGTAACAAAAGTGCAACTTTTTCAGCAAGTCCTCCCAAAAGATATTTAACTCAAAATATCATTAACACATATTTTTCTCCCTACAAAAATAGCATGTCAGACATCATTAATTGGATGTATTAACAACTATTTACATACAGCCACTCTGTAGGCTAATAAGATTTTTTTTTTTCTTTGTAACGTTGTTTAAACACAGCGTTTGAGGCAAACAGTAGCAACAGCAGCAGCAGATGCACCAAACGGACTGACGGACCCCGGACACGCACACACTCCTCGCCAGGCTGTGGTGTCTCACCTCTTACATAACATTCAAGTGAGATTTCTCACAGTGCTACCTTGGCAACAAACTAAAAATATCTAGGCAAGGTCTTGGTTTAAGCCTTATTATAAAAGCTTTATCTGTGTGATTATCTGGCGTCTGGTTTGTCTCCAGAAAGGGAAATCGCAGTATTTGAGCATGGGATGAGGGAAGAACCCATATGGGAAACTTACCCCAACTGGTTTAATCGTTTCTGATTGCACAGCGAGGTGTTTACCTACGGCCTCCAGTTTGTGTCACTCGGAATTTAGGATAAAATGAGTTCAGGCTGACAAGCTGCTCTGTGTTTTCTTAGGGGAGAGAAGGGGGTTTCTTTTTGTAGTTCAGTGCAGTAACATTCATTTTATACAGCAAGGTTTGGGGGGAAAAAAAATCTCTCGGGAACATACTGAATTAAATAAAGATGGGGTGAGAACAAATGCACTTGCCACACCTGTATACCTTAGCCAAGAAAAAAAAAAAAAAAAAAAAGAAATAAACACAAGGTTATGTAATAGGTCTCACCCTCCTTCCCTTGCACACCCAAAACTTGCTGGAGCCAGCGGCATCCCCGGGTGCTCAAGGCACTGCAGGTTTGGGGTCAGGGTGCATCCTCCATGCTCCGGTTCTCCATAAAGTGCTAGCACAGGTGCTGGGCTCTGCCCTTCCTCCCTCACCTCGCTCCCCTCCCTCACCCTGAACCCATCCAGGTCTCCCGGACAACAAGTGCAAGTTCCCAAGTGGGACTTAGGGACACACTGTATAAACCAAATAAGGTGCCACATTTAATTACTCTATATAGAGAAAAAAAAAAAGTATCCTTACTATGTTTTCTTCCTTCTTCTTTTTTTTTTTTTGTTTTGTTTTGTTTTCCTTATTTATGCATTTATAAAGCCAAACATTAAAAAAATACTGAGTAGCAAATTTTATCCTCGACGGTCCTCTGCGGGGGCCGCTCCGGGACCTGCCGCCCCGGCAAGCGGGATTCCCCCGGGCCGGGCCCGGCACCCCGCGGCCGCCAGCTCCCGGCGATCGCCGGCCCCGGCGACCCCTGCCCTCCGTAGGAACCCGGGGGCGCAAGTGCCGGCCCGACGGCCCCTCAGTCCGAGGGGAGGGCAGCGGCGGCGGGGAGCCCCCGGGGCGTCTCACGGGCCCTCGGCGCCGGGCTCCTCGGCAGCTGCGGGCTCGGGCTCCTCGCCGTGCTCGGCGGCGGCAGCGAAGGGGTGCGGGAGGTGGGGCGTCGGGGGCAGCCCGGCGGCGGCTGCCGCCACCTTCTCGGCGGGGCCGAGCACGGAGGAGAGGCAGGGGAAGGAGGCGGCCGCGGCGGCGGCGGCGGCCGCCTGGGCCGGGATGCCCGGGTAGAGGAGCGGGATGGGGGCGGCGGGGTAGAGATACTTCTCCAGGCTGCTTTTATCCAGGAAGGGCTGCATGTAGGCGGCGGCGGCCGAGGGGGAGATGAAGTAGAAGGGCAGGCAGAAAGGGGCCGCCGCCGGCTGTCCGAAGGGAGCCCCGCCGCCGCCCGCCCCCAGGGCCATCAGCGAGCCCAGCAGGGCGGCGTCGGGTCTGACCAGCGCGGCCGCCGCTGCCGCCGCCGCCGCCGCCTCGGCGCCCCGCGCCGCCAGCCCCGGCGGGCCGGGCATGGGGCTCCCGCCGCGGTCCAGCTTCAGCCGCTTGGGCGCGGGGGGCACCTCGTCCCCCGACGGCTCCTGCTTGATGGCCAGCGCGGGCAGCGCTCCGCCGGCCGCCGCCGCGGGGCCGCGCTCGGGGCGCGCCTCGCCCTCCCCGCCGTAGCCGCTGTCCGTGTCCGTGTCGGTCTCGGCGCTGAGCTCGGCGGCGTGAGTCCGCTGGATGACGGGCACGCAGTTAGCCTGGCCCTCCGGCTTGTGGCCCGGCGCGCAGGGGGGGGCGGGCGGGGAGGAAGAGGAGGAGGATCCCTTGCTGAGGGGGCCCGGCGGCGGGGAGAGGAGCTGAGGGCCGGGGAGGAACTGCGACGAGATGGAGTGCAGGTGGCCGAGGAGCTGCGCGCATCGCTGCTCGCGGGGGGTCCAGCTCTCGAAGCGGGAGAGGTACTGCAGCACTTCCTTCGCGCACGTCTGAAAGCCCGAGTGGAAGGCGTCCAGGTCGGCCTGCACGGGAGACTTCATGGACCGCTCCCCTGCGGGGGAGACCGAGCGGGGACAGCGTTTACCCGTGGCTCCGGCATGGGGTGCCCCACTCCGCTCCCTCCACCCTGCCCGTCCCCGGTGCGCCCTAGCGGCGGTGCCCCCCGGCCCCACTTACCATTCTGCAAAGCGATAATCTTCTGGTGCTGCTGCTCTGTTAAGGCTGTTAGCGCTTTCAAGTGCTTCAAAGTCAGTTCCAGCACCACTGCTTTCTCCAGGTGTCCCAGCGTCTGCAAAGGCAAGGGTAGGGGACGGCTTGGCTACCTCCCGGCACGTTTTGGCTACCGCCAAACGCCGCCTCCGTTAACTTCGGTGAGACCGCTCCCCGAGGCATTAGGGCCAGGACGGCGGGCGGGCAGCCGGGGGCGTCCCGGGGGCTGCACAGCGGGCAGGCTGCCGGCGCCTGCATCCGCATGGGCATATACGCTCCTGGGCACCTTACCGTCAGTTTCAGATGCTCGGGCAGTAAATCCTTCAGCTGGGCAATGCATTCGTTAATCCTGTCTCGCCTCTTCTTTTCTATCAGTCTATGTGGCAGTTTGTACGTTTCCTGATCAGCAAAACCCGGAAAAGCCAAGCGTTAGGCAGAGTCCCTCGGAACGCCGATCAAAACCAAAACAAATGTCATGCGGACCACATGCCGCGCAAATTATCGTCAAGGCACCGCTCTCCCAGCCGTGCCAGCTCGCTCGTAAACCCACTTGCGATTCGGGGGGCAAGTTGTATGCGCAGCCCCCCGGGGGTGCTCTTGGGAGCGAAGCTATGCCGCAAAATTCAGCGAACCCCAATTAAGCGGTTAAGCGAGAAGAGAGCCCCAGAAACTTACTCTTACCTTGCTCTCGTCCCTCTTCACGCCTCTTTTGGGTTTACACATGTACAGGGCAGGGTAGTCCAGCCTGGAGAAAAACACAAAGATCCAGCATCGGCAAGTGCAGCGACAGCTTGCCTAGCACCTCCTCGAGTGGGCACACGGGCGCCGAGCGCTCTGCCCGAAGGGCCGGGCAAGGGCTCGCCCGGGTCCGCCAGCGGAGGGAGGCGGCGAGCCCCGCGCCCCGCCGGGGAGCCGGCGCCGCTCCCAGCGCTTCGCAGCACTTTCTCAAGAAGACGAAACGCTGTAGAAATACGAGACGGAGATACTGCCCCGGCGCCTTACCCTATAAAATCCCTATGCTCCAGTAGCTGCCTCTCCGGCAAGCGGGAGATTCCTTCATCCATGTCTGGCAGCGGCTGATGTTTCGTCGCTGCTTTTGACTGAGCCTGCGGGATGCTGAGATCAGTCTCGGGAGATCCGCGAGCGACGCTGCGCACATGCAGCCTCCGTCCCCCCTCTCCCGTGCAGTGGCCAAAAGTGTGCGGCGGTTCGTCCCCCCCCCCCCCTCCTCCAAGTGCCTCCGCCGCCGCTGCCGCTCCCCCCCTGCCCGCCTTCGCTGCGCTCCCCGCGCACACGCCCGCAGCTCCCGCCGCCGCCGCCGCCGCCGCCGCGCCTGCCCGCGGGGCACGCGCGCCGCCAGCCAGCCCCGCACCCGGCTCACGTGCGGCGCGGGCGGGGGCGGGACCGGGGAGGGGACGGGGGGGGGTCCCGCCGCCCGCCCGGGGCCGCCCTGCGAGACAGCGGCTTCCCCCCGTGTTACTGCTGCTGCTGCTGCTGCCGCTGTCATCGTCAGCGTCACCGTCACCGTCGTGGTGATTGCCGCGCTCACTGTGGTTTTTATGATTTTTGTGATTTTTCTAATTTTAATAATTGTGAAATAATTTTACTTTTATTACAGTATTTTTTAATTTCTATTATTATTATTATTATTATTATTATTATTATTATTATTATTATTATTATTATTATTATTATTATTATTATTTGTGTAAGGGGAGGACACCCGCCAGTGGAAAACGTGCCCAGGAGAGGAAGGGGATAATAATCGAGCCTCACTCTTGGGGGGGACCGGTGGTTAGGGGGTCAGGTTCGCCACACGTTTTCTGTAGATTTCTGTAGGATGCGTGGGTACGAACAGGCACACACTCGTGTCACTGCGCGGAGCGCTCCCTGGCCCGGCGCCGCCGTGCCGCAGCTCTCGTCCCCCGGTGCTCCCGCCCGGCCGCCGCTACTCCCGGCAGCTCTCTCTCCCGACCTTTGGACGGGAGCCGGATCTGCCTGCAACGCCAGACCGCGGCAGAAGCGCTCCTTCTATACAGACGGACTCACGTATGGAGGCACACAGATATATAAAATATGTCTATCTCTAATGTAAACACATCTGCTGTTGACGCTGCCCTCGGGCAGCCCGCATCCCTGCGGGGCGCAGGGGGTGACATTGGCAGAGGATTTGCACCGGTGCAGCGTGACCGGCCGCAGCAGCCCCGGGACGGGGCGGGGCGGGGACCCCCCCGCTCCCCCGCCCGCGTCCCTGCGCGCCGGGCGCGCCCGCGCAGCCCCCGCTCCCCGCCGGCGGCGGCGGCACCGACAGCCGCCTCCCTAATCCCGTCTCACACTGGTACGAGCACAGGGCCGGCAACGTGACCCGACCTGCTGCCACATCACTGCCGCCGGGCTGCACCGGGAGGCCCTGCCCCGCCGCCCCCCGCTAGCAGGCGGCGGCACCGGGCGGAACCGGGCACCCTCGGCTCGGGCTACCGTGGGCCGTGCCCCTCCAGCCCCGGTTAGCCCCGCGCCCACCGCCCCTCGCCGGGCAGCCCGCCAGGACCCTCCTGCCAGCGGAAGGACGGGGTGCCGGTGCCCGAGGGAACGGGATGCTCTTCTTTCCCGTGCCCCGGGCAAAGGCGCTGTCTGTGCGTGCGTGTGTGTCCCCGCGTGTGCGTGTCCCGGCGTGTGTGTCCCCGCGTGTCCCCGCGTGTGCGCCGTGCCTGCACGCCGGCGCGGCATGTGTGGCCCTGCAACGTGCGGGGTGTGCAGCGTGTGCGGGGAGCGCAGCGGCCCCGGCCCCACGTGCGGGGCGGGGGGAGCGGACACCCCCGACACCACCACCCTCTCTGAGCCGGGCTGGCGGGTTTCTCTCCGATATTCCCGGCGGGAACCGCGGGCGGGAAGTGTCAGCTGAGGCGATCCATAGCGATGTGTTTATCCCCGCCGCCAGAGCTGACCGCTTGCTTTTCATTTGGTTCAGTTTTGCTCCCTCCCTCCCTTCCGCGGGCTCCGGCTCCTGGAGGTGCGTGACCTCCAAACCGGGGCTCCCATAGAATCCGGTGGCCGGGGGAGGTAGGGGGATTACCCCAATAAACACCAAACACGCCCCCGCCCGCCAAAACAGAGACGGGAACCTCACATCATTCCTGTCTAACGACCGTGCTTTACAGGTAATCTGGCCAGGAGGGTAACTCGTGATTTTTGTGTGCGGGGGGAGCGTGGGGGACGGGGGGGGCGGAGGCTGCCGAACCGCACTGCCCGTCTGTAAAGTGCGAATGAGGTTTTAGGAGCAGCGAAGGCTCTGATGAGGTGTTTGAGGCTCCTGCTTGGCAGGCAGCAAGCGGCACTGCGGGCTTGTACAGCTCTCTCCCCTGTTAACTTGATGGCATTTCCACACTGGCCGTGAAGCTAAACCGGGGACAAAAATAAATAACATACATGTGTGCCATGTGTCTATAGGTTATAGGGATGGGGGGTCAGAAGGAGAGGCTTGAGGACTGCTACAGAGGTGGGTGGGAGAATCTGCTGCTGGTGAGGAAAGCAATTTGTTACGTGTCTTCATAGAGTCAGAATAATCTGAGTTGGAAGGGACCCACAAGGATCCTGGAGTCCAGCTCCAGACTCTGCACAGGACAATCCTACCAAGTGCCTGAGAGTATTGCCCAAATGTTTCTTGAGCTCTGAGAGTCTTGAGGCCGTGGTTATTTCCCTGGGCAGCCTGTTCCTGTGCTCAAACACCCTCTGGGGGAAGAACTTTTTCCTAATATCCAACCTAAATCTCCCCTGAGACATTACCTCGGGCAAGCCTGGACTACAGAGCAGTTCCCTGGGAAAGGGGGACCGCAGACTGCAAGGGAAACTTGCTGATCTAGGACATCATCGGTTGCCCTAAGTCAGTCATCTGTGCTGGACATCTAAGGTAGAGCTGTAGGCTCTCTTGTTAGTCAGTGGAGAGAAACAAGCAGCTTTAGCATGAAATTCCTCTCCTCCTCACTGGACTGGTCCTTGAAAAAGTACCAAGAAAACAGCCCAAGTAAAAGAAGGAGCTTAACCCTGAAATAAAGCACATGGAGACCTTTTGGGGGAGTGCTGACTCAAAGGGAACTTGAACTCTGTAAGAAAAGACAGTTCCCTGCAGGTGATTCCTCCCATGGGCAGGAAAGCAGGGTTTTGCATGGTTTCTGTCACCAACAAACAGGGTGGGGAGCAGGGGGGTGAGCATTTCTGGAGCAACCTCCTTGTAGAACACCTGGAGTATTTCTGGAGCATTCCTTTGCCAGCTTCATCCTCTCTGGAACAACCTGCAGATCTTCAAATGATGGAAAGAATATCCAGGATGAGACTCAGCTTCTAGCAGAAGTCCTAATTCTGGGATTCCTCTGGAACCAAGTGGGAACGGAAATTGAAAATTACCAAAGACTAAAAACATGAGCCAGGACAGCTGGAGACTTTGCAAAAAGAGTTCAAGCAACATCTGGAAACTTCTAAGAGTTTTTAAGAGGTCACCTGCAGACAAGGATAAAAGACTTCAGTGTCCAGAGAGAGTGCAAAATTCTTCTGGAACATTCCAAGTTTAAAGAGGCAGGACGGATCAAAGAGGTGATCAGCAGCATGAGTGTCATGCAAAATAATGTTTTCCAGAAAATAAGATGCACAACAAAAGCTTTGGCCAATTTACAAGCCAAAATGAACCACAGCAAAGAGTTAAGAAATTGAGAAAATCGGTGAGAAAAGGCTTGCAGGTTACTGCAGGAAAAAAAACCAGCCTCCTGCTGCAGACAAGAGCTGGCCAGCACACAGCCTACCACCAACATCCACCAGCATTTTCAGTCTCCAGGAGGAAGGAATCAGACTATTTGCCCCAGCTGAATCAGTGCAAAAGCCACGGTGTTTGAGGAAAATACATGTGGGAGATTTGTTCAACTCCGTCCATGAGCACGGCACGAGGGAATGACTCTGAAATGGGAGGCCTAGGAGCCAATTTGATGGGGTCAGCTCTTATGTCAGTGAGCACTCGCCTTCAGGAAAAGAGATTAAATTATCTAGTCTGGCTGTATGACTAGAATCAACCATCAGATCAGAGAGAGCTGGTAGCTGTGTGCCACAAAGTGGGCGACAAAGAGAATTCAGCTGAAGGATCTGGATTGTTTTGGTTGAATAACAAGATATTCAACCAGGGGAAATTGGACATTGACCTATTCATAGATTTTTCAGTAAGGGGATGACCAGATTGAGACCGGGGGAAAAGGGAAATGCAAGCACATAAAAACCTGAGCTGAGTCAGAGAAAAGGTCCTGTAGTCTTGGAGTCCAGGAGGAGAGGCTTCGGGAGGAGCAGACAAACAGAGCATGGACATAATGCAAGCTCCCTGTGCTGGTCTCCCTGGTGGCCTGCAGGGCAGAGACTTCCTGAACCAGGAATGATATCTCTGTGTTTAATGGGAAGCCAAAGATGCCCTAAGAGGCTGAGGAATGTGCAAAGTATTGAAATCATGTGCTGCAGCAGAGCATTGGGCCAGGAAGCAGACAGTGGTGAGAAGGTGGTCAGTCCTGTCAGCGCTGCTCCGTGGCTCACATGGGGACAAGAAAAGAGAACTTCCACCTCAGAGAGTACCACACACACCCAATGTATGTAAAGCAAGAGAGACAGGGGCCATGCAAAAAGAGATCTGGGCTAGAAGCAGAAATAAAACAACCTGAGTGTGGGAAGGTAGTGGGCCAAGACAAGACACAACGTGCAGTGAGCCATTTGTAGAGTTGCAAAATGAGGAAGAGGGGGGAGACCCCGCTGGGAGACACAGTCAGGACCACATTTTTGTGAAGGACTGGTGCAAAAACCTTACCAGGGGGACACTGGTCACAGTCTATTGTACTTTGGCCATCTTAAGCCATGTGAAATTGGTGTTCCAGAGATGGGCCAGTCTTCCAAACCGGTCTGTGGCCTATCAGGGACTGAGCTAATCAGCTTGTAGTGAATAGTGGTGACAGGAGAATGTAGACAATTCCAAACCTGGGAAGGTCAGAAACAAGGCACTGGAGCAGTAAGTGAGGCATGTGATGTCCTGATAAACAGCTTATCCCATCAGTTTTCAAGTTTCCCTTTAAAGATGTGTTTCCAGTGAAGCTAATTGTTTGCAGGTAGCTGAGGACCTGTCCTGCTTTCGGGAACAGTAAAAAATAAAGGTGGCTCCACTCTGAGGCCACTGCCAGCCCTGACTGATGGAAGAGTCTGAAGCCTGCCTGGAATCCTGGGACCTTCAGAGACTCTTCCCCAACAGGTCAGTCAGATCTTGGGTATGTGATACAGAAAGGATCTCCATCTGTCTGCTGGACGCCTTCCAGAAGCATCAACCAGGAGCAAGTAAAACAGCCTTCCCCCTAAGTTCCTTCTCTGAAGTCCCTGGGAAAAAAGGCCCCTTGAAAGACGGGTTCAGTGTGGTCAGTCACAAGAGATCTGAAAGCTGTATATCAACAGGCAAAAAAGACAGAAAAAGAAAGATGGGAAAATTGCTTTCTCAGCAAAGCCCGAGCTGGCAATTTAATGATGGTTGGGGCCCTATGTAAAGCCCCAGCTGCACTGGAGAGGCTGGTGGGGAAGGCAGGGCACCCCATGCCAACAGGAGGCCTTGGATGGCCTCAACCTTCCAAGAGGTCTGTTGTGCTTAGGCTATTTATGGGTACACACCGAGACCTTTGAACAAGTGGCAGGTACATGGACAACATGGCCTGTGATAAGTTCAAGGCTGACAGTCTGCAACTGGTCCCAAAGGAAAGGGAGTTGTTCCAAGAGCAGGTAACTTCAGCCTGCTGCACAAACTGGTGATGGGGAATTTCCACTGAAAAACGCAAAAATGAGACTGCCCGGAGCTGGCCCGCTCCCCGGAGCTGCAGGTCCACAGGACTCTGCTCCTGTTACAGAAGGAGATGCATTTTTTGTAGATGTGCTAACATTGCAAAACCTTGCTTGGGCACAGTGACAGAGGGAGAACATTTCAGTGGCCAGCAGAATGAGATTTAGCAGTTTCCACCTGTGCAATTCTTGCCAGTGGTTAAATTTACTGATGAGCCCTGCTGGTATTTGTACAGGAGGAACAGTGTAATCAGTGTACTGATTTGTACAGGGGTGTAGGCCATGAATCCATGCACTAGCTCATTCTGTGGGATTCCCAAGTGCAATTTGCCCAAGCCTTTAGGAAAATGGCTGTTTTGTAACTGCACAATTAACTACACCTCTGGTCATAAGTGGAGTAACAGGGATGCCTAATCCAGGCAGAACCTTTGGGATGCAGTCCACCAGTGTCATGAAGAGTTGATTCTTCAGAGAAATGAATGCAGAGAGGGAGATACTTGTTTCTTCTCAAACCACTTGTAGATGTGCAAATACTTCCAGTTCACTCAAGAGAACCAAGGAAAGGAAGTGCCAGAGGAGAAATATGAGCTCCTGAAGGTTCATCACAGAAAGAATCCCAATAGGATACAGCTAGAAAATGAGCTGGGAAACTCCACTGCTCTAGAGTGCAATGTACATACATTTGGAGCACAAGAGAGTGTTGGATACCAAGGAAAAAGCGTTCTGGTCACAGTGGAAAAGCCTGGAGTGAAAGGTCAAATAAGGCATAAAAGTTCTAGTGCATGGAAACAACCTATAGACCATGTTGTTAGGTGATGTCTGGAGCAGGAAGTTCTAAGATTATTATTTTAAAAGCTGGCAAACATTTTAAACCACACTGTGCTTCTGTACATTTCCAACAAGCCTTAGCTAAGCTAAGGGAAAAAGTCCTACACTGGTTAAGAATCAGGAAGGATGTAGAAAATGCACGCAGGAGATGAATGCCCCTGTTGCAAGCAACAGTCCCACAGAAACACAGAGACACCCCATGAAACAGTGTCTGACAGACTCATTCCATTAATGGGCTGCATTGCCTGGTGTCCTTGGGTTTCTGTCTGAAGCAGATTCTAAAGGCTGCAGACTATTTCACAAAATGCCCTGGAGCTTGTCTGTTAGGATACCAGTGCCAGATGTCCAAGTGAAAGACGTCCTCTCCCTCCAAGTCCTAGGGGGTGTGGGAGGATTGCACAAAGCTCAAGGGGAGAAACTCTGAATCCAGAACTTTTCAGCAGATCTGTGGGGTGGTTGGATCCCTAAAACAGCTCCATGTGACCACAGCCTGAAGGGTTGGTGTGATTTTTGGTGTTTTTTTTGCAGACTCTTCCAGTCAAGCAGCTTGCTCCTCAGAACTGTCTCAAGTGGTAACACCCAGCATATTCCAGTCTTTTGGGAGGCCCCAGGAGAAGCAAAGCACTTCCTTACCATTTTGATGAAAACCTAAGGCCTTCTGCATGCCTTTTTATGGACTTCTGGGAAAAGAAAAAAGAGTTTTGGGTCATGCATAGAAGCACATGTTCCTTTTTTTTTTTTTTTTTTTCTTTTGATCAAGTGGAAATCTGGGATATTTTACAGTCTTCGAAGAAACAGTGTGAAAGTCTTTAAAAGGATAAACCTATTGGACTTGCTGTGTAAGTCCATATGGTACTCACCTGGATATTTATGGTGGTTACACACTACAGTGGGATCCAAGGCTGTCACAAGGCCCATTAGAACCCCATTAGAAAATGCAGTAGGAAAACAACACACTGGGCAAACAAAAATTCAGGGTTTCCCTCTTCTTCTGTCTTATTTCACTGCAAATGTAAACCTGTGGAAAGCTGAGGCTGGAGAAGCTGAAGCACAGATCCTCTTCCTCCCTGCTAGCTTCAAAGGGGCAGAGATTTGCAGGAACACTGAATGCACCTTGAAACACTCTGGGAGTGGCTGCCTGGGAGGAAATCAAGGAGCAGAAAACTACAAGAAAGGGGAGTGCAAATGTTTTGGATTAGCAATAGGAAAATACCTTCCTGAAGCACACTGTGTAATTACAGTAAATAAAAATGTGTCATTCATCACTTCTTAAATTATTTTCCCTTATTCACAGGATGGTGGGTTTATTAGAGCCTTGTCATTTTGAGCTCCTTCAGAATAAAGGAGGAGACTGAGAGGTCAGGTGTGGGAGGGAAGCCAAGTCCTTCTTAATCCAAGTGTGCAAGACAGGTGGGACAGTCTCCCTCCTCTATGAAACAGAAACCACCCCATTCCAGGCTTGGCTGCAGACAGGTGAGTGCTGAGAAGATGTGAGAGAAGTCAGAGGAGAAGCCTAGTGTGTGTTTTAGGGTACAGATGCTACTTGGAGCAGGCTGGCTCTGAGCAAAGAGCCCAACTGCTGTTATATGAGTCCTCCTGGGTTCTGGTTAGGAAGGGCTGAGCTTTTTAGCTAGAAGGACAGGAGGAGAAATTGGGGATCTGTTGGTGCCTGTCTGCTTCAGCCACCATCCCAGATCTACCTGGAACGTGCAAGCAAGGAGTCCTCTGCATTGTATGAACAGCACTGGTCCGGAAAGCCAAAGTATTCCATAGGCATAGGCACCAACTGCAGTCCAGCCCCAGCCCACAAGCAGGACAGCACAGAGCTCAGCACCGACACTCCGGAGGAGGGACAGGCATGTGTGATGATCACTAAAACCCACTGTCCCAGAGGGAAGGATAAGCGAGCCCTTAGACCCATCCTAGCTTGTCAGGACGTATCCAGGATACCTCTGGACCTTGTACCAGCTGGGAAATACCCCCTCAACCATTGCACCTGAATTCCCTGCTCTCTCCAGCGTGCCCTTTGCTCCCAGACCAGATGGCAGCACGGTCCCATGTGCTGGCAGTGCTCCCTGGGGTGTGCAGTGCCACAGGGAGCTACCCCATGGTGTGTGGGGCTCTGAAGCTCTTGCAAATCCTGCTTGCAGGGTCACTTGCCCGCAGTGCTGTTCACCTCCCCGGTGTTTCACCAGGCTGCTGCAGCCGGGGCAGGAGCACCGCCTGCGTGCCAGCAGCGGTGGTGGCAGGCCTGGCAAGCCTCCCTTCTTCACAGTGAGACTCTCCTCCCCTCGACGAGCAGGTTTCCAGACAGCTGCCTTTTATGAGGGCGAATTTCAGGAAGGCTCTAAAACGCAGCCTCGTTTAAACTCGTCTCCCAGTCCTGTGCTCTGTGTCCTGCTGGGGAGGCATTGCATGGCCCCTTCCAGCTGCCGGCAGCCAGGCTTTCAACGTGGCAAGGGGCCGGGCTGTGTCTGGGCAAATGTTTTCTTTGTGCGGTCAGAAAGCAGGGCTGGGCAGAGGCGCCGTGCCCGAGGCACATCCTGACAACGAGCCCCTGCCCACCCAGGCCACGCTGGGTCCCGATCTCCCACGTTGATGGCAGGGACAGCGAGGGTGGCAGTGACCCTGGGTCTTCCCCAGGCATAGTGCTTTTATCTCAGGAGCAGCAGCTCCCTGGTGGGGAGGGATGCAGGCTGCTGGAAAAAGAGCCCGGGGTGCATCAGAGGATGGGGACAGTGCCACCCACATGGCCCACCTGTGGGATGTGCTGGCACCCGCTGCCTCCATGGCTTGGCTTTAGTGTTGGATCCCTGGGCAGAAGGTGGTGTGCAGCCTGTGCACCCCAGCAGGACCACCAGCAACCCCTGTCCACAGCCAGGCATTGCTGAGGTTGCTGTTCCACCATCCCCGCTCCCACACACACATGTGCACACACCCTACAGCCGTGAGGGTCCAAATCACATTTGCATAAAAATGCTTTGCATCCCAGACCCCAAGCACAAACCTGCCATGCCTGCTGGTGGCCTTGGCAAAGAGAAAGGCATTAAATCACCAAACCCAAGGCTTCAGCATGTGCCCATTAAAGCCCATGAATCTATGTCAAAGTTGGAAAAGGTCTGTGTTATGAAAAGGTCAGTGTTCTCTTTTATTGCCCTTTGCTTCCTTTGCTGTCCTAACAAGGTGTGAGGAGGAAGCCATAGGCTGGAGGGGTGCAGGACTCGTGGAAGTGAGCGGATGAGGTGTGACATCAAGCCAGGCAAAGCAGTGAGTGATGCTCACCCCACCCTCCTGCTCAGAGCAGGGCAGGCAGCAGGTCCCCACAAATCTGCTCTGCTGCGAGGAGAAGAAGCCATGCAGTCATTTCAATACTTTCTTTGAACTTTGCTCTGTGACTTTTTTAAAACAGCTGTGGCCAAAATTCAGCCCGTGGATCTTGGCACAGGGTCCAGGCCTTTGCAAGTAAGTCTCACTTGTGGGATTTCCTGTATGGTACAAACCACTCTTTAAAACCCCCAGTGTGTGAAGTCTTTAGCAAGGCAATAAGACCTTGACCAGCACAGTCTTTTCCTGAAGATCAGAGGCACTGTGAGGTACAAACACCTGCACCTGCCCTTGGAGCTGAGCTGAGGTGTAGGAGCTCAGCTGGGCAGTCAGGCAAGCAGGACTACTACCACATCCCCATTCATACCCATCCATGGCAAGGAAATTGAAAGTAGATGATTTTTAAGGTCCCTTCCAACCCAGGCCATTCTGTGATTCCAGAATTCCTCAGCCCCACAAACCTGAGGGAGACAAGAAAGCTTAGAGTTTTTTTATTACCTTCCTATTTTGCAGATTAGTGTTATCATTCCTGTTATATTTTTCATTTTAAATACCTTTTTAGGTGTAGCCAAAACCATTTGGAGGAGTTTCTTGAAGCTCTGCAGAAAGGGGGCAGCAGCTGGGGGCTGGCAAGCAGGACAGTGTGTCTCCTTTATGTCTCCATCTTTTGTGAGGCCAGTCCATCCATTCCCAGGAGCACTAGCCTCAACAGCTGGGTATTTTAGCCTCCTTCCTGGGGTTGTCCATTACAAGAGTCCCCTCAGAGCACTTGGATGCAGCTCAGTGTGGCAAAGTCCACGCTGGCAGTTCAAGATCCCCACTGGCACCAGCAGCGGATGCCAGAATCAGGCAAATTTCAGATCTGTATCTTCATGCTTGGAGAATTCAGGTCAGATGAAACAAGAAGTAGAGACTTTCTCCGTAGAAGGAGGAAAAAGACCCCAAGATGCCACACTCATATCAATCACCCTGCTTTTGCCACTGTCTGGCAGCTGGAACCCCAGCAATAGGAGAGCTGGAGGCAGTTTCCAGCCTGGCCTGTGTGCAACATGGTGCCTTAGGGACCTATAATCAAAGTTTTGATTATTAGCGTAACATGGATCATAAAGAGGAAATAGAATGAAATAAAATGAAAGTGCAGCTATCAGCTTCCCTTGAGTTTAGCTTGATCTATTTTAATTTAAATGGAAAACGCCACATAACTTATCTATAACACTCTAAAGCCCTAGTCAGGAACATATTGCCAGTGCTAGATAGTGGCATGTTTTAGCAGCAATATGATGGACATAAAGCTCTTTAATACACACAGAAAACCAGACCTCAAATGCTCTGTGGGGAAAATCATTTGGGCCTTGTCAAGAAAGTAGGGAGCTTGGGGCAGGAAGAAATGCACAGTGGCTGGCACGGGGTCCCATCGTGTACCTTGGCATCATTTTATCTGTTTCTGGAAGTTCTGAATGGCAAGAATAGAAAACATCCATTGCAAAGGTGCTGTGAGGCAATTTTGTGCACGTGAAGTGTTTCGAAAGCCCCGGGAGCCTTGCCCAGCTGTCATACAGTGACCTCAGGCAGGGGGTCATTGCAATGAGCTCCCAATGTCCCTTCAGCAAAATGGCCAGAGGAGCTTCACGCCACTGCAATTTGCGCCGCTGGTCCTGAGGGCAAAAGCTCTTTGGCTTGATGGGCTCCTCCAAGATTGTTTTTATGTTTGTAGCAGATTGCAAGCGGAATAAAATTCCTCTTCCCCTCAGAAAAGGCTTTGGAGAGGTGTGCAAGGTTTGTCTTCTGGAAATGCACCCTCACGCGGAGCTGGCACCCAGCTGGCAGGGACCGTCCCCGTGTCCTTGTGCCATGGCCCTGGGAAGGCAAACCTCTTCCAGCTCCCACCAGCACACTCGAGTCCCCACTTGATGTAGAAAGCACCAAGGGTGGTGTGGAGAGTGCTGCTCCAGTGGCCTGGCACTGATATCAAAGGCAGGTACGTGGCCTTATTTCCCACTCGAGGCAGCTGCAGGACGGCGCCGCTTCCCTCTGCAGGGGGAAGCTCATGCACGGGGCCGGAAGCCATCATGGAACAGGCAGCTCAGGAAGGGGCCAGGGCCAAGATTTTGTTTTTAACCTGTTTCTTGTTTATTTAAGCCTTTGAGGAAGACGAATAAAAGCAGCCAGCGAGCGAGGCGGGCTGTGTTGCAATCGGAGCTGTGTGTGCTGGCCGGGTCGCGAGAAGGCAGCCTGTGTGACAGTGGGGACACCGCCTGTCCGGCCACTCCTGAGCCCCACAGACCCACCAGCGGCTTGCACAGCAGCCAGGCTGCTGAGAGAAGGTGTCCTGAGCACATCCAGCAGCAGCTGGTGCTTTGGCTGGCTGCAGGAGAGCTGTGCTGCCTGCCAGGCAGCGCTGCGGGATCAGGGCGCTGGAGCTGCCGCTGCTGAAGGAGGAATTAGAGGCACAGATGTTTTGGTTATTTTGTGCAGAACAAGTTAAAGTAACTCGTTCCCTTTTGCAGAGAGGCATCAGTCCCAGATGCCTGGTCCCAACTAGTGCTGCCTGTGCCCCAGGGCTCACTGCCTTCTGCCCCAAGAACAGGGACAGGCCAGTCCTACAGAGCTTCTGTCCCTCTGCGCAGCACCAAGAGATGTAGTACTGCCACGTATTTGATGCTGCAATGGAACAGCAGCAGATTTGCCATGATCAGCCAACTTCAGTTGCAGTTTACATCTCCCTTGCCTCATTCATGTGCCCCCACCCCGTTCAGGCTCCAGGTTTTGCTAAGGGCAAATTCATATTCCATCAGAGCAGTGCTTCCCAGTGAGAGCAGTGGTCCAGGCAGGGGCTGTGGGGGAATGTCTGCCCCCTCTTTCCCATCTGGTCTGGCTGCTACTTCCCCTGTTTGTGATCTCACAGTGCATTGTTTTGGGAGAACACTGCTTTGGGAACCCCCAACTATTCCCACCAGGTTTCAGCAAATGTGGAGCTGGCAGCTGGAATGGGGACTGGGATCACTGGGGTAGAATTTGAAACAGAATTTGACTGTAGAGCTGGGAGATAAACCCACAGTTTCCTATTGCAGAGATTGTAGACCCAGGTAGAGCTTTTGTGTTGTTTTTAACAGGCAGAGGATTAGTGCCTGTTGCAGCCATCCTGTTTTTTAAAATGGCAAACAAAGTGTAAAAATTGGATTAAGTAAGAATGTCACCATGGGGAGGGTCTGACTAGTGCTTGGGGTCAAAGTACAATGTATGGAATAAAGTGAGAGCATCGTGGGTTTGGATTCTACAAGTTTCATCAATATGAGCTACCTTCACCTCTTAAGGTCATTTTAAAAGGACCTATAAGTGGCACTTGGTTTAACCCATTTCAGAGAGCTAATGTTAAGATGCTTTTCTGAAATGCTCCTTTCCCCTAAGAGAGTAGATGGACATGTCATAATCTAGTTGCAATTCTCCTTCCAAGTTTGCTTAAAAAGTAAATTAAGCCATTTCAGAAATTCAGCTGACCAAAAAAACCCAGCTCTGGCCAGTCATTTCAGGCTAAGCTAATGCAATTATCATTCTTATCCATATTGTCATGCAGTTAGTCCCGCTGAGCCTAGCACTCAACTGTCCTGATTTTTCATCATAAATTCTCTTTGTTCCTCTTCAAGTATTATTCCTGATTAATGTCTGTGATTTGAGAAACTTAATGTCAGATTTTAAAGTGACAGCTGATTTTTCTTTGAGCGAGTTTGTTTTGTATGGATAAGCTTTTACACAGCATTGACATATTTCTGACTCCTCTTTACCTTTTGAGTTCCTTTGTAGATACTGTTCTTAATGTCTCTGAAAAGATTGTTGAGCTTGTGCTCTCAGAGACGGTAGCAAACCCTCTTGCAGGTGTTGTTGTGCAGCGGGGGGCAGACATGAAATGGAAGCAGGCACCAGGAATGCAAATTCCCGCTGCAATTTGGGTCACATGTCCAAAGGGAATTATAATTCCTCACATGCTTTCTCACGCAGCAGGACACAGGACCAGAGGGGCTGCTGCCTTGGACTGGGCTCTCAGCTCATCTACTCCACTCTCTTGTCTCTGAAGGTGCCCAGTTGCCAAGTCCTGTAAAGCCAGAACGAGAAACACCAGAATGGCCAATCCTAACTTGCTTATAGGAAAACATTTTCCTAACCCTAGGCATATATCACTTGGCATGTCCCCTGAAGAGCTCTGGTTTATATCCCTTCTGCTTGATTATCTCCAATGAGGTAACCCTGGAGATATCCACAACCTTTATAAATGCCCATGCATTTTTTTCAGACCTCCTGAGCTCTGCATCTCGGCAATCTCCGGTGGCAGTGAATCCCAATCTTGCAATGCTCTGCTGAGCACATCCCCATTCCTCCTGCCATTCACTGCTCATTTTAAAAATCAAATCAAGCATTCCCATTCCCATTCCCATTCCCTGGACTCTCTTGCCCCAGCCTCCCTCGGGCTTTGCTCTCTGCTGTCTGTCAGAACCACCTTTATTAATATTCTCTTCCACCCCATGATCCATCTTTGCACAAGAGCTTTCCAGTCCTCTTGAGCAGGAATCTCTTTGGCCCTCGAGGCACAGAATTGCCTGCCCTCCTGGGCATCCCTCTCCCTCCTTTGCTGCTCCTTACCAGGACTGCAGATGTGGTATGGGTTATTTTGAGGTCTGGACACAGGGACTCACACTATAGATAAAACTGTGTTGAAATCAGGAGCTGTCTCAGCCAAGTTACTGATAAGATTTGCTTTTGTTACCCTCGTCTGGGCCAAGACCTACAGCAGGTACATCAGCCAGGGTCGGGCAACTCCTTCCTGCAACTTCTATTTCACCCTGGCAAGCCAGACCTCCACCCTCACCTTCCTTGTGTCTCTGAAGCCATCGACCTGCCCGTGCCAGGACTCCTTACACAGCTGCACCAGAGACCTCATTTTGTGCAGGAAAATATATGTCCATAATCCCTGGTTGGGATCCACAGTGCTGGCAGCAGGCAGTCTGCTCTCAGCCGTGCTGGCGGATAGAACAGGTGCAAAAAGAGTAGAAGAGGGACTATAAGAGCCATTACAGCTATCAGAGAGACAAAAAAAAAATTAATCTAACACAGCCATGGTACTCACATGGCATGTGGAGAGCCATCAGAGTGAGGGTTTGACTGGTAGCATCCCTTTGATAGTTCCTGTGAGAGCAAAACAGATCCTTCAAGTGTTCCCACTTGAGCTTTGGGCTGTGGCTGCCCAGAGGAGAGCTCCTGGGCTCTGGACACCAGGCAAAGCCAGCAGGGAGCTGCCAGAAAACACTGCTGTCACCATAGAGGAGGCTCTCTTGTAGCCCATTTAAGCTGCTTATGGATGCCTGAGACAAAAGGCTGGCTTTGCTTTTCCCTTGTAGTTTGAGCTCAAGGTTGGACACTCCCAGAGCAGCAGATGTCCAAGGGCACAATTCCCCATGACTGCACCCATAGAGAGTGGCCTGGGCTGGCAGGAGGCAGAGGACAGTCACAGATACCACTGACATAATTTTGGGGCTGGGTGAACACACTGCAGCTGGAAAAACACTAAGAAAAAAAGGGCATTTACACACCTTGTACAGGCAACTGCACTATAGGCAGCTCTGGTAGGGATGTTTGCTTTTCAAGTTACTCAAGACATCCCATTATACAACCCCCTTTTCAGTCAACTAAAGCTTTGCCAAGCATTTTGAGGTGATTTTTTCCATGCTGTATGGCTGCCTCTGACATCTTTGAGGGAAAGATCCAGCCAAATGGGCTGGGCCAACACCTGGCACCAAGCACAAGAGGAGAGGGCAGAAGAAACTGTTTTTCACCACATGAAGTGCTTCTGGTGACCTTTTTGCTGAATGGCTTTAGCACAGCCGTGCTGTAGGGCAGGAGTTTGAAATTTGGCCCGAGGGGTCAGTGTCATCTCAGGGGTTTGCCACGGGTCTTTCCACTGCCTCCCATCCTGCACCACCTCCCTGCTGCCACTCCCTGGATTGTCTGAGGTGTCTCACCTGGTACCTTCTGGTTTTACAGCCCTGCTAATGAGCCATGGGATGGCCAGAGTGGCATGAGACCATGGGATTTCTGTCCTTTTGGGATTTGAAAAGCTGAACTCAGAAAGTTGTGTTAGAAATTATTACAGCTGCACAGTGAATTATTGAGAGGTTTAGAAGTGCCAGGATTGAACTGACCTGTGCAAATTCAATTCACTGTCCAAAGCTGGTTCAAAAGAGATATCTGCTGGTGCTGTCTTCATCTCATACAGCTGGCTTTTCCATCTGAAGTTTCTTGTAGTTTCTTGTAGTAATAACCCCCAACTTTTTGGTGCTTTTTTCAACATGGCTTGAACTGGAAGCTCCATACTTGAAACCAGTTGAGATTTTCACGAATGTTGTTGTGTATCCTAAAAGAAATACTCTTCCTTGCCTCTTTTGCAACAATGACATGGAAGAGGTGTTTGGGAGCGGGCCTCACCATTTGCCATCAACCCACCAATTTTTGTCTGGATATCTGAGAACCCCCAGGTTAGCACTGATGGGGCACAGCTCTGTGAATGATGGTCCTGAATCACAGGATGGTCAGAGGGTTTTCAGCCACATAGACAGACCATTGTAATTGTCTCTTTCTGTTGTCTCATTGTTGTGTGTGAACTGATTTTTATAAATGACACTGTAGCAATGCTGCACCAGCAGGCAACTGAAGTTTAAACTTCCCTGGGCATAGTGTTTCTAATATACAGCTGATAACTCCTCTGCAGCAGAGGAATTAAAGGCATGAGTGACCCTGTTGTAAAGGCACTTGCCTGGGCTCAGATGGCAGGAGAACAACTTCCATCCCTGCCAGAGGCTTCCTGTGTGACCTCAGGCAGGCCTCAACCCAGCTCACCAGGCACATTGAGGGATGCACATCCCATTGATGTTACCTGGAGATAACCTGAGCACCCTGTGAGCCTGTTACACTGAGGGTCCTCAAGAGAGCCTTTCTCTCATCATCTGGGCAGCCTCTGTCTCCTCCTGCACTGCCAGTTCCCTGCACACCTTGCCAGGCTGGGCACTGAGGTGTGCTGCTTTGCTCTTCTCACACTGTGGGACTTCCCAAAGAAAGAGGGAGGGCCTGGAGAGAAGGACGAGTCCACAGCTGCAGAAGGAGATTTTCTGGAGCTAAGGACCATTACCAAATACTGAGGAAGCCCATGGGTGCAGTGAGCTGGGATGAGCTAGGATGGGGTAGAGGAGAACCCTGCTTCACCACAGGTCCTAAGGAATGGATAATAAGAAATTAATACTTAGAAACACAGAGGATCTCTGGCAAGAGGGAGTGACACAACAGGACAATTGCAATGGCATCTTTGACTCTACCATGCTTGTTAGAAGACTCTGCTTTCAGCATTGTTCCATTATCACAGTTTCCCTTTCAGTTAGTGCACAGCTCCATGGATCTCAGTTATAACCTGTGGATTCCTGAGGGATTTGTGCAGGTGAGGAGCTTAACTGTCTTAGGTGTAGCCAATTTTGTGGGTAATACTGATGTGGACTGAGCGGCATTCGCAGCTAATTAAAAATGCTACACTTTAAAATAATTTGTGCTAATTACAAAATCTTTAGGAGCACTATTTTAACTACATTTTCCATGTTCCATGGGGATTTGAACTCCGTTAATTCTGCACTGACTCTCTTGGCACCATTTAGCATATCAAAATGGCCATGAAATTAAAAAACCTTAGCCATTTTTACTTCTCTAGGAATTAATGCTAGCAGGAACAGGAAAGAGTTTAGCTGCAGGAAAAATGTGACTAAATTCAGGCCCCTTCCCCTTTTTCTCCCCCACTAAAGGACATTATGTTATATAGATATAGACTATATATATAGACCCAGAGGAGCACAGGAGCTGCTGTGATTGCTGTGCCAGGAGGAGGATGCACAGGGCCACGATTCCTTGTCCCATGAAGCTGGACAGTGAGTTAGTGCTAAATGCCATTCTCTTGGCCTCAAAATGAGTCAGTACCTGTCAAAATCAGTACCCTGGTGTTTTAACTCCCACTCTGAGCGCTGCCCACTGAGAGGCAGCAATGTCAGACACCAAACCAGCATCAGAATGAGCACTAAGCCTCAAGTGTGTTGTTCCCAGGCTCCTGTTCTGCCTCACAAACCGCACTGCTTGCCGCTGTAAGACAGAAATGTCCTTTAAAAAGGGTGAAGAAAAGAGAAGGAATCTGAGACTTCTCTTTGGAACAAGGCAGAGTGCATTTGCAGTGTCCTGACATTGTCACAGCAGCCCAAACAACATCGTTCTGTGAATTTGCAAGAAAAATGGCTCCGTTATTTAGCAATGAAATCTCCGAATCAGCCTCTGACAGTCACTCTGAAAAACGATGCAAACATTCAACACAAGAACAATCAAAAATACATCAGATGTTATTTTTTTTTTAACTGAGAGGGAAGACTCACATCATTCCACTGAATGCATGTCTACACAGATCAATGTCAGCTCTTATTCATTTGCTACTTCTAACTATGTGCATTTATTCCTGTTCCTTGGGCCTTAGTCACCTAGCCACTGTGAGGACTTTCTTCTGCATGCTCCGATGAAACTGAATTCTGGATCTTTCTCTGGAGCACAGGGCACATCATTTTCTAGTCATTTATCATCCATGAGCATCCTATGACTGGCCCTGCACAGTGGCACCCTCACTGTCTTCTCCCTCTTTGGAGCAAGAGGGTTTCCAGGAGAGTTATCACCCTGCCTCCTCCACTGGATTGCTTGTGGACCCTGTGCACATCATGAACCTTTCCCTGCCTTTTCGAGCCACCAAGCTGCATCAGTCCTGGTGGGATGAGCCTGGCAGCAAGAATTTGTTCTATGTTTGCTTTCCCCACTTGTAAACTGAGCATCATAATACTTGCCTAGATCAAAGGGGGTACGGGGAGAATTAAATAATTAATGTATGTAAAGCACTTTGAAAGATGAAAGATGCTATATAAGTACAAAGTATTAACTACCTCAAAAAAAAAAAAAAAGGAAAAAAAAAAAGGAAGAAGAAAAAATCAAACTGGTAACTGATGTAAGCCTCCAGTTTATTCTGTAAGAAATGCATGAAGTCAAAATAGTTGCCACTAACAAATTAGGAGTTTGATTATGCCAAGCCCTAACACAGCTAGTCAGGGGACTGACAGACTTGCCTTCTCCTGTGGCTGAGTTAGGTCACCCACATGAGCAAGAGGGCTCCAAAAGCTTACCCATAATGGGGATTTGGAAGGGAAGGCACTTCCTGCATCACTGAACCACCTCAAGCCCCACGTCAAATGGTACAATTCAAAAATTGATGCTGCAGTGCCTTACAACAAGCTGTTCCTTGCTGTTCCTCCCCCTCACTGCTCCAATGGCCAGAATGGTTCCCAGGCTAAACACACTCATGGCCATTTGTATCCATTTGTCCTTGTGCCAACATTGTTTTAAGTTTAACACAGGATATTTATAGATCAATCGTGTCCTCTCTAACCTCTAACGTTGTTGGGCAGAACCAGGCAATCCCTTTGAGTTTCCTATTGTTAAGTAGGGTCTGCAGCCCCCACCTTACAGGAGCACCTTTAGTTACACTTGGTCCTGTCACAGTTCATCTTTCTCTAATAGTGATGAATAAAGCTGAGTGCAGCTGCCTCACAGGGCCCACCAGTACTTGTTCTCCATCACCAATGCTTCTCAATCCCCTGTGGGAAATACTTGATTCATCCTCTCTCATATTTACCTTTTTCTATGGCCGTGCTGTGCTGCCATTTCAAGGCAACCTTGTGACCAGCCAAGGCGCCTGAGAGGTTTTATTTTCCCGGAGAAACTCTGGCCCTTCAGCCTTACGTGCCAAACCTTACATTTGGCACAGTTGAATTTCGTCCTATTCCCATTGTTCCCACCCTCGAGGTCACGCAGTTCTTCCTGTTTGATAGGCTGGGGCCCCTCTGTATTGACAGGCGCTTGCATGTCTGTGTCATCAGGAAATTTCACCACGCACTCCTCCCTCTTTTGTGTGACAGAAAAATATGGACTAAAAGCAGTCCCCAGGCAGCCCTCAGACAAATCCACTAGCAGCTACCTTCCACATCTGCTTTCAGTTCATCTTGCTTTCCCCTCCTACCCCACTTTGCCTCACCTGTCTTGCAGAGATGGTTGAGGTTCTTCTGGAGGGAAAGATGGTGCAAGCTTGCCGGACCCAACCGATGCTTTGGAAGTGGCTGTGCTCCCTTGGGAGCATTGCAAAAGAGAGTCAGACAAGTTGCAAAGCTCTGACATTTCATAACAATGTCAAGCCAGGGAAATATAATACCCAGAGTAACATGGGATGGGAGGGAATATTCTTCAACATCTGGTGGAGCACATGCAGTAATTCTGGCAGCACAGAGAGCTCTGTGTCCTCAAGAACCCTTTTAAATTACAACATGAAGCCATGTTGGTATTGCTGCTCAGAGGGAAACTGAGCCCAGGTGGAGGGCAGAGACAAAGGCCAGGGGGCTGTTCCAGAGAAGAGGTAGGCAGAGGTCAAGGGTCCCAAATCTGTCACACAGTTCTAGCCCAGACCCCAGGCCTCTGTTTCACCTCAGACAGCTTTGGTCATTTGTGGAGATGATTTATAGATGGTTTACTTTGATGTAGCAATGCAAGAAGCAAAGGGATACTGATTTTTGGGAGTAATCAGCTCTTTGTGAGACAGAAAATTATGACCCACCATCTACTGGGCCCTGTAGTTGCTAAGATGAGCTCAGGAGGAGACTGGAAAAGATGAACCCCAGTACACTCTGATCTCCTGTCTCCAGGGAAGATCATGGGGTCCACCTTTGAACCAGCCATGAAGTAAAGCAAATCTTGGCCATACCAGGGTCAGCAACCAACTTCAACTGGGCTGAAGAAATCAGCTCTGGCACTCAGGCGCTTCAGGGCTCCCAAGATGACTCTGAGAAAAGCCACCACTTATGGCAGACCCTGGCTGGAGGAAAGTCACAGCCATTTGCTTTCAAAAGACTGACTTCTCCTCAGAAAATTCCAGCTGGTGCCTTCCAGAGGACCCAGAAGTGTATTTCTGCAGTGCCTGAGTACATCAGGCCTTGAAGTACTGCTGGAGCAGTAACACAGTGAGACTGCCCAAGTGCCAGCGTGAGACCTTGAGCCAGCTGCAGAAACAAAGCCCTGAGTGTCTTTGCGTTCCAGAAAGCGCAAGAAATGAGATACGTGTGAATGTGCTCCACAAAGTTTGTCCTGGATCTTTGGAGAGAACACCTTATTAGAGCTGCTGGTAGCATTACACCGGCTCAGGAGCAGTTTTTTTTTTCACGTGTCTCTTTGAAAATAAGACCTTTCTAGTTTTATTACAAAACATGCACTTGCATGGGACAAGCTGAGCACATTTTATCCCTCACATTATTGAAAAGTGAGAGCAGGAGCCCTTGCCCTTCCCTCTGCTGCCCACAATGCTTATGTCCTGGTATGAAGCCACAGGCAGATTTCCTGGAACTTCTGTATTTGGTTTAAGGCAGCATCCTGAGCTCTGCATGTGCACAGGGGTATGTGAATGCATTCCTGTGAGCACAGACATAGAACAGACCTAATGGTTATCCTCAGCAAGAACATGGCTGAGAGGATTTGCCTCTGTCTAACCAGGTAGTTATTAATACCTGGTGAGAAGATCTAACAGCCATAATATCTCATTAGCATATTTTGATGGATGATAACCTCTTCAAATATGCATGGAAGAGAGAGAGGACTGGCTTTGGAAAGGGCACAGGGTGTTTGTAAACTGGTCATCCCTGGTTTTCAGCCTCCTTAACGCTGCTCAGGAAGATGCAAAGGTCTCTGGGCTGGTATAAGATACTCACCAGAGCACAGTGATGTACACAGCAAGCTGCAGCACTTAGCTTTGCTTTTGTGTAGCCTCACAGCTTCTCGCTTCTTCCTTCTCCAGCCCAGTTTTGAGGGACTATCAGTTGTGGCCCCTAAGGATCCTCTCCAGGCCTCCTGCAGAAGTGTGATAATATATGCCTTCCACCCCAAAGAACCAGCCATAAAAGTAGAAGATGAGGCAGGAACAGTCAGATCATTATGGACAGCTTAAGCTCTGTTAAGTTTTATACAGGAGATCCCCCCTGGAATGCCTGGGCCACCATCTGGACTCAGGGAACCACAGCTGGAGGTGAGGAGCCCCAGGCACAAAGCATCTAAGGGAACTCTAGCAAAAGCAAAGGTCTAGGAATTTAAACTGGTGTAGCACAATCATTTTGGAGACTGCAAGGCTCCCAAGCTCATTTTTTTTATATGCACAAATTTACTTCATGGTCAGAGGCAACAGAGGGAGTAAGGTGGAGTAAGGTGCATTGTTAAATAAGTGGCCTCCAGGGGTGGAGTACCCTGACATAAAACAACTCCTGTTTTCTACTTCTTTCCACATCTGCCACCCCAACCAGCTAAATTGAAATGCTCTATACCTTGGTCTTACCCCTAGTGATGCCAAAAGGGCAGGCACATGGAGAACATGCAAAGAATACTGTGGGATGTTCCTCTGGAGGTCACCTGGCACGACCCAGCTCTCACAGCAGAGCCTACAGACACTCAAAACAGTATGAACTGGTTTCAGAAGAGCCTGTCAAAAACAAGCCTCACCTCCAGATGACCTGAACTTTAAAAGTGGCTGTGGCAGAAGCCAGCCTGGATTGCATGTGTTGGACCCACTTCTAATTGGCCTTGTCTTTTATGCAAATGTGCTTTCAAGAGCTGCATGTTGTTATTGTCTGTTGTCAATGGGCATGAGGTTTTTGGAAGTCACAGCTTGACTTTAAACCTTTTTTTCAGGGACAACCTTCCATAATTTGCTTTAATGGGCAACCCCTGCTCCCAGTTTGGCCCAGTCTTTGTGCTGAGCTTTGGCTACTTGGCAGTGCTTGGCCCAGCCCTGCAGTCCATGGCTTGCTGCAGGGTGAGGGGATCAGGGGAACAAGAAGCAAGGGTTAGGCAGGGTCTTGGCTTCTCCTTAGCCCAGACTGGCTTGGAGAGTGATGATCCTTTGGCTGGCTGTGGCACGTTTGGCTCCCTCCCAACTCCAGCTGTCATGCTGGGGGTGGCATCTCCGAGGGGACCCCGTGGGTCAGCAGCTTTTTGTGGAGTTGCTCCTTGGGCAAAGGGAGCCAAATGTCCCACAGTACTTGGGGCAACAAGGACAGCCCTGTCCAAGCTTTTGTTCCTTGTTAATTCTGCTGCTCTGGATTTTGTGCTGCAACCCTGCCACTGGCACTTGGCCGGGGTGCTGATGCCTGGGAAAAATATCTGTGTAAATGCGATTATGTGGGAGTGAGCGCCTGCGTGTCTCTGGCAGCCCAGCCACGCCAGTTCTGCTCTATTTCCAGGGCAAAGATGGCAGTGGGGAAAACATCCCAGCTTTCTGGAGTCCCATGCAGTGCTGTGTGTCCCTGGCCCTAGCAGAAGCAGTAGGAAATGCTGTGTCACCACAAAGCTGCAGCCCAGACCTCGCCTTTTCCACGCCTGGCGTTGTGTGTGCTCTTTGACTTGTTGTCACTGTCACCCAGGCTGCGCTGCTCTCTGGCAAGGAGAGGAACAAGAGCAGGCAATGTTTTACAGAGGATGGTGTCTGGCCATGGAAAAGCTGTGCAACATGACTCATTTTGTGTAAAGGACATGAAATTACAACTGCGTGCCACATGAGAGATGCTAGCTGGGCTCGGATCAAAAAAAAAAAAAAAAAAATCCTCATCCAGGAAGGGTATTCAAGCATGTGCTTAATTTAAGAACATACTTAATCAGGGCCTTTGGGTATAAAAGGGTAATGATTATTCTTGTGTTGCTGGGAAAATCCAAGTGACATCCGGAAGATGTATTACTCCAGAAAATTTAGTGTTATTTCAGTGTCCTCGTTTAATCTTTCCATTTCCAAAAATGTAATTCTTTTAATTTGTCATTGCTATGAGTTCCTTCACAGCTGTTTTACACTCGATTGTTAATGCCAAGTGGAATCAGCAAACACAATCTGGTTCAGATAATAAGTATGGAAGATCAATCCTGCATCAGTCCCTTTTCTCTGTCCCCATTAAACTTCCCAGCATGTAAGATATCTGAGTTTAGCTTTGCAGGGACAGCTAGCCACAGCAAAAGAACCTCTGGTACACACTGTGTAATCATTTAAAATCAGCAATATCCCTGCCCAGAATTTTTTCGATGTATTTGACTCCTAATTTTCTCTCTAAATAGCCGTGTATTGCTGCAGAGGTTAGAAATGGTGGGATTCTAAGATGGATATGCCTTTAAGGGAGCAAGGAGCCAAGGAGAGGCTCTTTCTGAGGTCTTTCTGAGGTCTCAGTGTGACCCAGGTAGATGGCAACTAATGTCTTTGTTTTCCTTGGAAAAACCATGTTGCACAGCTACTCCAGACCCAACAGCTGGGAGAAGGCAACTCTGCTCTATGTTGACCACATTTCATGGTTTCATACCCAAACCTTTCTGTCACTGCACAGATGTCCCCTGAGCTGGCCTAGACTTGTAATGCCCTAAGGACTCTGGGCACCAGCTGGAATTTTCAAAAGGGCTGCAGGGATCTGGGACCCAAGTGGAGATCCCACATATACCCTGTAGGAGATATTCCACCTGCTGCCCTTGAGCATGGCCTCATTTTTTTAGTTATTTGCTGTACAGCAAAGATATTTAGGCACCTGTTTTACCAGAGATTCTCCAGCCCAGAGATAAACAAGGGTTGCTACTGGCAGTAAGTTCTTGTTAATTTTATTGACCTTGGGTTAAATCCTGTTCATCCTCCTCAGGCAATTGCCCCCTCTGAAACCACTATGAATGTCAGCACGAGTCAAGAAATTGGATTTTGGCCCCTTTGAGAAGACAGCAATCATAAATCTAGCTGCCAGCAGAAATCCAGGTGCTAAACCAGGGATTTTTCTGGGGGAAAAACCACAGTAAAAATCCGTGGGATAGAACCAGGGCAATGGGTGGGCATAAAGGAAAATTCTAACTTCATTTCACTCTAATTATTATTAGGGTAGGTGTTCAACTGGGCGCCATTTAAACATATCCTCAGCTTTGCCTCTGCTTCCCGGTCTGACCTTGGTGTTGATCCTTGAAAACCCTGTTCTTCTCAAAGCTGTGGTTAAATACAATTGTGTGTGGCTTTGAGAGGCAAGATGCACCAGTGAGTGCAAGTTATTGTAAGGATATTTTAAAAAGTGAATGATAGTGACAAAACATCTTGGTGAGAAACTGTGAAAACATATTACTCTACACAACATGACTAGAGGAGAAGGATTTTTTTCTCCAATTTTTTTTCACCTCTTGTTTATTTTCCTCTTCCTTTTTTGAACAATGTATCTTAATCTTGCTCTATGGATGTAGCACGAGAGTTATGTGTGCAGAAAGCATCTGAAACCACTTTGTTTCTAGTTTTCTTTCATCCGTTTGGTATTATAAATAACCAAAGAGGATATTGCTTAATCCATAAAACAAAGTGACATCATAATTTATTAATACAGAAGACACAGTTCATTGCTGTTGAACGCCATAAAGAGCTGGAAATAGAGTAGTTTCTCAGAAGGCACTGCCAGTGTTTCAGAGGAAATATTTCCTCAATGCTATATCAGCATATGTAAGATCCTCTCTCAGTACCTCACCATTTTAGCTAATCCCAGCTGAGCTGCTCTGCCATATCCAAAGGTAATTTTGGAGGGGATTTCTCCAGTCTCTGACGTCTTCTTTCCACCTGCCCCACTCCTCCCAACGCTTTGCTCCTGCTCTCTGCTTCTATGAGAAAGGAAGAAAAACCCAAACAGCCCCGTGGTGGGGACAGAGCTGGCTGGACCATTTAAAGTTCTCTCACTGGTGTCTGTGGGGCAGCAGCACAAGCCCACACGTCCTCAGGGTGTCCCTGTGCCAGCAGGGACACGGAGCTGCACCCATGGAGGAGCAGTGTCGTACATCAGGCTGCACACGCTCGGCCCCGGGCCAGCAAAGCATTTAAGCACCTGTTTACCCCTAAGCTTTTGAGTAATTCCTCTGGCCTGAGCTAAGCACAAGCTTCCCACAGCCTCCCTGCTTCCCTTGGTCTTCCCTTGCTGGATTTGTGCACCGTGGCCTGGCTGAACTCGGGGCTGCCGGCACAGGGACCACTCCGCAGCCACCTCTTCCTGCTCCCTCCTCTGCACAGAGCCACAATTCACTCTCTGCAGACCCCAGTACTGCTGGCACCTCCATGGGTGAGCCCCTCCAGTGTCTGAGAGGCTCTGCCAGGGCTCCCAGCACTGCATTCAGCCACAGGGCAGATTTTGAGTATTTCAGGAGAAATTCCACCACTTCTGTTGCTGTGCTGTCTCCAAGCACCAGCCCGAGCCCACATATGGACGAAGTGCAGTGACCACATGTCCACAATAAGACATCCCTCTCTCTTTTAGGTAACATAAACAATCTTCCTGGTATGGGTAACTTGCAGCCCTGGGAACACACTCAGCAGATGTTTTGCTCCACTCTCTACCACTGGCTGCCCAGAAGCACCTAGTCCTCACTGCTGGTCCCTGTCTGCTTCATCACGAAACATGCCTAGAGTTGTGCTCTTGCAACTTTTGGGAAGAGGCAGGATCCCTTTTGGCTCCGCAGGGCATTAACTCGTATTGTCATTTGTATTAATTTCCTACCTTCCATACACACAACCACTGGCTCCCGCTGGGACGCACCCATTCAGAGCAGTTCAGCGGCTGTGCGGGACGGGCACGGCGCTGCCTGCCGGTGACCCCCGGGGGACCCTCGGTGCCGGGAGCTCCTCCCTGCCTGCTCCCCGCACAGGCACCGGAGCCTTCCCGGCTCCCCGGATTTCCCGGGAATCTGCGGGATTCCCGCCCCGCGGGGTCCCCGGGAGTGCGCTGGCACCTGTGGAGCCGCGTGAGCGCGCACGCCCAGCCCCGTGTGCGCGCAGCCGGCGCCGGCACGTTGGCAGTGCGCTACCCCCCTCGCACCCCCCTCCCACCACTCTTCTCCGGGCTATATGTGGCATTTCGAAGCTCTGACAATCTTGCTTCCAAATGTTTTCCATATTTGTTCAGCCTCCTTGATTCAAATACCAGGAACCACTCGGCCGGCAAAAAGGCGAAGCTTTGGGGGGCAGAAAACTCGCACCCCCAGCGGCGTGCGCGCACACACACACACACACACACACACACACACGCACACGCACACGCCCGTGAAAGCACAGAGCCCGCCGGCATGGGGAAGGAGGAGAAGAAAGCCCGGCACAGCGCGTCCCCGAATACCCAGAGCCAGACAGGGAAGGCACCCGGAGGGGAGAAAAGCACCGGCTCGACGCAGGAGTCCGCGATGAAGAAGAAGAAGAAGCAGAAGAAAGCCAAGGGGGATCCCAAAAGTGGCCAGGAGGAGGAATCCCACACTTGTTGTGGCTGCCGTTTCCCGCTGCTGTTGGCGTTGCTGCAGCTGGCGTTAGGCACCTCTGTAACAGTGCTGGGCTTCCTTATGGCAGGCATCAGTTCCTCTCTGCTAGTCAGAGACACTCCATATTGGGCTGGGATAATTGTAAGCATAAAGTCTGTTTCTCCATAAAGTGCCTTTGCCAGCATTAATGCAAGCTGCATGACGCTCCACTCGAGACTAACCAACTGCATGCACAACACCATTTGAGTTATGCTAACTATAAATATTCTTGGGATTAAGTGTCTAGCTATACTTTCCCAAGGAAAACTGCTCCTGCAGAATAACACAGCCTTTCATATTCTTCCCTGCAATACCCAACAGATCTGAAATAAAATACGGGGTTGCTGGATGTACGTATTAGCTTGTGCTTTGCAGGGAACTCCTGCCTGGTGATGCTGAAAAAAAAAAAAAAAAAGTTAATTTCTTATGCTGCCTACCCTCTTTGCCCACCAAACCATAACCATTCCGTTTTGGAAGTGAGAGCATAACTCAGTAACTCGCAACTTGTGGCTGGGCGAGGAGAGCAGTGTCTGTCCGGAGCCTCCTCGCTGTGCTGTGCTGAGGGGTTTAACCCTCTTCCCGCTGCTGCTCCTCACTGCACGTGGCCATGGGGCAGGGGGTGGCACTGGTGGATGTGGCAGGGACAGGGAGCCCTTCCCAGGGCCTGCTGCTGGCTCCTGCCAAGTCACTTTGGAGTGACACGCCAGCCTCGCCGTGTGGGCTAGGGGGGGCTGGGCAGAGGGCAGCGTCCTGCTGGGTGTAAACCAGAGGCATCCCTGCTGGGGAAGCCTGGGCTGTTCCCCAGCAGCAGCCACCCCTGCAGAGGTGGGGATGGGGTGTGTGGTGCCGTCTGTGGTGTGACTCTGCTGGCTGTGGGCTCGGGGATGTGAGGTTTGCTCCCCAGGGTTAGTGATTATGAGCCTGGGATAGGCCATGGATATAACTGAGCATGCAGGTTTCTTCCCTAGGCAACAGGTTTCAGGAAAATATATCCTGAAAATACGCCCTGCTGTGTTAGAACAGTTCTGGGTGTTGTCAGACTGTAAGAATTCCCAGCAAATAAATTCATGTTTAGGTACTTAGAGAAAAGCGCTGAACAGCTATGGGAGCATCTTCTGTGAGTGTAATTCATTGTTAGAAGATTATCTGACATCTGAACTGATTGGGGTTTGCTGTGTTAATCCTGCTGGGCATCCCTTCAGAGGGTGGAAGGAGCAGGGCCTGAGCTCCCAGAGGAAGAGCTCCTCTGACTCATCTCTTCATGTTTCTCTTCTGACTGAGGCGGTATCCAAGAGTTTAGTGGTGTTTTGTGGAGCAAGAGCCTGCCCTTGCTTGGATGAGGAATTTCCTCCTGGGAAGTTTTGGCTGTTACAAACCAGGGGGGAATACAGATGATAAAATAGCAATATGTGGCATGTTCGCTCCTCCTGTTTATTTTGAGGATTATGGAGGTCTGATGATGTCTTTTCCAGGCAGCACTGTTGCTATCACAGGTTTGAAATAGCTTTTTCACTAGAAAAAAATGGGGAAAGAGTGAGCTGGACTGAAATTATGTACAACCAGGGATATGAGAAAAGCCATGAAGCAGCCCCTGGCCCATGTGAATGTCATCAGTGCCCAAGCAGCATTCATCTGAGACATCCACAAATGGCTGGACTCCCTTGGGGAGGCCTGAAACCCCACCAAAGTCGCTGCTTTCTGAAAACAGAGCTCCAACCCCTGTTGTTTTTAGCAGCAGCTGCCAGCAGTAGTGACATTTAGATGCCCACATGAGGCAAAGCTCAGACACTTTCAGAGCTCCCCCCTGAAAATCAAGAATAATTCTCCATGTGTGTTCCTGAGCTAATTCCTGACTCGGAGCAAGACTCAGCTCTCAGCTGAGTGGTGGTGGTGGTGATGTTTTGCACTGGCCAGCCCTGAGGAAACACTTCCCGGGACTGTGGGAGTGTTGGTTGATGTTTCAGGGTGCCCTGGCTGCCTAGAGGAGCAGTGCAGGCTGTGGGCTGCCCCGTGGGGAAGGGTGGCTGCACCCACGCTCTGAGTCACATGGTGACTCTCACCTGGGGGACTCTGGTGAGATGTTGAGTCACCAGCACACTCGAGCGTGGTTTGATTCCTCCCTGGCTCCAAATGGCTTTTGGTGCCCCTCTGTTTACCCTGGGGGTGATGGCAGGGACTGTCTGCTGGAGGCACGAGGCCGGGCAGGCTCCTGGGCAAGCACGGTGCTCTCCTGTACCCTCAGCCCCAAGCAGACGGGAAGGAGGGATCTGGCACCAGGTCAGAGGGAAGTGAAAAGGAAACTGGTGCAGGAAAGGAGAGGATGAAGTGGTGGGGACGGCCCCAGAGCTCCCAGCAGCAGAGCCTGTGTGGAGCATTGGCTGTGGTACCAGGGGAGCAGTGCAAAGCACATCCGAGGGGCAAAATGCAGGAGGCACCACAGGGTGCTGCAGTTACTTTACTCCGGTGCTGTGGTGTCTCCTTGGAGGGGCTTGGTGCCCACTGGGACATCAGGCAGAGATGGCCAGAAGCTGCTGAGCTAGAAATTCCAGGTGTGCAGTCACAGGGTGCTGCTGGTGAGCTGTGGTGGGGGTCTGTGCTGAGGACTAACCTCTGGAGAGCTGGGGAAAGCTGTCCATGAAGGAGAACCCTTGGCTAGGACCTGCATGTGGCTGGATGTCCTGTGGGCTGGTTTTTAGGCTGCATGGAAGCTGTTAGATAGGGGATGGATGACCCATGTGCTGCTCGAGAACAAACCTCGTGGCAGAAAGTGACTTCCCAAAACTCATATATTCACACAGAAATGAGCAACAGGACAGAAAGATGTGGTGTAAAATACCAGAGCATATTTGTTTTAGTAGCATCCCACTCAAGTGCTCTTTTTAAAGGACTTGATTAGTATTCTGAATCAAGAATTTAAAAAAAAAATCTATTATAGAGACCTTTTTAGCAACATTAGATATAATGGGGGAAGCTCATTCCTGGTGTTACTCCTTTGGAATTACACCAGGCGGGATTTGACCCCACGGCTGTTAATGCAGGATGACAGAAAAATGAAGGAAAATTGGTAATGTGTTAAATAGACCCTGATTGATTGAAAGTTGGGGTTTTTTTCTTCTTTATTAGTGGCAAAATGGTGACACTATTCCTTGCTGAAAATCAAGTGCTTCAGTGCATTACCATGAATGGAAAGGAACTGGTTTTAGAGGAGCAGCCAGTGGAAAATGCTAGTGAGGAAAACCAGGCAAGGCAGTCTGAATTAAATGAGTTCAAAACCTGTTTGTGAGGCTGGAGCAGGCCAGGGACTGGGTTCATCATCCTGGGGAATAAATGTGGCCAGTGATCCTCTGACAGGGAGTGGAGGAGGGCTCCAAGCCTGCAGGGCTCTCTCCCCAGAGCATCGGCCCTTCCCTCCTGAGCCCCTGCAGAAGGAAACAATGCAACTTGTATTGCACCAAGAGCATTTCACCATGAAAAGCAGTTAAAACCCAGTTAAAATCAAAATGAATTTAGTCCAAAATGCATGGGGCATGGGTCAGAAACCAAAGGAAAATTTTATGGACAGAAACCACGGAGCTTACGGGATTTACCACTTCTGCTTCAGCTTGAGCAACCTATTACCTGTAAAAAGCCTCTCCCCCACTGCTCAGGACAGGCAGATAAAATGCAGTTAAAGCAGTGAGGGCAGCATTTGTTTCACTTGCCTGGAGCCAGTTACAGTGAAGGTGCCCAGATCTGAAGCAGTTGCCTGTGAGACCTGTCCTGAGCTCTCCAAACTGCAGGTGGGACCCCCTGGCAGTCTCTTTCTTCTTGCTGCTTTGCAGGAGCTTGGACAAAGTCTTCACAAACCCACTCATGAGTGCAGGGCTTTTTTTTTTTTTTCTTCCTGTGTCTTGCCACTGGCTTGGTGCATAGCTTTGGGTAAGTTACTTAACCTTGCTAAGACTTTGTTATTTCCCCTGCAAAGTGGGGTTAATAGTGGCCATCCGTCACCCCTTGCTTTGAGATGCTGGGATGAAAAGTGTTGCAGAGACAGTAGATATTAATGGTATCCTTTTCATTCTTTTTCATTAGCTTGTGGCCTTTTGACACTCAGAAGAAGTAACGACGTATTTCTCCTTGAAAAACCTACTTTAGATTATTTCCACTGTGATCAAAAGTGGAGAGTACCAGAGTTTTCATGGGCAAGCTCCCTTTTCAGCCTTGTTTTGCAGACTCAGGGAGTTAAGAAAGTTACAGAAGTGCTCATCAGAAGTGATTATCCAGGGTGTTTATTATTTCTGTCAGGAAGTTATTTTAAATGTATATGTATAGATGTTCATAAAATTAGGACTTTTAAAAACATTTTTAAAAATCTGATTCATGAGCAGCCCAAGGCAGCAACCGTGGCTCCAGCTGTCACTGATTTTATTGCAAAAAGCATCCCAAAAGATCTGCCATGGGCTGAGCCCCTAGCCCAGCTCTGACACTTCTCCCTGCTCCAGCCCTTTTCCATCTCCCCAGGTGTTTCCCCAGGCCAGAGGGTCCCTGAGCTTTACTCAGGTGACTGTGGCTTGTGTCTTTTTAGCATCAGCGCTCCAGCACTGGCTTCTCTGCCCTGGTGGAGGTGAGGCTGATGTGGCACTGTGTGGTGCAAAAGGCAGGCAGACCTTTAACTGAAAAAGCAGCTTAATTGGCCTTCATTTAGCTGGAGTCAGAAATGTTTATGTCTCTATAACTTTTGCTTGTTTTTAGGGGAACAGTTTTCGACGTGTAATAGAAGGTGACTCTTAAAACCTGATGCCATCAAAGTAGCCATCAAAAAGTCATGCAGGCATCCTTTTTCTTTTTTTTTTTTTTTTGGTACAGGCTAGCTGCAATTAGCCATGGGCAAACATCAAAAGGTTTGAGGGAGGACTGCCTTCAAAAAGAGACCAGTGCTTGTTTAGAGCCGTGTGTAGCACCAGAGCAGGACTTTTCAGAACCCTCTGCCATTAAATCTCATTCTCTTCCAAGAGTAACTGTGTATTGATTAGCTGAAATTCACACTTCCATTTTGATCAGGTGTAGAGTGGAAAACTTTGGTGGGAAGAAGTGTTCAAACATTCTGAAGGAATGGTTTGAGAAGGTAACTGCACACCTGAGGTGTGTCTGATACCGGGACAGGGGCTGGTCCACTCCTGGACCCCTCTGTGGCTTAGCTCACAGATTAACTGCAGAATTCCTGGCTGCAATTTGTACAAAAAGCCTGGGTAAAATTTGGAGAGGGATATCAAACAGGTTTTCCCAGCCTCATGACTGTGGAGATGGTGGCTTTCATAGCCACAGACACACCCCAAACCACGAGTGGTGTTCACGAGTACTCCCAGCCGTGCTGCACTTCTCAGGCTGAAAATCACTGCTGGCTCTGTGAAGTCTTAATTTTATGTTATTTTTTTGATCCCTCAGGCGTTTGTTCAGCCAGGACTGTATTTCTGATTTAACAGCAGCAATGGACTGCTGCTGCAGCTCCTGGCTGTGTAAGAGATTGTAGCCTTTGCTGGGGGAATTAAATCTTACCTTAGCACAAGTGATGAGCAACTGACCTAAACAGCAAAGATCATTATGGAAAAACAGAGCATTTCATTTGGTTGTGGATGGTCTTGCAGGGTTTTGATGACTTTGCAGGATCTAAGAGAAAGTCGTGGGTCTCCCAGGGGGTGTTACTGCATGGCTTGAAGGGACCTGTTGTAAAGATTATTTTATTCTGTAGGTGGGGCGGGGATGGGCAGTTATTGTGGGGTTTATTACTGTTAAAAGAATGATTTCCTAGATAATGATGGCCTTTGCCGGCAACCACAATACACGTTTGTCATTATTATTATTACAGCTATTATTTCTGGAAGTAACTTATATGCAACTAAACTTCCTTAAATTTAACTAGAAGTCTATAAGGGGTAAAAAAAAAATAAATTAGGGCATAATACCTCTGTGTTGCAGACTGGCTTCTTTCACGTGTGGCTGTGAGAGCCAGGCTGACCTGAGGCTGATGAAAGCTGGCAGTGAAAGCTGCCTGCAGCACCCACTTTCATCAGAGCTTCCTCAAACCTCATAAAGCAAATGAACTCTAGTGCTGCTGTCTGCAACAGCCTGTAGAGCTGTCTGGCACCAGAGGTGATCCAGGTTTATAACAGCAAAGCCAAGAGGGACAGGTTCTTTCCTGCATCAAAATCTGTGTCCAATGGGAGGGTTAGATTTGGTGGATAAAGTGGCTTTTCCAAAGGTGTAGATGGGAGCTGAGCTTTGCCACATCTGATAAGGTGGGAGAACCATCAAGCTAAATATCACCTGTGAGGGAGAGTCAGAAACTCCAGAGACAGCTGCAAGAGATAATTCTTTATCTGTGTCCCTAAAACCAGAAAGATCCCCAGTGTCTCCAAGTGAGCAACTACAAAATAACTTGTCCATAATGGAAATGCCTTCCTAATTCTATTAACAGCAATTTTCTTCCTGAAGTTTGAGTTTACATTCTTATTAAATAGGAAGAGTCCTCCTGTGGGCTTCAGCAGTGTTGTGTGGCACTGCAAGGTGCACCTGGGAGAGGTTTGGTCCTGCAGTGTGTTTGCTTTCTGCCCCTAAAAATGATGGCAGGGGGTTCTCACTAACAAAGCTCCCATAAAAAGAGCTATACTGAGTCTTTGTGAGTGTTTGCACCATTTGCTTTGTGATGTGGCACAGACCCAAGATGCTCCTTAGAGCCAGGTTTTTGTCTCCTGCCTTCATTTCTTGATGGATGTTCCCAACCCTCCTGCTTTACCAGACAAGATTTTCAGGATGCTCTGGGTAGGAGGTAGTTCACTAGAGAAAACCACCTATTCTGCATTTGGGCTAAAATTGTAGCAATAACAAAAGGAAAACCAGTTTCACAGGCATGCAAGTGAGAGATGGAGGCAGATTAGAGCAATCTGTGGTTTTGAAATCTGTCGGAATAAAGAAAACCACATGAACATGTCAGCGTGCAAAGATAATGAGCGCAAACCGCAGCGGAAATTTGTGCCCTACGTGTTCATATTCCCCTAATTACACACAACCCTCCCCATCCCTGCCACGGGGTGTCCTTGTGCTGCTCGTACACCTTGGGCTGAATCCTTGCAGGAGCAGGTGGGATAGCATGACAACAGGTTCCTGTCCTCTTTGGAGTGGGAGCAAGCTGGAAAATTTCTCCTCCTATTTTGCTTGTAGCCTAAAAAAACCAATAATTCTTAAGTCACTTTTCAGCCCTGAGGTGTTCCTGCCCAGTGGGAGGAATGTCTACTGCTTCTCCCAAAAAAGAAATATTATTAAAAATTTTGTACAGCCTAAATGTTTAAGTTCTTTAGCCAGTGTTAGTAAATAGCTGTTCTCCTGGGTTGTGAACTGGGAGGATTTCACAGGGTATGCCTTAAGCAAAATGAAATCTTTACCTTTCCTAAATATTTCTGTATCACATTTGGGTCTTTTTCTAGGCAGCGCTTTCCAAAATTAAATTCTTCCCTTGGATAACCTTTCACGTCACTACCTATTCAGCAAGGGGTGTGTTAGTCCATATGGAAATTTCGAAGTAGGATCTTGAAATAAACCCGAGTTGAAATATGCACAGAAATGCAAATCCCTGGATTTCTGGGTAGCAGTTGACCAGAGCTGATCTAATGAGGTGCCACCCTGCAGCTCCCAGAGAATCTGTTTGATTTGTGTGGCCCACGCACATCGATTGGTGGCAAGCACGTGCTGGAGCGGGCTCAATTGCATTTTGTGTTGTGTGCTCAGTCGATAAGGCCTGGGAAATGTGGGCTTCACACTGGGATGTGGCAGTGGCTGTTGCAGCACCAGGATGCAGGATCACCTAATGCTGCTTAGCAATCAGCATCAACAGCACCTGTAACGTGCCTGCAGCTGTTACAGTTACTTAGAGGCCCCTGAAAAACACTTAGCAGTGGATTTTTATATTCTGTTACACTTCACAGGTGTAATTCAAGGCTGATCTATTAATAATGTATAAAATAGCAGCATAGAGCTGTTTCCTATATAAACGTTCCACACTTTGGTTTCCTCCAAGGAGTGAATTTACCTTTAAAGAGCTGAAATGTTAAACATATGTGGGTCATAATTCTCAGCCACGATATTTTTTACTGCCACTTAGAAAAACACACATCTCTGGTTAAAAAAAAAAAAAAAAAGTTACTGTATTGTTATAAAAGGAATACTTAAGCTTTCCAAAATATCCTGGCCAAGACTTGCTGGAATCCTGACCCAGTGTAATCCTTTATAAATACCTCTCTACAAATGTGCCTCTTCAAGTGTCCCTGAGTATATTATTTAAATCCCAGAGGGCCTTTAGAAAGCGTGTTCAGGAATGGAGCTCCTTTTAACTGATAGCCCTTTGTATGGGAAGGTTGCTGGAGAGGGAGGTCTGATCCTGCCATGGGTGAAGCCAGCAGGAGTTTTGCAAAAGTTGTCCAAGGCACTTGATGGCAGAGAGACAATTCCAGCATTGGTCTCTGCCCTCGGAAATGAATGCAGCTCTGTCAGCCTTCTGTGGTTAAATGGGAGGGGAAGGAGGGAGTGGGAACAGTCCCATGATGTCTCATGGCAGTCACCTGGAGGCAAATCTGGCTCTCAGTCCATGCAAGTGTAAATGCCCGCTAGTGTAGCTGAAGCAAAGCAAATTTGATTTATTGCTCATAACAAGATCCTTCAGCACCAGATCCTGAAAATACTTAGGTCCAGCTTTGATGTGAGGAGCCCCTATGATTTGTCATGAATTTTGGGGATATGATGTTAAGGCAGTATTTTTAAGTGTTGTGTTGGGGGTTTTTGGTGGTTGTTTTTTGTTTTGTTTTGTTTTTGGGTTTGGGGGTTTTGTTTGTTTGTTTGTTTTTGTTTGTTGGGTTTTTTGTTGTTGTTGTTTTTTGGGGTTTTGGGGTTTTTTTGTTCTTGCTGCAGGTTCTCTCCTTCAGCCATTACTGGCACTGGGGGAGTTTATCATTTGGATATTACCAGCAATAGCATCTCTTAAGATTTAAGTTTTACGGGCATGTTAATTGAATTAAAAGATTAATATACAGTGCAAGGGACCAAGGGCATAGGTGATTAATCCTGAGAAATAAAACATAGTTGAGTCACACAGAAGCACTACAGGGCAAAAAAACCCCAGCACTGAAGGACCTTTGACAAGAAAGGTTGTTTTTTCCCCAGACAACCCTGTCAGCTACTGCTGTCAACAATAAAAAGAAAGAAACAAATAAATTGGAGGCCATGTGTAAGTCACAGGACCAGAATATAAATACACATGACATGGAAAGGAGTAAATAATACTGACGCATTCTTTAGAAATGTTCTCGGGCAATACTTCCTATTCATGTCCCACTGAAATGACATCAAATAAAACTTCATGGGGAAAAGTGTTACTGATCACCCAGGTTCTTGAGGGACAGGGCTCTGTGTGTGTTGGGAGGCACTCCTCCTTTGCAGGGCTGCTGTCTTGGGCCTTGCACCAGCAACGCAGATGCAAAAAGTTCGATACTTTCTGCAGCAGATCATAAAAGGAACGTGTTTATCCATCACTGTCCAAAGGGACAGTTGGGCATTTTTCACTGCAGGTCAAGCTCCCTGTGGAGCTGGAAATCTGGGTGTGAGCAGCACTTCCAGGGCACACAGGTGGGGATGGGGCTGTGATGGAGCCCCACACTCCTGCAGGCATCTCTGTGGCATAGCCCCACCTTGGCAAAGGCAGCTCACACATGGCTCTGGCTAAAGAGGGCAAATCCCACTGCTCTGGGAAAGCAGAAAGCCTCAGATTAATGATAACTCTTCCAAACTTCAGAAGTAAAATGGAGGGGGTAAAAAAAATACAGAATCTTGCTGTAGTCACCGAGGATTTAATAGCTGTCATTTATAACCAAGATGCTCCCAGCAGGGAGGCAAAGACTTGCTCCTGGCCCTGCATGTAGAGAGAACATCTGAAAGGACAGTGCCTGATCTCATCCAAAGTCCCCAGTAAGGCTCATTACACCTAAAATGGCTTTTAAAGGTGTGATTTGAAGGGTCATTTAAAAACATGTGCATGCTATCAACCCACCTGTTTTCCCAAGGCAGCTCAAACATGCACAGATTCCTCCAAACACAGCTCCAGCTGCCAACACCCTCTCTCTTGCCCAGATCCAGCCCCACAGGGAGCCCTCACCTGGTGCCTGGGTACCCAACTCCTCCATCCAGGGGATGAACTGCCAAAAAGCAGCAGTCTGCTGCTCCTAAGCCCTCCTGTGAGGTTTGCTCGCTCATCCTCCAAAAAGTGGCAGAGGAAGGCACTTGACTGGAGTGTTTAGCACAGTGTGGGGACACACTGTGTTTTCTAAACACAAAAAAGCAAATCACATTTATTGGGCTAGTTCCTCAGAGGAAGATCTTCCCTTCTTACCTGGAAAATGCCAACCTGTGAGTACCTGCTCCTGCAGATAAATCCAGAATTAATAATAAAGACAGCTAAATAAATAAACAAGTGGGCAAATACTTTTCCATTACTTTTAACCTTCAGCAATTAGAACCACGGGGCTAAAACACAGTTTCAGATTGCAGGGGAGATGGACATCTTCTTTAGTAAGGTGTCCACTCCAGAAGAGGGTGAAAGCCTCTGCAATAAACTCTGCTGCTTCTTACCCAGACATGGTTTAATGATTTAAAACTTGCATGGGTGATATAAAAACCCTGTCAGCACCCAGATCTACATAGGATGGTGCTCTTTGGGTTTGCAAGCCCAACTTCAGAAGCCTTTTGCTCTTTTTTGATGGTTTTATGGGCAAAAAATCAACACACATCCTGGGGGCTGTTGCTGTGCTTTGTCTTTGATGACTTTGTTTTCACACTGTTTCTTGAATTATGGTCCTGCAAACACAGAAAGGTGTCCTGGCTTGGGGGGGGGGGAAATAATTGTGTTTTGTAGGTTTGTTTTTGTTTTTGTTTTAATCTTGACACATTTTACATCTCTTCCCTTGCAGGTCTGTGTGGTGGCCTTAGTGGGATTTGTTATGCTTTGTATTTCATACCAACCTGATGAGAAGACATGTGTGCAGTTCACAGTGAAGGTACCCTAACATTTTTTAAACTTTTTTTTTTTTTTTTTTTTTTTTGCTTCTCATGTCATTAAATATAATCAGAAGAGTTGATACAGGGGGTATTTTTAACACCCAGGAAAAGAAGTGAAAATACACCTGAAATGCAGGAATGGTTTTCTGTTACTTTCCAGGCAGCCAAGGAAGAAACTGTGTCCCATAAAGGGGAAACTCTAATAACATTTCAAATCAGAACAAGATACCATTTTATTTACCATGTTTTAGGAATATAAACCAAGCTGGAATAATTTGGGAAGTGTTCAGAGAGTTCAAGTAGATTAAGTGGAGATAGTGAGCAGGGTAAGAAGTAGGGTGACATAAAATGAGTCCACTTAGACCAAGTTTTAATATTTAATGGGAAAGTACTCGGAAGGCATGGGGACGTGCATCCTCCCACAAAGCAAATTCCCATCTGAGCATTGCAGGAACGGCACCATACCCCACCTCTGTCTCCAAAACTTCTTTGCTGACACTGGTAAGCAACTAGAACAGCAAGGCTGAGAACGCTTGTTTTTAACACCATTTTTCCTGGGCTATTTTTCCTTATTATTGTAATTTTCAGGGCTCTTAATATTTTGCAGACACATAATAACCGAGAAAAATACCGACGCAAGCAGCACAAAATAACAGTGATTATTAACTGGAAAAAGGCAGAAGGAAACAAAATGCAAGGAGCAGCTTTTCAAACCATCCATCCTCCCTTAGAAATTAGACCCCGGTGTGTCTTTTGTGTCTTTCTCCAGCTTCTCCCGTACTTAAAGGAAGAAAGGGAGAAGAACAATTGTGCCTGCCCTGTGGCTGCCTCTGCATTGTCCCCCGTCACCTTTCCATCCCCAAGGAAGGTTACTGGGCTGGGCGGGGGTTGCCACGCCAGGCTTTTTACTGCCTGCCCCGCAGCATTAAATTGAATTTGGCATCCAGGCAGGAAGGGAGTCATCCCTCGTGTCGGGAACGGCATGTCGGGCTGGGCGGCTCAGATGTCTGTGCCACCCACCCTGACGGTAAGGAATGTGAGCCATCGTTCCCCGCAGGAGAACAGACCTTTTGGAATTGCTCCCGAGGTGATGTGAAATGGGCCATTCCTCATCACCTGGCAGAATCAGAGCTTAAATCTCCCTGGTTCAGTCAACAGCACATGGACTGTTGCTTACCCAAGGCACTCTCCTCCCCAAAATCCCTCTTCCCAGCATTTGCTATTGCAGCATGCCACAGAACTCCAGCGTTCCCAGGCTGTTCGCCTCTCCTGTCCCATGTCCCTGCTGGGAGATGTTATCCCACAGTTTGGGATAACAGGACCAATGGCTTCTGTCTGAGGGGCTCATACCTATTTTAGCAAAGTAGGAGCTAAAACTCTCCTCCAGAGCTTCGATCACATAGGGCTCATCTACATCTCCAGTATCACTTCTCAAATGTTTGAATTTCAGTTAAAGGCTGTCTCTGAACTAAAAATGAGCATTAGCTATGACAAGGCTGAGGATGCAAGATTGCAGTCATGAGACAGATTGTTCAGGGAGTTGTTCTTTTCTCCTTGAGGGCCTGATGCTTCATCAAGCACTGCAGTTGTGTTCAGCCCAATCTGCTCTGACTGTCCTTACGGGGTCTGGCCCAGGTCCTGCCCTCACACTGGTGGCTGGTTCCCATCAGCCAAGCATCATCCTACAGGAAAATCTTGGCTGAGCTTCCCTGGAGTGCATTAAGCACCCCAAGTTCCCTTGCACAGCCCAAGGATCACTGTGAGAGATGGACCACACACACAGAGGCCTGGGGGGGGTTTGGCTCAACCCCGAAGGTGACCCTCTGATCACTGTGAGTGCTTCCCTCGGGGTGGGAAACAGGAGGAGACCTGTGCAGCCCTCTCTGCCTTCCTCCCTCTCGGCAGCTGCTTCTTTCATTTCGCACTTGCATGAGCCCTGGATCCTGGTAAAGGAGGAGGTGTGAGAACTGCTTTCGGCAGAAGTCCCTTCCCAAGACTGCTGTGGGTACCCACAGCATGCCGTGTGTCCCTGAGAAAGGGAGGCCACCCAAAGGGAGGATGGCTCTGCCCTTCAAGGGGGGGCAGCAACAGCCAGTGCCACACAGGAAAATCTTGAGCCATCCTGTGGACTTCCTGGGCTCGGGGCTGACATCTGACAGATCACTCCCTGTGGTCCTCCCCACGGCAGCCTCCGGGGCAGTGACACCCTGTGCTCCGGCACGCCCAGCCCACGCCGTGACACACCACGGTTCCTGTTCCCTGCAGGAGCTTGTGTCTGAGCCTCCACCACCCTCAGAAAGGGCCTCCTGATCCACCTCTGCAAACCCCTCTGCTTTTGCCTCCAATGACTATGAGGAGCCTTTTCCATGAGGAACTTAATCCATCTTCCTGTTATTTATTTCAATTTAGTCACGGAGGAAAACTACTGCCAGTAAATATTGCTAAAATGTCTCTTCCTCATATGAGGAACATGAAGGAGGATGAGCTGCCATGCTCTGACCTCATTGTACACTCTCTCCCCACTTCTCTTTTCTCCTTCTATTTAAGCAGCAATTGCAGTGCCTATCTCTCTGAAGCTGTTAAAAAACTGTTTTCCAGTGGCAAGTCCTGGTTCCTGGGCAGAGCCCACCACGCAGTTGTATTTGTGATGCTGAAGTTGCCTCCAGGTCTGGCATGTGATTAATCTGCTGATGGAATCTCAGCACTCACTGTCTTGTGCTCCCTCAGAGGCAGTGCTTGCATTTGGCTCACCTTTGATATTTGGAAACGTGTTCATTTTCAGCAGCTCGCAGAGAGATTCCTCTGCAAACATCTTGTGAGAATAATAAGCTTTTTGGAAATTGCCCTGTGTCCCCCATGCATCTCCCTTCGCCTCCAGGGATTATCATAAGAGCTGCCTGTGTATTCAGATTCTGAGATTTCCTTCCCTTTAGGAACACAACAGACAAATTCTTCCTTACTGTACCTGGAGCATAGATTAGGCTGCTGTGTCCTGACTTTGGATAGAAGTTGGCAGCTAAATAGAATACCTGCCAAGGGAGAATTAGGCACACGGTGTAGTCTTGGCTTAGTATCTCATCTATTAGGGAGGCCTGATTCTGTCTTCTGCTGGGCTGAATCCAGGGACTTCCACCAGGACCTCTATATCACAGAACAACCCACATTTGTCCATTTTCAGTTTTCCCCATCAAAGACATTTGCACATCTTTGAAAACAATGCCATTGGCTTATGAATTACCACACCTTGGTTTGGAGGGAGTCCATCAGTCAGCAGCACTCCATCTCCTGTATGCTTCAGATGAGGAGGTGGCCCCATTTTCCAGCTTCACCTTTCCCATGGACCCTTCCCTTGAAAGCTGCGGGGGCAAAGCAATTGTGTTTAGTACGAGCCACCCTCGTTTTGAAGCTGCCCTTGGTTTAAGGCCACAGGGGAAGTCATTAAATTTAATAGCAGCCAAGTCTGGGAAACTAAGTTCTTTCAGTAAGAATTTGGTGATATGAGGAGGGAAATGTACATAGTGCTTCAGGACCTGCAGTAATCCCAAATATTTTTTTTTTCAAGCTGGCAACCAAACAGAAGATTGATTCACACTGTAGCTATAAGACAAATACACCAGAAGTGTGAATTTTATCAAGACATACACACTTGGAGTTTCAAGGTCATAAAAAATGCTTTTATATTGATATTTTGCTTGCAGTATTGAGGTTAAGAGAGAGAAAGGGAAAGAGAAGCTGCCGTTTAAAATAACAGATTCCCAACCATGCCATGTGTCTGACAGATAAGACGCCAAGGAAAAATAAATGTTTTTACAGTGCTGAACAGAACCAAAAAATGCAGTTTTGGCTAAACACAGAACATGATTTTAATATACATTCACACGTATTTTGTACGCAGTGCAGCAACTGCCAGTGCCAGCTCTCAAAAGCAAAGGGAAGTCCATATGTGCTGGTATCCAAAGCTCTCAGGTGAATCCCGGAGTGTCAAAGGCTCTGACTTGCTGCCAGTTTCCATGTGTTTGTGGGGGTGGACTCTGCAGAGCTACCCTTGATAAAAGCCATGCTATTTTTAAGCTGCCACTGTTGTGAGGAGCAGCGGAGGTGACGAGCAGACCCTTGTCCTTCTCACACTGTAGCACTGGGAAAAGAAAGGGGCTTGCTGCCCTTTCATGCCTGTGAAAGACTTCCCTATGTTTGTGGGACAGGTTTTGGAAGCAGACTGAGCACAGCACACACTTTTTTTTGTGGAGATCTGCATTCCCATTTCACAGTGGGACCCGGGAAACAAACAGGCTGGCTGCATCCACAGGGCCACAAGCAGGAGATCAGCCACCCCACTGCCTGATTTGCAAGTATAAATCAGATTTATTTGGACATGCAAACCAAGAATAACACATGAGCAAAGACTCAAAAACACCTACAGCTCAGCACAGCCTGGGGTAAGATGGCAGCCCAAGGCTCAGTCTGCTCAGCTCTGCTTCCAGGCACTAATTTGTCTCAGCTGATGACCATGAGTCCTGTCCATGCAGGTAGGACTGAAGAGGAAAATGCTCCCTCCCTCTCTATAAAGCTTCTTGATTTATAGACACTCCAGTGCCTTGGTGCTCTCCGCAGGCCTCAATATTGCAAGGCAATGCTCTATATAAAACATGCAAGGCAAGATCTTGAGATGACCTGCTGAACTTCCCATCATAATGAGCCTTGCAGCTGTTGAAGTGCCCAGCCTCCAGACAGTACATCGAGGGTATGCATTCCCTGCAAAGTACCTGTGCTGCATTCCCTGTGTGTTCTTCAGCCTCTGTGAAGCTGGAAAAAGGGGTTTTATCTCTTTTTTTTTTATTCCCTTTCTTTCAGCTGCTGTATTTTCTCCTGAGTGCCCTGGCCCTGGTTGCCTGTGTGTTGGCAGTTGCTTTTGCTGCACACCACTACTTGCAGCTGACCAAGTTCACCTGTGACACCGTCCGGGAGTCCTGCCAGTGCAAACTGGACACCGCAGACCCCCTGGGCCGGACCTTCGTGTACCGGGACGCGGCCGACTGCGGCAGCCTGAGCAGCGCGCTCAGCCTGTACCTCCTTCTGCAGATGGCTCTCAACCTGGTGGCAGCCCTGGTGTGCCTCCTGACCTGCTTCGTGGTGTGGAAGCACCGCTACCAGGTCTTCTACGTGGGCGTTCGCTTCCAGCCTCTGCCGGCCGCCGAGGGCCACAGGCAGCAAGTGTAGGGCCTGGGCTGGCAGGGGCTTGTGGCCGGAGATGGGGACAGCCACCGCGGGCACCGCGGAGGGACGGGCGCTTGGAAGGCTTTTGGTGAGGAAAAAGCGCTCACAGGCCTTTAATGAATATATTTTTCAGTCATTTTAGGAGCGTTCTGTGCCGCTGCTCTTGAGAAAAGGGCTCTGGTGAGATTAGCTAGAGGTCGGAGAGTCCTGAAGATGCAGCTGTACAAATGCTTCCCAAAGAGGATCTTTAATAGCCATAGATATAATCATTGGGAGCTCATCTGCAGGGCTACAGCCTTTACAAAACAGGGTCCATTTCCCTCCTGCCTTCAGAGAAGCTATGCCAATTTCTACCATATAAGGTTCTGATCCAAACTGCTTAATTATATCAGTGGGAACATGCCTTGGGAATGTATCACATCTTGGTGCTCTAGGTGTAATCCACGCTAACCTGATGGGAATTTAGCATTCAGGAAAGTAATGAGGGAGGTCAAGACCTCTTCCAATGCAGGTTGAGACCAACACCAAAGTGAATATATTGATGGCTGCCATATAAAATATACATATAACTTTTCAGAGTGATTAATGATATAGGCTACCTAACCCAATTACTAATAAACAACAAATATGAGTGAGTTCACTGAAGGTTCTTTGGTGGGCCCTGCTTGAGACCCCAAGCAGATTTCTGATGTTTGGGAGAAAAGATGAGTTTAAGGAACCTTGAGCTGCACTCCTAAAGTACAGGGACCCTAAATCACTGGTCATGTTGAAAACCATGTCCATATTGCTCTAATTGCAGGCTGACAAACCCAGATTTTAGCCAGTTCCACCAATTATACTCCAAGCACAAAAGGCCAAATGCATTTTTGGTGTAACTCCTCTGAGGACAATCAGCTTTACACACCAGCAGTGGAGCTGGGCCAACAACCCTGAAAGATATTCCTGCAACAATGAATGTTTTTAAAATGGGGTGGAGGGAGGGAAGCAAGACTGCCAGTCTCCCAAAGACATCTTTGATAATGATGAGGGCAACAGAATAATGATTTCTTAATGAGGATGGAAAAACAAAGTGTATTCAAGCAGTGTTTTTTCACCCTGAAAGTGCAGCTCTAGAAGTGCTTTACATCTTATTAGCCTTATACCAAGACAATTACATTGGTTTGTCCCTTGAACTGCCATTTCCACTTGCACAGCACGGACATCTAAATTTAGGAGCGATTCCTAATTGGCAGCATTTGGCACTGCCTCCTGATCCATATCTGTGCAAGAACAAGCCAGCTGGTGCTCACACCCTGCCATGACGAGGGATTTCCCGATCCCAGCCAGAACAAGGATGTCTCTGAGGTGGGGTGGAGCAATCACATGCCAGAAAAATTGTGCCATAATCATTAGCTAGGAGGAAGCAAATGAAATTTATATAAGGCCTCAAAGAAAAAGACAGCCAACTTTCTGCAGCAAAAATAGTCATCAGAAAGTCAAAACCCCAGACTGGCAAAAACCTAGTTGTCTAAGGAGCTCTAATCCTACCAAAAAACCTGTCTTCCATATCATCATCCAGGGACTGGATCATCAAGCTGCCAGGGTCAGAAGATCACAGCATAGTGTGGTCTCCTGTGACCCACCTAGAACCCTGCTGGGTGTAGGGGCTGTAGTTTTAGTCATGGAAAGTGCCTCTGGAGCAGACATAGCATCACCAAGGTGCCCTCTGCCAAGCCACAGAGAGAGGAGCTGCAGAACACGAGGGGTTTTGAGATCTGCTTCCAAATGACCTTTTTATTGCACCTAAAAGTAACAACCACTCGTAAGCCTGGCTGCAGGGCACATTTGCAGGGGTGCCCGTGTCACCACCCATCCAAAGACCTCAGTCTGCCTCCCAGGCACTGCTGGGGCAAGCTGAGACAGGAGAGGGGCGGGATGGAGGGCTGGTGATGTCAGACTCATCCTTGGGGCCGTCCATGCAGATCTGGCAGGAACCAGCCCATCTCCCACGGCTCTGGTGGAATGTGCTGCCAGCAGTGCTCACAGACCTGTGCCAGGGCCATCCTGCCCGGAGATGGGTTCACAGGGGTGCCTCTCACCCTGTGGTGTGCCCAGGTTTGTCCCCATCCCACACATGCCTCCAGCCGTGCTCTCCATGGAAGCTCAGGGCAGAGGATGTACCTTCCCCCTACCTGCTCGCTGCACCTGCCCCTCCCTCCAGCCAAAAGTCTGGGATCGTCTCTCCACACAGAAGACAACAAGAAGCAGAAAAGGGATCAAAGGGAGTCTGAATGACAGCTGAGTTTTGGGGTCTCCTCCCACCCTCACCGCTGCACCCATGGCTGGCACAGCAAGAGGAAGGCTCTGCTGGCAGAGCAGGGTATGCTTCCCCCGCCCATCCCAAACCTCCCTGTTGTTCAGGGGAGAGCTTGGTGCGCAGCACTCCAGCCCTGGTTCAGCGGCATTTCCACCAGAGCTGCCCTTTGTCTCCTTAATCCTCTGACCTCTGCCTCACCCACATGTTTTCACTGCCCGTCTCCCATGGCCTCCCAGGTGCTGGGCTCCCGGAGGCTGTGGGATGGGGCTGGGCAGGCAGTGCCTGGCCTCTGCCCGCTCACCCCTGGGCTGAGATTTGCTGGGGCTGCTCTAGAGCACGGCAGACGCAGCGGGGATGATCACAGAGCTGCTGTAAATGCCTTCGGCGTGTCGGCAGGGAGGAGAAGGGAGGTCTGGATAACAGAGCCTGCTCCGCTTAACAAGCTGTGCACCTCCCCATCAGCTCACCCTCCACTTCCAGACACAAACTCGGTTTGCTAATCAGCACGATGCAGCTTAACCCTTTGCTCTGGAAGAAAGCAATATTCATCATGTATTCTGTTGGTGGTTTATATACTTAATGAATAAATACGGGGCATTTCGATCTATTCCCTTTTCATGTATCTCAGGAGCATAAAATCAGAACAGGAGAGACAGAGAAACAGACACAGAAGGTTTAGGAGCTAGTTTCCCCCTGGGTATGGTTTTACAATGTGTATTTTGCTTGGATTAAGGATTTTGGAAAGTACTAATTAAAGGATTTTCACCTACCACAGCATATCCAGACACCTCCCAGCTTTTTCCCAGTGTCAGAGTCCACGTGGACTGCACCGGGAAAAAGACTGGGACTAAAAGGCTTGGAAAGGACAGAGGTGTCGAAGAAGAGAACAATTTTTTTTATGAGCCTGGGAAATTTATCTTTTAGGTGAATTCCGCAGAAGGGGGTAGGATTAAACCTCTATGGACACACAGAATTTGCGAAGGGCTCGATGTAATTTACGCTCACAAACCCAGGTGCGATTCTCATTTGCAACCTGGCCACTTTACACTGTTTTCCCAGTGTAAAGGGGTTGTAAAGACGGCATCAATCATCTTTACACCTACTTTATGGCCATTTTACACAGCTAAAAGGGCCCTTTGTGTAAATGAGAACTCAAGCCCTAGAGAATTTAATAGAGAGGAGATCCTTTCTATAGACTGTGCTAGACCCTCTAATAGGGTCTATTACTGGGATATAACTCTCCGCTGGATTTTATAGCTCAGCTTAGAGCTCATCAGTCTCGATTAAATTCAGTTCTGCAGAACTTTTCCAAAGGCCCTCTGGTGTCATGCCTGCTCCTCCACCCTGAACACACACGGAGTGATGGTGCTGCATGGATAGCTGCTTGGGTTTTTGAAAGGAGAAGCAGCAGCTACCACTTTCCTCTGGCTCTGAGGCATTTTCGTGTCGTGCTATGCAAATACCAAAGCAACAATAACGGCAGCGAAAAGGGAACCGAGACGCGGCGCCTCGCGGGGAGCCAAAATGTCACATTCTCAGCCCCGCCAGGGTCTGTGCCCCTCTCCCTCCCCTGCTGCCACTGGAAGGCCAGGGGCTGGTGGGCGAAGGGGAAGCCCCGCCAGGGGCTGGCCCCACGCTGGGGCTGCCACCAGCCTTCCTTCATGTGAGGGCCATCTGCGCCTGGCTGGCCCGGCCGCTCTGCGTGGGCACCGCTTGGAGCTTTGCCTAAAAAACAACTCTGCGCAGGAACGCCGGGAGCTGCAATCAACTCGCACTTGGACTAATTTTTTTTCTAATTCTTTTTTTTTTCCTTTTTTTTTCACGCTCCCAGCCAGCGCAATATTTGCTCTGGGGGCCTTTCGAAAGAGAAAGCGCGCTGCTAGCGTGTGAGAGAAGCCGCAGCTCAGGTCCTCTATATTTAGAAAGCCAGGATGTCATACCTCGCCTTGAAATTTTCATAGTCCCCTGCACCCCACCCACCCACACACGTACACATGCTTGCGTCTGGAAAATGTTTTTCGGTCTTAGCAGAGGGTGTTGGCTTAGGGGGATTCGAGGGAGATGCAGAGGAACAACAGCAGCTCCGTCCCGGGCGCGAAGCTCGAGGCCTCCTTAAGGCAGCGGGCACGGCAGCAGCGGGGACCCAGCGCTCCCGTGGCTGCAGGGCAGGATCTCTGCTCCTTCCCGGCCTGTAACACGAACCCCAGGGCAGGGCCGAGCTGTTCTGGGGCGCAGGGAAGCCCTGTCCTGTGTCACGTCAGGCAGCGCTGGGCCCTCCGCCAGCGACATCTTCCCCAGCTCGGTTCTGAGTGGCCACGCACAGACTGCAGCACCTGCAGCAAGGGCTCCACGAAGGTGAATTTGGGGGTAGCTCATCATCAGGTCTCTGCAGTTTCTCTTCCCCCCCAGGGATTTTTGCCTTCTGCTAAATGGCTGCCTTTAGTAATCACTACTCAATAGCATTTATCCTCTGCTAAATTGCCTCTGCAGCCACATATCATAAACAGTGATTGCGTCTACAAAGACTGGGGTACATTTTTCTTTTGGTTTTGGTACCTGGTCTCCCTGCCTTTGTCCAAACAAAGAGTCGAAAGCCTCATCTAAACTTCAAACTTGTTGTGAGGGAGCTGGTGATTTCTTTTTCCTTTCTTTTTAAAGACGATACGGGCAATAGCTATTTAATTTGTTACCTCAGTACTCCACAAAGCCATCTTTACATTGGAGCAAAGATGCAGCAGCCCCTAAGGCTTACAGTGACTGGCTGCAGAGAGAGCCTGGAGCTGAGGCCACCCAAAGTCACCAGTGACCCCCTGCTTCACCCGGGTGCACCCAGGAATCCCTGCCTGGCACAGACAGCTGCGAGTCAGACACCAAATGTGAGCAGCAGCCCGGTCTGAGAGTAGAGAATAACCTGCAGAGGGTGATTTGAGTACCTGCCTCTCCTTCAGTCAGATGGATTATGACTGATGAGTGCTGGGCTGACCTCAAGTTACAGGAGATATAGAGAGTGACACCGATTAAGGCAGCCCTCGGCTTCAGGAGCCTTGATTGTCCTGGAAATGAGATATTTGAGGGAGATAGGGTTTTAACCCCGTTTCACTCTCATGGCTGTGTAAGGAGAGCTATTTTCAATTAGCCCAAAGCTAACTGAAGAGGGATTTCTCCTCACTTCAGTGTAGGATTTCTCTTTCACCAAAACTGTGATGGGAGGAGTCCTTTCCCTGATCTGTCCTCCATGAGGCTGGCTGGGAGCATCACTGCTGGAGCCAGAGCTGCAAGCATGCAGAGGTGTGTGGAAAACACCCTCACATCTTTTTTGGGACATTTTCTTCCAGTTCCACAGCTGCAGAGCAGACACGGGGAGGGCAGGGGAAGCTGGTGTTCCAGATCCATAATGTGCCCGAATCAACCAAGCCCTGCAGCAATGCCCATTTATAGTGACACTGCTGGTCACCAGGGATTTGGTGGGATAGTTTAGGGAACAATCACACTGAAAAGGGAAGAAAATAGACATTTACACTTTCCCTTCCACCTTGTGAATCCAGGCAGGAGAGCAGCACACAAATGAAGGGGCCCAAGAGGAAATACAAAATCCTCCCACCCCGCTTTGCTGCCCAAACCTGCCAACGCGCTGAGAAGCAGTGAAAACATGCAGAAAATAAACCCCCAGAAATTGGGCACTTCAGCTTTTCAAGATCCAAAGCGTTGTTAGGTTAGGAATGTGAAAATTAGTGTATTTTTATGGCTTGTCCAATTCTTCCAGACTGCCTCAGGAGGGGACCCAGGCAGCCAGATTTCTTTGCTGTCACCAAAGGAAGGAAATTTTGTAACCTGACTGGGAGAGAGGAGGGATGGGAAGAGGGATGGGAAAGAGCAGTTTATGGGATGTACTCATATATCTATATATACAGTCTGGTAGGGCCACTTTTTGCATAGATTCAGCAATTTTTTTTTCTGGTGTACAAAAAGAAATTGTAGGATCTCAGCTAGCAAAATTCTGTGCTTCTGAATTAACAGAAGCTGCATCTCCACTTCATTTCTAATAGAATTTTTCTCAGCTGCCCCACCCAGGTTTCAGTGCTTCTCTTGCTTCTCCATTTTCCAGTGAGGCAGGACTTTCCTGGCACATCCTCCCCTGACCCCACAAAAGGCACCATGGGGTCCATGTGAGCTGCCCCTGCTTAGCCAAGGCAGGGGTGGCACAATTTGCAAACTGGCTCCTGAGACTTCTCCTGAGTTCTCCAGCCACTGATTATGCTGTTGCTTACAGCAAACTATCAAAAAATGACAGAGATCCAGTGCTTGAAAACCCCCAGGACAATTCCCTGCTAATAGACAGCAAGGGCATTTCATTAGCCCAGGAGGCAAGTGTGGCTCCTGCGTGGTGGGAACAGCAGGCTCTGGTCTCAACACCACCAAATTACACCTGAAAGGGAAAATTCAGAACCTGCAGACAGCAACCAGGGACCCCTCTGTGCTCAGGTGTTGCACTGAGCAAGAGAAGCTTGCAGGGCATGCAGGATCACGGGGTGTGAAGGCTCATCCTCATCCCTGAGGGAAGCTGACCCCATTTGAAAGGTTCAGTCCAGCTGGGGCTCAGTGCCAGGCTTGCTCCACTCCTCATCCCCAGACAGCTTTGGGGCCACAAATCCTCATCCCTGGAGGAAGAAAGCAGGTAGAGTAGAAGAGGAATAAAAATTTACTTGATTTGTCTTTGTCTGAGCATGGCACATCTTACTGTAAGGCTTTCCCCACTAACAGGAACTTGTTGACTGGGGCTGGTATGGAGTTTGATGGGGTTTTTCTTTCAGTGGCTGTATGGGGATCTGATTCAAGGCACTGAAATGGACAAAAAACTAATTCAAATTTCCCATGCCACTGAAATGGATGAGAAACTAATTTGTCTTTCCCACACCACCTAATACAAAGCACCATTAGCCCCACTGCAGCACACTAGGGGCAACACCAGCTATTAAAGAAAGCGAGTTGATTAAGGGACAACCTTGAAGACTAAAAATAGTCAGGGAAATAAGAATCAATGCCATATGAAAGCAAACACGCAGTCAGTTGTTATCACAGAGCTTTTCACGTGATAGTCTGTGCCCTGATCTCACCCCGAGAGTGTTTGTTTTGGACAATCTTAAAGGGTCCAGCCCCACGGATTGGCAGCAACAAGTATGGAGTGATCCGAGAGCACAGGCCTGACCCAAAGTCCATGGAAGTCAAGGCAGTGACTCCTCCAAGCACTCCCTGTAGGAATCACTTAGGGTTTGGAAAGATATGTTGCAGTTAAAAACATTGGTCTGGGCTTAGGGAAAATGTACTGACACTGTCACTGTCAAATCCAGCCAGAGACAAGTGAAAAAGAGAGGGATCGTAGCTTATAAGTGCAACACAAAATAAAAATAAAGTGGCTGAAGGAAAACTTGAGCAGTTAAGGGGAAATGCAGTTCCCCTTGTTCAAACAAACTGCCTTGGCCCAACATGCAGTGATTTGAAGGGGAGGAGGAGAAGGATGGCAGGAACTCAGCATCCCGCTTTTTCACAAGCCTCAAAAACATCGCAGCCGATGCGAGAAGAAAAAAATACCTGGCTTTAGTCCTGTCTGGAAACATGTGGCACAAACTGAGGCAGAGGAGATTAAACTTGGCTTTGCCCTATTTCCCCCCTCTTCTTTCACTCCCCTGCTCTTTGCTAGCATTATCTGGGCTGGTTGGTCCTCAGCAAACAACCGAGTAGCCAAAATATGGGCAGGATTCACGCCATAACCAAACCAGCCAATGAATGAAATAAGGCACTTGTTTCCTGGAGCAGGGGGAGGGGAAGCGGGGGGATTTAAGCGTTTCTGTGTGGTGTTGGAAACCCACCTTGAGCAGAAGCAGTCCCTCAGCTCGCACAAACCACCTCTGACGTCAATTGGCAGCCGCTGTTTGCGCCGTCCCAGGGCTGGCTGCAGCAGCACAAGCAAACAGCTCGCCCGGCCAGCGGGACACACGGCGAGAGGAGAGCTGGGGTCCTGCACCCCTCCCCTCCACCTCCCTGCTTCCCAGCATCGCCCACAGCTCTGCTTTCGGAGGCAAAAGGGCACAGACCAGCTGTGGCAGGGCAAGTGGCGCGTCGGCTGGCCACGGGTGGGTGGCACAGGGTTGCAGGGGGATGGTGGATGCCAAAAACCTGAGGGTGCAGTGGGTCTCTGCTGCTGAGGCCCTCGGGACTCAGGGCCACCCCTGAGCTGTGGCAGTGCCTGGGCAGGCTGCCAGGGAGAGAGCAGGGCTCATGCAGCTACGTGAGAGGCAGGACCTGCGTCTGCAGGGAGGCTGCTGGATCCATGAAAGGGATGGCTTGATGTCCTCCAGCCTCTGTCTGGAGATGCTGTGAGAGAGGGTTTGGGAGAGCTTGTGAAATAAGTATGAGAAAATTACTGATCATGGGAAATACCACAGGCACTCATCTGCTCTCCTCTTTCACTCTTTCCACCAGACTCCAGGCCTCAGGAGAGTGGGAGCAGGAGGAACTTGATTCCTCTCAGGGTGCTTCCTGCAGCTCATGGCAGGGCAGAAAAGGAGACAGCAGCTGTTCAGCTCCTTCCCTGCCCTCCCTACACCAGGTTCCAACCTCCAGCCACCCATTCCAGCCCATCCTAACCCTGAATGCGTCCCACAGGAGACACAGGGAGAGCTGCAACACGAGAATTGTGTCCCATCACAGCTCGTGGAGCTTGGCAGCCCTTGGTTTCAGGGGGGTGCTGCCAGCTGCAGCCTGGGGAGCCTCTGGGGACCACGCATGGCTGCGTTCCTGGGCTGCATTTTTCAGCAATGGCAGAGCAACCCACTCCCTTTTTCCCCACCTGAAAGGCCTCCAAAGGCCTTGACTTCCAGAACAGGAGGTAGCTTCAGCCCCTGCAAGCCAGCTCAGCTGAAGCTGCCCCGAGATGAACCCACAGTGAAGGCGTCCAGAATTGCTGATTGCCTCTGAAAATAAAAGCATCAGTGACCTTTAACTCCCTTATCTCCTTCCCTACCTGTGCTGAGGGCTGATCAGGCCTTGCCTTGTGTGGTGCAGCACAGAACCCCCTCTGAAGTGTCTGCTCCATCATTCCCATGATCAGCACTTGCTCCTGGAAAAAGCAATGCTGTGTGGAGCCACGGGCTGGAGCTCAAAGGTACAGTGGAGAAAGGAGGCTGAACATGAGCCATTCCCCAGCCAGAACCAGTTTGTCCCCAGCACCTTTGCTGCTTCCAGAGAAGAAGAAGTGGGCTGAGAGGGTGTGTTTTTATGTCTCTTCACAACACACCTCCTTCTTGGAGACCCCTTTGTGGAGTTCCTGGACCTACATTTTAAATGCTCCAACGCAGCTGAAGTGAGGCATAAGCCTGCCCTGGGACTTTGGTTTGAACCTGTTCATTTCATGGGACAGTGGGAGAATGTGGGTCCCTTTTCCCAAACCTGCTTCTGTAAGTTTTGGTTGAAATGCTCACCAAGAAGGCAGAGGGCCCAGCTGATCTCCTGCAGTGACATCAGCAGACCCAGTTTTGAGGGATGACAAATTTAGTGACCAGCTGAGGGCTGTCAGCTTTGTGGGGAGGCAGAAGCCCTGCGGGACAGGGACACAGTGGGAGCACCAGCTGCCTGCAGAGCCCGGGGGCTGGCTGGGGCAGGCACAGCAGTGGGCAGGTGTTTCCATCAGCAAAACCTCTCGAGAGCAGCTACTTGCTAAAATAGATGCCACGCAATCAGCTGAAAAAGAAAGTCCCAGTGCCCAGCTGCCTGCTGCATGCACAGTACAGAGGCACGTGGCTATTTTTATCAGGGACAGCCAAAGACCGTGGAAGGTGGTAGGGGCAGCAGGCAGAGGTTTTCCCTCTGCACCATGCCAGGGCTGCATCCCAGCAGCTCCCCGTGCACCTGGGCATCCTGGCTGGCTGGAGGGTCTCTGCCCACCTTCCCAGGAGCCGTCATCCTCCTGCAAGCCCCGTCACCATCAGCTGCCCCTTGTCCTTCCAGGGATGCCCTCACTGGCAGTGTCCCAAAGGGGAGTTAAGAAACAAACCAAACCACCCACACTGTGCTGGGTGCTGAGAGCAATGAATCAGCCCCTCCTGCCTCAAATCACGGAATCAGCCTCCGGCTGACCGGAGTGAACTTCTGCCTGTGTGGTACTTGGGAGTGGCCTTTCCTCATCCCTGGGGCACCGCCGGGCTGGGGGCACCTCCCTCAAGCACAAGGGTACCAGTGCTTGTGCAAAGCAGCACCCTGGGGGCCAAGGAATCCAAGCAACCCCCACCTCAAGACATTGTGCAAGCAGTGGGAATGTGTGGCTTCTGGGCACACTGGCTCTGGCAGCAGCACAGTGCATCCCACAGGCTCCTCTGAACAAACTGTGGCAGCACAACCCCAAGACTTACAGCCCAGCATATGGAATCCAGCCTTCCTCCAAATGTCACTCCCTGCCTCTACAGGCACCACCCAAACCCACCTTCTGCTCCAGTGAAAGCCTGAGCGTGGTTGTGTCAACTGCAAGGAGCAGGATGGCCCCAATCTTCCAGACTTTCTGCTTGAGATTGGTGGGGTTTTCCCTATTTAGAGGGCCATGTGTGTTATGATAACCGTAGAAAACTAGGGCAAGTTAAAAAGAAAAAAAATCTACAAGGAAAAGGAGGAAAAAAGTAGAAATGTTGTTCTTCTTCCTCTTCTCCTCTAAGATACTCTACAGCCTCTATCCAAAGCTCCCTTGCTGTACCCTCACAAGCAGCACCGTGGTCGGGAGAGGCTGGCACTCAGCAGTGCCACCAGATGCTGACAGGAGGACCACCTTCTCTGGGATTGAGCCTGAAGTTCATCCTGTGGGATTAGAAGATTCACTGCTGATAGCTACTCATTTCCATGGTGATTATTCCCTTCCACACACAGAGTAAATTGCTTGTGTGGCTCTGAGCACCACAGGAGGCAAAGCTCTCGTGGGAAAACCAGCCCCAAAACACTTGGAGAGAGAAGAGGAAAGAGGGGTAATGATTTGCTCATCATGGACCAAGCTCTCAGACTTGACAAATGCCCCTGCTGAGGGCTGTCACCCCCCAAGCAGGCTGTCACAGCTTGGTACCACCAGCTGTCCTTCGGGTCATTTGGAAGCTGGCAGCACAATTCCATGTGTGCTAACAGCAGAGCTCAAATCCGGGAAGCACCAACTACTGACCTTCAGCATGGCCCCAGAGAGCCATGGCATCTCTGTGCTCCTGCTCCCAGCCTTGTCCCTCCCCAGGCTGCAAACCTTTTGGCCAGGGACCGTGGTTTTCGTGTTTGCAAACAAGCGCGTGAATCATGCGGGGCAAACCCCGCCGGGCTGGGGGCAGCGTTTCTGATTTACACCACTGTAAATCACTGCCTCTGCTTTCAAAGATGTTATTTGGTTGGACGGGGTCCCGGTAACTCTGCAAAGAAGGGAGCGGGAGGAACTCCTCACAGATGGATTTCTTAGGATTTATTTGCCGCCGAGCACCGTGCAGGCGCTTGCCTTGCGCAAGGCTGCGCTCCCACGAAGGGTGACAGAGGACACGGGTGACCTGCAGCTCGTCTGGCCTGACCAGCTGTCACCAGGGCCACGCAGAGAGCCAGGCATGGAGCAAATGGAGGTCAACCTCCTGGCCCAGGCTCCCGGCAGGGCACCAGCAGGACAGGGCTGGGCAAAAGGCTTGTCCTGAGCAGCCTGGGGAGGGGCCACAGGGGCCACCAGCACTGCTCTGTCCTCCAGCGGAGCAGGGGAGGGCTGCTGTGTGGTGCTGAACATTAGCTGCTGCTCTTCAGCCTCCAAAGCAAGCTAGGCACCTCATTCTCTCCCTTGGCCAACTCCATGGAGCTGCTTGGAGAAGCTTCAGCAAAAGGATTTACCCAGAGGTTTGTGTGTGTTAATATTTGAGGTGTCTGCAGCTCATGTGCTATAAAAAACAATGTGCCACAGTGGGTGGTGGCTCCAGAGCACTTGGTGCTGTACACACAAGGAATAAATTGGCTGCTTCTAGCTAAGATGGAGCTCACAACGTTGTTTTGCACCAGTGCAACAGGAAGGTGGAAGAAATAAAAGGGGATACAGGACAGCTCACCAGTAAAATGCACATTTTGTCCCGAGGTATTAATTCATCCTTTTAAGCAAGTCCAGCCAAAGTCACTTTGACTGATTAAGGAAATTTTTCAAACATAGATTGGGGGTCAAATAAGAAGCTCAGCATGAAAATATTCATGCTGGGTGGAGGATGAGGAGGGAAGAAGAACATCCTTGGAGAGGCCAGTTGCTGAGAGCAGGGCTGGTGGTGGAGGCACAAGCAGGAGTCCAAGGGCAGCCAGGGATGCAACACAGATGTCCATCAAGCAGGAGGGTTCAGGAAGAGAGGTCACATCTCCATGGGATGACCCTCCTGCTGGGGCTGTCAGAGCTACCAGGAAGGCTCTGATTGCTTCTCCTTCTGAAAATTCATTTATTTGTGGGTAAAAATTAGGGCGTAGTCTACATCAATCTGCCATCTCTCATTGGTTAATTCACTGAAAGTGGTCTGAAAAAATATAAATAAAGAAAAATACTTTCCCTTGTTAGTCACCTTCCAGTGATATATAAATGCTCTGACAGACAATTATCAGTGATATTGATTCTAACTAGGACAGAAAATGAACAGGCGAGTGTGAAATAGAAAGTTATTTATAAAGATGCAATTGAAACAAAATCCATCCTGCAGGCCTGAGAGTTTAAGAAGGAAAAAATGCCTTTACTGTATGTCTTTGCTCTCTCTGCTGAGGTTTGGATGCTTCCTCAGGAGCAGGAAGGCCACATCCCTGGAAACAACAGGCTGCAATAAATAGGCAGCATGGCAACAGCTGGAAACAGGCGTGAGAAGCAGCCAGAGAGAGACCCTCAGCCCAAGGCAGGGAGGTGCAGCGTCCATCACGCTGGGCCACTGCTCGCTCAAGTCTCCACAGCAGGACATCAATAGTAAATGCATTTTAAAATGGAAACGAAATCTTAACTGTGGCAAATGTGGCTGTAGGTGATTCTTGCAGTGCTGGGACTTGGAAAAATGCCATCACCACTGGTGAGTCTCCTCAGGGCAGTGGTGGTGACCCCATTTGCCTTTCCTGGGGTGGGGACTTGCCCCCTCTTAGCGCTGTGCTTTTGGGTCCTCCACCTTGGGAGCTGCAAACTCTCACTGTCACAACACTGAAGCCCTTTTCCAGGCTTGTTCTGAGCCAGAATCCCGTGGGAGGCTGTGCTGTGGCTGCTGGCCCCCAGCACCAGGCTCACTTTCCCCAGCCACACATCCTCAAGCCAGGCCAAGACCTAATTCGCTGGCCACAGGCTGGAGGTGGCTCTCACTGGGGAGGGAAGGTTTTGCCAATTTGTTATTAAATCACAGCACTATTCATGCCAGCATTAGGCTGTCTGGGACTAAATGCACAGAAACTACGTACCTGGGTTCTGCCAGACAGCTCGGGGCAGCGATGCAGGGGGAGGTGGGTCTTTGAGCAGGGCTCTCTTCCTGTGGCTGGCTTGAATCCTTGCCCTGCTCAGCCTCTGTTGCTGCCAGATTCATGACTCTCACCCTGGAGGTACAGGAGGGAGAGAAGACCTCTGGAGATGTGCTTTTGGATGTAGGAACCGCTGCAGTGCTGAAGTCCTTTTGCTGCTTTATCCCTTGGTGTCCAAGTCGCTCGTCCTCGCCCCACCCAGAGCCAGCACTCCTGGCAAAGCTGTGGCAGCACAGAGCTACACCTCAAATGGACAACTGCTTCCAGGCTGGTTCCAGGACACCCCCAAGCCTCTGGGCTTGGGGGAGCTGAGTGTCACAGCAGGTCACCTAGTGCGGGTGAGGGTATCTGTGTGCAGCCAGTCCCCCAGCAGTCCTGGTGTACCTGTCCTTGTGGAGAAAGAGGCCCTCGGGGGCCGCCAGCCTCCCAGGGGCGGTTAAAACAAAACAGGAAGGCTTATGAGCAGATGTGGTTGCTGCACCGCTTCTGCCAAGGCTCTGCTCCACAGGCATCAGCTGTGGGGAGAGGTTTAACCCAAGCTGCAGTGCCACATGCCCGGCATCCCTACATAAACGGGCTCCAAAACCATGAGGGGGAGTGTGGAGCCCTTTCAGAGCCGACCGGATGGTTCCCTCGCTCGACATGTCCTCGCCTTGAAACAACATCACTCTGTTGAATTTCGTGGCTTTCTGTGTGGAACAACATGAGCTCATCCAAGCCTGTGGTTTATTTGAAAATGAAATTCCGGTAAGCTTTTGTACCATCTGGCAGCCTCCAACCGAGCGGGGTTTAGCGCGAAACCGCTGCACACGTGTGCACAAACACATACACACACCAGCAGCACTGTAATCATCGTAATCAGTAGTTGCAGGAAGCCTGGCATCGGCAGGGCGAGGGGAAGAGGGAGAAAATCAGTGCCTGACTCCTCTCCCAGGCGTTTGCCTTCCGTGGGGCTTGGCTCCCTCCAGCAGAGGGCATTTTTCAAGCCGTCCCTCCTGCGCCGCTTCTGCCCCTTCCTTCCTCTGACGTGAACTTCCAAGTGGCTCCAGATGTAAATCAAACACAGCTGGGTGAGCTGCGAGCCGCCTCGGATTCACAGCTGCTGCAGGTCACTGCTCTGCTTTCGGGGGAGAGGTTCTGATGTACACCAGCCCGGCCAGACACAGCCAGGAGGGCCTGGAGCAGGCAGGAGGTGTGGGGCTGAGGCTTCTTGGTTGCTCCATGCAATAGCTGAAGTGTTTCATTAGGTGGATTCCCTCCTGGCTCCTCTGGTGCAGGCAGGAAGCAGGACACATGGCAGATCCTTGATATTTTGTACCTTCCGTGGCACCCTTTCCCTCCTCCTCCCACATCTGTGTTCACAGAGACCTGCAGCTGGCAAAGCTGAGAGATGTGGCCATCACCCAGGTACACAGGAGACCACCAAGCATCCACCTGTCATCTTCTCCCCTGCAAGAGGGCTTATTATTTCTTCTCCCTGGTATCCAGGGACAGGATATATGGGAATGGCTCAAAGTGTGCAGGAGAAGTTTAGACTGGATATTAGGAAGCATCTCTTTACCAAGAGGGTGGGGAAACACTGGAGCAGACTTCCTAAAGGGGTGTTCAATGCCCTGAGTGTGTTTGAGAGGCATTTGTACAATACCCTTCACATGCCTCAACTTTTTGTCAGCCCTGAAGTGCCCAGGCTGTTGGACTGGATGATCATCATAGGTCCTTTCCAAGTGAAATATTCTGTTCTGTTCTATTCTACTCTGTTCAATTGATATCCTTAATTTCTTTCAGGTTTCTGCCTTCTTTCACACTCAGCTGCTCATGGGTGTGTATTAAATGTGTGTGTGATGGAAAAGAGATGGTGGGGAACATGAGATGCTGGTTAGGACATGGAGGACAGTTTACTGGGACAGCCAAATCCAAAGTCCTCTGGAGCCAGCAGGGAGGTTTCCAATCATCCAGGAAGCACAGAGTCCCTACACACATTCACCTCCGAAACTGTGGGACAGAAGAAAATTGCTGTAGCTGCTTTAAAACAACCTTAAATTAGAGATTTGTTTTTGAGAACAATGGGAATCTGAAGGATAAGCTCTGATGATTAGTCATCACCACTGAAAGACTTCAGATCCATGGGGGTCACACACCGTCCTGGTCTGATGGGACATCTTCCAGCAGCAGCTCTGGTTTTGCATCACAGTTTATGACTGCACGAGCAGGACTTTTGGTGGATATCTCCATTCAGAACCAGCACTGCTGGATGTCAGTCAGAATGCATCACATGCATTTAAAACCTGTGCATGTACACCTGAGAGTATTTCTTCCCTGCACTGGACATGGGGAGAAACCTGTGACCCCGGGGTAGGTGGAGGGCAGCAGAGGAAGGCAGGGTGCCCTCAGCCCCAGCCTGGCAGGGGCTGCTTTTGCCTGGCTGCTGAGTCCCAGCTCCTTCCCCGACACGAGATCACTGGCACCAGCCTACAGCTGCCAACAAAAGCAGGAATTTGGATCACCTAAGAGCATCTCCTGTGATCCTGACCAGAGAAACAAAATAGAATCCATTCCATCCACAAAGGCTTTAAACCCAGGCAGCACAGCATTTCCAAAACGCGGCCCTGGTGAGGCGTGCACCGGCTGGGCGGCGGATGGGGGGCTGACACACTGTGATAATCCTGCTCTAATTCTTTTTTTACAAGGATCTTTTTTTTTTTTTTTTTTTTAATATATATATAGTTTTGCCTCCGGCATATGCTGTACTAGTGTAGCAGCTCTTCAAGTACCATGTTTTCCAGCGAACGTGTGAGTGACAGCACCTAAAAACAGCAGCTGTTACATAAATAAGGCTGGCACCGGGGACAGGGGCCAGCACAGCCCGGGGGGTGACATCACTGTCCTGGACAGAGTGGGACAAAGTGGGGGACACTCCCCAGGACAGCCCTGGTCAGCACTAACCTCCCCAACCCTCAGGGATTGAACCTCTCCGGGGCAGAGGCTGCTGCGTGCCTGCTGTTTGCCACCGGTGACGCTCCTGCCACTGCCGTCCTGCAAAAGAGGAAATGGATAAAAAAAATAACCTAAAACAAGGGTTTGTGGCATCTCACAGTTATTTTGCCGATGCTGTGTGTAAGGATTAAAGTGGCCATTGTTCCAGCATGATATATGTTGTGTTTTAATGAGCAGCTTAATTATCTTACTTAGAAGGAGATGGCCAATAAAGTATTAGGAAGCCAAATTTGGGACTTGCTTTCCTTTCATATTAAGATGCAAAAGTCTGATTTGTACTGCCTGTAAATTTGCCGTATCTCAGCATGCAAATACTCCTGAATAATTTAGGCTTTCTTTAAGAAAGCATGAGATATACCCAGAAAAGATTAATATTCAACAGACGTCCATCATCTAAGCGAATACTTTCTTTTTTTTTTTTTCTAAAACCGTACTGAGTTTCTCGTAAATTCCCTTAATGGGACAGAAACCATCCTGGTCCTTCTTCATAAGGCTTGTCTGTTTGCCTCAGTTCATGAATGTGACAGGAAAACTTTGCCTGCATAAAGCTTTAAAATGTTTGGCCCCTTGGAAGAACAAGAGAGGATGCTCTTTGAACACTCACCCAGACCCAAAAGGGAATAACAAAGAGGACAGCAGGAGGAAAGCTGGGATCCAGGCTCATGTTTGATTTTGTAGGAAGAGGAGATGGCAGAACCCTGGATGGATACAGCTTTGCTCACACCCCCCTTGCCTTGGTGGACAGGAGCAGGGTGAGGGTCACTGAGGCACTCCCAGGGTTTGCATCCCACTCTTGTAACTTTTCTGCACATTTTGTAATGTGGCAGGCAGGAACCAGGACTCCCACGTTTCCATTTGGGGAGTGGAAACGTGTAGAGTAGAATTCACTGAAATGGAAGCAGGAGAACTGAAATGCACTGTGCTTCAGGCTCAGGTAGCAGCAAGAGAAGGTTTTCTCTCTCTGACACACCTACAGCTGATGCATCTGTGAGGAAAGTGGTGTGAGTGCATCAGCAAAGGTGTGCGTGATTCACCCACAACTAAGTGGGTACAAAACAAATCACCAGGTTGGGATTATAAAATATGCATCAGCTTTAAAATTTATGTCTCCTTTCATAAACCCAGGATTTCTGGTAGAAAACAACTCCAGCAAAATATAAATAGGCATTGATTGTGAATTTTGGCAGAAGTTCAAGTTTTTCTGAAATCTGAGGTGGTCTCAGGTAGCTCAGCCTCCTGGCAGGTGAGAATCAGGTTTGTGTTTTGAACCTGGAGTTCAACTTTCTTTGGGTCCAGATGCATTTTTTTGGGCTTGGAGCAGCTGGCAAAGGATGGATTTCAGATTGTGAAGTCACAGAGGCAGGCATCAGTCACATCAGGGAAGGACTGCTCTCTAAAAACTATTGTTCTCAAACCAAATGCCCAAGACATTGATCATTACAGAGGGTAACTGTAAAGGCTGCAGGGAATGAATTGCTGCTTAGAGGTGATATGGTCCCACAGAGGAATTCCAGGCAAACAGCTCTGGAATAAATGATGCTGCTCAGTACTTTTTGGAAAAGCAAATGAGTTCCCTTAACTACAGGCTGAGCCTCAGAGCATCTTCAGCTTCCCAGGATGAGCTTGTGGACACAAAGCCTGTTTGGAAGGCCCAAATATCCATGTAAAACCAGTGGTCGAACCCCCTGCCTCATCCTATCAGTCCTTTAATTTGAGACATTTCTTGCCCAGGGCATGACTCTGCAGCCACAGCAAATCCTGCCCAGTGTCCCCTGGTCTCAGTGGGAGAGGGCAGCCTGGCAGCAGGATCAGCTGGGTGGGAGCTAGGAAGGACTTGAACTGAGGGATCAGAGAGAATCCCTCTCTGATCTCTTCTATCTCTAAACCTATCAGTAATGGCATTTTAGAGAAAGGAGAATCTCTGGGAGCATTTTGGAAGCCAGGGCTTGATATTATATTGAAGTGCTGCACTTGACAGAAAGGATAGAAACACAGCCATAAAAGATACCCTAATGTCTAGTCCCTTCATGTCAAGTTGCAAAGTCAGGTAAGATTATTTATTTCAATAAATAATCAAGAAGTGTCTTCAATCAAGTGACAGCTCGTTCCCATACTGTAATTAAGTTTGAAGCTCAATTACTATTGTCTAAGTCAATGGCACAGACAGGATTATCACAGGAAAATCCCCAGAGACGCCAAGATCAGTACAGAGGGGTGGGAACAAGCAATGTAAAGCTGAGTGTAGCCCAGGCCAGATCCTGCTGCTGGGCTGGTCCTGGGCTGTACCCTGCAGGCACACACGTCATGGAATTGCCAAAAATCCTTTCTCCAGCCTGCAAAGGGAGGTGCAAAGATGTGAGAAAGCAGGAGATAGCCCTGAGAAAATCAGTGCAAGCTGGACATCAGCTTCTGGGGCTGGGTGGGCCAGCAATGTGCACTGGTCCCCAGAACCCCTCTGTGCTGGGCTGCAGCCAGAGCCCCAGGGCAGCAGGGGAGGGGGGATTCTGCCCCTCTGCCCCGCTCTGCTGAGACCCCCCTGCAGGGCTGCATCCAGCCTGGGCCCAGCACAGGAGGGACAGGGAGCTGCTGCAGCCAGGCCAGAGCAGGGACACCAAGGGCATCAGAGGGATGGAGCAGCTCTGCTGGGAGGAAAGGCTGAGGGGATTGGGATTGTTCAGCCTGGAGAGGAGAAGGCTTTGGGGTGATCTCATTGCTGCTTTTTCAGTATTTAAAGGGGGCTTAATAAGAAAGATAGGGGCAGACTTTTAGCAGGACCTGTAGCAATAGGACAAGGAGTAATGGTTTTAAACTAAAAGAGAGTCAATTTAGATTAGATATAAGGAAGTATTTCACAGTGGGGGTGTTTTACATAGGAATAGGGTCCCCGAAGAGGCGGTGGATGCCCCACCCTCAGAAACATTCAAGGTCAGGTTGGACGGGGCCCTAAGCAACCTGATCTGGTTGAAGATGTCCCTGCTCATTGCAGGGAGGTTGGGCTGGATGACCTTTAAAGCTGCCTCCCAGCCCGAATTATTCGATGATTCTATGACTCCACATGTCTGTGTCTGGGCGCTGCCAGGCGGCTGTGGCTGTGGCAGCTCCAGCTCAAACGTGCATTTGCATTCTGTGAGCTCGTTATCCTGCTGGGCTGCCGAGCTCCTCTCCTTCCCCACCTCCTCTTCCCCAGGAGGCTGTTTTCTCCAGCTGCAGCAGAGCTGCACAGCCACACCGGGCAGTGCTGGAGGGGACGAATCCCGGCAGCGGCAGGGCCAAGAACCTCCTGAGGTGAAGGACCACCCCTCCCATCGCTCCCTGAGGACAGCACTGCACACTGCTGGTGTCCAGCTCACAGCTGTTTTCCCTCAGCTCGGCTCTGGTTACTGCCTGAGAGCTCCACTTCATCCTTGCAGCTTCCAAGTCCTTCAGCTGCTTCTTCTGTTTGTGCTGAGGGACAAGGGAAGGCACCAAAGCATCAAGCAGTGTGTTCCCACTTCTGGGACAAACAAGGAGATCATCATCACATTAACTTGGCTTGCATTTCGTGAAATAATTGAAAAGTATCTTTAGTTTTGGAGAACCTGGGTGGTAATCCTAAACACAGGGGTTCAGATATCACACTGCTGGGATGCTGCTGCAACTGGCTCAGAGCCTCAGTGCAGTTTAAGCTCAGGACCCTTTGGACCATGGAGAACTTTTTGGAAAGTGGGGGTGGTTTTTCTCCCCCTCCCCATTTGAATTTGTTCACAAAGTTCAAAAGGAAACAGTGCCTCTGAGCTGCCAATAGATGTCTAAGATAATGAATATACTTTTCACCAAAAAAAAGCGTGGTGCTGATGGAATTACTGCTCCTACACACAAAAATCCCCACATTGTTATAATGCAACCCAGAAGTTACACGGTCATTTCATTTCTTAAAAAACAGTTATGTTTCCTTTATCCCTCCTTGCCAAGTGATGTCCTGTTATGAAGAAGTTTCCTGCTCTTGCCTGTCCTTTCTAGCTGCCTGTTCGTGTTCCAGGTGTCACAGCTTAACATTTCTTCCCAGCTCTGCATGAAGCAGCACCACCACTGCACAGAGCTCTTCATAAGCCCTTTCCCCTCCTGCTGTGAGCTCCCAGCATGGGACCCTGCAGGAAGCCTGATGCTGAGTGTTCCACTGGGAGTCACAGGCTTGACCAGCTGCTCGTGGCCAGCCAAGGTGACCAAGGGCTTTGCCACACCTCTGGTGCTCAGTGGTCAGCAGTGGGCCCTGCTGTCTCTTCACGTGTGCCCACGGGCTTGCCACGATGTGCCCTGGTGGGGGGCACAGATCCTGTGCACGTGGGCTGACACTCCAAACTTGGGTTTTTCTTCCCTGAGCAGAGCAGGCGCTGCAGCTTCTCCTGGCTGTGCTCTCAGTGAGCTGTGGTCGCTGTGCTGGGGATCACCTCCAGGCACGAGGAACCAGCCCAGGCCCCATTGTCTCCTCCACACTTCATCTGCCGCCAAGGAAAGTGCCAATTAGTGCCAGCTGTCCTGGGCTGCTCCTTGCAGGGCTGAGAGGGGGCCTGGAGCTGGGCCCCCTCTCTTGTCCTCTCTTTGTAGCATCTGACTCCCTCAGTTTGCCCATTGATATCCAGGGATTTCCTAAAAAAACCCACCAAACAGACATAAAATCCTTATTCAGGCAGATTGATGTTCAGTGCCCTGCTTTATTTCATATGTTTGAAGTGTGATAGATTATTATTAAAATAGAGTAATGTGGTAATAACTCCCCATACTGTGAGGATGCTCAGAAGCCAGAGCAGCCTGGCCTGGGGCATTTGCAGCCCTCTCGCCCATCTGCACTTACTGATCCTTGGCTGCTGTCCGAGTCTGGCACAACCAGCAAGAGGAGATCAGGAGGCATCTCCTACAAGGCAATATTTCTGGGTTTCAATCAATATTTCAGATGGTCCCCAGAATCGTGGTGCCACCAGAGCAAGCTGAGATGTCACCAAAGAGCAGCAGCACATTTCCCAGCACAGGTTAGCTCATTTACCCATCATTCCCACAAGCTGAGGATCTTAGCTGGGGTTCAAGCCATCCCACAGGGCTGAGTGGGTTAATCCATGCCCATCCTCTCACCACTGGCATGCTGGTGTGCAGTTGTGTTTGAGCCTGACCTGGGACATCTGTGCTCCTGGGAGGTGTCACAGCCCTGGGGGTGCCCTTTGGCCATCCTGCAGGACTCAGGCCGTGGCTTTGTCACCTGGGGTGGTTTGAGCTCAGGCCCTACAAACCAGCCCCAGTTCCAAGCAGCAACTCCCTGCAGGGTCACAGCACAGGGCCCTGCACGGAGCCAGGCAGAAAACACAGAGGTGGAAAGATTTTGCCATAAAGTAGGAGGCAAGGCAAACATTTTTTTTGTCTGAAGCCATTGCTTCTTCAAACAGCTGACATTCCTCACCCTGGCAGTAATTCCCAGCTACCAGGCTGCCCCTCTAGACTCACAAATGGCACGTGGAAAACACCGCAGCCAGTCATTTGGCCATAGCGTGTTTGCAATTTATAGCTGACTTCCTCAGAGCCCTGCTAAGTCACTAAGCTGCCTTGTGGTCTGAGCAAAGGTTTAGGAGCCAGGAAAATCTGGGCTGAATCATTTGCTCACGCACTGGTGACCTGAGAAAATCAGTTGACCTCCTTGTGCCCGGGCTGTGAGAGCGGCCACCAGGAGCCCTGCGGACGTCAGGGGCTTGCCTGGCTCCAGGGAAGGGCAAGTCCCTGGCCCTGGCAGCAATCGTGGAATGCACAGGGTGTGTCCCAGAGCCAGGATCCCACAGAGCTGCAGCCACTGGGGCTCCCTTGATGGGGGTGCCAGCCCCAAGCCCTTTGAAACTGAGGGAAGACTTTCAGAGATTTCTGTGTGTTGCAGCTTGGGACTCACTCACTTCCCTCCAGTGTCTGTCTGGATTTTGAATAGCTCATATAATATGTTATAAATGACAATTAAAACATAAAATGAAGAGGGGAGCAGATGGCTTCAGGCAACATTTAAAAATACCGAGACTATTTCTAAATGCAGATCACCAGATCCAAAACAGCCCTGGGCAGACTTAGCTGAAGGTTATTTGCTGGCCTGGCTGAAAGGATATGTGTGGTCTCCATCAGTTCTCAGAAGATGCTGTTAATAGGACATTTTCTGGCAAAGGCAGGAGGGCACACTCGGGACACGAGCAGTGCTGAGGACACAGACCTCCTCTCTTTTGAGGGGAGTGCAGTGACAAAGGCAGGTTGGATCAGTGTCCCTGTTTCACACTGAGGAAGGTGCTGTGCTGGAGGTTGGATCAGGGGAGAGGAGCTGTGCAGTGCCCTGAATTCCCAGCCATCTTCTCCTTGGGATGTGGCTGCTCACACCATGGGCATTATCTGCCACAGCAATATCACAGCCACATCACGCTGTCCCAGCAGTGACACAGCTTTGTTTCCTTCCCTGCCACCTTAGCTGACATAACTTCTGCCTCCACATATTTGTCCAGATGGGGAAAATTACAGGGACCCCATAAGATAACTTGTCACTTGCCTGAGAAACTGTGTCTGTGAGCCTCTGGCTGAAGGAAGGCCAACGGGAAGGAAGCCCTCACCACCTAAACAAGGCAAAACAAAACGCACCTGCACGAAAAAAAGAGGTGATCTGGCAGCACCATACCTGCCTAGATTTGGTGTGAGTGCAGAAGAACCACATTCAGCTCACGAGACGACTTCACATATGTGCTCCTTGCCTTGGAGGTGATGACCTGGAACAGGGTGGGCACGGCTCTGCCTCCACGGCTCGCTGGCCAAATGCCCCAGGCACCACCCAAGGCCATGTGCTGAGACATGTGGGCTGTTATTACAGTGCCTGTGCTGAAGAACAAGCTTTGCATCCTGAGGTTGCATTAGACTGGATTTCCCTCTCCTGGAGAAAAGGGAACCAGCATGGCCCATGGGGAACCAGGTTTGCTTGGCCAGGATGCAGCACTTGGGCTGAAGAGGAGTCAGATGAGAACCAGCTGGCAGACACATCCCGTGTCTTCTTCCCATGGAGATTTCCAGGCCAGGTTAGCTCCCTTTTCCTGCTCTGAGCCACAGAGGAGAAGATGGATAAAGCTCTATGCCCTGCACTACACAAGACATTTGAGTAGATGATCAGAGTGGCCACTTGGAGCATTCTAATTAAGAGTTTGATTTTGCCACGTTAAAAATGAGCTTGATTATAATTTGCTTTTGCTTTTCTTTTTCCTCTCTTGAACACGCTTCCACCTCCCGCTTTGCGCTGAGCCCGGAAGCAGAAGTATCACGTTACTGTGAGTTTTGTGGTATTTCCATCCCATCCAGAGCCAGGAAACACAGGCAATTTTGCAAGACAGCCTGTACTCAGTAAATTTCCAGCTTGGTTTATATTTCTTTATTTATTTAGATTCGTGCTAGCCATGTAAGAGAGCACTCATGCCAAGTGAGGTGCTGTGGACGAAAGTGCAAAAAACCCCCCAGATTTCATGGACCACGTGTTCTGAGCAATAGAGATTTCAGTGGACCAGTGGATCCTCTCTTCTGAAAAGACACTCAGGATTGACAAAGACACAGACAGCCAGCTTCTGGTAACACTGATTCTTCACAGTAACTCAAAAGCAAACTCTTAGTAAATCCCACCAGTAAAATCACCATCCCTGACAACATTTTCTTGTACTCTTGAGACCTTCCCTTGAACTTTCTTTCCCAGCACTATGACACGTCATGTTTACAGCTCTCACAGTCTGGGGCCAGGTGCACAATACCCTGCTAGCATCTTCCCACATCCCAGCTGACAACCAGGAACATGGACAGATGTTTACACCTGCATAGGAAGAGCCACGACAGCTCCAGGGGCCAAAATCTCCTCTCCTGACTCCTCCTTCAGCGGCAAAGCCCTGCCTGCCACAGGCAGCAGGATTTGCATTTCAGGGAGGGCAGCTCTCACACCGGCTTTGCTTGTTTAGGGCCACAGCCAACCCGTCCTCGTTCCCGTGCCAGTGTTCCCAAATACCCTCAGACTGTCACACCACACACGGCCACACTTAGCACCAACACCCTCAGCTCCTAGAGCAGAAAGATGAAAGGCTGGGAGGGGTTTTTGGGAGCACCAGGAATTCTGCTGGGTTTATCAAACTGGGGTGGCAGCGTTCATGCCAGACAAAGCTGCCCTTGCAGCTCCCCAGTGGGCTGCAAATGGGCCGGAACCAACCTCAAAGCCAGCAAAAGTTGACCTGAAAAAAAAATAATAAAAACTCCGAGCCAACTTCTGTCATCCAACACCGACTCACTGAAAATGGATTTTTTCAAAACCTTATTTCATGTTTGTCCTGTGCTCTGCTGAACACAACTATGGGTCTCTACAGCAGGGACTGCGTGAACATAGGTCCCGTGTGTTTCATCCTGTAATGCTGGCAGGGCAGGGAAAGAAGCAGCAAAGAAAAATATCCTTGTATCTTTGGTGAGGGAGCAAGTGCTCCTAGGAGAGGATTGTGAAATTCAGATTGACATATCCCAGTTGAAGGCCATTACAGGAAACACTGAGGATGTGCCCGAAATCCACAGTTTTTGTGGCAGCTCAGTGTTATTGGGAACAAAGCCTATAAATATTGCAGATTTGGGGGGCCAGAACGGGATAACTTATAAAGGGAATTGGAGCCTTTGGGCTGTAACTGGATCCCCACACTGCTTTTGCCATCTGGGTGAAATCTGAATGGTGACGGGGCCCACACAAAGCAGTGGCTGGGTTGACCCCACAGCCTTGCACATGGGTTGTGCTGCCTTGGCAAAGGCCACATGGCTGCTCCATCAGGGGATGAAGACTGTGCAATAATTTACCACAAGAAAGGCTGCTAGGAAAACCTTCTGCTTACATTGAGTCAGATATTGGATGTTTTCTACCTACAACATTTAAACAGAATTATTAAGTCATAAGAACACTGTGCTCCTACACGTTTTAGCTTATTGCTTTGGTTTACCAGTAAAGCCTGTGGTCCAGGACATGCCCAGGTCTCACCTTACCTGAGTGGCAGCAGACAGAGGTGGAGACATGGAGAAAGAAACTTCTAGTACAAAAAGAAAGTTAACTCTTGGGTGTTTGCAGCAAGAGGAACACGTTGAAATAGCAAAGTTAGAAAGGCTGCTTGTCTTCTGCCTTGCAGCTTCCTGCTTCGGCCTGAAAAAGTGCAGCGTATAAATAGAGCAGCAAGTGTGAGCTTATGATAGCAATACACCACTGCACATTTAAACCCCCCCAGCCCGAGTTCCTTTTGAGGCATTTTGAATGATTTTGTGCAAATTCAAGATGTTCAGCACGGGCACCTGCAAGCAGGAGTCGTGCTCCTGCAGGCATCCCGGGGCAGCGGAGAGGTTGGCAGCCTTAAATCTCAGCTTTCTCCCCTCAGAAATAAACTTGGCAGCCTTCCCCAGAAAATAAGCACGTGCTTTCCAAAGAAAACATCCTCGCCTGCAGATGCTTTTGTCACAGCAGCAGCAGCAGCAGCGATGGTGGAAAGGGAGGAGCAGAATTCACTTGCAGGGCAGAACGGTTGAGCCAGTGCAGAGGGAGAGGTTTACTCCCTGAAACACTTCTTGAATTAAAATGTGCCTTGGGGGCAGACATTTTCAAAAAGAAAAGCCTTGGCATTAGGTTCTCAGTCCTGCATTTGAAACTGTTCCCCTTTGGGCTTAGAAGCTTAATGCTGATTTAGGGGGTTTTTAGGTATGACTGTAATCTTAGGTTGAAAGCTTGCTGCATGGAACCCCGTTTTCTCTTAGGATATCCCTTTTGCAAAACCATCAAACAAACCTAGTAATAAACAAGCTCCTTTCTATTTAGCCTTAAAATCATACCAGAGAACAGAAAAAAAAGTTAATTCTACTCAAAACCTCAGTAAGTTGGTGGAACAAGTGCACAGGAGAAACAGTATGATCTATTTAATAGGATTTTTCTTACTAATTAATTAGCAGGTTTTTTAATAATTGAGACCTTATTCTTTTCCTCATTAATGTTGACTATCTCTAAAAAAAACAGCTGGGAAAAAAGAAAAAAAAAGCACTGGCATGGTGTAGTTTACCAGCCACAGGCTTGTAGGGAGGGCTCTCCCTTTTTTCACAAGACCACAGCTTTCCTCAGCCCAAGTTGTCTCAGCTGAGAGACATGATTTGTCTCTCTCAATTCTTTCATCCAGAGGAGTGGGGAAAGCCCTTGGCCTCTCTCTCAGTGTGCTACCTGAAAGAGTTACACTAAAAACTTTAAAAAAAAAAAAAAAAAGAGGACAAAAATGTGCAAAAAAAATCTCACACAGAAAAGCCTGCATGATAGTAACATGGAATCATAAAGGTTGGAAGAGGTCAGGCAGCAGCAGAAACCCTGAGGCTGTTTGGCTTGAGCCTGCTCATCCCCACCTGTAACACTCGACCCAGCACGGTCCCTGCCTCTGCCCACCTTCACCCAGGGCTCCCCTGGCCCAAACAAAGAGCACTCAAGCAAATCCTCACCCAGCTGCCACCCAGCCTCTGGGAAAAGCAGCATTCCTGGATCCATCATCCTGGACAAAGAAATATGTGCCTGAAATAAAACAAACTCTGCTTTTCTTGCTGCCTTCAGCCTCCATCCATCCTTCCAGGGCTGAAGGAAGGGGTGCACATCCACAGCCTGGTCCCCCACCCACAACCCCCAGCCTGCTCTTCCCAAACCAGAACACACATTTCCCCCCAGCCTTAGCACCAAGAATGAGACAGACATATATAAAATGACACACTTTATTAAAAGTTACATTCAGCAGCAATGGACACATTTACTTAAGTAGGTTTTAACTGTCAAGGAGCTTATAATTATAAATCTCTCTAAGGCATTAAAAGCTCTTAGATGTTTTAACTTCTTTGCAATCATTTCATATAAATAGGTAAGGTAAATGATACTTGCCTAGGAAGAGGTTACCCCAGCTGCATTAAACAAAGATATACACATAAATATATGTATAAAACAATGAACTTTGTTATAAACTCATTCATGGGGATATTTCACAATCTTTAAGTCTTGGGGCCTGGCCCTGCAACCACTACCCAGGCAAGGAGCCTCCTGTTTGCCTTCCCAGATGTGAGTGTACAGATTGCTCACATGGTTGAGAGCAGGACAGGGCTTAAGCTTTGACAGAAACAGTAAAGATGTCAAAATTCTCAGTGAAATATATTTACAGTCTGTGCAAGTAGCATCACCTACCGCTGCTGGTTACAGAGATCTCTCTGGGAAGCTATGAACAGCAGAAAGGCACCATGGCCAAGGCAACCCAGCATCTGTTCCCTGATTTTGATGCTGTATCTCTCCCTTCTGGAGAGCAGGAGCTGGGCTCCCAAGCCCGAGGGGATGAGGTCTGGGGTGTGAGACAGAGGGAGCACCAGCAGCACCCAACTGCAGCCCTGAGCTCGGGGCACAAACCCATCCAGCCTCAAGTTCTTCCAGCTCCAGCAGCAGAAGCCTCCCCTGAAGTGCAGAGGTGCAGCTGCTTTTTCTGAGTGTAAACAAGGAAAGCGCCAACCAATTCCAGTATTAGCCAACCATTCACCCCCCATAAATAATGAGAGTTTAACTTATCTTATAATTGAACTGTGCTTTGTGTTTTAGAACCACACGTGTGAGGAAGAGGAAATTGCTCTTGCAACAGAAGCTGTGAGTAGATCATACAGTAGATTAACTGTAGGAACTAATTGGAATTAATACAGCTACAGGGTCTGAGTCTCTACCAGCTTACTGCTGACTTTATTTGTGGGCAACTCCTTTGGCCATCACATCCCACAACCAGGGTGCTCTCTGGACTATGGCCAACAGAAAGAGATTTTCTTCCAGTAAAATACACAAACCTCTGATTTCTACATGATTTTTTAAGGACACAGTTGAAGCAAATGGGAGGTGTTTTAGTGGTAGACGATATAAATATATTGCTAAAATGTATTACTTTTATCTCAGCATATCACTGCCACAAAAAAAAGAAAAAAAAAAAAAAAAAAAAAAAAAGAAAAGAAAAAAAAAATAGCTTCAAGAACTGGTTTGAATTTGGGATAAAGAGTGAAACACCCTTTCCTTCCCTTTACTCTAGGCCTGTTGGTTTGAACTGTGCCTTAACCAGGACAAGAGCATTTCTCTAGGATGAAACTGGAAAATATTTACACCAATAATATTTTTTCCTTCGATCAAAATGGCTTTTATAACAAAATGAAAATTTTCCAGGGGCAAATCATTGCAAGAATGTTTTGGTTTAAAAAGTGACTCCATGTAACAAGAGGTACATTTTCAAATGTGAGACAATCTGGTAACCAAAACCCACTGAATATGAAAGTGAACTGAGAACACAACTCCCATTTGTGCCTCTCAATTTTTTTTCTTAAAAGACATAAAAGTCCCCTGGGGCTCTGCGGAAACCTTGTAACTTTTCTTTCAAGCCATCCCAAAAAATAGAGGATAGAGCAGAAACCTGCACTGGTGACTTATCTGCTGCCTTTTGTAGGGCTGAGAGCTGGAAGGAGCTTCTCTGATTTTGCCCCCATTTCCCACCAGGCTTCCCTGCAAACCCCTGGAAGCAGGAAGGGCAGGCAAAACCATCAACCCATGATCTTTAGCTCAGAGGAAAGCTGGCAGAACATGATGTTTATTTACTCAAGTCAACTCTTGCTGAAGATGAGTTTATGGAAGGTAATGACACCATTACAGTTCTGTACAGAAAGGCATTTCTAAGCTTTTTTAAAAAATTAAAATCCCATACACGCTTCAAACTACAGGTATAATTCTTTTCCCCTGAATCCTCCATTGGAACTCGAATACAAAACACAGTTTAACTCCTCAGTATGTGAAACCTTCACGGCCACATTAATCGAGAACATCTGAAGCCAGGAGAAAGAAATCACTTCCAGTTATGTTGTCAGTGTTATGTGCATAACATTCCCACAGCTGTAGATCCATTGTGCTCCATGTTATAAATAAGAAATTGCATGGTGACAGCTAAAATTCAAAAGCGTTAATGTTTCTCTTTGCAACTCTTTTTCTATTTTTTCCTTTTTTTTTTTTTCCTTCCCCCAGTCTTTTGAGGTTTCTCCCCTTTCCCTCCTAGTAGAAGTTACTTGAAGCAACATCACCGCTTAGAGACTGACATATTTATGGTAATTAAAAAATAGTAAATGCCAAGCAAATATGACTAATGTTGCTGTTTGGCAAGTGAGCCGGAGACGACCTATTGATTCTGAGCCAGGCTGTCATGTTTGCCTCAATAAACACCTCTCCTTCTTCTGCTCAGCTCCGTTCTCCCGGCGCTCTGGGGAGAAAGGGGCACCCAGGATGTGGCCAAGTGCTGTCCCAGCCTCTGTCCCAGGCAGCCCTGGAGCCGTGGAGCCGCAGAGCCGAGCGCGGCCGAGCCGGGCCAGGCAGGGAATGCAAACGAGCTGCCTTGTATCGCTCCCATTCTAGGTTGTGGTCCCTCTCGACCATGAAAAACAGCTACAAATTGTTCCCAGAGCTAAACCACTTAACATCTTGGCACTTGGTTGTTTTTAACTTTGTAACAATAGGCACTGTTCACTCCTCTCAATCTCAGTTTTTTATTCTATAATAAAGCAGGAATACTGATGAAAGGCTAGTCACGGCTTCTCCCCGTGGTATCAGGGTGGTGGCATGTGATGATTCACATGGGGTGTGTTTGATCCAAGAAAGCCCAGCCTCTGCTTATTCTTCCTTTGTTCTGTCATCTAAGGTGGAAAGGCAGAGAGAGACGAGTTGAGATTTTTTTTTCCTTTTTTACTATTATTTAGCAGTCACAGAGCAAGATACACACAAGCAAAACAACAGGGAGTGGAATTCTTTTCTTCAGCATAGAAAATTACAAGTAAGGGATGTCTTTGAAGTGGGAGATCTGTTTCCTGCAAAGTATGGACATTTTATTCTCATTTATACATTATTCTTATCCCCCGGCAGGTCTTACAGAGTATTATTTGTGCTGCTATTGTGTTGTGTAGCCCTGCAGAGGGTCAGCGTTTGCACTTGGTGCTGTAGAATCACAGAACTAAAAGATGGCCCCAGCCACACAGAGTTTAAATTTAAGCCAGGAGAGAACAGATTCAGCCAGAGGGGGATGAGAAAAATCTCACCAGGATGTTGTGGGTAAGCACAATGAGCAATGGTCTCAGCACATCCAGCCTAAACCTTTGTTGGCTTTTTCACAGGGAAAAGTTTTAAGGAGGGATTTGAAGGGGAATAATTAGATAACTCTGTCAATGCCACTGGAGTGCTTCCCATAAAGAAAACACACAGATGCTTTTCTGAAACTGTAATGAGCAAAGCAGAGGTGACCAGCACCTGTAGCATAAAAGGAGCTGGCCTTTTGATCCTGAAGGGAGAGCAAACACACCAGGCAGGCGATGTGGCAGGAGCAGGGCTTTAAGGGAGGCTTTAAGGGAGGCCAGCAGCTTGTGCTCCATACGGGAGAGCAGAGGGAGTCACAGGAGGGGCACCAGCACAAGGGAGACACAAGCAGAGCAACAGGCTCTGCAAATTGTTTTCACAGGAGCACTGTTGATGCTCTTGGTGGGGGAAAAACCCAAGGGCTGGACACAGAATGCTTTTTTCCTCCAGGCTCCCATCAGTATGCAGCTGTTCCTGACACATTGCTTTCACTGCTGGGTTATGCAGACCCTCATCTCTTCTGCAGTTTCCCCTCTGTCCTTGCACACTCACCAGGAGCATTTAATGACTAATTCCCCCTCAGTTTTCTCCTTACCTGATCTCTGCTGTTGCTAACAGAATACAATTTCACTCCAAACCCTTATCAGTGTATCTACCCAGAAAGCTTGCTGGAGGGAAAGATAAAACCTTCCTGAGACAAAAGTCTCTTTTGTAATGCTGTCCTGACTGCAACTTGATGGAAGGCAGTGCCTTCAGCCACACGTGCTCACTTTGCTACACAGGGCACTTACCTGTTCCTTGAGCTCAGCCAGCTGACTGGAGAGCTGTTTTACAAGGCTCATGGTTGACTCCAGCCTCTCCTGCAGGTTCCTGATTTCATTTTGCTCACTGTCGCCTTCATTGCTAACCAGAGACATGGCTCTCATCCGAGGGAACCAGTCCAAATTCTTCTCCTGCACGGGTATTAGAAAAATAAGGTGTGTTAGTAGGGGTTTATGCAGGGCTACTAAGCTGAGAGTAGAGAATAAAAGCTCAGAAGGACTTCTGCTCAGTGGATGACACACAGCAAGCGAGCTTAAGCGGTAAATTCAGAAAGTATTTCAAACAAGCAGTTTATTCTTGGTTCTCCTTAGCTACAGAGAAGGTACCAAAGGGAAAATCTGGGTTCCCCGCATCTGCACCTGTACTGCAGTGTGGGCAGTGTTGGCACATTCACCTGTGGCTCTGGCAGGCAGAAATGCCCCCACTGGGAACACTCCCCTGTCACACCTGGAAAGCCTCAGTGCTCCCCATGCTTTGCCCTTAAGTGTATGCAGGGACACATTTCCCCTCTGTCTCTTCAGCTTGGCTGGTCTCCATCTGTTTCGGCTGTCCTTGCAGCAATGTCAGCAAGCCAACACCAGGAAAACAAGACAAGAGCCTTCCAGAGCAGCCTCAAGCACTTCTACTGGAAGAGCAGAAGGACCTGGATCCAGCTGCCCACAATAGGAGATGTGGGGTCCTGGGAACAGCTTAGGCTTCAGTGTGCTGTTCAGACTGTGTATCCTGGATACACACAAGCACAACCCATGGCCAAGGGCTAACCTGCACTGCATGGAAGAGCACTGAGCTGGGTGTTTCTGTATCCACGGGCTCAGGCTATGAATTCAGCCATGACAAAACTGCTGTAAACAGACCATGTGAGTCAGGAAGGTGCAGCACGAGCCCAAATTGTCTCCATGGCTCAGGGGCACAGATATTTGTGTGCAGAGCTTAGCAGATGGAGGAAGCAGAAGGGTGCAAGACTGGGAGGAGTGGCAGCCACGTGGAGAGCAACCTGCTCTGCCCTGAAACAAAGGGAAGTTGCAGGTCCTGCAGCAGGCAGTGTGCTACACACATGCACCTCTGCCCTGTGCCTCGCGGGGAGCAGGAGGATGTGGCTGGGCCATGGGCACTTGATGACTGGAGAAGAGAAGCAGAATGGGCTTAAGTGTGTTTCTTCCAGTCCCCTGAGCTGTAAATGGCCCCACACAAATAGCACTGTGTCGGGAGGAATTTTGGAAAGGACCTCTTTCCAAAAGTCCGCCTACAAGACCCCTGGAAGGCAGGAGCTCTGCAACTTATGTTGTACAGGTATTTGGTAAAGTTTTAAGTCCGTCAAACTGATCATAATCTTAGACTTTGCCTCTGTTTTTCCTCTGAAAATAGAGAAGGCAGTGATGGTTCTGCAGCATTTACAGCTGGGCAGCCCAGGGCAGCCATGCCTGAGCAGGGTCCAGGAGGGCTGGTTCAGCAGAGCTGTGAGCCTGGGATGCACCAAGGCTTTATCGTGCTTCCACGAGGATTTCCCTTCACCTCTGCAGTACTCTGCCCTGATCACCAAACCCTCCCCTCCTACAGCAGCATGATTTAGAAACAACCAAGCTAAGCCTGGGTGAGCATGGCAGCACTAACATTATTCATGTTTGTACACTCTTTGTGTTAGCCCTCTGTTACTCTGGATAACACTAAATGCAAAGCCGTGTCAATTTTAGCTTTTTTTCTTCTTTTTAACTCAAAACTTCCAATGGGTTTTTCTCTGGCTGGGCAACCCCTGCTCCTGTCACTAAATCAACAAAGATGCCCAGGGAGCAGGAGCATGTCCCTGGGCTGCATTTTGCAGCCCTGGGCTGGCAGCCGTGGGCGCCGGCGGAACGAGGCCTCTTTGCTCGCCGCTCACTTCTCCAGCCTCGTGATCTCATTATGACAATTTACTGTGGTTACGCATGATGCCATTTTCAATGGGTCATAACTCATTCAAATCAAAACCTGTTTTCACCAGCTCTGCTGGTGAGCTCGAGCGGAGCGCACGTGACCCTCCCTGTGGATATCCCCAGCTGACACGCCGGGCGGGAGGCTCCTGTTTCTGCCACATGCGGTCCTGCTTACAAGACCGGCATTCATCTTCCACCAGTACACGCCGATATTTATTTTAAATTTATTTTGGCTAGGATGTAGCAGAGCATTCATCACGTGCCTGGTGTCGAGCACAGGTGTACTCATTTATACTAAGCTTAGTTTGTGCACAGTGCCTTTCTGGATTGATGCTTTTTTTTTTTTTTTTTTCTCAAAATGTTTGCCAGCAAATTTGTCTGCCACTACAGGCACAGAACTTTAATTGAAGGCAGCTACAGTGAACAGAGCTGCACTTGTACCTGAATGTTTCCTGGAAAGCTCTGGTATCTGCACTCATTACAGCTCCTCCTGCTAGAAGCACCTGAAGATACCAAACGCAAGGCCATAGGAGCCAGTGGAAGGAACAGGAGCCCTTTCAAGCCTCACAACAACACCAAAGTTCCTAAAGCCAGGCTCCACAGGGAGAGCAATCTGAGACTCCATCATTGTGGCTCCTCTGCTTGCCGAGTACTGCTGCCAGGATTGTGAAATGCATTTTGCTAGTTTTGTTTTTTCCATCTGCCACTCCCTCACTCCTCTAGGATACAAGGCAGAGACCTCCGGCTGCTTTGGAAAGATTTTTGTGGACTGACCCTGCACCACACTGCAGCACCCCGAGGAATCTCTGTGGATGACAGACACCCTGGCTCTACCAAGGCTCCCAGTGTCACCTGCTTCCCTCCTCCTCGGCATGACATTGCACTGCCTGGAGGGAGGGATGGCCAGGAGGAGCTGGAGACAGGGATGGAACAGGCAGCAAGCACCTCACCCGCTGCCACACGACGCTGTGGAGCACACGGAGCAGATGTGGCTCTTCAGCTGGAACCACCCTGCACCACATGCCAGCTCATCTCGGCCACCACGAGTCCCAGAGTCACAGGACTTCAGCGACAGACTCTGCTCGTTCACGTGTGCCCAGTTCTTGCCTTCCTAGAAAGGCTGCGATAATCTCTTCCAGGAAAGAAACCCAGGTGGGATTTAGTTACAGATCAGGAAAATCCAGACCTTTTTTTTCCCCAAAATTTTGTGGAGGATCAAGCAAGGACTTCATCCAAGTTCTAAGATAAGCTAATGGTTTGCATCATGAAAAGATGCTGCTGACTTTTGTAGGTGGCAGAGAGGCAACAGGTCCAACACCTGCCCACAGGTCCCACTTGGAGCCCCAAGGGCTGTGTCAGGTGCAGGCCTCCTGGTTCTCAGCTGCAATACACATCTAATGAAGTCAGTCCAGCTGCGTATTTTTGTCATGCAAAGGATCAGAAAGATTCAAAATTCAGTAGGAGACACATTATAGCCTGCCAGGCTGTCTTTAGGTTAAAAATACTTACCTAGCTTTCACTGATAGTTCCTTTATAGTGCACACAGCAGGTACTTTCCCTTGCTGAACCGCACGCTTTTGCCAGTCAATATGATCTTACTTTTTCCTTGCATTATGAACTGCAGAACTTTATTAAAGGGCAGCATGAAAATTAGCTTTGGCAGAGTTTGCTCTGTTTGCTGAGTCTCTACCACAAACAAACAGCAGTTGGTGCTGGGGACAACAAACTTTTGATCACAAACCTGCCAGGATCCAGAAGGCAAGCTGGACAAGGCTCCTTGGCCAAAAATTTCAGTGTTCATAGGGGGACACACACTCTTGTGACTGCTCAGCAATGGGAAAGCTATTTTTACTTCACGGTAATTGCTTGCCAATTAACTGGAGGTCATTAACATGTTTGTACAACCCCAAACATTTGTTCTGGGACTTAAATGTTTATGGGCTCGGTCCAGGGTTCACCTTGACCAACACCTTCAAGCTGTAACATGCAGGAGCACTCCTGGGGGTGTGCAGGATGTTATCTGTCATGCCTTACCTATTACTCTTAGAAATCCAACCGTTTTGCCCAGGATAGCGTTCACTCAGAAATTTGAACCCTGCCTGGAACCAAGAGGCAATTTGGAGGAGGAAGGCAGGCTGCTGGCAGGGAGCAGGGCAAACCTCTGCAAACAGCTGTCACGGGACTCAATCAACAGCCACCAGGTTAGCCTGAGGTGACACAGCTCGAGCATTAATGAGCTCACAGAGGGTGAGCTATGTGGACGGGACGCTTTTAAACAAAGTAGCTGCCTGACCAAATAATTAATTGTGAAAATGTACCGGAATCTTCTTTCTAAGCAACCACAGTTTTAGGCAGTATGTTGTTAGTTGTTATTGTTATTTCCTTCTTGCACAGGACGGCAGCAATTCACAGCCCACCTACGGATCACAGCATCCTCCCGCTCCACGCTCTTCCCGCAAGCATAACTTGTGCCTCGCAGGATCCATATTTAAGCAGACATCTGTGTCCAGGGCACAGCGTCAGCCAGACAGGAAAGCTGCAGGGACAGAAAGGAGCTGCAGCCTCCTCTCCGCCAGTTCAGCTGGGGGAAAGGAAGAAAAAGGGAAAAAAGGCAGGTGGGGTGAGCCAAAAGGCTGCGGGCCAGAGAGACAGCACACGAGCAGAACAGACATTTGGTGTGGCGATCCAGCACGCTCGCTCCCTCCATCCTCCCCCTCAGCTGGCAGGGCTCCAGCCGCAGGCACAGCTCCCCCAGGACCAGACCTCTGTGCGAGTGCTCTGGGTGCACGTACTCGAGGTGCCCACGGCGAGGGCACATGCCTGAGAAATCACAGGGCTCAGAGGATTTGCTCCTTGCGCTCGCTGGAAAACCTCAAACCCTCCGTCTCGGAGAGGCGGGCTCAGAGCAAAAGTCTGCGTCTGCCTCCTGCAGTTTTCCGTGCAACTCTCTCCTTCCCTTCTGTGGGCTTTCCAGGGGGATGGCAGAGCTGTGGGATGAGTCCTCCCTTTGGTAAAATATTGCCATTTTTCTGACTTTGCTGGCTCCAGTTGAGCATGGATGGAGCAAAAACTGAAGAAATCTGTTCAGAGTTTCTATACTTTGTACGAAGGCTCTCTTGAGCCATCCCTGTCCTGTTGGCACAGCCAACTGGTTTCAATCAAGCTCTCATGCTGAGCTGAATCCATGCCTTCGGAGTAATTGGCAGAGGGATGTTTCTTTAGGAGGTGCTGGTTTCACAGGCTAGCAGCGAGATGGATCAGCTACAACCAGCAGGAAAGACTGGGCTGAGCCTTTAAAAAATAGATTACTAGATAACAGTGAGAGAAAATAGGTCAAAGAGTAGGACAAGGGGGATGAAGTAGAGGAGCAAAGGCAGCCTAATGCACACTTTCAGCTGGTGCTGCTGCCACGGGCTGCGAGTGCCACGCCGCCGTCAGCTGTGCCAGACTCATTTCTCCAGCACGCCCTAATGCAGTGACTCTCAGCCCTTTCCACCCCGTGACCCCTTGTTGCAACATGAAAACAAGCCCTTTCAGGACTTCCCTCCTATCTGTTCACCAAGAAAAGTGGTGATTACTGCTCATGACTCGTCCTGGGCTGTGACCCGCCCTGCTGCATGCACCAGGACAGGGGAGCGGCCTCTGTGTCCCCCAGCCCACAGTTCTGCAAGGATCCTTCTCTCCTCAGTGACTCAGTGAGGCTGTCATCAGGGGGCAGCGCCCTAGCAGCAAGGCTGAGAAAACAGGGCTGCTGGAAGCCACCGTGCTCCTCAGCTGCAGAAGGGTGCACAAGAGGAGTGTGGACATCAGACAGCAGGAAAGTTTGCTGCCGGTGCCTTCATGTGCTGTGCTGGGCTGTCCTGGAACACACCTTTGTGGGCAGGCAGCAACCACAGCAGCAACCCCCAAAAAAGGCTCCTACAGCTTTAGGAAGATTGAGCTTCTTCAGAGAGACTTAAGCCCCTCAAGTGCCCCTTTGGGGTGGTAAAATTCTGCTGCACTGGTGCTGAGGAGAGACCCTGCTGGTCACCCCGTGGCCTCCAGGGCTGAGGAGTGGCAGTGCCAGCCCTCTGTGCCCTCAGCATGAGGGCAACCAAACTGGGCATCACTGCTCTCCAGCAGGCAGCCCCTGCCCTTTCAGGCACCAGAACGAACAGTTCACTCCCCTTTTCTGGGCCAGCACCTTGAATAAATACTTTAGCTCTGGGTACAAAGAGATCTATTTACTGAGAACAATTCTGTACGTCTGAAATGCAAATAAACCCATCCATTCCCTTCCCAAATGTGCTGCCCATATAAGCAGAGAGGGATCAGTCCAAATGACCTTTTGAAAGCTATTATTTTTTTTGTCTAGGGACAGAGTCTGGTCCTAAAAGTCTGGAGTTATGTAGCTCCCGTAGCCACCTTAAAAAGGGATTTTCAAGATTTAAGCTATCGTGTGCTTTAGATGACACAGGGCAATAACCACTTTGTGATTTAATCACAGACAATAATAATTTGGTTCAGTGCATGATTCAGCTAATCCACAATTTGATAAACGTTCATCCTAAACTACAAACCCAAATAGCTTTCTGCAAATCCTGTTTGACACTTTAATGTTAAGACTGTTTTTGATAAGCAATCTGTGCTGTACAAGAATATAGGGAGGGAAACTAGGGATTGTTATGCATCTATATGCATCCAGAACAGTAATTCAAAGAAAATAAAAATAAACCTTGGCAATTACAGATAAATCTTTATGCAACAAGAAAACTAATAGTTTTGGCTGGGTCTACACTGGATTGATACATGCTACAGCTCCCACAGCTCACAGAAAAATAGAAAAACCTGTTACCCCCTGAAAGAAGGTTGAAACCATAACACAGAGCCACTGTCTGCTTTAGTATTGATGCATTTACTTCCATTTTAACTTGGCTGAATGTTTTTGAAGGCTGCAACAGAATCTATCACCGTAATTCTGACTCACTGTTAGTTCTTCAAAAGTGATATCCAGGCCAGGCAGATACAAATGTCTCAGTGTTCCTGTATCAGCATTCCCACTTATGATACCCCGGCAAAAATCATGGTGAGGAATGATAACCCCAAACTGCGAGGAATCTTCTCTGATGCTCTACGGGGCTGGTTTGACACTCAAAATTGAAGCTCTGTAAAGGACAAGCACCACAATATTTCTGCTTATAAACACACCTAAGGGATTTTGCATTTACCTCCAAAAGATGGAAACAATCACGAAAGTAAATTTTTCCATCACTTTGAATGTGCTCTCAGACTGCTGTTGTGGGCAAGCCCCGTGCCAACAGCAGGTCTGTGAGTCACAGCGTGTCCCTAGAGAGGAAAAGGCCACCCCGACCCGGGCTGCAGCAGCCAGAGAGCAGCCACACAGGGAGGGATCCCACTTCAGCAACTCTGCCCTGGAAGGTGGGAAGTAGAAACCAGACTGAGCAGCTTTGTCTCTGAGATGGCACATTCCAGCCACTGCTCAGGTGGAACCCAGGTGTGCAGGGACCACAGGGCATTCATGGGAGAGCCAGGGCACAGCTCCTGTGTGCTTGGAGAGCCTCAGCTTGTGTCCCACCCCAGTGCTGCTCTCCTTAAAGACATGTTTGCTTCTGGTGTCGTCCCTTCCCCATGGCACATTTCTGAGCTGTTGCTTTCTTCTGCTGTATCAGCTACTCTCTGCCACCTTATCTCTCTCATAACCCTGATAATTGATATTGTCCAGTGCAAATCTTCAAGAATCCCAACACTAGCATCAAAAGCTAGGATTTGGTCCATAATATTTGCGCCCTTAAAATAGATACAATTATAGATTTGTGTAAAACATGAGCTTATTTTTCCACATTCCTATGTTTTCATGTTGTTAGTGGTTACGAGACATACTTTAGGAAAAACACTTCAGATTATTCATTTAAAATAATTAAATTATTTCTGATATAATCCCTGGATCTTGTGCATAACAAAACATCTGGTACAGAGGTTAGAAAATAAATGTTCTTGGCTTTTTTTTTTTCTTCTTTTGTTAACCAGATGTTGTTGATACAAAACACAGAACTGTAAATCATAGCCTGCATGTGGACACGGACTGTCACTACCGAGCAGAAATTTACTGTGGCTAGATAGAGGTTTGAAACAGCAATGAATCACGGGCTTACTGACTTTGTTCACGTGGGTATGGTTTCAATATTCTGACATTAAGCGCACATGTCCTTAAAGAAAGGACCTTGTAATGGCAGCCTGGGAGGCTCCGGTTCGGTTCCAGCTGTCTCGGTGTGGGAAGCTCAGCACAGTGCCAGGGCAGCCTGTGTGCAGGAGAACGTGGCAGGTCTCTGTCTGTCTGTGCCCTCCCAGTGCCTGGGGTGCTGCCATGGAGCCCCACAGGCTCAGCTCCCCCAGCACCATCCGGGGCAGCCCTGGCACAGCAGAGGGGCTGAGCTGCCCATGCAGCCTCCAAATTCCAAATGCCTCCAAGTCCAACGTGTTCCTCCCTCTGCTTCCCCTGCTGCTCCCCACAGCATTTCAGTGAGTTCACCGCTGGTTTGTGGGCCAGGGCCCCGCCGAGCCCGGCAGTGGTGTCGCTGCTTCCCGTTGGCTTTGTCTGGAGTGACCAGAATCCCGATGCCTCTCCGGCCCCTTGCCTTTCCCACTCCCACCACACTGCTTGCACCAGCAGGCTGAAGCCCCCGCTTCTCCCATTCCTCTCTTAATATTGATTTTCCTTCACAAAACAGCCAGCAGCACACTCCAGATGCTGAACTGCAGACAAAAGGCAGCGGGATGAATGCCACTGCAATGTAAATGAGTCCTGCAGTACCAGGCCACAGATGATGTCTCTTCCTTAGACACATATGTACCATCCAGCTGGTGAGGACACCACAAATTTTGACCTGCTTTTGTCAATGTGCCTGCTGGTTTGATCCAAAGGATCAGGGTCTAAATCCATGGTAAACTCCAAGCCATGACCTCTACTTCCTAGCTTTTGGAGCACAGGATCCAGGAGCATATTTGTTGAAATTTATGTTTTCGGGTTTTTTTCACATTTAGCTTTAATTCCCTGGTCCTGTCACCTTGTATTTTGCAAGTACTGTCCATTTCCTGGCTTTAGCTTCAATTTGGTGTAACAGAATCTTTGGGAAATACAAAGACTCAGCTGGAGACTCGTTTTTCAGAGGCTCAGGACTTGACCTTGTTCTCAGCTTTACACAGGCAGTGCTCCGCTGATTGCAGTGCAATTGTTCTGGTTTAGGATACTGCCAGAGCAGAGGCATTTTGAGTCCTGATCTGAATGTTCCTGCTTCGGGGCCATTTTCACTCTGATGCATTTTGCACATGGGGCAGTATGAAAGGACAACTGAAAGAACAACACTTTCTTCGAAAATTAGTAAGAATTATTGACTTTCACCACACAGAACAGATTTTTAAGCAATGGTACAACCGTGCACATACCTTACACATGCACAGAATCATGGAATCATTAAGGTTGGAAAAGACCTGGAAGATCACAAATGCACATACTCGAGTACGGGGATTAAGATCTAAGTTTCTCTACGAAGCATCTCTTGGCAAAACAGCACCAACCAATGGCCACCTGCCAGCCCAATGGGCTTGAACACTATCAACCTGCTCTCTGACCCCTTGCTCTGCTCAAAGGCTTGCCTGTGGCTTCCTCTGAACTCCTTGAACAACTCCTCTGCACAAGAACAACTCCTTGTCCATACAGGCACGAGGCCAAGGATTGGCCCCATTGCAGGTCTGGCTGCAGCACACAAGGTGCCACCTATCCACTTGGATGGAAGCACAGAGCACTTTTACTCCCTTCAGGAAATAGGTAGGAACCAGCAAAACTGGGCCCTCTACTTGTCCAGGTTTGCATCTACTGTGGGTTGTTTTCAAGGCTGTGGGCACAGTGGAATAAAAGAAAAAACCACCACGGTACTGCATGACCCTTTATCTGTCTATACTACATTTTCATTTAGTGCTTTTGCTAGGAAATATTTAAATGGATGCTCTGTACAGATCTGCTTTTTTGCCTTTTTTTTTTTTTTTTTTTTTTTTTTTTTTTTTTTTTTTTTCTCAATCCAGCATTTTAAATGTTTTGCTGTGTTCAGTTAAACTGAATTTTTGTTTGAGAGCAAGCAGATGATCGGTTTCACAGCCCTGAACTTCGGATTTTTCTTCAGCATCACCCAGCAAATGAAAAACAGAAACAAAACATTTTAATCACATGTGTATAAAATGCACAGGGTTCATTAAACATGATTTAAAGTTGCCTGTTTGTTTTGGAGGCTCTTTAGAGCTCCTACTAGCCCAAACTCACTGAACTGTAATGTGATTCCTGATCTATTGAATTTTGGAGGATGGCTGTAGTGGGTTCCATTATATATAAATTGGATGCAGCCACTTTACAATCTCCGATATATACTTTTATCTCAAAATGCCCTGTGAGGCAATTGTGTAAAGTACTTTATCAGGGATTGTTGTTGGTAATATTGCAAGAATTCATGATATAAAAAATATATCAATGCCATTTAAATTGAACAAAATGGTTCCCATTTTTTTTCTTGTAGAGCATTTTTAACCATCTTCTCAACAAATTTGTTCAATAAATACTATATGAAACAAACATTTTGCACTTTGTCCCACAGATGCAATTTGCCAACCTGATTGATTTCTTTCTCTACAACTAATCTGATTTCTTTAGGCTATACATCTTTGCTTTTATTAAAGATGATGCAATCTTAGCTTTTTATCATACACACATCCACCACACAAACAAGAGAGAAGATTCTGCAAAGCAGCCTTGCAACCAAATAGAAAAGCCTGACACAAATCTCATAAACCTGATTCCAAGAGATAAATGGCACAACGAGACCAAAGTTACACAAATTCAGAAACTTATCCATGCAGAGTAATAGGGGCCAGTGGATTTTTCCTCCCATGATAGATTCAGCAAACAAGTAACTTCATCTGTAGCACCTTCTAAATCAAACTCACGCCAATGTTACACCAAATCCCCCCAAATCTTGCTGCCTCTGCAATGTGAGAGGTCAGAAACAGAACTGCATTTTTTGTAGCCTTTCCCTGGTTTGCATCTTGCAGAATCCCACTGCTATGTTTTGAGTCCCAACAGCTTCAGGCCTATTTACTTTTAAGTGGAGTTCCTGGTAAGGCAACAAATTCATCTCTCTGTTTTTTTACTGACTGCCCCCATGTTTTTGGGGAACTCCACAGTCCTTCCCTTCCTCAGCATCTGCAGTTATCTGCTTTGGCTGTAGACAATTTTTCAGTCTCTCTCCCATTGAAGCAGCCAGAGGCTTAGTACCACTGTAATACAAAGAGCAATAATTGTTTTCAAATGTTGCAATAATATTCTCAAACAGCACTGAAGTGTTTTGTGTCTGTTGTTTCTCCCATCGAGCAAAATCAAATTAATTCCGTTGACACGTTTCAGGATCTGCTCATCACATTGTTCCTCTGGGGTTCAACTTCTTATCACTAGCTGTGATCCCAGTTCAGGTCCAGCTTTCACTGGCAAAGCCCTGTGCAGCCACTCCCAGGAGAATCAGGGCTCCGTCACTGCCAGGATTTTAAGTGCACCAGTAGGTGCCTATCCAGTGCCTTGGAGAGCCTTTCCATCACTTGGAATCACAGACTAAAGGTCTGCCCACACACAGATCCATCTCAAGCCACAGGCTTCTTTAACAAAGGGATAAAAGATGGCTTTTGCAGGCTGCCTGGAGAGTTAGCAGCTCCAGTCTCTGGCAGGTCGAGGCGAGAGCGGATTCCAGCAGGGAACTGCAGCCCGTGTCCTGCCAGCAGCGCTGCTCGGCTCGAGGGCGCTCCAGCTGGAACACCTCCACTCCCTGTTCCTGGGGATCTGCAAGTTTCAAGGAACACAGCCTCGTGTCCAGACCCCTCCTCGAGTTTTTAAGGCCAGCAGCAAACAAACAAACAGGAACCCAACTCGGCTCATTTATTTTAATTTGCAAATTGAACGAGTAGAAGTTGGAAAGAGGACAAGGAGGCTGTGACTACGCTGTATTATCAAGGCAGAACCCATCTTTGTAGCAAAATCTTTGAAGCCTAAACAGACAGGTGGCCAAATCTTGAAAACACAGAGGAAATCAAGCTAAGCTTACAAGTGAGCCACAATATCACAGGGGCCAAAAAGACTAGGTCTGGGTAGCATCAAACTGCTGATTCTGGATCTCAGGGGGGAAAAGCCCCCAGATATCAATGAATATACTTTTGAGAAGTTTTAGGCTCTGCTCTGTAACTTGAAATTATATCACAGCTGTGTACACAGAAATGATTTCAAAGGAAAGTGGGAAATGGGACAGGATTGTGCTTTAGAAGTTAAAAAGAATGTGAGAGGCTGAGCAGAGACAAGGGTTCTGTGCCATGGCCATTCCCTCCCCGAGTCGGCTGGGGGATGAAGGTCATCACCATCCTCTCACTGCACACCTGCAGTGCTGCAAACCTGCCTGTGCTACAGCATCTGCCCTGGATACCAAGCTTTCTCCTGCTCCAGCTAATGACATCATTTCTAAGAAGGCAGGATCAGATCCATGGCTTCCTGTTCAAGCAGCAGCAGGATAATTAATTTTGCCTGTCTGAAAAGGATAAACATATATAAACATATAAGGATAAATAAAGATAAACCCACTGGAAGCTCAAGCTTTTGTATGGAGGTACCAAATGAAGCCCACCTTTCCCTTTATTTACCCATGTCTCATGCATCACTGAGCCAAGCAGGCCACCTAAATTATTTATGGCAGACCAAAGAACCCATTGCTGGAAGATGCAGAACCCTTCAAGTAGAAAAGAAGATGCTCAGCTCTCTTGAAGAATAGGAGCTTTGTGCAAAGATGCAAAGTCCTCACGTGATGCTAACTTTTCATGCTTTGAGAAACACAAATGAGCAAGAAAGCAGCTAATTAGGCACGTTACTGTGATTGCTTATTTTATGAAGTGGAGAGGGAGGTGTTCAGCACTTTAATGAGATAATAGCGTAGAGGCAAAATTGTACAGAGGAGCAAAAATAGCAATAGTCTTCCCACAGAAATGAAAATTATTTCTGAGCAATAAGAAAAGCAACAATAGAAAAATAACTCAATACCTAGCAGCAGAAAGAACAGTGCCTCAATTTATTCTGTACCTGTAAAACCACTTGAATATCTGTTACATGTATAAAATGTACATGTAACACTTGAATATCTAAGGGTAGATGGACCTCCCCTCATACACCCAAGCAGTGGCTGGACCTGTGTAAAGGCCATTTTCAGCTCTGTTTTAGTGACAGTATCACTCAATAGCGACCAACTCTGAGCTCCTCTGTGGATTTGGGGCAGGCCTTGATGCAGAAAAAGGACTTTCTCTGGGACCTGGTACATCTAATCCAAAGCCCTGGACTCCCCACAGGGCCTGTGTCCACGTGGAAGGACACAGAGAGCTGTGTTCTCACTCGCTCTCCTATTTTGAGAACAACAACAAAAAAAGGGGAGCTGTAAATCATCTGTTTAGGCGTATTTCTTTAATTGCTTATTTTATGAAAACCCAACTGCAGACAAAACCAACACTGCATTTCCTAGGAAATGAGCCTTTCTCAGAGACCTCAGATCTTATTTAGCAGCCAGCTTTTGTGCTCTTGGTGTTACTGCCATGGTAAGTAATTACTCATAACGTGACATGCATCATATCAGCCTTTTAAAAGTAATTAAGAAAAAGTTGCATTGCTTAATGATATGTACATACATCTCATCCTTGCAAGTTTGGCTTCGATAACATCTGCTAGTTTTTGGAGGAAAGCCAGTCTTAAAAAGTAAAATAACCCAGCCCTAACAATGGGAGCATTATTAGCTTCCCAAAAGCTATGAACTCCATGCCCCACTCCAGCACAACATTTGTGTGCATGAGTCCTGTAAGGATTTTCAAGCCTGTGAGTTGCCAGATCAGAAAGTTCGTACTGAACTAGAATTTATGATAATGAAGAAGCCTCAAAAATACAGTTTATTTATAGTGAGCCAGTTTAGGAGCTGCAGCTCACCGTCCCTGGCAGATTCAGCTGCAGCAGCTGAAGGGGTCACTCCCATCAGCTGGTGCCCTTTCTCCCTGCTGATATTATCCCACCTATACAGAGGCAGCAGAACCAGTGCCATGTCCTCTCCTCAACCAGTGCAGCTCAGACTGGCGTGACTTCAGTGGCCATCAGTTTTCACACTAGTACTCTGGGCTGTGAACTGCAGCAGCCCAGGAGTGAACACGTCCCTGGTCCTCCCACCTCTGCTCTCGCTGCGGCAGAAGGGTCTGGTGGACATCTGGGGGAGGGAACTCCTGGAATTGTCTGGGATGAATCATCAGAGTGCTTGTGAAAAGCACACGGAGTGTCTTCCCGAGATCCCAAGTGCCCGTTCTGCAACATTTGTGCTACCTTGGACTGACATTTCTCTGCTTTAGGTCATTCTCTCTACCCATAGAGTGTTTTGTGATCCTTGAATGTAATAAGGGTATCTACAGAACTAGCAGAGAAAACTTTTACCTCCAAAATTCAAAAGGGTGATAGATAACAGAATAGAAGAATTTTGGATGTCAGAACTTTTTTCTTCCTTCTCCAAAGAAGCTTTATTTTAAGAGCAGAGGTCAACAGCCCTCTTAGTCCATGTAATTTTATTACATTCTTTGACAAAAATCGACAGCAGTAAAGAACAGCTTGTTCCACAAACCCCCATGCTGTCAGCATGCCCTTCCCCTTTCTGTACAGCACTTTTTCACTGTCTCCACCTCTCCTGCCTGAATTTCCCTTGGAGCTGCCTCCTCTAGAAGCTCCACGTGGTCTGCTCAGGGATGGTCATTGGCTCTGTCAGACATCAGGGGAGCACACCAGGGTCTGGCATCAGTGAAATGCCTCTTGCTCACTGAGTAACCCTGGAGCAACCCCTCCCAAGGTGTGAGGGGATGGGCAGGCAGCCTCCTGACCCACAGTTGTCGGGCTCCGTAGGCACCCTTGGCTCACACCTTGGCTGTTTTGCCAGGCGGCTGCTGGGGTTGGCTACAAGGAAAAGGAGCCCCTTTGCAAGGTGTGCCAGGGGCTGTACGCAAGCAGCTCAGGCTCCAGGAGGGAGCTTGTCCCCTCGCCCTGCTCCTGAACCGGGGGGGTCACAGCCTCACGGAGCAACTCTGGCCATGACCTGACCCCTGGGAGCAGCCAGAGCTGCCATGGCTCACATCACACCTCCCCTCCCGAGGTGGGAGCACGGCAAAAGGCAGAGCAGCGAGGCAGGAGAGAGGAGGGTGCCAAGGGAAAAGGGCTGGCGCTGCCCAGCACACAGCATGGGCAGAATGACAACTATTGTGAGGCTTCTCAATGGCTCATTTGGCACTATTCCCAGCACTGCTTTTCAATCTAACACCCACTTCGGGGTATCTAATAGAAAAAGAAGGCAAAACCATGAGGCTGGAGGTAGGAAGAACAGAAACAACAGCACCAGCTCAAAGGAGCACTAAATTCAGCTGAATTTTTTAAAACTTCAGTATTTAAAAACAGCAAACAAAATCAGAATATTTCAAAAGGGGAATGCATTTTTCCTCTTGACATGGCTAAATGCGTCTATTATTTAATAATTTAAAAGAAAAATAAGAATAAAAAAAAAGCTGACACCTTCAAAATCTTTAAAATAAAACAGTTAAAATATTTTGTCACGCAGCCAATGCCAGGTCATTGCTGTGCCACAGAAAGTGCTTTTAAAAGAACTGAATCTGAAGACAATTGTTCAGAATTTCAGGCTGGTGTTGCTCAACCTGTCTCTACTGCTTCCTCCCTGCCACATTGATGGGAATAAAAGGTTCATGGTCCCAATGACCGTAATGGAGAAAAGAACCTGTAATTTCCCAGCAAAGATTGCCTTGCTTTAGAGAGATGGTCCAATTCACGGCAGTATCCTTTACTCTTCGGCGCATAGGCGGGTTTTAGAGCATTTTTCAGCTGACTGAGGAGTTACATAATTGCACAATTACATCCAATTACATAACCAGGGTAAATAAGTAATAATATAATTAGGTGCTGTAATTATGTAGTTATGACAGGTAGCACTAATGCTGATAAAAGCCATTTTAAACTTGCCAAGAACTGTGGACAGAGCACACGAGAATGAAACTTTCAGGGCTTCGTTTGCTAAAGTCTTTAATTCTTCCAATGGGAAAAATAATTAATTTAATTGCTAAGCCAATAGCCTTTTACTTTTGCAAATGAATGGAGGTACAAATCATAGGCTAATTCATATCTCTGTTGAGCTGCAAAAAATTCAGTAACTAATCATGTCCTCTTTTTTTTTAACCTCCATATATCTCTTTACAGCAACCAAGGCTTGGGTGAAATATGTGTGTACAAATTACACCTCTGAAAAGTGAAGTATAAAAGTTTGGACGTTAACCTTCATTGTTCCAGTTATCACATTAAACTGTCTCCTCTGACAAATGGACATAAGGAACATTCAAAGATTGCTGTATCGATGTAATACAAGTTATGTGCATCTCTGGGTTTGCCAGGGATGGTGTTTCTGGTCAAATGGGTCAGATAAACAGGGTTTTTTCTACAGGAGTGAAAATTCAATAGGGGAATCATTCATGCAGGTTCTCAGTACAAACACAAGGCATGCAGCCAGCTTTTCAAAGTTTGTCTCTTCGGATATTGTATAATACCTGTCTGACTTCACAAAGGAGGCCTAGAGAGCAAACAAATAAAACCTACTGCCCTGCTTTAATATTCATTAATATTTCACCCAATAACTGATAAAAGATAGCGTGCAAGAAGAAAGGGCAGCGCTGGAAGAGCTGAAGTGCTTTATTCCCACCAACATCTCCATCAAGTTTAGGGGACATAAACTGCATGTTGCTTTAGAATACATTTTATGCTTGGTGCTTTTTTCTAAAAGGAAAAAAAACCAACCAAAAAATTAATACCTTTCTTTATGAAAGCTGGATAGCTCCTGACTACTTCAATCACTGCTCAGAGCAGTATGCTAAGCACTGAAGCAAACACAGAGCTGCTGGGAAAATCAAAATCACAGGGAACATTAGGAGTTTGCAGGGACAGTGTCCACAGTCCAGAGCAAGAAAGCAAAAGAAGTGCTCTACCCCAAGGTCTTCTGAGGCCAGAGACATGCAAGATAACAGGAATGCCTTGAAGCAAACCACCCCTGGAACAGAAATACAAGTGAACTTGTAAACCTGCAAGAATCTTGCGCTGAGTGAGGGGTGTGTACAACATCACCCATGTGTTTCTTTCCTCTTCTCAAGCTGGAAAACTGAAGGGGTGAACTGTGATGTGTAAATAACTCCCATCCATGTTGGCACCCAGCCTTCAAATAACATTCCAAAACAAGGAAACCACAGTATTCCTGCGTTTTTATCTGTTGTGTTATCAGCGAAGCCTTCAAACCAGACGCTTCACTGTTTGGAGGACAAATGATACACAGAAAAGACTGAGTCACAAAGTAGACTCATATTTTGGGGCTCTGACGAGGTTGGGCTATAGAGAAAAGGACTATCAGAAATTGTACATGCTTTTCCTGGTGCTTAGTTATGCCATATATTCCATCATGATCATTACTCCAATGATACTTTTTGCAATACTTTGCAAGACAGGAGTAGGCAAATGCAAATAAAAATTTTCTTCACTGCAGTTGTAGGAACAGTGAGGATGATACTTGGAACTATACGTTCTACTAAAGTTACTGCAGCATACTTCAAAGTTTTGATGTATATGTATTGAAGGATTTGGAAGATTGGATTTGGGTAGAAGTTCTCCTTAAGTGATCTGGCTGTGAAAACACAGCATTCCATTGAATTCCGCAGAATCCATTAAAGGTACAGAAGCAGCCATAGAAGGCATTCCTGATCATAACAAAACCTAATAGAATGAAGAGAGTTCTTCCAGGAGTATGATTCACAGAGTTTTTTCAACCATATTCTGTGTAGTATGAAATATAAAATCTCATCCCACCTTGTCCTTTTTAAAGAGATTTTGAGACTGCCCTGGTATCCCAACCACCCATATTTATAAATATTTCCTGCAATCCCATACACCCACAACAAGCCTTTTTCAGCAGTGAGTCGATTTCACTGGCAAGTCCCTTGTGAAAGGGTAATTTCAAGTCTCTTTTCTGCCAGATCCTAAGCAGAATTTGCTGTCCTACCTGGGACTTGGTCACCTCTCCCAGCATCACAAGGATGGCCTCAAAGTTTTCAGGCTGTCACAGAGTCTGAATCAGCTTCTCTCTCTGTCCTTATGGCAAAAGCCATATTCAGGCTTAATCAGCACATGGAATGTAGCATATCTCACATGCCTGTGGTGTAACTCATTACTATCAGGCTGTGTTTGGGACACACCAAACACATTTGCTACAGCAGCTCATACGTTTGACAGCTGCAAAACTGTCTCTGAGAGTTTACCTTTTGACTCCTCTTTTGGCCCTAAGCAAAGCTGTATCTCTAAATCTCTTCTTCCAGCCAAACATCATACTCCATTCCTCCAGTCAGGTTATTTTCTTTAATTTCTTAGTATTCCTTGTAGTATGTGGTATACAGTAAATTCTCTGGCTCCAAGAGAAAGTGTCCTTTTTTTGTTCACTAAGTTCCAATTGCTTCTGCTATGCACCACATCTTCCCTGGATTTCATTCTAGGAATTAAAGCTACACAAAGACAAAACTACTGATCCCATACCAGATACTTGTAGTTTGTTCAAACATTTATTTCTCTCTTTTCTCCCACTCTACCATTTATACTTTCATTCCACGTTAGCTTTACATTTCTAGGTCCATAGATACCTCTCCGTCATCCAAAATAACCTTTAACTTAGTATATACTAATGGAAAAAGAGAGTTTAATAATCCCAAAATCAGGATTATTGCTAACCACTTAAACAACCAGCATTCTGCCACAGAGGAACAGGGGCTTTGAGAAATCAGTTCAGTGCTTGAGGTCACGTGAGATTTGGTGCTTTTCTGTTAGTATTTTAGATATTCAAAAAGAAGTTCCAGCCATTAATGCAGAAGTAAAATACATTAGTGAATTACACATCAGAAAAGTCAAACCACTGCTGCCACAGGATGAATACACTTACCATGAATATTAATGCATCTCTTGGAATTAAACATTAATACTTAACATACATACCACAAAGTTTAAAATCCTGCAAACATTGCAGGGAGAGGAAGAGGAGGAATGAACAAATGAGACAGGCCCCAGAGTCTGATTCCACAAATTAAAATGTATTTCTGACATAAGCTAAAATATTTCCATGTGTAACAGGACAACTTGCCACTATGAATAATTTCTCGTAACGCAACAGAGCCCACAAGGATTTGTTTTAGGTTTTCTACCTCGCCCACCAAACTGCAGAAGTGTAGATCCATCACTGCCTACAGTATAAACACCCTGAGCTGGGCAATGAGACTGATGGATCAAAATTGAAGGAAATAGGCTCTTCCTCTGCACCTGAGCACTGAAATTCCATCACCTGCCATAGCACCTTCCCTTCTAGTGGCAGTAGCACTTACAAAAGCTCCATTTAACTGCAGCAATCAAACACACACTCCTGTCTAAACACCACCATTTCCACTAATGGGAGTTCTTCAAGGTAAGCTCTGCTTAAGCCTGCACAGCACTTGGAAGTCAGCTCTAATTTTAGCCTGCTCCCAATTAGGCCTCTTGTCTAAACAAACCATTTTAGTGAGAAAGGCGAGTCAGCCCAGCTATCCTGGGCACCCATGTGAAGGCAGGATAAATAACCCAGCCTTCTGCACTGACAAGGCAGAAAGGAGCTGGGATCGATTGAAACCTGGCGCCTGACCTGACAACAGCTGAAGTGAAAAGAGAAGAATTTTCCCCTTGGCTAAATTGAGGAGTAAAAGGCCACCCAGCACCTCAGTAATGAGGCTGGGTAGTATGTCCAGTCAAAGGCTTGATGAGGGAGAGATAACAGAGAGATAGTCTTGATAAGAAATGTGGCTCCAGAAATGCATAAACAGGAAAGCCTGATGTGCATTTTGTTACAGCCTCCTCCAGGATTCAGACATATGCCAGCTCTGCAGCCACAGAGCCTGGCACAGGCCCTGAGCAGTGCAATACCTGCCAGCAAGTCCACGGGAAGAAAATGCTGCACCAGAATATCCCAGCAGGCAGGCAGAGTTCCTCAAAAATGGAGCCCCAAGCCAGGCAGCCTTGATAATCCACTCCTCTCACTCAGCAGAATGAACCCTCTTCTGCAGCAGGCTGGAAACAAAGTGTAATCGAACACCTCTCTGGCCCAGCATCATCACATTTCTCTCTCAATCCAAGTACTCTCCCTGCTTCACAAGGCAGTTTCTGTGGCTCTTCAAATCCCTGTGGCTGCTCTGCTTGGTCTTTTCACCAGCTTGTTCAGAGCAGCCATAGGAGAAAAGCACCAGCCCTGGGCGCTGACCCCGCGTTTCAGTATGCAGCAGGAGATGTTATTTTTCTGGACAGCAGCCCAGAGACACTGGACAAAGCTGGAGCAGCAGCAGATGTTATGATGCATGCTCTCCTGCCCCAGCTCTGGCTAAGGAGGCAGCAGAACCCACAGAGCATGACAGCATCGACGCCAAGCTGGAGACTGAGGCCTGCACCTTCATCTTTTTCATTATGTTTAAGATCGGGGTTTTGTTGCAGACTAAGACACGTGAAAAGATCTTTTAAAAATACAGATCGATGCCTCCTATTGTTCAGAGAGAGAGGGGAAAAGAAAGATATTCTCTGCCCTAGCTGCAAGGAGCATCTCTCAGTTGCATAAAGCACATGCCCAAATTGACTTACCACAATCATTTGTGCCACGTAGCTCTCCGGGCCAGTGTATTCAGTTGGATCTTTAACTTTGACAAGAACTATAAAGTACAAGTAATGCCACATGTTGTGTTCTGCCTTTATATGCTCCTCAAATGAAACGGTCTTGTTATCAAATTTGTCTCTCTCCAGTCCTGCAAAAAGAGAAGAATATAAAGCCAAAAAATAAACTTCAACATAAAAATACGCAAATCTGTTAAATATGTTAGGGAAAGGAACCTAACTTAATTTAAAGGATCATAAATTTGAAAGATCTTAATTTAAAAGCCATAACTGCCAGGCAAGAAATACCAGGCCAGAAGGCATTCCTGACAGAAGTCTTTCAATGCAGCATTTATTATCTTTTGTGATACTTCCTCTTAATAACAATAACAATATAATAAATATGTTACAGTTTTACAGTGCCTTCTATGCTGAGGGCCATAAAGTGTTTTACAAGTGTTGGCTCTGGCTCCTTCTAGATGTATACTGGGAAGCACATAGTGTGCAGTCCAGGCCCTGATCTTCCAAAGATTTATGCACACTTTTACCATCAAGCATATAAAGAGTTCCATTTAAGCTTCGGTGAGATTGTTTGTGGGCTTATACCTGGCAGAGAGGGTGAGTCCCTGCAGCTCTGTTGTCACACAGTCTTTACAGAGCTGTGGTCGTAAGAAATTTTTTTGATTTTTTCCCTGTAATGGTCCAGATCTCTGAAGAAGAACACCAGAAGGGAGGAAGGAGAGGAATCACCAATGTTTGCCTCCATGTTTCTGCTCTCCTCCCTGGATTTCCTGTCCACAGACACTAAAGACCTGCTGAGCTCTGCACAGCATTCATCCCTGTCAGTACAACCATGGAAACAGCACCCAGCCTACAAAAAAGCAGGTATTTGTGAAGTCTCCTAGGGAGTGAAGGTCTGTCCCTCTTTGTGAGTGCACTTCAAAATAAGTGTGATTTTCCATGGCCTTTGTGGGGATGATTTCCACCAAATCCTTTTGTTCCCTGCTTCATATTACCTTCTGAAATCGGCAGCTCTTGCTGATGCTCCCCCTCTGGAATGCCCTGTGCTGTGAAATAGAAGCTGCACTTTGATCTGCAGCATGCTCTGTGAAACAGCAGCTGCCCCACCTTCATTAGTGGTGGTGATGCAATCGTGAGACACAGCTCTTCTGCCTCAGATTCTGGGTGGAGACTGTGAAGCCACCTCTCAGCAAAGCTAGCTTTTGATTCATAAACCAAATCTGTCTCCTACTGAGAGGGAATAAATTTGGCATCAACCTCTGGAATTTTTACAGACTTTCTTTTCCCCAGACTAACGACGCCTAGGGTCCGAGCTTTATTTATTGAGAAATAGTTCATTTTCACTCCTTTCACCCTCAAATATCTCAAGAGATCAGTAACACCTACCACAGATGAAACACGTGGTCTTTAGTATCTCCTCCTTTTTCTGCTTTTCACTCCTGAGATCAGCAAATGTATCAATGATGACTCCAAAGATCAGGTTGAGAACAATAATTATGACAATGAAGTAAAACAGAAGATCATAAACAACTCGTGCAGCAAACAAGGGCTCCTGCAATAACAACGTTCCAATAAGGTATAAAAATAGCACAAATCCAAAATAATAAAATTTATTTTCACATTAGCGCAAGCAAAGCTACATATCTTTCTTTTCAAATGCCAAATTCTGCTAGCCTGACTCACAGGACTAGGGACGGACAACCCAAATCCTTTTCTTTACCATGATAGAGACCTGAAGTCACCAAATTGCTCAGTTTCCCACACATTCATGGGAATAATAGCATTACCCTTTGTGGAGTGCTTCAATATAATTAGCATTAAAGAGCTGCTAAGTGGCAAGGATCAATTTCAAAGGGTCACTTTTAAAGTCTGTAAGTGCTTACAGACTCCACTGGGGATAAACTTTGGCTCTTCCAGAACCTCCCAGTCTGTGAGATAGGATATACTACCAGCACAGGGAGCTCTTCCATCCAAATTTGAGTTGTCTCTGAACTCTTGCAAGCCTTGCTGAGATCCTACAGTATCCTGAGTTTATTTATAGCATATGGTGTGGCTCATTAAGCAAACTGCTGCTAGATTGTATTTATTTGTGATGTTCTTTTTGAACCTAAATAAAAATGCATGAAACCACCCAAATATTAAGGGGGGGAGGGGTCCTTAAATGAACTGCATTTTTGAAGAAACTTCTGGAAGAGAAAATATGCCACAGTATATGGAATTCTGGTTTGATCTTCATGCTGGTTGAGTACAAGTAAACAGAACCTATTCCAGGGCAGATGCCATGCTGAATATAAGCTAAAATGTCCAGGTGGAAGTTCCTGGGATCAGTCCCTGCCCGTTCCTCTGGTGCCATTGCTGGGCCCCCCGGAGCAGAGCCTGGGCCCTGCTCGGAGCCCTCCCTGCAGACAGGGACACCCAGGCCTGAGGGCCCCTCTCAGCTGGGGCTCCTCTCGAGGCTGGACAGCCCCAGCTCCCTCAGCCTTTCCCTGTCAGAGATGCTCCAGGCCCCAAATCATCTCCACAGCCTCTGCTGGCCCTGCTCCAGGAGCTCCCTGTCCCTCCTGTGCTGAGGATCCCAGGACTGGACACAGCACCCCAGATGCGCCTCCCAGGACTGACTTCTTAGCAGTGCTTTGAAGGTTATGATATTCTGCATTTTTCTAGAAGTGGTAAACAACTACCTAGAGAGCCTTTCTTTGAGTATCATCATCACACCAAGCTTTGCTCTTGCCATTAAATATCCCATCTGGGATCTAAAAATTACATGGATAAATCAACTACGTGACATGAGATCAGACTAGATACAAACACTGTCTACAACCTCCAAAAATTGACTTTGGCATTCATGAGATGCACAGGGAGTAATGCATTTCCTGAGCCAAAACACTCACATCTTTGGAAGGCTTTCTGAGCACGTCTCCCACACCACCACCATTCCGCAGGCCTTGGTTTAACACGGTCACAATGCACATCAGCAGGGTGTCACAGGTCCTTTCTATTCCATCCTCCTTTTCTTCACCTGCAAACAGGAACCACAGCATCAAACAAAGCCACAATTCTGTTAGAGAAAGCAACTGCAAGACACATCTGCCTCTCATATTTCTCATTCAGAACCTCATTGATCATCCCCACCCATGTGCACATCGCTGATGGTGACATACTTAGGCACATCAGGCACACTTAGCCTGAAGAGAGATGTAGAAAATCACAAGCAGAGCTTCCACCAGAGCTGTTAATGACCCAGAGCCACCATCTCTGCTCATGGGAGCACCCCTTCTCCTTGCAGTCCTCCCACTGCTTTTCCAGTGGGCCTCTTAAAAATGCAGCATAGACAAGAAGCAATATAAACAGAATTAGAAGCACATTTGTAGAAAGGATTGTCTTCCTGTGAAATCATTCCTCTACCTACTCATGCACAAGCCAAGTCATGTTAGCATTTCAAACCATTAAGGAGGGGCTGGCTTTTGCTCAAGTCAGTCTGTCCATGATCTTTCCCCCAGCACACGTGCCCAAGCACAGGTCTGACAGACATGAAAGGAAAGGCTCTCCCTGACCTCAGCTTGAAAACTTGGATGCTGTTCTTATCTGTGCTGCAGAGCTGCTGCGTGGTTTTGGCCGAGCCACAGAGGGTACTATTGTACAGGAGATACTGGAACGTGCAGAGGAGCTGGGCTGGAACACCAACCCCGGGGGGACTTTGTCCACCTTGGCCAGAGCCCCTCCCACCACACACTGCAACCACAGCCTCCCTTGGAGAGCCCTGCTTGAGCTGCTCCCTGCGCCCTGCTGGCTTGGGCTGAAGGGTCAGGGCTGTGATTGCCATTCCTCCTGCCCTCCTTTCTCTTTAGGGACAGGCTTGCTTAGGCAGGGAGGGCAGCCATTCACACGTGCTTTGCTCTGGGCACTCACTGTAACACAGTCTAATAAACAACAACATCCCACTGTGAGAGTTGACTGAAACACATATCTGACAGTCCCAAAACACCACATCTGGGGCACTTAGATAGACTCTGATAAATTGAATTGACTGCAAGCACTCAAATTGCAGACAAGTAATTCGGATTTAAATTTAATTTTGAATGTGGGTTCCCAAATTGTGGTGCATGCATCCCGGCTGGGATGGGCAGGACAGTACTGCTGCTTTTGCCACCACTGCTTCTGTTCCATAGGCAAATTAAATGAGAAACAACTCCCTACAGAAGGAACTTTGAGCAAAAAGAAAAGCAAAAGCAGACACCGGGACAGACTTCCCTGTTAAACTATACGGCCATTACAGACACTATTGCCATGAATAATCCTGGTTTTAAAAATACCTGTTTGAATATTGAAACGGAAAGGATTGAAACAAGAAACCTTTTTTATCCTGTCATACCTAGAATTTTTTTACTAGCACACTGATGTTATGCATACCAACTGATCATTGCTGTTGTATCCTGCCATTATTCCCTCCTTTCAAACAATACTCCATCTCTTTTTTTTTTTTTTTTTTTTTTTTTTTTTTTTTTTTTTTTTTTCAGCTGTGCTTGAGAAGGAGACCATCCACAAAATAAATTCAAAGCTTTGAAAAAAGCCACAGCTTCCATTTCCTTTAGGTAACTAAATATTTTCATTGTTCACAATGTTCAGACTCAGGTGCTGGAAGCAGCAGATGATCAGATTGTGGTGAACAGAGGGGATAATCCAGGACTGAGAACTGAAGAGGGAATTATCTACCAGCAGCCCTAACACCCAACTCTCCCTGTCCACTGAGATGTCAATTCAGAGCAAGCCAGGCTTCAGAGAAACAAGATATATCACCTTGCACATCTTGCAACACAGAGAGTCAGAATCCCAGGAAAGCTCCCAGAAAAGCAAGCTCAGGTTGCAAAATCTTTGCCAAAGAACCAGACAGCCCGAAGTTGGCAGAAACTCAGTGCAGCAATGTAGGCTGTGGGGAGTGTATAGACATCATTTCTGCTGCTCTATTTCCACTCCCAGATGTGGAGCAACAAGAGCTGCCTTCAACATGGGGGCCAGGCAACCCTACAGGCACATGTTCTGCCTCAGCTGTCTGTTTTCAATGCTCAACAGCATTCACAGTGCAGGCTCAGCCCCTCTAGGCACCAACTATGCCTGTACTTAAAAGAAAGGAGTGGATCTGTAGAGTGCACTGTTGTTAAGGACCCAACATTGACACTAATTGAGGTTTGGGGAGGGGAGGTTTGCAAGCTGTTCCACCCTGGAAAGTGGCTTGTGAGGGTCTGGACAGCATTAGGCAGGCTGTCTTCTGATTAAATTTAATTCACAGGCAAAACAGGTTAAGTGCTAAGACCACCCCACAATGTTAATTATGGGGCAGGGGGAGGGATAATAGGAAGATTTATTTCAAAAATCCTCATCTGATGGCCCACAGGTCCTGGGCCACACGAGCACATCAGGTGAGACGTGCCTGTGCCCACGTGGATCCAGCAGAATCTGCACAGAGCAGGAGCAGGCCTGGCAGTGGAATGAGTCTTTGGAAACGTCCCCTTTTACAAACAGGTATCTGTGCACCTTTCTAGCACAGGTCTTTATGGGCTACAGAGGATGAGGAGGTATGTACTGTAGGATGTGAAGTTCCTTTAAGTGATTAGGCACTTCACCAGGCATAAACTGAAGTGATATGGAAATGTATTTGGAGTGGAGAGAGGGAGACTCCAAAGCAGATGAGATTAAGAATTTTATGCTGACAGCCCAGAGCAGCAGTGAGCAGCAGGCTGCAGAGAGGGGAGACTCTCTGGGCACATCACACTGGCTCCCAGGGAGCTCCCTCACCAGTGAGAGCCATGACTGAGCACAGGCTCCACCAGTGAAACCCAAGGAAGAAGCAGAGTGCCACCAGAAGAAATGAGCAGCAGTGATCTGATCTGAAAAGCAACATAATTCATGTCTCACTCGGGACCTGAGATGCCACTGAGAACATTTTCTCTTTCCCACACACAGCTGTGGACTTCTCTGGTGCTGCAATGTGAAACTCCCCAAATCTCATAGTATCACAGCACCACTGAAGTTGGAAAAGACCTCTGAGACCAAATCCAACCACTCACCTAACCATGCCATATTCTCCACTAAACCACATCCCAAGCTCCCCATCCTCACACCTTTGGAACACTTCCAGGGATGGTGAACTCATGCCTTTGCATTCCACCATGCTCACACTTTTGCCAGAGGGGAAATCTGTCCCAGGAAAAGACAGAAAGTAGAACAATTCTTTTGACCAGGTGGCTAAGGTGAGCAAAACTGTTCCTGCTGGATGTTGGTGGGTTTAAATGGTACTGGATAAATAAAATTTCTTCAAGATTAAGTAAGAGGGCACTTAGATGTTTTGTACAGCCGTGTTTCATTATGGTTTGATTTTAAAGGAGCAGTACCCAAACAATGAGAAATGTGAGATTTCTATCATTTAAAGAGCTTGGCAAAAGCTACATTGCATCTCTTTGACTGATTGATTACTCTTTGAATGCAGCAGCTTTGCCAATAGCTCTTAGACTGTTTTCTCTGTCTAGCCAGACAGCTTTCCCATGTTGTTTATGAGGCCTGTTTACACACCAGCTGGGGAGAAAAAGCCTACTTTTATAGCCCTCTCCCTGAAAGCTTTGATCCTAAAAACTCAAAAATTAGTAGTGGAAGAATAAAGCTTATGAAACAACATTATACACAGGCACACAGGAAGGGACCATTTATGTCCTCACTTTCAGCCCCCAGCAACCACAGGCAACAGTGGCAATAAATATTTTGAGCCTGCAGACAATCCACTGTGCACACATCTCCACTGCAAAGGCCACAGCACATCAAACCAAACTTAATACCTGCAGTGAAAGACCACCTCAGCTAGACTGTGTGTCTTTCTCATGGAAAGAGTGGGAGACAGACACAAGGGCCTGGATCTAGGTTCTTCTGGCTACAACACAGCCTTGGCGCAGATGCATGTGGAAAAAATACACAAAAGCTTGCTGATAGATATACTATGCCATGAAAATTAATTTCTGTGGCCCTAACTGATTCTAACAGTGGCTCAGTGTGTGCAGGTGAGGATGCTGCAGACAAGCAGCAAGCAGCTTCTCTCAGCTGAGTCACTTGGCAAGAAGCAACCTGAACATTCAAGCATAGTGATTCAGCAAGCTCTTTTAATAACAAAATTAATGTCAGTGCATTTGGAAATCAGGTGTGGGAAGCACTCCCATTAACAGCAAAGCTGCCAACTAAGCTCCAAGCCTTGCAGATGCTGAGCACTTCTGACTCACAACAGTCATTTCACTTCTCACACCAGCAGAAGTCCCTGCAACAGCAACACACAGCTCAGAGAATCACAGGGTGGTTTGGGTTGGAAGGGACCTTAAAGATCCTCTCATTCCAAACCTCTGCCATGGGCAGGGACACCTTCCACTAGACCAGGCTGCTCCAAGCCCCATCCAACCCGGCCTTGAACATTTCCAGGGATTCCTCGGTTCTAAGTGATCATCGGTCTGAGAGAGCTTCTGTACTGACCTGGGTTAAGAGCTGGGATGCTCGTGGAACAGTTCTCTTTTGCACAGGCTCCCATCATTGATGTCAGGGTTGTAGTGGGAACTTCACCAATACCTGTGGAAAAAGCAGGATGTTGACAAAAAGACAGGCACAACACTGATGTTAAGTTTTAAATAATTATTTTCTAGGAGCGAATCACCGGGTTGAGGAGTTAAGAAGAAAAAACAGAACAAATTACCCCAGCAATTCCTCCCTCCTCAGAAGAGTCTGTCTCAACAGCTCAAAGCAATCACAATGAACAAAAACACAGTTTTATATTTACTGTATATCACAACTATTCCCATTTCATCTCCTGAAATTAATGAATCTACATCAAATGCAGCTGCTTCTGGTGAGAACAAAATATATTCAAAGCAAGAAACAACTGTCAGATATGAAAATAATGTCAGTTTTTAAAACCATTAGATAAATTATTCACAAAGGCTGACAAGAAGGACACCAAGCTGCTGTTCAGTTATTCTGAATGTAGAATATTTAAGGGTTTTCAAGGATTATAACACAGTTTGGTACTCATTTGTAAATATGGATGGGTTTGTGTAAAACACTAATTTAACATTCCCAAAGTGGTAAATGTGTACATCAGCTTGATTTTATCAAACCAATTTTCTCTTGTGCACCTTCAACAATTTTCTGCCTTTCAAATTAGAGATACAAAAAGGTTTAAGGAGAAAAAAATGAAGGCAAAACTATACAACAAAATAACAGCCTAAGACAGTATGTGTAATGCAGAAAACATGCACTGTGACTTACTCTTTCTGCTACTTTATAGAGAAAAAATTTAAAGCACTTGTCCTGGGAAGCATAATGTTCCATCAACGTGCAGTCAGCATATTTTCTTGATGAGTTTTTGATCAGAAATGGCAATGTATGAAGCCAGCAAGAACATACCCACACCACAAAAATCTGCCAAGAACTCAACAGAAGCAACACAAATACACAGGAGCTGCTGCCCTGGATCAGACCAGAGCTGTGTGGAGCCTGTTTTGTTAAGACAGTCACAACTGCCTTTCAAAGTGAGACTTCACACCCTAAGTTCTGTCCCAAAAATGAACTGTAAGTCAAACATAAGCCAATTTAGTCCCTAATGGCTGATCAGTGGAAAAAAATTAAAAACCAAACCAAAACAAAAACCCCAAAAAACCAACCAAAAACCAAATCACAGTAGGGCAAAGAAATATGTCAGTTTGGGTTTTTTTTATATGGTTTTGAACTAGCTGCAGTAGTACACCAGGCCCATGAGTCTTGAATGACCTTTGCCTTGTTTGTGAGCTTTAAATCCTGAAAAAACAACTTCAGGAAAAGACTGGCAAACACTGAGTGTGCACAGCCCCGGCTGGGTTCTGCCAGTTCTGTGTTTGTGTACAGGTCTGAAGAGCTCAGCATTTGGGAAAATCGTGTCTCGAGGAATTTAATCACCAGCTATTCTCAAGTATTTCTCTGCAGACAGTTACTCCCTTGCCCATGCTCCCAGCAGGCTGGTTGGCAGCACATACAAAGCTCTCAGGAGACCAAACCTGGCTCTTTTCTAGCAAAGCAAGCTTTTAACTCTCTATTCACTTTGTTGAAGTCTCTCATACCAGAAAGCTGAAATTCTGGCCTTTTTAAAACTGGTTCCAAACCTCCCAATGACTTTACTGAAGCCAGGATTATACACTAATGATGACCATCATGAAATACACACTGAATTTAAAAGATGCTCCTATCAGTAGAAATGTGAATTCTGTAATAAATTTCTGCTGGGTGAAGCTTAAAGAGCAATTAAATGAATACAGCTAACGAACATGTTAAGATCACATGCCTCATACAGTACACAAAAATTACTATGAGCTGTTTTTAAGGTGGGAGAGAACCAATACAATCCACATTGAGCTGCTTTTCACTTAGGAAAATACTTAGGAAGTATTATTTTTTTAACATTATTTTTTTAACATTATCACAAGTTTGTGAAGCAAACATAATAAATCAAATGTGTTAGATTTTAGCATTTCAACAAATAAGCCCAGACTAAAACAACCCTATACACACTAAATTTTACACAGAGACTTAATTGAGTTCTAAGGTATATGGAATTAGTTCTGCTCTCATGCAGGCACAAATAAAGAAAGCTGATGTCCTTGGATGAAAAGTTACGTTAGGCAGACAGAAAAAGTCAGAAGCAAATTTTAATATAAAAAACAATACCTGCAGCAGGGGTCCTGATTTTCAACCTGTCAACCTCCATGATAAAGTCATCTTTCAGGAAGAGGAAGCCAATGATGGAGAAGAGATAAACCAGGATGAGTGCGAGCACTGCAGTGAGGATAATTGAACGGCCATTCCGGGTAACACTTTTTATCACATTTAGCAATGTCTCCTCCCTGTACACCAGATCAAACAGCTGGGGAAGGCAGAGAGTAGAGGAAAAATGAATACAAATGAGGCAATACATAGATGCTACATAGGAAAACAAGGTGAACTATTGAAACATGCATCGAGTTCTACATTTCTCAGCTTCATAAACTCACATTGCTTTCAGTGGGAGCTGGGCATGCTTATGGAGGAGGAAATCTAGCACAGAAATTTAAATTTTAAAATCAATTATAGCAAAATCCAAAGCCACAAAATATATTTGAGCCTGATTCAGAGATGGACAACACCTACCATCAAGATCCATTGTTTCCCCATGTTTAAAACCAGGCTAGATTAAAATTTAAGAGGTGTCTTCATACTGTGGATCTATATCTACAAAGTAATTTTTCATGTTATCTCTCATCTGCAAACATGAACATGCTGCAACTCAAAAATGCTCTCATACATGTAAGTAATTACCTATTGGTAAATTTTCTTTGAGCTCATGGCATCATGTAAATTCCCATGGACAGGGATTGAGGCCACCTCTTTTTAGGACAAAGTTAAATTCATGGCACTGTTTGTATAAGACCAGAAACTCCTACTCTTCTCTGCACTATATGCCTTCCTGGTATTTAACTTTAAAGAAAAGTATATATTAAGATAATATTGCTTTAAATGTCAGAAGCCTAAACCAGCAATTAAATGTGACAGGAGCTTTACAAGAGCTTGAAACTTTTTTTCTCTTACAATTTTCTTGATGTTCTATAGTGCTTTGGACCTTATCTATAATGCATGTATTTCTACTTTAAAACCCTCAGATTACAGATATAAAGCGACACACTATGATTTATCAAAATTCTCCACAGAAGAAGGCATTAGGCACAATTTATAAGATCTGAAATCCACAGCCTTGTGAAAGGATTAATAATAAAGGAAGAAAGAGGGGAGACAGTTATGAACAAGTATTAGAGTTTAGACTACATCCACTACTAAGTGAGCACCTGGAAGCAACCTGGGTATGTGGATAAAGTCCATGAATCATGGACATTGGTCAATAGCAGTCACTGAAAAAAAGTAAACACATGAAATGTTTCTTAAGCTGCTTGACACTTTGCAAAGTATTTTAAGATAGAGATCATGTAACTCATTGAAGGAACAGCAGATAATTTGTGCATTTTTTAAGCAGGAGAGTTACATCCATTTGAAGAGGGTCCTGCAGCTACAGCCATAATCTTGGCTGCTTTGAAATCTGCCCAAACTTTGAAGCAGACTTTAATGTCAAAATCTGGAAAGTCTGACTTCAACAGGGGCTCTACCTGAGTTAGTACTAAACCCCTGAAAAATTTAGTGTGCTTAACACATCTTTGAAATGCTGGGAGTTCAGCACTATTCAGGAAGCTGAGAAAAAAATACAACAGGAAAGTGAACCTGTGTAAATGACCACAATCTAGTTAGTCTCCCTACAAGTTTCACGTTCCACTATAGAGCAAAAGGACAATACAGCAAACAAGAGCAGTGAAACACCTTCTACTGCTACTCAGCATGAAGGGAACAGTTAGTGAAGTTCAGCATAATTTTGCGTGATTCATTTTCACTGCACCTGTAGCACGTTATTAAAAGGCATTCCATCTGGGTAATGGCAACAAAAGAAAATGAAGTGGGATACACTTCAAGTGATGAATCTTCCCGCTGCACCAGAGGCATGCCATCCCCATTTCCCAAGCAATTTGTTAAAAGTGTATTGGGGATGAGGAATGGGATCCTTTGGTACAGGTATGATGCACACACCCCTGGGACAACTACCCCCAAAATGTTAGGTTAGGACTGACAGATGATACAGGAACGGTGGACACAGAATATGGAGGAAGCTGGGGGAAAGGAGTGGGCTGGGTGATGATTGAGAAGAAAGGAGCAAACTTTCAGCTCTGAAACAGATAAAATAAGTCCTAACAGAAACAGGTTCTAATAAAAACAGCAGCTCCTAAGGGGCAGCAACACAACGGCATGCTAAAAATACACATCATTTGGCTTGATTGTCAGGAAGAAATTGAAGACAGCTGCACGGGTAACGGTATTTTCTATTTTTGCAAAGTTTTCCCCTCCACAGCAGCACGTACTTACCAGGAAGCTGTAGAAGAACTCGTGCACGCAGAGGCCCAGCATGCAGACCAGCACATAGGCCACGTGGTAGAGAAAAGCCATGTCCATGATGACCGCTCTGTAGCCCCGGGTGAAAGTCCCACGGTTCCCAACAAAGCTCACCAGGAACACGATTTTGTTACAGAGCTGTGGGGGGTAACAAAGGATAGGTTTATGCCATCAGAAAACTCCTGGTATTTATTGTTTGGGTTGCTGTCTAGATAGGTTGGTTTGACTAAATGCACAACCTTTAGATAGCAGGAGTGAGGTGAAAGAAATCCAGCTCTGGGAGCACACTGGGAATGTGCCCATGAGGGTGAGTGGAAGTAAATCTCCTCTCCAACACTGCACTGTGCCTCATTATTTTGTGATTTATTCCTATAACATTAGTGAATAGGTGGGCAGGGTTAATGTCATGAGGTGTTAAAATCCAGCTGGGGAGTGAACTCCCAACGATTTTGAGTTTAGACTTGAGACTACGTAAAAGCAGCTAGGCATGCTACTACCAAGAGAACAATAGTAACACAACAGAAAGTGTGTGTGTGGGTGTGTGAGATCTGTTTCCTTCAGATCATGTTCTTCAGTTAAAAATCCCTAAAAAAACCCCTCACAGCTGAGGACATATTTGAAGTATAGCCTTTAAACAACAGCCTCAGATTCTCCATTGCTCCTGAAGCTCTGCCTGCACACGAGCAGCAGTGCAGAAGTGAACAGGAAAGGGTCTCATCTGATCTCCCTGGCAGTCCAGGACAAGGAATGAGGACTCAACACGACTCCTTTGTTCACAAATTTGACGTGGGCAAGCGCTGCTTACTTTACCTTTGACTATATGTCTGGGTATTTTTCAGTATGTGAAATTCTCACATTCAGAACTGGTGGCAAAAGGCCCAATACTTCGTGCTGGGGTGAATTAGAGCTGTAGCAGTCAGGCAGAAATTTAAATAGATGACTTGTGAGCACGACTGTGTATCTTACCAAGCTCAGTAAGCATGCAAACTTATTCATGTCTAAGATAAGAGATCTGGCAAAGGGCTGAGAGAATTTTTAATTTTGAAAACTCTTTTCTTCCTGAAAATATATTTAAGGTCTCAGAAACATTTCACAAATTTGTGTCAATAGTGCTGAGAGTACTGGTAGAGAAAATTATTCTTTTAACACGAGAAACTGTAGATTTGATTGCCCTTATGCAGCAATATTTCTTTAAATTTCATATTGTTTTTGTTTTTAAAATATTTGCATATGCACAAAACTAAACCAGCTTTTTTCTTAGCTTCCCACTTCGCTGACACTGCTGTTTCAGGATGACTTGAAATGATTTATTTTTTTGGCTTAACCAATGAACCAGAAAAAGAAGTTTTTGCACAGCTTTAATCAAAGGAGTTTTTTTAATAGGAGAGCCTTAATATCTTTCCTTCTGCTGAAAGAGAAGTTCTGGTTGCTTTTGAAGTACTTACATTAGCAGCACCAAGGAGTATCAAGGTAGGACCGAGCCCTATAGTATATATAGACCTGAGAATAACAGACACCAAAAAGGGTCGAATGCCAACAGGCTTGGAGATGAAAAACAGCATTGCTGTGCAAAACGCCACTGCTATCCAGAGGAGCACGGAAAACAACGGTGAGAGCGTGCCTGCACAGAGGAGAAAGGGAGATTTGAGAAAGGCATCTTTGGAGACTCCATTTTTCACCAAGAAACGGATCCAAAAGATCAATTCCTTTGCCAGCAGAGCTAACAAAAGCGTGATTCATGCATCACAACTGCTGACCACGGCTCGCTCTAATTGCAGCAGGAGCTATTATTCTCAGAGTATTGTTGCTTTTTGCACAGGTAATAATACAAGCAGCTAATGAAATTTCCATTAAAATCCAGGGAGTGCTCAGAGATGGAACAGTTTACCCTTCTCCTGAAGCAAGCCACTAATCAGCTCCCTTCTGCAGGGATCATTAGGGCCCCTCCGGTCTGATTCCGTGATTGCTCAGCTACAGAAATAGCCGGTCCTGGGGGCAGCACAGCAAGTGGCAGCGCGCTGCAGTGCCACGTTTCCAGCCGCGGCTCCCGAAAAAAGCAGCAGCTCCCTCCCGAAGGGGCCGCGGGGGTTCCGCGGGAGCCTCCGCCCCTGCACGGGAGCGGGGCACTGGGCACAGCGGGGGCAGCCCCGGGCAGGGCCAGGCAGCATCTGCAGTGCCCGCAGCGCCGAGCGGCTGCGCTCGGCTCCCGGGCAGGCAGCGGGTCCCGCCGCCCGCACAGCCAGTCCCTGCTGCTCCGCAAGATGCTGGCTCCAGGCGCTCCCCGAGTCCCGAGCCATGCCCCTGTTTTCCCGCAGCCCTCTGCTTAAAGCCCTGGAAACACACCATGTGCCGAGATATAAAAAGCACATTCAGATCTCAGGGCGCTGTCACACTTGTACACTGACTTCTATTGTTATGGGATGAACTGAGAGGTCAGTGACGGGGGAGAAGGGAATAGAAAATTTAGCTAGACTCACAATAGGAATCATGCTATCTCTTTGGCAACAGATACACAGCTGAGCAGCATCACTGGGATTAGAAAACAATGAGATGAGGCCCTGGCCTCAGCATTCAGATGGCATCCGAACTTTTCCAAAGTTCAGGAGCGTTTCTATCCCTGGTGGGAGGTTCAAGGTCAGCTCTTGTCAGAAGAGTTTCTTCGTCAACAAGACTTGGGAACTTTTAATGGATCCTAAAAAATTACTTTCAAGCCCGTCTGAAAGGTAAGCCCAAAGTTCTCTGTGGTTCTTTCACAAACCAGTTTTCCTTCCACCCTACTGCAGGTCCAGCAATTTCATGTTGCAGGACTCGCACCAGCACCATGTGCAGACAGGCACCCTGGAGGCAAGGAGTCTTCTCACAATCATGGTTTGGGTTGGGAGGGACCTTAAAGATCATCAAGTTCCATTCTCCCTGCCATGAGCAGGGACACCTTCCACTACCCCAGGTTGCTCAGAGCCCCATCCAGCCTGGCCGCGGACACTGCCAGGGATGGGGCAGCCACAGCTGCTCTGGGCAACCTGTGCCAGGGCCTCCCCACCCTCAGAGGGAAGAGTTTTTTTCTAATATCTAAACTAAACCTACTCTCTGTCAGCTTGAAGCCATTCCCCTTTGTCCTCTTGTCTCCTTTCTTTCCTGAAGGCTCCCTTCAGGAACAGCTTTCAGCTGGAGCTGTTTTGCTTATGTCATATTACATAAGAACTGCAAGTACCTACTAAAAGGCAGAGTTTTGGGATGATTGGATCAGCCCAGACACCTCAGACAGGTGAATAGAGGCGGGTTTACACAGGGTGAAGGGGAAAAATGGGAGACAAACTCCAGCTGTTGGATCAGGCTTTGGTGGAGAGGGAGGCTGGAAGTAAGGAGGCCGCCTCATGACCTGCTAATCCAATTTGGCCACACCTATTCCTTATTGCTCAGGAGTCGCTTCGGCTTTACAAGCACCAGGAGCTGGAATCCTGAAATGAGCTATCACTGGATTACTGGGGCCACTTAAACTAATGCCATATAAATCTGCAGTTCAGAATAAGTATTAATACCTACTGATTGCAGACTAGAGGATTTCCACGAGTATAGATCAGCTAAAATTTAGTAGCTTAAAAGGTTTATTTTTAACCCTTTATTTCTCCTCTCATCCTCTGCGAGCTCTAACGTGCTCTGAGTGACTCCCCAGTTTACAAAACACTGTGGACAAGATGCTTCCCCTCTCCAGGGCACAGCCCTGCAAACTCTGCCTCACTCCAGGAGGCTGTGGAGCTGCCTGAGCTGTGAGCTGCAGAGACCACCCCGTGGGCTGCGAGGGCAGCGTGGTCCCCATGCCAATATATTTTCCTCTGCTGCCTTTCTGTTCCACCAGCCAGCAGGAATGCTTGCCAGTGCCAGCTGTGGTGTTTGTGAAAAGCACATGTATCTACTCGAAGCTGGACTGCTTCCACCAGCCCAGTTCACATGCCATCAGACAGAGGTGACTTTCAGTCACATTACTGACTGGCCACGAATCAAAGGCCCAGAGGTGAATGGCTCTGCTCCCATTACCAGCATTCTGAACTATTTAGTCTCCTTTATCCCAATTAAGCTTGTTTGGGCTTCAAAGAGGCCTCCTGCTAGTCTGCTGCATTTATAGCAAATAAAAAATTTCATTAAATATTTCCTGTGACATGGGATGAAGCAGAGACAGAATCATAAGTTTTAAGAGTATTTTTACATAATGCATTTATCCTCTGCAACAGTAATGCCCTTCTATCCCAATAAACAACATAGTCAAAAGCCAACAAGCTAGTTTTCAAATAATTCTCTTCCATATGTTTTCAAGACTGCAAGTCATTCAATTTGGTCAGGCTTTAGGAATCTTTGTCCCTCTGCTGCCAGGAATCCTCCTTCAGTTCAGAAGCTGCAGCTAAATGTGTGCAGTAGGACACTGCAATATGGCAATATAAAAAAATTAGCTGAGATCATCTAGATAATCTGCAGCTTATGCTCTGTTCATTCTGCTCTGCATTGTGTGGGCCACGTGACACACAGATCAACCACTACATTTCAGACAACATCTGGTACCTACTTAGGAGACACTAAATGGCTTCCAGATATGACTGCACCTGAAAATGCAGCTTTATTTGTTACCTTAGAAATGAAAGCATATAAAATTAAAACAAAAAAAATAAGACCAAACTCTACTTGCCTTCATCTCCATCATCTCCAAAAGGGTAGAACAGAGCAACTGCTAAATTGATGAATACAGCAAGGTTGAAGGAAATGCTCCCCCAGAGAGAGATGTGTCTGGAGAACCAAAACAGGGCTGGATTATCTAGAAAGGGGAGAAAAGCAGCAATCAATAAGTTGAAAGCAAGCAGAAACTCAATCACCAATAGCCCCAAGGGAATTAAATACAGTTTTATGTAGAAAACATGCAGATCTTAAAAATTAACCAAAATAGGCAAATATTAAACATAGGTTTGCCATAAAACAAAGTTTTCAAGCAGAGCTTTTAATCCAAAGATCACAATACAGCTCATTATATACCAGAGTTTTGCCTCTGGTAAGATTTTAGGCCTGGATATTTTGCAAGGGAGTCTTTTCAGCTGCATCTGAATCTGCAGCCTCTGTGCATGGGGACCTAAAGTCAAGCAAACAAATAGATTTTAGCACTCTGAATGCCAGTCAACCAGAACATACCACCCAGATGACCTATTTGGACCAAGTACACCGATGACATAGGCAAGGAATGATGGAATAGGCATGGCTTCAGAACTGCAGTATTTTCCCCACCTCTGTCAAACTAAAAACATTTTGTTCTGCTTGGGAAGCAGGCAAAATTTGGTCTGCCTGGGTTTTGTTTCTACAAAAGCTGACTATTTCCTGTGTGGTGCTCAGAAGCCCGTGGTCACCTGCTGACAAACAGCTCTGTACTCCTGCTTAAAAGGCCTCAAACAAGCCATGATCTCCATATGTGAAGTGCTGTACAAACACACAGATATAGTCTATACCCCAAAGAACCTACAGCCTGGCTAGAAAAGATTAAAAAGGGAAACAGTGCAAAACAGGGTTGAATTTGTATCCAGAGTCACATACATGGTTCAGTAAGAAGGCCAGGAACAAGATCAGGGGGAGCTAAGACTCAGGCAAGCACTTCATAGGTATTAATGCACTAAAATACATTTAAATGAACATTTGAAACAGGATCCTATGTGCCATAGTGGGAAAACATCTCTGGTCAGAGAGGTTTCAAATGTGATACATCCCTATTAACTAGATTTTAAAGTACTGAAAACTTCCTGCAAGTATGCAGAGCACCCAGCTAAGTTTTCATAAACAGCAGACTCCTTCAACTGCATATGACTGCCTCAGGCTTTAGTCAAAATAGTCTTTAATAGCAATTAGGTAAATATTTGGATTTCCCTGTGATAACCTTGTGCTGCTGACTGCTGAAATTTAAGCATTTGGAGCCACTGCAAAAATGACTCCTGTCAATTTAACCAGCAGAGACTTCATGCTAACAGACACTTGGCTAGAGAAATAACCCAGCTTCAACCTGTATTATCTTTTCAAATAATAAAAAATCCCGAACACAAAGACTTGTGGGCTATTCCACTGATGAAAGCAATTGAGAAATTTCTGTTCTGAATAAAAATAAACCAATTCTTTTTGTTTATAGTATTTGGCAGGTCTGGTCTATCTAATTGTTGGGTTGGCTCTTTTATTTGTGTTTCTAACGCAAAACTCCCAGATACGATTTTTTTTTTTTTACTGAAGTAATTTTTCTACACTACAATTACTTTTATACACAGATAGACTGCAGATTTGGGAATCGTGTCTTTTTCAACTTCTGTTATGGTCAGTTTGTCATTATGAAGTTTTTACAGTTTGTCACTACTAAATTCTCTCTGTCACCAAGAGAAGCAGACTTGGGTTGTTGGGGTTCATGCTGAAGACTTGCTGCAGCTGAAAATTAAAGCCTGGGAATTGACATATAAAAAAATTGCATCCATGCAAAATTGCAAAATTGCATCCATAAATAACATCCATGTTTCCATCACATTCAGAATGCTCCCACATTGCTCTGACTAGCCTGCTGCTCTAGACCTTATTCCTTCCTTCCTTCCTGATCAATTGCTGTGAGCAGATGATGTGTGACACTCCAAGAGCATCTGCATTTTAGCAGTGAATGAAGTGATCACTTTTAGGCATTTTTGTGTATGTTCAGCCTGAGAAGGGAAGGTTTTGGAGTGACCTAATTGCAGCCTTCCAGTGCCTGAAGGGAGCCTTCAGGAAAGATGAAGAGAGACTCTTGACAAGGGCCTGGAGTGACAGGGCACGGGGGAATGGCTTCAAAGTAAGGGGAGGTTTAGATTGGATATGAGGAAGAAATTGTTCCCTGTGAGGGTGAGGAGACCCCGGCACAGGGTGCCCAGAGCAGCTGTGGCTGCTCCATCCCTGGAAGTGTCCAAGGCCAGGCTGGATGGGGCTCTGAGCAAGCTGGAATATGGAAGGTGTCCCTGCCCATAGCAGCAGGGGTGGAACTGCATGATCTTTAACATCCCTTCCAACCCAAACCACTCTGTGATTCTATGATATATGAAATACAACTTTCTGCTCCAAAAGCCAAGGGCATAGTTGACAGTGGTTGTGCTGGATGGAGCCCCCTGATCTGGGAACACTGGCAATAGCCCCATTCCTGTAAAGGGCCAGCAACTGTACTGCCCAGCAGGGCGCTAAAGACATTCAGGGTACCTGGTGGGTGTCCCCTGCCTCTCCTCTTGGTGTCCCCTATGATCTTGACCAAGCAGCTCAAGGCCAGACATGTGCCTCCCCAGTATCATGGGACATGCACCAGCATGGGCCAGTTGGGACACCAGGCCGCCCAGTCATGCCAGGCTGATGTGGACTGGCAGAGGGGGACTGACTCCATGGGAGCTGGGCAGATTTAAAGCAGCTGAGGTTCTGGTGAGAGATGTTTTTAAGTGACTGACATTTACGAGGCTTTTAATGGCCTTTCAGGAATCTGCAAACCTCAAATATGCAGCTACACATGTTTTTGTTAAATATTAGGGGCCTTGGCTTAATTAGGTGCAATGCTATCAAGATTAGTAGAACTACACCCAGTTCTTCCATCCCTCAATCTAACTTTTGGAGTCCAAAACATCATCTTGAACACATCAATAACTGCTCCATATTACACTTCTTTTACGGTGGCATGCAAGTGTCTCAGCTGACCTACACTCGCAAGCCCAGAACAGTTTTGCCTGTTGTAGTGTCAGAGTGAACAGAGAAAAGTGTATCTTTTAAATCAAAGTATTTGAAGGTTTAAAAGCAGGGGTTTAGCATAATGAAGCTATTTTTTTTTTAAATTACAGTACTTACTCCTAATTTTCTTTTGCCATTTCATCTCATTGTACAGATCCTCAGTCTGTTGGAAAAAGTCATTGACTTTGCTCCCTTGTTCATCTCTCTCTGTTGTATTGAATACCCGACTTTTGGATTCCCGAGTCAGGAATTCACAAATATTGGGGACAGGAAAGACAATCTTTTCCATTGTTCTATCGTGGCGAACAATCTATAAACAAAATGCACATTTTTGTCAGTCAGTGACTATCCAATCATTTTGTCATATCTTTTCTTGTTCACAGCTCCCCTTTTATTTACAAACAAAATAATTTGCTTTGTTTGTATTATTAAAAAAAGTACAAATAAAATAATGCATTAATTATTTGAACATTACAATAAAGTTGGACCAATCAATCCCAAAACAGAGTAAAGCTGTTTTTATTTTCAAAAGCCTGAATATGGTGGCAAATAGAAGTCTCAAGGAAAACCTAGGTTCAGACTTCCCCAAATATAAAAAATGCTATAATTCAGAATGCTCCAATTTGTCAGTAAATTGAAACAAATCTCTCCCAGTAAAAAGTAGAGAAGTTCAGGGGCTTTCTGCTCTGATTACAAAATGCTTTTCTCATCCTGAGTCTATTTCTATGATGGGATAAGTTGAAAAGGTGAACATGCAGAAATAGCACCTTGTCACTCAGGCAGGACCCATATCTTGTCAGTCTTTATCTTTTTACTTGACAAACCCCAAGATTTTGAATTGTTTGTATTTCAGCACCTACCAAGTTACTGGTGAGTAAAATAGATTTTATTTCATCTCACCATACTGCCATCAAAATTGCTTCCCCATTCTGATCGTTGACTCTGCATTACTAAAAACACAGAAATGAGCAGAAAACCCTTTTTGACTCCTACAACCATGTCTCCATATACAGCCAGTGGTGAAAATAAAAAAACACCACTATTTGACTTTCAAATCAAACAAATGAGGTACATTAACATAGGGGAGATAATATCTGAAACACCAAACAGGTCTAGGACTGCTTTCAAAGACAAGCAACTATCTATTTTGTATAGCAGCAATGCTGGGTTGAGTTTCACTTTTCCAGAAGAAGCTATTGGCCACATAAAAGTTGACCACAGTGCTTGTTTAATGTTTAAATTTACAAGCTACCTAGATAAAATGGCTGATAACTGCTAAGAGAGACCTCAGCAGCACCCAAAGTATTTAAATACATTAAGAGGAGCACTGAGCTGCCCTCTGGACAACCAAGACCATGGAGCTTCCACCTATCCTGTGGTGAGATACCTCTGTGATTTCTATCTAAGTCCAGTCCATGGCAGGTGTAAAGTTTAAAATAGAGGACAGAACTGCTGAACCAGGCCAAGCCTTAGTGTTTTAAACAAAAGCCATATTGCATGTCTACACTTCAAAACCTCTTTGTACACCAGCCAGAGTTTTAATTTGATCAGTCAGCATCAGTGGCTTTGAAACTCATAATTATTTCTTTGAGTGATGTACCATACAAGATGATTCTTGACTTCATGACACAGCTCCTATCCACAGTCATTACTTCCCTAACAAAGCATGTTTGGTAACACACAGGAAAGCTACTGTGAAACAATGCTTTGGAGCCACTTGTAATACAGGTGTATTCCTTTATCTCCCACAGCCAAAAGCGTATTATTCAACCTTCTCCTCATAAATAATCCACACCATTTGGAAGCTTAAAAAGAGGAGATACACCACATGCAAGATGCAGATTTGTCTCATAGTCCATCTACTGGAGAGCAATTCTTTACCTCTATCTGTGCCGTATGTTTGGCATAAAACCTCAAGGCTTCATCTCCTTCATCTGGATCTGACCCCGGCTTCAGCATCTGTTGCAATGTTTTATTGTGACAAGCCAACTAGAAAAAGAAGAAAAATCTGATTTATGTCCTGCTGCTATGTTTTCAGCTTCATCATCTCCACTTAACTAACACAAATCCTCCTTCCCCCCATTCCCGTATACTTACATGCTCAACCCAGTGGGGCTCTTTACACAGATAACAACAAAAATGTAATTACTCGAGAACAATAAAAACAATTTAGTCTTAAGAAGTCAGAAGAAAGTCTTCAGTTGAGATTTATGAAAGGCAGCTTAGCCTGCAGCCTGGATGGTTTTTGGAGGGCTTTTGACAAATGCCAAACAATTAGACTGAATGCTTCTTTTCACTTGAATTTAAACGTAAAATTTGCATACCTCTGAGCACTAAATTACATTTACAATTAATTTTTCTCAGTGACTTCAAATGGCTAAGCTAGGTTGTAGGTTGGTATTCCAGGGCTGTAACTATTTCTGAGGGAGCTGGACTGTAGTGCCAACAAATACATCCAGGATATAAACTGTACAGTTTATATACACAGCAAATAGATACATACACACATACACACAAATATGTATCTCCTATAAACTTTTACAAATTATATACTTCACATGATTGATAAAATACATCTGTTCTATGTTGAGTAGTAGATATTTTAAATGCTCCACCACTGTACAAAGTTTAATAAAAAAAATGTTGGCAAATGCATTCATGATGTCCTGTAGGTGAGTGAGAAACAAAGACCTAATTACAAGGCATAAGGAAATCATTAAAAATTCAGTTTTCCCTACATCATAGCAAGTGATTCCCATCCAGAATAGCTGAGGCATTTCACCTGTTTCAAGATGGGAAAAACTGCAGCAGGAAAGGAAAGGAAAAGCCACCTCACAGATGTCATCCAGGGCTGAATCATCACAGCTGACATTACCACAACAGACCATTAGAAATGAGGCAGGCACACACTCAAAATGACCACAGGAACCGGGGCTTTGAAGTGATGATCACCACAGGTGGGCCAGGATTGTGCTACATGAAATAGCACAGCCTGGTGAGGAATTATAAAATAATTGCACAGCTACAAAAAGGATGACAGGGATTAAGTCTAAAAGTAACAATGGATCCAAACAGATAGTGTAATAATCTAACCAGAACGTGATCTCACTCATCTGGAATTTGCATGCCTCATTATCTCCCTTTTTTTAACAATAACACAGGGGAGAGGTACATATACAATTTAGTCCATTTATTGAAGTTCCCCAGAATCTACTGATCAAAATAAATTTTCTTCTGGATCTCAATACAAACTCATTAAAGAAAGATGAATAAAAAATGGAACATCCAAAAGTAAGAGAATATCAGAAAGGGGTATTCAGGAAGAATAAATGTGCTTCCAACAACTGCCTAGGGGACAGAAGTCTGCTTGGTCCTGACAGCAGAGCCCAAGCCAATGTGGCCCAACATCAGCATTTTATAAAAGTGTCATGAGCAGATATTCAGGGAGACCAGCAAAGAAATTACTTGGGGGTTAACTGCAGAGGAATATTCCTTCCATCAGTAGTAGATTTCTGTCCTGAACAGTTCCTTTTTACTCATCTATCAAATGCATGGATAATATCATTACACATATTAATATCTTTACCTAAACTCTCACTTATTTTTGAGACTGAAAAGGTTCTTTAAGACTATCTGACAAGTTCTTCCCCTTCACACAAGCCAAATAACCTGATCCAACCAGCAGCTTTTGCAGCATGACCACAACAACTGCTTAGCAAGACTTGAATTCATCTCCTAGGAGTCTTTGCATGCCCCTCAAGTCATGCTCTAGAATCATGGAGAAAGAAGATGAGCCATTGGAAACATGACAGTTACTGTTTAAAAATGCCCTTTCAACAGTGTTATTACTTTTGCATTTCTGCTTTATTGGATGTCAAAAGGGCAAGCAAGAGTGCCCCAGTTCACCTTCTCTGTATCAGTCATCATTCTGTACTCTACTGTCACGTTCTCTTTTATTTGTCTCTGCCTTAAATTAAAACAATCCCTATCCTTCCCATCCCTCCTCAAACAGAAGACTCTCTGTGACTCAATTATTTCTCCTGTCTATCTCCAAGTGCCCTTTACTTTGGCTATATCTCTTCTTTAAGATACGAAGAAGAGCACTGACTAGACAGAATGCAATCACACCGTGCTTGGAGTGATGAATTAGCATATATTTGAAGGAGCAAATATATTCCCCTTTTATTATCTTCTGTAATACAGAGGAACTTTGCCTGTATCTTGACCTTTATTTCTCCAATGTGAACCATTAAGATTTTGAGTTTTCTAACAAATGACAAGTCAAGGACATATGGATAGTTCTTCTTATTAAAACAATGCCAGTTTGGAGTAAAGGACCTGCTACAGATTCAGAAATTTCCACTAGGTCCACAAAAAGCTTTCTATATTCGTGGTTGAACTTGTATACAGAATTGGAAATGCCATTTGTTAACCATATGAAAACTCTAGGTATTGCTTCCTGATGTGAACTGTCCGTAACTTTTACTGTAGAAGTCTCTCTTGATAAGTATCTGTAACAGAAATTCCCTTATCACACGGAGTAGAAGGGAAAACCATATCAGCCTCTCATGCTCTAATGGGACTGGCTAGAACAGGGTGTTCAGAGCCTGCTGGGGATTTGAGATTGAGCATATTTTGCTATCAGGTTTCACATGTACAGCAGCCACACTCCTTAAAACAGTGTGCATTTGGTGGTCTGCACTGTGCTTTCTGAGGCTGTGCTTTCAGGTTGTGATGTCCCGTGCTGATGCGTGAACGGAGCCTAGCACTGCACAGCTGGGGCTTTCCAGCACAGCCACTGGACAAAGTGACCTGGAGAACTAGCCAGGATTTTCTGTGCCAGCCCCTCGACTGCCAGAAAAGACACATCAGAAACAAGGAGAGATTGGTGACCAAGCTGGAGAAGCTGCAGCACATTTCAGATGGGGAACCTACCTAAAGGCACCAGCAATCTTCAGCTGGTGAAGCTGAATCTTCTTCACTCATAACTTCGTTTCTCTCAGCTTCCAAATCTCTCAATACTCACTTACCTTCTGTGTGCTCTAGACATTCAGACAGTAAGCTCAGGGCAAAGGGCCCATCAATCTTCTGCCCATATTGCAGTTCCTTCACAGGATGGATTCCTCTATGTCGACACAACAATAACTACTGCTAATATTTCTGTATTGCCACAGCCACACTGATGAGAGAACGTGGACAGCAATCTGAGAGGGCTCAGATCCAAAGCAGAGGCCCACAGTATAACACAGAACAGCTTTAGGAATGCTGTTATTTGGCAACCATGGTGTTTTCTGAAGCTCTGCTTTCATGATCCTTCTTTCGCCCCATAACAAGCTCAAACACCCATGTGGGCCAGGGGGACTGTGTCAACAGATGCCTTGACCAGGGCAGAGCTTTTTGTGAGATCAAAGACACAGCAATGGAAATAACAATGCAGTGACAAACTGTGAACCTAGAATACAGAAAGCTTTTCCAAGTTTATAATACACCCTAGGTGACAGTTTGTGCGTGGCGGGTAAAGGCCGTGCAAGCTCTGAGTGATTTTTTTTTCATACTTAACTGCTGTGATGCAGTAAAGTGTTATACCCAGTATGCTGCAAAATCTTTTGGGGCAGCTGGAGGACAAGACACATGGCTGAGAGCAACTACAATGAGAAGAACAGTTCCATTTATGTTTGCAAAGCAAAGCTCAAAAATGCACCTCAAAAATACACTGCAAGTATAACTGATACAAAAAAATAACCATCACTAGAGCCTGAATTTGCAAAGAGCCCCAGAAAAATCACCATTGTGGAGAAAACTCCCTCACTCACTCACTCAAACATCAGCCATGCCAGTGACAATATTTTAAATGTCAACACTGTATTTTACTGCTCATCAAGGCGTGTAGGGACAAGGAAGCAATAGCACATAATGGAACAGTGATTTCCAAAGAGGGGATGTGCAAGGCAATAGCTATATGAATAAAGATAATTTGGCTTCCAGTCAGCTCCTAAGGAAGGACTGCTGTTCATCATGAAAGATTTTTACTTAAAAAAAATTTGGAAACCACTGTAATAAAGCATCAGTACAAAATGTGAAAGATTGAGGACAGACCAGGAATGCTGAAGACATTAATAAAGAAACAGGAGAGATAAATGACAGAATTACAAGTAATACTCAGTCTAAACTCCTGACACAACATGACTATAAAATCAGATCTGCTACTCATCTGTGATGCCATATATGATCAGCAGTGTGGAAAACCACAGCAGATCCAGCTTTTGCAATTAATATATGGGTTTCCTGCAGGCCTGTAGCTTTATAGCCAAGATTACCTTGAACAAAGATGAAGTTATTTAAATGCTCCTAAAGAAAAGACTGATTTAAAGCTGTGAACATTCATTTCACCAGCCTGTCATTAACTCACTGACGTGGTATAGTAGATTGGTTTGCCAAAATACCAGTGTGTGAATATATGTGTGCATGTGGAAAAGAGAAAGTTTTTCTCCACTTTTCAGTATTTCTGTAAAACACAGAGCACCTCCATATTTTAATGAGGATGTGTCAGTCCCTGGCTGTAACTTGTAAACTGCAGGGGCCTCTCAAGTTCTCATCAAAGGCATGAGGTCTTACCCAGTACACAGTTGAGATGGTTGTCAAAATTCCTGCTGATTACACCAGGCTTTGCTGAAGCCCCCAAAAGGAAAAGAAATACAAGAAATACAAGCTACAAGATACAGACACTAGGTTGGACACCCCCAAATTCTGAGAGATTTATTTCATTTCCCAGCATTTTAAAACTGCCAAACATGTGGCGGGGGGAGGGGGTGTAAAGGTGACTTTTTATGCCTAGAATGGTACAAAGTGTACTGAAGGAGTGAAGTTTAGTGTCCTGTAAGCAATTAGGGTTTTCATGGAAGAGTCAGTTCACAAGCTAAGTGTCAAACATGTTAAACTGATTTCCTAAGAAAGGTTGATGGGATAGTACGAAAAGCCCTGGATAACTGGCTGAAAAGCAGAAATAAAGACACAAATAGCACTAATAGCTCCTGTGCCTTGATACAATTTACATTTACAGTATTACTATTAAGAAGCACTACAAAAATCTGAAAAAAAAAAAAAGTAGAAACAAAATTCTTGAAATAATTATTATCCTTTTTCCAATTCTCTCAGTTCTTCTCCCAGCTGTAAGGCAGCAGCAAGACTGGCATATGATTGGGAGATAACTGGCACATGGGGCACTCCTGGCAGGGAAAGGGCACTGGGTCAGGCAGCACTGGGACTGTGCTGGGGACTGGGGCTTGTTTTTGAGAGGGAACTGGGTGTGGACAAGCTTGTAAACAGTCACACTGCACAGAGCCCTCTCTGCCTTGCCTCACCCCCACTCTGGGGTGCCAGCCAGCCCCCTCCAGCCTGTCAGGGCAGGGAGGAGACACTCCACAGGCCTGGAAGTTAATGAACTACAGCCCTTGGGGAAAGTGAGGTGAGTGTTTGTGCCTGATGCCCAAGGCGTGACATCTCAGAGATCTGCTGTAAATTACCTTCATCCCTGCCCTGCCAGTAACCACACACCTGCAGTGTGGCTTGCCAGCCCAAAGGCCACTGGTCTTTCACCAGGGGAAATTGTGACAAAATGTAACTCGCAGCAACAGCAAAATAATGCTCAGATGAGTCTCACCTTGCTGGCAACTGGGGCTCATTTACAGCCTCAGTCTCTTCCTCTTTTGTCCTCTTCAATCCCCTTGGCTCCCAGAGCCAGGCAGTGTGAGATCTGGCACCACCAAACCCCCTCACCAGGGATAACCCAGTCAGCTCACCAAACACTTCATTTTCTGCTTAGAGAGCAAGAAAGGATAAAAAAGCTGGCTGGGGACTGACAAGAAAACCCCCAAGGACAGAGAAAAAACAGCCAAGAGAAAGTCCAGGGAGTAGCAAACAGGATGGGTGACAGACAGAGGAGCATAGGAGACAGAAAAGGAGCTCCTCTTCCTTGGCGTGCCAGGGCCTTACCACGTGCCAGCTCCCTGCCCAGGGCAAAGGAGAACATTCCAACTCCATTGGTAAACAAGGACAGAAAAAAGCAGGGAAAAAGGAAATGTCATCTTCACCATAACTGAGCAGAAATTTTTATTCCAAGTAGCTGTACTAAAAGCAATAACAACTTCTCAGCTCCCCATGTTCCAATCAAAACTGAATGGTGCTTTCTGCAATACACAGGGCAACTTCCTTTCCAGAAGTCATTACAGTTTTATAGAGCGGCACCTTTGCACTCTGCCACAAAGCAATCTGTT